>JAPDNY010000002.1:95667648-98541814 GCA_029375565.1 Gekko gecko | reverse complement strand
CCTTTAGCCCCTCTTCCTATAGACCCAATCAGTACCACTAGGCGTTTGTTACTTGCAAATAATAGGTCCACCACTACTACAATTACTGAGAACCGCCTATGGCGACCCGAGGATGTAAAAGTGGTAGTCGAAGAGCTCGGCCCCCTCCAACAGGACAATGCGGTACAATGGATGACTACGGCCAACACTGCTTACGGAGGCCTTACTGGAGAGAACTTGACCCAGTTAGCACGGAAATGTTCTTCAGGAGCACACCTCACTGTCATTAATGCTGCTGTATCGGCCGAGGGCCTCACAGAGGAAACAAAATTCAATTGGATGAAACATGTGCTTGGCTATTTAAACCCTACGGCCAGCCTGAGCACCCTCTTCCACTTGGAGAGGCAGAGTGCCAATGAGGACCCAGAGACCTATATGGCTCGTAAACAGCTCTTAGGAGTTTTGTCGGACACAGTTGATAGTTCCAATGATCTCCTTGACTATGATGTGCCCGCATTCCGGGACGCACTATTAAGAGGATTCAATGGACAAACTCAGCTTGCTCTGAACATCACTGACGCCACACAGGGAACCTGGGATGACTTGAGGACCAAAATCAGAAGGGTAGCCGCACTCTTGAGAGGGTCCGGAAGTTTTAAAACACCAAAAGCAGGTAAAAGGAAAGAAAAGGAGGAAGAAGACGTGTCAATCTTGGCGGTAACGTATGCCAATAACAGACCACATTATGGACCAGGTCCGCGAAACCAGCATAGCCCCACGGGAGAGCCAGGAACCAAGAAGGGTAGGTTTACCCCAGGTTACCAGGGCAAGAAAGGACGCGGTCGATTCCAGAGAGAAAGAGAGAATGTGTATCACGGCAGAGTGGGAGAACGGTTTAATCCCGACTCTGGATACACAGAACCCCAACCCTCTGCACCACCCTTGTCCTATCACAGCCAGCCCAAAGCACAGGGAACCTACCAGAGGTCCCCTCCATATCAGGGTACCCCCCCTGACCCTACTCCTCCTCCTCAACCAACCTTTCAGAGCAGAACACAGCATGAGCAGAAGGAAGGTGGCTGTCCACAAAACATGGACCCCCTCCGCTGGCATGCGTGGATGCGACTGAAAGACAGAGGTCATGACATGGCATATTTTGATGGAAAACCAGACAAAATCCTCTTCCAGGCTCTTGCCCAAGAGGAGAGATCCGACAGATACCAGGACTCTCCCATGGCATTGCGCTATCCGAAGGAGAGCAATCCCTTCAAGGAATCGCTCGAATGCACAGCATAGGGACACCTGGGGTGTAAAGGTTTGCCTCAGGGAGTCGTGACTAGATTTGAGCCTGACAAATGGGGAAGACCTACTGTTAATGCAGGGATCAGAGCCCCAGGGAACACAACCCCTGCTACTTTACTTGTAGACACTGGAGCCGCCACCAACATTCTGAAGCCACAATTGGCAGGGAAAGGCGAGCCCACCGGGACACACATCTCACTCTCCGGTTTTGCTGGAGGCAGCCAAGCGGCCCCAATTTGGAAAAATGTTCCCCTTTCAGTTAGGAAGGTTTCCACTAAGGTCACTGCTTGTGCTAGCCCAGGAAAGGGAGACAGAATCCTAGGTGCACCCTTTTTCCAGGAACATGGCTTCACCATTGACATGGTGAACAGCTTTCTTTGGGAAATCCCAGGAGGACCCACAGAAGTCAATGCAGTACATCGCTGCGCAGCCATCAAAGCGCCCCTACCCCTCTCTCCAATTACTGGAGACCAATAGGAACAGGAATTTTGAGATGTTTGGATAAAGGACAAAGCAGAATGTGGCACTGTGAAAGATGCCTGCGTTCTGATCAAGGGAAAAGATCCTGAAACCTCAAAAACAATACAGATACCCTGCAGACACAGAGGAAGGTATTGCCAAAACAATTCAGGGACTTTTGCAATGGGATGTCATCACCCCAATGCAGTCTATCTGCAATGCACCTCTCTGGCCTGTCTTAAAAGCAGACGGAGTAACCTGGAGGATGACAGTGGATTACAGAGATTTGAACGCCGTAACCCCAGCCGTTGCTCCTGTAGTAGCAAAGTATAACGAGATCCTAGCCGCCATCGCCGCCGGGGTGCGCTATTACAGCATGATTGATCTCGCAAATGCGTTCTATTCTATCAGACTCCATGAGTCCTGTTGGTACAAATTTGCGTTCACGTTCCGTGGCCAACAGTACACTTTCAAAAGAACGCCTCAAGGATTTCACTCCAGCCCCAGCATATGTCATGCGCACGTTGTACAGATGTGGGAACATCTGAAACCCATGTCACGTAAACACGTGCTCTCGTATGTTGATGATGTGTTAGTCCACACCCCTACAGCTGAAGAAGCTACTGACATCACCAGACAAGTTTTAACCCTGATCAGGGACACTGGTTTTAAAGCCAACCGCCAAAAGGCTCAGCTCGTACAAACTCACGTCAAATACCTCGGGCTAGCATTAGGACCCGACAGAAGAGCCCCAGACACACAAAGAATGGAGCTCATCTCATGCCTGCCTGCCCCAACTGACGTACCTTCTTTAAGGGCGCTACTGGGAACCTTCAACTTTTCAAGGGATTTCATAGAAGCCTTTGCTGACAAAGCAAGACCGCTCTATGCCTTGCTAAGGAAAAATGCTTCATGGCATTTTGCCACTCTCAAGCAGAGTCTAGCATCCGCCCCTGCCCTCTCACACCCCGATGCCGAGAAACCTTTTTACATTCAATTGGCTCACTCAGAGAAAAGCATAGGAGCCACACTGACTCAACATCAAAACGGAGCACAGAGAGTGATTGCTTATGCCTCCAGAAACCTTTCCCCAGTTGAGCAAAAATACACACCTTGTGAAAAGGTCTGTCTTGCACTGGTTTGGAGTCTGTCACACTGGGAATTCATTATAGGAGGAGCCAGAGTCATTGTGCAAACCACGCACACGCCCTTAAAATACATTCTCTCTGGGAAAGTACAAAACGGCCAGGTGTCCAATGCCAGGATTGCCCAGTGGACACTTGCACTGGTCAATAAAGGCATTGAATACAAATGGGAACAACATGAACCCCCTGCACCTTATGAGCTCTTAGTAACAGGGGAACAGCATGAGTGTCCACTGCCTATAGTGGAACACCAACCATGGCCCGCTACATGGGGAGTAAGCCTAGAGGAAGCCAAGCAGCACGGATTTAGCTGTTGGTTTTGTGACGGCTCATGCTTCCATGAAAGTGGCCAACCCCGTACTGGTTTTGGAGCAGTAAGAGTTCAGGATGGATACACCCTACAAGCACCTGTCTGCCCACACTCCAGCCAAGCAGCTGAAGTTGCGGCACTTAAAGCTGTACTGCAGTTTGAATCACTAGATTGCCCTTTAGCGATCTATACTTACGCAGACTGGACAGCCAAGGCTGCTACGGTTTGGCTACAGCATTGGGAAAAGCAGAATTGGAAAAATGCAGAGGGGAAACCCATAGCACATCTTGATTTATGGAGAGAGGTAGCTGCCATCCTCCACAAACGAGAGGCTTCCATGCAAATATCTCATGTCAAAGGACATCAGAGAGCAGACACAGAAGCTGCCTACTGGAACGAGCAAGCAGATAGGTTGGCAAAAGAGGCCGCTAACCTTGAAATGCTTCCTGACTCGCCAGATACTCCCCCACTAGCGGAATGCTTAGATCCCCCTCCCCCAAAACCGCCAGACAAAGAGGAAATCCAGCCGGTGTTTGCTGTGATCACTCACAACAGAGCCAAGGATCAGCATAATCGCCCTCCTCTCCCACCAGTGTTTGTAGACTTAGGAGAATTACAGAGGAATGGTGCAGATGTCATGGATCTGCTCTTAAAAGGGAAAGACCCCACAGGCAGATTGAAAATCAAGGAAAACGAAGGAGTCATTTGGGCTGTAGACTCCTCAGGAAGCCGCCACTGGGTAGTGCCAGTAGAAGTCAGAGGAGACCTTATACAATTTATTCACGAGCAAGGTCACAGAGGCAAAGAGCCAACTCTAGGAGAGTGCGTGAAGTGGGATGGTGGCCCGGGGTCCGTGAAGATGTGTCACAATGGGTAGACAATTGTCTCACATGTGCCGTCATAAATGCGGATTCCTCCAGTCCAAAAGCCCCAATCCAGCACCAAAGAGTGGAAGGTCCTTGGGCTCGAATACAAATAGATTTCATAGGTCCCCTACCTCGCACCTGCAATGGCAACAAATACTGCTTGACAGTTATAGACCCGTTTTCCAAGTGGATTGAAGCACTTCCATGTAAAACCAATGACGCCCTTACTACAGCGAAACTTTTACTCAACCGCTTGGTACCTGTCTGGGGTTTACCGAGGGTAATAGACTCAGATTTGGGCCCCCACTTCTCCAGTGCAGTCACCCGAGAACTGTGCAAGGCGCTGGGCATCACCCAACGCTTTCACGTAGCAGGGAGACCGCAAGCATCAGGAGCGATAGAACGCACAAACAGAACACTCAAAGAAGCTCTCTGCAAGGTAGTTAAATCTACTGGAAGAAATTGGGATGAGAAGCTTCCCATAATTCTCATGGCCATATGTGGAACAATGGCAAGCCACAGCTATAGCTCCCATATGGTCATGACAGGAAGGAAAATGCGCCTACCAGAAGCCTTTTGGATGGAAACTGATCTGCCCCCAGAGCAGGAAACGAGAGCTGTCAACAATGAATGGATCAGCCAATTACTTGCTGAACTACTGAGAATTCACCTACAGGTTGCCAAGGAAATTGGAAAAAGCACCTTGGCCATAGATAAAAAACTAGGATGGGTTAGAAATCCACAAATTTGGGATCCAGGAAAACAGGTACTATACAGGAAATTTTCCAGAAAACACCATGCACTCATGGCAAAATGGGCAGGTCCTGTGAACATCACAGCGCAAATCAGCCCCGCAGTGTACAAAGTGGGCATTCCACGGAAAAACGGCCAAGTTTGGGAAAAATTCTTTCATTCCTCCCTGCTTAAGGAATGGAAAGGAGAACCTGTCAATCAGCCCCCGCCACAACAACCGATTCCAGTTAATGGGATCACCTTCCCCAAAGCGGAGAAACATACTCCCTTTGAAACACTGAACGACACCTTCCTCTCTTCCTTATTTATGACACCTCTCCTGATTGAGAATCAGGAGGCTGTCAAAGGGGGGAGATGTGAATGGAAATGTGAATGGCAGGAGGCTGTCAAAGGGGGGGAAATGTGAAGGGAATCCAACAACCCTAGCTAAACCATTGCAAGAACAATGTGACTGTGGAGAAATCTCCCGTTCAGGAGAAAACCCATGGCCACAGGCACTAAGCTAAATCTCTCCTCCATTGGAACTGTAACGCAGTAGAACTCGTGGCCCACGAACTTGAGCTTTGCAGCTCAGCTCGCCCTGTAGTCCTCATAAGGCTGCAAGTTCACTGCAACTTTCCAGTTTCTTTCTTTGTACCACAATTGTTGGGGTGTCCCCTTTAAGGATTGGGGAACCCTTCCAAAAATTTCACTACCCCGTAGGTTAGGGGAGCAAGGAAGAGTGAGAGCAGGAGTGAGAGAGAGAGGGAGAGCTTGCAGGTGACGTCTGTAAGGAAAGAGAAGACAGGAAACTGTTAGTGTAAGAATAGAAGTTAAGGACGTCGAGGAAGGTAGTGCAAGCCTCAACCCATAGCCTTCTTGGCGACAGCCATGCCATGGTTTGGAGCAGCCTACTTTTAGGTTCCAGCGACTCCACACCCAACTTGCTATACTGAAGGCACAGACTCCCCTCACTGTTATCTTCTCAACCTACTTCCCTAATTTTTAAACAACTCCCCCAATGGAGAGAAAATCAATATTTTAGTTCTGAAAATATCACAGCTGAACTCATTTACATGCTATCCCAGCACGTACGAATGCATTAAGGGACACGTAAACAACTCAGATACACGGACAAGCAATGGCTCTGAGTAAAGATCTGCTAATGAGCTCTTTAACCAAGGAAAAACAGAGCTGGTGCTGTTCTGCCATTGACCAGAGGTGGCGCAGAGCTGGTGTTAGGCAGCACATACAGCCGCACTCAGAAGGAAAAGCAGACTGTTCTGACATCATCACTGAGCTAATGCCATCTCCTGGGCAGGAGGCAGATGCGCCGACAAGAGAAAGAGTCACTAGCAATGACACACTGTGCTTACAAGCCACGTGGTCAAGCGCATGAAGAGAGTTCGAACTTGTGAAAGAGTTTGCTTTCCATTTAAAGTTTAAAGAGACATGTCACCCACGAGTCACCAATTCTTAGTCAGTAACGTGTAAAGGTCATGCTACGACAAGGTTTGCTTGTGGTTGGGCACAGCAAGACTTGAGAGTTAGGGAATCCAGTCAAAAGAATCTGTTGGCCGAAATGCTTATCTATGCATTGATCGGTTCACAGTTATATTGAGTTCTGGTCTATGTATACAGAGAAAGCAACTTCGCCCCAAAGAATCTGTTTCCCAAAAGAGAACGCGTGACAAGGTTTCTGAAGTAAAATCAGTTATTCTCTTTACTGAATAATATCTTTGTTTCACAGGCAAACAAAACAGATGCATTCACACATACAAGTTCCTTTAGATACAATAGAAATGAAAAACCATATGAGGTTTTAAACTAGAAGATATTTAGGAGAGGGAAATCACATGATACTTATCTGTCTACTGAAGCTCGACCTCCACAGTGAAGAATACAAGAATTGATTCTAACTAAGGGAAACTCTTACTACACATAGTTAGAACCAGCCAACACGTGTGGGCTCCTTGACTGCAGTCCAAGAAAGCACGCAAGAGTTACCTATAGTGGACTCTTACGTTAATGGGGTTAGGTTGGGTGGCTAGCTAGTCAGTCTGGAAAAGGCACTGAGGGGGAGACCCTGGAACAAAAGTTGAACCTTGTTTTTATCAGCTATTTTGGGGGGCTGGCATTAGGGTAATCTTCCAGTCAGTCCCATTCCTATATCATTGGCTATAGGATGTGGGGTACCCTCCTACTAAGGTGGGGCAATATTGAAAATCTACACCTTTCACTAAAGGGGACATTTGGTCCAAGGTGTGAAGATGAGTTGTCATGGAAACCTTAGAAGTGCATATGACTCGAGCTTGGTCCAAGCCATAAACAGGAAACAGTCTTAACACTTGCAAAATCCAAGCATCCTGTGGGTTACGTGTGGAATTCAAATTCCTCGATGGTAGACAGGTTGTCGTTTATATCATCCTTCTGGCAGACTATAATGGAGGTGCTTTTCTTGTTCCCAGTGCATGATGGGTAGATGTATGTGCATATGTGTGTGTGTGTGACTTCATTAGCATGAAAGTGCAGACAGAAGGGCAACTTCCTAGTGCAGGTGGTCACATCAAACAAAGCACACAATTCTCCCAAACCAAAGACACTTGCAAGCACCATTCAGGTGTGTGTGCAGGTCAGAAAACAACAAATAAAAGCATTTCCAAAGTACATCTCCTAACAGTTTGCCAATACCTGCCTCTGTGTCACACCCCTGGTATTCCTTGGTGGTCTCCCATCCAAATACTAGCCATGTTTGACCCTGCTTAGCTTCCAAGATCTGACGAGATCAGGCTATAGCCTGGGCTTTCCAAGTCAGGGTGAATTAAAATTAGAGACCTAAATAAGCACATCTTTGTCAGTCCAGTGCTGTGGGAAATTGCAGCTCTTGTACTCACACAGTCTTTACTATCATTTCTTAAGATGTGTTCTTAAATTTGTACAGAAAGAATTGCTTTGATACTACTATGTGCCCAATTACATTCAAAATAATTACTGGGTTGCTAATGATTCTAACATCCCCCATTTGAGATGCACTGATATTTTATTATATTATATATTATATTATATTATATTATATTATATTATATTATATTATAGTATAGTATAGTATAGTATAGTATAGTATAGTATAGTATAGTATAGTATAGTATAGTATAGTATATTTATTGCATAAAGTGAACATTAGTCAAATCAGTTACTCTACTTCCACCCAGCCGAAGGAAGATGAGCATCAAACCAATATGATGTATTTGGAGTAAGCAACAAGAAAATAGCAGCTGTATGGATGATTACTTTTTAAAGAAAATTCCAGATGACTATTAAATGAATTTCAGTACTCATCTGCCTTTGAAGAGCATGCTTAAAGTACACAGAGTGTCCTTAGAACTGAATTTGGCTTTGTAAAAATAGTTTAATAACTAGTGGTGCTTCTGTATAATGGAATTAAAAGTCTTTATATTATTTAGCAGAGCATTTAGCAGTTGATTCCAATTTTCAGAACATGTATTTAAGTAATGGGGAAATAAACTGAAATTGCTCCCCCATATAGTTCATGGCTTTCGGTGCAAACTGAAGTCAGAAGAACTTCTCACAAAGAATGTGCAATATGGTAGAGAACTGTGAGGTCCAGAACACAGGAGTCAGGTGACAGCAGCTGGAGCTAGCAGTTTATCATGGAAGTTGATTCAGCAAAGGCCTCCCCAAAGAAGGTGCCCCTAGGAAAGTGCTTTCTGGGGAAATGACAGGCACAGGTTCAGGGGTGTACAGAACGGATCCTGTGCAAGCTAGAGACATCAAGGTAGCAAGAGACCTCCCCCGAATGCTCCTCTACATGCCTGCCAAGTTCTGCCCCCCTCCCCCATTGCTTTGAAGTTTGGTAAACATTTAGATTGCATGGAGACAGTCTGAAAATGTAACCATTTACAAACTGCCTCGAACCACCATAGATAGCTTGAAAGTTCATGGAAAGTTCACACCAATCAACCTGCCACAAACCACAAACTGGTCAAAATTCATCATGAGCTGGTTCATACCCATCCCTAGTAATAAGGATGAGGTGGTTCATGGCTTGGAGAGGCTTGAGAGGTCTGGAAGAGAAATTTCTGATTCAGCACCAGGGTCTGGAGTAGAGGGTTCAGAGTTCAAGTCCAAATCAGAAGGCAGAGCAGTATTCCAGGGTGAACAGGCTGATTCAGAGTCTTGGGGCTCTTCCTGCACATCAGAGGCAGCTCCCGCCTCCTGTGGCAGAATTAGGTGCCTTGTTGCCTCCTCCTCTGAGTCTTTGGTGTCTCTGGCTGATGAGAGAGGGTCCATACTCTGGTCCATGATGAGAACAAGCTCTCATCACTCAGACTGTAGACAGTGCTGCCTTTAACTGTCCAACTGCCCAACTAATTTCCTCATCTGAAGCTAGAGTACTGCAGACATATAAACTGCATAAGAATGAGAGATGCTGAACCATGTTAAATCCTCCCTCAAAACTCTCTGATGGACACAATTTAGGTAACCTGCTTTTTCTTTCTTCAGTCAATATGTGTGTGTAAACCAGGAATGAGTGCTCTAAATGCTGCACTGGGCTGTACATCTATCAATCAATGTCGGCAGTACCACTGTGATAGGAATGCAAGGTGTGAAGTAGGTCCTGATGAGACTATCAGGTGAGCTTCTGAGGGAACATGAACCAAATCTTTTCCATAGTGAAACTGGTATCTCATAATACTGGAATACAAAGCAAATTGGGATCTCGATTTGGAAAGTGGGGTTATTCACCACTGCTACTTATGGTTCAGACCAAGAATTTGTACCACAACTTTACCAGTTTTTATAGTATATTATGCATTGTCTTATCCATCCTTTAAGGCATCTAGGGAGTGGCTCAGCCTCCAAAAAGCCTATGAGAGAGGTTAGGCTGAAAGAAAGTGGTTTGGCCACCCAGTAATACTCATAGCAAGTACTAGAACTTGGGTTTCCTGTATGTCTAGCCATTGTACTGCATGTATTGTATTGTGTTGTACTAGTACTGTATTGTACTAGTAGGGTTTTAATAAACTGTATTGTTGTATTGGAATGCCAAAAAATTAGGGAGTTAGCTTTGAATCAAGATGTTTATAAAACCAATTACAACAGACAGCTTCCTGATGCTTCCTGACTCCCAGGCAGATTTTCCTACCAAAAATATTTTTCATTCCCCATAGTGACTGAGCTGCCCTTCAGTAGCACATATTTCTGTCTCACCCTGTCACAGATATTAGTTTAGGCATATGACCGAGCACAGAAACTAGAGGGAATACAGGAGTTATCTTGTTTTAAAATACCCTCATAAAATGACATGTGAGACAAAATTAACTTTCAAAAAGAAAGGAAAGATTTTATTTAATCGGCAAGGAATTATATATATATATATGTATGTATGTATCTATATGGAATCAAGGTTTAGATATGCTGAGGGTAAACTTTCTAATATATACAGATTTGAATTTTTAGAACATACAAGAGAGTGTTGTGGCTTATTTTCAGAGCTTCAAGATCTTTGCAATGAGAGGTGCTTTGGTTATTTTATATTTCAGCTGTTAAACAGAATCTTAAATATACTTTCTTAGAGAATAGCATTTGCTTATAGTTTCTAGTAGAGATGAGCATGAACCTGACTGCGGAATGAACCGCAGTTCGAGCATGAACCAGACCAGCATGGTTCATTTCAAACTGGTTTGCTTGGTTGCATCATTCCTGAACCCAAAAACGAACTGCCTTTTTTTCATGGAGGTTTGGGTGGTTCATGTTTGCGGTTCGTTCTCCGGACAGCCTGGCACTGATTCAATCAATCCCTAAACAATGCTGGGGGTTGTGGAGAGCCCTAGAACCATCCAAAGCAGTTATACATAGCTTGATTGGCAGCTCTGGGAGCCAAAGAAAGAAGATGACGGCAAATCAGGAGCTCTGCTGTTAGTAGCTCCCAAGCTGGAACAGAATGAGAGCAAATCTATAGCAGCTAAAGAATGAGAGCAATTAATACCTACTTTCAATCTGGACTGTTATCATCATTGGACAGCCTAAAGCCAGCAGCAGCTGTGGGAGCTATTTGGGGGCCAAAACGATCTGGCAATAACCCAGAATACAGACCTGCGATATGGCTCCTGGAGTGGCAGACGGGACTCCGATTGGGCCTGGCCCAGATGTGGTGAACGTCCAGCTCCTTGGCCTGGTGTGGGATTCTTGCCACTGCCAGGCATGTGAGCAGCATCTTTGGGACTTCATTGGTTCCGCAGTGCTCCTGGCACAATTGCCATTTTGGCACTAGGGCTGAACACTCCCCGCTCTCTCCGCTCTTTCTGCAGCGGCATCCACAACTGATGCTGACATTCCTCTGCCTCTTCTGCTTGTCCTGGACCCCTGGGTGACAACTGGGAGGCCTGGGTGGTGGCCCCTACCTCCCTGGGACCTCCCCAGCTGGCCTGGATGTCTGCTCAGTTGGCAGGTACAGATCGGGCAGTGGTGTTCTTCAGCAGACGGAGCAGTGGGAAAAGGAGAAGCAGAGGCTAAGATGCCTGTTTTTCTGCACAGACAAGTGATCTCCAGATCGGCCTGGACTTTGGAGCCAGTTGGAGCCCAAGAAAATGGTACCACAGAGGGACACCTTGGCGCCAGCTATTTTAATTCTAATTTTAAAAAGGCTATAGGACTTGCTTCAGCTGGTGAACAACTAGGAGGAAGGTCTACAAGCCCAGACATGAGACATCTTTGCTGCTGATCTCAGAAGGAAGGCTTAGTAGCCCAAATTAAACATAGGGATTTGTTAATAATATTGTTAGCTGTAATCAGTTGTTGAATTTGGCTGCTGCAATTATTTAATTGTTGTGATTAATTTTGTAATGAATTGAGGGATTAAGCATTGTAATTAATTTCGGGCTAATTGGATGACTATTCAAAGAATTGAATTATTTAAGTATCTATATTAATTTAATAGAATTGAGTTAATTATTCAGCTATAGAACAGACCAACCTGTGCCTGAATCGGAGCGGTCTGGTGGTAGGATCCCACTCCCAACCTTCGATGGGCTCAGTTGGGGCCAGTGCCAGAAGTTAGGAGCTTGGGAGTGCTCTTGGATGCCTCCTTAACTATAGAGGCCCAGGTAGCAGCCACTGCCAAGTCTGCCTTTTACCATCTTCAGCTGATCAGGCAGCTGGTTCCCTTCCTTGAACACAATGATTTGGCAGCAGTGATCCATGTGATGGTCACCTCAAGATTGGACTACTGTAATGCTCTCTACATGGGGCTGCCCTTGTCTCAAATCTGGAAGTTGCAGCTATGCGGAAGTGCATCCAGCCTGTACTGAAGGGGTTGCACTGGCTGCCGATGGCATACCGGATTGATTTCAAGGTGCTAGTTTTAACCTTTAAAGCCCTATATCGTCACGGTCCAGCATACCTAAGAGACCACCGTTCCCCACATGTCCCCCTGGTGGAATAAGCTCCCAGAGGAGATCAAGGTCCTGCGGGACCTTTCACAGTTCCTCAAGGCCTGCAAGACCTGATCTCTTCTGGGAGCTTGTTCCACCAGTATGGAGCCACCACTGAGAAGGCCCTGGCCCTGGTTATAGCTAGCCTGGCATCCTTGGGGCCTGGAAGGGCCAACCGATTTTGCATCCGTGAATGCAGTGCTCTCCAGGGGTCATGTGGATCATTATTTTAAGTCCATATGTTTATGACAGGTTTTAATTGTATTTTATATGAAATTATGTGAAATTCTATGTAAGCCGCTCTGAGCCCACCTCGGCAGGGAGAACAGGGTATAAATCAAAGTAAGTAAATAAATAATAAGTAAATAAGCCACAAAGCTCTCATTCTGCTCTACGGGAGCAGATTATATACCAGTATAATACCACACTCTGACTCAGCTGCTTTCACTTTGCAGCATGAAGAAGAGTTAGTTGTTGTGAGAGTAGAAGAATTATTTGTTGCATGGTTGATTTAGGGGAGGCTTTGAGGGACTCCTTTTCCCCCCACACAGTGAGACAATTTTTTAAACACCTCTCCCAGCTGGGAAGGTGTTCCTTGCTGTGGTTTCAGGGACCAAACCTGAAGCTAGAGCTGAGCTTTCCTGGGGGCACGTGCTTTGCGGGGCTATAACTCAGATATCCCAAATCCAATCTTCACCAAACTTGGAGGGCAGGAGGAGAGTCTGCTGAAGACTTCCTGTGAGTTTGGCATCTCTAACTCATGAGGGGGGCTGTTCTGCCTCCCAAATCAACTAAATTAAATGAATCATGAACCGGTTCAGGAAATGGAAAAGTTCCATGTAAGTTTATGGTGCGTGCGATCATAAGAACATAAGAGAAGCCAATGTTGAATCAGGCCAATGGCCCATCTAGTCCAACACTCAGCCACACAGTAGCCAAAAATACCAGGTGCCATCAGGAGGTCCAGCAGTGGGGCCAGGACACTAGAAGCCCTTCCACTGCTGCCCCCTCCAGCACCAAGAATAGAGTGCATCACCTGCTCCAGACTGACAATTCCTATCTATTTGTTGTTGTTCAGTCGCACAGTCGAGTCCGACTCTTCGCGAACCCATGGACCAGATTACGCCAGGCCCTCCTGTCTTCCGCTGTCCGCTGAAGTTTGCTCAATTTCATGTTCATTGCATCGATGACACTGTCTAACCATCTCATCCTTTGCCGTCCCCTTCTTCTTTGACTTCCTATCTATACCTTGTGGCTAATAGCCACTGATGGCCCTCTGCTACATATGTTTATCTAATTCCCTCTTGAAACTGTCTATGCTTGTAGCTGCCACCACCTCCTGTGGCAGTGAATTCCATATGTTAATCACTCTTTGGGTGAAGAAGTACTTCCTTTTATCTGTTCTAACCTGACTGCTCAGCAATTTCATTGAGTGCCCACGAGTTCTTGTATTGTGAGAAAGGGAGAAAAGTACTTCTTTCTCAACCTGCTCTATCCCATGCATAATCTTATAAACCTCGATCATGTCACCCCTCAGCCATTGTTTCTCCAAGCTAAAGAGCCCCAAGCGTTTTAACCTTTCTTCATAGGGAAAGTATTTCAACCCTTTTATCATTCTAGTTGCCCTTCTCTGCACTTTTTCCAGTGCTATAATATCCTTTTTGAGGTGTGACGACCAGAACTGTACACAGTATTCCAAATGAGGTCACACCAATGATTTATACAGGGGCATTATGATACTGGCTGATTTGTTTTCAATTCCCTTCCTAAAAATCCCCAGCATAGCGTTGGCCTTCTTTATTGCAGTTACACACTGTCTAGACATTTTCATTGAGTTATCTACTACAACTCCAAGATCTCTCTCTTGGTCCATCTCTGCCACCCACTCACTCATCCTTGACAGATCCCTTTGGAGTGCCTCACAATCCTCCCTGGTTGTCACCACCCTGAACAACTTTGTGTCATCTGCAAATTTAGCCACTTCAGTGCTTACGCCCAATTCTAAATTGTTAATAAACAAGTTAAAATGCATCGGATTGAGTACCGATCCCTGTGGTACCCCACTGCTTACCATCCTCCACTGAGAAAGTTTCCCATTTATACTCACTCTCTGTTTCCTATTTATAAGCCAGTTTTTGATCCACAAGAGGACTTGTCCTTTTATCCCATGAGTATTGAGCTTACTTAGGAGCCTTTGATGAGGAACTGTATCAAAAGCTTTCTGGAAGTCAAGGTAAATAACATCTATTGGGTCCCCCTTGTCCACATGTTTGTTCACTCCCTCAAAAAACACTAACAGGTTAGTGAGACAAGATCTTCCCTTACAGAACCCATGCTGAGTCTGCCTCAATAGTTTTTATTTATTTATTTATTCTTAAAAAAAGAAAATTTATTATCGGATATATAAAAGCATGTTCCACATTTTGTTTAGAATTCTTATCATATCCTTTTCAAATTTTTATCTCCCCCCCCGGCTTCCCACGATGCTCCGCCCCCGTTAACATTTTCAACCAATATTCTCGTACATTCAACTCGTTCTTAATATTCAAATCTTAAATTTCAATATTTTGCTTTTTAACTTTAACAATTAGGTAACTTTTTGGAATACAGTCTCTCTTGTTACAACACTTCTATTATTAGTAACTATCAAAACAAAGTAATCTGTTTTTCACATCCCAGTTAAGCTCTAAATAGTCTTTAAAATCTTTCTAGTCTGTTAAAAATTCTTTGTCTTCTACTCCATGAAGTTTTCTTGTTAGTTTGTCCATTTCAGCCATAAAAATCATTTTTTTAATCCATTCCCACTTATCAGGTATCTGCTCTTGTTTCCAGAACTGAGCGTAAGTCATTCTTGCAGTTGAAATGAGATACCATAACAAAGTTCTTTTTGTCATTTTGACTTCTTCTAACTTTAGTCCTAAAAGCAACATTTCTGGTTCTTTTTTCAACGTACATTTCAAGATTTTCTGAATTTCACTATGAATCTCTGTCCAAAAAACATTTGCTTTTTCACAAGTCCACCACATATGGTAAAACGAGCCCTCTTTCTTTTTAAATTTCCAACATTTGTTAGACATATTCTCATTCATATTAGCAATTTTTTTGGCATCATATACCATCTATACATCATTTTGTAACAGTTTTCTTTAACATTAACACATGTTGATATTTTAATCGACTTTTTCCACAAACATTCCCAAGATGACATTTCTATATCTCTATTTACATTTATAGCCCATTTCACCATTTGTTCTTTTACTATCTCATCTTCTGTATACCACTTTTAACAAAATCTTATAAATTTTAGAAATCATTTTTTTACCTGTTTCACTCCAAATTTTTTCTATTTCATTATTTTCTTTTCTAAAACCATATCTCATTTTGTCAGTCTTAAATAAATCATAAATCTGTCTATAATTTAACCAGTCATATTCAAAACCCAAATCTTCTCTTGATCTCATCGCGAAGCTTTTCCCCTCAATTTTCAGAATGTCTCTGTAAGGTAGCCAGTCTTTTCCTTTGTGCCTTGAAAGTGGTTTTATTACTTCCGCCGGAACAATCCACATTGGTCTTGCTTCATCTCTTATATCTCATCCATGTCATAAATAGTGATCTCCTTATGAAGTGGTGCTTAAAAAGGTTGTCTACTTTGGATTTCTCATACCATAAATAAGCATGCCAACCATATCTTCGATCATGCCCTTCTAATGCCAACAGTTGTCTATTCTCCAAGTTAATCCACTGCTCCAACCAGGCTAGGCATACCACATCATGATATAATCTAAAGTTAGGAAGCTGGAAGCCTCCCTTTCTTTCGCATCACAAAGTATTTTCATTTTAATCCTTGGCTTCCTTCCAGCCCACACGAATTTAGAAATCTCCTTTTGCCATAAGTTCAACACTTTACAATCTTTCACAATTGGAATCGTCTGGAATAAAAAAAGCAAATGGGGTAAAATGTTCATTTTGACTACAGAAACTCTACCCAATAAAGATAAATTCAAAGTATTCAGTTTCTTGATATCTTGTTGATTTTTGTTCCAGGCCTTTTCATAATTGTTCTTAAACAAATTTATATTCTTTGCTGTAACCTCAATTCCCAAATATTTAGCCTTTTTCACCACTTCACATTGAGCTCTTTCTTGTAAATCCAACTGTTTTTCCTTTCTCACATTTTTACAGAGTATTTTTGTCTTGTTCTTATTAACATAAAATCCCGCCAAGTCACCAAATTCTTTAATCCTTTCCATCAGTAACGGTACATTTCTTAATGGGTCTTCAATTATAAACATTACATCATCGGCAAAAGCCCTGTATTTATATTCAAAGTTTCCAATTGTAAGTCCTTTTATATCTTTATCTTCCTTTACTTTACTCAGCATCACTTCCAAGATCCAAATAAATAACAAAGGCAATAACGGACACCCTTATCTTGTACCTTTCTGTACTCTAAAATAATCCGTCAACTCCTTATTCACGTTCGACGATGCTTTTTGTTCACAATATACAGCCCTAATCATATTTGAAAAGGGCTGTCCAATGTCCATTTTGTCAAGAAATTGAAACAAAAACTCCCAATTTAAAGTGTCAAAGGCTTTTTCGGCATCCAAAAATAAAAAGGCAACTTCCTTTTCAGGGTGTTTATCATAATACTCTATTGTGTCAGTCACAATCCTTAAATTGTCTCTGATTTGTCTATTTGGTAGAAAGCCGGCTTGTTCTTCTCTGATAGCATTCTTTAAATAAACTTTTAATCTTTCTGAAATAACTTTGGCAAATAATTTGTAGTCATTATTAAGTAGCGAAATTGGTCTATAATTTTTCACATCTGACAGATCTTGCCCTTCCTTAGGGATAAGAGATATGTTGGCTTCTATCCAAGATTCTGGTATTAATTTAGTTCACTGAATTTCATTAATTAGAAGTTCTAAAATCGGGGTTAGCTCCTCCTTTAGTTTTTTGTAGAATTTCACTGTAAATCCATCTGGTCCAGGAGCTTTATCTAATTTGGCCTCTTCTATTGCATTATATAACTCTTCTTTCTGTATTGGACCATTCAACATATCTTTGGTATCACTATCCATCTCAGGTAAAGTTACCTTATCCAAATACTTTTTAATCTTCATTGGAGCAATCTTCTTTTTTTGAAATAATTTTGCATAATATTTGAAGAAGGCTCTCTTAATTCCCTTTATATCAACAATTTCCTTGCCCTCCTCAATTATCTTAGTTATTGTCCTTCTCTCCCTCCTATTTTTCAATTGCCAAGCTAAATATTTCCCTGGTTCTGTTTGCACCCTCAAAGGATTTTTGTTGCAATTTCTTTAAATTCCAGTAGAGTTCTCTATTTAATGCTACTTTTAATTGTTCTTGCAAAATTTGTATTTATTTGAGAAGCTTCTTTTTACCTGGTCTCCTTTTCAGCTCATTCTCTTTTTGTTGTATTTTATCTTGTAAGTCTTGCTGCTGTTTCAAATTCTTTTTCTTATCCGCTGCATTCATCGAGATCAAAACTCCTCTCATCACCGATTTGTAAGCATCCCACACTGTCTGTATATTGACCTCTTGATTCAAATTCATTTGGAAAAAAAATTGTGTTTCTTTCCGCAAAGTCTCCACTAGTCTCGTCTTGTCCAATAAATCCTAATTGATTCTCCAATGATATTGCTTTGCCTTTTCTTTTAATGTCCAAACTAACGGGTTATGATCTGAGTTGGTCTTTGGCAGTATTTCTACCTTCTGAGTTTTTAATGTGATTTCGCTCAACATCCAAATCATATCTATTCTTGAGAAGGATTTGTGTCTATTCGAATAAAAATTAAAATCTTTAATTTTTGGATTCCATTTTCTCCATACATCTTCCAACTTTTCTTGCTCAATAACTCTAAAAAAAGTTTGGGGTAACTTTCCAATCTTCTCAACGCCTTTCTGTGATTGTCTGTCCAATTTGTTGTTAACAGTACCATTAAAATCACCAGCAACAATTATCTGTTCATAATGCACTTGGTCCAATTCGCTCAACGAGTCCTTAAAAAAATTCTCTTTAGCACCATTAGGAGCATACAGATTCACAACCAATGTCTTTTTTTGTAACATATTGATCTCAACCACCACATATCTTCCTTCTTTATCTGCAAAAATTTGTTTAGGTTCCAGCTTTTTATTTACATAGGTCACCACTCCTTTGTTTTTTTCCTCTGCCAAAGAATAAAATTCTTCTCCCAATTTTTTATTAATCAAATATTTATTGTCCCGATTTTTATATGTGTTTCCTGCAAACAGATGATGTTAGAATTTTGCTTTTGTAACCAATGATTCACTACTTTTCTTTTGTTAGGTGAATTAAGTCCATTTACATTCCATGATAATAATTTGTAATCCATCACTGAGGCTTTTTAAATATCTCCGAAGTCTTCGGTATTTTCGGCTTTGAACCTATACATATCCCCCGGTGTTTTAATCACATGCCTTTTTGAGTTGTACGTAAAGGACAGTCCTTGTGGTATTTCCCATCTGAATCTGATATTCAATTGTTTCAGCTTATCCACCAACTTCTTATATTTCTTTCTGTCCTGCAAGATGGACCTTGGGAGTTCGTTCATTATCATTATCTTTTTACCATCAATTTCCAATGGCTGAGAAAACTGCTTCTTAAATACGTCCTCTTTCATTTTCTTTGTCACAAATTGAACAATGACATCTCTCTGTAAATTTTTCCTTTGAGCGTAAGCAGAATTCACTCTGTATATAAGATCAAAATTGTAATCCAACTCCTCTTTGTCTTCTCCCATGTATTCAGTCAAAGTTTCCATCACTTCAGTACGTATATCTTCTCCCACTTTTTCTTCAATGCCTCTCAATCTCAGCTGATTTGACATTGCTTTATATTCCACAACTGCCTCAAGGTTCCGATTACTCTGTTCATTCACTTCAATTTTTTTTCCAAATCTTGTGTCTTTTGCTCTGTTTCTGTTGATTTAGTCGCCAAAGCTTTAACTTGACTACTTGTATTTTCCACTTCTTTTTTAAATTCTGCCACTTCTGCAAGTACTAACTCTCTCAAGGCCGCCACATTTTTCTCCTGAACTTCTTCTAAGTGTTCCAGCTGTTTTTCCATCTTCTCATCAAATTGCTTTTCCAGTTGTTTGATCATACTGTGAATTGCTTCTAGCATACGCTTCTCCATTTGATCTATTGCTGCCTGCCATTCTTTCTTATCTTTGCCAGCCATACCTGGACTCGCAGCTGACGCCGCTCTTTGCCGGAGTTTTGGATCCATTTTGGGAATTTATCGATACAGTTCAATCAGCTTAACAGTTCTCTTCCAATTCCTCTTTGTTTTGCTGTTTCTAACAGTCTTTTTTCTCTTAAAAACACTTTTTAAAATTTAGTCCTCCACAAAATGGCGGGCGCAATTTCTCTATGGTTTTCTTGGCTAGAGTAGGTTCGTTTTACACTTCCTGTTTCTGGCCCCCCCGTTTAAAATGTCCTACCAGATACACTTCCGGTCCGCTTCAATTTCAGTCCTACCGGATACACTTCCACTCCGCTTAAAATCCGGTCCTCCAACACAGTCTCTAGCCAGATTCTGTTTTCAGCCGGACACAGTTAGCTGTTACACCTCAGTCTCGCGATCTTCCCTGTTACTTTCACTCATTCACTTATCTCCGCCTCTGACCGCAGGAATGTTCAACAAAGTTAATTTAGTCCATTTTTAGCGCTTTAACCAGCTCTTCACTTTTTATCGATGAATCGATTCTACAGTTTAAAGTCTTATGCGCTTAACCGCCTTGCTCAAAACTCGCTAGATCTTCTCCCCAGTAAGCAAATAGTTACGGTTACCTTAGATGTTTATCTTGGGACTTCGCATCGTTCCTTTTTACTTCCACTGTTAGATCGTTTCTCAAGAAATCTGGAAATGGCGGTTTAAGCTGATTTGTCAGCTCGGCTAGCTTCTTAGTGCTGATTAGCAAAGCCCGCTCCTGAGAGGAGATCAAGGCATAAACAAGCCCTCTGGGACTTTGCGGACGCCGATCTCAACTCTCACTTGGACCTCGATGCTTGCTTGGCGACCCCCTGCCTGGGGGTTGCTGCGTTGGGCAGTAGAACTGCCCAAACTGTCAGAAGAAGCTGCCGTTCACTCCGCACGGTCGCAGGAGTGCGTCAGTTCGCCATTTTACTCTGACCGGAAAGCCTCTGCCTCAATAGTTTTTATTCATCATTGTGCCTACTAATTCTTTCCTTAATAACAGTTTCAACCAACTTGCCCGGTATCGACGTCAGACTGACTGGCCTGTAATCTCCTGGATCTCCTCTGGATCCCTTTTTAAAAATAGGAGTGACATTAGCTACGTTCCAGTCCTCAGGAATGGAGGCAGATTTTAATGAAAGATTACATACTTTTGTCAGGAGATCCACAAGTTCACATTTGAGTTCTTTCAGAACTCTTGGATGAATGCCATCCGGGCCTGGTGATTTATTAGTTTTTAAATTGTCCATCAATCGTAGGATTTCCTCTCTTGTCACCTCAATCTGATTCAGATATTTCAAACCTCCTCCCAAAATCAGTGGTTCTGTAGTGGGCAAGCACTTGTCACCTTCCACAGTGAAGACAGAGGCAAAAAATGCATTCAGCTTCTCAGCCATTTCCTTGTCATCCCTCAGTAGTCCTTTTACCCCTTGGTCATCCAAGGGCCCCACTGCCTCCCTGGCTGGTTTTCTACTTCTAATGTATTTGAAGAACGTTTTATTGTTCACCTTTATGTTTTTTGCGATATGCTCCTCATATTCCCTTTTTGCTTGGCTGATCACAGACTTGCATTTTAATTGCCACAGCCTGTGTTCCCTTTTATCAGCCTCACTGAGACTAGCTTTCCACCACTTAAAGGAATCCTTACCTTTTACAGCTTCCATTACTTTATTAACCATGCAGGCTTTTTTTTATACCTATTTGTGCCTTTCCTAACCTGCGGTATATATTTTTTCTGAGCTTCTAGGATTGTATTTTTAAATAGTCTCCAAGCTTCCCCAATGGTTTTGACCTTTTCCACTTTTCCTTTCAATTTCTTCCTCACATGTCGCCTCATACCAGAGAAGTTACCCCTTTTAAAGTTAAAAGTGGTTGCATCGGTCTTTTTGGGCAACTCCCTATTTGTACAAATGTTAAACTCAATGACATTATGGTCACTGTTCCCAAGCGGTGCAATCACTTTTACATCTCTCACCAGGTCTTGGGCATTACTTAAGACCAAATCCAGGATCGCCTCTCCCCTTGTAGGATCTGTGACTATCTGTTCCATAGCACAGTCATTGAGAGTGTCTAAAAACTCAATCTCTTTTTCCTGACTAGAACTCATATTGACCCAATCAATATGTGGGTAGTTAAAGTCGCCTATTACAACACAGTTATTCCATCTAGCTGCTATCTTTAATTCATTCATCATTTTATAATCCTCCTCTATCTTTTGATCTGGTGGGCGATAACAAACTTCCACTGTTAAGCCTCCTTTTGGACCCACTATTTCAACCCATAGCATTTCCAGAAGCTAATCCAATTCTCTTACCCTCTCAATCTTACTAGACTGTATACCCTCTCTGACATACAGAGCCACCCCACATATAACCCTCCCCCCCATCCTTCTGATATAATTTATAACCAGGAATCACCGTATCCCACTGATTTTCCTCATCCCACCAAGTTTCTGAAATACCCACAATGTCTATTTCCCCCCCCTCCAATGCCAAGCATTCCAACTCCCTGATTTTACCTCGGAGACTTCTAGCATTTGTGTATAAACACTTATAGTTTCCCATGCTTGTTAAGCCCACAACCTTGCTCTTGCTGCCTCGAGACCTTGCCAGGCAGTCCCTATTGTTAGCCACAGCCTCAGTGGACAATTGTAATCCATTTCCTTGTAGAAAAGTAACAGCTACCCCTTCATCTCTTTGAGATGAGCCATCCGGAACCAGAGACTTTTCATCTCCTGTTGGCTTTCCCCCATTATTCAGTTTAAAAATAAACTTGTTGGTTCATGGTTGATCAAATCAACCATGAATCAACACAAATCACCATTTCCCCAGTATGTGCCCATCCCTAATTTCTAGATTTCTCCCTTCAGAGTGCTAGGTTTTTCCTTTAAATATTACAACTTTTCACTAACTCTGAGGTGTCTAAGCTTCTCCCCTTTATCACAGACCAGGGTTCTCTACCCAATCTCTTTCACTGGCAGGAAGTTATTCTCCTTGTACCTAAGAAGCAATAACCCCTTTTACTATTTGGCTTCTATGGGAGTTCTTTCTAACTACCCAGACTTTCGGCCAAAATCCTTCTCCAATATCCATTGTCTGTATAAAACTGTTCTGTA
Organism: Gekko gecko; assembly: GCA_029375565.1. Lineage (NCBI taxonomy): Eukaryota > Metazoa > Chordata > Lepidosauria > Squamata > Gekkonidae > Gekko > Gekko gecko. The sequence continues at coordinate 98,519,203 of JAPDNY010000002.1, read as the reverse complement.
GCTTTCTTGACTGAGAATCTAAATTCCCCCTCAGAGTAATTTTAATATATCTTAGACTAGGAGTAAGGCCCGTTGTGGAAATAAAGACAACGGGCTCTAGAAAGAGGCTCTGGGAGAGTGCCCTGGCTTTGGGAACACAGTGTGAATTTGCTGTGGTGACCTCAGCAGAGTATAATGACAGAGACCACCATTTTCTCCAGAGGAACTGATCTCTGCTACCTGAAGAGCAGTTTTAGTTTTGAGTGATCTCCAGCCCTCACTTGGAGATTGGCAACAATTGTTACCCAGGAGGAAATGGCTGGCTTGGAGGGTGGAGTCTATGGCATTCTACCTGCCTGAGGTCCAACCCCTCCCCAAACCCCACCCTCTCCAGGTTCCACCCCTCAAATCCTCAAGAATTTGCCAACCTGGAGTTGGCAGCCCCATCTCCTTCCCAGCTAACCATCAACCTACTGTTATCTTCCCCTCTGACTTCAGCTGACTTCTGCCCTCTCTCCAGAAGAGCAGTTGTGATTCTGAGTGCTCTCCAGCCCTCACCTGGAGATTTGCAACAATGGTTCCCCATGAGGGACTGGCTGGTTTGGAGGGTGGAGTCTATGGCATTGTACCTGTCTGAGACCCCACCCCTCCTCAAACCTCACCATCTCCAAGCTCAATCCCTCAAATCTCCAGAAATTTCCCAACCTGGAGTTGGCAACCGTATCTCCCTCCCAGCCAATTGTCAACCTACCGTTATCTACCCCCTGACTTCAGCTTTCCATCTCCCCCCCTCCTGGAGAGGAGTTGTAATTCTGATTGATCTTCAGCCCCCACCTGGAGATTGGCAAAATGGTTCCCCAGGATGGAATGGCTGGAGTCTATGGCATTGTACCTGTCTGAGGTCCCACCCCTCCTGAAGCCTCACCCACTTCAGGCTCCATCCCTCAAATCTCCAGGAACCTCTCATCTGGAGTTGGCAACCCTATCAGGACTGGCCCCAATGAGTTTTCTCCCAAAGGCCAAAACAGGTGACAGGACCAAGCTTGGTTGCCTACCAACAGGCACTGAGGGGAAAGTAGGGTTGCCAGCTCTAAGTAGGGAAATACCTGGAGATTTGGGGGGTGGATCCTGTGGAGGGCAGCATTGGGGGGGGGGTGGAAGGACTCAGCAGGGTATAATGCCATAGGATCTACCCTCCAAAGCAGCCATTTTCTCCAGGGGAACTGATCTTGGTCATCTGGAGATAAATTGTAACAGCAGGAGATCTCCAGGTTCCACCTGGAGATTGGCAACCCTAGAGGAAAGACAGCTGCACAGCAGGGGGTGGAAGAGAATGGTTTGATGGCCACTGGGCCAAGATTGGCAACAATAGTTCCCCAGGAGAAAATGGCTGCTTTGGAGGGTGGAGTCTATGGCACTGTACCTGTCTGAGGTCCCACCCCTCCTCAAACCTCACCCTCTCTGGGCTCCACCCCTCAGATCTCCAGGAATTTCCATACCTATAGTTGGCAGCTTTATCTCATCCCCTCTCAGCAGCCTCTTCCTAGGCAAAATTCTGTCTTTCTCATTAGCGGGGAGCAAAGCCGTTTACTTCATTCTTTTCGGCTTTGTGAACTGTACAGCAACCCTGTAAGGTAGGTTAGACAGAAAGTTTCCGACTGGTCCAAAATCACCCAGGCAGTTTCCATAGGGATGCTCCTGCTGAACAGGAGCAAGCAGCCAGGCCTAGGGTTGCCATTGCCAACAAAGACAAATTGATGCAAAGCAGGATGGAAAAGTCTCCATATCACTATTTTGCCTTCAATTGGTTTTGATGCCAGCAGAGTGGGAAAATGCCAGAGGCTCTGGGTGGGTGCCCCATGGTAAATGCACCAAACAATTCCTAAAGATTTTCCACTGTGTCGATAAATCATTTTCTACACTCACAGTGTCCCCTGCCAAAATTAGTACCAGAGCTTTTTTTGCCTTGTGGTATTTTGCTTGTGGTGTGACCAGTCTTTTTTGTGGTGTGGCATGGTTGTGTTATTGGGTTTGTTTCTTTTGAAGGGGAAGTGTTGTGAGTGAGGACATATTTCACCTCAGAATACAACAGGTTGCATAAACAACGGACAATTCCAAGTGTCTTGCGGTGTGGGGGGAGTTTGAGGTGCGAAATGGAGTGAAGTCCAATCAGCTTCCGTATGCAAATGAGCTTGAAATGTTGGCCCAATCAGAGAAGAGTGGCCTAGGCTGCAGTGGCTGGGAGAGAACTCACGCAATGCAGCTAGTGGATAGGGACAGATTCTGAGCAACATACCAGGGAGCGAATTGATTTTGCCAAGCATAGAACCTTGCCAGACCACTACCCTTTTATTTAATAGGACAGGATGATGGAGTCCTTACTCTTCTCTCTATAGAAGCACTTTTCTGACAATTCTCTGACAGAAATCACTGATTCCCAAAGTCTCTTCCCTCAGAAGCCAATCCCTCTGGCTACTGATACAGATGTAAGATTTCGGACAAAGGCCATAAGGTGAATGACTCTGTTTCCTCAAGATCAGCTGTTTTATTTCCCCTCAAAGCTAATGTTGGCCAATCAGAGAGCAAGTAGAGCAGCCACTCACATAAGCGCTTGTCTCCAGGGTAAATTAACTCATAACCTCCTTGACTCTCTGTCCATGGCAGCATTTTAAAACCTGTTTTTGTCATGCAATTCCATCAACCAGTCATCTATCTGTAAAAACTACCTTTCCTTTCCCACTGTGTGTTAATAATAACAACATATTTAAACCCAGGATTACGGATGCTCCAATAGCTGCCTGTTTGCCTCACTTCCCATCTGCCAGTGGTGATTATTCAGCCAATTAATCAACAGGCTACTTGCAACCTGTTACTGTGTATTTTCACGAAAAATCCATTTGCAGCCATCAAGAAGATGACACCCAATTGTTGAGGGCTGAGATGAGATTCAATTTTTCTTTGTATCCAGCAAAGTTTTCTAAAGGAAGGGGAATCAGGAGCCAACACCCAGCTGATTAGCTGGAAGTCAGGTTCTTCTGAAATTTGTTGTTGTGCAGTCGCACAGTCGAGTCTGACTGTTCATGACCCCATGGACCACATCACGCCAGGCCCTCCTGTCTTCTGTTGTGCTCCAGAGTCTGTTTAATTTCATGTTTGTTGCCTCAATAACACTGTCTAACCATTTCATCCTTTGCTGTCCCCTTCTTCTTTGACCTACCATTGTGGAAACTTGCACCTCCCAGACTTGCTGAGATGTAGTATATGGCTTGCAGGCGGCTGGAGGGAGATAAGAAACCCAGCTGATTTCCCTTCTCCTCTACCCACCTCATTCTGCTGGCCTAAAATGCAGAGGAACAGAGAGAAACAAGCTCTTTCTCCTCTCCCTTTTTGCAGTGCAGACATTAAAAGCGTTGCATCTGTATCCACCTAGCTTGGAGGGGAAGGAAGAAAAATGAGTTCCTACTCTTCCTTTTGCAACTGCACTATGTAGCAATTTGTCTGAGAGGGTGGGTGGATCACAATTCCCCCATCCACTGTAGGTCAGCTTCTGACCAGTGGGCAACTGCAAACTTGCTTGATGCAATCCAAACATACTCGTATCAGAGCTGCTCAGTGCACTCTGAACATATCCCTGATTGGCTCACAGTCTGATTGTGACAAACAAGGTAAGTTCAACCACTGAACAAGTTCACAGAGAAATGCTCAGTGAGCCTACTCAGTATCATCAGAACAAACAAAGAATATATCCAAAGCATGACTTTACACAATACAAAAGTAGCTACAAATAGTGTGTGCTATATCAATGGTCTTAGAAGTTCAATACGCAGAAGAGAAAAATATTTCCCTTTCAGCCACATGGTAGAGACAATTCTGTGCAATAAGCAACCGTTGTCTATGTTAATGAAAACTACCTCAACAGATGCAATGGAATCTCTGCTGCTGAATCCCAGTATGATCTATCCTAACCAACAGCTGCCCACACCCAAGACTCTCTGTTGTGGCTTCCATATGTGATAATAGTCTGCCTGATGAGATCAGGAGGGCTCCCATAATTTTATCATCCACAGAACATGTAAAATAGAGTTGTCCATGAGAGTATTTTTCTAAAGTAAATTGGGCTGTAGAACTTTTTAGGCAATTTTATTACATTGCTTATTATTTTAGGCAATTTTATTGCATTGCTTATTATATTGTTTTAAATTTCAGGGTAGACTATAAATGAAGCTAATAAATTAATAAATACTGTTAAATGTTAACATCCCCTGTATAGTTGTGGGGTGAAGGCAGCAGCCCCCCCTAAGTGGCAGCTACTCCAAATGGGAGGGCAGCCTCAGAACCCTCTCCAGAAGCCAGTGGGGAAACTGGGTCTTTCTAATATCTGCCAGTCACTCAGCTGGGCAGTGGAGGAGCAGGGAGTAGGGCAGGGACTTAATGAGGCAGCTCGGTCCTTCAAGCCCTAACCTGGGGTCCAGTTGGTTGGCAGAGATCAGACTGTGGTCAGATCACCATTGGATAGGATTGTCAACTGGGGGTGGGGGTGAGGCTGGAGATCTCCAGCCATTACAACTGATCTCAAGACAATAGAGGTAAGTTCCCCTGGAGAAAATGGCTGCTCCGGAGGGCAGACTGTATGACATTGTAACCTGCTGAGGTCCCCCACCAAGCCCGCCATCCCCAGGCTCCACCCACAAAATCTCCAGGTATTTCTCAGCCCAGAGCTGGCAACCCTACCACTGGAGCAGCCTGGTCTTTTAACTTTTGACCCACCAGGCAGCTGATTAATGGGGTGGGAATGGTGGAGGCAGTGAGGGGTGGCATCTTTCTTGGCCCAGATGAGGCCAAACCTGAGGAAGGGCCTCCTTGGTCGTGCCTGATGATAGGTGTTTGGAGGTAGCCCATGGCCTTTTGTGGGAGGCCCCTCTCCTATGTGGGGCAGTGGCCAGGGCAAAGCCTGTGCAGGATGCAAGGCTGCCTTCAAAAGTAAGAGGGAGCAAGCCTATGAGGACATGCTGGACCTGTTAGAGAAGCGACACCCTGCTTAGAGTCTAGTAACTGTAAATACTGCTGAAAGAGTGGTTTAGTCCACTTATACTTTAGGGGGAGCTGTGGAGCATTCTCTAGTGTTTAGGGTTTATTGAAAGTTTTCTCTTGCAGTTCAGGCTACCTCTTGTTGTTTCTCTGCTGCATAGTAGTAGTTTGTGTTAGTGCTTGTACTCTGGAGGCCCCTCTGTTGCATTAGTGGCCTGCAGTGAGTCATTGTCTTTTTCCAAAATCCTGTTGCAGTGAATTCATTGAAAGCAAACTCCAAAGTGTGGATTGAATTATTTCCTGAACTCTGCCAACAGGACCGTCTCTATTGAGCTGTGTAGGAGGAAGTCCAGGGAGAGAGGGAGAGAAGCAGGGTGCTTGTCTAATCCCTCCCCTCTCACTTCTGAGGCTGGTGGCGCCAAGTGAACCATGATAGTAGAATGTGGGTGGGGATGATGCACACTCCTCACACCCCACCCACATATTTGTAATACATAGTGTACTAAGAGGTATAAATTCAGTTCAGTTTTCTGTCATCTACTTTATGCCATATTCTGTGTATAGTTGGCACTGTCAGAGATGAAACTTGCTATCAGATCTTTATGACTTGGTTGCTATCACAGTTGGCAAGTAAAACCAATAATTTTCAGAAATTTTCTTCTTTTCTTATTGGTTAGCTGTGTTTGCAAAGAAGGCGAGATTGGAGATGGCAGGAGCTGCTACAAAACACTCATTCATGAGATTTCTGAGCGAAATATGCGGGGAAGAACTCTCGGCAGACTAAGCACCGCAAAGGCAATGTTTGGTAACTCCCAATAGAATTTATTTTATTAAGCATCTGGAACAAAGAGTAGTATTGCAAGAGAGTAATTAAAATTTCAACCTGCCCCAGGTTGGTTTCACCAGATTTGTAATGTGAGTAATAAAAGGCCTTAGAACTGATGTGAAAGTGATTGGCCACGTCCGCACTGTCATTTTTGCCACTCGTTTGTCCCTATTGCTTCAGGGTCTCTGTTCAGCCCCTGTGGCAGCTGTATGGACTAAATATAATTGTCCATTATGTTCCCCCCTTCCCAGTGCTTGTCAGTTTGCTGCAAACTTGGCTGCTTTAGGAAAGGGAAAAGGCTTTTTTGGTGATGGTACTTACCAGTGCTGAGTACTGGCACTTTTTTAGGGGGAGGGTTTCACAAGTCCCACTCATTGAGAACCAGCTGGCCCCATTTAGCCAGAGAAAGAGAGAGTGGACACTGGGACAGCCTAGTGGGAATCTACAGGAGGGAGGAATTGGTGGAAACTGGCACAACCTTATATGTGAGTACTGGCACTTTTTTAACAACAATAGCAAGCACTGAGAAAAGGCATGTGGGTAAATCACAAGCACTGTCCACATTCCCAACATTCATGTGGTCTGTTGAATGCTGGTCTGTATTGGGCCTTCAAACATACAGCTTTCCCAGCAGGAATGACAACCCAGCTGTGCACGTGTACGCTGTTATGCAGACATTCAGCCTAACATGTCAGTTTGGGAAGTGGGACAGCACATCTGATCATATGCCACCCCTGCACATATGTATTGTGATATCTTCTGTACAGGACCTATTCTCTGTGTTTTAAAATATCTTTTGTTTGTCTTTTAATAGATACAGGTTGTTCATTATTGCTGGGAAAATATGGGCCTTTCACAGTCTTTGTGCCATCTTCTGTTGTGTTCCGGAATAGATCTCAGGACTTCGAGGTAAATGCCCATGCCTCTTTCCAGCCAAGAATGTTGTGGCCCTGATCCTGACATTTGATTTGCATTTTGAAAGGGGGGGGAGGCCACCAGTGATTGTTCCTCAGGAGCGCTGCTGTTCCTTTATTGTGAGGGTTGTTATAAACAATTAAATGGAACTTTGTACTACATATGAACATAAGAACATAAGAGAAGCCAATGTTGGATCAGGCCAAGGGCCCATCTAGTCCAACACTCTGTCACACAGTGGCCAAAAATACCAGGTGCCATCAGGAGATCCAGCAGTGGGGCAGGACACTAGAAGCCCTCCCACCGTTGCCCCCCCGCCCAGCACCAAGAATATAGAGCATCCCTTGCCCCAACCTGAGACTTCCTATCTATATCTTGTGGCTAATAGCCACTGATGGACTTCTGCTCCATATGTTTATCCAATTCCCACTTGAAACTGTCCATGCTTGTAGCCGCCACCACCTCCTGTGGCAGTGAATTCCATGGGTTAATCACTCTTTGGGTGAAGAAGTACTTCCTTTATCTGTTCTACCCCGACTGCTCAGCAACTTCATTGAGTGCCCATGAGTTCTTGTATTGTGAGAAAGGGAGAAAAGTACTTCTTTCTCTACCTGCTCTATCCCATGCATAATCTTATAAACCTCGATCATGTCACCCCTCAGCCGTCGTTTCTCCAAGCTAAAGAGCCCCAAGCGTTTTAACCTTTCTTCATAAGGAAAGTGTCCCAACCTTTTTATCATTCTAGTTGCCCTTTTCTGCACTTTTCCCAATGCTATAATATCCTTTTTGAGGTGTGGTGACCATATGCATATGAAAGTCACAAATACCCTTCCTTAAAAATAACTTAAATGTTTACTGTCTGATATTGCTAGGTTTATTGTGAATTGTAAGACATAAAGCACAGCATATTCTCTTAAAATGCCTCAATAATATTTCAAGGCAGGTTGCTATTTATTCTTCAAAGAATGAGGCAGATCTTCTGACACACTGTAAGGAATTCTCTATTATAGCCTTCAAATGGCACGTGAGGAAAAGCATTATTTTGAAAGCAAATTGTTTTACTTGGATATATCTGCATGTTTGTAAGACACAAAAGGGTAGTTCCTTTGAGACATGAAAATGATGGAAGAGGCAGCAAATGGAAACTTTTGATCCAATCGAATGCCTTATTGATATGTTATCTAGTAGGATATACTATTTGTATTTTGGAATTGCAAATGCTTATTATAAAAGATATTGTGAATCCATGTGAACACTTTTGCTTTTTGGTGTTTAATTTATCTCCACCAAGGCTACAGCTGCAGGTAGTTTATGCAGAATGCACATAATTCCTGGACAGCATTTGCTAGAGGATATGATCAAAACAAAGATCCTGTGGACATTGTCTGGACATCAAGTGATCTTCAGTGATCAGGTAAAATAACATGATTTTTATTTTAGATATTAGATTGAATTTCTGGCAATGGGGCTATAGGTTCATTTTTATACTGTTGTCTCTTGTTCTTTTGCCAATGTATTGTTTTCAGGATCATAAGGATGAGATGCTCACTGTTTCCTCAAAGTGCAGTTTGATATTTTGTCCCACTTTTCTGCTTCTTCTTGAGGATTCAGTCCAAAGCTTTTCACTGTTCCCTTTGCTTTTCGTTTATGTACAATATTACAATATCTTGCAATACATATTAATAATAAACATGTAATCTTTCTTTGAAAACCATCCATTCTATCCTTTTGCTCTTCTGTCACATTGCTGTCTTTTTCTGTGTTGATTTAGACAGAGCTATATGCTAAGGTAGATCATCTGAACTGAGGGTGGCCCAAACAAGCAAGTGCAAAGCCATTTCCAAGCAAGTTATTTGCCTTTGCGTCAGTGCTGTTGGGAAGTTGTTTGTTTTCTGCTTCCCTGCAGCATTATGGTGCATTTGTGTACCTCCTGAGGTTTCCCCAGTTTTTCTCTGATCTTTCTGGAGGGGGTTCCCCTGGTTTTCGGGGCTTCTGCCCACTGCCAGCCGGCTGGCTAGAGGGGGAAACCCCAGCCCCAAACAGCAACATCAGTGTGCAATGTCCCCGACATGATGATGTCACCCAGGAGTGATAAAATCATATCAGGGGCATTGTGCGGTGACACTCTGGTATGAGGGCAAAACTCTATGGTTTGAAGCCAGTTTTACCATAGAGTTTTGCCCAAAAACCAGAGCCTCACTCCCCACACAACCAATGCAATGATGTCACTTCTGGGTGACATCTTCATGTTGGGGGACATCCCAGAAATCCCCCCACTGACATGATGAGAGGATCTGGCAACCCTATTCAAACATTCTTTGATTCGAAGTTTTGGGGAAGATTGCAGTAAAAGCCTGGGTGGTTGCTGTGTGTAAAAGCCATTACCTTCCCCTGCCATAGGAGGGCTTTTGATTTTTTAAAAATGTGGTAATTGAGTATCATTATCTTGATACTAGGAATAAGGCCCGTTGTGGAAATAAATACAACAAGCTCTAGAAAGAGGCTCTGGAAGAGTGCCAAGGCCTTGGGCACTCAGCGTGAATGTGCTGTGGTGACCTCAGCAGGGGTATAATGACACAGAGTCTGCCATTTTCTCCAGAGGAACTGATCTCTGCTACCTGAAGAGCAGTTGTAATTTTTACTGATCTCCAGCCATCACCTGGAGATTGGCAACAATTGGTTCCCCAGAAGGGAATGGCTGGTTTGGAGAGTGGCATTGTACCTGTCTGAGGTCCCACCCCTCCTCAAACCTCACCCTCACCAGGCTCCACCCCTCAAATCTCCATGAATTTCCCAACCTGGAGTTGGCAACCCTATCTCCTTCCCAGCCAAGCATCAACCTGCCATTATCTGCCCCTCTTATTTCAGCTTTGCATCTCCCTCCTCCCTCCTGGAGAGCAATTGTAGTTCTGTGTGATTTCTACCCCTCTCCTGAGATTGGCAACAGTGGTTCCCCAGAAGGGAATGGCTGGTTGGGAGGGTGGAGTCTATGGCATTGTACTTGTCTGAGGTCCCACCCCTCCTCAAACCTCACCCTCTCCAGGTTCCATCCCTCAAATCTCCAGGAATTTCCCACCTGGAGTTGGCAACCCTATCTCCTTCCCAGCCAATCATCAACCGACCTTTATTTCCCCATCTCTCTTTCCATTTCCCCCACCCCACACACACACATGCAGCCTCTTCCGTGCTCTGAAGCCCTAACTGCCACAGAGTCCACAATTTTCTCCGGGGGAACTGATCTCTGCCATCTGGAGAACAGTTGTAATTCTGAGTGATCTCCAGCCCTCACCTGGAGATTGGCAACAATATTTCCCAGGAGGAAAAGTAGTCTTTCTCTGCAATGGGGACCAAAGCAGTTTACATCATTCTCCTCTCCTCCTTTTGACTTTCCCAACAACCCTGTGAGGTAGTGAAAAGTACTGAGACTGACGAGTGATTTCAGCTCTCACATACTTTATTAGTTGCAGAACAAGACAAGAGAAGCTGGCTCGCAGGCCGGCTTTTATCCCCAAAAGAACCCACACCCCAACACACACCACACCCTGTGATTCGCTATTTACAGTAATTGAGTTATCTCCTGCTCCTCGATTGGAGGGGAGCTAGGATCCTGCAGTCCATTGTCTTTGGTAGCGAAGCTCAGGCCCTTCGCTTGGCCGCATGGCGGACCAGTTAGAACCAGTCCAAGCACATGTTCCTGAGTGGATACATTACACCCCTCCCCTCTTTGTCCGAGATGCACTCGCAAACAAAGTCCTTCAAATAAGCTGGAGGCTTCCTGTCCCTTGTTGAGGGCCAGGGAGCTGGGGCAGGTGGAGACGCAGGTGCCTGGGTCCTGGTTGGGGAGCCTACCAGTGTTGGTGGAAGGGAAGTGGCCATCGAGGCGTCGTTCGTGGCGGTCGGGGCTTCGGTAGATGGGGCGATGGGTGCTGAGGCTGTGCTCTCTGTCGGGCTGGGCCCCTGAGGAGAAGGTCGTGGCTCCTCTGCCTCTTGGGGTTCGGGGTCCTCGAAGTTGTCCGGCTCTCGCGGCGCCACCCTGCGGCGGAGTTGGTCGATGTGGCGGTGGAGCACAGTACCATCTTCACAGGAGACCTCGTACAAACAGGACCCCCTGACCCGAACCACCCATGCTGGGACCCACGGTGGGCCCACTGTGTAGCTCCCAGTGTACACGGGGTCCTCAGGGAAGAACCCTTGGGCGGCCTCCTGGTCCTCAGTCCCTGGTTCCTGCTCCGGGGCCCAGTCTGAGTGCAACCTGTCCATGCGCATCATGAGGCGGCGACCCAGGAGGAGTTCCACCAGACTACGCCCAGTGGTGGAGTGTGGGGTGATGCGCTGCCCGAATAGAAAGGACACCAGTTTGTACTCCCAGTCCGAGGAGTCGAGCCGGCGTAGAGCATCCTTGGCGGTCCGGACCATCCACTCCGCTTGGCTGTTCGTGGCAGGGTGGAACAGTGCTGAACGCACATGCCGGATCCCATAATATGCTGTGAAGTCTTGGAACTCCCGGGACGTGAATGCTGTGCCATTGTCCGTGACCAGCGTGTCTGGCAACCCGTGGGTGCTTAAGATCCGCCACATGGCCCTGATGGCGGATTTTGAAGACGTTGATGACACGGGGATGACCTCAAGCCACTTACTGTAAGCGTCCACCAGTATGAAGAAAAGCTGCCCCTGGAACGGCCCCGCGAAATCCAGGTGGAGCCGAGGCCAGGGGCGGTGGGAGGACTTCCAGGCTTGTTCCGGGGCCCATGGTGGTTCGGGGCCTGAAATCTGGCAGGGCTGGCACCTTTTCACCTTGTCCTCGATGTCCCGATCGAGGCCTGATCACCAGGCGTAGCTCCATGCGAACACCTTCATCTGTACCACCCCCAGGTGATGTTCGTGTAGCGCCTCCAAGATACGCTGCTGGAGCGGCACTGGAATCACCACCCGACCTCCCCACATCAAGCACCCTTTGTAAGTGGACAGTTCGTGTTTGCGGGTGGTAAATGGGGCGAACTCAGGGACCTCCTTGGCCACTGGCCACCCCCTCCCCACCCGGTCCAAGATCCAACAGAGGATGGGATCCCGAGCCGAGAGGCGGGCCACTTCCCGCACATGGACCAGCCAGTTGGGAAACGTCTTCACGAGGGCAACCAAGTGCTTGGGGGTGGGGTCAGGGTCCATGGCCGTCAGGGGCAGGCGGCTAAGGGCGTCTGCGTGACCCATTGCCTTCCCGGGCTGATGGGTGAGGGAGTAAGGGTACCCTGACAGGAAAATGGACCACCGCAGGACCCGGGGGGAGACCATCTGCGGGGTCTGGCGGTCTGCAGCGAGGAGTCCCAGGAGCGGCTTGTGGTCCGTCATGACTTCGAAAGGCCGGCCGTAGAGGTAGTGGTGGAATTTCTTCACCCCAGCCACTATCGCCAGCACCTCTTTGTCTCTTTGAGCGTAGTTCTGCTCTGCAGAAGAAAAAGTCCATGAGTAATAAGCGACCGGGACCTCCCAGCCATCCGGCAACTGGTGGCCCAGGACCACTGCGACCCTGTAGGGAGAGGCATCGCAGGCGAGGACCACCGGGAGGGACTCCGTGAAGTGGTGGAGGACTGCGTTCGAAACCAGCAAGTCCTTGATTCCCTGTGCGTTGGCCCCCAAGCCCAGGCGCGTCCTTGTCGAGGAGGTGGTGGAGCTGCTCTGCCATGGCTGCCTTGAGGGGCAGAAATGCATGGTAGAAATTGAGGAGGCTCAAGAAAGCCTGCAACTCCACCTTGGAGTAGGGTGGAGGGGCGTGGGTGATGGCTTTGATTTTATCATCCGTGGGGTGGATCCCTTGAGCGTCCATGGTGAACCCCAGGAACTCGATGCGGGGCACTCCTAGGAGGCATTTCTCCTTCTTCACCTTGAGCCCGGCAGTGTCAAACCGTTGGAGGACCTGGCGGAGATGGTCAGTGAAGGGGGTGGTATCCAGTGCCGCGATGATGACGTCGTCTAAAAAGGGCTGTACTCCGGGGATGCCTTTTAGGAGAGAGTCCATAAAAGACTGAAAAATTCTGGGAGCTACACAAACCCTGAACTGCAGCCGCGTGACTTGGAAGGCCCCCTTGTGCGTTGCGATAGTCTGGGCCTCTGTGGCAGCCACGTCCACTGGTAACTGCTGGTAAGCTTGTGCCAAATCAAGCTTACCAAAGACCTTGACCCAAGCTAGAGAGGTGAGGACGTGGCTCACCACCAGGACAGGATAAGCCTGGTCCTGCAAGGCCTTGTTTAGTGTGCACTTGTAGTCGGCACAAATGCGCACGTCCCCATTAGGCTTAACAAGCGTCACTATGGGGGTCTCCCACTGCGTGAATGCGACTGGTTCCAGCACCCCTTGCGCGACCAGGCGATCAAGCTCCGCTTCGATTTTAGCTCGCATCGCAATGGGAGGAACCCGGGCCTTGATATGAATGGGCTGAACCGCTGGGTGCAGGTCCAGCAAAATGGGGTCCCCAGTGTACTTCCCCAGAGTCCTGTCAAACACTTTGGGGAATTCCCAGCACACTGCCTCCCAGTCCGTCATCTGGATCTGGTTAAGTGGTTTGAACCACAATAGTCCCAACAAGCTGGTGAGCCGCCCTTCCACCACCAACAGGTCCAGCATGCCCGAGAATCCCTTGAACTGGACCCAAAACTTGCCCCAGCCCCGGACGGCCACAGGGTTCTTATTAAAGTCCCGTAACATTAGACCCTGTGGCTTGTGCAACTGGGGTCCCCCTTTTGGGCATAGGGAACGTAGGGTCTCGGCTGATATAATGGAGAAGGACGAACCTGAGTCTATTTCCTTTTGGCAGGGGGACCCTTCAATCCGGACCGTTACATGCACTTTGTCCAGGCTGTCAGGGGGCAAGTTACATACCATTTGGTGGTGGTAGACCGAAACGGTGTGCAGATCCTCGGCTTCGAGCTGCGCCGTGATTGCCTTTCGTTGTCCCCGGGAACAACAGACCTTTGAGATGTGCCCCGCCTTGTTGCATGTCTGACAGATGGCGGTGCGGAACTGGCAAGACCGCTGCTCGTGTGCGTTGCTGCAGCTCGCACAGGCAATGGGAGGCTGTGCTTTGGCCTCTGGCGCTCGTTGGGGCCATTGGGATGGGCATCTGTGTACCTGGAGCACCTCCTCATCCTCCAAGGCATCTGAACCCCACGTGGCTAGCGTGCGGTGGACCGCCTTGCTGGGCCGGTCTTGGTGGGCCTTTTCATAGGCAGCGGATTCCTGGATGGCCTTATCGAGGTCAAGGTCATTGTTGCTGGCCAGTTTCCGTTGCAACTTGGGCTCGCAGAGGCCCACGAGAAACTGGTTAAGCAAAGTATCCATGAGGCTTGGAAAAGTGCACCTCATGGCCGCCCACTGAAGGCTAGCCAGAAATTCTGAGGTTGTCTCGTCTGGACCTTGGACCCTGGTGAAGAACCCCAACCGCTTCACGAACTTGTTGGGTTTGGGTGAAAAGTGGTCTGTGAGGGCCTTTACCAGTACCGCGTAAGGCTTCTCCTTGGTGGTCTTTGGGTTTATGAGGTCCCGTAGAAGCAGGAAGGTGTCCATGCCGCATGTGCTGAGGAACAGGGACTTCTTTTTCCCGGCATCCACAACATCGTGGTAATCGAAGTGGTTCTCCAGGGTCTCCGACCAGGTGTCCCATTGCTGGGGCCAGGAGATATTGAATGCCTGGATGTTGCCTTGAGGCGTTGCCATCTTTCCACGGGTGGCGAGAGTGGTGGAGGTCATAGAAGCCGGGCGTGAGTGGCGCTGCTCTCGGGGTCAGCGGGCGAGGCTCAGGAACGGTGCGGTGAGCAGCAGGGCTCGATGCGACGCTCGGGAGCGTTGGCGGCTTCGGTTGCGGTGAGCGGTGCGGTGCTGCTCTCGGGGTCAGCGATGCAATGCTCGGGAGCAGTGCGGTGAGCGGCGGGGCTCGATGTGATGTTCTTCCTTGTGGTCGTTTTTCATGGAGGGTGTTAGTATTCCACCTTCGTCGCCAGTGAAAAGTACTGAGACTGACGAGTGATTTCAGCTCTCACATACTTTATTAGTTGCAGAACAAGACAAGAGAAGCCGGCTCGCAGGCCGGCTTTTATCCCCAAAAGAACCTACACCCCAACACACACCACACCCCGTGATTCACTATTTACAGTGATTGAGTTATCTCCTGCTCCTCGATTGGAGGGGAGCTAGGATCCTGCAGTCCATTGTCTTTGGGAGTGAAGCTCAGGCCCTTCGCATGGCCGCATGGCGGACTGGTTAGAACCAGTCTGAGCACATGGCTGTCCTGAACCCATGTTCCCGAGTGGATACATTACAGGTAGGTTAGGCTGAAAGTCTGTGACTGGTCCAAAATCACCTACTCAGCTTCTTCAGCAAGAACCTGGATCTAGCAGATCCTGCTCTGAAGCACTGACCGCTACACCTAGGGCAGCCAGTGTTCAGGTGGAGCCTGAAGATCAGCAGGTATCACAACTGAGCTCCAGACAACAGATCTCTCCTCCCTGGAGAAAATAACTGCTTTGGAAGGTGGGCTGTATGGCATTCTGTTCAGCTGAGGCCTCTCCCCTCCCCAAACCCTGGCTTCCATAGACTCTACCAGAAAATCTCCAGGAATCTCCCTACCTGGAGCTGCCAACCCTAGTCATGACTGGCACCAATGAGTTCCTCATAAAGGCCTGCAAAGGCTTTCCTTCCTTTGTTTGAACAAAGCTTGGTTGCCTACCATGGTGAAACGGGCTCCAGTTTACAACTCAGCCTCCCACCCTCATCCCATGGGCGTATCTCACTCTTTAAGTTTGCTGCCACCACTCATGGAATCATCACTGCCTTTTTGGAGGGGCAATGAGATCCCTCTGGCCGAATCCCCCTATTTGGAGATGGAATCCCCAATCTTTGGGGGATCCCTGAAGAGTTGGCAACTCAAGGGTCTGGCCTTTCCTTGCTTCCCTGGGCTACCCCCTCCCTTTGGTATTGTGCAGAGCAGGGGAGACTATGTGGTCAGAGCACAACACAGATTATTAGCCTAAATTAAAGAATTTATTTAACTATTTACACAGTTATGGAGCACATACACACTGTAGGAGTAAGCTCACACTATGAACCAACAGGGCATAAATCAACAGGGGTTAAATGCAATCCTCTTTCCCTACACACAATACTCTCTACCTCTGGAGGTTGTGGGCTCAGGATAGGATCTCTCCTTGGACCGGCCTCTGGCTGTACTTCAGCCTCTCTCTCTTGCCCAAGAGAGCAGGGGAACTTCCATTAATTCCCCAGTTCAGCCAACTGCAGTGGCTGAATCTCTGCTGCCTCCCAGGGTCGAAGACTGCCTCCTACCTGGATGGGCTATATTGATGCTGCCCCACCCATTGGGACAGTCCCTGTTTTCCCACACTTTTTGGCCTTGGGGCAGCTGGGAACTGTAGGCCAGCAGATGAGGAAGTGTCACAAGCCAGGCTGCAGGGCTAGGCAAGTGCAGGGGTGGTCAAAACCCAGTCTGAGGTCAGAACCGGGCAACCCAACAATCACCGGGAAGAACAAGTTCAGGGTGCAAGACAGGCAGGGTAGTCAAGGCGCAGTCCAAAGTCGGGAACCAGGCAAGTCAGATAACCGGAGAAACCAAGTCCAAATCACAAACCATTAGCGTAGTCTGAGGGTCAGGGTGCAGGAGTCAGACGAGCTGAGGTCGAGGAGCTGAGGGAAACAAGACAGAAGGCAGGAATCTGGGCGAGGTGGTGCAGAGCGTGGTCAAACTGACTAGTTCCTGGCACGAGTTCTTCATGTGCCAGTGATGACTAAATAGTACTCCAGGCAGTAGGCAATTAGCTCCCAGCTCCTGCTAGTACTCAGGGCTAAATGAGCACCGGGTGCACATGCGTGCCTCTCGCCACTGGGCTGCCATGTCCCGCCGGCACTGCTCTCGCAAACGAGACACCAGTGGCGGTGAATCGGGGGGCATACCAGGCTAGCGGGGATCGGCCCCAGCTGTTGCTGGGCCCGCCTTGACACTCGCCGCACTGTCAGGTGTAGAAGTTTCGGATGCTGGGATCTCATCCCTGGCAGGACTTAGCTCCTCTGCCAAAGCCAGGGGCTCGGCAGGCGCCATGACAGGAAGCCCCATTCAACCCAGTGAGTGATACCCCTGCAGGCTCCTCTCTGGAACTACAGCTCAATTAAACCTTATGGGGGAACATTTTAAACAAAGAACCACAGCCATCTTACAAACACAGGTAACTGCCATTTCGTTACACCTACCAACAGCCACTGAGGGGGAAGAGTCCCACACTGGAGGCAAGCAGGAAAAGCGTCTTCGTCAAGAGAGAAAGGCGTTTGCCAGTAATTCTGTCAAGAGAACTGTCTTCCTCAGGAGAGAAAGCTGTCTGCCAGGGAGAGTGGGTGGGGAAGAGGAGCAGACCCAGCACCCGGCCAGTGGCATGCAAGTACTCTTGAGTGGCGGCAGATGGGCCAATGGCTGAGGGAGTGCATGGAATCTTGCCACTCCAAAACAGTATTATATAGAGAGATAATGGCATACCAATGCCTTCTCTGAATTCTCAGCCTTTGTTTTTTAAACAAGTATAAATGTTTATCCCCTTTTATTATAGAGATATAAGGAGAAAAGTGTATCTTTGCAATAGAAGAGGCTTAGAGACTTCCTTTTTTAAAAATGAAAGTCGAGAATTTAGAGAACCTGGTATAACACCTTATCATATATATAACTATCTTCATTTATTGATTTTTTTAAAATATGGGGAAAACCCTAATGGTCCAGGGGAGAAATGATGGTAGCTGCTGGGGGACTGAGTGGAGCAGCTGTGGGGAAACCTGTCACTTGGAAGCCCTGTTGCCACTGTGCTGTATTAGCAGCCAAACCAGCATTAGGAACCAGCGCTGGTGCCAGGCTTTTTGGCGCCCTAGGCAAGGCTAACTATGCGCGCCCACCCACTGCTAACCAATTTTCAAAAACAGATGAATTCTACAGAAAATTAAAAGCACAAAACTTGACATTGCTATTTTTTTTTAAATTGTGAGAATAAGTGAAATGACAGCCTTTGGTTTTCTTTCTTAAACAGAAAACAGTTTTAGCACACAACTCACCGATCATTTTGAATAATCCTGTGAATTGTGACATCAGAAATTAAGGCTCTTGAATGCTTCCATTTCAGGCACATCAAAATCTCATTTTGTGTGCCTTTTCCTTTGCAAATTTTGTCACCGATTCCTTCAGGTCAAGTGTAGATGCTTCAGTGTGTTCAACTGATATAACTGCCAAACTAAATAGTCTTTTTTGCAGCAGTAGTTCTCCTACAGTTTTCTCAGTTTTGCAATTCTTGATGTAAGATTTGTGTCCATTTACCCTTTGGTGTAGGGTTTGACCTGTCTGTCCTATGCAGAGAACTGCAATTTACACATCCTACTGTATTGTTATTCCAGTCTTGCTGTTTTTATTACTCAGTTACTTATTCACCTTGACTCTAATAATCTCTTCCTGACAACTAACTCCCCTTGCCTGCATGTAATATTTGAGGAAATCTATTTCAGTGTATGTGAAGAAGTGTGCATATGCTAAGAACATAAGAACATAAGGGAAGCCAATGCTGGATCAGGCCAATGGCCCATCCAGTCCAACACTCTGTGTCACACAGTGGTCAAAAATACCAGGCACCATCAGGAGGTCCACCAGTGGGGCCAGGATACTAGAATCCCTGCCACTGTTGCCCCCCCCAAGCACCAAGAATACAGAGCATCACTTGCCCCAGCCTGAGGGTTCCTATCTATACCTTGTGGCTAAGAGCCACTGATGGACCTCTGCTCCATATGTTTATCCCCCCATGCTTGTAGCCACCACCACTTCCTGTGGCAGTGAATTCCATGCATTAATCACTCTTTGGGTGAAGAAGGACTTCCTTTGATCTGTTCTAAGCCTTCCACTCATTCATTTAATGAAGTGCCCATGAGTTCTTGTATTGTGAGAAAGGAAGAAAAGTACTTCTTTCTCTGCCTGCTCTATCCCATGCCGTGCAAAATCTTGTAAATCTCTATCATGTCACCCCTTTGGGGATTTTGAACTTAGACTTCCCAGATAGTAGGCTGATACTGACCACTTAGGCAAACACATAGCCATCTTGACCAGCACATGAAGCAACTTATGTACAAAAGATTGCAATGCCCAGCCATTTCATGTTCTCCCCTGGGCTCTAGGCTCAGAACTCTGAGCATGAGATTTCTATAGTGAATGTCAAAAAATCAAAAGTAGGTTTGCAGCTTGCAGATACACTCTTGAACAGTCTCAAGACTGCAACAGCACAGACATTTTGATGCAACAATTCAGAGCTAGGGGTGTCAGTTAAATGAACAAAATATTGCAAGAGTGCTAATGTTTTAAACATGTTTTAATGTTAAAACTTAACTTTTTAAGCGAGAGCCTGCAGCTGGTTGGAGGGGTGAGAAGGCCATCAGGAGAAGGCTTCTGAGGAGAGTGAGGCTGCGGCGCAGGCTGGGCCCCTTCCGCCCTTCCTTCCTTCTCCCACCCCCCAGAAAAGAGTCCTAGCTCGCCTCCTGCATGGATTAAAAAGTTTCTGCGTGGATCCGCCCCCGCCTGTCCTGGTGCCCAAGGTGCACTTCCCACGCCTAGCCTGGTGTGCAGCTGCTGCTGGCAGGAGCTTTGTTGATGCGGCTTGGCTGCCTGCCAGCCCCCGAACCCAGTGCCAGCCCCAGGCCTGGCACCTCCTTGCCCACTGGTGGCGGCAGCACCTCCGGCCGAGGAAGCGGCGCCTGTGCAGGCTCTGGGCTGCACCGAGGGTTGGCTGGCTCCATGCTCCCCTCCCCCCGTACTCGGAGCCCAGCAGCTCCTCAGCTGTAAGGAGGGGGGAGGCAGGGAAAAGGCATCCTGAGAAATGTAGTTTGGGAGGGCTGCCACCGCTGCCGGGCCGAGCAAAGTCGGCTAAAACCTGCTGGCTCAAGTGCTTCCTGGGGGCGCCAATGGCCTCGGTGGGGTGGCAGGCCAAGGGCCAACAGAGCTGAGGGGGGGAGGGGCAGCAGCAGGCCAGCACGGTGCCCTTCTACCTTGGCGCCATAAGGCGACTGCCTTACTTCGCCTCTATGAATGAGCCAGCCCTGCTAGCAACAGGGGTACCACACAAGCCCACCCCTGTTTGGAGATTACCACATACTGTCCACTGAGCTGGTCCATACATTCACACACCAACCATCAAATGCAGAGAAATGGGTACTTATGTCACAAATGTATATATAGGCAGAAATCCAATTTAAGGAATCTTGTTATTCTCTCAGTCAATTCCTTTAGCAGATTTTCCCAACACCCTTGCATCTAAATTATAAATCTTCCTCAACAAATGTAAAGAAATAGCTGCTAACACCAACTGTTGAAACTTTACACAGATAAAAAGTAAGATGTCTGCTCAACCCCCCACCCCCCCAAATCACCAAGGTTCTTTGGGGCCCTTGCTCTGCTGTTAGTCATGTGCTCTGTGTCCATGCTGATACCACCATTTTGGATTAAGCGTTGAAAACACTGAACATAAGTGATAGCTCCGTCATCATTTTTGAAAATACCTTTTATTTTTCTTGCAAAATTAAAATTTCTCTTCTAAAGCCTGACTACACATCTCTCTTTTATGGATTAAATAATATTCTCTGTATATAGCAATTATGTAGCGGATTTTTGCAGTTAGGTGCCAGCCTCCAGGGAATCCCCTGGAATTACAGTTTACCTCCAGACTACAGAGATGAGTTCCCCAGGAGAAAATGGATGCTTTGGAGGCTAGACTTTATGACATTGTACCCCTCTGAAGTTTCTGTCCTCCCCAGGCTCCATCCCCAAATCACCAGGAGTTTCCAACCTTGATCTGGCAACCTTACCATCCTGTCCCCCACTGGTGGCCAGGGGGGACCTGACAACACTAGTATAGATTTAAATTGATTCTGCAGAGAATTCTGGGACCTGGAATACTGTGAGGGATCCAGAGATTTCTAAAAGAATTCTTAGCATTTCAAACTACAATGGTTTGTGT
This sequence comes from Gekko gecko, assembly GCA_029375565.1. Classification (NCBI taxonomy): domain Eukaryota; kingdom Metazoa; phylum Chordata; class Lepidosauria; order Squamata; family Gekkonidae; genus Gekko; species Gekko gecko. Next base: position 98,498,427 of record JAPDNY010000002.1, on the reverse strand, counting down.
GTGTGTTTGGAATGGAGCCTAAAGAGTTAATAGTAAATGTAGGTTTTGGTTTTCATGACTAGATTTCATACTACTTTTGTCCTCTTTGTATTCTGTACCTCTGCCATATAACTTCACGTAACTGGCTATAGGACCTCGGTATTTCCTCTTGGGATTTCCTGGAATTGACTTTATGCTCAGGACTTTGATATATGTTGGGTATTCTAGAGCCAGAGCACTATTTGGAGCCAAGTGTTGCACTTTTCATTTGCAAACCTTTTGACCTGGAAATTTCTGCCCTTCACTTTCTAGCTGAGCCTCAATTCCAGCTGCCCTTTTCCTCAAGAACCATGAGCTATTCAAGAAATCTGTGCATGTGTGTGTTTGTATGATTAACTTCAAAGCAGTAATTTCTAACTATGCTGTATTCAGACATCACAATATACTAAGGTTAGGCTGGGAAATACAGATTACTTAGCTGCTTGCTGTGTTCGGGCCTCATGCCATACTTCTCTCCACTCCCTTCTCAGTCAGAAAACCCTGGTTGGAAACTCTGTAGCAGTGAAATAAATTATGAGTACAGTGGTACCTTAGAGAGATTTATTCCAGCATAGGTTTTTTTGAGCCAAAGCTTATTTTAGCAGATGCACTTACATCCATTAGGCTGATGCATTTATATTAAAGGTTGCAAACCACATAAAGGTTATTGGGGAGAGAGTCGTTACAAAGACAGGTCAGTTTAAAATAAGACAGGGTGTAAATTCTGTTTAGGATTATAATGTTGCACTGTTAGTGCATCAAGCAGGTCTGTGTGTCAAGAAAGAAGGAGTGGTTGTCTTCCCAGCCCATCTACATGCAGTAGCAAACAAATTTGAAGCCACATGAGGCCCAGTCTGAGGTGGAGATGCCAGCCTCCAGGTGGGACCTGGGGATCCCCTGGAATTACAGTTCATTTCCAGACTACAGAAATCAGTTCCCCTGGAGAAAATGGACACTTGGGTGGGGGGCCCCTCCATGGCATTGTACCCCACTGAGGTCCCTGTCCTCCCCAGCCTCCACCCAAAATATCCAGGAATTTCCTAATCTGGAGCTGGCAACCCTACCCCCCACTCCCTCCAGGGTCAAGAGTGCTTATCACTTCCCTTATCATATATTCCTTATTAAAGAAATTCCGAACCCCATAACATTTCCTAAGGCAAATGTCACAGTTCATCAGTGGTCCCCCATTTTTCATTTCCTCATATGTTCTTATATTTAGTTTTTGTGTTTGGGGGCAGGGAACTTTTCATATATGTTTGCATAGAATCTTAAGAACCAAAGTAATCCTATTGCATTATTTATTGGAGGTCTGTCACGGATCAGGGTGTGGGGCTAGGCAAGAGCAAGGAAGTCAAGGCACAGTCCGGGGTCAAGAGCCAGGCAAACCAACCAACCAGGAAAACCAGATTCAAAGTGCAAGGCAAAGCGGGGTGGTCAGGGTACAGTCCTCAGTCAAGAGCCAGGCAAACTAACCAACCAGGGAATCCAAGTCCAAAACACAAACCATCAGAATTGTCAATAAGCCAGAGTTTCCAAGAGTCCGGGAGTCAAAGGTCCGAGGTGCAGGTCTAAGCATAGTCGTGCAAGCCGAGGTCAAGGAGCCGAGGGCGTCGAGACAGGAACCAGGAATCAGGAACATGAGCGAGGAGGTGCAAAGCTTTGTCAAAGTGACTAGTTACTGGCACGACTTGTCGGCGTGAGTGTGAGGGCTAAATAGCTCACTAAGCTGCCGGCAATTAGCGCGCCCAAGCACGTCCCAGCTCCTGCTAATACTCGGGACTGAAAGAGCATCTGTTGAGCATGCGTGCCTCTCGCCACTGGGCTACCATATCCCGTCGGTGCTGTTCTCTCAAACGGGAAACCAGTGGAGGCGAATTGGGGGGAGTGCTGACCAGGCAGGAATCTGCCTCAGCTGTTGCTGGAGCAGCCTCCGAACTCTCCACGCTGTCAGGTGCAGGATTTTCTGGCATTGGGAGCTCATCCCCAGCAGCACTTAGCTCCTCCGCTGGAGCTGTGTGCTTGGACTCAGCAGAAGCCATGACAAGGTCTCATCCAGATGATTGTATGGACTTACTCTTTGTAATCCACCTTGAGTCCCTGTGAAAAAGGCAGACTATAAATAAATAAATAAATAAAACTTTACCAACAAGAGCAATTGTTGCAATCTGTCAGTTAAGTTGGGTTTCTATCATACCAAAGCTTTCACTGTATAATAATGTTCTATTACTCTCTTAGATTCAGAGCAAGCGCTACAGTTATTTAGATAGCCCAAGAGACCTGTATACCATCATAGAGCCAAACTTGCCAGCTGCTAACGGCATTATACATATTGTCAACACTCTGAGGAAAACACTCTCATCGGAAGACCTTGGAAACCCTCAGGTATGTTGAATGCTCATTTACCTTTTAGAAAAAGAAGGGCACTTTTAATTAAATATCTTTCAGCTAAGGGCCATATTCAGACTTCTGGCCCAGTATAGTTCCAGGGCTGTTTTCCCACCAGTGTGTTTTTCTGTGGTGGTCAAGTTGCTGGTGTGATTGTGTGTGAAATCACCTGTGTGGTGGAGATTCCAGATGACAGAGGGAGTAACGCCTTTTCTCTCCAGTGATAGCCATGGTTTCTCTTTCACGCCTGATACACACTGAAGCCCCCCCCCATCCCACTGCTGTGATCTCAGGTGACTGTCAGAATTCTCTGCCCACCCTGTTTCAATTTTTTTTAGAAAATTTGAGGGTGCATGCATAGAGCTGCAGAGAAATAGCACAAAACTGCAATCTTTTAAAAAATCCCCACATATTCACCTGGGCACTGCAGAATGATCCCACCTCCCTTCTGTTTAAAAGAGGGGTCAAGGTATGGGAGATTCCCTACTCTTATGCCATTTCCTGCAATTGCTGAAAGGGACTAGCCCCTTATGGTAATCAACAGGGAGAAAAGTAATTGGCTAGACAGCATGTTACAGAGGTCCTGCAATTGCATTGTTCCTGAGTGCTTTTTCTTTTTTAGATGATCTGAAATTTTTGGCAGTAGCAAGACAAATCACGAAGGAGCAAGAAAATGCATACCCACCAATTTCACAGACATTTGCAGAGATTTGGAATAGTGACAGTGTACTGTTGAAACAGCTGTGCAGCATTGCTGTGATCTGATCCCTCAGTTAAAAAAAATGTTTTATTGGTGCCAAAAAGTGCCAGGCAGTATGTGTATGAATTTCCAAGCAACTACAGGGCAGTTCCCTGTAAAAATAGAGAGGAAGGAAGGGGGTGTTTTCTTTCATTCTAATGTAAGGGCATAGTTTCCATTTCAGACACAAGAAACTGGTTGTGCCAATAGCATTCTCCTGCTGAAACACCATCATCTACAGGTTTTAAAAAAACTGGATTTTGATTTTTTTTTTTTGCAGAAGGAGCAAGCTACTCATGATTCATACATGAATAGAGGACAGTGTTATGTGAAAGGGGGGAGGGGAGCTTTGGGGGCTGAAACAGGGAAAGCCCTCCCCGTGGAAGCAGCCCAAGAGCTCTTCTGCTAGCAAATTTTCTCCACTGAACCTCAAACAGTATCTAAGTGCCTACAAATAGTTTGAAAATATGATTAAAGTTCTATATGAACCTCATTGCACATGGCATCCCTAGTAGCAAAAAGTACGCATCTCTTTCCCCCACCATTTTCAGCAATAAACACTGTGAGTGTAGAAGTGTAGATCTACTTTTTCAGGCTCAATCACATCTGAATCTGCAGGCTTGGATAGGAGCATTTTATTCATTATCTTAATTGGGCGAGTGCCCAGGTCATATTCTATGAAACATGGATATACAATAGTTTTCCCAGCACCATTTTTTCCAGTTTAAATTGGCCCCCAACCTCTTTGCTCTGTGAGGGGACTATGGTTGCCAGTCTCCAGGTAGGGCCTGAAATTCTCCCAGAACTATAACTGATCTCCAGATTATAGAGATCAGTTCTTTTTGACGAAATGGCAGCTTTGGAGGGCAGACTGTATGGTCTTATATCCCTGCCAGATTCACTCCAGTCCCCAAACTCCACCCTTCCCAACCGCTGCCCCCAAATCTCCAGAAATTTCTCAAGCCAAAGCTGGCAGCCCTAGGAGGGTGAACATATAGACATCCATATGGTATCTATGTTCTTCCCCATGGGCAAAGTGTAGCTTTGAGAGCAATTTGAAATGTTAAAATGGCAAAGGGTATAAATTATTAAAAACCCCTCCCCTAGCTCTGAGGCTCTGATTGGGTTTGCCATCCCCTCATGGCTACTTTGATCTACTGCCCCTTGCCCCAAAAGACACGTCTAGTCTAGTAGAAGTCTGAGGCCAAAACAGTACTGTACAAAATAACAATTACCCTGTCATTGATGGAAGTGAGGGAAAGAAGATTGTTTGGGTAGCAGAACAAAGTTTTGAGTGCAATGACACCTTTAAGATCAACAAAGTTTAATTCTGGGTATAAGCCATGTAGTAGATTTCCTCAGAGCTGAGTACATGATTCTCCCTTCCCCGGTTTATCCTCACAACCACCCTGGGAGATTGCTCCAAGTGAGAGTGTGTGACTAGCCCACAAGGTTACGCTGTGAGTTTAATAGTTCTGTGGGGATTTGTATCCAGTCTCCTAGATTCTAGTCCAAAACTATTATGCCACACTGACTACTGGTCTATTGTACATGCTCATTTACATGCACACAAACACACATTTTAATGATATATTGTCTAGCAATGAAATTGGATTCTACCTGCAGATTATCCATTTCTCACTCCACTTTTTCTCTTTTTGCAGAAAACGATTGGAGAAATTCTTGCTTCTCTGGAAATTGCCAGCCGATTTGAAACCATTTTAGAAGTAAGAATGTTTCCTCCCTTGGTAGATGACTGCTGAGTTAGTACTGTGGCATTCTACAAGGAACTTTGGTGGTGGTTGTTATGTACTGCGTTTGTTTTTTAATTACCTATTTAAAACAAATTAAGTTACCTATTTTAAAAAGCTGTACCAGAAAATGGAGGGGGGGAAGGCAAAAGAGCCAGCTGTGTAAATGAAGAAGGATATTTTATTGTACAAATAAAAAAATTCTCTACGTGCTTCACACAAAGCTTCCTCAGAGGAATCTGCTAGTCTTTCAACAAGAATGCAAGATCAGTGGAGACCACAGGCAATGAGGCAATCCTCATGCAATTACTCATAAGAACATAAGAAGCACCCTGCTGTATCAGACCAGTGGTGCATCTAGTCCAGCATCCTGTCTCACACAGTGGCCAACCAGTTCCTCTGGACGTACAACAACAGGGCATAGAGGCTGAGGCCTCCCCCTGTAGTTGTCTCCTTTCATTGGGATTCAGAGATTTACTCTGAACGTGGAAGCAGTAAACTCAGCAGAATAAGTCTTCTGAAGGAGAGTTGTAGAAAGTTTTCTGAGAACACTTTTAAGGTAATGGGATTCAGAGACCAAGAATCCTACTAAGGCCCGATTTGCATCTAGCATTTGCTCAGCTGTCTTACCAAACCCACACTGGAACAGAAATCCCCATCTTCATTGCATGCCACTTTCACTTTGATTGAGTGTCGCATTTTATGGCAGTGTCCGGATGTTGTATAGTGGGTTAGACGCATAATGAAACCACGGACAACGATGTAGTGATCAGCATGGTTCGCTATTATACAACACGAGACAAAAAATACCTGGCCAGGTGGCCAACTATATACATGCTAAGGGGAACGCCCCCTGGTGCCATTGGCGGGTTTGAATTCCCACCGCCGTTCCCATTGGTTTCCCCAAAGCCGGAGCTCGGAGCCCCAGTCCCATTGTTCACCGGGACTCAAGCTCAGGCTCCTTCGCTGATGGCCTGAAGTGGTCAGCGGACACAACACCCCTCCCACCATAGTCCTGACCCTGTCTAGGTGACGTAGTCCTTCAGGTATGCGGGGGCTCGACGTTCCCTAGTGGACCGCCACGGTGCTGGCGTCGGGGCTTCTCCGCTGCCAAGTTGTGGGTGTGTGGTGGGGCCTGCCGCTTCGCTTCCTCCCTCTGGGGGTGGGTGTTCCATTGGGCGCTCGGCTGTTGTGGCCTCTGGCGTTGGGAGTTGCCTGTCACTGGGGCCCGCCTCCCTGAGTTCCCGTTCTGCTTCGAGTTTTCCCTGTGCTTCCCGTGGGGCCCGCTCCACCTCCCCTTGGTCCCCCGGATCTCCTACCATTGGAAGTAGGCGCCGCCTCAGCTGGTCCACGTGGCGCCGCAGAACCTGTCCATCGTCCGTTGATACCTTGTATGAGACGGGGCCGGTGGGGCAGATTACCTTCCCTGCTATCCATTCCGGGCCCCAGCCATAGTTCCTCGCGAATACCGGGTCCTCCGGGAAGAAGCCCCGGGGTGCCTCCTGGTCCTCGACCATTTCACGTGCTGTTGGAGCCCTGTTGGGGTGCAGACGGTCCAGGAGGATGGCTGGCCTCCGGCCCATGAGGAGCTCCGCGGGGCAGCGACCACTGACCGGATTGGGTGTTGTTCGGTTTGCCAGCAGGAACCGGGCTATGCGTGACTCCCAGTCACCCTCTGTCAGGCGGCTTAAGGCTTCCCTAGCCATGCGGACCATGCGCTCCGCTTGGCCGTTCGTAGCGGGGTGAAAGGGCGCTAACCTGATATGTCGGATCAAGTTGTCCCGCAGGAACCCCTGGAATTCCTCGGACATGAACGCCGAGCCGTTGTCCGAGACGATAGTTTCCGGCAAGCCATGCGTGGCAAAGATCTTCCGGAGGGCTCGGATGGTGGTGCTTGCGGAGGTGGTGGAGACAGGACTCACCTCCAGCCACTTGGAATACGCGTCCACGGTTACCAGGAACATTAATCCGTGGAAGGGCCCAGCGAAGTCGATGTGGAGCCGGGACCACGGGGTCCTTGTTGATTCCCATGACTGTGTGGGCACACTTGGTGGGCTTGGCTGGACCTCTTGGCAGATCTGGCAACGCTTCACCCAGGCCTCTATTTCCCCGTCCATGCCCGGCCACCAGACGTAGCTCCGGGCGAGGGCCTTCATCCGCACGATGCCGGGGTGTGCCTCGTGCAGAGCCTGCAGGACCTGGTACCGGAGCATGCTGGGGACTACAACTCGGTCCCCCCACAGCAGCCCTTGTGTGCCGATAGTTCCTCGCGCCGCGTTGTGAATGCCCTGAACTCCGGGCCCGCCAGGGCTGTAGGCCTCCCCCTCACCACCCAGCCGAGAACCCGGGAGAGGATGGGGTCACGGGCAGAGCGGTGAGCGACGTCCGCAGCATGGAGGGGGGCGTCCAGAAGACTCTCCATCTGTAGGACGTGATGAGCCGGGTCCGGGTCCTCCCCCTCATCTGGCAGGGGAAGGCGGCTCAGCACGTCCGCGCGGCCCATCGCCTTGCCCGGCCGGTGTTGCAGCGTGTAATTGTAGCCCACCAGGAAGATGGACCACCGCAAGACTCGAGGGGAGAGTACCAGTGGCGTCCGGCGATCTGCCGCGAAGAGGCCCAGCAGCGGGCAGTGGTCCGTGGCGATGGTGAAGGGACGACTGTAGACAAAGTCATGGAACTTCTTCACCCTGGCCACGACTGCCAGTCCCTCGCAGTCTAGCTGGGCTTAGTTTCGTTCAGCCGCAGATAGGGTCCGCGAGTAGTATGCGACCGGGACCTCCCGGCCGTCCGGGAGCCAGTGTGCCAGCACGGCTCCCACCCCATAGGGAGACGCGTCACAAGCCAAGACCATGGGCAGGGACTTGTCGAAGTGAGACAGGACCGAGTTTGAGACGAGGAGGGCCTTGACGGCCCGGAATGTGGCGGCCTGGCGCGGCCCCCAGACCCAGGGCACCTTCTTGTCGAGTAGCTGGTGCAGGGGTTCAGCTATCGCCGCCTTTTGGGGGAGGAAGGCGTGATAGAAATTTAAAAGTCTAAGAAAAGCCTGGACCTTAGCTTTAGAGGTCAGGGGTGGTGCTTCCACAATGGCCTTAACCTTGTCCCGGGCTGGGTGGAGGCCTTCTGCGTCCACAGTGAAGCCCAAGAAGTCCATGGATGACCCCCCGAGCTGGCACTTTTCGCGCTTGACTTTGAGGCTGGCGTCCCGGAAACGGCTGAGGACCATGCGGAGGCGGGTGGCAAACTCGTCCGGTGTGGCAGTGGCAATCATCACATCATCGAAGAATGGTGTGACGCTGGGAATCCCTTTGAGGAGAGAGTCCATCAGTTGCTGGAATATCCCAGGTGCCACGCTCACCCCGAATTGCAGGCGATTGACCCTGAAGGCCCCCTGGTGGGTTACAATGGTTTGCTGCTGGAAGACCACATGGTAGGTCATCTCCAATGGCTTCGGGGAGAAGTGGTTTTGCACGGCCTGGACGATCTCATCGACCGTGCATTCCTCCACCTTCTTAGGAGAGAGAAGGTACTGGGCTAGTTCTACGATCACGGGACCGCAAGAGCAGAGCAGCAGGCCTGTCTTTTGATCTTTGTCCGTGATCTGGTAGAACCGAAGGCTTGCCGCAGACCCGTAATCCAGGCTCCCCATCGCTGGGGCTGGGAGGCGTCGAACGGCGGCAGCAGCCCGGATCCTGGAGCCATGGCCATTGTGCTAGTCGGCGGCTGTGACACGGCTCTGGATTCACCCTCGGCGGTGCTCATGGATGAAGCACGTGGAGCGGCGGAGCGAGTCTTCGGTAGCGTTGTCCGACAGCCCGGCTGGAGCGCTCAACAGGATCCCATCCTCGTTGCCATTATTGTATAGTGGGTTAGACGCATAATGAAACCACGGACAATGATGTAGTGATCAGCATGGTTCGCTATTATACAACACGAGATAAAAAATACCTGGCCAGGTGGCCAACTATATACATGCTAAGGGGAACGCCCCCTGGTGCCATTGGCGGGTTTGAATTCCCACCGCCGTTCCCATTGGTTTCCCCAAAGCGGGAGCTCGGAGCCCCAGTCCCATTGTTCACCGGGACTCAAGCTCAAGCTCCTTCACTGACAGCCTGAAGTGGTCAGCGGACACAACACCGGACTGCATGCTGCTTTCACTTCGTTTGATCTCTGGTTTTATTGTGGTTGTCTGCATAGATTTATGGCTGTTTTATGGCCATTCGGGGGTGACTCTGCAGTCAGTACGGTTTGGGCCTGGGGTAGCTGTGGTTTTGAACTGCATCTTTTTCTGTTCCAGTTTGGGTTTGGTAAAAATGTTAAATGCAGATTGGCCCTAAGTCTTCTCAATGAGGTTTATCCCCAGGAAAGCATCCTTAGGATTGCCCTGTTAATCACTTTTTCTCAAGGAGTGCATGCACTTTTGGAAAGCTTTTTTCTAAAATGATCTTTCAAAATGAATGTTTTTTCCACAAGGCTTTTCTAGAACAAGGTGATATTTAAATAAGATAATTTTTATGCAAAAAAAGATGATGAGGTTTTGAAAGGGAACCTTGTAGAGAGTGCTGGTCTGTAAAAGAGGCAGACATCGTGCAGCAGACTTTGAATTCTGAGGGCAAAACCTGAAAGTCACTGGCAGACTCTGTTGTTGAGAGTGACTACTTTAAAACCTTTTTTTACTGCCTTTAAAAACCGAAAGAGTTTTTAAATGATTATTTATAAAAAACTTACCGAAGGCAGTCTTGAGGCCATAATTCAACACAGGAACCCTGGACAAACTGTATACAATGAACATGCTGTGTGTGTGTGTGTGTGTGTATGCATAAACACACACACACATATTTAAAGTCTTTTATTTTCCTGATCCATCATGAATTTTAGACAAGAGTGATCTGTGCTTCATATTTACAGAACTGTGGTCTGCCTTCATTTCTGAATGGTCCGGGACCTTTCACTGTGTTTGTACCAAGCAATGAGGCAGTGGATAAATTAAGAGATGGAAGGTTAATTTATCTCTTTACTGAGGTGAGGCCATCTTCTTCACTAAATTTACTGGACAATGTTTTTTGTAATCAAAGAGATATTTGTTGCCATACTGCCTATCTTGCCTTAACAAGAGACAAGGGACTTCTCTGCTAGATTCAGCAGGCAACTCCGTAGCGCTGCTGCACTGATAGATTGTTACGTGTGTCATGGCTGCATGATGCCACAGGCGCTCATATGCTCTCTTCCATTAAGGAATTTTTGTGATGTGTGAATTGGCCATTAGGTCAGAGACATGTTGGCTGACTTCAGATATAGCAACACACCATGATACGAGAACAAAGTTTGAACACTAAGGTTTGGGGAAGTATAGTTCAAAAATTTCATTTTAATTTAGGAGGTTTTGTCATGCTGAAATTTCAGGAGGTTGTTTTCATTTTTGTACTTATTTTAGGGCACAGTTTTCAGGTTCTGGAATTTGGACACTCAAAATTAAAAACAATTTGGGGGTGCATCCCCTCCCCACGCAGCTGGAGTGGGGAGAGAGGAAGCTGACTCCAGCAAATAGATGTCTGCTTGAGGCACGGCACCCAACCCTCATAGGAATCCACCCACCATTTTCTGGCTGTTGGGGCAGGCTCTGCCATCTCCAGTGCCAGTGGCAGAGACTGTAGATGGGAGGAAGCCCTGTAACATGGCCCCAGAACTGCCAGCAGGGCTGATGACAGCCAGGTAAATATGGGACTAGTTTGATCCTTCCGCTCCTTTTAAGCTTCAGAGGGACATGATGGGAGCAGGAGATGGCCTCTGCAAATCAGCTTGAGGACTTCCAAGCTCTGCTATTTGTAGTCACAGTCCATGGTTTGTCGTTATGTCTGAATCAGCCATAGAAAACTATTCTGCATAAAACTATTCTTGTACCACACATCTGCCTTTGGGTGACTCTTCTATATCTAGTGTATTTTCTTTACTTCTCTAGCCTGTCACATTACCTCTCTTTTATTCTCCCTGTCCTGTACCTTCCTTTTTTACCCTTTGTTACCCTGGTCTTCCTGGATATTCTGACTCACAAAAAAACCCCAAGCATGGTATGAAAAAAATGCCTGTTAGGAGCATTTATTTGTTTTTTAAACTTCCTAATGAGAAAATATTGGTTTCCTGGTACGTAGAGCTTGAAAATGGTGAGGATGCAAAGGTGCCCTTGGCATATCTAGGCAAACTAGTTTCCATCCTTTGGTATTTGACAAAGAAATTCTGTTTCCAAATGCAAACTGAAGAATAATCTGTATGCACAAACATTTGTCTTTTCACTTGTCATTAGTACCCTTTATTGCAGTTTTACAAAAATGTCTGTATAATTGCTGTTTCTTGCTTTAGGGAATAAACAAGCTTCAGGAACTTGTAAAATATCATATCTACACAGCAGCAGTGGTAAGGTTTTTCTTTCCTTTCACCCTGTGATAAATTGACAAGTGTTCCATTTTTAGAGGGTTTTCAGTAGTCAGGGAGACTTAAACGAATTTTCAGATTTGGAGTGGTATAATGTCAAGCCTAATCAAAACCAACAGGTCTATTCAAAGGAATGAAGTTCATGTGAATATTGTTCCTGAGCTGAAATAGAAAAGATTCTAAAAGGGTGAGGTGCAGGTGGGAAACAATACCCACATGATGACTTGAAACGTCCTCCCAACTTCTTGTTCCTATCTTGCTTTCACCCTGAGACGCAGAACGGCTCACTCCAGAAAGCCAAACATTGTGGTAGTCTAAATGAACATAGCCAATGTTAAGAGAATGCTGGATCAAGATTCAGGGTCCTCCAGACTATATAAGTAAAATACACTTTATATTTTCCAGGTGACAGTGGAGAGGCTAACAGTGATGCCACATATTATGACCATGGCAAATCAGATACTGACAATCAATATCACTGTGGATGTAAGTACCTGAACCTGGTCACCCAACCAGTGGAGATAAATTATGGGAAATTTAAATAAATATTTGTGGCTTTGACTGAGACTATACTTAATTTTCAAGATGTTTAAGCAGATTTAAATGTATCAGGCTATTTATTTTCATAAATATGACCTTGTTCGTAATTAGTAGATGTTTTAAACTTTTCTGTTGAAGTGGTAACTAGATCTATATGTGTGTGCATACACATGTATTTTCTTTTCACCAATTACTTCTGGTCAGAATGAGCCAGATACTGAAATAGTGTTTCTTTCACCATAGGGAAGAATTCTGTTGGGTGACCCTGGTGTTGCCTTAAACAAAAGGAATATTTTAGCATCAAATGGTATCATTCATACTTTGGATGGCATCTTCATTCCTCCATCAATAATCCCCATTCTGCCTCACAGATGCAATGAACAGCAGTACAAAGCTGTAGCAGTAAGTCCAGTCTACCCAGTCTTTCTTCATCTCCTGATATCTCTTTCTCCTGTATTATAACTTAGCAAAATCCTGTGCTGACCCTGTCCTCACAATATGAACTCTGCTGGCTCTCACTCATCCCCTTGTACTAGATGGTGGTTTGTTGCTAATTCCAGCAAGCCTTTCTTCATGCAGCTTTCCTGGGAAGTCAGCTGTTTCCCTCAGAGAAATCCACTCTCTTGACCTGAGACTGGCAGTGCAATTCTGTGCAGAGTTACTGCTGTCTAAGGTCATTGAAAGCAATTAGCTTAAACTGGAGTAACTTTGCCTAGGATTGCACTTTAAGAGTAGTATTTTTTGGTTTCATGTGCATGTGCATGTTCTTACACATTATACCCATGACATCCATGATTTATATAGCATTTCAGTTTCTCAGAGGACATTAAGCTGTGGTTTTTATGTGAGCTGGCCCTTCTTGCTGACACAGTTCCTGCCAGCTGATCTGATTATGTTTCATCATCTGATTTAGAAATATCTGCTTCCTGTTGGACAAGCAGAAAGGACTTCTAGGCACAGGAGTTGCATGGTCACAGCCATAGTCATAACAGCTGAACAAGCAGATATTTCACTAGGGGCTTAAAAGTGGCATCTTTTTATTTATTTGAGAATGAAGTCTGCTGGAAGTGTTCTCTGACATTGTTGCTGGTCTCTGCAGGGAAACAGACATTCAAAGGCATTTGCTGCTATTTATGGCATGAAGCAAAACAGAGGGATCATGAAGTAGCATGGGATGAATGCTTGAGGGTCTTGGCTGCTTCCACCCAGTGAGAACTCTTAAGAACATTCAGGAAGTGCAACTTTCCCCCTAATCATATTCCTGCAATGGAAGAAACATGAGGATCATTCATGTGCCAGATTTTACAGCTCCTCCCCTACCATCTTGATTTGAAAATCCTTGTTTCGATTTCACATTCCCTTTGTGCCATTTTCTGTTTCTTCATTCCAAGTTTTGTTCCCATTGGAAGTAATATATCATTTTTTAGTCTGCTTTGTATTAAAGGCATAAAACCTCTAAAAGGGTTAAAGGAGACAAACAAATTCGGAAATGCCAGAAACAAGTATAGTCAGAATGTAAAAGGCTCCCAGTGGTCTCATATAAAAATAAACGAAAAGGCATATTTGTACATCCCTGGAAAAACTGATCTACTTGGCTGTCTGTCTTCACTAAGCCCTTTAAGAGACCAGAGACCTTTTAGCTTTTATGGAATGTGATCAGCCTAATATTTGGAAGGAACAATTGCTTTATCATAAAGGTGATCATTTGTCTGGCTAAAAAAGATTTGATGGTTGAGTTTTCTTAAATCATTCTCTTTATTTGGCTCTTGTCTTTCTGCATCTTTTGTAATGAGGAAGAGTAGAGCCAGAGGTGCTTGCTCTGCTTATGCCTGGACTTCTCTCTTTACCAGCAGGAGGCATTTCCTATGAGGCAGGTGCAACAGCAGTAGCCACTTTAGCACCCACTCCCTTGCTCAGCTGCCACCATCAACCTGGTAGGATTAACAAGCTGGGTCAAAAGTTGTGTCACGTGGGCTGGTAATGTTATATGAACAACTCATGTGATGAGCGATTTTAATTCCCAGTCTTCCCCTCTTAGTGGGCTTTGGTGTGGGGAACTGCTTGCGTGTTCCTATTTGGAGATGCCTGCCATTACAACAGCAGGTGACCAATTGGAGAAACTTCTGCTATGCTGCTGTGTTTACCCTTCATGGCTGCAGATTGATGGGGCAACCTCCCCTTCCTGAAAAATGGCAACATGATAAAATAAATACACAAGAAAAAAAAATACAGGTTTGTCAATGGCATTGTTTACTTCATGGAATATTTGACAGTGTGTTATCACTGTGCCAACCAATGCTCCCTCTAAACTATGGAGTCTTGTGAGCAAAAATTCTACTTTGTAAACTTACTGGCATTAAAGTTGTGGGCGAGTAATTTGGCTACTGCTTAAATCGGTTTGCTTTAGAGCCATCCTTCCTCAGCTAAGACAAAAATGTGTGAGCTGGAGACTAAAAAACTGTGAGCTGGCTCCCACTAACTCAGTTTAGGGGGAACACTGGTGCCAACCAGGGCCAGCCCCAGGTGTCTGGGTGCCCTAGGCAGGACAGCCTGGGGCGCCCACCCCACTGGGGATGCCAACCTCCTGGTGGGGCCTGGAGATGGCCCAGCACCGTTTTCCTGGGCGCCTCGCAGCTGCGAGGTGCCCAGGAGAGCCGGGGAAGGGGCGGGGTTAGAGCGCCCGCCCCTTCCCTCCCAGCGGCAGCCGCGAGGCACCCAGGAAACCCGGGGCTGATGGCACTGGGTGGGAAGGGGGCTTTTCACGGGGGTCGGGGGCATTTTGGTGCCCCTGCAGGGTTGACGCCCTAGGTGAGCGCCTAGCTCGCCTAGTGGGCGAGCCAGCCCTAGTGCCAATCCATGTTACTGAGCACTGTCCTTGAAGTGTATCTCATATGAGCACATCCCTGAGTAGACTTGGGGAAAGGTCAAGCCCTCTTCATTGTCATATAATTTGGAGGAACTACCTAGGGCAGTGATTCCCAACCTTTTTGGTAAGGTGCCCTGCAAGTCCAAATTTACCTGGTATAATGATCCACTTAAAAAAAAAAAAGCACAGATCATGTACAAATCCATAGAGCTGCAAAAAGCCAGGGACCCACTTTCACAAGCTTTGTGACCTGCTTTTGGGTCAGGACCCACAGAAATGTGGCTTAGAGCATGGGGTCTAAGTAAAACCAATTCTGAGACGCCAAAGACCACTGTAAAGCTGAAACTATATAGCAGATATTTTCTGTGGCAAACTTAAGTGCAGGGATCCTAGCTGCTACTTGTATGTTGCAAAGTAGCAGGGATGCTGGAAGATTTACAGTATAAAAGTAACAATTTGGAGGGTGTGCTTAATCCTGATCTCATAGTGTCAGTTCCTTTACCCTGCTGAGTTTGCACATGCCTGTTTGGTCCACAAATGCTTAGCCGCCAAGCACTCACTAGTCTATTGAACAGGCTGAGTGTCATTGACTTATATCTGACTGCTTTACATTTATGGGCAAGGTGTGAGAGAATGAGCAATGGGTTTGACAGTGCACATAGTATCTCTGCTTTAACCAGTGTACATGAAGCCAGGTATGAACTCATGTGTGTCCCATAACACAGTCAATAAAGAAAGGTTTCCTAATCTTGGTTTTCATTACAGGGATCTTGTGTTGACTGTGATGCCCTCAACACAAGTGTTTGCCCACCACAAAGCATACCTATGGTAAATAATTCTTATTTTTGTTTATGGTGATGGTGTTGATGCTAAGATTCTCTCAAAAAGGATCTAGCTTCTTTGAAAATACTGGACATCTGCTGTGCAATCCTATGCATAGTTACTCCAGGCTTAGACTGGAGCAACTGCATGGAATTGCACTGCCACGTCCCTTCAGTTAGCAAAGAAAGGAGGAAGCAGAATGAACTAATACAGTGTTGTTCAATCCAGAAATCAACTGCATATCTATCCCTATGGCAAAAAAGTTGTGATCTAAGATTCCTATGATAACTGGAATTCCTTAATAGCACCAAAGCAGGAACTCACCCAAATTTGGAAGTTTGGGTTCAAAAGCTTTCTATACATTGTAAACCTTGCTGCATGTCTATTTTATTTTATTAACTTTTATGCTTTCAAAAGTAAGAATATCAAAACAGAAACAATAAAAATGCACCTACAAATTAGATGTTATTAAAAGCATGGAAAACAATGTGGATTTCATCTGGTGCTTTAAAAATAAAATTGGCACTGGCAAATCTAGCTGGGAAGGAACTTTCATAATTGAGGCAGCTCCACAAGAAGGTTCTCTGCTATCTGACCTTTAAGAAAGACCCTTGACGCAGACCTTAACTGTTCCATAGCAGTGGAGTATGAGAAGATCATGGTGCCAAATTGGCACAGGCAGTATCTGTGACTGTATGTCATGCTTACAGTTTCATCCTTTTAAAGATGTTAGATTCTGATAAGTTAAGTAACTGAATCAGATCTCTGGTGCTCTGTTTTGTCTTTTTTCTTTTTCCTTTTAGAAGGAATGAGCTTGTCAGGAAAGATAATTGTCATAAATTGTGTATTCAGAAATGTTGGTAGCATATAATATGTATGCATTTGAAAGTGTGGCCGTCTGGTATTGCCAGTCCCCCAGTGGATCCCCTGCCCCCAGCTTCTATTTTCCACCACAGCTCAGAACTTCCTCAGAAGTTATGTCAGTCCTCTCTAGAAATCACCAAAAACTCGATGGTCTTACCATAGTCTCCACTGATTCTTGAAGAGGCATGATGTTACTTCTGTGGTTTTTCAGGTAGTACGATCAAGCTATTGCCAATGTCTGCTCCCCCTCCCCAGTCTCCCCCTGGTTGCCAGGCCAAGCCTGAAAGTCTAAATAGCACTCTCACAGCACTAGGTTATTTTAAGTAATTGACTGTAATGTTAATTCTCATTCCCCCAGACTCATTAGAGCTAATTCGATATTGTCTTTACTTCCTCCATTTCTCATGGTGGAAAGGATAAGTACTGTGTGATGCGCTGGCTCCTTACCAAAGAAATTTGTTTGTAACACAGTTTCTATTCTTTTTTCTCTATTGTTCGCCTTATCATGAGGTGAACCTAAAGACTGTGCTGAACAGCATGATCCATAATGGCAGTCAGAAGAGGAAACAGTTATGTGTTTTTTGCTGACAAGCATGCAGAGTAGCCTAGTTCACCTTGAATCCCAGTGAACTTCCTCTAGCAAACAAGATATTATAGAAGTACATGGAAAATACTCATAAGCAACTTTATTTCCAAAGGAACATGGGATCTTCCCAGGAGAATGTGTTTATATCCACGATCCTTTGGGCTTGAATGTTCTGAAGAAAGGTTGTAGCAGATACTGCAATCAAACTCTTGTGGTAAAAACTTCAGTATAAAGGCTTGGAAATATTCATTAGGGGATTGTATTTGTGCATTACATATATCTGTCAGACCCATCCCCAAACCCCCTTACCGTTCTCCCGCTGCCCCCTTATGAAACATGCTCTTGGCCTGAAAGTTTAACAAGCCTCTCCCTAGTGAGTCTCTAATATGTTTGCATATGATTTGTCATTACATTTTGTACTGGGACCAGTATCCCTGGGGCAGATTTCCCACTCACCTATGTTCAAGCATATTGTCTGTTAAAGCTCGATCATGAGTTGAGGCTGTCATTTCCAAGGACCATTGTCAGTTTCCCTGCATCACCTGTCAACCACCTTTGATGTGCCTATAAATGAGCAGCTGGTAATTTAGCCAGGGAGATACCAGTCCCCATGGCAAAAGTATGTAGCCTGAGGAAAATCTTCTGCTCCTTTATCTGATTTTGGCCATCTGGTTCTGATTTAGGACAATGGTAAAAGTTATACAAATGGACCTGGTGTGAAATGCATTTCCATTAAGTTCAGATCATTCCTACTGGTAAAATTATGTACACCACCCTGAGCCCTTTGGAGGAGGGCAGTTTATAGACTGAAAAAAAGAAAAAGAAGAAAGAAAGATGAACCTATTTAGATGAAGGCAGTAACTATTGTGTTGCATAACACATTCCAATAAGAAACATAAGGATGATTTGCTAGCAAGAAAGCATAGCAAAGAAAAATGTTGGTCACATCACAGTAAGGTCACTATGAAACTGTCAGAAAGCCTACTACATAATTTGCCAGCAATGCCATAATTCCACAAGACTCCACCAAAGAGTGCAACTGGTTTATCTGAAGAAACATTTTTTGCTCATTTTTCTCCGGTGGTAAACTGAATTCCCTGGAGTGATGCAAATGAACACGGGCCTCTATATTGGCAAGGTCGTTTGGTTAAAAAATTCTTTTTGTCATGAAGAGAGTTTATCTTTTGAAAATTATTTGTTGAAACAGATACATATATTTTGCCTTATCTCCTTAGATAAGACAAAGTAACAGTCCTTCAACAAGATGAAAACACTATGTGTGTGTGCATGCATGTGAATATATATACACACACATATATACATATGTATTAATTACATAGCATGTTTTCAACAAGATGAAAACTATATCTATCTATCATCTATCTATATGATCATACATTCCTTTTCATAATTGCTATTACTTTTGGAAGAGAAGAACTGCAGGCATAAACATGGATCCAGCAGAACAGACTCATTCCTTGACTTTAAAATTAAAGAAGGGGTTAAGAGATGGAGCCCATATGAAAAACACATCATTTGTTTCTACATAAGGGCTAATAATAGTTCCTCTGAGAGATATAATTATTGTCTTTGTAGATTCCTGGATGCTGCAAAGGATTCTTCGGTCCAGATTGTGCTGCTTGTCCTGGTGGATTTACCAATCCATGCTATGGAAAAGGGAAGGTAAGCAGGAGGAAAAATTTCCTGTACAGTTGGAAAGACTTTTTGATGGCATTACATTGAGTATTACTTTGACAGTGGAAACATTACTAATGTATTAATTTCAAAGGGCTTCTGCTTAAACTACACCTTGATAAATTAGTACCAAAGTGTTAACCAGGACTGTCAGGAAAATGATGTTCACATATATTGTACTGAATTTTGCAAAGGCCAATGAAACACAAGAGTCATGCCTAGATTTGAAATAAACATGCAGCTTCATTCTTTAGACATGTCTTTAGACATTTATGGTTGCATCATGAATGCAGAAAAGAAAATATTGCATAAACATCTCCAGAAGTACAGGAATTAAATAATCATAGGAGCAGCCCTACTAGATCAGAGTATCCGGACTCTGAATGGCCTTTTCCCCAACTTTTTGCATTCATTCCCTGCTTGTGAGCTTCCCAGAGGCTGAGAGCTGTGACAAACAGAATGCTGGACTGGATGGGCCTTTGGTCTGATCCAGCAGGATTCTTCTGATGATCTTATTCACTTCGTGATGCAGTGCAGTTGCACATTTGCCATGAGTGTGTCCAGCATTCATTTGTTTGTAGCTGCAGCACTCTTCGGAGAACATATCCAGAGAGATAGATTCAGGTGGGTTGCTGTGTTGGTCTGAAGCAGCAGAACAAAGTTGGAGTCCAGTGGCACCTTTAAGACCAGCAAAGATCCTGAAGAAGTGTGCTTGCACATGAAAGCTGATACCTTGAATGAAACTTTGTTGGTCTTAAAGGTGCCACTGGACTCAAACTTTGATATCCAGGGAGGAAACACTGGCCCTTCTACAGATGCAGCAGAATGAGATAGCATAATGGCCTGTGCCACTTTGGAATGTTGGTGGGGAGGGTCCACATGTTTGTATGCTATGTGCCATCAAGTCAGTTCTGACATGACAACCCTATGAATTAATGACATCCAAAATGTTGTATCATTAGCAGTGTTGATCCAGTCTTGCAAACCAAAGGCTGTGGCTTCCTTTATTGAATCAATCTTCCTCTTTTCCTGCTACTTTCAACTTTTCCTAGCATTACTGTCTTTTCCAATGACTCTTGTCTTCTCATGATGTGGCCAAAGTATGATAGACTCAGTTTTGTCATTTTAGCTTTTAGGAAGAATTCAGGCTTGATTTGATCTAGATTCTAGAACCCACTGATTTGTCTTTTTGGCAGTCTGTGGTATTTATGAAACTCTCATGAAACACTGCATGCCAAATGAATCAAGTTTCTTAGTGTTCTGCATATAACAACTCCCTGCAGGAAAAGGGAGTTGCATTCCACAACAAGCTGTGCCAGTTTTCCACTTGCAGAGAAGTATTAAACTAGAGGAATTTTGAAAAAATCTAATTCCTCAAATGCCTTGCAGAGTGGTGGTGCAATCCATTCTGCCACCTCTGTTACCTCATTCTTCTGCATGTACAGACCAGGCAAATGTCTATAGAGGGGGAAAGTGAATGAATGCACTGCTTTCTTAACATTCCCAGTCGCAGGAATGGAACGTACATGTGTAGGAACATGCTGATGTTCCAAAGACCATTTGTGGCAGAGCCAGCACATTCAGTTGATAGAGGGAATGTTAATTCCTGTTCCATATCTACACAAGTTGGCTTCTCCTTGGATATGTTATCTGATGAGGACTTCCATGTTTTGTGAATTAATTTAGCAAAGTTCTCAGTGGAGTTAGGTAGCTAGTAGAAAGAATAGATGTATGAAGCAAATTCTGTAAATTCATTAGGGGCATCTAGTCCTGCCCCCAAGCTCAATTTTGTCTACATTGTCCTTCAGTTAAAGCCTCTTCTTTTGGAACTTTGTTTCCCCTTTATCATGCTGGATTTTGTTTTTCCTCTTCAGTGCATTGATGGGATTCGAGGGAATGGCCAGTGCCGTTGCTTTGAAGATTTCAAAGGAATTGCCTGCCACATCTGTTCAAACCCAAACAAGTATGGGGAGAATTGTGATAAAGGTCTGTGATTTGGAATATGCAGGAAAGCAGCTCTAATGTGACAGGAAACTGAAGGCAGGATGAATCCAGAATGGGGAAATTGAAGATGATTTCCAGGAAATGTTTCTTAGAATAACAGTAGGCTAATGTTAGGGCAGGTGGGTTTTTTAAAAAAATGTGAGAGTTTTCAAATAGGGTTGCCAACTCCAGCTTTAAAAATTCCTGGAGATTTGAGGGCTATGCCTGGAGAGGGCAGAGTTTGGGGAGGGAGAGCCCAGAGGGGATATGATATCACATCCTATAATGGCATATCTTGTGATGACATATCCAGGTAAAAGGCAACCTCCTCTGATTCTTCCCTTTCCGGAGAGGTCACTTCCTCCTACCAAAATTCAAATTGAAATTACCTGCTTCATATAACTTCCCCTGCCCTTGTAGGCTTCTGTCTGCATGCATGTTCACTATGACATCATAATCCTTTGATTCTAAATATTTGTGTTGGTGTAACTGGCTGGGTATCCTGTTGAGTTCCACTTAGCCTGAAAACCCTTCTTAAAATCCTCTTTGGATCTTTCTCAATGTTAAGACAAAAAAATAATTCTGAAGACCAATAGGAAGACACCAGCCAACAGCAGTCCCATCCCAACTGGCCTCTGGTCTTTAGTGTCTTTA
Source organism: Gekko gecko (assembly GCA_029375565.1). Classification (NCBI taxonomy): domain Eukaryota; kingdom Metazoa; phylum Chordata; class Lepidosauria; order Squamata; family Gekkonidae; genus Gekko; species Gekko gecko. Next base: position 98,477,098 of record JAPDNY010000002.1, on the reverse strand, counting down.
CAGATGATTCATTAGTTTCTCCTAGTCTTTACAGTATAATTCAGAATCTCTATGGTCTATCATAAAGAAATCCTAGAAAAGCCACCCTCTGTAGCCACATTTTGAAGCTTGCCATTTTCTCCATGGTAACTGACCTCTGTAGTCTGGCAAATCATTCATAATTCTGACAGAATTCCAGGCCCATTTTAAGGTTGGCAGCCTATTCAAATTGCAAAAGATAAAATGTTTACCAGTACACTGATATTCTCAAATTTGCTAAAATATGTCTTCCACACTGCATTGCTTGTCTGTGTTTTCCTTATTTCTCATGAAGCTCCCAATGTGGTTCATTGGCAACAGGGGATCCACACAGTGAATTTAAGTGCCGCTACCCCCATTTGTTTGCAACTTCCTTTACACACAACACCTTTTGTGGGTGTGTATTATAACGATACAGTGCGATGCCAGGACCATAACAAATGCCCACAATTACATTTCCCCCCAGCATATGTGCTTTGTTACTGATTGGCTTCTTCTTTTCCCACAACTAATAACTTTTTTTCTGTTGGCTGGACATTGAACCACCCCCCCCTTTTCAACTGCAAGTAATGCCCTCAGCAATGTTTTAGTTTAGCTTAGCAAAATCTGCAAAGATTGTGGCTGATTTTGTACTGGTTCTCTAAGAGGAGGAAGGCTACTTAGGAAATAACAATCACCTTAAAGCTGCAGGGGACCTAGTGGTAAATGGCAGGGTAGATTTACTGAATGCAGCACCCAGCTGGTAAATAATGTCTTGTTTGAACTCAGACTGATATGGTGGGGGGGTGTCTTTCTCTCTGTGTATCTTTCTTGAAGGTGTCATTCAACAATAAACAATGGCACTATGTCAGTAAACATTCCCTTTTCGCATTTCCCCCCACTTTTTATGGGGAAAAGATCACAATTAGTGCAACAATCCATCTATGAGGGAATTTATTTGTGTCCCTAGCCTGGGAGGGAGCTGCTGTTTGCTCTGTTGGGAAATTAGATTAGCCATTTCCTTGCTGGGGGTGGCAGATCTCCTGCTTCCAGTGTCAGTTGCCCACTGGCACTCCAGCAGCTGGCAGGAGGAACTGCTGGAAAAAAACCAAAATCACAGTTTTACACCACTTCTATATTACACTGCCAGAGCCAATGTGGTGTAGCGGTTAAGAGCAGTGGACTCTAATCTAGAGAACTGGGTTTGATTCCGCACTCCTCCACATGAAGCCAGCTGCTTGACCTTGGGTCAGTCACAGCTCTCAGAGCTCTATCAGCCCCCCCCCCAATCTAGCTCGCAAAAAGAGTTAGAACTTAAGGCTGCCAGACAATCTTCAGATCTCCTGGCTATATCACACACAATGCTATACGATAATTAATTAACCACTTCTGGGGGAAACCTGGAAGGGACATCACACTGTTGTAGTAATCACTGGAAATTCCAGTTCCTGGAGAGGTATGACATCATGTCTGGGTTTTCCCTGGATGTGACTTAACACCATTGCTGTATGGTATCCCCCCCATGTCCCTCCACCAGAATACTTTAGAAAGTATTATGTGTATTCAAGTAAGTTACTTCAGTTTTCCACTGGAACAAATAGGAGCTACCCAGGGACATTTCAGACTATGAAAACAGTACATTGTGGGGAGAGGCTGAAGAGATTGACTTTGTCCCTAAGGAGAAATAAGACCAATGAGCTATTCTGGTATAGTGGTTGGACCAAGACGTGGGAAATGTGGGTTCAGAGCCCCACTCTGTCATGAAATTCACTGGGTGACTTTGAGCCCATCATTCTATCACTCCGTAATCTACCTCACAGAGTTTTTGTGAGGATAGCATTTTTTTACTTAAGGTTTGCTATAGAAATATGGAAGTATGGTTATTGCTATTGTGATGACTGAGCTAAAAGTTTCTTCTTAATCCATTTGATAGATTGTGGCTGTGTACATGGAATCTGTGATAACAGACCAGGAAGCGGGGGAGTGTGCCAGCCCAGGACATGCAAATCTGGATACAGTGGGGAATTCTGTGACAGGAGCTCTGACAACTGTGGGCCTGCTGGTGCCTCTCTAAGCTGTCATCGGAATGCTGTCTGCAGCTTGAATGACACTGCAAGGTGGCCATTTCTGCATTGTTGTTGGTGTTTATGTGGACTTTGCTAACATGAGAATTACAGCCCTAACTCAGTTTTTGAGTTGTGATATGTATGGGCGTGTGTGTGTGTATACACACTTCCACCACTTGGAAATTGCATGCTGCATAGTCACTCATTCCTCTTCCCTTACTTAGAAGGGATAATTTGGAATTATTGTTGGAATAGGATTCCCAAGCAGTGGCTGGCAACCAGTGGGAGGGTTCTGGGTGAGGTTGTGGGGGGCATGATGTCAGCTGAGGCACTGTTTACCATACAGTTTCCATAGGGTTTACCAGAGTTTCCATAAATTCCTAGATCTAACTGTGGTAAAACCATAGAGTTTCTGGTGGTTCCTAGAGCTACCATGTCACTTCTGCTTTTTGATTAGGGTTTTGTGGAAAAAATGAGGTTTTTTTGAAAAAAATTCTCCCACTGAGTGGTGGCAGGCAATGGGAGTGGGGGTGATTCCTCAACCCCACCATGGGATTGGGACTGCTATGCTGAGAGCACTTACTGGACAGGTATGGAGAAAATGTTGTCTTTCTGTCCCCCTTCCCCCTGCAGTTTTGCAGGGACTGGAAAAAGAACAGTACTAGAGCAGCACATACATAGTACATTCTGAAGTATTATTCTTTTTAATACATGCCTAAGAAAGACATACAGGTGTGTGAATGTCTAGTGAGTCAGAGGGAGCAAGGAAAAGAGGCCCTGAGGTCAGTGGGGACATAGTTTTGTTTGCAGTTTATTTTTCAACATTTTACCCTGCCTTTTAGCAATCTGTTCCCAAAGAGGTTTGTACAGAATATACATTTTTGTCTCTAAATGATATTGAGTGATTCAAAGAAAATACTAAAATGACTGTAGTTGGAATGGAAGTTTCTTACGATTCTTCTGCACATTGTGTGCTGAAACTGAATGACAAAGCACTGCAAATACCACATCACTGCAGTTCCAAACAGGTTTTTCAGCTCCAGCCTGGGAAAATTTATTTATTTATTTATTCATTCATTTGATTTTTATCCTGCCCTCCCTGCCAATACCTGAAGATCTGGGTGCGATGCCTGAGGAGGGTGGAATCTGGGAAGTAGAGGGAGACAAGCGGGGGCATGATGCCACAGAGTCGACCTAGGGTTGCCAGGTCACCCGTGGCCTCCAGCGGGGGGTTCTCGGGTTGCCAGATCCAGGTTGGGAAGCTCCCGGAGATTAGGGGATGGAGTTTGGGGAGGAAAGGGAACTCAATAGGGTACGACACCATAGAGTCCACCCTCCAAAACAGCCATTTCCTCCAGGGTAACTGATCTCTGTAGTCTGGAAATGAGCTGTCATTCCTGGGGACTCCCAGATCCCACCTGGAGGCTGGCATCCCTCAGTCTACCATCCAAAGATGCCACTTTATCCAGGGGAACCGATTTCATTAGTATGGGGATCAGCTGTAATTCCAGGAGAACTCCAGGCCCCATCTGGAGGTTGGTAAATCAAGCTTCCAATTTGTGAATTTAACTGTTGCCTGTGTTTACCTCCAAGGTGCATCTGCCTTGATGGATACAAAGGGGATGGGTTTTCCTGCAGTCCCATAGATGTCTGCACAAAACCAGAATATGGAGGCTGTTCAGAAAATGTGAGTAAAAGGTGCTTTGGCTACTGCCAGATTAATTTTGTTTTATTTTTAATTTGCTGGAAAAGTTTCTGTTGTATTAAGCAACTGAGTTCAATTGAAGTTCCACACTAGGTTTCCAGTCTCCTTCCTCGTACTTCCTGCTTCCTGTCCTATCAGACTACACCCCCCACCAAGCACTATTTCCAACTATGTTATTTATACCCACTATTGTATCTAAGATAGGGTAGCCAGAACTTACTTTGGCTGGAGCAGGGGACTTTGGGGGGCATTCTGGGAGTGGATGAGGACATCGCATGACATCCCCGACATGATGACATCACTCAGAAGTCATGTCATCGTGCGGGGGACACTCTGATATTTGGGCAAACGCTATGGGTTTTTTGGCTTTCAAACCATAGGGTTTGCCCAAATACCAGAGTGTCTCTGTGCGATGTCCCCGGCGTGATGATATCACTTCCAGCTGATGTCATCATGTCAGGGACATTGCCATGTGATGTCCTTGTTTGAGGATGGGGCTTCCCCCACTGACCAACTGGCCAGCGGTGGGCTGAAGCCCTGAAAATCAGGGTTTTCCCCAGCACCACTGGGGGAATGGTAACCCTAATCTAAGAATGCCATAATTTCCTTCCCTTGTTCTGTTATTATAATGCTTGCTTAATTTGTCTTTCTCCCATTTCTTACCAGGCCATATGTACCAGCACAGGTCCTGGCACAGCTACATGCCAGTGTAACAATGGCTGGACTGGAGATGGAAAGGCCTGCGTTGCCATAGACAACTGTGTAATGGAGAACAGAGGAGGCTGCCACGCCTATGCTGACTGCCACTATATTGGGCCTGGGCAGGTATAGCCAGAATACTCTGTTACTTGATGAAAATTATCACTGGATATTTGCTACAATGGAATATGAAAAGTGCAGATGTAGTCCAGGCTTATTGTAATCACAACAGTAGAAGTATGCATTCCCCCCTGAAGATATGTTTATTACTGTGATTAAAATCAGTCATATCAACTGGACTCTAAATTTGTTCTACTGCATAATAAACTGTTATTAGAATCCCATCTGTAGCTTGAATGATACTGCAAGGTGGCTGTTTCTGCATTGCTGGTGTTTCTATGGACATTGTTAATGTGGGAATTACAACACTAACCCTATTCATTTCTTTAAACTAGAGCCCATTTCTTCAGATGCAATGAATGCATCCTGAGATCCACTTATTGCATCTGATGAAGAAGTATCTAGCCCATGAATGCTTATGCTGGAATAAAATTTTGCTAGTCTTTCACAAGATGCCTGTTAATTTTTGTATATTTCATAGTATCTAATCATCTAAGTACTAATAACTCCCCATAACTTAAATGTTCTTTACAACCCCAGTGCACATTTATTTCAGGAAGTTCATGGTTTAAGAGCAAAGTTTTCTAGTAAAAGTGTGTTTCTGACTTTTAAGAAACCATTAAAGATATTAAAATGAAGGAAAAACTCTTGTAAACATAGAGTGTGATGCTTTTGTAAGCAAGTTTCGACGCCCAATGGTAACAATGATGCCTCCTGTTTCTACTTTCAGAGCAGCTGCGTGTGCAAGGGAGGTTATAACGGTGATGGTTTTAACTGCAACCCTGTTGATCCTTGCTTGATGAACAATGGTGGCTGCCATGACTTCGTAAGAAAATTGAAATGTCTAGGAAATGCTGGCTATGAAAACTAGTAGTCTGCTATGCTTCAAGAGGCTGGAGACAGAGATAGTGGCATACCTAGCATATCTGATGCCCGGAGCCAGTCATTTTTTAACACCTCCCTCCGCTATACAACAAAATTATTTTCAGTAATAATCATGAAATAAATGCACCTTAGAGGCCAAAAAGAGTTCCAGGGAATAAGCTTTTGAGAGTCAAAACTCCTCTGGATAGGAATGGAGATCCAACTTTTCTAATCTCCCTTCCCTCTACCTCATGACCCACAAGTCCCATCAGCTGCTGGCCCTTTAAAGAATGCCCGCCAAGAAGCACAGTGAAATCAATCAGAGGTAGTACTGCTGGCAGCCAAATCCAGCTAAACTGGGTCACGGTGTTGCTACTGTAGATGCCTCTGTCAGTTATCCCTGATGCAGATGCATAGTAATACATGACCAGATAACTCCATTTATGAAGGGAAGGGAAGTTTGGAGCACTCCCATGCTTTTTTGATGCTTCTCTCCACCCCCTATTCCCTGGCTTCGAACCTGGGTTATTCAGGTTCCCTCCCCCATCTCATATTACAAATCCTTTGGCCTAATAGCAACAACAACCAAGAAATTGTTTTCTAGGTTAAGCAGAAATATCTAAGGCTCCCCCTGCTTTTTTCTAGACTGGATCGAAGTTTTGTTGTGGTTTTTAAAATATCAAACTAGCTTTGTTTGATGCTAGGCGATGGTGGCACAGGTAGTCTTTGTGCAATCCCTTTGTGCAATTGGTTTCAATAGATTTAGAATGGTGTTACTATGCTTAGGCTGCCTCTGTTAGCAATGTAAATTCTTCCTTAAGGGTTTTTCTATTTACGAAAAAAAAAGAGAGATTTTCTGAGGACTCCTGTGCCCAGATTGTATGTACCTGTGCTGCTATTCTTAAAGTGTATTTATATGGAATTGTATGTATGAATTTTATGTGAATTTTATGGTTTATGTAAGCCGCCCTGAGCCGCCTGAAATAATTGGGAAGGGGATGAAACACTCTTCATTGGGCTTGTGCAGGAGAACAGGCTGGCTTGTGCCCCCTAAGACTTGCAGCCCGATCCTGCGCACGTTTACATGGAAGTGTGTACCACTAACAGGGCAATCTTAAGCAGATCTACTCAGTTTGGTGCCCATGGGTTCTGGACCAATCCTTCTGTAACATTTTGAACACTGATGACATTGAATTAACCTGCCATCAGTTTTCAATTGACACAATACTGGGGAAAGCCATAAAACTGTTTCAGGTATATCCTCAGTGCCCGAGAATGTAGGCCACTATTTCCCCAGTTGCCATTTGGTATGCATAATAGATTGTGCTGCACATGTGGAGTCTGGTGGAGCAGATGCTCAGCATAAGGTTTTTTGTTCATATACATATGAAGCAAGCGCAAGCCACTTGGCTTGTGCAGTGACAGAAATTGCTCCTCTTGCACAGGATTCCTAACCACAGAAATGGCTACTGAGCACTTAAAGCTATTAGGCAACACTGAGCACTGCTGCTATGTCTATTTCATTAGGCCCTTCTTGTCATAACTTTTTTTTAAAAAATCCAACAGGCCATGTGTAAGTCCCTTGGAGCTGGGGAAGTTGCTTGCAGTTGCTCTGAAGGATACATGGGAGATGGAGATATATGTTATGCAGATATTATGACGGTAAGAAGACAAAAATATAATTTTTCTTCTCTAAGGAATGATAATCTGAACTCTCACACACAGTTTAGCTAGCGATGGCAGGAGTTGAACTCTGAAGTATTCTGCTATGGTTAAATTATCTTGAAATATTGTTTGTGTCCTAATGTAAATCCTTCTGAAAATATTTTGTTGTATTCCAGTGAATTAGACAAAAGAACAACAATAGGCAAAAAAATTACCAAGCAGTATTTTTGAAGGGGAAACTGGCATTTAGCTAATAAATTCTCCTTCACTTATGGAATTCATTGGCATATAGTGGTGGACATTAACGTAGATAGCTTTTATATTAGATAGATGCATGGAGCTAAGTATGTCAGTTGTTATTAGCCAGTAAAGTTAAACAGAAACTCATTGTTGCCTTCACACATTCTTGTAAACTTCCCAGAAGCACTATGTGAAGCAGATGCTGGACTAGATAGCACCTTGGTCTGAACTAGCATGAGGGGGCCTTTGGAAGTGGTCACACAAACTAAATAATACACTTTCAATTCACTTTCAATGCACTTTCCAACTTTGTGTTCCTAAGGCTGCAATCACAAACACTAGATAATCCACTTTCAATGCATTTTCAACTGGATTTGGCCAGTTCACGCAGTAAAAATCCAGTCTGAAAGTGGATTGAAAGAGGATTATTTAGTGTGTGTGACCACAGCCTAAAGAGGCAGCATTTGCTGGTACTGTTTTAGACTGTTAGGTAATCAAGATCTAGGAGCTCACTGTACTATCCTATTGTTCTTTACATACTTTTCCATAGCTACTATGCTTTTTTTAAAAAAAAACCCCACCTTTTCTTTTTTTAAAGGAGTTAGCACGAAACTACCACTTTTCTGCCTTCTTTGACTGGATCAAGGTGAGACATTTGATTTAAAGCAACTGTGTTTTGTTTTGTGGAAGGGGGAAAGCCCAAACAACTGGAAAAGGTTTTTTTTAATGTTAAATACATAAAGAATTAATGTGCTTAAGAGAGGGAGTGGAGTGTATTTTTTTTAATTCGTACTGGTGACTGGATTCTAAACATTTTCATTACTGTAAAGCTATAGCTCTCAGTATGCCCTGACCTGGATGGCCCAGGCTAATCCAGTCTCATCAGATCTCAGAAGCTAAGCAGGGTCAGCCTTGGTTAGGACTTGGGTGGGAGACCACCAAGGAACATCAGGGTCACTATGCAGAGGTAGGCAGGGGCAAACCACTTCTGAATGCCTCTTACCTTGAAAACCCGACAGGGTTGCCTTGCCATAAGTCAGCTGCAACTTGACGCAACTTGATCCACCACTGCAATCTCAGCACAATCATCTAGATAGATATGGAAACGGTTTTAAATTCTTAGTGTTTTTTTCTGCCAGCAAGCAACAGATTATGAGTGAGGGAATGAGCAGGACAACTTTATGGATATGGTCTGCCTTGAACCATTTGCAGTGCTGTAGCTCTATGCTGATCAATAAAGGCTACTTCCACATGGTTCCCCCCCCGAATGGAGTGCCCCCCATTGTTCGGAGCTTTTACTCAACAATTTTCTCACTTCTACTTTAAATCAAATAAAAAATATTCAAAGGAGAAAATGTAATATACTTGTAGGTAAACTGTCCATGAGGATGTTCAACCATAACCAATTGAGAGGGGGATGGAGTTAAGCCCCACCTTTAAAATGTTAGAGGTAAGCTCCACATGCCCTGCCCCATTTAGCTCTTTAGGGCTTTTTTCTATTCCCAGCTGAGATGTGGTATACCTTGACTGCAGTTCAGTGGGGAAGAGGGAAAGGTCAGGTTGCTGGATACTTTCCCTTACCCCAGCATCCTCTTGTGATCTCACAAAATCTGATTTGTAAATCATGGAACCCACTAGGATAAAAAGTGATGTGGCCCAAGGGATTACTGCTATGAAGAGGGGGAGGTGAAGAAGTGCTTCCTTCAGCATTTGTGGCATGGTGGGAATTATTTCACCTAGCTCCTCCTCAGCTATTGTGGTCACGTGTCTTTTTGTCCATGCAGACTTTATGATTACCATTTTCACAGGCATGGTAAAATCATAGTGAAAAGAGCCCTGGTGGTGGGTGTTGTGTACTAACTACGGCCGTGCACGTGGTCAAGGTCGCACATGGCCATGCGAACCAGCCGAGATTCACTCTCTACAAACAGTAGCTAGAGAGGATCCGAGAACAGGCCAGTCGGTCACTTCGGATCCTAAGGCAACCCTATGGGAATGGGCACTATGTAAATAAACCAATCATGGGTGTGTGGGGTGTGGCAGAGCAGGAATATTTAAGCAGGCCTCCAGGTCGGCTTCAGCATTCCAGTTTCTCCTGCCTTAATAAAATATGAGCTGATTTCACCATCAGCCCGTCTGGACCCAGTACTTTACAGTGGGCTTCAAAATATATCACCCTCTGCTGTAATGAATCATCTCATCATAGTTAAGACTGTTATGTTGATTCCCTGTCTTGTCATTTATAGTGCCAGATCTGACTAACAAACGAACAATAATGCTTGTGTTGCTTTGTACAACAGAAATCTCTCTTCAGCCTTCCAAAAGAAGGCAATGTGACTGTTCTGGTGCCAGTTAATACGGTCATTGAAAAGCTAAACAAGACTGAAAAAGAGCTGTGGTTAAAGCGTGATATGTTACCATTTGTAGTCAGGTATGGTGAGCTGTATCTGTTTCCCTCTTACCTTGCAATTTGTGTGAACATGTTTTGTCAAACTATCGGTTCATCTAACTCACTTTTCTGGCAACAGCTCCTTAGCAGCACTTGCTAATGGAGGGCCTATATTGCAAGTTCCATGTACAGAACTCCCAGTGTTGGGTTTTTTAAACTCTTTTCCCAGCCACACAGGGTATAGCTTGGATTGGGACCACACTGTGAGGAGAGAGAGCTTTTAAGCTTTCCCCAACACCATTCTTTTCTAACCATAAAAAGCCTTAGAGGAGCACTATTGGCCCTATTGCATTTTCATAATGGGGCAAAATGTGCTTCCCCAGGGCCAGAAAATGTTGTGCTGCAGTTCTGTTCTGTATGCCTATAGAAATAATAGAAAACTGACTGAGAAAAAGTTTCTTCTGGCCATTAACTCTGCAGTCAAGAATATTCTAAATGGTCTTTTGTCATTGAATAACAGGGCTCACTTCCTCCAAGGTTCTTTCATGACTGGGCAACTCCATAAATATGTGGGTCAGGAACTACCTACCCTCAATCCAAGGGTCAGGTGGCAGATAAACAATCACAATGGGGTAAGTGTTTTTAAAATCATAGCATTCGTGTATATTACATCACTGCCAAATAGCCTGTGGAGGGTTTTACATAAAACTTACACAAATAAATCTGTATAAGACTAGGGATGTGCACCATGGAAAAAACATGGGTATTTTTGGGATGTGGATATCAGGGTGCTAAAAAATATTGGTATTCCCAGTTATTTGGGTTCCAAAAAGCAGTTAGTATTTGGATCCAGGGTTTGTTTGTTTGTTTTAAGGGATTTTGATATTATTAAGCTTCATTATTTCCTATGGGGAATCTTTCCCAGTGGGGTGGAAGGGCTGCTTTTTTTTGCAAATGGCACCAAAATTGCAGTGGAGCTGGTGATGCCTGTCTACTAAATAACCCCCAGGTTCCAATTGGCCTGATTCTATGGGCCCCTGAACAAGGTGCCCCCAGCCATCCTCCATTGTTTCTTATGGGTAGAAATTCCATGCTTTCTCCAGAGCAAACAGTAACCAAATGCACAAGAGCAAGCAAAACTACTGGCCATATGCCTCCCAATGCAAACAGAATCAACAAGCCCAAAGAACTAATGCAGAACCAGTGAATCCCAGAAGAAGCACAGGACACTGTGGCAAGCTGATCACAGCAAATGTCAAATTAGAGAACCCAAGCCAATGTCAAACAAAAGAATCCAAGCAAAACCAATTTAACAAGGAACTCATTGCAAGCCCAACCAATGCCAAACTGGAGAACCCAAGCCAATGTCAAACTTGAGAGTCCGGTGCAAACCACCTTGAGTAAAGAACACAACGTTGTGACGTGCACGACCAACAGAAGCAATTTCAAAGCACAGAATCCAAGCCAAACCAATCTGGCAACCTGATACCAGGCCTGGACAACAAGACGCTGACACAGATGCCCAGTAAAATTAAAGAAAAATAAAACGGACCTGGGAGTCATAAAATGCTAGCTTCCAATATGCCTGGGTATTCCTGAATATTTCTGGAATTTTTGGGAGGGCCCATTTACCAATATCCAGGAAAATCCTGGATACCATCCAGACACCTGAATATACTCAGAAACCAGTGTTCCCCCTAAGCTGTGGAGTGTTGTGAGCAAAAATTCTACTTCATGAGTCAAAAGAGCTAGTAGCATTAAAATTGTGAGCAAGCTGACATTTGATTATCATGTAAATTAGCTTTAAGAAGAATATTACCATAATTTTGGAAAAATCTCAGAATGAATTGGCTTGCCATAAGACACTGAGAGTTTGGAAAAAGCAAGAGTGATCTTAAGACTCGCAGAAGCAAATTCTCATCCATTTTTCTGGGGAAACATACTGATTTTTTTTAAAGCCAGAAGACAAAACTTGTTTTTGTTCATCCTGTTTTCAAAGTGGACAGAAGTCTCCTACTTCAGCCAGGATGTTTGTAGACTCCAGATAAATTTGTCTCTGCCTTTCTAGCCCAATTATTTTGAATTACATTTATAATAACAATACTCATATGTCCCCATTTTTCCCTTCTCAAGTAAGTACTTTCCTTCTCCTTCTTGAAGCTTCTTGAAGAACTGGCCCTGTCTTTAAGTGTGCGACTTTGTAAATAAACTTCTTTTCAGAGGCACAATAGTTACAATACAGGAAACCACAAGCTGGTGTAATTTCTCCTGCCCAGTTTCTCCACCCCTGCTTCTTTCCCCATTTCCAATGCCTTTTCTGGTCAGGTCAAATCCCCCTCCCCCCCACTTTTTCTATGCTGTTCTGGTTCTAGGGGTGCAGAAAACCAGGCTAGAGCTCCAGGCTTTTTCACTCCAGATAAAGGGGGAGGGAATGATCACACTGCTTGCTCACACCCAAATGAGGGGGAGTGGCTGGCTAAAAACCTGTTGAGAGACCAGTGCAATCTTGATGCTTAGTGCAAAGCTACCCTTGGCAAAACACACTGCCTCGGGAGCTAATCCTCAAGAATACTACAAGGCTTACTCATAAGCAGATGTGCTGAGGATTGGGCTGCAAGTGCCCATTCTCTCCCCTCTCTTTTTTCTCTCCTCCCCGCCCCCGAGGTTCATGTGGGCTCACCCACTCCACGCAAGGAGAGAGAGGGTGGTCATGCTGAATTTGTTTCTTCTCCCCACAGCCACAATATGTTTTCCAGGGAAACCAGACACTGATGCCTATTGCCCCTCCCCCATGGCTCCCAGAAAGATGCAAATCAGAATGCTTTCCTTTGCCTTTGTCACTGAGGGAGGGGGAAAGAGAGAAGGCAAGCACTATAGGTGGCCAAGGGAAATGTGGCTGGCCATTGACTACAAGAGCTTGAAGTGATTGGTGCCATCCTGCTACCGCCTCCCCTCCATTGTGCTGGCAAGGAAGGAAGAGAAGGGGCTTTGGAGTGCATACAGAAGCACCATCCAGGAAGGCACTGGTGCACTCTGGATGGCAGCTTTGGCTTTCTTCTGGAATTTCGTTGCCCTGCACTGAGCCAAAAATCTGTGCACTAAGGGCTAAAAATGTGCGCGCCAGCACACACAAGCACAGTTTAGTGGGAACACTGCCAGGAATACTGATGAGGTATTTTTCAGATATACATTCAGACTGCAAATATCCAAACACACATCCCTATATAAGACACTGTTTCAAAACTGGAGAAATGATAGAGGAAAGGAGAAATAATTATAGCAAGTAAAACTCAAAGTACTTGATATGTGAAATCCTTTTTATCTCCTTACTAGCAGTAGATACTCAAAAGTGTGGTAAATAGCCAGAATTAAAACATTAGCTTTTAAAAGTCAAAATTAAGACTCTTATCTTGAGTTATTCTTCCCCCGTTCCCCCGTGGATCCCAAAATATGATGGTTGCACAAAAGCATAAAGCTTATGATGGGGAATGGATTGAGAAACAGTAGACAGTTCCACATTTGTTCATTTCTGTTGCATCTAGGTGGAATGAGGGTCTGTCTCTAAGTATTATACTTTAATGGCAGCCTAACAAAACTATCATGTTTACATTTGCTTGCTTTCTAGACTTTGTCCATTCAGAATGCAAGGGTTGTAACAGGTGACATCCCTGCTATTAACAGCACAATTTACGTTGTTGATCAGGTAAGTGAATAAAAGTGTACTGGATTTATGCTTATTTCTTTTGATCCAACTTAAGTGATTTATAAAGTCTAATGGGAGATACATCAGTCTGAAAGGTATCTTAATACTGAGCATGTCTAGAGATTTTTTTGTTAAGCAGATGCTATACTGCCATTAAAGTTATATGAAAAGTTTGTTTCTTGGTTTCTAGTATTTCCTTAGGGACAGCCCCATCTTAACTAAAACCATTTTGGAGGGAAATAGTTTCACCTATCAGTGATTCTCTTCCAATTACATTTATTTTTCTTTTCCCTGAGATCAGGTTTTGTTACCACCACTTGGCGATATCCCTCCACAGCGTCCAGGTCTGGAACAGCAACTTAACATGACACACGCTTTCAGTAGGTTCAAAAAGCTGCTTGAGGTATGCACCCACCACTGACAGTATCTAATAATTTGAACCCACTAACTGCTATACTAGGAAACCTCTTTTGCAGGGGTATTTATAGTGCAAGGCCAATGCAATAAGGGACACAGAAGCTCTCTTTAAAGGGAAAATCAATTTTCCATTTCAATTCTTCCTTTAAAGAGAGCTTCTGTTCAAATCAAGTGATAATTGGTCACCCTTATTTCCAAAATCTCTCTCTACCAAGGACATTTCCTTTAGGTTTAGGGGAAGGATTGTATTATTTATTTACAAAACTGGTATATTTATAACCTCTCATGCAAGGGAACTATGAGTAATCGTTTTGAAGTGCAGGACAGTAGCAACACACACACATATACAGAGGGGAGGGGAATGCCTTTAAGTCCAAATCAGTTTCGTTATAACTCGGTAAATCAGCACTTCTGAAACCGGAACCAATGAACCATGTGGTTGGTGGTGGGGAGATGGGTGTCTGTGAGTGTTTTCTAGGGATCCACAAGGCCACTGTAAGGACCAAGGGTGAGTCCCCCTCATGCCCATCTTGATCATGCAAAACTGGACTGCTCTCAGTTTTCTAGGAAAGAGGGCAAGGGACCTCACCTCAGGAGATGGGGAAAGGATTGCCTTCCCCTGTTTTGGAACTTGTGGGACCAACACCAACTGCAATTTCATACCTTCTAGATTATTTCAGAGCCATAACCAGTAAACATTCTAATTGGCAGCTCAGCCTTGGGAAGTTTAATTGACTGAGAGGAGGTACAGTCCTACTCAGCATATTTCAGGTTTAAAATTGAACTGATTCACTACTCTGTTTTCCTATCCAGAAGATTTAACCTGAAGTATCCCACTCAGCATCCATAGATAATAGCCAATTGTGGTTTTCAGTGGAAAACTGAAAATTCAGGTTTTGTCTCTTTCTTTCTTTCTTTCTTTCTTTCTTTCTTTCTTTCTTTCTTTCTTTCTTTCTTTCTTTCTTTCTTTCTTTCTTTCTTTCTTTCTTTCTTTCTTTCTTTCTTTCAATAATATTTTATTGGTTTTATACTCTACGTCCTAAAACCTAAAGGTACAGGGGAACACTACCACGAACAAGACAAGAATTTTACGTTAGGTTACAGATAAGTAAATCACTCCAGCAATAATAATGATATACTGAAGAATATAAAAACAGAGAGTCCAAGCCCCTGTTAGATAGAATTTAGTTACGCTAAAGTCAAATATTTTGTAATCCAGAATAAATTGTTTATTTCTTCTGCTTCTTCTTCACTTTTGATATTTTGGGTGCTGCTCTTTCCTCAGACTCTGAAGCGGAGCTACTGGAGTCGCTTGAAGTATTATCCGACTCTTCCTTGCCGGGTTCCTCTCCTTCCTCCAAATTTGGATCTTTGTCTTTATCCACGCCCAATTGCTGCTTCACAAAAATTTTGGCCTTTTGGATAGAGTCAATTTTAATTTTCTTATCATTATATTTGAACATAAGTCCTTCTGGAAAGCTCCATCTGTAGACTATTTGTTGATTTTGCAGGAAAAGAATTAAGTCTTTATATTGACATCTTCATTTCTGGATCTCAAATGGAATGTCTTTTAAGACTTTAATTTCTTCCTTGTTGATTTTTAATGTTTTTCCTGTTGTAGCTTTTAAAATGTTGTCTCTCATTGTTCTCTTAGAAAATTTGACATAAATTTCGCCAGGTAGTTTGTTTTTTCTTATAAAGTCAGGGTATGTACGATATGCTAAGTCCATGTCACTCTGGAGATCCTCTTGTTTTAGGTCTGAGATTGAAGCTATCGCTCCACTTAACATTGTTTTTAAATCTTTTCCCTTCTGTTCAGGAACTCTTTGGAAGCGTAGAACATGCATAGATTTTTCCAGTTGAAGTTGTAATAGTTGGTTTTTATCCGTATTTCTTTCTTTTTTGACTTCTTCCAGTTTTTGCTTAATATGTATAGTCCTTGTTTCAGCTTTCTCAATCCTTTTAACTGTTTTATTGGCGCTTTTTTCCTCGTGGGCAAGTTGATTTTGCACAGAATCCAGCTTGTTGTTGATAGTTGACATCTGCTCCAGCAGAAGTCGCAATGCTGCAGCAGGCACATTGGAAAAGTCTGCAGCCGCTTCTTGTGTCTGGGAGGGAGTTGTTGGTACAGTACTTCCTAGAGTGGGTTTCTTTTCCGGCGTTGATCTCCTCTCTCTCCCAGACATTTTGTTTACAAAGAAGAAAAGTTTTATTTTTAAAGTAAAGTTTATCTGAATTCAACATTTCTTGGCTTAAAATGCAGCTTTTTAGCTTAGAAGGAGTCTCGTATGGTCAGTTCCGTTCTTTCTCTCTTTTCTATAATGCTTAAGAACCACTCCATTTCAAGAGGGGGGGATGGATCTCCAACCCTTCCCCGCCCACTGCTCCTTCTCAGATCGATCTAGCAGACTGAGACTTCTTCGCTTTTACAGAGGTTTGATTGACTCACTGTTTAGACGATCTCAGTTGTTGCTGGGATTACTTTCCCTTATTTCCTTGTCTGCTCATCTGGAGGTCGGCTCTGGTCATCATGATGGCTCAGAGACACCAGGACCTCTTGGGGACAGGCAAGCCTCGATCCCTCAGCCGTCGCCTCAGGAGAGGCTTATCCTGGCTCCCCAGGCTGAGAGTCTCCTACAGAGACTCTGTGGGGGTCTGGAACCAGCCAAGACCCCTCCTGATTGCCTCAGCTTGGCACGTCTTCATCAGAGGGTTGATGGGACACATCAAGGAGCAAGCTGCCAAAAACCAGAAGTCATTTTTTCCTGTTTCCATGAGCAGTTCTGAACATTTTGCCAGGCCCCTTCCCACCCCTGTTCAGCCAGCCTCTGACTAGAAGTTATTAACCAATAAGAAAGTGTCTTGCTGTCTCCAGTGTGGTCAGATTGATTAGAATTTGGGTCAAGGGTTTTTGAATTGGGGCCCAATAGAATCAGTTACCCTCTGAAGTTTAACTTTGTAGGCCATATACAGACAATACAAAAATTTGACTTAAATGTCAACTTGTTTTTAAAGTAATAACTGGTATGATTCTCATTGTATTATTTTGAGGACAGTAGAGGATGGAGGCTTCCACAGGGCATGTGCAGCTTGCTGTACTTTTTGTAAGGGGGATGTCCACTGTATGGCAGACCCACATAAAGGAAGAGGGGATGACTTAGGGGGTTGTAGAAGTTTTTAAAATAAAAATCAGGGGCTTCCAAGTTGCTACTGTTTGAAAAACATTGCTTTAAACATTTCTGGATGCCTGTTCCAGTCAGATGTTTTTATTTCTTCAGTAATTTTTCTGTTTCTCACTTTGAATTCTTTGCCAACCATGTCTGGTTGCTTATTTTGTTCTTCTGAAACTTTCAGGAATATCAGTTGATTGGAGAGATTGAGTCTTCAGAAAAATATACCATTTTTGTCCCAGGAAATAGTTCAATTGAGAAATATTGCAAAGAATTTAATATTACACAATTGGTAAGTCCTCTGTGTTTGTGTGTGTTATATCAGGTGTATTTATTGCGCTTAGCATTTTTGGAGGATTGGTGATGGCAGGATGCCATATCATTCAATCAGATTGTGGATTGAGATTTCTGAAGCCAAATTTTCAACTAATAAGTAAAGATCTGCTTCATGCATTACAAAAATCCCGACCCTGAAGGCATGTTGCATCCAAGTCCTCCTCCTAAGAATGTGACAAACCATATACAGTGTAGTGAGGATCTGTAGATTTTTGTAGTATGTGTGGTAGCAGTCCTAACTAAAGATAGAATATGGCTGCCGGTTCAATTTACAAAACAGATGGTCATAAATGTAATAAAAGTATAAATTAGAATTAATTTATATAATACAACATCCTCATGGCTGTCCTGAAATTGTCCTGGGAAGCTGCTGTTTGGTTATTGTGAAAATTGTGTGTAGCCATGTAAGTTAAACAATGTTTCAGCAGAGAAAATGATGCCTCCTGAGGACATTTCAGGATGCGAAAATGGTATGTATGGTGGAAGCCCCTTTCTCCAGACACAGTTTGCTCAGAATCAGGCTTATGTGTGTCTGTGAAGCACAGAATTCTCATCACATTTCTGATATAAAGTCCTTGTTGGTGGCCATATGGATTGTGTGAATTGGCCATTAGTATTATAGTGATGTAATTATCTTGTCCTCTACCCCCCTCCTCAACTCCATGCCTTAGACTATCTGAAAGGTGGTGGGGATCAGTTTGTGTTTCTGTGACAGGACTTGCCCCACTAGCCTCCATCTCTCTTGCCTTTCTTCAGTAGTCACCATCATTCAAGCTTTGCTTTGTCTTTTGCTATCCATGGCTTGAGATACAGATACAGGCTAACTGCTTAACATCCCTTCCTCCCTGGCCAGCTAACTGTCTGTAGCCCAATCAGGAGTTTCTAGTTTTATGCATGGACAAGCAGCCAGGCTCCTGGGTGAGGCCCTTTGACCACAACCTGAGATTTCTAAAATGAAAAGAAATTTATTGACTAAAATACAATCTCAATTCAGCAGAAGGGGCACTGGGAAACACAGGATCAAAACACTACAGAGTGTTACAGAATGAAGAAAAGAAGGAAAAAAGACTAAGAGTTTTACAGTCACTGGTGTTACCTTGGCATTCTCCTCGTGGAAACAAACCTGCTGGAACCTGGAAAATAGAGGCTAATCAAGATAGACTTCACTACCTTTGTTCCAGGTCCCTGGCTTGTACACCTCTCACTGTGTGCATCCAGACCTTTTAATTCTTCCTGTTCCAGCTGCTTGAGTCCCCACATGTTCTGTGGACTCAAACCTTTTCTCCAATCATATAAAGGTACATGTCCCCCAGACTTCTCTGACCCAGCTCAAGATACCCAAATAGCCATCTCTCTTGCCTTTTCCTGGTAGGTGGGCAAGTGATCATATCTATCCTACCTATTTGTCTCCATTAAGAAAACTCATCTCCCCTAGCCTGAAATCTGAGGAGTTTATTGCTTTGTTCCCAGGAAAGACTGTTTTCTCTGAGGGCTTCCCCTGAGTGTTAATCAAGGTTTCCCGCATTCCTCTATCATCAAAATAGTCACTCCTCACTTGTAAAACTTGTACATTCTCTTTCCATAGTGAATGATATCCAGCAGCAGTTTATTTTTGTGCTTACTTGGGAGGCAGACCTATACAAGAGACTTAATGCATAGTCTTCGAAGAGTCCTATCCCCCCTCTTGTTCTGGTCTAGCCTACTTGCATAGTCCTACTTCTGTAATGTGGGAAAAGTAGACTATGAATCTCCTTATACATTTAGAATATACAAGTGGGGGACCCATAGTGACTTCCAGGGGGCATCTCATTTGCCCATACTCCACTATTTTTTCTTCTCTAAAAGTCCCCCAAAGCCTCTCCCTTTTCCAGCTTCCTTCTCACCTTCCCATCCTCTAGCCAAATATACCTTTATCTCTCCTCTCTTCAACTTTTACCTCCTTCCCTCCTCAAGAACCTCACCCTGGGAAAACTCTGGCTGAATTGCACAGTGCCAGCCACTGGGCCAGGCCCAGGTCCATGGTGCTGCCTGGACTCGGTCCAGTTGTGTGATGCCATCCAGGTGTTGCCCAGTTGCACAGTAGAAGACCTGTAAGAACTTGTGGGGGGACACCCCACTTTCCCTTGTTTCCCCCTCCCCACACTATTTCCTCATTCCTACCTCCTAGCAGCTGCCATATCCTCATCTTTCTCTGTTTCCTTCTTTCCTTCCTACCCACCAATCTACCTTTCATCTGCATCCCATCTTCAGCTATATTTATGATTTATTTACTTCATTTATACTCTGGCTTTCTCCAGGGTATAAATGAGCTTCCAAGGTGGAGTGCAGATTTGAACCTGAGTCTCCCAGATCCTAATCTGAAACTCTAACCACTACACCACACTAGCTATCGTGAGGTGGCTGCCTGGGTGAGTCATGCAAGTCATGTTGTGGAAAGTCTCCTGGTGCTTGCTGGGCCTGTACCTGATGAATCTACCCTCAAAGGCCAAAACAGCCCTGGAAATGGCCATACCTCCTTTCCCTGCCTTTTATTGACAGAAACTAAGGCTTGAAGACTAGGAATGCTGTGGTGGTTGCCTAGCAACAACCACTGAGGACATTTGTTTCTTAAAGCTACAGGAGCTGCTTCTTTCATTATAGAAAATTTTAACCCCTCAATCTTTATTTTTTTAAGATTTAAGATTTTTCTGCAAACCTGGGGCTATTCTGAAGTTTGTAGAAAGATCTGTCTTTTCGGTTTGTGGCCCCAGCCTCTGGATTTAAGTATCTGTAAATCGGGTCATGTCAAGAATTAGATTATTAAATAATAATTAATAAAAGTGTGCTTGTAAAATACTTGACTGAGCAATGCAAAGCAACTGCTGAAGAGCCTTTTACTTTAATGCACTTAGATAATCATTAGAATGGATCTGATTATCAAACAGAATTATTGCTTGCCATTATAGCGTATATTGCTTATATTTGCATAGTTCCAGTTGCTGTCTCATTGATATTGATTAAAATTTTTAAAATAACCAAGTTTTATATCTTGTGGGCTTCGATTTCTAGGATAAAGATACTGTGGAGTACCATGTCATAATTGGAGATAAACTTTTATCGACTGATCTGAAAAATGGTATTCACAAGAGCACAATGTTAGGACTCTCCTATTGGCTGATGTTTTACAAGAATACCACTCAGGTGGGACTGAGTAACAAATTTCACTTCCATACTATGACCAGTAATTAAATAGGGAATGGTGAATGTGGTAACTTGATATACTTAATTTTACAAACAATGGGGATTATGGAAAGTAAATAATTTCTGATATATTTGAGGACATGTTGGATCATGGATGCATCCCTGAAGATGTTTTGCTCATGAACAATCCAATGGACTACCACAATTTTAAAAAATAGTTATCTGGGAGGAAGTAAAGTAGAACATCTTGATGCGGTGGGTTGTGGTTCAGTAGCAGAGGGCATGCTTTGCGCACAAAAGAGTGCAAGTTTAATCTGTGCCATGCCCAGGCAAAAGATTGAGGGCCTACCTACATGAAACAGAGTCCTCAGTGACTCCTCACATTGTTTCTTATTCTTGTATTTGTGGGCTGAATCAGACCAGAATCGTAGTACACAGGAAGAGAGGTACTTGAAGTCTGAGATGGCCTCAGGGAGCCATTCTTTTAAAATTAGATTAAAAATAGTGCTTCCCCATGGTCATTTCAGGTCAGGAATATTTGGCTTGGAGACAAGCCCCTTCACCTAGTCGCACTCCCAATGCAAACTGGCTTTGGCAGACTTGACAACTGAAATCCCAGTGGAGAACCCCCAATACATATCTGATGGAATATCCTTGAGGCAGACCCATACATGATACAAGGACTGTGTAACTTGTAGTTAGGCCCTCAGATAGCAGGTGTCTGCTGGGGGATCCTGAAGAGCCACTGCCGATCAGAATAGACAGTACTGAACTAGATTGACCAATGGTGTATAGGACATTTTCATATAGACATAGGGTTGCCTGCTGACAGACTCCATGGAAGTTGTATGCATGCTGAATTGCCCTATAACATGGAAGAACAATTTTCTAGAAATAAGATGTTGTAATCCTGGCAGGGTAATAGGAGAGATATCCCTCTTTCCTATGCCCTGTCTAATGCTTGTAAGAACCACTCTAATTTCCTTGTGCTTGCCTCAATCTTTTCCCGTCTCTTTTTATTGCAGGCATTTGTCAACAAAATTCTCTTGGATGGTCAGTTTTTTGAAACAAGAAATGGAATGTTGATTGGGGTTTCTGAAGTTCTCCAAGTTCAGAAAAATCGCTGTAGTACCAATACCACAACAGTGCAAAAGGTAATGCATTGGTGATCTGTCATCTTTGTGCTGCAGACATTTGGTCTTTGCTACAGAGTTGAGTGAGTTTAATCTCATTTTGTACTCCTAAAGGTACTTGTTTGAGCCACTCATTGTCTGCTTCTATTGTCTGGCAGCCTTCAAGACTGAATACACTTACACTTGCATTTATAGATATGATGATCTAGAGAGCTGCTACAGTCAGACTTGTACTATGTTAATACTTGGCTAATCTATGACATTTTAATTTACACATTCTCAATGTGTGCAGTTTTCTTGAGGATTCACAGATGGTTGATTTAGGAGTCAAAAAGCTCTTTACTGGTCCCTCTTACTGAACATACCTTCATAGAACCAGAAGGCCATATCACTCCTTCCCAGTTTGTGCTGTCTGTGATAAACATATATGTGTATGCCTTTAAGCGAGCCCTCACAAACTGTTTTCTGTTTCCCCCTCAAGGACTGTTTAGGAGGGACCTCACCTAGTTTTAGTTCAGTATGTGTTGGTTGTAGTTGCCAGTGTGTGCAAGTGTCTTTCCTGTTGGAAGTAATAAAGAATCCTATTGTTGAAGCTGCCAGAGTTTCCTGTGCACTGACTATCTGGATAGATAAGCTTACTCTTACACACCAGACTCCAGAGGATATTATACCCCAGATTCGGATTCGACTGGCTTTTGAGCAAGGGAAACCTTTACCTTTTTATGGCTTGTTGATGCCTGGGTTTAGTGGAGCAGCTCTTGGTTTTGGAAGCAGATTGGTGCAGTAAGAGTGAGCCATCAAGCAAAAGGCCCAATGGTATATCAAGGATCTTACCACATGCTGTAGTACTGCTTTCTTTGGTTTTGAGTTGTTATAATTCAGAAGCCTAAAGACTGGAGACAGTTTGATCTCTCAACCTGACTGATTATCTGCAAATGTTTACCTTAGTCCATATCCTTGCTGGCCTAGAGATTGTTATAACACACATGCACATAAATTGTATTTCAGGTGTTAATATTTGACAATCACTTGATAATGTCCTGCATGAAGAGTGTTGGTAGATCTTGGTCCTGCCAATAAACAGGCCTCTAGAGTACCTGAGTCATTAAGACTTCTTAAAATTGATATTTATTATCTGTTGCTCTGTTAAAATGCCTCATATTGGGTTAAATTAAATTCTCTTGGTAATGTGCTCATGACCTTAGAACAAGGTGGGCAGTCGTATTGGTCTGAAGCAATAGAATAAAATTAGAGTCCAATGTCACCTTTAAGAACAACAAAGTTTTATTCAAGACATGAGCTTTCGTGTGCACGTACACTTCGTCAGACAGTGGAATGGAATTATATATCACAAGAAGGGGGACCCGTGATACTTGCGGGGGGGGAGCTCCATGGGAGGAGAAGGAAGCAGCCACAGGTGAGCTTCTCCCCTGCCCCCAAATCCCCGGCACACATGGTGAGGCCCGCGCCCCTCCAAGCCTTCTCCCTCCCCCCTCCCCTAGTGGCAGCAGCGACACCTGGCCGGCCCACCAAACTTTCTCCCTCCCTCCCCCCTGGTGGCGGTGGCAGTGGTGGGGCCTGGCTGACCCACCAAGCTTTCTCCCCCCTTCCCCAGCAGCAGCAGCAGTGGCCGCAACAGCAAGGCCTGAGCTTGGCCCGCCAAACTTTCTCCCTCCCCCCCCCGGGCGATGGCAAGAGCTGAGTGGCTTACAGTCGCCAGTTGGCCAAGCCTTCTCCCTCCCCCTCCCTGGCGGTGGTGGCGGCCCAAAACAGAGAACAAGGAAAATACTCTGCACAGCCAAGATGCTGTAAAGTTCGCCTCCATGCTAGAAAGGAGATGGATGGGGGTCTAAGGAGGAGATTCTCACAAATTAGGACACATCAATCTCCAGTTCTAACATATCTGTTACCTATATTGTCACCCTCCGCATTGAAACGAAACAGCTGATAACCAGAAACCAGCTTGTCATTTTTTTGATCTGTTTAAAAAAATATTCTCACTATTTTGCATACTAATTTAACAAGCCACCTATATATATACAACTATGATATGTAATTCCATTTCATCATCTGACGAAGTGTGCATGTGCACGAAAGCTCACGTCTTGAATAAACCTTTGTTGGTCTTAAAGGTGCCCCCACTGGACTCTAATTTTGCTCATGACCTTGTTACCTTAATAAAGCTTCATATGTTGCTTAAAGATTATGTCACAAGAAACTGGGGCTTCCTTCTTCCTGCATGCTTGCTTCTTATGACGTATCTGCTGACTATACTGCAATCAATGCTATAATTCTGATACATTTAACATGTTGTGACACATGCATTGATTTCTCTACTGTTCTTTTCCTACAGTCAAGATGTGCTAAATGTAATAAAAAGTTCAAGTGCCCACCAGGATCAGTGCTTGCTGTAAGTCTTGGTTTGCTTCAAAAAATTAATTTCTTTTCATAAGATAGTGGCAGTTGGAACAGATTGCTTCATTTGTCCAATGTTTGTCCGAAGCTTGATTTAAAGAAGCAGAGTTTTTTGGCCAAAATTTTATTAATTTGAGTCACCACTTAATGATTAAGAAAAGAGAGAAGAGAAGAGATTGGATTTATATCCCACCCTTCACTACCCGAAGGAGTCTCAGAGTGGCTTACAATCTCCTTCCCCTCCCCCTCCCCAAAACAGACACCCTGTGAGGTAGGTGGGGCTGAGAGAGCTTTTTGAGAATTGCTCTTGAGAGAACAGCTGTCATGGGTCCTGGCTCAGCCAGTGCTGATTATTCCTCAGACAAGGAAGAGGCATGGAGCAACCCAGCCTCCTCTGGAGTCAGCCCAGAAGAGGAACTTTTGCCAGCACCTGAGGGTGAAGAAGCCCCAGCATCTGTGCAGGAGGTGCAGCAAGGCTAAGAGCCTGAGGTGCCATCAGAGGAAGAGCCTGGTCCAGAGCCTGGCCCAGCACCTCCAGTTGGAGACACCTCAAGGCCAGAGTCTCCACCTAGCTAACCTGAATGTCCCAGACATAGGGCACGCCAATGTCTGGATGTGCAGGGAGGAGGAGGAAGAAGGAGATTGGATTTATATCCCGCCCTTCACTTGGAGTCTCAGAGCGGCTTACAAACTCCTTTCCCTTCCCCTCCACACAACAGACACCCTGTGAGGTAGGTGGGGCTGAGAGAGCTCTGAGAGAACTGCCCTTTCAAGGACAGCTCTGACAGAACTATGGCTTGCCCAAGGTCATCCAGCAGCTGCAAATGAAGGAGTGGGGAATCAAACCCAGTTCTCCCAGACTAGAGTCCGCGCTCTTAACCACTACACCGGACTGAAGTGCCAGACTTCATGTGTTGCACAAGCAATGTGAGGGGCTGTGAGTCTTTGCAGTTTTGCCTCCCAGGGAAGGGAGGATCCAGTTTTAAGCAGCCATGCTCACCTGCCTTGATGCGGATGCAACCGTGCAATCTTGGACCTTGTTTCAGCTGCCAGCCTTATTGCTCCTGAGAACGCTGATTGATCTCCTGGCATTCCGATCCTTTGCACTGTTTCTTGGCTTGGTTTGGACTTTGCATCTAGCTTAAGTATATTGTATTCAAGGTGACTGGCCAGAGCCAGCACAACAGCTCTGAAATAACTTGTGACTGACCCAAGGTCACACCAGCAGCTGCATGTAGAGGAGTGGGGAATCAAACCCAGTTCTCCCAGATTAGAGTCTGTGCTCCTAACCACTACACCAAACACATTGGATTGCATCCAAAGAGTCCCTTCTGTGAAGTCTGCATCTGTAACTTTCTCACTTAGCAGAAAGGAATCTTTGGATTCAACCCAATGTTTCTTTAACAAACTTGTATATTCTTGGAATATATTACTTGCTTATGACCTGAATGGGAAGATTTTTTTTTTTATATGCAGGAATCAGCACCAGAGAATCTCCCACACTGTGAATATAAGTCTGGAAAGGATAGATTAGTTGGCTGTCATTTTACCTGCATTAAAGTTTCCTTGGTAAGTAAGGCTTACTGTTTTGCTATATAGAATGTATTGCTCCTGTTTCGAGTTGCTTTTTATTATTTATGTGTTTTAAGTATCCTGCATCACTCCTTGGGGCAGGAAGGCAGTATATTTATGTAATCAAATCAAATAAATATATAGCAGCAGCATATAAAACCATCCCATTTCCATCCTGCTGATTTCATTATGACTTATGCAAGAATACTTATTGCTGTGCTTAAAAAGGTGTGACAGCCAGGTTCTGCCACTGGAGAGTGCCTCTCTAGCCAAGCTGCACAGAGCTGGATCCCGATTTCAAAATCTGACATCTTTCAACATCTATCCCTTAAAGCTGGTTAATGGGACCTGAAGGACCAGGCAGTTGCCCTTCACCAGCAACAAGGGTGTCCCAGAACCCACTGTGACAGTTTCCAGAAGTGATGCTGCCAAGGCTGAAAGTCCACATATGTGAGACTTGAGCATCAAAACCTGTTTTATTTATTTATTCTACTTATATCCCGCCCTCCCTGCTGAAGCAGGCTCAGGGCGGCTTACATAAAATCTTAAAACACTTAAAACACAAAATGTCCATGTGTATTGTTCCCACAATCACTATGCTACAATCTTGTGTATAATATGTAGGTTTTCATGTGTTTCATGATTGCCTTGTATTGTTGCATTACAATGCCATCCTAAGCAGTGCTGACTTCAGTGGACTTAGGAGGAGGTAATGCTGCTTAAGATGGTGCTGTTAGAGAGCAATCCTAAGCCCCTCAGGTATGACCTAAGTCCCTCAGGTATTTTGGACCCTGGCCATATAGGGCTTTAAAGGTAAGTTGTTATTTTATTCAATGGGCTTACTCCTAGGAAAGAATTCTTAGAATTAGGATGTCACTTACTTTTTAGCCTGTGTTGTTATTTTCGTGTGTGTGTGTGTGTGTGATGGTACAGGGTATCTGTGCTACTGATATTTGGTGATTGTATTGTACCGCTTTTTTATTTTATTTTATTATTCAGTGGGGAATTGAACTGAGTTTTAATTATTGTCAGTCACCTCAGGTACTTCCAGGCATAGAGATGACACAAATAATAACAATAAACTCCAGCCTCCTGCCACCAATGAGGAATGCTGGGAGCTGGAAAGAGGATTGGATGTGATCTGTGCACTGCCATTTGAGCATTGTTGTTCAGTGTATACTGGATAAAGTGGCAATTGTGTGCTCCAGTTTTTCTTTGTGCCCAGGCAGGCTCATATTTTTCCAAGCACTTCTAGTTGGTGGGATCTATTTTTTCATTTCAGTTTGATCCTGAAGGGGCAAACAAACCATGCATTATTAAAAGTAAAATTAAATTGTGGATGCACGACATGAATAAAGTGCCTCGCTTCATTCCTACCACTGCCAGGCTGTTTTGGGGTGTCTGTGTGTGTGAATCTTCTTCTGTATTCAGAAGGTCCGCTAAGGGAAAGAAGCTCAGTAGCTCTGTATTGGTCTTTACAACTTTGTTTTGGAGGATGAAGACATCTGTGAAAGCTGTTTTGTTGTAGGGAAAGCATATTTTCCAGCACTCAAATAGCAGTGTTGCTAGATAAATATAATTTGTTCCATTGTCACATGGTGGTTGACTATTGACTGTTGGAGTAGCATGTAGAATGAAGTTGCATGGTTGTTGGGGCACCTACACAGGTGATAAGCAAGGCAGTCTCAGAGCTGCTGATGCCATATTAGACCAATTAAGCAGAGTAATGCTTTTGTGGTGTCATCTCAAGCGATGAATGAATATGGCAGGTGTTGCACATGGGTTTAATGCAAAAAAAAGGCCTCAGCCATTTATAAATCTGTGTATTTTTTTCTAGTAATAAGAGTTTTATTCTGATCTGTTGTTCATTTCCAAAGGTCTCTATCTGTTGTGAAGGCTACTATGGTCATATGTGTGAAACGTGTCCAGGAAAACCTGGCAATTGGTGTTCTGGAAATGGGATATGCCAAGATGGCATATATGGCAGTGGAGAATGCCAATGCCATGAAGGTTTCTATGGTACAGCCTGTGAAACGTGTCAACCAGGGAGATATGGAGCAAGCTGCAAAGCAGGTGATTAGTTTCTGAAGTGCTGAACTTCTGTGATACTTTGGCAAAGGGAACTATGTGTTTTAGAACATTCAACGAGATCTTCGGAGCATTCTTCATTTCTAGCATCTGATACTGTCCGGCTGCTTCCATACAAAGGTTTGACTCTGCCTCGACTCTGCCAAACTAGACCACTTTTTCCTTGGGAGCTTCCAGAGGACATCATGATATTATCCTCTTTCTGGATTTTCCCCCTTCTTCAATATTCTGTTTACTAAACCTGCTTAACTTCTATCTTAAGGCAAGAATTCAGACCATACATGTTAGCATGCTGTATCAGAAGGAATGGTGGGCATTTTTCCTGCTCTGCAAATGTCCCATCAACGTCATCATTTCCCTTTAGTCAGGCTTTGGCAGATGCCATTTTCCCAGCATGCTTCTTCTGCTGTGATGCTGGGAGGATTTTTGAGGGTTCTTTTAAAAAAAAAAAGAACAGTAAGTGTTACAGTGTTATAATGTTATAACAATCCATTGCTTATATATTTCAGCTTTCAATAGAATCATTACATAACCATACTACATGCATAAAGGAAAGAACAACAAAAAAGTGGTAGAAAATAGCCACAACGGCTGTAAAGACTATGCCTCTGACAGCCAACATGAGATTGCTGCTGAGTACATGCGAAAGGAAAAGTTGAAAAAAGGATGTGTGGAAACTCTGTTGCCACCACAGATACTTACGTATTCACAGTGGTGATAAAAGCAACTCGGAGAATCTTCACTGTGTAGAAGTGGACATTATTAGTAGTAATGCTAAAGGAAAAATGTGCCTAGTGATAAGTTCTGATGAGGTTGTACAAAATCAGGCATGACTTAATGCTAGACTGATGTATATAATTCTTGACAGAGACATCTGCCAAAAAGGGAGACCACCACTGAAAAAAATCTTTAATGGCCTCAGGTGGTATAACATCAGGCCCAGGTGCTGTCCCCACTTTCATTGATGCAATTAAAGTTTCGACTTCCTCAACCTGTACCGGGGGCCACTCCGAACACTCATCTAAACTGTTGTCAGGGCTGTCTATTGTAATTCCCCCAGTCTTGTAAAAAATCTTTGTGTAATACTCAGCCCAGGAATCTAGAGTTATTATGGAGCTAGCCGAAGACTTTTCTCCCATAGAATTGGAAATTAAAAACCAAAATTTCCTAATGTCGTTGCTAATAGTTGCTTGAAGTAGGGGTTCCCAGCATTTTAACAGGCTTTCTGTTTGTTTTCGTAAAGTTGGTGTAAAGCCTTTTTTAGTTCAAAATACTCAAATGGCAGATTCTCTGATTCTGAAATCCTATAGGAATGAAAAAACGCACACAATTGACTCTTCATTCTGTAACACTCGCTATCGAACCAACCTCGCAGGGAGGTTTTCTTTACTGAAAGTTGTTGCTGTGACATCAAATTCAAAGCCTCTAAGAGATGTTTGACCACTTTATCATATTTCATAGACCAGTCTATTGGCTGTTCCACACCATTTAGTAAGAAGGTCAGGTTTTCTAAATTGAAGGAATTGAGAAGACTGGCGACCCTTCGTGCAGATTTATTGGACCATACAATCCTTGAATGCCTGGTTGATGCTATAGACAAGTCCGGTCAAATACCAGAGGACTGGAAGAATGCTATAATAGTCCTGATTTTCAAAAGGGGAGATCCCCAATTCCCAAGTAACTATAGACCGATAAGCCTCTTGTCAATTATTGGGAAGATTTATGCCAAACATTTGGACATTAAGCTTAAGTCTTGGACATTAGAGCAGCATGTTCTTGGAATGGAGCAGATTGGGTTCTGTCAGGGCAAGTCAACTTTAGACCACTACATTGTCCTAACCATTTAGTTAATAAATACAAATCAGGGAAGGGTATGAAATTATATGCAGCCTTCCTGGACCTCAGGGGTGCCTTTGACTCAGTGCCCAGGGATATTCTGTTGGAGAAATTAAGAGACATGGGGATTGACAAGCGATTGCTGTTCTTGATTAAAAAACTGTACTCTGGAAACACCTGTGAGATTAGGTATTCAAAGGAGGGTGACCTGACAGCGAAGATTCCCATCAACGTGGGAATTAAGCAGGGCTGCATTCTTGCACCAACTTTATTTAACCTCTTCTTAAATGATTTGGATCCCTGTATGAGGAGTATTGATGGTCATTATCCTAAACTTGGTGAGAGGCATGTCCCATTACTTTTATACGCGGACAATGCAGTCCTGCTCTCTCTCTCAGAAACGGGGATGAATAGGATGCTTTCACAAGCTCTTGTTTACTGCAAAAAGAACAAGCTGTCTCTTAACTTTGATAAATCCAAAATTAGTGTCTGAGAAAAGTTGGAAGCCCATTAATTGGATTATACGGGGGGGGAAATTGAACAAGTCAAAAGCCTTAAATATCTGGGTTTACATTTCCATTATACCAATAGTTGGGCTACGCATATCAAAGAAGCAATCAAATCATCAACTAGCAACGCCCTTGCTATTGCCTGTTTCTTTTACACCAAAGGACATCAATATGTTCCCACCGCTGTTAAAGTTTTTAATCATAAAATACTGCCCAACTGCTTTATGGTATTCCAATTTGGGTCTCAGCTTGTATCAAAGCTGTAGATCAGGTCCAATCCAAGTTCCTGAAGAAAATCTTGGGGCTACCAGCGTGTGTACCATATGCAGCTATGTGCCTGGAGACAATCCAAAGGCAGTTGTCTACAGTGGCATGGACCATAACCTTTAAATTTCGGCTGCGCCTGCATTTCAGATGCGGCCCAAACAGTCTTGTGGTACTCATGCTAACAGAGTCACATCTATCAACTTGGCTGGCTAACATAGAGGAAAAAATCTCGTCAATTGGCTTTAGGTTGGATGATCTGGTATTTCTGTCTGAGCAGAAGGCTTTTGCCTTGCTCAAAGACTTTTCGACATAGAAGGGCAAGATCTGAGAAGACTTGCGCACAGATGCTGCTCTCCCGTGGGTTTGGGACTCTCTTTCAGCCACATTTCCTCAGGATATCTGGCAAGACTGACTCAGTCCCATCTTTGTAGGGCTTTTATGCTAGCCCAGTTTGATGTCCTTCCCTCAGCAGTCTTATCGGGAAGGTTCAAGAAAATTCCCTATAGAGATAGACTCTGCCCATGTGGGTTGGAGAGAACTGAATCTATTAGGTATGTGCTTTTGTACTGCAAATTTCACTATGATATCCATGCTGCTTATATTGAACCTGTGATCGACCCCTTATTGGGTCAATCAGATGAGTACAAAATTATTTCTCTATTGTCTTCTCAGAATATAAAAATCCTTGAACCGGTAGCAAAGTTCTTTTATGAGGTATCTAGGAGGAGAGCTTCATCTTAAGGCAATTCGGAATATGATACCCCCCTTGGTTATTTTGAGACTTTATCCTGAATGTTGTACTGTATCTTCTATGCCAATAAAGGTATTGTATTTGTATTTGTTTGTTGACAGAAACATCATGTTTTCTCCACAGAGTGCAACTGCAAGAATGGTACATGCAATGAAGGACTTCTGGGAGATGGAAGCTGTATATGTAATCCAGGCTGGAAAGGGATCAGCTGTGACAAAAGTAAGTGAAGAAAGGATATATGGGTACAGTGCAGATTATCTTTGAAAGAGGAGGTTGTAATGTTGCCAACAATAGAAACAAATGGAATGACATTTCAAAACTTATGAGACAAATTGCAGAAGAGCTGGAGAAAGACATAAAGTCCTATGGAACCTCAAGGATATACTAATTATTGGTAGAATTCTTAGCTAGGAACTTGCTTAATTAGTCATATAAAATGGAATGAGAAGGTAGCTCAGTGTAAACTTAAAAGGTCAAATGCTACAGGGGAAAAGGTAAGAAAATAATGACTTGTTTATCACTATATACAATTCGCAACATGGCCAGATCGGCGGATATTTAAATCTGGAGACTGGAGCTGTGAATAAACAAGACAGATCTTTCTGTAAACCTGAAACAAGATTTGCAGTAAAATCTGAAATCTTAATAAAAAAAACCACCACAACACCTTGGAGGGTTAAACCCTCCCAAAATAATACAAGCAGCACCTGTAGCTTTAAGAAATGAATGCCCTTTCACTGGCTATTGTGGTGGTTGCTAGATAACCACAACAGTATTTCCATCTTTAAAGCCTTGATTTCTATCAATAAAAGGCATAGTGAGGGAACAAAGCCATTAAGGCCACCGGAAAAAGTCCTGGTGGGCTGATGACCTGGGAAGCCACCTCCATCTGCCAGGTCTACCATTGTCCCAAGTGAGGAGCAGCCGTCATAGCTTTCACTGTGGTAAGCTGACAGACCTCATCCCATGTGGGGTGGGTGATCTGCAATGGCAGAGAGTGAGCTAGCTGTGCAGGTTCTGGCAGGGTGGGCAAGCTGCAGTGGTGGCAAGAGAGCCAGTGTTTGCTGCCCCCCCCCGTTGGTGAGCAGATGTGGGAATGGGCTAGGGACAGGACCCTTTCCAGGGGTGTTCGTGCTTCCCAGTCCACCCCTGCTGGGTGACGTATCTTGCATGACTCACCCAAGACTGGCTGCTTGCTACTGTTCAACATCAACCACTCTATGGAAGTCAACGTGCTGTAGTGATTAGAGTTTCAGACTAGGATAAATGAGACCCCAGTTTGAATTCCCACTTGGCTATGGAAGCCAGCTGGGTGACCTCGGGCCAGCCACACATTCTCAGGCAAACCTACCTCACAGGGTTGTTGTGAGGATAAAATGGAGTGAGAGGAGAATGATGTAAGCTGCTTTGAGTCCCCATTGTGGGGACCCACATAAAATAATAAAAATATAACTGAAGATGGGAGGAAGATGGAAGGTAGGTTGGTTGGTTGGTGGGAAGGAGAGAAGGAAGCAGGGCAATGTGACAATATGGGGCAACCAACCCCAGAAGGAGGGAAAGAGGAAATAGTGTGGGGAGAGGATACAATGGAAAATAAGGTGTCTCCACAACTTATTATTGAAGCAGAAATTAAAGTCCCTGATTTGGAGAAAAAGTGGATGTAAGCAAAGAGCAACAAGTGCAGAAGCTTGTTTGGCACTGTGAGTTTACTTATAACTTTCCAAGGATATGGCACTTGAATTGAAAACTATATGCATATTACAAGCTAGGCATATTCCAACTGAAAGATGTAGGAGAAGTTTTAGAGGAGAGGTTAGCTGTATTTTTCTACTAAGAATAATATTTGGATGTTTGAGAATACTATGGAACAGAACAATGGAGACTCATATTGTTCTAGTGCCCCTTGTAGCTAAAGAACAGTGGAGTGTGAATGGATCAGCAGTTATGTTCTTCATAGTTTAATGTGTTTCTCCTTCTACCCTATAATGGGATCTATTTATATTTCAGCATTCACCATTGCTGATGTATACTGGGAAAGAAAACTTAGACCTGATCTAATGAGTTCCTCATGTCACAATGATTTTGTGGCTGCTTATAAAAAAACACTCCATTTTGGACATCAGAGTGGAGCAAAATTGCCACATGTAAACATGTGCTCCACACTGTTAGTGCAATCCAAAACAGAGTTGCATTCTTCTTATGTCATTGACTTCAATAGACTTAGAAGGGTGTAATTCTGTTTAGGACTGCACTGTAAGCCCCACTGCTGGACCTCCTGATGGCACCTGGTATATTTTGGCCGCTGTGTGACAGAGTGTTGGACTAGATGGGCCATTGGCCTGATCCAACATTGGCTTCTCTTATGTTCTTACGTAATGTTAAGACTTTGGTCAATGCTGCTACTTCCAAAACGCGATCCCCAAATTTCCTTAACACTATCCGATGCAGCACAGGGAAACTGCTTTTGAAGCATGTAAAAAGTCTTGTTGCCCACATAGATCATGGTTAAGGTCAGGTTTTGTATTTAAATTAAAAGGCAAGAAATGAAGATGTGAAAACATTAACTTTGCCCTCCTGCTTTCTGGAGATTTGCAGGGTGTGCATTAATACAAAGGTTCTTATTCAGCCAGTGTACCCAATAGAAGTGCTAATAAACCGTTTACATTCTAATGTCATAATTATGTCAAGGTTTAAATAGGTTATAAATGGCTTGAGACCAAATTGTGTTCTTTGATAAGAAAGTAATATTCTAACAAAATATTATCTTGCAGAAATTGACATCGATCTTTGCAATGGCACTTGTGATGTGAATGCCAAGTAAGTACAGTTCCAGAGCAGAGCATAAAATATGCTCCTGACTATATCTCCATGGGCCTGCATAATGAGCATTTAAGACAGGAAGGCTTTCTAGCAGCCAGAAAACCTTAGCATCTGCAATTTTAATTGCTCTGTCTTTTAAAATCACCTTGCAGCTTAATAATCAAATTCTACTAACTTCAGAATTAATTTGTCTGAGCGAAGGCCTTTCACATACAGAGCTTGTTTAATATTGAGGGAAATTTTTGTTAAAAATGCATCTTCCCTTTCTGAAAATGCAGTATGAAAGTGTATCTGGCTTCAGGGGCTGGGATCTAGGCCTAGAGGTCAATCTATCAGCTCGTGAAGAGGTGTGTAGGAGAAATTAGGCAGAAGTTGAATCCAAAGCAGTATTGTATATCTAGGCATCCAGAAGCAGTTGAAACCAGGCATGGACATGGTTTGGTGCCAGGTGTCACAGATTGGTTCTTTATACAGCCTGGCAATGCTGGCACTGCAGCCTAGATCTTTGAGATTGCCAACCTCCAGGTGGGGCCTGGAGATCTCCTAGAATTACAAATGATCTCTAGACTAAAGAGATCAGTCCCCCTGGAGAAAATGGCTGCTTTGGGTGGTAAGCTCTAGTGCATTATACTTTGCTGAGGTCACTCCCCTCTCCAAACCTCACCCATTCAAGGTTCCACCCCCAAAATCTCCTGGTATTTCCCAGTCCAGAGCTGGCAATCCTATTGCCCTTGAAGGCCAGATCTCATTCTGCCCAAGGGCACAAAGTGCCAGTGGTTCAGGAGATGCGGTGCTGTAGCTTGGCTTCTGCAAGTCACCGTGAGACATACACAGCACATGGATTGTTACAAAATAAATATCACTCTGCCTTTTCTGCATCCATTTCCAAAAAGAGCATGGCCAAGGTGTACTAAAGGAGGAGAGATTTTGACTGGCCTGCTAATAATCACAACCATCCAAGTCTTATGTTTGTGTATCAGGAGTACACACTTGGAAGTGGCTTTCTGTTATGATGGGCTGGGGTTCTACTACTACTTAGGAGAAAGGTGGGATATGCATGTTATAACTACAAAAATGTCATAGTTTGAGACATACAAACTACCCTCCCCTGTAGGAGAGATGCTAACGTTCCATCTTATTCATTTAAAACATGAATCCTGCCTTTCTCCTGAGATTCAGGGAGCCTCACATAAGCAACAACAATGGCAATCTAAAACAACAATGGCAATTTAAAACAACTTAGCAGAGTCACAGCAACATGCATGGATAAAAATGTAGCAAAACTTCCCACCAATATTTTCTCAACCAGGACTTCACCCTCTACAGAAAGCTTTCTGATATAGATGCTTTTGGAAAAGCAGGGAGCAAAGGTACCCTCCACTCCCATTCCAAAGGGCTGGACCCACAACTGACAATGCCCCAGATCTGGTAGCTGCCAGATGAATTCACTGGAGGGGAGAGGGCACATTGCTAGGAAGAAGTCATTTGAAGAGTGCTGTTAACACATGTAAATGTATCAGACATTACCAAGAACAACAAGCAGCAAGTGCAAATCACTTGCATTTCTTGCTTGCCCTGCCTTTCTTATTAAACTAACTGCACACACACTCAGGTGAGGAAATCAGGGACAGGACATCAGTCTGCTATGCTAAGGTTGATGCACCATAGAGATTCCACAACTTGATGGTTAACAGTGCTGGAGATCTTGTGATGCAGAATAACTACACTGGTTGTGTTGCTTGAAACTTATCAGTGCTGAATACCAGACTACAATTATGCCTATGCTTGGGCTCATACATGCCTTGTCAGTCCTTTCCTTGTCCATTTCAGCTGCATCAGTGGATCTACCATGTCACAGCCCTCTTGTGTTTGTTCTGCAGGATACACTGGGAATGGAACCTATTGTACAGGTACTTTTTAATGAATGCATTATGCAATAAGAGCACAGAGTATACAGAGAAGTGATCTTATGTTTGTCTTGCTGTCACTGGTAATTAAAAATCATAATTTTTCTTGGTTTTGAAATGGTTATAACACACACATGGGGCTGATTTAGACATACATGTTCATCATTTGAAGACTGCAATAGCAAGTAGGGACTTACATATGTAAATGAGCCATCAGAGTTGTATCACTGCCAATGGAACTTTTATGTCACTGTGTATCATCTCAAACACAATATTTTTTCAGTGGATTCAGTGGCAGTTCATCAAGTGTAGCAAAATGTAGCAAGTGTGAAACAGCCTTAAGGCATAGTCTAGGATCCTAAGCAGCCTGAATAGGTCATGCTACATAAACAGCAACTTTCCCACTCCCACTGTAGTCTGTGTGTGTGTGTGTCCCCATTGTGCCTCTCTGGGTCAATTGGCCCCCAGGAACACCATGGGAGTCAGACTGGAGGGAACTGAAGCAAGGGGGGGATAAATCAAATTTGTCTAGTCTCTTGGGAGATTAGGATTAAGGTCATAGTCTGGCAACACATCAAATCCCAAGGTGAAAATTAGGCTGATTTGAATTTTGCAGAGCATTAGAAGGATATGTCCCTGAACTAGAGACTATAGCTTGGCTTAAAATGAAAGTGTACTAGTTTAGGGCATGGGTTGATGATGTCACAGAGTATTGGTATGGGTATGTGACAAACTGCATTTTAAAATCTTATAAGTGTCGTGTAAACAAGTAAAGGACTGTGAAGGGTTAATTCCTCACAGAACCAGAGAGGCTTGATTGATAGCTGCTCCAAGAGATCTGATTGGTTAGCATCAATTGAGCAGAGAAAGACTTGACAGCTGAATGCTGAGGAGAGGGCAGTCTGAATTCAGCCCTGACTGAGAACAGTCTAATACTGACAGAGCTGGAGTCTAGCCCTGTCTGAGAAGGATTTAGTACTGACAAGATTTGTGCTTAGCCCTGACTGAGAGCAGTTTAACACAGAGTACTGGGAAGGTTGGCAGGAGGAGTGGGTAGTTAGGTGAAGACTCCAACTTGGACCAGAAAAAGGGATAGATCTAATGAGAGAAGAATTTCCCTACCTAGTTAAAATAGGGAAATAGCTCTGAAGATCTCTGGTCAGATCCCTGGTCAGATGTGTTTAGAAACTGCCTTTTAAATCCTGAGGTGTCAGTTAAAACTCAGGAAGAGTATTGGTGTGTTTAGTGAAGGAGTTTGGGGACTGAACAAAGTATTCCTGCCTTCTGGAAACCGAAAGAGTCAAATATGCTCAAGAAAATATACTGGCGTGTTTGGGAAACACTGAAACAAAAGCCTCTCATTTTAAAGATTCTAAGGCCGAGGACAGACTGGCAGTTTGAAGTGCGAGGGAGTCATGGCAAAAAGATCTGGCACAAACTGTTCTGGGTTTTCCCATTCACATTGCGCCGACTGATGCGGAAGCATACTGTGGAGGATGTGCAAGGGAGCGTCCGCACTGTTGGCCCGCCCCTGGCAGAGGCGCGGCTGTAAGCGGCTTTTTGTGTGTAATCCAGTTATATGCACTTATGCACTCATGCGCATAAGCGCATCCCTTTCTGGATTAGCTTGTTCGCATTCACATGTCCCTGAAATGGGATGAACGCACTCTCCAGGGTTTGCTACCACTTTCACCTGGTATTTTTTAAACTTGGGAGGGAAGCGCTACAAGACGGGTTGAGTATGGCTGGGGAACACCTGACAGATGTGCCTGTGTGAACCGGCCCTTTAATCCATTTGCAAAATGTTTCTGAAACGTGCCTAACTTGGGCCAAACTGCCAGTCTGAACTCGGCCTAAGTCATTGCGAAAAGCTTAAGAAACTCTCAGTTGTTTGAAACATATGAACTGTAGTCTGTGCCTATATTGATTTACCTCAGAAATTTTACTCCTGATTACACCTGACCTTTCCACTCTACATTGAATAAAATGTTTTGTTGTTTTTGAACTTTAAAAAGCCTTAAATACCATTTCAGTGGTTTAAGTTAAAAGGGGATCTTGACCCTTCCCTCAGTTTCCTGGGCTGAGCCAGCAGCAAAATTTCATAATGTGACAGGGTGGGATAGCCATAATTCTTCAGAAAAGAAGAAAATTAAATAGGGCTGCTCAGTCAGAAAGGGAGAGAAAAATGGAGGGGAAATCTTGCCTTTGAGGGAGGAAAGTGGGCTAGATTGTCATAAGGTATTATACAGAATGTTCTTTTTCTGTGGCTTCAGGAACATATGATGGGAGAGATGTTTTCAAAGACCCATTTGATATATGCTTACAAAAATCATTGCAACAATCATTTATTTATTACTAATATTCTCAAGAAAATCCATTTTGACATAGAAACCAAAATATTGCGGATACATTCAGAAAGAAATTCATAAAGCACAGAAAAACAAACAAAAAACCAAAATAAAAAATTACTTTGTTGCTTTTCATCATCTCCCAGGCTTGGTTTGTTTCTGGTAGTGATTGTAATTATGCAAACAGCAGGTACTTTGAATTGTTGGTGCCAAGCTAATCAAATTATGATGCCAGCTTGATGTGCACCTCTTAAAGAGCTCTAATTATCAGCCTCTTCAGAATCCTCAGTAATAGTGTAAATAAACAAAATAGCTCTATTTTAATCAGGCATACTTATTTTTCTGGCAATACTGTACAGCTAATCATGAGCCAGGTATTTGAAAGCAACAAGGTTAGGTAATTTTTTAAAGCATGCATTAAATAGAATTTAACATTTTAAATAAAACAAAGTCGAGAATGTAATGACAATCTCATTGATCAGATTAGTGAAGCCTAAAACCAGCTTTCTCTAATAATGTTCATTTCCAGGTGGTTGAACCATAATTTTACACATACAAAAAACAAGAAGGATTTAAACATGGATAGATGACTGCATCCATAAATGTTACTGACACACCAAGAATACAGATCATCTTCGATAATTATTGTAATCTATATACTAATAGCCATCTTGGTCCCTCCATGCAGATATCTAAATCAGCACATCAGGGGCACTTGGGGGGAAGCGAGATTTTCCTGCACACTTGGGGCACTCCCCAGGTGTGCAGAAAAATCTAAAAGGTTGAAAAAATATTTGGGGGATATTTAAATCCCCCCAAAAGTAAAAGCATTCCCTGCGCATGCGCAGAGAATGCTCTGGCCATTGGGGGAGGCTCGGCGGGCCCGGTGTCTGGGAACCACACGGGCCTCGCCACCAGTGCTGGGGGGGGAGCGGGAGAAGGTTCAGCAGGCCTGGCAGCTGGGAGCTGCTCAGGCTTTGCCACTAGTGCCCGGGGGAGCGGGAGAAGGCTCAACAGGCTCATGCAGCTTGCCGCTAGTGCGGAGGGGGGCAAGGGAGAAGGATTGGCAGGCCCGGCAGCTGGGAGCCATATAGGCCTCACCATCAGTGCCAGGGGGTTTGGGGGAGAAGGATTGGCGCGTCTGGGCCTCGCCATCAGTGCAGGGGGGGCGGGGGAGAAGGCTCACCTGTGGCTGCTTCCTCCTTCACGTGGATCTCCTTCCCCCCCGCAAGTATCACAGGTCCCCACTTCTTGTAAGAA
Source organism: Gekko gecko (assembly GCA_029375565.1). Classification (NCBI taxonomy): domain Eukaryota; kingdom Metazoa; phylum Chordata; class Lepidosauria; order Squamata; family Gekkonidae; genus Gekko; species Gekko gecko. The sequence goes on along the minus strand of JAPDNY010000002.1, from coordinate 98,437,641 downwards.
CCTTATTATGATGGCACCATGATGTTCTTATTACAATAATTATTGAAGATGATCTGCCTTTTTTGGTGAGTCAATAACTTTTATGAATGCAGTGGTGCCATCTGATTAAGGTATACAATCACACAACAGAACAAAAGTGCCAGCTGTGCCCATTAATCAACATCAATGACACAGCTGCTGTCCACTCCCTCCAGGGTACTTACACATGCTATTCTATTAGCATTGTGAGGAAGAAATTGAAAGGAAGAGTGGAGAAGGTCAAAACCATTGGGGAAGCTTGGAGACTATTTAAAAATACAGTCCTAGAAGCTCAGAAAAAATATATACCGCAGGTTAGGAAAGGTACAAATAGGTATAGAAAAAAGCCTGCATGGTTAACAAATAAAGTAATGGAAGCTGTAAAAGGTAAGAAGGATTCCTTTAAGCGGTGGAAAGCTAGTCTTAGTGAGGTTGATAAAGGGAACACAGACTATGGCAAATAAAATGCAAGTCTGTGATCAGGCAAGAAAAAAGGGAATATGAGGAGCATATTGCAAAAAACATAAAGGCCAACAATAAAAGTTTCTTCAAATACATTAGAAGTAGGAAGCCAGCCAGGGAGGCAGTGGGGCCCTTGGATGACCAATGGGTAAAAGGAGTAGTGAAGGATGATAGGGAAATGGCTGAGAAGCTGAACGCATTTTTTGCCTCTGTCTTCACTGTGGAAGAGGAGAAGTGCTTGCCCACTCCAGAAGCACTGATTTCGGGAGGGGGTTTGAAAGACCTGAATCAGATTGCGGTGACAAGAGAGGAAGTCCTCCGACTGATGGACAATTTAAAAACTAATAAATCCCCGGGCCCGGATGGCATTCATCCGAGAGTTCTGAAAGAACTCAAATGTGAACTTGTGGATCTCCTGACAAAAATATGTAATCTTTCTTTAAAATCTGCCTCCATTCCTGAGGACTGGAAGGTAGCTAATGTCACTCCCATCTTTAAAAAGGGCTCGAGGGGAGATCCAGGAAATTACAGGCCAGTCAGTCTGACATCAATAACGTGTAAGTTAGTGGAAACTGTTATTAAGGAGAGAATTAGTAGGCACATTGATGTACAAAAACTATTGAGGCAGACTCAGCATGGGTTCTGTAAGGGAAGATCTTGTCTCACTAACCTGTTAGTGTTTTTTGAGGGAGTGAACAAACATGTGGACAAGGGGGACCCAATAGATATTATTTACCTTGACTTCCGGAAAGCTTTTGATACAGTTCCTCATCAAAGGCTCCTAAGTAAGCTCAATAGTCATGGGATAAAAGGACAAGTCCTCTTGTGGATCAAAAACTGGCTTATAAATAGAAAACAGAGAGTGAGTATAAATGGGAAACTTTCTCAGTGGAGGGTGGTAAGCAGTTTATTAGTGATTTGGAATTGGGAGTAAGCAGTGAAGTGGCTAAATTTGCAGATGACACGAAGTTGTTCAGGGTGGTGAAAACCAGGGAGGAGTGTGAGGCACTCCAAAGGGATCTGTCGAGGATGGGTGAGTGGGCGTCAACGTGGCAAATGGGGTTCAATGTGGCCAAGTGCAAAGTGATGCACATTGGAGCCAAAAATCCTAAATATAAATACACGTTGATGGGGTCTGAACTGGCAGAGATGGACCAAGAGAGAGATCTTGGAGTCGTAGTAGATAACTCAATGAAAATGTCTAGACAGTGTATAGCTGCAATAAAGAAGGCCAACGCTATGCTGGGGATTATTAGGAAGGGAATTGAAAACAAATCAGCCAGTATCATCATGCCCCTGTATAAATCATTGGTGCAACCTCATTTGGAATACTGTGTACAGTTCTGGTCACCACATCTCAAAAAGGATATTATAGCATTGGAAAAAGTGCAGAGAAGGGCAACTAGAATGATAAAAGGGTTGGAACACCTTCCCTATGAAGAAAGGTTAAAATGCTTGGGGCTCTTTAGCTTGGAGAAACGATGGCTGAGGGGTGACATGATCGAGGTTTATAAGATTATGAATGGGATAGAGCAGGTTGAGAAAGAAGTACTTTTCTCCCTTTCTCACAATACAAGAACTCGTGGGCACTCCATGAAATTGCTGAGCAGTCAGGTTAGAATCGATAAAAGGAAATACTTCTTCACCCAAAGAGTGATTAACATATGGAATTCACTGCCACAGGAGGTGGTGGCAGCTACAAGCATGGAGAGTTTTAAGCGGGAATTAGATAAACATATGGAGCAGAAGTCCATCAGTGGCTGTTAGCCACAGGGTATAGATGGGAACTCTCAGTCTGGGGCAGGTGATGCACTCTATTCTTGGTGCTGGAGGGGGCAGCAGTGGGAGGGCTTCCAGTGTCCTGGCCCCACTGCTGGACCTCCTGATGGCACCTGGTATATTTTGGCCACTGTATGACAGAGTGTTGGACTAGATGGGCCATTGGCCTGATTCAACATTGACTTCTCTTATGTTCTTATATTCTTATGTTCAGTATCTTGCCATGTTTAAATGGACATAAATCTGACATAAAGAAAAGAAATACGTTAAAAAAAAACATTTTAACTTCCCTGATCATTCCGTCAGAGACTTCAGAGTAACCATTCCCAAACAGCTGAATATTGGTTGACGTATGGAATGTGAGGTGGGAAAAATTAGCAGACCTAAGTGTTGAGAATAATTTTTCACTTTTTCACATTTTAAGAAGAAATACCAGCTTCCTCTGATACTGGGCTTATTGGTCAGCCTTCTTCGAGTGATGATCTTGCAGTACTCATTGTTACCCAGATCTACTAAATGCTTCCTTGAAGTCTCATACAGTATAAATGGCAATGTGCATTAAATCACTCCTGACAATATAAATAGACTAGGGAGAAGGACCGTTGTGGAGACAAATGCAACAGGCCCTAGTTGGGCTGCCGCCCAGCAGCCCCCACCTTGGGAGAAGAAGAGGTGGCAGCGAGCAGAGCAGAGCTGCTCCGGTAGTGTGTGCGTCCCAGCTCCCGCCGCCGGGGTCGGAGAGGAGGAGGGTCTTGGCATGGCGGCGGACGCACATCAGGGAGGGCTTTTGGTATGGTGGCAGTGGGGCGCAGTGCATAGTGGCGTCAGAGCCGCCTCAGCTGCCCTGGATGATGACAGGGCTGCCAGCGGAGAAGCAGCAGTCGCTGCCCTGCCTCCGCATCATGCATTTCAGGACGTGTGTGGGCTCTCGCGGCTCTTCTCCACCTCTCCCAGTGGGCCCGCTCACCCTCCGTTCACTGGAGCACCCATCCCCTCAGCTGGCTCAAAGCACAGTGAGGCAGAGACGTTGTTGGCTGGCTTACTGCTTGCGTGGGCAGGACTGAGGCAAGGGAGCTAGCCAGTGTAGGCAGGGGATCATTCAGAGTGGCAGGTGCGAGAGCGAAAGGCTGAGTATGTGCAGGAGGGACACGAAAACTCAAATATAATAAGGAGAGATAGGCCCAATGGTAATTAGACTAAATAGTGTAGTGCTGTATAAACAAATATCACCTTTGCCATGTGTTCAGCAGCACATGAAACTTAAGTGGTTAAATGCACAGACTCTAATCTGGGAGAACCAGGTTTGATTTACCACTCCTCCACTTGCAGCTGTTGGATGACTTTGGGCAAGCCGTGGTTCTGATAAGAGCTGTTCTTGAAAAAAGAGCAGTTTCTGTCAAGAGCTCTCTCAGTCCCGCCTACCTCACAGGGTGTCTGTTGTGGGGAGGGGAAGGGAAAGGAGTTTGTAAGCCGCTCTGAGACTCTGAGTGAAGGGCAGGGTATATAAATCCAATCATCTCCTCCTCCTCCTCCTCTTCATATCTGAGTGCCATCACATTGGAACCTAACTTCCTTTTCTTTCCCAACACAGAAATTGATCTGTGTGCATCAGGTAATGGTGGCTGCTCCATATATGCCAGCTGTACTAAAGTTGCAGCTGGTCAAAGGATCTGCACTTGTAAAGAAGGCTATGCTGGAGATGGGACCATATGCCGAGGTGAGCAGGTTACATACGTAAATCCATCATCATGGGGCATCATGGGTTTAGTGTTGATAACATGCATCTCGTCTACCCACAGAAATTGATCTGTGCCTAGAAAACCAAGGAGGCTGCCATCGGTATGCAGAATGTATTAAAACGGGTCCTGGTCAGGTCAGTATTCTCTCATTCTCACAGTATCTGGTGTTTACCATTGCTATGGACTCTCCTAGAAAGCTCATTCCCAGCCGTGTGCTCAGAATCCAAGGACTGGAGCAGAGCAGGCATACGTGTGTGGGGGGAAGGAAAGGAAAGGATGTGTGTTGTGTGTGCGTGGGTCTAGCAGGGAAATTAATACTGAGAGGGCAATTAAAGAAAGAAGAAATGAATTGGGAGACACGAGGCAATTAAAGAAGTACTGATCTTGGTTGGAAATGAACTTTGGGGAGGGAGCTGTGTGGAGAAACTAATGTTAGGAGGGAGGAATCTGAGTGAGAAAGTAATTTGTAATCCAGAGTTTGTTTGTTGCGCCTGAGCTAGTGGTCATCACTATGCATGAGGACAGAGAACTGTGCATTGTGTGAAGAAGCAGTATGGGCAGACTTGCTTTGCAAAACTGCCTGAATTTGCTTTTTTCCTTTTGTTTCTGAAAACTTGGGAAGACTTCAGGAGAAGGAAGCTTAGAGGAACACTTTAGAGCAGGGCTTTTTTCTGGTGGAACACACTGGAATGGAGTTCCACAACCCCTTCGACAAAATTCTTTTAAAGATGTTTAAAAGTTCATGATTTTTCAGTATACAGATTGAAAACTCCATTTCCTTCTTGAGAGCTCCAGCACCTCACTCCCCCCCCCCCAAAAAGCGACCTGCTTTAGAGTATAGCTTACCATGATATTGCAGCAACAGTTTAGTCAGCAATGATAATGTTTGTCAAAGGAAAAATATTACTTGGAGTTTTAGCTTTTACAGCTCAGGCTCCATGTGGGCCTTGTTCTTAGTTCAGAGTCCTAAGCAAGTCACTTAAAACATTCCTCCATCTAGAGCAGGGTTGCCAGCTCCAGGGTTGGGAAATACCTACAGATTTTTGGGGTGGAGCCTGAGAGGGGTAGAATTTGGGGAGGGGAGGGACTTCAATGGGGTATAATTCCATAGAGTCCACTTTCCAAAACAGCCATTTTCTCCAGGTGAATTGATCTCTTTTGCCTGGAGATCAGTAGTAATAGTGGGAGATTTCCAGCCATCACCTGGAAGTTGGCAATTCTAATTTAGACCAGCATTCTGTTCCCAAATGCCTTTAAGAAACCTACAAGTAGGGCAATAGTCCCCTCTGTTTGTCTCTACCATCTGTTGTTCAGAGGTTCCTCTGAAGACAGACATTCTATTTATCAGTTACTAGGGCTCATTTGAAAGGAGCTGCGGTGGCTCAGTGGTTAAGATGCTGAACTGCAGGCTGTGGAAGGTCAGTAGTTCAGCAGTTTGAGACCCGAGTGCCGCATGACGGAGTGAGCTCCTGTCTCTGGTTCCAGCTAGCAGTTCGAAAGCAAGAAATTGCAAGTAGATAAATAGGTACCACTTTGGTGGGAAGGTAACAGTGTTCCATGTACCTTGGCATCTAGTCATGCCAGCCACATGACCATGGAAATGTCTTCAGACAGCGCTGGCTCTTTGGCTTGGAAACAGAGATGAGCACTGCAACCCTAGGGTCAGATTCGACTGGCTTTTGAGCAAGGGAAGCTTTTACCTTTACCTAGGGCTCATTTGAGGGTTTTGTAGAGACAGAACTGGGATAAAGCAAGTAGCCATTGATGGCTTTTTCCTTGATGCTTTTGTCTAATCTCCTTTTTAAAGCTATATGAGCTAGCAGCTCATATCCCACACCACATCCCACAAGGAGTGAGTACCACATGAAAGGCAGAGAGACAGACAGGGGACAACTACAAGCAAACAGAAGCTGCAAATCAACTTTGGGAGATAAGAATTTGGAGAGCAAGACCTTCTGCCCCACAACATTTATCCAACCTGAAATGGCCCAGGTGGAAGTGCCTGGTTGCTTGTACACTGATGAGCTCACCAGTACATTTCCCCAGCAGGGCAAATAGCACTTCCTCAGGACTCTTTTGGGTCAGGAAAAAGGTACAGTGGGGAAGACTATCCTCTTCTCCTCAAAAAAAAGGATCACGAAACCACGGAGGAAATCGTGTGAAGCCGTGGGTCAAAATGTGGCTCCGCAGCTTTGAGTGGGAAATTGACCAATAGAAATGGGGCAAAGGGAGGCGTGACGACGGCGCAGCTCTTGTGTGAAATTGGTCCCAGTGTGCTGTGTTCCTGATCCAAATTGGGCCCTCAGTTATCTGGGGATTGAATCCCACTCATGGAATTCCCACAAATAGGCCTGAATTCAGTTACAGTCCTTGTGGAATAGTTATTTCCTTCCTGGATAAACAAAGTAGTGAGGGGGCTGTGCTCATTTGTACTCTGTCCCCCCATATATACCTTGTAGAGGGTAAAAGCTTACATAACAGCAGTAGTAGGCAGAGCAGGAGGGAGCGTCTTGAGGAAGGTCCCACAGCTTTTATTTTCAAGAAGCAACAATGTACAACTTCTCTTGTCTGCACCTATGTTTTCAGTTTTGAATGTGAATTGCTGCTCTTTTCTCTCCTCACCCAGGTTGCTTGTAACTGTCTTCCCAACTACAGTGGGGATGGTGTTAAAGAATGTGAATACATCGATCCTTGCTATAAGGTTCGTCTGTACTAAATCATTGCCAAGGTGATAATGGATCATCCCTAACATTTTAGAACTAGCCTATTTATTTTCTTGGCAGTCCTGAAATGCTTTTTCTTTTTCTTTCCTCAATGTAATTTTTTTTTTAAAAAAAGCATATTATACATTTTGTGAAATTGTGTTATAGGACTTACAGCCACCATCTATGGGCTTTCAGCTCACACATATACTACTTCCTGGATAGCTTTCATTTTATACCTTTCAAGATGTAGCTGGATTCTTGGTATCAATTCTCATACAAAATAGAGATCAACCTTCACTGCCAAAAAGGAAACATAAAATGCACATATAGAGAAGAATCCCTTAAAACACTGATTTTCAGCCTTTCTGTATTTAGGGAATCCTTCCTACACAGCATTTCTCACAGTGAATTATATTTACCTATGGTATTTTTGACAAGAGGACAGGCTTATGTGGTTTCCCTGTTACTGCTCTGCCTGTCAATACAGAACACTGGCTAATAGGGCTTCCAAATGGAAGGTATTCCTGCCTTTTCCCCATTCCAGTTCCCTGCAGTGGCTATACCCTGCCCCCTGGACAACCAGGCACTCTTCAGGGTTTTAAAAATCAGTAACTGATGAATCATTAGATTGTTATAATGCTATATCTATCACATTCTTTGATTTCTCTGCTTTCATTTTTTTTAAGTGAGCTCCTTTTTGTTGTAGACATATTCCTTTCCCATTATCACTTTGCTACAATGAGGGCTGCATGCTTACCTTTATTTTAAAATGAAAGCAGGAAACTCAGAAGGATTAGTAGATATTTACCAATATATAACACTATAACAATATAACAATTGCCAGTTTGAAAGAAAAACCTCTGTTAATGAGAAGAAATTGCAGGCATGGGGGTGCTGATGTGGGAGAGACTGGGAAGAGCAGAACTTTCCCATCTACATGTGTGCCATCCCAGCTTTGCTGTAACCTTTCTCAAAACACTGCAGCAAAGCGGGTTTGGAAAAGTTTGCAGAAAAGATGGGAAGAACTTACAAGGTGCATAAAGATACCACAATGCTGCTTTGAATAGCAGAAAATAATTCAAAAATAACTTAACCCTGTAAAACTTGTGATCATAGGGCTGGATTCTGATAATAACTTCTGTGCTACTATAGGGAAGCACTTTTATTGATTCTACCCCCTCCCAATGCAAGACTAATGCACACTTCCAGTTTGGCTATGGCTCAGTCACCAGCATCTTTGAGTAGCTGGTGATTTAAAAAATCTTCTCCTGTGACCCATGGGGACAAAATTATGAAGTGCTGCAGAGGCACAATTCAGATTGAGATTTTGGTGTAGGGGAGGAGAGGCTTTAGCCCCCCACCCATGCTGTTTTCCTGCCCGGGGGCTGCTGCTTGCCCTGTTGGGGGGCTGTATGGGCTCTGTGGGGGACTGCAAGCCTTTGTCAACAGGGCAACCAGATCACTGAAGGTAGATGGTACAAAAGTATATATGTCAACCCGACATTACGACTTGTTGCTTCAAACCAGAATCTGTACCTTTTGCAACAGAACAGGAAGCTGAGATGGAGTTTTAAAACACTCTAGTAAGCAGCGTTCCCTCTAAGCTGAATTAGTGTGAGTTAGCTCAGTTTTTTAGCCACCGACTCACACATTTTTGTCTTAGCTCAGGAAGGATGGCTCCAGAGCAGACTAATTTATGCAGCAGCCAAATTGCTCGCTGACCACTTTAATGCCAGTGGCTCACAAAGTAGAATTTTTGCTTACAAGACTCTACAACTTAGAGGGAACATTGCTAGTAAGTAGGTATTATTGATCCTGTGATCAATATTTTGGGTATTTTAACATACCTGTATTACAATGTCCTTGGCTTTGTTTAAAAGAAATGCTGAAGTAACTATACTTGGAAAAGCAGAAAGTAACCTCCTCATATTGCATCATTGTTGTTGGCTCATTATATAACTGCTTCCTCTGCCACAACCAGCCTTTAGAATAGCATGCAAATAAAATACTGTACAATAGCGACAACCCAACCGCTTTCTTTAAATGAAACTACAAATCCACATACACTGAGATGACCATTATCACTTCAGCAGCCAGAAGGGAAAAAACCTTTTTAAAAGTGGCCACCTCAAATTTGGGCCTTTAGTCAGGAAATAGTAAATGTCACATTTTTCAAGCATTTAAAAAAATCTAGGCAGTACTTCACCCTACCAGCTAACTCATGTGTTCTTGGTTTTTTCCTGCTAGAACAAAGAAGGCTGCAGTCAACAGGGTTTATGTTATAAGAATGCTATTGGGAATGAAATATGCATCTGTGTGCTGGGTACTGGAGGTGCATCTTCATGCACACGGACAGCATGGAAGGTAAAGGACATTGTACTGGGATTATCAGAATTTCTTTTAACCCAAACCATCCCAACGGCCCTGTGTTGACAACAGTTTAACAACTGATACTTATAAATTCCCCGTTAACATCAAATAAGCAGTAAGAAGATTAGCCAAAGGAAGTAAGACACTTGGAAAAAAGAAATAAATATATACTTTTAATCTGGATACATCAGTTATACATTCATCTGATGAAAAGTAAGAGGGAGGTGCTATGGTTCCTGGGCCACTGGGAGTTCTGTGTTGAAATGCTGATAGCACCCAGAATGGTTAGGGTTGCCAACCTCCTGGTGGGATCTGGAGATCTCCAGACAATAGGGATCAATTCTCCTGTAGAAAATGGTTGCTTTGAAGGGTGGGCTCCATAGCACTCCCCTGCCAAGTCCCTCCCCCTTCCAAACCCTGCCCTCCCCAGGCTCCACTCCCACAATCTCCAGGTATTTTCCCAACCCAAAGGTGGCAATCCTAAGAACAGTTCAAAATTTTCTGGGGTGAAAAACTGATCAGTCTGACTTCTACATGTCTTTGGGGTGATATTGGAACTGAGTTGTTATTGAGAACACAGTAAATAGGAGGAAATATCACAGCACTTTATTTTGGCTTGTTGGGTATTTCTAGGTTTCTCTAGGAGAATTTAGGGCTCACACTGTGGGACCTCTAGTTTTTCATGTTACAATTTGATAACGGGAGTGTAAACCATCACTAGGGATGAAATTACAGTGTGGAAAATATTCATGTACAGAAAAAAACCCCACTATCTAAGACCGATGATCAGCACAAATAGGAGCAGAGAGCTATTAGAATAGAGAGGATGGATTGTTAGATCTGGATAGGGTTGCCAGGTCCCTGTGTCGCTCCAGCAGGAGGATTCGGGGGACATTCCAGGGGTGGGTGGGGATGCCTCCAAGCCCTGCCCCCTAGCCCCACCCCCAAGAGTGACCACTCAGGGCCACCCCTCTCTCTCTCCTCCTGCAAGATTTAAAGGGCTTCAGCTGATTGGCATGGAGCATGTGGCCCACCAATCAGCAGTGATTTCCCAGTGGTGATGTGCTGCTTAAGATTCAGACATGTGAACTACTGCCTTGTTTGCAGCCAGCCCTGCACGCTGCTGCCCCATTTGCAGTGAGTGGGGTGGCGGTGTGAGTGCCTGAATCCCAAACAGCGAATTGCTGCTGGGAAATCAGCCCTGCATGCTGGGGTCCCCATCCCACACACAAAAATCTTTTTGCAAGCAGATAATGCGGCCAGTGACGGCCCCTCTTCCTCTCTCCTGAAAGATTTAAAGGGCTCTCTAGCTGATCAGCAGGCCATGTACTCCCTGCCAATCAGCTGAAGCCCTTTAAATCTTGCAGGAGGGGAGTGAGAGGGGTGGCCCTGGGTGGTCACTCTTGGGGTCAGGGCTTGGGGTGGGGCTTCTCCCTGCTAGTCAGCTGGGACCTGACTGAGGGCTGGCAACCTTAGATCTGGATTTTGGAGACCTGGCCTTAAATCCGTGCTCAGCCAATGCATTCTCTGGGTCATCTTGGGGCAGCCACTCTCTCTTTATGTAATAAAATGGGGAGGGGAGGAGGAATTGTAGATTATCACCTTGATTGAGCTGCTTGGAAAAAGAAGTAGATATAAATGTGATAAAGAACCTCAGAATTATCTGGGCATGTGTGTGTATAACAATAGATAGCATTAACAATACCCAGGGGTCTTTTGGGGGGGGGAGCCAAGCCCCGCCCCCAGCCGGCGTCCCGGGGAGTCTTTCAGGCAGCCGAATGTCAATTTCAGCTCCATTATATCCTATGGGCCATTGAAGTCAATGGTGAAAACATAGGGTATATTCTGGGGGCTGGAGGGGAGGCGGTTTGATGGAGAGGCTCCAAACTCACAGGGTAGCTGATGGAGCCTCTCCCCAAGATACCCACCAAGTTTCAAGAACATAGGATCAGGGGTCCAATTCTATGGGCCTCTAAACAGGTTGCCCCTATTCCCTCCATTGTTCTCTATGGTGGGAAAAAATTAACTTTTTTCCCACCATAGAGAACAATGGAAGGAATAGGGGCAACCTGTTTGGGGGCCCATAGAATTGGACTCCCTGGTTCACTGTTCTTGAAACTTGGTGGGTATCTTGAGGAGAGGCTCCATCAGCTACCCTGTGAGTTTGGAGCCTCTCCCTCAAACCGCCTCCTCCAGCTCCCAGAATATACCCTATGTTTTCACCATTGACTTCAATGGCCCATAGGATATAATGGGGCTGAATTGCCGCTGAATTTCTTTCATTCCCTCCTTTCCTTCTGTCTTTTTCCTCTTTCCCTCCTTCTTCTCTTCTCTCTTTCTTTCCCACCTTCTTCTCTTCTCTTTTTCCTCCTTTCCCTGTTTCCCTCCTTCTTCCCTTTCTTTCTTTCCCTCCCCTTTCCTTCTCTTTCTTTCCCTCTTTCCTTCCTTCTTTCCTTCTCTCTACTCTCTCTCTTTCCTTCCCTCTTTCCTCCTTCTGTGGCCCAACTCTCATGAGAAGGAGTTTAAACTTTAAACCCCTTCTCTCTTAGCTCCCCCACCCAGACCAGCTGGGGAAGGGAAGGGGAGGCTTTTGAAGATGCCTCCCCCCTTTTGCTTCCCCTTCTGACATCACTTCCGGTGATGTCAGGGGGTGTGGCATATGCTAATAGCCTAATAGCTCATTAGCATACCATATGCTAATGAGCTCCTGCAGCTGTTTTTCTACGAAAAGACCCCTGACAATACCTATTACTGCTATTCTATCTGCATTATAATATTATTACTATAACAATATAAATAGTAGTGTTATATTATTGTAGTACGATGATTTTTATAATGGTCCTTAGCTTTACTGGAGATAGGATGGTTGTTTTCATAATAGGGAGAAGGGCTGCTATGAAATGTTGGTGTTTCTTTTAATATTTATAACCTGAAACCCAAACAAATAATTAGTAGAAATAACAAAGCTATGTACCATTAGCATTATTATTTCTATTAATCATAAATTATCCCTTCAATATGAATAATCTGTATTGTCTTAACAGACATAGATCAGTATTATCCTATATTGCACATGGGGGAGACAGGCTGAGAAAGTATGGAGCCAAGGCTAGCAAGTTGATAGCCAAATGAAGACTCGAACCAGAGACTTCTAGGTTCAAAGCTTGAGTTTCTTGCTGCACAATCTTAAACAGAGCCACACCCTTCCAGTGGGCGCGGTGGGTTTAGGAGGGCATAACTTTGTTTAGGATGACACTGTTAGCCACTATCTTTAAGTGAGAATGAGATTGCTGATGCTAGAGTTAACTGCTAGTGTTCTTTTTAAGTAGATCAGAATAACATGCTGAGAAAACATGCTTGTAGTCCTGTCTCAAATGAAGCAGTAGAAATGATAGATCAAATTGTTCACAGTGTTGCTTGGAATCCCTTCCTGTCACTGCTTTGCAGTGTGCTTATGCTTGGCACAGGAGCAAATGTCATAGGTCAGATACACACTGCACTCATGAGAGCCTAGCTGGGGAGGCAGTCTAGAGAGTAGAGCTTCATCCTACTGGACTGCCAGAGCTGTGGAACGGCTAAGAGAATAGGTGGATAGATGGATAGGCCTGAGATCATGGTCCTAAGGGATTTTAAGCAGAGACTCACCATTTTTTTGTTTTGAGTTCTTATTTTAGGAGGAGTTTGTTGCAAGAGAAGCTGTATCCCAGTTCTTTCAGTATGCAAAGGTAGGTATAAAAACTACTACTATAAAAGGGACAGTATTTTACTTTAAAAGCTTCAATCCTACTTTGTCGTGTTTGTTTTAATCTCTGGCTGTGTCTCCCTCATTTAGGTTTATAACATTATCAACCTATCAAAAGGCGGAGAGTACACTTTTTTCGTGCCACTTGTTGATTTCAGGAGGAATAATGCCACAGTAAGCAATACCTTGAGATTCCATTAATCAAAAACCTAACTCTGCCAGTCATTCAGAACAATTCTGTTCTCTGAGTGGGAATGTTTCTTTGAATTCTGTGTAACAGAAACATGCGCAAATCCTCCAATAGTGCCTCACTTCAGATAAAAATTGCACTCACCTTTTGAGGATAAATCTCTGCCAGGATGGCCTAGCCCTATAGATCATTGATGATGTGTTGGACAAGTTTGAACTGGGATCTCTAAGCGATAACCACTGGTGTTCTGTTGCTATCTTGGGGGGTGGGGGGCTGTAGGCATATGTAGTAAGCTACTTCTGGCTACTATGCTGGCCTTCTTCATTTCATTGGGTGAGTACTGTAATCCCAAGAATGTGCCATTTAAATCCTTCAGGTTTAAATCTCTATTGAAGTCATTGGAGCAAAGTAATTGTAATATAGTACCTGGACTGCAGAATTTTGGATTATATCATATACTTAGAGTGGTAGCTGAAAGTTTATTGATATTTTGGGTTGTCAGTATTAAATGGTACTTACATGGCCGTCATGTAGTTGCACAGTGATGTTCAGAAAATGGTCCTGTTCTGTTGCTGAACCTCTGGAGAATTGCATTCCCATGGATCCAGACAGGGAAAACATCATTGATAAAAATACAGGAGAGATGATAGTGGGTAGTACCTGATGAAACTGTGCTCTAAGTCAGCCGTTAATATATTTACATACTATACAATTGTCACCAAATAGGAAGTCATTATAGGTGAGGTCAGTGGCAAAACTTGGTTACAAGTAGTTTCTTTGGGAAACCAGAAGTGTCTTGCAAATATCTGTGGGTGCTGATGGCTTGAGGTTGTAGTCTATACAGCCAGATAACTCTACTGTGTTTGTGCCAGCATCTGGAATAATGGGATGTCCCAGGCTTTGCATTTTGGGTAGTAATTAGAAGGTCCCTGGCCAAGGCTCCATGGGTGTGTCCATACAGAGCTGTTCCTGTACATATATGGGTAATTCATTCATTACTTTATTTAATTCTTGCTGGTATTCATCAGAGGGGTCTAAGGATAAAGGTGGGTGAAACGTAGCGGGTAGTTGATCCGTTCCTTGACTGAATTAAATTTCAGTGGATGAAATTTCAGTTCAGGTAGCATCATCTCATGCTCCTGACTTTCTGTAAGAGCGTTGGAAGATACCAAACTGCCCTCTGACTTGTGCAACCATCTTTTCTGTAGCTTTCGGACTGGAAAGAGGGCAACATCAAAGATTACCTTCTCTATCACATAGCTGTCTGCCAGCGCTTACAGTCAAAAGATTTGGAATCACTTGATTCCATCACAACTCTATCTGGACACAAAATACAAATTTCCATGAAAGAGGTATGTGCCATTGTTGATTGTTTCCATGTCCATGTTACTCAGTGCATGTTTTGCATAAGTGTCCCATTCTGCACCTTCATTGTTCCACTCACATACTATATTTTCCAATGACGACAAGACTCAAATTTCTATAGCAGCCTCTAACTGAATAGATTAACATGATGGTAACTAAAGAACAAACTAAAGCTCTGTAGAGGTGATTACAAGGGGAGCAATGTCCCCTTTATGGAAGTAGTGGCACCAGCCCCAATCCAGCTTCAATATCTTGATAATTATACCAATGGAGTGAAGAAGAAATGAGAAACTTTGTCACAGGGAAAAACTTATTGGTACATTTAAGAACACCCAGGATCAAAGCTGTATTTCCACAGTTCCACAAGCACACCATGCCAGAAGGAATGAAAGTTTTATTGGAACAAAAGAAAGGACTTTCCTAGCCTCTGCTTAATCAGAAACAAACAGACAACAACCAGAAGAGGAAGTGAAACCAAACTACAGCACAGGCTTTTTGGCCCTAAGGGTTCAGGGGAAAATAACTAGACACAACTTGCCATGATATAACAAAAACTAAATTTTCCACTAACAGAGGAAGGTGATTTTGCCCATTTCCCCCTCCTGAAGACCCTGGGATTCATCCCTTATGCTGTTCCTGATTCTCCATCAACATGTTACAAAATCCTCATGTGTGCTGGGGAACAACACAAGGACTTTGAATCATGCATGAAATGGGAAGTGACTACAGTTACCCCCACCCCCCCGCTATTTCTTTATCCTCAAACTTCCACCTGCAGCTGCTATGCAGCACTCAAGTTTCACAGTGGAGCAAATCCTGGGTCCATGGGGTAGTTTACAGATGCAAAAACAGTATGGTAGGGGATCTAGTTACTTCTCCCTCTGTGCGTTGGTTGCAAACGCGAAAGAGCTGATGTACATCTGGGAGGCACAAAATTCCCTTCACACTCGTGATACAAAATCCTCAAGTTATTCGTCAAGCAACATGAGGACTTTGTAATGTGGATTCAGGTGAGGTGGCTCTATTCCACTGTATCTGAGGACGTGTGCTTGCACACAAAAGCTTATACTATGAATAAAACTTTGTTGGTCTTAAAGGTGCCACTGGACTCAGGCTTTGTAATGTATAAATGTGAGAGTTCCCAGTTGCAGGCACTGGAGTATGCATGCAGTATGTTACCCATCACTAGTACTGTTGTGAGTGATAGCCAATTGGTGCTGTCACAACCCAGCCCTTTTGTCTCAGTGCTACCACCCACTCTCAGGGCTGCCACAGAGACACCAGGGTATATCTCTTAAATGAGGGTCATTCTAACCAGCACAGTAAAAGCAATGGAAGGTCCTTTGTGGATTTTTCAATTAAGTTCAGTAGTCTAGGCATGGTGCCTGGGTTAGTGACTCAGTCCAAATTAAAAAAACAGATTAAGTTTATTACAAAGGCAATAAAACAATAAGGGTAAGGGAAAAGGGAGTATACAAAGGACAAAGCAAAGAAACAAAACCTAACTCACTACCTGTTACTAGACCAGAGGTGATAGCTCTCAGCAGCAGTAGTTCAAGAAGCAGAGCTAGTGCCAAGGAATTAGCCGTTCCTTCTTCTGGCCTAATGGCCCTCTAGCCAAGGTCACCATCCATCTCACCCAACATTCTGCCTGGAAGGGTGTATGGAATCCTCCTGCAAAGTTCCTGGCTTCTGACTTCTGAATTGTTCCAAGCAGATGCAGCATTCTTGCCTTGAAAGTTCTAGCAACCAGCTTGTGGCAACAATCCCCCAGTGACCTCCCTTTTGCTGTGCCTGCCTCCCAGCTAAACAGTCACTCAGCTGTCAAACTAATTGCTGAACCAATCACTGATCTACGCATAGCGATCTACATCAGAAGTTGTCAAAGATCTCTTAGGCTAAGGTTTTGACAGCTAACAGCTGCATGAAGTTACAGCAGCCGGTAATTAATAGCAGGTGGTTTGTGTTTGGCTGACCTGCTGTCTTAACAACATCCAGATAAAACTTAACTAACTTACTGATTCATGCAATTACTTAGGTCTCTTAAAGGCCTATCTCTTGACAGGTGCTTGTGAGAACCAGATGCTAGTCACCTAGGAGGTAGTTCTGGATTTTTCCAGGTACTACTAAATGTACTAGAAACCCCTGTAAAACTTTGTTTGCGGACACCATGGTGGAAAAAATGGTAGGGTGTTGTTGTTTTTTGTATACCATGGTCAGTGACAAATCTACAATATCTTCTTCAAGTCTCTGAAAAATTATAGTTTACGCACAGATTAAGTAGTGTAGAAACAGCAGCTGAGGTATAACCTGGAGGGAAAACACCTATGCTATTGCAAGCAAAGAGATCTAGCAGTACCTTGATTCTTCACAATAAGAATTATCTGTACATAGTCAAAGATACCCACCAAGACAAAGCTGCAGTGCACTGTTTCACTCCTGTGACTTTTTCTGTTTTTTTTTTTAAGTCATATTCACTCAAGAACTACTACTTTTAATCCAAAGGAGGCAAAAAAATATTTTGCACATATATGCCAATTATAACATGCCATCATACTTTTTGGAAGCTGTCTTTCATTGGGAATGTGTTTTATGTCCTTTCTTTTCCAGAACAGTGTATATTTAAACGAGGTGGCAAAAATAATTGACAGTGACTTTCTTGGACCAAATGGTAATATACATTTAATTGATAAGATTTTAATCCCAAACGATATACAGAATCATGGCATTTCATCCCATCTATCAGAGGTATGTCTAAAATAATATTTTTATATAAGTCATTAATTAAAAAAAATAAAACACAGAACTGTTTCAGTACAAAAATACACAGATATTGACAATGGTAGTCCAGGCTAACCTGATCTCATCAGATCTCGGAAGCTGAAGCAGGTCAGCCCTGGCTAGTATTTGGATGGGAGACCTCCAAGGAATACCAGGGTCGTGGTGCAGAGGCAAGCAATCGCAAACTACCTCTAAACATCTCTTGCCTTGAGAACCCTGTGGGGTTGCCATAAGTCAAATGTGACTTGATGGCACTTTCCACCACCATTGACAATGACACAATTGCAGATGCCCCAAATGAATCAATATCCAGATTTTAACATGTTTTCATAATGCCTACAAAATGCCACCAGCTTAGTGAGAACAGTTCTAAATGTTTCTTGTCACTGATTTGTTGAATTTGCTCAGTAAATTTAGCTATTTCAGCTTGATCATTTTGACATGGAAGGTAAACAAGACTAACACCAAGACATGGCGGCTAAAATTTTGTTAACCTTCTGCTGCTTCTAGACCAATTGAAAATATCCAATACTGCTATTAATATGAATGCTACTGAAGTACTTTATGGGCCCTAAACATATATAAGCTTCTGACCTGAGAAAATCTCAGGTGTGATCCTCCCAGTACACATAAACACCATTTTTTCTAGAGGGGGCAATGCTTGTACATTCTAGCATCAGAACCCTGATTTTCCAGGTTTTTGGTACACATGCTGAGGCTGGAAATCTGTACGGTGTCCCTTTTGAACAAAAGGTACCCGAAGTATTGCATGTAGCACACTCTCCCTGTATGTGCAGTCAAACCTTTTGCCTGAAAAGGGCTTGCATGTGTGACCGAATAGGTAAAATATCTTTGTGTATTAGCTAAAGTTGGATCACCTCTGTTGTGATTATTGTGAGCATGTAATAGTAGTGGATATAACGAAGACTTCTTGCATGGGGAAGATTGTGCACCATTTTGGGACATCTACTTAGTGAAACAGAAATTTACTTTTTAATGTTTTTTTTATGTTTTTCAGAAATCCATCACAGAAGTTGCAGAGGCTTATGGATACAAAATCTATAGCAAACTTTTAGTGGTAAATTAAGTAATTTCTTGAGCTGCAATGCTTATAATGAAAAGTCGCTTCTTAGTTACAGTGCAAAAGATGCAGTTTCTTTCAGATGCCATTCAGAATATTACAGATTTCAGAGCTGGGGTTTGAGGGGGATTGAGAATTCAGAACTGGATTCTACAAATACCGATGAACATACTCATACAGGTTGGAGTCCAAGGCATTTGTCTCTAGCAGAAAATGTTTTATATAAAACATTCTAAAAAACTGGGGTACATTCAGTGGCTTACTAGTTTTGCAGAGGCTTTGTAGCTGCCCTTGCATTAAAACTGGTAGATATGGTTGCCAATTCTGACTTGGGAAATTCCTGGAGATTTGGGGGTGGTGCCTGGGAAAGGTGGCATCTGGGAGCTCAGCAGGGATGTTAAGCCATAGTGTCTACCCACTGAAGCTGCCATTTTCTGCAAGGAGACTGATCTCTGTAGTCAGTTATAATTCTGGGAGAAATCCAGGCCCCACCTAGAGGTTGGTAATTTTGACTAAAGATTAAGTTGGTGCTCCTTCCCCTCTGCTTACCTTTTCTTGAGTGAAGCAACTGGAGAAATTGGCAATTTTTTTTGGGGGGGGGGGTATGTGCCCTGTCCCAGTCAGGTGATGGAAGAAGATGATGCCGTGCCACCATCTGTGGTTCTTATTTTATGAGGCACAGTGTCCTCAGCCACCACCACACTCTGTGGCCCAGCAGGAGCCCTGGTTGCCTTACTTGCAGGTAGAAGGTACCAGCACTGATCTGGATGGCCCAGGCTCTCCCAGTCTCATTAGATCTCAGAAGCTAAGCAGGGTCAGCCCTGGTTAGTATTTGGATGGCAGAAAGGGTTGCCAACTTCCAGGTGACTGTATCAATATATAAACACTCCGTGAATAAATTACAAACAAAAGCAGAAAGATTATATTATACAAATCCACTCAAACAGTACGAATTCTTATCAAGTTCAACGAACACCCTTATATATTCTTAAAGAGCTAGGATCAAAAAGTACTTAATACAAAGGGAAAACTCTGAATAAAGTCCACCAATCCTATGTATGAACAGTTTCAGGAGAAAAAAAGTTCCACGTCTGAAGGAGTAGCAACTATGTACGGCTGGCTTCACTGCCGCAGTTGCTTCCCGCTTCTTTAGATAGTTGGTAGATACTTTTTGATCCTAGCTCTTTAAGAATATATAAGAGTGTTCATTGAACTTGATAAGAATTTGTACTGTTTGAGTGGATTTGTATAATACAATCTTTTTGCTTTTGTTCGTAATTTATTCACAGAGTGTTTATACAGGGCTCTTTTTGTAGCAGGAACTCCTTTGCATATTAGGCGACACACCCCTAATGTAGCCAATCCTCTAAGAGCTTACAGAGCTCTTCTTACAGGGGCTACTGTAAGCTTTTGGAGGATTGGCTACTTTAGGGGTGTGTCGCCTAATATGCAAAGGAGTTCCTGCTACAAAAAGAGCCCTGTGTTTATATATTGATACAATCTCCTCCCATGAGCTCTCTTTTTTATATATAACTTCCAGGTGACAGCTGGAGATCTCCCACTATAACAATTGATCTCTAGATGACCAAGATCAGTTCCCCTGGAGAAAATGGCTGCTTTGGAAGGTTGACTGTATAGCATTATAACCCCAGTGACTTCCCTTCCTTTCCCTTCCCAAACCCCACCCTTCCCAGGCTCCACCTCCAAAATATTAAAGAATTTCTCAACCCAGAGCTGGCAGCTCTAATGGCAGACCACAAAGGAGGTCCAGGGTCACTACACAGAGGCAGGCAATGGCAAACCACCTCTGAACATCTCTGGCCTTGAAAATCCTATGGGGCTGCCATAAGCTGGCTGCGACTTGACAGCAATTTCCACCACCTCTAGAAGGTGCCAAGAAAAATAACACCCTTATAAAGGGTGATACACAAAGACACCCTGTCTCCTCCTGTGCTGCCTTATCTGTCTCTCAACAGCCATGGCACATTTCCATTCCCCATTGCCATTTCGATTCCCCGAGTATCCACTTGGCTCACTTGGGCATTGAACTGGCTTTGTACAAACTACATTTAAGGACATCGAAAGAACACTACTGACAAGTAGCTGCCAATTTCAGCCCATCAATAGCTTGCCATTAATATGCAATTTCAATATAACTGGAGTTATCATCATGGATTATTAGAGACAATTTGCTAGGCACAGACCTGATGTTTATGAATGCTGCTACACATTCCTTTTGCATTGAACAATGAACCCTTGTTTCCACCTCCAAGCAGAATAACTGTATAGGGTGTTATAAGATGTTTGCAGTATCTATAGAAGTTTTTTAGATGTCATCACATGTGAGAATTTGTAGAATCACAGATTCATTTATTGTTATCAAATTTCTACAGCCATTGCATACCATCTCTCCTTATAATATATTTATCTTTTGGTTTTGCAACGTTTGATGCGCACCAACAGTGTTTGGCCGCTCGAACTGTCAATCAGGCCTCAATCACTCCCGCCCCCCCACCCGCCCTGGAGAAAGCCAGCGGCGCCGGCCAGGAAGCTGCTGCGCCGGCCTCGGTCCTGCCCAGGAGAAAGCCAGCCAGGGAGCCGCCACGCTCCGGGATCAGGCCCTCCCCCCCACCTGCCCAGGAGACAGCCCAGCCAGCGCTGGCAGCGAGGGAGCCGCAGCGCACCCGCCCCCCATTCGCTTCTCCTTCTCCCCGCAAATCCGGGCAGACGGGAGAAGCTCCCGCAGGCCCGCGCCCATTCTCCCACCGACCTGTTCTCCCCACTTCCCACCCGCCCTTCACAGCCAACCGCGGGTGGGGGGGAGGTGAAGGCCGGCGGTGGCGCTGAGCCAGCCACCATGGCCCCATTCTCACCGCTCCCCCCCTGCCCTTCAGAGGCGGGTTAAGGCCAGCGTCGACGCTGTGCCACCCGCCGCGGGACTGCCTTCGGCATTCCTCCCCGAAATTTAGTGGCAATCGTGAAGAGGGGGGGAAGGTGAAGCCCACCGTACAGCCACCGTCACTGTCCCGTTCTCGCCACTCCCCCCCCCGCCTTCACAGGCAATTGGGGGGGATGGTGAAGGCTGGCGGCGGTGCTCTCCATTCCCCCCCCCCTTCAGGGGCAACCATAGGAGGGGGGAGGTGAAGGCTGGCGGCAGCGCTGAGCCGACTGCCGCAGGTCCGTTTCTGCCACACACACCCTAAAGAGGCAATTGCGAGGGGTGCCGGTGAAGGGTGGTGACGCTGCAGGCCCGGCTGCTACGGCCCTGTTTCCGCTGCTCCCCCCCCTTTCTCTCTCTCTCTCTTTTGGTCTCTCTCCCTTGTCTTTCATTCTCTCACTCTCCCCCTCTATCTTCCTTCCTACCTTCCATTCTCTCCCCCCCTTCCTGTCTTCCTTCCTTCCATTCTTTTTCTCTCTCTCTCCTCCTTTCTTTCTTTTTCTCTCTTTCTCTCTTTCTTTCTCTCTTTCTCTCTCTGTTTCTTTCTCTCTTTCTCTCTCTCTCTTTCTCTCTTTCTTTCTCTCTTCCCCCCTACCTTCCTTCCATTCTCTCTCTTCTCTCTCTCTCTCTCTTTCTTTCTTTCTTTCTTTCTTTCTTTCTTTCTTTCTTTCTTTCTTTCTTTCTTTCTTTCTTTCTTTCTTTCTTTCTTTCTTTCTTTCTTTCTTTCTTTCTTTCTCTCTCTCTCTCTCTCTCTCTCTCTCTCTCTCTCTCTCTCTCTCTCTCTCTCTCTCTCTCTTTCTTCCTGCCTTCCTGCCTCCCTCCCTCCCTCCCTTCTACCCATCCATCCTCCCACCTTCCGACCTTTCTAGGCCCGTTGTCTTCCAACACAACGGGCTTTGCGCTCTAGTATACAAAAAACAAAAAATCAGTTTTCAATAAAATTATAGCAGCAGTTGACACAAAACATCTACAGCGAAAGTGCACTCAACAAAAAGGGCAATTATGAAATTATTGACAAGAAATTCTCCCCTATCCCATTGAAAGCTCCTTTTAAAAGACCTGCGTGAAGTCTGGTTTCTTGTACTTGATTGACTATTTTTTTTAAAAAAACAACAACACAGATTTGGGGGGACAAATAGTGTGTGGCTAAGTTCCTTGAAGGGCTTTTGTTTGTTTGTTTCAGATGCTTGATATACAAAGATGATTTAATGGCACATGTACTATTATAGCATATTACATTCCCGCTGTTCTGTTTCTCTGTGCAGGATACAGGACTTCTTCCTTTAATTAATGAAATGATTCACCAGCCCTTCACCATGTTCTGGCCTACTGATGCGGCATTTAACTCTCTTCCTGAGGATGGGCAGAAGTGGCTGTATCATAAAGAACACCAAAGCAAACTGACTGTTTATCTCAAAGAACTCATGATCAGAAACTTGCGGGTAAATTGAGCGACAGAACAAACTATAAGCCTCCTTTCTAAAGTGCTCTTGCCATGGTCCAAGACAACACATTTCTCCCTATTGATTGATTTGCTTAATTTATATCCCACCTTTCTGTAACAATGGAAACTGAAAGCAACTTCTAATGATGATGCTGTGCATGCACGTGGATAAGCACAGTACTATTGGAAACTGAACTTGCAAAAAAAAATCTGTATCCCATGTCTGGCTGCAAGCTGTATTTGATTGAATAGAGCACTTAGGCTGCCATCCGAAGAAAATTTTCCTGGGAGTAAGACCCATTAAATAAAAATGGACTTACTTCTGAGAGGTCTGCTTAATATCACTCCCTCGAGCAATTATGCTTTAGTAACTGATGAAGGAAAATGTCAATAGTGCAACTTAATAAGGACATTCTAGCTTTATTTTAAGGCTTCAGTGTACTGCTGTAATTACATAATCAGAAAATGTTAAATATGATTTCTCTAACGAGGGATAGCTTTTCCTTATTAAATTAGAAATCATTTTATACTTCTGTATCTGAGAAGGGCATCTGTACTGAAGTGTAGATAATATGGGATCTTAGATAATTGCATTCTAAGATAATTCCAAACTTCTTGGACAAAGAACTGTTAAGAGGGAAACTTGGTACCAGTTTGTTAACCACTTATTAACCAAAATGGGGTCTGAGTTCATGGGGAAATAAACTAAAGCAGTTTGGTTTTTCTTCTCATGTGGCCATTTCTTAAAAGGTAAGGTGCAAGGGTAAATTCGTATTCTAAATGCCACTTACTTTTGCATGTTTCTAGGTCTTTCCTTCCATTGTGACACAGCCTGGACTATTTTTAACAACTATGCATGGATCTACCATCTCATTTAGTTGCAGCAGAAAGAGTCCTGTAAGTATGAGGATTTAAATTGCAAATTGATTACTCTACAAGGCTTTCTGAACAGGATGCAGACAAAAGCCTATAAAGTTATAACCTGAAATCTCCCCCCACACACACACTTTTAAACCAGTTCTGGAGAACATAAATGCTTGCTCACCATTTTATATCATTTTGGTTGGCCTGGGATAGTGGGCTAGAGAACTGAAGTGGGAGAGAGTTGCTAATTCTGGAATTTAGATTGTAACAAGAAGCAGGGAACTGTGGTACTCACGGGGAGGGGAGGAGCTCCATGTAGAGGAGGAAGCCGCTGCAGATGAGCCTGCTCCCCTTCTCCCCTTCTCGCTCTTACTTTTGGGGGGATTTAAGTATCCCCTGTATAGTTTTTTAAACTTTTCAGATTTTTCTGCGCACCTGGAGAGTACCCCAAGTGTGCAGGAAAATCTCTCTGTCCCCTAAGTGCCCCCAATGTGCGAATTTAGATATCCACACAGAGGGGGCCTCTTGGCTATTAGTATATAGACAAGTGGAGACCCGCCATTCGTCACACCTTTGCTTCCTCTGCTCACCCCCTACCTCTCTCACACTATTTCTCCCCTCTGCCCCCCTTTTCTTACTCTCTATTTCTCCTCCATGCATGTGACGTCCTCTCTCTTTCTGACCTGCCATCTTTCTCTTTGTTTTTCTGCCTCCCCACTCCATCATTCTTTCTTTCTGCCCCCATCATTCTCCCAGCCTCCTACCTGCTTCCTCCCCGCAGAGCAGCAGTAGCAGTGGTGGCAGTGCTCTCAGCCACCCACCTGCTTCCTCTCCCCCCACAGCAGCAGTGGCAGTACTCTGGGAATCACAATGGATCTCCCAGCTACAGAGATCAATTCACCTTAGGGCTACCATCTCCAGGTTGGGAAATCCCTGGAGATTTGGGGGTGGAGCCTTGGGACAGTGAGGCTTAGGGAGGCAAGCAGCCTCAGAAGGGTATGATGCCATAGACTCAACCCTCCAAAACAGCCATTTTATCCAGGGGAACTGATCTCTGTTTCCTGGACAACAGTTGTAATTCTGGGTGATCTCCATGCCTCACCAGGGGGCTGGAAATGGTGGTTCTCATGGAGGAAATGGCTGGAAGGTGGAGTCTATGGCATTACACCAGTCCGAAGTTCTTCCCCTCCTCAAATCCCACCCTCTCCAGACTTCACCCCTCAAATGTCCAGGGATTTCCCAACCTGGAGTTGGCAACCCTATTTCCTTCCCATCCAACAGCCCAACCTACCTTTATCTGCCTCTCTGTCTTCTGCTTTCCATCTCCACCCCCCAGCCTTTACCTAGGGAAATTACAGTCTTTCTCCACAGTGGGGACCAAAGCAGCTTTCATTATTCTCTCATCCTTTGTATCTGCACAACAACCTTGTGAGGTTGGTTAGGCAGAAATATGTGACTGGTCCAAAATCACGTAGTCAGCTTCCATTGCAAGATGGGGATCTGAACCTGGGTCTTGCAGACCCTACTTTGAAGCTCTAACTGCTGCACCTCACTGGCTTTCATAGGGTGGCTGCTGATGAATGCTGGCAAGCAGCCAAGGCTAGGTGAGTCATGCAAATCAGGGGGGACCTGGCAACCCTAGACTGCTGCCAGGCCTAGTGTTGCCAACCTCCAAATGGGCCCTGGAGACCCCCTAGAATGACAACTGGACTGTAGACAGCAGAGGTCTGTCTCCCTGCAGAAAATGGCTGCTTTGGAGGGTGCACTCTGTGGCACTATACCCAGCTGAGGCCTCTCCCTTCCCTTCCCAAACCCAGCCCTCCTTAGAGTCCACCACAAAATCTCTAGAAATCCCCCAGCCTGGCCCTGGCAACTCTTGTGAGGCCTGGCCCCAAGGCCAAAAGAGGCCTGGAAAGGGCCCTCCCTCCAACCCTTTTACCAACAGAGCCAGTTAGAAGCCCCCCCCCCCGAACATTCTAATCTCTCACCATTGATGCCTGGAGTTAGGTCCCTGCAGAGGCCATTTCAGAAGGTTTTGGGGGAATTCAACCGTCCCTGAAAGGATTTTCTCAGTTTTTGGATTTTTCTACAAACCCAGGAAGTCTACTGACTACGTAGGAAAAGCTGTTGGGGGAGAGTGAGCCCCCTGTTGGTGGAAATAGGCATCCACACATTTTGGCTATTAGAATAAAGATAGTTCTGTTTTCAGAATGCAGCTGCCTTTTGTGTTTTCGTGTGTTGTGCCACTTCTGATGATAGCGTTATTGGTGGGATCAGTTCAGACTTCCCCTCATGGGTTCCCTCTGTTCTGGGTGGGGTTTTTTTTGCACAAGTGCTGAAGCATTTGAGCATTTCAGCAGCCTCATTTTTTTCGCCTTCCATACATGAGACTAGCCCCATTTACTCTTGTGTAAAATGCAGTAGGTTCTCAAACAGTAACCCTGAAGCACAAAAGATAATTTATTTGCTCAATCACTTGGCCCCTGATATTTTTAAACTGGAAAAAAAAAGAATGTAACAAAAAATAGAAGGGTTTTTGCAACTGGGGAGAAAGGTGGAAAGGGTCAAAAGAAGATCTGGTGGATTTTACATGAGAGTAGCTCCATTGGCTTCAATACTAGTATCTCTACTTTCATGTAAAGCAAGAGGGGGACATGATCATGGCTTTCTCAGGCTGGGGAGAGAGGCAGACCAGACCAATCAGATGAGACACACACACATACTCACAAGGCAGGGCAAAGAGGAAGGTGCCCCCAATGAGAATGACTGCTTATTTCAATGCAGTCACCTTCCATTGCTGAAAAGTTTCAGCACTGGGATGCATTTTTTTAAAAAAAGAACCCAAACCCACTCACCCTTTCTGCACAGGTTTTGGCGAGCAGGTTGTGCCAGTGGCTACCAATGTGAAAAACTTAATTCAGATTTCAAGCAGAAGTGTTATCGCAAATACATTTCGCTTTGAGAAAAAGTGCGGGAGAAACCAGTTTTATGAGGCATGGGGGAAAAACAGGCAAGAAATGAGACAGCTGTAGGATGTTTATGAAGTTGTCTAACACAATAAAAAGTGGATTTTTTAAGGCAGTGTGGAAGATGCCTGTGTGTTAAGTGCCATCAAATCACTTCCAACGTTTGGGGACCCTATGAATTAATGATCTCCAAAACATCACATTGCTTCCTCCTTATGGGGACTCTATGAATTAATGATCTATCATAAACAGCATTGCTCAAGTCTTATACACTGAGGGCTGTGGCTTCTTTCATTGAATCAATCCATCTCATGTTGGGTCTTCCTCTTTTCCTGCTACCTTTTCCTAGCATTATGGTCCTTTCCAGTGACTCTTGTTTTCTCATAATGTGACCAAAGTACGATAGCCTCACTGTGGTCATTTTAGCTTCTGGGGAGAATTCAGGCTTAATTGATCTAGAACCCACTTATTGGACTTTTTGGTGGTCCACAGTATCCATAAAACTCTTTTCCAACACCATATTCCAAATGAATCACTTTTCTTCCTGTCAGCTTTCTTTGTTGACCACCTTTCACATCCATACATAGTAATGTGGAATACTGTGGTATGAATGATCTTGATTTAGGTCACTATAGAGACTTCCTTATACTTAGGAATCTTTTTCTAGCACCTTCCCAGTCTCAATCTCCTTCTGATTTCTTGGCTGCAGTCTCCCTTTTGGTTGATGGTGGAGCCAAGGAATGGAAAAGCTTTAACAGTTTCAGTTTCTTCACCATCAACCTTGTAGTTGTATAATTTCCCAGTAGTCATTACCTTTGTCTTCAAATGTTCAGCTGTAATCCTGCTTTAACTTTCATCAGTAGTAATTTCAGGTCCACTATATTCTGCCATTAATATGGTATCATCTGCATATCTCAAATTGTTAATGTTCTTTCCATCAATTTTCACTCCACCTTTATCTACATCTAATCTAGTTTTTCTTATATGTTCTGCATATAGATTGAAGAGACAGGGAGCTAAAATACATCCTTGTCTGACACTGTTGCTAATTGGAAACCATTCTGTTTATCTGTATTTTATTCTAACAGTAGTCTCTTATCCAGAATGTAAGTTATGCATCAAAACAATCAGATATTGTGGCACACCCATTTCAATCAATCCAGTTACCTTTATTGGCATATACATACCCATTTCTCTTAAAACCAACCATAGCTTTTCAAATGCTTTGCTGTAATCTATGAAACACAAGCTGATTTTCTTCTGAAATTCTCATGCATGCTGCACTAACCAACATAAATTTACAGTCTGATCTCTGGTGCCTCTTCCTTTTCTGAATCCAGCTTGTAAGATTTTGTGCATAATTTTACTTGTGTTCTTCTGCATAAGTGGATTTTTGCTGATTGTTGCTTTTAATAGCAGCCAAGAAGCAATAAGTGGCAGGGTTGAACTTCACATACTGATTTGAACACCACCTTCAGCTATCTCTCTCCTTCTTTGTTGCCTTGCAGGGATACATTAAGGTAGACAAGGCAAGAATTACACACAGCTACATGGAATTTAATGTGGGTATTGCTTATGGTATTGATCAGCTGCTGGAACCTCCAGACCGGGGATCTCGCTGTGATGAGTTTCATCCCGCTGTGATGTCGGTGAGTGCTCAGAGCTTTAAAACATGCACACTTATCAGTGTGAACATCAGTCACTTAAAGGCTCCTTTCCAAACCCGTAGTCTAGAAGAACTGGGTCACCTTTCTATGTAGAACAAAACTAACAAAGCCTAAATGAAGTCAAGGGTGTCTTTTGAGAAAGTGGTAACTCTAGCAATAACAAATTACTACAGTAGAACAGGCAGTTAGTTAATATTTTAAGAAATGGTGAGTGCACAACCAAAATGTTTTTCTTGTGTGAATGAAGAGGGAGAAAGAGATTTTGCTGCTGAGATGTGTGAAACTAGAAGCCCAGCTAGGCAGGCGAAAGGGTTGTGGGAAAGGTTAACTGTTCCTTCCTTCAGCCTGCCAGTTCTTCCATGCAAATACCTCCTTTGCTTCCCACCCCAGCATTCTCATTACTACAACAAACATAGGTTTTTGAAATTTCAACCCCCCAAATGAAGTCAGGTTGTGTTATGATATCTGAGATTATGTCTAATGACCAGTTCATGTGATAAAGTCCTTGTGGCTGCCATGAAGGGTTTGAATCAGATGTGTGCTGGGAGTTGGGCACTTCCTAGGCAAAATGGGCCCAATTCAGATTTGGAATTGAGTGTGTATAAAACGCAGGCCTTAGCCCACCCCACCCTCCTGCAATATTTTCCTGATGAGATAGTTGAAGAGAACCACTGTGTGCTCCACTGAGAAACTTATCTGTAACTATCCGTGACACGTAGAGCACAGAAATATACCCCCACAACACAGGAGCCAGTCTGAAGAAAAGGCTTCTGGTATGGGATACATGGTGTCCTGATGTGTTCTGGCTTTGCTCCCAGAGCATACGGAGGATCTTTATGACAGGGTGGGCTATACAGCCTGCCGCAGATCTCCCCAGGCAGGGGAGTGACTAGCAACGAGCATTGGCCTGAGTGGGAGTTGAGATCGGCTGATAGCGGGGCTTTAAAGAGCGCCATGACCAGCCTTGATCCCCTCCCCCCAAGAGGGCACTTCGGAATTTCTCTAAAAGACCCCATCAAGTTGGATTCTCAACATAAGAACGCATGACCCAGACCTCCAAGACATTCTACGGAAACTGATACCAAGGAAACACTGCTATAACAAGACACGGACTTTGAAGGTAACTTTTCAAAATTGCTCACTGGAAACGCGCTGATCCCGAGAATAAACAACATCCGATGTAGCGCATGATCATGCTGTATTCTGTGTACTAACACCAACTCCGAAAAACGCGGTTAAACAGCAAAAAAAAAGGCCAAAAAGCCGGTTTGTTGATCATTCCTGCGGTCGGGATATTGACTTTAAAATAGAAACTAACACCAAGTCCTGCGAGAATCAGTGTGGAAAATTACTCAAGCTGCAACAGAAATCACCAGAACAGGAAGTGAACTCAGACCAGACAAGTAGCATTTCCTAGAGACGACCAAGGAGGCCGGAAGAAGGGAGGAAACCAGAAGTCAAGGGGGACGATTAAGATTGCCGGACAGGAAGTAAACAACAGGAAGAGCTATTTACCATAGAGAAATTGCGCCCGCCATTTTGAGAAGGTCGAAACGATTTATTCGGATTTTAGCCAAAAGACTTAACAGAAAAAAGTGAAAATAGAGCGGTTTAACTGGGCACAAGAAGAGCTTTAATTTGATGTAAGTTTTGTGATAATTGTAAACAACGGCTTACGATCTTCGGCAACAACAGAGGGCGAACTCTTGGTCCTCCCCGAAAATGGCTGCTAAAGAGAAGAAACTACAGGGCATGATGGAAGCCATGGAAAAACGGGTGATGGATGCTATACAAAAAATGGAAAAAACTCTAGGAAAAGTGGCTGATGAAGTAACTGACTTGAAAAAAGACTTGGCTGGGATTACAAAGGAAATACAGACGCTGAACAAAAGAACAGACGAGGTGGAGGAGAGAGTGAAAGGAGTGGAAACTGGTGTATCTGAGGTTGCTAAAGAAGCATCAAAAGCCAATGTAATGGTGGAGTATAACGGAATGCTTAACCATCTGAGATTTAGGGGAATCCCTGAAGATAAAAATGAGAATATCCACTCAGTCATGGTGGATGCTATTGCAGATTTTTTAAAACTAGAAGAGGAGAGGGTGGCGGCACATATTGATTTGGTATACAGAGTCAACTCTGCGATTGCACAAAAGAAAAAATTACCCAGAGATGTGATTGTCCAGTTTATATCCAAAAGATTGAAAGAAGACTTGTTTAAGCCACAATTTCAGGAAGATTTCACAATTGACAACAAGAAAATTATGATACTAAAGGAACTACCCAGAACAATTCTTCAGGACAGACGACTTTTTAAAGACCTGACCGACAAACTGAAAACAGAGGGCATTAGATACAGATGGGAAATTCCAAAAGGTGTCAGCTTTACATTTAAACAGAAGAGAGTCACCATCAAGTCAGTAGAGCAAATGACCAAGTTCATTAAAGACAATTTTAAAGATTCTGATAAATAAATATAAAGCCAACATGGAGAGTCAAATTATTTCTTGGAATGTTAATGGACTTAATTCACCCCAAAAAAGAAAAAAATATTAGGCTATGGTTGGAAAAACAAAAATGTGATATTGTTTGTTTACAAGAAACACATATTAAAAAGACTGATGTTAAATTTCTGATTCAAAGTAGATTAGGAGAGGAATTTTACTCCCTCTCCTCACAAAAGAAAAAAGGAGTTGTTACATATGTAAAAAAAGAATTGGAGCCAAAGGAAATTTTTAAAGACAAAGAAGGAAGATTCTGGGCAGTGGAAGCTATGCTTCAGTATAAAAATACCTTAATTGTAAATCTCTATGCCCCGAATGGAGCCAAGGAAAAATTCTTTCAAGATTTGTGGGAACAATTACAACAGTTAACCTATGAGCAAATGATATTGATGGGTGACTTTAATGGTACTTTTAATAATGCTATTGATAGAAAATCAAAAAAAGGAAATGAAGGTATAGGTAAACTTCCGAAAGTATTTTTTCAAATGGCAAAACATGAGCACCTGGAAGATGCATGGAGAACTAAAAATCCTAAAGACAAAGACTATTCTTTTTACTCATCAAGACATGAGTCTTTCTCAAGAATAGACATGATGTGGATGACCGAGAACTTGATCTTGCAAACACGTAAAATTGAAATATTACCTAGAATTCTTTCTGACCACAGCCCAGTAAAGTGGTCAACATATGTCAAAAGAAAGAAATTTCGATGGAGACTCAATGAGGATTTACTGGACAAACAAAATATTGTGGACAAAATAAGGACGGAAACCAAAACGTATTTTCAACTAAATTTAAATAAAGATGTACAAACGCAAACGGTATGGGAGGCATATAAAGTTGTGATGAGAGGACATCTAATTGCAATTAACAACAATGAAAGAAAACAACAATTCAAAATAGATAAAGAAATTATGGAAAATATCCAAAAGAAAGAAGCAGAACTTAAGAAGAGACCTGGCAAAAAGAAAATTTTGAGAGAGCTGAGGATCCTAAGGGAACAATACGATGCGAGGTTAAATAAAGAAGTGTATTGGAATTTGAAAAAATTGCAACAGAAGTCCTTTGAAGGAGCGAATAAACCTGGGAAATACTTGGCATGGCAATTGAAGAAAAGAAGAGAGAACAAAACAATAATTAAACTGAAAGATGAGAATAGAGAAATTATAGACCCAGGAGGGATCCGGAGAGAATTTTATAAATACTATGCTACTCTTTTTCAAGCAAAACAGATGGATCAACAAAAAATTCAAGACTATTTATCAAAAGTGAATTCGACACAACCAAGCTCAGAAATAAAAACAATGTTAAACGCTGTGATAACTAAAGAAGAAATCAGCAAATCAATAGGAGAAGCAAAAATCTCCAAAGTTCCAGGACCAGACGGTTTTTCAGCCAAATTCTATAAGAAACTTCAAGAAGACCTGGCACCGGTTCTAGAGATTCTTTTAAATGAAATTAGACAAAGCGGGAAGATTCCAGATTCCTGGAATGAAGCTGCAATCACCTTAATACCGAAAGAAACTCAAGATTTAACTAATGTTAAAAATTATCGACCAATTTCACTCTTGAACAATGATTACAAAATTTATGCAAAAATTCTAGCAGAACGCCTTAAAAGGTATTTGAAAGACACTATTGCCGAAGATCAGGCTGGGTTTTTGCCAGGTAGGCAAATAAAAGACAATATGAGGGTGGTTTTAGACGCAATAGAGTACTATGATAAGCACCCGGAAAAAGAGGTTGGCTTTTTATTTTTAGACGCGGAGAAGGCATTTGATAACTTGAATTGGGAATTTATGTTCAAAGTGATTGAAAAATTGCAGATGGGCGCAGAATTTACAAGAATGATTAAATCAATATACAAAGAACAAAAGGCTACGGTGATTGTAAATGCAGAATCAACAGAAGCGTTCCGGGTCAGAAAAGGGACTGGACAGGGCTGTCCTCTATCGCCATTGTTATTCATCTGGATTTTGGAGATTCTGCTGCAAATGATCAGAGACGATGATAACATAAAAGGTTTGAGTATTAGAGGTTTTTCATACAAATTAAGAGCATTTGCTGATGATATTATGTTTATTGTTGAAGATCCCGTCAATAACATGCCTTTGGTATTTGAAAAAGTAAAAGAGTTTGGTGACCTCGCAGGGTTCTATGTAAATAAAAATAAATCGAAAATATTGTGTAAAAACATGAATGTTACAAAGCAACAAATCTGACAAAATCTGACAGAATGTGAAGTGGTTAAAAAGGTTAAATATCTGGGAGTTGACATTACAATGAAAAATATTGGTTTGTTTAAGAATAATTATGAAAAATTGTGGGTTTTGATAAAGCGTGATTTAGAAAAGTGGGAAAAACTTAGATTATCTCTTCTTGGAAGAATTGCCGTTGTCAAAATGAATGTACTGCCCAGGTTAATGTTTTTATTTCAGACAATACCAATTGTAAAAGATGTGAAAGTGTTGGTGAAATGGCAAAGAGAAATTTTTAAATTTATCTGGGCAGGAAAGAAGCCAAGAATTAAAATGAAAATAATGTGTGATATCAAAGACAGAGGTGGCTTCCAAGTCCCGAATTTGCGTTTGTATCATGAAGCTGTATGTATGTCTTGGTTAACTGACTGGGTTAATTTGGAAAATAGAAAACTTTTGGCCCTTGAGGGTCACGATTGCAGATTTGGCTGGCATGCCTATCTTTGGTATGGGAAAAATAAAGTAGACTCAATGTTTAAGCATCATTATGTAAGGAGAACATTGTTTGATGCATGGACGAGATACAAGAACACAGTTCCTGATGAGAGGCCTTTGTGGATTGCTCCTGCTGCAGTTATTCATCCCTTTTCAGAATATAAAGGTAATGATTGGTTGAAATACCAAGAGTTGCTTCAAAAGGAAGGGAAAAAATATGTTTTAAAACCAAATAATGAATTAGAATTTGAGTATGGATGGTTACAATATTGTCAAATACGGGATATTTACAAAAAAGCCTGTAAAGAAGTTGGTTTTAGAGCTAAGAACGATAAGTTTGAAGATATATGGTTGAAAAAAGAGCGAAAAATGATATCAAAGATGTATAAAACCTTGTTGACTGTATATACTTTGGATGAAACTGTTAAAGAGCAAATGATAAAATGGGCCATAAATATGAACAAGGAAATTTCTATGGAAGCATGGGAATTTTTGTGGAAAAAAGCTTTTAAAATGTCAACCTGTGTCAATGTAAAAGAAAATTGTTATAAGATGATGTACAGGTGGTATATGACACCAATAAAGATTGCTAACATTAGTATGGATAAGAACTTGAGTAATAAGTGTTGGAAATGTAAAAAAACAGAGGGTTCTTTTTACCATATGTGGTGGTCATGCGATAAAGCAAAGGTATACTGGTCAAATGTACATTGTGAGATGCAGAAAATATTAAAAATTCCTATTAGGAAAAGTCCGGAACTTCTTCTCTTAGGTTTGACAATGGAAAAAATTCCACAAGAAAAAAGGACACTATTATGGTATATGATTACATCAGCGAGAATGGCTTTTGCTCAACAATGGAAAGCGGAGAAGGTGCCAGATATACATGACTGGTTAAGAAAACTGCTGTTTTTAGCCGAAATGGACAAAATGACGAAAAAACTAAATGGACAAATGGCAGAACAATATCTAAAAGACTGGGAAGGCCTGAAATTGTATATGGAAACCGAATATAAAATGAAAGGAAAAATGTACAATCTTGATTTGTATTGAAACTGAATGAGAAATGAACACTTGATTGTACTGTACCTTTATTGGAAATTATGTTTGAAAAAGTCAGGTTTTTATGTATCTGAATTGTGTTACCTGGTTTGTCAATTGTTATAAGTCTAAACTTGATTACCTTTTAACTTTCTTTTTTGTTATTAGCAGTGTTGGAAGCCTATTAGGGGGGGTGGGGGGATGGGATGAAAATCTTTTTAAATTGTATTGGTAACGATGTTTAACAATGTTGAATGCATCCCAATAAAAATTTTGTTTAAAAAAAAAAAAACACAGGAGCCAGTCAGAGCAGTGCTAGTAGGAGCTGAGTATTGGGAAAGAGTTAGGAGGTAGGATTTGAGGGTTAAGAGAGGGTTGAGAGAGAAGAGTTTGTCTAGAAGTATTTCCCCAGATCAGGGGTGGGAATGAGCAGGAGTCCAGCAGCACCTTCATGACTAACCAAATGTGAGGTGTGGTAGGAGCTTCTGTGAGCAGGGCTTTTGGCAGGGGTGGGGCAGCAGGCCACCACAGCGCTCCTCCATGAGGGGGCATGCCCTAGGCAAAAGTCTAAATTTTTCTATGGGCGTGCCAGCCTAGCAGTTCGAAAGCAAGAAATTGCAAGTAGATAAATAGGTACCACTTCGGTGGGAAGGTAACAGCGTTCTGTGTGCCTTGGTGTTTAGTCATGCCGGCCACATGACCACGGAAACGTCTTCGGACAGCGCTGGCTCTTCGGCTTTGAAACGGAGGTGAGCACCGCAATCCTAGAGTTGGATTCGACTGGCTTTCAAGCAAAGGAACCTTTACCTTTTTACAATGTTAGAAGATGAGCAAGTGAATGAAGATGGCATAGTTAATGTTGTTAGGTCCCATGATCACGTTGTCTGGGTGTATGTGGCAGCAAAGTTGGCATCTGGGTTTATTGCAAGCTCTGGTATCAGTGTCCATGTTCAAGTTAGATGTTGTATTATTGTGAGTGAGGAGTTTAAGATCGGGGGTTGTCTGTGTGCAAGAAAAGCCCTGCCCCCCAGAGCTTGTCAAAAAGAACCGTCATTATTCAGTAGAGGCTGTAAGTTGTTGATGATTCGTTGAACTGTTTTGAGTGAGAGCTGTATGTGACCACTAGTGGTGTTCTGTTATTGTCTCTTTGGGGCCAGTCTTGTAACAAGCCTTTTCTTGGTATCATTCCGGCTTTAATCTGTGTCGTCATCAGCTGGATATTTTTGTTGTAAATGGTTTGTTGTAGATCCCTCAGGTGAAAATACCTCACAAGGAGGTAGTGTCAAATCCCCAGCTCTCCCTTCCAGCAGCTGATACAAATGTATTCCCTTCCCCACTCTTCCTGCATTGAGAGTTCAGGAGCTCACTTTGTTAAGTTTCCTTGTCAAGGAAACAGCACGCTCAGAGGTATTACAGTAGGCCGGCAGGGTTTTGCTAGGTCCTCATTTTTTACACAACCCTTCTGTCTGTGTTATCTTTTGTTACTATATGACCGTGTCCGGCCTCATGTTCATAAAAACTTGAATAGTGAGTGATAAAATGTAACCAAGTCATGTTTTGTCTACAACTGAACATTAGCCAGTTGATGGTGCTGTTCAGGGCTATTTTTGGGCAGGAATGCACAGGAACGGAGTTCCGGATGGCTTCCGAGTTTGCCACACCTACAGCCTCCCCCCCTTGGGTTCCCCAGGCACCTCACAAGCCATGGGGCACCTGGGGAAGCCAAGCCAATCCAGGGAGGGAGCTGCATGGTCAGAGGTGTGGCCTAATATGCTAATGAGTTTCTGATGTTGGGTGTGGCCTATTATGCTAACGAGTTCCTGCTGGGTTTTTTCTACAAAAAAAGCCCTAGTGCTATCATTTTAACCACCTTCTAATTGAAGGGATGTGCTACAGGGGAATTTAATTGCCCCAACTCTGGTGATGTGCCAGAGGTCTTACTGTAAAAAGAGTTGTATTTACCTCAGTTGTATGTTTCCCTGAAAGAAACTTTGTTCT
This sequence comes from Gekko gecko, assembly GCA_029375565.1. Classification (NCBI taxonomy): domain Eukaryota; kingdom Metazoa; phylum Chordata; class Lepidosauria; order Squamata; family Gekkonidae; genus Gekko; species Gekko gecko. The sequence continues at coordinate 98,401,296 of JAPDNY010000002.1, read as the reverse complement.
TGTTCATTTTTTAAAAAACAAACCATCGTGTACCTCTCCTCAAACCAGTTTTCTTATTTTAATTTCCTACTGAAATCTCAGAACACTGAGATAGATTGAAACTGTGTGGTGCTGGAGAAAAAAATCCTGTTGGGTGGTATCTAGCCTGCTGGAAATCAATCACAGCATCATTGCATGTAAGTTTCCCAGTGGAATAAGGACTAGTCCCCTAGGGCTGTTTTAGGTTGGAAAATGGCATGGTGGGGATAGACTGAAGCATGTCATGGTCCTGATCCACACTGAGCCCTTCATATGCCTGGAAAGCATAGACACCTCAGTACACTTGTGCTCCAAAATCCTCATGGCAGCTCAAGGACTTTGTATTGTATGAATATTCTGGCTAATGCAAGTGTGGAAGTTCTCTCCTATGTATGCTTTTTCTCCCTAGGTCTCTGAATGTGGCTCCTGTCATTATCAGCCTCCATGTCCTTTTGGATCAGTTGAACAAGTAAGTTTTGCTTGAAGGATTCATATAAAAAATGCTGAACATGACTCATATGATGTGTTCCTTTAGGCATTGTAAAGTACTGGGTTTCGGGCCTCATGACTCGGACGACGACATAAGAGAAGACGCGTTTATTCGTACTTCACATAAGACAAGAACACACAGTAACGGCCGGAGGCCAACTATATACAGTTAGGGGGGACGGCCCTATATTCCTATTGGCGGGTTTGAATCGCCCGCCAATGCTGCCATTGGTTCACTACTGGCGAGCTCAGGAACCTAGTCCCTATTGTTCTCAGAGAGCGAAGCTTGGCTGTATTTCGCCAGCTCTGCCTTCTGATCCCAGGACACAACACCCCTCCCCCATAGTTCGTCTCCTATCAGGTGACGTAGTCTTTTAAGTATGTTGGTGCCCTCCGTTCTCTTAGCGAACGTCGGGGGCCGGTACCGGACTGGCGGGGCCCCTATCGGGTGGTCCGCCAGCACAAGGAGCTTGGATCTCTGGTAGTAGCCGAGGCGGTGATGGTGGCGGCTGTAACGGCGGTGGCAGCGGCGGCGGCGGTTCAGCTGTCACCGGGGCCCCTCCGGATTCCGTGGACTTTCTGGCGCTGGCTCCGCTGTCGGTGCTTGCGGTCGATCGGATGATGGGGCGGCGGCAGCATTTCCCGGTAACTGGATCTCTGTGTCGGGGTCTTGCCGCCTCTGGAGCTGGTTGACGTGTTTACAGAGGACCCGGTCCCCATCTGTTAGGACTTCGTATGACACTGGCCCGGTGGGTTTTAGGATGCGCCCGGCCACCCACTGCGGCCCCGCCCCGTAGTTCCGGAAGTAGACAGGGTCTCCCGGTAGGAAGCTTCGGGGCGCCTCCCTGTTCTCGACCAGCTTTCTCTCTGGGGCTCGGTCCGGGTGGAGTCTGTCTAATAAGGTGGTAGGGCGGCGGCCCATTAATAGTTCTGCGGGGCAATGCCCAGAGATGGGGTTTGGGGTGGTGCGGTATGTGAGAAGGAAGCGGGCCAGCCGGAACTCCCAGTCCCCCTCCGTTATGCGGCTCAGGGCCTCTTTGGCGGTGCGTACCGTCCTCTCCGCCTGTCCATTGGTTGCCGGGTGGAAGGGCGCTGATCGTATGTGCCTGATGAGGTTCCTTTCGAGGAACGCTTGAAACTCAGCAGATGTGAACGCTGCCCCGTTGTCCGACACGATGGTGTCGGGTAACCCGTGCGTCGCGAATATTTTCCGCAGGGCCCTTATTGCCGCTTTGGCAGAGGTGGTAGACACTGGACTTATTTCCACCCATTTTGAGTAGGAGTCTACCGTCACCATGAACTGGAGCCCCTGAAACGGCCCCGCAAAGTCTATGTGTAGGCGTGACCACGGCTTGTGGGTAGACTCCCAGCTTTGGGTTGGCGCTCTCGGGGGATTGGGGCGGACTTCCTGACACCGTGTGCACCCTCGGATCCAGGTTTCGATTTCGGCGTCCATCCCGGGCCACCACACGTAGCTCCTTGCCAGAGCTTTCATTCGTACCATGCCGGGGTGGGCCTCGTGCAGCGTTTCTAGAACCCCTTGTCTCATGGGCCCCGGGATGACCACCCTGTCCCCCCATAACAAGCACCCTTTTAAGGCGGATAACTCTTCCCGCCTGGCTTTGTATGCCGTGAACTCTGGCCCTGTCGGTTCCGCTGGCCATCCCCTCACCACCCAGTTTAGGACCCGGGAGAGAATGGGATCTCGGGACGTGCGGGCGGCCACGTCAGCTGCCTGAAGGGGGGGTTGGCAGCTCCTCCATTAGCAAGACTGCGGGAGCCGGGGCCGGATCTTCCCCTGTATGCGGCAGCGGCAGGCGGCTCAAGGCGTCGGCATGACCCAGCGCCTTGCCCGGCCGATGCTCCAACTGGTACTGGTAGCCCGCTAAAAACAAGGACCAGCGCAACACCCGGGGCGACAATACCTGCGGCGTTTGTTTGTCCGCCGCGAACAGACCCAGGAGCGGCTTATGATCGGTTACGAGCGTGAAGGGCCGCCCGTACACAAAGTTGTGAAACTTTTTAACCCCCGCCACCAGTGCCAAGCCCTCCCGGTTGATTTGTGCATAGTTCCGCTCCGCGGGGGACAGCGTGCGGGAGTAATAAGCCACCGGGACTTCCCTTCCATCCGGTAGCTTGTGTGCCAAGACTGCCCCGACCCCATACGGTGATGCGTCGCACGCAAGGATTACCGGGAGCTTTTCATCAAAGTGGGCAAGCACCGCGTTAGAAATCAAGAGTACTTTAACCCCCGAAACGCCGCCGCCTCCCTCGCTCCCCATGCCCAAGGTGTCGCCTTATCCAGCAGCCTGTGCAGGGGTTCGGCCACGGCGGCTTTGTGGGGGAGAAAGGCGTGGTAAAAGTTCAGGAGGCCTAAGAACGCCTGGAGCTCCGCCTTGGACTTCGGGGCGGGGGCCTCCACGATGGCCTTCACCTTGTCCCTCGCCGGATGCAGGCCTGTTGCGTCTACCCGGTACCCCAAGAACTCCACCTCCGGCACCCCGAGGAGGCACTTTTCCCGCTTCACTTTCAGCCCCGCGGCTTGGAAGCGTCCCAGTACAGTTCGGAGGCGGGCGGCGAAGCTTTCCGGGGTGGTCGCGGCGATGAGGACGTCGTCGAAGAACGGCGTCACTCCAGGGATCCCTTTTAACAAGTCGTCCATGAGATTTTGGAAGATCCCTGGGGCCACACTGACCCCGAACTGCAGCCGCTTCACCCTGAAGGCGCCCCGGTGGGTTACAATGGTTTGCGCCTCGGCCGTGGCTGCATCCACCGGGAGTTGCTGGTACGCCAGCGCGAGATCCAGCTTTCCAAATATGCGCGCCCCCGCCAGTGTTGCTAAGACGTGGCTGACCACGGGTACGGGGTATGCGTGCGCCTGAAGTGCCTGGTTAATGGTGCACTTATAATCCGCGCAGATGCGGATTTCCCCATTTGGCTTAACGGGTGTCACAATCGGGGTCTCCCATCGAGCGTTCGGGACAGGCTCTAGGACTCCCTGGGCCACTAGCCGGTCCAGTTCGGCCTCTATTTTAGGGCGGAGGGCCAGGGGCACGGTGCGGAAGCGCCGTCGGATGGGCGTCACTGTGGGGTCTAAGTGGAGCCACACCGGGGGCCCTTTATAACACCCCAGTTTCCCGTCAAAGACTTCGGGAAATTCCTTGCACACCGCCCCCCAGTCGCGCATCCCGCACTTATTCACTCCCCCAATTGTGATGCCTAGGGCCTCAAACCATGCCCGCCCCAGGAGACTCACGAGATTTCCCTCCACCACCACCAAGTCCAAGTTCCCCTCAAAGTCTCGGTATTGCACTCGGAAAGTGCCGACTCCCCGGATGGGGACAGGGTTCTTTTGAAAGTCCACCAAGCTTAGTGGCGATGGACGTAGAGGGGGTCCCCCTGACGGGCAAAGTCTTTTAAAGTGTCCATGGAAATGATGGACGCCGCCGATCCCGAGTCCACCTCCATGCAGCAAGGGGACCCCTCGATCCGCACGGTTACTTGGATCTTCGGGGTGGAGGAGAGGTTGGGGTTGGGGAGGCGAAGTACCTGCAGCGGTTGGTCGGTGAGGTGGTTCAACTCGGCGACCTCTTCCGTCGTCTCGTAGGCGGTGGACGATGCGTGATGCGGTGGGGCCGACGATCTCGAATTCCGGGGGCCCTTGGATCGGCAGACCCGTGCGAGGTGTCCCTGCTTTCCGCACCCGTGACAGACAGCATCCCGGAACTTGCAGGATTTCCTTGCGTGGCCTTCCCCGCAGCTGGCACAGACGACCCGGTTGCCGGAAGGCTTGGCTGGCTCTCTGTTGGCCTGCTGGAACGGCGCCGGCCGGCGTTGTTGAGGTCTGAGGGCGAAGACCTCTTCCGTGTCCTCATTCCCGGGGCTTGGACTCCTTCCGACCACCTGGGCGGCCGCGGCCGGGCGTTCCCCTTCCGCGGCCTCGTGGGCTGTTGCGGCGTCTAGGGCCTCGTCCAAGGAGAGCTTCCGGTGCCCAACCAACTTACGCCGCAGCTTGGAATCCGCCAGGCCCCACACGAACTGCGTCAGCAGGTTGTCCTCCACCTTCGGGAATCCGCAGTCCACCGCGAGCGCCCTTAGCGCGGCCAGGAAGGTGGCAATGGATTCCCCTTGGGCCTGGACTCGCCTCTGGAAATCCATCCTCTTGGCCAGGAAGGTCGGCCGGGGGCTGAAGTAAGCATTGAGGACATCCAGGATCTCCCCAAACGAGCTCTCCAAGGCCGTGCGTGGCACCAAGAGGCTCTTGGCGAGGCGGACGGTTTGGGTGCCGCAGGCGTTCAGCAGGATCGCTCGTTTCTGGTCGGGGTGGCAGATTTCGTTGAGCTCCAAATAGCTGATGAGCTGGTCGACCCATGCGTCCCAGGTTTCTGGCTGCGACTGATCGAAGTGCTCCAGTGTTACATGAGAAGCGGCCATGGTTCTGTCTGGTAAGGCGAGCGCCGGGGCGAGCGGTGCGGTGCTGCTCTCGGGGTCAGCGATGCGATGCTCGGCGAGCGGTGCGTGCTGCTCGGGGTCAGCGATGCGATGCTCGGCGGTGTCCTTTTCGTCGCTCATGGAGTCATGGAAGGCGTTGAAATCCCATCCTCGTCGCCACTGTAAAGTACTGGGTTTCGGGCCTCATGACTCGGACGACGACATAAGAGAAGACGCGTTTATTCGTACTTCACATAAGACAAGAACACACAGTAACGGCCGGAGGCCAACTATATACAGTTAGGGGGGGACGGCCCTATATTCCTATTGGCGGGTTTGAATCGCCCGCCAATGCTGCCATTGGTTCACTACTGGCGAGCTCAGGAACCTAGTCCCTATTGTTCTCAGAGAGCGAAGCTTGGCTGTATTTCGCCAGCTCTGCCTTCTGATCCCAGGACACAACAGGCATCTCGATGGAACATTAACAAGAACTAAAGATCTAATGAGTTAGTTGGCTTTTGCTGAGCCATATTTCTCACACACCAATTTACAAGTGAGTTTGAAGAACAGTTTCAGAAGACAAGGTTAGAAAATAACTGTTTTCCCAGTTGTGCTGGCAGAATAAATTGCAGAAGTCATCATAAGATGACAAGGCTGGTTTTGAGATTTTATGTCTTGTTTACACAAGTGACACAAGCATTTCCATCACAAACGCAGGCCTAAAATCGCTGACTGAGTGTAAAGCAGCTGGAGATGGGTAGGGAGGAAATTGTGGGTGGGGGAATTATTTTTCTGCTTTTTCTCACCTATCCTGATGTTGTTGTTCAGTGGAAGGGTCTCCTAAACTATGTTCTAGAGGAAAAAAGGAGCTCTGCCATAAGGAATAAATTTCAAAGTCAAAAAGTAGACATTTTTAAACAAAACCTTCTTTTCCTCATACAGGGACCAAGCAGGAGTTGTTTGTATTTTGGAGATCCACTTCTAAGCAAACCAGTCCCATATGGCATTGTTAAAAGGAGGGCTTACTTATCACAATCCTCACGCAGGGGAAACAGATTGCATCTTTTTTCAAATATGAACGGGTGCAAGAGAACATGTGTTACCCCCAAGTGGACACCCAAGTGCTGTGAAAATCACTATGGAATAAATTGTCTGGGTAAGATATCCCTATCAGAAGAACATACTAGGTTTTGCTCTTATCAAAACAAGTTGTTTTGCCTTGGTCATAATGATTATTTCAGCCAATAAGAATGTCATAAGAGAATGTGATAGGGTTGCCAGGTCCCCCCGGCCACCAGCAGGGGATGGGGGGAGGCGCCCCCCACTGCGCATGCCCAATTACAGGGTTGCCAACCTCCCACCCCCTCATGCTGCCGCTGCTGGTCCACAGCCAATGCTGTGGGGTCCCAACCGGCTTCTGAGCAGCCCCATCCTGGTGATGGCCTGGAAGGGGGCCGCGGACTCCTCCACAGAAGCCCGCTGGGAGAGTAGCAGGGAGGGGGGCGAGAGGCTTTGCGCTTCTCCACCATCGGCCACCTGTGAGGAGGTGGAGGGGGAGACCCAAGAAGACAGAGGCCCGGAGATCAGCGCCGCTGCCCAGGCCCCTTCTCCTCCTGCTGCTGGAAACAGCCCCGCCCCTGCCTCTCTCTCCACCCCCACCCCCCACAAGGGTGCCAGCGCAGACCCTCCCGGAGCCTGAGTCCCGCCAGTCCGAAGCTGGCTGCCCCCATCCCGGCCCAGAGGCCCTCCAGGGGAGGCGCAAGGAAGCGGGTCCTAACCCGCCCTCCCAGCACCCCCGGTCAGATGCCTGCCTGCTGGCTGGGCCCCACCTCGGCCTCGCTGTGTGCCCACTGGCCAGCTGGTCCCCCACCCCCCTGCCCTACCCCACTGCCCACTGGCCAGCTGGTCCCCCACCCCCCGCCCCGCTCTGCCCACCCGGAAGTGGAGCCCAGTGAGGGGGGAGGAGGCTGCAGCAGGCATCGTTGTTCGGGGCGGTTCTCCTGTGCCGGCTGGGGCGCTCTTTGTTGTTGGCTGCCCCCGCTGCCCCCGCCTCCTCTCCCCCCCTTGAGGGGGAGGGCGGGCAAGCTCCACTGCCACCCCCTGAGCCCCACCGGGGCACTCTTCCCTGGCAGCGGCGGACGGGAGGCGTTGGCAGGGGGCTTTTCTTGAGGGGGCACAATTTGGCCGGTGCGCTCTAGGCGAGCCGGCCCTGTAGAGTTGTCAGATCCAGGTTGGGAGACTCCTGGAGATTTGGAGATAGAGCCTGGGGAGGACCTACTTTGGGGTCAGGAAGTAATTTTCTCCAGGCCAGTTTGGCCTGGGATCCTGGAGGGTTTTTTTTGCCATCTTCTGGGCATGGAGTAGGGGGTCAATGGGGGTGTGGGGGAGGTAGTTGTGAATTTCCTGCATTGTGCAGGGAATTGGACTAGATGACTCTGGAGGTCCCTTCCAACTCTGTGATTCTAGGACAGGGATTGCAGCGGGGTACAGTGCCATAGAGTCTGGAGAGGAGCTGTAATTCCGTAGAATCTCCTGGTCCCACCTGGAGGCCAGCATCCTCAGTTTGGATGGTTTTCTTTTCGTTTGAAACACAGTGACATGATTTCCATGTTAAAGAAACAAGCTCCCTTATTACTGCAAACAAGAGTAGGTTCAGATGTCTGTTGCCCGTTTCTGTGGTATGCTAGCCATATTCACAGTGCCCTGTTACCATGCATTGGCATGGTTCTTGGGAAGAAACCCAATATGGGGATAAAAATGTCAAATTGCTACATAGAGGCACAAAGTCTTTTGTCACTTGTGCCCTTTGTCTTGTGTTAGGCAAGCCATCAGTTTAAAAAAATTAGCAAATCCTTGGACAGTTGGGCTTGAGATCAGGGCCAGCCTGAGGGTTTTCTACGCCCTAGGTAAGGCCAGCTTGTGATGCCCCCCCAAGTGATGCCAACCTCCCAATGGGGCCTGGAGACCTCCCAGAAACATGCCTGGGAGAGGGGGCGCCGGGCGCTACAAGCTAGCCTCGCCCCTGCCCGGGTTGACTTCCCACTCACCTGGCCTGCTGGGGGAGATGCTGGGTGGCGGCGGGTCCACCGCAGCAGCACTCGCCTGGCTCCATGGACTTTAAAATTTCACGCAATAAACTGGGTGGCACTCCTCCTCCTCCTTCTTGCTCGGCCCCAGGGGCAGGCTGGCCTTGAGCTCCTTAAACTCCTCCCTGACTTTGCTCAGCTCCAGCTGGAGGCGTGCCCTCTCCTTGGCCACCGAGTCCAGCGTCTTGTGGGCATCCGCCAGCTCAGTCTCGTAGGCTGACTTGATGCCGGTGACTTCACGGCTCACCTCCTCCTCCGACTTGGAAATGCACAGGCTGAGGCCAGTGTTCTCCGAGTCCAGTGAGCGCACCTTGTCGATGTAGATGGCCAGGTGGTCGTTCAGCTCCTGCAAATCTTCCTTCTCCTGCAAGCAGGTGATGCGGGCCGGGGAGAGGGCACGTGTGAGGGCAGTGGAGGAGAGGCGCTTCCTGGAAGCGGAGCCCGGGCACAACCAGCGGGGCATCTCAGAGCAGCACTGCCTGCGCCAGCTGTCCAGGACAGCCCCCCCCTGCCCTCCACCCACTGCAGCAATGCTCGCCTGGCTCCACGGCGGGGCCCGCTGGCAGTGCTCCTCCTCCTCCTTCTCGTTCGGGCCCAGTGGCAGGGTGGACTTCTGCTGGGGCGTCATGCATGTGGCGCTGGGGTCCTTCCTCGATTCCTCCACTGCCGCCCCCTGGTCCAGTTTGGCGCCCTAAGGGCTGGCCCGTGCTCTAGGCAAATGCCTAGTTCGCCTAGCAGGTGAGCCAGCGCTGCTTGAGATCTATGACCGTCTACAGCTGAAAATAGTGGGTTACCGCAAACATTGGTTTGGGTCTGTGCAGGTAATCTAAAAGGGCACATGCCCATGTTGCAAACTTGGGCCAATGACATCCTTTTTGTTTGTTTTTATAATGCTTAAAAGGCATTTACGTGCCTGAAAATAATAAATATACCTACTGGATATCTTCAAAATCTGATCTGTTCAGCATTTAGTCGAAACTTAGGGACTTTCCTTTGTCTAATTTCTGAATCAGCCTACATGAGTGGAAAGAGTTCACAGAAGTGGAGCTTTCCCTGCCATCCTGTTTCCCCAGCATCCCTTCATCCCCCCCATCTGCTGATTTGGCATACAAACTGCAGGATAGAACAGGGGACTGCAGTGAGGAAATGCCCCCACCTCACTCTTGTGTGGATGGAAAAAGGACTCTACCATTCTTTCTCCACCAGGTGAAGAGGAGAGAGAGGTGATTTTGCCTGACTGCTTCTCCTCACTCGCTTCCCTACCACTTCCCGTGGTATATGTGTTTATAAGAGTTGTCCAACTTTCAGCAGAGAATTTATAGGGAGTGAAAGGGGCTTGGGGGGGAGGGATATGGGGAAGATCCTCTGCTTGTACTTCCATAAGATTCAATGTTCTCTCCTTAGCGATCTCAATTATTCTGCCTACCATGAAGATAGTTCCAGAGGGTGGCCATGCTGGTCTGCAGTAGAGCAGTTAGATTTGAGTCCAGTAGCACCTTGGAGACCAACAAAAGTTTCAGGGTGTATCTGACAAAGGGAGCTTTGACTCTCAAAAGCTTATGCTCTGGAATTTTTGTTGTTTCCAAAGGTGCTACTGGACTCATCTAACTATCTAAATATTCTACCAATCACTGTAAAGTTTCCGAAACTGCTAGCTTGCTTCCCAACAGGGAAATTACCCAATGGAGTTATCAATTAGCTATGCTGGGAAGAGCTGTTCTATTGGACTGCATGTTATGGACCACCTTAATTACTCAAATAACAATAAACAGACAGCTGAGAGAGACTGTGTCCCTCATCTGTCAGGAGATCCAATATGTGAACATGTCTTTAGTGTGTAGCTGTGCTAATTGCACTGCATTCACACATCTGTAAGTTAGTTTGTTAGCATGCCTTATACTGTTAGTTAATCGCAGTACTCCAGTTATCCCAAGCATGTTTGGGAATAACAATCAGCCAACAGTTTATAGTGGACTTTTCCATCGCCCTGTGGTCCATGGTCACAGAGATAAGGCAAATAATTAAGCTTCTTTGGAAGGAATATTCTCCTTGTGAGGTGTATTTCTAAGCATTTTTACTGTTTTGTTTTGTTATTAGATTGTCAGCAACAAGGCTCCTGTTCAAGGGAGACTGGGAAATAATTAAAGATGCTTTCGTTTGTTGGATAACATTCTGCGCTTCTGCCTTTTCAGTGTGTCCTGGTGGGCTCGAGGCCCCATGCAGTAACCGTGGTGGATGTGATGATGGGTTTCATGGTTCAGGACGATGCATCTGCAATGAGCCATTCATTGGTACAGCTTGTGAACTGTGCATGCCAGGCCGATATGGGCCAGACTGCAAAGGTATGGTCATGTTATCAACAACTGAAAAAAAGCCCCACGTTGATCTTCCTGCTCTGAACTGACCAGCACTGTTCACAGTCAATTGACATTTGTGAGACAGCTACATAAAGAATCTTATAGCTGCTTTATACATTTTTTGTTCACAGATGTATGCAACCATAGCAAAAATGTATGAACACCCATGAGCATTAGCAAATTTGAAAATCACACACGTGAATGTTTATTCTTGTACCAGGAACATTTGGGGAAACTGCCACCTGGATGCAGCCTTCTGATTTCTTTTGTTGAAAAAACATCCTTATTTTTATTAACTATCCTCACAATGTGATTTGTAATATCTATGGTAATCGACAAATAAGCACTTCAAGGTAAAAAGCAAGATACCTAATCAAAATCTGCTGACAGTACTGGTCTATATACAATCTAAACATCATCAGTATGTGCCAAGCATTCTCCTCAGTGGCAGTCAACTGCCTTTTAGCTAGTCTAAGATGATGATGTTCGCTTTCTTGCCCTTGCAGAGTGTGATTGTACGGAGAATGGGATATGCAATGAAGGACTGCATGGAGATGGGTTCTGCTTCTGCTCTTCGGGATGGACAGGAGAGCTCTGTGAAATCCCATTAGGTAAATGTGGTAAAACAGATTGCTCATCTTCCAAAAGTGCCATTCCTGGCATCATATCAGTAAGCGTCTCTGGGAAAGGATCCTATAATCATATCTCAAAGCTGGTTAGCAAAAGATCCCCGGATAAGGGCAGGATAGAAATATGGTAGATAGATTTTTAAAAAATCACTTTAGTTGATGAGACAGAGAGGCAAGTTACTAACCCCTAAGGCTACTCAGGAAGCTTCATGGCTGAGTGAAAGACTGACCTTTAGTCTCTCACACCCAAGGCCTACAACAAGGCACCACAGTAGCTGAGCTGTGGTAACGTAAACAAGCCTCTATCTACATCAGCTGGGCAAGAGAAAACGTAGGTTTTGTCTAATCGGACACTTCATGCTGATGTCATTGTTTGGAAAAGAGAGAAGCACACTTTCTTAAGAGAAAAAATAATTTTTAATCCATTAAGTTTAACAATTAAAAGCATAGGAAAGAATGCATGAATTATAATTTATAGAACAAGATTAGTTAGAGGAAAGGATGTTCTGTCATCTTTGTGGCGATGTTCATCTGTTTTGTCACTTGAATTTTTGGTTTTCTTAGCTAAAGTGTGTGTGTGTGTTTTAAATGAAGCTTTTTTTCTTGGCTAGAAAGATATTTTATTAGATTAGGACTTAGAAAACCAATTTTAGTTGAAAAGCTATGTGTAATAATAGATAACATGATTTCTGAAACTGAAAATGGAAGTTAATTTGGCTGATTTTCCCAATTAATTTTATATCTAGCTGTGATACCCAAGTGTTCCCCAGCCTGCCATCGTAATGGAGTGTGTCGATTTAATAATACCTGTGAATGCAACTTGCATTATGAAGGAGATGGGAGAATATGCATAGGTATGACTGCAACAGCATGATAAACCCATTGTTTGGATCTGTGCCAAATTGTGAGGACTCTTGATGTATTGGGGGTGATTTTGAAAGCTATTAACTATTAAGATGGTATCCCTGAGAAAAACAGATTTTTTTTTCCAGGTTGTGATGCAGCCTAAGACAACTTATTCCAGCATACTAACAGGTATCATGGCTTTGGTTCAAACTAGATGTTATGACTGGCACGTGTCAGTTTATGGTTCTCCAATCAAGATTCTGATCTTTGCACAGACAAATGTAACATCAGGGAACCAAAGTTCTCAAGTGTGCCAGAGCCTGATTTGGCTTGGGACCAAGGTATCCACTTATGTCAGACATGCTGAAGATGGCCTACTCTTAGAGTATGCCATCATTTTTCTTTTTACATTTCCATTTTATCATGCAAGATTCAGTGAGACATGTTATTACAAATGTAAACTGGGTTGTTGATCACAACTTAATTCTAAAGAATGATGGGAATTATAGTTCTAAGGGCCACCACCCAAGTCAGATGGGGGAGGGGAATGGCCCCACCACAGCTTGTCGTTAGGCTTGCTAGCTCCAGCTTGGGAAATATCTGGAGATTTTGCGGGTGGATCCTGAAGAGGGTGGGGTTTGGGGAGGGGAGGGACTTCAGTGGGGTATAATGCCATAGAGCTCACCTTCAAAGCAGCCAGTTTCTCCAGGTGAACTGATCTCTGTCACCTAGAGATCAGTTGTAATCACAGGAGATCTCCAGCCACCACCTGGAGGTTGGCAAACCAACTCACCATGGTGAGGCCAGGCAGACATGGATGTGCCTTGCTGTGGCTAGGTTAGGCTGGGAGGGCTTATCCCACTCCATGGCAAGCCCTCCTTACCTACACTTTTGGCTTACACCTATCCCTCTCTTTTGGCTGGGGTGACTCTGGTGGGAGTGTGGTCCCTGGTTTTGGGTGACCTGACCCTAGCCCATCAGTCCACCAGGACTGTTCCTGGTGGCCTTAATAGCCAATCAGCCCATCTCATTACCATAGAATTACAAGCATTCTCTCAAATATCTTTAGGGCTAGTAAATACAAAATCAAACCAGTTCCTTTATAGAAGATGTGGCCTTAGAATCGCCTTCTTGCATAGAATACTCCATAGAGAGAACTGTTACTCCAAATTTACTAAGAACTGCTGTGGCAGATGACTTCTGAGATGAGCACTGAAGCTAAACATAAGTCATCTGTGCCAAATTTCTTTCCAGTTTTTAAAATACGGAACACAACTCTGGTAATGTTTACAGAGCTTTCTCTCCTGGCATAAGGGCTTTTTCTGCAATTCAAAACTTTGACTCTCTGGTTCTGTTTTTTAGCAGGTCGTTTTCTGAAACTGAGTCATAGCAATGAGACTATTTGTGTTACACATGGGATTAAAAATTATTTAGGAGAGCAATTATAACTTAAGAGTTGAAATCAGAAGTATCTTATACCCCCTGAGGCAGCCTAACCACTACTGGGTCAGTCTTGCTCCTCATCGATGCGGCGTCACAATCAGAGACACTTTACTGAGTTGTTTTTTCTGCTGCAGTGATTGACTACTGCAGCGATGATAACGGAGGCTGCAGCGATCATGCAAACTGCACGCAAACTGGAACAGATGTCTCCTGTACCTGCTTACCAAATTATCAGGGTGATGGCTACTTCTGCAGCCCTATCGACCGCTGTGCAGATGGCAGCAACGGGGACTGCAGTGAGCACGCCATTTGCATCAGCACAGGTCCTGTAAGTAAAGCACTGCATTGGGAAAAGATCCCTTCTACCCAGGCAGCACCTGCTGTGAGTGGCTACTTGAGAAATTTCTGTTTGGTGGCCTTTTGCAAGAGTTGTTTACTGTGGGAGTGGGAAGGAGGGATGATACATAGTTAGATATGGTATTCTACATATATTCTGTAATAAATTTTCTTTCCTCCTTTGGCAGCACGTGGTATGTCTGCAACTGCATACAGGAAGCAGATGTTTTTCCAGCTTAGTTATGACTAGGGTTGCCAGCCTCCAGATGGGGCCTGGGGATCCCCACTTTTACAACTCGTCTCCAGCTGACAGAGATCAGCTCCCCTGGAGAAAATGCAAACAAAAAAACAGAATACTCTATCACGCTGTATCAATCACGCTTGAGACTACTGTCTTCTTATACAGTCCTACTTACAACCATAAATGATGCACATAACAAATGGTTTTGCCGCCATGCACAAATGACATCTGCACCAGTTGAATAGTGACGTAATAGTCCTTGAAAGTATAAGTCTCTCTCCAGAATGATGTGGTCACTGGTTCATGGTGCAGAGAAGAGTTTCCAAACCAACAAACCAACAACCACACAGTAGATGGCATGAGCTCAAAACTAGCTGTAGCACGAACCAAAGGAGCAGCGGCAGCACGCCTAGGTTGCTTTGCCCTTTCTTAGGGCTTCATCAGGCCGCTTCTCCTAGTGATGGAGCTCAACCCAGCTCTGGCAAGGTTCAAAATGACATGAAGTCTACAAGTATGTTCCAAATAGCTAGGATCCCCCTGACCAAATCATTTAGAAATGCTTCTGAAAAAGTAATGAATAGGCTACCACAGTTTCCACAAAACATATATCTGCAGTCTTTGTATATTTTTATGATTTCTATGTTATGCTATAAATATATTTTGAAGGGCAGTCAAGTTTACAGTCTTACCCAGGAATTAAACCCACGATGCCTTCTGCACTTAAAAAAACCCTTATGACCCCCCAATTTATTTAATGTTTTTCTATCAGCTTGCAACCAGTGGTGGTTCTTCTTATTGTGTGGTTCTTTTTACTACTTATTTACTATATGTATATTCTGTCTTTCTTGCTGAGACTCAAGGCATATGACAACAATTCTGAAAGAATCTTACAAAAAAATTGCCTTGTAGAATACTCGGCGGTGTGAGTGCAAAGATGGTTACGTTGGAAATGGAGTGCAGTGCATGGAGGAAGCTATCCCCCCCACAGACCGTTGCTTAGACGAGAACGGGCATTGCCACTTTGACGCAATCTGTACTGACCTGCATTTTCATGGTACAAGTTCCTGTTCTGTAACATAAAATATATTTTATTTTATAACAACCCCCTCTCCTCCATAATGCTGGGCTGGGGGTAGGGGCTTGTTGTTCCTAGGTATGAAAATGCTATAAATTAAACTAGCATAATTAGAGATATCCCCTGCTTGGAAATAAAAAGGTCTACCCATCCAACTCCCGTCAGGATTTTCCTTATTTGCTATACCAATATAACTCCTTGATAGGCTTCCTTCCTTTGAGGTCCAAATTTTTCTGGTTGCTTTCTTTGTTGCTGATACTCACTTTCCCTAACCACTGTGATTTGGGCACATCTTTATCCATTACACCAGAGAGCTTGAGGCTATTATTCCTGCCTTCTTGATTATATGCCAGTTGTCCTCCTCTTCCATCTCCCTCCTTTTCCACTATCAGTCCTGTCTTTGCTGCAGCCATTTATGTTACACGTCATCTTTAAAAGGTCTCGCAATCAGAAGAAATTTTGCAGTTAAATTAAACATTTGCAAATGCTTGCTTTCTGAAGTTGGATTTGTTGCTGGCTGGAGACTGGACATGTCAAAACAGCATGTCTCCAAATTTGACTGAAATGATATTAAAACTGCCACAATGTTGTATTATTGTTCTCCAGACAAAACAGTTGGCGTCTTCCACCTCCAGTCCCCCTATGGAAAGTACAATTTTACTTATCAACAGGCTGAAGCTAGCTGTGCAGCTGAGGGAGCTACCTTGGCCACTCTTCAGCAGCTGTCTGCTGCACAGCAGGTAATGCTGCAGGCAGTGCCTTGGGCATGGTCACGGGTTTATTTCGCCTTCTGGTGGGCCTGGAGAGTTCAGTTGTTCTCCTGTCAAAATTCTGTGCCTCTTTGACCTTTTGCTGATAAACACTGAGCGAGTGTCTCCATTGGTTAGCCTTTGGTTTATTTGCCTCAGGAGGACCTAAGTGTTCAGCTGGGTGATGCCATAACCCCCTCAGTGATCAGGTGCATGCCTGTTTCAAAAGGTGGCTCTACTGTGGATGTTTTTAAAAGAATTTTTAAAAGAATTTTGTTGAAGAGGTTCCAGAACTCTTTTCCAGTGTGTTCCCCCAGGAAAAAATCCCTAGTGACAGTTCATTAGTCAGGGTATTGTTCAGGACAAACATGGAACCGGAAGCTGGATTGGAGAGGGGAAGCCAGACTGAATAGGATGTTGATCTGTTCTTTTGAGAGCCAATGTTAAACTATGGCCCGATCTGCATCTAGCATTTGCTCTGCGGTCTTAGCAAACCCACACTGGAACAGAAATTCCAATCTACATTGCATGCCGCTTTCACTTCGTTTGATCTCTGGTTTAATGGTGGCTGTCTGCATAGATTTATGGTTGTTTTATGGCCATTCGGGGGTGACTCTGCAGTCAGTACAGTGTTGGTCCAGGATAGCTGAATGTGGTTTTGAACTGCATCTTTTTCTGTCCCAGTGTGGGTTTGGTAAAACAACTGAGCAAATGCTAAATGCAGATTGGCCCATATGAACAAACCAGCATGTGAGAGCAAGGGTGCTGTTTTTACCCTGTGAGATTCTGACTGCACTGTTTGGCTAATAAAGGCTCATGCAGATGCCCCTCAGAATGAAAGCGTGACTGCCTCCAGGCCAACCCAGACTCAGCGATTTGAGGGACATGACTACACAGTGTACAAAGGCCAAGTGAAATGTAATGGGAGGACCTTATTCAAGTTACTGACAGCCTAAAATATGGGCAGCTAAGAGGAGCCTGTCTTGTTTTTCTTTCCTTCCTCAGATGGGTTTCCACCTGTGCATAGTGGGATGGTTATTTAACAGCACCGCAGGCTACCCAACAGTGTACCCAAGTGCAAAATGTGGCACTAACCATGTTGGCATTGTGAATTATGGATTTCGAAGTGACGTCAGTGAGAAGTGGGACGCTTACTGTTACAGAGCTAAAGGTGAGAGGGCCTTGTGAAGTAATTCTGCCTGCTTTCCTGCCGGATGAGGATATTTATCTTTCACATTTTTATCACTCTTTTGCTCCCCCTGGAGATCAGGGTGATAGACTTGAGTTCTGCACACTCCCATTTTACCCTCCCAACCACCCTGTGAGGTAGGTTAGGCTGAGAGAGATAACTGGCTCAGTGATTTTCAAGGATGAGTGGGGATTAATGTGAAGTCCCATACCCCGACAGAGCTGAATGGGAGACTGAGCCAAAAGACTTTCGGGTCAATCTTTGCTCTCTCTTCCCTGAATTCCGTTAGCCTCCCAGGTGTGTAGAGCCCCTTGAAATAGTGAAGTTTGCCTTACATAGAAATGCTGGCAAGTCTCACTCTTGTTCCTCCTTTTCAGATGTACGCTGTGACTGCAGCAATGGATTTATTGGTGATGGCTATACCTGCATTGGGAATCTTCTGACAGTGCTGGAACAGCATGTAAACTTTTCGGTCTACTATTCTGTAAGTGCTAGTGACACATTCCTGCTTCCATTAGCTGGTAGAATCAGGCATGGCATGTGACTATCTGCAGTAGTCTTGCTATGTGCATTGCAGAGGATGACAGGAGGGAGAAATGTTTTTCACAGCACAACCAACTTAGGTGGTTGATGCCATGCAAAGCTGACAATGTCCTCCTTTCCAGCCAGTAGGCATGAGGCATCAGAATTACTATCTTTGCCAACTTTCCCCCACTAGATAGTTTTCACAGCTGTTTTTTTAAATTAGCATATAGTAAGTAAGTAAAAAGACTGTTAAGATTTTGGTACTTTTTCTGGACTGACTGCATGTTTACAACCCATAATCCAGTGAATTTACTATGAACCAGTCTACATACATCTCCGAAAGCAATCCCCACAACATGTTTTCTCCATGCCAATGGATAATGTGTGTTTCTTTTGCTCTCAGGGGCTCTCCATTATCATTTGGCATGCTTTGGGACCATGTTTCATGACATCAGACTCCAAAGTTAAACCAGCAGGTGGCATTTGTCTGGAAAGGTCATGCATTTGCTTCATAATACTGCTTCAAAAAAAGAACATTATCGGAATACAAAAGGGAGAGATGGCCTCCAGGGAGTTTTCAGGGTCCCTAAAGCCTGGTTTTCGTATGCAAAAAAATCAGGCAGTAAAATGATGAGGTGGTAGATTGTACCACTCCAGACTGAAGGTGATGGATTCTAGTTTTAAACCCTTCTCTGCACAAAACAAACAAAATCTGTATGCAATTTGGAAACTAGCACAGCTTCTGTTCTCTCTTGTTACTTATTGTGCTGGTTTTCTGTGTACAGGGAGTTTTGAACACAGGGGAACTTTCCAAGATGTGCTCCACCACTTAGTCTGATGGGGTGCAGTCCATTCTGCCACCTCAACACTGGTGCCTCATTCTGTTACATACATAAGTAAGTGTGGTCAAGTCACAGCTGACTTATGGCAACCCCAGTAAGAGGCTTTCAAGGCAAATGAGAAGCAAAGGTGGTTTGCCATTTCCTGCCTTTGCAGACTCTTCCTTGGTGGACTGGTCTCCTATCCAATTACTGCCCCTGCTTAGCTTCTGAGATCTGAGGAGGTTGGGTCATACCATGCTGCCATCCCTCCCTCCTCATTCTCTTATGTTTGTAAATTAGTCCTAAAAATATTAGGGGAAATAATTTGTATTCCATAATGGTTAATTTTGCAGGTTTTGGATTTTACTATATCGAGGCTTTTTTGGCTGCTGCAGTTGGTTTAAATTCAGTGCCAGGTCATGTAAAAATACTTTCTTTTAAATGTATTAACATATGCAAATGACTCTGGCTGCTATGTAAGACAACTTCTATAAAAGTTTTTGACTAGAAAAAAGAACTTTTGATTTACTTCTATATGTAGCAGTTTCTTAGAGATCTTTACTTTGGATTTGATTTTAGTTAGTCAAAGCCACATCCTTCAGATTAAGAACCAGGTTCCTTTCTCTGTTTCAGATGTTACTGGACTATGCCAATACCACCCAAGAAGGACTGGAATTTCTGGATCTCCTTTCTGATGACTCCACTTATAAAACCCTTTTTGTACCCCTGAACTCTGGCTTTAATGATAATACAGTAAGAAGTACATAATGACCTCAAGACTGAAGACAATCTATATTGCAAATTTAAATTAGTTTATTGCTTATTTCCTTTCCCCAAGGAATTCTGGTACTGTAGGGAAGTAGGATCTGCAACAGAGAATTCTTAGCACCTTCACAAAATGTCAGTGATAGCTTTGCAATTTATCATTATGCCTGGTTGAATTTTCAGTGGCTGAGTTCAGACTGGTGAGTTGCCCCAGTAGAGTCCCGTTTCAGCGACACTTTAAAACCGCATTAAAGGGGGCGTTCACACAGGCACATCTGCCTGGCGTTCCCCACCTTCAGGCAACCCGTGGTGTTCCGCTTTCTTCCCGTGTTAAATAGATATCTCTTTGAAGCGGTAGCAAATCCCTGAAGAGCACCTTTAACCCACGTCAGTCCGCTTACCTGCAGTGTGACTGCGCAGCCGATATGCTGGGAGCAAGCCAAAACAGCAGCAGCAGTTCGATTGGCCGTGCTCCACTGTACCGCCCAATGCGGTGCTGGGATCTTCTCCCAATTGGCGATCTGCAGCGAGCTCCCCCAATCCAGGCCAGTGGTCTGAACATTCCGGCGCGCCTTCTCCCAGTAAGCTTCCGCAGCAGATGGCCCCATATGACCGGGCTTTTTTGCAGCGACTGGTTCCCAGAGCAACTTGCAAGTCTGAACTCAGCCAGTGATTATTCTGAAAATAGTGTGCGGTTACAAAGATAAGAAAACTCTCCCTCCCCCCACTTGATTTGGTATGGATCTTTCTCTAGCAATGCTGGAGAATGCCATCCCTCCTCCTTCAAGTGTTTTAACTTTGCTCATTATTGATGCCTCCCCATGCTCCCAAACCTGCCTCACTTCACAACAGCTGCAGCGGTGGCAGCGAGGTCTATAGGTCTCTTTCCTCCTTGAAATCCAAAATGAATATTGCTGTAACAGAGGCCCAAGGCACCCTGAGAAATGAAGTTTTCTCTGGGTGCCTGACATCAAATGGCCTTGGAAAACTACATGTTCCAAAGTTCCTGTAATGTGGGACACTGCCATAGCACCACTCCAAATGTGTGTGTGTTGGTGAGGAGTCAGAAATCTGCATCATTGCTGTTGCCATTACAGCACTCGTCAAGGCACAGAAGTATGTGAGTGGGAGTGAATTAGAGGTTCTTTTCCAGCTCAGGTTAAAAATCCAAGCTGCGAAACAACTCATGGGACTACAGCGCTCACCTTATATTGAATCTATTACAAGATGCTGGAGTTTGTATTCTGAACTCAGGAATTATGAATGTTGGTGTGACATCTCCAGCACAAAGAAACCCAGCTGTGCAGCACTGCTACTTTATTATTTATTAGATTTATTAATCACCCTGTCCTAGCTTATGCTGGGCTCTGGGTGATAAACAAAAGGCATGATGCCATATAATATACAAAACCATTAAAATTCAATATACAACCTGATAAAAATTACAATAAAGAATAAAAGATCCAAGAAGGCATCCTATAATATTATTTATCCCAATTCCGGATTACCGGCCCCTTTTCTGGGCAGTGGGAAAGGGAACTCAGAGCAAAAGGGGGAGGGAGGGTGCCAGCCAATGAGGTAACTGTTGCTATCCTCAACCAAAAGCCTGGTGGAACATCTCTGCCTCACAGGCCCTGTGGAATTGCATAAGATCCCTCAGGGCCCTGATGTCATTTGGCAGGGAGTTCCACCAGGTTGGGACAAGGACTGAAAAGGCCCTAGCCCTGGTTGAGTACAGGTGGACATCCCTTGGGCCAGGGATCACCAGCAAACTGTTATTTGAAGAGTGCAAGGCTTTCCTGGGGACATACCAAAGGAGACAGTCCCACAGATATGTTGGTCCCAGACTGCTGAAGGCCTTAAAGGTCAATACCAGAACCTTGAACATGACTCAGTACTCCACTGGAAGCCAGTGTACCTGGCACAGTAGTGGTTGTATATGTGCCATCTATGATGTTCCTGTCAGAACTCGCACCACCGCATTCTGGATCAGATGGATTTTCCGGGTCAGTCTCAAGGATAGGCCAGTGTGGAGAGAATTACAGTAGTCTAATCTGGAGGTAACTGTTGCATGGATTACCAGGAAAGGTAACAGGAAAGGAGCCAGTTGCCAGGCAAAGATGGAAATATGCCAGCCTGGTAATATGCATGACTTGAGCCTCCATTGTCAAGGAGGCATCCAAGGTCATGCCCAGACTCTTGACAGATGGCACCTGTGTCAATGGTGACCCATCAAGGGCTGGAAGCCTGGACTCCAATCCCAAGGGCACCCCCCCTCCTTAGCCACAGAACCTCCATCTTCATTGGATTCAGTCTCAGCCTGCTCTTTGGGTGTGACCATTCATTCAACCAACAGGAAACACAACTAAAACACTAATGGGGTTAGAGGTCTGATGAGCTATCACTATTATTGAATAGTTTGCAAACAGCAGTCTTTTGCTTTTCTTTGTCACTTAGTGACTGTGAAACATTGGCTTCCGCAGAAACAATATTCTTTCCTAGCCTTGTGTTGGAGTTGCTGAACAGCAAAGAGACTTTTTGTCATGCCTCTGGACAGACTTCATCTGAGTATAAGCCAACATGCTCACCTTGAGGAGGGGTTTGTGACCTTCATGCAGGCTTCCATTTTGTGATTTCGCCATATTAATTTACTTTTATTTATAAAATTTACCTCATTGGTAACCAATGAGCAAATTCATATTTGAATTCATTTAAATTAACTGACATGTAGCACAAGGTAACCAGTTTTCATGTGGGAAAGCTGACAACTTTGTTTCTTCAATCTTGCCTTCAACTTAGTTGGCTACTACCAACGACTGGCTCCCAGAGATTTCTATGATTCCTGACATCTACCAATGAAATGTATTGGTTTTATGTCACTGACTCAACCCCATGTCTGTTCAATTGACAGCCATCTGCTGTGCCCCAAATGAGCATGTATATGAAAGAAATCACTGCAGAACTAAAAGCAGTATACTGTTTGCTATGATTTTTCCCTCCCCTTTAGGAGTTCAACAATCACACTGTCCTTTTATCAATATAATAACTTCATGGAACTGAAACTTCTCTTTTTTTAACCAGTCATTAACACTGAGTGACCTGAAGCTTCATGTATCAGTGAGTGATGAGCCTCTCCTGAGCTTCAATCTCACATCTGGTACAATTATAGCTTCCCAAGCAGGATACAGCCTTTCCATTGCAGACTCCATCAACAGCACCCACCCACCGGTGAGTACCTGTAGATAACTGGGCAGGATAAGTTTTCTCTTTACGTACTGCACTGATGGAACAAAATACTGCTTTTCTATCAAATTTGCCTCGCAACTCTTACAATCTCTTTTAAGTAGAATTTATTTTAAATGAGTGATTTATTAATATAGTTTTCTTCACTTTTACTGTACCAGGGTTCTAAGGTGGTTAATAGCACAATGATTGTTGAATGGGATATTCTGGCTTCCAACGGGATAATTCATGCTATTGAAACACCATTAACGGTACCGCTTCAATATGGGCATGTTGTTCAGGTTGGTTGCTGGTTTATTTATGACATTCTGTGGTGGGTTTGCTCCAGTGTGAAACCAAAATCTCATTGTTACAAATATGACAGGTCCTTACACCCCCTGCTTGCCCAGTAGATTAAAGGATTTGGTTGTGAAATCTACCTTCTGTGTCAGTTTTTTACTTCCCAATGCTTCCTTGGGAGTTATATTTTAAATATCTACACATGTTATTATTTTTAGTAAACATTGGCAGCATCCATGATGTATGGCTTCTCTGTGGTACTTTCATTGCAAATGCAGAGGCATTTGCAGTGACTACAGTGCTTCCAACACAGGAATTCTCACAGGAGTACTTTCCAGCTGTCGTTTCCTCTTCCATAGTATCAAAGGGCTAAAAAAAGATAAATCAGTAATTGCTACAGTGGTAGGGGAAATTACAGCCACGATAGCAGGAAAATGGTGCTGATGTGAATGTCACCTTTGAAATACAGCCTTCACATCCAGATGGCTTGAGTGAATATGCTTGGATTGTGTTCTTTCCTAAAAGATCAAGTGAAGCAGGTGTGACAAAGAGCATACCTCAGATGGGGAAAACCTGGAAGGAAGACAATATTATGTGGATGCTCCACAAAATCAACAACAAAATGTTTCAGGCCAGTTTGGAAGTAAAGGTGCAGGGGGGGCAAGCTCTGTGGAAGAGGCAATTGTCAATTAAGTCTAGTAAACACAATGGCAGACAAAGTGAAAGCAAATAATCAGATCTAATCATATAGCAAATCTTTAATTGATATTGTGCTCCACTCCCAACCAACACACTCTTTGTTCAGTAGGGAATGTTTAAGGTGCAAAATGATCTTAATGGAATAACAACAGAGACAGGGAAGGAATACAAGGTGACCCACCAATCTTCTGAAGTGGGTCAAGGACCACCCTCCCCTTTTGATATTGGCTACTGTCTGTATCCATCTCTTTGAAGAGAGCAAGGTTTCTCACCTCCTGTTCTGACAGCTGTTTTAAAATGACAGAGAGCCAGCTAATGGTCAAACAATGGTATTTATATTGGTATAAGGCACAGTACTTTGGCAAAAGGGATCCTTGATGAAAGGCGACTGGCAGGTTAAAATGTGCTGAAGTTGCCCTGTTGTCTAACATTTTCAAGTATTAGCATATTTGCTTTTTCAGGTTTTGGGTGCTATAAAAGCATCTGCTTCTGCTGTAACCATCAGTGTGAGTACTGCTATTGCTTTAGTGCTGCTATGTGTAGCTGTTGCTGGAGTATCCTACTACTACCTCAGAAGAAAGAATCAAGGATTCCAGTTTCGCTACCTGAAGGTATTTACATGACATGTTTGATAGGAAAGGATTGTACTCCTTTCATGTGTTTCTAACCTGCTTCTCTAATTACTCTTAGCCCCCCAACAAACTTCTTTTCTTTGATGTTACTTCTGCCATTTGATTATAATCTTATTTATGGTCACAAGAGATTGCTGGTAGTCCTTTAGAACCCACAGCAGTGCATCTGTGATTACATTTAAGAGCAGGAATTTGTATTGCAGTTATGTTTGGCTGACACTAATCAGCTCAAAAACCTAGGAGAATAAATTCTGTGTAATTCTGATCATTGAGAAACTTACATTTTCACTGTTGTACAAGATCAGTCAAGGAAAATGCTAATCAGGATTAGGGAAGCAAATTTAGCCATAGCTGAGGTCTGTGGTTCAAATCTTAGCACTGCTAGGAATGGCTTTTGGCAAGCCTCACATTCAACCTTCCATCTCTAACAAAGGGATTAACCCTGGCTTTGTTTATAGGATTGTTGTAATGGTTACTGGGATAATTTTCAGGAAACATTTTGAATACTTTCCATTTATACAGCGCTCTGTCCAAAGTGTTGGCTCTGCCCATTTCTAATCAATTCATCAGTACTGCTCTTTGAAAGGCAAAGGGATGCCTAATCTATTTGTACTTTATTTATAGGCTGAGTCAGAAGATGAGGAGCCTTCGCCCTGGGAGGAAAGGAGCCCAGCCTTGGTGTCCATCCCAAATCCAATCTATGGAGCACATAGTGCTCTCTATGATGAGCCATTTGAGGTAAGACATCCAGTTTTCACCTTTGTTGACTCACAAAGTTTTATTGCATCCCATTAACAGTTGGAAAACCAGGGATTTTTCAGCTGTTGGTATCTTGTACAACTGTCAAAGGGAAAAGAAGGTATTTCCATAAAATGAAATTCTTCTTTGAATTCAGTTACTTTTCAATTGTAATTGTATTGTGTTCAAGCCACCCAAAATGACAGTAACACTTTATTTGCTTAATTTATATGCTGTCATTCTTCCCCATTTTATTCTTGCAAAAGCCGCGTGAAGGGGTGTTACTGGCCCAAGGTCACCCAGCAAGATTCCATGATAGAATCGGGGGATTTGAATCTAGGTCTTCCATATCCTAGTCTAACACTCTAACCACTAGACCTCACTGGCTGAATTCATCTGACTGAAGCACAGATAAACTAATCTACAGTTAAAAGGAAGCACTTCAGTAATATAATTTTAAAAACCTTCAAAAACTTAAGGGGGGAGACAAAAACATAAGTAAGAATTGCAGGCACTTTGTTTGAACACAACCAATTACTAACAAAGAGCTAAAACTTTTGCTTAACTGAAAGCACCATAGCTAAATTGCTTCAATTTTACTTTAATCATCTTCATAAGAATTATGGAAAACTGACAAGGAGTTCAATGGTCTTCTACAAAAGGGCTAACTTAAACACAGTCATCTGTGGGTGGGGGCCTCTGAAAAGGGCTGGTCTGAGCTGCCACTGCACATGGTGGGCACAGCCTTTAAAATGCTCTGCCATCCCATCTGCAAGGATATGCACACATCACTATAAGTATATACCAGCTGGCAGCTATGTAGACTTTATACAGTTAATGTGTTTATAAACACTTAATACATGATGAGTACCATCTTAGCTGGACTGGTGATAGGATGATAGAACTCAAAGCTTGGTAACTGGAGGACTTTGTCAGACTGGCCTAATGTGT
Organism: Gekko gecko; assembly: GCA_029375565.1. Classification (NCBI taxonomy): domain Eukaryota; kingdom Metazoa; phylum Chordata; class Lepidosauria; order Squamata; family Gekkonidae; genus Gekko; species Gekko gecko. The sequence goes on along the minus strand of JAPDNY010000002.1, from coordinate 98,375,754 downwards.
GTTTGTATCTCGGTTTCAGGGTTCTGTCAGTGGAGAAGACTTTACAGATACACAAGGAATTTTTGCAGATTAGTAACCTTGTCCGTACTGCAGGAAGCAAGTGTTTCCCCAGGATCTCTGCCATTCAGAAGAAAGAGAGTGCAATCTTGGTTATCATGGACTGCTATGGCTTCTTTATGCAGTCAGTGGGGGCAAACTGACAAATGGCCTTTAGATAAATTGTGAAATCTCATTGTTCCAATCCTCTTTTTAAACGCAGACTGGGAACTGGGATCCAAAAAGCCATGTGCGTGGAGAGTTCACCAGTTTTCTCTTCTGCATGCAGCACCTTGTGCTGTGCCAGATGCTGCTTTGAAGGGTGTTTCAATTTTCTGGAATTGTTAGAGGTGAACTGAGGAGCTGGAGGGGGAAGGAATCCTTGAAAAATCCTGATGCATGCTCAGAATCATTTATGGGCATTTATCTGCCCATAGAACAAACATTAGCCATAGGAAATACTATAATTAATTAATAATTTTGTTCGGGATACTGTGGAGAATAAGCAGTGGGTCACTAAAAATCTTCTGAACTGGACAGTGTGATCATTTTTCTCTGTAACAGCATGATTGGGCTCTCCCTTGAAGATGCTCTTCTATGTTACACAACTGGAAATAAAAATACTGCCTGTGAACTGTAATTTGATAATTGTTTACATATTGTGCACCTGTTTATAAGTGGTTGTTTTATCAAGCTAAGTTAAATTTCTGATTATTTTGAACTAGTAGGTGAGTATGGTTAAGATCAGGTACCTGTGCTAGATTCCAGATACTATCACAGAGGATGCCTGCACAGAAAATCTCTTTTTCTTCTACCTTGCTGATTATGCATAAATTCTACAATTCCCCCACACACACACATACATTAAGGAAAGACTGAAAATCTTGAATGTTAAGAGAAAAGGATTATTCCTTAAGGAGATACTTGTTATTTTTACAAAATAATATGTTTTATACAACCTCAATGGAAACAATATTCTATTTCACTTTCAGGTCAGATAATTCTGCACAATGTGTTTAAATGAACATTTCATGTTAGTCAAAGCATTGGTAAACAAGGAACAGCTGCAGTTTCTTTGTGGGATACCCATGTGATAAATGAGTTTACTTTTTGAACCCGTAGCTGTTGTAAAGCTGCCCTGAGTCTGTGTTTTCTTACATGTGTGGTGTGTATATGTATGCATATAAAAGTGTTTTTCCTCTTCGTATGCTACCACCAAGTTACAAAACCCAGCTTGTCACATACACTGGAATGGCTGCCTCTGAGCAAGTACACAGGGCAGAGCTTTCCAATTACTTTAGCCCCCCCCCTTTAGCATGTGGGTAGGATTTGAATCACAGTCTGCTTTCTTAAAACAGGGGGAAAATCTTATTATTAAGGATTAAGCTAGAGCACATACATGCAAAACAGATGTCAGATCTAATGGTTACAGATCTAAGGAAAAGAAAAGGGTAAGTCTAGCTAAGTTACAATACAAGGCAGTTACATATGGAAGAGCAAACACATACCAGACCTCTTCCTGCCCCGTTGCAGAGGAGCCTGGGTTCCAGCATAAGGCCACAGCATCTGGGCAAAGCGTTTGAACAAAGGAAGATTCTACCTTTCCCACCCCAATCCAGATTCAGAGAACCTTGTTAGCCTAATTGCTCTATTATTTAATAAAGATGGGGAATTATAATTATTAATATGCAGTTGGCTTATCTATAGGATCTGACCTGTGTATACCAGAGTTAGAATTTCCAAGAAACCAGGAATAGACACAGAAACTGGGTGGCTAAAATAATTATTTCTTTACTAAATATTCTCAAGCATACAAACAATATTCACACAATATAGAACTAAGGAAGCAGAGGTGATTGATGGCTTATAGAGGGCTGGATACAACCTGTCCAGATGTGCAGAGGTCCATGAAGAAAGGATTGTGGCCTAAACTCAGAGAGAGTGTCTAGGGGTGGACTGCCATTTTGGGATCATGGCAGAAAACACACAGTCTAAGGCCATGTGTGTGCTGGGATACAGGCACTGGCAAAGAATACAGACCAATGGGCGGCCCTGGGGGCTGGTCTCAGGTGAGAACAATGGATTACCTGGACCAATGATAAGTCCCAGTGGTGTGTGATCCCAGGAGGGGCAGACCTTAGGTATGACCAATGAGCTTCCAGAGAGGCAGGGTCTGGATTTAACAATAGAAGCCAGGTGTTGGGTAGCTAGTTAAATGGATTATCTGACTTACTAATGGTCCTGGCCAGGGTAGACAAAAGGTGGGAGACGTCCCTGATTAGCATCAGGAAGGATTGCTAAACATTTCAATGACTGATTGGTTTATCTTGGTATTCTTGAGGAACAGAGCAGGAAAGACAAAGAATTCAGACAAGGAATTACTGGAGACAGAGTTATCTGCCAGATGGCCTCTAAATAGACTTTAGAAATGTAGATATTTTACCTGGTAGAACCCATTGTCATTCCATAAGCATAATCTCTGCTGGGTGGAGGGGGAAGACTAGAGACTTGCTCTGAGGTCACCTTATGAAACCTGAATATGAAATCCCTTTTTGCAGAGCACTTGCAGCCTGACTCTGTGGCTCGAGTTGAGAGTGCTTGACTTTTGGGGACTTTGGTTCAGGTTAGAAAGTAGGGCACCCCTGCTTTGGGGCTACCCAAGAGTAAAAGGTAGTGCCTTGGGCAACAATTTGCCCCTCACGATACCCCAAAACTCTTCTCCAACCTGGTTAGATGTCAAGTAGCACACATCTCCATATCCTAGATCAAGTTTTATAACAGTCATCCACTCTGTTCCCCCCCACAGGTTAGCAGATGGTTGTCTCTGAGCTGAAACCAATTTCCTACCTTCTGGAGCATTTTATTGCCCTATCCTTTGTGAAAATAAATGGCTCATTGTTGTGATTTCTGTGCAGTCCCACATGGGACTAGGCAGTCGCAGGCCAGCTGCAGAAGAGCTAACAAGCTTATAAAAGATCTCTCTAGAGCCTACGAGTGCTCCCTCCCATCTTCAGTGTATCCCTTTTCCTGCTCAAAGGATCATGTGATGGGGCGAGCACTCTTCCCTCAGTTCTTTCTTTGCGGTTGTGAGGAGAGCATGAGCCTTTTCTGTCTTTGTTGTTGTTTCTTCTCACTGTGAGTACTGATGGCCTAATGGCCTTATTTAAGAAAGGCAAGGAGTATGGAGCCAAAATGGCCCAGAACAGTGACCACAAGTCCTGGCTACTTCATTTAGGTGAAGGGCACAACACAACTTCGTGTCCAGCCTGCCACTGCCTCACCCCAAAAATGAGAGAGGGTAGAGCAGCTAGGCTTAAAACTGCCCTGTGGGAGAAGGCTTTGGGTGGCCCAGAACCACAAGCAGAAAAATGGGTGCAATCCAATAAAAAGACCAAGGGTTACTGCGGTAGCATCAGCACTAACTTCATCAACCTTGGTACCAACCATACTGCTAGCTCTCACTCACTCAGCATTGGAACCTCCTTTGAAGAAGTCAAAAAAGAAGTCTAAACGTCAAGACCACCAGTCTCCTTCTCCTTGACACTGAACATTGAAGTCTCCTCAAGGCCCAGAGTCTGTTTCTCCTCAACGCCATATGTCACCACCTTTGAGGGCCATGGTCAGTTCCCCTCCTAGGTGTCAAACTGCTGACTCGCCTCAGAGCTGATCATCTACTCCGAATGACCATTGCTCCATTTCTCCTCGGTTTCAAGTCTCACCAATTCGTTTGATCCACCTTTCACCAATTCCAAGGACTCCCATCGCTGTCTACCCCTCGACGTTGATCCCCAATTCCTTCTGATGATTATGTTTATGAGGTTCCACTTCAGTGGGATGAATCAAAAGGGGACAAACAACAGGTTCCTCAACAACCTTCCCAGTAGCCATCTTGGTTTCCATTCCTGTTGATGATAGCACCACAGTGGACATCCTGGGATCAACAGAGTTCCCAATCTGTTGGGAAATCTGTTCTTCAGTCTATTTTCTGCTAATCAGCCCACATCTGCCTCCTCGGTGAGTGAGCTTGCTAGTCTCCCATGTGGAACTGCACAGAAGCCATGACAATAAAATGGGGTTGCCCTTACCTGTGACCATTGTTCATCAAGTCATCTTCTGTGCAGGCACACATCCCTCTCTCCTTTCCCCAAATTGGGCTTCTTAGCATTTCAAGTCAATTTTAGTCCTCATGGTGAAGGGAGAACTGAAGGAAGAGTGACCCTTGGGCAGAAAAAATGATAAACTGAAGATGGGGGTGTGGAGGAGCACTCATAGGCTCTAGAAAGATATCTTGTAAACGTGTTAGCTCTTCCACAGCTAGCCTGAGACTGAGCAGTCCCATGTGGCCTTGCACAGAAGACCGCTCGATGAACAACAGTTACAGGTAAGGGCAACACCGTTTTGTCATGGTATCGGGGATTCCCTGACATGTTTCACAGCAACTAATATATCTGAATTCATAACAGTAGCTACTGCACTTAGTTTTGTAGAAATTCTCAAAGTGTTATTCCTACTTTGCTCATCTTTGATTCTTGCTGCAAAGATTTAACCCACCCTTAAAGGATGAGGCTAATGCTGCCAAAGTACCTTATGATTTAAAATTTGAGTTCAAGTTTGCCCCAGGAGAACTGTTTAGAGTTCAAATTGCAGATCTGTAATAAAAATAGCACAGTTCCAAGGATTGAGGCTTTAATACCAAAAATGCAGAATAAGTAATGGAAACACACATAACATTGCATCTGCACTCTGAAATGAAGCTATGACACCAACAAAACACATTAAATCAGGTTTATCAACAGATAGTCTCCATAATGAAACATCAATTTCCCATTAGGATGGGTTGCCTCTGATGGAAACCCCATCCTGGCTCCAACCTCAGCTGATGTCACTGCCACACGTTATTTATCCTTGCCTGCATACAATCCTCTACAAAAGGTGCAAGCCCCATCTCATATAGCAATTAAGATTCTGCTGTGCTGCTCAGCACTAAGGCTCAACGCCTTCATCCACACGGGTAATGAGTGGCTGGATTGGGTAACTCTCCAAGTCAAGTAAATCTCTCTACATGTCTCAGGTCCCTATTTATGCCACAGCAACTACACGATATTCCTGCAAGCCCTAGCTAGGACCTAACCAATCACTAAGGACCAGGCCTAATTATTCAATTCCCAGCCCCAACAAACCATGCGTAACAAGTGGAAACAGGCCCCCTTCCAAATCCAACCTAAACAAAACCCTCCCCTCCGATTCCTGCTCAGCTCCTCCAACAGCCAATTCCCACATCACCTGTGATGATGCCAGGACCAACAGGGTACAAAACAGACAAGCAGAGCAGCTCCCTGTCTCTCTCCTCCCAGCTGGACTAGGCACCTGAACCAGCTCATTACTTTATACTTGCTCATGTTGAATCTCATTTGCCATTTTAATGTCCATTCCCCCAATTCGAAGAGAACGTTTTGGTGCTCTTCATAATCCATTTCGGTCTTAACCACCCTACATAATTTTGTGTCATTTGCAAACCTGGCCACCTCACTATTTACCCCTAACTACAGGTCATGTATGAACAAGTTGAGAAGCGCCGGTCAATCAGAATCTTTACTCCTTTGCTAGCTTAAATTCCCCAACTGGCTTCTAGGACAAATAGCCAGGTCTTACATTTCTGGAAAACTGTCAGTATTTGGCAAGTCCCCATGAAAAGGAAGTTCCGTAACCAGGCGTGGCAGTAAAATATCAGCCACTGAGAACATTCCTTCAGTTGTACTTTTGTTGCCTGAACTTTGCACTAACAGTATTAAGTGTTTCCCTCACATAATGACAGACCTTCAAAAAAGAGGAGGCAGGCTCTTAAATATGCCAGGCTGAAAGGGACACGTTTACCTATAATCTCTACCTTCAGTTGAGTCCAGAAGCCAATGGGAAGCTACTGATACAGCACCTCACCACCACTGAGTGGCCATTGCTTGCTGCACCTCCTGAAGAGTCTTTTCCCATCTATAATATATTGCTGTGGACTAGTGTCATAATAACGACTATGGCAGCACTTGATAGCGGTGGCAAACTTACATGTACTGCTCAATAAATTAGGCAGTAAGCAAATGTATTTTGTATCAACTAGTGTGGTTTTCCTAACTTTGGTTACAAAGCAGGAGAAACATACTGAATGCAACTTGGAGAGGTATACTTGCCTGCACTGAGAGATGGGCATGGTTGGCGTTACTGGTAGTAAATGCTGCCATGTTACTATGTGCAGAAGCACCAGCTCAGACAAACAAGGATGCCAGACCTCCTCGACACAAGTAGTTTTGCACATGGAGGCAGAGGATGGACTATCTGACGTTAGAATCTTTCTTGCTATGAATAAGAATGCTGTGAACTTTGCAGCAGACTGGTGAACACACCATACTCAATGGTTGCATTCAGGGGTCTTTTCGTAGAAAAACAGCTGCAGGAGCTCATTAGCATATGGTATGCTAATGAGCTATTATGCTATTAGAATATGCCACACCCCCTGACATCACCGGAAGTGATGTCAGAAGAGGAAGCAAAAGGGGGAGGCATCTTCAAAAGCCTCCCATTCCCTTCCCCAGCTGGTCTGGGAGGGGGAGCTAAGAGAGCAGGGGTTTAAAGTTTAAACTCCTTCTCATGAGAGTTGGGCCACAGAAGGAGGAAAGAGGGAAGGAGAGAGAGAGAGTAGAGAGAAGGAAAGAAGGAAGGAAAGAGGGAAAGAAAGAGAGAGGAAGAAGGAGGGAAACAGGGAAAGGAGAAAAAGAGAGAGGAGGAGAAGGTGGGAAAGAAAGAGAGAGAGAAGAAGGAGGAAAAGAGGAAAAAGAGAGAAGGAAAGGAGGGAATGAAAGAAATTTGGCGGCAATTCGGCCCCATTATATCCTATGGGCCATTGAAGTCAATGGTGAAAACATAGGGTATATTCTGGTGGCTGGAGGGGAGGGTTTGAGGAGAGGCTCCAAACTCACAGGGTAGCTGATGGAGCCTCTCCCAAGATACCCACCAAGTTTTAAGAACATTGGACCAGGGGTTCAATTCTATGGGCCCCCAAACAGGTTGCCCCTATTCCCTCCATTGTTCTCTATGGTGAGGAAAAAAACTTACTTTTTCCCACCATAGAGAACAATGGAGGGAATAGGGGCAACCTGTTTGAGGGCCCATAGAATGGACCCCCTGATCCAAAGTTCTTGAAACTTGGTGGGTATCTTGGAGAGAGGCTCCATCAGCTACCCTGTGAGTTTAGAGCCTCTCCCTCAAACCCCCTCCTCCAGCCACCAGAATATACCCTATGTTTTCACCATTGACTTCAATGGCCCATAGGATATAATAGAGCTGGAAATTGACATTGGGCTGCCTGAAAGACTCCCGGGGATGCCGGCTGGGGGCGGGGCTTGGCTCCTGAACTCCCGGAGCTGCGTTCCGGTGCGCTCCCCCAAAAGACCCCTGGTTGCATTTGAGATCAGGCCCCTGCGGGACCTAGCACAGTTCCACAGGGCCTGTAAAACAGAGCTGTTCTGCCAGGCTTTCAGCTGAGGTGGTGGGCATTCAGTCCACTCTGCCCCCCCCCGGTCCTGTTCACAGCACTGTCCATGACTTTTTCCCAGTGCCTAACTGTTTTGGATATCATCTAGGCACTGGAGTTTTTTGGAATGATCATTTTGTAAGGCATGGGATCTGATTTTTACCTGCTATTGTTATTTATTGTTTTACTGTTTTTATTGCTGTTGTTCTTATGTTGGGAGCTGCCCTGAACCCATTTTTTGGGGGTAGGGTTGGGCATAAATTAAATAAATAAATAAATAAATAGAAGGTCGCCAAGCCAAGCCTTGGACCTGCCTGCTTTTATCACAGTCAACGTCAAGTAGCTGCTGAATAACTCCACAGTTCCAGTGGTCCAGCTCAGATCACAAAATTGAATGCTGTGGGGGAGGGGTGCCCCAGAACTTACTTGATGACAACATCAAACATGACTTGCATTTTCAAATGAACCCTTACAAAAACAACACATTACCTGATGCTCCTAGCAATGCTGTTCTGTGAAATTACTTCACACTTTCTGATGCAAGCAGTGAATGCAAAATAAGTAAAGTGATGTGTATTCATGTAGAAAAGGCTCCTCAGTCTAGCAGAAATACATGCTAAATACATACATCTCACTAGTCCAGTTTCTTTTTATTTATGAACAGCAGCCACCCATCTACCCAGACTGACAAAGAAGGGCCAAGCAAGCTGAAAATAAGATCCATTTAGGAGATCTGTGTCCATTATTGTCATCTGCTCTTTATTGTTTCCCGTACCATGTTCAACTGGTTCTTCTGAATACATGTTAGCACCTTCCAGTTTATCTAGGTGTTCACATCAAGTCTTTTAAATAGAAGACAATTATTTTAGCTAACTGTGTATTGGTGATAAGGCAAAAGTGATACAGGTTACTGAACAACAGGTCAGGGCCCATGACTTAACGCTGGAGGTGTTCCTACTGAAGGATGAATAAACATTCCAGTCTGGCAGTACTATCACAGCTAATGTACTTCTAAATATAACACTTCTGTGCAGACAAGATCAAACAGAGCTATGTAGCATATATAGGCGCTGAAAGTAGCAGTCACCTGTATTTAAGAGCCCATGATCCTGTATTTAAGAGCCCATGATCCTGATTTGAACATCTTGGGCAAATTTCCTTGGTGAAGAAACTTTTTAGAAAACCTTCCTCCTCCAGTCTTGGTTACTTGGATATCAGTAAATCATTTTTATAAGACAATTTTTCTACTCTCATTCAGTCCATCCTACGTGTCTTCTTTAGGATGTGCTGGGAAGCAAAGTGCAGCAATGGACAGATAGTAACTGGGTAGCAATTTGTGGCAGAGCAGTCAAAGCCCCTCATACACAGCATCTATTGCCACAATGATATTTTTAACCTATGTTTCCTGCCTTCCTTCACCGGATGTGCACCATTTCGTCTAAGAATGGTGTCTTCATGCAACCAGTACAGAGCTGATCCATCCAGAGGGGGGCTTCATGCTGCAGAGGGGTTCGCCGAGGATAAAAGGTGAAGTTCACATCATAGTTCAGCAGACAGCTGATTGATGCCATGTAGATGTCAGAAAAACGAATCAGTCTCCGAGAGAAGTAGGTTGGGTTGTGGAAGGTTCGGAAAATGCTTCCAAACTGGGGGTTAAACAGGTTTTTTGAAAGTGATCTGAAAGGAAAGAGTTTGAAATTATCAGCAGGTGGTGGATGTCCAACCATCTCAGCCTCCCCTGCTCATCCTGCCCTATTTAATGGCCTTACAATGCTGAAGAGATCTGCACAGCATCTTCTAGCGAATTGGATGCCTTATTGACCAACTAGCCAGCACCTACATGGGAGGCACTCTGGACTACCTTGAACTGGCCTGCCATCTTGTTCTGAATCGGTTTTAAACTGGATTTAAATTGTATATTTTAATATTTTTACTGTGAAATGACTTGTTGTGACCTGCCCTGAGCCTGCTAGCAGGGGAGGTTGGGATATAAATCAAATAAATAAATAAATATCACCAACAATTTGGAATTTATCCATTAATAACTGCTATGCTACGTTTCCCCAGAAGATGCCACCGTTACCCTCTCTTGAACATGTTAGTCCTTCTTTGAAGGTGTGGGAGACTTCAAGGAACAGGTGAAAAATGGCCAGCACTTTATTTGTCATCCCTCAAAGGGAAAACCATCTGTGCACATCCCTCAAAAAACAGACAACATGAATACTATTAGGTTTAAAATTCAATATCAAAGGGGGAAAGGGGAATATTCTACAACACAAAAACATTTTGCTAGCTACAAACTGTTGCCATAATTGTTGATATGACTGTGATGTTTAATGGAGACACCAACTTGATGTTGCCATTTGTGGAGTACGGTGAAACAGATTTTTGTTTTAAGTGCATAATGATAAGTTATAATAAGAGTCACCTGATTTCCTGTCGTTCTTTCATCCACTCTAGAAGTACTTGCTTTGATTCAGCATCTTGATACATCTAAAATTTTTAAAAAGATTTAATTCTGAACATGCGTGTTCTAAAGATCAGTTGTCTATTACAGTAAATACCTGTCCATAAGTAGAAGTGACTTGATAGCATGCACACACACACACACACAAATACCTGTTCTGACACTGTTTTTAAAATGTTGCAGATGTCAAATTTATACACACTTGTAGGTAGATTCAGATGTTTTACAGTTATGAACTTCTATTTTTGTGGATTGTGTTTAATAAGTTCAGACTATGAAGTTTTTATCTTTGTTTTTAAAACCTGAACCATGAATTACTTGAGATATGTATTAGATAGTATATAGCGCTTTAATGAAAGGTAAAATTAAAGTGCTAGTGAAGTGTAAAATTATTCTTCACTTCACCCTCCATAAATAACATCAATGTCAGAGTCACAGTAAAAGGCATGCATCACCAGAAATCTCCAGTGATAACCACAGCTGGAGAAGAGGGAATCTCCCCCTGCAGGGAAGTTTGTTGGGGACTGTTTGCATCATGTGCCAAAATGCAGGCATTGGAAGAGGCCTTGCATGCCCCCCTTGCTGTCTTATAGAAGTAGCAGGGAAGTCTACACTCACTCTTTTTTCCTGTACTAACTTACTTCTCCTTTGCCTGAGACTATGAGTTTTAGCCAGATATTGAGATGACAGCAGCAGGAATAAGGGAGCTGTCTTAATCAGAATATGGCCCACAACCAGCAACTGTCAAGAACTGAACCAGAAGGTTCCTGACATTCCTTCTGACTGTGATATCACTGCAACCAGGACATTTGTTTAATATAAGAACTATGGCAGATCTAATCATAACCACACCAGATGATGCACGTGTTACTGCCTGATCTATTTTACCTGCATCCTCTCCAGAAGTCCTGTAAGTGCCTGTTGCCAAGTCAAAGAGTGCATGTATTGCTCTGTATTAATGATACGGATTTCTGTTTCCAGTTCTGGAACAATGGCTCCTGTCCTCCATCCATGGAGCAGCATAAGATCCTAACACAGAAGAAGGCAGCAAAGTGGTTTAAGGCTCTGCCATTCAGCCTTGCAAATAAATTACGAACAGTATTCTATTAGTCCCACCTGCCCTTGCAATAGAGGCATATCAGTACCTGAATAAAAGAGGGGCCATTCTCATCCAGCTGACAATAACCTCCCTAACTTGCCACAGGAGAGTAAGTATTTACAGGCCTGCTGTTATGAGAATGAGATGCTAAAGAATGCTAAAAAGATCACCTAAAATTATTTCTCTGGATTTGAATTATCAACTTATTGGACTTTTTTGGCTATGGAAGGATGCCGCCACTACCAAAGTTAAGAACACAGCAGCATCCTGTGGCCATGAAACTTGGTTGTGGAGGACTGTTGCTCAGGATATGCCCATACTTGACTCCAGGAGGCAGGCTTGACAAGGGCTCCACTTTCAGGTTTCACTGCAGAGGTTAGTACTTGAAAGGGGTGCTTACAACCCTTAAATGTTCCATACTGAGTTTCTGGACAGATGTTGTGAGGAAAATGCTTCCCATCACATACTGTTTGCAATGGCAGACTGTGGCATTTACTCACAAGCAGATCAAGCTTTAAACTGTTTCAAGTGGCCAATGGCATAGGGTCTATGCAGCTATTATGTTCCTTTAATTAAAAAATGTCTACTCAGTTCTACCGGAGCCTCAAGGCAGTTTAAGCTCAAAACACAAGGCACCATATTCTAACACAAGTCTAAAACCTGCAGTGTCAGATTTTGGAGCAGCAGTCTCAGTGACATTCATTAGCGCAGCAAATGCATGCAAGATGATGTACAAGCCATCTGCTTAGGACTAAGTTTATCATCTTGCAATGCTGAGTCGGGAAGTGGGGACAGATGGGGAGGGGCTCTAGTTCAGTGGCAGAAGATCTGCTTTGCATACAGAAAATCCTGGGTTCCATGCCCAGAATCTCCAGTTAAAAGGACCAGGTAGTAGGTCATGTGGACGACCTCCACCTGTGACCCTGGAGAACACCACCTGGTCAGAGCTGGCATTACTGACCAACTGTCTAACTCAGTATAAGGCAGTTTATCATATCCATGGGCTTGGTAGCCAGGAAAGGTGCAATGCCAAGAACACCTCCCACACACACACCATGGATAAAGAGAAGGCATAGGGTATCTACACTTTTACCGTGCCATACTTCAAATGTTCTACCAACCAGCCTCTGCCATTCCTTTTACCAAACCACAGTCTCATGGTGCAGGACTGAGCCTACCCTCCAAATGCCAGTGAACATCTACAGGGAGATTCAGCTGGTAGGTTTCCAAAGGGCTGTTTATTTCATTTTAACAAGAAAAACAAAGTATGATTTGAGCACTGAATTACATCTGTGTTCAATGTTTATGTCCAGAAGTGGCTAGGCAGAGAATGGGAGGGGTAGATGACCAACAACAAGCTCACACAAAAGCATCTCTATCTGAAGGAGATATCAGAGAAGGATGGCTTTGTTACCCATTTTCCACCTCCTGCCCACCCATGTTTTGCAACCCACTCATGGCAAGTGGGCAGCTGATGTGAAGCTTTGCTAGCAGTCTAGCATTACAAGGGTGCCTCGATAACACTGAGAGTTTACTAGTCTAGATTTATATCACGACAGGCTGAAAAGTGAACCAGCTACTCAATGAGATATGATCACACTGAAGAAAGAATAAAAGCCACAAGACTAGATGCTTTCCACAAGCATATCATAGTTACTGGGGAGAAAAAAGAAATTAAGATCTCCTTAAGATTCTGACAGTAGGCAAACAACACCAAGCAGTACTGATAAAACAGAAACAGGAATTTCCATGGGGGACTGCAATACTTACTGCAAGGTCACTGTACAAATGGTCACCAAAATAAAGGACCTTGGAGCCACGCCAGCCTGTTAGCCGCAGAAAGTCAAACAGATTACCCTGAAAAGTAGGATATATAAAAGAGTGTGAGAATAAACCAAATACCTCATTCCTTTTTGCAAGAGAGAAAAAATACCCGCTTTGTACGGCTGTCTTCGAAAGGTCAAAAGAAATAAGTACTTTGATTTTTTTTTTACAAAGCAAAGCCAACAAAGGAAAATATTTGTTCAGAATAAGCAGCTTATTAAAAATGCTGTGGCTAGAGGCTTAGAATGTTCTCATGGGAACTTTGGTTTTCAAAGACTCATTTTTTTCAAATTTGACAAACAATCACATCATTTATACAAATTCACATTCGACATCGCTTGGGAATATATATTACCAAACACTTCTGGGTTTACACACCAATTTATCCTGAAGTCTCATGGCAGGCAATGTGCTTATCTCATCCATTTGCACTACAACTCCACGAGATATGCCATTGCTATTTTTATTTTACCTTGAGACAATGCGGCAAATGTACCGATTTACCCTGCAATTAATTTGTGGCCAAGCTGCAATTTTAAAGCAGGTATTCTAGATCCAGTATGTGTTCTCAGGCTTCTTAAAAGAGTGTGCATGAAAACTTTAGCTATGAGTCTAGATTGTGCACAGGCAGAGATTCTTGATAAGAATAAAACCCAATATGCTGCAAGAGAGTTTTCCGTTGAGGCTCTCCAGCATTCTGGGGGTAGAACAGCTGGTGGAGAACATCGAGTGTGCTAGCAACAGTATTCAAAGCACTCAGGGGCATGGCATGACCAGAACCACATCTGTCTTGCAGTTTTGGAGGGCTTCTAAAAGAGAACTCTTTAGAAGAGCCTTCAGGTCCTTGAGGATGTCTTGAAAGACAGGGGAATCCTTCAGACTTTAATGTTCTACTGTTTGTTTTTAGAATTAAGTTGTATGAATTTCACCACTGCCTTGAATCTCAGTTATTTCATAGAAAGGGGGGCTTATAAATGTTTTAAGTAAATACTTGGGGGTAAATGGAGAAATGTGCCAATTTGAATGGAAATTCCTATTATTAAGGACAATCATAAGCCTGCCAACAATGCAATGCTTCTGCTAAAATGGGAAGATTCTAATTTGTTAACCTCCTGCAAAGCACTGGAGCAACATAAATAGGGAGCTGCTATTCAAGATAATTATCCAACTAGGAATGTTCTGCAGCATGTGTACCAGATCATGTGGTATAATGAACCCCCAAAGCCTCTTCCCTCCTTCCCAGTCTTGTCCACATAACATTCCATTACTAAGCCTGGAGGCATTTACTCATGTTTTATTTGGATGACATTAAAACAATGTCCAAAATTCTGTTCTTTGGCTCAGCAATTAAACATAGCAACATACTCTGAGCTTACTACACTTAGGGCTTCATTTCAACTAGGATCCATCTCAAAAGCAGTCTGGAGTTCTACAGAGCACAACTGCAGAGCAAGAGAAGTTGGCTAACACCAGTTCACTAAACATCCTCCCACGATCAGCCTCCCAAGCTAATAGCTTCTCTAGACGCTGCTGACCCCGGGCCTAAAATAAATGAAAGACACAATCTATTTGCCCTATTACGTTAACCTAGAGGAAACATGCCACAATGTAGTCAGGTTATTGTCCTTCAGAAACAAAGTCTTTAAAATAATTTTTTAAAAGAAGAGACAACTATGGATAGAATTTGGGGAGATTATTATTCACCTCAGTAGAGACTATTCATATTGAGTAGCCTTTATCTTTCAGCAGCAAATATATCTGTACCACAGGATTTAAAAACTGGAAGCAATTTCAATTGGCTTCTAATAGATGAAAAGAATGAACCTACAGAGCAAAGTGGAAAATGGCAACTGTTCCTCACACCCACAAAATCACAACCAAATTTCATGCTTGTTCTTATCCTTCAAAACAACCTCAGAAAATCCGGGCCTCCTTAAATATTAAGTCAGGAAGTGATGAGTTACTACTAAATAGTTTTACCTGTTTGTAGATCTTCCCTTTTTCCAGTTTGCTTATCTTGTCCCAATGAAGTGAACCTCTTTCATCCATTTTTCTGAAAGGTCTACCAATAATAATAATAATAATAATGATGATGATGATGATGATGATGATGATGATACAGGCAGTGTCCCGACACAGTTGCCCAGTTAAATATTCATGAGCAGAAGTAACAGGCTGTGGGTCTTAGCAGAGTTTCTAGTTTGAATGAAAGAGGATTCCCAGCACTATCTTGACTGTTATGCACAGGCTCTCATAAATATGGGCCCCAATGTCCGTAGAATTTTGTGAATATTTTGCATGGAAATCTGTATGAACTGAACTGAGGGTGGGACTTGTGGATATTGTTAAAGGCCCTTAATCCCCTCCCCCCATAATTCAAGCACAAATTTAATGTATATATGCTTGAGGTTCAATCCAGTGGAAGATATACAACTCTAGAAAATTAAGCCTTATACACTATACAATTGACAGAAGACATGAAAACATTTCTCAGATATAGCAGAATGAGCAAGCTTATTAGGACTGCTTAAGCATCTCTTCTTTCTCTGAAAACAGGAGCTTCTTCTCAATATAGCTCTTCTGTAATCTAAATAATACCTGGATCCCTTGCAGCTCCCAATTAACTTGGAAAATGTTTAAGAAATCTGATGTGGTTGCTAGACGTGGGAAAGGCCAGGTCAGATCCCTGCTCAGCCAAGGAATTCACTGGTAGTTGGGGGAAGGTCATTATCTCATAGCCCACTCCCAGAGGATTATTATGAGACTATGCTGCAGCTCTGCAGACCTTCAGGGAAAAATATTTGTTGGGCTTATCTCCCACATTATTTTTTTAAACTTATATGTACAGTTATGACAAAAGGAATACCATAGCACAATAAAAGAGATGTTCTTAATACTTTTTAAAAACAGAGGGAATACACTTTGACCTTAGGCAAAAGCCAGTTTGTACTGCTTATATTGCATGTAGTCTTACTGCTGTGGTGTGTACACACTGGCAATTCCATCAATATAACAGAAAGTAGAACTTTGATAGAGGAAGGCAGTGGCAAATCACACCTGAACGTCTCTTGCCTTGAGAACCCCACGGGGTCGCCATAAGTTGGCTGCAACTCGATGGCACTTTCTGCCACTACCAGAACTCTGGTAGTCATCAAGAGTGCAAGTTATTTAGCTACACAAAACAGGGGTTGCCCTATATCCCACTCTTGCTAACCAGTGGTGAGGGATGCAGTGGGTATGGAATGTTTTCACCAAAATCCACCACTAATGAGGTTATGGCTTGGCCATCAGCTGGTTACAAAAAGATGGGCTATTCGCTTAGAGAGCCACTACAAAACAAAATAAAACACAAAACAAAAAAAGCAACTTCACAAATAACTTGAGGGAAAAGTATACTTAGCAAATTATAGCCCCCTCCAATTCCTCAATGACCCCTTAAAGCTTTTAGAGGGAATAAAGCCATGTATTTCATTCTAACACAGAGCTACTGAAATAAAAATTTAGAAGAGTCACAGTGGAAACATTTCATACTTAAGAATGTGGATTGTTTAAGAGCTTGTTGATAAAAGCAGCAGGAAGAAAGAAATTGGCTTAATAATTTGTAGCAAGTTACATAACACTAAAGAAAAAATATTTGGGCACTGCATTCCATTCCATTTCGTAGATGGCAAAGGCCCCAAGGTAACTGCCACAGCCCATCAAATAAAAACAGGGCAGCCAGGACAGAAAGTTTTAAGAACAACTGTGGATAAGCCATTCTGCTGCCTGAAACTTATTTTCACTGGCCGGCACTGCATAGAGCATCAGAGGAACTATTCTGCACTAGGCTGGGAACTCATCTAAGAGGTGTCCCACACACTTGAAAAACAATTGTGTGCCAATCTGGGCCACATTTTGATAAAGCAAGTATCTTAGTCTCTTGATCCTAGACCTGTTTATTTGTAAGTAAACACAGTGATTTTAAATAGAGCTATTACATGAGTTTGCTTAGGAGCTACATATCATGTACGGCTGTTGTCTTAAGAAATGACATTGCTATGTTTAATTCTCCCCCTTTAGCACTTATGGCAATTTATCAGAGTCATGATAGGCGAGCGCCCTGGTATACCCAGGAGCTGCGCTCGCTGAAACAAGAACTGAGACGGCTAGAGAGATGATGGCGCCGTGCTCGCGACGAAGTGTCACGAACATCCTATAGGACGTTTATGAGATCCTATGTGATGGCGGTCAGGGCCGCAAAGAAGGACTTCTATGTGGCCTCGATTGCATCTGCTGACTCACGCCCAGCCCAATTATTTAGTGCGATTCGGTCTTTGACAGCTCTGCCTCAGAGCAAGCAAAATGCTAAGGAATTGGATATTGGCTGTGAGGCTTTCGTGAGCCACTTTGAAGATAAAGTCTTGGCACTCCGCTGTGACCTCCCCACCACGATTGATACAGTTAGGGAACTTGAGGCCCCTTGCGCGTCTTTGGAGGCGGGTTTAGTATGTTTTGACCCACTCAGTCTGGAGGGAGCTGACAGGTTGTTCATATCTGTGCGCCCTACCACATGCGACCTTGATCCGTGCCCCTCTTGGCTGGTTAAAGCAGGTCACGAGGGGTTTCGAGGTGCTCTACAGGAGATTGTCAACAAGTCCCTCACTGAGGGACAGTTCCCTGGAGCACTCGAGGAAGCGATGGTCCGCCCTCTCTTGAAAAAAACATCTCTGGATCCGGCCGAATTGTCCAACTATCAGCCGGTTTCCAACTTGCCTTATTTAGGCAAGCTTATTGAGAGGGCGGTGGCATCACAGCTTCAGGGCTATCTGGATGAGGCTTCCATCCTCGATCCTTTCCAGTCCGGCTTCCGCCTGGGCCACGGGACAGAGACGGCACTGGTCGCTCTGACTGATGATCTCTGTAGGCATCTGGATCGAGGCGGAGTGGCGGCACTGGTGTTGTTAGATCTGTTGGCTGCATTCTATATGGTCAACCACCAGTTGCTGGCCCACCACCTCGCCGACGCAGGGATTCAGGGGCTTGCCTTGCAATGGCTTACCTCTTTTCTCCAAGGTCGGGGACAGAGGGTGGCGCTGAGGGGGCAGCGGTCCTGAAGGTACCCCCTTGAGTGTGGTGTGCCCCAGAGAGCTGTACTGTCCCCGATGTTGTTTAACATCTACATGAGCCCCCTTGCCCAGATTGCCCGGAGGTGTGGGCTTGGGTGTCATCAATATGCTGATGATACCCAGCTCTATCTGATATTGGACGGCCAGTCGGACTCTGGTCCTGATGACCTTTTGTGGGCGTTGCAAGCTGTGGCTGGCTGGTTGGCTCAGACTGAGTCAGCTGAAATTAAACCCAGCAAAGACGGAGGTCCTGGGCCCATGCCGGATCGGCCGAGAGTTGGGGCTCCCTCTCCCGTCCTTCGGTGGGGTACCATTGGTGCCTGTATGGGAGGTTAGGAGTTTGTGTGTGCTCCTGGACTCCTCATTAATGATGGAGGCCCAGGTGGCAGCCACTGCCAAGTCAGCCTTTTACCATCTGTGGCTGGCCCGGCAGTTGGTCCCCTACCTCAATCGCGAAGACCTGGCCACTGTGATCCATGCAACGGTCACCTCAAGGCTGGACTACTGTAACGCTCTCTACTTGGGGCTGCCTCTGTCGCAAATCCGGAAGCTGCAGCTAGTGCAGAATGCTGCAGCCAGGCTGTTGATGGGCCTCTCCAGGTGAGACCACATCCGGCCTGTGCTGCAAGCACTGCACTGGCTGCCAATAGCATACCGGATTCACTTCAAAGTGCTGGTGCTTACCTTTAAAGCCCTGAATGGCCAGGGTCTGGCTTATCTAAGGGACTGCCTCTTCCCGTATGTACCCCCAAGAGCACTGCGATCGGGGAATAGCCATTGCCTGGAAGTACCAGGCCCTCGAAGTGTGAAGCTTGCCCAAACCAAGGCTAGGGAGTTCTCAGCGGTGGCTCCCACCTGGTGGAATGAGCTCCCGGAGGAGATCCGGGCACTGCGGGACCTAGTGCAGTTCCGCAGGGCCTGCAAGATGGAGCTCTTCCACCATGCCTTTGAGGAGGAGCCGCCGCCGCTATCATTCCGTCATTGAGAGCCTATCATTCATCTGCCCCATTATCTGGAGAGATAGATGTCGCCCGTGAGCCGGGATATACTACTCCTGGTGCCCATGCAATTAAGAAATTCGCCGCCAATGTGGGATATCGTGCATCTTGGTTTATATGAATTTTACTGTTGTCCTGAATTTTACTGTTGTCCTGAATTTTTTTTTGTATGTAATACTGTTTATTGTTTTTAGTTCTGAAAATCAGCTTGGCCGCTTGTTAGCCGCCCTGAGCTACTGGATAGGGCGGGGTATAAATCTCAAAATAAATAAATAAATAAATAAATAAAATAAAATGAAACCATGGTGTTCTTTCTCCCTTCTCACATGCTTTTCTTCCAGCAGCCAATTATGTAACATGGATAACTGCAAAATGGTGTTGCTGTCATTTCTGGTATCAGCTGCTTATTTAAGGTAATGTGAAGATTTGGACTTAGCAATATAAATAGCAAAGAAACATACTTGCGTTTATCAGTGAAGAAACTGGGCTTATCTGCTTGCACTATGACCATATCAAAGAGGTCTCTCCAGTTTTTGCCTACCATGTACTTCATTCCCTTATCCCTGTAGGCAAAATAGGAAAGTTAGATCAAGAAATGCAGTTCCTTGATACTACAGAGATTTTGAGTTTCAGAACCTTTATGTGAAGGCGTTTTGCACAATTTCCATCCTTTTTTTGAATAGCACAGATAGAGTGAGATGATGTTTTAAGGCTTGATGTGATTCTGTATCAGGCTCAGAGTAGACACTTCCAAACCATTTGTCCTCCCTTTATTTTAAATTCTCGACTCAGTAAAAACAATTATGATAAACAGGAGTGGACTGGGAAGAGACTATGGCCCCAGAACAAGCCGGCCTGAGTGCCCCCGTGGAAATAATTGCAAAACAGTTTTTGCAACCATGGAAATAAATCTTCAACAAGTGAGGCTCTCTACTATAAAATTCTGTACCAAACCCCCAGCATTTTTAAAAAATGCAAGAACCCTAATATTTATTTTCACCAAAAAATGTATACAAGTAACTATGTAATACTCACACAAAGCTAAAGGGACTGTTTGTGATAAGGAAAAGTTTTTTATTGTGGCTAACCAGACGGTTTAGGACAGCATAGGTTTCATCTCCATGAAGAATATATTTTTCTGTAAACAAAAAGGGACAATACTGAGGTAAACTGTAGTTTGCCAGTATGAAACAACTGATCTGTGAACCATTAGACACTATACCAGAGTGCATTGCCATTTAACACGCTCCATTAAGAGTTGTAATTTAACTGACCCATGTCTTTTTCAATCCATTTGTACATCATTCCTTTCACATGGACATCTTTAATGGCATCCTAAAATGGGAAAGAGGAGTTGGACATAAATTTTTAATCATGCATTCATTGAGCATCAAGGCGCATGACAATTTACAGAGGAACCCATCTTCTGGGCACGGAGCATGCGTCACTGGAGGTGTGGGGGGAGGTATTTGTGAATTTCCTGCGTTGGGCAGAGGGTTGGACTAGACAACCCTGGAGGTCCCTTCCAACTCCACAAATGCCTCTACTCTAGCAGCTAACAATTTTAATTTTAATAATGGGGGAGGGCAATCCAAAGAAGCCAGGGTTAACAAATTAAGATAATGCACTGATATGGCAAGGAGGAAAATAAACAGGCACACTATCTTTCTTTATACCAACAAGCAAGAATTAAAAAGTCAGTTAAACAAAGTGAATTCACAATTGAGAACGTTTTGGCAAAGAGAGAAAAAGCAAGTAATGAACTTTGTTTTCAGATAGCTAAACACAGTGACAACAGGGAGTTTTTAAAGATGTCTGGGCCAGCCCAATGAAAAGTAATTGTTCTGTAGTTTACCAGCATATTCTTGCAGTCCAGCTGCTGCAGCATAAGTTAACCCAGGCTTGCAGAGACATATACCACTGAAAATGTCGAGACAGTGTGCGACTACAATAAAAAAGGCCAACGCTATGCGGGGGATTATTAGGAAGGGAACTGAAAAGAAATCAGCCAGTATCATAATGCCCCTGTTTAAATCAATGGTGCAACCTCATTTGGAATACTGTGTGCAATTCTGATCACCACACCTCAGAAAGGATATTATAGCATTGGAAGAAGTGCAGAAAAGGGCAACTAGAATGATAAACAATTTCCCTATGAAGAAAGGTTAAAGCGCTTGGGGCTCTGTAGCTTGGAGAAATGATGGCTGGGGGGTGACATGATCGAGGTTTACAAGATTATGCATGGGATAGAACAGGTAAAGAAAGAGGTACTTTTCTCCCTTTCTCACAATACAAGAACTCGTGGACACTCAATGAAATTGCTGAGTAGTATGGTTAGAATGGATAAAGGGAAGTACTTCTTCACCCAAGAGTGATTAACACATAGAATTCACTGCCACAGGAGGTGGCGGCAGCTACAAGCATGGACGGCTTCAAGAGGGAATTGGATAAACATATGGAGCAGAGATCCATCAGTGGGTATTAGCCACAAGGTATAGATAGAAACTCTCGGTCTAGGGCAAGTGATGCTCTGTATTCTTGGTGTTGGGGGAGGAGACAACAGTGGGAGGGCTTCTAGTGTCCTGGCCCCACTGCTGGACCTCCTGATGGCACCTGGTCTTTTTGGCCACTGTGTGACAGAGTGTTGGACTGGATGGGCCATTGGCCTGATCCAACATTGGCTTCTCTTATGTTCTTAATCAATGGGAAAACATGATATTTAAACATCTAGAAAGCACAAATGCCGTGGTATCAAAGAGAGAAGAGTGTTCGACTGCCCTAGACACAATGTGGTTATTTTTCCTCAGTGTTTTTTTTTAATATAACAGACAGTCTCTGATAATTTACTTATTTATAATTTGGATATATGAATTACCCTATCCATGAGTACATAGGCCTCTGGGCAATGAACAACAATAAAATCAAATACATCATAACCATTAATAAAAATATAGTAAATATGTCATTACATTCTTAAAAACAATCCCCAAATGGTGTTAATGAATTGACCTTTAACCAATTCCTGACTGTGTTGCCACCTCATGAGCAGAATAAGGAGGAGGCAGAAAGAGAATAGAAGAGAGGAGAGAGTAGGGTCACCTGTCACTGTCCTTGACCAAAAGCCTGGAAGAACACCTCTGCCCTGCAGGCCCTGCAGAATTATATTATTCTGTTATTTGGCAGAGAGTTCTACCATGTTGGGAGGCAGGACCGAGAAAGCCCTGGCTCTAGTCGAGGACAGACGGATGTCTTTAGGGCCAGGGATCACCAGTAGATTGTTCTGAGCAGAGCGGAATGCTTATTGGGGAACATAACAGAGGAGACAGTACGTGGCAGATGTTACCCCAGTGACAGATGTTACCTCCAAACTGTAACTGTCCTCCAAGGCAGAAGAGAAAGCATTTTATTTGCCAACTACATTCCTTTAGAGGAAGGGAGTTAGATCAAGAGAGAGGATTAGCAGTCCCCTAATAACAAAACACAATCTACTTTAACTATACTCAGCCTTGAAAACCCAGGAAAGCAGTGTATGACATTTAAAAAAACGCTCTCTCAAGACTACAAGATTAATAAAAAGGCTACAGTTTATCCCCGGCACCAAACAGCTAATCAAAATGAACTTGTTCACATTTGCCAAATCCCCAAAGTTTAGTTTGACCTTTTGATACGCACACAGCATGTACAATGTTCTCCTTCACATTAAAAGGTTTTGCACAGTTTAAGAAATGCCTTAGGATGGATCACTGAGAATACTGTAATCATCACCATCTGGTCACTGACAAAACGAGGTTGCACTTACCTGTAACCGTTGTTTATCAAGTGGTCTTCTGTGCAGGCACACACGGGGATTGCACAATCGCAGGCCAGCCGCAGAGAAGAGCTAGCAAGCTTTATCAGATGTTTCTAGGACCCAAGAGTGCTCCCTTTGTCTTCAGTGTAGCCAAATGGTCATGTGACAGGGAGGAGCGAACACTCTTCCCTCAGTTCTCCCTTCACTGCCATGAGCCAGCTTCACTAGAGCAGCCCACAGCGGGGAAAGTAGGGAGGGATGTATGCCTGCACAGAAGACCACTCAATGAACAACTGTTACAGGTAAGGGCAACCCCACT
Source organism: Gekko gecko (assembly GCA_029375565.1). Classification (NCBI taxonomy): domain Eukaryota; kingdom Metazoa; phylum Chordata; class Lepidosauria; order Squamata; family Gekkonidae; genus Gekko; species Gekko gecko. The sequence goes on along the minus strand of JAPDNY010000002.1, from coordinate 98,352,594 downwards.
ATCACCTCTGTGGCTTCTGTGAAGTCCCACATCAGAGAATAGCAAGTTCACTTACCAAGGAAGCAGGTGTGGGCGGAATTATCAGAAGAGAGACTGTAAGACTGCCTTTCCCACAGCTGCCTCATTCTAGGAATCCATATCCATTGAATAATGCCTGATAAATGTTGAGGGCGTCAACCAGGTGACTGCCTTGCAGACATCATCTAAGGAAAGTCTGGATCGAAATGCTGCTGAAGAAGCTTGAGCCCTCATAGAGTGAGCTGACACAGTGATGATTCACGACATGCCTGCCTCAGTGTATGCTGTTCTAATTGTGAAGACTATCCATCTAGATAATGATTGTGATGCTGCTGCCTACCCATTATTGTGACCCTTGAAACAAACAAACAAGTTCCTATCCCTCCTAAAACTTTGTTTTCTTTTTAAATAAAAAAGAAGTGCCCTTCTAACATCTAACATGTGCAGTGTCTTTTCCAATATAGATGATGAGTATGGAAAAAAGACAGGAAGGGTGATGTCTTGCCCTAGGTGAAACCGGAAAACCACCTTTGGTAGGAATTCTATGCTGGGTCTGAGGACCATTTTGTCTATTTGGAATTTTGTGAAAGGTGGGTCACACAGCTAAGTGTACCCAGTTTTCGCACCCCGTGGGCAGAGGTAATTGCTACCAGAAAGACTGTTTTATACAATAAAAATGACAAATCAGCCTTTGTCATAGGTTCAAAGGGTTTATAATTAATCAGGATAAAATGACAGGTAAACTCCACTGTGGAACAGGTGGATACAGATTTAGCAAACCCTTAAGGAACTTTTTGGACTCTACTGCGGAGAACCTTTGACTGTCTTGTGAAAGGCTGAAATGGCAGCTAGGTGCACTTTGATGGATGAGGACACTAAATCCCTGTCTTCTAGAGTGAGAAGGTACTCAAATATATCATACAAGTCACAGGTAGCTGGTAAGATTCCCCATTCCTTTGTCCATAATGCAAATTTCTTCCATGTAATATATGTGTGAAAGGCCTATGAGAGGCAATCATAATTTCTGTGAACCTTTGCAAGAAATTTTCAAAGGCCAGATCAACCAAGTCGTTAGGTGCAGAGACTTTACTTCAGGGAGGTGGACAAGGCCCACTTAAAGGAGATCTTCTACTGGGGGATGGAAGCTATAGAGGGAACCACACCCATTTGATTCCCCACTCTTCCACATGCAGCTTCTGATGTGACCTTGGGTCAGTCATAAGTTCTTTCAGATTTGTTCTCTCAAGGGCAGTTCTCAAGAGACCTCTCTCAGCCCCACCTACCTCACAGGGTGTCTGTTGTGGGGAGGGGAAGAGAAAGGGATTGTAAGCTGTTCTGAGATTCCTTTGGGTAGTGAAGGGTGTAGTATAAATCCAATCTCATCTCTCTTCATCTCAGCCAATAGGGCACAAGGAGTATGCAGGTAATCCTGTCTACTTTTGTGTAGGATTCCAAATGGAGGGAACACATAGAAAAGGTGACCATGCCAAAGCAATTGGAACATATCCCAAAGCAAATTGTAGTCCACCACTGCTCTGGAGCAGAAAAGGCTGCATTTGGTGTTGGCGGTGGAGGCGAAGAGGGAATCCCTGTTCCCCAAAGATGGGAAGGAGGTAATGATCATTCCTGGTTCATGTCCAGATCTCTGCTTAGTATGTCTGTTAAGGTGTTGTTTTGCCCTGCAATGTGTATGGCTGTAAGATGTACTCTGTTTTATCGCCCAGTGCCAAATGAGAGAAGCCTCCCTGCACAGGTGAATGAAACCTGTGTCTCCCTGCCTGTTTATGTAAAACTTGGCAGTTGTGCTGTCTGTAGCCAGGAGGACCCAACACCCTTGCAGGAGCTCTGTAAAAGAAGTAAGAGTGTGTCTAATGGCTCTGAGTCCTAACAAACTGATATGGAGTTTTGATTCAGTGGATGACCATGGACCTCTAATCCTGTGCATGCCACAGTGTGTTCCCCAACCTGTTAAGGAAGCATATGTGAAGACTTGTATATCATTGGAATTCATCCCTAGAGGGACCCCTCTATGTAGATGTGAAAAACTGGTCCACCAGGTAAGGGTTTTAAAAATCACTCTAGGGACTGAGAACCTTCTTCAGGGTGAGAATGTTGTGGGGTTGAACTTGTGCAAAAAACAGTTTTGAAGAGGACTCATGTGGAGTCTAGCATGAGAAGTCACAGCCATGGTGGATGCCATGTAGTCTAGCAATTTCTGAACACTCTTGGCCAATTGAAACCTGTTAGCTGAAAATTACTTAACCAAGGCTATATTGGTATTCACCCTTGGTAATGGTAGGAATGCCTGTCCCTTGGCTGAGTCAATTACAGCCCCAAAGAAATCCATGGATTGAGTCAGAGAAAGGTGGGATTACTCCACATTAATAAGGAAACAGAGTTCCTGAAGGGTGTTAAGAGTGAACCACAAGTTACATTCCAGTTTCTGAAGAGAACTATCTAATAAGAGCCAATTATCAAGATATGGGTAAATGGTGCATCCCCTGAGTCTCAGATAGGAGACCACCACAGATGTGCACTTGGTAGTTACCCTCGGTGCTTTTGCTAGCCCAAACTGTAGATTCATATATGGTCTCTTCATGTGTGAACCTGAGATATTTCCTACAAGCTCTATTGATCACAATGTGGAACTAGGTATTTTTAAGATCAAGTACTGTGAACCACAGCTCTCCTCTAGCAAGGGCAGAACTTCCTCTAAGGATAGTATTCAAAATTTAGGCACATGTAAATACTTAGCACATATCCAACCTCCTAGGCTGTTGTTCCCTGGGTGAGTGGGAGGGATGTTTTCCTCTTTGTTTATTATTTCTCCTACCCTGTTGGAGGTAAGGCCTATAAGACTGCTGGGATGATTGTGGAGCTGATATCTGTACTCCAAATACTAGTAGGGTCAAGCTTGGTGAAACCTTTGTGAATGCCAGAGAAAATACCTCTGCTTATAAGGCCAAGCTGGAACGATCCCCAGAGACTTGGCCATGATTTTATTCTTGCGGATGCGATCTAAAACATCATCCGTTTGGTCACTGAAGAGCTCGTGACTGTCAAATGGAAGGTTTTCAGTCTTAGCCAGGAATGTCTTCTTAGGACTATGCCTGAAGCCATGGATCTTCTGTGGCTGACTGTCATGCGTCTGGTCACATTTAATTGTTGCTTTCCCAGCTTTTGCCCTTTTAACATCAATACCCTAGCCAGAGGTTTTTCCCTAATCCGGGATCAACTCAACAAACTGTGATGAGGAATGAGCACCTGACCTTCCCCTTGCTGGCAGGACTTCAGACGCCAGAGAATTGGCATGTGGATGATGAAAGAGGCAGAAGCAACATTCCTCTCTGACTTTAGACAGATTTTCTAGCTATTTTTGTAGAAACAGCAGTGGAAGCTGTTTTAGACTATGTACCCATTGCAATATCCTGTATGCCCTGCAGCATTGGTAGAGTGACCAGTCCAGACTATGGGCTTGTAAAGGACCTTCATTATGGGATCCAAAGAGGTTGTGGTTCCATTGAGAGATATTCTAAATTTAAACCTTCACCATACAAATGAGCTCTCTGGTGTACAATTTTAAGTGTTCTGTAGGAGACCGAGCTGAAGGCTTATCCTCAGTGTCATCTGGTAAGGGCATAGAGGTGCCTTCTGATTCTGATTCCAATCCCAGGTCGGTGCCTTCTTCAGAATCAGAGAACTGAGAAGCTGTAGCCATGGAAGACCATTGTTTACTCACAGAGTGTTTCCTTCCCTTTTCTTCAGGGTATTGAGGTGGTAGTTGCCAAGGAAAACCTGGAAACGATTGTTGAGGACTCCCATGATCCCCACTGGGTAAGGAACACCACTGGAAAAGGGAACCAGGGATTATTTTGTGGTGGTGTCTGGGCAGAAGCCTCCAGAGGTTATTGTTGCTTGGGTAAGAATTGGCTGCGCAGGCTGAATTTCATAGACTTACTCTTCAGGTTATCTAGATGAATGATGTCCCGATGGTGATGGAGTCCTCAGGCTTGCCGAAAGTTTGATGTCGATTTGAATCAGTGACAGTTGGCACTGAAGCGACATTGAGCTGCAATCAATTGACATCGATGGTCAGCTACGGGGCGAGGCATGCATACAGTGCTGGCCGGGTGAGTCCTGTTGACCTTGAGGTGACTGTGAGGTTCAACATTGAAGAGATGGAGAATGTTGGTGTCAAAAAGGTGATCAGTGTTGAGGCAAAAGTGAGTGAAGGGGTGAGGTACACTGAATGCGTTTCATTCTTTTTTAAGACTTTAAATGGCAGCTCTGATACCGATCAAGTTGTGGTTGTTTTTTTCCTCCAGGTCCAATGCTTAAGGAGTTGGTACCGAGGTTAATGATGGGATTCTGTCTTTTAACTGAAGGGGCCCATTTTTCTGCAATGGGTTCTGAGACACCCAAAGCTCTCTCCCATAGGGGCATTTGAGCCTAGCTGCTCTCCCTTCCCTGGCTTTCATTGTGAGGCAGCAGCAGGCTGGCTATGAGATAGTATTGTACCCTTCTCCCAAACATGAGAGGCACAACTTGTGCGCGTCATTTTGAGCCATTTTAATTCTGCTCTCCTCACATTTTTAAGACAACATCATCCTACCCTCTCCAGTGTTCCCATTGAAGAAAAATACCTCAGGTCGATCTCTTGTGAATGCAGCTCACTAAAGCTCATGCTCTCCTTACAGTGACAAGAAGAGAATGGGGGGGGAGAATGCTTGCTCGCTCCCCCCCCCCATCCTGTGACCCTTTGGGCAGGAAAGGCTACATTGAAGATGGAGGGGATGGGGAGCACTCTTGGGATCTAGAAACTTCTTAAAAAGCTTGCTAGCTCTTCTCTGCGGCTGGCCTGCAATCACGCAGTCCCCATGTGGGACTGCACAGAAGCCATGAAGACGAACATAAGGGATCAAACAGCAATACTAAAATGAGACAAGGCCATGAAGACTCATAGGTGAGACTTATATTGGTTCTATGCAGGATCTTCAAATTTGAAGAGTGCTTTCTAGTAATTTAATGCACATGCTCTACATAATAATAGATAACAACAGGCATTTTCATTCAACTATTTAAGCATTCCTACAAATATCTTCCCTACTTTGCTTTCTTAGCTACTGGAAAAAGCAAAATATGCAAACTACAGGGATTACTGACAGTGCAAGAAGTAGGAATGTACACAAGCCTGGCTTCCTCAGTCCCCAAACCACCATGCATTCTGCAGACCAACAAAGGCATCATGTATTCTGGTACACAGCATCTATTGTTTCAGTGGCCTTGGCCTGGGATTCCTGGGTGACCTATTTCATTATCTGAATTATACATCTTTGCTTTCCATAATAAGGCATATTATTGATATGCCAAGAGTAAAGATCTGTTCTTGGGAAATAAAAAGGTCAAGCCTTCAAAAACTTTTAATAAAACAGTAACTGGCAATAAAATACACTGTTTATTTTGGAAGAAATAACATTCTGCAGCATATAACATGTAGTGTATAGGCCATTAACAGTCTGGACTCTCATACCTATGGAACTGCCTCTCCAGTTATGCCTCCCTTTGGTCATCCTCTAGGGTCTCTTGCAGTTGCCTGGCCCCAGGATGACTCTGTTAGCTGTCAGTGGGGGAAGGGCCTTCTCAGTTCTGGTCCCTTCCCTGTGGAATGCACTCTCAGATGACACCTGTGCCCTGCTGGACTTTTTTAGTTTCTCCAGGGCATGCAAGACTGAATTGTTTAGGTTGGCTTTTGGAGGATAATCCACATGTTTGGGTTGTTTTTTGTTAGTGCTGTGGTACTAGCCACATATTTTAATAGTTTAACATGCGTCACGCTGCCCCTGGTCGCCCTTTGGTGCCCCTCCCTCTGCTGTGGTGCTGGGGGGGGGGAGATCTCAAAAAGGGTCTGCTAGGGTCTCAGTATTCAGGGGAGGGGCCTTGGCCGGCCAGCAGCAGACACCCTCCGGAGTTGGACTTCCCTCTCTCTCAACTGCAGTCCGTTGAGACTCCCCTGTTCTCCTTGACCCCAGCGTTTTTGCATCCTTTTATACTCCCCATCCTCCAACCCCTCTCCCTCACCCCAATGGCCCATTTGCCTATCCATCTTCTCCCTCCCGCTCCCTATTGGTCAAGGGAGACTGCCCCTTTAAGGGCTCCTGTGCGCCTCCCCCCTCACTCTTCCTGGGTGGGGTCAGCATCTCCCAATGGCTTTCCCCCATCATGGCTTGGCTCAGCTTAGTATGCCCAATGCCAGGGCCTCTGCTGTGGCTTGTGGGCAAGTCTCCTGGCTGCGCAGCCGGGCTCGCCCCGCACCTCGTCTCCCTGCCTCCCTCACTGCCCATCCTCCATGTGGGCTCCCTGCCAGCCCCGCTCACACTCCTCTGCTGTAACCAGCTGGTGGGTCCCCAAGTGGCCAGGCACCATTGCCGCTGTCCCACTGTCCCGACCCGGAGCCAGCAACACCGAGTGAGTCTCCCATTGGGGTGTCCTGGGGCAGCTTGGGGAAGTCAGATTCCAGACAACATGTTAATATAAATATGTTATATTTGTTATCTGTTTTTATGTTGTTTCTACCTTATTTATATGGTTTAATGTTGAAAGTCTCTGTGAGACCCTCTGGGTGAGCAGTGACTAAAAATCCAGTAAATACATAAATAAATGATGCAAGCCAAAACAGAACAGAATCAGCTGCAAGAGCTCCTGTGAAGGCATACGACTGGAAATCAAATATATTTTATGGCCCTTGCCCAGGTACAGAAACTCAAGACAGTGTACCCCTGTTAGTGTAATTTTGCCACACAAATCTTGATGCATATAATTTTGACAGATGATGTATAGCAGGATAGGGTGGAGAAAGCACAATAACACAAATAGAAACAGAACTGGAGTTGCCCTTCTGCCTCTTCAACTTTGCAGCTATAAAACATGTGAGTCATCTAAAAAGAGGGTAATAAACACTGAGACTCTTAATTAGGGTTGCCAGCTCTGGTTTGGGAAATTCCTGGAGATTTTGAGGGTGGATCCTCAGCCAGGCACAATGCCATGGAGTCTACCCTCCAAAGAAGTCACTTCCTCCAGAAGAACTGGCATGTGTAGTTTTGAGATCAATTATAATACCAGGAGATCTTCAAGCCCCTCCTGGAGGTTGGCAACCCTACTCTTAACTGAAGTGCCCCCCCCCAGGTTTCTGGCAGTATGTGCTCTGAACCACTGTACATGTTAGTATAATTGCGAGGTACCTGCTTGCACAAAGCATTACACTAAGTTTTCTATTTCCAGGGGTCTTTTTTGGGGGGGAGCTCAGGAGCCAAGCCCCGCACCCAGCTGACGTCCCGTGGAGTCTTTCAGGCAGCCGAATGTCAATTTCAGCTCCGTTATATCCTATGGGCCATTGAAGTCAATGGTGAAAACATAGAGTATATTCTGGGGTCTGGAGGGGAGGGGGTTTGAGGGAGAGGCTCCAAACTCACAGGGTAGCTGATGGAGCCTCTCCCCAAGATAACCACCAAGTTTCAAGAACATTGGATCAGGGGGTCCAATTCTATGGGGCCCCAAACATGTTGCCCCTATTCCCTCCAAAGTTACTTTTTCCCACCATAGAGAACAATGGAGGGAATAGGGGCAACCTGTTTGGGGGCCCATAGAATTGGACCCCCTGGTCCTATGTTCTTGAAACTTGGTGGGTATCTTGGGGAGAGGCTCCATCAGCTACCCTGTGAGTTTGGAGCCTCTCCCTCAAACCCCCTCCCCTCCAGCCCCCAGAATATACCCTATGTTTTCACCATTGACTTCAATGGCCCATAGGATATAATGGGGCCAAATTGCTGCCAAATTTCTTTCATTCCCTCCTTTCGTTCTTTCGTTCTTTCCTACCTTCTTCTCTTCTCTTTTTTCCTCCTTTCCCTGTTTCCCTCCTTCTTCCCTCTCTTTCTTTCCCTCCCCTTTCCTTCTCTTTCTTTCCCTCTTTCCTTCCTTCTTTCCTTCTCTCTACTCTCTCTTTCCTTCCCTCTTTCCTCCTTCTGTGGCCCAACTCTCGTGAGAAGGAGTTTAAACTTTAAACCCCTTCTCTCTTAGCTCCCCCACCCAGGCCAGCTGGGGAAGGGAAGGGGAGGCTTTTAAAGATGCCCCCCCCCTTTTGCTTCCCCTTCTGACATCACTTCCGGTGATGTCAGGGGGCATGGCATATGCTAATAGCCTAGTAGCTCATTAGCATACCATATGCTAATGAGCTCCTGCAGCTGTTTTTCTACAAAAAGACCCCTGTCTATTTCCATACAATCTACCAGTTTTTAGGACTAATACAAGGGGCCATCTCCAAGCTAGATTGTCTACACTTGTTTCCTCCCACCTAAATTCAGATGACATCCTGCTACAGACATATGGAACAGACTATTAAACTCATTTTTTATAACTTCCACCTGACCTTTGTAAATATGTATGTACCCTCTGCTCTGGGAAATGTAACTCTTTTGCAACATTGGGAGCATTTGGCCACACTTATGGAGGAACTAGACAGGAACTTTCCATCTACTGAAATAATTTTAGCAGGTGATTTTAATGCAAGGGTGGGTATGGACTGCAGTATGTTTTCCAAAGTTATTGGAATTGATCAAGATGCCACTCTTCCTCCTACTTTTTCTTATGCTAGACAATCCAAGGATAGTCTCCTAAATTCAGCGGGTATTTGTCTTGCCAAATTTTGTATGCAATATAATAGAATTTGGTTAAATGGTTTGACTGACTTTCCAAATTCTGGAGAGTTTACCTTTGTCTCCAGGTGGGGTTGCAGTGTAATTGATTATGTTCTAATTTCTTCATCTTTGAAACCCTATGTTAAAGATTTTACAGTGGGTGACCCTACTACTAGTGACCATCTCCCTTTAATCTTGACCCTGCAAGTCAGCTTTCACCCCAACTCTCTTTGTAACTTGACTCCTCATTTCCCAGAGATTAACTTATTACCTAGAATACTCTGGAATGACTGTACAGAATGGAAAACTCTGCAACTTCTTAAATCTGCACCGGTTGTGGAGTCTAGATTCTCCTTACTAAGTGTTTCGGACCCTACTGCAGCCATGTTGGCTTATGATTCTTTAATATCTCACATTTCTGAATCACTGTGTGTAAGATCAGGGCGTCCAGGTAGGGGGGCTACCAACTTCACAAACCCCTCATGGTTTGACAGAGAATGTAAACAAATAAAAACATTATTACACAACATTTACAGCCACTACTGTGATTCAAAGGCCCCAATTTTCCCACTGGAATATTTTAATCTCAAGAACCAACTGCACCAATTTATAAAAAAGAGAGATTTGACTATTTCCACACCTGGTGGGATGAATTATACCATGCTACAACTTTAAATAACTCAAAAAAATTCTGGGCTATTTCGTGCTAATGATCCTTCTATGTCTGCTATTTCCTCTCATGTTTGGTTTCAGTATTTTTCAGATCTGTTTTGTCAAGAACCATCCTGTACCGAGTCCTTAGTGCCCCCTTAGCTGACCTACCTAACTGGCCCCCCATGTCACTGGCTGAAGTCAAGGAACTCATCGATCAATTGAAACCAGGGAAAGCCCCTGGCCCAGATGCCATCCCTCCAGAAATTCTAAAATTGGACCTGGACTGGTGGGCCTCTCTTCTTGCATCCTAGTTTACTACAGTAGATAGAACAGGCATAATCCTCTTGGAATGGTTGAATGCAATAGTGGTTCCATTATATAAAAAAGGTGAACACACAAATCCTACCAACTATAGGCTGATTAGCCTATTATCTATTATAGGCAAATTATACTCTAAACACCTATTGGTTAAGCTCAATCTTTGGATGGTACAAGAAAAAATTCTAGGTCCCGAACAGCTGGGGTTCTGTAAAGGGAAGACCACCTTAGACCACTGCATCACTTTATTCCACCTAGCTGACATCCACACTGTGCGGAATAACCAAAAACTTTTTGCAGCCTTCTTGGGTTTGAAGGGTGCTTTTGATTCAGTCGACAGGGACCTTCTTTGGACAAAATTAGATTAGCTAAACATGGATAAAAGATTTCTCCTGCTCATTAAACAACTTTATACTCTTAACACTTGTCAAATGCTCACTAGCAGGCAACTTGACATCTAAGACTGCCGCAAATAAGGGTGTTAAGCAGGGTTGTATTCTAGCCCCTTTCTTATTTAACATCTTTCTTAATGATCTTCCTGCCCAACTTTCTGATTCGGATTGCCATAGTCCCAAACTAGGCAAAACACACATACCCTTACTACTCTATGCCGATGACACAGTGTCGTTATCCTATTCTAGAGTTGGTTTGAGATGTTTCCTGACTCGCTGTATCGCTTTTCTTTTCTTTTTTTTTTACTAACAATAAGCTTTAGCTGAATTATGACAAGTCCAAAATCCTAGTGTTCTCTAAAAAGTGGAAATTATACAAATGGTCCATCAATGGCAAAATGATAGAACAAGTCAAATATTATAAATATCTAGGTATTCACTTTCAATATGATGCAACTTGGTCCACCCACTGTAAATATGCGGTGAAGGCTGCTAGTGTTAGCGCATCAGCTATAGCACGTCTCTTTTACCGTAGCGGCAACCAATTTGTACCAGCTGCAATAAAAATTTTCAAGTCCAAAGTCAGTTCCCAGTTATTGTATGTTATTCCAATCTGGATTAGGTCCTTTGACTATGCCATTGAGCGAGTCCAATCCAAATTTCTGTGGACAATCATGGGCTTGCCAAATTGTGTCTCGAATGCAGTCATATATTTGGAAACTAGCTCATCCTTGATGGAGACCCGCGCATGGCTTATGACACTCAAATACTGGCTCCGCCTACATTATAACTCCGAACATGGGAGCCTCATATATCACATGCTCTCTGAGCTTAATGTATCAAATTGGTCAGCACACATTGAGGAAAAAATCAAAGTATTGGGCCTTTCCTTAGAGTCCCTGTCTATGGTGCCCTTTGCTGCTGCATTTCAACAGATCAAAAACAGGATGTTAGATACTGAGCGCCAGAAATTATACAGTTTAGCTAATAAAACCTGCTCTCCTTTGAATTTCGAGATTCCCCTTACTACAGGGAAGATGGTCTCATATTTATCCTCTCTGCAGGTCCCTCAACAACGCAGAGCATTTACCCTGGCCAGATGTAGTGCCATGCCTTCTGCCATTTTAAGGAACTTTTATTTACATTCTATCTTATCCAGTATTGCAAATTGTTCTGATGCACTCAAGGTACATAGACTTTTAAAAGACCTCGGTCCTGACATTACTGAGAAGGTGGCCAAGTTTCTTTGTCTGGCTTTAAAGCTGCGCCAAAGGTTCTTAGAGACATAACATCCTTATTAGCTCCTAATTGCACAATATTGAGTCATAGTAATTTTTTCATAGGCGTGTTTTAATTGGTTCTTAAATTGTATAACTTGTAATTTATGCCAATAAAGGCTAACTTGAACTTGAGTTTTCTATTTCTACAGATCTTGATATAAACTAGTCACTACATCATACCATAATCCCTAGCTATGAGAGGTTAGATTGGTTTGCACAGGACCAGAAGATGATCAACCCCTACACTATTGTTTAGTATCATTAAATCATTACAGCAGTATTTGAGCTACTCAGATTTTATAGCAGGTTAGAGTATTATTTATGAACACAAGGCCTGAAGGAAGTAACATGAATCTTTAAGTAATTAATTATACAGATGAAAAATTCTCACACAAACAGCATAAATATAGTTGCTACATTAAGACAAACAGAAAGTGCTTCAGGGGTTAACAATGTTGTTTATTTAATCCACCCTCAACTCAAATGCCATTCCATCACAAAGCAGATGTTAAATACAGCATTTTAAGAGCACTACTGAATATGATAAATACTATATAGATGTGATTCCACATACTTTATGTTAATTAAAAAAAACAAAACTGGACAGCTGTATCTTCTACCTCTGTTTCTGTTTAAACAGCACTAAGCTCACCCACTCACACCAGTTCCAATGATATTATATAAATAGATTAAATGAAAACTGTCTTTAAACTGTTATACTCACACTTATATCTTTGTAAAGATGAACTTGGTCATACTCAATATTATGAGCCATAAAATAATCTGTCACTGATGAAAGCAGAGTCATTTCAGGAAGGGAGAAGATGTCCATAAATTGTTTAATTGATGGACCCTGTTCAGAAGAAAGAAATGAATTAAATCTTACCAAAAAACCACAGCATTTGCAGAATTTTGGGAATAAATGATAGGTGGGAAAGACTACTGACATTAAAAATACTGCATTTCAAATGAAGTGAAATCCTAGATCCAGTATACCACACTTCAATGCGACACAACATATCTTGCCCAAAGGCAGCTGATCTCTAAATCAATGGCTGCTGTATTCAGCTCCAACATAAAGATTCATAAGTACACTAACCTTCTGTGTAAGTCTTCAAGACTTACAGTACAGATCTATGTTTACTTGGAAGTAAATCCTAATGAGTCCTATGCTCCTTATTCTCAAATATACACAGATTATAGCTTTGGTTAGATAAGCAGTAAGTGCTTTTAAAGAGCCTGATATGCAGAATAATGTCAGACACAAGGCAACCTGACAAGAACCAGATATTGTATACACTCAACCAAAGAATTGTAGACTCTTATTGGCAATGACGGTCCTCTTCCACTGAGTGCACAGCTTTGGGACAGAGGCACATGGTGTGGTATGGGAGGAACGGGAGGTGTGGTAAGGGAGGTTGCTGCATCAGTCTTGGAAATCGAGGGGGGTGACAATGCCCTCACATCTACTTTCATCTTAGCACTGGAACAATCCATTTTAATACAAACTATGCCAAGCAACATTATTATTCATAGATGACAGCAACAGATTGTTACAGGGCCAGGGGCACTAGGCTGCTAACTTTTATTGTTGCTAAAAGAGTTACATTATCTTGACTGAACTTTAGCAGTGAAGCTCTACTCTCTACAGAATACCCATTCCACCTTCATTCACATAAATTATTTCTAATTCATCAGTCAGGAGGGAGTTCTTTTCAGTGGTTCACTACAGAAGTAATCAACTAAATGAGATTTGCCATTTTATCAAACCATTCTAGCCTACTCTACATTCTCCTCTGACAGATGCAAATTAACCAATTACTACAATTCAGTGCAGTACTTAGGGTTGCCGACCTTGAGATGGAGCCTGGAGATCTCCCACTACTACAACAGATCTTCAGAGAACAGTGATCAGTTTCCCAGTAGAAAATGGCTGCTTTGGAGGATGTTGTTGTTGTTCAGTCGCACAGTAGAGTCCGACTCTTCGCAACCCCATGAACCAGATCACGCCAGGCCCTCCTGTCTTCCGCTGTCCTCTGAAGTTTGCTCAATCTATTCTTCGGCGCTCGGCCTTCCTTATAGTCCAGTTCTCGCAGCCATACATTACTACTGGGAATACCATTGCTTTGACCATGCGGACTTTTGTTGGCAGGGTTATGTCTCTGCTTTTTATCATGCTGTTTAGGTTTGCCATCGCTTTCCTCCCAAGGAGCAGGCGTCTTTTAATTTCATGGCTGCAGTCACCATCTGCAGTGATCTGGGATCCCAGGAACGTGAAGTCTGTCACTACTTCTACGACTTCCCCTTCTATTTGCCAAGGAGTGATGGGGCCTGATGCCATGATCTTAGTTTTTTTGATGTTGAGCTTCAAGCCCACTTTTGTGCTCTTCTCTTTCACTCTGAGCAAGAGGCTCTTTAGGTCCACTTCACTTTCTGCCATCAGAGTGGTATCGTCTGCATATCTTATGTTCTTATGTTCTTATCTGAGGTTATTGATCTTTTCCCCAGCAATCTTAACTCCAGCTTGTGATTCATCCAGGCCGGCATTTCGCATGATGTACTTACTCTGCATATAAATTAAATAAGCATGGTGACAGTATACATCCTTGTTGTACTCCTTTTTCTATGCTAAACCAATCAGTTGTTCCATATCCGGTTCTAACTGTAGCTTCTTGACCATTATGCATGTTTCTCAGGAGACATGTGAGGTGGTCTGGTACTCCCATTTCTTTAAGAACCTGCCATAGTTTATTGTGATCCACACAATCAAAAGCTTTAGCGTAGTCAATGAAGCAGAAGTAGATGTTTTTCTGGTAATCTCTTGCTTTCTCCATAATCCAGCGAATGTTGGGAATTTGATCTCTAGTTCCTCTACCTCTTCGAAACCCAGCTTGTACTTCTGGCAGTTCTCTATCCACGTGCTATTGGAGCCTAGCTTGTAGGATCTTTAGCATGACCTTGCTAGCGTGTGAAATGAGTGCAATTGTGCGATAGTTTGAACATTCCTTGGCATTGCCCTTCTTTGGGATTGGAATGTAAACTGACCTTTTCCAATCCTGTGGCCACTGTTGTGTTTTCCAAATTTGTTGGCAAATTGAGTGCAGCACTTTAATAGCATCTTCTTTTAAGACTTTGAATAGCTCAGCTGGGATACCATCACCTCCACTAGCTTTGTTGTTAGTAATGCTTTCTAAGGCCCATTTAACTTCACATTCCAGGATATCTGGCTCAAGGTCAGTGATTATACCATTGTGGTTGTCAGGGACATTGAGGTCCTTCTGGTATAGTTCTTCTGTGTATTCTTGCCACCTTTTCCTAATCTCTTCTGCTTCTGTTAGGTACCTACCGTTTTTGTCCTTTATCATGGCCAGCTTTGCATGGAATGTTCCCTTGATTTCTCCAATTTTCTTGAAGAGATCTCTAGTTCTTCCCATTCTATTGTTTTCCTCTATTACTTTGCATTGTTCATTCAGGAAAGCCTCCTTATCTCTCCTTGCTGTTCTTTGGAAATCTGCATTCAGTTGGGTAAATCTTTCCTTTTCACCTTTGCCTTTTGCTTTCCTTCTTTCCTCTGCTATTTGTAAAGCCTCATCAGACAGCCACTTTGCTTTCTTGCATTTCTTTTTCTTTGGGATGGCGGTGATTGCTGCCTCCTTTACAATGTCATGGACCTCTGTCCATAGTTCTTCAGGCACTCTGTCTATCAAATCTAGTCCCTTAAATCTATTTTTCACCTCTACTGTATATTCATCGGGGATGTGATCTAGGTCAAATCTGAATGGTCTAGTGGTTTTCCCAACTTTCTTCAGTTTAAGTTTGAATTTTGCAATGAGTAGCTCATGATCTGAGCCACAGTCAGCTCCAGGTCTTGTTTTTACTGACTGGATAGAGCTTCTCCATCTTTGACTGCAAATTATATAGTCAATCTGATTTTGGTGTTGCCCATCTGGTGATGTCCATGTGTACAGTCGCCTCTTAGGTTGTTGGAAAAGGGTGTTCGCTATGACCAGCGTGTTCTCTTGACAAAACTCTGTTAGCCTTTGCCCTGCTTCATTTTGTTCTCCAAGGCCAAACTTGTCTGTTATTCCGGTTACTTTTTGATTTCCTTCTTTAGCATTCCAGTCCCCTATGATGATGAGGACATCATTTTTTGGTGTTAGTTCTACGAGGTGCTGTAGGTCTTCACAGAACCGGTCCACTTCAACCTCTTCTGCAGCAGTGGTTGGGGCATAGACTTGGATTACAGTGATGTTGAATGGTTTGCCTTGGATTCGGACCGAGATCATTCTATCATTTTTGAGATTGTATCCCAATACTGCCTATCTCACTCTCTTGTTGACTATAAAGGCCACACCATTTTTTCTATGGGATTCCTGGCCACTGTAGTAGATATAATGGTCTTCTGAGTTAAATTCACCCATTCCTGCCCACTTTATTTCACTGACTCCCAAGATGTCAATTTTCATTCTTGCCATCTCATTTTTGACCACGTCAAGCTTACTTTGATTCATAGATCTTACATTCCAGGTTCGTATGCAGTATTGTTCTTTGCAGCATCGGACTTTCCTTTCACCATCAGACACATCCACAATTGAGCGTCCTTTCGGCTTTGGCCCAGCCACTTCACTCTTTCTGGGGTTACTTGTACTTGCCCTCTGCTCTTCCCCAGTAGCATATTGGACACCTTCCAACCTGAGGGGCTCATCTTCCAGCATCATATCTTTTAGCCTTTTGTTACTGTCCATGGGGTTTTCTTGGCAAAGATACTGGAGTGGGTTGCCATTTCCTTCTCCTTGGAGGATGTATTCTATGGCATTATACCCTTCTGAAGTTCCTCTCCTCTCCAAACCCTGCCCTCTCCACTCCGTTACCAAGGTTCAAGCCTAAATTGCCTCAAAAATCATTGCAAGGTCAAAACGGGGAAAACAACTCTGACCATTTTAGAGGAAGGGTATGATACAAAGTAGACATATGGAGCTGTTTTGTAGCATTTAAACTACTTGAATCCTACTGCCTTTATTTTTCTACATATATCTACATCATAGACATATACGCTTATATATACGTTTTCAGGCATCAATGACTGACTACTTAAATTACAGTACTTCCCAGGAAGTTTAGAGCCCTGAAACTACATTTCCTTGGGCCTGATACACTCACTGAGGCATCAAAATTATTGGGATATTTCTCCAGATCCCTGAAATTCGGTATATATGTAGTACTAGATACCTCCATTGTTAAAATCTGAAGACAAGGCATCGTTATAACCCCCCCTCCCATACAAAATATTAGGGTTGCCAACTCCAGGTTTGTTGATACCTGGAGATTTGAGGGTGAAGCTTAGGAGAGGGGAGTTTGGGAGGGGAGTAACTTTGGTAGGGTATAAATGCCATGTGCAGTCCGCCTTCCAAAGCAGCAGTTTTCCCCAGGAGAAATGGAATAAACTGATTTAAACAAACAAACAATAGTCTGGAGATCAGCTGTAATTCCAGACCTCTAGCCCTCACCTGAAGGTTGGTAATAATACACAAACTGCAACTAAGAAGCTAAAATTTAGTATCAATGTAGCCCAGGACACCCACATTACCATGTAAAAGGAGCAAGCTTGTTGCCACTGAGTTCTAGGAAGACACTTAAAAATATCTTCCTTTAATATATCTTCTAGAACATGAATAATACTGAAATTCGGTGCACATGTAATCCAAGGCAAAGCCTGAAAACACAGCATTTTATATTTTATTGAGATGGGAAGTTTACTTCATAAGAGAGATCAGCATTCCAGCACAGAGCAAGCCAAGGCCCATAGGGGATGGATTTCTAGGAATAGACCTGGATGTAGGGGTGAAATGGATACCTCCCATTGCAGCAATGAACAGATGTTTACATTTCCTAGAACATGTGTATCTAAGCCTTCGTGGGTTAAAAAGCTATTTACAAGAAAGGTTCACATTCAGCTATGGGCGCTATCCATGTTTAAGGTCATAAATCAAGTGATCGCGGGCACCAAAATAAAGGACAACTGTGAATGTTTGTTATTTTAATTAAGGGTCAAACAAGACAAGACAGTGTTCATTTTAAAGGGATGTAAAAATGGTACAAGGGCCAAATTTTGATTGGGTCTGCAGCACAATGGGCTGAGGTGCTCTTGTCTCCCCACACAGCATCCCCAAGTTCCAAAACTGGCCACATACACACACAGTGGCCATTCTGGCACTTGAAAAGGTATGCAGGGTTAGGCAATAAGAGTGCCTCAGCCCACCATAATGCCAGCTTGATGAAGATTGGGGCCTTGCAGCAATTTAAAATCCCATTAAAATGGTAGCAGCATTCACAGGTCCAAGCCAAAGATGCCATCACATCTGGTTTGACCCAAAGCTATCATGAATAAGGATGACCTCACTAGTTTGACCTCATAGTTTTATTAGTTTTGTCTGAACACATTTAAACTGGAAACCAATGAGACTTTCCTTTCAAATTTGTGTTGACCCTGCATGCTTCTATGAACAGGCAGTGATTTGTTATGAGTAGAGAAATCTGCCATCTTTCCAGTCCACATTTCTTTATTTTAAAAGTTTCTATGCCATCTTTCCAGATAACCTGCTTGAAGCAGTTTCTGATCAAACACAATGTCAACATTGTATCTAAAGTCAGAGCCAGTGTGGCATAGTTTTCATCTTGCTGATGGACTGTTACTTTGTCTTATCTAAGGAGATATGGCAGAATATATGTATCCGTTTCAGCAAATAATTTTCAAAAAGATAATTCTCTTCATGGTAAAAAGAGTTTTTTTAACTAGACAAAATTGTCAATACAGAGTCCTGTGTTCATTTGTGTCACTCCAGAGAATGCAGTTTACCACTGGAGAACAATGAGAACAATGGAGAAGAATGGATCTTCAGGTCAACCAGTTGCACTCTTGTGGAATTATGGCATTTCTGGTACAATAAACGGGGTATGAACGAACGACAATTAAAAAAACTAGAGCAAAGGAAAGTATTAAAGATGTGGAAGATATGAAGACACATAAGACAGCCAAATAAGACTCCTCCTGGGTTAAGAGCCTCAATAATGATACATTTCAGAAGGTTCTAACCCTAACCCCTACAGTTTCAGCATCCTCCTGCCCATGCAGGAGGTAAAATATGGCATATGAGTGAGAAGAAAACTTTTATTAGTCTCTTCCTGTTAAGGTGTTTTAAAGAAAACAAGAGCCATTATAAGATGATTAAAAATACAAGAACTGGATGAATATATGATATTTTACCTAAGTATCACCATTTGATATTATTCATAAACAGAATACCTAGTTCTATCTGTTTCATACACAAACAACCTTGGCCACCTCTTCTGACAGTGTTCACTACCTTTTTCTTCTAGGTTTTGAGAAATCTCAGGGTTCCCTAGATGCACATCAGCATTCTTCAATGAAATCATCAGGAACAGCACCATACTACTATGAAATATGGTTTGCCTACCACTGCAATATTCTCCCATCAGTGGGCAATGGCTATGTTCCAGGACAAACTGTTAATTCATACAGAATTACAGCAAGGCCCAAACAGATCTGGCCACCCAAGCACGAACTGAGTGGGTACTGCAGAACACTCCTAAAATACTCCACTAAGGTCTTAAGTATGTATAACTGAGAAAACAGTACAACTCTGCCAATTAAAGTACAATATAACATAGGTATAAATTCTGTA
The DNA here is from genome assembly GCA_029375565.1 of Gekko gecko. Classification (NCBI taxonomy): domain Eukaryota; kingdom Metazoa; phylum Chordata; class Lepidosauria; order Squamata; family Gekkonidae; genus Gekko; species Gekko gecko. The sequence continues at coordinate 98,333,539 of JAPDNY010000002.1, read as the reverse complement.
AGGCAGTGATTCATTGCAGAAGAGAAAGTGTGGAAAACCAAACAAAGAAAAATGGGAACATCTTTATTACAATGGAAGGGGAGAGGGGTTTTTTCCTGGTAGAATGTATAAAAATACTGAGATTAAAAAGGTCATTTACCACACCCAATTCTGTTCCATTTACAGTAATTAAAGTATCCATGTAGTGCTCTTTTCAGAGAATGTATTGGTTAGGTGACGTTTTTCTTAAGTAAAAAGAGCAAAAATGTGAACAGGTGTTTAAAAAATATAAAATTCTAGCAATGCATACGCATCAAAAATTAAATTAAAATCTCATGGGTTACAGTAACTAATATTTTCCATTGTTATGTTTCTTGGACAATATTCATGGTACCAGCATGGTGTGTGAGACATGGTGTTTTCTTTGGAGATGGCAGACCCAAGTTCAAATTGGGCATGTCCCTGCGCAAATAATTCTCTTTGACTTTCCTATCTCACAGCACTGTTATGAGAACAAATAAGAAGTCCTCATAAGGGAAAATCAGAGAGCTGTGCTGAGCAACGAAATCCCCAAGGGACTAATGAAACTCTGATCTTTGGCTTTTATTTATGAAAAAGCCCAGCAGGAACTCATTAGCATAATAGGCCACACCCAACAGCAGAAATGCATTAGCATATTAGGCCACACACCCCATGCTTTCTCTTGGCTTGCCCGGGCAAGCCGGCCCTTGGAGAGGCCGGGGAAGGCAAGGGGAGGCATTTAAATGCCTCCCCGATCCTTCCAGGGGCCCCCTGGCCTGCCTGGGGTGTGTGTGTCTCCAGGTCTTCCCTCTGTAGCCATGCATGCAGAGGTTTTGGCTGTAATGGGCGTGGCCAACTTTGAAGCCAGCCGGAACTCTGTCCCTGTGCGTTCCTGCCCCAAAATAACCCTGTGTAAAAGTATTTTTATGGCACTACTCCACATGGCAGTATAATATCAAACTATAACCCCCCCACAAATACAGATTATATAGGATTGCCAAGTCCCCCCTGGCCACTGGTGGGGGATGGGAGGGTAGGGTTGCCAGATTCAGATTGGGAAACTCCTGGAGATTTGGGGGTGGAGCCTGGGGAGAACAGGGACCTCAGTGGGGTAGAATACCACAAAGTCCACCCTCCAAAGTGTCCATTTTCTCTAGGGGATCTGATCTCTCTAATCTGGAGATGAGCTAGAATTCCAGGGGATCTCCAGGTCCCACCTGGAGGCTGGCATCCCTTATATCTATATCTACATATATCTACATATTTCTGTATAGATATCTCCCTAGTGGAAAATGATCATTCATATTGCCTACAGAAATTTTGCAAAGCATAGTTCCCACTTCTATGTGCACCTTCATACCTAGTTTTTTAAAAAAAGAATGCAAGATCTACAGGATGCTGAATTCTATACTTGATATGTTCCTTGCAACTTATACAGGATGATCATACAAAATTATATATCATAGATAGATAGCCTCTCCTCCTATACTTATACATATATAGATTTAACCAGGGGTCTTTTTTTTTGGGGGGGGAGCACACCAGAGCACAGCTCCGGCAGCTTCAGAGGGCAGAAAGGCTCTGGCATGTCAGTTTCGGGAGTCTTTCCGCCAGCCGGATGTCAATTTCAGCCCCAATATATCCTATGGGCCATTGAAGTCAATGGCGAAAACACAGGGTATATTCTGGGGGCCGGAGAGGAGGGGGTTTGAGGAAGAGGCTCCAAACTCACGGGGTAGCTTTTGGAGCCTCTCCCCAAGATACCCACCAGGTTTCAAGAACATTGGACCAGGGGGCCCAATTCTATGGGCCCCCAAACAGGTTGCACCCATTCCTTCCATTGTTCTCTATGGTGGGGGGAAAAAGTTACTTTTTTCCCATGGTGCTGTTAGTAGCTCTGGGGGGGAGGGGGTTTGAGGGAGAGGCTCCAAATTTTCAGGGTAGCTTCAGGAGCCTCTCCTCACATACACCCCTAGGTCTCAAAGCAATCGGACCAATGGACCTAATTCTATGGGCACCCAAAGAGGTTAGCCCCATTACCTCCATTGTTTCCAATGGGAAAACCCAGCCAGCAGCACTTAAGGCAGGCAAGCAGGCAGCCACCCAGCAGTCAATATTCTTTTTGAGGTGTGTGTGGTGTGAGTGGTCTGATGAGGTTGCACCATCAATTTATGTATAACTGTTGTTCCTTTTGGTCTTTTGGGGGTTCTGTGTGGCACTGTGGCATGTTTGCACTGCCACAGTGCCACTTGTTCTGGAGTGTGCCACTTGTTCTCATGGCAAACAAGCACCTCCCAAGACATTTCACTTTCCCTGAGATTCTCTGGAAGAGTCTGACTGCTGGGTGGCTACCTGCTTGCCTGCTTTAAGTGCTGCTGGCTGGGTTTCCCCATTGAAAACAATGGAGGCAATGGGGCTAACCTCTTTGGGTGCCCATAGAATTAGGCCCATTGGTCCTATTGCTTTGAGACTTGGGGGTGTATGTGAGGAGAGGCTCCTGAAGCTACCCTGAAAATTTGGAGCCTCTCCCTCAAACCCCCTCCCCCCCAGAGCTACTAACAGCACCGTGGGAAAAAAGTAACTTCCCCCCCACCATAGAGAACAATGGAGGGGATGGGGGCAACTGGTTTGGAGGCCCATAGAATTGGACTCCCTGGTCCAATGTTCTTGAAACTTGGTGGGTATCTTGGAGATAGGCTCCAACAGCTACCCTGTGAGTTTGGAGCCTCTTCCTCAAACCGCCTCCATTCCAGCCCCCAGAATATATCCTATGTTTTCACCATTTACTTCAATGGCCCATAGGATATAATGGGGTCAAATTGCTGCCGAATTTCTTTCATTCCCTCCTTTCCTTCTCTCCTTTTCTTCTTTCCCACCTTCTTCTCTTCTCTTTTTTCCTCCTTTTCCTGTTTCCCTCCTTCTTCCCTTCTCTCTCCTTCTTCCCTTCTCCTTCTTTTCTTATCTTTCTTTCCCTCTTTCCTTCTCTCTACTCTCTCTCTTTCCTTCCCTCTTTCCTCCTTCTGTGGCCCAACTCTAGTGAAAAGAGGTTTAAACTTTAAATCCCTTCTCTCTTCACTCCCCCACACAGGCCAGCTGGGAAAGGGAGGCTTTCGAAGATGCCTCCCCCCCCTTTTGCTTCCCCTTATGACATCACTTCTGGTGATGTCAGGGGGCATGGCATATGCTAATAGCCTAGTAGCTCATTAGCATACCATATGCTAATGAGCTCCTGCAGCTCTTTTTCTATGAAAAGACCCCTGAATTTAACTAAGCCTGAATGGAACATGGCCTCCTGGACCAATTCCCTGTAGAGGAATATGTGATCCAATCAAGGAAATAAGGACACACTATATACAGGTCTTTTCCCACACTGTCATCTCAAAGATCCAATCCCATTGCACAGGAAAATAGCATGGTTACTTTATAAGAGCCTCGCAGACCTACAGACAGAGGACAGCTCTAGAAAGAGCAGCAATTCAACAGACTAATCTGAAGCCGGCAGATCCTGTTTGGGTGGAAAGGCAGCATAGAAATGTTATAAATCAATACAATTATTAAGTACACTTTTCTGCCCTTCCTCTGAGGAGCTTGAGGCAGTGTACATTATCTTCCTTTCCTCCATTTAACCTTCACAACAACCCTGTGAGGAAAGTCAGGCTTGAGAGGGAGTGAAGGAACTAAAGTTAACCAGCAGCCTTCATGGCAGACTCCGAATTCAAACCTGTGTCTCCCAAATCATGACACAGAGGCAGGCAATGGCAAACCACCTCTGAACATCTCTTGCCTTGAAAACTCTACAAGATGGCCATAAGTCAGCTGTGACTTGACAGCACTTTTCACCACCACCACAACGGGGCCATATTATGAACGTGCAACATCAGGCCTTGTCCCCATACAACATTCTAAGCACTACACTGTGTTAGCTCTAGTACTGGAGGTGTAGTCAAAATTACAACAATGAGCTGCTTAAAGTGCTGCACCAATACATGTGGGCAATGTTCCCTCTAAGTTGTGGAGTCTTGTGAGCATTAAAGTCGTAAGCGAGCGATTTGGCTGCTGCATAAATTAGTTTGCTCTGGAGCCATCCCTTCCTGAGCAAAGACAAAAATGTGTGAGCTGGAGGCTAAAAAACTGTGAGCTAGCTCACATTAACTCAACTTAGAGGGAACACTGCATGTGGGGCAGCCCCATCCCCAGCCATAAATTTGGTGACTCAGCAGACATTGCTGGATTCCATGAGCCCAGATGGCTGGCCCCCGCTTAGAGCTGCAGCCAAACTGGGTCAAGGCAGCTGAATGCCAATGAAGCAGGGCCTCAAGAGATGGTGAGCAAATTTTAGGACAGCTGCCAAGAGGCACAGATACCAGACCTTAACAAAACAGGAAGTCAGGTTTCAAATTACAAAACTCAGTGGCCTGAGACAAATTATGGCTGTGCGACCCTGCAGATTCTAATTTATCTACAAAATGAGATGGTGATCTTCATCTTATCCATCTGAACCCGCAAGTGTTGCCAAATTCCCAGCATCTCAAACCTTGAACTTTATGGGGGCAGGGCCTGATGTCGCACTTTCATAATATGGTGTGCTGGAGGCTGCAGGCGTCAAGGCGGAGGCGGAAAGTGCCATCAAGTCACAGCTGACTTATGGCCACCTCACAGCTGGGCCTGCACAGAGAAAGTTCTCCCCACTGGCAGGGAGATCCTATTTCTCCCAGCAGATCCCCTTCACACTTTCTTCTGGCCACTGAGAGAAGGCTCTCTGCACCAGCTCAGCCGCCCCTGGCTCCCTGGTGTAGCCCCTTTAAATGGTCTGCATGACAGTGGGAAGAGCTCCTCACCTCCTGAGCTGCAGGCTCCCTCATGTGGCCCAGTTTAAAGGGGCTGCAGGGAAAGCCCAAGACTGCTGAGCTGGCAGGGAGAGCTCTCTGTAACAGGGAGCCTGCAGGTGGGCCACTGGGGAGAGCTCTCCCTGCTGGCTCTGCTGTCTTGGGCTCCCTCCTACAGCCCCTTTAAACCAGGCTACATGAGGGATCCCGCGGCTGAGATGGCAGGCAAAGTTCTCTCCGCCTATCACCTTTTGGTTTAAATGGCTTGGAGACATTTAAACCCTGCTTTCTACTCTCCACAAAAAGCCATGGGGAACTCAAAACCAGTTAAACTAAACAGATGAGCAGCAGGGAGCTCCCAGCCCCTCAGCTTTTTCTCGTGAAGAAGGAAGGGTCACAAACCACCATGAATTGCACCCCCCCCCAAATTTTGGAAAATATCATTGTGGTTCATCAGTTCCCAAACCTCAGTTCGCGAACTCCAAAGTGGCCAAAATTTGTGATGAACTTTGGTTCATCAGCTGGTTCATGCCCATCCCAAGATCCTACCATGAAATTTTATATTGTTCAATGTGTCATGTTAACACTTTGCTTCAGCATTTTTTAAAAATTTCTGGTTAATTCTACAACCCAAATCCCATTTCATTATTTGCTGAATGTCCGCATCCTGTTGATTGTATTGACTCCCTTTGTATAGTCCACTTTGAGTCCCAGTGAGGAGGGCAAATGATAAATAATGTAAATAAATAAATCTGAGTAAGGTGAGATTGGGAGAGGGTCATTTTCATTTTTTGTGCTTCAGTATTACTCCATTGACCTCACACTTTTTCTTTCTATGTGGGGAGACAATGACAGCCTGAGATCAACAATGTTATCACTTTCCCACTCTGGTTTGACTCAGCCCAGCTGTTTGATGGGCATATGTGTAGGACAAGTAGAAATGCTTTTTGTCAGCTCTGGTTTAAGCAGTCTTCACTTCCTTCCTAGATGGAGGCAGTCTTGAAACACTGATCTTTTGCAGCTTCCAGGCTTTGTTATCCAAGCCCGCTTTACACAGAGATGGCCTTGAAGGTGATTTAGAAGCTGTAGCCAGTGCAGAATGCAACTGCACCTCTCTTCATGGGAGATATGAACACATCCATCCTGTATTTAAGTTGATTGCCTGAATGTCTCCAGGCCCCATTTATAGGGGCTGGAATTAACACTTGAAGTCTAGGCATGGTATATGTAAAGACAGTCCTTACCAGTCCCCCCACCCCCCATCCCTTAGGTTCCTCTAATCAAACCCTCCTTAGCGCACAATGTAAAAAACACTGCACTGAGAAACAGCGCCTTCCCTTCACAGTAATAGTTCTGAGGTTGTGGAACGTATTGCCCCAATATATTCATGGCTATTCCTTGCTTGCTTCATGGAAGGTGTAAGATGCACCTGTCACTGCTCTTAAGTGACAATGGGCTTTTGGGTTTATTGTAGGATGCTGTATTTTATTTCAGTTGACCCACTGTTTTTTTTTTAATTATTTTTGGTTATGTAATTACATTTTTCCAAACACATATACTATCCAAAACATGGAATGAACATTTACTAATGTGATGTACCATTTGATCTGCTGACTAAGACATCAGTTCCCAAAGCCACCCAAGTCAGACAACTAAAAGCTATTTTACAGAAGTTTTTCAGACTCTCTAGCTCCTTTATAAGCTCTTCTTAAATGCTTGCAAAAAGAATTTGTTTAAATTGGCATGTGCTGCTGCTCCCCTCCCTCCTCAAGTCACAAGAAGCTATTGATACTGTCACTTAATTCCCCTGTATTAAATTTCTTGTATAGCAGCAAGAATTCGCTCCTAATTTTAATAACTGGTTAATGTTGCCTGTACCTTGCCATAGAAATCACTCATCTGGTATAATGGGATGTGCTGGGTTCCGCCATACATTTCAATAACCTCTTCATCTGGCACTGGTTTCAACCCCCTAAAAGCAAGTTACAAAAAACATTTCAGTAAATGCCAATCACAGAGATAAAATCCAGAAAAAGGAAACAGCGGAGAAGCATCCTTAAATACAGCTAAAAAGTTAAGAAATTGACCTATGCATCAAGGTCATTACAGTGTGATCTTCCATTTGAACCCCAAGCTGTTTTTAAGAAAGCAGAATTTAAAGAAAATTTAAATTCTTCACAGGCCACTTCTAAATTGGCAGTCAGCTGTGTTAACTTCAATTCCGATGGGATATTCAGTAAAATGAAAAAAATTACATAATGGTTGTGTTCTATTGTATCTTAGGACAGATATGACTTTTATTGACTCCATCACAGTGCTCATAAAGCTCAAGGTGCTCCCTATTTATTTTTGTGCTTCAATACTACATTATTGGCTGAACAGTTTTACAGTGATACTTCTCTAAAGAGTTTTTCGATTAAAGAAAAAATACTACAAGAGCTCCATGTTCCTTAAAAATCTTCCAGTGAAAACTGAATACTTATTATCAAAACTGGCATTGACAATTATAGGTCATTTGAACTGGCCAACTACCAACCTTGGGGAGCCAGAGAAATTGCACACTCCAAGGTTATGAATGGAAAAGGTTGTACAAAGCTCTGGAGTGCCTCCAAAGACAAGATGAGATTATAAACAAAGAGGAAAAATAAAACTCCCTTCAGTACAGCCAGTGTTCTTTGCAATGCACCTTAACAAAGTACACAACTAGATAGGCCAGATACGTAGCCGACAGACAGCCAACAGACCTAGCTAACAGGAAAATTGATCCAACACAATGGCAAGAGAAGGGAAGATAAAGTGTGAATTATCTGGGAACAGGGATGGGCATGAACCTCATCACAAACTTAATTCCATGACAAAAATCACTGGTTCATGGTTTGCAAATTGGAGGTTCATGTCCATCCCTATCTACGACCCTCTACGTGATTTTGAAGGCATGTGGGGTTTGTGGTGAGAAAGTGAGAGGGATCACTGAAATGGCTGGCAAAAGTTCCTTTTAAATGGCTTTGGCAAGTGGGCACCACATAATGAGTGAAGTCCAAGTGGTGAGTTCACCACTTCCAGGTGAACTCGCCGCTTGGACTTCACTCGCGCATGGCACATGCTTACAAAAACCATTTAAAGGGAACCTTCCCTTTAAACATCTTCTGCAAGAGCTTCCTCCCTTCTATTCTGCTGGCCATGGGGAGCCACTGCCAGCAGAAAGGAACCTCATGAACTGAACTGGTTTGTTAAATAGGGGAGTTTCGTGGTTCGTGTGGCCTCATGAACCATGAACTGGGATGAACCTCCATTTTCTCAGTTTGTGTCCATTCCTATCTGGGAAACAAGGATGTATTCTTCACCAACAATTTCTCCACAGTCACTTGATACTATAGGTTTACCATTTGAATGCAGTAATTCATAATATCTATAGTCTTAACATCTACTCTACACAATTCTTTATTTTGCAAACTATGTGCCAGAACTGCTACTGACTTTGTCAAGAGGTCATGATATTAAGTCTGATATTATGTCCCCCCAAACAAGTGCTTTGAGTTGACTGCTATGGGATTTATTCTCAGAAAGAATCTTTTCATGCATCTTCAGCTATAAATACATCAGCTAGACACATCTATAAGAGCAAAATTCCAGTTTGCCTCTTTGCAGAGTTCTAGTACTAATAATTAAACTTATTGGAATCAATCTTCATGAAAGAAACCTTTCATGTCTCATCTACTCAAAAATTATAATCACTTTTATAATTCAGATAAGGGACAATGTTAACAAGGCAGCTGACACCAATGAGTCTTTCCAGCACAGTAAGATAGGAACCTAATCACAGCACAATCCTAAACAGAGTTACACCCAATGACTTCAGTGGATTTATAAGTGTGTAGCTCTGCTTAGGATTGCACTGTCATTTAGGCAACTAATCATTTAGTATTGCCCACAAAAAGTAATTAAACTTCACTCTAGTATTAGCCATACAAATTGATAAAATGGGGCAAAAAAGCAACTATCAGGTGTCAGTCAAGCAGCAACAAAATCAGAAAGAGAAGACACATTTATTTAAAATACTTAGAGAGAGACCCAAAAGGACTCAAAGCAGCTTGCAGGGAGAAAAGAACTGAAGGGATTCAAAAGAAAACTTATTAAGAACAATAAAATTCTATAGTACCAGAATAAAATGAAAGCCAGTTACTCTATTCCCTTGTTTCTTAAACACTTCAGCCATGCATTTCTTCCTAAAGATGATAAAGTCTTCTAAAAAAATTCTAGAAAGCTGCAGTATGGAGGCAACTGATAGTGAAAGTCCAAGATAAGTCCTTTACCAGAAAGGCCTTGACACAGAGTTGCTTCTCTCAAAGGATTTGGTGAGTTTCCAAGAATGGATCCCTCACCAAAGCAGAGTAACATTACAAAGATCATTCAGCCAGACCTATGTCAAACATGCTAGGTTAGCCTTGTCTTCTCGGAGAAGATCACACTGTACAGAGATCTTATTCCTTCCAGACCTGGTGCCACAGAACATCAAGTTCATATTGTGGGGGTTGTCACTGAGACTTATTGTACACCCCTCTCCCACACTGGGAATGACAGCCTGAATGTATCTCATTGCTAGTCTCTCAAAAGTTGCATTCCTCCTGTGCCTGTTCAGCACCTCAACAGCAATGTCTCCCTCATGCATCCACAGATTTCCCTTAATGAATGATTGGGCCAATCAGGAGCCACTGCATTTCCAATCAGCTCAACGTATATTCTCACACATACAAACACTTTTTTAAACAGACTGAGATTTAACTCACTGATATGCAGTACCCAGCTGTACGTAGTGGAAAGCATCAATCTTCATCAGAAGGCTCTGAAAGATAAACAGGTTTTAAATGTGGAAACATTCCATTAGGGTTGCCAACCTCTAGGTGGGGCCTGGAGTGTTTCTGAGATTACAACTGATACTCCAGGCACAGATAACAGTTCCCCTGGAGAAAATGGCTGCTTTGGAAGGTGGCCTCTGTGGTATTATACCCCACTGAGGTCTTTCCCCTCCTCAGGCTCCACCCCAAAATCTCTGGGAAGTTCCCAATCTGTAGCTGGCACCCTTATATTCTATATTTACTCATACTGAAAAACCTAACATACAAACATCCAAATGAAATCTCACATGTTAACTTTTTGATGACAAAGAGTGAGTCTGTCCATGAATTATACCTGTTGGGTGGGGCAAGGTTGCTTCTAAATCCCCTGTAGCAGTGAACCCAACACTCTGTCAATACCAAACACACACACAGCAATATCTTCACATGAGCTAGAGAATACCACAGACACAAGGAGAAAGAAATGGACAGCAGTAGAAGTCAGGATGTGGTATAAATAAAGTCAGACACACTGGAGTCAATGGGAGTGGGCTAGATGATGCCTTCTACATCTCCCCAACTCCAGTAATCAAGAACACAATTCCAATTTATGCCCCAGGATGTGACAGATGGGCTCGGGGTGAAACACGGGCACTGTCCTCAACATGACAGTGGCACTGTATCTGGGTAGAAGGAGGTGCCCTGGAGGTCAGTGAGGTCATAGTAGGAGCAGACAGGAAGAAGTACAACCAAGGCCAGTTCCCAAGGGAGAAAAGACCTACTCAAAGGCAAAGGTCTCACTGAGAGAAAAGACCTACAGTAGTAGGTACAAAGCGGCAAGAACTGGGCAGGTCCAGGAGAAGGATAAACAGGCCCCAGCTGAAGGAGGTAGTGGAAGAGTACCTGACTGGGACTTTCTAGAGACTGAGAAAGAGAGTAGCCAAACAGGCATAAGTTCTCTACAGTTAGTAGAGCCAGAGGACTCCCCTGGCCAGGGCAAGTGGCATTCCTCGCCAAGAGGCCACAACTACCACTTGTCTAGCTACTGTCAGCATTAACCCTCCCAGAAGGTGTGGTGACCTGAGCTAGACCTCAAGCAGGGGAAGCCAGCCTAAGAATCTGGGTAAAAGCAGGTGTAGGTAATCAGGGACAAACGAGCCAGGCTGTAGGGGGATTGTTACTCTTGGAACTGCTGAGCAGAACTGAGCTAATCAGTAAAACAGGCAATTTTGGCATCTCAAGAGGTGACTCATGTTTGACCACATGGATACTTCATGGTGCATCCCTGGTGGTGATGGGGCCCCTGGCCAGGGGGCATCACACCATCTCACAGCACATCAGCCATGAAATATAATTCATATTTAATGAAATGTGCAGAACAGGATCACAGCACTGTGCCTCCATTCATAAAGATATAAGAGGACCCAAACTGTTAACTTGGTGAGGGAAACCTAACACAAAAAATGTCCTCACTGGTCAGGGAGAAGAAAAATGCAGAAAAACAGTACTTTTCTTCTCAGAATCCTTGCACATAGCTTGCCTCTGTACTCCAGACACATCCACAGCAGAAACGTTCCCAACTTACCTCCACTAGAAGCAAGCAGAAAGCAAAGGACACAGGCAATTAGGCAAGTGGGAAATCAAGCCTCAAAAAAGCAGGATTCACACACATCTTCCATCCCTCCTGGCAAAGCCCTAAGGTACACACAGCACTCAAACATAGATGTCTGTAAAGCATCTCCTGCTGACTGTACTTAGTGGAATGGAAACAGCATAATGCTAAAACAAACTTTTCTTATACACCAGTTTGAAGCAGTATAGCCTGTAAAAAGGGTACCAGGTTTGTACGCAATTTGCTGTAAGAATGGCCTCTGCTTTTAACAAACTCTCAAACTCGAGGAACACAGGGAAGCTAACTGTTCCTTTGTTTTCTGGGTTGTGCAGGATACCCGTGATGTTCCAGTCAGCATGACAGAATGCAGCGAGAGGATCCCTGCTCCTCTTATTCTGTCATGCAGCTGACAGGTGTAAGAGCCCCTGCAGGAATAAAAAGGCTGGCTGTTCCATTCTCCTGTAGTGCTACTGGAGCTAACTCCACAACTGATGTGGTTCAGCAGAGCTATTACTGTTTCTCCAACTCCCCCAGCCCAAGCTTTTCCTAGGGGGTACACTTTCTCCCAATAGCAGCATATTGAACTACAGTAGGAGGGGAGAGGTTAAGAATCTTACTCCATGGACAGAAATGTCCAGCAGGCCATAATCTTTCTGCACTGCTTTTTTAAAATACAGCTTGAAAACAAGAGGCTCCTAACACTGAAAAAAGGGCCATGAACACTAGGAAATTACATTCCTTTTCTTAAGGCAAATAAGTTTTCCATTTCTTTCACTGGAAGTCCCCACCCTTACTTACATTTGTTCTTCCAAGAGCAGCTATAATTTATAGAAAATTATTAATTGACTGTATAAAAATTTCAAGTTTACCTTATGTACATCATAATGAAGCCCTCTTATGGCAAATCCAGGAATGTATTCATATTTCCTGAGTCCTTCTGGGTACTGCAAAATATTCCACAAAAAGTTATTAGTGCATAGTGTCACATGGGGGGTATATAATTTTATGTGAACATATATGTGGAATCTATGTAATTAAGGGCAGCAGACTCTAATCTGGAGAACTGGGGTTGATTCCCCCACTCCTTCACATGAAGCCTGCTGGGAGACCTTGGGCCAGTCACAGTTCTCTCAGAACTCTCTCAGCCCCACTGACCTCACAAGGTGACTGTTGTGCAGAGAGAAAAGGAAGGCAATTGTAAGCCCCTCTGAGACTCCTCAAGGTAGAGAAAAGTGGGCTATAAAAGCCTATTGTTCTTTTACATATTAATTTCTTCAAAGTCCAACAGAATCCTAGAAGACTAGCACAGACTACCAGAGAACAGTGTGGCACATGCATGGACAGAGTAATGCTTGGAACATGCTCTGTAATGAAGCTCATCAAGAGATCTAGGGTCAGCTGCTACCTCTCAGTTGCTGCATAGATAAATTAGGAAGGGGGGGCATGTATACGCTATGAACTACTTCCAGCATGGGCAGAAGTGCAACAAACAAATAAATAAACAAATAAAACACCAGCAACCAGTTACAGCAGTTCTATCAGCAAATTCTTGGTCTGACAAGAAATTGATACTAAGACAACATAGTGTAGTCAGAGTATTGGACAAGGATCAGTTCAGATCATTACTTTGCCTGCATCTTACCAATTAACTTTGGGCCAGCTACTATCTCTCAGCCTAATCTCCTTCGCAGGATTGTTTAGAGCATATGGGTGTGTGTGCGCGTGTGTTCATACAAGCTTCCCTGAACTCCTTGGAAGAAAGACAGGATAAGAATAAAAAGTTAAGCATGTTCAAAATCATGTGTTATATGTAAAGAAATTATTTATTTATTAAGACTTTTAGACCACCCTTCCCTGTAGGCAGGGCTCAGGGCAGTTTAAAACAGGATAACGACAATAGAAAATTTAGACCAAGTTAAAGCCATAATAAAATACCATACAAATCATTTCAGAAAAAAATTGCAGCTTCTCTGTAGCCTCCTGAGGGGTAGGTGAGGGGAGGAGGGAGGTATGAGAGTGCCAGACTAGTTGCTGGCCGTCACTGTCCTCAACTAAAAGCTGAAGTTCAAATGTATATACCTTAATATTTTGGGGTCTTTTTTAAAGTATTTTTTTATTATTTTTATTTTCATCAACAAAACATTTCCTTATACATTATACATTCCAAAATTAACAGAAACTCATCCAGAGATTACTTAATTTTTCAGTCCTTCACTTAGCTCTTTTTCTTAGACTTTTTGCAACCACATATACATTTTAGACCAATGCTTATCATATTCCTTTTCACCTTTACCTTGAATAACGTATGATAGTTTTTCCATTTCAGCAATTTCCATTACTTTATACAAAAATTCGTCTCTCGTAGGAATCTTTTCATTTTTCCAGTATTTTGCGGAAAAAAATTCTGGCTGCCACTAATACATGCAAAATTAAGTACATGTCATGTAATACCTCAGGTAGCATATTCAGTAAGAAGAGTTCTGGCTTTAGCTGTATACTGATTTCAAAAATCTCTTCTATCATTCCTTTTACCATTTTCCAAAATTTCTTTCTTTGTTTACATACCCACCAAATATGGAAGTAAGTGCCTACATTCGCCTTACATTTCCAGCACTTCACAGAAGCATTTTTGTTAAATTTATTAAGCCTTTCCAGTGTGATATGCCACATATAAAACATCTTAACAATATTTTCTCTAAAATTACTTATTTTTATATATTTTAGAGTTCTAGTCCAACATTTCTTCCATTCCTCATAGTCAATATTCCGTCCGATATATTGTGCCCATTTTACCATTTGGGGTTTGACCCATTCGTCTTGCATATTGTATTCTAGTAAAAAATTGTACACTCTACCAATTATTTTTTCATTATTATTTATCCATATCCCTCCTCTCTCTTTCTGACGAGTTGTCATATTAAAAGTACCAAAGTCCTTCTTCCGCTTATGCTCCTTTTTTATTTGTTTTCTCAATTTCAGCAACATCCTCTTGTTGGGTTTCGGAATCGCTAGTCCCATTTCCTTTCAATCCTAAATCCTCTCCGCACCGTTCTAAAAAATCTTGAAGTTTAAAAATAGAATTAATTTTATTTCTTTTTCCCCTGTACACGAAAAACAGCCCTTCTGGTATTAGCCAACGGTACTGAATCCCATTGTCCTTCAACAAATTTGCCAAGCTCATATATTCTTGCCTCTTTTCCCTAACTTTCCATGGTATTTCCCTTAATATTTTTACTTCAGTGTTGTTAAGGATAAGGGCATTTTCATTGGATTTTTTCAGAATTTTGTCTTTTAGTTCTCTACGACTAAACTTAACGTGGACTTCTCTTGGTAGATTATGTCGCTTAGCGTAGGCTGAGTTCACTCTATATACTGTGTCTATTTCTTTGCTTAGCTCTTCATAGTCCTCCATTCCTAAAAACTGGGCTAATGCCTGTTTAAGTTCTTCTTTTATATCTTCTTTTTTTTCCCGGTATATTTTGGAACCTAAGTATGTAGGCAGCTCTATCAAGCTCCAATCGGATCAGGGATTCTTCAAGAACATCACGCTTTTCTTTCAGATTTTGCACTTGGAGATCTACTGCTTGAATTTCTGATTCCATTTTACTGGACATTTTCATTACCGAGGTAATACTTTGTGTATTTTCAGCAATTTGTTTCTTTATTTCATCTGTTTGGGTTATCAGCTGATTTGCTAAATCATCCAGTTTTACTTGAATCGGTTCTATAGCTTTAATAACAGCTGTTTCCACAGCAGAATTTAGGGCGCCCATCACCGTCTCATTAACTGCTGTTTTAACTGCTGTATTCACAGCTGCTGTTACCGATTCCTGAATAAAATTTTGCAGGTCTTTCACAGATATTGGTGGTAAGTTAGGTGTTGATGAGAAAGATGGGCGTCTATGACTTGCTGATTTATCTTTGTCTTTGTCCATTTTAGTATTTGATGTTATATATGCTTCTACACTTATCTTATATATTTCCTATCTATCTCTATCTTATCTGCTTTTATTCTTTCTGTCCTCCCCTATCCTATTTCAATCTTAGTGCCCTTGCCCTAATTCTTAGATTTAATTCTATTTTATTTTATCCAGTTCTGTCTTACTCCTATCCTATTCTATAGTCTACCTCCTTTTAAATGGCTTATATTACTTTCACATACAGTCCTTACAGCTTTTTCTACTCCCCCCCCACTTTCCCTTTCCCTTCCCCCTTCTTCTTTCTTCTTGCTTCTTACTTCCTTTCTTCACCTGAGCTCTTTTGCTTTCGTGTAAAAAAAAAAGGTCAGTTCTTAGTTCTCCAATTTATACATATATACCATCCACATCAGAGGAAAAAGAAAAAGAAAAAAGAAAAGGGATTGATCAATTGGGAAGACAATTCACTGAAGGAAATCACTTAATTACCATACAAATAAATTCCTTATGTTGTATGCCTAATTCATTCAGAATAATTCATTCAAAATAAATCCTTTCATCAGAGGGAGTAAATTATTTACTATATAAATACATTTCTTATATTACATACCTAATTTCTTCAGCATAATTCATTCAAAATAAACTATCATGTCATCTTCTTCAAGCAATGCAATGCTGTAATTATTTATTTATTTATTTATTTATTTAAGTCCAAGTCTTCACTCAGGTCTTTACCTTCTTGTGGCTTCAAAACTTATTAATTCACAATTTCTGCAATAGCTCTGCAGTTGTACTATCAGGACCCCCAGACAGGTGACCACAGTTAAATAGGTATGTAGATTTAGCCGTTCTGGAGTTCGAAGTTTAAAGGGGTTGTTGATTTAAAGCTCTTCCCGGGAGTACAGCCTAATTTTCAAAGCCGCGCTGTCTCTTTAAATCGGCGACTCCCATCTTTCTTCCTTCTCCAAATGGCTCTATCTTGAAGCTTTGCCAGGCACAAAGTGGTGGTTAATAAAGGTTTGAATTGAATTAAATTAAGTTCTGAGCTTTTTCTCCGACTCTGGAGGTTTCTGCAAGGGCTCACAGTGGAGTCTAGCCAGCCGTGTTGTTTGCTGGGCGTTCCCCACCTCCCGCTTCAGAGCAGTCCCGGCTTGGAAAAGCACCGCCACGCCTTTTCTTACCGGGACAAGCTCCTTGCCGCAAGTTTTCACTCCAGAGAGCTTGAAAACGAAGACCAACCCCTCAAAACATCGGGGGTGCGTCAGGAAGCAGTGCGAAGCTTCGAGTTCAGAGGGAACTCGTCCTCCTGTCGTCCGTCGCCGCTCCTACCGGAACCGGATCCCCCAATATTTTGGGGTCTTTAGGACAAAAGACCACTGCATTACCTCCCCAGCTATAAGAGTCAGAGGCTGCAAGTCTTAAAATAAAATCTGCCTCAAAATGTCCCCACAGCACAGCACACAGGTTTATATTTTATTCCAGATGAGAAGGCTAGTACGTAAACACACTAATATTGGGGGAGGACTGCATTACCCATACTGGGCTTCAGGTTCACACTAGAAGTCACAATATAATGTGCTCCTTTCTTGGGGGGTGTTCTATAATCCTCAAGCACATATGCAGAGGCACTTGCCTCAGGATCACCACCATGATGTGCTTTCCTGGCCTGATAAAAATTGAGTAGCACAGGGATAAAAACATTGTTTTAATTAGGAGAACAAAAACAGTAAAAGGAAAGCACATTACCTTATACTGTTCAATTAGGATGTCTCTAGCAGTGTTGAATATCATTGAATGCAACAGATTAGAATACTGTGCTAATGTGTAGTCATAATCAAAGCCATATATCTCCACATCTCCCAGGCTGATCTCATTATTTGCATAGATAGCTGCTGGGTTAAGAAGACTGCAGACACCTGGTGGGAGAAGATCTGGAACAAGGGAATAAAAATAAAAATGACATTTTGATCTCATACCACATGGCGTAGGGACACAGTTAATTTGTGAACACCGTGTTCACTTTCCACTCTCCATTACAAGGGACAATAACTTCTACTCTGATCAAAAACATGTCCTACCCTGAAATTATTTTCATTGCCCTTTGTCAAAAATACTCCCACAAGTTCTTATTTAACTTTGCTCAGTATTTTTTCAGCATATATAACAGATCATAATTTTTTGCAAAGCGGATTATGCCTGAATTTAGTTGGCAATCAATGGATGTTACAACATAGCTTAACCTGGCCAGTTAAGCCAGTTCTAAAGATTCATTTCAGAAGGTGATAGCTAGCAACCTTGTGGTTTTCAATGTTGAAAGTACAGTTCACTAAAGGAGACCAACTCCTACCCAGCAGCATGCCTGCAAGCCATCAAACATCTGATGTTGATCAACAGGCAGCAGTTTTCCCATGACTCATAAGTGGAAATTAATGAATGCAGTAGCAGCACTGGGAGAAAAATCAGCCCTTGGAACAGCTAAGAAATGAGTGTGCTTCCATGTTGAATGATATGAATAAGGGGCACAACTCTGAGAAGGAAGCAACATATCTCACCCAGCACATCCCGCAGCAATTTTGCATGAATGCCATGGCTAAAAAATGTTATGTGAATCACAAATGGAAAGTAGTGGTTGTAATTAAAGAGTCATCAGGCCAGAAATTACTTCCTCTATGTGGCTGCATTCCCAAGACCCTGATGGTTTTCTGTCGAGAGATTTCCAAACATCTAAATCAAACCTGATTGGAAGAATCCTATTATAATTTTGTGGACACGTCCTTTGGTAGAATCATATTAATCTCAAGCAACTGAAGCCATTTATCAGATGATGAAAATTAAGCATATCTTAACATAGCTAAAAATCAGTTTTGAAGATAAGTGGTATGGTTCCATTGCTACAAAATTATCATACTATAACTGTGGAAGCATACTTTATTCTTTCTGCAGTTACAGAATGGCTAGTGAATGGACTTAGAGACTGCTGTAACAGACAGGCTACTGATGGATTAGGTTCAGAGGAACTGGAAGGTTTTTATCTCAGCTGTCTGAGACGTTTACTTTAACATAATTATATGGAAACAAGGAATACTGGCCTGCATCTGAAGTAAAGAGATCCAGAATCTGTCACAGTGTTTACTCATATGCATTACTTAAGAGATTGTTTGGGTCCTTTCAAATTTTGCAGCTCAAAAATTAAGTGTTACCTGGAACTGCAACAACTATTGGAAAGAACACCAAACAAACCTTCTTTAGAGCCTTTATTATTCTGTAAACACTTCTGTAAACACTTTAGAACCTTTATTATTCTGTAAAAACCTACCTACTCCTTTCATAAACCTACATTTTGTCTCCTTTTTTATTCTAGATATCTTCCTTCTGGATGAACAAGAAATTAGGCTGAGGTGAGAGAGCAAAATTGTGCAAGATACTGAGCATCTTCAACTTCCCATGAAACTGGCAAGGCCACAGCCAGGCACAGAAAAACATTTTGTCAGATGACAATTAGCTACTGCCAAAAGCACACATCATAGAGTCGGAAGTGGCCATACGGGCCATCTAGTCCAATCCCCTACTCAATTGCAGGGAACAAAATGAGAGCAAAAATGGCTTCTGTAAAAAAAATTACAATTCATGGCACATGGATTTAACACAGTGCTAAAGTGTCCCATTCAGAACCTCACATTCTCCAAGGTCTCAAGCAGTTTTCAAAAACAAAAACAATGCCCCAGCACTTCACTGCCTAAGACTGATCTTTTTCCAGTCAAACAACTGCCCTAAGAACACAGGGCAAACTTTTGTCAGAAGATGTTGCTACCATTGAAATCCAAATGGAATCTACATCAGACAGCTAACAGCAAAAAAAGTTAAATATTTACAAGTAGTCTCTCAGTGAAAGGCAGGATATAAATAACAAGGCATAAAAACAAATAAAGGTCACAGAAGCCATAAACATTTTCACACTAAGACAGCCAACATGGATCAAGCCAGGCTTATAATAGCTGCTGAAGCCGTAATGTATTTGCATTGAAATAAACCTAGCTGCTAATTATAATAGCCAGTGTGATGTACTGGTTAAAGTGTCAGAGTGAGATTTGGGAATTCCAGGTTCATATCCCCACTCTGCCATGGAAGCTTGCTGAGTCACACATCCTCAGTCTAATCTACCTCACAGGGTTGTTGCTGTGAGGATGAAACAGAGGGGCGAGGAGTAGGAGGATTTATACCCCACCCTTCACTCAGAGTCTCAGAGTGGCTTACAACTGCCTTCCCTTCCTCTCCTCACAACAGGCACCCTGTAAGGTAGGTGGGGCTGAGAGAGTTCTGAGAGAACTGTGACTGGCCCAAAGTCACCCAGCTGGCTTCATATGGAGGAGTGGGGGAATCAAACCCAGTTCTCCAGATTAGAGTCTGCCGCTCTTAACCACTACACCAAACTGGCTCTTAAAGAAGGAATAGAATGATTTTATAAGCCACTCTGAGTTCCCACTGGAGGGGAAACGGGTTACAATTATCTATTTCAATAAAATTTTAATAAATTCTAATAATATAGTGGTAAGGTTTTAGAACTTCAGAACTGTGGAAAAGAATTTTAATTCCCCTCAAGCACTACAGGCTGAGCTACACAGCAAAAGGCTGAAAATAAAACCATCTTGTTCAAAAAGCATTCAGCTGGGAAATTATATCTAGAGACTTCTGTATAAGCACATTATTAGAGCTGCTACTGCTATACAGCAGAATCATGAGCTCCCGTATTTCTATTAGGGGGATGGTCATGAAAGTATGGCAGACAGTGCCATCCTATGCAGACTTCTGCCCTTCTACACCCATTGAAGTTATTGAGGTAAAGAGCTTCCCTGTGGGTCACTGAGCTTGAACAGCTTCTCACTAAAGTCCGTGGGCTTAGAAGGGTGAGACACTTATTAATGGGTTTAGAAGGCTGGGGTCAGTGTTCCCTCTAAGCTGAGTTGGTGTGAGCTAGCTCACAGATTTTCAGCCTCCAGCTCACACATTTTTGACTTAGCTCAGGAAGATGGCTCCAAAGTAAACTGATTTATGCAGTAGCCAAATCGCTTGCTCATAACTTTAATGCCAGTAGCTCACAATGTAGAATTTTTGCTCACAAAATGCCACAGCTTAGGGGGAACATTGGCTTGGGTACTTATTAATCTGTAACAAACCTATTTTACATACTGAATCTATTTCCATACTGCCAGTTCACTGCAAGTCCCACTTTTTGCAACATACAGGAGAGGCAAAGAGTTTCCCTGCGGGGCATTGTGCTTACACAGCTTCCTATTTAAACCTGGCTGCTAGCTGCTATGCATGGATATAGACCAAATGTTGTATGCCTGGTATACACCAAATGTTGTACAAATGCACAAGCCTACAAGAGTCTTTTGCCCTGCCATAATCCCATTAAATCAGCATAAAAGAACAGAGACGAAGGAAGATTCTTTTCAATGTGGGCATATGAAGCTGATTTAAATGTGATGCTGACTGAGGGAAAAGAACTCATCTGCGGACTTTACATAGGATCAGTCTCTCATTTAATCTGTGCTGCAGTCCCCATAAAGTAGCTACACATTCTTGAAGGCCTGACCTAGCTTTGCACAGCAGATTTATGCCTGGCTGCTTAGGTATAAGGTCACTCTTATTACCTTTGAAGGGAAATAAAAGTTCTTTATTGGTGAAGAACTATACTGGACAGGAAAGATGGAGTAAGAGGTTCTAGCTATCTATCAAAGCTAGGATGGAGAGAGATTGTAGAGAGCATGGTCGGTCCTCATGGCAGACAAAACAACAGAGCGAAAGAATGGAAGAAGTCGGAAGGAACTCCTAAGACTTAGCATTCTGGGGACCGCAGCAGAGTAGACTGAAGGAAAGGTTCAGGAAGTGCCCTATCTAGCCTTGCTCTGCCCCCTCGGTGTCGCGGGTTCGAACAGCAGAAGTGGTAGGCACGGAGTGGGCCAGAAGAGAGTGCGAGTATCCAAATAAATACTGGAGGCTTCAGCTAGGTGCAAACTATATACATTTATTTACACACCACAGCCACCATCAAATAGAGTGTCAAAGTGCTCTGCTGCAATCATACAAATGAGGAGGAGGAACTGTACATCACTCACTGTACATTTATACAAACACCAGCCAATCAGGCTTCAGTGCTGAGTCACTGTGATAGCAGTGGCAAGACTGCCCTGAACCGATTATAGCCAGCTCTAACAGAGATTCCTGGCTGACAGCTACCTGTCACTAGATCAAATACATCTAGCCAGACTTACAAGACATGTGGATCTCAACACTCTGAAGTCCTGACGTCTGTGCTAGCATTAAGCAACACTGCACAGGCCATATCTTCCAACTATTCTTAGTCAGCAGTGCACACTAGATGAAATGTGATATTTACAGAAAGTTTTTAAGCTGGGAGGGGGGAGACACTGGGGTTCCCCCAGGTTTTTCTAGAGAAAACAAATTTGGAGAAATTTTAATATACCCAGTACTTCCTTTCTTAGCAGACCTAAACTTATTTTGCTGCTCTAATATAAAATGTATCATTTATAACTTACTTAGCATATAAAATTTTATTAAGTGTCATATTCTTGGAAATTAAAAGTATAGTTGAGAAAGACCTGCAAAATAAAAACTTAGAAAACAAAACTTTGTAATTAACAAAAGTAAGTGACTTATTCGTACAGAAAGTGGTCTCATATAGCCATATCAGGCAAAACTACCAATTTTGATATCAAGTTAAAAACTGAAAACGCTGCACTATGTATCAATACACAGCATATTAATTACTGCCAAAACTATTCATTATATAAGAAAACATACAACATTAATTCATCGGCATATAGTAGACATAAATGCAATTTCAACAATATGGTTAATTTATGCCTATAGTATACAAAGGAATGATCTAATGCTACAGATTTTCTTCCATAATTTTTCATTTTGAGTAAAACCTGGTTGAAAAAGTATTTCATTAATTCAAAAAAAAAAATCAAAGGGGAAAAAATGCAGTATTCCCCAGAATTTCCCAGTTCCTTCTACTGGAAAAACTGAAATGCAGTCCTAGGGTCAAGAACACCTGTACCCCTGCCCAAATTTCTCTCTCTTTTTTCCTGGACTTTCACTTCAGCTCCCAAACCATAAGGCTGCTTTATCCAGTACAGTTTGAGTTACTAAACTGTGTAAAGTCATATGTACTCCCCTCTTCATTTTAAACCTTAATACAATACAACAAAACCAGAGAGTCTTGAAGAGTCTAAAGGGTGAAAACCTTATCTACAGTTCACAAATCTGCTCATTTTTAAGAAGACACAAGATTTGTTTTTGTCTATACCATGTCACTGTGTTTTTTTCCTCCTTCAAGCAATTAAGCAGTGCAAATAGTTCTGTGTATAAATTCTGACAGCTGCTCAAAGCACACTCTTAAGATTTGCTTAAAATCTGGCATTCTTACTAACATTTCTAACAACAGGTAATCTTATTCACATGTCTCATATAGAATTCCTCAGGTTATCAGTTTATTTATTCCTTGAATTTAGATCCTGTGATCCTAACTGACCCTTCCATGGCTCAATATGCACTTTAAAATCACAACATATTTATAGGGGAAAAAGCCTGCTATTCATCTAACACACAAGTCAAATGGCTTCCCAAAGCCAGAAGGGGAATTTTCACAATTTGGCCACTGAGAATGCTCTGCCCGATTTGCCTAAAAACATGCAGCACAGGCCCACCCAGTAAAAGGAAAGAAAAAAATCAGAACTTATATGAAATACTTTCTCTTCTGAATGAATGATATACCTTTAAAAACAAGGTTTTACTCAAAACATGCAGAATAAAGATTTTTATGCAAGTGAAGCTGCAGTGACAGCAAATAATTTTCACAACATATTTTCATTTATGTTGACTAATTTTGTCTACAATTAATTGTCTATAATATATAACAATAACACATTATTGAACAGCTCAGTGTTATAAAATTTGACACAATATTTAAATATGATGCTAGTCCTGTTTCTGTCAAATAATTCACTTTCCTTTGTGAATTAAAAATTGGTGTTTCCTATTTTCTACTTTTATTTTTTCCTACATCAAAAATGGCAAAAACTAAGATTCATGTGCTCAAATAACATAGAATGCATCAATTTGCAGCACTCTCTCTCTCTCCAGTGTTTAATTATTTACTGGATTTCTATCCCGCCTTCCCCGTAAGGGGGCTCAGGATGGGTTACAATAAACCAATAATACAATTAAAAATAATACCATATAATTCCAATTAAAAACTAAAACCAACAAAGCTCCGGTTATATGCTGTAGGTGTGCACAAGAAGCAAGCATATTAGGCAGGTGTGCCCAATAATAGTATATTTGCAATTTTGGTTGTGGAAAACTATGCTCAGGATCCCCTAATGTAGTAGTTCCTGTGGGCACCACTGTGCATGCCAGTACTTCCCCTGGAGATAAGCCACCAAGCTTTCCAGAAAGTGGGCGGGGCCACTCAATAGCAGGGCTTGTTACTGGTTGCCCTCATCCAAATGAAAGGGTTTCCCAATGAAATAGCAGCCTCAGACACTACAGCAGGGATTCTTAACCTGTGATCTAGGAGGTTCAAGATCTGAAACAGTTAAATTTAAAAAATATGTACACAGTGCTGAATCTTATGCCAACAATTTTTTTTAAAAGCTTTATCACAACAAAAATCTTAACTATACCTAGATACACTACCTACGTATGGTAAAGAAATTTTACTAGTTCTTCACAAGTACTACATAGTATTTAATACCTACGACCAAAGTCTGCAGCAGTCTTTTTAAGCAGGTCACAAACAAATTAATAAACAAAACTGTTGCATACTGGGTTCAACGCGTAGAGAAGACAGACGCTAAGTGATTAGCAGCTCATAGTTTACTACGACACAACAACTATATACAGTCCCTGATACACACCCATAAGTCCCATTGGAGGGTTTGAACTTCCCGCCACAGTTCCTATAGGTGCTAACTGGGAGGCTCAGGATCCTAGTCCCTATTGTTCTTTGGAGCCAAGCTCCTGTGGCATACTGCTGGCACCTAGTGGCAGTCAGTGGACATAGCACCCCCCCCCCGTAGTTCGAGCCCAGCCTAGGTGACACAGTCTTTGAGATAGGCTGGGGGCCAGTGCTGCCACATAGAACGTCTTGGAGCAGGACCCAGGGCGTCGGGAGACCTGGCTGGCGGGTTCACTGGGACTCTCAGCAGCGGGGGCAGAGGGGCCTCTTCCGGTGCCGAGACAGAGGCACGTGTCCTGTTATCATGTTGAGTCACGGGGATGGAGGCCTGCTCCGGAGAACTGCCATTGGTGGTTTCGTGATCGGGGCTGTCCGGCAGGTCCGCATCAATGTTACCCAGAGCAGGGGTGTTTCTGAAGCTGGGAGCAGGTGCTGTCTTAGTTGGTCCACATGTCTCCACAGGACCTGTTGGGCAGATGATTCAACCAGCTAGCCATGGGGAGCCCTTGCCGTAGTTCTGGATTTACATGGTGTCCTCTGGAAAGAACCCCTGTGGCGCCTCCCTCTGTTTGGACAGGTTGCGTGACTCCGGGGACCTGTTCAGGTGCAACCAATCCAATAAAATCGCAGGCTGCCAGCCCATCAGGAGCTCTGCTGGACAGCAGCTGGTTCCCTGATTAGGAGTTGTCCGTTGTGCCAATAGGAAACGGGCCAGGTGGAACTCTCAGTTCCCCTCCGTTAGGCGGCTGAGGGCTTCTTTGGCAGTGCACATCATCCGCTCTGCCTGGCTATTGGTGGCGGGGTGGAACAGAGCAGATCTTACGTGCCTGATCAGGTTGCTGTGCAGGAACTCCTGGAATTCCTCAGATGTGAACGCCGTCCCATTGTCGGAGATGATGGTGTCAGGCAACCCATGGGTTGCAAAGATCTTGCGGACTGCCCGGATGGTGGCCCTGGTGGAGGTGGCGGAGACAGGGCTAACCTCCAGCCACTTCAAGTAGGAGTCCACGGTGACCAGAAACAACAGTCCGTGGAACGGCCTGGCAAAATCTACGTGGAGCCTTGACCACGGCATCCAGGTAGATTTCAAGGCTTGGCTGGGTGCGCTTCGTGGATTAGGCCAGACAGCTTGACACGTCTGACAGCGCTTCACCCACACTGCCACCTCCTCGTTGATCCCTGGCCACCATACATAACTCCAGGCCAGGGTCTTCATGTGGATGATCCTGGGATGGGCTTCGTGTAGGGCCGTCAGGACTCGGTGATGGAGGGCGCTGGGGACGACCACCCGGTCTCCCCACAGTAGGCACCCCTTGTGGGTGGACAGCTCATCCTGGTGGGCTGCGAAAGCTGCGACCATGGGCCACCCCCTCAACACCCAGCCCAGAACACAGGAAATAACAGGGTCCATGTCCAAGCTGCAGGCAACATCCCCGGCCCAGAGGGAGGAGTCAAGGAGGTCATCAACCTGGAGGACGTGGTACGCAGGAGCCAGGTTGGCCTCCACGAACGGCAGAGGCAGGTGGCTCGGAGCATCAGTGTGACCGATAGCCTTTCTGGGGCGGTGCTCAAGGGTGTAGTTCTAGATGGACAGAAATATGGACCACCGGAGGACCTGTGGGGAGAGGACCTGTGGCATCTGCCAGTCCATGGCAAAAAGGCAGAGAAGTGGGCGATGGTCTGTGGCAATGGTGAATGGCCGGCACACTCCTGCCATCCGGACTCCTTGGGGGGATGAAGTGTGGTGCAGGCCCTGGATCGTGTCTCTGGCTGGAATGCTGGGTCCGGTGGACCTCTTCCTCCTCTCAGTCTATGGGGTCAGCATTAGTCCAGTGTATGGTGGTCGATGCGGCAGGGTGGGACCTCTCCCAAGCCATGGCAGTGGAGAGGGCCGACGTGAGGGTGTACTTTTCCTCCTCCAGAATCCACCGCCAGAGCTTGGTTGGAGACAGCAAGTTGCGAGCCAGCTCCACGGTGGCGAGTCCACATGAGCCGACAAGGAGGCCCCTCTTTCTTTCTTCGTTGGTGACCCCATAGAAGATCAGGATGGACTTGAGTCCCTCGACCCAGGCTTCCCAGTGATGTGGCTTGGTAGGGTCGAACAGAGGAACTAGTCCCGCTCCTGGAGCAACTGCCATCATGCTGCATGGTGGTTACGGGGAAGTGGATTGCGTGCCTTTGTGCTCATCAGTTGAAGCAGCGGCAGTTCCCGGTCTTCCTCGGATGCCCAGCAGCCCAGTGGGATCTCACCTTCAACGCCATTGTTACATACTGGGTTCGACGCATAGAGAGGACAGACGCTAAGTGATTAGCAGCTCATAGTTTACTGGTACACAACAACAACAACCGGCCATAACAGCCAACTATATACTTCCCGCCACAGTTCCTATAGGTGCTAACTGGGAGGCTCAGGATCCTAGTACCTATTGTTCTTTGGAGCCAAGCTACTGTTGCATACTGCTGTTGCCTAGTTGCGGTCAGCGGACATAATAAAAACGATGTTTAAAAACTCAACCATGAAGTAAGATGGTGAACATGGCAAGCTGAGAGATTCTTCAACACTGCAAAATGCAAGCTGCAACGTTTTATCAATGTATTGCTTTTAATGTACTTGGCAATGGCTCACTAATTGGTGATTATTATGGTGCTGGCTGCACTCAATCTGCCAACAAATTTGGAAAACACAACAGTGGCCACAGGATTGGAAAAGGTCAGTGTACATTCCAATCCCAAAGATAGGCAATGTCAAGGAATGTTCAAACTATCACACAATTGCACTCATTTCACACGCTAGCAAGGTCATGCTCAAAATCCTACAAGCTAGGCTTCAACAGTACATGGATAGAGAACTGCCAGAAGTACAAGCTGGGTTTCGAAGAGGTAGAGGAACTAGAGATCAAACTGCCAACATTCGCTGGATTATGGAGAAAGCAAGAGAGTACCAGAAAAACATCTACTTCTGCTTCATTGACTATGCTAAAGCCTTTGATTGTGTGGATCACAATAAATTATGGCAGGTTCTTAAAGAGATGGGAGTACCAGACCACCTCACATGTCTCCTGAGAAACCTGTATAAGGGTCAAGAAGCAACAGTTAGAACTGGATATGAAACAACTGATTGGTTTAGCATAGGAAAAGGAGTACGACAAGGATGTATATTGTCACCTTGCTTATTTAATTTATATGCAGAGTACATCATGCGAAATGCTGGCCTGGATGAATCACAAGCTGGAGTTAAGATTGCTGGGGAAAAGATCAATAACCTCAGATATGCAGACGATACTACTCTGATGGCATAAAGTGAAGAGGACCTAAAGAGCCTCTTGCTCAGGGTGGAAGAGGAGAGCACAAAAGTGGGCTTGAAGCTCAACATCAAAAAAACTAAGATCATGGCATCTGGCCCCATCACTCCTTGGCAAATAGAAGGGGAAATCATAGAAGTAGTGACAGACTTCATGTTCCTAGGATCCCAGATCACTGCAGATGGTGACTGCAGCCATGAAATTAAAAGACGCCTGCTCCTTGGGAGGAAAGCGATGGCAAACCTAAACAGCATGATAAAAAGCAGAGACATAACCCTGCCAACAAAAGTCCGCATGGTCAAAGCAATGGTATTCCCCGTAGTAAGGTATGGCTGCAAGAGTTGGACTATAAAGAAGGCCGAGCGCCGAAGAATAGATTCTTTTGAACTATGGTGCTGGAGAAGACTGCAAGGAGATCAAATCAGTCAATCCTAAAAGAAATCAACCCTGACTGTTCCCTGGAAGGCCAGATCCTGAAGCTGAAGCTCAAATACTTTGGCCACCAAATGAGAAGGGAGCATTCACTGTAGAAGACCCTGATGCTGGGAAAGATTGAAGGTCAAAGAAGAAGGGGACGGCAAAGGATGAGATGGTTAGACAGTGTCATTGATGCAACAAACATGAAATTGAGCAAACTTCAGCGGACAGCGGAAGACAGGAGGGCCTGGCGTGATCTGGTTCATGGGGTCACGAAGAGTCGGACTCGACTGTGCGACTGAACAACAACAAACAACAATGGTGGTGGCTTTGCAGAATGGACAGTTTCCCAATAAAATATTATGTAACCTTGGTTATACAATGTAACAGGCCGTTACTTGGGATACAAGAGATCTTTAAACGAGTACATAATAATCTAATGTTTAGAAGTCACAGAAGAATACAGCAACATAGAGAACTTCACAGAGCCTTGAAGTTTCACAGACTTACTGTAGCACAAGCTTTCATACAGTAATGGGCCCAAGTCCAAAAAACTTATCACACAATAAATCTGCTAATCTTTAAGGTACTATTGATTTTTTTTTCCTGTTAGCCTTTTAAAAACATTGTTTCAAGAGCACAGTAGACCAGATAAACAGTAGCCAGATGATTTAAAGTACTAAACTGCATCCCTGATAAACATTAGATACCAAAAACTGATAAGGTGGGTTGCCTGTAGAAAAGAGCAAGAGTCCAGAAGCACCTTAAGGACTAACAAAATTTGTGGCAGGGGATGAGCTTTCGTAAGTCACTTCAGATATCTGAAGAAGTGAGCAGTGACTCACAAAAGCTCATCCCCTGCCACAGATTTTGTTAGTCCTTAAAGTGCTACTGGAAGCTTAATCAAGATTTGAGTTCGTGTAGGTTCACACCATTCTCCCGTGTATTACACCATTATCCCATGTAGTGCACAACACTTGTCTGAAAACAGCATATCTAGCAACAGCCTAAAAGCTATAGGCTGAACTCATTCTGTCCACAGTAGCAATGGAGCACATGAACCAACACGCTGAGCAAAAGGCAATCAGATGGGATTCCGGCCACAGGGCTCGCAAGTGAACTTAGACCACAGCTGCTGCACGCGTCTTCCTAGTGCCAGTCTGGCCGGCTGCAAGGCTTCTATGGACTTGCCCTCCCCGCCCCTGACAATAAGCGCATGTATCAGTTTCAATGAGACCCGATTTTATGGCGCGACACTTGAATGGAACGCTTTACCGAAGTCACGCTCATAACCTATTTCTAGTAACAGCAACCGAAAAAAAGCGTAAGAGACAGGCAAGAACCAGAGTCCCGGGCAAAAGCAGCTCTCACCGTAAACCAGCCTTTTCATTTCGTGGTATCTAGCCCACAGGTAGGACTTGGTGTCGATCCCCTCGACCGGGCTGGGTTGGCTTCCCAAGAGAGCAGCTGCTGCCGTTTTGGTCGCGGCATGGCCGGGTCCCGCAGAAGTCTTGGCTTTGCTGCTTACAGAAGGGGGCTGGGAATGCCCCGCAGATTGATGCTGGTGGGCCTTTTGCTGGCCGCCCCCTACGTGCCTGCTGCTTCTCCCCTCCATCGGGCCGCCGCCGCTGCCTCCACCAGAATGAGTGGCTTTAGAACAGCCACCGCTGTGACTGGAAGCCGCGGCCACCAGCTGCAGGCTGGCTCCGCTGCCCTTCCAGATGCTGCTGCTGGCAGCCTTGAACGCCACGGCAGCCATCGCCTAGCTGCACAGACACCCCCTTTTCAGGAGACTCAGAAGACCATCGCCTCAGGGAACCACGGAGCTCCCACAACGGCTCCCACTCCGCACGACGGTCTCCCAACACTGAATGACTGTCTCCGGAGGCCCTCCAACCCAGACAACCAATGGAAAACCAGCCAAAGTAACCAATCCCGAGACCGGGACCCTCTTCTAGGAGTCTTGCGGGTCGACGTGCTTTCGCGACTGATTCATGACGCCTCCTGGGGTTTGTAGTCAGCCGAGGGTTTTTTGCCTATGATCGACGTCTGATCATTCCGACTCAAAAACTACCATTCCCATGTATCCCTTCACCCGCCTCGCTGGAGGGTATTTAAAATGTTTACCGTGGTGATTATTGTTCACCAGCTCGTGCAGTTTTGCGCCCTGGAGTGAATAGTTCGATAATATAGGAGAGGGGGGCTTATGCAAGTATATAAGGAGAGCCCAGTCAGAACTTAACACCCGAATCCTCTTTTTTAAAAAGAAAAATGCATACATCTCCTTTCTGTTATTTCAGTAACTACCAAAGCGGCGAATAACCAACGCAGAGAGATGCTATTTAAAACCTGGCTCTTCGGCTTTGAAACGGAGATGAGCACCGCAACCCTAGAGTCGGATTCGACTGGCTTTCGAGCAAGGGAACCTTTACCTTTACTATTTTAAATTAATAACATTTCGAGAAATAAGATAATGAATCTCTAGTCCAGCCATTTCACTAGCCTCGACGTCTACCGACAATTATGGCTTGATTGTAAATCTTCGACAATTAAACAACGGCGGTTATTGTCTGCAATTTACACGCACTTACACTGGAAGAATTGTTGGGAAGGCCCATTAAGCTTAGTGAGACTTATTTCGGGGTAAATGGCCATAGGACTGTACAGGTTTAAAAGCCGGTGGTTACACCACAATGTACATATTACAGCGAGCGCCATAAATCAGCACTGCGCCAAAGATTTCTCAACTCATCCCACAAGCTCCGCCCAACTTAACGTTAACTTCGCCCCCTTAGGCCCAAGCGAATCAGGTCCGTTTCACTAAAGCGTTTAGTCACGTGGCCGCTGACTGCCCTTCCTCCGGCGTCTTCCGTATCCTGTCCTTCCTCTCGTCTAGGCGGCTTCCGATCCAAGGTGAGGAGCTGGCAGTCGCGCCGGTTGTGTACCTGGGCAGTTTTCGAAGGGGGTGTCATCATTAGTTTCTTGTGTGTGGGAAAGAGTTGCTGGCAATAGTGTATGGGAACGGGGGGGGGGGGGGAGCCTCGTGGCACCTCAAAAATGCGTTAAAAACTGAAGGGCCTCTGAGAACCAGTCATTGTAATGGGTGGACCCAGGTTCCAGTCCAATCACCACGCCACCGTACAAGCTCACTAGGTGATGTTCATTATACCTGTATGCTTAGTCCTAAACAAAATTATGCCCTTCTAAATTTGTTGAAGTGAATTAGTACATTTTGATTTTTTTAAAGAGATACTGCAGCCAAATGGTGGGAGGCTGCCAGTCGCACGTGTTCTCAGTTGTGTGGGATTACCAGGCAGTTCTCAAGGTCAGAGGATGATGAATTGGAACCTTAAACACAATGAAATGATAGAATTTATAAAGATATAATGCTGCAATCGTATGCACAGTGACTTCGGCAGTATCTGTACTCAAATGACAAACTAGGCTATGTTCTAGGCACATAATAAATAATGTACAGCAGGCTTTGAATTCCATATGTTAGCATTAATATGATTATTGCAGAGGAAATGCCAGTATTCTTTGCCTTTCATACTTATAAATGTTAGAAAAATTTAGTTCATTGTTAAAATGGTGAATAAGGATCCAGTAACCTCTTAGTTTGATTGAGCATGATATAGTTTTTAGTTTTCTATATATTATGTTTCTGCCCTTTCTTTCACCCTTGCCCAAGATCTGTTAATTTAACCCTCCTGAACTTTAAGCATTTCATGGTCAGGATGTGGTGACTCCCTTATTTCTTCTTCAAGCCCTTCCAAGGAATTCGCAGTGTTCTGTAAATGGGGTGGAGTGAATTATGTCTGAGAATGGGGTGAATTACTGGAACCCATCCTCCCTGTTATGTGTTTTCCTATAAGGGATGAACTCTATTTCTGCTAAGGATGCCAGCCTGTTGGTGAACTAGGTGGTATCAGAATGAATATATTCTTAAATAAAACTGTGTACTTTGCTAGCCAAAAACCCTTGAAGTGAGTTGGTCTCTCCCAGCTAGACATCAGTGAAAGGGTGGGTGGGATTTTCATTTGGTTTAAGGGAAAATCCCCTAACCTAGTCCACATTTGGTGTTAAAAGGCTTGATGTAATACAGGGCGGGGGTTCTCAGGTTTGTTTGTGGTGTATGTGTAAATCAGTGATCCTTACCTTAGGAAGAATTGAGAGAGGACAGGGCTGAACTTGAACCAAGCTGCTCCTCGTGCTTGTAAACACCCATGAGATCAGCCTGTATGGCTTATTACTTAACCAAATGCACAAGGTATAGTTAGGGGCTGCAGTGGCTCAAAGGTTAAGATGCTGAGCTGCAGACTGGAAGGTCTGTAGTTCGGTGGTTCGAGACCCTAGTGCTGTGTGATGAAAAGTCTGGCCCTCAGCTCCTGCCAACCTAGCAGTTCAAAAGCAAGAAATGGCAACTAGATAAATAGGTACCGCTTTGGTGGAAAGGTAACAGCATTCTGTGTGTCTTGGCATTTAGTCATGCCAGCCACGTGACTACAGAAACGTCTTCGGACAGCACTGGCTCTTTGGCTTGGAAATGGAGATGAGTACCACCCCCCTACAGTCAGATTCGACTAGTTTTCGAGCAAGGGAAACTTTTACCTTTACCTTGCAAGGTATAGTTACCAGTATAATATATGCAGACAAAACTGTGTTTACCTACCTATACTTCCTGCAGTTTTGCTTGCCACTTTCATATATTAAGAACATAAGGACAGCCTGCTGGATCAGACCAGTAGTCCATCTAAGATGAGTATCCTGTCTCACACAGTGGCCAACCAGTTCCTCTGGATGGCCAACAACAGAGCATATGTCACCTCCTGGCTCTGGGATTGAGAGGATTAAAGCCTCTGAATCTGGAGGTACGCTTTAGTCATCATGGCTAGTAGTCATTGATAGATTCATGCTGATCTAATCCCCTTTTAAATCTGTTTATTGCTATGGTTATCATTACAGCCTCTGGCAGCGAATTCCACATTTTAATCACTCTCTGGCTGCGATTACACACACTAAATAATCCACTTTCAAACTCGATTTTGCCAGTTCACACAGTAAAAATCCTGTTGGAAAGTGCATTGAAAGTGGATTGAGTGTGTGGGATCACAGCCTCTGTGTAAAGTAGTATTTCCTTTTGTCTGTCCTGAACTTAACTGCCCATCAGTTTAATTGGATACCTTCGAATTCTAGTATTTTGGGAGAGGGAGAAAAATTTACTTTATCAACTCTCTTCATCCCATGCATAATTTTATAAACCTCTATCATGGCCCCCCCCCCCGGTCATCTCTTTTCTAAACTGAAAAAGGTCTCTGGCTCTTCAGCCTTTCCTTATAAAGGAACATGCTCCAACCCCCTAATCATCTTGGTTGCCCTCCTCTCTACTTTTTCCAGCTCTGCAGTGTTCTTTTGGAGATACAGTGACCAGAACTGTACACAGTATTCCAAATGAGGCCAAACCATAGATCTGTACAGGGGCATTACAATATTGGCCGTTTTATTCTCAATCCCTTTCCTGATAAGCCAAAGAGCTTGCTTTTTTCACCACTGCAGAATGATGGGTTGACACTATGACCCCAAGAGCTTTTCCTTCTGTCTCAGCAAGTTCAGACCACATTAACTTATACTTGAAGCTGGGATTTTTTGTCCAGTGTGTCTCATGTTACATCTACCAATATTGAACTTCATTTGCCACATTATCACTCAGTTTGTGGAGGTCCTCTTGGAGCTCTTCATAATCAGCCTTGGTTTTCACCATCCTGAATAATTTAGTGTCATCTGCAAATTTGGCCACTACACTACTCAGCCCTAGTTCCAGATCATTTATGAATAAATTAAGTAGGACCCCACTGCTTACTTCCCTCCCTCCATTGTGAAAACTATCCATTAATTTCTAATCTATTCTTACATCAGTCTCCAGTTCTGACAAATTTATTACGTATGTTGTTTTTCCCCTGTCGAACCCAAACAGATAACTAGAAACCAAGCTTGTCATTCTTTTTATCTGTTAAAAATCTTCACTATTTTGAATGCTAATTTAAGAGAGGGTCCCTTACTCCGAAAATTCCTGTAACTAAGGGGCTTAAGCAAGGATGTGTACTTGCCCCTTCCCTCTTTAACCTTTTCATTTCTGACCTGCCACTGTGCCTAGCTAGGATTGATGGCCATTCCCCCAAACTGAACTCCTCTGTAGTTCCCATCTTATTTTATGTAGATGATGCAGTCATTCTTTCTTTTACTAGGATTGGACTTCTGCACCTTCTACTAGAGTTCAACTCTTACTGCAGCCGGAACTCTCTATTAATTTTGATAAAACAAAAATATTGGTTTTCTCCAAAGCCTGGAAGTGTAAACAGTGGAGAATAGAGAGAAAAGAATTAGAATAGGTCAAATCATTTAGATACTTAGGACTCTTGTTTCATTACAACCTAAGTTGGTGTCCCCATAGAGATCATGCCCTTAGTTTAGCCAGGAATAAGACTGCAGCTTTAAGCCGTTTTTTTAATTTAAAAGGTAATCAATTTGTGCCGGCAGCCCTTCAGATTTTTCAGGCATCTGTTATCTCCCGCCTATTGTACGGGGTACCTGTATGGATTCAGAACTTTAATAAAAGAGTAGAACTAGTAAGTTCTACCTTCTTCTGTAGGATTCTAGGTTTACCTAACTCCGTCTCCTATTTTTCCCTCTGTGCGGAGCTAGGTTTTCATCTTATTGAATCTCGGGCGTGGATCACCACTATCAAATACTGGTTGCATCTGCATTTTAGTTCCCCTCCCAACAGCCTTATTGTTCAACTTCTTGCAGACCCATATATCTCTACCTGGTCACAAGCCATAGTGCATAAAATCAAAACTATGGGAATTGATTTGGATTCTCTGTACAGTTGCGGCGAAACAACTATTTTGCAGGTGGTGCAGAGGAGGATTTGGGATATGGAAGCCCAAATAATTAATGCTGGCAGTTCTGGAGTTTGTTCCCCACACTGCCTTGACCTCTCCCCCCAAGCTTCTATGGCTCTGTAGCTCTCCAATCTAACAACTCCACTCTATCAGCGGGTCTTTATGCTTGCGAGATATAATCTCTTTCCTTCGGCTGTTGTTTCAGGCAGATATAGGGGTATCCCCTATAGGGATAGAACCTGCAATTGCCTCTATGGTGAACCTGATTCAGTTGCTCATATTCTTCTACGCTGTCCCCAATACTCTACCATGCACAGCTATTTGATCAGCTCCCATTTACCTCCCACAAGGAATTTGACGACAATCTCAAAATTTTATTGTCTGATAAGTTCTCAGCAATTACTCTGTCTGTTGCTGAATTCTTAGCCTATGTTTGGAAACTAAGGGTAAGGGCGTACCAGTCTTAATTTCCCTTGTGCTCAATTGGATTGTTATATATATATATATATATAATATATATTTCTCTTTTAACTGTGTTCACTACTTCTGAGAAGTTTCAAAATGACCCCTTGTTGGTGTAATTTGGTGTAGGCAGTTATGACCTATTAATTTGTTCTAATAGTCTATTCGTTCCATTGCCTTCTCTACTGCTACTGTGTTATGCCAATAAAGGTTTATGTATGTATGTATGTAACAAGCTACCTTGTAAATATACACAAGTATGATCTGTAATTCCATTTCATTGTCTGACGAAGTGTGTGTGTGCACATGAAAGCTCACACCTTGAATAAAACTTTGTTGGTCTTAAAGGTGCCATTGGACTCTAACTTTGTTCTACTGCTTCAGACCAACATGGCTGCCCACCTTGATCTATTCCTACTCTGTGTCTTTCAGGATTATCCCATAGCCTTGCAAAGGTTCTAAAGTCCTTGTACAATGCTAGTTAAGCATAAAATAAGGAAGTTATTGCACATGATGCCAGGGAAGAAGCGCTTTGGTGTGTATAGATTTCTTCCTTTCTTCTTTATCTTTGGAGGTGCTATGGAGTGGTTTATGATCAATGTCCGAATCGGAAGAGAGACATTTTGTAAGTATTGTTTTAAGATGAACTGTCTAGCAGATACTTTTAGTTATGATTGTTAGATGCTAGACTTTCTTATCATTCCCAGTTTGTATTACTCATTTCTGCTTTTAAGATATGTTTCTAAACAAGTTGAGAGGCTGTGAGGAATCACTGGGGTGGGGGGTAATTGGAAAGTTTCCTTATGATTCCTGCCTTCCCCTCCAGGATACTGTAGGACAGATCTTGACCTCTCTGTTAGCCTCCCCCTCCTTAATTGCACTCCATTCCATGCCTTCCAGAGGATAATGTGTGTATTTACTCTTCATCAGGCCATTTCTAGCTTTTTAATTTACAATTTTTGTAAGCATATATAGGAGTCATTTGATGTTGCTTTTGGGGGGCAAACCTGTTTTGCTGATACGCACTTGACCACCAACTTCATTAAATATTATAGGGAATGATTGTATAAATAATCATACTAGAAGATTTGATTTGTCATTGTTTGCCATTACTTTCAGTTTTGACTAGAATAGAGAAGTAGGTTTATGTAATGGGCAGTTATTTTAATCCTTTCAATATCATTGGCCTGCAGGCATTTAGTTAACAAAACACTATGACACAATTGATCAGGGTTTAAAAAGCTGGTAGTGTGCAGGTGTATGAGCTTTTGTGCAGCTGCATGTTCACTGACCTTCCCCCTCAAGGTCAAAGCTGGGTAGTAGCAGGTTGAGCACAGGTGAACTACCCCAGATTTAAGATATTCTAGCATCTGTTCTTCAAAACTTGAACTGCCACCAACTCCAGCCAGTAAAGAAACAAACTTTTCTTAACTGGCTTTCAGCAAGCAAGGGTGATTGCTGGTGCTCATCCTCATGGCACTCAGAACATCTGAAACAAATCCAAATAAATTTTTTAAAGTTGTGTTGAGCAGCATGAGCTCGTGACAAATTAATCACGGTAGGCAAACTTCCCTTTAGGATTAGGTTCCCCTAATCCTTCTCCCACTAATATTCCCCGCCCCCCAAGGTATTGTGCTACAGCTGGTCTGCTTTTGTATTTATCTCCCCTTAAATTTTAATCACTTACTGGTGAGTAACTAGGAAAAAAAATACATGTGAGATGCTTTTAAAAAATGTTTTTCTACAATCTTTTTTTTTTTTGTATTTTACAGATGATGTTTACCGCAGAAAGCGGTCTGAAAGACAGCATGAAAGTTTGGAAAAAAGATGATAGCTCATATGAATTTTGAAACCTTAAATTTTATATATAACAGATGTTTACTGTTAAATTAGAAGAAGTGTGCAAGTTTTCAAATCAAACACTGTGACAGTAGCTGGGATATGGTTTTCATACCCAGGCTGAAGGTACAAAGCCAGCTGCTAATATATCACATCGTGCATCAATATCCACAGTTGAGGTAATTCACCACCAGCAGCAACCAATGCTATGCAGCTCTACAAGCAGATGATCTTCAGTTTTTATGAGGAAGTAACATTGTGTTTGCTCAGATGTTGACCAGAAGAATGGGAACTGGAGCTGCAAATTGACTTCACTGAACTCCTCCAGTAGAGTAAGGGGAGCAGAGTCCCCATAGTCTGTCCCAGGTTTCTCACTGGATCATACCTCTTCCCCTAGAATAAGGGAGATATCCTTGTTGAACTGACAAGTCTTGTCACTCATCCCATTTAGCTGTCCCCTTCCTTCTCCTGCCATTGTGGATACAGAAGATGGTATTGGCTTATCCTGCCCTATATGGTACTCTGGTATCCAGGAACAATGTATGATGGCTGATTATACTGCATTTTAGAAGTGGGGATTTATCCTGTTTGAGATGAAGTTTCATCATGAGTTTGTGGTTGTACATAAAACTACCAATACAAACTTGCTATACTGAATCTCTTCATTTAGGAATGACTTTGCCATGGCAGTATCTGAAGAAAAATTATTGTAGCTATAGAGAGGGATGTTCTGCAATCTAATAAAATATAGTAATTTCTGTGACAAATGTTGAATAAGATTTGTGGTGTGATTGTAGCTCTGAATCACAAGTGGAAGCAGTTCTCAAAACATGGATTGTGCTAAAGGTCTAGCTGTGGATCTCATTTCCACAGAAGAAATTAAAGATATCCAGCAGACCATATTGTATAAAAGTTTCAAGAACCACCACATTGTGCATTGTACTAAGAAACAACTGTTTTAGTTATCATTTTCTGCTGTCTCCTTAAGTCTAACCTAAATATAGGCCTATAGGTCAAATGGAATTTAATTTAGTAGAGAGTGGCTATTCCATCATACAGATGACAGCACATTCCTGTGGAGTCGAAGCCACTGGACTGAAGGACACAACTGTCAGTGCCTGAGGATTGTGTTGAAGTTTCAAGGACAGAATCTGTACATTCAAGAAACAGCAGTATCTCCTGCTGTGCAGATAATACAACAGAATGAGGTTAAACTGCTACTTTCCATTTAACAATGCTATCACTCAGATGTTTTGTCTAACCCTCTAATAGAACTTCAAGGCTATGCAAATCCTAACCCTAGCCCATTTCTGAAAAAGCTTTCCAGGTGGTTATAGAAATTGGTGGTTGAATTCTTAAATCAGAGCATTACAGTTTTCAACGCTGCTGTAAAAAAGCTCATTAAAGTCTGGCAGCATGACTCAACAGCTTATCTACTGGGTATTCACCTTGTAGCCCTTGATTATATTTTATTCATAAAGAACTCACAGTAGCCCCATTCTTCGGGCCACTGGAATCATGGAAAACGGTTGTCCCCCTTGAAGCATGGCAACCTGCACACCTTCATCTGTATCTCCCTTCTGTGAGGTGCTGAAGAACTCTGGCTACATCAAGGTGATTAAGCTTTTCATTTATATACTCAAGAGTGCTATGGTCTGCACCATTTGTGGAAACATCTCAGTGCTCGTACTTTCAAAGCCAGTTGGCACCTACCACGCATTTCCAAGACTAACGCAGTGACACACTGAAATGTGAAATTTAGCATGCCTTTACCATATCCACAGCATACTGGATCAGCTCTGTACTTCTGTCATTCAGATTAGCAAACTATTTCAAAGGCTGTACTACAGTACTGGATTCCACAGCAGGGTAAGAATATTGGTGTTGCACCAGTTAATTCATTTCCATTTTTATATGTCTGACACAAATTACACATCAACTGAATTGCCTTGCAGTAAATTTCCTCTCATGCTCCAGTTGCTGTAAATAGCTGTACTTTCATATTTCCATAAGGAACATGAACTGCATCACGGTTAGTCATATCCACTTGTTAGAAATTACTCATTTTAATTTGAAGCCAGACCCACCAACACTGGTCATCCTCCTGAGAAGAAAACAATGCTTCCAGGATCTTACAAATAAGATAAAATCTGAAAACCTGTTTTAAGCCTACTGAGATCTAGCGTTCTCGTGCCACCTACATTATTAACTGGGTCATCATGCATGTGCTGTGGGTCAGCTGTACAAGTACATGCTTTGCATGCAGAAAGTCCCACTCTCAGGTCTCTCAGTTAAGATATCTTAGATGGCAAATGTTGGGAAAGACACTCTGGAGAGCTATCTCCCACCAGAATGCTGAGCTAGATAGACCAATGGCCTAATTCAGTATAAGAGTTTTCTACTTGGACTGCATCCACACATTACTAGATATTGTGCTATTGCTACACTACAGCATTCATTTGCAATTGGATTTTCCTGTGCGGACAAGACATACAGTTGCATATGAGAGCCATAGTGTAACAGCAGCACAGTATCTAATTGTAAATGCAGCTGTAGGTCTCCTGAAACAAGGCATTTAAAACCTGTGAATCACATATTGCATAAACTACATATAGGAATTCAAGACAAATGATTTTTTACACAGAACCATAATAATTTGAAAAAATTCCCATTTTAGGAACTTTATAAATGCAGAATGGAGTCTTAAGACTGTACCAGATCCTGGTTGTTTCACATAAGTAGAATCAAATATACTGGGTCTATTTATGACAGAAAAACACAGTCTTCAGATACGTTCATAAGAGAAGTTTTGTTATATTTTTGGTCAAAAAATTACATTTACAAAAACTTAATCCACCCAGGCTGCAAACCAATCTACAGATTCCATCCGTTTCGATCTAATACTCAGATACGAAATAATCCCTAGAGATCTATGACATCATCATACCTATGCTGCTTAGATCCAGTGGATTTAGGTGATGATAATTCATCAGCCATGCGTTACAGCAAATTAGAGACTGCTTTCACTTACAACAAAGTTTGTTTGTTTAGGGGAATGGTGCCCAGTTCCACTAACACCACATATCTTCCCTTTGCCTCAGATCCGGTCATCTAATATTACAAAGAGCATACA
Source organism: Gekko gecko (assembly GCA_029375565.1). Taxonomy (NCBI): domain Eukaryota; kingdom Metazoa; phylum Chordata; class Lepidosauria; order Squamata; family Gekkonidae; genus Gekko; species Gekko gecko. The sequence continues at coordinate 98,293,305 of JAPDNY010000002.1, read as the reverse complement.
CAACCTATTTTGTCACAGTGCTTTCTTTACAGGGCACACACAGGAAAACTAAATATGACATCTCAATGGAACAATCAAACCTGGCTAATCCAAACTGCAAACTATTTTTATTTAAATTAAAAGCCTCAGAAAGACAAACTGATAATACATGCACAATTACTAGTTACCACTTTACTCAATGGAGTATACAACCAGGAGTAAAAATGAGGCATGGATTAACCAGGTCCAAAAGCACAGATGCTGAAAAGTTATAAACATCAATTTGAATTATTACATGAACAAGCTGCTCTTCAAGGAGTAGGAGATGAGCATTTCCAATTGGTTTAATAAAATATATATATTTTCCACTCACGCAAGCCAACCACTTCCCATACTTTTATTCCATAGTCAAAATCCTTTTATTCTAATACAGTGCGTGGCAGTGGAAAACAACAAATGGGTTCAAATGGCCACAAATAAGACACAGTTTGTTTTCTTGAACAATTTATAATTAGAATAGAGTTCTGTTAGCTAGTTGTGCAATACTGGATTGTAGCCACCAAATCTTAAACACTATATGTTACTGAAATGCTTCCAGTACACAGAGACATAATTTTGGAATAAATTAAAATAATTAGGGCCAGCCCAAATGTCTAGAAGCAGTGCTCTGCACTGCCATAAAGAAAAGGCTAAGGCCTCATTTACAGTTGTAACTGTTTACTCCTGGTCCACTCGGAGTGGTAAAGCTGCCCTTCACTCGAATGCTGCAGATTTTTCAACACTGATCCTTCTGACATATATAGCTTCCAAAAGGTGTCTTCCTGTTCTTAAAAGGTTTTTTTTAAAAAAAATAAATAATAAATAAATTTCAGGTTCTTTGGTGTAATTTTAGCAATGCTTAAAAATGATTGTATTAGTAAAAGTATTATGGTTCTAAGTACTAAAAAGAACTAAAACTTGCTGCCTTTTTTGTTTTGTTGTTGAAAACTGCAATGTCTGAGGTAATGTCAAATATACGGGCCACGATCCAGAAAAGCACCCAAGCACTCACTTAAGCTTCTCCAAGCATGAACTGGTTTAGTGCTGGAAGATAGTACAAAGCTAAAGAAACGTCTGGGTGCCTGCACAGACCTTGGTACAGCAGCACTTCTGGGAGCCTATGATGTTCTAAAATATTGTCAAGGGGCCACAAACTAAGGATATGTGTACACAGACTGTTCAGCTTTAGAATTTAAGGAAAACATTTCCTCTCTGTAATGTTAATCAATTTGTATTTTACATTAGTGCTTCATATGAAGAACTGAATCTTTTGGGCTTGCATGTTAAATAAGCTACTTGCTGTTATACACCATCATTATTCAGTACCATGGAAACAAGCCCTAAACTGTCAATTAATTTTACATATAATTTACATTTTCTAGGTTGGCATTAAGAATAGGTAAGGAAATATGACTTTCATTAACTACACTTACAATTGGTCCAGTAAAGGTTATCTAGCCTGGCAAACCATTCATTCTCTAAAACCAATACTGTAACAAATCTTTTATCAAATTACCTTGCAATCAAAATAAGGATCACACTACCACAATACTACATGAATCTCATTCCAGCTTTATCGGTTAGTCAAAATTTCTTCAAATCTGTGCCTTTTATAAACTGAACTGTACTGACAAGCCTTTCCAATATTTGTCGTAACTTAAAGCTGTATTAACTATAAAAACTCAAAGGTTATTTTCATAAACTACCAGATACATCCTGAGCAGTTGAAGGCCATGTGACTAGGAAATCCCATTATGTACCTAGATAATAAGCCAGACAACTTGTACAACTAACTTCCATCCAGTAGGGTAGCATCTGTTAACTAAAGCCTAACTGGCCTCACCCAGGACTTCAGACATGCCTATAAGTAGTCTCCAGATTACAAACCAGCATTAAAGAAGACAAATACTATAATATAAATGCCCTAAGACTGTGTCCCAAGGAATTTACTTGGAAGTTTTATTAAGCACTTGATTCTATATATAGATATACAGAATCATCTATCTATAAACCTTCTCATACACTGTCTTGTCATTATAAGCATTGCACTACAGTTGTAATTATGCATGTCAAAGTTCTTGACAACTGGACAATGCTTTTCGACAGGGTAAAGATCTTTTAGCACACGAAATACCAAATCATTAACAGAACAAATATTTTCAAATGCAAGTGTCCCTTCCAAACACCATGTTACTTACCTTTCAAATTCAAAGGTAAAAATCTGTATCAAACTTGCAATATAGACTTAAAACTGTATGAAGAGTGAAATGTCTGTTTCTGCTGCTGGCGATAAGGAATGTCAGAAAACCCTAAGTACAGGTATTGGCAGATAAAACTTTGCACCTGTAAAAATCTAATTTTTAATATATAAATGTTCTGTTACTGATTTGGAGATTAAAAAGCATTATGTCTCCTATCAAAATCTGAACCACCTTAAGACAGCAAAATAGAAGCATTTGCATGTTCCCTCCAATATCCTCCCCAAAGGAGCTGCAGTGGTGATGAGTAGAGATCTCATACTGGAGAAGTGCAATAGATAAGTACTTTCTCCTTAGGCCAATGTCTGTTAGCAGTGCATGCAAGCTTTCTTATTTTTGTCAATGAGTCTACTTCCAATATACACAGTTCTGCAAATAACAATTGGGAGTTAGTCTATCCAAAGTTACAGCTTTTCTGTCCTTTTATATCAAGCTCTGGGACCTGCAGAACAGCCACACAATTAAGGTTTTAACTTACCAAGTTGATTCCCATCGCCGCCTCAGCCCAGCAGCTTTGTTTAGAGCAAGTACTTTAGTTCACGTGATGTATCTGCCAGAAGTAACTACTACACAAGCACATAGATGCTCATTTCGCTAAGACGTAAACCAGGAGTGATTTCACATTTTTCTCATTGAAACTGTAAACACTCTTTTGTTGTTTTTAAAAAATTGATGGCATCAGAAGTCTCAGAGTAAAGAAAAGGATGAAACATTGTTTTGCATTTATAACCAAATATGAGATCATCTTCCAAGTCAAAGAACCATATGCACAATTCTGTATATTTAAGAAAAGTCAACATAATATAACAAAAAGTGAAATATACTTATTAAAAGTGTCCTTATATAAAAAAAATCTTGCAATGTACAGTAAGATGCAATAAAACCAGTTTGCCCACCCCCACCAATAACTAAAACTGCTATTGTTCCACGAACTCTTTATATGCTGGTATCAAAAAGTTAAACATTTTCTATGTTGTATGCTTGACGGATATTAAGAGTATCTCTCAACATCAAGTCTCGAAGGCGCCACAGTGCATCTGCCATTGTCGTATGGGCACCTTTGCTCTTCAACCAGTGCGTGGGAAGACGGCCCTCTTGTTCTTTCGAGAGATGGACATCGCGCCTTCGAGCTGAAATGGCAAAAGAGCCTTCAATTAAAAAGTGCCTTAATTTTTTAATGCATATACAGAACTTTTATTTCATACATTTCTATACCACCTTCATGCCACTGCATTCGAAGCAGTTTACAATTCAAATTAATTTATAAATATGTCTAGAATAAAAGTTTTATGCTAAGGGTATTAATCCACAACATTTAATTCATCATGTCCTGAGCCACCTCCACCTATTTCTTATGCCAGTGATCCTTCCCACTGAATTATCACATAGCTGAAATGTGGCCAGCAGTAGAAGCCGCAAATAAAATGTACTATATCACAAATATTGTTGTTGTTTTTTAAAAAAATTAATTTGTCCTATCTCTATGGGTTCCAGACAGGCGACAATGCTTCCAAATATGACATTAAAAAACCCTTCAACCATCAAATCATACACTATACTTACCTGAAAGAGTCTGGTCCCACTTACTAATGCTATTTGAATCGGCACTTAGACCTTCAATGTATTTTAGATAAGCCTCAGAGTGAAGAAGCCTCTGTGTCTTTGGCGGAGGAGAGACAAACATAGGAGTCGTAGGCTGCTGAATGACCTGCTGAGTTATGGGATTTTGACCAGGATAGGGTGGCGGTGCCTGTTGGCCTGGAGGGCCAAGGACACCCATCTAGAATAGTAAAGGATAATAAGCAAGAAGGAATTTTAAAAGTTCTGTAACAAGACCCATGGATCACAATGAACAGAAGTCGACAGAATATGCTCTGGTGAATATGCTCAGTTTTCAAAATACGGCACATGGAACAAGATAAACAGCAGGACGAGGAATAACTGCACAAGGACACAGAAGTTTGGTCCTTAAGGGAACAGTTGTTCCTGAGGACTAAGGAATCTTCAAGAATGATGGGATGTGTGTGTTAAAGCTGGAAGGAGCCAGCCACAGAAACTGTGGATCCCTCCCCCTGCATGAACAGAAGTGTCTTCCATACACACATAGAGAGTGGTTGGATCCAACCTAGAGTCTGTGATTTATGCACAGAAAAACCAGTTAACATATATCAAATTTTAATTTTCTTAAAAAAAATAACAACCCTGGTTCTTCATTCAAGATCCAGATCTTTAATGGGAAAGAAGTTTGGTTCATCTGAGCTCTGGTCCTAACCAATCATGAAGAACTAACAAGGAGTTATGCACAGTACTGATGTCCACCCTTCCTTTAAAAACAAACGAAAACCTTGTAGTCCTATTAACACCTTCTGTTTCCAGGGCATGGTTGAGAGCATAGTTTATATCCTGTAACTCCTACAACAACTAGTGAAACTAGTCTTGAGGTTTTATGTGACTTTGTTGAGTTTTTTAATGAAAAAGTTGGGTGCTGACTAGAGCATGTGGCTTGGATCTAGCCATGCACAAGTGGAAACAAACATATTTATTGCAGTTCCTCTTCTGCAACAACTAGCACTTCCCTCCCTACTTGTACATTACAGTGTCTAAAAACTGGTTGCATAGCATCTTGCATAAGAGGAAATGCATGTGGGGATACAATAAATTTGACTTAGCACAAGCAGCCACCACGGTCTTTTCCCTGCATTTCTGCTTGCACAAATTCTGCATTGGATCCAACCTCTCATGTCTGAAAAATGGGGTACGAATATTTTAAATAAATAATTGGTAGACAAGATGTGATAAAGAAGAAATGTTGGCAAGTTGGAAAGATAAAATAGTTTCTGTGACATAAGTGGACAGTTCCTTCAAAAGCATAACCCCAGAATATTACTATTAGGATTTTCATGTGCATTCCTGAATTACTTACCTGCTGTCCAAATGGACTTCCTGGGGCTGGAGCTCCTACCATGGAAGAAACATTTTGGCCTATAACACCTGTATTTCAAAATGAAAACAAAATTTTAGCCCTATTTCAGGTCAGCAACAAAAAGCTTTGCATCTGATATTATTTCATCCAGTAATGACCCACATCTCAACTACAGGCTGTGAAAATATTCCACCAAACCCTACTGCTGGGCAACAACAACAGATGAGTTTTCATTCTGCCACAGAGATGTGGCCTGGGCAACTCTATGGAAATCACAGGTGGATGCACAGGTTGTGCATTAGTCCTGTTTGGCTGTTCTTTCACTGTTACCACCCTTTATTCAGCACTTGTGCAGGTGCCTTCTTGAGATTCTAAGGATATTGTTTTAAGGCTTCCTTTTAAAGATTACACTCCCAATCAATTCTAGCTAACAAAGTATCACTGTGTGAGGACATAAATAATGAATTTCTTTAAATTATACGTAGTATGGATACTGCAGCAGCTATGAGCAATTTATGGCTATTCTAGTTCAAGAGAAGAGCATGCCATCGAAGAATGATGGATTTAAAAACTAGTTTCTCATTGTATCACATTTGTGTCTGTTGTTTAGAAGTTAAGATACAGGGAGATACCTGGCAGACTATATTTTTCCCTTAAGGATTACCATAGATGCCAAGTTTCACATTAACAGTAAATTTTTAGGGAAACATCCACTGTTACAAATGTGAAATAAAACCAGACAAACTACATTTGTTTTGGCCCACAGATTAACAACATTCCCAAAGCATGAAACAAAAGAGTATCCTATGGGGAACTGAAATAAGAATAAGCATCAGCAAAGGGAATAAATCAGGGCAGCAGCTGAGGTTTGCATAATAACCACTAACTCACATTTCCTATCCAGGGAAACAAATTATGTTCATCATCAACTCCAAATATTGTAATAATTTGCACAAGCACACACATATACAAATGCTATCGTAAAGTTATCAGAATAAGAAACTGAAGGAATTGATTATCCATGGTTAATGTTTTGGACTGAACATCTCCAAAAGAACCCTTGTTTCAAGCCTGGAAAACTACATCTGTTAGCAAGTGGCTGCATGCTGCCCATGCTAACAATGCCATCAACTGGGCCTGGTAGAGCACACTATCAAACCATATTTCACCCATTCCAAGCACTATTCTCTTGACTGAAGCTTCAATTTAATTGGTTTTTAAAAAGCCTGTACTGATGCAATTTTCTATTATGTATTTAATGATAAAACTTTAAATGACCTGCTATTAAAGCCATTTGGAAATCAGGATATATACCTAAACTGATGACACATGATAAAGTCAGAAATATACTGGTGGGATGATTCACATCTGGCTCTGGGAAGAAGCTGCTTTTAGATACACTCCAATTTAATGAATATCACAACTTTTAATACATGTAGAAGGACCTGACAGCTTGGGCTAGCTATATTCTGCCTCTCTGGTAAAGTCAAGCCCATTTGATCCTTTTTTTGAAGAAAAGGAAGCTTTCTTATATTTCACGGGTAAACTCCTTTGCTGTTGGATCAACTACACATGCTTCTCTCTGCCAGCAAGTAAAACATACCAGTTTGTTCAGGAAATAGACTTTGGCTATTTCAGCAATCCACCATGTGTGCTAATGCATACCTATAGTATTTTACAAAAGTTAAGCAGATAAAGCTACAAATGCACATACCCCATCCCACAGTAATTGGTTAAATGATGAGAACAGAAAAGTGAGACAATGAGGGAATGAGGAGGTCATTCTTACCCTGAGGTGGGATGCCTGGCATGCCTGATGGAAGTTGGTGGGGTGGAGGCACCCCAGGGTGAAGTGGCTGCATGCTGCCCATGCTAACAATGCCATCAACTGGGCCTTGTAAAGGTGGCAGCACTGGTGGATAGCCACCTATCATGCCTTGAAGGACACAACAAATTTCAAACATGCATCAATGACATGCAAAATGATCAAAAAATAATGACATGCACTACCACATATAAGCACCTTCAATATTGCTGTACAGTATTACAAATTAGTACCTTGCAAAATGAGCAATGAGCAAAATAATACAGAGCCTAATGCTGTATTAAGGGCACGTTAGTATTCAGCCTAATGGCATATTCTTCATGGGGCACACAGAATATTTGGTATCATTAAATGGTTATCACTGCGAGCAAATGCAATATGTTCTGTCAGTCACATGAACATATCTGCACATTCAGAGTTGTCGGACAAGACTGAACAAAACAAAAGGGGAAAGGACAATTTCAATCTATATAACTATTAAAATGAAAGGGAAATTTAACATAATAGAATTGCACTGACTATTCTGTCTTTCCTCACATGCCACTCAACCTCATTATGGCAGAACAACAGGGTGTTTTTTTTTAGATAGAAAACCTTTTCATGCTTTATGCATTGTAACATAGGAAAAATGTCATCTAAGTTGCCATCTTGGAATCTTTACCACATAGTCTTCTCATGGACCTTTTAAAATTATCACAAGAACTGTAATTTATTTTGTGGCCAATGCACAATATTAAAGAATTATGTGAAATGTTTTATATGTCAGCTACTAAGCTTTGGTACTTTACTCTGCCAAAACTCTGCTTTAAATGTAATTTTTTTAATTGACCAGGACAAGAAGTCTGTAGATTTGTTACATGCTAATCACAGCTCTCACTTGTTAACCTGCATGACTGAACAATTGCCATGGATCACCGTAGGCCATTATTTCTATGAATTTACAACTATTTACTGAAGAAGGGCAAGTGGCAGAACTATTTTTTGCCTATTATTTTAAGCTGGCCTCCTAAACTCAATTTAAGAACCATTAAAATAAAACTAGTTGAACACACAAGCTTGCTTTCTGCTCCAGATGTCATGGCAACAAAGCACAGATATTCACTGCAACAACTACAAGTTTGATGGCTGCTGCCACCTTGGTACAGAGGCCAGGGGCCAGCACAGGGAGGGTCACGTATCCCTCTGCAGTGATGACAGCACTGTATTAGATGTGAAAGCAAATCGGTGTTCCAAGCAAGCTAAAAAAATACAATATGATTTCTCAGAAACTGAACATCTCTATAGGAACACATATGTCCTTTATTAAACGTTTTAATCCTGCAGTAAAAACCTAAACTAGACAGAAATCCTCACAAGTAAAGCTACTATAAAATGAAGCATTTCTTAAGACTAATTTATTCTCAGACTGGACCCAGCCAGCAAATCCTCAGAATCAATATTAATACTAACTGGATTGTTTAAAAACTCATGTGACTCCAAATACGCTACTTAAGTCCATGTTTTATATTTAACTAGGAATAAGGCCCATTGTGGAAATAAATACAACGGGCTCTAGAAAGAGGCTCTGGGAGAGTGCCCCGGCTTTGGGCACTCAGTGACAATTTGCTGTGGCAATCTCAGCAGGGTATAATGACAGAGTCCACCATTTTCTCCAGAGGAACTGATCTTTGCTACCTGAAGAGCAGTAGCAATTTTGAGTGATCTCCAGCCCACCCCCAAGATTGGTAACAGTGGTTCCCCAGAAGGGAGTGGCTGGTTTGGAGGGTGGAGTCTATGGCATTGTATCTGTCTGAGGTCCCACGCCTCCTCAACACTCACCCTCTCCAGGTTCGACCCCTCAAATCTCCAGGAATTTCCCAACCTGGAGTTGATAACCCTATCTCTCTCCCAGCCAACCATCAACCTACCTTTAGTTTTCCATCTCCTCCCCCCTCCCTCCTAGAGAGCAGTTGTAATTTTGAGTGATCTCCAGCCTCCACCTGGAGATTGGCAACAATGGTTCCCCATCAGGGAATGGCTGAATTGGAGGGTGGAGTCTATGGCATCATACCTGTCTGAGGTGCCACCCTTCTTCAAACCTCACCCTCTCCAGGCTCCATCCCTCAAATATCCAGGAATTGCCCACCTGGAGTTGGCAACCTGATCAGGACTGGGCCCAATGAGTTTTCTCCCAAAGGCCAACATAGGTGTGGAAAGGGCCTTTTACTGACAGAGGAGAAAGTACAGGTGCCAACTCTGATTAGGGAAATACCTGGAGATTTGGGGGGTGGATCCTGTGGACGGCAGCATTTGGGGTGTGTGCGGAAGGACTCAGCAGGGTATAATGCCATAAAGTCTACCCTCCACAGCAACCATTTTCTCCCGGGGAACTGATCTCTGTCATCTGGAGGTCAATTGTAACAGTGGGAGATCTCCACGTCCCACCTGGAGATTGGCAACCCTAGGGGAAAGTCAGCTACACAGCAGGGAGTTGAAGAAAATGGTCTGATGGTTGCTGGCCCACTTTGTTAGCCAGCCAGCCATGCTGAAGCTAAGCAGGAGAAAGAGCCTTTTTCCATTTATTCTGAAAGGAAAGTGGCCGTTGGAGAGGGGGTTATGGGCAGGGGAGGGGGTTATGCTGAAAGTCCTTTGTTTTTTTACCTCCCTCACAGGAGTCAAGAGAACTGTCTTCCTCAGGAGAGAGAGCTGGTCTTCCAGGGGGAGTCGGTGGGGAAGAGGAGCAGACCCAGCACCCAGCCAATGGCACGTGAGTACTCTTGAGTGGCGGCTGATGGGCCAATGGCTGAGGGAGGGCATTTTACAGCCAATGGGAGCGCATGGAATCTTACGAAACCAAAAGATAAATATTATAAGGAGAGATTATCAGAAACTAATAGCTCATATTTGGTAATTTCTATGAATTAATGTATTAATTTATTTAAATATTTATATACTCTTTTTATCAGAAATATCATATACTAAGTATTTAAAACTTCACAGTAATCCTTGCAGCAGCCCAAGAAGGTACATTAGTACTGTCATCCTCATATTCCAGTTGGGAGGAATAAGTTCCACCAAGTTTACAGCTGATGGGAGACTTGAACTAGGGGACTTCATGGCTCATATTCTTAACAAATTTGGCACTCCCACTCTCAATATTCAATTGATCAAATTTACTAATAGGAACATGTATTCAAGTGAAACATGCATAGCAAACAATTCATCACATTATAAATGTCAGTAAAATTTGTTTCCATCAAAAGTAAGACAAGAAACTTTTGTACTTGATTGACATTGCCTATTTTTACAGGTTTGGCTGCTGGGCACTGATACTTTGTATGGGCTGTTTAGTGATCCTTTTGCTATTTGATTTTTTTAAATTCAAGCCACTCTGAATGTAAGGAAGAACAGGATACATTTTTTTTCAATGAGTAAATAAATGACTGACTAATTCTGCAGAATTCCATTGGTTACTGATTGTAAAATAAAAGTTACAGCAAATAGACATTTGAACATTTTCAACAGGAAAGCGTATTAGTTTGGGAGCCTTCTACACCATGCAATAAAAAAATAACATGCCAGCTTAATGAAAAACCACTGGAATTATTTTGAAGGACAAGAACTGACAATGCATTTTAGGAAGTCTTTTCTGTTAAAAAGTGTCCCCTAACCCCAAAATAGAAGCATTTCATACAGTTCCTAGATTAATTTTCTCAACCTGCATTTGGAAAAGCTTCTCTCCTTATATATAAAAGAGTTTTCATGTCCCTCTTGCCTGAATGTTCCACACGCTCCCACAGCCTTTAGCTCTCTGGACTGTCATTCCCACAGAGTGCCAATCCAGTGCCTACGTTGCTGCAGTCCCGCCCACCACAGAAGCAGTGGCCAGTGTCGCCGCCTCAATGTGGGGCGAGACAATGAGCGGGAAGACACTCCGTCGGCCCGGCACTGAGAAGGCTGAGGCAAGCCAGGGAGGGAGCGGGGGGGCATTTAAAAGCCTCCCCATTGCTTCTCCTGCCCACACATTTCCAGAAGCCTTCCAGAGCCCCCCCGCCCCCTCCTGGCACACCTACTGAGCCAGGCGAGCCAGGAAGGGCCCGGGTGGGAGCGGGGGGCATTTAAACACGGCCTACCACAGGCCTCTGGGGAACAAGCACCTGCTGGGTGAGTGGGATGCAGGGCGGGGGGTGCTGATGACTGCTGCAGGATGCTGCACTCACCCAGGCCCTGTTCCTAGAGCCTGCTGCATTCATTTCTGCAATGGGCCCTTCTCCTAGTTACTACATAAATCACAACATCAAAAATAAAGTTAGCAGAAAAATCAACAGTAAACATAAAATAAGTTAATTCTCATAAACACACTTCATTTTTCATACTTGAAAAGAAGATATTCTTTACGTAAAAGAAGAGTTCCAAAGAGCATGTTACTCCAGAATTTGGATGAGAGAATGAAAAGTTAACAGTAACAATGGTTGCTATGAATGTAGTTGAATACAAATGAAATGTCATGCAGGATTTTTTTTAGATACTAACTGAAAAAAAAATTTAGGTAGACAAATATGAGAAATTAGATTCCATCCTGTGGCTCCATTTCACAAAGAGCAGCACTTTACCGCAGCTATAGCCTTCCCCTGATGTAACATAGCAGCCCCTTGCATCAAGGGGAGGCTCCTTGTGCTAGCTGGCCCTATTAAGTCAAAAGCAATCAAAATGCCATTGTAGAAAAGAATCAAAATCAATCAATTATTGGAATGTACTCACACATACAATTAAAGCCAACTGTATTTCTTACAAAGCACGTATTCAGATATTGGTTGAAAAAATTAATTCTAAATAAGATTCAGTGAAGAGATTCACCTAGATAAAGCTAAGTTAACATATACCGATACTAGAAAAGCTTACTGCTATTCTTGTTTCTACTTATCTGCCCAACTAAGTGCTTGAAGACCCTGAAAATAAATAGTAACTGCAGAATCTTTACAAGTTTAAATGCGCATACTGCTGATTTAGTAAAATAACTAACTTTGTAATTTGTTTTTCTGTGAAGACTCCTGTCCTACAAAATGCTTTCACAGATATATCAACAAAAACATTTAGTTAGTGGCTAAGATTCAAATAATTGCTTTGATTATACATAAAGATCCCAGAGGTACTTCTGCCTCTTTTTCTTTGAGCAGGAGACCAACATGGCATATTGCTTCCAAGACTTCACAGTTTCAAAGCTTGGTTTACATTATGGGCTGGTATTCAAGAAATACAAGCCCAAAAGCCTGGGGCTACTGATCTGTTTGCACTATTCTCTAGATCTTGTACAGTGTCTCTAAACGCTTTAATCAGGTCAATAGAAAAAAGTTACTTCTTGCTAGCTGTTGAAATTTACACTCAAAGAGTTACATTACATTCTTTTTCAATTTTAATGTGTCACCCACATTATTAGAGTTGTTTTAGTTATGGAAGCTTGTGTAATTATTCTGTTGATGTGGAACATACATAAAAAAGTAAATAACTCAATCTTTCCATTGTGCTGACTCTGCAGTTTTCACAGGAAATCTAATTAATGTTTACAGATATGAACATATAAATCTGCCTTATACCAAGTCAGACCATTTGGCCTATTGAGATGAACACGGTCTACTCAAACTTGCAGTGACTCTCCAATGTCTCAGGCAGAGGTCTTTCACATTTCCTGCTACCGGATCCTTTTAACTGCCAGGGACTGAACTTGGGACCTTCAACGTGCAACACAGATGCTCTAACAACAGCCCCTGCCCATATATGATATATGATATGATACAGTAAAAACCAGCAGCAGGCTTGCTGCTTGGGAGCTTGGGAAAGATGTTTCAGCTTGGTCAGACTAAGAATGCATGCTTATTATTAAATGGTTATCCCTACAGGCGAGGGCAAAGTCCTGAGAAAAAGTCTTTTTCTAAAGGTTTAATAGACATGTTAAACATCCTCATCAATGAGACCCAAGAATAATATTCAGAGTTATGATGAGTTAAAAGTGAATGATGCAAAAATGGTCAGAGCTCCTGTTTTTGTTTTTTTACCTGCAACAGGCGTCAACTGCGGATTGAGCATCCCCATTGGTGTTGGTGGTGGCACCACCCCCATAAGAGCCCCCACAGGAGTCCCTGCCCGGGGGGAAGAATTCTGCTGCTGTTGCTGTGCTGCTCGCTCTCTCTCCTGCTGCTCAGCAACCTTAGCTGCCCGCTCTGCAAAAGTATTTTAGATTTTCAGTTCTGTTCTGGAACCCAGAATTAAAAAATATATATTTTCTGGTCCTTGGAAAAAGGACTTGTCAAACATTGGTCCCAGTTTCGGCTAATGTGAAAAAACCCAGATAATTTCCATAACACAATATGTAATTTTGATTTCCTTTGCCTTCTAACCAAAAGATAGTACAGAACATTTATGATAAAGTTCCATGAAAGATTCAAAGAAACATGGAGTTTACAGTTTTACTTATTCACATCAAAACCCAAAGTGTCATCAAGCCACCAGTGTTAGCAACATGTCACTACTAAGAGATGCGTGCACGAGGACAACTTGGTCTTTTTGTCTACTAGATTTAAGGCAGCAATGGAAGATACTCTAAGGGTATATGAAACATCAGAGCTGCGATCACAGCCTCATCATTCTACATAACCAATGTCAGACTTACTCAGATCTAAAACATGCATCCAGTTTGACCCTAGCAGGGGCAGGAGCCCAAGATGACAAGTGACCACTACAATGGAATTCTAGCTTTTGTCCACTCTAAAACTGTTACTGGTTTCACAATTCGTGGAACTATCAAAAGAAACAACAAACATGTAGAATCTTTGCAACTTCCTTCTTATGTAACCAGGTTCTCTTTTTTAATATCAAAACTTGCACCTGGGTGGGGAAATCTACTTTCCATTCTTCATTATCCATTAGCAGTTATTACTAGGGCATGCAAAAAAAAATCAGTATTTTTTGAGTTATGGTATATTGAATCCCAATACTGGTATGGTATTTGGATTTGGTAAATATTTGGGATTGTTGAATTTTTTGGTTCCATTATACCCTATAGGGACCATTATAGTAAATGGTCCCCAGAGGCTATAATGGAGAATCAATCTAGGGGTAACTGGCACTCTGGGGACACCAGGTAGAGGCACGGAATTTGTAGAATAGCTGCTGGTGCCTCTCCTCAACCCCCCCCCAAGTTTCAAAAAGATTGGACTAGGGGGTCCAATTCTATGGGCCCCAGAAGAAGATGCCCCTATTCTCCATTGTTTCCAATGGAGAGGGGAAAGGCGTTTAAAGGGATTATGGTCCCTTTAAATGCCTTCTTCAAGCCATGTGATTCCGAGGCAAGAGACCTATGGCATTTAAAGGGCTTGCAGACTCTTTAAATTCCCTTTTAACTGTGGCTATCTGGTGGAGAAAACTTCCAGGATTTTTCAGGGCTGCCATTCTCAGAGAGCAGTATCAGTAGCCCATTTGGTAATCAGCTGGAAAAATACCCCCCAAATACCCCTAGTGGTTACTCTTCTGTCACAAAAATAACATGCTGCAGTATATCCCCCTTCCCCTGACAAAAGTGCCTTTTGTTGAAGGCTTCAGTCAGAATGGAACAGAAGTGATGAAGCTGTAAAATAATACAGTCTTTCTTTCTCACCCTTTGCTATATGGCAAGAAAAGGGTTGGGGGCTGTTTTATCATTACCCCTCCCTGTTGCTTACACATCACATATCTGACACATTCATATCTCTCAGCATAGATATCAAGTCCCTCAAATATGCATAAACCCCTACCAATGTGTGATTTTTAATTTATTCCTTCTGGAAGATATTTAGTCATCATCAGGCAATCCCCTGCTCCTTTGGTTAATACATAAAGTCAATTTTTTCTACATGGAGAGTCCCCCACGCAGGCAGAGACTCCTGTCTGTCTGTTGGTGGTCATTTATACAGTCTTACTTTATCTGCACAGGAGCTTGCCAATTTAGATATACACTGATTTGACAAATCAGCTGTTTGGTTTCCTAAATACCATATACCTGATAATTACAAGGTTCAAATCAAACCTCCCCTTCTACCATGAGAGTTAATATTTAATTACATTGCACAAACTGATCAGATAGCCATTTTTACATAGGCAAAGAACATTCTCCATATGTCTATTCATGATTATTGTGATGCTGGCATACTGCTGATATAGGAAACTAAATCTTATCTTAAATTCCTGGGGCAAAAACTACTGAACAGATCTAGCATCCATTGTTTCTACTACTGAATGTTGTGTTGCAGTATTAAAAAACCCAAAATTTTATTAGGAACAAGAATAGCTAGCTCTTAAAAGAGATTCAGGAGTATTACTTTCTGAAGGAAACCGAAAGAAAAGCGTTACCTGCTGTGTAAGACTGTGCTATGCTATATGTTACAAACAAACAAGAAAATATTGGTAGTCCTTTTCCTCATTTTAAATATATATTTTTCAAGAATAGATGAGAGAACCCATCCCCACTCATATATCAAGGGCCAAGAATCAAAGTTATGGCTAGAATACATAGCTCTGCACTTGTAAAAGACATAAACAATACATTAATATTAATCCAGATTATGAAATGTAATAAAGGTTTACAACACAATTTATGTCAGAAGCCCTTTAAAAAGAGATCAAGATGCCAACATCCTCTTCCAGTACTATGAAAAAAGTGTAACGGCAACTGAATCTTGATGGCTTAGATTTTTTTTTTACAAAAGTGAATACTGTAAAACAGCTCTTAATAATTCTCACTGAATAAATATTATACTATATTAATATTGTATAACATTAATTCTGGGGAGTTGAATCAAGACTGAATCAAGCAAAATCAACAGCCAATATTTCAGCAACGGATTTGTTCTAAAGGTTTGTAATAGATGTTATGTAGAATGAAAACATATGAAACGAACTGTTGATAGAGCAATGCAACATCAGTTAGCAAATACAAGAGCTGAACATTGGAGTTTCACTGGCAAATATAGAGAATTCAATCCCTAACCCTTCAACTAGGGCTTACAAATCCATGGGATACAGTGAAGTGTGTTCCAATTTGGAACCTGAATATCTCTGTTAACCAGCTCTAACCTGTGTCCATTCAGCTTCATAATGAAGAGATGCACATTGTTTTTGGATGAAGAGTGCTTTTTAACCCTCCCCTTTGATACCCTCATTTTAAAATGAGATGGAGCAGAAACTGTTTTTGACAAAAATGGGTAAAAAAGGTCAGCCTCACTACATAGACTGGAAAGTTATAATAAAATAAAAACAGGACTGAAATAGAAATACTTAATTACCAGGGCTAATACTAATACCACAGTATATTTCCAAAGAAAAATGTTAAGGGCCAAATTTTACACAGAATATGAACATGCTTCAAAAGGTAGGAATCTGAATGAAGACCACAATTTTTTGCTCTGAAATATGTTAAATACACATTGCGTGAATCAACAGCACTTTTTATTTTTTAAAAAGAAAGTAAATGCCATTTTCCATTATTTTAGTAATGAAAACATTAAACAAACAGCAAGTCCATGTTAAAATAAAAGCTGATGATAACACAGATTTTAGTCTGAATATTAAACTTGCTATAAATGATCAAGGACAACCTTCAGAATTCAATATTTGTTCTTACATCAACAATTCCCAGGCAATTTTTTCTAATGCTGAATAAAATATATTCTAGCATACAGGTTTAAAACATGTCTTTTAAACCAACATTAGTCTTTTCCAAAGTTTTTCTAAACCTCCTCAGAACAATTTAATTCTAGTTTACTTCCTCTACTGTACAAGTTCTAGAGGCCTCCATGCAAAGATTTGATATATTATTCATATCAAACCACATTTCATCACTTCTGAACCCTTTCTCTTTACCTACTTCTCTTTTCCAGTTTTCCTTATTCTTTTAAACTTCCCCTTTTGACCTTCTCTTTTTCATTTCTTTCTTCTGGACCACTCCAAACCCTCCAACATAATCCAACTTGCTTCTCCCAGTCCTGCCTCCTCCTTTCTTGGACCCAACTTCTTCCTTCTTTTCTATCCTTTCTGACCCACCCCCATCGCCTTGGGTTTGCTCAGCAATTCACATGCCAAAGGTTTCACCTACAGCACAAATTCACTTAGTGCATTACAATACAGATTCCTTAAAAGCCCGAAAGACAGAATAAAATTGCCTTCTTTACACCTACATGCTCTCAAAAAACAATGCATCTCTTCCATAAGGAAGGGGCAGACTTGTCAACACTACAGTTTATAACTTACCTTCATATTCTGCTTTCTTGGATGCTTCTAAGTTTCGCCACTCTGTTCCAACAAGCCGACTGAGCTCTCCGAAAGAATAGTCTGGATGCTGAGCTTTGATAACTGCTCTCATTTCGCTACTAAATAGGATGTAACCACTCATGTTGATCTTCCTTTTTGATCCTTCCTTCTTTACACTACCCTTGGCAGACTTTGGAGTGGACTATGTGAAAAAGAGATTTAGGGTCACAAACACATAACAGAAAATTCTCAAGACACAGAGCTAATAAGCAATGACTAGGGAACGACCATTGGTTATTCACCGTGAAGGGTCCTTCTCCTCTGAGGCTTGGAGGACATCTTGTGGGTGATTCCA
The DNA here is from genome assembly GCA_029375565.1 of Gekko gecko. NCBI lineage: Eukaryota > Metazoa > Chordata > Lepidosauria > Squamata > Gekkonidae > Gekko > Gekko gecko. The sequence goes on along the minus strand of JAPDNY010000002.1, from coordinate 98,275,669 downwards.
ATCCATCACTTAGGGAGGCAGGATTAATTTCAATTACTTCCTGTTTCCTGTAGTGGGAGTCACCCTAGGCTCAGTTCTGGTGCTCCAAAAGCAATACACTAACAACCACTGTAAAAAAGAGAACTTGAACATCAACAACAGGAGTATAGCCAAAATCACAAACACTGGAACAGGAAGAAAAAGGTGAGTCCCCTCTCAAACGTAATCCTTTTTTTAAAAAATAGATTGTGAAAGAACAGCATAGTAGATAGAAGAAATGACGACCTGGGAGGGTCAAGATGTCCTCCAAGCCTCAGAAGAGAAGGACCCTTCCCAGTGAGTAACCAATGGTCGTTCTCTCTCTGAGGTGGAGGACATCTTGTGGGACCTCCCAGAGCAGTGTCCCTAATTTTTGGGAGGGCGGTCATCATCAAGAGTTAGAACAGACTGCAGCACTCTCCGTCCGAATACTGCATCAGCAGAGTCATACACATCTTATAATGCCTGATGAATGTGGATAACGAAGACCACGTGGCAGCCCTGCAGACTTCCTCCACCAATACCCTGTTGGCAAAGGCCACATTCATTGCAGTGCTGCAAAGACAGTGGGCCGTGATACCTGCCGGAACTCATTTCATACTCTTGTAGGCTTCAGTAATGCAGGCCCTCATAGTGTTGCTTATGGCAGAGTTAGACATCTTTCTCCCTATGTGAAGAGGAGATATGTTAACAATCATAGCTTCTGTCCGTCTGAAAGAGGCCATTCTGAGAATATAACATTTGAGCGCTCTCCTCACATCCAGTATATGCCAGACTTTTTCCTCCAAGTGGGCTGAATTTGGAGAAAATTATGGCAAACAAATCTCTTGCAATCTGTGAAACTTAGTATTGGCCTTTGGGCAAAAGGTGGGATCTGTTCTCAGAACTACCTTGTCTTTGTGAAAAACACAGAGCTCTGACTGAATTGACAGAGTGCCTAGTTCCAAAATCCTCCTGGCTGAAGTAATGGTTCCCTGGAACAAAATTTTCATCCTCAGGAATTTGAGCAGAATGTGCAACATCGGCTCAAAGGGTTCCTTCATAAGAGCTGTGAGAACCGTATTAAGTCTCCAAGTTGGAAACCTATGTCTCTGTGGAGAATCCTTGAATGATGCCCCTCTGAGGAAACAGCAAATTTGAGGGTGCTGAGAGAAGGTAAGACGATTGTACTGAGGCAGGACCAAAGCCAGGGCCACCATCTGTTTCTTGAGGGTCGCTAACCTGAGACCATCCTGTAGAAACTCCAGTAGTGATCTAATTTCTGGATGCAATGGGTCAGCTGCCTTCTGCTGAGCCCATCAGACAAAGGCCTTCCAAGTAGTATTGTAGATCCTTGAGGCAGACGGCCTTCTAGAGGCCATGATCGTATTGATGACTGGCTCTTTGTAGCCTAGTTTTGATAGCTTGTCCCTTTCAATCGCCACACGGTTAAGCAGAACCATCCTGGCCTGGGATGCCAAATCGAACCTTGAAACAGCATGTCTTCTGAGACTGGAATAGTTAGAGGAGGTGCCATCACCATCACCTGTAGCGACGTGAACCGAGGATGAAAATGCCACTATGATCTCTGCCCTTAGAACTCATATCCTCCGGAAAAGTTTGGGAAGTACAGGAAACACATAGAACAGCCCCTCGGGCCAAGGGAACAGAAGGACATCCGTGGCCTCCGCCTGGAGATGAAAATATCTGATGTAAAATCTGTCCAGTTGGTTGTTGAGTGGAGAGGCAAATAGGTCTACCGTGGAGTTCCCAGTGTCGCTGCTATGAGCTGGAAAAACTCTTGTGGACACCCTCCTGGACTGTCTGGCGGCTCAGCCAATTGCTTGGGTGTTGATGACTCCCTTTGCATACTCTGCCCTGATCGATATCAGATCAGATTCTGCCCAATTCAATAACTGAGTCGCTTCCCTGTGTAGGGCTAAGGACCTGGAGCCCCTGTTTGTTGAGGTAAGCCTTCGCTGAGATGTTGTCCATCCAAACAAGGATGTGGTTCCCTTTGATTTGAAGGGCAAACTGTTGAAGGGCCAGCCTAATGGCTCGAAACTCCAGGAGATTGATCAGCAGTTTCCTTTCTGTTATGGACCATCTGCCCTGCACTGGTTGATGGAGTAAGGTGCCCCCCCCAGTCTGATGGACTGGCGTCAGAGAAAATTTGGATCTGGTCCTGGATCCAAAGGGACTTGCCTTGAGACAGATTGTTCAACTTGGTCAACCAACGCAGACTTCATTTCACCTGGAGAGGTACTATGGACCATCTGCCCGCTTCAAGGAAAGATCTATCCGTAAGGCAATAGAGTTTTAGCATGGCTGTAAAAATAGTTGTTGTTGTCTGGAGTGAAACCTTCCCCATTGTAGTGTGTTGAAAGCTGCAACCATGAGGCCCATCATCTTGGTCAGGGTGAAGTCCTGGCTTGAAGAATTGGTTAACCAACTCTTTGATCTTTCTGGCCTTTTTGACAGGAAGATAAAGCTTTGCAGCTCGAGTGTCCATCACCACTCCAAGTGTTCCAGACACTGTGTGGGAGTCAGAAAGCTTTCCTGCATGTTCACTAGGAACCCGAAGTCTTGCAAGCACTGTGAATGTGAATCCCTTGTTCTCAAAGACAAATGACCGGATGAACCAGGATCTTTGTAAACACCCAGGGAGTTGATGAGAGGCCGAAGGGCAGGGCTCGGAACTGGAGATGAGTCTCCCCCACGCAGAAATGTAGGAATCTTCGATGGTATAAGAAGATTGGAACGTGCATGTATGCCTCTGCCAAGTCGATGGAGGAGATGAACTCCCCGGGTTATAAGGATTCCACAATGGATCTGAGGGTCTTCATGCAAAAATATCTGGGTTCAACATATCGGTTTAAGTATTTCAAATCTAGGATAGCCTTCCAATACCCATTCTTTTTTGGGGACCGTGAAGAAGATGGAGTCTCTTGTTCTTTTACAGGGACAATTCTATCATCTGAATGTCCAATAAATGATTTGTCACAGATCTGGTTCTGTCCCTTTATTGGGTTTTTGTGTATTGGAGAGACAAGGTGAGGTGGAATTGAGTGAAATTCTATCTTTGTATTCTTCTGTGACAAAGTCTTTGTCCAGAAGTCAGGATGGGAGGCAGAGAATGCTTGGTTGAAATGTAGCAGACGCCCCCCACCCCACCCCCACACACACTGGTGGGTTTGGATAGTCATGCCTTTGAGGCTTTGGGGTCCTGATCCCCTTTGTCCAGTCCGTCACCACTGGATCTTAAGAACCTGTTATGGAAGCCTCCGCAATGAAAGAGCTGTTTGTTGCCACCCCATGAGGGTCTCCTGTTGTCTTGTTGAAACCTGGGTAGAGTATGGTATGAACAGAAAGAAGAGGGGCCTGCTGCCATCTTATCCCCCAAGCTATACGGTCTTGGATAGAGCCTTCTTCTTGTCACAGGTTTCCATTAAGATTTCTTTCTTTCTTTCTTTCTTTCTTTCTTTCTTTCTTTCCAGTGGATCCCAGAACAGCTTGTCTCCCTGAAATGGGTATGCTGTGATGATGGCATTAGATTGGTAATCTGTAGGCCAAACTCTCAGTCAGATGATGCGACGGGTGGCAGCTGCTGATGCCATTGCCCTGGAAGCAAAGACCATGGTGTCTAGTGTGGCATCAGCAGTACAGGAGATGGCTTTCAAGATCCTATTGCCGCCCTCCAGTAGTCTGCGGTTGCTGCCTGGTAACATCTGTATCAACTTATGCACCCACACAATGGTTGCTTTAGACACTGTGGATGCTGCAGCTGACATATTGATTGCCGTGGAGGTGGCCACATGTCCATCTTCAGAGAGCAACCCAGAGGATTGTGGGGCAGTCGCTGGTGCATCAACCACAGGTACCTGCAAAAGATCTGAAGCAGATGACATCAAAGGGTACAACTTTTTAACAACCCTTGGAAATGGTTTGTCATTGGCTTTGCCCACTCTGCCTTCATCTGTCTCACCTAGAAATCAGGGAAGGGGAAGGCTCTTTCTGAGCAATCAACTGGAGGAAAGAACTCATGAATGAGCTCTGTGCCATCTTTCTGCCCTTGGGCATTAGCACTCTTGTCCCCTGCCTTTTGGGGTCCCTGTGTATTGAGTGCTTGATAGGGTCTTAGACATCAAATACTGAAAGACCTCTCCCTTGAAATATCTAAAAGGACTGGTCTGAGACAATCGTTTCCCCCTCTTCATCGTCATTACATGAAAATTCCCCCCCCTCCTTTTCACTAGAGACATGTGAGAGGCTATCCCTCTCACGTGAAGGCAGATCAAATAGGTAGCGATCCTTGGGGGACCCTTTTTGTGCAGCTTTAGTTGGCCAGCTGCCTCTGTTCTTGCGCCTCCAAGAGGGGGAGAAGGAGGAATATCTAGTAGACCCATGGCCCCCTGATCTGCAGAAATGCGCTATTTCCTCCCCCATGGCTCTTCTAAAGAAGGCCATCACATTTGGAAATAAGGGGACAGACCTGGGATTGCCAACATTACCGCTCTGCAACTCGTCATCTTCCTCATCCCCTTGAGCATTATCGGCACAATCACACCTAGCTCGATGATCCCTGCTAAAACCATAGGTCTTGGGGTGCGCCATGTGCTGGATTAGGCTCTACTCGCCATTCCAGTCTTAAAGCATAGAGTGGCCAGTGGACTCCAAAATGGCTGCTGAGGCCGGTGCGGGCTCCGTAAATGCTGCATGGGTGCACAGCTTTTTGGTGTGCTTTGGAACGCCATTCTCGCCTTGCTCGGCTGGTTGAGCGTCAACCACCACCGCGGCCCTCTTTTTTGCCGTACGGTCTCTTTGTCTCCAGGGGACCCAGCAGTGTCTATCTCCGGAGTGGAGAGAAATCCATTCCTATCCTCTCTTGATGCCATGGAAGGCGGTCTGGGAGATCCCTTCCCGTTAAGAGAGCAACCGGCCCGACAATGCTCAACCTCCAAAGGAGAGGGGGGAAGAAGAGAGGATAACATATAGGAAGGAAGAAGAAAAGGATTTCCCCCCTAAGTTTCTTCAGAGAGAAGGAACAGCAAAGATGGAAGGAGAAAGTGAAAGTAAGTTAACTCAGAAAAATAGGGTTAGGCAGAGCCTACACCTAGCTGCTCTCCCTTCTGAGGCAGGAAAAGAAGTGAGCCTAGGGTGACTCCCACTACAGGAAACAGGAAGTAATTGAAATTAATCCTGCCTCCCTAAGTGGTGGATGGGAATCACCCACAAGATGTCCTCCACCTCAGAGGGAGAATACCTTTTCTGATTTCTTACCTTTTCCTCTTTACAGGTATTAGTTTAAGCTGAAAAACTAACTGGATGTTTTCAATTAGAAAATAATAAATAGCAGGGATTTTTTTTAAAAAAAACCCAAAACTCAGCTTCCTGGTTGCCATGCGCTTAAGAATTTGTCACTGGCTCCTAAGATTTACCAAAAAGCACTATATAGGGCTAGAATATGTCATATACTGAAAGTGGATACTGACACTTAGGAAGTGAAGTTTGCTTGCACAGAAAGGTGGGATAGAAATGTTTTAAATAACAAATTTTTCAAATATTTTTTGCCCTGAAATGTGTTTAATAAATTTTTCAAATATTTTTCACCCCATTGCTAGATTACACTATTTCAAGCTAAAGTTTAGAACTTTCTAGATATAGCAAACAATCCAGTAAAGTGACATATACAGTGAAGAACTTTCCCTCATGTGCATCCTGCAAGGAAAATTAGTAGGAACAACACGAGCTGCAAAAAGGTTTTCTGTATTAGTATTATTACTACTTTGGTGATTACTATATAAGCTATAAAGAGTAGGGATGAGCATGACCGAGAAAAATTGAGGTTTGTGGAGTTTCATGGCTCATGGGGTCTCATAAGCAGCGAACCACAAATTTCCACAAGCTTTTCTGTTTTACAAACTGGTTCATGGATTCATGGTGTGGTAGAACAGCCCCCCTGTGGGCTAGAGACACCAAACTGGTTGTGATGGGCTATGAGGTGCCCTAAGGGATATTATCAACAAGTCCCTCTCTGAGGGACTGTTCCCTGGGCACTCAAGGAAGCAGTGGTATGCCCACTCTGGATCTGGCTGAATTGGATATCGACTGGTTTCCAGTTTGCCCTATTTGGGCAAACTAATCGAGAGGGCAGTGGCAATTCAGCTTCAGGGTTTCTTGGATGACACTTCCATATTAGATCTCTACCAGTCCAGCTTCTGACCAGGCCATGGGATGGAGACAGCACTGGTCACCCTCACAGATAACCTTTGGAGGCATCTGGATTGGGGCAGCTCGGCACTGCAGCTGTTGTTGGACCTGTCAGCAATGTTCAACACAGTTGACCATCAACTACTGACTCACTACCTTGCTAACACTGGAATTCAGGGGTCTGCCTTGCAGTGGCTCTCCTCGTTTCTTCAGGGACAGGAACAAAGGGTGGCATTAGGGGAACAGATGTTCCCCCAAACACCCGCTAGTTTGTGGAGTGCCACAAGGGGCGGTACTTTCCCTGATGCTATTTAACATCTATATGCACCCCCTTGCCCAGATTGCCTGGAGGCATGGGTTGGGTTTGTCACCAGTTTGTGGGTGACACTCAGCTCTATCTGTTGTTGGGCAGCCAGTCTGACTCTAGCCTGGGAGATCTGGACCAGGTGCTGCAGGCCATGGTTGGCTGGCTTAGAATGAGCCAATTGAAATTGAATCCAATGAAGATGGAGGTCCTGTGCCTGAGTTGGGGTGGCCCGAGGTTAGGGATCCCACTCCCGTCCTTTGATGGGGCACTGTTGGTGCCAGCGTCTGAGGTTAGGAGTGCTCCTGGATGCCTCCCTAACGATACAGGCCCAGGTAGCAGCCACTGCTAAGTCAGCCTTTTATCACCTTCAGCTGACCAGGCAGCTGGTTCCCTTCCTCGAATGCAATGACTTGGCAACAGTGATCCACACTATGGTCACCTTGAGATTAGACTATTGTAATGCTCTCTACATGGGGCTGCCCTTGACCCAAATCCAGAAGTTTCAGCTGGTGCAGAATGTGCTGGCTAGGCTGTTGCTGGGACTCCCCATGCAAGAGCACATCCAGTCTGTGCTGAAAACACTGCACTGGCTACCTATAGCATACCGAATTCGCTTCAAAGTGCTGGTGCTTACCTTTAAAGCCCTTTATGGTCAGGGACCTACCTACCTACCTCAGGGATCACCTTTCCTCACATGTTCCCCAGAGAGCACTATGGTTAGGGTCTCAAAATCGTTTAACCCTCCCTGACCCTAAGGACGCCAGGCTGGCATCGACTAGGGCCAGGGTCTTCTCAGTGGTGGCTACAACCTGGTGGAATGAGCTTCCAGAAGAGATCAGGGCCCTGTGGGACCTTTTAGAGTTCCACAGAGCCTGTAAAATGGAGCTCTTCCACCAGGCCTTCAGGTAAGGAGCTGCACTTAATTATCTAAGACCCTGTGCCCAATAGCATCACCCAGCCTGAGCATGCCGATAGGAAAATCAACCACTGACCTTTTATGGGTTTCCCATAGTTTATCACATATGCTGCTACTACTGTACTGCCATCGCCATACGAATTGTTTTTAGTGACCATGTTATGTTTTATGCAGACATTTATATTGTTGTTTTATCCGTTGCAATTTTTACGTAAGCCGCCCTGAGCCTACCTTAGCAGGAAGGGTGGAGTACAAATCAAATAAATAAATAAACCTGCAGTGAGTCCTCAGCTGGCTGTCCTCTACCTGTCCTCCAAGTTTGGTGAAGATTGGATTTAGAGGGACTGATTTACAACTCCTCCAAAGCAGGTGCCCCTAGAAGGTGCTCTTCTCAAATGGCCCCTCTGCAAGTTAGAGGCATTAAATTTGCAGTGGATCTCCCCAGGCTGCCCCTCTACCTGCCCTCCTAGTTATGTGCAGATTGGCTTTGGGGGAGGGAGATCCTAGGGTCCAATGTGCAAAAGGGAGAGTGTGTCAAACAGGGCCCCCCCCCGAAAGCTAGAGGCATCAAACTCACAGCAGACCTCCTTGGACTGCCCCTCTACCTGCCCTCCAAGTTATATGCAGATTGGCTTGGGGGGAGATCCTAGGGTCCAATGTGCAAAAGGGGGCGAGTGTGTCAAATAGTTCCCCTGCAAGCTAGAGGTATCTAACTCGCAGCAGACGTCCCTGGGATACCCTTCTACCTGCCCTCCAAGTTGTATGCAGATTGACTTTGGATTTTAGCTCATCTCCAAACTGCTGCCAAATAAACACAGCTGCACGTGAGCTGGGGGTATATCCATTCTGATCCCATATAACAGAATGGGAGCTCTCTGGCTGGCAGCCAGAGCTGCCTATCAAGCTTTGGAGGACCACTATAGGAGTTTCCAGGAATGCGGAAGGTCTGCAGAAGTCCACCCCCCCCTTGAATTGACAACTGATTGATCAGCGCCAGCACGTCTGGCCAATGAACTGCATTGATGAGCAGCATGAGCCCCAGCAAAAAATGCAGTGGGTCATGGAAGATGCAACTGCACAGTTCATGTCTCACAAACCACAAGCTGGTCCAAATGCATGATGACTTTTAGCTTGTGGTTCATTTCATGCCCATTTCTAATAAAGAATCATGTTACACCTATTTATTTTGGCCTGCCCTTACCTGCATTGCTTGTTATATGTAATCTGTACTGTGTTTCGTCTGCCTGATCAGCATCAATTACCCTTCACCTGCACACATAGGGGGAGCTAATGTGGGACCAGACAGAGATGAAGTGATTAAATGATGCCATTAATTCTTATTATTGTTATTTATTGATGTTATTTTATCGCTGTTTAATAACTGGTTATGAAATTCTGAAGTTGCATTGTGTATCTATGGTTTGCTGTAACCCACCCTGAGCATGCTTGCAGGGGAGGGCAGGCTAGAAGTCTAAGAAATTAAATTAAAACTGAGGCCTACAGTTTTGTGAACTTAGAGCTAATTTGGCCAGATATATGAAATATAACACTCCTTTCTGTCCACTAGGAGGCAGGTTCTTAGTTTAAAGAGGAAAGATTTGGATGAGACTGGACTTGGAGGCACTTCTCACCTCCTATCCCAGGGGTGTCAAATATAAGGCCCAGGGGCTACAACCAGCTTGTCCAGGGTCTTATGCAGCCTGAGAACAACTAGTGCAAGCTAGGGAACAGGAGACTGCTTGAGGGAAAGTGGGCAGAGGCACTCCACTTGTGGCTTCAGCATAGCGGAACAACCTCATCTTCAGCTGTCAAGCAGTGTGGGAGCATCTGCCTACTGCTGCACTGCTGGCTCTCCAGTCCACCCACATGGGTTTCCCTTTGCACCCCGCTTGCACTGAGGATACAACAACTCAGAGCTTATTGGCTGCTGTCCTTGTTCACAGAAGTGATTTTTATCTGCTTCCCCTGTCCTGAGCAGCCTCCTACACCCCCTCAGAGTAGGATGACAGGCAGCATGGGATCCTCTAGTGAGGGGTACGTCTGGCATGAACTGCCCCTCTATCTTCTGCAATTGGTCTACCACCATTGCAGTAGAACTTATGCATATAAAAAGGGGCCCACAAAAGTAGTGGCATTTTAGTGTACACAGAAGTCTGCTGGAACAGGAGAAAGCGAACAAAAAATAACTTCTGTTACCTTGCTACACTAACGTAATTTTGGATCCAACTCTAGGTTGACCAAATAATCTTGAAAAGTCAGTCTATGAACCTACTGCAGCTCAAAGAACACAGAGGAGGAGAGAAAAAAAAAGATTAGAGAGTTTTCTAAACAATACTACCTGTGGTGGTGTATATGGCATTATATCTAGTTCATTAGGCAATGGAGTCTGAAGCTGAGGAATAGCTGGAGCTTCTGCAACTTCACCTTCCTCTTCCCCAATCTCTTCAATGTCCTCATCACCTCCTTCCAGTTCAGCAAATTTTGCTTCTAGCTGCTGAATCTTCTTTTCAAGCAGTGGAGATGGCTCCTTCTGAGGAACTATGGGCTTCCTGAAACAGAATGCTGCAGGAATAAAACTCCTCTCTGATAATCTATTCCTCCTAACATCTAATTAGTAATAAATAGTTACCTTAAGAAAGAGTGTGAACATATTAGAAGTCAGCTGATTAAAAAAAGAATTTGTAAAGTATCATGTTAACTCAGTACCACAACACTGAGATGAATCCTATCAGTTTTTGTGCTAGTACAAACAGGAAGAAAGGCAATCTGGACCAATTCCCCTCCTCACTGCAGCCTCACCCCACTTGGCTTCTTGTTCAGGGAGTCAAAAGGAAGCCCTCTTTCCTCTTGCACCAGAAAAATCCTAGTAGGATCTAAACCCATAATAAATATTTATGAGTCTCCCATACTGTAGCTTCAGAATGGTTTTGACGGAAGAGAATGGTTCTGACAGTTCTGAATTGTCTGCTAATGCTAAAATGGAGCCGCATCCTACCATTCTGACCAGTTAAATATCTTTCTCTAGTTCAAGGAGCTTTCCTCAGATGGAAGAAGTTCTTCCTCCAACAGAAGGCTCCATACAATGCAGGAAGGTTCTGTGCTGAACTGAGAAGAGATTAGGATCCAAACCATGGTTAACAATGGAATTCATTTAGCTCATGACAGAACATGTTTCAATAAACAGCTTGCAATTCACATTATTTCTTCCCTAAAACTGTTAACAGGCATGCCTGTTGTCTCCAGGTGAAGTACTTTTCACCTCAGTGTTGTTTTCCTTTGCAAAATCCTTTGAACAGGAAACTGAGGTACAAAAACCTTTATTTCATCTTGAACTTTTAAAGTATTTTCTAGAGATTGCGTTTTTGAATGTAAACAGCTACATTAATCTTAAAGACCACCTACATAAAATGATACAAAGTGGGAGATCAAAGGAAAACATGTAAAACATACTCTGCTTGTATGAAACTTTTGGCACATCCAGTAAAAGGTCCTCTAGTAGTAGAACTTGGAAAACATCCCTGCACAACTCCTTGAAAGACACTATCTTGAAAGTACTGAGGTAGGAGGACTAACCTAAATCATTACATGGCTAAACACCTATGCACAGAACCAGTGCGGTGTAGTGGTTCCTGGTCCTGATTCTGCCCTGGAAGCTTGCTGGGTGACCAGTCATATACTATTTGCATAACCTATCTTAAATGGAGCAGAGAATGATGCGAGCCACTTTGAATCCCCAGTGGGGAAAAAGGCAGGGTATCAGTGAAGTAAATCAATAACACTGCTTCATCTGCAAGGTCAGAATACTCTTTTAGCCTACAGGTCCGTTATCAAATGCATGTTCAAAATGGAGATCAACAGTTTACAAGATTTTCAGTTACTTCTTGCAGTCTACACAAGAGTAACGTCTTCTCAGAGCATTTTAAAGTATGTTAACTGATCAAACTGAAATCCCCATATCTGTGATTGTTAAAAGTAGTTTTAAAAGCTTGTTTTACCTGAAGTAGTAAATTTCATCATCTACTACTTTTGCAGAGAGAGAAAATCTTTTCAGTCCCTTAAACTTCTTCATCTGTTTGTCACTTTCATTATAGCGGCTTTCACAGAGAAGAACATCATTTTCATTAATCTCAGTTGGCCTGCAGGACAAGAAGTCTTTGAAAGACAACACGGCACACTTTCCTACAAAGAGATTAAAAAGAAATAGCATGCCCCTCAGTAACAACTCTATCATATCATTTTCCAAAAGAACTGCTGCATTTTCAACCATCACAGTATTTAATACTACTGACTCACTACACACAGCCCACATCAAGACAAGCAACTTCAGCCTAGCGTATGCATACAACTAAGAACCACCACCTGGGGGGGAAGCATCCTCATGCACATCATCAGGCATACCCATCAGATTCAGTGGATAAGGGAAGGGTGTCATAATGTAGATGCTCTTCTCACAAGCACTGTGAGCAGCACTGCCCTGTGAAGCAAAGCACCTGGGCACGTTCTAAGGACCTGGGCATGCTCTAACAGTACTGGGCAAAGTGGTACTATTTAGGAAATCCTTTGATGAATGCTGAAGTGTTTGCCTTATTATTTTAGAGGGTCAGTCAGTCAGTCAATCAATCAAAACCCTTATTGGCATAGATTGAAAACAACCACAGGAACCACCCTATTTATTTAATTTATATTTGAATGATTTAGACTCTTTGTATTTTAGAGAGTACTGAAAACTATGATCTGACTGGTTTCTGTTTTATTTTAGAGGGTACTGAATTTTAGAGGGTACTGAAAACTATGATCTGACTGGTTTCTGTTTTATTGCTTTTTTCATTATCCTTGTTCTGTGCCTTTTTTGGCACATGGTGTCTTGTAAGTCACTTTGACACACATTTTAATAAAGAAATTCCTCATTTGCTGCACACAGGAATTCCACAGCTAGATCAGGATAATGATCTCCCAAAAGACAAATACATGGTTCTTCTCTGCCTGTTATAATTTATTTCATTTCAAATAAATGTACACATTAATTTAAGATGGTTCAAAACAATTAAAAGGTAAGTATCTTTATTCAAGACTAGTTTGTCCATTAAAATTTACCTTGCCTAGCAGCAGCCGCTATTAAGGCTGACACAGCTACATAAATCGTGTATCACAGCACTATTTGTCAATTTAAATGCTATACCTAGCGTGACAAAAATTACTGCAAGATAAATAACTCTGGCTGAGGAATCTATTGTATTTCAGAATACACTGCTTCTCTCCTATTAGAAGAATGAAGCTACTGCATTAATTTTTTTTAACATTTTCCAAAAGATCATAACTGATTAAATCTTGCAGCAGACACTACATTTTAACAACCACGAGAACAAGATCAAACATCTCCTTCCCGTAGCATAGCATAAGAATTTAACAGACCAGATATTTTAACCATACATTTTAAAACACGTATGTGAGCTAAAGTCTTCAGTTACCCAAAATGCAAGTCATGGGACATGTCTCTTCCAGGTTACTCAAAAAAACTTCCTTCTTATAAAACATTTTAGTTGGCTCATGCTCAGTTTCCTCTGGATGTATAAAGATTGGCCCAAAGAAATATGCAGCTCCATCTCTTACCCACATTTTCTCTATTCTGAAAAACACAGATAAATAATTACTTTAACGTATCAAGACAAGCTCTAATAGCAAATTTTAACAGATGTTTGGTTCTATGACAGTTGTATCTATTTTTTGGTTTTGTACATGTATCCTGAACCAGAGTTCAGTTACACAATTTTTCTGTTAGCAACTACACAAAAAAGCATGCATACCTGCCAACTCTTGGTCGGACTAAGCCATGTGATTTTATAAATACACAATCCCCAACCTTCAGCCACATATCATTGTAACAAAGTTGTTCATAGTAGTGACAACCAGGTTCTCCATTTGACATTTCTACTGGAACATCTTCTTTATCCTGTACAGAAATATAGATTTACAAGCTAAGATAAGCTATGAAACTAACGGAGAAAAAATATGGTACTGGAATGTACAAAACAGTCATATCCAAAGACACGCAGAAATTCTATGTGAGTTGGTAATGCCATTGTATGGGTATTCAGTTGTGCACAAACCTTTCCACATTTGTTAATCTGGAAATCAATTTGCCACCCCTCAGCCATTCAACAACAAAATACAAAACATGGCAGCTTTACAGACCAACAACCATAAAAGCCAATAGAAATAAAACTTAGAAATCCATTACCCAAGGAGAAGAGAGAAGGAGAGGGAAGGAAAAACAACACTATCAATCAAATGTCTGTAAATAAGAATGATTTAAGTGGGCACCTGAAACAGAAAAGATCAGGAATCAGACCGGTAACTAAAGGGAGGGCATTCCATAAATGAGGAGTCACTACAGAAAATGTGCTTTGTCTGGTAGCCACTGGATGAGTGGGGAGAAAGCAGCGTAAAAGCCATATTCCTTGGCACACAGAGAGGCATTCCCATCTCTAAAATGACTGAAAAATCTCAGATATTCACATCTAAAGTACAGCTATCTTTTTTTTTGCAACAGAGAGCAGTTTCAACAGTCAGTTTTCTAAATTTAGTAAAAGGCTGTGGATCAGTGTAAGAGCGTTTGCAAGTGGAAGGCCCCAGGTTCAGTCTTCAGTGTCTCCAGTTAAAAGGATCAGTACTAGCTGTAATTAAAGAACTCTACTTAAGACCCTGGAGAGATGCTTCCAATAGACTCTACTAACCTTGATATACTGATCTTCAGACTGGTAAGGCAGTTTTATACATAATTGGATTAAAACTTTTAAAAAAACCATGTATCTAATGATAAACACAAAAGTCAAAGCATTTTCATCAGACAGTTTCATTGTAAAAGTCAGTCACTTAACCTTTTTACCTTTTCAAGGCTAAGGACATTGTCTCCCACTTTGCTTTCTTCTAATGTTTCAGTATGTTTTTCTTCATCAACTTTGTCTGTATTAGCAAAGACTGATGCAACCCGAACAACAGGCAAGGGCACATCTCGTGGGACAAATCGTACAGAACTAATTGGCATAGTCCACAGTTTTATTTTCTTAAAAGACTTTGTCTTTGCAGAGTAACGTGATTCACAAACATAGACATCATCATCCCTAAAATTTTCTGGACACAGCTTAAAATACTCCTGTTGAATGGAAAGAAAGAATCAATTGGATGACAAATTATGGAACAACGTATGCTCATGAACCAACATTTTTTTTTGGTGTTTGGGGAAACAGTATCTAATCACAATGATTAAATTCCTCTAGTTACTTCCAGGATTTCATAACAGTTATTATATGAAGGTCACAAAGCCCAGGTTCCAAAGGGCAGATATAGAGGGGGGGGAGTTTCAGCCCTTCCCCCACCCAGCAGTAGAGGCTGAAGGCATGGAACTCCTAATATTAAAGGAAGCAGAAAAAGTACTGATACCCACTTTTTAAAGATATAACTAATGAACCATTGCTGTTGTACTGCATCATCACATAGTTATGAGAGGAGTGTAAGAACAAAGAAAAAATATAAACATTAACTCTACTACAATATACATTGATAGTATGATTTTTTTTCACCTAGGCACACCTGGAAATGTACAATGCATGCAATATTCAATTTAACAGGCCACATAGTTTCATCTTACCTTAACAAACATGACCACACATTTACCTAGAATTTTATTCACAGGAATTTTATTGTAATAGTCACTCTTGAACACTTCCTTCTCTAAAAATTTTCGGGTTGCAAGATGGAATGTTTCATTTGGTCGATAAAACCAGCAGCCATACAACCATTTTTCTCCTACAAATAATAATAAAAAATATAACTAAATATGAAACAAATTTTACGATCTTCCTATGTGGGAGATGAAATTATGTTAGATGGTGCCCAAACGTTTGTACAGCAGGAAAGTGCATAATGTCAGAAGAATATTTTTATAGCCATATGCCTGAAAAGCCAGAATCCACAAGAGAGTGTGGCAGTTCAGCAGGAATAGGAAGATGGCCTGGCTGCATATTAAGGTGCTACTGAACTCAAATCTTGCTCTCTTATGGCAACTGTTTTTTAAAGGGCAGGATGCTTGCTTGAGCTCTGATATCACACAGTGGTGATATATGGCCTCCCAAAGGAATGACATTCATGTTAACTTACACAATAGAAATAGACCAAACGGATCCCAGATTCATGGAAAGAAGCAAATATTTCATTGATACCTAAAGAAGGTTTGGATTTGACTCAAGTAAAGAATTATAGGCCAATATCGCTATTAAATAACGATTACAAATTATTTGCAAAAATTATTTCGGAGAGACTGAAAAAATATTTGAAAGATACAATAGCGGAAGAACAAGCTGGATTTTTACCAAACAGACAAATCAGAGACAATTTAAGAGTGGTGATAGATGCAATTGAATACTATGACAAGCATCCTGAAAAAGAAGTTGGATTCCTCTTCTTAGATGCGGAAAAAGCTTTTGATAATTTAAATTGGGAGTTCATGCTGCAAGTTATTGAAAAAATGGACATTGGACAGTCCTTTTTAAACATGATTGTGGCAATATATTCAGAACAAAAAGCGGCTTTGAATATAAATAAAGAAAAGACGGACTTCTTCCAAGTCCAAAAGGGAACACGTCAAGGCTGCCCGTTATCCCCGTTGTTGTTTATTTGGATATTGGAAATATTATTGACAGCGATAAGAAAAGATAACAGTATTGAAGGACTTACAGTGAAAGGTTTTGTCTATAAATACAGGGCATTTGCAGATGATGTAATGTTTATGATCCAAGACCCAATTGAGAAAATACCACAACTGATGGAAAAAATTGAAGAATTTGGTTCAGTTGCGGGATTTTATGTTAATAAAAGTAAAACCAAAGTGATGTGCAAAAATATGACGAAACAAAGACAAACAGAACTTCAAGAGAAAATTCAATGTGAAGTAGTTACAAAGACTAAATATCTTGGAATTGAATTAACCATGAAAAATATTGACTTGTTTAAAAACAATTATGAAAAGGTGTGGCACAAGATTCAGCAAGATATGAAGAAATGGGACACTTTGAATTTATCATTGATGGGAAGAATCGCGACTGTAAAAATGAATATCTTGCCGCGTTTGATGTTTCTATTTCAGACTATTCCAATACTAAAACAAAGGAAAGTACTGGATTCGTGGCAGAAAGAATTATCTAAATTCGTATGGGCAGGAAGAAAGCCAAGGATTAAAATGAAAATTTTATGTGACGCAAGAGAGAGAGGAGGCCTACAACTACCAAATTTAAGACTGTATTATGATGCCGTCTGTTTAACATGGTTGGAACAGTGGATTAATCTGGAGAACAAGAAGTTATTGGCCCTGGAAGGGCATGATAATAAATTCGGATGGCATGCATATTTATGGTATGGAAAAGTAAAAATGGATAAATTTTTTAAACACCACTTTGTAAGACAATCACTGTTCGAGACATGGATGAGATACAGAAAATTCTTCTCAGAAGAAAGACCACTTTGGATTGTACCAGCTGAAGTGATTAATCCATATTCAAGAAATCAAGGGCTAGATTGGCTACCTTATAAAAATCTTTTAAAATCTGAAGGGAAAAATTTTGTGTTAAAAGACAGATTTGATGTTGAATTTGAATATGATT
This sequence comes from Gekko gecko, assembly GCA_029375565.1. Lineage (NCBI taxonomy): Eukaryota > Metazoa > Chordata > Lepidosauria > Squamata > Gekkonidae > Gekko > Gekko gecko. Next base: position 98,258,583 of record JAPDNY010000002.1, on the reverse strand, counting down.
GGTTGAAGTATAGACAGATTTATGATTTATTTAAGACCGATAAGAGAGAATATGGTTTTAGAGAAAAGAATATTGAAATTGAAACTGTATGGCTTGAGAAAGGAAAAAAATGATTTCTAAACTGTATAAGGTTCTATTGAAATGGTATACTGAGGATGAAGTTGTAAAAGAGCAAATGATAAAATGGGCTGTAAATGTTAATACAGAGATATTAATGACATCTTGGGAATACTTGTGGAAAAAGTCAATGAAAATTTCAACTTGTGTAAATGTTAAAGAGAATTGTTATAAAATGATGTATAGATGGTATATGACGCCCAAAAAAATTGCTATCATAAATGAAAGTATGTCTAACAAATGTTGGAAATGTAAGAAACATGAAGGGTCTTTTTACCATATGTGGTGGACATGTGATAAAGCAGTAAAGTATTGGACAGAGATCCACAATGAGATACAAAAAATTTTGAATTGTACTTTTAAGAAAGACCCACAGATGTTATTGCTAGGTCTTAAAATGGAAGAAATAAATGTAGCCAAGAGAACACTATTATGGTACTTGACTACTGCAGCAAGACTGACTTTTGCTCAATGTTGGAAACAAGATAAAGTACCTGAAACATGGGAATGGATTAAAAAACGTTGTTTTTGGCGGAAATGGACAAGTTAACAAGAAAGTTAAACAACGAAGATGATGAAACTTTTTTTAAAGATTGGAAAGACTTTCAAAAATATTTGTTGAAAAATTGGGACATTAAAAGTGGTTTGATTTGCTTTGACAGTTATTAAGAAGAAACGGAAGGAGAATTAGACTTTTGTATTGTTACCGTTAGTAAGAGAAAATAAGTTTAGAAGTAATTGTAATGGAATAAGAGAGATATTAATGGGGTTGGAGCAGTGCTGGAAGCCTGATGTGGGGGGGAGAAAGGGATAAAAGAAAAATGGGTATGTATTGGTATGTTTAAATTGTATGAACTTGTGATATATCCAATAATAAATTGTATTTACATAACTTACACAATAGAAATTAACACAATGAAGCAGTTAAAGACCTTGCTGGGACAGAGTGGGGTGGGGTGGGCAACCAAACACCGTCGACGTTTATGACGTTTTAAGGACTAGATGCCCAAGAATCGCACCTCTGTGAAAGCACTATGGACAATATTTAAGAAACAGGAAACAACTGCATGTTTGTTGCTCTTGTCAGCCACAAATATATCAGAAGTTCTCCATAATTTTTCACTTTATTATTCCTTAGAAAAATTATTTGACTATATTTCCATACAATCTTATTGGTAGACAGCATATTTAGGCTCTTTTGCCAGAAGAAGCCCAATTGAAGGGTTCCAGAAAAGCACCAATCTATCAGGGAAACTTCGTGGTACTGTTTGTATTATCACTCAGAGCTCTCTAGGATGCTATCAATAACTGCAATCAGAATGTAGGGCAATCAGTCATAAAAGGTCAACTATTCAGCTGTTGGCTGGGATCCAAAAGGCTTCTTGTATGAACAGAAGTGTGTTCTGCTTGCACAAGAAGAAGCAGTTTCAAGTTTATGATGATTCCTCAACCCAACCGCAGCTCCCACAGCACTCCCCGAGCCATACCCCAAAGTCCCACAATGAGGAGCTGCTCTGCTGGGGGTTAAGGGGCTGCCACAGGAAGGAAGCAGCTGGGCTGAACTGCCCAAGCAGAATCCTGCCTAGCCCTCCCTGGATCCAATGCATTTGGGTACTTTCCTGAAATGAAACAACACACAAGTTTTTGTAGAAGTTCTTCAGATTCTTAAAAGGTGGAATTTTTAAGGCACAGCCTTATTAAGTTTGCTTTCCTTACCAGCTGAATCTTCCCACAATCGTTCAATACAGACTATATGAGGTTGCAAATTGGCTTCTGCAGGTTCAACATATACATAATCTCCAACATGATACATGCTGTTCTTAAAGCTGCAGTCTTGGCTGTATGTTCTGTGTAAACTAGACAGTCCTGATCCTCCAGAAGAATCTTCACTCTTTTCAGCTTCTTATCGCAACATAAAAGGAAACATTTAGATTGACTCAAAGTTAGTTTAAAGATCCAAAACTCCATACCTTGTTATAGTACACTTTTAGAACTTTTCTCATAAAGAATAATGGTGTTTCCTCTTTGAACTTTCCTAGCAATAGTCATATGAAGAGATACCCCCAACCCATGGTTTGTAGTACCATGCAGTAGGGGGACATAGCTTGTAGGAAGTTTGCAGTGAGCACTAAAGTAGTTGAATGTCATCCCCCCAAGAAAAAGAAAAGAAAAATCATGGTGAAAGCATTTTAAAATTGGCCATGTATTTAAATTGACACAGAGAAGTTCAGACAGTATTGCACTTGCTGTAAACACAATTATATCCACTGACATCAGCCAATTTGCTGTGGAAAAGAACCACTGTTAACCAGTGACTTGGGTTAGCAGCTTGAAAGTAAGCAGCAATTCCTTCACAACTGAGTCACATGCAGGGGTGAGGTTATCTAAGCAGTTCAGTGATGGTTATTAGTAAACCATGTCTTCTGGAAAGGCTATTAAAGTGCTCTATAAGATTTGTTATATTCTTTTGAGAATGAATATTGATCTACTTTTACTCTCATTTCAATAGCTACAATCCACTTACACCTCAAAATGCATGTGAGGAAAACACTCTCATATAACCATAAGCCCAAAGGGTACATATCAGACAAAGCTTTGCAGTCTCTTTGATAGGTACATTTTCAGTACGTTGGGTGACTTCATATGGAGATACTGGATGCGGTCTCACACACACCAGTTGAAGTGGAGGGGAAGCGAGGCTATTTCCTCAAGAGGAATTTGACACGCTGTTATGAGATCACACAACCCTTTGAGGCTGAGGGCTTAGCCCGTCATTGTGTGATCAGATGCAACTGCAGATGAGTCTCTTTTTTTGCCGTTTGTTTCCCTCGTGCATAAACAAGGATTCGCACCTCTGCACTGAGGGCTCCCTACGGAGTATGCAATGATTCATATACTGCAAAGGGGGGAAAAAACAATGGCACCAAGCTGGGATGGCCTGATCAGACAATCCTGACGACAGGCATGTGTGCTTGCGTGATCAGATGGGATAGTCCATCCGTGGCCTGTAGCAACCCGTTTGCTATTGGACTTTCCCTGGTATCTTTTAACTCTGCTTATGTGGCAGAGCAGCACGGGTTGCTGACAATTCTGGGATGCTTCCCAGATGTTGCTGTCTGATTGCTCCCTTTAGATCTGTCAGGCATTCACACCTATGTCGGATCTAAAGGAGCATGTGATCACAGCCATTCTTAAGTAAACAGTCCTTAATACAACTTCTGAAGTCAGTATGCAAGGTGTATATGCAACAGAGTAAATTTTGAACCTACATGCCTTCCCCCTCTATGCATAAAACCTTCAGAGGATAAAAACACACCAAACTACTTAGCCAGGTACAGATGAAACTCCACAGCAAATCATTCCAGATTCCCACACACATCAAACCCTCCTCCAGCTCCACTGGGAACTGGAGCCACATGCAATCGTCTTCCATATATTTTTAATACCTCAATTCACACTGAAGAAGTGGGCAGTGACTCACAAAAGCTTGCACCCTGCCACAAATTTTGTTAGTCTTTAAGGTGCTGATTCAAAACGGGTGACAGTAATAGAACAGAACTGATAACATCAAAATAACTGTCAAACACAAAGCGCTTACACAATTTATATATGTTACTATAACTTCAAAACATTAACAACACAAAATATACAATATTGTGTAGTTTCAGATGATCGTCCAGAATTTAACAGGACCAACAAGGAGACGGTGAACTCCGGAATGCTTTTTCCGTTTCGACACTGAAAATTATATGCAATGAATGATGTCTTGTGGTCCCATCACACAATCAGATTTTAGTCTTTCAGATTCAAGGTCAATACTTTAAACACTGGATGTTAACATGTGTTTGCTGTCCATGAAAACTAATGCCCCAGCATTTCTCATCAGCACTTCAAAAACCTGCCAAACATTGACATCCCCCCAAATAACTGGCTTGCTAAATTTGTCTTGTCTCTAGCACAATGCTAAGTTATCTTCTGTCCTTTATATTCCTTTATATTCCTATATGTAATCACTCATATTAGATCAATCTGAGAAAGTCTGTTAAGACTATCAAGTACAAACTCATGGCTGAAAGACTTAATAATATTTTGATTAGTAATGCAAAGACGGTATCTGGATATATAAGATACCCTGCTAAAGAATGAAAGATGCCCTTTCATAAATGGTATGAATTCTGACTCCTTGACTAATTACTATCCTGTATCCAACACCACTTTTTTGAGGGAAGGATTAATAAATTGCTCATATTTTTTATCAGTAATGGTTGGATCCTACAGACTGTGAATGACTCCCCCCGCCCACCCCAACTAAACTGCTCCGGAAGGTCAGGGGAGTCTTGGAAACAGTGCAATGAGGAAGGAATCAGGAGAAATTGCCCCTCCCCTTTTGCAAGCTCTCACTCCTGTCATGAAAGAGCTTGTAAAAGAGGGGAGTGATTTCTGCTTCATCCTCTTCACTCAGCATTCCACCTTGCTGCCAAGGGACTTTTAACCTTCTAGAGATGCTGGGTGGAGTGAAGTTATGGGGGGGGGGAGAGATTTATTCTGTAACTTCCTTCTGTTCATGGTTTGTAGGAGGAGGACCAGTTAATTTCAAGAGTAGAGCCCAGCTAATCTGAAAGAAGGATTTTAATAGGTATTGTGCTGTGTTATTGCTGCTCCCACACTTAAAATTTGTTATTATTTAATTCTGACTTGCTGCCAGAAATTGTAAAGGCAAACAAGAGAGCAAGGAGAGTCTTTTAAACATGCTTTTCGATATCATACAACCATACAAAGCATTTAGTATCACAGAAAACAATGGCCATCTCCTTAAGCAAAACTAGTAACAGTACACAAAGGTCAACGTATCTTCTTGTTTCAGTAAATATTCAGAAAATATATGCCAATGCAAAATTCTTTTAATCACCATGTTACCTCTCTTTTCCTCTTCTCTCTTGAGTTTGTCCTCCTCCATTTCCTTTGGAAGCTTTTCCTTCTTCTCTTTTTCTACATCATTATGTAGATGTTTGGTGGTGTAACTGAGGGCTGGTGATAAAAGAATCTCTCCATTCTTGCAGAGTTCATCACGGATTTTGATAAAGAATTGCTGTAGTTCTACTGCATCCTCATAAATCTCTGAATCAGTCCTTAAAGGAAAAGAACTTGGTGAAGAGACAAGTTAACAGCAGACTAAGCATGAGTTTATCCACTTGCTCTGAAAATCTGAAATGTTAAGTAACGAATTTTATAATGAATTACTGCAACCAAAGGAGGGGCCAGGACTGACATTACTTACAGAGTGATCTAAATATAGAAGATGAACTCTTCTTTTTGGTCACAGGTTATTTTCAAAGTATCAAAAGATATGTACACTCTACCCTTGACTCTTAACAACCCTATTTATTTTACCTCTGTGCACTGAGTTCTTTATACCATTCCAAACACTTATTTGCTTGTACAGCAAGCCTTAGGCCTGTTTCAGCACTTACTGGGCTGCCATATCAACCTTCATGGTGGAGTGGGCGCATCACCTCTTCAACATGATCACATCACATATGACACGAGTGTTCCATGAAGGTGACTAATTTGCACTTTCTTCTCTAGAAGCTTTGTAGCTAGAGCCACAAGAACAAAGTCAGGCTGGTGCTTCCATGCCGAGAAGTGAACAGCAACCAGCCAATAGAAGCACAGACATGTCACATATAGATTTAGTGGTCAAAAGTAGTAGGGGAGGAAAGAAGTATTCATCTCACTACTTAAAATTTTTTCCTTAGAAAACCCTAAACAATTAAACATTTAGGCAGCTACCTCTTTTAAGACAAGATGATGTTTTTCTAAGCTGCCCTCCAAACTAGCAGAGATGTGGAAAAATCTGTCTTCTTCTCAGTGTCTGAACTGTTTTGCAGAAGAATTATGAAAGCTCTTACCTATTTTTCTTTTTTTAAAAGATGACTGCCAGAACACAGTGCAGTATTTTAATAAGGGAGTGTGTGTTTTCATATCCAGAATTAGGAGGAGAATGGCTGGGACCCCTGTTCCTGGTTATTTGAATAAACAACCGAAGGAGGGCAGAGATGTGTTTCCTGGCAAGGACACTGGATCTAAATTACTATGCTTGGAGAACTGACAGGTAAGAGGTCCAGACCTACAAGCGATTCCCAGGCTCAGATAGGGTCTGTGCTTCAACTCTGTCCTCCTTAACTCAGTTTACTGAACCTATTGACTCTCAAAAGGAAGCTATCTGCATTGCCATATGGAATTTTAATTTCATCAATGGCCTGTAAAAGCTGACGAATCATTTTCCCCTATAAACTTGAGCTGCAGAAGATTAAAAGATTATGGAGTTTTTGTGTATTTTAAGGGAAAATGCAAAAATTCTTCAAGTGAATTCTTCAATCACCTGCATCTGAAGCATCTGGAAATGTACAGCTGTATTTCAACAAGTATTGCCATTATTATCCCAAAACCAGCAATTCTCATCTAACGCTTTTCAGAATAAGCATAATATGATCACCATGTAGTTTTCCCACTGATTAAAACTTATTTATGTACTGTGAATTCTCAACTGAAATGTCTGGTATGTCCTCCCACCCCGGGCAAATGGCAGCTTCAGGTCAGGAAACCACTCAGAAGGAAAGAGTTACCCCCCCCCAACTTGTGCCACAGTCCTGAATAGAACCAGGTGCTCCCTGTGGCTGCTATTTACCAATAAGGGAAGTGCTGGAGAGCCATTCATAGCCCTAAAACATACTACTCTTCATCAATTTTCAAAATATGAAATATTCCTAATAATAACACTTCAGATGGTTTAAGAAATAAATATGTTTTAAGATCTAGAATTAAATACAGACACTGATTCCAGCTAAGTGCTGCCTTTTGTACCTGTAATGTTAGATGGAAAGCTACAGGTAAAAACTCAGAAAAGCGAAAATCTAATTAAAAAAAAAATTAACACCAGGATAGATTGAAGGCAGCCATTTAAACCTATGAGGTCCGCATTATGGCATGTTGCTAAGGATCCGAAATGAAGCTTTTCAGAAAATTCTTTTTAAATTAAAGCTGATGACCCTGAAGTGGCTGTTTTCAGTCCCAAACCGCAGCATTGCGACGGAATATCAGCTCGGCTTTGGCGAGGCAGGTAACAAAAACAGAGGTTGACACAGGTAGGTTTTTACTTACCGGTTCATCCTTCTTGCTCGCTCCAGCACTTCAAACATATGCTCTTGAAACAAGTCCAATCTCCTGTACCGGTTAGTCTCTACATTTTTTCGTATGATATCAAAAGTCAGGGGTGCTTTATTTGGAAAACTGGGATCAACAGCAGGAATTTCAGCTAAGGAGTCACTATAGCACCTGCCCTCATCATCTTGATGACTCATGACTGAGACAAAAAGATTATGGATAAGCTCCTGAATCAGCAGTGTTACATTGGGGACATGAGAATCTTCATCACCTTCTATGTCTCTTCTGGTCTCAAGCAAAACTTTATGCAGAACCAGGGCATCTTTGTAAATCAAAGATTCTGGTTCATTGTAAGTACAGGCATTATTGAACATCATTACAAAATCTTCTACCATGGCATCAATGTCCTGGTACTTGTTGGCCATCATGTGACTTCTGATCTTCTCCATATCAACAGGCTTTTTAATGGTCAAGTAGTAGTCAGGTAGCTCTGACCGAGATGGAAGGCGTAGAAAAATAGCACTGAGTCTTCTGCCTCTCTTATCTGTATAATTCTTCACTGCTTCATACACCTCATTAAGCTTCTGTTGCATTGGGGTCATGTATTTTGATTTTTTAGGGGATATACCAGTTTTTCTACCTAAATGGAGAAAAAAGTGATCGATTTAAGGTCAGCCTTTTGCAAATCATTAACTCACTGTGACTTCATTTACTCAGGCACTAATTTGAGTACATGAAGCAACATGATGCTCTGTAAGGTCATTCATATCACAGCCTCTCATCATATTTGTATGTGACAAACTCATTGTAAAGGTCAACCACAATGTCTATTGAATTTAAAAAGAAAGATTTCTCATGTCAGATTCAAAAACCCCTAAAAGCGACATAGGCACTGGGGTTTAAAAAAGGGAATTATTCTTTTCACATCTGCAAGTTCTGTACTGAGCATATACACAGCACATTGCACAGACCAGAGAAAAGAAGCCCCTGCATGTGCAGAAGACTGTAAGTGTTCTGGAGCCACTAGATCATGGCCCAGAATTATAATGAAGTCAGCCTAAACATTAACAATCTTCAGTTCTTTTACTATTACTGAGATTTGGAAAGGGATTTAGTTTTGTTTACAATTCTTGAACTGCATACCTTTTCCTGTTTGGGCCGTAACTATTTATTGGGTTGACTTCTGTCTACCAAGAGAGGAGTTTTCCTTCCTGCTATACCCCTCCCCCTCTGAAAAGTTCTTCAGAACAGGGTAGGATGTGGAACAAGGGCTGAAGGGGGACATCAGTGAAAGTGAAGGATTACCTCTGCTTGCACAACAGCACCTCTGGATGCAAGCCACTGTCATTAACAATGTTTTGCTCAGCAATACACAAAGTGTCAAATACTTTCAGTTCTTTTCTCTCTGAAAATCTCCCCATTTAAGCCAAGAAGCTGTAAGCAAGACATTTGCAAAGAATAAATAATTTGACTACTGAAACAATCCACATAAAGGTTTGTGGATGGCACTGTGCAGGCACAGCTTCCTAGACACGATCAGTATATAGCATAACTCTGGATAATTTTAAGCCATGGGTGCAACAATACTGGACCTTTTCCTTGTTTTCCTCCCACTGTCAGCAGTCATTTCCAATTCTGGGAAAGTTGGTTCCCAGGCTGCAGGAGGTCAGGGCTGTACTGAGGAAGAAGCAAAATCATCCCTCTGACTTTTGCTGTAGCAGAGGTAGCCTGATGGAAAAGACAGGAAAGAGCAATTCCCCTGCCCCCTTCTCAGTGCAGCCTGACATAATCTCTGGGGCTATTAGTCCATGTGTTCTCAGAACTCTGGAAATGACTGCTAGGGGAAGGAGACCAAGAGGAAGATCTCCACTGGTGCATTCTGCAGACACATGGCAAGATCCAATCCATATTAAGAGCTGCTGCTCAGCTACTCTTTGGGTTCTTTATAAAGCTGGTACTCCTATAATGCTTTCTGCTTAAGTGTCAACAACCTCATGATCCTCATCTCCTACTCTGTTCCAATGTGGAAACTGGGAAGGAGACAAAACAAGACCATTAAGTTGCAAGAAGTCTCTAAAGGAGATTAAAAAAAAATAACTTCTCCTGATCTAGTCCCTTACTCTGTAAACACTTTAGCTGCTACCATTTTTCATGATCCAGAACCCTGGTTCATTGATTTCACTTCTACATACCCAATATAACATTTGGGATTTATAATCATTCATCAAAATTCATCAAGATTCATCAAAAATGCTGAACTATACACATGTTATTTGTTCAGAACCTTCCCTCAAAACAAAACAAAGTTTACAATTATTTTGATAAATGAATTTCAAGTGTGGCTGATATGTTACTAACTACTCAATAAAACTGCCGTTTATTTACCATTTTATATTTCAAATCAGCATATATGAGGCGTGGAATTTCACAAGAGTTCCTTACTTAATTTCAGTTTGGGAGAAACAATCTCCTCATCTTCGATCAGAGGTCCCAGTTCTTTTCTTTTTTCTTTAAGAATCTTCTCCAGGATATGAGCATCATTGTATACCTATTCATCATCAAAATGTTTAGAAAAATTCATTAGTTTACTTTTATTCTAACAATGAGTTAAGACCTCCCTTTGTAATCCTATTGGTCTGTTCAAGCACAAAAGGCAAATACAGGTTTCCCTGTTCCTATGAATGTTAAAATGCTTAGGGCTGTTTAGCTTATGAAAAAAGCAGGGAAAGGGAGGCACGACAGAGATCCATAAAATTACACATGGTGTGGAGAGAATGGAAAGGGAGAAGCTTTTCTCCTTTTTGCATAATACTAGAACCCAGGGTCATCCAGTGAACCTGAAGGGTGGCAGCTTCAGAACACACAGAAGTACTTAATTCAGCACACCAATTGTGGACCTCGCTGCCTCAGGATCTGGTGATGGCCACTAACTCGGAACTCTTTAAAAGGGAGTGGACAAATTCATGGAGGATGGGGCTATCAATGGCTATTAGTCACAATGGATATCTACTCCCTTCCAGAACCAAAGGCAATATTAGTTGCTGGGGAGCATGGGGTAGGTGCGGAGGACGCGGTTGCTGTCATCCTGTTGGGCAGCTGGTTGGCTACTGTATGAATGAAATCCTGTACTTAATGGGCCTTTGGTCTGATTAAGCATGGTTCCTTTTATGTTCTTATTAATGGCTGAGGAACCTCTATGCTTCCACAACAGAGGTGAGGAAGAACAGACTATACCCTTGCACAGGAATGGGTGCCACAGGCAATGTTCCCTCTAAGCTATGGAGTCCTGTGGGCAAAAATTCCACTTTGTGAGCTACTGGCATTAAAGTTGTGAGCAGGCGATTTGGCTACTGCATAAATTGGTTTGTTTTGGAGCCATCCCTTCCTGAGCTGAGAGAAAAATGTGTGAGCCGGAGGCTAAAAACCTGTGAGCTAGCTCACACTAACTCAGCTTAGAGGGAACACTGGCCACAGGTACACAGGAGCCTTAGGATTTTTTCTGCAGCAACTGGCAGCCTAAAGGCACAATCTGGCTCCCTAAATGGAAGACACTCCACCACCACCCCTTGTACTTCTTGGAAATGGCTTTATGAGAAAGAGGAACATGCCCACCCAGGTATATGTAGGAAGTGCTTTCACATGACCAGGGGGAGTTGATAATTTTCACTCCTATTACACCCTCTTATCTTGCAACGAATCCTGCTCCAAAGTGTTCTCCAACTTTGTGGAGGAGCATTTTGGGCATCACACAGGAAAGGTGGGGGAAGCAGAAAGCCTTGTTGTAGACTCAGAATTCCATATAGAGCCTTTTGGAACCAGGCCGTGAGCCAGAAATAATGCTCTTTTCTTACACATCAGCCTCACTTGACTTCTCCTCCCCACTATTTACCTTCTAGCTAATATTTCTAACATTTTACTGATGGAGCTCTTCATATCTGTATGTTACAACATGCATCATTAACCTGTTAGGTACATGACTGTTATTCAAAGAAATATACAATGTATTTATCTGGGTTTCTAATCTCTAACACCAATCAAAACCTTTCAAATGTAGCCAGCATTAATGAATGCTACAAGTAATCATTAATAGTGGATTCCTCAAAACACAACTAGGAAAAAAACCTTCTCTTTACAAATGTCAGCATGTGCATATCTAGAGATTTTATTCCCCATGCATAATAGGTACAAATCACGGTTTTCTGACAATGCAGATTTCCGCACAAGTACATCCATCAGATAAGAAACCAATAATATACTATTACAGGAATTCCAAAGGATTCTTCCCCACAGATGAAAAAACGACTCTGAAGCTTGCTAGGCATCCTAGGAGTTCACTGCAGTGAATGCAAGGACATCTTCAGGAAAAAACCATATAGATTCAGTGCAAGATGGTGAGCAGCTATTTGTGGCATGCTGAAATATAGCCTTCCTTTGAAGGTCAGTAGTTCAGCAGTTCGAGACCCGAGAGTGCCACAAGATGGAGTGAGCTCCCATCTCTAGTTCCAGCTCCTGCCAACCTAGCAGTTCGAAAGCAAGAAATTGCAAGTAGATAAATAGGTACCACTTCAGTGGGAAGGTAACAGCTTGGTGTTTAGTCATGCTGGCCACATGACCAAGGAAATGTCTTCGGACAGCGCTGGCTCTTCGGCTTTGAAACGGAGATGAGCACTGCAACCCTAGAGTCGGATCCGACTGGCTTTCGAGCAAGGGAACCTTTACCTTTACTTTGAAGTAAGACTAACAGCCTAGTACGGTCAGCTCTCACAAAAAAATGTTAATTTAATCGCCCGTTTGTGCCACATTCTTACAACAGCAACGTGGTAAACTATCCATAAAAGTCTTCAATCCATTATATAAGATGAAGTCTCTATTTTTCATAAAATTTATCATTTGTATAACTGTAGTAAAATTAGCATTGTTCAGGAGGATGCTTTAATAAAGGGATGAGGGCTACAGCTTATGGCACTGTTTATTATATGTATTTCTGGCTCTACTGCATTGTTTTCTAATGTCTGTCATCCAGTTTTTGTATTGATGTCACATCTTATACTGTTCCTGTTGCACTGTTTTATAACTCTGTCATCTAGTCTTATCACAGTGTCTTATACTGTTCCTACTGCACTGCTGAATTTTGTAATTGCAAGAGCCACACTATTAAAAAGTAAACAAATTCATCCAGGAGACTGTTCCATGGGGCTGGAGTGCTCTTCTACTAATGTGGATGTACATAATGAACATGTAAACATGTAGCATATACCAACCGCCATAAAGGAATGGTACAGGCTCTCACTTTATATATGTGCTATGAAGTTCATGTAATAATGCGCCTAGGCAAAGAAAAGCATGAATAGAATTCTAGCTCAGTCTTTCCAGAAGATGTACCTGCGAGCCTTCTTCATTATAATGCCTTGCATTCCGGAACATTAATTTCATATCTTCTATCATTCCCTCTTCCCCTGAGTATTTGTCACTGCGTATGTTATGCTCTATTATCTTTAAATCCATTGGTTCCAAGATGATTTTGTAGTAATCTGGATAGTCTTTTTTGGAAGGTTTCACCATAAACAGTTCACACAGCCTTCGGCCAGTGCCTGGCTCTCGTGCCTCAAGAACAACATTGTATAAAATTTTCATTCGCTGTTTCTTTATGTTCTTTTTGCTGTTAGGATTGAAGAATGAAAAGCAGTAGTTCAACAAGAATACTTTGCTTTGCAGTAAATGTGACTGATCCTTCACTGTTATACAAAGACAGATAAGCTGGATGGTGCCGCCATCATCATACAGAGCTGTACATATAAATGTCACAGTAATAAAAATCCAGTATGAAAGGTCAATACTTTATAAGAAGGCAAGGTTAGGACTATAAGTTTAAACAGAGCCCAGTGATCTGATAACATGACACCAAGTTGCAGTTTCTGTAGTCTGTTCTTCATTGATTCTAAGCAAATATTATCTTGCTCCATAGTTACTGAGGTACAAAATATTTCTTTTGATGTTTATATGTACGGTGACTACAAACAGGCAGTACCATTGTGAAGATGGATAATATAATGCTTTTAAAAGACAATACTGTTCAGATGGTTTTGATACTATATTCCTCTTCTCCCCAATTTAAAATGCCTAGTATAAAAACCAGATAGCTAATAACCAGAAGGCCAGAGGTCAAAGCAATGGGAGTAGAAGTACATGTCACGAAAAAAGCCCTTCCTAGTTTTTTATGGCAGAGGATTCCTGACATTTAAATCTTTTTCAAACAAGCAAGTGAAAAATTTATCAGCTCTATTATCCTATGAAAGGATACCTGCAAACCCATTTTTTGTTTTACAGCCCAGGTATCTGCCTCTTATGCTGACAGCAGGTGTGCTGGATTAAGAAGTCACATCCATTTGCTCTATAGGCACTTTCCGTTATTCACCAACATGTAGGATATGGCTACATTTAGTTGTTGGATTCATTATTATTATTGTTTCCTATGTTTTAGAGTTGAACCTTGGATGCTGGAACAGGAATTGAAGGTTCTCTGGCATACTATGTCTGGGAAAAAATTGGGTTATTTTGGATTCCTGTTTGACCCAAAAAATATCTGTACACCCAAATATTTATTTGGCATTTTCAAGTGCCAAATAAATTCAGGTTTCTGGATTATTTACTTGAATCCCAATATCATACCAATATTGGGATTTGGGAATATTGGGAAATACTGATTTTTTTGACCTGAATTAAAAAAGCCTTCACTATTATATCCAGAATTCTGCAAACTGGACAGGCAAGTGGTTCTCAAACATTTTTGTGTATGGAACTCACTTCTCAATTTATCGTTTTCAGGATTACTTGCAAAGCAACTCCTTGCTACTTTCCCTTCTCAAATCTAAACTTATTTAGTGTTAACTGATATAAAATTCCAGCATTTTGTATTTTATTTTCAGGTCTGGAATTTACCTATATATAGCCTTGTTGAGCAACAGGTGACATTTCTTACACATCATGCAGAGGCAAACACACATAGCTCCTTTATGAAAAGTAAGAACATAAGAGAAGCCAATGTTGGATCAGGCCAATGGCCCATGTAGTCCAACACTCTGTGTCACACAGTGGCCAAAAATACCAGGTACCATCAGGAAGTCCACCAGTGGGGCCAGGACACTAGAAGCCCTCCCACTGTTGACCCCTCCCAAGCACCAACAATACAGTGCACCACTTGCCCCAGCCTGAGAGTTCCTATCTATACCTTGTGGCTAATAGCTACTGATGGACTCCTGCTCCATATGCTTACCCAATTCCCTCTGAAGCTGTCCATGCTTGTAGCCGCCACCATCTCCTGTGGCAGTGAATTCCATGTGTTAATCACTCTTTGGGTGAAGAACCCGACTGCTCAGCAATTTCATTGAGTGCCCACGAATTCTTGTATTGTGGGAAAGGGAGAAAAGTACTTCTTTCTCAACCTGCTCTATCCCATGCATAATCTTATAAACTTTAATCATGTCACCCCTCAGTCGCCGTTTCTCCAAGCTAAAGAGCCCCAAGCGCTTTAACCTTCCTTCACAGGGAAAGTGTTCCAACCTTTTTATCATTCTAGTTGCCCTTTTCTGAACTTTTTCCAATGCTAAAATATCCTTTTTAAGGTGTGGTGACCAGAACTGTACACAGTACTCCAAATGAGATCGCACCATTGATTTATACAGGGTCATGATGATACTGGCTGATTTGTTTTCAATTCCCTTCCTAATAATCCCCAGTATAGTATTGGCCTTTTTTTACTGCAATTGCACACCGTCTAGACATTTTCATTGAGTTATCTACTACAACTCCAAGATCTCTCTCTTGGTTAGTCTCTGCCAATTCAGACCCCATCAATGTGTATTTATATTTAGGATTTTTGGCTCCAATGTGCATCACTTTGCACTTGGCCACATTGAACCCCATTTGCCACATTGACGCCCACTTGGCCATCCTTGACAGATTCCTTTGGAGTGCCTCACAATCCTCCCTGGTTCTCACCACCCTGAAAAACTTTGTGTCATTTGCAAATTTAGCCACTTCACTGCTTACTCCCAACCCCAATTATTAATAAACAAGTTAAAAAGCTATCTTAACTTCTAGCACTATTAGTACATGCTAGACACTCATTAGCATAAAGGTTATGCTTTTTCAGATGTGGCATTCAGGGGCCACCCATGCCCCTGCCCTCAGCAGTATTCTTATCCATCACAACCTTTTCTGTCCTGCTTGAGACTGCAGAGCCTCAGAATTGGACAGGGGAGGGGGTCTGCAACACCTGCCCCCCCTCCACTGGGTTTCTCTTAAACAACCTAGACAGAGAACTCAGCTTCCTGTTCCCTGGATGGCTTCTAAGCCACTTATTAGGCTACTACAACAGGCTGTATATGCTCAGTCAACTCCCCTGAAGTCCTGCGAGAACTAGCAGTTTTCTGCGACCTCAGAAGAACCTTGGGCTGTGCCTACAGCCTCTTTCCCCTACTCAATGCCCTGCCTAAACTGATGGCAGCTGTTGACAGTGACTGACGTAGGGTCTTTAAGGCCCACACTACATAACTGCTGTTGCAGAATTCCTCCTTCTTGCTGCTGTTATCCTGGCTGGCTTGGCTGCTGGTAGGTATGATTGAGTTGGAGCCTCAGGCCCATACAAGTTACTGCTGTTGCAACAGTTTCCCTTGATGCCACTCTCCTGGTGAGTTTCCCCTGTTGTCAGCACCACGGGTTCCCAAGTGGGCATCCTGTGGCTTCTGGGCAAGTTCCAGGATGGCTCTGGCAATGGGGGTGGGCCCACTCCCAGACAGTTGATAATGTTTGACTTTAAAAATTATTATACGACAACTTAGTTTTTTAATTTGAAATATTTTTCAAACCCTTGTATGCAAGGGGAAAAGGGAAAGACATTCCATGCCCTAAAATGCTTATAAATTCAAAGTCTTTTTAAAAAGCCTTAAAACATATTACGTGCAGAAAAAAATTGGTAGCTCAAAACAGTGAGTGTGGTTGATGGTAATGAAAACAAAGAAAAGCCCTCTAAACTGTTATTAAGCAATCATGTATAAATAAATCCATACTTAGTCACTTGTATGGGAAAGCAGACAGTACCTTTTAAACTGAAAAAAATACAGACCAGAGAATGAATCCTTTTGCCTTCTGAATGTATCACATCAGAAACACGAAGTTATGACCGGCTTAGAATAAGTGAAAATTAAATGAAATAATTACATATTATTATTATTACCAAGACAGACATGGCAGTACATACCTTTTTCTTTTTGAACTTCCAGCGTCAGACGTGGCAGAAGAGATCATACTGTCCCCATCCTCAATTTCATCTCTTCTAGCAAGCTCCTTTTTTTTTGCCTGAAAGAGCACAAATCCCAGGACTCAGATTCACTCTGCTGAATGCCCACAGAATGCATAAATATTAAATAGCTCCACAGATCAATAGCAAGTTACAGCTTAAAGATTTCAGTAACTAGTTACCCATCCAAACCAAAATTGTATTAAAATACTGACATGTAACATCTATTTTACTTTGGATTAGCAAACATTCAAAACATTAAATATAAACCTCTATTAAAACATTTTATTTGCTTTCAGTTACAGCTACCATGTTTAATTTCTACTTTATATGCACATCTCCAGGGCTAATGCACAATTTCTCTTCTTCAGTATTCACGGTCAGGGAAACAGAATTAGTTTAGCATAATTTATCCCACATTTAGCCTGTTAATCTGTATTCCCAGTTTAGGGCTGTTGAAAGGAATTCTCATGTGTAGGATAATGCTTCAAGTTAAAACACAGAAACAGTAATGTTGCATTTTCTGCGAAGCCTTAATATCACAAGACAGCAGGGTGCCAATGCAGATGTAAATGCACCAATACTAACTCCTACAAAAAAATGAGCTGAGAAACACAGCAAGAGTGAGATCTTACCTGCATAACCTGTTGCATTTTCAATACTCTTTTATAAATGGCTGAATTTGGAACATTGTAACGTTTGGCATTTTCAAACATCAAGTTGAGATCACATTCCAAGTGGTCAAGCGTTTCGTATTCATGGTTCTTCAGTTTTGTTCTGTAGAAGAGACAATCAATCTTGTTTCAGCACTGCAAAAGAAATCACTTTTTCTAAAACAGAATTTAACTGCTTAACAACTCCGAGCTAAGTCACTGAACCATCCATCCCCGTTCCCTTCACAGAACTGCTTCCCCCAATGTTCTCCCAAGAATAGAGCTTCAGTAGACAGAAAAGGAGGAGCACACAGCCTTGGTCAGAGAGAAACAGCAGCTTCCCATAGTTTACTTCTCAGCTCTTCCCAGGTGCAAAAAGACATCAGGAAACAGCAATGTCCCTGATACTATACAGTAGTTTTGAAAACTCTTCTAAACTGAGGTCTTGAGAAAGGAATCGATTATTTCAATTGTTAGGTGGATGCATGACACTGCTTCACTTGAAAATAACTGTTACCAAGCTTGAAAGAAGCCCATTTGGAAAAGATACCACTGCTGTCTATTCTGCTACCAGCTTTCTGATAATGAAACATTTTCTGAATATTTTACAGCTGATGACAACACAATGAAATGAGTAATGATGTAGGTCAGGTTGTGAAATTGTTTCCAAGAATTAATTGACTGTCTCACTTTATTTGGATCACAATAAAAACTGTATCACTGTGCTGGCATTTCAAGTAACGATTTCATATCATACATGGAATCTTCTCGCTTTTGTCTGTTATCAAGTTGCAGCCAACTTATGGAGACCCTGTAAGGGTTTTCAAGGCAAGACACATTCAAAGGTGGTTGGCCATTGCCTGCCTCTGCATCATAACGCTGGACTTTCTTGGTGGTCTCCCATCCAAATACTAACCAGGGCTGACCCTGCTTAGCTTCTGAGATGTGACAAGATTGCGCTAGCCTGGACTATTCATGTCAGTCTCTAAAAATAAGGAGTTCAAAATCTTTTTATATATCTACAGAGCTATAAAGAATAGCTGATTTGTGACTTAATTCCTCTCCCCCCCTCCTGCTCTTGCAGCCATTCAGGATTGAAGACAGTCACATCGGTTTTACCTGATTTGCTGCAATGAAATAGGCATTTTGATTTGTTGATAATAATCAGGATATTTTTTCTTGGAGGGCAAATGGAAAAAAGGTTCTGCGATGAGCTGACCCTGGTTGTTCCGGCAGTTTCTAACTGTATCATAAAGTTGATAGAGAGGACTGGAAGTATCCATAAAGGATGTAATACTCTCAGCTTCTGATTCTCCTTCTTCATAACGAGCAGCAGCTAGAAGCGGTGAAACAATTATACAATATTAGTGTGATTCTCTTAGACTGAAATAGAAAAAAATAATTATATTAGCTCCTTACTAAAAAGAACTTAACTACTTTCTCTCACCTGACTGGTTTCATAGCTTTAAAATAGGCAGGACCCTTTCTAAGTTTTGCTAATTGTCTTTTTACAAAGCAGCAAAAAAATTTGTATCAGCATTAAACTAGAAGGATCAGATATAGCCATATACTTCATAGGCAACCCAATCTCTAGATGGCAAAGGGGCAATCCAGATGAGGTCAGGAGCAGGGTATGTCGAATACACTTTAAATCTATTCACTGTGACACACAAGTGTGCAGCAAACTAGAAGCCACTATGCAAAAGCTTAAGGAAGTTGCCATCTTCCCCATTTTGGCAGTATTGGACCCCAAGGTTCCTTGGAACTGCACCCAAAACCAAGCCCAATGGGAAGTAAACACTAATACCATTTTTTAAAAAAGCTCCAATACAAGAAGGTCAATATCAGTCTATACTACTTTTTTATCCAAGTGAAAAGTTCTTGTTTTTTAATAGAAGAAAGTATATTCAGGGCACTGCAAAATTTCAGTAAAGGCTTTGTTAAAATACTGAAAAGCATTCTGTGCTGATTGTTCCTATCCTCCAGGCCAGTTCAAATGCTGAAAAACTGGAGTCATAGAGCATGGGTCTGCACACACGAGTGCAGCTAAAACAGCATCTGTCCCACAACATCCATAGTCCCAGGTGCCACTTCCTGGAGGATGATACATGTAACGTAGCTGCTGAGGAATTCATGGGACTGCACCATGTGGATGATTTTTTAAGCATCTGAATCATGTGCCATATCAGTGTTCTTGAGTCAGCAAAACTGTCTGTCATCCTAATACAGATTGTTTTTCAAAGATGAAACTTATCAGTTAGTGTTAAGTCATAATGAGGATTCAAAAACTTCAGCTAATCCTGAATTGTACCCACAACACTGCCTTATCATAGGCCACTTGAATGGGAAGTTCCCCATATCACACACAGTCCTCCAAGGAAAGAGAATGATGCATCTATCTTTGCTTTTACAGGATGCAGGCAGACCATCATCGCAATGGGGAGGGGCACAGAAAACCTTAACTTACCAGAGATATTCTAAACTGACTGAAGAGGTTGAGTTCCCCAAGACTGCTGTTTGACAAAATCTGGTTATTTCCCCAAACAATATTTTACTCTAGTGAACATCAAATTGCTCAACAAACAGACAAGCCTTTGAGGTGTAGTGGTTAGCGTGCCAGACTAGGAAATGAGAAACCCAGGTTCAAATCCCCTCTCTGCCATGGATGCTTGCTATGTGACCTAGAGCCAGTCACATACTCCCAGGCTATCCCCATAAAATGGAGGATAGGAGAACAGTGTGAGCTGTTTTGGATCCACACTAGGGAGAAAGGTGGTGTGTAAATGAAGTAAATAAACACATATTTTTATTTATGTATTTTTTGTTGAAAATGTTCTAATATTTTTAAATGATTGCCATCCAATCTGGAATCTAAAAGAGAGGTGTGTTCAGAATTCAATAAGTCTGCTTTGCAGGTCTCACAATATTTTTGCAATTCCTACCAGCCAGAACAGCATCTTCATCACTTTCAGATCCATATTGCAGTGCCATAGTTATTGCTGATAAACGATCACCTTGGACTGCTCTCTTGTTACTGTAAATGTTAAAAGAAAACAGCAGCTGAATGAAAAATCCTTTGTAGAAGAAAAACAAATGCACATTTAAAATATTAACTTGTTCAGAGCAAAATGGATAGACAACTTTGCATGTTTATTCTACCTTGTATCGCTTGACCCAATTATTAAACTTATACTCTGCTTTTTTTCTAAAAGCAGCTAATGTTTCTATCTTATATTTCATGGGATCTTCTGAAAATGAATTCAAATAAATCTGAATTAACAATGCTAATGAAACTGAGCAACTCATACTGGCTGTCTGTAGGATCAATAGCAATAATAAACAGATTATTAGAGAAATGTAGGTTATTTTCACCTTTACTAGCAAATCTCTTCTATACATGTAAAACTGTCTTGCTTTCAACTGATCAATTATTTTCCAGATGATATTTTAAAGGCATTCAGTTGAGTAAGATAGAAAAATCATTTAAAAGGTGGAAATATTCTCAAAAGCACTGCTTGATTTATTTATTTATTAGTTTTGATTTATATCCCACCTAGCCTGCCTAGGCAGGCTCAAGGTGACATACAACAAATTAAATAAGATAAAACACATATAAATACAACAGTTTAAAATTCCATATAACAATATAACTAAAGTGCAGATGACGAACTCTATAAGTGGCCCAAAATAGCTAGGCCTGTCCTAGTTTTTCTACATTCCAGTAGCGCAGGGCCATACTAGTCCAGTTTTTAGTGGCTCGTTCATCCGTGGCGGCTCCTAATTGAAGTCCTGGTAGAAAAGGTCCCACAGGGCCCTGATATCTTCCAGGAGCTCATTCCACCAGTGTGGAGCCGCCACTGAGAAGGCCCTGGCTCTGGTGACGGCCAATTTGGCATCTTTTGGACCAAGGAGAGCCAGGCGGTTTTGCGTCCCTGACCTCAGTGCTCTCTGGGGAATATATGGGGAAAGGTGGTCCCCCTCAGGTAGACGGGTGCCTGACCATATAGGGCTTTAAAGGTCAAAACCAGCACCTTGAAGCGAATTCAGTATGCTATAGGCAGCCAGTGCAGCGCCTTCAGCACAGGCTGGATGTGTTCCCAAATAGAGAGACCCAACAGCAGTCTGGCTGCTGCATTCTGCACCAGCTGCAGCTTCCGGATTTGGGACAAGGGCAGCCCCATGTAGAGAGCGTTGCAGTAGTCCAGTCTCAAGGTAACCATCGCATGGATCACCGTTGCCAGGTCATTGAGTTTGGGGAAGGGAACCAACTGCCTGATCAGCCGAAGATGGTAAAAGTCTGCCTTGGCAGTGGCTGCTACCTGGGCCTCCATTGTTAAGGCAGCATCCAGGAGCACTCCCAAACTCCTGACCCTTGGTGCTGGCATCAGAGGCACTCCATTAAAAGTCGGTAATGGGATCCCTACCCGACCCGCTCCGACCCAGGCACAGGATCTCCGTCTTCATCGGATTCAATTTCAATCAGCTCAGTCTAAGCCAGCCCACCACATCCTGCAGCGCCCAGTCCAGGTCTTCTGGGGTAGAGTCAGACTGACTGCCCAACAACAGATATAGCTGGGTGTCATCTGCATATTGGTGACACCCTAGCCTATGCCTCCGGGCAATCTGGGCAAGGGGGCACATGTAGATGTTAAACAACATTGAGGATAGCACTGCCCCTTGGGGGACCCCACAAACCAGTGGGTACCTTTGGGACATCTGCTCCCCAAGCACAACCCTCTATCAATCAGCCTCAAAACTCTATGGTACCATAGTTTCCAGGCTGATCGCTAGCGTTTCAGCCAGCGACGTGCCCAACGTGATGTTGTAAATTCTGGGTAACGTAATCACGCTTCATGAGCAAATGTCCCGAGCAGGGACCAACTCCCCCCTGCTATCAACGGTAAGTGACCTGGCAACCCTACAGAAGAACCTCTGATAATGTACATGTTTTCTTTATAGTCCTATGACTGAAAGTCATCATCAGTGAAGAAGCTCTTAATATTGTCTTACTGATATCTGAAGAAGGCTACATAGCTGTATTCCTGACTTATGGAAGTGCATTTTAGTGACTTAAAAACTTCCCTCTAAACAACCACACTAGGTAATTATACTATATTACTGTAATATTTCTGGTAAATGAATAAGCTTGTTCATTTTATTTCTTAAAATGTACTTTTAAACTGTTGCATATGCAAAGAAAGGCAGATCTGGACATGAGGTAAAGAACAAGGGCAAAATTATAAAAATGGATAGACATTTAGAAATTATTAGGACTCACCGGTAATATTTATTAGCAGAATTTCTCTCATCAGCCACATTGCCTTTACCCTGTGAGGAAGGACCCGTCAGCTTGGAAGCAGCCAAATTTGCAGTCCTTAATGAAGCATGAACAAGCAATAGAAAGTTAGAAAAAAGAAATCCACTGGAGAACCCAAATGACATAGTTAGGACATGGTTATTAAAATATTATAATAAGTTTTGAAAGGAAAATTAAAGATTCTCAGCCACTGCATTTTAGTGAAAAGTGCTGCAGTAAATTTTATTAAATTTTATGCGAGGAGTAATTCATTCTAAGTATGGCAGAATCTATGTTCAGTGCTAAAAGACAACAAGTGTGCTCAGAAGTAAGCTTCACTGATTTCACACTTCCCAGAAGGAGGCAGATGAAAAATAGAGCCTCAATTTTGGTTCTGCCTTACAAGCAGTAAAAAAAATTAAAAATGCAATTTTTAAACTGGAAAAATCCAAATGTAGCGTATAATGAAATAAACCATACTCTTAACGTGTACCTGCCTGTTTTGTCAGAAGCCAGAGATGCAAGTAAAAGCAACACTGGGAGTAATTTTTAAGTAAATCATAATTTGAGTAGCAGAGAACTGACAAAGGTGGATTAATATTTCACAGTTTATAAAAAAATGTTATTGAGGTAACTAATTAACAAAAGCTGTAGCATTTTAAGCATTCCAAGATATTAAGCAAATAAAACCTATGGAATTTACAGCACCTCCACACACTGAAAAGAAAAAGCTGTCACCACATTTAATTAAAACAAAATGATAACAGCAGGATATTAATCCAAATGGATACCATAAAATCTATTCATTAGTGGAAAAATTTTTTGACATAAGGAGGTATATGGTGGGGGGGCGTCATAATGTCATTTCAGTTTCTTAACAAAACCTACTAGAAGGAGCCTCATCAAGTAAGGTGTGAGATGAAAAGATCAACAGTATGAATTATAGGAATTTTTCTAACAAAAATTAACTGTCAAGCATTTTCCACTATCAGCCTTACAGTCTACTCTATGTGTGTTTCCTCACTGAAACAAGTAGACTTCTACCTAAGGAAGTGTTCACTGGATTGCAGCCTTATTCTTTGTAAACACGATCGCAACCTATATTTTGAATTGGATCCCACCCCCTTTTCTGCTCAATCTCTTCTGGTTCCCTCCTCACTGTACCCACTGCCACTTGTTATTTTTGTACACACAGGTCCCATTATCCCTGGTACTGTCTTTCTGGTGGTCAAAAGGAACCCATCTTCTCACTTTCACAAGTGGAAAAGCTGAAAAGATACAGCCCAAGATAATGCAGTATGGAATTTTGTGGCAGTGCTGATGAACCTTCTGAATATAACTAGCTGAACTGCACCAATTTCAGAGATGCAGAGCAAGCTGAAAGGGCTTCAGGGGATGCTTGCTAAGCTGCTGTGATACTAAAGAAGGCCTGACCATGCATGAGGGCCTACATCATAGAAAAAGAGGAGGTACGGATATGAGAAGACAGCAAGCCAAAGGAAACTGAGTTGGAGAGGAGGTCGTAACAATAGGGTTGCACTTGATGTTCATCTAACGGTCACCTGTGAATCACACATGGAACTATGTAGATGCAAGCCAGCTGTGAAAGTTTCCATACATCACCTGAGCATGAGGCACGCCACTCTCTCCTATTTTTACACTTGGGTTACATGAGAAGGTATGGGCGTGGCCCTTTCCCTCAGTCCTCCTGAGCTGCTGCAAGAGTTCCCCAGCCACAGGGCTGAGACAGACCACAGATATGCCTGGGTCTTCTTCCCCTGGGGTGGCTGCACTTTCCAAGATCCCTTCTGGTCAGCCAACACCTGGGTGTTGTCTCAGAAACTGGAGAGGAGGGGGGCTGACAGCAACCCGGGACCCCCTCTGTCCAGCCAGCCACCTCTCCCCTGAGCCCGCTTCAGCGGGAAGGGTGGAATAAAAGTGAAATTAACAATAAATAAATACATACATACATAAGTCTGGCTCTTCCTCCCCAACCCTCCTCAGGCCAGCTTAATAAAAGCCTCCCTGGGGACAGGCCAACCCATTGCCCTGCAAAATAGGGTAGGAGTTTGCGAGGGAGTAGCATCCTCCTCCAATGGTCTCCCCCCCAAGGACTCTTGCACCACAGCCTGCCCCAACCCTGTTCCCCAGGCCCAATTGGCCTATCTCCTCATGACCTGGGCCAGCAATCTCCTACAGCCCCACCTCCTGTCCAAAATCAGTGGTGAGGCTGCCTGATGCAGCCTAGAGTGGCTCTGTGCCTCTAGCTGCCAGAGTAGGCTGCTCAGGTGGTTGACTGCTGCCACTGCCTCCTGACTGGCTCCTGACAGTTCTACTGTGGCTGCTGGCCGCAGGTAAGCTGGTGACGTCTGTTTCAATGCCCGAGAAGCCAAGGTAAGTGGGGGGTCAGGGCCCTGCCCCCAGACGTATAGGAGGGAGAAATGTGTAGCTGCACAGATAACCATTGGACGAACACTAATTACAAGTAAGCGCAATCTTATTTTTACCATTATAGTCTCTGTGAAGTCTCACATGGGAGACTGGCAAGCTCACTTATCAAAGACAGCAGTTGTGGGCTCCAAGGTGAACAGCACATGTAGATCTTGCTAATCCTACCTAAAGATATGTCTGTAACATTTAAGCATTGATATGAACTATTATTTCATAGATTTTTTTTTTCCTAAAGAGAAAATATCAGTAATTTTATCTACTTTTATCTCGTTTACAGTACCTGGCTCGGAGACTTGATTTGGTCAATTCCGAATGCTCAATTTCTGCCTTTTTCATATTAAATATTTTTTTAATTGCATTTGCATCCTGTTAAAGAAAATATCCTGTATTGAAAATAAGCTAAACTAGTGAAGCAATATAGCAACAAGAGGTATATGGGGAAAGTATCAGGCTCAACATCTGAAACTGAAAAAATTGTATTTGTACAATAATATTTTTTTCTCTTCATATCTACACTAGTATACTAAAACATATGGCTAATAAAATGGTATAAGTAGCCAAGTTGTTCCATCTCAGGAGGGTTTTTCTATTCATTAATGGAACTATGTACTATGGAACTATGAACTATGTTCAAAATCAAACTTGAAACAGAGGAAGCCAATACATCTTGCTGGAGAAGGATCTAAATAATGTTGAGTTTACCTCCTGTTGGAGACTTATACCATCTCTTAACTGATTTACACTGTTCCCAGATTTCTAACTCATATAGCTCCTGAACAAGCACGCATACTGATTAGTTGCTTTACCAAATTAAAATACAGCTGGCTGCTTCTAAATAGAGCCACACTATTCAGCATAATATTTAGTGCAATTCAGAAGTATTCTACTCTACAGAATTTGTGGGTTGGAACCTGTGCTCTATCAATGGATGATGGTGATGGTCGCAGATCTTTCCCACATTACCCTCCCCACCGCAGCCGTTTCTGACACAAGGAAAATTTAATTCCAGATCTGAGGGGCTTGTGTTGTCTAACAGCCACAGTGGAACGGAGGAAAGGAACGCTGCTGCTGCTGCTGCTGCTGCTTCTGTCAGCACAGCTTGCACCTTCTCGTCATGCCAGTCTCCTGACCTGAGTGGCTATTAAATTGTGCAATTTTGGGAATAAACGTTCCTGGGATCAGAAAAGACTGCTGGATGGTAGGTGGTACTGGAAAAATCTACGGCTATTTCATCAATGGACATTAGAATCCAGCCTGTATTAGACAGAAATGCAACAGATAGTAATGGTGACATCAAGTACTCCTGTCAGGCTCTGTACACACACAGCAAGATGACTTGAGGGCTAAGAGCCCAAACTTTTGAAAAACAAGGGGTGGTTGTACAGAATAGTATTGTTCCATGACATGACTAGTAAATGTCCATGCTGTATGGCTGGCACAATCTAAAAATCAGCAGCATGGTAACTACTACATCAATATCATATTTATTTGTTAAAAGTAATTGTGACGTCCAGTGGCCTCAGACCAGGAGAGACCCTTACTTTTGCTCCAATAGGGGTCACACCTCCCAGGCTCCTCCTTGGCCACAGACACTGCTTAACCATACAAGTTGTTCCCCTTTGGCATAGGTTCCCACCCCAGTTTCCCCCGAACCTGGTGGTCACTCCCTAACAGTTCACTTGAGAGCTGCTCCCCCCTCAGAGTTCTCCATATTATAGTTGAATTTGTCCATTCCACCACTGTCTGGCCCGCTGCTTTAAGTCCGTCCATCAGGTTACAGGTCTTTGGGCTGCCACTCAAACCCACCGCCCAGTTCACAGTCTGCTGGGCATCACCCTCTCCCTTGGCTGGCTTCCAGTTTTGTGCTGCATCCCCACAGCAAAGGTCCCAGCATGCCTCCATGGCAGCTTCCCCCCAGGCACCTGGCTGACTCTGTCACCACACCCAGGCTCCTGGCAGCCCAGTGTCTTTCAGGAGTCCAGCTGCTGCCTCCACCACTGATGCACACACAGTCACTCCTGCCTCCCTTGAACTGCCAGTTGTCACCACTGTTGCTGCCTCCAGGTCCTCCCTCTTTGGGCCTGCCATCTCCAGCCTTTCACGCAATCCTCCCCTGGCCCTTTCCTCGCTGTTTTTAAAATCCTGCAGCTGACTGCTTGGGCTCCACCCAGTGTGTAGTACAGAGACACAAGAAACTAAATGTTGCATTACTAAACTCTAAAAACATTTTAAAACTAACCTTGAATACTTGAGACCCAGGCTCATTGTAGGTTTTGGCATTCTTAACTAAAAGGTCTATGTCCTTGGCCATTGCATGAATGCTTTTATAACTTCCATTCTGTAATTAACACAAATAAAACAAAAGAACAAATTTACAGCTTGTTTTCCTAATGTATAGGTGTTAAGAATATATATAACACAATTGTAAAAAATTAAATTAGCCTCTCTGCAGTTCTGTCATTTACTTTGATGCCAGCAATTAGGAGAAACTAATAATTTTTGTAACATGAAAACCACTGTGGATGAGTTTAATGATGAATACTAATGTATAAACATTAATATTATTACATAAATTGGCACCATAAAGTAAAATAAATTAGTGCAGAAAATTCTTATTCAACAAAGTTTACTAACGGAGTCCAAGTATTTTTTTATAAGAACACTATAAATCAGTGGTAGTTGGCCTGTGCACTGAATCTGAATTTTGCTCATGGATGGGAACATCAGTTGCTCATCTACTCCTTTCTAGTAAAAAGACAAAGGAGGCTTTGTTTTCACCCCACACAACAGCTATAGGAGAAACAGCCATAAACTCACTATATGGGCTGCACACACTGCCTGCAGGTCCTCTCCCATTGCCATATACAGAATTCAATGGCCACAAAGCCTTGCAAGTTAGTTTAGGATTAAATGTATATTAACTAAGAAGGTATGAACTAAGAAGTTATTTAACAAAGTCTAATCTTCATGTTCTGCTGCCACTTCCTGTTTTTAGCCCCCAGCTGCTGTTATTTCTCCTTCACAAAAGCACTGGTGGGACAGCAGTTTTCAGCAAAGTTCCAGCAGGCAGAGAGATGTTTAATCCTTCCCTAGCTCAAATTTTCCCCATATAAACTACTTTTCTCATAGTCAGTGATCTGGACCTGTGTACCTATTGCAAACATAGGCTCAGGAGAAACTGACTGCAAAGGGGAAATTACACAAGGAACTGAGGGTAAGGAGGGGGGGGGTAATGCATCCCTCTTCCCACCTGCAAGTACTCACTAGCATACTGCTTCCTCCCAAAACTATTTTGCAGTGGGATTAAAGACATAAGGTTATGGTGGACCAAGCTGCATTCCTCATACCAGCCTGATAAGAATAATTCTCTCTTTTCCAATGCTAACACACATAGCAGCTTTACTGTACAAGAAGCAAAGATTTCCTTTGCAATCATTTAGAAACAGAGGCTACAAAGATCAAATAAGATAAATGCTGATTTGGAGCTCCAGAAAGATGTATTTTAGTGAAATAAAACAAATAATCTGTGCAAGAAGAGACTGAGGTAAAAATGTAATTAGAATAACATCTATAAGTTATATATACTGCCTACTAATTCAAGAATATGGCTTTTCCACAAGCTCAACTTACTCCTGATATTCTTGGTAGTCAATACACTCGCACTGGAATCAGCAAGGGCACAGAGCTTCCACACGTCTGCCTCTCCGTCCCTGCATTTTCACTACTGTGAAATCAGTTTATTTTCTTCTGCATGTGCCCTCAATAATCAGGATTTTCAAGGAAGGGCACTGTCATCTTTGGTGTCACAGCACCCCCCTTTTTTAAAAAAGGCACGAAAAGACTGGCAAGTTATGACAATGCAGGCGAGTTAAGACAATAGTCTTAGCAGTTTCTCTGAATTCCCACCTTTCATTGAAAAAAATAAATAAATCTGTAGCCCCCTTCCCTCATGGATATATGCCTTTTTCTTTATATCTCTGTGACGGAAAGGGCTAGAGACTTCCTTTTTTTAAAATGAAAGCTGGGAATTCAGAGAACCTGCTAAGCCTATTGTTACAATGCTCCAACGATAGATTGGTATTTTAGTGCCATTCAGAGGGGGAGAAGAGGGAGTGGTTTGCCCACAAGAGTCCAAACATCAAACAGTGCCACATTAAAAAGGTGCTTTAAAATAAAAAACTTGATGTTGCCTGATCTTAAGGTAGCTTTACTATTGCTGACCTCTGACACAGATATTCTGTATAGGAAAACCACACCTAAAGTGCCACATGCAAAAAGGACACATTTACTTCATTGCATGATTGGGGAGCTGAGGCCAATTAGACACATGCGTGAAGCAAAACAGACATGCACATTCAGAGTTTTCCTATTCAAAAACAATGCCTTAGTATCTGAAAAGCCCGTAGCCTAGTACAATGTCAACAACAAATGGCAAGAGAGCATAGAAACTGCTCCACAAAATACATACTCCACTCCTCATTAATTTTGCTGAAAATGTCAGATATGATAAGTGATCCAGATTGGGTCACTGACTGCCATCACTGAAGATGCAAATCACTGAAGATGCAAATCATGTCTCAAGATGTATGTTTCAAGGGACATGCTGCACTCACTAACCTAAGCAGACATTTGCTCCTGAATAAACCGTCACATTGCTTTAAAATCCATTACTATACGTATTTAAACATTTCTACATCTCCTTTGTATACTGTATTTAAAATGTTATCCTAAACCTTTTTTACCTTACCTGTATTCTCTGGGCAATAGTCTTCAAATCTATGGGCTCCTTAATTATTGCATAATAGTCAGGATATTGCTGAAAAACAAAGATTATACATCCAAGTTATCGCAGTTGAAATGTGTATTCTATTGCCAGCTACAACGTAAGTTTGTCCAAATAAAAAAAGCCATTCTCAAACACAGGGCAGGTACATGATCTTACTGTTGTCATCCAACTTTTGTTAATTTCAAAGGGGGTTCTATTCAAAATTGCTAGCTTAAATTCAAAAACATGCATCCTTACTCACCACTTTGGAGGGAAGCTTCTGAAAAAGCTCACTAATGAGGCGGCCTGATGGATTTGTGGCTACAACTACGGCCTCGAGAAGCTGTTCAAGAATCTCTTTTAAATAACCTGGAGAAGACTAGCACAACAAACAATAGTGGAAACATTACAACTGCATTTTTATACCAGCTGTTAAAGACAGGTTTTCCTCTTCTATGAATCAAGGCAAAACAGCAATATAAACAGTAACCAGCTCGTTGCTGAGCAGTCTGATGGAGCGTATGTTTCAGAATAAACAGCATACCGGCATAAACAGCTGTATGAATACATCAATACCAATGCTCCCTCTAAGCTATGGAGTCTTGTGAGCAAAAACTCTGCTTTGTGAGCTATTGGCATTAAAGTTGTGAGTAAGTGATTTGGCTGCTGCATAAATTAGTTTGCTCTGGAGCCATCCTTCCTGAGCTAAGACAAAAATGTCTGAGCCAGAGGCTAAAAAACTGTGAGCTACCTCACACTAACTCAGCTTAGAGGGAACACTGATTCAATACAGGTATTTATAAAAGAAAAATATTTAGATGAACCCAGCACAGAATGCAGTTTTTAAACATGTGCATATGCACAGAGAGTTTAGTCAATGACCTCATAACAGACAAATGAAAATAATGTTTCACATTAGAATGGCACAACACTAAACTTTCTTACATTTGAAACATTTATAGGTTCTTTACAGTACTCACACTTACTATTTCAGAAATTGTCCCTTGATTGTCATGGCCATCCTCCTCTTCCTCCTCCTCCTCAGCATCTCCCTTTTGAACAAATTCATTTTTTGTGCGTAGATATAAATCCCATAGTTTGCAGGCTGCCTTATATTCGGGAGAATCTGGCTGTGTGAAAAAAGCAATGGATCTCTGTTTGTTAATCAATTTTAACATTCAGGTATTCAAAGTTATAATTGATTGATGTATAACTCTCCCCAGAAGTGAGCAGTTACCAAACTACTGTACAGAGAAGTTTGCCTTAGACCAATGACCTGACTTAATATATCTAGATCAGTACTGTCGGCTCTGCTCAGCAACAACTCTCCAGGGTCCCAGGCAGAGAGAAGTCTTTGCCAACACTTGCTACTTGAGATCCTCTAACTGAAGATGCCAGGGACTTAAGCTAATACCATCCAAATGCACAGCATGTGGTTTTACTACTGAGTCACAGCTCCTCCCCAAATGACAGAAAAAAATCTACCTACAAATAATTGAGATATTCCATATATAAAAGTCACACTATGCATAGGAAAGAGGCAATGCGTAAGTTACTTTTCATCTACAAAAACACAGAATACATTATGAATAAACTTTAGAAGGTTAGCAGTAATCAAATCAAGGACGGAATCCTCTCTTCTCCCCCCCCCCAACTTTTGTATTGAAAAATTCAAGCACAATCCATTGACAGAATATGCAAATAATGGCTTTTTTAGAAAAACACTGTCACCTTATAGTAGGATTTTGCATTATTAAATAGCAGCTGAAAGTCAGCAGTTAGCAGGTTCACATCATCATATTCTTCCATTTTTAGTTTTTGTTGGATTTTCATTAAATCAATAGGCTGAGAAACCACTTCATAGTAATCTGGCTGATTTCTAACACAATAAAAAAGGTATTAAATAGAATTATTTTATGCAAAATGTATAGTATCCAACAACAAGCAAGTGTAAAACTGTACTGTAAAGTGAAAGTAACATTTTGCCATACTTTCCTTCTACCACAACCCTATATTCATGATTTTATATCGATTCAACAGAATATAAGCATAAGAACCTACTCTGTTCATGATGTTATTTTTATAAGAAAAGTTGTTATAAGAAAAATCTAAATGCTTAAAGAATTTCATGTGGGAGAACTTTAAAACATACAGCACAAAGTGTTGAAAGATGACACAGACAATAAAATGTATACTCAATGAAATCATTTGACTGATTAGGAAGCATGGTAATTCTAGCCCCTTGTAACAATGGATGAGATTTTTGTTTAAAATATTTATTCCCTGCCACCATACAGTTTTCCCACTGCAGTTTACCATAACTTTTAAAAAACAAAATACAATACACACTTACCTTCGTTTGGGAGCTCTAATGAAAAGCTCACACAGAAGCCTCCCTTGTTCATCTTTGTAATCTCTGATTGTATTGTATAATTCATGACACACAGCAATCTAAAGAGCAAAATGAGCAAACAAATTTAAAACCCAGTATACCCACTGATATCTCAGGAAAATGTATTATTGTAAACACTAAGCATTCAAGGCGTTTCAAATACATTCCTGGGATCAAGTGATTAATCCAGGAAACAGAATTACAATCCTCAAATTACAGATTACAGGGGAGGATGAGGGACAATGGCTCGGATTAAAGACACCTGCTGAACCTGGTTCATAGCCCATCCTCTTAATCATCTCAGTATACTAGCTTTTGGCAACAAAGCCTTGGAAACCAAAAGCAGGCAGACTTATACTACAACCATTCTCTCATGGAACAAGTAAACATTCACATGGCCTGCTTAAAAGTTTGGTTTCCACTGTTATTGATGGAACATCCTAACAACAATTTAATCTGATGATAGTCTGGAGGAGAAACAGCAACATCTCAGATACTGCTAGGCATGTTAATTCTCAAACTTAAGTATTCTAACTTACATATAAGCACAATTTCTTTGCTAAAGGAAACTTAACTAACATAATACATTATAGTCTCTGCCCTGCTAGCAGCCTGTCCTGACAGGTCTGAAAGACTTTTCATATACCCTTCCTTAGCAAATCTGGAAACACAAGGCAGGTGAAATAAACGCAGCTATAGCAATTCCAACATGCATCAGTATTTCCTGCTAGGACATGATATCATATCACCCTTATATGAAAATTCTTTATAGTCTCAAGAATTTTAGTATGTTTTTTATTACTTCTTTTTCCCCAGTTGCAAACCAGATTACTCAAGAAGCTAGGATGTTATGCAGATTTATTTAATAAGTATTAAGTACTTACTGGATCAACTGTTGGGAGGTTGGAAAGCCGTCTCCTCTTTCTACTCGGGCCTGGTGTGTTTGTGGAGTGGTGACCATCATCAAAATCTCCTCCACTGACACTGCTGGAAGGAGAGGTAGCCCTTCGCCTCTTGGAACCCATGGAATCCAACTTCTTCTATAATAAAGAAAAACATTCTTACACTTGAGGCTATCAAAAATCATAAAGGATGAAATTAAAACTACAGTTCTTTTAGACCCTATAGAGCTGGAATATGTCACTGCAATGCTATAATAGCATGTGACTAAAATCTCCTCTATCATTTTCCATGTGATCTGATTTTAATGCCAATTTTATCACTTTATTATCCAAGCACATTTATAAGAACAACAAAAAGATGATGGCATGAGTATTATGACCACCACAACAGCGAAAGCTCAAATCTTGTTGTGGTGCTCCTTTCTGTATCATAAATTTTAACATGAATGCAACTAGTATGTTTCAGTAGCACCACAGGCAATGGAGGGGAAAAAAAGGATAACATACATAACATCTGTTCTCAGATCAAACAAGGTGTAAAGTCCATTACAGTTTCTGCAGTGGTCTCAAATACCTGAGAATGAGCCGGGTCCTAATAGCTTATGGGCAAAAGAAAGCTTCTTTCTCTTGGTCAGTGACCCAGTGTCATTGCCAATAATTCTGACTGAATGGCAACCAGCCAATTACAAATGAACTAAATTTTTAAAAACCCACCTTGACAAACCTTTATTATCTCAAATATTAGCAGGAATATTTCTAAACAGAATCTACATCTACATAAGGCATGAGCTATTTATCAGCTACCTCTGTTCAAGCCATTTTTAAAGAGAATTACTTGTGGTAAAACTAACAATTAAGCAAGTGTGCACAATTTATTTTATTTTATTGTCTGTACTTCAGACTGTCAGGTATTTGACAACCCACCTGTTTTTGTAGGCAAACAGTGCAGATAATTTTCCAAAACATTGAAATTTCCAAGAGTATGATCTGATTTAGAATATCGATTTTGACTAATACTTACTAAACAAATTTGAAATACACTCATGTTAATTTTATGTCCCAACAGCAACAATTACTCGAACTGAAATATTTGATTACGGGAAAAATAGTGCTTTAAATGTTCTATGCAAATAAATTTAAAACCATATGTGGAAATTATTTTTATTGGAATAATACTTTTTAAAAATTAATCACAATATACCACATACTTCCCTTTTGCTGTTTAAGTAAAATACCAGACACTGAAAACTGTTTATTCACTGATTTTACCATATCCAAAGAACTGTGCCCGACAAGCCATGAGCAGGGCTATCTACTCATCTATAGCAAAAGAATTTAATTATTGTCCATGAAAGTAATTGTGACACTTCATCACTTCTTAATTCCATATCAGATTGGTGATTACACTATCTTTACCAACATGCGAGAGGAGACATATAAATAAGAATTTTGGTTTTGGCTTTGATATGATCTGTACAGCCAATCAATAACTTAATTTTTACAGGGATTATTATATTATTTGAGTTCTGATCCCCCAAGAAATCAGTATACATGTATACTCTCACACAATTCCTAGGGATAACCACCTGAAACAACATTAATTGCAACTCTGAAATGGATAACCTTGCCTAATATTATATGGCCACTAATTGCACAGCACTGCTGTAAAAGCATCTTAAAGTTCAAAAATATTGTTTAGAAACCATCTGCTTTCTAATCTAAAACTCTGAGCAGAAGAGATAAAAAAATGTTTGAGATATTGGTTACCCCAGTTAGGAGAAAGACAGAGAGCTGGATCACACATCACATCAGCCAAAATAATGTTTCTACAGCTGTGTTCCATCTCTTCAGTAATATGCACTAATTGCATTGACCACACAATTTAGCATTGTCACCTTTCTGTGGCCCATCAGTGAGAGCTAATTATGTGGACTGTGGATGGAGAAATTCACTACATATTAATTTATTTAATAAATTTATTTTGTTGTTACATGATAAGAACTTCTAGGTATTGCAGCAGAAAGGAAAAGAACTGGCTACGGAGATACCACTTTGAGTAATAATTTCCTATTGTCACATAATACATAACCTGTGTCTAAATTTACATCCCGTATTAGATTCAAGGAAAGTAATTGTACTGTAACTTTGAAATCAATGGAGCTTAATTTAATTATAATTAAAAGTAACTTGATTTCAACAGAACAAATATAACTCTCTATCAGGGAATAACTCATTATTCCCATATGGGAACATGTCCCATGAAAGTCTAGCAGATGGGAACTTCCAAAAAGTACAAAGTTTGAAAACTGAAACACTGCATTTTTTCCACTGCAAGCAACATATGAAGAAGCTCTCAAGATATTTCTTACAAATTATATAAGGTAGACATGAAAAAAAATGTCTTTGAGATTGAAGGAACCACCTCCAAAAATAAACAAAACATTATTGGCTATTTAATTATACTTTTGGTATAACTGAAGGATGCTGAGGCCATTATGCATGCAAAACTAACTGACTGGAGTTGTTCACCAAGCCTGAAGAACAGGAAACATGGCAGACATTCCATAAATACTAAAAGAAATAAATTTGGTGTAATATGAATTTTAACAACCATCTCTATCTCTGAAACATATACAGTGTCAATCACTGCCTCAATATGCCCACAAAGCCAGGATGGGAAAAATATTTCATTTTTTTACATCCAGCATCAAATTTTTAGATTCATCAGTGACTCACCCTATCTTAAATGACTGACAAAACATTCACGGACGTCATTCTATTTTATTCACTATATGGCAATTTAACCAGATTCCAATAAGGCATGTTCAGTCCCTAAATAAACTGCAAATCCAAACCTTCAGTGTCATTCCAATTAACTTCACATTGAAGTTTTAAAAGTTATCCTTAGTCTGACATCAGTGGGTTAGAAAGTTTGTATTTCATACTGAGAAAACAGGATTAACTACAAAGTCAAGAGTGAAGTAGGTGAACAAGAAAGATTTGTCATGTGAAAAAGGCTGAAATGCATGGAAGAGAGGGACAAAACAGTACACACATTATCAGTAAATTACCAGATTTACCAGAGTACAACCAGCACCACGAAAAGCCAATCTCCTCATAATGTCTGTTAGGCAAGTAAAGAAACTGGGAAAAGGCAAATCCGTAATGCACCAATTCAGCAGTATTAGTACAGCCAAAACTGAAAGAGAAGACAACAAATGAAAGGGGAAAAAAGAACAGGAAACAAAGAGAAGAACAGGTAAATTAAGAAGAATGGTTTTGGAAAGACCTTACCATAAAACACAGGGGAAGCAAGAAGTCAAAGGCAAAACTCCTATTAATTTTAATAGAGCAGGACTACAGCGATAACATTCACATAATTCCAAGAATAATCATAATACTATGGAATTCACTGCCTGTTTAGCACAAGCACAGAGAGTAGCTCAAACATTTCATTACAAAGACATTACTGATGGGTGTGCAAAGTAAAGTAGTAGGAATTCAAAGTTCTAAAGAATAGCAAGGTCTAGTAATCGTCCAGATCAACAAGAAAGTTATAAAGTAATTGTGTATGCTAAAAAGAAAACCCTGCAAGTTAACTAAACAAACATACACATGTGTGTGCTATGGGCTGTCAAGTAACCTCCAACTTATGGCGACCCTATGACCTCCAAAAGGTCCTATAATTAACAGCCTTGCTCAGTCTTGCAAACTGAAGGCCGTGGCTTACTTTATTGAGTTAATCCATC
The DNA here is from genome assembly GCA_029375565.1 of Gekko gecko. NCBI lineage: Eukaryota > Metazoa > Chordata > Lepidosauria > Squamata > Gekkonidae > Gekko > Gekko gecko. The sequence continues at coordinate 98,221,796 of JAPDNY010000002.1, read as the reverse complement.
TCATCTGGGATCTTCTTTTCCTATGGCCTTCAACTTTTCATAGTCTTGTCTTCTCACAAACGTTTATACCTATCACTAAGCAGACCTTGAGAGGAACACCATTTAGTCATGAAATAAGGAGACACCAATTTGCTAACAACACCTCTACTTTTCTTCTGCATCTGAGCCAGGAATGGCAATCGATTCCCTCAACAATAACAAAAAAACTCTATTCTATGCTGCTGTAAATGGGATAAAGAACAAATACCTTGAAAATGAATACAAACTAATACAGAGCTGGTAATGATATAAGGTTCACATGATTTGAGAATGGTGAATTTACTTGTCCTAAACTGGAACACACAGTCCCTTGGAAATCTATGTGCAGTGTGAAGATGTCCCCAGACCTTGCTCCAGAACTTACCAATGGCAGCAGGAGGTAGGAATACATTTTAGCATCAATTCTGAATGAGACAACTGTGACCTTTTCCTGGTGATCTCCCTGTCAGCACCCAATCGCACTGGTAAACTTGACTGGATTGCTTTACACATGTGGCTTGTATTTGTCTAGAATGCAGTGGCCTGTGTTTAACTAACTAGAAGTGGCAGGAACAAAAATATCCTAGTCCTAGCCCAACTAGACCAGCTTCTGGGCTCAGTTTAAGGTACTGGGAAAGCCAGTTTGGTGTAGTGGTTCAGAGCGGAGGACTCTAATTTGGAGAACTGGGTTCAATTTCCCGCTCCTCCACATGAAGCCAGCTGGATGACCTTGGGTCAATCACAGTCCTCTCAGCCCAAAGTATCAACCTAGCTCACCATAAAAGGTGCTAGAGTTTTAGGCTGCCAGACAATGTTCAGATCTCCTGGCTATACTGCTATATGATAATTAATTAAGATACTGGGCTTTACCTTTACATTACTAATTATTCTGGGCCTGCTCAGCTCCCTCACACCAAGCTCTGTTTTGTGTACTTTCATTTGAAGAGATAAGATCTTAAGAGGGAAAAGAGTAAGATAGCAACTAATCTCTGTGACAGACTTCCAGGTAATGAGTAGCAGCTTTTATCTCAATAATCTTTCTAGGATGTTGGTTGGCTGTGAAACTGATTTTATTTCCATCAAGTTGCTGTTTTATTGCTTCAGGATTTTAATGTTTCTACTGTTCATCACTTTGGATACATTAATTAGTAAACCAACTAATGTATTTCTAGATAAATAAAACAGGAATTGACTTCTTGACAACATGGGAAATACTTTTGTTAACACAATTAAGTAGATCTGGATGTATGCTTGCAGAATGGAAAAACAGTAGTCAACATTCATATAAACAGCAGAAGTCAGATATCATCTCATTCATATTTATACATAGTCCTCGGTATAGTGGAGAGGGCATGAGAAGCTATAACACTCTCCCCCCTCACAATGAAGCACAGTACCCGCCGTCTCCATAAATCAGTTGCTGTTGATCACATACATTTTTATTAACTCAAAAATAACTATCCAAGTCTCCTACAAATAAATTGGTGACAATGTTTTTTCAAATAAAATTGCTCTTTGAAGAGGTTTTTACTACAAACACTTGACTATTTTTAATCTCTGAAGAAATAACTTGTATTTCTGTCTTTATTAGGCTTAATGGAGGTAATTTCATACCACAGAAAACTGTTGCTTGGTTAAACCACAAATTTGACAGTGGACTATCACTTTTTATTTTTATACAGCAACAATAATGTACATTATCATGAAGAAAGGTGATCAGCAGTTCTACTACTGACAATTTATAGTTCCATAGGAACAAGATTTACCCTTTCCAAGGAGATAGATTAAGATGGGTACCTGCGTTAGTTTGTCTGTATCAGTAGAAAAGAGAAAGATGGGTTGCCATGTTAGTCTGTCTATAGCAGCAGAAAAGAGCAAGAGTCCAGTAGCACCTTAAAGACTAACAAAATATGTGACAGGGTATGAGCTTTCGCAAGTCACTGCTCACTTCACAAAAGGTCCTACTCTGCCACATATTTTGTTAGTCTTTAAGGTACTACTGGACTCCTGCTCTTTTCTACTACCCTTTACAAAGAAGAGCAGTAACACAACTCAGAAGCCCAATTTTGTCAAAAAATGTCAATTTTGCAGCTTGTCTATATGCAAAATGTATAATTTAATACAGATTTCAAGCTGTTACAGTTAGCTTTATGGTTCAATGTCAAAAAGTCCTTGCAATGAAGGCTAACACTTCTTATGTATGGAAATAATTCATTTAAAACAGTCCAAACATCAATAATTAATTTCCCCCTAAATACCTGTTTATTTTACAGGTTTTCTATATCTTAATAAAGAAATTGTGAGAAATTAACACAAAGGACTTTACACAAATGTATTTGTTAAAATACCATGAGCATAATTCCTGCCTCATTTCATCTTGTTTGTCACTGTTTCAAAACACCCAGTATAACTCTCTCGGACAAGCATAGTCTGTCATTTTGTTTAGTAAAAAATTAAGATATGAACTAAAGGAAAATAGAAATGTCAGCGCAAATATTACTCTTATTACTGAGTTAAGGAGTCTTGTTTCGAAGCTTAACTCAAGAGAGGAAGAAAGAAGGAAAAAACGCTCATTGCTTTTTACAAGTGCAGTTGCCCCGTTCTGAACCACTGCGAAAAACATTATACCATACCACGAGGAAGTTTATGGTGCAGGTTGTTCAATGGTTTTAAAATGTCAGATTTTCAAAAACACTTTTTTAAAAGGGGACAGAAAAGGCTACACAAAAATAAAGATGAGTAAGCCACAAGTCAGAAATCGGAGGTTTGTAAAAGTATAACTCAAAGAGAAAGAGGGTTAGTAGGTCAGAAGCAGTTCAGGGTATGGGACGGCCAATCTTTTGGGATAAGGGAAGAAGAGGTCGGTGAAACAGGAGGATAGGGCAAGCCGCTTCCCCGGTAGGAAAGGCGAACAGTTCTGCGCTTTGGGGAAGAGACCCCCGCCCGTAGTTTCCGCGGCCACACAAAGGGAAGCCGCCTCGGCCTCCTGCCTTCCCTTGAGCGCCGCTTTCCACGCTCAGCCGAGCCGAGCCAAGCCCGGCCCCTCACCTTACCCAGCCAGCCCCGCTGCTGATCCTCCGCCTCCTGCAGCCGCGGCCGCGCTCAGCCCCCGCCGCCGCCACTGCCCCCCGCGCTGTCGGCGTCGCCGCCACTGTTGCCGCTCGCCTCGCTTGCTCACTCAGAAGCGAGCCCGCCGCTGTCGCAAACCTGGCCCTGGCCGCTAAGTGAGGCCGGGCGCGCGACAGCCCGGGCAAAGGGGAGGGGAGTAAGACGCGGGATGCTTTACGGCCGCACCTCTCTTCGTGCAGAAGCTTCTTTCTTCCACGTGGAGAGTAGGAAGCTCCTGCGCGGCCGCCATGAAGCGACCGAGTAAGTAATGCTTGGGGCCCCTGTTCTGGGCACAGTAAGTGGCTTGGGGCGTCCCGCAGCCTCTTAGGTAGCCAGGACTCCCTCCCCCAAAAGGTAGCTTTACTAGCTGCTTGATTTTCTGGAGGGTTGTGGGGATCGGTGTGGCCTGATCTCCTCTTCGGGGTGTATGTGGGGGGAGATCGCTCTTTTTATGGGGCGCGAAATAGAGGGGACTTTTTAGGCCCGAAGAAGGACCTAAATATATCTCGCCCTTTTCCCGAGTAGCTCAGGTCGGTACGCGTTGTTCTTTCCTTCGTTATATCATTGCAGCAAACAGCCCTTTGAGTTAGGCGAGACATAGGTGACTGGCCTAAGGTCACCCAGCAAGATTCTGGGCTGAGTGGAGATTTGAACCTGCCCCTCCCTAGACTAATCACTGCCGCTCTGCTGGGGGGGAGGGCATGCTGGTTTGTGAGATCTGTGGGCCAAGCATGTGCTACTCGTGTGTTCTGTTTATACAGCCTAGATTCTGCAGAAATTTTAAATAACAAAAAAAAGATGGTCCCGTACTCTTTGCTGTTACTTCTGCGTGCCACGTTTTCTCTCTCTGTCTCCCAGAGTTATCTTTTTTGTTTTCTGGCGTCTTAGGCAGCCCTTTTCCTGTCGCCCCTCTTACCTCTTCTCCGTGTATTTTTCCGTAATAGCCCCGCTCGTGCTGCAGCGCTCTGCTGACCGATGATCACATTTTGGCATGGTCTCCTGTGTTAAAAATTCCCTGCAAATAAGAGTCCTTGTATAGAACAGTGTGTGGGACTGTTCACACGCGAGTCACTATTTGTGGAACAAGTGTTTCCCAACCTCTTGACCCCCAAAGTAGGTTGCGAAGCCTGTGAAAGTGGGACCAAGGCGTTTGTAGTTTTAATTATTTGTGAATGCTCTGTTTTGTTTTTCATACCAATTAAATTTGGACTTGTGGGTCACCGTACCAAATAGGTTGGAGACCTATAGAAAAACTAGGAAAGTAAAAGGGGAGGGATTGTTTCTGGTCCTCGTGTGTATTGCTCCTTAATGTAATAGCACAGGTTGTGCTATTTAGAGCAAAATAGCTAGATACTATTGAGTGGTATACAGAGTTAGTCTCATTTCCTGGAGCCATGACAGTTCTGGTTTCTCCTGGAGAATAACTTGTCTTTCTGTCTTAATATGTGATAGAGTGAGGAGTTATGGATGGATCTGAGGAACAAAATGGTAGAGGGCCAGGATTTAGGGCCAATATCAATCAAGAATTTTTATTTTGCTCTTGCTTCAGTGCACAGCTAGTGCTGCACTTCTGTCTGCTCTTACTTGGGAAGTAAAGCCCAGTGGATTCAGTGAGACACACTTTCAAGTGAACAGGGCTCCAATCCTAAATATATGTATGATATCTTATGTGCTTCCTTAGCCCCATACATCTTCCTATGCAATCACTATCTTTTCTCCTTAACACTTTTTCTGACAGCTTTATTCTTTGAATGGTCTGTTTAGAAAAGTCCTTGCCAAATACTGAAATGGGTTCTGCAACTAGGAGGCAGGGCGGATATAATAGGTTCTGTTTCCTCTTCTGTTTCCAAGCTATAGGTACCATAGGGGATTTTCCAGGGGCTAATTGGAAATAAGGGAAGGGAGCTTTCTACAGTGGTATTGTAACATTTCATATTTAGTGGAGGATAGATTGTGTCAGTTTGCATTTTATTCTTGTTTTTGATTGCGGTTGCAGTTTAAGCATTGATGCTTTTATTTCAGAGTTGAAGAAAGCTAGTAAGCGCATGACCTGCCATAAACGCTATAAAATCCAGAAAAAGGTGAGTATCTTGTTTTTCAGCTGTGGAGAGAAGTGCCTTGGAGGTGTCTGCAGGCCCCCCTTCCCGGTGCATGTTTAGGGTTGAAATGGAGAAAAACCATTCACTGTTGCTGCTGCACCCACTGATCTCAGGAAGAAAGTGGTGGTAATACCATCCTTCAAAGCAACCGGGACAGACCTTTGCCGGGGAATGTGGCTTAACTGCTGCCTCCTCTCCACCCCCATTTGAAGCCCTACATTACCCCCTTCAACTTTTTTTTTGAAGGTAACTGATGAGGTGAGAGTCCAACAAGGGAGGTGGAAAGTAAGAATAAGGGAAGTGGATATTTTGTGGTGATTAGGGTTAAAATGAGAAAGGCAACTTGAAGGATTTTTTTAAAGCTAGAATTGTGATAACGATAAAACAAGGAATGGATTTCTGGGGAGAGAGAAATGTGTTGTGCTTAGAGATGGGGGGAAACATTTTAGGAGGCGTGGCTTCTTAGTGGCTAAAGATGTGAATTTTTCTTCCGGTTTTAAATAATAAGTGAAGGCATGTGTCATGCTACTCTGTACAGCAAAATTTGATGCTTTCTGTTGGAGAAAGGCGCCTTAAGCCAGAGGAACACTTCAGACTCTGCTGATTAGAGTGGTCTGATACATGCTGTTATTAGTTGGTAATAAACTGATCATCCCAAAAGGTTTATGTGTGAGGGGTCTAGAAAGCAGAATGAAGTTGAGAAGGACTTCACAATTTCAAGAACCTTTGGATTAGCGACAACCTGAACTGAGTGTTCAAAATTATTTCTGTTGACAAGCTCAAAAAATTTGTTAAAGATGAGCAAGTCTTTCCTGAGAGAGTGAATACCAACTGCGTTTGTACCAGTTGCCTACTACAGCAGTGTTCTGTACCTGTTCCACTCACTGCTAACATCTCCACATATTAAAACACCGAATGTCTTGTTTTCTTATATACAAGTAATAGTGTTTTCTTAGAAACAATATAATGCAATGTAATATATTTTCTTTTATACAAAATATAAGGTAATGATATTTTAGAACCCAAGGTATAATGCATATTATACTGCAACATTTATGCAGTTATTAAGAAGAGAGCTGAATGAAAATGTGTGTAACAACTATTACAATCTTTGATAACAATGTACAACAATTATTTGTTACAGGTACGAGAGCACAATAGAAAACTCCGAAAGGAAGCGAAGAAACGGGGACACAGAAAACCCAAGAAAGATGTAGGAATTCCTAACGCGGCACCTTTTAAGGAGGACATTCTTCGGGAAGCTGAACAGAGGAAACAAAGGGTAAAATAACTGATGTAATGGCACATCATGATAGAATAGCTGGGTGGATTGTTTGCTATTAGAGATCATGATGGTAGTTAAGTTATGGCATACTTTAACTTCTTCAGTGAGGTTTATGGTTAAGACATTGTAGTTCAGTTCATTGGTCTGATGGATGAAGAACAGAAAACAAATCTGACTTAATTTGGACTAGGCTTTATGTGACTGATTCTGTAGCTGTATGAATGCAAATTTGTGTGTATAGGCTTGGATCCTATGAATCCCTTGGGTCCTATGATTTCACTAAGATGGTTCCTGTAATTCTTCTGCAAAGAAATACTTTCTTTATTGGAGAATGGCTTTTGCTAATGTGGGAAGCATATTCTGATGGAGAAAAGTCTTTCTTGAATGAATGAAGTCTTTCTCTGTGGAGGAAGGGAGTCTTAGAATCCAACCAGTGAAGTAGGATGGAACTAAACATCCATTCAGGATTGCTGCTTTGTACCTATCAAGCATTGTATGATGACATTTGTGCTAGCACCCATATTATGGTGAGCTTTCCCCAGGACTTCCTTCATCATACTATTAAAACTGACAAGTACATCTTGATAATAAAATTATGAATAATCATTTGGAAAAGACTTCCTTTGTGTGTTCATTCCTAATATATCCTACCATTTCCCCCCTCCTACAACACACTGTTGGGCTAGGCCAGTGACTCTGAATGAGGGCTGGGGAGTGGGTCTGCAAAGCTTGGAAGGACATTCAGAACTTTGGGGAGCCAATGGGGGGCATTTGGAATTTTAGCTACTCCCTTCTCCCCAGTTGAAGTGACTTCTAACATCCAACAGAAGTGAATCGTTTCACAGTCTTCATCCCATCATGATAATAAAATCTCGGATCATAGATTTATCCTCCCAGCGCCTTAAAAAGTTGCATGAAGCAAACAGGAATAAAACTTAACATAAAGAGTCAGCTGATAGCTATCAGGAACAAAGGTTTCATTGACTGAGATCTGTAAAATTTGTGGCTTCTGGAGCATTTGACAATACTGATACATACTTGGTTGGGGGTAGTGGATTAAAGGTTAAGAACCACTGTGTTAGTAGGATGAGAGACAGAGTGGATAACCCAAGGTTTTCCAGAGAGGCTTATGGCCTGAATGGGGGTTTCCAGGGTCTCCCCAATCCAAATGGAATATACTAGTCTTTCTGAACAAAGTAGGAGACCATTTCTCCTTCTAACTTGGTGTCACTTGTGTGTATGTGAACAGTGTGAAGAACTGAAAAAACAGCAGAAACTTGAACGACAGAAAGTGCTGGAAAAGAAACGCAAACAAGACTCTAATAAGGATGTCAGTAAAGAAAAACAACATGAAAAGGTATACGTTCTTGGGAAAGCATTTTAAGTTTAGCTCAAGAGGAAAATGTTCTGTTCGTTTGCAAAACCTGTTTATTACCTTTGGAAAATGGCATCTATAAACTACATGCCTGCCTGCCTTCCATGCTCGCTCAGCACCTTTGTTTCCTAGCTAACCACTGTTTTTCCCAGTGGTTGGCATTCTGTGGACCATTTTGCCTTACAGTGATCAGCTGGCAAGGCTGTCCACACCTTCCTGGTCTTTTTGCACCACATGATTTGATTGTATAGTAGGAAGAGGAGCAAGCAAAAGGATGTGAGAGTGAGGAAACTGCTTGTTTGTGTGAGCCTGTCTAGTGCTCCCTCTAAGCTGAGTTAGTGTGAGCTAGCTCACAGCTTTTTAGCCTCTGGCTCTCAGATTTTTGTCTAGCTCAGGAAGGATGGCTTCAGAGCAAACTAATTTATGCAGTAGCCAAATCGCTCGCTCATAACTTTAATGCCAGTAGCTCACAAAGCAGAATTTTTGCTCACAAGACTCCACAAATTAGAGAGAGCACTGATCCTGTCATAGTGGTGCATTTGTACCAACATAAGTAGTCAGCAGGCTGTTTTATTTATCCTAGGTTTTATTTGCACCAAGTGAATGGCTGATCCAATGGATTTGGGTTCCCAAAAACAGTTGGATTGGTTTTAGTGCTTGAGTTAGAAGTTTTAGTGCTTGAGTTAGAACTACATATTTTGTTTTGATTATATTTTGTGTTGGTAACCATTTAAAAAGGTCATTTATGTGCTGGTAAAGGTGTTGCATGCATGCCAGAACTTGCTTTGACAGTGAAGTTGGTGTATAGAGAATGTTACTGTGACTCAACATATGACTCAGTTGAAACATAAGAGGAGCCCTGCTGGATCAGCATCCTGTCTCATACAGTGGCCAACCAGTTCTCTGGACAGCCAACAACAAGGCATAGAGCCTGAGGCCTATCCCTTATGTTGCCTCCTAGCTCTGGGATTCAGAGGCTTAGTGCCTCTGAATGTGGAGGTTCCCCATAGTTACCATAGCTAGTAGCCTTTGATAGACTTATCCTCCATGAATCTTTTTAATCACCACCTGTGTCAAGTAATATTTCCTTTTGTCGGGTCTGAACTTACTGCCCATCAGTTTCATTGGATGCTCTTGAGTTCTAGTATTTTGAGAGAGTTTAACATGAAGAGTTCTTTGAATTACAGGTAGTACTGTTTAAGTTTGAACTGGTGATTCATGTTAAAAATTAAATTGTAGTTATGCTAGTTGGTCGGGGGGGATCTGCCAGATACAATGCAGGTGAAGCTAAAACATTTTCATTCTTACTTTATCAATATTTGTGTTACACGTGATACTAGAGTTGTGATTTCTCTATATTCCCAAATATTTTACTGTAGGAATCAACCTCTAAGCCCAAAGCAAACCCAGAGCAGCAGATAGATAAAAATTCAAAGAAATTCTTCTGCAAGGAACTTAAAAGGGTAAGGTTTCTTCTGTTTTTGGCATTCATTTGCCTTATTTAACCTAATATTAATGTTTGTGTTCCTTTTTACAAAAGTATGATGCTAATGCACTTTATTTTTAATTATAAATTAACCATGTGCATGCAACTACATTTTAATTGTAATAAAAATAATTGTCATTTCATTCTTATATAAAACTGTTAATCCTATTTCAGTTGGGTCCCTTCCTGAGAATCAGAAAAATCCAAAGTAGTTGCATGTGGTTATAAAACTACAAGCAGCAACCCCCTCCTCCACTATTTCCTCTTTCCCTTCTCTGAATGCCCTCAGAGCCTGTCTTCTTTTCCTGCTTCGTTCTCTCCTTCCCACCCAACAGCCACCGTACCTTTATCTGTCCCCTCTGTCTTCAACGTGCCCCCCCCCCAATATCCTCTACCTGGAAAAACAGTGTCCCAATTGTGTGTTGCTGGCTACTAGGCCAGGCTCACTTGCACGTTAGGGAACCCTCAAGAACTTGTTGGGGGGGTGTCCTGGCCCTGGCCGGGATGGCGCTTGGAGATGCGGCAACGAGCTGGAGGCTCCGGTGAGGTCCCCCGCCCCTCTCCCCGAAGACCGCAGTGGCACCGAGCACTTACTCGGTGGAAGCAGAGGCCAGGGCGGTGGAGTGCAGCGAGCCACGGGCGGAGCCCAGCCTGCGGCGCAAACGGAGGCTCAGCCAGGCAGCCGCACCGCAGGAGGCAGTGACACCTGTCCGGCTCACACCCAGGCGAGGGGCTCGGGGGCTGAAAGGGCAGATGCCGGGTCGGCGTCCTCGCCTTTGGAGGGAGGCGGGGCCCAGGAAGGGGAGGAGCCAGAGGGGGAGGCGGGGTAATAAAAGAAGGGGAAAGGAATGTGGCCGGGGAGGAGAAAGGCTGTGCTGACTGGGACTGGCCGTGAAGCGCAGAGAAGGAGAGAGAGAGACGAAGTCCCAAGAGCAACCTGCTCTAAAGGCCAGACCCAGGGCGGGCAAGAGAGTTAAAGAAACCCCTCTGACAAGCCCGCCTTCTGAGGCTGTTACCCTGGCCTTCTAGGGTTCCTGCGATCAGCCCTTCTGGCCCTTCCGCCGGGTGTGAGCGGGGCAAGAGAGCAGCATTCACACCCCAGGGAGCCCCTCCGGCAACGATAGAGGGCGCCCTCCTACAAGCTGGGGAGGGCGTCACAGGGGGATACACATCACTTTCCCCTGTATTCCTCTCCACACATTATTTCCCTTTTCTATCCACCTCTGAACCCCCATATCCTCTCTGCCTCCTGTCTTCAGTTATATTTACTAATTTATTTCATTTATTTCCCACCTTTCTCCACAGTGGGGACCAAAGCAGCTTACATTATTCTCTTCTTTTCCTTTTTATCCTCACAACAGCCCTGTGAGGTAGTTTAGGCTGAAAGTATGCAACTGCCACAACATCACTTAGGGAGTTTCCAATGCAGACCCAGGTCTCCCAGACCCTATTCTCCAACTCTTCACCGCTATACCACACTGGCTTTAATAAGAAAGCTGCCGTTGAACAGTAGCAAGCTTCCAGGCCTTGAAGAGTCATTAAGTTGGTTGGCATCAGTGGTTGCTGCCCAGCCTGGCCCAGTAAGTCCTCCTCCAAAGGCCAAAACATCCTGGAAAGGGCCCTGCCCCCTCCCTTTGCCTTTTTCTGACAGAAGCCTAGAATGCTGTGGTTGCCTAGCAACTTCCATTGAGGCTTCCATTTTTAAAGCTGCAGGCATTCCTTGTATCATTTGGGATTCTTTTTAAAGGCTTCAGATTTTTCTGCGTTTTTTCCTCCAGTCACCTGATCTAAATATCCTCAGATTTGGCTGACTTTGCTACTAGAGGCTGAAAGAAGTGAATGATATACTCATTTTTAATTCTTCAGTGCTGAGATTTTTGGCACACTTTATTAATGGAAGCACTGGCTGGAATTTGCATTTACTCTTTTCCATACTGCTCTTCTTTTTGTACTTACTGCTGATTGTTCATGGTAGCATTCTGCTATTTTAGTAGATACAGTTTGTGTTGAAAATGTTGACATTTGTTTTATGTAAATTCTGCACTGTAGCAAAGAACTATGTCTTGTGATGCTGAAGACAATTAAAGTGGTCCTTTCCAAAGCAGTATTAGATTCAGCTGCACTGGAGATGGTTTTTTAACTAATATTTCTTAGATAAACAATTACTACTTAACATGTATATGTGTTCAAAATAGTGGTGCAGGGACATTGATTTAAGAGTTTGATTGTCTTTCTCCTTTTTGAAAGTTTTAACTTTCAAGCTGGGAATATGCATCTTTACCCTGTTTCTCTTTAGGTGATTGAGGCTTCTGATATACTGCTGGAAGTTTTAGATGCACGAGATCCTCTAGGCTGTCGGTGCCCACAGGTGGAACAACTTGTCATTCAGTCAGATGGAGGCAAACCATTGCTGCTGGTTTTAAACAAAATTGGTAAGTGAACTGCATTGGAGCATATTTAATAACTCTGTTCCCAGCTCAGTTAAGTAAAATGCTTGGAGGCTTCTTCATAATGTCATAGCCCAGAAAAAACCCTGACTTGGAAGTAAACTCCACTGTGTTCAGTGCTTCTTACTTCCAAATAAGCATTAATAGGGTTTTAAACTTCAGGTGTAATTCTTGCTTAGAAATAAACTCCACTGCAACCAGTGGGACTTAGTTCTGGGTACGTGTCTTTGAGGTTGGGATCTTTTTTTTTTGACATTAGTGGGCCAGTCACACACATTCAGCCTACCCTACCTTACAGGGTTGTTGTGAGGATGAAATGGAGGAGAGGAGAATGATGTAAGCCACTTTGGGTCCCTGTTGGGGCGAGACAGGATACAAATGAATATATAAATAAAATAGAACTGGATTAGTTTATATGGAAGCTCTAAAGCATAACTGGGCAGTAGACCGCTTTATTAATTCAATAAATGATTCTCCATTGGGATGTGAGCAGTGAGGAAGATACAAAAACATACTGACATATCTCTGAAGACTGTCAGATCCAACTCTGAGCTCACTATTTTTGCAAGTGTAAGGTTGCCAAGTTTTTAACCATTCCTGTCCCTTTAACATAGCTTGATGTGGAGACATCAGCAGATAACAGTGCTATCTCTACACTGTGAAAATCTTCACCTGCGTAATTTCAGAAAGCAAGCTGTTTGTGAAGTCATAGGGCCAAGCTAGGCCAGTGGGGGAGGGGGTTACCTTTTCCAATATTTATCTCGCTTGTTCCTTGTGAATTAAAAAAGGAGCAAAGTAAACTACCAAAAAGCTGTGTCTGTTGTGAAAAGTCTAGATGCGGTCTTCAGAAGTTCACAGGGTCATGTGCTCCCTCTCCTCCCCTTCTGCTTTGCTCATAGAGTAAATACTTCTTCGTTTGAAACAAAGTTTGTTGTGATGTCTCATTTGGATGAAATGGAAATTGGAGCTTGTTCTTGTTTACAAATCAGAATTGCAGATCATGGTTTAATCCTAGTTGGTAAGCAAGAAACAGGCTGTAAGTCATTAAAACTGCCGAATTTGGATATCTTGACCAACTATTTCATTACAAACCAAGAGGTCTGGTGGGGGGTTGGACTTGCTTGTTCTTGTCACAAGCCATTCATTTGTTCATAATCATCTGAATACTGTGAAAGAACTATCTTACCATTGGATTTATTTTTAAAGCCACTTTTTGTTAGAGTAAGAACATACTGTGCAGCCCTATGTAGCACTGTGTTTCTGTTCATTTTTTCAGATCTAATACCAAAGGAAAACTTAGATAAATGGTTGCATTATTTAAATCAGGAACTTCCAACCATTGCGTTTAAATCTGCAATGCAGAAAAAAGACAGAACAATGGTAAGAATAACCCACCCCTCTCCTTTACACTGCTGAAAGTGATTGCACCGCTTGGGAACAGTGACCATAATGTCATTGAGTTTAACATTTGTACAGATAGGGAGTTGCCCAAAAAGACTGACGCAACCACTTTTAACTTTAAGAGGGGTAACTTCTCTGGTATGAGGGGACATGTGAGGAAGAAATTGAAAAGAAGAGTAGAGAAGGTCAAAACCATTGGGGAAGCTTGGAGACTATTTAAAAATACAATCCTAGAAGCTCAGAAAAAATATATACCGCAGGTTAGGAAAGGCACAAATAGGCATAGAAAAAAGCCTGCATGGTTAACAAATAAAGTAATGGAAGCTGTAAAAGGTAAGAAGGATTCCTTTAAGCGGTGGAAAGCTAGTCTCGGTGAGGTTGATAAAAGGGAACACAGATTGGCAAATAAAATGCAAGTCTGTGATCAGGCAAGAAAAAAGGGAATATGAGGAGCATATCGCAAAAAACATAAAGGCCAACAATAAAACTTTCTTCAAATACATTAGAAGTAGGAAGCCAGCAAGGGAGGCAGTGGGGCCCTTGGATGACCAAGGGATAAAAGGAGTAGTGAAGGATGATAGGGAAATGGCTGAGAAGCTGAATGCATTTTTTGCCTCTGTCTTCACTGTGGAAGAGAAGTGCTTGCCTGCTCCAGAAGCACCGATTTCGGGAGGGGATTTGAAAGACCTGAATCAGATTGTGGTGACAAGAGAGGAAGTCCTCCGACTGTTGGACAATTTAAAAACCAATAAATCACCAGGCCTGGATGGCATTCATCAGAGAGTTCTGAAAGAACTCAAATGTGAACTTGTGAATCTCCTGACAAAAATATGTAATCTTTCTTTAAAATCTGCCTCCATTCCTGAGGACTGGAACGTAGCTAATGTCACTCCCATCTTTAAAAAGGGCTCAGGGGAGATCCAGGAAATTACAGGCCAGTCATTCTGACATCAATACCAAGTAAGTTGGTGGAAACTGTTATTAAGGAAAGAATTAGTAGGCACATTGATGAACAAAAACTATTGAGGCAGACTCAGCATGGGTTCTGTAAGGGAAGATCTTGTCTCACTAACCTGTTAGTGTTTTTTGAGGGAGTGAACAAACATGTGGACAGGGGGACCCAATAGATATTATTTACCTTGACTTCCAGAAAGCTTTTGATACAGTTCCTCATCAAAGGCTCCTAAGTAAGCTCAATAGTCATGGGATAAAAGGACAAGTCCTCTTGTGGATCAAAAACTGGCTTATAAATAGGATCAGGGATCAGTACTCGGTCCGATGCTCTTTAACTTGTTTATTAATGATTTGGAATTGGGAGTAAGCAGTGAAGTGGCTAAATTTGCAGATGACACGAAGTTGTTCAGGGTGATGAGAACCAGGGAGGATTGTGAGGCACTCCAAAGGGATCTGTCGAGGATGGGTGAGTGGGCGTCAACATGGCAAATGGGGTTCAATGTGGCCAAGTGCAAAGTGATGCACATTGGAGCCAAAAATCCTAAATATAAGTACATGTTGATGGGGTCTGAACTGGCAGAGACGGACCAAGAGATCTTGGAGTCGTAGTAGATAACTCAATGAAAATGTCTAGACAGTGTGTAACTGCAATAAAGAAGGCCAATGCTATGCTGGGGATTATTAGGAAGGGAATTGAAAACAAATCAGCCAGTATCATAATGTCCCTATATAAATCATTGGTGCGACCTCATTTGGAATACTGTGTACAGTTCTGGTCACCACATCTCAAAAAGGATATTATAGCATTGGAAAAAGTGCAGAGAAGGGCAACTAGAATGATAAAAGGGTTGGAACACCTTCCCTATGAAGAAAGGTTAAAACGCTTGGGGCTCTTTAGCTTGGAGAAATGACGGCTGAGGGGTGACATGATCGAGGTTTATAAGATTATGAATGGGATAGAGCAGGTTGAGAAAGAAGTACTTTTCTCCCTTTCTCACAATACAAGAACTCGTGGGCACTCCATGAAATTGCTGAGCAGTTGGGTTAGAACAGATAAAAGGAAGTACTTCTTCACCCAAAGAGTGATTAACATATGGAATTCACTGCCACAGGAGGTGGTGGCAGCTACAAGCATGGACAGTTTCAAGAGGGAATTAGATAAACATGGAGCAGAAGTCCATCAGTGGCTATTATCCACAGGGTACAGATGGGAATTCTCAGTCTGGGGCAGGTGATGCACTCTATTCTTGGTGCTGGAGGGGGCAGCAGTGGGAGGGCTTCTGGTGCCCTGGCCCCACTGCTGGACCTCCTGATGGCACCTGGTATATTTTGGCCGCTGTGTGAGAGTGTTGGACTAGATGGGCCATTGGCCTGATTCAATATTGGCTTCTCTTATGTTCTTATGAAAGAGGTGGTGACTGAATGAACATTATGAAAACATTGTCTCTGTTAATTGAGGAGGAAAGCTAAGAATTGAGTGGTTAAGATAATAGTGTTTCCCAGGAGGAGTCCTGATGGTCAGTCTCTTACACAGTCTAACTGTTGATTATTTCCACTGTTTCTCCATCGCTGGTGGAATTATAGCATCTGTCCTGTTCACACGGGAACAGCACAAAGAGACAAAAGGCATCAAAAGGCTTGTGCTGAAATTAGAGAAATGGAGGAAGATCTTGAGACCAGTGCCAAGTTACTTTTCAACATTTTTGTGTCCCTAGAAAGGATTTGAGAACATTTCATTACAAGCTGAGGCAATCTAAGAAGAAACTTCAGTGAAATCTGTTTAGAATATTCTGATATTTTAAACTTCTTTGGATATAATTTGCCTCTGAAGTTTTTAAAGTGCAAGTGAACAGTAAATGTTGCTTTGCCTTTTGTGTGTTACATTTTCAGAGAGGAAGGGCCAGGAATTGGTCTGTTTTTAGTGTTGTTTGTTATTTCAAAAGACACTACACACATTCTTCAGTAAACAAGCAGAATTGCTACAGAAAACTTGGTCTTCCCAGTTGGGTTCTAAATTGGTTTGACCAAAGATCCCATGGCAAGCGTAACTACTGATGGAGAATCATTCTGCTGTCTTCTCTGTTTCTTTAAATAACTACAGCTCAGCTCTGACACTATCTTCTCCTACCACTTGTTTCAGAAGCATTGTAGTTGGTTGTTTTCCACCCACTTAGAAGGCTTCATATTATGAGTATTTATAGCATAGCTCAATATGTCACTGGAGTCCCCCCTTTTTTTCTCCCTAAACACGATAGGGTAGTACAGTTTATATTCCTTGGTGCTGACTTTATATTCTTAATTTAATTTTACACCAGGGGAAGAGGGTCACTAAAAAAGGCGCTGCATATATTGATCTGTCAAGGGCCAGCCTGTGCTTTGGGGGTGACTGTCTGTTAAAACTTCTTCAAGAGTATAGTGTGATGAAAGAGAAAGTTATACAGGTTGGTGTAATAGGTAAGTACGTTTTAATTCCTTCTGAAGTTTGTAGAAATTGTGATACATATTTAAGCATGGTAGCATTCTTGGTTTTAACTTCTCTGGAGCGTCCAAAATCTTGCACTTTTCTTCTATGTTGTTGCTTTTACAGCAACACCCAAAAACTGGCAACAAAGGCAACAATGTCTTGAGCAGTAATGGTTATTGTAAAATTCTGGAAATCATAGTTTTGTGCTTATGGTTCAGTTTTATTAGCCTATTGAAGGCTGTCTTTGGCTGTTTTTGGCCATGATCTAAAAAGCCTTTAGCGTGCTCTTGGGCACCTACGGGTTGGTTTGCTTTCCAGCTGTATCCCATTGCTCATGTTGAATGCAACTCAGCAGGCTACCCAATGGACAGGTGCAGCTTTTCAGTATTGACAAGGGACTGATTTATTAATAGAGTGCTTGAATAACTCCAGTGACAAATGAAATGCCAGAGGTTTTGAATCCTAGATTATATCCTGCTCTTTCACACCTGATAGAGCCTTTTGCATTCTTCAGTATCTCCTTCTCAGAGATGTACTTGATAGGAAGTTAAGAAGCATACTTTTTTTTTGCTTCCCTGTTCTGTTGTATTAGTGGAGTGAGAAATGAGGACACACCCTATGTCTTACTTTTACAGTGGAGACTTCAGATCCAACTCTGATCTTGCTCTACAGGGAGCTTTAAAAAAGTTGTTCTATATGAAAATATTTCACTGACAGCAAAATGCTGCTAAAAATCAGAAAAATGGCAGTGCATCTCCAAAAATGTCCTTGCCTCCATGGTTTTGAATGGATAAGGGGAAGAAAAGGAAATAGCGATATGACTAGTGATATGAAATAATGATATGAAAACCAGGGAGGATTGTGAGGCACTCAAAAGGGATCTGTCGAGGATGGGCGAGCGGGCGTCAACATGGCAAATTGGCCAAGTGCAAATACACGTTGATGGGGTCCAAACTGGCAGAGACTGATCAAGAGAGAGATCTTGGAGTCGTAGTAGATAACTCACTGAAAATGTCTAGACAGTGTGTGACTGCAATAAAAAAGGCCAAAGGGGATTATTAGGAAGGGTATTGAAAACAGATCAGCCAATATCATAATGCCCCTATATAAATCAATGGTGCGACCTCATTTGGAATACTGTTCAGTTCTAGTCACCACACCTTAAAAAGGATATTGTAGCATTGGGAAAAGTGCAGAAAAGGGCAACTGGAATGATAAAAGGGTTGGAACACTTTCCCTATGAAGAAAGGTTAAAGCGCTTGGGGCTCTTTAGCTTGGAGAAATGACAGCTGAGGGGTGACATACCGAGGTTTATAAGATTATGCATGGGATTGAGCAGGTTGAGAAAGAGGTACTTTCTTGTGGGCACTCAACTAAGTGGCTGAGCAGCCAGGTTAGAACAGATAAAAGGAAGCACTTCTTCACCCAAAGAGTGATTAACGCATGGAATTCGCTCCCACAGGAGATGGTGGCGGCTACAAGAGGGAATTAGATAAGCATATGGAGCAGAGGTCCTTTGGTGGTTATTAGCCACAAGGTATAGATAGGGACTCTGGGGCAAGTGATGCTCTGTTTTGTTGTTGCTTGGGGGGATCAACAGTGGGATGGCTTCTAGTGTCCCGGCCTCACTGGTGGACCTCCTAATGGCACCTGGTATTTTTGGCCACTGTGTGACACAGAGGGTGATGGGCCATTGGCCTGATCCAACATTGGCTTCTCTTATGTTCTTATGAATTCAGTTTTACAAAGTGGAGGAAACTTAATGGACTTCCGTCCATCTGGAGGAATTTAAATAAAAATGGGACAATGCTTGACTGTTTATAGCTCTCCTGTTCTATATGGGAGAAAGAATGAAAGTTTCCTTGCTTGCTTCTGCCACTTGTTTCAAAATGATAAGGACAGTTATTTGCAATGTAGCCACTGTTTTACAGCATTTTTTTAAAAAAGTGGATTCCTTTCCTCCAAGGTGTTCATAATTCATTAGAGAGTAAATGGACTTAGGATCTGGGCAAAGGATAATGAGAGCCTGTGCAGTCAGGCACACTTGGGCTTCATTAAAATTAGAAGTGATTCTGGGCTTAAAGTATGGATATGGTAGGTTTAAAGGAGGAACCGCAGAGAAGGAGACCTGCATCCAGAAGGAGAGCATGCCTTTCACATGGCAAAACTTGGCATCTTTTCCCACATTGGAGCCAAAAATCCTAAATATAAATACACATTGATGGGGTCCGAACTGGCAGAGACTGACCAAGAGAGAGATCTTGGAGTCGTAGTAGATAACTCAATGAAAATGTCTAGATAGTGTGCGATTGCAATAAGAAAGGCCAACGCTGTGCTGGGGATTATTAGGAAGGGAATTGAAAACAAATCAGCCAGTATCAACATCAGTGTTCCCTCTAAGCTGAGTTACTGTGAGTTAGCTCACAGGTTTTTAGCCTCTGGCTCACACATTTTTTTCTTGGCTCAGGAAGGATGGCTCCAGAGTATACTAATTTATGCAGTAGCCAAATCGCTCACTCACAACTTTAATGGCAGCAGCTCACAAAGTAGAATTTTTGCTCACAAGACCCCACAGCTTAGAGGGAACATTGATCATCATGGCCCTGTATAAATCAATGGTGTGACGTCATTTGGAGTACTGTGTACAGTTCTGATCACCACACCACAAAAAGGATATTATACCTTTGGAAAAAGTGCAGAGAAGGGCAACTAGAATAATAAAAGGGTTGGAACACCTTCCCTATGAAGAAAGGTTAAAACGCTTGGGGCTCTTTAGCTTGGAGAAATGACGGCTGAGGGGTGACATGATCGAGGTTTATAAGATTATGCATGGGATAGAGCAGGTTGAGAAAGAAGTACTTTTCTCCCTTTCTCACAATACAAGAACTCGTGGGCACTTAATGAAATTACTGAGCAGTCGGGTTAGAATTAGGGGTGTGCAAAAAAAAAAAATTCGGTAAAATTTGGATTTGGGCATATTGGACCTGAATTTTTTTGGTATTCCCAAAAAAACAGAATACCTATACCGGTAAAGCATTGAAATCTGAAAATTTTTGGGATTCCCGAAAAATTCGGGTCCATTATATCCAATGGGGCCATTGACTTCAATGGCAAAATTTTCTGGAAAGTTTGCAGGGGGCTGGAGAGGGGGGGTTGAGGTAGAGACTCCAAATTTGGACTGTAGCTGCTGGAGCCTCTCCCCAAAAGACCCCCAAGTTATGAAAAGATTGGACCAGGGGGTCCAATTCTAGGGGCATCCAAAGAGGTTGCCCCCAGTTCTCCATTGTTTCCTATGGGAATGGATCAGGCGAGCAGATTCTCCCTGTAAAAAAATCTTAGAGGTGTGGTGGTGGTGTGAGGGGGCATGTTTGCCAAGCCAGCAGCAGACCACGTGCAATCATCACCCCACCAACCTCAGGTCTCTCCCAAACCAACCCTAAGGAAGAATAAAATAAAGAGAAAAGAAATTAAATTTAAAAGTGCCCTAATAAATCAAACCAGTCTGAAGTCTTCTGAGGTATTGAGCCGAGGTCCACAAAGAGCAGGGAGGAAAGCAGGGCAGACTCAGGAGCAGGGGCAGCAGAAGCCAGCCAGCCACAATCTCCAACAGCCAAGCCAGGCAGCTCTCTCTCACCAGCTAGCAGGATCCAGGAACACAGCAATGAGAGTCAGCCCAGAGACTGGCTCCTTTTATGCTCTCTGAGCATACACAGAAGGATTTCAAAAAGGAAAAACCTTCTGTGATTGGCCAGAGAGCAGATGCCAGAACCCTATTGGCCACCACAGTGCTCCTTCCCTGGGAAAGGAGCAAACTGGTGGTTGGGCTGCAGGCAGCAACAACAGCCTTGCAAACTTGCAAACTGCAATGCATTTTGCAAATGCATTGCAGTGATTGGCTGTCTGGAGCCTCTCCCCCCCGGAAACAGGAGGAAAAGGTGGGAAAGAGGAGGAAACGGCGGGAAAAGGAATTCCTGGGCCCTTTAACAGTTTAAAACCCCCCACAATGCCGTTTTTCAGCAATGCCAAAAAATGCCGAAAAAATCCCGAATTTTCCGGGATTTTTTTTTTTGGAATTCTAAGATTACAGTGAATAGCCTGTCCGGGATCCTGAAAGCCAAAAAAACCCCCGGAAATGCTTTTTTCGGGTTTTTTTCCGTTTTGGGATTCCCGAATGCACACCCCTAGTTAGAATGGATAAAGGAAGTACTTCTTTACCCAAAGAGTGATTAACACATGGAATTCACTGCCACAAGAGGTGATGGCAGCTACAAGCATGGGCAGCTTCAAGAGGGAATTAGATAAGCTATTAGCCACAAGGTATAGATAAGAACTCTCAGTGTGGGGCAAGTGATGCTCTGTTGTCACGCCCCTGTCCAGCCTGGGGCGTGGGAGGGCGAGCCGGGTCGCCCCTTCTCTGTTCCAGCTGGCGTCCCGTTGCCTCTTGGGTGGGCGCCTGGGCAAGCTGGCCGTCGGCGGCCCCGCCTGAGTAACGGGAGGGCGGGGGCCACGTCCGTTGCTGCAGCGTGTCTGCGGGCGACACAGCTCTGGCCGCTGCGTCCCCGGCGACCTGAGTCCCGGCTGGTGAGCCCCGCGGCTCCAAGCCGCGGGCACCAGCTGCGAGCCGGACACTGTATTGTTGTTGCTTGGGGGGATCAACAGTGGGAGGGCTTCTAGTGTCCTGGCCCTACTGGTGGACCTCCTGATGGCACCTGGTATTTTTGGCCACTGTGTGACACAGAGTGTTGGACTAGATGGGCCATTGGCCTGATCTAACAGCGGCTTCTCTTATGTTCTCTTATGTTCTTCAGATATTCCCCTCTGTATATTTGTATATCTGATATGCCAAAAAGGATGTACTTGATACATTTATATTGTGTGTCTTTATCTTCAGGTTTTCCCAATGTAGGGAAAAGCAGCGTTGTCAATAGTCTGAAAGAGGCGCGTGTCTGCAACGTGGGACCTATGAGAGGCCTTACAAAGTTAGTTTGGTTTTTGTTTAGCAGCTTATTTTGAGCTTGTCATCTCTGTGATCTTTCATGTGTTTGACTTTTATTTGCTCATTCTCTGCAGCTGTGCACAGAAACCATAACTGGGCTATTTTCTTCCTACTTGCTAGAAAATGGAGATATGTTAGTGGTAACTGGAATGGATTCTATTACGGAAATGAATTTTTGATTAATATTTATTGATGTAATGGAATATTTAGGCTGCATTGATAGTAGAAGGTGTTGAATGTTACCTTATTT
This sequence comes from Gekko gecko, assembly GCA_029375565.1. Taxonomy (NCBI): domain Eukaryota; kingdom Metazoa; phylum Chordata; class Lepidosauria; order Squamata; family Gekkonidae; genus Gekko; species Gekko gecko. The sequence continues at coordinate 98,199,913 of JAPDNY010000002.1, read as the reverse complement.
GTTAAAGAATACTGAAAATTTTTCATTAAATTTATTCAAGGGAATAATACTGCTAATTATTTTAACTTTATTGTTCTCTTATTGGATACGGGGTTGAGGGTCTTGAACCAAGTATGACTCAGTGACAAAGTGGAGAATAGACCTTGCATGTCTCAATAGTGACATTCTCAAGTGGTTGTATATGCATATTGTCCATGAAACACTGCTGTTGGCTTTCCAAGACGATTCTGTTTGCTGAAATTCAACATTTTGTTTCTATGTACTGTTTCTTTATCAAATGCTTCCTAGTTTGTTTGAACCTATTTTTCTTGTGTATGTTTGTTCAAAGGTGCATGCAGATTGTTCATGTTGACAAACAGATCAGGATGTTAGATAGTCCTAGCATTATTGTGGCGCCTTCCAGCTCTTTTCATACACTGGCACTAAGAAGTACGACAGATGTTGATTCTGGAAACTTATTTGATTCAGTAGATTCAATTCTGAAGCACTGCAGCAAACAGCAGGTAAAGCTGTTGTGTAGTTCCTTGATCCTTTCTTAGCCTCTGATGTTTTAGAGCTTGCATATTATATTACATTAATGAAAGAGGGGGTCCATTTGCTTTCTGGCCAACTAGAATAGCCAGTGTAGCCACTGTTGGAGAATATGCCTTGTTGTCTGTGCTTAGGTAGACTGGTATGAATACACCTATAGCCAGAAAAGTGTGATCCAGGTATTCATTCTATACAGATAAAGTTCAGCATACTTCTGCCATCCCAGAGCTTATTTATTTAACTGAACTGAGTTGTATCTAACACCATGCTGGCACTGTGGGAAATGAGGATATCTGTTGTATCTTATTATGACAGTGAAGACATCAGATCCAACTCTGATCTTGCTGTTGCCTGATGGTGCTTCCCAAGGAGTTTCAGCCCAGTTCTGCTTCCTGCCAAGCCATAGTGGTATTGGCCCAGATACTTGAACTGAAGCAAGGACTTGCTGCTCTTGCTGTGAACAGCCTGATGACAAGGAATAATAGGGGGTGGGAATCAAAGACACTACTGTTAGGTAGCACTTCCCTGTTCGTGCATATACTGCTGAGAATATGCAAGAACTGATATATTTGGCAGAAATTGAGAACGATACATTTGATGGGGTTTTCTTTTTATTTCAGATCATGATGTATTACAATATTCCAGACTATAGAAACCCTTTGGAGTTTTTAACACTACTAGCTCAGAAGAGAGGAATGCTGAAAAAGGGAGGTGTTCCTAACACAGAAGGTGCAGCTAAATTAGTGCTGTGTGACTGGACAGGGTAAATATTTTGTAAGTTGCCTGAATGAAGTAATCTGTTGCACTGCTACTCAGAAAGGGTGCTATAGAAACCCTTTGGAGTTTTTAACACTACTAGCTCAGAAGAGAGGAATGCTGAAAAAGGGAGGTGTTCCTAACACAGAAGGTGCAGCTAAATTAGTGCTGTGTGACTGGACAGGGTAAATATTTTGTAAGTTGCCTGAATGAAGTGATCTGTTGCACTGCTACTCAGAAAGGGTGCTATGCTTGGAAGAACTTGGGACCAATGCTCCCTCTAAGCTGTGGAGTCTTGTGAGCAAAAAATTCTACTTTGTGAGCTACTGGCATTAAAGTTGTGAGCAGGCAATTTGGCTACTGCATAAATTAACTTGCTCTGGAGCCATCCTTCCTGAGCTAAGACAAAAATGTGTGAGCCTAAAAAACTGTGAGCTAGCTCACAGTAACTCAGCTTAGAGGGAACACTGCTTGGGACCCACTGAGGTCAACTGCACTTGGCAGCCACTGTGTAAAAATATGGCTGGCCAGGGAGAAGTGTATTTTTAACATGTGAAATGACAGACATAACCTAGGGGGGTCGTGTATGCTCTTTCTCTGTCCTGTGCATTAAACTTAAGGACGGCATTGCAGTGGCTGTTGTATCTGAAACAGCAGTTGCCATTGATAACAATAGAAAGTGTGATGTAGAGGCATTATCAGTACATACACCCAACAAGTATATTTTCCCTGCCACCCCCCACAAGCATGTAGTTATGAAGTCCAAAGACTGATAGTGTGTAAATTATTGCAGTTTTGAGTGTGTGATGTTTCATACTTCTATAAACAATACTTTTTTTCACAGTGCCAAAATGAGTTGTTATTCGCGACCCCCTTCATCATGGACTCCATCACCACACCTTTCCGCTGAAGCTTTAGCAGCAGTAAAACAAGCTTTTAATTTTGATGACCTTGAAGAAGATAACAAAAGCACCTTGAGAGGTAATGCCACACAACCCTTTTGTGTGGGGCATGATTTTCAGAAAGGTCATGCCACTTTTTTTTAGGTTTTTGTTGGGACTGGAGTCCCACCTTCCCTGCTGCTTGAATTCATGTTCTCTGGTTCCTGGTCTCTGAGGTGAGAGGGAGGAGGGGTTAGCATAGACCTCTTTCTCTCCCCAGCCTACTTCCAGCTTGGTGTAGTGGTTAAGAGTGGCGGACTCTAATCTGGAGAACCAAGTTTGATTCCCCACTCCTCCACATGAACCCAACTGAGTGACCTTCAGTCAGTCACAGTTCTCTCAGAGCTCTCTCAGCCCCACCTGCCTTACATCACAGAGTGTCTGTGGTGGGGAGAGGAAGGGAAGGAGATTGTAAGCCACTCCAAGACTCCTTCGGGTAGTGAAGAGCGGGGTATAAAACCAACTCTTCTTCTTCCTTGTAGTTCAGGAGCCAAGCCAAGTCATCATAGGCTTTACTACCTCCCCATAAACAGGACAAGCCTTGCAGCTGTCAGTAACCTCCACCCAGGAAGCGGGACTTCCATGGTAGGGTGGGTATTCACTTGTTTTTGGGGCTGAGCTACTGGGAGACCCCACCTCCTGCAGGGGTGTTACAGCTGTTCCCAGCCTCCATAATTGTCACCTCTGCTCTGCCAGAGTGGGAGTGGAGGAGTAGAGTGGAAATGATAGGACCCCAGCGCTGCTGCCTGACCTTTCACCACAGCTCACCTCTTGCCAGACATGGGAGCTGTACCACCAACTTTCCTCCTTCTCCCTATGGCCCCTGAGTTAACCCAGGTTGTGAACGAACCTGTGGAGTGCCTGGCCTGCCCTGCATCCCAGCAGGGCTGTCAGAGATCTGCAGCAGCTGTCTGTCTGGGATGCTGGGCTTGCTGCACCCCGCCCCCAATCATGCTAGTTATTTTGCTAATATCTAAACAACTGAATTTAGGTAAGGCTATGCAGATAAAGGCAGGTTTAATATTCCACAGCTGCCATGTTGTTCCATGGGGGAAAATAAACCAATTGCCATCTTGGATATGGCTGAGAGGAAGCAAAAACTAATCCTCACTCCCAAATACTGGGATTAGGTGTTCTCGTCCAGACACTGGGTAGGATTTCTTCTTTAGAAGACCACGCTGGAAGTTTCTGCCAATGTGCTAATATGGTGTCGTGGATAATCGATGTTTCTTCTACAGCTATTAAATACCCAAATCGGGCAAGCAGCATTGTGTTTCAGTCTTCTGGCTTCACTGATGGTATTATAGATGATACTGAACTGCCAGAGGAAGTACTGGAAAAAAAGAGCATGGAAGTGAGTGAAGATGCTGAGGAATTCTCTGAAAATGTGGAGGATGAAGTGGAAAGCGAAGAGGTAAAAGTGTAAGCTTTTAAGAGACCTAGTTCTAATACTGTACTCTTGGGTACTCTTAATGAAGAGAAAGAAGGAATGGCATTTTGGTCCTGGTTACATAGAAGCCTTGTTCACATTACAGTGAATGCATATGTATTCTGCACGTACATGCATTCGTTTTGTAATTGAAATGAGGGCTAGTACTTGGATAAATGGGAGGGTGTATCCTGTTCAGCTAAACTTCAGTTACTCAACATGAGAATTTTTTTAAAATCAAGTGTATACTGTACACAGATGGTACATGCATTCACTGTAATGTGAATGGGGCTAGAGTGGGCAACCAAGTCACAGTCTTCTGGCCTCCCTTCCATCTGAAAGTGGGACGTCATAATAACTAACTGCAGGCTGTTGTTTGAAAGAACAGTCCTAAGTAATATCTACTCAGGAATGTTTATCTTCCAAAATCAGCACTCAGTTATATCTTTTATCACTTTATTTCAGGAAAACAACAGAATGTCAAGCAGCAAAACACTCTCTGAGGAGCTGGAAGCAAAGAATGAAAAATTGGGAAAGTTGCCTACAGGTGCGTGTTAAACGGAGCTCTCAAAACTAATTACACATTGCTACTCATAATAAACCATTGATTTCAGTCCCCCTCTTTTGTCTTCTGTAGGTAAACAGCTCAACATAGAGCCTGGTGACCTGGATGATGCCTATGATTTCAATACAGATTACATATAAGACGACCAAGCGGTTTTGAGTGCTCCAGTTTCTGGAATCAGCATTTAGGATACTGTGGACTATTTGCAAAAGCAATGCTGGTTCCATGTGTATATTGTACAGAGTATTACATTATTATTTACAGAAGATTGCATTCATTTCTCATCAATCAGCATAAAATTAAAACTCTGGTATATGTATGTTATTTTATTGTGCTTTAAGCTGTTTCTTTTTCCAGACATACATAGTAAATATTTTAATTGGGACTGATGGTGAACTTAATTCTTGCTTTCTCCAAATGATGGTTTCTGGAGGAAAGGGGAGATTAAGTTAGATGTAGCTTATCGCTTAACAATTAGCTCTATGTATAGGCAAAACAGCTAGCTCATTCATAGTAGCTTAACAAATTTAAGTTTGAATAGTTTTTAGCCTTCTTGGCAAAGGCTTATGGATACAGAACTTCTATCCTAGGACCAATGGATACTCTTTCCCAAATCCCTCTGCTGTCTCCCTTCAACTGTTCGTTATGGGGGCAAAGAACAACTTCTCTCTGGCACTGGAGGAATACAGAGGTTCCTGCCTCTGAGAGCTGATTCCATAGCATTTAAAATCTTCACAGGAGAGCATCTAGTGAAGTAACTCTCAATGCTCACTCTCTGTGTGGTGGTTTTAGCTTTTTCCAACGAGGAACCATGTGAATTCCATTGTGCCAAATGCGAAAAACAGTATTTTATTTTTATTACATTTTCAGTCAGCATATTTAACATTAAACTGGGGTAGCATACATAGTTAACAAGAAAGCAAATGCATTGTGACGACATGAGCTAACTGAAGTACAAATATATTTGCAAAAGACAAGTTATTATTCACAGAAAAATGATTCATATAAGAAATTCATAGTAAATTTTTGAGCAGCTACTTCCACAGTTTTTAAAATCATCCCTTTAGTGTTGATGGGGTAACTGTTCAAAGCAATGAAGTATTATTTTTAATTAATTATAAGAGACCTAATTCTAGGAAATCCAATTTTAAGTTTTCACCATTCAATTAAATGTGATTTAGAGACTGGAACTGATCATCCACCAATAAAAGATGTTTAGAATAAAGTTTATATTCACAGGTTAAGTAAAAGAAAGTGGTAACAACTTCCCAGTACATTTAGGTTGCTGTGCAAGATATGTGGCCATTGTCCAGTAATAGCAGTGGGCCATTACTGGGAGCTGTTTATTTTATCACATGCCTTTTAGCCCTGGGCGGAGTGTTCAGGAACACTCCATTAAGTTCCAAAATGCTCGTTCATGGAGGTACTATCAGCTTCACTAAAATAGCATTATTTACAGAAAGCCAACTCCTCGAAGCATGCAGTTTCAAGTATTTAAAAGTTTCTCCTTTGAAATACAAAATGGTGGATGTAGTATTGCTGATCTCATTCACTGGACTGGTAAATTTCCTGAGAATACAAGTATATCAAATCCATTTATTTTGTTTCATAGATATCCGTGTGCCTCCGGATCAGGTTGAATTTGTTGGTAGGGTCTGGAATGTACCATTTTTCCCAGACTTCTGCATAGGATGCTGTCCTTCCCCAGGGTTTGAAATGTCCGTTCCAGTGGAGTAGTTTGGCAGCTTTCACAAACTGTGGCGAGTATCTTTTACCAGCACTAGAACCTTTGAATTAAATGACAATGGTTAGTTAACTTAAATGCCTACCTATTAGTGGTATACAGTCAGTATATACTGAGCGGAATAAATACCCCAAAAATACCTTCAGTATTTTTTGAATAAAAGCCAATATTATTCAGCTTTTGTTTGGTGCAGCTAAATGCGTTTAGTTTACTGGCTGAGTTGGGCCACTGCTGCAGTGCAACTCAGTGAGTGAACTGAACATATTTAAATTTTAAATGGCTTCAGTTCAGTTGCATCGCCACAGCAGCACAACTTGGCAAGTGAAATTCTCTATTATACCCTATGTGGGACGGTCCCCGTAGGGTATAATGGAGCAAAATAAATTCGGGTTTCCCAAATCTTTACCCGAAAACCAGTACAATACTAATATTGGTATTCAGGAATACCAATATTTTTCAGGTCCAATAGACCTGAATCAGTTTAAAAAAATTTTTTTGCATATCCCTACTGTACCTATCCCAAAAACACTGATGATAGTAAAAATAGGAAATAGCAGGGATTTTTAAAAGTTTTGAGTCAATTGGTATTTTTTACTTGCTGCCAAGTTGCAGTTTGATTTATCATTACAAGTAATGCTTTCTCCTCTTTTCAAAATGACTGGGTAGAATGGGCTGACATGCAAACACAAATACGAGATTTATTTTGCTGAATCAGACCAAAGGCATTACGCTTCAGGGAAGTTCACAACAGATGAGATGGAAAAAGTCAATTATTTGTGCTTAGCATCTGGTTGTCATATATACTGCCTCTGAATCAAGGAAGAAGCCTAACTTCAGAACACAGTTTGTCAGATGAGAAAGGACAAAGCATAGAATCTTGGGTAGCTCCACTGAAGTATACCAATTTTTTTTATTTCTTGTGCCTCCCACTAGCTGATGTGCAAAAGCTGCATATGCAAGTATTACATAAGAGCTTCAAGTATACAAGTCCTTTGAAAAGATCTAGCTTCTTAATGAATATTGAATAGATTTCCAGGAAATAAGACCATGATTTGAATCCCACATGAACAAGGTAGTTCCAGGTAGTCCTTGGGTTAAAAACTCAACTGTATAATCTTGTTTTGTGTTTCTCCCTGTGCAAGACACAGCACAAGGTGTATCAGGACCATCACACTAAAAACCTTTGATCAAATCATGTATTTCCAAAGGGGATTGTAGTGACTGCATCAAGTATCCCTTGATTTTTGTATACAACAATACTGATTAGAAAGGAAAAAATCAGCACTTGATCTTGCAATAGCTTTTGTGCAAATGGAACTATGTCAAATATAATTTAGACTATTGCTATTATATGGCAGGATTCAGCCCCATAGTTTCACTGCGAAATCTTTGAACCATGGAAGTAAAGAGGAAGAAATTAAGGAGTATAATCTCAACCATATTTCAGTGTCAGATGTTTTTCTCCTGTACTTACCCAGATGGCGTACATTCCACATGGGATCAATGTTTGAATGCCTCTTGTAAAACACAATGAGCAGAGGGGGTGTAGTGATGCTGCCTGCAAGAGTCCTACTGTATATCTCCTCTCTAGGCAAAGGTAAAGAAAGTTAAGCCAGTTGAAGATGTAACTAGAGAAGAAGTGGAAATTATTTCCTCAACTACCCACTGGACAAATTGTTGAGAAGTAATATAATGGCTAAGAGACTGAGCTATGAACAAGTCTTGCCTTTAGCATAGATTTCAATAGCCTTCGATAAACCATACTCATTCAGCCCCCCCCCCCAATACAGGAATAACAGCAGCCTTGTTCTTATAAGTGTATAAGAGTTACTAACAACATATTTTGATTACTCCATAGGCTCAATATATAGGGGAAGAACATAAAGCAGGAACAAGGGAGAGCTACCTAGAAAGAGAAGCTAAAACAGTAATACAGTATTTATAAGGGGGCTACCCATGAGAATTCCATCTCTTCCCCCACAATCTGCCAAGTCTCAAGACTGCCAGAGCAGCAGAAGAAATCCAGAACCAAAACCAACTGTGTATGAAGTTGGATCCAAGTGAGAGATGAAGGTCTAGGAGCCAAAGGAGGTGAAGTTCTGGAAAATAAACCCACAAAGTTGGGGAGGGAGGCTTGGATGCAGAAAGATGCATATTTAGGGAGAGAGAAATGGCCTTGTTAGGTCAGAAAATGGTACAGCCAGCAAGATACCTAGAGGTAACTGCGTCACTAGAACAGTAGACTGGGGCAGCTCTGTTCCATTGGCTCCTCCCCTCCCTACTCACAATTGAGTTTAAACTGTTTGTTTGAGCAAACAACATTCCTCTGTTTCAAGGGTATTTTTTGTTTTTCTGCTGCAAAGGATACCCCTCCATTTGGCCCAATTTTCTGGGTCTTTTGATCTGCAGGGCCAGATATAAGACAGAACAGGTGATCAATGATCCATTATTGTAACACTTATTGTATTACTGCTGGGAGGCAAAGGCTGAATAGTGGCTTGACTAAGTCACCCAGTTGATTCATGGCACATGTGAGATCTGAACCTTCCCCGTTCATATGTAAAGCTCTCAGCCACTCTATTATACTATCTCTTTGTTTATGGCATCAACAATAAGATAGCAGAAGGTTCTTAGGTACAAGGGGGAGAAAAGAACCAGTAAATTAAATACATTCATGATCAGAGAAATATGATGCAGAAAATGGCTTAGAGACAATGTGATGTGAGAGCAGCAATAAAGAAAAGACATAAGAACAAAAGAGAAGACAGTGTTGGATCAGGTCAATGGCCCATCTAGTCCAACACTGTCACACAGTGGCCAAAAATACCAGGTGCCATCAGGAGGTCTAGCAGTGGGACCAGGACACTAGAAGCCCTCCCACTGTCCCTCCCCCCCCCCCAAGCACCAAGAATACAGAGCATCACTTTGATTTTTAACAGTTGTTTAGATCAAAGATGAGAGCAATACTTTCGGATGCCTATAATACAATAACCTCAACCCCAATGCTAATAAGATGTAAAATTCAAGTCTGGGTAATACTCACACCACATTAAGTGCCATCCATTTCTCCAGTTCCTTAGTGATATTCTGTAACTTCCATTCTGTTAGATTAGCAACAAAGACCCCTGGATTGAAAGAGCACGTACTTGCTTTCATAGACAGCTTCCGAATGGCTTCTTTTTTATAATCAAGAAATCCAATGTAATTATACTGGAAATAAACAGATATTGGGTCTAAATTTCAGTTGGTTACATGTGTCTCCTCTTGCTGCCAGAAGGTTTCATTGCCCCCTTTTTGTCATTAAGGAAAAACCATACATTTAGGCCTACTGTCACCCAAAACAATGTGATGGTCTGTATTAAAAAATACACCATATATCTCCAGGCAATGAACTACATCTTTAACCCTTTACTATTAACAACCATGTTGTTTATGTGGTATATTAATAGTACTCCAGTTATGATACTCTACATACTGTGACCTTGGCATGCATTTTATATCCCAAGATTAATTCTTGCTATCCCAAGATAATTATTTAGGCTCCTGATTGCTATGCACTGGGCCCTTAAAGTATGCCAAAGGTCAGCTAAGACTCCAGTCTCATCAGAATCTTAAAACAGATAGGTGCCTTCATTTAATGTTTTTGAAAACCCATGCCAAGAAGTACCCGGTAAAAATGTGAAATAACAAATATAGCTACAAAAGTAGAGACAGCTTCTAAGAAACTGGGCCTGTATCATTCACTGTTTCTTCTAAAGCCATGCACACCTGGTTTCCCACTCCACGAACTGCAAACTTGTTTGTGGTAGAGTCACAGTCATCTGAGAATGCAGCTGCATGACCAGGTTGCAATTTAGTATTATAAAGTTCAAGGATATCATCTGAAAAGAAAGAAAGCAAATTAAATAAAAATGAATAGCAAAGGTAAACCAGATTCTCCATGTTCTGCTAAATAATAATTCAGCAAACATTTCTGATGGCATCATTTTTCAATGCTTAGATGTTCGGTAGGAAGTTATTTCCATTCCAAGCAATGCTACTAAGTTAAAAACATAGAGCAGTATCAAAGTAGTTCCATGGACAAAAAATGTGATTCTTGACACAAAAACTTGTGGTTCTTGAACAAGATGCCACATGACAAAATAACTTTTCAAAGCAGTTCCAGATAGAGTATGGGAGACAATAAACCCTTCACTAGTTAGCACAAACTCTAAATACATCTAAAGTAGCAATTTGTACTGCGATCAAATTTGCCTTTGATAATTTCACATGAAATGGGGATTGCACCCTTATATAAATGCTATACCAAAGATCAGCGAATGGTAGTATTTAGTGGTCAGAATGTCAAACAGGGATCAGATTCAGATCTCCACAGAGCTGCGAAAGCTCATGGCTTGTCCTCAAAGCCTCTTTTTCAGCCTAATCAACTTCACAGGGTTGTTGAGAGGATATAATGGAGGAGGGGAGAGCCCTTAGCTCTTTACAATAAAATTAGATATGGATAGATCTGTGTATCCGAGTACAGCATTCCTAGTACAAACTTAGTTCATTTAAATTAGAAAATAATGCATTACTGTATCTGTCAAATTCATTCTAGCACGCCCTAAAGGAGCCTGAGTTTCTACATCTGTGAGTCTGACACTTGTGTGCAAGACTAACACTGTACGCTTAAGTTTATTAACAATCTCTCCTTATAAATAATTATCTTTTGGTTTCACAAGATTCCATGTGCTCCCATTGGCTGTAAAATGCTCTCCCTCAGCCATTGGCCCATCAGCTGCCACACAAGAGTACTTGCGTGCCATTGGCCGGGTGCTGGGTCTGCTCCTCTTCCCCACCCACTCCCCCTTCAGACAGATTTTGCATGTCAGATTTACTGGCAGACAGCTCTCTCTCCTGAGGAAGACAGTTCTCTTGACTCCTGTGAGGGACTGTCCCCTCAGTGGCTGTCAGTAGGCAACCAAGCTTGGTTCTGTGAGTAAAAAAACAAAGGACTTTCAGCATAACCCCCTCCCCAACCCATAACCCCTTCCCCAACAGCCACTTTCCTGTCAGAATAAATGGAAAAAGGCTCTTTCTCCTGCTTAGCTTCAGCATGGATGGATGGCTGGCTAACGAGGTGGGCCAGCAACCATCAGACCATTTTCTTCAACTCCCCGCTGTGCGGCTGACTTTCCCCTAGGGTTGCCAATCTCCAGGTGGGACCTGGAGATCTCCCACTGTTACAATTGACCTCCAGATGACAGAGATCAGTTCCCCAAGAGAAAATGGTTGCTTTGGAGGGTAGACTCTATGGCATTATACCCTGCTGAGTCCTTCCACACACACCCCAAATGCTGCCGTCCACAGGATCCACCCCCTCAAATCTCCAGGTATTTCCCTAATCAGAGTTGGCACCTGTACTTTCTTCTCTGTCAGTAAAAGGCCCTTTCCACACCTATGTTGGCCTTTGGGAGAAAACTCATTGGGCCCAGTCCTGATCAGGTTGCCAACTCCAGGTGGGCAATTCCTGGAGATTTGAGGGATGGGGCCTGGAGAGGGTGAGGTTTGAGGAGGGGTGGCACCTCAGACAGGTATGATGCCATAGACCACCCTCCAATCCAGCCATTCCCTGATGGGGAACCATTGTTGCCAATCTCCAGGTGGGGGCTGGAGATCACTCAAAATTACAACTGCTCTCTAGGAGGGAGGGGGAGGAGATGGAAAACTAAAGGTAGGTTGATGGTTGGCTGGGAGGGAGATAGGGTTGTCAACTCCAGGTTGGGAAATTCCTGGAGATTTGAGGGGTCGAACCTGGAGAGGGTGAGTGTTGAGGAGGGGTGGGACCTCAGACAGGTACAATGCCATAGACTCCACCCTCCAAACCAGCCACTCCCTCCTGGGGAACCACTGTTACCAATCTTGGGGGTGGGCTGGAGATCACTCAAAATTACTACTGCTCTTCAGGTAGCAAAGATCAGTTCCTCTGGAGAAAATGGTGGACTCTGTCATTATACCCTGCTGAGATTGCCACAGCAAATTGTCACTGAGTGCCCAAAGCCGAGGCACTCTCCCAGAGCCTCTTTCTAGAGCCCGTTGTATTTATTTCCAACAATGGGCCTTATTCCTAGTATACAACTAAATACGAAAACTTGATTCCGTCCCACTTCTTTTAAAAAAAGCAGTTTTCGTTTTTTGAAAGCTCTTTCTGCAAACCCAACAGGAAAACTATTATTTATTTTAAAAACATGTCCCAGATCTTAAACATCTCATGCTGCATCCATTAATTCATTTTATAGACTTGTAGTTCTGCTGCAATTATGTCCTATTCAGATGATACAAGTATCCAGATTAGTAAAGAACAGTAGTAATAATTACAAGAGGCATACTCTTTGGGGGTGTAAAAGTTATTTTTTTAGACAAGATCCCCTGATTAAATTAGATAATTCCTTTGACCTAAGTTACATTAAGAAGAAAAGTGCCCATACCTTGCACAATCACATCATCATCGAAATAAATAGCCTTTTCTGCATTAGGGACCCAGTTAGGCAGATAGAATTTTGCAAAAGTTAGCTGGAGGGAAACAACCAAAACAAATGTTCCTTTAGCAAACATTTTTTGCACAATTCTTTCCAATGTTCAGAAATTCAGTAGGAGGTTATTCTCATTCAAATCAGTACTACTAAATGAAAAACAGGCCCACATCAAACTAGTTCCATAATACAGCATGAGAATATGCCATTTGTGGGAAAACAGAAAAGATCTCACTAGTTAGCACTGTTTGATGTGTCAAAAATTAGTTCCCTGCAGTGTTCCCTCTAAGCTGAGTTAGTGTGAGCTAGCTCACAGTTTTTTAGCCTCCAGCTCACAGATTTTTGTCTTAGCTCAGGAAGAATGGCTCCAGAGCAAACTAATTTATGCAGTAGCCACATCACTTGCTCAAAAGTTCAATGCCAGTAGCTCACAAAGTAGAATTTTTGCTCACAAGCCTCCACAGCTTAGAGGGAGCACTGGTTCCCTGATGTCTCTTGATAGTATCTACTGCACACCACTAAGGTTAAATATTGAAACTGAATTATTTCTGGAACTTCCTAATGCTTCTATCAGAGTTATCCCATATTAAACAGATGAATGATGATTCATTCATTCAATCATTCATTTATTTGTTTTGACTTTTATTCTGCCCTCCCTGCAAATGGGCTCAGGACAGATTACAGCAATAATATAAAATAAACTTTCAGTAGATAAAGCAATATGAATTAAAACAGGTAATGCTATCATTTAAAGTGTAACAGTCTCAGAAGCTGGAGCCACTGGACCACTAAAAATCTGCTCAGTCTTGGCCGCACAGAGATGGAGAGCTTCAGCAAGGGAGGCCAACTTGACTGGACATCCACCACATCATCCAAAGGCCTGGCAGAACAGCTCACTTTTACAGGCCCTGTGGAACGGTAGATGGTCCCACAGGGCCCTGATCTCCAGCGGGAGCATGTTCCACCAGGCCGGAACCTGTTGTTTGGGCCAGGGACAACTAGCAATTGGTTGGCCGAGCACAAGGTTCTCCGGGGCACATATGGGGAGTGGCAGTCCCTAAGATATGTTGGTCCCAGGCTGCACAGGGCTTTTTTTTAAAATTTAAGAAACGTTACTGCACACAGGGCATTGAAGGCCAGTACCAACACCTTAAAAATGATCCAGTACTCAATTGGTAGCCAGTGCAATTAGTGTAGCACCGGCCAAAAGCATGCCCACACGAGAACTCTGATCACATTAGTAATTGCAATTCAGATTTTCTTCCATATGTATATTCACTCATGAACTACCAACAATCATACAGCATGCCATACTTTCTGGTTTTTCAAACTAACATTATTGAATTAGTACTCACAGGCTTTATTGAGTCTGGCATTTCTGAGTCAATCCTTACTTTTCCATCCAACAAATGGGGGTCAAAATCCAAAATTCGGTATTTCACATTTTTCAGACTTGTTTTACTAAGCCATGATCTGTACAAGGAAGAGAGCAATAGAACATGCAGTTCTATGCAGCTAAAGATTAAGATCATTTTCTTCTTGAATTTGTGCTAGAAATCTGGTGAACTGAATGTAAGACTTTGGTGTGCATTCACAACCAAGTCTCCCCAATCCAACACTGGCACATGCTATAATTCAGTAAGATGGAGACTAAAATTCTAGCAACAAACCTAATACAAATGACTAATACTCATACATGAGAAGTCCTTCCATTTTCAGCACTTTGAAAAACAAATTCTAGAACATGCTGACAATGAGGAGCTCCTGCATGGTAATACTCTTTTTAATAGTTCCTCTTTTATCTTGGCTACATGTCTATTCATACCAAATATTATAAACAATCTTGGGAAGAAAGGATTTTATTTTTTTTAACCTCAGGGGGCTTTTGTTTGTGTAATATATACAGTTACTTCTTGATGAGACTGCAGGATTGAAAGACAGAGGAAAGAATTATGTTTTCCTAAATTATACTCTACTGAACCTGGAAGTAGTCTTTACTTGCTTAAAGTAGCCAAGTTTAGCAACATTTTGTAAACACATTTTACCTCAAATGGTCCACTGTATCATTCAAAGTGACAATATGGAACGCCACATTGGACTTGGTGTTTTGGTGAATGCTATTCACAGCGGCAATTACACCCCCAAGCCTATCATCAGAAGCTGTAATGACCACAGGTATTTCTTTGTCATTTTGGTCATCCATCAACCTTTGAGGAGCCTCAGGAATAAAATCTATTGGCTGGAGTCCTAAAGGACTTGAATCTGCAGGACATAGCATGGAATGTAACAGTTGTACATAAAACATTACTTGCAAGATCCAGTCAACATCAAGCAATTCAAAGTCATGTTGATTTGAACAAGAAAGGTAAGCATACATTCAGCTCTGCCATTTAAAATGGTAGGACTCCCAATTGGCAGAAAGTTGCCCTACCTAACATTTTACACAGTTAGGATGCAAGAGACCACAGATTTGAAAAAAAATCAAGTATTTTCTCTCTTCTTAATGACAAACCCTAATAAAATTAGAGTTTCTTACAGACTAGATGGTCCTTAAGAACTATGAGCTGATTGGAATCAAACTTAATGTTAAAAGCTGTACTTTAAATTCTGTAATACTTCTGTGAAGCAGCTAAGTTTTAAACTCATGGCTCAGCAAAACCATAAGGCCATCTGCAAGAAGGACTGTTCCCTCGCAAGCAATGTCTGGCACCATGTCATTTAAGGTGAGAAAAAAGGAGGAAACAATTACCAGGACCCCATTTAAATAAATGACGTATTTTTAGGGATGTACATCAACAAAACAAGCGCAATGGCCTGACTGACGTGGCTCTCTAAGGTCTCATGCAGAAGCACATCTTTCCCAACATCTGCTATCTGAAATTCTGTTTAACTACTGGTGCTAACTACTGAACCTTGGAACTTCTGCAAGCAAAGCAGGTACTCCATGACTTGAGCCGCATCCATCCCTTCCTTTCAAAGCTATGGTCTTCCTGCCTCCTTTGGCAGGAAGGCATACAAGGTACATAAACCAGCAGATACAGGGATAGAGTTCAGATGGCCCATACTCTCTCACTGTGTCCGTCAATCAAGCAAAAAATATCTGGGTAAAACATGTTTCATACTGGAGGAAAAATTTGTCTGTTTATAAAAACAGCTTGATGTAATGGCATGTCTCCTAACATCCTCTTTTTTCTGAAATGCTTACATAAAATAAAAGGCAACTCTACCTGACAATTCCCTTTTCAAGAGGTCACTGAGACCTAGTATATTGTGATGCAGCACTAACAGAAATATAACAACAGCAAGTACCAGGATGAATATGTTTACTGAAACGGAAGAAAAAAGAAGTCAGAACAACAGTCAGGCAACTCCTGCATGTTATAACAAAAACTTTTTACTATTTGGCAAGAGAAAAATACCTTTTCTGAATGTCATTTTCTCCTTTGGTTTTGGATGAAAAGTACAGCTTTTTTAAAAAATCTACAAAAAGGAAACAAAGTACCACTATACCAGCATTCAAAAAGATATGTAAACCATTGCTGAAAGTTCACATTAAAACATTAAACAGTGTTACAAACAAGGTCTTAAGTGAAAATGGATACAACCATGTACACAATCATTTATGTATATATTTATGAAGGCATTTATACCCCCCATACTCACACGCCATGGCAGAAACACTGGACCTGCAGGCACAAATCCAGCATTAAAAGAGAAAATACGACTTGCCTTCAAAAAGAGTCTTACCCATGGATGAGGTACGGAAAGCCTGCCTGAAAAGGACAGCATGATTTTTTTTACAAAAAACAGTGCAGAAGCATTAAGCACCACACTTTGGCCCTTTACACATTACTGTTCTAAACCGGATGTTATTAGTTGTTGGCCCAGTCTTGAAAAAATGGTACAGGGACAGAGATTTGATACAATGAATTTCCTTCTGTTAATGAGCCATCTCTGAAGCGCTATTGTTACTTCAAACAGTGCTGCTTTTTTCCCTGCTTGATCTTCCTCAGACTTTTTTTTAAAAAATTTTCTAACTTGAGTGCTATAGCGCTTAACCAATATAGCCCTTCAGTTGGTGCTATATTGGTGCCGCTATAACACTGAAGTGCTATAATGGTTTAACGCTATAGCGCTCAAGTTAGAATGTTAAAAAAAATCTGAGGACGATTGCATCATGAGAAAGGACAGGGAAAAACAGAATTGTAGGAAGCACTCTGAACATTTTAAACATCACACCACAGTGATTCAGAAGCACAACAAAGGAAGAAAGCAGTTTCCCTAAAAACTGACTCAGCCATGCTTTGCTAACCTGACATAAGAGGGCTTGTATGAACAGGTGAATAAATTCTGCTAGCAGCCAGTTAGTAAAACAGGCCTGTCTGAAATGACAGGGAAAAATCCATTACTAACCAGTTACTAAAATGGAATACAAAGGCAGTTTGAAAAGGGCTTTCCTCAGGGAAGGTGTTCCACAATGCTTTAGCTGCCATTGAGAAAGAACAGGCCTGCTCTATGGCCAATCAGATGATTCAAAGAGAGAGGGTTCCAGTAGGAGGATGTAGCATGAGGACCTGAGGTGATAAACATGTCCATAACCAGAAGAGATTGCCTCTCAAATACACTGGTCAAATAAGCTTGTCCCAGATTGTATAAAGCATTAAAGGTTATGACCAGCACCTTGAATTGGACTTGGAAACATACTAGTAACTAACATAGCCATTCTAAGATGAGAGTAATATTATACTATTTCTGTGCTCTAGTGACAGATGAATTGCTCCATTTTGCACCAACTGAAGTTTATGGATTGTCTTCATGCACGTTGTGTTAATTTTGCTACTAAGTCACAGAAGAATGGATTTGATGATGATGATTAAACTTATGAATTGCCTACCCTGTGAGCAAGCTCTGCATGATTTACAACATTATAAACATTTAAAATACAGTTAATAGATAGTTAAGTTTACTAAAATAAAACAAGAAATTAAAATCAATCAAGATGGCAATAAAGTTATCCTCCTTTGCTGGCCACATGGCAGTCCAGCACAGCAGGATGGGAGGGGCATGTGGGAGGCATAGAAGAAAAAAGAGGGTGCCAGTCTTAACCTCCTGTTGCTGTCCTTGACTAAAAGCCTAGCAAAACTTATCTGCCTTACAGGCCCTGTGGAATTGCATTAGATCCTGCAGGGCCCTGATGTTATTCAACAGAGAGCTTCACCAGGTTGGGGCCAGGACTAAGAAGTCCATGACCATAATCGAGGACAGCCAGACCTCCCTAGCAAGATCTGCACAACTCAGGAAAGGTAACAGTTTCTGCACCAAATGTAGCTGCTAAAATGCATTCATCATCACTGCATTAACCTGATCTTCTAAAACAAGTGCTGGATCCAACAATATCTAAGGTAGTCAAATGTTAATCCAGCCAATGTGGGCATGGAAATCTCTTCCAGATTTGCTGTTTTACCAGCCAGCATAACCTCCATTTGTCCACAGGCACTGGCTCAGCACAGTGGCTTATTCAAAGAAACACAGAGCAAAGTATTACAAGCATACTAATGACATCAAACACCCAAGCTGTGGACAATCTCAAAGACATCATGTATAAATTAAACAGCACAGATGGTAGGATTGAACCCTGTAGAATCCACAGGGCAAATCCCATGCCCCTTTGAGGTTTAAGTAATCTTTACCACAGTAATTACTTGATATTAAACATAATATCAACAGGAGAGAACTTACCCATGCTATTTTTCACACACCCAGCATCTCATTTACACTGAATCCAAGCCAGTCTGTCTGCAATGTTAGCATGCAAGAGGATTGCAGCCTGGGTAGGTATTGTGTTGATAGATTAACATAGGAATCGTAGGCACTTTGTACCCACAGTTGTTCAGTTTAGGCCCATTGAAACAAGACACTGGGTGTATTCAACACTGCATACGTAACTTCTTCATGTCCATAAGCATCATATTCCAACCAGATCTTACCTGGGGTGCTGGAGAGACTGAAAGAGAGTAGACAATAAGTAGACATGTATGTGCTGCCCACTGGAAAGAGGATTACTAACAATTGACTATTTATATCAAGCTGTTTCTAAAATGCAATCTCAATAGGGAGAGATTATTAAAACAGACAAAAACACCTTGTAAAATATTTCCACTGCATTGCACTTTGTACATACAAACAAGACAGTTTCTTGCTTTCACTATATGCAGGCTATTAATGCTACACTTGACAATTTGCGACTTTGCATGTGAACTATAAAAATGTACAGAAAAAATGCATAAAAGCCACATTTAGGATTACGTTTAAACATACATGTGGTTGAGGAATTAATTTCATATGCCACAGCTTACATTCTGCTGCACTGATCTGTAGTGAGACTACTTTAGAATACATTAACTGTTTGCAACCAAGTCACTAATTTTATTCACATAATATGTCAGGTTATCCATGATAAGGCACAATGTGTCCCAATTACACTGCTATACTCAGCTTACACATTCTATAAGTCTTGACTATTCACATTTTAATTCAGTCACCACCCACAGAGCAGATTCATTTTTGCAACATGTATTTAAATACTTTTGCAGTGCTCTGCAGTTTATGAATTCTGTAAATTTTATTTCAGTTTTCCCACATCCAGGAGCTAGTTTGAAACACAGGAACATTTGATTTTGTTTGAATTAAATCAGAACTTTTGCTCCATCTATTTAAATTTCTGCCTAAATCTTTCCTCTTTCCACAGTCCCAAATATAGTACTGCCGATGATGGCACAACACTTTGTGTTGTGTCTAACTTGAAAGGCATGACAGAAATCAAATAATAATAATCAACTGTATGTAAAATTATAACCCTCTAATGGGATGTAAACCTTGAAATCCTACATCCTCCAAAACGTAGTACCAGGACTTTCCCCCCTACGAGTCGCAATCTGGAAAAGGTTAGCCAGCTGGGTGGATCTGCTGCATAAATAAAAAAGCAGACAACAAGCAATACCAAACAGGGAAAATTCACGTACATGTAAGTACTTGTAGCAAGCAGGCGAGAGTAACCGACAAACTCCTTCTATTCCTAGTAGTCTTGCTTGTTTGCCCGCAAAACAGAGATCCTTATATTTCTTCCTTCCCTTCATACAATCTAGCAGCCACGAACGAAATGCCAACTCAACAACAGCAAGTTGTCAGAGGCAGCCTCTGAGAGGCTGGAGTTTATCAGGGTGCCCTCTGCAGTGCCTGAGTAGAAAACAATTAACGGGTATAAAATAAGCCTGGTGGCACTGCAGAGTCTCACGCACCTACCCATGGCTGTATACAAACACCAAGAGAAGGCGGACCAACTGGAAACATCAGCAGGCACGGAAATAGAATCCTCTGTGGTAGTCAGGACCTCTCCATCCGGAGGGTCCTTGTGCTTCTTGCGTGCCTGTTGCCATGGAGACGGAGCACAACACTCTGGGAACGTTAGATAAACCTGCGGATTTCTCGAGCAAACGTTACCGAGCGGGAAACGACGGAAATAAGAGTGCGGAATAGCGTTAATCTACTTGAACAGGAGAAATATTTTGCCCATCCAGTGCCGGAAATCCATGAACGATGAGGCGGGGCAAGAAAACGTTGGTTCCGGCGAGTTCGGTAGTGCCCGCCTTGCGGTCTCGACCCGCCACTAAAAAGCCGGAAGCGCCTCCTAATACTTCCCCCGTTCGCTCTTCTGCTGCGGGCGCTAGTTCTCTGCGTGATCCCTTTCAGACTGCGCGGCCCGAGACCAAGCCCTCGTCCGCCAGGCTCCACGGGCGCTTGTCAGACTCCGACTCGGCTTCCGCTGGGGATTCAGAAACCAGCGAAACCCAAGAGCCACCGCCGCCGCCTCTTCCCCCCCCAATCCAAAACAACGTCGAGAGCGGCCAGTGCGCTCAGGCTGCGCGGTCCGAGAGCAAGCCCTCGTCCACCAGGCTTCACGGGCCCTTGTCAGACTCCGACTCGGCTCCCGCTGTCGGCTCAGAGACCAACGAAACCCAAGAGTCGCCTCCCGCTGTGGGGTCAGAGACCAGCGAAACCCAAGAGTCGCCGCCTCTTCCTCCGCCCCCCATCCAAAACAACGTCGAAAGCGGCCAGTGCGCTCGTGGCTTGGCTTTGGAGCTGGACAAAATGTTCAACATATTCCAGTCCATTCCTACGCAGATGGTAAGAGAGGTGAGGGGTGGGTTAGATACCTCCCCCGGCGGGGTAGAGGGCTTGCAGGCCTCTCCCCCCCCCCCCCCCGTAGGAGAGAGTACCGCTCTGTGGGGGACGGGCAGGAAGTGGCAAAGCTAGAGAAGGAATCGCTGCTTTGGCCGCAGAGCGGTAGGGAAGCATACGTGTCCTTAATCGGGCAGGTGGGTCGTGTGGTGCTAATATTCGGTGGCACAAAGAGTTTCCATGATCAACCTGGGAGGGGATCGCAGGACCGGCTTCCTAACGATTGCTTGAGAACTTTATGGCTCACTTTTAGTGCAAGTGTTTCAAATGTTTGGAGGTGCGTTTACTCAGTAGGAAGCCCCGTTGATTTTTAAGTAGGTTGAAGTATGGTGAGGATTGCAGCCTTGAGCTGGTCTGTAGACGTCATATTTTTAGCCTGTGCTAGGGTTACCATATTTTGGAAAAGCAAAAAGATATATTTTTCTAACTGGCTACTTCTAACAAGTGATCACTATGACAAATCTCATTTTATTTAAGCTGTGCTAATTGCTGTAAACTAGGAATATTCCTAACCTCCCAACCCCAAAAGAGGACATAATTTTAAAAAAAAGACCCAAAAGAGGATGGACACCAAAAAATGAGGGCATCTGGTAACTCTAGCCTGTGCTTATTTACTGAAGAGTTAGTCCTATTGAATTCAGCAAGACTTTCACATAAGTGTATGTGGGATTGTTTTAAACAGTTCTTTCTGCTTTTGATTTTGCTAGGCTTAAGACAAATTAAATGGGTTATGGATTACTGGGTATTTTGAAATAGCAAGTTTGTGAATGGCACTATCTCACATTACTTACCTTCATGTAAGTGCTTCTTTGGTAGAGAACAATAGATGCTATTAATGACATAACCTAAGCATGGTAGCAGAATTCTGATAATTGTGAATTGCTTCATGTTACAGCAATCATGTGAAGACAGCCATGTGGACAAACTGCTCACCATTATGATTTGACTTCCTCAGTGCCAGCCCTGCACCATACTGTTTATGGCATGTATACAGTGTGATAAGGCTGCCATGAAGAAACATTTCTTGGTGGTTAGCAAGTGACTTCTACAATATATAAAAGGGCTCTGGGGAGGGGGAGCTGGAGAATGTAATGCAGGTGAGGTCTTCCTGACTGAAAAGAGGCAATGAAACAATTCTGTGATTCTTAAGAGCTCAGCTAACTAAAGCCAGGTCTGCTTTCTTCTATACAGGATAGAACCATATAGTTTGTTTCTTGCTAGGCAAAAGAGCATGGCAGATTTACTGTTAGAAAGTTCCAGTTGCAGGTTTGCATCTAAAGCTGATTGACTGTAAATGCCATGGAAGTCATGTAACCTTACTATACCTTTATCCTCAGCAGTTATGAAAAGACATTGCACGACATGGCTGTGAGTAGGTCCAACCAAGCATGTGCATTAGAGTCTGAGCACCAGCAGCATGGTGTAGGATCTAGGAGTCACCTTCATTCCCTGCCCTCTTCCTTCATCCCTGTTACTGCTATATCATATTCTGCCTATCAAGTCTCTTAAGAGTTCTCACGTTTTAAAAGGAAGACTGGTCAAAGTTGTGATTAAGTTATTTCTGATCTGTTTTATGTCGTCTTTTGATGAATTTCTCTTTCCACAGGACTACAAAGGCCAAAAATTAGCAGAACAAATTTTTCAGGGAATCATCCTTGTGTCTGCTGTAAGTATTAAAAAGAACAATCCAGTGTACATGGTTAAAAGAAAAATCCAACATGTTGTCAGGCCAAGTTAATATTTGATTAAAAGCACAGAAGTCTTAGTTGTTTGTATAATTTTATATTTTCTGTTGATAGGTGAAATTTATGTAGCTCAGTTCAGTTTTTCCTTTATTTTGATTTATTGTTATTATTATGGAGTTTTAGCTAGCTGCCTCATAGATGTTTTATAACTTTGCTGTCTTTTTCCAACACAAATATTATATTATATTTATTTATTTATTTTATTTTATTTATACCTCGCCCTCCCCACAAACAGGCTCAGGGTGGCTTACATTAGTTGGTCCACAGTGACCATTAAAATCTACATAAAATCATTTAAACAGTTTAATTACAGATGAAATCACATAATCATAAAATTATAAATTGTTGGACAGTGTCAGTAATTAGTTAGGATGGCGTACTAAAGTGCATGCATAGATATAACGCACAGTAACTATTTTGCTGCGGGTTTTATACAAATTCCCAGTCATGCTGGGATTTCTTTTGACTTATTTCAGTTGTTTCTTGTAGGTAATTGGTTTCATTTATGGATACATCACTGAACAGTTTGGCTGGACAGTTTACATAGTAATGGCCGGATTTGCTTTGTCATGCCTGGTAAGAATGTGACCTTATTATAGCAGAGAAAATTATAAAAAATACCTGAGTTACTAGAATTCCAAAGGATGCTCTGGTAGGACACAGCTGCAGCATATACATGCACCGTGCAAGGCGGCCATAAGATGATATAGTCAGACTCATCAGTGATTCTGAAACTCTATGAAGTGTCATCCACTTCTAAACAATGTGTTTTCCAGGACCAGCTTGCAAAGTAATTCTGTACTTGCCAACATATCACAGGAATCTTATATCAGTGACTGTATTTCTTGGCTATTTTGCATATTATGCTGAGGCAAACACAAATTTGCCAGTGAGCCGGGCTCCACCATCTATCTGCAAGAGGGTTTTGATCCACTTCTGTGTTGTGCCCTTAATTCTGACATATAGAACTGTTCTGAAAAGCTTTTTGTTTTTAAGATTGAGTTCCTGTTTAACCTTTTCTATACATTTCTGAAATTTAATCAAAAGGACAAGGTTTTCATAGAAAAGCTTGACAACACAGGTCTGATCTGGATTTACTTAACAATGTTGTCTTCTGCAGCTAACACTCCCTCCATGGCCCATATACCGTCGCAATCCTCTGAAGTGGTTACCTGTCCAGGAACCTGCAACAGATGATAAGAAGCCAGCAGACAGAAAAGTAAAAAGGCACTCTAAAAACTGAAGCTGTCCTGTATAATTTTGGCCATTAAATTTGTTTTGATGTTAATTACTTGTTTTGCACTCCTCTGTGATTTATTTAAATATTTGACTCCATTTTAAATTTGGTTGTGCATACATGGTTTGAGAGTGACACTTAATCAGAGCTGTGCTAAGTTGCTGGAAAAGTAACAGTTGACTAGGCTCAGACAGTCATTTCAGGTGTTTTAATGTGCCTGCACTAAATGTCTGTTTTCACATGGGAAGCTGTTCCCCCTAAGAAGGTCTCTAAAATTATCATGCTAGGTAACAGATTTGATCAACTTTTTCATCCTATCACAATCTAGGAACAGTGTTAAGCTTCAATTTGCCCCTGTAAGAATGAAATATAGTCACCACATGTAGTTGTCTGTACTTTTTTTGAGGTGATAATCTGCCTGTACCAGGTACAAGTTACCCAAAGATTTGTTTTCTGCTTTACCTTATCTTTCATTACTTAATTTGATTTTCTGCTTCTGTTCTATCTCTGGTGAGAGTAGGAGTTCTTCCACTTGACAGTAAAAAGTGGGTTTTAGTATAACTGAAGGAAAATATTGGTAAATCATTCTTTATCAACAAATGCAAGTTAGCTTTTATAACAGTGACTAGAGTGGATGAAATATATCAAGTAATTGGTATCGGACTTTATGCCTAAAAAAGTATTTGAAGACTCAATGTTTTTTATTTACAAAAAATTACTTCATTACTTCAAAAAACATTCAGACAAGAGATAATACATTCCAGGCTAGGGGACATGATCCCACAGATTAGGTGATATAATTTATATTATTGAAAACCAATTTATTTGAAATATGTGAATTTTTGGCTGACAAGACCCTGAATCAGACAGCACATTTTCAGAAATCATTCCATCTGCTTTACGTTATAAGACCTTGTATACTTCCACATCATCCTAACTTGGTATAATAAACTATAAAACCAAAACTGAAGTAGGGAACAATGTACATACATTAGAGTGTTTTATACTCTTTTGTAGTCAAGTTTTTGGCCCAAAGAAGCAAATTCTAATTCATGGTAACTAAGCACTAGAACTGTCAGGTATCTTGGGAAAAGATTCATTACAGTTGTTATACTTTTGACTGCACAGAAAGTCTTGCAAATACAAAAGTTTATGTAGTTGTTACAAAATGAGTTTAAAAATGGTCAGCTATAAAAACTAGCTTTTCCTACCTACAGATTGCTCATTTGTAATCTAGGATGCAACAGAACAGGATTCAAATTCTGAATTATTTCTCATTCGTCCCTCATTTTCCTCATATTATAACCTTTATATGAAAGATGGAGTTTTCTGAGGCAGCCCTGTGCTCTGGTTACAATCCTGTACTCTTACATGCAACTGTCATGTGCAGTGACAGAAAACCGAGCTTTTAAGTGTGCCAAACATTTCTTGCACTAGGCTTTAAACATACATTGTTATTTATAATAAGCTAGATCGGTCAGAACTTAGTTTGACAACTGATAAAGAGAATCTGTGTCTATACAGAAAAATGAAAATCTGAACCTCAGAGAACTGTTGAACAAAGTTTTGTTGTTTCCTTGAAGCAGAAGTCGTTCAATGGTGGTATCTGTCAGAGTTTTACATTATCTTCTAAGAACTTTAAGTGACGAGCCTTCATGCTGTAAGAGGTGTACTTTTCTCCCATCAGCTCCCGCAAGTGCAGCTGTTTAGAAATTGTTTTTAAAAAATCAGCTACTTTTATTTTCCAAATGTGAATGCTACTAGTGAAATATCTAGGGTACAATTTAGGAGGATAAGGCATACCTATGCTCACTGATTTCAGAGAGTTTAGACAGATTTAGGTATTAAATTCAACTGGGTTCAGCACACCACAGTTAACTTCGTGAAAAGTTAAATTAATTTAAAAGGGACCGTAGTCAGTGAATACATGACACTGAAATCACTGGCAACAATCCAGCAGAGTTAAGTGCTTTTAAACCCATTTATTTTGAGGGGCTTAAACGCATTTAACTGTTGGACTGCGGTCAGTTCATCTGATTTGAAGAACAAGCACTTGTTCAAGATACAAAACCATGAAACACAATGCAGAATTCATCTATACCACCGCTCCCTCCTTCAAAGAAAGCTAACAGCACTTCAAATTAATGAGACTAAATTTGTTTTCAGCTAATATCCTATTGATTTCAATGGAATTTGAGTGTAACCAGCTTTTTCTTAACTAGAGCAGCATGTTCAAAAAATTCCATTGCCCATACCTGTTTTCATAGTAAATAAAGTGATCTGGAAAAAAATAGTAAAATTATGTAACTAGCTGCTTTGAAAGCTAACCAACCACAATACTAAACATAAAGTTGCTTTTCTTTCTGATATCTGTCTACATTTGAAAATTGTGGAAAAGAAGTGAAAGCTATCAAGTTTATATCTGAGGAGCAACAACTCACCTCTCTCTTCTGTTCATCCTCCTCCTCCATAACATCATACACCTTTTCCAGAAGTTTCATTCCAAGTCCTTGCACTACGTCTGCCCTTAAGATTTCAACTAGTCTCCTGATCTTCTCAGGACCAGACAGAATATCTAAAACAGTAAGCATTATCAATGTTTTCAGCTATTTTGAGCTCTGGCAGATGAGCAAAAGCTGAATTGTGATTGTAGCATAACAGTTTTCCTTTCTGATTCTGCCCTCTTTTCCCATTCATATCACCAGCTGTTCCAGATTACTAATCACGGGTTTTGTCTATACTGGTTGGGAAGGCTGATGTTCTAGATGGAGTGACACTGGCTTTTTCAGAGCAGGTTAAGAGCTTGGGGGTGCTCATGGACCATCCTTTGCTGTTTGAAAAGCAGGTTGGCATGGGGGCCAGGAGCACCTTATATCAGCCTGTAACCTCATAGTTGGATTACTGCAACACACTCTGCATGGTGCTGCAGCTCAAAGACAACCCGGAAACTACAACTGGTCCACAATGCAGCAGCCTGACTATTGTCAGGGGCTAGCCGCTGGGATCATGTTGCCCATTTTGAAACAGCTACATTGACTGTCAGTCTGTTTCCAAGTTTAATTCAAGGTGCTACTTAGGACCTTTAAAGCCCTTCACAACCTGGGACTCACGTATTTTGAAGGACTCTCTCCTTCCATATGTCCCTGTGCACCAACTATGCTTGTCAGGCAGCCATCTTTGGCTATCCCACCATTCAGGGTGGCTCATCTGGCACTGATTAGAGCTCAGGCCTTTTCCATCATGGCTCTGGCTCTGTGGAATGAGCCCTCTGAAGAGGTGGGGGGCCCTCCTTGGAGATCTTCAGGAGGTGCTGCAAGGCCTGCCTGCTTGCCAGGGCTTTTGAGGGAGTCTGAATTGGCAGGCATCTTTGGGGGAGGGGAGAATAGAGGTTTGTAATTAATTTTTGGTTTTAAACTGAAAATGGTTTTAAGTATTATTGTAAGCCATCTTGAATCACAAGGAAAGGCAGAATATAAATGTTTCGATCAATAAAATAAATACTAATCATTTATCTTAATCCAGCAGGCATGAGGCTGGGGACTCGTCATGTTGGGAGGGACAGTATTTTTAAAAAGAGGGGAAATGAGCACTTCCATGCTGTTGAAATGGAGCACAACTTTTTTTAAAAAAACCAACATTGGCATGCATGTTTCTGCACTTGAGTGACACAGCAGGAAAGCTAGTTTGAAGACACTATTTTCCAGCATGCTACATACCTGAAGAAACCTCCTGAAACTGGAATTCATCTGGTTCTTCTGATACTTTCCCATGTAAGAGAAGGGTGTCTCTGTATTTTCTATTAAGCCTGAACTGTGATTCGGGAGCTGGTACTGCAGATTGTTCACGATTTTCTTTATTGTCCATATTCAGTGTTCGGGTCATCAACTGTACCAAATCATTCATCTCATTTGTTTTTCTGCAAAAAAATAAAAAGCCTGTATCATTAAATCCTAACTTTTAGTTAACGGTTTACAAACGTGTAAATGAAACAGAGTTTTTTACAATTTTGTAGGCAGGGCTGTATGTTTTCAATATATCTAGGTATCTTTGGCATATGCAAAACATCTGGAAGATAGGATGTTTGACCAGAGCCCAGCAAAAGGGCGGGGGAGGGGAGAGGTGTGATACCATCCATTATGGAGTGAAAAAAGCAGCTGCTTCCTGCTCTGGTGCCAGACGTACACCCAAAGTACACCTCTTTAATCGCTAAATAATAACAGAAATAGTTCCTGTTTTCTTCTGTCAATCTCTCTAAATTTTTAATAAATACTGTATTACAAAAAGTACTGCATATTTAACACATAAGGAAGCTATTTTGTAAAGACAGTGCATGCATGTCTCACTTTGAAGATTAGTTGGTATTCTAACTGAGCCAACAACATTTATATAATTTGAATGTTTAAAGCACGTCACATAAATTACCTCAGCAATAGTTACAAACAACTAAATAGAAGCCAGTATTATAATATTTGTGCTACTATGAGAACAGACTGCCATCATTTTTGGTAGCATGTGGTTAGCAGTTTCAGTAATGGCAGTTGAAAAATGTTGGCACTTTTTAAAATGTCCACTTCTACAAATGAAACCCCAAAATTCAATAACAAAAGCCCTATTTGATTTACCAATTACATCTTGCTGCTCTTAACAGTAGCTGAAATGTATTTTTCCAGTGGATTGGTCACTTGGCACCAGTAAGGACATACAAACGTAAGAGCCCCGCTGCATCAGACCAGTGGTCCATCTAGTCCAGCGTCTTCTCTCACACAGTTCCCCTAGAGGGCCAACCACAGGGCATGGAGTCGCAGGCCTTCCCCTTGATGCAACCTCCTGGCTCTGGGATTCAGAGGGCTCTGAATGTGGAGGTTCCCCTCAGTCACCATGGCTAGTAGCCCCTGACAGACATATCCTCCATTAATCTATCTAATCCCCTTCTGAATTTGTTTATTCTTGTGGCCCTCACTACATCCTCTGGTAGCGAATTCCACATTTTAATCACTCTCTTCCTTTTGTACTTCCTGAGCCTACTGCTCATCAGTTTTGATGCCCTCGAGTTCTAGTGTTTTGGGGGAGAAAAATTTATCTGTGTCAACTCTCTCTACCACATATATACTTTTATAAACCCCTTTCATGTCTCTCCTTAGTCATCTCTCTTTCTAAAACGAAAAGTCCCAGACCCTTCAGCCTTCCCTTATAGGAAATGTGCTCCAATCCCATAGTTATCTTGTTTGCCTCCCTCTGTACTTTTTCCAGGTCTGTGATGTCCAGCTCTTGAGATACGCTGACCAGAAATGTACACAGTATTCCAAATGAGGCCGCACCATATAATACACAGGGACATTATAATATCAGCTGTTTTATTTTCAATCACTTTCCTAATCATCCCTTACATAGAGTTTGCCTTTTTCACCACTACAGCACACTGGAGTGACACTTTCATTGAGCTGTCCACTATGACCCCAAGATCTTTTTCACTTTTAGTCTCAGCAAGTTCAAACCCCATTAGCCTACACTTGAAGCTGGGATTTTTTTGTCCCAATGTCCATCACCTTACACTTAACCAACACTGAACTTCATTTGCCGGATTGTCACCCACTCACCCAGTTTGTGAAAGTTCATCACAGAACAGTGAAGCAAGAATTATATGTAAATGCACAGCCTTAGGAGGAGCTGTACTATCCAACAAAAGAGAGGTACATGAAACTCCAGAAAAAAACTTTTATATGTGTGATGTTCCCTGAAACTGGATTTTACTATAGCATGAACTAGGGCATGTTGATACCACAGCCCAAATCTGAATGTGTTATGCAGATGCACTAGTATGCTGAATGACCACAGACAAAACAGAAATCACTCACCCTTCTTTGCAGTCTCCATCTGATTTTTCAGTGGAACTGGAAGAAGTGCTCAGCTCATCCTCACAAAAGCAACCACTTAAGCTCTTCTTCTGTCAAAGAAAGAAATAACTAATTAACACAGGATGATCAGTCCCAACACACAGAGGACACCATCCACTGAGAACATCTGCTGTGTGTACCCCACTGAAATGAATATGTACCCCTTTTGCATCTACCATCTCATGTAAAATAACAATTGAAGAGATTGGGGCACAATTTCAGTTGCTAATCAGAAAATCATGATGCAGAAAAGCTATACTGTTTGCAGAATTAAAGTATTTAGAATATGAAAGAGCAACAGATTCAGAAATGCAACAAAAGCCACAAGCACTGAAATATTTAGGAAGCTGACACGTACATACCAGACACAAGTACAATAAAAACCAATTAAACCACATCCATTGTGATTGGTTCCAATTACATTTAGTCCTAAGATTACTAGTTGTTGTTCAGTCACAGAGTCGAGTCCAACTCTTTGCGACCCCATGGACCAGATCAGGCCAGGCCCTCCTGCCTTCCGCTGTCCTCTGACGTTTCCTCAATTTCATGTTCGTTGCATCGATGACACTGTCTAACCATCTCATCCTTTGCCGTCCCCTTCTTCTTTGACCTTCAATCTTTCCCAGCATCAGGGTCTTCTCCAGTGAGTGCTCCTTTCTCATTTGGTGGCCAAAGTATTTGAGCTTCAACTTCAGGATCTGGCCTTCCAGGGAACAGTCAGGGTTGATTTCTTTTAGGATTGAATGATTTGATCTCCTTGCAGTCCAAGGGACTCTCAAGAGTCTTCTCCAGCACCATAGTTCAAAAGAATCTATTCTTTGGCGCTCGGCCTTCCTTTTTTTTTTTTTTTTGTTAAAACTCTCCTAAAAAGGAGAGAATTTTATTGTTTTTTATAAGAAAAGGGTAGGGTATATAGATGGGATAAGAAAAAGAGTGGAGTGAATTTTTTCTGTTAAAAAAAGTTAGTTTTGGTTAGTAATTAATACAGTTTTTGGCATCCATCACGGTTGAAAGATCTTCTTTTCAGCTTTCCAAAGTCCAAAATAACTCTGTTAATAAAGTTAGTAAAGTCCATTGGGGTTAGTTATTAATCAGCTCCTTTCAGATGTTACATGAACAGTTACTTCTTAAGGTGTCTTCTTTTTAAGTCTCTCAAATTATAAGTTGAGCCCTTTTTGGCCTTGGTATCTCCCGCTCCGGCACCTCCTTCCTCTGGGCTGCTGTCTTCTTCACTGCTTGAGTCTGCCCAAATTGTGAGTGCTGCGTCTTCCTCTGTGCTGGCGTGTCTCTCCAGAAATCTTTGTGTTTTAAAGACGGAGTCTGTCTTCTCTCTTTTATCTTTATCTTTATATTTCTGCCCTCCAGTTTTCACAGGCTCCACAAACACTACACATGAAATTGGATCTCTAGAGTACTGCTTGATAGGCTCGACAACCCCTTCTGTTGGCAGATTTTTTTTTCCATAAAAACGGGATAGGCTTTAGAGGCCATATCCACCTCTTCTTTTAATTTTTTCGCTTCTCTGCCAGTTAGGGGTGCCAAGACACTCGCTAAGATAGATCTGAGATCTTCTTTCCCTTCTTCTTTCACGCCCTGAAAACGTAGAGTCAGATTAGATTTCTGTGCGATTTCCTCCATCTTCTTTGTTGTTTCTGAAATTTGTTTTTGTCGGCTGATGAGAACACTTTCCATTTTAACCAAAGTTTCGTTGATTTTCTGCATTTGATCCAGCAGAGGGCACAGTATCTCACTTTCCTGTTGATTGACAGCTAGCTCGGGGGGGGGTTACCCGGACCGGAAGTCCCTCCCTCTTCTTTTCCGGTTTCTGCGGGACTTCTACCGTCGACATTTTCTTTTTTTTGTTTACTTTTTCAAAGTTCGTGCCGCATCCCTCAGGAAGCTAATAAGCTCATAATCTTCCGTAAAACCCCAAAGGTACTTTCACCAGCACTTTTTTCTCTTTACCCCCCTTCGCTTTTCCTTTATAAATCCCGCTTCTCAAAAAGGGGGGGGGATTCCTCCCTCCTCCTCTACGCTTATACGCTTGTGGAGGGGGTTCAAATTCTCACTCAAAATAGATCTTCAACTCACGATTCGATGCCAATTCTTCTTTTTATTTTAATTCATGTCGCTTTCTTCACTCCTGGAAGTCGGTGGCGTTGCTAAGTCCCATTACGGGCACGACGCAGCGGGGCCGGTTGGGGCGGGGAGAAAGCCTCAATTTCCCGGCTGTTTGCCGGCAAAGAGGCTACTCCCCAAGCGCCCCCAGTTCGGAGCCTTTGCCTAAGGCTCACTAGGGTCTTTCGCACATGCGAAGACCCCCCCAGACTGCGCGTGGGCTAATCGTCTCCGGGAGCGTCCCGAGAGGTGGCCGCCATTCGCTCCGCCGAAACCGAAAGTCGGCGCTCGGCCTTCCTTATAGTCCAACTCTCGCAGCCATACATTACTACTGGGAATACCATTGCTTTGACCATGCTGACTTTTGTTGGCAGGGTGATGTCTCTGCTTTTTATCATGCTGCTTAGGTTTGCCATTGCTTTCCTCTCAAGGAGCAGGCGTCTTTTCATTTCATGGCTGCAGTCACCATCTGCAGTGATCTGGGATCTCAGGAACGTGAAGTCTGTCACTACTTCTACAACTTCCCCTTCTATTTGCCAAGGAGTGATGGGGCCGGATGCCGTGATCTTAGTTTAGTAGACACACCATATAATTTTTACTTTGATATTTTTTTAAGTTTAGGAAAAAAACTTACATTTATGCGGTGATAGAATTTTTTTGCTGCCTCTCTAGGCAACCAGCCCAGGATGGTTTACAGAATAAAACAGTTTAATGTGCAAAAGAGTTTAGTACCAACTACCCCTCCTGCATTTGCTAGGTACCAAATTTGAGACTCTCAGAAGCACTGCAATTTGGATAAGCTCAAGACACCAGCATATAGCCAACTTGCTACTAAAGTTTAAGCTGTTGATTTTTAAAATCCCCATTCTCAAAAAGAGTTACAGAAATAAAACATTTTAAAAATCATAACACAATGGCTGGCCCACCTAAATCAACTAGTTGCAGTTTGTTGGCCATATTCAGAGATACCCCCACATACAGCATGTTGCAGTAGTCTAAACAGGCGGTGAGCAGCAAGAGGACAATGGTGCCTAGACCCCTCCTTTTATACTTTGGAACATTAAAACAAAACATCTGAATTGCTTGCTTTCAGTTATTTCTAAGAAAGCATGATTTCTGCTTACCTTGCAAATGCTAGGCTCTGAAGACGACTGAGCAATTTGATTAACACTCTCTTCCTCTAGTGATTTCATTTCTGTTACTTCACTATGAGACGCTCGTCTTGCAGCAGGCCCTGAAAGGAGGACAGATTGAAAGCATTAGTTAGTTTACCTTTATTTTGACAGTGTGCACTGATTCTGAAAGCAAAATCAATGTACTTGAAAAAGCTTGACAAAGTACAAACATGCTCATTTCGGTCAGTTCATGAAATTTTATCTAGGTATCATGTCGGTATCATTCAATACAGTCCATTTCCGAAGTTTTCAAAGTCGTTGCCATTTAATAATTAAGAATTAATTATACATTTGATGGTGGCTCTAGTCTATGGCAGTTTGCCACAATTAGACAGCAATCTTAAGCAAGTCTACTCAGAATCCTACTAAAATTAGTGGCGCTTAATCCCCTAAAAGTGCCCGTAGGATTGTATTGTACATCTGTATGTATTTAAGGTGCCACAACACTCTTTTTGTTTTGTTACAACAGACTAACAGGATCACTTCTGTCACCTATACTAGGAACCAGATGTAAATTTGGTCTTTGATTTCCAAGTTTCCCTGAATTCCACCATGCAAAACACTTTGCCTTAAAGCATTATTTGCTAACCAATACTGAACCCTTGAAAAATTCTTAGCTGCTAGGTGAAGCTCCTACAATAACATGCTGCAAGTCAATTGCAAGCTACACTTGTGTTTGAAGACTAAGCATTTAGAGAAGAGTTGTGTGTCCATGCCATACCTCTGAAAACAATGCAGGACATTTTCTTTGGGAACAACTAGAGAGCTCATTGAAAGTGTGCATGTAGGATTGTTAAGACTTTTTTTTTTAAGAGGGAGGGAGATGATCATTACCTGAAGGAACCATGTCTTCTTGAGACTGCTTTAGCCTCCTCCTCTCCCGTGCTGACAGTGGCCGATCCTTTAGAACAAGTAAAGGTAATATCAGTAAGACACAAAAACCTCTTTGTGTTCTGTCATATCTGATCAGAAGGCACTCTTTTCACCGAAACACTGACATGTATCCTACCATGGCACTAAACAAACATTGATGCGTTCCTGCAACTTTCTCCAATAGAACAGCTATTTAAGTTGGAGGAAGGCACATCCTTTAGGCTAAGGCAGGATACATGTCATTATCACAACGGAAAGCAAACATTTCCTGGTTGTTAACAACTCATTACTCTTTTCTATGACACCTTAAATTCTACAAAGTTAATAAAGCCCTACACTGAAAGAATTGGCACCACGCTGGAAAATGTTTCAGAACCTCATAGTAAAAGAGGAGGAGATTGGATTTATACCCTGCCCTTCACTACCCAAAGGAGTCTCAGAGCAGCTTACAATCTCCTTTCCCTTCCTCTCTCCACAACAGACTCTGAGAGGTAGGTGGGGCTGAGAGAATTCTTTTGAGGACTGCTTGAGAGAATAGCTCTGAAAGAATTTAAGACTGACCCAAGGTCACACCAGCAGCTGTATGTGGAGGAGTGGGGAATAAAACCCAGTTCTCCCAGATCAGAGTCCACGTTCCTAACCACTACACCAAACTGGCTCTCTACTAAGCTGATCTAAAGAGCTTGGTGGCATGGTAGATCACAGGCTCTTTTTTATCCTACATCACACAATGAGGGATTAAAATGTGGAATTTGCTTCCAGAGGATGGCCACAGGTATAGACAGCTTTAAAAGGGGATTAGACAGATTCATGGCGGATAGGTCTATCAATGGTCTCTCAGCCATACTGACTAAAGGGAACCTCCACATTCAGAAGCAGTCAACTTCTGAATACCAATGCCAGGAGGTAACATCAAGTGAAGGCCTTGGACTCTACGCTCTGTTGTTGATCCTTCAGAGGAACTGGTTGGCCACTGTGTGAGACAGGATGCTGGACTATATGGGCCACTGGTCTGATCCAGCAGGGCTCTGATGTTGTAGCAGAGTTCAAAGAAACTGACAAAAAATAATAAAAGATACATAAAGGCCTATAGCAAACCTTAGAAGATGCAGTGCTGCTTGATCTGCTTAAAGACTTTGCAATCGCAGCACTCTGCTTGCCTGTGCGATCTTCTCTTGTCTTTGTATTCACATCAGGAAGAGAAGGCAGTGATTGAGGAACAGGTGCTGTAGCCTAAAAGGCAAAATCTAACCTGTATAAAAAGAGTCTTCTGCAAAGAAGTTAGTATTAATTATCCAGTTCTAGACTCATACTCCCAAATCTAAAGATAATATGCATTATCATGCAAGACATTCAATCCCATCTTTCAAACAAAAGACATTAATTCCGTACATTACAGAGAATACAATAATATTTCCGAAAGGGCAAAAATACTTATATATATCAGTACAGCCATATTGTTACTCAGTTTCTAAATCAATACCTCTACAAGAATTCAAGCAACTAAAAGAATCAATTCAAGGAGAAGCTCAGAAAAAATATATACCGCAGGTTAGGAAAGGTACAAATAGGTATAGAAAAAAGCCTGCATGGTTAACAAATAAAGTAATGGAAGCTGTAAAAGGTAAGAAGGATTCATTTAAGCGGTGGAAAGCTAGTCTTAGTGAGGTTGATAAAAGGGAACACAGACTATGGCAAATAAAATGCAAGTCTGTGATCAGGCAAGCAAAAAGGGAATATGAGGAGCATATCGCAAAAAACATAAAGACCAACAATAAAACTTTCTTCAAATACATTAGAAGTAGGAAGCCAGCCAGGGAGGCAGTGGGGCCCTTGGATGACCAAGGGGTAAAAGGAGTAGTGAAGGATGATAGGGAAATGGCTGAGAAGCTGAATGCATTTTTTGCCTCTGTCTTCACTGTGGAAGAGGAGAAGTGTTTGCCCACTCCAGAAGCACTGATTTCGGGAGGGGGTTTGAAAGACCTGAATCAGATTGCGGTGACAAGAGAGGAAGTCCTCCGACTGATGGACAATTTAAAAACTAATAAATCACCAGGCCCGGATGGCATTCATCCGAGAGTTCTGAAAGAACTCAAATGTGAACTTGTGGATCTCCTGACAAAAATATGTAATCTTTCTTTAAAATCTGCCTCCATTCCTGATGACTGGAAGGTAGCTAATGTCACTCCCATCTTTAAAAAGGGCTCCAGGGGAGATCCAGGAAATTACAGGCCAGTCAGTCTGACATCGATACCGGGTAAGTTGGTGGAAACTGTTATTAAGGAAAGAATTAGTAGGCACATTGATGAACAAAAACTATTGAGGCAGACTCAGCATGGGTTCTGTAAGGGAAGATCTTGTCTCACTAACCTGTTAGTGTTTTTTGAGGAGTGAACAAACATGTGGACATGGGGGACCCAATAGATATTATTTACCTTGACTTCCGGAAAGCTTTTGATACAGTTCCTCATCAAAGGCTCCTAAGTAAGCTCAATAGTCATGGGATAAAAGGACAAGTCCTCTTGTGGATCAAAAACTGGCTTATAAATAGGAAACAGAGAGTGAGTATAAATGGGAAACTCTCTCAGTGGAGGGTGGTAAGCAGTGGGGTACCACAGGGATCAGTACTCGGTCCCATGCTTTTTAACTTGTTTATTAACGATTTGGAATTGGGAGTAAGCAGTGATGTGGCTAAATTTGCAGATGACACGAAGTTGTTCAGGGTGGTGAAAACCAGGGAGGATTGTGAGGCACTCCAAAGGGATCTGTTGAGGATGGGTGAGTGGGCGTCAACGTGGCAAATGGGGTTCAATGTGGCCAAGTGCAAAGTGATGCACATTGGAGCCAAAAATCCTAAATATAAATACACGTTGATGGGGTCTGATCTGGCAGAGACTGACCAAGAGAGAGATCTTG
Source organism: Gekko gecko (assembly GCA_029375565.1). NCBI lineage: Eukaryota > Metazoa > Chordata > Lepidosauria > Squamata > Gekkonidae > Gekko > Gekko gecko. The sequence goes on along the minus strand of JAPDNY010000002.1, from coordinate 98,163,239 downwards.
GAGTCGTAGTGGATAACTCGCTGAAAATGTCTACACAATGTGTAGCTGCAATAAAGAAGGCCAACGCTATGCTGGGGATTATTAGGAAGGGAATTGATAACAAATCAGCCAGTATCATCATGCCCCTGTATAAATCATTGGTGCGACCTCATTTGGAATACTGTGTACAGTTCTGGTCACCACATCTCAAAAAGGATATTATAGCATTGGAAAAAGTGCAGAGAAGGGCAACTAGAATGATAAAAGGGTTGGAACACCTTCCCTATGAAGAAAGGTTAAAATGCTTGGGGCTCTTTAGCTTGGAGAAACGACGGCTGAGGGGTGACATGATCGAGGTTTATAAGATTATGAATGGGATTGAGCAGGTTGAGAAAGAAGTACTTTTCTCCCTTTCTCACAATACAAGAACTCGTGGGCACTCTATGAAATTGCTGAGCAGTCGGGTTAGAACAGATAAAAGGAAATACTTCTTCACCCAAAGAGTGATTAACATATGGAATTCACTGCCACAGGAGGTCGTGGCAGCTGCAAGCATGGACAGTTTCAAGAGGAAATTAGATAAACATATGGAGCAGAAGTCCACCAGTGGCTATTAGCCACAGGGTATAGAATGAGAACTCTCAGTCTGGGGCAGGTGATGCACTCTATTCTTGGTGCTGGAGGGGGCAGCAGTGGGAGGGCTTCTGGTGCCCTGGCCCCACTGCTGGACCTCCTGATGGCACCTGGTATATTTTGGCCGCTGTGTGACAGAGTGTTGGACTAGATGGGCCATTGGCCTGATTCAACATTGGCTTCTCTTATGCTCTTATGCTTATGCTCTTAAGGACTTCAGTTTATTTTAAATGCAGTGCAGAGACCTCAACTTGTATACCCTGTCAGAGCCAGTGTGATGTAGTGGTTAAATGCGGCATACTAGGATCTGGAAGACTTGGGTTTTAATCCTCATTCTTCCTTGGAAGCTTGCTTGTTAAGAACATAAGAAAAGCCAATGTTAGATCAGGCCAATGGCCCATCTAGTCCAACACTCTGTCACACAGTGGCCAAAAATGCCATCAGGAGGTCCAGCAGTGGGGCCAGTGACTTGGAGCCACTCACACTCTCAATCTAACCTGCCTCACTGGGTTGTTGTGAAAATAAAAGAGAAAAGAACAGTGTTGTGATGCGATCTGGGTCCCTGTAGGGGAGAATGGCAGGCTGTAAACAAAGTAAGTAAATAAATAATAGTTTGGACTACACACTAATTCCCTATACACTATTACTAGTTATCTCCCACCTTACACGTGGAGTTAAATTGATCCAGAGAAGTGGGACTTTGTTTTCAAATTCCATAGTCCATGTATTCTACAGCCTTAACAAAGACAATTGCCTTGTAGGGCTTCATGCTCCTTCACCAGTACTTTCTAGTAAACTGCAGTTCATATTCTGATGAGGATGTGTGAGAACTCACTGGGAGGACTCATCCCATCTGCCCCACCCTTCACTTCCTTCCGTTATCCCCTACTGCTGCTTTTCTCTCTCTCTACTCTCTCTTGTTGGAGCTTTTTCACCGGACAAGAGGCTTGGGAAAGAGAACATACAGGATCTGTAGTGAAAAGTGTGGCTGCATGCTTGGTGCTCCAAGCTGATGTTGCTAATGCTGCAGATAAGCTGATGGAGCCAAGTTGATGATGACAAAGCCCTGCAGATCCAGATACCTCTCAGCTGAGTAGTAGGACCACAGTCCTGGAGACCAGAGGAGAAGGAGAACGCAGCAGCGGGATGTGGGAGGAGAGCTTTTCCTTCCCAATTCTCCCACCATCTCCCCCTTGGATCCCTGTTTCTCTCAGGTCCTCCCCTCACTTGCATCCTACCTGTTATACCTGGCCCATATGGTTTCTCTATCTCCCCTCTCTCCCCTACTCACACTGCCCCTTCTTGCATGCCAGCAATGTCTCTCTCTTCTTCCCCACCAGCCCCTTTCTCTATTGCCAGGCACAGCCCCTTATCTCTTAAGGACACAAGAGCCCTGTTAGATCAGACCAGTGGTCCATACTGTATTACAGAGTGGCCAACCAGTTCCCCTGGAGGGCCAACAACAGGGCACAGAGGCCAAGACTGTCCCCTGATGTTGCCTCCTGGCACTGGAATTTAGAGGTTGACTACCTATGACTTTGGAGGTTCCCCTCAGTCACCATGGCTAGTAGCCACTGATAAACCTATCCTCCATTAATCTATCTAATCCCCCTTTAAAGCTGTTTATTCCTGTGGCCATCACTACATACTCTGGCAGCAAATTCCACATTTTAATCACTCACTGTTTAAAGAAGTATTTCCTCTTGTCGGTCCTGAATTTACTACCCATCAGTTTCACTGGATACCCTCAAGTTGCAGTATTTCAACTCTCTCCACCCCATGCATAATTTTATAAAGCTCTATCACGCCCCACCCCCCCATTTGTCTTTTTTCGAAATTCAAACGTCCAAGATTCTTCAGCCTTTCCTCATAGGGAAGGTGCTCCAAACTGCTAATCATCTTTTTTCAGCTCAGCTCTGCGATATCTTTTTTGAGAGAATGGCCAGAACTCTACACAGTATTCTAAATACTGATCTTTGTCGGACCTCACTGCTTCCTTCCTTCCATTGGGAGAACTGTCCATTTATTCCTATTCTTTGCTTCCTATACTTTAACCAATTTTTAACTCATAAGAGAACCCATCCTCTTATCCTATGACTGCTACATTTACTCAGGAGTCTTTGGTGAGGTACCTTGTCAAAAGCCTTTTGAAAGTCCAAGTATCCAATGTCTACCAGGTCACTGTTGTCTACATGCTTATTCATTTTTTTAATGAACTCCAAAAGTGAGGCAGGACTTCCGTTTGCAGAAGCCATGCTGATTTTCCCTCAGCAGGCTTTTGTTCCTCTATGTGACTAATAATTCCATCTTTGATTACAGTTTCTACTAATTTGTCTGGGACACTAGGCTGACTAGCCTATAATTTCCTGTTTCCCTTCTGGAACTCTTTTTAAAAATTGGTGTAACACTTGCTACTCTCCAGTCTTCTGGTACAGTGGCTGAATTTAGTGACAGCATGAATTCAGTGATAGCATTACCAGCATGGATGTTTTCCTCCCCTACCCCTTCTTGCTTGCCAGCACAGTCCTTCTGTGTATCCTCTCTTTTCCTGTTGCAGTCTTCTCTTGGGCTACTCCCTCCAAGTCCTATAACTGCTTACCAGGATTCCTAGGCACCACCCATTATGGTGGTTGAAATCTTACAATGTTATGTTGTGGCATTTAAAAATATATATTTATGTCCCCTTTGCCTTTTTGATGTTTTTAAATTCTTCTGCAAGCCCAAGGGTTACCCCAGATATGTTTTAAAAATCCTCTTTCTCTGTATATGATCCTGTTTTGTGCATATTTTATCTGCCTTCCAGGGCCATGCACACTGTTAAGCTATTGGTGTGCTGCAATTAAAATGTGAAAAGTTGTCCTTGAAGAAGAACCCGTCCCATCAACATCGCTTTGCTGATTACTATGAAGATTTACAACATTTCTCAGTAAATTACTGCCAAGTTGGATTTTTTAATTAGCAACTTGAACTGATACTTTGTGATATGTGAAGACGTCTAACTGATTTCTCACCTAGTATTTAATGCTTGGTGTCAGCACTGTGAAATAAATCTCTACAATGATGTAAATAGTTTTTTATGTGCAACTATGGAGCCATGTACTTATTACTTTTTGTTGGCATTTTCAACGTAATCCCTGAGATTTGTTACTATGATTTAGAAGAAGAGATTGGATTTACACCCTGCCCTTCACTTGGAGCCTCAGAGTGGCTTACAAACTCCTTTCCTTTCCCCTCCCCACAACAGACACCCTGTGAGGTAGTTGGAGCTGAGAGAGATCTGAGAGAGCTGCTCTTTCAAGGACAGCTGTGCCAGAAAGTGGAGCTGCAAGTGGAAGAGTGGGGAATCAAACATGGTTCTCCCAGATTAGAGTCAGCACACTTAACTACTACACCAAACTGGCTTACTTCAAGATCCATTCCATTCCAGATTAGTAAAGTACACTATTTGTTCAGGTGGAGGAAAAAAGCATCAAGTTTTTCTCATTATTTGTACCTTTTCTGAAAAGGCCTCTAATTGTTCTTTTTTCTTATGCCGTCGCTGTCGTGACAGGGAAGGCTCATGATCAGATCCTTGGGGCTGAAAACAATGGGTGCTCTCATTCTGAATTTTACCTTTATTTTCTACTGGGTTTCCACAGATGGCTTCATCCTATGAACACAAAATACAATATATACTTTCCAGACTCAAGTATAGACAAATGGTTGAAAAGAACATCATGAATTCCTAAGTACCTCATTACTAGGCTCCAGTGCATCCATGGGCAATTTTGCATTATTTTTTGTAAAAAAACCAAAAAAAAAAAACCCCACCATCTGCTACATGGAATGGCTTGGATATAATGCTCATTGTCCACTGATGCAGGAGAGGTACAATTTTTGCCAATTCCTCCCGTTCACTGCACACCCCCATACTATTCCTGGAGGGGGCCCTGAGCCCCTGTGGGTTTTCAAGGAGCATGGTGAGCTGCAGAGGACAGTTGAATAGTCCATTCTGTGAGTATAGCAGAGCTCATGGCACTTTGGAGCAAACCTATTATACTTTACCTTTTAAAGCATCTCATTTACATTTGTAAAAGCAACTGAACCAGCCATGGGGACTGTACAATTAAAGGGATTTTGAGGTGCCTTCATAGCCTTAAGATCAAGCAGAACTTTGGTTTTTCTTTCATCACCAGAATATTACATAATATTACTATTCCCCCACCCTAAATAATTCTAACATGCTACTTCAGTCCCCTGGGTGAAATCCTGGCTGTGTATGTGATGCCCATCTCAAGAAACTGGTGTTCTGGTCAGCTAAGATCCCTGCTGAAAATTGCCATTTTTAAAAATATAGCAACAGGACCATCCATTACAACATTCACTTGTAATCCTTAAGCAACTCTAAAAATTAGGCCATTATTTCAGACAGACAGCTGTGACCAATCAAGAGGCTACTTGGAAAGTTCATGAAATTCCTGCTTCATAGCTCAACCTGCTCTAATTCAGTTCTATTCAACACTAAACCCTTTTACAATCCCCTCTTGGTTTCAAAAGCAGTTTGTGATATGATGGAAGGGGTAGTTTGCTGTTGGGTTAGCCTGAAGTACTGAAGATGGTACTTTTACCCCCAAGTGGATGCTTCCATTGTGTGCTCCATCTTCCCAGAAGGATAAAGGTACAAACTGACTCAGGTTCCATTTTATCTTTGCAAACATTCTCAACATTCTCCATAGGATATTATTAAGATTATGGCCTAAAATATATTTTCCCCTCCCCAATACTTTTCTGTAATTTTGTTTTCTAACGTCTGAAGAAATTGAAAGCTTCCCCATTGTTTTGCCTTATTTTGGTCTTACAAGAATTAACTATCTTGTATTTTTGAATTTTGTTTCTCACAGTAAGTATAACATCACAACAGAACAAAGAGTAAAGTATCAAAACTCTTGTTGATGATATCCTTGCATATCTTTAAAGTGGAACACAGTCCTGGTTCAGATGGGTAGCCATGTTGGTCTGAAGCTCAGAACAAAGTTTGAGTCCAGTGGCACCCTTTAAGACCAACAAAGTTTAATTCTGGCTATAAGTTTTCATGAAGTGTGCATGCACACAAAAGCTTATATCCAGAATTAAACTTTGCTGGTCTTAAAGGTGCCACTGGATGTACAGTCCCAGTTATTACACAATATTTTTGCCATAAAATTTACTCTTTTTAAATTATTGCAATGAGCCTATTTTGTTGGATATTTAAAGTTGAAGTTGACCCTGAACCATTTCCAGTTCTTTGGCTTGTGTCTACAGTCTATGAAACACAAGGTCACCACCACATAAATTGCTTCCAGTTCCATTAATTTACTGAACTTCCAGTTTACTCTGAAATGGGCTGGGGTGGCCATTTTACAAGCTCAAGCCTGTATATCTCCTAAAACATGTACCATACTGTTGGCTTCCATGCCTGTGTTATGGATATTGGAAGAGTCTCACAGTGCAATCCTAAGGAGGGTTACTCCAGTCTAAGGCCATTCATGTCAATAGACTGGAGTACCTCTCCTTAGGATTGCACTGTCAGGCCCTTGAGATCCACCTTACAAAATTCTTCCCTACAGGAGGCCACTAGCTTGAATCTCACATGCCTTGCAGAAATAGGAACTCTGAACGCTTACAAGAATTACTACAGGAGGACACGGTGCCAGCAGTTTCTCAGTAGAATTCAGATTCTGGAAAGAGAGAGTAATATAGTAACAGTCACTGGTAAGACTATTAAGTAAAGTATATACAGGCATTAGTTAGACACAAGAAATATTTAAGAGTATATTACTGTAAAATAAAAATTTAAAGAAAAAGTGAGACTGTATACTGCAAACAATGCCTAGGATCCAAAAGTGAGACTGTATACTGCAAACAATGCCTAGGATCCCTGCGTTGAGTACCCAAGGAAGCTCTGAGCTTGCATTTTTTGAATACCAGCCCACTACATTGCACAATAAACCACTTTTGAAAGTTAAAAAAAAATTCATTTCGCTTTGTGATACAGTATAAAGGGATGCTTACTCAAAGCCTCCCATACAAGCCCTCATTTAAACACACTCCACTATTTTTTTAACCATATGAACACTGCTCATGATCAAAGATTATCCCTACCTAGTCAATTATTTATACCTCCAGCAATTTCTTATAGGCCTCCAACTTGTTGAACTTTGCAATTTCTAATGTATTCCACTATAAAAGCATGTATTATGATAAAATAATTACTTGATCATTTGTGTTTGGGGCCTCTGAAATAGGCTGAAGAAGTTTCATGGTGTCATTGCTACCATCAATTTCACCAACAACAGTCTTCTTAAAATCTACATTTTCTATCTTGGAATGCAGCTTCGTGATTTTCTGCAATTTGTCTTCCTTAAACACTGGGCCATTTATTGCTGTATCCAACTCTGATTCACTGGGAAAGCGTGAACACCTGTTTTTGTTATCCTCTACGGAATATTCATTTTTTGAGTTCCTCTTTTCCAGCGGAACAATAACTATGTCCACTTTGCTCATAGTGGCTATAGAGACATCTGTGCTATTCAAACAATTCTTGTTTATACTTTTTTCAGGTTCAGCAGCCAGTTTTTCTGAGGGAGAAACTTCATAGGTTTTATTGTTAATTAAACATTTCTCTTCATTCTGTAAGTTAAAGAAAATCATGGAAAATTAATTCATGGGTTTTATAAACAAGTTTATTTTCAAAAACAATGCAAGAATTCAACAGGGTTAAGGTTATCACAAACAGAATATTCCTGCTGCTCATAAAGGGGATTCTTTATACCTTACACCAGAGCAGAGGCTTCAAAATGTGAAACTAGATCTAAAACTGTTTTGTTTGCCTGCATTTTTGTGCCAAGGATCATGAAAATTACCATAAAGCCCTCCTTTTATATCACACCCGTAACCCATCTGCCATTGCTTACAACATGATGCTGGCAGCTACTTTTCATCCACTCACTTCATTTCTTTTTCCAGTGCCAAGCTGTTATAGAAATTCATGCCAAAAGCTTTCATAAAGAGAATAATCAGACACGACTATGGTTGCATACAAGATATCCTGACAATGTTGCTTTAAATAGAAATCTACATCTATTTTAATGTCACCCAAATTGGCAACAGCCACTGAATTATCACAACTATTCCAAGCACTGAGCTGAAATGTAACTTACTCCTTTAGATTTCCGTGAGTGCTCGCCAGGAAGTTTCTGGGATATTATATTTCCATTTTTCAGTTCAGCATTCCCTGAGGCTACTGAGGAACTCTGGGACTTGACATCAGACATTTTCTTATGATTTTTTGATGTTTTTCTTTGAGGCAAAAGCAACAGATACAAATATTAAGGTATTGCCAGGATTAAATTTTTTAAAAATAAAATATTGTTTGCCTCATCTCACAGTCAAGTCTGCTCTCAGGGCCGGCTCGCCCACCAGGCGAGCTAGGCGCTCGCCTAGAGCGCACCGGCCACAGGGGCGCCAAACTGCGCCCCCCCTGCAAAAAGCCCCCCTCTCTGCCACCTCCCTGCCGCCGCCGAAGAGCGCCCCAGTGGGGCGCAGGAGGCGGCAGCAGAGCTTGCCCACCCTGAGCGCTTTCCTGCCTCTGGAAGCCGGCGCTGGGAGGGTACCGGAGGGAGGCTTCCGGAGGGAGGAGGGCACTCAGGGCTCCAAGGGAAGGGGCGGGGCATGCCATAGATGCATTGTTGCCCCCACAGCAGGCCTCCGGAGACACGCGGCCTCAGAGCAGGGAAGGGGCACTCAGTCAGCCCCCTCCCTTCCCTTCCCCTCCCCTTGGGGAGCCCGCTGAGCCAGCGGCGGAGGCGGTCACTCTGGTGGCCAGGAATCCCGCTGCTCTCCTTGCCGATAGGCCCCCGCCCGCCCGGAGCACCTGGCCTGGTCTCCATGACTGAGACCTGACTCCTGAGCTGGAGATTAGAGAGCCAGGCCGAGCCCCATGAGGGGCTCGGTTTTCTCTCCTCCTGACGGCGATCCTGGTGGGGCCTCAGACCGGCGGGCTCGCCCCATCGGAGCTTTGAGCCGTGCGAGTGGGGCCGGCGGGGTCTGGGGGAGGCTTTTGGAAGACATCGCGGGAGAAAAGGCCAGCGGAAGGACACGCGCTTTCGCTGGGGAAACTCAATCTGCCTTACAGTAGCGCCGGCAGGAGCCACAAGCAAAGCGCGAGGCAGCAAGGGCCACTTCCCCACCCACCCTCACGGCTGCCCTTCCATATGTTATTTGAGGCTGCAGCAGGTACGGTGGGATTGGGAAAGAGGCGGAAGTGCGAGAGAGAGCGGGTGGAAAAGAGTGGAGTGGAGACGCCTTACTGCCCCCTGCAAGGGTTGTGCCAGGCCGGGCGAGGAGGAGGGGCAGGGGGGGATGTGGCAGAGTGTCGTCACCCCCTTCCTCCCTGGAGCAGCCTGGAGGTTGGCAACCACGTAATTGGGAGTGCACGGGGGGCGCCAGAAGGTAGCCTCGCCTAGGGTACAGAAAACCCTTGGGCTGGCCCTGTCTGCTCCCAATGTACAGATTTACAAAGTATGGTACATGGAATGTATGCATCTTTGCCATCCCACTGCTTGTTATGCCAACGGACATGCACACATGAGATCTAGAATGACTTGACAACTCTTAAGCACTGCCTAATTGGGCCAATGGTCCATCTACCCAAGTATTCTATCTCCAGTAATGGGTAGCCATGTATCATGTACCATAACCACACTGTCCTTGTTCCCACTACCCAACAACCAACTTTGCTCATTCTAATACAATTTGAAAATTCATTGTGATTACAGCTAATATCCAGTGATACGCCTATATTTTGTAATGTGATCTACATTAGTGGCTATGTATCGTAAGTAATTGTGAATTTTATAAGTTAAATAAGTTTTATTGAAGCGAGTACTTCAGACTTGGGGAGTTTCTCACAGGACCCATGCATAATTATGAAATCTGAAAACATTCTTCAGTTTTTCAGATACCTCTTCTGCACAGGTGCAAATGTTTATCCAACAAACACAGCAGAATAAAAACGGAGGATGATTTCATTATTCCCAAGTATGTTCCCCTCTCCATGTGGCTCAAAAGATCTGCAAAGACAGACTATCCATGGGAAAGGTAAATGTTTCTTCAAACTCAGGGGAACTCCCAGGTTTGGGGGGGGGATTTAAATACATCTTGGGGAATTCAAATACATCTTACGCTTTTGTGGCCTCCAAAAATATAGAGATCTGGTGCTTGATATATGGTGTCCTCAGTATGCTTCTCACACTGGGTCTTTCTTCTGGCTTTTTACTAAGCATAGTTCTTATTAGTTCTTTCAGCTGAGTACTGTAATCTTTTGGCATTGGTGGCAGCTGTTAAAAGAAAATGGTTCAGGTTTGCGCATAAGGCAAGAATAAGCAAGTGCATAAAATAACAAAACTTATCTTCCTTCATACACATACATATGTGAAGGCAGGCAGGTTACATCTTCAAATTAGTATAAGTAACAAAGCAGCAGGCTGGAGATACAGAGAGATGGTCCCTGGCCCTGATGGTATTAGTGGGCCATGCTTGGAAAACTTGTGCCAGATGGTTATAAGCTAACTTTATAGGAAACTGGACCAGTGACCAGTATAAGCCAATCAAGAACATGACCCAAAAGTGGATTCTTAAAGCATGACTCCCCCCCCATCTCATCTGCATGTAGTTAAGTCAGATTGCTTTGATATTCAAAAGTGCAATCTCAAGCTTTTCATCTTGGCTTGGGAACAGCAGAAGAGTGGTGACCATTTGATAGGGAACTCCTCCCATGTTACTCTTTAATGCTTGGATGGCACATCAGGGAACAGGCTATTGCTTTAAATTTATGACATGGCTTAACAGTGATGTTTAATCTGTCAGGCTGATTGATCCAGAGGTGACCATGGCACCTTGACATGTGGCACAACTGGAATTATTAGGCTACTAAAACCCATAATACAATCTTGCAGGCTTTTAAGCATGCAATAGCACCATCACATTTTAACATGTCAGAACTAGCCTGGGCGTGTATTTTTTAAGAAACATTTTATTCAGAAAAGCAGTTCATACTCATATCTAAAGCAGGGTGGGAATGGCCTTTCCAGACCCCATATATTTATACATCATAGATGTGTAAAGCCAGTGGGCTAGCTCAACGAGCAGGTAACTGTTCACATGGTGGGTAGCATACTCCTAGTGTACTACATGCATAAGAACAAACTGTGTTCCCATGAACTGAAGAATACAGATTGGGTGATTTCCCACTAAAGCTGCCTCGGGGTTGCGCTGCCGTTTGCCCCGATACTATTAGTCAATTTCACACCCGAAGCCGCGGGGCTGCATTTTGACCCGCGGCTTCGCCCGATTTCCCCTGCAGTTTCGTAATCCTGTTTTTTGAGGATTACGAAACTGTGGGGGAAATCGGGCAAAGCCGCAGGTCAAGATGCAGCCCCGCGAATTCGGGTGTGAAATTGACTAATAGTATCGGGGCAAACGGCGGCGCAACCCCGAGGCAGCTGTAGTGGGAAATCACCCATTGTGTTATTTTCTTTTATGTGCCATAGAGTCCTATTGATGTGCATCAGCTGCACCAAGATGTTGCCCTGCAAGGCTTTCTAGCCTTTTTTGAACTGTGATAAAATAATAAACTGTGCAAATGTATGCAAAGGGGACTGTGCCACATGGTAACCCCAATATGATGCCAGAAGAGACTGCACTTTAGGCAAGAGACATCCTCCTGACCTTCCCAAGCAGCTCCAGTGATCAGCAAAGGTTACCAGCCCGTTTTTCCTGAAGAAGAATGGATCAGCCCCAGTCAACACTAAACACAGTGCCATGCCATGTTGAAGAACAAGGACAAAGGACTCCGAAACCGCCATTAAGAGTTCCTTCTAACTCATGCAGGCAGCCTCTTTCCCTCCCCCCTCACCTACGACACCTCACATAGACCAGGGAGAGACTATTCATTGTTGCCTGGCAACTAATTGCTCGCCATCAGGAGCCTGGCTAAAGTCATCAAGAGGACAATGGAATTGGCTCGGTGACTCATCCTGCCTGCTCCCAGATGCCAGACATGAGTTAAGCTTCTAGCCCTCTCAATATTGACCACTCCTCAGTTCCACCTCCCCTAAACCTTCCAACCAATAGGGTATTTTCAGGGATGGACTTACCAGGAGGTGTGACCAGGGGTTGTGATAAGCCCCCTCCCTCCTGCATATAAGGGGATGCCTGACCACCGACACTCTCTCTGCTCTACGACCCCTATCGAACTTTTGACCCTCTTATGTCCAGCTTGCTATCCCCAACCCCTGCCTCCATCTTTAAACTCTAGGTCTGCAGCCTGAGTTTCCGTGTGTTACCTGCTGGTTCAGGCCACGTGACCCCATTTTTCTATTTCTTCCCCTCCATTTTTCCTGAAGAACACTCTGCACAACGGGACCGGTAAATATTGCCCACCAACGCTTACCTGCTAATGCAAATGTGCTTATGTCTCTCTCTTTATTTTCCTAGACTTGTGTAATTGTGTGTGAGACTGTGTATTGTTTGCTTGTGAAGAACTCCAGTAAAAGACTTTATTTTTAACCTCATAAAGTCTCCTGGTCTGTTACTGATACCTCCTGGAGGGGCGGAACTTCTGTATACACAAGTGTTTGCTCCCGCAGCCGATTGCCTATTGATAATTAATCATCTGCCCCCTATTATTATTAATAATTACAAGCAATCAGGCTAACAAAGAGAATAGGCCAACTAGTCCAATCATGATCCCTCCACTATGTGTAATTAGAACATCTGTTTAGAGCTACTGCCTATTCTAAAAGTTAACTGCAGACCATTGTTCCCTCTAAGCAGAGTTAGTGTGAGCTAGCTCACAGGTTTTTAGCCCCCGTCTCACAAATTTTTGTCTTAGCTCAGGAAGGGTGGCTCCAGAGCTAACTAATTTATGCAGTAGCCAAATCGTTTGCTTACAACTTTAATGCCCATAGCCCACATGGTAGAATTTTTGCTCACAAGACTCCACAGCTTAGAGTGAGCATTGCTGCACACAGATTATTCTGTTGACTTTTGAAATATTGTGATGTTTTGTTAACATTCCGATGTCACAGCACTAAAATTAATCTAGGAAAACAGAATCCTGGTAAATTCTTTATTAATTTTACCCTAGGGAAAAATACCTTAAGCCAGTCCCAACAACTACTTCCTGTGTATCTGCTTTATGTAGATACAATCTTATGCATCCATGGGAAAGGCAAGGTATTATGTAATTTCTGAAGGCTAGTCAAAAATTGCACATTTAAATCCCGAACCTTGACATAAATTTATTAACCCATGCATAGGGTTGCCAAGTTAAAATTTACTCACGGTGGGGGAGTCCCGCGCTGTCCCTGGACGCCACCCGGAAGTGACATCATTGCATCGGGACATTGGGGGCGGGGCCACTATGATTCGAGGGAAAACCATAGAGTTTTCCCTCAAATCATAGAGTGTCCCGCCCCCAACGTGGCCAGCATGATGATGTCACCTCCGGGTGACACCATCACACTGAGGACGTTTGCCGGAAGGGGGTGGAGTTCCCCCCGGGGCCCGATTTTCTGGCGGCGGGTAGTGGGCCTCTCGGGTGAGGGTTTACCTGCCCCCTGGGGGGACTTGGCAAGCCTACTGACGCACCACATCATGCTATTGGTATCTTACAAGGCTACCCCTGACATTTTATACAGGAAAGGATATCACATTTCTGTTATAGCAGCCCAATTTAGTGTCACAGGGATTTATCAACTGTGGTTCCTGAGCACTTTCTGATACAAAAAAAAGGAGTAAGTTCCATACATGTCAAAGCCTTAAGGTGTTTGGATGGGGATCCATGTTTACCATAGCAAAATCATACAGAAAGTTTACCTTTCCTTCAATAATTCGATAAACTAAGGAATTCATGTCTTTAGCATTGAAAGCATGCTTCAACGTCGCCATTTCATAGACACAGCAGCCTAAAGCCCAAACATCAGACTGTAGAAGTAAAAAGAGAGAAAAATACAAAAAATATGTTCTGAAAGCTCTTTGTAAAAGAATCATACCAACATCTATAGATAAGGCTGAAGCAGGGGCACTATAATAAAATGTAAACTTTAATATCTCAGTGACAGGGCTGGCTCGCTCACTAGGCAAACTAGGCATTCACCTATAGTGTGCCGGCCCTTGGGGCGCCAAAAGCCCCCCACCAAAAGCCCTGCCAAAAAACCCCGCCCCTTCCCTGGCTTGCCAGCACACCCCACAGCTGTGGGACGCGCCGGCAAACTGGCGCTCAGATGGAAGGGACAGGGGTTTAAACCCCTGCCCCTTCCCTGGCTTGCTGGCGTGCCCCGGCGGTGGGCAAGAGGGGGAAGGAGGAGGGGAGCCCTCCCTTGCCCTGGGGAGCCCCAGCAGCAGAGAGGTAAAGCGGCTGCTGGTGAAGGAGAGTGGCCAGGGCAGCTGCACCTTTGCTTCAGCTCTGCCATCCAAAGCGGGAGAGGGAGGGCACACGAGCTGCAGAGAGAAGGGCTCTCTGGGGCGTGAGCAGTGGAGAGAATGTCCAAAGCGGGAAAGGGAAGGCGCATGAGCGGCAGAGAGAAGGGCTCTCTGGGGCACGCTCCAGGAGGTTGGCAACCCCCTAATTGGGTGCACGCTGAGTGGGCACCAGAAGGTAGCCCCACCTAGGGCACAAAAAAACCTTGGGCTCAGAAGGTAGCCCCACCTAGGGCACAAAAAAACCCTGCTCAGTGACATCCAGTACAAAAAGTTAATCTTGGTACAAATATCACTACTTAGTAAAGGTTGCATATGAAGAAAGAATGAAGCAAAAAACCTCCACTATTAAAAATCATCCTAATATAAAATTTTAAAAGAATTTGAATTGTCTTAATTCAAAAGAGGTATGAAATTTCCCTGTGAACTCTCCAAGCCACTTGTTAAAGACATGTTGCATCCTAAGGAGATAAAATATTTTAGCTTCGCAGTCCTTTAATAGGGATTTGACTGTTGTACCATGATCTGCACTGGAACAGCAATATAATCATAATTCCAATGCATCCCAGTGCTGAATAACTACCCGCATAAAAGAACTAGATCAGTAAGAAATTCCCAGAGTATAATTTCTTACACAATATGGGATTGTCACTCTTCTTTCCTCAGTGGAAAAACCATTAGGACACAATCTTATAAATGCAGCTTAAAGAAAAGCAGCAATATAATAATTCTAGTCCACAAGCATACTGGTAATAATAAATCATACTGATTGCATTAATATAATTCACTCTTCTCATTAAGAGCCAACCATGCTGAGAGTTCAATTACAGATCAGCCACAATAATTGTCCATGAAAAGAATGCATGCATCTCATTGGACACAGTGAGAGGAGTGATTGAAAAAAAGGCTTATGAAACAAAAGGCATACTGAAATAATTAATCAATAACAAATATACTTTACCTTATAATTGTAAGGCTTGTTTGAGAACAGCTCAGGGCTCATATAGTATGGTGTGCCTATGAGAGTACTGGCCATGTCGTACTTATTTTCCAACACTCTAGCTATTCCCAGATCTCCCACTTTGATGATATTTGAACGTGTCAGGAAAACATTTTGAGTTTTGAGATCTCTGTGTAGAATGTGCCTTTCATGCAAATACTGAAAAATATAATATTGGCACTCACAACATGTTCTGCTAATGAATGTTTAACACTTGACAAGCAACAGACATTACGTATCTGAGCTATCTTGAGCATTTTTAAAAAGCTGGATCAAACTATTTCAATTAAATCAACAAATAATGCCACAAGCATGCAGTAAGGCTGCATACACACAAAAATTGTATCACAGTGAAACACACTATTAATTTTTTAAAAAAGAGGTAGAGTGTAGAAATTGGATCAGAGAGAGCATGGGTCAAATTCTTACTGAGCCTTGAACGGCTTTGGGCAAGATGCTGTCTCACAGCCTAGTTGCTGCAAGGATAAAACTAATTTCTCTCATGTATGCCACAGAAGGGAAAAGAGGGACAGCAGGATACAAATAAAGCAATCTGTTTACATATTTTAAAATTTATATCCTGCCTTCTCCCTAATTCATATTTGGTACGAATATACAAAAAACCCCAAAGTAAATCAAACATTAAAACACAAACACATTACAAATAGTGATGCCATGAATTTTGCAGTGAACCTGTTCAGTGGTTGAACATGTTCAGTGCTCATGATCTGAGTGTATCAAAGATATGTACAGCGAACACTGAGCAATTCAACCAGCTGCCAAACAATTTTGTAGCTGCCTGATATCCAGAAGCTGATCCCTCAATCAGCTGGCAGTCAAATTCTGATCTCCCAGCACTCCCCTGTCTGCTGGGAGCTAATGCTCCCAGGGATCAGCAGGGAATGGGCTTCTGATCAACAACCCCCCTCGAAAAATTGCTACAGTGATGTTAGAGATCAGAAGTGACCATTGCAAAATAGAGAAATTGTTTTTCTTCCCTCCCCTCCAAGCTGGGGGGGGAGCAGAAGCAATCTGCAAAAAAGAGAGGAGAAACAGTTTCTCTCCTTTTATCTGCATCCCAAGCTATCTGCTTCTTTTCTCTGACTTCCTAACTAACAGCTTGGGGTGGGGAGAAGAGATGGGGAATTATCGGGACTTCTGATCACCCCGCCCCTCCAAATTTGGTATATCTCAGCAACTCTAACATGCAGCAACTCAATTAGCTCCAGGGCTCTTTTTGTAGAAAAAGCCCAACAGGAACTTATTAGCATATTAGGCCACACCCAACAGCAGAAACTCATTAGCATATTAGGCCGCACCCCCATGTTACCAGAAGTGTGGTCATCCAGCCACACCCACCATTTGCTTCTTATTCTGTTTACCTTGTTTGTTGTCAGAATGGTTTTGACAAAACCAAAACATTATTTTCTGTCCCATCTATACAAAATCTTGCCTGAGCCAATATCTTATGTCCTACAATTATTCCCACACTGGATTGGAATCAGTTCCTAAAGGTTCCTATGGAAATCAGCTTGCCTTCCTGCAGAACTAGTACGCTGAATATGAATTTTTAGGGTTCGCCAACCTACAGGTGGGATCTGGAGGTCTCCTGGAATTACAACTGAGCTCCAGACTACAGAGATCAGGTCAATGGCTGCTTTGGAAAGTGGAGTCCATAATGGCATTATGCCTTGCTTAGGTCCCTCCTTCCCCCAAACCCCACCCTCCCCAGGCTCCACTCCCAATCTCCACGGATTTCCCCAACCTGGAGTTGGCAACTCTGGTTCACTGGCAGAACAACCCTAGGTTTGTGGATGCACTGGACAGGAGTAGTTTGTAGACTGTGCACCAAAGGAACCAGTCCAACAACATTTTATGTAAGGTATAAGATTTCATGTGCCACCCATGTGCATGCACACAAAAGCTTATACCTTGGCTGAAATTCTGGACTCCAACTTTGTTCTGCTGCTTCAGACCAACACGTCTACCCACTGAATTACTACACTATAATATTTTTTACAAGCAATTATGTACCAGTGGAGTGGTTACCATGCAGAGTCTGTCCCACAGGTAAAATGATCCTATGAACAGGTGGGCTTTACCACATCAAAGTATCACTACCATCACAAGATCACCAATCGTTGGAAATCAACTCCTCAGAAGCAGAAATCTCTCTTATTAGGAGGTTTAAGAACATCAACTTTGCTGGTCCATTAAAGGCAGATGTCAGCCCAGTGGCAGGAGAAGAGGGACAATCATCTTCTTCAGAAACTCTGCCCACTTTTTAAATTTCACAAAACAGGCAATCGCCAAAGTGTTGCTGACCATACTCATTTTAGTTACAATTCTGTTTCTCTGCAGATGTCCCCCAAAGTCCCCCATGCAACAGTCAAGTGTTCTGCCAACATACACAACAATGAAGCTACCTTTCCAGATGTTTTCTCTTGCATGGCAGTTAGCTCCAAACGACTTTAATACAGACTTTAGACACACATATATTTGCAAGCCATTCCCAAAAAGACATGCCACCTAGGCTTGGGTCATGAGTTCCAGTCATGCGTTTCCCTTCCCTTTGCCAGTCTCCCCCCAAAGCCATCAACCATGCAATCCTAAATAGAGTTACACCCTTCTGCATCAGGGAGGATATGACTGTGTTTAGGACTACAGTGTAAAACTGCAAGAATAAAACTTTTCTAGTTCGGTGCAATTTTGATTCTCAGGACCAAAGTCCTCCTATACATTATTTCAGAAACCTTTTGATATTTCATAAAGGCAGATCAATAGCTGCCCAATGTTCCCTCTAAGCTGTGGAGTCTTGTGAGCAAAAATTCTACTGCCTGGTCTTTTTTAACTGGCGATGCTGCTGGGGGTTGAACCTGGGACCTTCTGCATGCCAAGCAGAGGCTCTGCCACCAAGCCATCAGCCCTTGCTGAGTGATGGAATAGCTTTTACAAGGAATCTTTTTGCTGTTACATTTAGATGTTATCAATCAGATGTTATTGTGCTTTGTAAGTGGCTTACTGATGGACCAAACAACTCTATCATTCTTGTAATCTTTATTGACTCCCAGTGCGAAAGCCAGACTGTAAATGAAAAGAAAGGAAATAAAATAATCAGCCTCAAGTTTCAGCATTCGCACCTCTCCAGTCTACTGACCCTCCCTTTCACGTGTGCCCCAGGCTTTCTTTCCATTGTTTCTCGTTCTCCTGATCCTGGTCCTTGCACATTGTTTGCTGGATGTCTCCTGTGTTGTTTTACACTCCCTGATCCACCTTGAGTCTCAGTGAGAAGGGCAAGCTATAAACAGATGGTCACAAATTTAAAAGTAAGGAGGGCAAAACAGAAAAGCCTGTAGGGGAACATTTTAAAAGTTTTCCTGGACATTCATTTACAGGAGTCTTTTTTCTGCCTTATTCATATTGGTGACCTTGTACTGAAATTTACCAAATTATGGCACTACAGATGCCTTTGTTTGGTATATGCACGGCTGAAGTCTCATAGCCAGAATACCAAACAGTTGCTGTGCACTCAGTTTCTGAGCAATGTACAGAGTTCAGAGTAGCTAGCTCACAGTTTTTTAGCCTCTGGCTCACACATTTTTGTCTTAGCTCAGGAAGGACGGCTCCAGAGCAAACTAATTTATGCAGCAGCCAAGTCGCTCACTCACAACTTTAATGCCAGTAGCTCACAAAGTAGAATTTTTGCTCACAAGACTCCACAGCTTAGAGGGAGCATTGGTTGCCATATATCACCCAATTCCCATCCCTGCCTTTTCCCCATTGAAACTAGCCAAAAATTACAGTCATTATTTCCACCCATGCAGAAATAGAATTATCATAGTTTACAGAAAGAGTCAAGATTCATCTTAGTGCAGGACTTGGTGAAAAATATATGTTCTGGGTCAGAAAAAGAAACAGAGATATTATTTATTTATATATATATTAAAAGGATTTATATCTTTCAATATGAAGGTTTCTGAACAAGCAATCCTAAACCAGTCTACCCAGAAGTGTCCCCTTTTTTTCAATCTCCCAGGAAAGTTTTTTAGGATTGCAGCCTGACATGCTTAGTATTCTTGCCTTTGTTGCTAATGGGAAAATACAGCACCAATATAACATAATGGAGGAATCAGTAACTAGCCCAAAGTTCAATTGTCTGATCTTGACCCAAGGACCTCCCCTTTGTTTTGAAGAAAAGTTGCTTTCTCTCACCTGAGCCAAGAAAGAAGCTGTTTTAATTATTTACATGAGAGGCTTCAATCACCAAGACTTCAGATGCAAATTCAGAGAGAGAGGCAAAGGACCCTTTAAGGACTCTTAATTCCTGCAGTGTCCAGCTGATTTGGGTGAGAGTCTCTCAACCTTCTTTTTCTTTTCAACCCCTCCCCACTTCCTCAGGCAGGCTCTTTCTGTTTCAAACTCAGACATACAGGGAGGCACTTTCTGTCTCTCTTTCACACAGAGATACATACACATACACGCAGGCACTCACACCCCCCCCCCCCCCCGTTTCTCCTTCACACTGAGACATAGAGGCAGGCACTTTCGTACACACACACGCACCTTCTCTCTCTCTCTCTCTCTCTCTCTCTCTCTCTCTCTCTCTCTCTCTACACACACACACACATTCTCACACACAAAAACACGTTCTCTTTCTTTCCTCCCCTCTTCCCCAGGCAGGCTGTTTCTGTTCACATTCATACACGAGTTTCTCTCTCTCTCTCTCCCTCCCTCCCTCTCTCTCCCTCCCTCCCTCCCTCTCTCTCCCTCTCTCTCACACACACACACACACACACACACACACACACGTACGTTCTTTTTCTTTCCAATGGATTGGGCTGGCTGGAGGAGGTCCCTCAGCAGGTGCCTTTTACCAAACAGCAGAGGAACCCAAGCAGACACAGAAGAGCCCGGCAGCTTCTTGCTGCCTAGTTTCTGATGACTGCTTCAGCCCCGGCCACTGGAGGGGGCAGGACTCAGGAGCCCAGGGGGAGGTCAGTCCCCCTGGAAAATTTCAGGGGGGGGCACTCCCATGCCCCCTTGTATTCTATGCCTATGAGAGGAGTAGGAGTAGATACCTGCAGAAGGCTGTGTTTGGTACAGAAATGAAATCCCCGTGGGTGCAGCTGGGGGCCACCTTGTGCAAGTTCTCCGCATCTGGGCCCGCAGTCAACCAGAAGGCAGCCAGATAGGGGGACGAGGAGGAAGGGCTGGCCCATCAGTCTCCCTTGGAGAGGAAGTGCTCTTCACCTGCCCACCAGAGCTCCTGGGCGAGTGAATCATGCTTCGTCATCGTCCTTGCCTTGGCAGGCACGCCTGGCCACGTGCTCCCCCTCTCAGCCAGGGCTGGGCAGGAGGGCACAGGGTGCCTGGATTGGTTGCTGAGCACCAGTGATGCTCCTGCCACCACTGCTCGCCAAAGAGGGCTGCTCATCCCGCCACCAAAGCCAGAGCCACCACTGGAGGGAGGGGGCAGGGCAGCAGGTGTCCTCCGACAGTGGGGCGGTCGCGGGGCCTATTCCCGGGCCGGCATCATTGGCCTGATGTGGAGCAGCCGCGCTGGGCTCCGTGGCCCTTCTTCCAGGCAGCTGGACAGGGAGGGGCGGGGTAGGTTCAGACGCCAGCCGGGACGCTGTTTGGGGGCATTCCAGCTCAAAAATAGCCCTGATTAGTTCCCAGGATGGAAGATCAAAAGAATCCAACTCCTAGCTGATCTGGGCTGAAGGCTCTAAGTAGCCTGCTCCTGATAATAGATAAAAACATCTGAACAACCTGTCAATTAATCAACTGCCTCATGATCAGTGGCAAACATAATCTGAACTGGTGAGTGTTTTGAGTATCCTTAATTACGACTTGCTACCACTGTCACAAAAAACCCACTGACTCTACCAGTAACAAAAACCATCAGCATTACTGACAGAAAAGTATTCATTTATAATTATAATCAAAGCACTTTAAATATTGGACAGGGACTAATCACCAGGGATTTTTCTTATATAAATGGCAATAAAATAATCAGGAGATGTTCACCAAGAGGATAAATTGTGTTCTTTAGGGAGCTGTTATTCATTAGGAAACTGTACTACGCATCTCTACTGGTTTACCATATTTTTAAGAAGAACCAAACCTGCCAGAATTATAATTTAAAATCTAGTCAATGGATGAAATTCTGAGAAAGTTTCCCCCCCTAAATGTAGAGAGATGATCCACAATTAAAGGTGTAGAATTTAAAGTTAAACATTTAACTTTAATTTAAACATTACCTGCAATGCCATAGCAATCTGAACGAACCATTCCACCACTTGATTCTCTTGCAAAAGTTTCCCTTTCTGTTCTTTCAGCTTATGATACAGGTCCCCTCCTTCACAGAAGCCCATAACAATATAGAGAAGGCCATCTTCCCCTTCCCAGGACTCCCTGTAGGTGACTATATTGGGATGTTTTAGCTGAGACAACAGCTGGGCTTCTTGCTCTGCTGCTTTCCTCTCACGGCTGGATGCATGTTTAAGGTTCAGCTTTTTAATAACAAACTGCAGAGGAAGAAATAAAGGGTTAAACAAAGAACATCATGCAGAGGAAGGTTGAGTCCTAAAAATCCTGCATCTGATCCAAAGCATACTATGAAGAAATTGTTCAATTAATTTCATTGGAAGTTTTATCCTCACTTCAATGCAAATGTCCTGTTACAATTATTAAGTTTAAACTCATTGTGACTAATTTGTCCTATTCATGTCAACAGAAGTTCATGCACAGTTTTTTTTAAGGTTCTAGCAAGCCAAATATTTTTTAGGATCAGTTACAATGTCATACATTGGTAGCAATGCAGTTGAACCATTTTTTGCTCTAGTAGGCCAGTATACCTATTTCGCAAGTGCAGCACACAACTCAGTGGGGTCTGCTGGTAAAACACAGCAACACAAGGGAGCAAGTGGGAAGCATGCAGCAGTTCATTGTAAAGAGAGATGACAATGCAAGTAGTTAGGGCCCAATCCCTAACTTCATTGCCTAATAAACATATGAAATACAGAGCCACAGCATAATTCCCATTTCCCAAATACTAACTGCATTATACATTTGCACATACATGTTTTTTAATTGATAAATAATGTATTGCTTTAGCAGAAGGGGTCTCTTTCAGCATCTATGCAGTTACACTGAGGTAAAGTCCAGAATTTACTAACTTGCATCAACTTGAATTCTGAAGTTCAATTTTTTAAAAGAAAATCATTTTGCCAACTCTGCCCTTGACAACATATATCTTCACTTGCCAGATCCTACTAGAACAGAAAAGACTAACAGTGTCAAACTAACCAGTCACAGCATTCTAAATTCGTTGAAGCAAATGGGTTTACGAGGATGTAATTCAGCTTAGGACTGCACTGTAAGAGTGTAAAATTGACAGTGGACTACATATTCAGAGCATAAGTACTATCTGAGGAAAAGAGTTTCACAATACTAGACTTTGGTTGCGGTCACACGCGCTGGTTGAAGCACAGGGGAAGAGAGGCTATTTCCTCCAGAGGAATTTGACATCCAGTTGTGAGATCACACAGCCCTTTGAAGCTGTGGGCACAGCCTGTCACTGTGTGATCAGACACAACTGTCGTGGGTTGGGTTTTTGTTTCCCTTGCGCATAAACGAGCAACCGAGGAATCACACCTCCACACTGAGGGCCCCCTATGGAGTATTTATTTATTTATTTATTTATTATTTCATTTCTACCCCGCCCTCCCCACAAGTGGGCGCAGGGCAGCTTACAGACAAGGGCACCAAGTGCCAGATATAAAACATTAAAAACATATAAAACACACAATTATCAGAATAAAGTGCTCAAAGATGGTAAACATACAATCAGATCAAGATGGTGGCCTGTAGATATTGCCCAAGCCCGTATGATGATGCGCATACTGGAGGGGGGGGACACGGCACGGAGTCGGGATGACCTGATCAGACCATCCCGACAGCATGAGAGCATGCCTGAACAGACAGGAAAGTCTACCCATGGCCTTCCTTATCCAAATAACACTGAACTTTCCCTGGTGTCTTTTAACTCCGCTTCCAGGGCGGAGCAGCACGGTTTGCTGATGACTGTGGTACACTTCCCAGCTGTTGCTGTCTGATCACTCCCTTTAGATCTGTCAGGCATTCACACCTGTGTCGGATCTAAAGGAGCATGTGATCACAGCCTTGGTTTTCTCCTGGAAGAACATGTGGCTTAAGAGGGACATCACATCAGTACAGTAACATCTACAGCATTAGCAATCCATGAAGGAGATGGAAAGATTTTTTATGTACATATACATGTGTTCTTGCCAGACAGAGTATTTGCTCTTACCAATTAATTTTACCATCAGTACACAACTGTCTGTGTTAGACAAGAATTGCTGAAGAAAAAATTATCCTTCAGCATGACTAACACCAGTTTATAATGCTGGTTGCTCTGCTTAAGAATTAATTTTTGTGCTCTAGGAGCTGGCAGAATAGCTGGAAGCTTATGAGCATAAGAGAAGCTAATGTTGGATCAGGCCAATGGCCCATCCAGTCCAACTCTGTCACAGTGGCCAAAAATATCAGACACCATCAGGAGGGCCAAAGGAAGTTTAGAAAACTTATTGAGGGGCAAAAATTAAAAACATAAATAAGTATAGACAAAAGAGTGTTTATTTCAAAGACATATAAAAACCTTGTAGGAGCCCAAATGAAGCCTCATAAAATTTCCAAAGTGACAAATGCACAAAAAAGAACAGTGTATGATCTGACGTGTTTCAGCTCACAAGAGTCTTCTTCAGAGGTCAAATAGTACAAAGTACACCAAGCAACAAAGTCCCTGTAACACATGTAAGACAATAAACAATAATATAGGACCAAAAATGGAATGTTCCAATCTGGAATTGAATGACATATCAAAAGATTTTTATTCGGGGCCACAAATATATCTGGCCTTGTGTCAGAAGTAGTTGCATATATTGGAAATAATATCAGTACCAATATGTACCTTCCAGTTTAGGTCCTAAGAGTGCAAGTAAAATTGTTGCTTGGTGTATTTTGAAATAAACACTCTTTTGTCTATACGTATGTTTTTAACCTTTGGCCCTCAATAAGTTTCCTAAACTTCCTTTGGAGGTTTTTGCTTAGTTGGTTTAGTTCCCCCCCCTTTTCTTTGGGGGCCATCAGGAGGTTCACTAGGGGAGCCAGGACACTAGAAGCCCTCCCACTGTTGCCCCCCCCCAAGCACCATACAGAGCATCATTTGCCCCAGACCGAGAGTTCCTAACTATACCTTGCAGCTAATAGCCACTGATGGACCTCTGCTCCATATGTTTATCCAGTTCCCTCTTGAAGCCGTCCATGCTTGTAGCCACCACCACTTCCTATGGCTTCAGAAGCAGTTTCAGCAGCTGGGCACTGCTTATCAGTAGATAAAACACTTCAATAATATGGGGAAATATTTTTAGATATGCACAGTGCACTAGCTAATTTCTGCAGATGACTGGATGTACTGAGTTGCTATGCTATGTATCTGATGGGAATGGAAATGATGTAAAGATGACAAAACTGGAGTATAAATGTAAGGTATGGTGAAGAAGAAGGAAGAAGAATGCTTTTGTAACTTTTGAAGTTAGGGAGGATTCTTTGGCCATGGCACAATAAAGTTGTCTTAGAAAATTTTCACTGCCTTGGTATGACTATTGGATTAAGAACCCCTCAATAAACAAATAAATAAATTTCGGGACCCAAATATTTTACTATCAATATCAAATCATACAAGTATTCTAAAGATGTGAACGAGGCACATTACAGATGAACATGAGACACCCAGATTTTCAGATGATTTTTAAAAAAATTATTCACCTGAGATATTATATAATGCTCTATACAATGAATGACCACAGCCTTCTTCAGTAACTGTCACTGCCCTTAATTCATTTTCATTTCTTACAAGGACAACATTTTATTGTTATTAAACAAGTAAACAAAATTGGAAAGTAAAAGCAGTTCATCTCCAATATCCAAATCCATCTTCACAAAAGGGAGAAGATACACGGATACAGAAAAAGTGAAACATATTGTAGCGAGGCAGGTCTCAAACCACTGAAAGGTATCTTGGTTTCAGAAACTTCAGTCATATACGGCCATGGAAATCAATTCCTTTGCCTCAAAGCATCCCAACGGCCAAACACGTTTCAGACCACTGTTGTTGTTGTTCCTGAGTTGTCCCTGACAGCTCTTTCTCAGGCGCTCTCACTCAAACCAGGGAGAGTGAATGCAAGTGGCAAGGAATTCCCAGCATCATTTCCTGTGAATGTGTATCTGATGATGTGTGTGAAGAATCAAGCTTGCTACGAGTACATTCGCTCCGGGTGCTACATCTCTGTCCCTTCTATCCGTGCAGGATCCCCTTCCCCACACAGCCCTTCCCCGGCCCTCGCTACCTGTTTATTGTCGCGCCGGTGCCGCACTAGGCTCACTTCCCCGTAGCTGCCTTTGCCCGCGACCCGCACGAAGGCGTACTCGCCAAGGGGCATCCTCAAAACGGCCCGCAATCAAACAGCCCGCTAATACCCGGGGGGGCTATAATACCCCCGCGGGCCAACCGCAACGACGCTACGACCGATGCCATAGAGATCGGCAAGCCCTCCAGCTACCATAGAGAGCACCACCTACAGGGCACACAGATACCAAAAAGCTTGTCTGGGTCTTGTCTATGGTAGTCTTCGTAGTTGCCAGATCAGCCATTTTGGATGCTGGCAAGCTCCCTCGACAGCCCAGACGACCATCTTGAGTTTAGCTTTTACAGCTTAATGTTGTCAGCCATTTTAGTTGTGGGCATTCTCATCGTTTGCCATTTCTCTGTAATCCTGAACGTGCAGTAGCTGGCGAAGTTGCCCTTGCGCCCCGTAGTAGGTTCGATAGCAATGCTGATGTTGCTAAAAGGCATTGAACTGGTCGTGGCTTCTATTTTAGCAAGGTTCCCGTGTTTTAAAGGGGAGCACGTGAATATTTATTCAAGATTCCTTTAGGTTCAGCGGGATCTACTCTCCAGCAGTGCTGCAGATAGTTCATTAGTAGTTACTTGGAAGTACGGTTGCTAACTCTGGGTCGGGAAATTCCTGAAGATTTGATGAGGGGAGATACTTCAGCGGGGTGATATGCTATAGAGATCGATTTATGAAGCAGCCGTTTTCTTAAGCGAAACTGATCTCTGTCGGGTGGAGACCGGTTGTAATTCCAGGAGGTCTCCAGCCATCACCTGGAGGTTGCCAACCCTGCTTGTAAGTAATCTTTACTTGACCAATTTACTTTTACATAAACATGAAAAGGGTTGGGCTGCTGGTCTCCTATAAAAGAATTTGTTCTACTGAATCCTGTTGATTCTGAGAAAAATGTGATACAAATGTTTAATAAAGAAATGGAATACAACCAGCATTGCTGAAGACTTAACCAAAGTAGGGATTTAAGTTATACTATTTTACAGGGTTTAAATCTTGTGCTGCCCCAGTAAGTTTCGTTCCTTGGTGCCTTGCACTTGTTGCATCCTGCATGGGGCCCACCCAGACACAGGCGAACAATTTAGAATGCAAAATCTACATTTGGATCAGATGGGGGGGTGGACCTGTGAAATAATCATGGACTTTTGTTGAGAAATTAAATACTGGCAGCACCTAGCTCCCTCGTATTTGTAGTAAACAGACACACCCACTAAGGAAAATTGGTCGAGAAAATGCTGTTTTATATGCTGATGGATAAAATTATGATGTACAAAAAATTGAGAAGAAATTCATGCAAATTGTGTATGTTCTGAGAGGAGACTATTCATGATTTACTGGAGCAAGACTAAATCAGAACAAAATCACAGGTATCAGGATGTGTTTACATGTATGTGTTCAAGAATGTATGTGGTAATGGAAGAGACATAATAGTTGACTGATGTTAGACAGAACTTGTAAATTGTTGTTGATTCTCTTCTCTTTTCTGCATTATTTTCTTCATATTTTTTATATTTACAAGAGGGGATCCAGAAAGGACTTGTGTGCAATGCTCCCTCTAAGCTGTGGAGTCCTGTGAGCAAAAATTCTACTTGGTGAACTACCGGCATTAAAGTTGTGAGTGAGCAGTTTGGCTGCTGTATAAATTAGTCTGTTCTGGGTCCATCCTTCCTGAGCTAAGACAAAAGGGTGTGAGCCAGAGGCTAAAAAACTGCGAGCTAGCTCACACTAACTCAGCTTAGAGGGAACACTGCTTGTGTGTGTCAAATGTTTTTCATTTTCCCTGTTTCCCCTTCCCTATACTATTTCCTCTTGCAGTCTTCCTGGCAGTCCCTATAGCCTCTCCTCTTACCGTGCTTCCTTCTCTCCGTCCCAGTCATCAACCTACCTATGTTTTATGTATCTTCAGCTTTATATATTTCATTTAAATCCCACCTTTCTCCTCAATGGGACCCAAAACAGCTTATATCTTTCTCCTCTCCTCCATTTTATCCTCACAGTAGATTAGGCTGAAAGAGAATAACTGGCCCAAGGTCACCCAGCAAGCTTCTATGGAAGACTGAAGATTTAAACCTGGATCTCTCATATCCAAGTTTGTCCTCCCTCTAAGCTGTGGAGTCTTTTGAGCAAAAATTCTACTTTGTGAGCTACTGGCATTTAAATTGTGAGTGAGTGATTTGGCTACTGCGTAAATTAGTTTGCTCAGGAGCCATCCTTCCTGAGCGAAGATAAAAACGTGTGAGCTCGAGGCTAAAAAACTGTGAGCTAGCTCACACTAACTCAGCTTAGAGGGAACACTGTAACCACTACACCACACTGCATCTCAGCTTTCCCTCTTTCTCTGCCCCCCCTGGCAGCTTCTGGCCACATTACAAAAGTCATGTACTACCACATCACTCAAGTTTTGTAAGGGCCATTACCAGGCCTGGCCAAGTTGCACAAGTTGTGTGGCAGTGGCGGCTGCTGGGCCCAGCCATGCAGGTTGTGTGGCACCAAGGCATCTGTCATCCACCATTGCATGTGGGTGAATTGCAGATACTGCATGGTGGCAG
This sequence comes from Gekko gecko, assembly GCA_029375565.1. Taxonomy (NCBI): domain Eukaryota; kingdom Metazoa; phylum Chordata; class Lepidosauria; order Squamata; family Gekkonidae; genus Gekko; species Gekko gecko. The sequence continues at coordinate 98,135,088 of JAPDNY010000002.1, read as the reverse complement.
GTTGCCTGGTGGTTGCAGCTGGATGTGGCTCTGATGAACTTCCCCTCCTGTACGGTTTCAGGTGAATGCCTGGGAAACTTTAGGGGCAGGGCATGGCAAAAAGGTCATCATTCCCAATCCAAAGCCTTTTATTGGCATATATATAAAGATTCAATAGTCTAGATACAAAATCAAGAACAGTAAAATTAAAATTGCAGAGTAACATCACAGAGTGACAATGTAGTAAGAGTAGCATCATAGTAAAACCTAGTTCATAATATCACTTATCAGGCCGTAAAACCACAGCACTACAGAGAAACTTTGCTACTATTTCAGTTATTTCTGTATCTGGATTATCAAGCAAGAAAAGGAGCTTAAAATCATCAAGGGTCTCTAAAATTTGGCCTAATATGGGGTACAGAAGATCCTGACGAGACGCCAAATAGAGAGGGCAGTGGAGGAGGACATGTGCAACAGTTTCAACCCAGTCCTTCATACAAGGACAACACCTGCTAGGATAGAGAAGCCCTTGGAATCTGCCAGGTAAGATAGCTGAAGGAAGAACATTAAATCTAGCCAAGGATATGGCTCTACGCAAATTTGGAGCTATGAGTTGATAGAGGTACACTGCTGGAAAGTTTGCATTAGGAACAATCCCCAAATTTAAGGGAGAACAGGTTCTGTTAGCCAGGCTATAAAGAGTTTGTAGCTCTGATCCCAATAAACTAGATTTTATTTTTAGAAAGGCCTCAGACTCAGAAAGCATATATAAGGATTCTAGAGATAAATTCAGGGAACTTATTCTGGTTTCGATGTAAGATAGCCAGCTGGAATTAACAGATTCAGAAAGTAGTTGGTACATATAACTGAAAGGGTCAAGAGCTGAAATGGAGTCATAGCCAAAATTTAATAGTGTGGATCCATGCCTTAGTAGCCAGCAAGTTCTGACCACACTCCAAACATAAAGCAGCATATGGAACACACATAGGTACCCCCAGGGGTCTTTTCGTAGAAAAACAGCTGCAGGAGCTCGTTAGCATATGGTATGCTAATGAGCTATTAGGCTATTAGCATATGCCACGCCCCCTGACATCACCGTAAGTGATGTCAGAAGGGGAAGCAAAAGGGGGGGAGACATCTTCAAAAGCCTCCCCTTCCCTTCCCCAGCTGGTCTGAGTGGGGGAGCTAAGAGAGAAGGGGTTTAAAGTTTAAACTCCTTCTCATGAGAGTTGGGCCACAGAAGGAGGAAAGAGGGAAGGAAAGAGAGAGAGTAGAGAGAAGGAAAGAAGGAAGGAAAGAGGGAAAGAAAGAGAAGGAAAGAAGGAGGGAAAGAAAGAGAGGGAAGGAGGAGGGAAACAGGGAAAGGAGGAAAAAGAGAAGAGAAGAAGGTGGGAAAGAAAGAAAGAGAGAAGAGAAGAAGGAGGGAAAGAGGAAAAAGAGAGAAGGAAAGGAGGGAATGAAAGAAATTCGGCAGCAATTTGGCCCCATTATATCCTATGGGCCATTGAAGTCAATGGTGAAAACATAGGGTATATTCTGGGGGCTGGAGGGGAGGGGGTTTGAGGGAGAGGCTCCAAGCTCACAGGGTAACTGCTGGAGCCTCTCCCCAAGATACCCACCAAGTTTCAAGAACATTGGACCAGGGGGTCCAATTCTATGGGCCCCCAAACAGGTTGCCCCATTCCCTCCATTGTTCTCTAAAAAGTAACTTTTTCCCACCATAGAGAACAATGGAGGGAATAGGGGCAACCTGTTTGGGGTCCCATAGAATTGGACCCCCTGGTCCAATGTTCTTGAAACTTGGTGGGTATCTTGGGGAGAGGCTCCCTCAGCTACCCTGTGAATTTGGAGCCTCTCTCTCAAACCCCCTCCCCTCCAGCCCCCAGAATATACCCTATGTTTTCACCATTGACTTCAGTGGCCCATAGGATATAATGGAGCTGAAATTGACATTCAGCTGCCTGAAAGACTCCCCGGGAAGCCGACTGGGGGTGGGGCTGGGCTCCTGAGCTCCCGGAGCTGTGCTCCGGTGCACTCCACCCCAAAAAGACCCCTGGGTACCCCCATGATCTTTCGCAGAAAGGTAGAGTGGACACGTTCAACTGAAATGTCCATTGCGTCAATCCAGAGAGGTACCCCATACAGTAATTGAGCTCCTGTTTTAGCATTTAAAGGTTTAAGTGTAGCTGGCACATACTGGTTACCTCGAACAGAAAAATAAAAGCGAGAGATTGCTGCAGCACTAACTTTGGCTACATTAATAGCCATTTTGCGATGGTAGGTGGTCATCTTTCCAAAAACCATAGAGATCAGCAAATACCCTAGAGAGTCAGTGCTGCCACTTCTGTATTTTAGTCAGAAGTTGTGTTGATTATGCCCTCCCCATTTTCTCCCACTGCTCATTATGAGCACTGGTGGGTAATGAGAATATTTCAGCAGTGGTTTGCCTATCAAAATCAGACAAATGGTCCTCCCTAACTCCAAGGCAGGAGGGAAAGAAGCAAGGGAGGCCAAAAATATCCCTGAAAAGGGCCCTTCTTTCTACATTTTACTGACAGAAACCAAGGTTTGAAGGCTGGCCACGTTGTGGTTGCCTAGTAACCTCCAGAAAGCACACTGAGATCTCAGAGGGTATTCATGCCTTAAAGGTACAGGTGTTGCTTCTACTATTTGGGGGATTTTAACTTTAAACTGTTTCTGTACTATGGTGTATAAGACTTAAGTGCTCCCAGGGTTGCTAGCTGCACCCTGGCTACTCTAAAGATGCAGCAGAATCCCAGTTAGCACCATTTGCTTTGCATGTCTAAAGCCTCACCATTTTTGGATATCCAAGATTACTCATGTTGCTTTCTAGTTATTGTACCTGCTGAACTAAACATGCCTCATGTTTACTGAACTGAAGGTGTGAGAGCTTCCCTACAGGGAAAGAAAAAACGGATAGAAAGAAGACCTTCAGAGAAGAGTTCAACTGACCCTTCCAGATAATCATGTTAGCCAAATTGCTCTATTTCTTAATAATAGATTGGGGAATTATGATATTAATGAGCAATTGGCATAACTATAGGATCAGACCAGGTATACTGGAGTTAGAATTCCCAGGAACCCAAGAATAGACGCAGACTGGGTAGCTAAAATAATGATTTCTTTACTAAATATTCTCAAGCATACAAACAATATTCAAACATTCACACACACAGTACAGAACTAAGAAAGCAGAGGTAATTGATAGCTAATAGAGGGGTCAGTTCTGGGGTGATACTACCTGTCCAAATGTGCAGAGGTCCATGGGAATGAGTTTATGGCCTAAACCCAGAGGTTTAGGGGTGGTCTGCCAGTTGGCATCAGGGTAGAGGCACGCCATCTGAGGCCAAGTGCTCATAGGGATATCGACTTTGGAAACCAATGCAGAAAGTCTTGGGGGCTGATCTCAGGTAAGAACAATAGATTACCTGGACCACTGATGAGTCCCAGGGGTGCATGGCATCAGGATAGGCAAGACCTAGATGTGACCAATGAGCTCTCAGAGAATCAGATTCTATTTAACAATAGGATTCTATTTAACAATAGAAGCCAAGTGTTGGATGACCATACTGGGGGTGTCCATTATGGAACAATAGAGTGGTCTGGCATTTCCCTGGTTCCAGACAAAAGAAGTGATGTTTCTTAATGTGTGGCAGGATGAACCTGAATGGGTGACCATTCACTAGACATGGAAAGTTAATATTTTACCTTGATAGGTCTGGCATAGGTTTAAGAATGCAGATATCTTAGATAAATATATGGAGACAGGAATGAGAGGATTATTCCAAAGGTATTCCCTGACATATAGGTGAAACAGGAGAGGGGGATGGAAACATGCAACATACTTCATTCATTACAATAGCATAGACCAGAGGCTTTTTGTCTCTGCCTGCCTGTACATTTGACAGACAAAAGACTAGCCATTTGGTCAGTAGAAGATGCCTGAGGCAAGGGCAGAGACTTGCCCATTCTAGTCCTCTTTGAACTGAGCTGACAGGATAGACGTGGGGGGGGGGGTTGCTTGCATGGAGAATGCTTGGCAGTGCAGCCAACCTGGAGAATTCTCTTTGGCCTGAGTTTTCTCAGCCAAGATGTAGTTCTTCTAGCCCCCCAGCAAAAGCCACTGTTTTAAGCCAAGTCTAGCTTCATAGGGCACGGCTTGAGGAGGTTCAGAGGTCATTTTGGGGTATCTCTCTCTTGGGAAAGACCACCCCAGGTTCAGGACCAAGGATGCTGGCAACAATCAGACATTCTGTACTCACCCTACTCTTACTTCATTAAATAACTGTTTGCAGCATTTTCTAGCAGCTTTGTGGTGGGATTATAATTATTGCTATTTATTACATAATGTATTTTTAAACCTAATTTAAACACAGTATATGATTTGCCAGAAAGCACTTATTCTCAAAATCAGTAGCTAAGTACAAACCTAATAAATGTTAGATTAAGGGGTTTCAGCGGAGCGAATGGCGGCCGCCTCTCGGGATGCTCCCGGAGACAGTCAGCCCACGCACGATCGGGGGGGTCTTTGCACAAGCGAACGACCCTAGTGAGCCTTAGTTAAAGGCTCCGAACCAGGGGGCGCTTAGGGAATAGCCTCTTTGCCAGCCTGACGGCCGGGAAATCGAGGCTTTCCCCCTGCCCCAGTGGCCCCACTGTGCTGTGCCCGTATGGGACTTTGCAACGCCACCGACTTCCCGGAGTGAATCAGTGAAAGATGAATTAAAAAAGGAAGGATCAGCAGAAAACTGTGAGTTGAAGAGCTGCTTGCAAGCGTTTTAAATGCGCTCCCCCCTAATCACACAAGCGCACGGGAGGTGGGAAGTATCCCCCCCCCTTAGAAAACGGAATTTATAAATGAAAGTGGAAGGGGGCGGAGTGAAAAAGCGGATTGGTGAAAGTACCTCTTGGGGTTATATTGAAGTAGAAGAAAATAGCTGGACTCCTGAGCTGCGCGGCATGGACTGTGTAAAAGTAAACAATAAAAATGTCAGGGCAGAAGAGAGTCCCGGACAAGCCGATGAAGAAGCTGGGAGGGACTTCCGGTTCTGGCACCCCCTCCCCGGAGCCAGCTGTCAATCAGCTGAAAAGTGAGATGCTGCGCCCTCTGCTGGATCAAATGCAAAAAATCAGCAAAACTCTCTGTAACATGGAAGGTGTTCTCAATAGTCAACAGAAGCAATTAACAGATACAGCTAAGAAGATGGAGGAGATTGCAAAGAAATGCCTGACCTCGACGGAAGACACCAAGAAAATTAAGAAAAAGGTCACCAAAATAGAGAAACATCAAGAGATGCAGGAAAAAAGAATATTAATGCTTCAGATGGAAAAATCAAACTTGACTCTCCGTTTTCAGGGCATAAAGGAAGAGGAAAAAGAAGATCTCAGAGCTATTTTGGCGAAGGCCTTGGCACCAATAACTGGCAAAGAAGTGCAAAAATTAAGCGAAGAGATGGATCTGGTATACAGATCCTACTCTAACTTTACCAAGAAAAATAATTTGCCAGCAGAAGTGGTTGTCAAGTTTACTAAGCAAGGTACTAGAGATCAAATTCTACGAGCGACTTCAGCAATGCCCTTGAAGATTGGTGAACAGACTATCAGGATTTTAAAAGATGTTCCATATGAAATTCGTCTGAAAAGAAAAGCATATAAAGGATTGACCTTATTTTTGCAAATGGTGGATTCCCGAAGGACTGGTCTTTAAATTCAACGATAAGAGAGAGAAGATTGACTCCGTCTTCAAAGCCCAAGAATTTTTGAAGAGGCATGCCAGTTCAGAGGAAGACACAGAACTTGCTAAATGGACAATGTTAAGCAGCGAAGAAGACAGTGGCCCAGAGGAGGAGGAAGGAGAATCGGAGGAAGGAAAAGCAAAGAAGGGCCCATCGAACAATTTAAGAGACTTGAAAGGAAGACACCCCAAGATATGATTTGTTCGTGACGCGCAAGAATGGAGTATATTAACAACTAACCCCAAAGGACTTTACTAATCTTTTTAACAGATATGTTTTGGACGTTCAGTAAGATGAAAAGAAGATCATTCAACCACGGTAGAAGCCATGAACTTTATTTTTTACTAACAAAAAGATTGACATATTAACAGGAAATTCACTCACTTCTTTTCTTTGCCCCTCGATATACCCTCCCCCCTTTCTCTACAAAAAGCAATAAAGTCCTCTCCTTTTTAGGAGAGTTTATATAAATGTTAGATTAGGGATTTCCTAATCTTTTGTGACTTCCTCCCTCCTTTGCCTTCCTCCTATTGCAAGGTTGGCAACTGAACAAAGGAAAGAGGGATAGATTTGGCCCATGTAGTTGCTGATCTGACTTTAAAAGTTGTTTTTGAAGACCATGTTTGAAGACCAAAAACTTCCTTGACACAGTATGAGGTATATGTGGCCAGGGTGTTCTAGGCTTGCGGGAAATACAGCTAGATGGGATGACTGGCCTTGGACTCTACTGATCTGTGCTTGCACAGGGATATTTTGTAAATCCTTTTCAGCTGATCTGATAACTTTAGAAGGCAAATATTTGATATTTACCCACATTTTGTCATGATAAATTCATGTTACCCATCTGGTCATTGATTAACGGCTTGTCAGATGTTACAAGTACAGAGCCCTCCACATTGACTTGCCCATTTTTCTTTCAAGATGGGGAAGCGTGAACTATTTTACGTTTTGTTGGTATTGATTCCTGGCCTTGTAACATCTGATTTTTTAATAGAACAGTTCAGGAATATTAAGGTATGTAGCTGAAATCTGTGAAATAGCTTTCTGGTTTTAAGAAAGGTTATTCTTTCTAGGATTTGGTAGCCATCAGGCCTTGATCTTTTGGTCTTCAATCAGTCACAGAGTGTATGTTCCAGTAGCCCTATGCATGTTTATTTAGAGTCAAACCATTTGAGACCCTAAAAGGTTGGTAATTAGATCTGAAGTTTGCTTTGTGTCATTAGCAGGAAGCCTTGACTTAGAAAAGGGCCATGATGCTTGTCTGGGGGAGGTTAACTCTTCCCCCCACCCACAGTGTTTTCCCAGCCTCATTCACCAAGTGTGGATATTTTCCCCACTGGAAAAAGGCATAAGGCAATGCTTATCCTTGCATCTCTAGCATGCTATTTAAGGTTGGGGGGGGAACATGGGAAATTTCCAGTCTCCCTATGGATTCCTGTGATTATGAAGGAATTATGCTCCTAATCTTCCAGTATCTTGTCTGGTTTGGCCCATAGAAGTAAAGCACAAACTAGACAAAAGATTGAAGACTATGATCTGGTTTACAGTTTTGCAGCCTGAATAGCCCAGACTAGCCTGAACTCATTAGGGCTTGGAAGCTAAACTGGATTAGCCATGGTTAGAATTTGGGAGACCACCAAGGAAGACCAGGATTGTTATGAAGAAAAAAGTACTGGCAATCTATCTCTGCTCATCTCCACCTTTGAAAGCTCTACCTTGAGGGGTCACTATAAGTTGTTTGCAGCTTGATGGTATTTAATAATAATGTATTTGTCAATATATTAGCCTGGGGCACTGGGGGCTAGTGATGGGACTGATCTGAAGAGGGATGTCTTGACTCTATGCACCATTTTCTAATATAATTTGCCTTTCAGGAGTGCTTTTTGCACCAATAGGAGTTTTTTGCATCTGGGGGATACTACCCCAATGTTGCTGAGACATGAGAAAGAGAAAGGGTTAAACCTTCCCTATCCCACCACTGGCCAAGTAAGGCGGCCCACAATTGCTATTTGAAGAAATTGATCTCCAATGTCACCTTCCCAAACTCCACACCGGCCTGAAGTTCTCCCAGGATTTCAACTGATCTCCAGATTACAGAGATCAGTTCCCCTGGAGAAAATGTTACCTTTGGAAAGTGGGGTCTATGGCATCACATCCCTCCCCAAACTCCATCCTTCCCAGGCTCCATTCCCAAGTCTCCAAGAACTTCCCATTGAGAGCTGGCATCACTACTAATCTAATTTGGACACTAATTTAACCAGATGTATAGTCCAATCCTCTGATATCTGGTTCACTGGTTCACTCAATGTCCCATTGAGATCAAGGGAGCTTACTCCCAAGTACAGCACTGCATCATCATGCTGTAGTCCTAAACATGCTTACTAGGGATTAAGTAATGTTGAACACAATGATAATTTCCAAGTAAACATAAATAGAACCAGCTTGCACACTGTCATGTTTGGAGAAGCAAGATGCCCCCCCATATCCCCCCCCAAATAAAGACCTTATATTGTTTTTCGAAAAACATTTATGGAAAAGTATATGTAATACAAAATATTTAATAGGTCCCACCCATCCTCCCCTTCTTTTGCTTTTAGAAAAGCATGTTTGTCATGGAAGAATTATACTTTGCATTTCTATAGTGCTTCCAGCTGCTTCAGTTGCTTCTGCATTTTGCTTTCATTGTTGCTGAGAGGGCACAGGCCTTAGTACTGGCAATAAGAGTTGCCATCCTCCAGGTGGGACCTGGAGATCTCCTGCCATCACAACTGATCTCTGGTTAATAGAGATCAATTCCTCTGGAGAAAATGGGTGCTTTGAAGGGTGAATTCTATGGCATTGTATCCTATTGAGGTCCCTTCCCTCCCCAAACACTGCCCTCCCAAGTCTCCACCCCCCAAATCTCCAGGTGTTTCCCCACCCTGAGCTGGCAACCCTGCTGGCAATGGATCTTCCATATATCCCCTTTTAGCCACCATTTTTCCCACCATGCCACTTAAAAAAATGCCTGATGACACTCTGGGAAAATGGTGACTGTGAGGATCTGATTGCAGGAATATGACACCTGTGTGGCTGAGACCTTTGAAAACATACACATTCCCATCCAGACAGCATGATGGCTTGCTTACACAGTGTTCTTTCCTGAAAGGTCAGACTAAAACAGGTTTGGGGAAGAGCATACTGAGGATGAGGAAAACATCATCGGACTGATTTTGTCTCCATTCCACATGAATGCTTGTTGATTTCATTAAGGACCTTTTGCACCGTAGTATGAGCAGTGCACATTCTGAATGAAACTCCACAAGGGACTATGATTATGCCTTTTTTATTTCTTCTTCACCCAAAGAGTGATTAACACATGGAATTCACTGCCACAGGACGTGTTGGCGGCTACAAGCATGGACAGCTTCAAGAGGGAATTAGATAAGCATATAGAACAGAAGACCATCAGTGGCTATTAGCCACAAGGTATAGATAGGAACTCTCAGGCTGGGGCAAGTGATGCTCTGTATTCTTGTACTGGGGGGGCAACAGTGGGAGGGCTTCTAGTGTCCTGGCCCCATGCTGCACCTCCTGGTGGCACTTGGTATTTTTGGCCACTGTGTGACAGTGTTGGACTAGATGGGCCATTGGCCTGATCCAACATTGTCTTCTCTTATGTTCTTATGTTCTTATTTAACTGTATGGCTGTAAAATAGTGGGTTAAACATTGCAGAGGTGAAGGCAGAGTGATTTCCACAAGCAGCAGTTTATTACATCTCAACAGGAATGCTTTACATGGGGCAACTGCCCTAACTATGTACACCTAAGCCACTCCCAGCCCCCATGCAATTGGTGATTTCAAATGGCCTCCAGGCTTCAGATTGGCTGGCTGCCCTCAGGGGCCAATCCACAGGCAGGTTCCAGGATCTTGCCTGCCTTTGTTCTGGGGCTTCAAGCTCCAACTAGATAGCCTGTCCAGACAAGTCCAGACATGCCTCCCCACTCTCCATCTAGGGGGCCTGCCAGAAAAGTCCAGGCATGCCTCCTTGTGTCCAGACATAACAATGGCTATGTTCAAATGCCTTATGTACAATGAGTATACATTTTCTAACAAAAATACCTCTTTCTCTGAAACAAAGTCTTGTGATTTATTGTGCAATTCTACGCCAAGTCACTCTAAGTCTATCAATTCAATAGGTTTATACAGTAGTAACTTTGCATTGGATTGCATTGTTAATATGACATAAACTTTCACCTATTAGAGCCTACTACATCCATGAAATATAGTACATCCAGGGCTATTTTTGGGCAGGAACACACAGGAACGGAGTTCCGGCTGGCTCCCCAGTTGGCCATGCCCAGCAGGAACTCATTAGCATAATAGGCCATACCCAACAGCAGAAACTCATTAGGGGGTGTGGCCTAACATACAAAGGAATTCCTGCTACAACCCCCTCCCCTGGGTTTTGATAACAAACAAGGTAAACAGAATAAGAAGTAAAGGTGGGTGTGGCTGGATGACTACACTTCTGGTAACATGGGGGTGTGGCCTAATATTTTAATGAGCTGTGCTGTCATGGGTGTGGCCTAATATGCTATCAGTTTCTGCTGTTGGTTGCGGCTTATTATGCTAATGAGTTCCTGCTGGGCTTTTTCTACAAAAAAAGCCCTGAGTACATCTGTTCATCTTTAAAATTTTGTCTTATTGCAGCAGGCTAAGATGGCTACCCAACTGGAATCTTGTGAAGAATTATAATAGCAACAATTAGTCAGTTGTGATAATAGTAGGAGAATTGTTTGTGTTAGTGTGGAGAATGTTTTCTTGAGGGTTTTTTCCCGTTCAGGAATTGGACTGAAGTTAGTAATGATTTTTCCCCTGCCTCCCTTATTTGGCATTCTGAATTGCATATATTAAATTAATTTAATGTTCTCCAGGTAGCCAAGGCATTGATTGTTTACTTCTGCATTCTGCTTGTGGTAGACTGTTAATGCTATCAGTGCTGTCTAGGGATGCTGGCCTCCAGGTGGGACCTGGGAATCCCCTGGAATTACACCTCATCTCTAGACTACAGAGATCTGTTTCCCTGGAGAAAATGGATGCTTTGGCAAATGAACTCTGTGGCGTTATACCCCTCTGAGGTCCTGTCTTCCCCAGGTTCCACCCTCAAATCTCCAGGAATTTCCTAACCTAGAACTGGCAATCCTTCCTCCACATCACCCACCAGCAGTCAGGGGCACCTGGCAACCTTAGTGCCATCTTATCCATTGACTTCAATCATTTTAGAAGGCTATAACTCTGCATAGGATTGCACTGTATCATGTGATGTGTTATGTGTGGAAGACCCAGTCTCCAGCCAGGGATGAATTACATAGCCTTCAGGTTGCTTCCAGTCCCACTTTTATATGTGTGCCTGATAAGATATGTTAGTAAACCTGAGAGCACCACTGTCCATGGAATGGATTATGTACAGCATTATCTGCTACCTAACATGAAGTATCTGATGCAGTACCCTTAATCCCAGATGTTTAAGACTTTTTCTTTGCTTTTCTTTACAGAAGAGAAATGCTGCTGGTGTGGTAAGTAGCTTTCCCATTATTTTGTCTAGCTTGTTCTGTGATTTGAACTAGTAGATTACTTTCTGGACTCCAGTAAGATTGCCATACATATCTACAGTCAGTGGTAGAAGGTTGGCATCATCATAAAGTTGTTTTGCTTATTAACCATAGGCCTGCTACACATGCCCTGCCTCTCCAAACCCACCCTGAGAAAAGAACCATTCACAAATAACAAGCTTCCAACATCTGTAACAGGTCTATCACTATGGTAGTACCTGGCTTACTTGATTAACAGAAGAGGATATTGTTTCCTTAAAAGATACTTTACATGCAGGATGGGTTCTGTAATCTTTGTGCGCATGGAAGAAGATAATGGTTAAAGGCTGGATTTGGATACAGAAAGAATTCAGAAGAGGGCTAGAAGTTTCTACAGGAGGTGGCTAAACAGAACCATTCTGGATTGTAGAAGCTCTTTGGAAAATGGAATCTCATTTTCTCTTGCTGGCCTTCCTCCCCATGCTATCTCTACATGCCATTCATTCCTCTTTCCTGTTTGCAGTGGTTGTGGTTTTGTCTTTCAGTTGGCTCCTGCTTCCTCTTTCCTTCCTACCCCCCACTCTGCTCTTTGGCTGCCACTTTCCCCCTTTTCCGTCCTTCTCTGACACTTGTGGTTCCCACCAAGGCCGGCTAGCCCACTAGGCAAGCTAGACGCTCGCCTAGGGCACCGGACCCGCAGGAGTGCCAAACTGCACCCCCCCCCCGCCATTGCTGCCTCCCCGCCACTGAAGAGTGCCCCAGCGGGGCTCAGGAGGCAGCTGCAGTGGCGGTGGAGGTTGGCCACCCTCCCCTCTGGGTTCCAAGAGGCGGCTTTCAAGGGGTGCGGGGGCTTCTTGGTTTCGGGCGGCTTCTCCGGCAAAGCCTCCCGGGTTGGGCCACAGGGGCAGGCAGGATCGCATTGCCTCATCTGAACACGGGGTTTGCCCCTCTGGCTACCGCCGGGAAAGAGTTTTAGGAGCCGGCCCTGTGGGTCTGCCGGAGAGCAGCGAGACTGGAGTCTGGGAGCACTGTAGAGACCAGCAAGTAATGAGAGCCTTCAAGAGTCAAAAGCTCCTTTCCTGCTCCTACCTTGCTGTTCTCTAAGATCCACCTGGATTCGGATCCATCGGCAAGCCCTTCTCTCTCTCTCCTGGCCGCAACGCCCCTGGCGCAATCAGTTCCGCAGGACCAGCGGAGCCAGAGTCCCGGGGAGGGGGTGCTCCTTGCCAGACCTCCAGTCCCGTGAAAGATCCCCTCCTCTTCCTGCCCGAGAGTGGCTGGTTTCCCTGCCTCCCCTCCCCTCGGGACTCCCCAGGCCCAGGGGCAGCCAGGCAGTCGCCGTGGTCTCTTTAAGTCTCTGCTGGTGCTGGCCTCCTGCGTGGCCCCCCTCCCCTCCCCCGTTCCGCCGCTGCCGCGAGTCAGTCCCTGTGTGAGCAAAAGGGCTTCCTCTGCAGGGAAGGAAGGGAAATGCCTGGCGGCGGCTGGAGCCAAGGGTGGAGGAGAAGCGCAGCAGCAGCGGCGGCAGGAGAAGAAGCTGCCCGGGGCCATCAGAGAGCGCGGACGGCCCATCCAGTTGCAGTGTGGTGATGGCAGCGATGGGGCAGGGCGGCCAGGCTCCCCACAGCCCTGAGCTCCACTTGCTTGCTCGCTCTCTCGGTCTCTTCTGCTGGGAGCTTTCTGAGGGCTCGCTGCCAGGGAAGAGCGCCCCAGTGGCAGCAGGGCTCAGGAGGCAGCGATGGATCTTGCCCGCCCTTCCCTGCCCTGACCCCCTCCCCCCTTGGGGGGAGAGGAGGTGGGGGCAGTGGCTGGCGCCACCAGCAAAGAGCACCCCAGTGGGTGCTCAAAGGCAAGCTGGCCTGGCGCTCAAAGGGAAGAGGCGGGGGTTTAAGCCCCACCCCTTCCCTGGCTTGCCGGCACCGCCCTCCCCGGTTTCCAGGCCCCACCGGGAGGTTGGCATCGCCGGGGTGTGTGGGCACCACAAGGCGGCCTGCCTAGGGCGCCCAGACCCCTCGGGCCGGCCCTGGTTCCCACTGATGAAGGAGGCCTTGAAAATGGCAGTGCGCCAGCCATCTGGTAGTGGGATGTTGTCTTGACAGTGCTACAGTCATATGTGGAGCAGCTGGGGTACTCCATGTAACATCGTGTAACATTTTACAAGCCAATTCCACTTCTGAACATGGATTATGTTTACAAATGCAACCCTAAATAGAGTTAGGACAATCTAAGTCTGTTGATTTCAATGGATTTAGAATGGAATAATTTGGTATAGGATTACACTGTCCTGAGCCTGCTTGCGCGGAGGGCGGAATACAAGTCTAATAAAATAAATAAATAAATCTCCTTTAGCTAACAGATTGAAAAAAGTGTCGACCGAACTGAGTTCTTATGGGATGAGAGAGATTAAAGTACTGCATATTATGAATTCCATTGTTGACTCTATTATTTGTAGTTGTCTTAAACTTTTTTGCAATAATAATGAGTATAACTGTTTAAGAATATCTATTGAAATTATATTAATAATATTAATAAATACATGCTACATTATTTTGAAAAATATACATTGTTTTTCAGCTATTTTAATTGATGTTAAAATCATTAGAAGATAATAACCATATATGGAAAGATCCTTGAATTTAAGCTGTTTAAGATAAGTAAAGATAAAGTAATGGTAAAAATATAAATAAAAAGAGAGGAGAGTTTCTAAATAATTAGAAATATTAACTAATAAGGTAATCATGGACACTGCTGATTAGATGCTTACATGACATTTGTTTATTGTTACATAAAGAAGTATTTTGTTGATTAACCAATAGAAAAGAAGAATGTATCTTTCTGTGATAGAATTTCAGCTATAACAATGGCACTAAATCCAAAACTATGCTTTCTTTTCAATTTGTTCCAGTCAAATTAATCCAACAACGTCTTGATGGTCTCACTTTATGCTGTCGAAAATGTTGTGTTTAAAACTCAAAAAGGGCTATTATACCCCCCAATTTCCGTATACAGTAATTCTTTTGCCAATCTTTCACTTTCCAGCACACCAAGGGAATTGAAATCTACTGGGTGAAGATTGATTGCAGAGTTACTTCCCGATTTTCCCGTAATGTCATCACCAGTCGTGCTGTCAATCGTGCCAATGTGTCCAAGGAAGCCTTCTTTGATGTGGAGCTTCCTAAAACAGCCTTCATTACAAATTTTACCATGTATGTAAAATATAAGGCAATGGCTGCTGAGGGCAAAACTGGACAAAGTGTAACCAAGTTCAGTAGTTATCAACACTGTGTTGACACAGTGTATTACTTGTATGAGGATATTTTATGAATAGGTACAGTGGTTAGACTCTGTCAATACATACATATTTGCTGTAAATGACTTCACTTGCACACGTCTTTTGGCCTCCTCAGTATGATATACAGATTATGGATATATCCAGTTGCAAAAATACTATATAATTAATAAGAACAAATTCTGCCCTCACCATTCCAATGTTATTTTTTTTAATTACTACTTTTTAAAATATAGCATTGAAACAGAGAAGCTAATGCAAATTAAACCTGCTTCATTAAAATTTTTGAATGAAATGAGTTGTTGGCACACAATTGTGACTTTATTTCTTGTTATTGGACAAAATGCCTACCCTTTTATGCCCGGGCACGAAGGAATGCCAAAGGTTGCAAAGTACATAATTATTTGCTCTCAAAGTCACATTTCATGCCAATAACATGGAAGCACTGTCTCCTCTAGCCCTTTCACATAGAATCATAAAGGCCTTTGAGATTAATGGATACCTTGACTGATTGGGGTGGCACCATAAGAAAGGAGAAAATATGCTGCAGGAGGTTAGGTTACTTCCAGCTCTCAGAGCTCAGGAGACAGTAGATTTCACCTCCTGGACCTGTACTGCCACCAGCTGGGACCCAGCTTAGACGTGGCCACTGGCATCACAGGAGGAAGCAATTGGTGTACCTTTATTGGAGTGACAAAATGTCCTAAACCAGCCTTGCCTTGCCTTGCCTAACAGGAAAAAACACAAATTGGATAGATCTTCCCTTTGAATATAGCAGAGACAGTAGCTCAGTCCTCCTTTCTAGGAATAAGCTCTCATGTTTGTTTGTTTTTAATGGTGCAAATGTCTGTGCCTCTGTGACTCAGACGTTAGATGGCTGAAAGTTTCTGAACCTCCACTCTGGTAAAATCAGCAAAGGCATAAAATTATTAGTTGCTATAGATTTTCCAGGTTGTGTGGCCATGGTCTTGGCATTGTAGGACCTGACGTTTTGCCAGTAGCTGTGACTGGCATCCTCAGAGTTATAACACAGGAAGATGGAGTATTCTCTGTGTCAAGGTGAGCAGAAAAATGGTAGGCAAGTAATTTATATCTACCCTGGAAGGTGGGGTAGGGCAGTGTAGATATAAACCCAGAAAATCTACAGCAACTAATGAACTCCGGCCATGAAAGCCTTTGACAACATAAAGGCATAAAATGTTTCCCATCTCATAGTAATTGTGGTTCCTGCCTCTCAAGGTGACGTCTAATGAGCTACATGTTAATAGTAGTCAGATGAACTGGAGAAAATAACCAGTAAAATATACATTTGCCTTTCAGTTATTAGATGTCCCTTCTTCTTTAGGACAATTGATGGTGTCATCTATCCTGGAGTCATAAAGGAAAAAGAAGTTGCCCAGAAGCAGTACCAGAAAGCAGTTTCAAGTGGACAGACCGCAGGTCTCGTAAAGTAAGTATGAGACCAACAGAAAGAGCTTTAGTGTTTCATTTCTCTCCTCAACAGGAAGGGGTGCAATGGGTGTCTCAGTCAAAGCATCAGATTCAAGAGTACTCTGAAACTGTGAGTCTGAAGCTTAAGGTCGAATCTGCATTTTCATTTTTAAATCAGTTTCATGCTGCATTTGCATTTTAAAATCAATTTCATGCTTCTGTGATGCTGTCTTTCTCTATGGTCAAATCTGCATTTGCATTTTTAAATCAGTTGCGTGCTGCTGTGACACTTTCTTTCTCGATGCTTGTTTGAAATTTGTTTGGAGAAGATTAATTTAAAACGGTGCAGAGGCACAATGACAGTGGAGCTGCCACGAGAGAGTGATAAACATATGCAGACATGCAACAGTATACTAGCACTGTTGAGGTGTGAAAACAACACCAAATGTAGATACCTTTTTTGAAGAAGGAGTCAGAAGGCTGGGACGCCGGTGAGAAAGACAAATGCAGATTCAACCTATGCTTGACGGCGTCACAGCAGCACAAAACTGATTTAAAAATGCAAATGCAGATTCGATGGAGTCTGCTTTTTCCTTCCCAAAAAAGGCAAAACACTTCAGGCCATGCAGTTCAAAATGTGCCATGGTTCATGGCACTACAAAAGACCCTCTTTTGAGAGGGTCAAAAAAACCAACAAGAAACTGTTGACATAGATGGACTGTTGACATAGCGACTAGGATATCTTGGCTAGGGATAATATTTATTTAAATGTTATTTATTTAAACTGTTTACACACTGCCTTTTC
Source organism: Gekko gecko (assembly GCA_029375565.1). Taxonomy (NCBI): domain Eukaryota; kingdom Metazoa; phylum Chordata; class Lepidosauria; order Squamata; family Gekkonidae; genus Gekko; species Gekko gecko. The sequence goes on along the minus strand of JAPDNY010000002.1, from coordinate 98,118,257 downwards.
TCCACAAACTTGAGGTGGCTAACAAAATAGCAAAAGCTGCAAGAGCACAAATATCATAAACAAGTTAAAACCAGTACACAATTAAAACAGAAATTTAAAACGAATATACAGTTAAAAATAACCAAAAATAGTTACCCCTACCACATGCCCTCTGGAACAAAAGAGCCTTATTATTATTTATTTTGATTTATATCCCACCCTTCCCGCAAGCAGGCCTTACACACCTTTTTGACTGTGGCAAGTGAAGGCACCCACCACATCCTATATGGTGGGCCATTCCAGAGGAATGTTCTACTGCAGAGAATGCCCTTGTTGCTAACTGTTGCTAAATGGACGAGGGATAACATGAAGCTATCTACCCAGTCTTTCCCTAGCCTGGCTCATCTTTCCTTATATATAATTCTGTTTTGGTCATGGACTTCCCTGAACATTCCAACATGCTCTGAAATCAGTTCAGTCCCTGATCTGTCATTCAGAGGGTCTCCCTATCCACTGGCTGCTTTGCCTGAGCCCTGCCTCCAACATTCCAGTTTGCTGTTCCTTTCCCTCCCATACCCAGTCAGAACACAGAGGTCATTTGTATATGTGGCCTGATTGGCCTTGCCTTGGAACGCAGAGGTCGTTTGCATATGCGGTCTCATTGGCCTTTGCCTCTAACATTCTAAACAGTTTGCTGTTGCTGTTCTGAGGTAAAATACATTTCCCCTAAGTGCCTGTTGGGGAAACCATTGTTGCCAATCTCCAGGTGAGGGCTCAGAATTACAACTGCTTTCCAGATGGCAGAGATCAGTTCCCATGGAGAAAATGGTGGATTCTGTGTCCTTATATCCTGCTGAGATGGCCCCTTTATGACAGCCAATGTGACATACCAGTCAGGGCTTCAGAGCACGGTAGAGGCTGCAGATGGTGGGGGGGTGGAAAGCTGAAGAGTGAGGAGAAAATAAAGGTAGGTTGATGATTGTTGCCAATCTCCAGGTGGGGGCTGGAGATCACTCAGAATTACAACTGCTCTACAGGAGGGAGGGGGGAGGAGATGGAAAGCTGAAGTCAGAGGGGCAGATCAAGGTAGGTTGATGGTTGGCTGTGAAGGAGATAGGGTTGCCAACTCCAGGTTGGAAAATTCTTGGAGATTTGAGGGGTGGAGCCTGAGAGGGTGGGGTTTGAGGAGGGGTGGGGCCTCAGACAGGTACAATGCCATAGACTCCACCCTCCAAACCAGCCATTCACTCAAAATTACAACTGTTCTTCATGTAGCCGAGATCAGTTCCTCTGGAGAAAATGGTGGACTCTGTCATTATACCCAACTAAGGTTGCCACAGCAAATTGACACTGAGTGCCCAGGACCGGGCACCCACCCAGAGCCTCTTTCTAGAGCTCATTGTATTTATTTCCACAACGGGCCTTATTCCTAGTCCTTTATATTTCCTCCTGTTCTGAATAATTCTAATAACAACATCACTTCCTCCTCCCATTACATTTGATAGCTCCAGATTCATGTAAAAAAAAAGAAAGGAAACAAAGCACAATTTCCCTACTTCATCACACTATTTATTTTATTTAAAATACTTATATACCTGCCTTTCTCCTAGTTTACAGCCAGAAAATGGTTGTAAATTTAGGACCTCTCTTTCACAGTGGAGTCTTACTAAGTAACTGCAAAATCTCAAACAAAACCCATCCTATTTACTACATAAAACATAACTGTGCTCTCGCTTCAGTTCCACTCTTATGGCATCATCACAACACACATACTGCAAAAATGGCCTCACTCCCACATGAACCAATGATCCAAATAGGCAACCTTGTCTGCTGTTGCTTATTTGGATTGATACACTGGTGGCAGACTTGGAGGAATATAACCTATACACCAGTTATAGTTAATATGGCCAAGGGCCAGCATAGCTTCAAGACCATCTCTCCCCATATGAATCCTGGAGGGCACTGAGGTCCACAAATCAACAACTTCTAGCAGTCCCCGGCCCCAGGGACATCCGACCAGCCTCAACCAGAACCAGGGCCCTCTGGAATCTATTACAGTTCCACGAGGCCTACAAGACGGAGCTCTTCCACTGGGCCTTTAGTTGAGGCAGTGGATGTCCCTCTTCCCTTCTGGCTATCTCCCTTCCAGTGGCCTGGATCCAAATACACATTGGGCTACCCACTGCTGAATTTTTAAATAATCTGATTGACATTGGAACTAACTTCTTTACACAGTATTTTATGGTTCTGTCATTTTAAATTGTTATTTTAATGGTATTATATTAAGTTTGATGTAAACTGCCCTGAGCCTGCCCGTGGGGAGGGCAGGATATAAATCAAATTAATAAATAGTGGCATAGGGCAGAGGATAGGGCTTCCTCTTATATGGGCGTCATGTTCCAGCTGACTTCATGTTATCGTGTTTAGATTTTATGGATACTACCCAATTTCATAGTCCCACTGCTTCAAAAATCCCCATTTCTTTTCGCTATTCTCTTTTACGAGTTGAATTGCAGAGCTTTTATTTTCATCCCACTTTCTGTTTCCTTGCAGCAAATTTCATTGCTGAATGAACACATATTTTAATTTTTGCTCCAGTACCATATAAGGTACCACTAGTGTGAAAAATGTTAGAAATGAATCAGGATAGCAGCAACAAATCTGTGCAAATAACATATAAACATGTATGATAATTATAACAAATCTAGGTTTAGTTTTTTCTATAATCATCACAGATTCAAAATAGATTTTGAACTATAGGTGTTCACCAACCTCCAGTTATTTATCTATGCACCCATGTATGGTGCTTTGAAATTTGACATGTTAATTGTGGACACTGAAATCCACTGGAATGCTACACTTACGTAAGGCCTCACCAGGGCTTTTTTGTAGAAAAAGCCCAGCAGGAACTCATTAGCATATTAGGCCACACCCCTGACAGCGCAGCTCATTAGCATATTAGGCCACACCCCCGTGCTACCAGAAGTGTGGTCATCCAGCCACACCACCTTTTGCTTCTTATTCTGTTTACCTTGTTTGTTGTCAAAACCCAGAGGTGTTTTCTTGTAGCAGGAACTCCTTTGCATGTTAGGCCACACACCCCTAATGTAGCCAATCCTAATGAGTTTCTGCTGTTGGATATGGCCTGTTATGCTAATGAGTTCCTGCTGGGCGTGGCCAACTTGGGAGCCAGCCAGAACTCCGTTCCTGTGCATTCCTGCCCAAAAATAGCCCGCCACCTCACAGTCCTGTTATACATGTGATTTCTTTTTTAATTTTTAAATTATTTTCTCCAAAAAGTGGGATACAAAAAAAAAGAAGTTGTAGGGGAAAGTATCAATTCATCAAGTTCATCAAATATTGTCAATTGTTACATACAAGTAAAGTCAGATGTATAAAAGAATAAACAAGAATTTTCCAAAAGTTAATATTAAACTATTAACAATAAAATGATTACATGTTTACAGTTGTGCAAACTTTTACACTAAAATTAAATCATCATAAAAACCTGAATATTATCTTGGTTCTTTGTCTATGGCTGTGATCGCACACACTAAATAATCCACTTTCAGTCCACTTTCCAAATGGATTTTGCGAGTTCACACAATAAAATCCAGTTGGAAAGTGCATTGAAAACCTAAGGTTGAATCTGCATTTGTCTTTCCCACTGGTGTCCCAGCCCTCTGACTCCATCTTCAAAAAAAGCTGTCTATATCTGTTTCCCTTTTCACTCTTCAACAGTGCTAGCATACTTTTGCATGTCTGCATGTGTTTATTGTCCTCTCATGGAAGGTCCACTGTCATTGCACCTCCACACTGCTTTAAATGAATCTTCGGCCGAATCTGCATTTGTCTTTCCTATCAGTGTCCCTGCCTTTTGACTCCGTCTTCAAAAAAGCTGTCCACATTTGGTGTTGTTTTCACACCTCAACAGTACTAGCATACGTTCACACTTCCACATATGTTTATCGTCCTTTCGGGGTGGCTCCACTGTCATTGCACCGCCGCACTGCTTTAAAAGAATGTTCTCCAAACAACATTCAAACAAGCATAGAGAAAGATGGTATCACGTCAGCATGCAACTGATTTAAAAATGCCAATGCAGATTTGACCTTCTTCAAACAGCTCTTCAAACAAGCATAGGGAAAGACGGCGTCACAGCAGCACAAAACGGATTTAAAAATGCAAATGCAGATTTGACCGTAGTATATCTAAATTTTATTCTTGCTAATTATTAAATACTATAATCAATATCTTCATTACCTTTAATGTAGTATTCAGATAATTCCAAAACTCAGGAGGCGGGGGTGGGGAGTTAACTATTCCCGTAAAAAGAATAATGCTTGCAATTTCTGCTGAAATTCTTTCAATGGTCTTTTGTTTATACATGTGATTTCTTGAAAGCTTTTCAGAGGATGACATTTATAGAGCACCACAGTAGCAATATAGATGTTAACAGATTTATAATTACTTCCTTTATTCAATGTGCAAAGAGCCTCTGGAAGAAAAACAGAAAAATTCAGTGTTTCAGTCAACATTGCTGCAGCCAGCAAAGTCACTTTTGAGTTGATCTATGAGGAACTGCTGAAGAGAAACTTTGGGAAATATGAGATGTTCATAAAAGTAAACCCAAAGCAACTGGTGAATAAATTTGAGGTAAGGTCTAATATGGCAATGGGCTTAGAAGGATGTAACTTCACTTACAATTGGACTGTTATTCTGTTAAACTGTTAATGTTTTCTACAGACAGCAAATGCAGTGAAATCTTTCTGTGTATATTTTTCATGAGCTGAAAAAATAATGGTTTAAACTCTAATTGACAAAGTTGGGAAAGGAAAATACAATATATTGCTTAATATGCAGAATAAAGTGGAGGAATATAGGAAGAAATGGGAAAAGGAATTGATGAGAGATGCTACAGTAAAGGTGTTACTAAAAATACTAGGCACTACAATTAAATTTCTAGGTGCCATTACAAACTAGTGCCTGGGATTTGTGGAGCTATGCTTTTCATCTTTTAACGTAGCTGTTGCACTGTAATCTCTAAACTGTTATTCTCTGAAATAAAACATCTCTCAGCCCTCCACCCCCATTCGCTCCAACATATTACTACATTCCATAAACTATTTTTCTCTCCAAAGTAAAATAAATTTTGGAAACAAGTACATAATTGTGGCTGACATATACACCTGAGGTTTCATGATGGGAGGTTCTTCTCTTTATGTTACCTGCAGTGTGCATTTGGAACTTGGCTGTGTGCAGTGTGAACTCAGGGCTGTGTCCCTTCCAGATATTCTGCACCAAATATCCTCTGAAAATAATATGATCTGCTGCCTTTTAATTTGCCTTTGGGAGAACAGTATTGCATAGTTTCCAAGTTATTGCTAACAGGGTGGTGGGCATGAAGAGGGGTGTCGAAGGAAAGCAAAGGTGTACCTTGAAGAACTGAGAACAATAATGCTGCTCTGAGTTTCTTGAAGGAGAGGCAAGATAACGAATTTACTAGATTGATAGACACATGCTGCTGGAATAGCATGGTTTTTCAGTTGCTCTATAGCACCATCTCTGTCTGCACAGCTAAAAGTGGTGTTGCCAGGGCCGGCTCCAGGAATTTTTGCACCCTAGGCGGGCGCAGATCCCATACTCCCCCCCAGGGAGGAGTGGGAAGGCGGGCAAGCTGTGCCCTGGTTCGGCGCTCCGCAGCAATGGCGGCAGCGGCGGGGAGTCCCCGCTGGCCACCGCCACCTCTGCCCCCCTCCAGGGAGGAGGGGGAGGGCGACTTGCGCCCTAGTCAGGTGCTTTTTGGCAGCAGCGGCTGTGGCGGCAGTGGGGAGATCCCACTGGCTGCCTCCAGCCGCCTCCTTCTCCCCCCCCAGGAGGAGGGGGAGGGTGACTTGTGCCCTAGCTAGGTGCTTGGCGGCGGCGGCGGCAGTGGGGAGATCCCGCTGGCCAGCGGCGGCCGCCTCCTCCTCCTCCTTCCCCCAGGAGGAGGGGGAGGGTGACTTGCGCCCTACCTGGGTGCTTGGTGCCGGCAGCGGGGAGATCCCGCTGGCCGCCGCTGGCCGCCTCCTCCTCCTCCTCCTCCTCCCACCAGGGAGGAGGGGAGGGCGTCTTGTGCCCTACCTGGGTGTTTGGCGGCGGCAGCGGGGAGATCCCGCTGGCCGCCGCTGGCCGCCTCCTCCTCCCCCCCCGAGAGAGGGGGGGAGGGCAACTTGCACCCTACCTGGGCACTTGGCGGCAGCGGCAGCGGAGAGATCCCACTGGCCGCTGCTGGCCGCCTCCTCCTCCTCCCCCCTGAGGGAGGAGGAGGAGGGCAACTTGCGCCCTAGCCGGGCGCTTTTCGGCAGCAACGGCGGTGGGTGCCCAGTTAGGGCGGCGGGGGGGCACTTTTGCGGGGAGAGCGGGGCACCATTTGGCTGTGGGTGTTGCTACTGGGAAAAAAATTTCTTAATTTCTTAATCAGTACGAACCAGCTACAAACTGTAATTAAGAATCATACTTTACTGGCTCCCCGAAAAAACAGTTTGTTGGTAGGTCCACATCCAGGCATCACAAGTAAGTGCAGGTCAGTCAAATAATCATGGCATCTGAATGCAGCTTTTTGTGTACATTGAGTTGTTCCAATCTTTTTTTGAGCAGTAAATCTTCAAACTGCATCAGTTTGCGTAAATCTTTTGAATTTTCAGGGATGTTTGTTTTATTGGAACATGGATCTGCTTCTGGGATTTAAATCTGATGCAAGTTTGTAAATACATTAGCCAAGCAACTTTCATTTTACATACGCATTTTTTTATTGTCCAAGCAGATAAGTGGACCATGCCTTATACTTTGGTTTCAGATTAATTTCTTTGCCTATTCCAGATTGATGCACACATATTTGAGCCTCAGGGTATCAGCAATCTCGAAGTAGAAGGAACATTCATCAATAATGACTTGTTACCAGTGGTAAAGAAGTCTTTTGCAGGAAAAAGGGTATGCCTTTAATAATCTGTTTACTGATATGAGCACTTGTATTTGAAGGCAGTTGAAATGACAGGTTTTGCATTTGCTTAAAATATAACATTCTATGCCTTCACTACTTTTCCTTTTTCCTTGTAGTACTATTTTTTAAGTGCCTCATTATTTTAAGATCATATTCCCTAACTGATTGTTGGTTTTGCTGCTGCATCTGATTGCTTTTAATATTGTTCTAATGTTTTAACCAATTTTATCTTGTTTTATCTCTGGTGGTACATTGCCCGGACCCCTGCAGCAGCAGGGGTGGGGTGATTCAGAAATATAATAAATAATAATAACTTTTGTATTACATTACATTACAGTATAATCATATAACATCAAGAATTATTATTTCACTGGTATTAATATATCATTCTGCTGGTATTAATATATCATTCCGAAATGACTGTACCTATGGGCTGGTGTAATCCTCCTTTCCCCACCTGTTACCCAAATTGGTGTCTCTTATTAAATTGGGGAAATTAGTTTTATTAGAGACGCACTGAGAGAGGGTAACTAGGAATCTCCACCAATGTATATCAGAATTAATCCCTTAGAGAACTCTCAAATAAACCAATCAGATGTTCAGCTGGAAGTATTTTGATTGAAAAATAATAAAAGAGCAAAAAGGCCAAAGCATACACACAAAGCACATTGTAAATCACACAAGCTAGCTAAGAGGGGGAAAAGGCAGTAGCGGAGAAGATAGTGTTTGGATAGGCAATATTTACCAGTCTTGAAAATTAAGGTCTGTGCAACCAGCGACCAGCTAATGTCCCACATGCAAGTGGGGGTGCGAGACTGACGGCAAGAACACACACACACATACACAAACAGAGGAGATTAGCGCTTGGATTTATAGGAAAAATGTTCCCTGAGGCACTATGACAGGTTGCCTTCAAAACAACAGCTTGATGTGTTTACCAGAATTTTCCCAAAGACTTGAACCAAGCCAAATGGCTCTCCTAGAGGGAGATTAAAGAATTAAACAGAGCTTGATGGCTCTCCCAGGGATGGGATGTGTATGTTGATGACTCCCGAAGTACAGGATGGCTGACACATCCAGGGGTTATGGATATGCTAACAAGGATAAATGTGTCAAAGGGGGAAGCAGGATCGGGGATGAAAGAGGTTAATTCAAAAATAGGTGTTGTTTTACTGAAAAACCCATTGTTTTACAATATGCATTACTTTTGGGGTGGGAGAGGGTTGTTTACAAGTCTGTCTCTTGATTTCCTTCCAAATAGTTTCCCTGGCTGGTCTTCTGACTGGTATCCATTTTGGGTAATTTCTGGGCCAGGCAGTGTGTTGCATGATATGATACTTGGAGTGATATTATATGAGGGGTGTGTGGTCTGCTTTTCTCTCTGGCTGCCAACTACCCATCTGCAGGAAGGGTATGACTGCTAACACACCATTGTTCTAATCTGATTTGGGCCACCATGCACCTAGAAATTAAGTCCCAAGCATGGAATTACCAGATCATGTTAGGTCAACAGGACCAATGAACATATGAACATAATGATGATGATAATGATGATGATGATGTAATAATAATTCAATTTTAGGCCGCTCTTCCCTGCAAGCAGGGCTCAGAGCGACTTACAATAAAATTCAATACAACACACTAAAAACAAAAACCTACAATAAATAATACTTAATACATAAAATAATCAGCTCAGGATGGCAGAAAATAGTTTGATAAAATTTTCATAGGCCCCCAAGGGGAGATATGGAGATATGGAGGGATGAGGGGTATGAGAGTCCAAGACCTCAGACTATACCATCGCTGTTCTCAACTGAATGCCTTACAAGCCCTGTGGAAAGGTAACAGATCCCGCAGGGCACAGATGCTCTCCAGCAGAGTGTTCCACCAGGCCAGGCCCTGGCCTGGTTGAGAACAGCTGAATCTCTCTTGGGCCAGGGACCACCAAAAGGTTTTTACTTCCCAAGTGTAACGCTTGTCTGGGAGCACACTGAGAGAGGCAGTCCTGAAGATATGTGGGTCACTGGCTGCTAAGGGCCTTAAAGAGGTCAACATCAAAACCTTGAACTTGATCTGGTATTCCACTGGCAACCAGTGCAGCTCACACAGCACAAGATGGATATGTGCTATCCATGGGGTCCCTGTAAGGACCTGCGCAGTTGTGTTCTGGACCAGTTGGAGCTTCTAGGTCATCCTAAAGGGTAAGCCTGCGTAGAGCCAGTTACAGTAGTCTACCCTGGAGGTGACTGTTGCACGGATTACCATGGCTAGGTCAGGATGAGACAAGTAGGGAGCCAGTTGCCTAACCTGGCGCATTTAGAAAAATGCCAGCCTGGCAACCTTTGTGACCTGGATCTCCATTGATAAGGAGGCATCCAAAGTCACGCCCAGACTCCTGACGGTCACTGCTGTTGTCCGAGGCACTTCGTCAAGTGTCGGAAGTTGGCATCCCATCAAAGGCTCTCCCCCATCCAGCCATAGAACTTCCATCTTACTAGGATTCAGTTTCAGCTGACTCTGCTTTAACCATCCCACTATGGCCTCCAGACTCTCAGCTAAATTTACAGGGGCAGAGTCTGGCCACCTGCCCATCAACAGAAATAGTTGGGTGTCACCTTGCTGGATGACCTGTGTGCCATCTGATCCAGCATGCTATTTCATACACTGGCCAAAAGAAGGACATACATGCCTTCTCCTGATGTTGCTGCCCAGCTCTGGCGTTCAGAGGTTTGCTGATTCTGGACGTAGAGGTTCCCTTCAGTTGTTATAGTTAGTCATCATTGATGGACCCATCCTCCATGAATCTGTACAATTCCCTGTGCAGCCCTCTTTGCTAGTGGCCATCATCAATACATCCCTTGGCAATAAATTCCAAAGTTGATTAAAGAAGTACTTCCATTTTATTCATCCTAAATCTATTCCAGTGAACTTTGCTGAGTGCTTCTAAAATGGGATATCAATAGACCTATTTCAAGGTACAGAAACTGAGTCCATCAAAATCTAAACAAGGAAATGCCAACAGATATGGAAAATAGAACTCTGGTTCACAGACTGGAAACACTCAATATGCATTTCAGTTCTAAAAAAGGAGACATCAAAGACTGTAGCTACTACTGGACCACCTCATTAATTTCCCACATTAGCAATGTGATGATCAAAATTTTACAACAAAAACTCTTAAAATGCCAGATATTCAAGTTGGATTCAGAAAGATATATTGCAAATATAAACTGGTTACTGGAGCACACAAGACAGGTTTGCCATCCCCCAGGTTGGGGTGGGGGTTCTCCCATTTTTGCGGGCTCCTGTGGACCACTGGCCAGCTGGCTGGTGGGGGGAAGCCCCACCCCCATCAGCATTGACAGCGGCTGTCCTCTCCCAAGAGACTCAAGACAACTAGCAAAGGTGGAGTCACCCGGGGGAATACACCATGCCCTTCAGTTTTCAAAACCTGAGCAAGGCTGTTAATAATAGATCATTAGGTCATTAATTCATAGGTCACCATAAGTTGGTAGCACCTTGATGGCACATAATACACACAAGTTCTAGTATTATGGGAGAGGGAGAAAATGTTCTCTATTCACTTTCCCTGCCCAATGCATCATTTTACAGACCTCTATATTAGTTGTCTTTTTTCTAAACCAAAAAACCCTCACCCAGATTATTTATCTTTCTGTCATAAGAAAGGTGCTTTAACAGGGGTATTTTTGGACAGGAATGGAGTTCCGGCTGGCTCCTGAGTTGGCCACATCCAGCAGGACCTCATTAGCATAACAGGCCACACCTAACAGCAGAAACTCATTAGGATTGGCTACATTAGGGGTGTGTGGCCTGACATGCAAAGGAGTTCCTGCTACAAAAAAGCCCTGGGTTTTGACAACAAACAAGGTAAACAGAATAAGAAGCAAAAGGTGGGTGTGGCTGGATGACCACATTTCTGGTAGCATGGGGGTGTGGCCTAATATGCTAATGAGCTGTGCTGTCAGGGGTGTGGCCTTATAGGCTAATGAGTTTCTGCTGGTGGGTGTGGCCTATTATGCTAATGAGTTCCTGCTGGGCTTTTTCTGCACAAAAAGCCCTGTGCCTTAACCCCTTAATCACTGAGACTGCCCCCCCTTTTTTCAGATTTAGCAACCAGAACTGTATGCAGTATCTAGAAAACGTACTCTGCTTCTCCAAACATCACCATCTCTCATTACAGCATGTGCTGAGTTGTTATGTTTTATACTGTAATTTTAATTGATCTTATTTATGTGTATTATAGAGTTTTAATGTATATATTGATATTTATGTTGTTAGCTGCCCTGCCCCTGAGCCCACTATATGGTGGGGAGAGCAGAATATAAATTTAATAATAAATAAATAAATAAATAAATAAAAACAGCCCTGCAATATCGGTCATTTTGTGTTCAACCTCCTTTCAAATAATTTCCAGCACAGAGTCTTCTTTTTTCACTGCTGCCACACAGTTCAGATCCCATCAGCGTTTACTTAAACTAGATTTTTTGTTCCAAGGCACATCACCTGTACTGAATTTCATTTGCCACATGGTCACCCACTCATTCGGAGACATTCTCCTGGAACTCTTCACAATGTGCTTTGGTTGTCAGTATCCTGAATAATTTGGTATCATCTGCAAATTTGGCCACAACATTGCTTAACCTTTGCCAACCTTTTTTGACTGAACAGATTATGTCCCTCCATGGTGAGCTCTGCTTTCTATCACTCTAACCAGTTTTCAATCCATAAGAGGACCTGTATTCTTATTCTATGACTGCTACATTTACTCTTGAGTTTTTAGTGACGTACCTTGTCAAAAGCCTGTTGGAAGTCCAAACATATAATGTCTTTTGGATCACCCTTATCTACATGCTTATTAACTTCTTAAAGAACTACTCAAGTATTGTGAGGCAGAACTTCCTTTGTAAAAGCTACACAGATTTTCCCTCAGTGGGCTTTTCCTCTTCTACGTGCTAAATAATTCTATATTTAATTATAGTTTCTTTGAATTTACCAAAACAGACATTAGGCTAATCTCTTGAATCTTGTCTGAACCCCTTTTCAATACGATACAATAGTATTTATTGCATGTAGCCAATTGATCACAAGATGTTAAAAGATAAAATATAAATAACATAATTAAAATAATTAAAATAACCATATCTACGAATACATATATTAAAACATTTTGCCCTTCAAATACAGATTTTCCTTGTATTTTCATGGCTGCCAAGGCAAACAAGAAGACTCTGTAGGAAATGAGCAAGTCAGTATCTGAGAGAAGGAAAATTAACTTTTCTGTTTCTGAGGAAGAGTTTAAGGCCTTCAGGAACACTGCAAGAAATTTGGTCCTGGGCTCTGTGTAAAGAGGGCAAGACAGAATATAATGGGATAAATTCCTCAGAACTGCAGTTGCACTCACACAAAAATGTGAAGCAAATGGGGGTGAGGGGGTTGAGCAGAGAGCAGCAAACTAGATTTTGTGACCACCAAATGAGCTGTCCACTAAAGATTACTCCAGGATTTTTAAAGGTACTATGTTGATCTGTTGGGGTGCCATCAATGGTCTACTTAAATTTGTAAGACCTTTCTCTAAAGACCACTACTTTGAACCCCTTTTCAAACAATTCGTTTAACTTTGGTACTTTCCAGCCAGTATGAAGTCCAGTGTTAGCAACACGTTATGTAGTAGAAGATTAACAATTTCACATTTGAGTGTTTTAAAAACCCTAAGATGAATGCCATCCAAATCCAAAGACTTACTTGTTTTCATTTTCCCAGTAGTTTTACAACTTTGTGTCTTGTCACCTCAGTTGGACTCATTTCTTCAGATACCGTTCCCAAAAACTGGCTCCAGCATGACGTGCATCCCACATTTTCTGCACTGAGAACATTGTCTCTGCTCCCTTCCTGTCTTCCTAAATTAATCCTTTTACTCCTTGTCTTGCAACAGCTCAGTCTTCCCCTTGCCTAGTTTCCTGCTCTTAATATATGACATTCAGTTTGGGAACATAGCCCATGTTATGATAACATTTCCATCCAGAAACCAATGTATTTAAATGTTTTTTGAGAAAGGGAAATCACTGGAGTCCCTGGGTTTCAAAATTAATATAAAATCTTCTGAATGATCAACGTGGTATATTCATTTAAGGTTATCAATTCTTATTCTTTAAGGGCCATGTTTCATTCAGTCCAACCATTGATCAACAACGAACCTGTGACAATTGTACAACCACTCTGTTGCAAGGAGATTTTGTCATAAAGTATGATGTGAACAGAGATTCTCCAAATAACTTACAGGTATTTGCAAACTCTAATTAATACACTGATGAATAAGCATCCTGTCCTTATATATATTTGAATTTTGGTTCCACAAGATTCTATGCTTGCCATAATTGATTCGGCTCAAGAACTGACAGTCAGAAGACACTGGCCAGGGCTGACTGGCTGCTTCGCAAAGTCCCGCCCACGTCAGCCCCGGTCAGTGTTTTCAGCTCAGTTTGCTCCATTCCTCCGACAGGAGAGGACCGTCTAGAGTGTGAGCGCAGGGACAGGCCCTCAAGGCTGAAGCAAGTGAGAGAAACCCTTTTCCACCCCCCCACACCATCCCCTGGGCCTTCTATGAGGGGACTAGGCCCAGAGAAGGCCTTTTCCGTCCCCACATGCCATCCCCTGGGCCTTCTATGGGGCATTAGTCCCAGAGAAGGCCTTTCCCCCACATGCTGCCTATTGCCCCCATAGAAGGCCCAGGGGATGGTGTGTGGGGACAGAAAAGGCCTTCTCTGGGCCCAGAGAAGCCCTTTTCTGCCCATCTTCCCTTCCTTTCCCCCTTTTCCTTTCTTCCTCTCTCCTTTCTTTCACTCTTCCCCCTATTCCTTCCTCCTTCCTTCTTTCCTTCCTTCCTTCCTTCCTTCCTTCCTTCCTTCCTTCCTTCCTTCCTTCCTTCCTTCCTCCAACCCTCACTCCCTTCCACCTCCCTCCCTTCCTTTCTAGGGCCCGTTGTCTTCCACCACAACGGGCTTTGCTCCCTAGTAGTAATAATAATGGTATTTGTACCACCTCTTCAAACAAAAGACCATGCACCAGCTGAATTCCTAGGAAGAGCTGTTCTTTTTGTTGCAGGCAGGTTTAATTCTTCAAGACAACAACTACTTTTTTGTGGTAGTACTGTCTCTTTTGAATAACTTATCAGAGGTTCATTCTTCCTCCACAGAATCTAGAAGTATGTACCGTATTTTTCGCTCCATAAGACGCACCTGACCATAAGACGCACCTAGTTTTTAGAGGAGGAAAACAGGAAAAAAATATTCTGAACCAAATAATGTAATAAAATATTTAATAAACTATAACAGTATAACATTTGAACCATGTAAAGTGAACAGCAGTCAAATTTGGCCCCATTATGTCCTATGGGCCATTGAAGTCAATGGTGAAAACATAGGGTATATGCTGGGGGCTCCAAACTCACAGGGTAGCTTATGGAGCCTCTCCCCAAAAAAGTTAATTTTTTCCCACCATAGAGAACAATGGAGGGAACAGGGGCAACCTGTTTGGGGGCCCATAGAATTGGACCCCCTGGTCCAATGTTCTTGAAACTTGGTGGGTATCTTGGGGAGAAGCTCTATCAGCTACCCGGTGAGTTTGGAGCCTCTCCCTCAAACCCCCTCCCCTCCAGCCTCGAGAATATACCCTATGTTTTCACCATTGACTTCAATGGCCCATAGGATATAATGGAGCTGAAATTGACATGCGGCTGCCTGAAAGACTCAGGGGACGCCGGCGGGGCTTGGCTCCTGAGCTCCCGCGCTCCGGTGCCAGCTTGGTCAGGAAAGCCAGCACTCCACCCCCACCCCCACCCCCAGTATTCGCTCCATAAGACGCACACACTTCTCCCACACACACTTTTTTGGGGAGGAAAAGTGCGTCTTATGGAGCAAAAAATACGGTAAGTTGTTCTTTTTCAGAGGCCTTAGCAAATTATGGTTTATATGGAGGTTTGGGCTGTTTGTAAAGAATTACATTGTTAAATTACAAATTACTGGTCGCTAATGCTGGCTGTGATTATTGTTATGCTTGTATGATATTTTAATGTTGTAAGCTGCTTACAGTTTTGTGCTACAGTGGCCTATCAGTGATTCCAAATAATAAACAAAATGTTATCTCTGTTTTTCAGATTGTCAATGGGTACTTTGTACACTTTTTTGCACCAAAAGATCTTACACGGTTGCCTAAGAATGTTGTATTTGTAATAGACCATAGTGGCTCGATGTATGGACGGAAAATTCAGCAGGTAACTGAACACTATGAAACCAGCTCTAGTGATTTTCTAGAAATTTAACCTGTTTCTTGAGTTGACCAGACATAGTATTTGAACTATGTAAATATACATTCAAAAAGATCATGTGGAAAAATCCTTCTGGGACTGCAACACTTTAGAATGCAGCTGGGGATGGATTATGTGAATTCTCTGTTTGAGCAAAAATTCCCTATGGATGGGATGCTACCATGCTAATGAGAAGGGCTGCATCTTCTAACTGAACTATATATCAGAACCCCCCACATCTGTATTCTAATGTTCTACAATGCCTGGAGGATGATCAGGAATTATGAATATACATGAAGCTGCCTTATACTGAATCAGAGCATTGGTCCATCGAGGTCAATACTGTCTACTCAGATTGGCAGCAGTTCTCCAGGGCCTCGGGCAGAGGTCTTCCACATCACCTACTGCCTGGTCCTTTTAACTGGAGATGCCAGGGATTGAAACTGGGACCTTCATATGGAAACTAAAAAAAAATCCCATTTGGAAGATGAGATGGAGGAAAACCTCCATTTGGAAGCAGCCTGGGTTCAAAAATGTAGTTTGACTTTCTGATGGTTAATGAAAAGGTTTGTGCCAAATGTGCAAAATGAGTGGAAGGCGTATATGATCCCACAGACCCCACAGTCTGTTCAGTTTAAGAAATCAAGTAGGATTACTTGTGTTTCCTCGGTAGTTCTAGGATATTTTTTCCATAGTCAAGCACATCATGGCTTTGGAGCACAGTAAAATGTACTAAAGTGCTATTACCTAATGTAGAACTTGCTTCTTTATATTTCCCCTCCCAACCCCAATGTATCCAGATTTCATAAATTTTAATCAATTTCCTTTATTTTAGACAAGAGAAGCACTAATAAAAATAGTTGAAGATTTAAATCCAGATGATCACTTTAATTTGGTACCATTTGAAAGCAGTGTTTCTACATGGAAAGATTCTTTAGTCAAAGCTACTCCTGAGAATGTGAATGAAGCAAAGCAATTTATCCAGACAATTACTGATAGGGGAAGTAAGTACTATGCAAAAATTATTCAAAGGTAAATCAGTTGAAACATGTATTTGTCCCTTCTCATGCTTAATATTACGTAAGGAACCATTGTTTCTGTATTGCAGCAACAAATCTTCATGGCGGTTTAATGACTGCAATTGAGATGCTGAATAAAGCTCACCAAAATGGCACTGTGCCTGCAAGAAGTGCTTCCTTAATTATCATGTTAACAGATGGTCACCCTAATGGACGTAAGTATCTGAACAAAGGAATGACCTTAACTTTGTGTTAAGATTGCTGTGCTGTGGAAAATACTTTATAATACTCCACTCCAAGATACTACAGTTTGTTAGGCTAAAAAAAGTGCCTTCCTGTGGTGCCATAGGGTATTTCCGGATGTTGGTTTCCCAGAGAGCTAGAGCACCAAATCAAGAAGAACCAAAACTGGAAGTACCTTATAGAAGTGTGCTTTGGCATCCTAAATCAGAATGCTGATTGCTCACCGATTCTACATGGCATGGAAGCAGAGATCACTGTGCCAATTGCTGCAAGTCCAATCAGATTCAGCCCATTGTAAAATATAAATTAACATCAAAGGATGTACCTGTCAATTGTTCCCCCACTGCAGGATGGCTGCAGGATGTGGACTACCAGTGATGCCAGCACACTGGTGTTTACGCTCTGCTGGCATTATGGTCTTAGGATGGAGCTTTCTGTGTTTCTTCTCCCTTCTGTTTCTAAATTCATTTAATTGAACTATTTTGTCCTGGTGAGCTGTAGTTAGACTGATCAATATTTTGATGGTCTGTTACCATTCCCAGAAGCTACAGGAGAGAAGAGAAATAGATTTTTTCCCCCTTTAAGTAAATAAATACCTTCTTTTGCTTCTGTATAGGGGAGATAACAGAGAGCTAGTCACCACTGTGGTCTGGAATAGTCATCTGAAAAAGCTTCTTTCAGTTTTATTGTTGAACTAGGAATAAGGCCCGTTGTGGAAATAAATACAACGGGCTCTAGAAAGAGGCTCTGGGAGGAGTGCCCCGGCTTTGGGCACTCAGTGACAATTTGCTGTGGCAATCTCAGCAGGGTATAATGACAGAGTCCACCATTTTCTCCAGAGGAACTGATCTTTGCTACCTGAAGAGCAGTAGTAATTTTGAGTGATCTCCAGCCCACCCCCAAGATTGGTAACAGTGGTTCCCCAGGAGGGAGTGGCTGGTTTGAAGGGTGGAATCTATGGTATTGTACCTGTCTGAGGTCCCACCCCTCCTCAACACTCACCCTCTCCAGGTTCGACCCCTCAAATCTCCAGGAATTTCCCAACCTGGAGTTGACAACCCTATCTTCCTCCAAGCCAACCATCAACCTACCTTTAGTTTTCCATCTCCTCCCCCTCCCTCCTAGAGAGCAGTTGTAATTTTGAGTGATCTCCAGCCCCCACCTGGAGATTGGCAACAATGGTTCCCCATCAGGGAATGGCTGGATTGGAGGGTGGAGTCTATGGCATCGTGCCTGTCTGAGGTGCCACCCCTCTTCAAACCCCACTCTCTCCAGGCTCCATCCCTCAAATCTCCAGGAATTGCCCACCAGGAGTTGGCAACCTGATCAGGACTGGGCCCAATGAGTTTTCTCCCAAAGGCCAACATAGGTGTGGAAAGGGCCTTTTACTGACAGAGGAGAAAGTACAGGTGCCAAGTCTGATTAGGGAAATACCTGTAGATGGGGGGGGGTGGATCCTATGGAGGGCAGCATTTGGGGGGGGGTGGAAGGACTCAGCAGGGTATAGTGCCATAGAGTCTACCCTCCAAAGCAACCATTTTCTCCCAGGGAACTGATCTCTGTCATCTGGAGTTCAATTGTAACAGTGGGAAATCTCCAGGTCCCACCTGGAGATTGGCAACCCTAGGGGAAAGTCAGCTGCTCAGCAGGGAGTTGAAAAAAATGGTTTGATGGTCGCTGGCACACCTCATTAGACAGCCAGCCATGCTGAAGCTAAGCAGGAGAAAGAGCCTTTTTCCATTTATTCTGACAGAAAAGTGGCCATTGGGGAGGGGGTTATGGGCGGGGGAGGGGGGTTATGCTGAAGGTCCTTTGTTTTTTTACTCACAGAACCAAGCTTGGGTGCCTACCAACAGCCACTGAGGGGACAGTCCCTCACAGGAGTCAAGAGAACTGTCTTCCTCAGGAGAGAGAGCTGTCTGCCAGGGGGAGTGGGTGGGGAAGAGGAGCAGACCCAGCACCCGGCCAATGTCATGCGAGTACTCTTGAGTGGCGGCTGATGGGCCAATGGCTGAGGGAGGGCATTTTACAGCCAATGGGAGCGCATGGAATCTTATGAAACCAAAAGATAATTATTATAAGGAGAGATGCTTTATTTATGGTGTTTGTTTTGAAAGTGGAAGTATCTTGTTAAAAACAGCAAAATTAATGATTTGGGGACTTTACCCTCTATTTCTGGTAAAGTGAAGAGCATAATTACTTTGTGTATTTCTTTGCAGCTACAAGCATAATTCATCATGATGTTCAAGATAAAATCCAAGGAAAATATCCCTTATACAATCTTGGGTTTGGTTATGATCTTGACTACTCATTTTTAGACAAGCTGGCAAAAGAAAACAATGGACTGGCTCGTCGCATTTATGAAGACTCTGATTCAGCCTTACAGTTACAGGTAGAATCATAATTATGTAACAAGTATTATTCACTCCAATGTTTGTGATTAACTATTTCTTTCCCCCCAAGATAATTGAAAGTAAAACAGTTATTTAGGTTGTTGTGACTGAGTGGTGATATTGAGTATTTCCAACTTGATGTTATTATAAGATATTATTTAAGATACTGGGGTTACTGTAAGATACTATTTTCTCCCACTGGAAAACAAAATAAATTGAATCATAGGATCTGAAATTAGCATTGTGTGTTCAAACACAGATTCTGAAGTAAGTACAGAATCTGTATTGTGTTGTTCTTAAGTATAACTTCATGAATTGACACCAGAAGCCCAAAACATGGTCAACTAAGTTATCACTACTGACAGAAGACCCACACAGCCACAGTAGAGTTTATAGTAGACATCCTTTGCCTGCAAAGGTAACATTTGTGAAGGGAGATCTTCTGGAAGTTATTCTGATCTTCAGTTCAAGATCTGAGTCCTACAAGACTCAAGTACTCTCACATATGCTTTTCAGTGTTTGTGTCAAGCCACTAAATTGAAATAATTCAGAGCAGTGAAACTGATATTCTGGGGTTGGATCCAGTGAACCATGGATACAAGGATCATAGATCTTTCCTGTATTCCCCCAGCAGTCCTTTCTGACCCCCCAGAAAGTTTGTTTCTGCTGTTATGGGACCCTTAAGGGGAAGAAAAATCACCTTATTTCCATTTCCTGTCAACACAGCTACAACTTTGTCCCCTTCCCCACTGCAGCCTCTTGACCCACATAACTATTAGTCCATATGGGAACAAACTTTCCCAGTGTCAAAAGGACTGCTGAGGGGAGAGGAATGTGGGAAAGATTCTTGACTATATGTGTCATGATTTACCAATTCTGGATGGATTGAGATTATCATCAAGAGACCATGTAAAGAATTTGAGATTCTCTTGGATGGAACATATTGATAGAAAAACAAGTTGAGAGTGTTGTAGAGAGTACCTTCTTTGTTTTGCACTGGACTTATAAATTACCCTCCCTTCTAGATTCTGCTGGTCTGAACATGCTGATTTGTACTTCCATAACCTCTAGTTTAGATTACAACAACACAGTGCACCTGAGGCTGCCTTTGAAGACCACACAGAAGCTTCAACTAGTGTAGAAGGTGGCTGTGCGCCCTCTTACAAGATGCTCTTTGTGCATATTAACTGTAGTTGAAGAAGCTGCACTGTTTACTTATTTGCTTATGGGTTCCATTCAAGAGGCTGTTTTTGACCTTTAAAGCACTGTGCAAAGATTGCAAATTAAAGCTATCCATGATAAAAACATTCTGGCCTGAAAAAAACACTGTTCTCCCTGGAGTTCAAAGGAGGAGGAGGAGAAGAGTTGGTTTCTATACCCCACTTTTCTCTACATTAAGGTGACCACTGTCCTGCAGAATTGTTTCAGAGAGGCTCAGACAATGATGACTAGGATAAGAGAGAACCTACAAAGCCAGCCCAAGGATTTCAGTGTCTGAGGTCCTTTCCATACTAGACCTTAAATCTTGTTTCAACCCTGTCCCTGAACTTACATTCTGCACTACAGTCGAGTTCACCCCTGTAATTATCTCAGGGTATTTTTTGTTTCCACATTACATTGAGGTCACCCCGGTTATGCCCCACATTTGTCCCAGGATAAACAGATGCTGTTATAACCAGGGATAAATGCAAGGTATTGTGTCACGAGTTGAACTCTGATAAAACCAGGGATGAGATCCAAGTGTGGAAAGGACCTGAGACACAGAAGCCAAAAAGCACTCCTTCTCACTAATTTAACTTGAGGCATAAGAGTTACTCTTAAGCATCCTTCACTTGTTGCAGTTGTGTAGGAGAACTTCCTTGTGCCCATGGTATCTGAGTGCATTACCCTTTCACCCCAAAGAGCATCTAAAATCTGCCAGCTGACACCCACTGTGCCATGCCTGGTAGTGAAACCACCTCAGTGGTTTTCCTTTCTCCTCAAAGATACTTTAACATAGTGGTAGATGTAAGAATAAGTTTTCATCACCAAGGTTTAGGACTTCAACAGGAAATGATCCCCTGAATCACACATTAGTTAATCTAATACGTTTCCTCCCTTAGGGTTTTTATGATGAAGTGGCCAATCCCTTGCTTACTGAAGTGACATTAGAGTACCCTGAAAATGCCATTTCTGACTTGACTCAAAACAGTTTTAAGCACTTTTATGATGGCTCAGAAATTGTTGTAGCTGGACGAATCATAGACAACGACCTGAACTTTATTACTACTGAGGTGAAAGCTCATGGGGTAAGTGTTTTTATGATCTTAAGAATCTGAAGAGTGGTTTGCAGTGTAAAAAGAAATCCCACACAAACAAATATTGAAGCTGAGTTCAAGAATTATAACTCTAAAAGTCTGACTGAGAATTCAGTTGGACTACAGAATATGTCATTTACCCTTTCAAAGGTCATTGTGACCTACCTGATACTTTAGACAATTCAGAAGATGCAGGGGTAGGTTCTGTTCCTGAAACCCCTGTTTAGGTAGGCTCCTTCATACTTGTAAAGAAAGCAAAAGGATAGATATGTTAACATTTACATTCAATCAGATCACGTTCCTAAATATACCCTATGCTTCAGATTAACAGTATTCTAAGAGTGAATACTCTATGGAAACTAAAAAAAAAATCTGCAACATCCTGTAATATATATAATCTAAACTTCTTTTTTAATTGGCTAACAAAAAAGTGACTGAGAGGGTTAATAAATCCTTTCTTAGGCTCAAGCAATCTGGCCATGCTGGTGTATGTTTCTGTATCTTCACGGTTGGATTCCTGCAGCGTGCTCTCTGTGGGGCTGCTGGACAACTTGGAAACTGTGGCAGCCTAGTTACTGTCAGTTACTGGTTAAAACTGTTACATTTGCTTCCTGTTTTGTTCCAAGTCAAATTCAGGGTGCTGATTACGACCTTTAAAGCCCTTTATGGACTAGGACCGACATAGATAAAGAACTAACTATTCCTCTATGTCCCTGCGGGCCAGCTACGCCTATGGTCCTCAAGATGTCACCTACTGCCCCTTTAAGGTAATGTGCCTGGCTTCAACCAGAGCCTGTGCCGTTTCCATTGTGGCTCCCACTTTGTGGAACAGGCTTCCCAAGGAAGTGGGGTATGTGTGTGAGATCTTTAGAATATTGTGCTTGCCTGTCTTTTAAAACAGCAGACATCTTTCGGCGGGGGTGGTGTTGAGAGCCAGCAGGCATCTTTCGGTGTGTGTGTGTGTTGAGAGCCAGTTTGGTGTAGTGGTTAAGTATGCGGACTCTAATCTGGGAGAACTGGGTTTGGTTCCCCACTCCTCCACTTGCACCTGCTGATGTGACCTTGGGTCAGTCACAAGCTCTGGCACAGCTGTTCCTGAAAGAGCAGTTTGTGTTAGAGTTCTCTCAGCCCCACCTACCTTACAGGGTGTCTGTTGTAGGGAGAGGAAGGGAAAGGAATTTGTAAGCCGCTCTGAGACTCCAAGTGAAGGGCGGGGTATAAATCCAAACACTACTACTACTACTACTACTACTACTACTACTACTACTTCTTCTTCTTCTTCTTCTTCTTCTTCTTCTTCTTCTTCTTCTTCTTCTTCTTCTTCTTCTTCTTCTTCTTCTTCTTCTTCTTCTTCTTCTTCTTCTTCTTCTTCTTCTATGAGGTTTTATTTTGCAGATTTAAAATTGTAATGTTATAATTGAGGATTGTAAGACACCTTGAGCCATTAGGGAAGGAGGGATATAAACGTTTTAATGAATAAATAATAAATGCCACACTGCAAAATGGAATCAGGTAGATAGCTTCAACTATAGGTTTTACAAGGTCTGTTTGAAGGCTTTTAAAGATAATGTAGTAAAAATTGATTACAATTTGCACATACCCTCTTGTGTTTGTATAAACAGTTCTCCCATTGAGTTTTTGTGAGCTCCAGCTCTCATGGGGGAGGGGAGGTCTGTACACAAACCACTATGAAAGAATAACACATGCAACATATTCGGAAAATATGTGGAGTAAATTGGCCACAACTTTACTGACTACAGCTGTAAGAAGCATTGGCACAGCATGGGTCCACCAGATCCCTTGCATCAGCTGGCCTCATGCCAGCTGATGTACCCACCACCCAGCCAGCCTTCATGGGTGCTGAACTGTGGGATGGCAGGTTGCTAGAGCTCACACAGACAACTACCCCTTAGTGGTCTCCCCTGCCATCTGGCCATGAGGGCAATTGCTGGTAGTCCATGAGCAGGCTTGCTCCCACCTGCCCTCATGCCAAGACCCCTTTATCCTGGAAAATGGCATGCAGGCCGACTTCCATAAACAGATCCACCCCATGCTTTTACCACAAGAGCCGGATGGGGTTCCTGCCAATGCTCCTACAGCTGCAGTCAAGACAGGAAGGAATATTGAATTCCATGCAGCCAGATGTCTGTGCCCCACAACAACAAATGCACCCCACTGGGCTGGAGCAGGGGCCCCAACCTGTGAGAAGTGTCTGGGTGACAATGACAGAGGCACCCCGTGGCCTCCACAGCCCTGTCCAGCCTGCCAGACACCTTTCGTCTCATGACATCAATCTTCCCTGGGTGAGCGGTCCCCCCGTCATGACTGGTGCTCAAGCCAGTCAGACCAAAAGATCAGTGTGTTGGATAGCTTCTCCCTCAAGGATGCAATGTCAGCTACCGCCTGATGAGCCAGGGACACATGTCACTAGGTCATTCTCCCTGAGTTGCAACCTCAGTGCTTCCAGGGGCCGGCTCTCTGGACTGCAGTGGGCAATCCTGGGCCATAATGCCCCCCACCGCATGCCCCTCTGACCAATCCATTTTAACTCGAAGGGCCTCCTCCAGCCCTAGGTCCATGCCCCATCCTGATGCAACCGCATACACTCCCGCCCAATGTACGATCCTGTGCCCACAAATCCAGACTGTCCTGTGCTGCTGCCCTGGAACTGAGGAAGGCCAATTTAACCATTAGTTGCCAGCCTCCAGGTGCAGCCTGACGTAAGCTTTGTAGCCCCCAAAGCACCATTGCCCAATAGCTTGGATGCAGGCTAGAGAAAACCCGAGGCCCACAGCAGTGGTTGCCGCACCGATTCTAAAGAAATGGGGCCCAAACTCCTTTTTTAAAAAAACAACAAATTTTTATTAGGATATACAATACTTCACAATTTAGCTAAAATAATATAAATCATATCCTTTTCTTCAAACTCCCCTTACCCCCCGTTGGCTCCCAGCATTGTTTCCACCATTTTATCAATGCATAATACATATTAATTCACTGTTATCATATAAATTCTACAGGTAACACAGTTTACTTATTTGCAACTACTACTAGTACTTATTGATTGTATACATTTGTTACATCACTAGTAGTTTTCCAAGCTAAATATGCTATCCTTCATTTCCCAATGTTTCTGTATATATTCTTTAAAGTCATTCCAGTCTACCAAAAAAGTTTCTGCTTCTAAGTTGTTAAGTTTTCTTGTCCATTTGTCCATTTCTGCCATAAATAGTAGTTTTCTTAACCAGTCCCAGAGATCAGGATTTTTTTTCATTTTTCCAATTTTGAGCATAGATCATTCTAGCAGTTGTTACCATGTATCATATCAGTGTTCTTTTACTCACGTTTATTTCTTCTAGTTTAAGACCTAAAAGAAACATTTCCGGTTCTTTCTTGAAGGTACATTTCAAAAAATTTTCCATCTCTGTATGTATTGCAGTCCAAAATACTTTTGCTTTATCACGAGTCCATCACATATGATAAAAGGAACCTTCGGCATGTTTACATTTCCAACATTTGTTAGATAGATTTTTACCTATATTAGCTATCTTTTTTGGTGTCATATACCATATACATCATTTTAAAACAGTTTTCTTTAAGGTTGGTACATGCAGGGGTCTTTTCGTAGAAGAACAGCTGCAGGAGCTCATTAGCATATGGTATGCTAATGAGCTATTAGGCTATTAATACATTAAAATTCAAATACATTAGAAGTAGGAAGCCAGCCAGGGAGGCAGTGGGGCCCTTGGATGATCAAGGGGTAAAAGGAGTAGTGAAGGATGATAGGGAAATGGCTGAGAAGCTGAATGCATTTTTTGCCTCTGTCTTCACTGTGGAAAAGGAGAAGTGTTTGCCCACTCCAGAAGCACCGACTGATGGACAATTTAAAAACTAATAAATCACCAGGCCCGGATGGCATTCATCCGAGAGTTCTGAAAGAACTCAAATGTGAACTTGTGGATCTCCTGACAAAAATATGTAATCTTTCTTTAAAATCTGCCTCCATTCCTGAGGACTGGAAGGTAGCTAATGTCACTCCCATCTTTAAAAAGGGCTCCAGGGGAGATCTGGGAAATTACAGGCCAGTCAGTCTGACATCGATACCGGGTAAGTTGGTGGAAACTGTTATTAAGGAAAGAATTAGTAGGCACATTGATGAACAAAAACTATTGAGGCAGACTCAGCATGGGTTCTGTAAGGGAAGATCTTGTCTCAATAACCTGTTAGTGTTTTTTGAGGGAGTGAACAAACATGTGGACAAGGGGGACCCAATAGATATTATTTACCTTGACTTCCGGAAAGCTTTTGATACAGTTCCTCATCAAAGGCTCCTAAGTAAGCTCAATAGTCATGGGATAAAAGGACAAGTCCTCTTGTGGATCAAAAACTGGCTTATAAATAGGAAACAGAGAGTGAGTATAAATGGGAAACTTTCTCAGTGGAGGGTGGTAAGCAGTGGGGTACCACAGGGATCAGTACTCGGTCCGATGCTTTTTAACTTGTTTATTAACGATTTGGAATTGGGAGTAAGCAGTGATGTGGCTAAATTTGCAGATGACACAAAGTTGTTCAGGGTGGTGAAAACCAGGGAGAATTGTGAGGCACTCCAAAGGGATCTGTTGAGGATGGGTGAGTGGGCGTCAATGTGGCAAATGGGGTTCAATGTGGCCAAGTGCAAAGTGATGCACATTGGAGCCAAAAATCCTAAATATAAATACACGTTGATGGGGTCTGATCTGGCAGAGACGGACCAAGAGAGAGATCTTGGAGTCGTAGTGGATAACTCGCTGAAAATGTCTACACAATGTGTAGCTGCAATAAAGAAGGCCAACGCTATGCTGGGGATTATTAGGAAGGGAATTGATAACAAATCAGCCAGTATCATCATGCCCCTGTATAAATCATTGGTGCGACCTCATTTGGAATACTGTGTACAGTTCTGGTCACCACATCTCAAAAAGGATATTATAGCATTGGAAAAAGTGCAGAGAAGGGCAACTAGAATGATAAAAGGGTTGGAACACCTTCCCTATGAAGAAAGGTTAAAACGCTTGGGGCTCTTTAGCTTGGAGAAACGACGGCTGAGAGGTGACATGATCGAGGTTTATAAGATTATGAATGGGATTGAGCAGGTTGAGAAAGAAGTACTTTTCTCCCTTTCTCACAATACAAGAACTCGTGGGCACTCTATGAAATTGCTGAGTAGTCGGGTTAGAACAGATAAAAGGAAATACTTCTTCACCCAAAGAGTGATTAACATATGGAATTCACTGCCACAGGAGGTCGTGGCAGCTGCAAGCATGGACAGTTTCAAGAGGAAATTAGATAAACATATGGAGTAGAAGTCCATCAGTGGCTATTAGCCACAGGGTATAGATGGGAACTCTCAGTCTGGGGCAGGTGATGCACTCTATTCTTGGTGCTGGAGGGGGCAGCAGTGGGAGGGCTTCTGGTGCCCTGGCCCCACTGCTGGACCTCCTGATGGCACCTGGTATATTTTGGCCGCTGTGTGACAGAGTGTTGGACTAGATGGGCCATTGGCCTGATTCAACATTGGCTTCTCTTATGTTCTTATGTTCTATTAGCATATGCCACGCCCCCTGACATCACCGGAAGTGATGTCAGAAGGGGGAGCAAAAGGGGGGGAAGCATTTTCAAAAGCCTCCCCTTCCCTTCCCCAGCTGGTCTGGGTGGGGGAGCTAAGAGAGAAGGGGTTTAAAGTTTAAACTCCTTCTCATGAGAGTTGGGTCACAGAAGGAGGAAAGAGGGAAGGAAAGAGAGAGAGTAGAGAGAAGGAAAGAAGGAAGGAAAGAGGGAAAGAAAGAGAGGGAAGAAGGAGGGAAACAGGGAAAGGAGGAAAAAGAGAAGAGAAGAAGGTGGGAAAGAAAGAAAGAAAGAAAGAAAGAAAGAAAGAAAGAAAGAAAGAAAGAAAGAAAGAAAGAAAGAAAGAAAGAAAGAAAGAAAGAAAGAAAGAAAGAAAGAAAGAAAGAAGAGAAGAATGAGGGAAAGAGGAAAAAGAAAGAAGGAAAGGAGGGAATGAAAGAAATTCAGTGGCAATTCAGCCCCATTATACCCTATGGGCCATTGAAGTCAATGGTGAAAACATAGGGTATATTCTGGGGGCTGGAGGGGAGGGGGTTTGAGGGAGAGGCTCCAAGATCACAGGATAGCTGATGGAGCCTCTCCCCAAGATACCCACCAAGTTTCAAGAACACTGGACCAGGGGGTCCAATTCTATGGGCCCCTAAACAGGTTGCCCCATTTCCTCCATTGTTCTCTATGGTGGGAAAAAAAGTTATTTTTTTCCCACCATAGAGAACAATGGAGGGAATAGGGACCTTGCACCCCAGCTGGTCTGCAGGAACTCACATAATATCCTCACAAGCATATTGAGATTTAATGGCCAGCGCTGGTCTGGTGGCTGTGCAGCAAGCCTATGCCACCCTTAGACTGCCCTGTGGGCTGTGAATGATTTTAATGGATTGGGAAACCCCTCTGCCTTGCTGAAAAAGGAAATGGCCACCATGTGCCCCCAGATGGTGTTGTGTGAGAGCCCCCAGTCCCAAAGAAGTGCAGTGTAGCATAGAACCCAGCTGTTTGCGACTGGCCACTTCCTCGGACCCCCAGACTCTGTAGAAAAGGCAAAAAAGGCCTCCACTGCCTTAGAATAGTTGCTAAATGTGGATGGAGCAATGGACTGTAGATCCCTTGCATTATGGTACCTTCCCAAGGTCCCAGAGCT
Organism: Gekko gecko; assembly: GCA_029375565.1. Lineage (NCBI taxonomy): Eukaryota > Metazoa > Chordata > Lepidosauria > Squamata > Gekkonidae > Gekko > Gekko gecko. The sequence goes on along the minus strand of JAPDNY010000002.1, from coordinate 98,090,279 downwards.
CCTCGGGAAATGAGTCTGAGACGAGGTTGGCTTCTGGTGCCAGAGTGCAGAACCGTTCCTCCTGGAGGTGAGACAAAGCATCCGTAACACTGTTATCAATCCCTGGGACATGTCACACTGAAAATGTAATGTTAACCACCAAACAAACGAGAACCAGCTTGCGGACCAGGCGCATCAGTCACTCGGACTTAGACGTCTGCTTGTTCACTACCCGGACCAACAATTGGTTGTCGCACCAAAACCGCACCCTCCTGTCCTGGAAAACGTCCCTCCAAATTACCGCGGCCTCTAGGATGGGAAAAAGTTCTAAAAAGGTGGAGTCCCTGAGTATGCTGACAGCAATCAGGTCATACTGAAGTGCACCACTGTCTGTCATAATAAACTCCGAACCTGGCATCCCCTGCAGCGTTCAATTATATTTTAATGGTGTCCCGCAAGTCCATGGACTGCTGCTATATGGTGATACCATTATAGTCAGATAAAAATTACAGCCATACCTCCAAGTCCTCCTTCAGGCTTCTAGTGACCTGGATGAGCTGGTGAGGAGCGTAGACTCTCGCTGTTGCTCTGGTTAGATGGTCACAAAAGGCCCTGCTGGGCAACACCATCCTGCAGGCGAAGTTCAGATGCCCAACTAGAGATTGCATCTCTCACAATGTGCACTTGGACATGGCTTGCACCATGGTTATAAGAGCCTGCAGGGCCAACTGTTTGTCCTCAGGCAAGCTGGAAGCTCCCACTGACAAATCCAATTGAATTCCCAAATACATTAAACGCGTCGTTGGCCCCTCGGTTTTTTCTGCTGCTAGTGGGACTCCAAGCTCAGCAGCCAAGACCTGAAATGCCCACAAATACTCTGCACAAGTTGAGTTGCCCACAGGGCCTACGATAAGGAAATCATCCAGGCATTATGCCTGTCTGTGACTTGGCTGCCCACTCCAGAAAGGTACTGAATGCTTCAAAAGCTGCACAAGTGACTGAGCAGCTCATGGGCATTGCCTTGTCCATGTACCAGCACCTTTGAAATTTGAAACCCAGCAAGCAAAAATCGTCCAGGCAAACCAGCAACAGCCAGAAGGCCGACTGTATGTCACATTTGGCCATCAATGCCCCCTGCCCACATGCCCTGACCAACCTCACTGCATGGTCAAATGAGGTTTAGAGAACAGAGCAAAGCTCTGGGGGAATGGCATCATTAACTGAAGAACCCCTTGGGTATGAAAGGTGATGAATCAAGCAGTAGACACTAGGCATCCTTTTCCAGCTCTACCCCCAAGGGAGACACCGTGAGATTTTCCATGGGAGGAGCATCAAAAGGGCCCGTAGTATGGCCCACTGCCAGCTCCCTCTGAATTTTTGCTGCTATCACTCCAGGCAGCTCCCTGGTGGACTTCAAAATGGCTGAGTCACTCACCATCTGAGGCCTGGTAAAGAGAATGGGGAACCCACACATGAACCCATCCAGAAGATACCGGTTAGCCACCCGTAGTGGGTATGCATCCAAGAGTGGTCACAGGGCTGCTACATGGACGGAGGTGGCTGCCAAGGACCAGCAAGTGGGGGGGGCTTCAGTGTTTTGAGGTAAGAGAGGAAGTGCCAGTGGACCCTCCCCCACCCTTACTGGTGGCATCGTCAGAGGAGGGTCAGCCACTGTAAATAGGCTGTTGGCCTGTTGCAGCCTGCCCACAGGAGATCCTGGAGTGCCCCCCCCCAGCTTGCAGCTATGATCAAACCTGCAGCATGCCCTCTGGCAACACTCTTGATTGTACTCCCAGCAAACCCCATGTGACTGGTCCTTGTGGGCAGGCCATTTTTTTAACTTGGCGTCTGGTTTCCCTTTGATTTTGGGGCCCACCTCCAGCAACCAAATCTTATCCTGTAACAAATCCTACCAAGTCCTGTCATCGCTGGATGCCCATTTGCAAAAGGCTTCATCGTACTTGAGAGCAGCCCTTTCGCCTGCCAACACCCTGGCCCTGACCACGTTACTCATGTGACTGATAAGGTGCCAGCCCTATTCAGTGGATGCAGCAGCCACTACCCGTGTATACCAGATAACCTCCTGTCCAGTTGAGGAAGGTGTGCTCCACCTCCTCTTGTCTCTTGTGTCTCCTTTCCTTCTTTTCAGAGTGCAGAGTGTGACCCTTTCCTCCTTTCAGCTTCAGTAAAGTGAATACATTGACATAATACCTGTCCAAGATACTGTCCTTAACCTTCTCAGATAGGTGGATCCCCGGTGGGCCATCACCATTTGCATAGGTGGACAAAATAGCTGATGGGTTGGAGGTGTTCACATTATTCCATACTGTCCTGCGACCAGGACAACCAGAGCCTTGTGATGTATGGCCCAGGCTGGCAGCCCAGGCTCCTGTGCCATGGCTGACTATTAATCACTTGGGGGACATCCGCCTTCCTCATCTGAGGAGCCCTCATTCTCAGTGTCTTCACGTGAGATTGTTGATGGGCCTTCACTATCCCTCCATCACCCCTTGGTTTTAGGGTGGGTCCTCCTCTGATCAGTTGAGCTGCTGATGCTCCCCGAGGTGGGAGTCAACAAGCCTCGGTGCTGCTGGCCACTGTCACCCTCTGATGGCTGATGAGCCTCCTGCCCTTACAAGAAGGGGCCCTGACAGGATCCACTTTCTGTGCTTGCTTGGCTTACTGGCCCCCACCCAGTTGGTCGACCTTCTCCATAATCTGCTCAAACGCTTGGGCAAGGCCTTGCACTGTACTGGCCAGCTCCACCGCATCTGCTGCTCCACTCTAGTCTTTTGCAGTGGCTTTCCATTTTGCTGAGCATGCTGTCCCAACATCTGCCGGTCCCACTGCCTCACTGGTCAACTGGCCTCTTGTCTGCACATCACCAACAGGCCGCTGCTGTCCAGGCACTGGGCCCACCTATCGTGTGCTTCAGTTAGGCAGCTTCATGCCTACTCAGGAGAAACTAAGAGAGGCATCGTGTGAAGACCCCCACATCTCAACCCCAGTCTGTGATCAGAGGCCTTTGGTCCTGTTACCAGGCTGTCAAGTGTTGGTGAGAGGTGGGCAATGTGACCAACCTGACTACAAACTAACTGAAAGCCAACTGCCTGCCTACCTACCTACCTACCTACCTACCTACCTACGGTCAACCATTCCACACTAATGGCTCCCATGCTGCATTGGACTATGGGTCCCTGAGCTGGAGCAATTGCCCCTGGCAAGGCACCCTTTTGAGAAGCTGTGGGGGGAGGGGGCTGAAGGATGAGCCCTGCACAGCTAGCTCCATAACTGGGTGCTGGCCTCTCCTCACCTGGCTCTGCCAGGCACCACGTGAAGCTATGGAACACATGCCCACTCAAGGTAATCTGGAGTTCACTTCTCCCCAGGCCCCAGTACAAGGGCCCTCTGGGAAGAGCATAGCCCCAGCCTCCCAGGGGTGAACCTGTGATGCAGAACCCACTGAGCAGCAGCGGCAGTGCGGCCAAAGCTGTGCACCCCCCTGGCCCGGCAGGACCGCAGGTCTGCATCAGTGTGCCAAGCCCAGAGGGGTAGACAAGCAGCTGAGCGGAAAGGCACACATCCCAAGGTGACACCACGGCAGCAAATGCCGCGGGCCCCACCTGGGCAGCAGGACCATGCTGGCATACCAAAGGGCAGCCAAGTGGCTGGGTGAAAAGGCACACCCCCCACCATGGCGGTGCTGCAGCCATGAACCCCCATTCTCTCCTTGACAGCAGGGCTGCGGCAGCGCACCAAGTCCAAATGGGCAACCAGTAGCCAGATTGCCCAGAGGCACAGCCTGGGATGTCACCAGTATGCTGATGACACCCAGCTCTATCTGATATTGGGTGGCTGGTCTGACTCCAGACCGGAAGATCTAGACCGGGCACTACAAGCTTAGTAATGGTTGGCTTAGACCGAGCTGGCTGAAACTGAATCAGATGAAGACGGAGGTCCTGTGCTTGAGTCGGGGCGGCTCAGGGGTGGGCATCCCACTCCCGACCTTTGATGGGGTGCCATTGGTGCCAGCGCCGGAGGTTAGGAGTTTGGGAGTGCTCCTGGATGCCTCCTTAACAATGGAGGCCCAGGTAGCAGCCACTACTCGGTCGGCCTTTTATCATCTTCAGCTGATTAGGCAGTTGGTTCCCTTCCTCAACCATGCCAACCTGGCAAGAGTGATCCATGCGATTGTCAGCTCGAGACTAGTCTACTGTAACGGTCTCTACATGGGGCTGCCCTTGTCACAAATTTGGAAGCTACAGCTAGTGCAGAATGCTGTGGCCAGGCTTCTGATGGGTCTCCTCAGGCAGGAGCACATCCAGCCTGTGCTGAGGACACTGCACTGGCTGCCAATAGCATAATGAGTTTGTTTCAAGGTGCTGGTTCTTACCTTTAAAGCCCTATGTGGCCAGGGTCCAGCATACCTGAGGGACCGCCTTTCCCCATACATACCTCAGAGAGCACTACAGTCAGGGTCTCAAAATCGATTGACCATCCCGGGCCCCAAGGATGCCAGGCTTGCTACCACCAGGGCCAGGGCTTTTTCAGTGGCAGCTCCATACTGGTGGAATGAGCTCCCAGAGAAGATCAGGGCCCTGCGGGATCTATTACAGTTCTGCAGGGCCTGCAAGACAGAGCTCTTCCACCAGGCTAAGGAGCAGCCACCACTACAAAGCCCTGGCCACTATAGAGTCCTGGCCCTTGTTTTTGACATTTAGCCTATGCCACCCTTATTTCAGAAAGATCATGAGCAGAAGGATTGTTAGATCTTCAGGCACATTTTTCAAAGTACATCATCATAAATAATTAATTGCTCATTACCAGCACTTTATAAACCTGAATTTATAACTTTAACTGTTTTAGAGAATTTTATGCAGATTTTAATTGTATTTATGTGTTAATGTGTATTTAAAAAAAATATTGTTTTTTTACTACACAGACTACAAGGAAAGGGAAAAGGGAGCTAAAACTAAAATACAAAAGCTAAAGCAAGGATCATGTTTCGTAATATATATAAAAAGCTTATTGTGTTTCCCAACCTTAAAGTGAAATAAAATATAAGAGGAATATAACTGTTTAAAATTAATATAAAATCAAGCTAAAGCAAGCATATTTAGCCAGAATAGGTATAAGCCAGTTTCACACATAAAAAGAAGTAAAAGACTTCCAGAGTTAAACTACATATGGTTTTGCTTATTTCTTATTTTTCTTGTGTTTGCTTTTGTCATAAGTCAATCTAACTTTGAGGAGTTTCGGAGCTGCCGCTCCTTTTTCAGCATCAGAGTCTTCCAAGGATTTGCCAGTTGTACTTCCGCTGTCTCCCGATTCATGTTCACTTTCTTCTGCAGTTTGTTTTGCTGCCCTCAGTTTTCCCTTTTTCTTTGGCTGTTGTTTGATGTTTTTCCAAAAATATCTTTGCTTTTTGGACAGAGTCAATCTTCTGTTTCTTATCTTTGTATTTGAAGATAAGTCCTTCCAGAAATATCCATCTGTAGGAAATGGATTGTTTATGTAAAAAAGGAAGTTAGATTTTTATATTGTCTCCTCCGCTTTCATGTTTCAAATGGAATGTCTTTTAATATTTGGGTCTCTTCACCTTAGATTTTCAGGGTTGTCCCATTAGTAGCTTTTAGGATTATATCTCTCGTTGCTCTCTTGGAGAACTTAACAAATACTTTACCAGGCAGTGTATTTTTCTTAATAAAATCTTGGTAGGTTTGGTAAACCATATCCATATTGCCAGGGGTCTTTTCGGGGGAGCCCACCGGAGCGCAGCTCCGGGAGCTCAGAAGCCAAGCCCCGCCCCCAGCCGGCGTCCCGGAGAGTCTTTCAGGCAGCCGAATGTCAATTTCAGCTCCATTATATCCTATGGGCCATTGAAGTCAATGGTGAAAACATAGGGTATATTCTAGGGGCTGGAGGAGAGGGTTTGAGGGAGAGGCTCGAAACTCACAGGATAGCTGATGGAGCCTCTCCCCAAGATACCCACCATGTTTCAAGAACATTGGACCAGGGGGTCCAATTCTATGGCCCCTAAACAGGTTGCCCCTATTCCCTCCATTGTTCTCTATAGTGGGAAAAAAATAACTTATTTTCCCACCATAGAGAACAATGGAGGAAATGGGGCAACCTGTTTGGGGGCCCATAGAATTGGACCCCCTGGTCCAATGTTCTTGAAATTTGGTGGGTATCTTGGGGAGAGGCTCCATCAGCTATCCTGTGATCTTGGAGCCTCTCCCTCAAACCCTCCCCTCCAGCCCCCAGAATATACCCTATGTTTTCACCATTGACTTCAATGGCCCATAGGGTATAATAGGGCTGAATTGCCACTGAATTTCTTTCATTCCCTCCTTTCCTTCTTTCTTTTTCCTCTTTCCCTCATTCTTCTCTTCTCTCTCTTCTCTTCTCTTCTCTTCTCTTCTCTCTCTCTTCTCTTCTCTCTCTCTCTCTTCTCTTCTCTTTCTCTTTCTCTTTCTCTTTCTCTTTCTCTTTCTCTTTCTCTTTCTCTTTCTCTTTCTCTTTCTCTTTCTCTTCTCTCTCTCTCTCTCTCTCTCTCTCTCTCTCTCTCTCTCTCTCTCTTTCTTTCTTTCTTTCTTTCTTTCTTTCTTTCTTTCTTTCTTTCTTTCTTTCTTTCTTTCTTTCTTTCTTTCTTTCTTTCTTTCCCACCTTCTTCTCTTCTCTTTTTTCCTCCTTTCCCTGTTTCCCTCCCTCTTCCCTCTCTTTCTTTCTCTCTTTCCTTCCTTCTTTCCTTCTCTCTACTCTCTCTCTTTTCCTTCCCTATTTCCTCCTTCTGTGGCCGATCTCTAGTGAGAAGGAGTTTAAACTTTAAACCCCTTCTCTCTTAGCTCCCCCACCCAGACCAGCTGGGGAAGGGAAGGGGAGGCTTTTGAAGATGCCTCCCCCACTTTTGCTTCCCCTTCTGACATCACTTCCGGTGATGTCAGGGGGTGTGGCATATGCTAATAGCCTAATCACTCATTAGCATACCATATGCTAATGAGCTCCTGCAGCTGTTCTTCTACGAAAAGACCCCTGCATATTGCTTTGTATCATTTCCACTTTCAGATCCATCACTGGTGCTAATGCTTCACTTAATATCTCCTTTAAGTTCTCCCCTTTTTGTTGTGGGATACCCTGGAATCTCAGGACATATAATGATTTCTCCATTTGAAGCTGTAGTAGCTGCTCCTTGTTGGAAATCCACTCTTTTCCCACCACCTCCAGTCTCTGATTTATCAAGTTCATCTTCAACTTGTACTACCATTTTATGAGCTTCTTCTGTCTTACTAGTCGTTTCTTTCAGCTGTTTGTGAAGATCATCAAATTTACTGTTGAGGTTAGTCATCTGGTCCAGCAGAGGGTGCAAAGCCATAGTTAACATGTTTGGGAGATCAGTAAGCACTTCCGGCTTATGTCTCGATGTCTGTGAGCTGGCAATTCCTGGAGAAGGATTCTTTTTCGCCACCATTTTATCTCCTCGTAGAGACATTGTTTACATAAGAAAAAGTTCATTTGGACAGTCTGAAAGTCTGTTTATTTAATTGTGCTCTGAACTGGTCTTCGGCTAGGTTAGCTTTCAGCACCAACCGACTCTCTGCCCTTCACTTTGTACCCCGCAACTCTTTCCAGGGAGGGGATTCCCCATTCCTCCTCCTCTTCTGAGTTAAGTTAGGGCTTTCGGGTGGTTAGTCACTTCCCCGCTTAGTTAGTTCCAAAGACAATCAAAATCACAGTTCATCCCAATGGTTGCTTCAGGAGATGGGTGGGAGCAACGAAATGCTAGATCTCTTGCTCGTTTCGTCCAGCATGCACCTCTGCGTCCATGTTGGGCTCATGGCTACAGGACCTATAGGGGCAAAGGGGAGCCTCAATTCTTCGGCTGCCACCTTAGAAGAGGCATCCCTCATGCCCCAGGCTATGAGCTCTCTACAAGGGCTCTTGGGGGACCCAAAATCGTCTGGGACCCCTCCCATCCACGGCAATAACGGGGCACTCACATTAAAGCGAGATGGAGCGTGCCTGTCCAGCAAGTCGCCAAAACCAGAAACCCTCTACTTGTGTATTGATTGATGTGAGCCACCCTGAGCCTGCTTTGTGGGGAGTGAGGGGCACTAATTAAACCAATAAATAAATAAACAAATAATAGACAGAGAGGCGTGCCTCCCGCAGCCACGTTGCCATGGCTCAAAGGCCTCCCTGACTGACAGGTCGCATCCACACAACGAGCCCAAATGGGCAGCATGGTGGCTGGATGGGGAGGCACACCCCCTGCAGCAGTGGTGGTGTGGCCGCAAATCCTCTTCCAGCCTGGCTGGGTGGCAAGGTCTCAGTGCACTTAGAGGCTCTCTTCTGGCTGCCCCGCATGCATGTGCCATCTTGGTCCAGGATAAACGACGCCCATATGGCCCTGGAACCTGGGGAACCAGCAGAACTGGCTGGGCAGCAGTAGCATGTTGCCATGGCCACATCCCCCCAACTCAGTCCACCCTGCCTGCACCGACCCTGGAGTTAAATAGGTTGTGTACAATAGTATGAAATCTTGGGACTTGCAGTGCTATAGTTATTTCTCCCATGTGCCAAACTGTCGAATCCACACTGGGATTCTATTCAACATAGGCAATTCTGCTCTATAAAGTGCTCTTTCTATTACTGAAATAGTGCAGAGCTATTAAAACAGACCTGGCACTGTAACATTTGCCCATGTCTTATGTTCTGATATGGTGGCCAAGTTTAAAAAGAGAAATTATTTTCTTCCTAACAGGCACTTGATGATCTGACTTTCTCTGAGCAAGGAGATATTGAAGAAACAGCTAAAGCTCTCGAGGACCAGAAGTACATTTTTGAGGATTATATTGAGAAGCTCTGGGCTTATCTCACTATTAATCAGCTTCTGGAAAAACGGTAACTAAGGGCCTTCCAGAGGTACAGTAGTAAACAATTCATTCACACTCATTTGTCACTTGAGATTCAGAACTGTAGAACTTCTACATAGTACTTCTTTTGCAACATACAACTGTCCTCTGCTTGAGCCACAGTATATTATTGCTGGTAATATGCAGTGCCTGCCACCCACCAGCTTAGCACCCTTATTGCTCATGTGTTTTCCATACAGAATACAGTTGCCCAGGTTCCAGAAGGAGGATAGGAGGATAGTGTCTGTTACTACCTGATGTCCAGCAATATCACATTGCATCTTCACCGTGCTCCTCACAAGCACACAAAACCATTTTTTAAAATGTTTGTGATCTCTTCTTCTTTACAGCTCAATGCATTATTGCTCATATATGGAGTAAACAGCTGTTATGTGGCAACCATCATCCAGCACCTGTATACGCCCCATTCCTTCCTGAGAGTATACAGTCCTATAAACTTTTTTTTAAAAGATAGTTTCATGAACAGGGAAAGTATCACAGTTTGATCCCTGTGATATTCTGGGGCTGAGAAAAGGCTGTTACCTTTCCCTTGCTTCCCATTGAGATCCCTGGCATTAAAGTCTAATCCTGTCTGGGCCATTGGCTAGAACAGCACCTTGTGCCAAATAATTTTATTTGGTATTATTCTTTTATCTAGTACTACAGCAACAGGATATGAAAAGTCAAATCTTACTGCTGAAGCCCTGGAGATGTCTCTGAAATATAAATTTGTGACTCCCCTGACATCCATGATAGTCACAAAACCAGAAGACAATGAAGATAAAGAGGCAATTGCTGACAAGCCTGTAGAAGGTACATATTTTTAATTTTGTTTTTTACAAAATTGATCCCATGTGATTGTGATGGACTACACTTTTTAAAAGCTTGGAAGTGCTCTGTAAACAGATAAAGGACTGTGAAGGGTTAATTCTTTAGCCAGAGAGCCTTAAGTGTCAGGCTGCTCCAAGAGATCTGATTAGTTAGCATCAGCTGAGCAGAGAAAGACTTCTGAACTGGATGCTGAGGAAAATTGAGTCTGATTTCAGCCCTAGCTGAGAAGAGTGGAGTACTCACAGTTTTGGAATTCAGCCCTGACTGAGAGCACTTTAACACAGAACTGGGGAAAGTTGGCAAGGACAAGTGAGTAGTTAGGTGGAGACTCCCATTTGGGCCAGGGAAAGGGGACAGATCTTCTAGAGAGAGAAGAAAATTCCCTACACAGTCAAACAGGGAGTTAGCTCTGAAGAGTGCAGAGATCCCTTTTCTGGGTAGTTCTAGAAACTGCTTGTAGCAACCTTAAGAGTCAGTTAAAAACTCAAGATGAGTACTAGTGTTTCAAGAGAAGGGGTTTGGGTACTGGAAAGAGTGTACCAGCCTTCTGGAAACCAAAAAAATCAGAGAATACTTAAAGAAACTGTACTGGATTGTTTGGGGGAAACACTGGAACAAAAGCCTCTCAACATAAAGATTTAAGGCACTGTGAAAAGCTAAAGAAACTCTCTTTAGCCTGGAACATAAGAACTAAAGTCTGTGCATGTACTGGTTTCAGAAATTTCACCTGACCTTTCCCCTCCATGTTAAATAAAATATTTTAGTATTTTTGAATTTCAAAATGCCTTGAGTGTCATTTAATTTGTTTAAGTTAAAGTGAGCTCCTTGTCCTTTCCTCGGGTTCTTGGTCTGAGCCAACAACCAAAATATCATACTATGACAGGGTGGGACAGCCAGAGTTCTTCAGCAAAGAAGAAAACACATTACTAGGGCAGCTCAGTCAGTAAAGAGAAAGAAAAACAGAGAGAAAGTCTTGCCTCTAAGGGAGAGAAAGGGAAGGGGGTTGTCATAGTGATTTACCTTTAACTGATGAATCAAGGTAATGTTGAAATATTTTATTTATTTTATTAAATTTATATTCCCCCTTCCCTGTGTGTGTAGATTTCACAGCTACTACTATAATTTACAATTATTTATTTAATTTGCAAAATTTATACCACTTCTTTCTGCTCTCATCAGGGCCACCAAGGCAGCCAACGGATTAAAAAATATATAATAAAAACAAGTCTCAAAAACTATTAAAACCAAACATGTCATTAAACCAAGCTAAAATATACATGCAAAATGTAAAAACAACAAATTTAAACATGGAGCAGAAAAGAGGGTTCACGGGGTAAGCTCTGGGGGGGGGGTCTTTACCCACTGGTGGAAGATGGCAACAGAAGGGAACAATTGAGTCTCTTGGGAGAGAATTCCAGAGTTTTGGTGCCACAGCCTGTCTAATCTCAGAAGATGAGGCACCTGAACTAGCATCTCAGAAGATGAATGTAGCAGTCAGGTAGGTTTGTAAGGCAGTGAGAGTTCCTTCAGGTATGCTGTTCCCAAGCCATATAGGGCTTTAAAGGTAAATACCAGCATCTTGAGTTGTGCCTGGAAACAAACTGGGAGCTAGTATAGTTGGTCTAAAACTGGAGTGATATGGTTCCTGTGACCCACTCCATGTGCTTTATATGAAAATATCTGTTCTAGATGAATAACTATTTCAGATGGAAAGAGCATTGTATGAACATTTTATCTGCCTCACACTGAAGGTCATTTTGAACAACATCATTGATTTGTTTGATCTAGTTCTGTTGGGATACAGGCTGCAGTCCTAAGACTTCTATCTGAATTATTGTGCTTATGCAATAATTTCTTGCTGAGTATGTTCTACTGTCAAAGTAGGACATCAGAATAGATGTTTCTGAGAAAAATTAATTTCTTTTTTCTTCTCTTCTTATTTTCTTACCCACTGCTGGAAATAGCTGAAGGTAAGTTTTATTTTAATTTTAGCTTTTCTTAGCATTAAGACAGGGGCAGGGAAAAGAGCTACTCTGAGTTGCTTCCAGTGGTGGCAACCTCCACAGAGCTAGGTGTTTGTATAAAAGCACCTGCTCACATAGATTGAGCTATTTTGTGTTTCAGAAGTGATGGAAAGGAAATAACACTGCAAGCCACACGGAATCTGTTCCTTGACAACAAACTCGAAGCAGCTTCCATGTGATAGCCACTTCTATGCACCTCTACCCCCCCCCCGTTTGTTTTTAAGGACTATGTAAATGGGATTTAAGCAGCCAAAACAAGGCACACAGTTTTAGATTTAAGTTATGTCAGATCTGGCATTCAGAGGAAAAATTTTAGTTGTACTGATAGGGGCTTCTCTGTTGGCAGGTACAGAATGTTTATTAATGGCTGAAAAAGAGCTGCATACCTGCCAATTCTAATCAACTATTAAAGAAGTCTTTCAAAATCTTGCAACCAAAGCACATAATGAAGCCAAAACAAATATTTGCACATCTGTAATCTTTACACAACCTTCAGTCTAGTAATCTTTTGAACTCAGGCTTTGCAGGTCTGAAACACTGCACCCTGGTTCAGTAGGATCACCTCCTAAATTTCATATTATTTTCTTCTTAATATATGAGTGGAGAAAGTCTGAGAAAGTAACCAGAGTCTGCTATTTTTGTAAAGAATGAAGGGTTAGATCTGAGAAGCAAAATTGTGTATTTTAACTGGTCCCACAGCTTTTATGTAAAAGCTTGACACGTGCATAAGAGTTAAAGCCAAGAAAATTAATATGATGGGATACATGTGAAGCAGTAGCTGAGCGGAGTTTGTTAAAAAATGGAAGTGGAGCCTTTAAAGAACGATTTTGGATTATGAATACTTGGAAGCTAAAGTGATCAAATTAGGCAGAAAGGACAACACCTGGAAAATGAGGAGATAGATTTCTCATATCAAACTCTGACTTGATTGTATTATTTCATTTACAGCAACACGTGCTTCTCAATGTAAGTCGTAATCTTGAATTTCTGAATCATTTCAGTTGGTTCTAAATGGATTTGGAGGGAATACTTCTGTCTCTGCCTTTTCATTTATATAATATTATTGACTAATACAATCAAATATATCTATATTATAAGATGGCTTTGTGTTCCAAATGTTTGAACAGGGATGATACTGTGAAGTTAGCACAGATAAAAAATTCATTAATTATAGACTACAGACCCAGAGAGATAGTTGTATTGATCACAGGACTCCTGTGGCCACTTTAAAACTAACCACATTTTCTTCCAGCATATGGCTTTCATGGACTAGAGCCCATTTTTTCAGATGCAATGAGTAGCTCCTTACTATACAGACACACGGAGCTCCATGCAGACATTTAATATAGGAGAGATAAAAAATAAAATAAACAACAGAGCCAAGGGACTATGAAATAATTATAGGGTGAAAAGTAAATGATATAAAGTTCCAACATAATCTTTCTGGAAAAGTGGTCCACAAAAAATATGGTGAAGTAAAATATTATTAGTGCATAAAATGTCATGAGACTTATATGTAGATAATCTATGTATATAAAAGAAAAACCCCTCACTGTAAAATCAATGCCCAGGCCAAACCGCTGCACCAAGAAACATGATATTCAGGGAGAGCACACCTATCGCGATGTAGATGGTCACTAAGAAGGGATTTTTAGAAATTTGACCCCTAATTTGACCTCATAATCAGGGCTGGCCCTAGGGTTTTCTGCGCCCTAGGCGGGGCTACCTCCTGGCGCCCCCCCCGCGAGCCCGCCAATCATGGGGTTGCCAACCTCCAGGCAGGGCCTGGAGAAAAGAAAGTCCAGCCAGTCCCCCCTCCTGCTAAACCACCGCAGCCTGCAAGGCGCCCTGTGGTGATCCCCCCACATGCCACTGACTTCCCAGCAGCCCCTGGCCTCCCCTGGCCCCTGCAGGGTGCCAGCCTCCCCGGCCCAGGCTCCGTGCACCCTGGCCCGACACTCCCCCCCTCACCCCTTGACTCACCTGGATCAGAAGGGGCAGCGGCTGGGGCTGCTCGGCGTCCCCCGTGCTGTCCCACCGCGACCCCCGCTGCAGCCTCTGACGGGCGGGCGGGGAAAGGAGCTTGACCCGCCCAGCCTCATGCCTCCTCCTCCTCCACCTGCTGGGCTCCTCCCGGGCCCTCTCCCAAGGGGGGAGGGTGAGGGTGGGAAAACACTGCCGCCGCCTCCTGCACCGCTGCCTCCTGCGCCGCCGCCGCCTCCTCTCCCCCCCCCCAGGGCGCCCAGGCAAGGCAGGGAAGAGGCGGGTTTTACACCCCCGTCTCTTCCCTCTTCCCTCCCCTGAGCCCAAGGGGGGAGGGGGAGGGTGGGAAAACACCGCCGCCGCCTCCTCTCCCCCCCCCGCAGGGCACCCCGCCGGGCGCTCTTCACTGTGGATGGCCGCGGAAGAGAGGTGACAGGGGTTTTTCGGGGGGTGGGCGGGTGCAGTTTGGCGCCCCTGCGGCTGGCGCGCTCTAGGTGAGCGCTTAGCTCGCCTAGTGGGTGAGCCAGCAATGCTCATAATTCTTGAAACAATTATTGAAAATTGGTTCATATGAACTTGCTCAATATCTGATTGCTCGTATGTTGTTTTGAATACATAGTTATGTCCCACTTCTTAAATGTAACATAAATGAGAAGTGTTTTTGTATTAAAAAAAAAAGTATGCCCTGCATATGCCCCCAATCCAATGCCCAGGCCAAACCCCTGCACCAAGAAACCCAAAATAAGGGGAGTACATTCCTACCATGATGTCAACCTCCACTATGAAGAGGTTTCTGAGAAACACGACCCCTAAGGGGGTAAAAAAGGGGCAAAATGTGTTCCCACAATTGTTTTTCATGTGCCTGGCAGACTGCTGCCTCTTTGCCCCCCCTCCCAATTGGTCGACTGTGTAGCTCAGAGTTCTGAGGTAAAACCTGCCTGCTTGCACCCACCTCCCTGTAATTGCTCAGCTGTGGATCTCAATTTTCTGAGGTAAAAACACAGTTAAAAGAGAGTGCAGACAGTTGAGGACAGTTACAGAAATCAGCAATTCAAAACTTCTGAATAGACATTTCTCATAACAGCCAGCATGGCAATCAAGTTTATGAATGTTCATGGGAACATAGTAAAAAACCTTTCTAGGAGCCTGCTCCAGAATGAGCTCGCCAAGCAGTCTGGTGATCCTAGCACCTGAGGGCAGAACCATCACTGTGGTCTACAGAGAGGTCCTTTGGTGGTGGTGGGAGAAAGTACGTATGTCTCACCTCATCCTTTACACTACAACCTTCTCCATTAGAATTCCTACAACAAATGTTACCTTTCAAACTTCACATCAGCAGTATTATAACTGGATTTACGAAACTTAAATACCATAGCGAAGCATGGGTATTGGGCTAGTACTGTATATATACCAGAACTTTTGGCCAATACCAGGGAGTGAACCTGGATAACATGAAGCAGAATTCTTCTTCTTCTTCTTCTTCTTCTTCTTCTTCTTCTTCTTCTTCTTCTACTACTACTACTACTACTACTACTTCTACTACTACTACTACTACTACTTCTTCTTCTTCTTCTACTACTACTACTACTACTACTACTACTACTACTACGCTGTAGCCTCTCACATTAAGGAGCTTTTGTACTAAGACCAATTGTCTGTTAAGCCTAGTACTCTCTATAGTGGTTGCTGAACCTCACACAGTTTAGAGTTATAGGCCAAATCTACATTTGTCTTTCCCACCAGTGTCCCAGCCTTTTGACTCCATCTTCAAAAAAGCTGTCCACATTTGGTGTCGTTTTCACACCTCAACAGTGCTAGCATAGTTCCGCACGTCCACATATGTTTATCATCCTTTCAGGGCGGCTCCATTGTCATTGCACCTCCACACTGCTTTAAAAGAAGCTTCTCCAAACAACATTCAAACAAGCATAGAGAAAGATGGCATCACATCAGCATGCAATTGATTTAAAAATGCAAATGCAGATTCGACCATAGTCTAATATTCTGAATGAATGAGGCACCAGTGTCTAATTCAGAAAGCTGTGGTTCAGAATGTTGTCATTGAAAAGAACAGTTCCCATCTGGAGATATATTTGGGATTTAGTTGTTTATTAATAAGCATTTCATCATACCTTTCTCTCCTTATTAATAATTGCATTTTCGGGTGGCAAAGTTCTATGCATGCCAAAATCCATTGGCTGCCTGAACTGCCACTCAGTAGCTGTCCTGTTTTCCACTGGCTGCGTTCCCGGAGTCCCGCCCACACATGCGCCACCCAGCCTCTTGGCTTCAGTGTGCTGGGAGGTTACAGACGGGCAGGATGCTCCAGCAGGTGAATGGTCATGAGGCCAAGCCCTCTACCACCCTGCCATGGAAGCTGGCTGTATAATGACCTTGAGCCAGTCTCTGCCTCGCCAAACTCACAAGGATGCTGTGAGGATAAAATCCAGGAGAGGGCCCTCATGAGGGAGGAAGGCAGAGTATAACTTTTCCTCATATAAGTGAGGGAAATCATCAGACATAAAGCACGTGTTCGTCTTTGAAAGGGGCCCCTTCTCATTCCCCCCCCTTTATTATCGCCTTCCCTTTTAGTGATACTAGAAGCCAAGGCCGAAAGCCCTGCAATGAAGCCTGCTTGCGACAGGCAGCCTCAGGCTCGTGACAGGCAGCCTCAGTCTAGCTCACCCTCTTTCCACGTACATGCTTGGAGGTGAGCATAGTGATGCTCCAGATGAGCCTGCTGAGCCGCAAGGTAGCCAAGCCCCTGCCAGGCTCTCCTCCTCCTGCTGCCCTGCCACCGCCTCCTGCACCAAGCCCAGCCCCCAGATTGAGCTGCTCCAACAGGCCGGGCAGGGCGCTCAGCCTCTGCTGCACCACATTGCTCATCCCTGGCCTGACTCCGCCTAAGCTCCAGCTCTCCTCAGCTGCTGAATCCCTGGAAGAGAAGGCTGCAGTCTGCCCCGGCAGAGCTCACTTGCCTGGTCGCCCGGTGGCGGCTCACACTGGCTTCCGGGCTCCTCCTGAGGAGGCTGAGGGGAAGGCCCACTGCTCTTTGGCATGCGCTTTACTCAAGAGGAAACCTTCACGGAGCTGAGTGGGGCTTCCTTCTGAGTAGGCAGGCTGACTGGAGCGCTGTCCTTCTCAGGGCGGAGGCAGGCGAGGGCGGTGGAGGCGGGCGCTGCTGCCAGAGCTGGGCTCCAGGAGGCCAGGAAGGCATTGGTGGGCCATTCTGCTGGCCCTCAGCCCCGGAGTCTGGGGGGGGTGAGAAGGTGGATTGCCATCATATAGTTCTAGAGCTTGTTGTATTGCTTCTACAAAGGGCTTTGCAGCTAGTTTCTTATAAACAGTAGCTGCAGGTTGTTTCCCATGCTAGAATGTGGTCAGCATTTTTGTGTTTTTATTGGTGGATAACTATATAAAACATCCAGAGAAACTTATGTCACAAAAGTTTGTACATCTGTGGAAATTCCCCTTTTCATGTTGCAGTTTATGCCTTATGAATACTCAGCCCAGAATAACTGTAAATCATTTTTTCATGAAACAATTTGGGTTTGAAGCTATAGGTGACAAGAGGCATTCTGTCACTTTGTCATCTGGACTATATACAAGTATTCATTTTATTTACTGTATTCAATTGCCACTTTTCCATGATGGAGTGTGCAACTCTGAAGTTCCAAATGGGCCTTGCTTCCTCACTGCACAGGGTTGTTATTATACTTTTACAAATACTTGATATGAATCCTTCAGTTCTTACATGAAGAACAGTAATAAATGGGGTTGAATCATATGGTTTGGTTTTGGACGGTGGATCATAACAGAGTATGCTCTAGGTGGTAGCAAGAAGTATGTAAATATGTGCCATGGTCATCAGTCTGGTACAAAATGGTGTTTATATGTTCTTCACATAGTTGTACTATGGTACCTAGAGAGTTAACAGGCACGGACTGATGATGACATGGACATACTTAATGTACCAATATGATTTCTCAAGGGCTTATTCTAGAGATCCAGTTTATGAAGCTGTCATCAGTATAGCTCAGGTAGAGATAGAACCATGATGGTAAATATAACCACAGATATTCCTGCCATGAAAATGATAATGCCAAAAACAGTGGAGTACCTAGGATTGTTCAGTGTGTATTTTGGGAAGTAGACAGAAGTCCATTCAGATTAGGATTGTGGTACTATTAGATTATATTAATCAAGATTTTTTAAAAATTAGGATAAAAATTCAACATTAGTTTTAGTAAAAAATATAAGCATTCCCTTTTCATTTTAATTCAGTTTTTCTGTTTCTACACAGTATACACATATCAAAGCCCACCATCAACCACATATACAAGCGGTGAGTTGATTTTGAATTGTTTACATACCATGGAGGTGGGGGGAAAGTAGGTAGGTGCTACTGTATCACTGTGTCAAATACTAAAGTGGGTGGCCTGTGATTAAAAAAAAATGCAGCAAAACCAGAATACTCATAATCAGAGATGGGGTTTCCACATACTAGGATGACTGTGTAGGTATGCAGACTGTAAGTAAAACAAACAAAATACACCGGCTGCAATATACTCCAGCAGGCCCCAAATGAGGACAGTAGTTGAGTGTCAGTTAAGGGGGGGTGAGGGAGGGGAAACTAGATTGTGGCAGAATCCACATCCACATGGTGGACTGCCCCTGTAGGGGGACATGGGGTAAACACTGAGTCAACACACTTAGCCACCTCCCATAGGGATTTGCAGTGGAACTGTATCTTCTCTTTCTGCTGGGACTACTCTGCAAGGCAATAGGCATTATAGGTGTTGGGTCAGCTGTAGCACAGATTAGAGTGGAGTGGTTAGTAGACATCCCAGCCTGCAGCTGTGCTTTTTGTTTTGCCTGCCTGCAGGGGAGTGGGTAACACTAGCATGGCATTGTGTTAACAGTATGGTACTGGAGTATCAGCATATCTACCAGTACTCATTCCACCAAGTGTAGAAACTTCATCACAGGGCACAGAATCCTCATTATGTGGAAACAGCCTCCGCTAAAGAAAGCACATTATACTACTTAACAGTTGAAAACAACTTGAAATTGGCACAGAATTATCTAAACATAAATCTCTGTTTGCAGTTGATGGAGACCCACACTTCATTATAGCTGTGCCACGGAAGGAAGATGCCCTTTGTTTTAATATTAATGAGGACCCAGGCACTGTGTTAAACCTAATCAGAGACCCAGTTACAGGTAAGCTTTCCTTCTGAAAAACAGGTGTAGCCTGGAGAGAGAGAGAGATTTGTTCAACAAAGTGTTACTGGCGGAGGATTTCCCCTTCTCCAGTTTCTGCTGTTTCAGAGGGGCAGAATCTGGAAGGAGTGCAGAGTAATTTTCACCAATAAAAACAGCACACTGGGAATGGCTGTACTTTTGAGCTTAAATTTTGGCAGCGAACAGTGCTTCATTAGAGGAAGTGCATGCTGAGTAGCTGAGGCATTACTGAAACCTTTCCTGTATGGTAACAGGGTCCTGGATGGGCCTGCTCATTTACCGGAGAGCATTGTTTGGCACCAGTAGAGACATAAAGTGGGGCAGGACTACATTTGAGTGCACGGTGCAGGCTACACAGTCGGTGAGTGGCTAGCAGCATCCTGAAAGAATGCAGGGCAGTGATATGATTGGTTTGCAAGAATGGCAGCAAAAGGCAGAGTGTGCAGATTGCCATCCAATACAGCTGTGGCCTGCTGCACTGCTTTGGTAAGGACAGCTCCTCTTTCTTCCTGCCCTTTTTGGTTGCCATTCAGTGGTGACCAGGCAGTGCTCATGCATCCTGGCTGTCCCATCAATCAAGTAAACTTCTCTGGTGGGCACACAAAAGACAGCTTTTCTGGTAGCAGCCCCACAATTATGGAACAACTTCCACAGGGAGGTGTGCCTGGCCCCCTCACTGTCAATCTTCAGGCAGTAGTTGAAGACAGCTTTATTTAGGACTACACTTGTCTAATTTAGTTTTTATTTATTGGTAGTCCTGACTGAGATTTTAAATTGTGGTCTTCTATTTTTTTCCCAAATCATTGTTTTATTTATATGATTTTATTGTGTTTTTATAATCATTTTATTTGTATTGTAAACCGCCTTGCGTTCCACAAGAGAGAAAGGCAATGAACAAGCATTTCAGACAAATAAAATACATCACCATTGTTTTTCATTTTCAAATAGCTAGATGCACAGTGATCCTATTTGGATATTTGTTCAAAAGACTAGCAGAGATTTTTCACTGTGATTTTTCAACATGGTGAGTGGCATTTGAGTTTTGCAGTGACAGATGGAAATAACACTTGCCATGCTTCTTTTTTGTGAAAGGGAGAATGAGTTATGACCCTGTTCAGACTTTGCTTCTTTCCTGTACCCATTTCACAGCAAGATTTGGCTAGCCACCTCTTTTTTTGCCACCCCTTTCTCCATTCTCCTCTAGGGACCTAGAAGGTGATGGCTCAACAAAGAAATCCTATTTTTATTTGATTGTATTATTTCCCCAATTACTCTGCCTGCACCAGCAATAATGGGCAGTGGTTGAAGCAGGTGGTCAAAGAGATCCTGCATTTGCTCCAGTACACAGGAGGCATTACCTTCCAAAAGCAAAATGGGGAAGCTAATATGTGATTGTGAGGAAGATAATGTGTGACTGTAAGACCCATCCAGTACTTATCTAACCACATAAAGAGATGGGGTTGAAAGTAATTTTCAAACAAGCCCATAGATGTGTGTCTTCAACAGCTACATATACTGTTATATGATTGACTAGGAATAAGGCCTGTTGTGGAAATAAATACAACGGACTCTAGAAAGAGGCTCTGGGAGAGTGCCCCGGCTTTGGGCACTCAGTGACAATTTGCTGTGGCAATCTCAACAGGGTATAATGACAGAGTCCACCATTTTCTCCAGAGGAACTGATCTTTGCTACCTGAAGAGCAGTAGTAATTTTGAGTGATCTCCAGCCCACCCCCAAGATTGGTAACAGTGGTTCCCCAGGAGGGAGTGGCTGGTTTGGAGGGTGGAGTCTATGACATTGTATCTGTCTGAGGTCCCACCCCTCCTCAACACTCACCCTCTCCAGGTTCGACCCCTCAAATCTCCAGGAATTTCCCAACCTGGAGTTGACAACCCTATCTCCCTCTCAGTCAACCATCAACCTACCTTTAGTTTTCCATCTCCTCCCCCCTCCCTCCTAGACAGCAGTTGTAATTTTGAGTGATCTCCAGTCCCCACCTGGAGATTGGCAACAATGGTTCCCCATCAGGGAATGGCTGGATTGGAGGGTGGAGTCTATGGCATCGTGCCTGTCTGAGGTGCCACCCCTCTTCAAACCTCACCCTCTCCAGGCCCCATCCCTCAAATCTCCAGGAATTGCCCACCTGGAGTTGGCAACCTGATCAGGACTGGGCCCAATGAGTTTTCACCCAAAGGCCAACATAGGTGTGGAAAGGGCCTTTTACTGACAGAGGAGAAAGTACAGGTGCCAACTCTGATTAGGGAAATACCTGGAGATTTGGGGGATGGATCCTGTGGAGGGCAGCATTTGGGGTTTGTGTGGAAGGACTCAGCAGGGTATAATGCCATAGAGTCTACCCTCCAAAGCAACCATTTCCTCCCGGGGAACTGATCTCTGTCATCTGGAGGTCAATTGTAACAGTGGGAGATCTCCAGGTCCCACCTGGAGATTGGCAACCCTAGGGGAAAGTTAGCCGCACAGCGGGGAGTTGAAGAAAATGGTTTGATGGTTGCTGGCCCACCTTGTTAGCCAGCCAGCCATGCTGAAGCTAAACAGGAGAGAGAGCCTTTTTCCATTTATTCTGACAGGAAAGTGGCCATTGGGGAGGGGGTTATGATGAAAGTCCTTTTTTTTTTACTCACAGAACCAAGCTTGGCTGCCTACCAACAGCCACTGAGGGGACAGTCCCTCACAGGAGTCAAGAGAACTGTCTTCCTCAGGAGAGAGAGCTGTCTGCCAGTAAATCTGACATGCAAATCTGTCTGAAGGGGGAGTGGGTGGGGAAGAGGAGCAGACCCAGCACCCGGCCAATGGCATGCGAGTGCTCTTGAGTGGCAGCTGATGGGCCAATGGCTGAGGGAGGGCATTTTACAGCCAATGGGAGTGCATGGAATCTTACGAAACCAAAAGATAATTATTATAAGGAGAGATATGAAAAGGGTGTCTGATTCCTTAAACCAGGACCTAGTTATCACATACTGATATGATCAACCTGTACCCGGACTCTCAGTGTCTCACTAGACTAAATTCTCACTTACCTGGGAGAGGAGTATACTTCCCAATGCAGTGATCTTGTCTTTATAAAAATGTATATTTATATAATCATTTCCTGTACTGATCTTGTCATAGAAAATGGCTGTTTTTATGTACCATGGTTTATTCCATTTTATTTATTCTCTTTTCTCCATATTCTTTACTGTAGGCGTTACAGTCAATGGGGAGCTTATTGGAGAGGAGAGGACCAGTAATGATGCAACACCACATAACACCTATTTTGGAAGACTTGGAATTGTAAATGTGCAGCTGAACTTAAAGCTTGAAGTAACTCCAAAAAAAATCACCCTCTACAATGGCTCAAAGCAAATGACATTCACTTGGCTTGATGAAGGAACCTTACGGAATTCCGGGTAACATTCACTACATACACCCAACACATTTTAAAGTATTTTCACTTTGGCAAAGAAACATAAATAGCAAAACATTGCAGCTGATTCAGAACACACACACCAACAAGACGTGATTGAAATCCTGGAACATGCTCTATGGATTTTGTTTAAGGAGATCAAGGGAACATTTGGAGTGAATTCAAACATTCCATTTCTCCATTACACAGGCATCTAAACACATGAAGCTACCTTATACTCAGCCTGGCTATTGTACAGCCAAGGTCAATATTGCCTGCTCTGGCAGGCAGCAGCTCTCTAGGTTCTCAGGAAGAAGTCTTTTATCACCTGTTACCTGATCTTTTCAACTGAAAGTGTTGGTGTGTTAAATACTGGGTTCTGGATGCATTGCAGTGATCAGCTCTAGATTATTTAGTGATTTCAGGAACACAACAAGGACACCCAGCAGGGTTTGAGCCCTGCTTACAAAGCATGCAAACACCACACCCCACGCACACCCACTCCCAAGGGTAGGCTATTTATATTACACTGCTTATCTATAGGTCAATTCCAGGATCCTGGTCAGCTATTGTTCTTGGGGAGCAAGCTCACCCAGTTCAAGGTCCACACTCAAGGACTGGGTATTCTGCTACAAAACCATAGCCCCACCCTCACCCAACTGTAAGAACTTCTTGAGTGAAGCTCAATCCTGTAAACAAACCTGATCTGAGGGCAGGAGGTAAGGGGACTGACTCCAAACATTAGCAGGCTGCAAAACACTGGTGTGGGGAAAACAATAAAAAAGACATGAAAGATACATAAAAGAAATACAAAGAGAGATTTTTAAGCATACCTAACCAAACTTTTTTTTTCAGTATATTGTGTCCTTATTAGTAGCAACTGTGATGTTGGTTCCTACTAATAAATGAATAGCTCACACTATTGTTTCTTTTCCATACTAGTTTCACTTTGAAAATTATCAAGAAAAGGAGTTTGGAAGTTTCACTAGGAGCTGGAGCAAGATTTATGGTGATTTTGCATCAAGCATGGAGGAAAAATGGAATACACCAGGATTTTCTAGGATTCTATACAGTGGACAGTCACAGATTGTCTGAACATGCCCATGGCTTATTAGGTAAGAATTCATGAAACTGCTTGTATATAGAAGATGAACTGTTTACTGGAAGGAAGGAGATTTAGAGTGAAATCTTAGAAGGAGGAAATGATAAAGCACTATTTATTGTAAAACTTCCACTGTAACAGATGAGTAGCAAATAAGGTAGATGGGATGGGAATGGGATGGTGAGGAGAAGATACAGGATACATATTTGTTTCCTTCTAAGTTCCATTGAGTAAAGTGGCATTTATTTTTAAATAAACATTAATGGGATCAGGCTGCATATCTATTAAAAAGGCTTCTAAATTGTTCTGCCACACAATGCAGTCTTTGGATTTTGAAAGGAGGTGACAGTTTTCCTTTATTTTTCTCTGAAAGTTTTATAAGGTTTGCACACACCTTGCAATTGGAATAGTATATCTAAATGGTATAACCTAGAAACAAGTTGAATCCCTCATATAGATCTAGCATGCTACAGTGGTAATTTCTGTTGGCCATTTTTATTTCTAGGGCAGTTCTTTCACCCAATTGATTTTGATATCCTGGAAGTCCACCCTGGATCTGATCCACAGAAACCAGATGCCACCATGATTGTCAAAAATAATCAGCTGACAGTTACCAGGTAAATTGTCATTCAAATGCTGTATGTTTATTATAGCTGCAGGGTCTTTGAGCTGAAAAACATGTGTGTGTGTGTGTGTGTGTGTGTGTGTGTGTGGTGGGTTAAAGAGTTGTCAGGCCACAGGAAAATTATGGTAACCCTGTAGGGGTTTCAAGGCAAGAGACATTCAGATGTGGTTTTTAGCTATTGCCTTCCTCTGCATAGCGACCCTGGAATTCCTTGGTGATCTCCCATCCAAATACTAACCAGGGCTGACCCTCCTTAGCTTCTGTGATCTGATGAGATAAGGCTAGCCTAGGCCATCTGGATCAGAGAAAAAAAATTACATACATATAACTTATGAAATAAATGATTTGGAGCTGATATTTTTTCTGCATGAAGTTGGTGCTTCAGATTTCAGTGCTGTGTGTTTTACATTTCAGAGGGTGGCAGAAAGATTACACAGAAGACGTTCGGCATGGAACAAATGTCCCTTGTTGGTTTATTCACAACAATGGTGAAGGTCTAATTGATGGCACATACACAGACTATATTGTTTCCAGTCTGTTTTAGCCTATAGATATATTTCTGTTTGCATGTAAGAATTATGCTACTACTGATTTTCATTCATTTTTAGTACTGTCGATAATTTTTTGTGATTCCTAGTGAACCACAATCCTGCTGATCTAAATTACTTCAAATCACATTTCAAGTAAGTAGATCCTCTGCTCTACAGAGTCATGGGGTTGGATTCAATGAACTTTTCCTCTGGCACAATCTTCCTCACCTTAGTCTCTGTTCCATTTGGGGTTTTGTTTGTGGTTCCCACAATCCCTGGCATAATCCTGTTTAAATAATCAAAAGGACCCTTCTGCCCCTTTACAATGACAAAGTAGCTGTTAGAATCCAACCTATGGCTTAGTATGTCTTCACAGGTCACAATCCTTCACATGCAATATAACTGGAGTACAGTGTATATTTTTCCAGAGTACAAGTTAATATGATTTTTTTTTAAATCCTCCACATGAAGTTACCCTTAAATAAAATTAGAAAGATGGATTTTGTATGCTGAATGGTGCTTTTTAGATTATAAATCCTTCCCCAGAATTTACATCCATATCAGTATCTATATGACATTAACTTTTAAATAAATGTTAAAATGTCTGAATATTAATTTTTCATCACACTAGCCATTATGAATGGTACTAATTTTTGTCTAATATGCCATTTGGGGCTGTTGGTATCATGGGAGAACTGAGCAAATATGGGTTACTTATTTGCTGAATTCCTAAAGTGATTGGACAGACTGCCATAAGGTCTTAGTGTGGTAGTCTTAACTACTAGAATACTAGTCCTTTCCCCAAAGAATTTCTTGGGAACACCATGGGTTAATGATATTTGTTTCTTACAAATCTTGGGTAGAAGGCTTCTCCTTGCTTACGGACAGTTACCTAACCTAAAACATCTTCTAACCAATAGCAGTGAGCCAGCTAACAGAAACACAAACCTAGGATCCAGTTTCTGCAAGATGCCAAATTTGTTTTTATACACACACACAGACACACACTCTGGCAATACTATTTCAGAGCCCATCATACTCATCCTCTAATGTGATATTCTATAGCACTTGCCAATAATAGCCTCTGGGCTGGACAAGAAGATCAGCTGGACACACATCTGACATTACTGTCATTAAGATAATCTTCAGAAACCAATGGAAAATATTTTAATCTTCCAGAACATTTTGTTGCTGACCTAAAAGCTGCTGTCCACCTGCAGAAAAACTTCCAAGGGAGAATCCAGCATCCATTAGAATTCAGTTCAGCAAATTCAGAAACTTAATACTATCTTTCCCCCCAGGGTTGGTAGAGGTCCAGCAGCAGAACGGGAGGCAGGCAGGTATGTCATGTTTTTAGAGGTAGTCTTATTTAATTATCTAAAATGTTTTATACAGCTTTTCCTGGAAGCTCAAAGTGGTTTACAGAAACAACAAAAAACAACTCAGCAATACACAAAGCACTTTAAAATCAACAACCTTAAAGCTCAGTACAGAAGAGTCAAAATAACACCATAATATTAAAGAAATGCCTTCCCAAGCTGCCGTGTTTTACACATTTTCATGAATGATTTGAACAGTGGTAGTATTTTATTTCATTGGGCAATCCATTCCACAATGATAGGGCTGTCACGGGGAGGGGGGGGAATTCTTGAATTGCTGAAGCAGCCTTGAGCTTCTTCAAGTGAAAGGATGGAGAGCACACCATGATGGGAAGACTGAAATCACCTAAGCTCATATGGGGAGAAGAAGTGATCTCCCAGGTATGTTTGTTTGTTTCTGCTGTCAACTTACAGCTGACATGGTGACCCCCATGGGGTTTTCAGAGGTGGTTTGCCATTGCCTGGCTCTGCATTGTGACACTGGTATTTCTTGGTGGTCTCTCATCCAAATACTAACCAGGGCTGACCCCGCTTAGTTTCCAAAATCTGACGAGATCAGGCTAGCCTGGGCTATCCAGGTCAGGACCTCAGTCATATATCGGTCCCAGAAAATAAAACCTCAGTCTGAGAGTAATTTGTGGCCTTGATGGGCCATTCAAAAATCATCTTAATTATGTTGCAGTTAGTCCTGTTTGTGAGTAATGCATGGTGGTAGGCTGAATGCTAATGCTGCAGCCAGGATCCTTTTGTGATTGATGGCACACTGATTAATCACAGAGAAATACTGATTAAGCAGCTGAATGATCAATAATAAATACCATAATGAAACAGGTAAGGAGAAAATAATTCCCACTGCTCTACACAAATGATTGCTTGTATATAGCCCCTTCCATTATCCTTTTATATTTAAAACCTGACTTCATTAAAGAAAAATGCAGCTGATGAAGATACACATGGGAAAGGATAAAAATAAAGGAGGAGGAAGATGAGGGGAGAAAAGGAAGGGAATTGTTGTGAGCCAGCTGGGCTCAATAAGAAAGGCAAACTATAAATAACATATATGTATGGGTGCATGTGTCTGTGTGCATATGTATAAAAGTGTATACGTGTGTGTGTACAAAGCATTATAAATTTATTACATCCCTAGAGCAACTTAAGAATGTAAGAAGAGCATCTAGATCAGCATCCTCTTTCACTCAGTGGCCAACTGATTACCTTGGAAGGCCAAGGCTTTCTCTTGATGTTGCCTCCTAGCAATGATTTAGACATTTACTGCCATTCGATGCAGTGAATGCCTTTAGTCACTGGGGCTAATAGTCACTGGTGGATCCCACGCATAAGTTTATAAACCTATCTACTTTTAGTCATCTTTTTTTGTGCCGTAAAGTCTCTTTTCTTTAGTTTCCTTTTTTTTCCCTTTTATCTGCTTGCCCGAATGGGCAAGGTTTATTAGTTTTTTATAGAAATTATAGAAAACAAAAAAAGAAGAGCAATACATTTCAAAATATCTAACCATAGTCTCGTTCATAACCTTGTTAGGTACATAATTCCCTTTTCTCCTTTGTCAATCTGTATTCCACAACAAATATCATTATACACAAGTCTGTTCCCAATCAACACTTCATTTTCTTCTATATCCTATCCGCTATAACTATTGTTAATCAGTTATATAACTATAAAAATACAAGAGGGAAATGAAAAAAGAACACAGGTATTACAGAGCAATTTAGCAATTCAGATTAAGTCACAAATTTCTTATATAATATCAATCAAGATATTTTTTCTTCTTTTTTGCATTCTTAGCTTTCAAAAATCCCATTTGCTTGCAAAGACATAGTAATTTATATTTTCTCCTTAACATCAACTCCCAACTTTACAATGCTAAAATACTTTCACCTCACTCTATATATAAATCCCTCTTTTCTCTCACAGCATTTAAATCATTGCATCTCCGCTAAATAATCAGCCCATTGCATTTATTTTTTCTCTGCAGTGTCTACTTTACAGATCAAACTTGCCCTATAATTTTTTATCAACCATCAATTAAATCATTACAGATATCTAGCACATATTATTTCAAATAAACCCGCCATTACTTATAACTTTCACTGATCAGTTAAGACAATGAAGGTAAGCAATATTTGTACCTACTGATTATATTCTTAGTCAATCATTTATATATATATATAGGGGAAAATATAAGCATCAATATTACTATAGTTTAAGAGCGGGAAGAAATTAATACTATGTAAACAGATACAGAGTTTCACTTTAGATAAATCTTTTCATTAATCAGCTTAACCTTGCAGACCATCAAGATATATTGCTATAAATTAATCATACAATTTATTTTTCTTCTGTTTTCCCTGCACATGCCTCCCTAGAATTATTTGTCTCCTGTGCCTTTGATCTTTGTACTGCCCATCATTTTCAAATTTGTTTGTGTAATAGCACTTCAAACCCTGCTCAGTCTCTGCAAGCGCTTTGAAGCTGGTCCCCTCTTCGAAACTGCTTGTGTGAGAAATCAAACAGTCCACATCTTGTGAAGGTGTCTCGTTGTGGCTGACAGTTGACAAATCTTGGTACTTCCAGCCATCAAGATAGCCTTTTGTTATTCTTCTCGTGTCAAAAGTCACATCTCTGAATGAGCCGCATTGATCAGGGTATTTGGACAAGGATGACATCATCTGCAATGGAGGGTCCGTTATTTCCAGCAAACTAGTCTGCTCACTCTCAAAATCGCTCATAATTTCTTCCAAAATTGGAAAGATAGCTTCACATATTTTAGTTTGCATTCATAGAATGATCTCTTCCCAGAAAGATTCAGACAGTTGCAGGTCCTCACCAATTTCACACTTAAGCCGGGTTTCTTGTAAACAGTCGTCTCTGTGAAATTACGCCATTAAGAGTGCTAGCTTTGTCGCCATTTTAAATCCAGACCGTTTCTCTTCCATAAATCAAGTAAGTCACTGATCTTCAATATTTAAGATGTTTTCCAAATAGCAGATAGGAAATTTCAATAAATTACTCTGCCCCTTGTACTTATAATGATGTTGACACCCCAAAACTCTGCTCGGCTGTTTAGTGTAGGAATGTGTGAGGGAGAGAAAATTCCTTAGCACCTCCTTTGGCTTCTCGGGGAGATTTATAGGGGCAATTAAGAGTTGTTTTCCAAGCTTAAAAGTTGTCAAGAAAAAGCAAGTACTTCCAAGTTCATCACCAAGTTGTCATGACGAGGTTAAAAGGCTCTTTGTTTAGGGGTAATACAGCTTGTCAGTCGTGCTATCACGACTGGTCTTTGGTGCTTCCTGCTTCAGGATGATTCTGACTCCACACCCATTGTTGCCCCAAATGGGGGGCTCAGATATAAAGTCCTCTGCAATCAGTTCATACTCCTGACGAATGATGGGGCCAAGGAAAACCAAATGGCCTCCTAAAAAAGCTCCAGAAGTTGGTGAGTCTCAGAGCCCCTAAGAAACTCAACCACCTCGCTGCATTGTAGCCCCGCCTCTCTCCCTTCTTTAGAGTTTCCTCAGTGGAAAATGTTTCTACCCATAATCTTGGTTGCCCTCTTCTGTACTTCTGCCGTATCTTTTGAGATATGGTAACCAGAACTGTATGCAGTGTTTTCTCTATCACTAGCTTCTTTAGCAAAACTGTAAATGATGGATTCATCTTCTATATGTGGCTATTCATGAAAATGTAAGAAACGTGGTACAAACAGATCAGGAAGCTGGGACAATTTTGTAAGAAGAATGGTGTGATCTATGGCTCTTTTAAAGCAAGTCCATTAGTGGGTGGCTATTGATCTTTTTTTACATAATTCACTAATAGACGAAGACCAAAGGGTGGGGGGACCCAATCCAACACAGGAAAGGTAACCAAAGAGGTTAGGGCAAAAACAATAAACAAATATGGCTAAACAAGCAGTGCTGATATAAAATTACAATGTATTTTAATTATGCATGGGAAATATTAAAATCACAATAAAAACCACATATCAACAGTTCTGTATAGGCACCTATATAATTGACTAATAACACAGACAAAACTGATCCAGATGGTACATTGTTGAGCATTTTTCTGACCCACAAGCAGCATGAGAGAAGGGAAGTGGGAGGAAGGGAGTGGGTGAAGCATAGGGTTGCTTGGGTTGGGAAATACCTGGAGATTGGGGGGGGGGTGGAGTGTGGGGAGGATGGGCTTTGGGGAGGGGCTTTGGAGAGTGGTGGGACCTCAGCAGTGTCTTAATTCCATACCACCCACCCTCCAAAGCATCCAGATTTTCTCCAGAACTGGTCTTTATTGTCTGAAGACCAGCTGTAATTCTGGGCGATCTCCAGCCACCACCTGAAGGTTAGCAGCAACCCTAGTGAAGCCAGTGAAGTTTGCCACTAAATTGCCCTTCTGGGCACAGTTGTCTTCATCCAAGCAAGTTAAAAAACAATTACTATTGTAAGTGCCATGGTTTCAATGAAACTTAAATATATTCTGACATTCCATGGGTCTCAGACTGTGGATTGTATTTGGGAACTGGAAGATATGGTCACAGCCCAAGGTAAGCCTGTTTTTCTTGCATATCATAGACTGGGTCAGTGTCCTGATGTTTTGATTATCTAACTGTAACCTAGATTTGACAGAAAATGTTACAGCAATAAACCAACAATCCCCCCATCCCAACCCTACATAAAAAGATTGTGACATTCCAGGGATCTCTTAAGGACAATACCAGAGGAGGAAAGGCATTTGTTTTAGATAACTTTTCTCCATTGTGATGCAAGGGTCAGTATCAGTATATTCTGAGCAACTGAAAATTGTAAATTATATTAGTCAAGTCTGTAAAGTTAAAATATCATGAACACAGTAACAGTAAACACAGAGCATTTTGCCATAAATTATTTCCTGTTGTGGGCAATCCTAGAGATGTGAAGGCCTGGGAAAAAACCTGGTAAATTCAGAAAAAAACACGTTTCCCTCCATTTTTTTCCTGAAAAATTGGAAAAATTGAAAAAAGAAAAGAAAAGAAAATTGATTATGGAACAGTTTATTTTAATATGATGAATAAAATATTTTAAGACAAGGTGTTCAAATATTTTCCAAATAATTTCTAAAAAATATGTATGGTATCAGATTAATCTAATTTCTGTGCACTGAGGATAAACAAGTCCTAGTTTACAAAATGAACTCTCCAATGCAAGAACAAGATGCATTTCTTCCTTTAGGAGGTGCTTGTACAGGTTTCTTGAACCTTCTCACCCCCAGTCCAGGGAATAAGAGAGGCACAATTCCTGATACTCTGCCAGCAAGATCTTACTTCTCTCCCTCACCAGTCCAGGAATGAGAGATAGCAAAATCCCACCTGCTTAAACCAACCCAAGAGTATGTCTGCACACACTCCTCGCTGATACAGTAGGCTGTCACCAAGAACTCTTACATCAGTGCCCTCACCACGGTTCAGAAGCAGAGATCTGAGCTTCTGCCTGGTCTAGAGGACCTATCAGGTTTACCAGCTCTGTGCTAGAGCTGCAGATAATTAACACACAGTAGTAGCTGTCTAGGCGAGCAGCATAGATTACCAGAGCTGGGTTTAGAGATCAGTTGCAATTACATGGACACAAACTCAGATAATATTAAGAGATATTATCTTTATTCAGCAAAGCATATATATGACAAGAGACTTGCAAAGATTAGAAAGCAATTAACAAGGCCTATAGCTTATTCAGCTCTTACTACACATAGAGCTATGTCATAGTTACCAGTCTTTCAGAGTCCATTTCCCGGTATTACAAAGTCCATTGTCTAGGGAATCTTAAGGATGAACTACATGCTTGCAGTGAGCAGTTAAGACCAGCTTGCTGCCCACTAGCAATACTCAGTGTTGCAGGTTTGTAATCCAAAAGGGAACTAACTCTTAGGGGCCCTCCTCCCAAGAGAGTTCTGTCTCTATTACCATAGGGTGAGCAGAAGCCCCTCCTTCTCCTGTCATAACTGGATATGGCCATTTACCCAATCACGACAGAATAGAAAGGCGTGTCCAGCAGACATTGCTTATGCCACTAAAGGCACATCTGCTGAGCTTTGCAGTGTAGATGGCTTGGGACATCTGTGTCCCCTCAGCTTGAGAAGAGCCTCAATGTCTGGTCTTCTCCGCAAAGGTGTCAAAGTGGCTTTTGAAATGGATATCCAGGCTTGGCATCTGACATGCCATCTGTGCAGGTGATAAAAGTCACGGGGATATGTCAGTGGCCAGACCATTTGGGCCTAGCAGGAATGAACCAGGAAAGTCTTTTCCTATACAGTGCTATTGCCACAAGAAAAGAAAAAGGTTTTGGTTTTGGTTTTGCATGTGGGTGGGTATACTGGTACTCAGGCTTCACTAGGCCTCAAAGGATTGGAAGAAAATACAGAGCAACAAAAAGGACCTGAAAGTATATACTTAATTTAAAAAGATAAGAGAGAAAACTGAATCATTTAGTTACATTAGTTTATCTTTATAACCTTTGTGTAAATAATAATTTAATTACTACTAATCTGGTTCTTTACTTGCTCCATTTGTTACAATTACAAATAAATATTGTTAAAAAAGTAAATTCTGTTTGTAATAACTGTTTAGATACACTATATTTTTAATATGCTAGTTGTGATAATTTCATACCAAGTAAAATTGTCCATAATCAAATTTTATGTTCCTAAAATAACAGAACGACTTTCAATCTGGAAAAGAAAAAAGAAGTGCTAATGTAGCATTTTTTTCAATTTTTCCAAAAATTTCTGGGTTTTTCCCCAAGCTTCAAAATTTCCGGAAATTTTACATCTCTAGGCAATCCTAGGTTCAGCTGTCCCCCAAAACTGTAACAATGGCAGCAGATAATAAACAAGTCACAACAAAATATGAAACCAAGAGTATATCTGAGACTGTGGGATATAATTTTGCCCCCCCCACCCCTGGTCAGAAGAAAGAGACAGACACCAGACTGGGTTTAACTACAGGCCACTTTATTGAGCGTTTACAACTTTTGCAGCAAGGGCAACCCCTCGAGTGTGGAAATAGGCCAAGGACAGGGTCACTCCAGACCACCTCCTTGCCATATGCTGTGCAAGCCACCTTTGCCCCAGGTGTGAACTATCCCTCTGACTTGCCACTGGCCGGCATAGCAAGCAGGGTGCCATCCTGGAACTCCCTCACAAGCCATGAAATTTACAGGGGAGGAGCCCAGCCAGGACTACCAAAATGCAGTCCTCATTCCTGCCTTAGACCACAAAACCTGAAGGCTGAGCCTGACAGACACAACCCCAAACAGGGAAGGTGGCAGAGTCTTCTGTTGCTTTAGTTCCTTTAGCTTTTTAGCAACAGATAAGTTTTCTCAGTTGTGTATGAAATTTAATGATGTTGTTTCAGCTCCCACATGTTTCATCAACTACAAGCCTATAGCCCTTGTTGACAACCCCTGAGCTGGGAATTTTACTTCCTTCTGAATAATCAAATGGTTCTTGAGGTGTGGGTAGCAAGTTTGAACCCCTTTTAATAGTTGTATCCAAATAAACTGGCTGCAACAGGTGACTAGTCAGAGAGTTATTTGAAAAGTGCACATATTGTAAGGTTTATGGCAGATAATGTCCCATCTATGGTTGTATGCAATATTCTCTCTAAACTCCACAGTACTGTGAGCAAAAATTCTACCTCATGCCTGAAAAACCTAACAGCATTAAAGTTGTGAGTGAGTCTACATTGGACTATCTTATAAATTAGTTTTTTAGAATATTATTTCCATAACCTTGTAAAAATCTCAGAATTAATTTTTTTAAACTATATTTGAGCTATAGTCTAATAATAATTTACGGATCATAAGAGAAAGCAAAATCAAGTCAAATTTCATTACAGAAAATGTACTGTACGAGGGTAGATCAGGCCTCTGGAAAACAGGTCTACCTGCTCCTTTCCACTATATTGGTAGACCAGGCCTGCAGACAACAGGTCTACTCACCCCTTTCCATTATATTGGTAGACCTGGCCTCTGGAGAATAGGTCTAGCTGTCCCAATACACTGCACTGGTAGACTGGACTTGGACCGTCGCCCTGTGCTGAGCCTTAGAAAACATACCTGCTCTGGGTGTGGGGGGGACGACTCTTGCAATCTACTTTGTTTTGAGGGGGGTTTAGTGAAACATGACAACCAGCATTACAGGTCAAGTATAACAGAGGTGAAACAGTCACTGACAAAACCCTGCCTAATCTAACAAACAGGAAGTTGCTTAAATGTTATCAACCTGCCCAAATTACTTATTTATTCAGATATTTATATCCCACTTTCCCCTGGGACTCAAGGCAGCTTACAAATCATAGTGAAAATCATAATAGGGGTGTGCAATATATACATATTTTTTTCTGTATCCATTGTAGCCTATTGGGGCCATTATAATTAAAGGGCTCCGTAGGCTATAATGGAGAATCGATCTGGGGATATCTGGGGCTTGGGGAGGGGGCTGTTTTTTGAGGTAGAGCTACCACATTTTTCAGCATAGTTTTTTTCCCCCAACAACAAAGATTTATTCAAGGTTTTCAACATGTAACAAAACAAGAATATAACAACAATATGATGAGAAGAGTAAAAGGAATAACAACCAACATTTGTTAGCATTATCGAAATAGTTAAGGAGGTATCATTATGCTCATTAACCTAATATCTATCTTGCTGCTAACTTCAGTTCACTGATAGGTTAGAAGCTTTAGCCTATATGTTACTTTAAGCAATTCTATATTCAGAAACAAAGCCAGTGTTTATCATTAGCGAAAGAGGGGACCACTTCCTTTTCTGAGAGAAACTGAATGCATCAGAGGATTTGTTTTTGTTTGTTAGATCAGGTGGAGTCAGTTTCTCATATATTACTCCATTGCCCTATATACGATGAAGAGAGACAGCACCTGTTGATACCCCTTCTCTCACATTTTAAACCTTTGGCAAATTATCTCACATATGCCGAGGAATGCCTGAATAAGTTTTTACTGGCTGATAATTACGAACCTGTCTCTTGCAATGTTGCTAAATATTGCTATCTGGTAATAAAAAAGCGCAGATTGTACTGTAACTCGAGCCACTAATGATGAAAATGACCGATCTGGTATTTTAGAAAATATGGCTGAAGAGTCTTTTGTTGTAAGATTCTGTGTTGTATTATTTTAGTCTATTTTGCTGGTCTTATGACTGTTTTAATAAATTTGTTGTTGTTGGCAATTTGTTGAGAGAAACTGAATTATTGGAAACCACCTACTCACAAATGGTGTTTGATAATCCTTGTTAGTGTGATTAGCTATGCCATCCGCTATTTTTCCCATAATAAATTGCATCCAAAGCTTATCATACCACAGGTCTAATGACGGGCCTGAGACTGATTTCCATCTAGCAGCTACAGTAATTCTAGCTGCAGCCAATAATAAAGAGATTGTTTATTTCATTTGTTTTGGGGGCGGAGACTCCGGCCATACTTCAAGTAATATTAATTCAGGACAGAAGGGTATTGCCAGTCAGTTATCTGTCTGATAGCCATTACTATGTCATCCCAGAATTTTTGGATACAGGGGCATTCCGACCAACAATGCCAGAATGTCCCGGGGAGGCCACAGCCTTTCTAGCAAAGTGGGCTGGTTGTTCTATTTATATTATTCAATCTTTGGGGTGTATAGTACCATCGAGTCTTCATTTTAAAAAACTGAAAATTAATAGTAAAAACTTTTGATTTGTTTGAGGGGGCTTGCCCACACCCTTTGCCAAAATGAGTCTGGGAGTCCTTTACCAAGATCTTCTTGCCATTTCTTTTGAAAAATGAATTGTTCTTCCTTAAGATTTCTAAGTAAGATTTGTTGTATGGAGGAAACCAGGCCCTTTGATTCACCATTGTAGTTTTGAATGAGTGTTTCAAACTCTAATAAATGTGTAAAGGATGTGCCTGTTCATTTGAGTTTCTCTATAATATCTCTAGCTTGGAGATATTTAAACCAATGGATCCGTATTTGCACTTTCCTTTCCAGTTGGTCTTTCTCCAGCACTTTCCCTTTCTGTGTCCAATCTATAGGCCAGGCTGTTCCTGCTCTAAACCACTGACATATGGTCTGATCATCCTTTCCCGAAGCTGACCAATCTTTGTTGGTCAAGATTGCAATTGGAGAATTTCGCTGTAGGAGGAGTTTTTTCAAACGATCCCAGATTTTCAAGGAGTTGTTTAAGAAACTATTGTCTTTTATTTGGGGAGGTCTGTTA
Source organism: Gekko gecko (assembly GCA_029375565.1). Classification (NCBI taxonomy): domain Eukaryota; kingdom Metazoa; phylum Chordata; class Lepidosauria; order Squamata; family Gekkonidae; genus Gekko; species Gekko gecko. The sequence continues at coordinate 98,054,007 of JAPDNY010000002.1, read as the reverse complement.
GCTGTGTTTGACCAGATAGTTTCTTGTAATGTCAGAGGAAGTGTAAAATTTTGTTCTATTTGAATCAATTTTTCATCTGAATCTTTATGTAGCATTTTTAATATTTGAGTGAGATTCGCAGCATTGTAGTAGGCATTGAGATCAGGAAGTCCTAGACCACCTTTATTTGGAGATCTACTTAGAAATTTCTTGCTTACCATAGTTTTTTTGTAAGCCCAGAAAAAACTGTTTAATGTGTTTTGCCATGTTTTAAAGGTTGCAGCCGTAATCTCTATTGGCAGAGTTCTGAATAAAAATGTAAATTTGGGTAAAATAAAAATCTTGGTTAGCTACAATCTGTCTGACATTGATAATTTCAGTTTATCCCATGCTTTCATTTGTGCAGTGACTTCTTTATATACTTTGCCAAAATTATGTGAGTGAAGCATCTTGAAATCAAGAGGTATAAAAACTCCCAAGTGTCGCCAGACAGTTGTGACTCAATTAAACTGGAAATTTATCTTGATTTCTTGGATATCTTTAGGGGTTAAATTTATTGAGTATATGTCTGATTTACTTTGGTTAACAGCCAACCCACAGATCTGCCTAAAGAGTTTTAATTTATTATGCAAAATGTTCAGAGAGTTAATTGGATCTGAGAGGTAGAGAACCAGGTCATCGTCATAGAGAGCTATTTTATGTTCATATTCTCCTATTTTTATTCCAGCTATATCTTTATTTTGTCTTATTGCCTCCACTAGTGATTCTATCACAATGGCAAAGAGCAGTGGAGAAAGCGGGCAACCCTGACGGGTTCCCCTATGTATATTAAAGTGCTTTGAAGTAATATCATTCACTCTGACTTGAGCTTTGGATGTTGCATAAAATGTTTTTAGAGCTGTCATAAATGGTTTGCCAATCCAATATGTTGCAGTAACTTTAGTAGATACTGAGGCTCAACGGAATCGGAGGCCTTTTCCATATCTAAGCTGAGGATTAAGGCTTCTTTTTGTTTTTTCTTACAGTAGTTAATCACATTCAATGTCCTCCGGATATTATCAGCTATATTTCTTTTAGGTATAAAGCCAGTATAGTCCCTTTTGACATAGCAATTATCTTTTTCAGCCGGTTAGCTAATACAGAGGTGAACATTTTGTAATCTTGGTTTAGCAAGGCTATGGGCCTATATGAGGATGGTTGAGATGGATCTTTGTTTTCTTTTGGGACAGGGATTAACATTGCTGAGGACCATGAGGGTGGCATCTTACCACTGGTCATGATATTATTGCAGACTTCTGTCAGAGGTTTAGCTAGGACCAAGCTGAAAGATTTATAGAATTCAGAGGTAAATCCATCATTCCCTGGAGCGGTATTGTTTTTCAACCCTTTAATCATGTCCCGTATTCCTTGTTCAGAAATTGGATTGTCTAGTATTTGTTTGTGATGTTCAGACAACCGTTGTGTCAGATTTGTGGAGGATATAAAGCTATGTATGTCATCAGGACTTGGGCTGGAGGATGAGTACAATTTGCTATAAAAAGAGACCAGAATATCCGCAATTGATCTAGGAGAATATTTTACTGTTCCCGCCTTATCTCTCATTTGAGTTATATTTGATCTTAATTTCTTATCCTTTACCTTCCATGCTAATAGTTTTAAAGATTTATGGGATTTCTGCCAATATTGTTGCTTAGTGTAAAGAAATTTTTTTTGGATTTGAGAGATCTCTGTTGATTCCAGTAACTTTCTTTCAGCTAATAACTTTTTATAAATTTTCGACTTCCAGTCTTTTTATGGTCTAGTTCCAGCTGTTTAATTTCTGCCACTGTTTCTGCTATGAACTTATTCTTTTCTTTTTTTAGATACGATGACAAAGCAATAATTTTGCCTCTGAGCATCAGCTTCATGGCATCCCAAATTATATGCGCAGCAACTTCTGGTGTTTTATTGAAATCAAAATATTCCTGAATTTCTTTATTATTTTTTTCTTTTGTAGCTTCCTTTATTAAAAGGAATTTATTAAATGACCATCTGTGTTCTACAGGCATTTTCTGTTTATTTCTTATTGAACAGTGCAGCCAAGCATGGTCTGTTAGTAATTTGGGTCCAATTTCTATTGATGTGATGTGGTCTAAGATAGATGGGGATGTTAGGATGAAATCAATTCTAGTATGTGTTTGATGTGGGACAGAGATGTATAATCTCCAATTGATAGGTTTTTTAACCTCCATACATCAAATAGTTGATATCGATCCAGTAGGTAAGCAAGCCTTGTTTTGGCATTATTGCCTGCCTTCTGACATGAGTTTTTATGAGATGACTTGTCCATTGCCTTATTTGATAAATAGTTCAAATCCCCACCCAGGGTTAAGTCTCCTTCCTGAAATAATCGTAGTTTTTTAAAGGTGTCCTCCAGAAATGATATTTGCATAGTGTTGGGCATACACTGATGCTAGTGTCATTTTTTTGGAACCCAATATTCCCTTGACAAAAAGGAAGCGCCCATTTTCATCAGAAATCATGTTTTCTAGAATGAATTTGATTTGTTTAGCAATCAAAATTGCCACCCCTCGAGCTTTGGACGAGCCCAGTGCTTGACACTGAAGATTAAACCAGTTTGTTTTAAAAAGAGGATTATCTTTGGATTTGGCATGTGTTTCCTGTATAAACACCATATGTGGTTTCAGCTGTTTTATGTGAGATATTACTCTGGCCCGTTTAATATTATTATTGAAACCCCTAATATTAACAGAGATTAGTTTAAGATCCTCAGACATAGTTGAAAGGTGAAGTAACTGTAAGGCTCCCAGAAAAATATATGACTTTGTTAAATCAACTCAGTTGTTGAATTAAGCTAGTCTTCCTTGCACAGTATTGTATTTGTGTCAGTAATATACTAAAAAGCTTTTTGTAACAATATATGGCAGTATTATGTACCCCCTTTGTGTATTGTTTAAAAAGAAAATACAAAACAGTCAGTAAGACCACTTGAAAATTCACCAGTTACACTCTAACAGAACCCACCCACTTAAATATTCTCTGCTGCAGTGGTACTGTCTAATTCCCTCCCTTTTTCTTCCCTTTTGTTTCCCTCTTCTTCTTTAAAAAATCTTTTAGTATTGTTTTTATTATTTTTTAATTTTTATTATTTCCCCCCGTTTTTAACTACTAATTCTATACAACTCTAGCTTCTCCCTTTTGCCTCCCTCCACCCTATCCCAGTCCTTACTAACTTGAGACTCTTTTATTTCTTATTTTTCTTTGTTTTGTTTTAATTACTATGACTTTAAACTTCTTCTTTTTTTGATATAACTCTCCTAAAAAGGAGAGAATTTTATTCTTTTTATAGGAAAAGGATAGGGTAGACAGATGGAGAAAGAGAAAAGATGGAGTGAAGTTTTTTCTGTTAAAAAAGGTTAGTTTTAGTTAGTAATCAATACCGTTTTTGGCATCCATCACGGTTAGAAGATCTTCTTTTTAACTTTGCAAAGTCCAAAATCACTCTGTTAGTACAGTTAGTGAAGTCCATTGGGGTTAGTTATTAAACAGCTCCTTTCAGATGTTACACGAACAGTTAGTTCTCAAGGTGTCTTCTTTTTAAGTCTCTTCCAATTATGGATTGAGTCCTTTTTAACCTTGATGCCTTCCATTCCGTCACCTCCTTCCCCTGGGCTGCTGTCTTCTTCACTGCTTGTATTAATCCAAATTTTGAGTGCTGCGTCTTCATCCATGCTGGTGTGTCTCTTCAAAAGCTTTTGTGTTTTACAGATGTAATCCATCTTCTCTCTTTTCTCTTTTTCCTTATACTTCTGGCGTTCAAATTTCCTGGGCTCCATAAACACTACACAAGAGATTAGATCTCTGATATGTTGCCTGCTATGCTCAACAACCCCTTCTACTGGCAGATTATTTTTCTTTATAAAAGCGGAATAGGCTTTGGGAGCCATGTCCACCTCTTCTTTTAATTCTTTCGCTTCACTGCCAGTTAGGGGTGCCAAGACATTCGTCAAGGTAAATCCGAGATCTTCTTTCTCTTCTTCTTTTACGCCCTGGAAACTTAGAGTCAGATTCGATTTCTGCGCGATTTCCGCCATCTTCCTTGTTGTTTCCGATATTTGTTTCTGTCGACTGATGAGAACACTTTCCACTTTAAGCAAAGTTTTGTTAATTTTCTGCATTTACTCCAGCAGGGGGCACAGTATCTCATTTCCCGTTTGATTGACAGCAAGCTCTAGGGGGGGGCTACCCGGACCGGAAGTCCCTCCCCTCTTCTCTTCCGGTATCTGCAGAACTTTTTCCAAAGTCAACATTTTCTTTTTTTGTTAACTTTTCCCAAGTTCGTGCTGCATCCCCCAGGAAGCTAATCGGGTCGCAATCTTCCGTGAAACCCCAACGGTACTTTCACCAACACTTTTTTCTCTCTACCCCCCCCTCGCGCTCCCTTTGTAGATCTCGCTTCTCAAAGGGGGTGGGGACTCCTCCCTCCTCCCATACGCTTATACGCTTGCGGGGGGGTTCCAAATTACACTTCAGAATAGATCTTCAACTCACGATTCGATGCCACTTCTTCTTTTTATGTTAAATCATAGCGCTGTCTTCACTCCTGGAAGTCGGTGGCGCTGCTAAGTCCCATTACGGGCATGACGCAGCGGGGCCGATTGGGGCGGGGAGAAAGCCTCAATTTCCTGGCTATCTGCCGGCAAAGAGGCTACTCCCCAAGCGCCCCGGTTCAGAGCCTTTGCCTAAGGCTCACTAGGGTCTTTCGCACATGCGAAGACCCCCCCTGACTGTGCATGGGCTAACCACCTCCGGGAGCGTCTCAAAAGGTGGCCGCCATTCACAACGCCGAAACCGAAACCCCACTATGACTTTAAACTTCTGACCTCCCTCCCCCTCCCTTTCCCACCCCTTACTAATTTCACTCTATTTATTTTCTTACTATTTATTAATTTATTTTTGTTGTTTAATTACTCTAAGTAGATTCCTCTATCCCCCCTTATCCTTCCTCCTCCCTTCCCCACCCCAAACTAACTCAGAATTAAAGACTAATTGAAAGATGTCCTGGCTCAAGACCCAAAAAGAAAACCAGACCTGAGGTGAGTCTAGGCTGGTTAGTCAGGGACTATACTAAAATGGTCCTGACTCTGGGTGACAGAGTTCACAACACTAAAGGGCTAAAATCCTGTTTCCCCCCCCTCCCCCTCCCCCACTCCTCTGTATTAGGGATCACAGATCATACATGTAACTTTGTTTAAAAGGTGAAGCCTCAATACAATTTTCACAGAACACTAAGATTGCCCTGAAAGAAAGAAAGAAATGCTTAGGCAACAAAAATAACATTTTAAGCTGAGGTACTTCAACACTTTGCAAAAATTTACAGGTCAGCTTCCCAGCCTGCTTAGAAGATTTGAGGTTTCTTGGCAGTTTCTCAATTCTTTATGTTGGTGTAACTCTGACTGGGATTTTGCTGTCCTTGTCTAGATGTTTCCGGTTTTGTGATTTATTACTGAAGTCCATTTCATCTTCTAATTTTAAAGCTCTTAGCAGACCCAAGACGGAATCCTCATCATTTGCAAAGTAACTCTTGCCCTGTCAATTGACCTGTAGCTTTCCTGTCTGAGTCCATTTGTAGTGAATGTTTTCCTCTCAGAGCTTCATTGTAACTGCCTTTAAAGATCTCCTTACTTGTAATACTTCCTTTAGAACATCTTAGAAGACAGGGATTTTGTTGTTCTGACACAAGAAGTTACCTCTGGCTCTTGCAGTCTCTAAGATTTTCTGTTGGACCCTTGTGTCGGCAAAGGTTGCTATGATGTCTCTTGAGTACTTGCGATTTGGATTAATGGAGCTTCCCAGTCTGTAGGCATTAGTTAAAACCGGCATGATTCCTTCTTCCAGCTCCAATTCAGCAGCCAGCCAGCAACCCAGGAAGGTAATTAGATCTTGTGAGTTCTCCCAGCCTTCCTCAAAGCCACGGAGCTTTATGTTAAACTGCCTGGAGGACTGATCAAGCGTGACTAAATTATCTTGCATTTGTTCTACCTCTTGTAAACTGCGTGTCTCATTCTGAACTGTTAGCCCCGCCTCCGTTGCTGTCTCGGCAGTTGCTGAGACCTTGGAGAGAGATATTTTTATTTCTGATAGTTGTTCTGTTAGGGGCTGAATCACTTGTGAAATTTTTTCTAACAGCCCATTCTCTAAAGTGTGCAGAGAGGTTATCAGTTCTTTTTTTGCTAAACTAAGATCCTGCTGAGTGACTCCCTGAGTCCTGGCCGCCATTTTATCTGTTCGTTGACTAATGATTTCTAACGATCTCGTGCTGCTTGCTTGGGATAAAAAGGTTTGTAGTGAATTAGACAAACTTTGAAGCTGTTTTGATTTATGTTCACCTTATTTGCCCATAATCTGGATTCCTTTAATTGCGTGTTTAGGCTTGTACCGGAGCAATTATGAGGGGAGGGGGCAGGAGCTTCGGAATTAGGCGTCCATCCCCCATGACGCCACGCCCCCATTTTTCAGCATAGTTGCTGGCGCCTCTTCTCACTCCCTCAAGTTTCAAAAAGATTGGACCAGGGGGTCCAATTCTGTGGGCCCCAGAAGGAGGTGCCCCTATCTTCAATTGTTTCCAATAAAGAGGAAAATTGCCTTCTCAGTTCACTTTTGAGCTGACTGAAAAATCTCTGAGCTGCCGGCTAAAATTATGTAAATCAGCACCCCCTAGTGCAGCTTAGAGGGAACTCTGGTTGTATGAACTGAGGGCCCACTGATTAAACTGGTAGATTAGATCAGAGATAACGATTCACATGAAAGATAATTAGATTGTGTGTTATAAAAAAAAGATACACTGACTATCCAGTTCCAGTAACATAGTGGCATCTTTTCTTTCTTTCTTTTTTTGCCATCAACCCTGTATGCTTTTCAAGGCAAGAGATATCCAGAAGTAGTTTTCCATTGGTAAGTGGGTGACAAGGTGGCTGTAATGTACTGGGTTCAAGACGTATAGTCGAGTGATTTCAGCTCATAGATATTTATTCAAAGGCAAAACTGAGACAAGGAAGCAGGACTCGAGGGCCTGCTTATATGCCGGTTCTTACACACCCCCAACACCAGTGATTGGTTTATTTACAGTGACCACATAACCATTGATCCTTACTAGGATAGGTGCCTAGAAGCACTGATAGGTGCTTCTAGGAACCTCTGTGACCATTGTTCAAGGTCACGAAGCTCCATGTGTTCGCTAGACCACGTGTGCAACTGACTGCGTGTGTGGTCCTTTGTTAGGACATAACAGTGGCAAATGACGTTCAGTGTTGCTAAGTGTAAGGTGATGCATATTGGGGCAAAAAAATTTCAAACTTCAAATATAGGCTAATGGGGTCCGAAGCTGCTGAGACTGAGAAGTGAAAAGATCTTGGGGTCTTAATGGATAGCTCAATGAAAGTGTCAATGAAAGTGTCAACCCAGTGTGCTGCAGCTGTGACAAAGGCAAACTCTATATTAGGGAGTATTAGGAAAAGGACTGAGAATAAAATGGCCAATATTATAATGCCCTTGCATGGATCTGCATTGCAGCTTCATTTGGAATACTGTGTACAGTATTCTGGTCACCATATTTCCAAAAGGACATTGCAGAGCTGGAACAAATATAGAGGAAGGCAACCAAGATGAGGAAAGGCTGAAGAGTTTAGGACTTTTCAATTTAGAAAATAAATTACTAAAGGGGGACATGATAGAGGCTAATAAAATTATGCATGGGATTCAGAGAGTTGACAAAGAGAAATGTTTCTCCCTCTCCCAAAGTACCAGAACTCGAAGGCATCCAATGAGACTGATGGGCAGTAGGTTCAGGAAAGACAAAAGGAAATGCTACTTTACACAGAGAGTGATTAAAATGTGGAATTTGCTACCAGAGGATGTAGTGAGGTGAGTCACAAGCAGCTGATTGAGTAATGACCCTCTCCCCACCCTGAGGAGATGCATAATTGAGAAACAATGGGTCTCCCAAGATAAGTTTGGATTAACCTCTTTGCATGCCCAGCCTCACTTTCTCCGTGCCCGTTTACCCCAATTTAGCAACACTTAAAACTATTCATACAAACCTGGTAGTTTTCCTGTCCAGTACTCAAAGGGCCATCAAGAAACATTAACACCTTTAGTTCATCAGGCAAGCCCATCAAGGTTTTGTCCAAATCATTGTTCATCTCCAGAAAAGCAATCAAGTCATTGTTTGGGGGGTAAACACATCAGCATAGTCCCAGGAAACATTTTTCCTATATCAAGCACACCTAGATACCAGTCCATTGTGTGTGTTCTCAATGTCAGCCTCATATCTCTATTTGTGTGTGGGTCTCCTTTCTTGCTCCATGAAATGCTGGTCATTTCACAGATGCCTCTGTGGACCTCACTTTCCAAGATAGCTATCTCTTCTCCAATATCACTTTCTCCCACCTCCTCATTTTCCTCATAGCTAGTTTGTGTGTTTTAGTGTATTTGTGTGTATGTTTTGCCTTTTATTCTTTTTCAATAAAACCTTTCCAGGTGAACAGGCTGCTGTATGACAGAGTGTTGGACTAGATGGGCCATTGGCCTGATTCAACATTGGCTTCTCTTATGTTCTAACATCTGCCTGGTTTATTTTGAGAGTTCTCTAAGGGAAAGTTCTCTGCAAAAATTGGTGAAGATCCAATTTCGCTCTGTGTCTTTGAAGCTAATTACCCCAATTAAATAGGAAACTGCCTCTTTGGGTAACAAGACTGGCAGCAGCTCTTCAGAGTCTGAGGCAGAGGTCTTTCATATCACCTTTTTTTTTTTTTTGGTCCTTTTAACTGACGATGCTGGGGATTGAACCTAGGGCCTTCTGCATAGTCTATGATGATGACAATGACATTTCATAGTTGCTGTGCAATGAAGCAAAAGTGCCATTTTCTTCTTATTCAGAGTGGTTTAACAAAATCTGCATTGAACTCCACTGTTTGCCCTTGAGTATACCTGGTTCAAAAAACAGTTGAACTGCAATTCCCTCTCAACTGGAAGGCTTTTTGAAGAAATTTATCTCAAGATCCTAACCTTAGGATTCCCTTATTCTATCTTCAGTTATCTTTTGCATACTGTAATGTGAATGCGACAAAAAAGGGGAGAAATATAAAGATGCCTAGCCAACAAGCTACACAGAATACACTAAGACAGGGACAGCCCTTTCATTTGACAAGTCAATAAATGAGCAGTTGGGCAACATGGAATAAACATGGGGGGAAATGTGGAAAAACATCAAATATTTTCCTTCAGAAGTTATATGGTATCAGTCAAAAAGGATTTACACAATATCCCTCTGCAGACCAACAGGATAAAACCCCAAAGCCCAATTATCCCATCAAATCTGATTTCTTATCCTTAAACCCCAAGCCCAAACCTTTTAATCAACATATATCATGAACTATGTTATAAGATCTGCTGTCATGTGGGGGGGGGGTTCATGATGATCACAGTCTAATATACTGGGTCTAATATACTAAATAAAGATTGTGTGTTTTATAATGTTGTAAGCTGCTTTATGGCTGGGAGGGTGGGTAGAAATTTGAAAAATAAATATAATAAATAAAAGAAATCCCATAACTTTATGCTGAGGTATTGCCACGATGGATGCTTTATATCTGCTTTTATACTGTGCCAGCCTTAGTGATGGTAATACAGAAATCTTGAGTTTGTTTAGAAGTGAAAAATATTTGCTGTTCTTTTGCTGCTTGTTTTTTTACTACCTGCACCTACTTACAGCACCCTCTGCTAGAGAGGAGGAAGAGGGCCATTAGCCTTTGTTGTGAGCCCCCTATCTAAAATCTGCCACCCCCTTGTTCAGTTAAGGGGACCTTTATAATGTTTTGCCTTGGTTTTAGTGAGAAATTTCATATTGACTTGAATGGAATTAGAAATATTTAGAAATTTCACATTTTGAAAATTGCTGATCCAAAGGGCCGCAGTTCAAATTGTTGATGCTAGTGCACATCACTAATAGCTTAAATTAAGTAATAGTGGCTACCCCCAGTCCATGTCAGAGTTGCTGCGGTGGCCAGCCCACAGTGAAAAGTAAGGGAGTGCAAGTATCAAATGAACACTTAAGTCCAAACAGCTTAGTGTAAAACTATTTACATTTATTTACACCAGCCTTCACCACAGAAATTGGACACAGTGACAAAATGCTCAGCAGACACCAGGTTCCCATCAAGGGTAAAACTGTAGAGTATGACTGCATATATACATCAACTGACCAATCAGATTACAGTGCTGAGTCACAGTGAGTAGGTTAATTAGTGTTACACAGAACTGCACTAAACCAGTCAGAGCCAGCCAGATAGACACTCTGAGCTGTCAGCTCCTGTCAAGTAGATCAAACTCATCTACAGCCAGACTTACATGAATACAGTATTGTTGACAGTCCAATGGTCAACCCAAATGCATGGTCCAAACTATCAAACAGATGTTCAACAAATTTGATAGTTCAGATCTTGATTTAGCTTTACTCAGTCTCAGAAACCGTCTTATTCCAGATGGTGAATAGGACTCTGGCATGCACAACTTCCTGCTGGGAAGGCTTTTACGCAGCACTGCCAGCTACATTAGCAACATTGAAACCCAGATTACTGATTGATGTTTGCCAGAAATTAATGAACCTCCAGTGTTGACAAGACAACTACTACAATAAATGGGCTGTGCCTTTTGCCCACTTACAAGAGGGGGAGCATATGCAAATACAGACCCATGTATCTGCATCAATAACAGGAGCAATGGCTGAACCACTTTCTTGTACAGTGGAAACACCAAGCAGAAATGTGTATCGCAGGAATAGGAGGCATCTGAGAAAAGATTGTTCCCAGTGCCTGCAGAACTCGTTGCTTTGAATTCCCAGCTTTCATTTTAAACAAGTACATCTCTAAGGATAATTCCTTGTGGAGATGTGGGGGAGGGGGAGTATATCTCCACAACAAGAGAGACTGGAGAGTTACTTTAAAAAAAAAAAAGCTGGGGACTCAGGGGCCCTGATGCATATTTTAGTATAACTGTATATCAATATAATGCTATTAAATCACTGGGTGTTGGTTTTTTTTTTCTAAACACTACCAGGGAAACCTGATATGTGGAATCCCAGTTGCTACTGTACTGTATTAGTAGCTGCAGAAAACAGCTGAAAAACACCAAGGAAAGACCCTCAAAGATAAAATGCACTTGAAATGTCTGAGTATAAGATATATTAAGTGTTTAAATTACAAATAAACTTCTATAATGAGTTGGTGGTCCACAACCCACAACAAATACAATGTTCCCAAATATAATCATATGTGCTCATGGCATATCATACATCAGTACTGAGATACAAATAATATAACCGTTTGTGCTCAGAGGTGCTGATAACAAGGTATGCACGTAAATTCACCTTGTCAGTTCTCCTTGCTTAAATGCAATAGAAGTGTCCAAAGACCTCCTGCAGTCATAAATCAAGCAGAGGATGACCAGTGAAAAATCCCCTATAGCTGAACTCCTTTCCTAGGTATATAAAAAGTAAAGGTAAAAGCCAGTCGAAGCCAACTCTAGTGGGCAGTGCTCATCTCCATTTCCAAGCCGAAGAGCCAGCGCTGTCAGAAGACATTTCTGTGGTCATATGGCCAGCATGATATTACTTATTGTTCCATTATTCAACTGCTTATCCAGAAGAAGAGAAATTGAAATGTCCTAGGTATATAGACGTTTCAATTTCTCTTCTTCTGGATAAGCAGCTGCATAATGGAACAGTAAGTAATAATATAACATAGAATCTATTCAATATCTCCAATATTCAAGAAAATTTCAAAGAGAATTACATAGACTACCAGTTCTTTTAGCTATACTGAATCCCAGGGTTCTCACAAACAGTAGCAGCAGCATCCCACATAAAAGTACCCTATCATAGAATCATAGAATCATAGAATGTCATCCAGTCCAACCCCCTGCACTCTGCAGGAACACAGCCGAAACCCCTACATACCTACAACATACCCAAAAGATGGTTGTCCAGTGTCCTCTTGAAAACGTCCAGTGAAGGAGCATCCACCACCTCCCGAGGCAGTCTGTTCCACTGCTCAACCACTCTTACAGTCAGGAAGTTTCTCCTGATATTAAGCCGGTAACGACTCCCTTGTAATTTCCACCCATTAGATCTAGTCTTGCAATCCGGAGCAAGAGAGAATAGATCCACTCCATCTTCTACATGACAGCCCTTCAAATACTTGAAGACTGCAATCATGTCCCCTCTAAACCTTCTCTTTCCCAGGCTAAACATACCCAACTCCCTCAGCCTTTCCTCATAAGACTTGGACTCCAACTCTCTCACCATCCTGGTCGCCCTCCTCTGGACCCGCTCGAGTTTGTCAACATCTTTCCGAAAATGTGGTGCCCAAAACTGGACACAGTACTCCAGGTGGGGCCTGACCATAGCAGAATACAGCGGAACTACCACCTCCCGTGATCTGGACACAATGCTTCTGCTAATGCATCCTAAGATTGCATTAGCTTTCTTCACAGCCGCATCACACTGCAGGCTCATGTTTAACTTGTGATCAACCATAACACCTATATCCCTTTCAGATGTGCTGCTGTCAAGCCAAGTCCCTCCCATTCTATATCTGTGCCTTTGATTTTTTGTACCTAAGTGTAGGACTTTGCACTTATCTCTATTGAAATAATATTCTGTTCATATTATTATGAATAATTCTGTTCATAATAATATGGCTTGTGCTTTTCAATATGTCTATTTGGTTAACAATATCAAACACATTATATATAAAAATTGTCATGTAGTCTCACATCTGCCTGGTTGTAACAAGCCTCCAGATACTGGCTTCAGGAGGAACTGCAATTTGAGGAACATTTTAGTGAGATCAGACATTTCAGTAAATAAGAGGGAAAGGGGTCTGAGGGAGAGGCTCCAAACTCAGAGGGTAGCTGATGGAGCCTCTCCCCAAGACACCCACTAAGTTTCAAGAACATTGGACCAGGGGTCCAATTCTATGGTCCTCCAAACAGGTTGCCCCCATTCCCTCCATTGTTCTCTATGGTGGGAAAAAAACTTACTTTTTCCCACCATAGAGAACAATGGAGGGAATGGGGGCAACCTGTTTGGGAGCCCATAGAATTGGCCCCCTGGTCCAATGTTCTTGAAACCTAGTGGTTATCTTGGGGAGAGGCTCCATCACCTACCCTGTGAGTTTGGAGCCTCTCCCTCAAACCCCTCCCCTCCAGCCCCCAGAACATACCCTATGTTTTCGCCATTGACTTCAATGGCCCATAGGATATAATGGGGCCGAATTACAGCCAAATTTCTTTCATTCCCTCCTTTCCTTCTCTCCTTTTCCTCTTTCTCCTCCTTCTTCTCTTCTCTTCTCTTCTTCTTCTCTTCTCTTCTCTCTTCTCTTCTCTTCTCTCTCTCTTCTTTCTTCTCTTCTCTTCTCTTCTCTCTCTCTTTCTTTCCCACCTTCTTCTCTTCTCTTTTTTCCTCCTTTCCCTGTTTCTCCCCTTCTCCCCTCTCTTTCCTTCCCTCCTCATTTCCTTCTCTTTCTTTCCCTCTTTCCTTCCTTCTCTCCTTCTCTCTACTCTCTCTCTTTCCTCTTTCTGTGGCCCAACTCTAATGAGAAGGAGTTTAAACTTTAAACCCCTTCTTTCTTAGCTCCCCCACCCAGGCCAGCTTTTGAAGATGCCTCCCCCCTTTTGCTTCCCCTTCTGACATCACTTCCGGTGATGTCAGGGGGCATGGCATACCATATGCTAATGAGCTCCTGCAGCTCTTTTTCTACGAAAAGACCCCTGGGTAGAAACAAATTAGATATGAAAGCCTGGCATTTGCAGTGGGAGAAGAAGAAAGAAACGGGAGCAGAAAAACTTGCTGGCTGGACAACATATTCACATAGATATACAGTCAATAGAACTTCCTGCTACGGAACACTGAGATGATTCAGCTTTTATGTCAAATGAATAGAAAGGGATGGAACGTGACAACAATCCAAGAAGTCAAATGAATAAAGACAGGGACAATAGTAGATTTTTTAAAAAAATAGCCATGTCTCTTATTTGTTTTATTGTTTATTAAGACATTTATATCCTGCACAACAATAGAAGAATTTTAGATTTTCAATATATTTAAAACTGATTATCTCCTATTTTAATTAACAAGCATCATAAAAACAAATTTTGTAAAAACCGCCCATATTATATTGTGGTTCCATCACTTTTATTGCCCCATGTTTTCAAATTAATTCATATTATTAAATTTTCAAATATTGTGCTCTGAATTTTCCATCAAATAACATTAACTGGCAGTGCTCCAGTTAATACAATTAGGGAGGAATGTTAAGTAGCAATATTTGCTGGAAGATGTAATTATATAGCCAGCACCCAGCAGGAAACAGTATCTTTGGATGACTCTACCCTGTAATCTTTGTTTTGTTGCCTAAAAAACAAACAAAAAAAGGAAATTAATTTGAAAAGCAAAATTCTTAATTTCCCATCTCTCTCTCCTTATGTTCATATGTGCCATCAAGTTACAACTAACTTATGGCAACCCCAGCAAGGAACTTTGAAGGTTAGTGAGAAGCAGATGTTGTTTACCATTGCCTTCCACTGTAGAGCCTTCCTTGGTGGTCTCCCATCAAAATATTGACCCTGCTTATGAGGTTCCCAGGCCTTCACTGGGGTAGAGGAATCCCCCACCCACAGCAGACACTCCCCACCACTCAGCTGGCTGGAGGGGGAATGGTGCCAAAATGGGGGGGGGGGGTGTCAACAGCATCCTTATATGCTGATGTCACTTCCAGTAGGGATGTTTCTAAAATTCTTCTCCTCCAATTTTTTCCTGGTTCTTAGGATTTCAAATTGCCTGGTCTAGTTTCTGAAGCAGAACATTTTGTTTCTAAGTGCTGTGCCCATTTATTGCAGGTTTCCTGTTAATTCCTTCATGCTTTTTCCTTTCATATTCATTTATGATGTGAAAAATGCACCTTGATAAAACTACAACATGAGTAATTTCGATGTATTCAAACCTATGGTTGAATCAGAATTCTTTTGGTGTCAAGTTTTATTAATTCATAGCTGCACTTATATGCATTGTTGAAACACCAGAAAGACCATCTTGATGAAATCATTTATATTGATCAATATTGTTTTTTTTGCTGTGATTTATCTACAGACAAAAGGAGCTGCGGTGGCTCAAGTGGTTAAGACACTGAACTGCAGGCTGTGGAAGGTCAGTAATTCAGCAGTTCGAGACCCGGGTGCCGCAAGACGGAGTGAGCTCCCGTCTCTAGTTCCAGCTCCTGCCAACCTAGCAGTTCGAAAGCAAGAAATTGCAAGTAGATAAATAGGTACCACTTCGGTGGGAAGGTAACAGCGTTCCGTGCGCCTTGGTGTTTAGTCATGCCGGCCACATGACCACGGAAACGTCTTCGGACAGCGCTGGCTCTTCGGCTTTGAAACGGAGATGAGCACCGCAACCCTAGAGTCGGATTCGACTGGCTTTCGAGCAAGGGAACCTTTACCTTTACCTTTATCTACAGACAAAACATATTAGGTATAATGGGATAGGGAGTTGCAAATTCAATGAAGGAACTCAAAGCCATGGCAAACTGTATACACTTCAATTCCAGCATTTAGAATTAAGAGAGTAGAATGCAGTGCTTAACTTCTAGTCAAGTTTAAGGGTAGAAACCTGTAGTTAAAAAGGCACAGAACTAAAAGCAGAAGTAAACAAGGGGAGAGGGTAACATCTTCTCTTGAACAGAACTCAAGGCTCGGTTTTTATCTCACTCTGTCTCCAAGTCACTCAGAGCAATATACATAGTTTTACCTCCCTCCATTTTATTCTCATAACAACCTTTTGAACCAGATTAGGCAGAGAGAGAAAAAGAGAGCAACTAATGATCGTGAAGCAAACCTCATGATTGAAAGGGGTTTTGCTCACTGAGGATGGGCAAGCAGTTGCCATGTGTCACTGGAATCACTGGAAACTGTCAGACATAGGTTTGCCTTTTCCTTTGTACTCTGTACCTGTGATATTACCAACCTGCCTATTGTAATCAGCACCCCCATTCCCTTCCCCCTGCTTTCACCAGCTATGGCAAATGCATCCAGCTGTCTGCTTATCACTCACCCTCACTGACATTCCTGGTGGGAGGGAGAGAACCTGTGGGAGGGAGAGCAACTATGCGAATGCTTGTAGACTAGGGAGGCATCGCTGGTAATGATTTTCCCAAGCAGCACCTCGGGAACTTTCACGAGAGTGTCCTTGAAGTTGATAAGACTCTTGAATGGCTAGATGAACCATTGTATTCATCTGGGTTCTTAGAATTGCTTATACTTATGAATGTGTGACATAAGTGTGGAATGTGGGGTTTAGCTATACAACGGGTCCCCACCTTTTGCTCCCCAGTCCTGACAAAGAAGTCACCTTTATAGAATCTCAAAACTCCTCAATAAACTTTCACAAAAGAAAGACTGTGTGGAGTGTGAGCTGACTGGGAACCTGACAGATTGTCAGGACTCCTCACTCCTACCTGACACCCCATGACCACAATGGGGAACAGAGATGAAGACACTGGATCAGGGACCAGTCCTGGATCCGAACCTGAGCTGTCTGGCCCTGACCCCCATAGATAGAGAAAGAGAAAAAGATAGAGAAATCTATCGGAAAATGCCCAAAGAAGCAGGTGTTCTTCCAGCCCCCCGATTGTTGGGATGATCCGGCCTGGTTGGGGGGGTACTCCTGGATTCTGTGGTGCTTGAGGGTGTGTTGAACAAGAACAACACAGGGGGTGAGAACCGAGGATCGAGGGGCAGAGGTTCCCCCCCCCTGGTGGACCGGGAACAACTTCTGAAGAAGGGGCTCTGCCTCCAGTGTAGGAAGCCTGGTCACTTTGCTGCTGACTGTCCCTGGGTCAAGTTCAACTACCCTGGGCGGTGGGATGACTGAATAGAGGAGCTGTGAGAGAAAAAGGGGAAGCCTCCAGGACAGAGATTGAAGTCCCCCCGTGCTCTACAGGCTGCTGAGTTTTTGTCATCCAAGACAACTTCCTCCAAGAATGGAGATGAGCCTCAGATGCAGGGAAAAGGCCAGGACCTGCTGTGAAGGGTGCCAGCCAGCAGGTCCCAGAGTCCCTGGCACATGAATCAGTGAGAAATGGTAATTCTTTATTTTATGTGACTGTGACATTGCTAAACCCCCAAGCCAAGACCCAAATCTGGGTGAGGGCATTAATTGACTCGGGGTGCTCTCGAGACCTCGTCAGCCCAACATTAGTGACTGGGTTGGGGTCTGACGTCCATGAATTGGGGGAACCTGTAGTGTTCAACCAAATGAACAGGACTACTATGCAGTCATGCAAATTCAAGACTGTGGAACTGGCCGTGGGGGTATCAGGGTATTAGGAGCAAAGGGCGTTCATAGTGCACCCTACGACCCAGTTCCCCATGGTGTTGGGCAACCCCTGGCTGGTGGCACATGACCCTTACGTCATAAAGGGATATTGACATTTTTAGACCCCAGGTGCAAGGAACACCAATGGGACCCATAATGGAGGGAAGAGCTCTGCCTGACCCCCACATGAGTGTGCCTAGCCTGAGAGGAATTAAATGCTATTCCCCAGAAGTACCGTGACTTGGGGAGGGTGTTCGAGGAGAGGGAAGCTGACGAACTATCTCCCCGCTGAAAGACTGACTGTGCTATTGAGATATTGCCAGGGCACAAAATGCCCAAAGGAAAGCTTTATGCAATGAATCCCTTGGAGAGGGAGGAACTTCGATGGTTTATTGATAAGAACTTAGAATGGGGTTTCTTCAGACCCGCTACTTCCCCCTTTGCTGCCCCCATACTCTTTTGGAAAAAGAAGGATGGGGGCCTGAGACTGTGCATGGATTACAGGGGCTTAAATGCAGTGTCTATGCTGAATGCCTACCCCTTGCCGCTGATAAAGGATTTGCTAGCAGAGGCGGCCAAGGGAAAGATTTTTACAAAGCTGGATCTTTGGGATATGTATTTTACAGTATGCATCCGAGAGGGGGATGAGCATAAAATTGCCTTCAACACCTCTCTGGGACAGTTCGAATACCTGGTGATGCCATTTGGTTTGGCTAAATGGACTAAAGGACTAAAATGGCACCACATCCCCATGGCAGACTCAGGGATGTAGTATCCTCTAATTTGCCCCTCAGTAAGCTTTGTGAGGGAGCTGCGGTGGCTCAAGTGGTTAAGACGCTGAACTGCAGGCTGTTGAAGATCAGTAGTTCAGCAGTTCGAGACCCGGGTGCCGCATGACAGGGTGAGCTCCTGTCTCTAGTTCCAGCTCCTGCCAACCTAGCAGTTTGAAAGCTAGAAATTGCAAGTAGATAAATAGGTACCACTTCGGTGGGAAGGTAACAGCGTTCCGTGCACCTTGGTGTTTAGTCATGCCGGCCACATGACCACGGAAACGTCTTCGGACAGCGCTGGCTCTTCGGCTTTGAAACGGAGATGAGCACCGCAACCCTAGAGTCGGATTCGACTGGCTTTCGAGCAAGGGAACCTTTACCTTTACCTAAGCTTTGTGAGAGTTGAACTTGCACCTCCCAGTCAAGCCACCTAATCAGTGTACAACACTATTTTACCAAGCAATCTGTCAAGATAAACAACAAAAAGGAAAAAAAATCCAAGGCACATGGCCCAACATTCTTGTTAACTGAGTCCTATGATGTTCATCAACACATAATTCAGTGGCTCAATTGAAGGGGGGGGGGGCATACTAGTCTTTTCAGAAGTGCAGTTTTAAGGGCCTTTCCCAAAGATTAGCACGTAACATGAATCTGCCTTACAGTGAGTTAGAAAATTATTCAGGATGGTGAAAATCAAGGATGACTGTGAAGAGCTCCAGGAGGTTCTCCACAAATTGGGCACAACAATATGGCAAATGAAGTTAAGTACTGGTAATTGTAAGGTGATGTGCATTGTAATATAAAATCCCATCTTCAAATATAGGCTAATGGGATCTGAAGTTGTTAAGAGTGAGAGGGAAAAAGATCTTGAGGTTATAGTAGATTGCTCAATGAAAATATCACTCCAGGGTGCTACAGAA
This sequence comes from Gekko gecko, assembly GCA_029375565.1. Lineage (NCBI taxonomy): Eukaryota > Metazoa > Chordata > Lepidosauria > Squamata > Gekkonidae > Gekko > Gekko gecko. The sequence continues at coordinate 98,034,910 of JAPDNY010000002.1, read as the reverse complement.
GTGAAAAAGGCAACCTCTATGTTGCAGATTATTAGGAAAGGGGTTGAAAATAAAACGGCTGATATTATAATGTGCAGCCTCATATGATCAATGGTGCAGCCTCATGAAATACTGTGTGCAGTTCTAGTCATCATATCTCAGAAAGGATATTGCAGAGCTGGAAAAAAATAAGGCAACAAAGATGAAGAGTTTGGGACTTTTCAGTTTAAAAAAGAGATGACTAAGGGGGAACATGCTAGAGGTTTATAAAATTATGCATGGGGTGGAGATAAAGAACCTTTTCTCCCTCTCCCAAAACACTAGAACTTGAGGGCATCCAATGAAGCTGATAGGCAGTAGATTTGAGATGTACAAAAGGAAACACATTTTAACACAGCGAGTGATTAAAATGTGAGATTCGCTGCCATAAGATGTAGTGATGGCCATAAGCATAGATGGCTTTAAAAGGAGACTAGACAGATTCATGGAAGATAGGTCTATCAGTGGCATACACTAACCATGGTGATTACAAGGAATTTCCACATTCAGGGGCAGTGAACTTCTAGATCCCAGTGCCAGGAGGCAACATCCGCAGAAGGCCTTGGCTTCTATGCCCTGTTGTTGGACCTCCAGAAGAAATCATTGGCTACTGTGTGAAACAGGATGCTGGACTAAATGATCTAGCAGAGTTCTTATGCTCTAATGAGTCAGATTGTTGGTCTACCCAGGTCAGTATCTTCAACTCTGACTGGTAGCTGTTCTGCAGGATTTCCCTAAGAGTATTTTCTCATCACTTACTACCTAATCCTTTAAACTCAAGATTGAACCTATTGAACCTGGGACCTTCTGCATGTTCCCAGAATTTAAATATGCAATGGAAGTGGGGCACTGACTGTTTAGAGAAAAATAAGTACGTTTATCAAAGAAGAACAAGCTTTGATAGACCTACTTCTTTTTCTTTAAACAGTCAGTGCTCTGTTTCCTTTGCATATTTAAACTCTGCCAACATGGTTATGGGCCCAGTATGCTTCCGCTGCAAAAGAAGAGACTGCAAAATGGCTGCTTCCAGCACATTTCAGCACTGATACCTACTAGATAGGTTGACAGACAGCAATTATCTTGTTAGAAGGAGAGAGTGAAGAGCCATTTACTTGAGATGAAACTCTGGCACATTATTACAGATTCCCAGCCAGGAGTCTGTAATAATTGAAATAGTGATTTCTAGTGGAAACAAGTACATCTTACTTTTATTAATGATTTCTCTAAATATACAGTTACCTACTTGATCAGGGAGAAGAATGAAGTATTCAAGAAACTGAAAGCACATGCTGCAATGGCTAGCAATAGGTTCCAGAGGAAACCACTGGTGATCCAAACTGATAATAGAGGAGAGTACATTGAACGTGACATTAAAAGGTACTTGGCTGAACAAGGTATAGAACACCAGCTCACTCTTCCATACTCTCCAGAACAAAATGGTACAGCTGAAAGAAAAGAACCGATCTTTGACAGAAATGTGTAGATGCATGTTGCTAGAAGCAGATCTACCAGAGATGTACTGCGTTGAAGCCATTAACACAGCTACTTATCTACACAACCACCTACCCACAAAAGGTGCCAAAAGCATGCCATACGAACTATGGTATGGACAAAAACCTAGCAGGAAACATCTAAAGGTATTTGGGTCAAAAGCCTTTGCCTACATACTCAAAGAGAAGCAGTCCAAGTGGTATCTGAGGTCTGACCAAGGTATCTTTGTTCGATACACCTTAGGATGTAAGGGATATAGCATTCTTGAGCCAAAGACACAAACAATACAAAATTTGCAATGTGGTCCTCATAGACGAAAAAGAACAATTCAAAACAGCAGAAGATGTAGACATCATTGAATCTACACTGATGGAACAAAATAAAGTACACAAGACAGAAGAAGTGCTTCTAAGCACTATGGATTATGGAGATGATACACCAGGAGACCCTCAGGAACCACGGGATGTAGAATAACAGATCAGATGACCAACTAGAACCAACAAAGGTGTACCACCGAGGAGATTCTCCTACATGACCAAAACAAAGACTGAGACTGAACCCTCTACGTGGGAAGGCATAAACAAAATGCACACTGACCAAGCAGAAAAATGGAGAAAGACAGCAGAGGGAGAGATGGGAAATTTTCAATCAAGGATCAAAAAGGGATATTTGCAGAATCTCCTCTGGAAAGGAAGATGAAACACAAGTGGATTTTCTAAAAGATGGAACTAAAATATTATTCCGCAGAGAACATGATTGCAGATGTCCTTACCAAACCACTTTCTCATGATAAATTTGAGATTCTACAAAGAATTAATCTTGTGGGCTAGCACGATAGACCTTGAGAAGGGGTGTTGGAATATGCAAAGTCTATCATGCAGCCTTTTGAAGAAGATCTGAAGATCACCCTACCAATGTTCCCTTTAAGCTGTGGAGGCTTGTGAGCAAAAATTCTACTTTGTGAGCTACTGGCATTAAAGTTGTGAGTAAGCGATTAGGATACTGCATAAATCAGTTTGCTCTGGAGCCCTCCACCCTGAGCTGAGACAAAAATCTGTGAGCCAGAGGCTAAAAAACTGTGAGCTAGCTCACACTAACTCAGCTTAGAGGGAACACTGCACCCTACAAGGGGACAGCTGAAGGACTGGTAGTTAGCGTAGCTAGTTTAGGGATTGTCCACAATTTCAAATTATGTCCTTGCTGTCTCCTGATTGGCTCTCCTGGAGGCTTCCTGCTTCTGCAGAGCTTACTTCTTGTTGTTCCTCCTTCAGCAGTTAGGTTAGTCGGTTCAGGCTCTATCTCTTCTATGTTCTATAACAGTTTGTTCTTCTTTAAAAAAGCTACTTATTTAGCTCTAAACCATCAGTACTCCACTTCCTTGCATATGTAAACTCTGTCAACACTGCATACAACAAACAACACATCAGGCCCTACATTGCATAAAGCAGATACTCTACCACTGACCTATGGTTCCGCTGTCATATAAGACAGTGTATCAATTATGCTAGTGTTAGATTTTATGGAAGATCCAGATGTCATAGCCCATTAGTTCTCAAAGGGAAAATGCAATTTCTCTTTAACAGTGTAGTTAGTGTAATATTTATTTCTCATGAGGACTTTTACCTCCCCTGCCTTCCAACAATGCTATTTATTCTAGTGCTATTATCCAGACAAAATTCTGGGGGGAAATGGGTATATATCAAGAGTACATTATATTGCTTACATTTGGCATGGAGACATTTGTGCTAATTTACCTGCTTCTGTAGGTTTATTTGCTGCCTCTTCAGCTTCAGGCTTGGTAACCACCATGGAGGTGAGGGGGTCACAAAGCTGAACTTCAAGGAGAATCCCAAAGCTTGGTCTTTCAAGCTTTTCTGCTGCTCCCCCTCAGCTGAAACACTAAAGTAGAGAAGGGAAAAATGAGCACTGTTTACTGCTGCAGTAGTTCAGAGAAACAAAATGTGCGGAATGTTTTGCTTCATGAGTCCAGATTCCACGACACGTGTTTCTACTTCCCTTCATGGGAACAAACTGTAAAGCAAAATGGAAACCAAGGTGGTATCTGCTTGAAAGAGCATATTAAGGAAGTCAATACATCAAAAACTTCAGGGAGGACTGTGTGATTTTTTTTGTTTGTTTCATTATTTGCGCAACCTTTCTTCTGAACCTGTCAACCTGTCTTCTGAAACTACATGAATGAAATGAGCTTAGTTTAAAAGGAAAGGTAACTAGTAAGCTTTTAAGAAGCTCACAGTATAGTTCAGTCTGCTTCAGTGTTATATAACATATCAATTTTTAGCTCTAAAAAGTATAAGGTGCTGAGAAAAAAATATTGTGTGTGGGTTCAGAAATGATATTGTCATAACTAACTAGGGAGATAACAGAGTTTCCAAATGGTAGATTACACCCAGTCTACTGGCAGCATCCAAACTCCCCACTTGGATTTTTTCAATTTTTTAACTATTGGCAGTTGAATATTGTTATACTGATGTAATGTGATAACTATATGTGTAATAGGTTTTCTGAATTCTCAGCTTTCTTTCTTTTTTAAAAAAAGTAAGTATCTAGCCCCATATGTTGCAGAGATATGCCGTACAAAAAGTGCTAGAGACTTACTTTTAAAATTATTAACACGGAAATTCAGAGAACCTGTTATACATATTTGTATAACTTTATATTGATATAACAATATTCAGTTGCCAATTTAAACAAAAAAAAAGCTGGTGGGAAGGGGAAGAAATGACCACTTTAGGGAAAATGGCTGCTGTGTGAATGGGATGAGAGAATCCGGGAAAGTTCAGGGGATAGCCAGAGAAAATGCAGGTGCAGGAATGTACCACATTGCTGTGGTGAAGCATGAAAAAAGACCTTGTTTCCCAGTAGCATTGGACCTGGGGCAAATAACCTGTGTGAAAAAGGCCTAGATTAGCAGGGGAGTATGTGTATTTACATACAGTGGGCAATGCATGCTCAGTTTGTGCATGTCTGTATGAAATCCTTCATGTGAAGCAATCCTCAGCCCCAAGGATGCCAGGCTCATGACCCTAGGGCCAGGGCCTTCTCAGTGGTGGCTCCTGACTGGTGGAATGAGCTCCCAGAAGAGATCAGGGCCCTGCAGGACCTTTTATGGTTCCGCAGGGCCTGCAAGACGGAGCTCTTCCACCAGGCTTTCAATTAGGAGCTGCCCACCACCACCACCAACTACCACCACCTGAACATCTGTGCTATAGGCCTGGCCCTAGTGTGAAGACAGAGCCATGTCTCCGCAGGAGGCCGAAAGATCGCTGAATTGGGAACTCTGATAGTAGATTTTAGAGCACGCCATTTAATGAAGGACCAGTATTGCAAGTACTTTAAATGTATGATTGTTTAGATCTGTTTTAAAATGTTTTAAATGTTTTATGTAGACTAGGTACATTGTACCGATCACTGTAAGCCGCCCTGAGCCTGCTTGTGTGGAGGGTGAGGTATAAATACAATAAATAAATAAATAAATTTCTATGAAGTTGGCTACAGAAGCCAGAGACTGCATGTGGACCTGGGCATGGAAGGTACGTGATGCATCAGTCTTGCTGAAACTTCACAAGTCTGGGTCTGGATGGGGGACCTCTGGGGAATCCTCTGTGTGTGTCACCTTGAGTTCCAGGATGTGAGAATAATAAATAAAAACCTACTGCAAACAATGCTTGAGACTCTGAGAGACAAACAAGAGGAAGAAGAAGAGAAGGAAGAGGAGGATGGATTTATACCCTTCACTTGTAGTCTCAGAGCGGCTTACAATCTCCTTCCCTTCCTCTCCCCACAAGAGACACCCTGTGAGGTAGGTGGGGCTGACAGAGCTCTTTCAAGGACTGCTCTTGAGATAACTGCTCTGAGAGAACTGTGACTGACCCAAGGTCACCCAGCTGGCTGCACATGGAAGAGTGGGAAATCAAACCCAGTTCTCCAGATTAGAGTCCACCGCTCTTAACCACTACACCGAACTGGCTCTGGTACTATGCTAGTATTATGAAACTCATTATTATTATTATAAATCCTGATCATCACAGGAGCATAAATAAAAGGGGAGAGGTTAACTGGGGTAATTATTATGATATTGTGACATTCATTATTCAGTGATGGTTATGTAAGGACCAAGCAGATGGTGATGTGAAAGACCTCAGCCTGAGACCCTGGAGAGCTGCTGCCAGTCTAAGTAGACAATGCTGACCGTAATGAGCCAAGAGCCTGATACAGTATAAAGCAGCTTCATGTGACCTGATATTGTCAGATGGCATATAATCTATGTAATCTCTTCAAAATTTATTTTGAAGAGAACTTTGTTTTAAATCTTTTTTATATAGCAATACTTTCTAACTTGCATTGGAAACAGTTTCTGAAACAGACTATAGAAGGTCAGCATAACACTAGTATTTTACATTAACATCTCCATCTTCTGCTACACAACATATTATACAACACTGCACTATAGTTAGAGGAATGAGGCACCTATGATTGAAGTTTATTAAGGCAAAACTAATGAAGCATGAAAAGCAGATTTTCTTCATTTTGAAAGCTAGGACATCAGGGAGAAGACTAATTATTCCACATGCAAGGAAATTATGGCATGGGGATTCTTGAAACATTTAGAAAGAACACTGTTACATCTGAGGATTGTACTATGTTCCTTCTGCATGTTTGGGATCACCTGTAAGTGTCTCTTTATTATATTGAACAAAGTCTTTAATGTGTTTTATTATTAGGTTACAATTTAGCAAGTTCTTCAATATATTAGCTTACGATTTTTCTAGCAGTTGCTGAATAGTTAAGTAGGCCCATAATCTCTCGATGAAGTTTCCAAAAATGTATTTCTGATACTGAAATATTTCTTCATTTTCTGTTACATTTACTTGCTTTTTAAGAATCAAGTTGTTCTTTTGCTAATAAGGAGAAAAGGTTGTCAGTTATTTGAAATGTGAATAAAAGGTGTGTATGTTCTTTCATGTACTTTTATACACAAACAAATCTTAAAGGAAATGACACTTTCAAATGACTTGCCATATGCCATACTCATTTATTTTCTGGATTCTCAAGCCAAAAGACTTATCATACAATCCAGTGAAAAGTGGAGTTCAGCAAACCATCAATATTTATCTTATAATTTTTTCAGATGATATTAGGTAAGCAAGTGCAGGGATGAAGTAACCAGAGCACTGATTCAACTAAACTAGACCTCACCTATACAATGAAAGTGGCAACAACAGGTTTTTACACAGATGACCACAGAAATTCCATTTCAAATCAAGCATTAAGACAACAAAGCAGCTGTAAAAAAATGCAATCCTGACAGTTATCCTGAGCCACACTTGTGGTCTTTAACCATGAGATCTTTCAGATTTAAAACATTCTTATAGTCCTGACTAGATAGTCCCTTTCAAGCTGTTTCCAGTGCGCTCTCTGGCAAGGGCACTCCGCTTATTCAGTTTTAGCCTCCAAAGTTCAGCTCTACCAGGATTTCTTCATTTTTCTCTGGGAACTGTTTTATGAAACCATTCTATTCTGCAGTCTGGTTCTCTAATTACTTTTTCTCCCTATCCATCTCCTTACTATATGGAAAGCTGGCCTGGAGACCAGAAACTTTGGGCATCAACAAATCTTTAGATCACTTTCACTTCCTGTCCTTTCTGACAGGAAGTTAGCAGGCAGCGTTCTGATGCGACCCTGGCCTTTTTGAAGGAACTTCCTAGGAGAAATTGACCAAGCCTGTAACCTTTCCTATGAAAGTTACTTGTAAAACAAACAAACAAAAAACTTCATGCATCCCAACTACAACATTTGTGGAAGCAATCAAGCACTGTAAACTTACATTCTAAGCATCTGCCACACCAGGTGGATTTCTTCTGTGGAAAATGTTTAGAATGTCAGTAGACTGTGCTTCAAAGCATATTGCAGTTTGTGCTCTTCATGTAAATAATTACTGAAAAAATGAAAAAAAACCCAGCCACAGAAGCTAATTAATTTTATGGGGAGAAATTGTTCTTCTCCAGCATTTCAGACCACAACCTGTTCTCCAACTGCATTTTTAACTAACAACCCATTGTCATAGTCTCCCTTTTAACAGAATCTTGAATCTATTAAAATAATTGCTTTCCAAAATCTTCTATACACCTCTGTAACACCTCATATGTTTGAAACAGACTTTGTAACAAAGTTCACATGTTAGTGGAGTGTCATTAGCATACAAGATTTTATTAGTACATATTTATATATTTTCTTTAAAACTCCTAAGAATTTTTTTTAAATCTTCAAAGGAGAAGTCCAATTTGTTATTTTAAAAACCTAATCTGAGTCAAATGAAATAATAGTCGTTCAACAATTGGCAGCACTTCATGAAAAAGAAGCCATATTTCTCAAATACTTACTGTTTGAGTTTTAATTTCTACTGGGAAAACATCAAGTTCATTGCCAATCTTCCCAGCTACTACAATCTCAGAGACATCAAAGAACAATTTGAAATTCTTCTGAGTGATTTCCTGTACCCCGTTGTCAAGATAGTTCATTTCAATCTCCTTCATGATGGGAGTAGCTACCTCATGATAAAAGTTCTTCAATCAAACAGAGAGAAGAGGTTACTGTGGCATTAAATCTAATTTACCCGTCATGCTAAACAGCTATGGGTAGACCTTAATGTATCCCACAGGGTTTACCTTGAGACATGAATTGCTACACCTATGTCCCTACCTGGAGCTGGAGGGCTGCATCTGCATCCTCATATATACGCCGAGCAATTCCTCCATTGTCTAATGCCATCTTTTCCAGGAATGCGTAGTTGACATCAATGCCAAAGCCAAGACAGTAGAGGAAGTACTTCTTGTTATTAGTCCACTTTATGTTCTCTTGAATGCTATGGACATCTGTAACACCTATCCAACAGAAAAGGCAAACATGCTCATGTTGTTGGATATGTTAACTACTGGATTTAATTTGCTGGATTTTTGCGTGAATAAGGAGATCACAGATAATACAAATATTAATGAGAGTACAAAAACTCGGTGAAAAATTAAATGTGTTACACTTTGATTTTGCAGATCTTGATTATTTGTTTCTTTATTTGTAGTCAGCCTTTTGCACGGAAACTCAAAGTGAATAACACAGTGTAAGCCAATATGATCAACAGGATGGGTCATCCAATAAACAATGCAATAGGGTTTAGATTGCAGAAATCTGAAAATAGGCAGAAATCTGAAAAAGAGCCAAAACAAAGCATAAGCATTTAAATATGACAAATTAAGCAACGAAGAAATTACACAGGAGGAGCATACTTACTGCAACAGACAGTATGTACAACAGACATTTGTAAAGTCCACTGTCCTTATCCCTTTACCAAAGCATTTTTCTGAACCATTTCAAAGAGTTAGCCATAACATGGGACCAGGAGTGAGGCTGGAACCAAGACTTTCTCAGTCAAAGATACAGCCTTTTATAACCTGAAATCTTGTGTGGAGTTTTGCTGAATTTGGTGGCTCAGGCACACCAGAATCTGAAATGATGTGTGACAGAATGCACTTTTTGAAAGCTTAGAAGTGCTGTATAAACAGCTGAAGGACTGCATAAATTAGTTTGCTCTGGAGCCATCCTTCCTGAGCTAAGACTAACGTGTGAGCTGGAGGCTAAAAAACTGTAAGCTACCTCACACTGACTCAGCGTAGAGGGAACACTGGTTCTAAAGATGTCCCATTACCTCAGCCTCCCTGCAACCAGCGGGCCAGGCTGCATGACCAAGATGGCTCCAGGCCTGCAGAACAGAGCTCAGCAGTCTGTCCTCTTCCAAGGATCAGCACCAAGAGACCCTGGGAGCAAGCACTTTTATTAAACCAGTGACTCCACCCATTGTACATCAATCTCTCCACCCCTTTTGACCTAGTCTGCCCAAGTCACACTGGTGGACCCTGGGACACCCAGGTGCATCCTGGGAATCCCCCTGGAAGGCATTCTAGGAAATCTCCAGGAATCACCTGGAGACTCCTAAGACCAAATACCTCAGTAACCTTGCAAGCAGAGTCATTTGCATACCTATGGCTGGTAACTGACCTACCTTCCTGCCTTTCCAGAGAGAAGAGGAAAAAAACCAGGAACACTTAAAAAACTCAGGGGAGGGGGTTCCACACAAGTATTTACATTTTCCATCTCCTTTGGGGAAGGTGTATGGCAGTGTTTACGCAAGTCTAAAACAACCCCTATCACCGATCAGGATGTGCATTTGTGGGGATGCCTTCATGTGCCAGCCTCAGCTGTTGGGTGGCAATCTCCCACGCATTTTTATTTGTAAACGGCAGTCATAAGTGGCCTCAGTTTCAGCCGAGACTGAGGGGTGGGAGGGGGGATTTTAAACCACTTCCTCCTGTGTCATCTTCCTGACCTCAAACAGCTCCAAAGAGGTGTAATTTGGCCCATTGGATGAGACATCCAGGCAACATACACAAGCAAACAGCAGCTTCACACCATGTTTGAGGCTGTAAAAATGAGTTGAGGAGAACATGACCACAGATCATCCAGTGTCTCACCTGTAAACCAGACATACAGTGCAGAGTCAACGTTAGGGGGCTTAGAAGACTGTAAACTCTGCTTAGGACTGCACTTAGGACTGCACTTAAGGAATACTCAGACATTAGAATCCATGGACTTAGCAGCACAGGAAGTATCAGCAAATGAAAAATCAAGGGATGAATGAAATATATGGGGACACGGGAGTAAAGAGGAAAAGATCCTATTGAAGATCAAGTGTTATTCTCTACCTCATAGTTAGCTCTCATTTTAAACCCTCCTTGGGTTTTCCTGCTTTTTAAATGGCCTTTTTCTCATATGTATGCTGACTGAATATGTAGAAGACTTGTAAAAATGGTTTGACCTATGGAGCCAGTTTGGTGTAGTGGTTATGTGTGCGAACCCTAACCTGGGAGAACCGGGTTTGATTCCCCACTCCTCCACTTGCACCTGCTGGATGACCTTGGGCAAACCATAGTTCTGGCACAGCTGTTCTTGAAAAAGAACAGTTTCTGTCAGAGCTCTCTCAGCCCCACCTATCTCACAGGGTGTCTGTTGTGGGGAGGGGAAGAGAAAGGAGTTTGTAAGCCGCTCTGAGACTCCCTTGGGTAGTGAAGGGTGGGGTATAAATCCAATCTCTTCTCTTCTTCTTTTTCTTCTTTTAAATGAGGAGGAAATTTTTACCAAAAGTCTGAAATTACATGAACTGTGCACAGGGAGAGGGGAAGGCTAGGGAATGAAAAGCAGTCTTTAAACCTGTATCGACTAACATAACTATATAATAAAAATCATATGCCTGATTGGTATCTTTATTATCAGGCAGCAGCTATGGGTTGGATAAGAGACTGGATAACTTTGGAGGATAAAAGAATATTACAATTAGAAGGGCATGATTTACATATAGGCTGGCATGCCTATATATGGTATCACACAGATAAGCCACAACAAACCTTCCAAAACCATATGATTAGAGGAGCATTAATGAAGGTATGGGAAAAAAATTAAAAACAGGTACTATCTTAAAATACCTAGATGGGTCTCCCCACTAGAGGCTTTTATAATGCCGACATTATTAGAAGACACTAAAAGGGTCACATATGAAATGTTATTCAATAAAAACAGTGAACTAAGAACCTTCGAACAATTACAAGCAATGAACATAAACCTCACTAGTTGGGAAAAGATACAACTACAATCTAGATTTGCTAAAGATAAATCAATAAACGTTATTAAAACAAAATCAGAACTAGATAAAATATGGCTTTCGTCCTCAGATAAGCTTATACAAAAAGTATATCATTTTCTCCTATTAGATGAAACACAAGAAGAAACAGTAAAACCATGTATGATAAGCTGGATGCAGGATATGGGATACAATCTAACTTTAAATGACTGGTCAAAATCCTGGAAATCCGCGACCATTATTAAGAGCCGTAGCATTTAAGGAAATGTTTTATAGGTGGCATTGGACGCCGGACAAACTGTCAAAATACTATAAGGATGTCTCAGGGACTTGTTGGAGATGCAAGAATAATGTGGGAACATTTTACCACATATGGTGGTGCTGTGAAAAGATCGTTAAATTTTGGAAAAGTATTAAAAAAGTAATAGAAGAAATATTAAACTTAGGATTACAACTAAAGTCAGAAATCTATCTACTCAATATTATACTGGAAGGAATTAAGTACCACGATTCATGCATTATTTTGTATATACTTACTATGTCAAGAATCCTCATAGCTAAATGTTGGAAAATGGATACGATACCAAGTAGAGAAGAATTAATTATGAAAATAGCTGAGATAGCAGAAACAGAGAAACTAAATATGATTCTTTCAGGAAAAGACGAGAAAATGTTTCAGAAAAGATGGCAAAAAGTGTATAAATGGATTGAAAAAATGACCAAATGAAATCCCATATGTACTTCTGATAGCATTGTTTTACCTTTTTCTGTATTTATTCTCTTTGTAATGGAAAAATGATAATTAAATCTATTAAAAATCATATCAAATATAAAAACTCCCCTACACACACACACACTGTGTTGCCTTGCTGTTGCTAACTTACCAACAGTGGGATGACCGTCTGTCAACAAAATTATCATCGAAATGCTTTGCTCTGGCAGTAACTCAGCAGTGGTGTCCTCATCCAGTGCATGTATTGCAGCCAGGAGAGCACTGTTGATATCTGTCGCTGTAACAGTAAGGAAGACCTGATGACAAATTTGATATCACAGACCACAGGACTGGTTTCATTCCTGTGGAATCTTTCAAGTGAAGAGACTTCAAATACATGGGGGAAAGTGGACAAATACATGGGAAAAGCTGGAAGGTCTTGTCAGCAGGGAGTGCATTCTAGCCATATGTAGGAGCAAAACAAAAAGAATGTAAACTGGGGCTGATTCCTCATGGAAGTTTACTCCATTTCAGCAACTCCAGTCATGTGCATTTCCTTTCTTTTTTGGTTTCCACATGACGTCATCCTCCATTCCTGCACAAACTGTAAACAGCTGCTAAGAACTCAGTTTTTATCACACCCGGGGAAAAAAGAAGATCCTTCCCAGCATGGCATTATTGGGATGATGTTTTTGAATGAAAGGAAATGTCCCCTCTCTCTGCATTTTCAGTGAACTGCTTTGCTGTCATTGCTCACACCAACAAAACCGAGGTGTGTGTGTGTGTGTGTGTGTGTGTGTGTGTGTAGAGAGAGAGAGAGAGAGAGAGAGAGAGAGAGAGAGAGAGAGAGAGAGAGAGAGAACAATATAAGTGGCAAGTGTTTTTGTCTGCTCTCCTGATTAGCATTTGAAAACTTCCGGCAGTGCTCCCCACCACGCCTTGCAGTGAAAGGCCCATAAGATGAGGGATCAGCTGGGGAGTTGGCTTCTGATCTCCATCTGGGGAAATTTTATTCTGCACCAAACTAACTTTTTGGGAGGAGCGGAATCGGGAGCAAAATCCCAGCTGATCACTGGGGTAAAAATCAGAACTTTGGTTCTTCTGATTTCCCATCCTGGAAACTTTGCTGTGTTCCAGACTTTCTGGAATGCAGCAAATTTAGCAGAATAATAGTGATCAAAAGCCCAGCTGATTTCCCTTTTCTTCTTGCCATCCACGTTGTCAGCTTGAGCTGTCGAGACAACAAGGAGATTTCATGGCTTCTTTTCTCCTCATCCCACCTATGAGGCTTTGGCTGCAGAGAAAAGGAAAGAAACTATCTCTTTAGCTTTTGAATGGGGAGATAAAAAACATTGCTTCTGTACCACCCACCCCTGCCCTCCTTAGAAAGAAAAAGGAAGAGACATTATGCTTTTCTCCTGTCCCTTTTGGATTGCGAGATCAGAAGCTCCAACTTCAGTGTATAGTTATTTTTCTGATTTTTCTGACGGGGGTGGTGGATTAGAAACTAGCTCAGAGCTGATCACCCAAACACCTATGAGTCAACTTCTTCCCAACAGCCATCTGCAAACTTATTCAATAGTTGTTTAAGTTGCTTGATGCAGGCTGAACAGTCTGATCATGAGTGTTGTTGAACAGGAAATGTCAATGACCGAACAGGTTTGCTATGAAATTTGAGAAATCCTTAACTTTTACCTCCTTCCGTGCTAATGGTCTCAACATATTGTTTAGCCAGCTCCACATTCTCTTCTGTAGCTGGCAACAGAGATGGCTCCCATGCAGCGACATCTGTACCAAATATTATTACATTAAAGTAGTCTTCAGGATTTAGGTCTTCCAAAATATTTTGTAGGGCCTCTTTGGTCTGTAAAAGAAATGAATATTACATAATATTCAAGCACATAATATCCAAGCATATATTCAGTCAGCATCCAGTTTGGTGTAGTGGTTAGAAGTGTGGACTCTAATCTGGGAGAACTGGGTTTGATTCCTCACTCTTCCACATGCAGCTGCTGGTGTGACCTTTGGTCAGTTACAAGTTCTTTCAGAGCTGTTTTTTCAAGGGCAGTTCTTGGGAGAGCTCTCTCAGCCCCACCTGCCTCACAGGGTGTCTGTTGTGGAGAGGGGAAGGGAAATGAGATTGTAAGCTGCTCTGAGACTCCTTCAGGTGGTGAAGGGCAAGGTATAAATCCAATCTCTGCTTCTTCTTCAGCTAATGCCTAAAATAAAATCTGCCTCATGCCTAATATGTAATATATGGAGTAAATCCAACAATTCATCTGTGGAAGGACTAAAGATTTTTGCCATATTCCCTTCCTGCCAGCAGTCACTGTGCTGATTCCTGGGCTCAAACAACCTGAGTGAATAATTTGCCACATGGGTTCAGGACTGCAGTGAGGAGGAAGAATGGGCAAAACAGCCTTTCCTCCTTCTTCTGCAAGTGCAACTCCACTGAATTGGGGCACCCACCCAACCCACAATGGTTTTCCTGCACACGGTCCTGCAACTCCAGGGATCAGCTTTCTGGAGATCAGAAGTGATGGCTGGGACAAGGGGAACATGGCCAAAATCCACCTTCTGTGTAAGAGCTTTCTGCATAGGAAAATTGTAATTTATGAATACAGTTGTCAAGTCAGGGTTAGGAAATTCCTGGAGATTTGGGGGTGGTGCCTGGGAAGGGCAGGTTTCTGGGGAGGGAAGGGGAGGGACCGCAGCAGGGTACAGTGCTATAGAGTACACCCTCAAAAGCAGCCATTTTCTCCAAGGGAATGGAGATCAGTTGTAATTCTGGGAGATCTCCAGGCCCCACCTGGAGGTTACCAACTCTATATTTGAAGTAAGCTTACGGGTGACCAACTTTTTACATGATAGATCACAAAACGTAATAGGAACAGCTTCTGCACTGTGAATCTCACTGTGGGTCAAGTTCATGACTCAGAATTGCTATCAGATTTTATTGTGAGATAATTAACTGTTGTCCATCCTGAAATATCTTTTGTGATGTCCATGAAAAAATTATGACAAATTATGTTAACCTCTATCCTACGATAAGCATACTCTATCACCATCAAATGACTAATGGGATAAAGATGTGATATTTACTGTGAATATGGAGGTGGGAACAGGAGGTTTTCTGCTCAGGCAAATTTAAGAAGAAGAAGAGGAGATTGGATTTATACCCACCCTTCACTACCCAAAGAGTCTCAGAGTGGCTTACAATCTTCTTTCCCTTCCCAGACACCCTGTGAGGTAGGTGGGGCTAAGAGAGCTCTGAGAGAACTGCCCTTGAGAGAACAGCTCTCAAAGAACTTATGACTGACCCAAGGTCACACCAGCAGCTGCATGTGAAGGAGTGGGGAATCAAACCTGGTTCTCCCAGATCAGTGTCTGAGCTCCTAACCAGTACACCATATTGGTTCTCAAAAAGAGATAGTGCAGCAATTCAGGCAGTATACTGGTATACCTACTGCCCCTATTGAGATGGTTCCCCCACTACTAAGGTTAGAACAGTGGAGACAATGGCCAAATCTGCATTTGCTATGTAAAGCTGTTCCATGCTCCTCTGTCTCCATCAGGATGCAAATTGTTTAGGGAGAACGCACAAGAGAGGGGGGAGGAGTGGCCTCCCAGGGGCACTGGCAGGGCACTGCACTGCACTGCGAGGAAGAAATGGCACCCATGACCCCCCCCAGAAAGTAAAGGGGGGTGACTTGGCAGAGGGGGAAGTAGAGAGGGGACAGGAAAGATGGAATGAGCTGGGTAAAAAACACAAAAAACCTGACAATTGCCAGGCAGGGCATGCTGGGGACTGCCCCAGGAAATATCAAATGGTTCAGGGGTGGGTGTGTTTCCAACCACCACCACCACCTCAAAAAAAATTGATCGCAGAAAAATGTTCCTTGGCAGCTTTTAAATGCAGATGACTGGATTTTCAGCTAACTTGTTTCCTTTGTGACAATTTGTGTATCTCCTTAGAAAATATTGGGGGGGGGGGAATTCAGCTCCAGTTGACTGCTTTTTGCTCACAGTGGCTTGAAGGTGGGGAGGAGCAATTGTATCACCTTAAAACCAAATCCAATTAAGGCGGTGAGACACTGTAGTGACCTTGGAGTCACTACTAAATGGCAATAAAATCATGCAGACAGCTGATGTTGAGATGAAACAATAGGAGAGTGGATGCAGCATGACATGCAGACAGAAATCTGTGAGACGACGTGAGATCGTTGGCACAATGGTGGGAAAGACCAATATAGCCACCTTGAGCCATGAGGAAAAGCAGCATATAAATCCTTTAATAAATAAACGGAATCCTGGTGTTTCATGCCCACCTGGCTTCCCCCCTCCAAAGACCCTAAGGAAGTGGGCTGGGCAGGGGGACAGAGAATTTTTTTTTTGCCTCTTGCTTATAACATCTGATGAGCTTTTAATTAATAATAGTAATGGTCCTTAAAAGATATTGTCACTCTCTGTGGTGTTTAGACTGCACTCAACAATTTTTAAATGATAAATGCTGTTAATACAGTGATGGAATTCCAGGAAATTGTTTACTTTGAGAAAAATTACCTGCTGAATTTTTTTGCCAGCCATAGATACACTATTATCTATGACAAAAACAATGTTTTTGGGAAATGCGGGTATTTCACAGGGTGCAAAATAATGCACAAAATATCCATTAATAATCTGAAACAAAAAAGAGTTTTTGTTATATATGGTCTACATGTACACATTTCAATACAACAGTGAATAAAATAACTAAAACAAAATAATCTAGGAAATGTAATTCAGGGCACAGTCTTCAAGCCTGCTGGGAAACTGCTATGCTGGCATAATTTAGAGATATAAATACATGAAGCTGCCATATATTGAATCAGGCCACTGGTCTATCAAGGTCAGTATTGTCTAGACAGGCAGAGGTCTTTCAGATCACCTACTACCTGGTCCTTTCAACTGGACGTGCTGGGGAATGAACCTGGAACCTTCTCCATGCAAAGCAGATGTTCTGCCACTGAGTCATGGCCCCCAATCACTGCAGTATAATTTGGTTTTATGCTGGTATATCAGGAGTTACAGCCCCGCCAGAGTGGTATACGTTGCCTGTGTGACCCTATCAGTGAGTGCGTAAACTGCAGTCAAGTCTCAGTTGACTTATAGCAACCCCTTAGGGTTTCCAAAGCAAGTGATTAAGCGGAGGTGGATTGCCATTGCATTTCTCTGTAAAGTCTTCCCTGGTGGTCTCCCACCAACCCTACCTAGCTTCTGAGATCTGACAACCCTACCAGTACATGGGATGAAACTGATGGTGCTGAGGGCATGCCAGGGGAAGAGAGCACTTAGTATGCTAAGTCCTCCTCAGCCTGCATCCCATCCACTGAAGAACTATAAAAACTGAACTGTCAATTTAAAAAAAGACTCTAAGAGAAAATTATGCAGTTATGACATTTTCTAAGCAAACAGAAGCTCATTTTCACTAGCTGGCTAGACACTTCAGTATGCTGAGTTTATGGAATATTTGACACTAGGAATAAGGCCCGTTGTGGAAATAAATACAATGAGCTCTAGAAAGAGGCTCTGGGAGAGTGCCCCGGCATTGGGCACTCAGTGACAATTTGCTGTGGCAATCTCAGCAGGGTATAATGACAAGAGTCCACCATTTTCTCCAGAGGAACTGATCTTTGCTACCTGAAGAGCAGTAGTAATTTTGAGTGATCTCCAGCCCATCCCAAAGATTGGTAACAGTGGTTCCCCAGGAGAGAGTGGCTGGTTTGGAGGGTGGAGTCTATGGTATTGTACCTGTCTGAGGTCCCACCCCTCCTCAACACTCACCCTCTCCAGGTTCGACCCCTCAAATCTCCAGGAATTTCCCAACCTGGAGTTGATAACCCTATCTCCCTCCCAGCCAACCATCAACCTACCTTTAGTTTTCCATCTCCTCCCCCCTCCCTCCTAGAGAACAGTTGTAAGTTTGAGTGATCTCCAGCCCCCACCTGGAGATTGGCAACAATGGTTCCCCATCAGGGAATGGCTGGATTGGAGGGTGGAGTCTATGGCATTGTACCGGTCTGAGGTGCCACCCCTCCTCAAACCTCACCCTCTCCAGGCTCCATCCCTCAAATCTCCAGGAATTGCCCACCTGGAGTTGGCAACCTGATCAGGACTGGGCCCAATGAGTTTTCTCCCAAAGGCCAACATAGGTATGGAAAGGGCCTTTTACTGACAGAGGAGAAAGTACAGGTGCCAACTCTGATTAGGGAAATACCTGGAGATTTGGGGGGATGGATCCTGTAGAGGGCAGCATTTGGGGTGTGTGTGGAAGGACTCAGCAGGGTATAATGCCATAGAGTCTACCCTCCAAAGCAACCATTTTCTCCTGGGGAACTGATCTCTGTCATCTGGAGATCAATTGTAACAGTGGGAGATCTCCAGGTCCCACCTGGAGATTGGCAACCCTAGGGGAAAGATAGCCGCATAGCGGGGAGTTGAAGAAAATGGTTTGATGGTTGCTGGCCCATCTCGTTAGCCAGCCAGCCATGCTGAAGCTAAGCATTTATTCTGACAGGAAAGTGGCCACTGGTGAGGGGGTTATGGGCGGGGGAGGGGGTTATGCTGAAAGTCCTTTGTTTTTTTACTCACAGAACCAAGCTTGGTTGCCTACCAACAGCCACTGAGGGGACAGTCCCTCACAGGAGTCAAGAGAACTGTCTTCCTCAGGAGAGAGAGCTGTCTGCTAGTAAATCTGACATGCAAATCTGTCTGAAGGGGGAGTGGGTGAGGAAGAGGAGCAGACCCAGCACCCGGCCAATGGCACGCGAGTACTCTTGAGTGGCGGCTGATGGGCCAATGGCTGAGGGATGGCATTTTACAGCCAATGGGAGTGCATGGAATCTTACGAAACCAAAAGATAATTATTATAAGGAGAGATTACTGCAGAAAACTGCCTTTTCTGCACTTAGCCAAAAGATGCTAGTCACTCTGGAATTGTTCATATTTTACCTGTATATCTCCTGCAGTGACACTCCTTTTAACATCATAATGAATGAGAAAATCTCCATCTAGCAGAGTTTCTTCCAGCTCAGAACTTTTTCTTTGTTGTGTTATTGTCGGTTTAAATGTGACATGAGCCTGAACATTAGACAGAGAAGCAAAAGTCTCAGTCAAGCTTACAAGAAGGACCACAGCATCTGTATCAAGGCAGTTTTCCAGAATTTTGGTCTGTGTTGTATACCTTTGTCTCCCCCTGCACCTTTTTGAGGGCATTGCTTAGTTCATTGTTTAGAAAGGTGCTGTTAGTTTCCAGGAAACTTATGCCTTGGGGTTCAAAGATCTGGGTGTCAATCTGAAGAGAAGAAAAGACAACATGAGGGATAACTTTCAGTTGTGACACAGTGACAGAAGGTGGTTTCCGTTGGCGACAGAAGCATCTGCCAAGAACTGACCTGGAAGTGTTTCACAAGCTGTTTCGGCTTAACTTTAATCAGCAGTTCATACTTTCCTAGCTTCCGTTTTAGTAACTCCTCATAGATCAGCTCAAAGGTAACTTTCCCAGCTGCAGCAACATTGACCGAAACATGAAACTGCTGTAGTTTCCTTCCGGTTGATCTGAAAATAAAAAAAAATATTACACAATGGAAACCAAATATCCCGAAGTGAATAAAATTAGTGAGCAGGTTGTCTGGGCTTTCCCAGCCATGGGCAATGGACTCTATGGAATTATACCCTGCTGAGGTCCCTCTGCACCCCAAACCCTGCCCTCCCCAGGCTCTACTCCTCAAATCTACAGGTCTGGCCCTTCCCTTAGTATTGCCAGCCTCCAGGCAGCACCTGGAGATCTCCAAGATCAGTTCTCCTGGAGAAAATGGCTGCTTTGGGCAGTGGACTCTATGGCATTATACCCTGCTGAGGTTCCTCCACACCATAAAACCCTGGCCTCCCCAGGTTGCACCCCTCAAATCTACAGGTATTTCCCAACCCAGAATTGGCAACCCTGTAACTGGCTATGGAACCGCTTTCCAGACCCTTGGAACCCAGAAGACATGGCATGGGAGGAGGTGGTTTTCTACCTTAGTTGCCACTGCGTAACTCCAAATCAACATAAATCAGGGGTGGAGGGAGCCATACCTGTTACCATGAGGCTGCCCTCCCATACTACCCACTTTGGGCAGCAAAATGACTTGAGAAAGCCCTGCCTTATAGCTAAGCAGAAGAAAATAAACATGGCTTGCCTCCCTCTATTTTCCCCTTCCCTCTGCTGCCCCACCAGCCAAAGCTGGGACACTCACGTGGAGCTTCCTTTTAGAGCTCGCTGTATTTCTTCCCACAACAGGCCTTACTCCTAGTACTATATAATATCTGTGTGTATGTGTGCGCAGGTACATTTATTTGATCTGCTGTTAGAAGGGAATCGGGTGCAGTGGTGGGAAGGTCCTGTACCCCAGATCTCAGTAAACTAGAAAATGGTGTTGGGGGGAGCACCTGTCTTAGATATTCAAGGGTCTGTAAATCTACTTTCTGCACTTTTAGGAGAGCCACAAAAGCCCTATAGCTCCTTGTTTCTCAAGAGATATTCTATCCATTCCAGGTTCAGGGGATACAGTAAGAGGTATTTTTAATCTGCCACTGGTTGCATCAAAAACTTGGGTCAGACCAGCACTTTGAAGTTTTTGGCTTTTCTTTTGATATGGTTGTGCGATCCGTTTGGTCTCATCTGTGTTTTACTCTAGAATCACTTATGTTTGTTGAACATGCTATGGAGTACGAAGAGACTGGATTAAGTGTGGTTTAACATATGAGGAAAATAAATTTTAACCAAAAGAGTCAGAAAAGTTTTCACAGCTTATTGGACCAATCTAGTACTTTGCACTCATGCAACAGCATCATCATACCGGTCGTGGGCAGCTTTGTTTTTCTTTATTGCTCCAGGGTAAGTTTTTCCATCAATGGTCCTTCAAAACAAACAAATATTATGAACAGTGAAAGCAGATTTGGGACAGACTTTTCCTTTGAATTTAGGCCTTTTAGGACTAAGGTCTCCACCCTCCAGGTGGCACCTGGAGATCTCCCTCTATTACAATTGATCTCCAGATGACCAAGATCAGTTCCCTTAGAGAAAATAGCTGCTATGGAGAGGAACTTTAGGGCATTAGACCTCTCCATTCCCCAAACCCACCCTCCTGGCTCCACCTGCCTCCAAATTTCCAGGAATTTCCCAATCTGGACCTAGCAAACCTGCTTAGGACTTTTGTTGACTTTACGCTTGGAGGCAGGCAAGGAGAATATGGTCATATCAGACTTTGAAGACATCAGCAGAAAGGGAAAGAAACTGCTTCCCCTGCCTGCATCTGTGTGAAGGGAAATGTTCTGCCCTGGACCCTCAGGACGCAGGAGGCATGAGGTCTGAAGAGCAGGCTGCTGAGACAGGGCACATCATGCAGCTCAGACAAATATGGTGGATGCTAGGCTGCTACATAGGCCCAATTTATTCTCTTCATCTAATGTTCTGCTGCCATTGCACATGCAGGAGGGTTTATGGGAGTCTCCACAGCACAGAGTAATATAGTTCTACTGGTGAACAGCACCCACAGCAATGTGGAGGAGCACTAGGAGCTACAGCAACTGTAGATACCGGAAAGAAGCAGTGACAAGTTCTGCTGTTTTGACAAAGGAGAGGGCAGCTGTGGAGCAGAGCAGGTGCTGGAGTGGGGGAGGTGGGATGACTGAAAGTCTTCTGCCAGCTCAGAAGCTTTTAAGAAGCCCAAGGGCTGATCTTACATGCTGAAGTTTGTGATGAAGGCTGTCTTGGGTAGCTCCACTTCAAAAAGTGCCTCCTGGGATACATTCGCTCTGTTGGCAACTTTGCTGGTGATCACTGTGTGTGCAAATCGTGAAGCAACTTTGCTGTCCACGTGCAGGCTGTAGATTTCAATGGCATTCTGGGGAAGAAGAAAAAGAGTTGGGTTTTGTACCCCACTTTTCTCTACCTTAAGGAGTCTCAAAGCAACTTACAATCGCTATTCCCCTCCTCTCCCCACAGCAGACACCTGCGTGGTAGGTGGCACTGAGAAAGTTCTGAGAGAGCTGTGACTGACCCAAGGTCACCCAGCTGGCTTCAGGCAGGGGAGAGGGGAATCAAACTCGGTTCTCCAGATTGGAGTCCATTGCTCTTAACCACTACATCACACTGAAAAGGGTGATAAAGGTTCTGTTCATGGTATCTCAGTTCAGTTTATGTTAGTGTGCAACTGGTGGTTTGATAGAGAAATCATCTTCAACAGTCTACAGTCTACTGTTTGGACAGGTTGATAACATTTAAGCAACTTCCTGTTTGTTTGGTTAGGCAGGTTTCTGACAGTGTTAGTTCCTCCTCTGTTATACTTGACTTGTAATTTATCACATTTTACTAACACCCCCCCCGAAGTGGAGTGCAGGAGTCCTCCTCCCTCCAAGTGCTGGTATGTTTTCTAAGGCTCAGTGCAGTGCGATGGTCCAAGGCCAGGTCTACTGGCTGGTAGCACTGTTTTTCTGTCATACCTTTCTTCACTGGTGAAGTAGAGATATCAACCTGGCAGGATAATACAAAGTGATGTTCCCAGGACAACAGTGTTCTACCTTTTCTAGACTTGAGGCTTCATTTAAAACAAAAACAAGAAAAAAAACCCAACCCAAACAAGCAAATCTCTGTAAGTTTACTGACACCCCAGACTAACCCCCATTAAATCAGGGGGAGGAGGGCCCATCGCCATGCTTCTCTTCCTTCTGAGCTCCTGATGCATGGCTATGTAAAATCCTTCCCTCAAAAGCTCCTTGGGTTAGAAGTCAGTGTTCCCATAGAAACCACCAGGGATCCTCCTCCCCTGATTCCAGCTATTCTGATGATCCCTGGTTTCCCAGAGAAATGGAAACTGTTTGTGCATGAGTGAAAGAAGCATGGAGCCAGTTTCTCCACCCCCCAACACTAATTCCCCTGTAACTTGGAGTGTCCATTAGCAGTCAGACAGCAGGTAGCTTTCCTAAACAGACACACATCCAGCCCGTTAAAGGGGGGAGGATATTTGATAGCTAAGCATACCATTCTACTGGAAGACAATCCCCCCCACATGAAAAAATGTTCAGTTTATGGCCACTTGCTACAGCAGTAGGGGGGACATTGACTGGCAGGTGGAGCAGTCCATGACCAGGATCTGGCACCCTATGCTGTGCCAAGGCTTCTTACAGCTGTAACCAACAAAGCTGTAGCCAATTGTATTCACCCGGAAAGAGGCAATGCGGCAAGGAGGTGACCATGCTTTGGTTGGGTGGCCTGGAGCAGTGCTCTTGGTGTGGGCCAAGCACCCGAATAGGGCCAATGTGGCAAGGAGATCAGTGACCATGCTTTAGTCAGACTGGCTAGAGCAGGACTCTGTGATGTGACCAATGTGGCAAGGAGGTTGGTGACCATGCTTTAGTTGGATTGGCTGGAGCAGCACTCTGTGATGTGGCATGGAGGATGAGGACCTCTGGTTACAGAGGTTTGGGTATGGCCTGCAGATTTGGCTACAGCTGTCGGAGCATTGGCAAGAGCCGGGAAGGTGGATTCCTGGCTCTTGTGGTGGTATCAGCATGGGGCCAGATCCATTTTGGGGGAATTGGCCTGCGTGCCCATTTTCCCTGCATTTGGGGAGCCCCTTAAGGGATCTCAGGGTGAAGGCGGCAGGCGAGACCACTTTGGGGCAATCGCCCTTGTGGAATCCAGCAACCTGTCAGCCTGTGGTTCTTCCCATCCCAGCAAGTGTGCTGGAGATGACGACTACATTGACTGGTAGGCAAGTCAGTCAATGCCAGGATCTGGTGGACCCATGCTGTGTCACGGCTTCTTACAGCTGTAATCGATAAAAGTTGTGGCCATTTTATTGCACATTTTATCCACTGTGTATGACTGTATTATTGGTGGGTTGTTGTAAGTGGGTCATCGCCTTCCCTGCCCTCTCCCTGTCTTTAGGTGCTGTGGCTGCAAATGTTGTATTAAGCAGTTAATAGTACACTAACACTTTAGTCTGGATTAACAGATTAATTTCTATATATACAATACATGCATGATCTCAGCATTCAACTACCTTGGGCTCCATTGCCTCTACCTCAAGAGGCACTACTTATGATCCCTCTAGCAAGCCATCATACATTGCACTGCTACAGGACACTGTTTCCCATGTTTCTACAAACTTGAAGCTCAGAGCAAAGCACTGGATTGTTCATTCCCTAGACATTGGAAGAACCCAGAATGCCCTACCCTAGAGTTTAATAAACCATAGGACTAACAGTCACCCCCCAAGCCAGGGGGCAGTAAAACCACCCTAGATGCTTGGCAAGTATTCCCAGGACTGCTTTAAAACAGGGAAAAGGTAAGTATTCCACTACAATGAGAAGACATTTGACCTTATTTGAGAATAAATGTTTAACCATCTCCATAATTCCATCCAAACTAAATGGTTAATGTAATTGAGGTACTTGTGCTTTTGAAAAAATATGCTATCAACATGCAGCATTAACGTTAGCATAGGAACAAACTTACTGTTTCTCTTTCCCCACTCTTCACAGCATTAAACCCACCCATCTCTAAGAAAAGTTTACACAAGGTCAATAACTGACCTATGACCTCTGATAACAGGCTGAAGTCTCCCTCTTAAAGGGTGGGAAGGAACACAGACAATTAGACCACTCAAATATGGTTGAGGACAACATTAGATAGTAGGCTTGTTGAACTGGTTCTCAGAAATTCACATGAAAGTAGAAGCGGCTTTTGGACTATTTCCACATATTTCTAAATCTTGGCACCATACCAAATGAATATGATAGAACTTGGAAGAATCAACTGGTCGTCCCACAACAGGTATGAATTTACTCAACGGCTAAAAGTGAGAAGAGCATTCTAGACCTTACCTCTGCCATATATTCTTACCTTCTTTGGATTAAGTTTAGGCCTCAGAGCAGCACAGAGGAACTGTGACAGGTACGTCATTACAGAGTATTCATCCACATCTGGGTGAATAATTTCTTCAGGAGTAATGACCTGACCAACATCAATTGCAGCACAAATTAACCAGAAGTGGAACTCACCACACACATTCTCACACAGCTGAATTACTTCGTTCTCTTAAACACTGACCATGCCTTAGTGAACAGCCCCCTTATGAGCAAAAGGACTGTTACAGCCCTACAAGTAGGAGCCTACAAACTGAATGAAGTTGTGGAACAAAACTCTATGTAGCTTCCTGAGCCACTGAGGCTTAGTAAATCCTTTGTAAACAGAAAGTTCAAGATTCAATCTGAAGAACCTCAGGTGACAAGTGATGGGGAAGTTCCTTTTTAGCCAGACACCTTGGAAAATGGCCACCCATCAGCGTAGACAACACTGGTTGAGATGGACCACTGGTATGACTTGACACAAGGTATTACCATGTGGTCAAAAGCTGCTTCTGAGGGTCAGAGGAGCACAGAACATAGCAGGGTACTACACAGGAGCTGCAGCTTGAGAGGGCAGCAGCAGAAGTCACCCTCTTCCTATTATGAAAATGTGAACTGAAGAGCTTGAGCAAGGAAGAGAGCAAGAAAGAGAGCTCTTGCTTCAGGCCCATATACCCCATTGATTTCTGAAGGATCACCTGATCAGATCTCCAGCTTTTCTAGGGGAAAACAGATCTGTTGGTGAGCTCCTTGATACCACATATCCTTAAACTTTAAACATGTTATTAAAGATAGCATACAGAAAGCTACTAAAGCCTGTCAGCAGTAAGACCCAAGAAGGTTTGATGGTACATACTTCCAACAGACCATCAGTTAAGGAAGTTGTACCAAATGTATTCAGAAAAGATTGTGTTCCACTGATTTCCCCAAGGGAGTTCTAAACTTGTGCACTCCAACAGAAAAGGCTTGGTCACATGTGTAGTTCCCTCTAAGCTGCTCTAGGGGGCGATGGCACATAACATTGTAACATGCAGTACAGGATTACTACTTTCAGCCCACAAGGCATTTTCCCCTCCATTGAAAACAATGGAGGATGGAGGCACTTCCTTCTGGGGCCCATAGAATTGGACCCCCTGGTTCAATCTTTTTGAAACTTGAGAGTTTTTTTGAGAAGACGCATCAGCAGCTATGCTACAAATTTGGTGCCTTTACCTCAAATAACAGCTCCCCCAGAGCCCCACATACCCCTGTATTGATTCTCCATTATAGCCTATGGGACCCATGGAGCCAGAAAAAAAAAATTGCACACCCCTATTATGTTTTTCAGTATGATTTGTAAGCTGCCTTGAATCACAGGGAGAAGTGGGATATAAATAATAAATAAGTAGTTTGGGCAAGCTGATAACATTTAAGCAACTTCCTGTTTGCTAGGTTAGGCAGGGTTCTAACCAGTACTCCCTCTAAATTAAGTTAGTGTGAGCTAGCTCAGAGTTTTTTAGCCTTTGGCTCACACATTTTTGTCTTAGGTCAGGAAGGATGGCTCCAGAGCAAACTAATTTATGCAGTAGCCAAATTCCTCACTCACAACTTTAATACCAGTGGCTCGCAAAGTAGAATTTTTGCTCACAAGACTCCACATGTTAGAGGGAGCATTGTTTCTAACAGTGATTGTTCCTTCTCTGTTATACTTGATCTGTAATTGTCATATTTCACTAAAAAATACAAAGTAGACTGCAAGAGTGCCCCCCCAAGTGCTAGTATATTTTCTAAGGCTCAGCACAGTGCGATGGTCTGAGACCAGGTTTACCAATATAGTGGACTGGGGCTGGTAGACCTGTTCTTCAAAGGCCAGGTCTTCCAATATAATGGAAAGGGGTGGGTAGAGCTATTCTCTGGAGACCAGGTCTACCAATATAGTACAAAGGGAAGGGTAGACCTGTTCTCCAGAGGTCAGGTCTGCCAGTATAGAGGAAAGAGGTGGGTAGACCTGTTCTACAAAGGCCAGGTCTACCAATATCCCCAGTTTGGTGTAGCGGTTAAATTCACGGACTCTAATCTGGGAGAACCGGGTTTGATTCCCCACTCCTCCACTTGCATCTGCTGATGTGGCCTTGGGTCAGTCACAAGCTCTGGCACAGCTGTTTGTGTTAGAGTTCTCTTAGCCCCACCTACCTCACAGGGTGTCTGTTGTGGGGAGGAGAAGGGAAAGGTAGGCTGCTCTGAGACTCCAAGTGAAGGGTGGGGTATAAATCCAATCTCTTCTTCTTCAAAATAGTGGAAAGGGTAGACATATTCTCTGGAGACCAGGTCTACCAATATAGTACAAAGGGAAGGGTAGACTTGTTCTCCAGAGGCCAGGTCGATCAATATAGTGGAAAGGAGTGGATAGACCTGTTCTCCGGAGGCCAGGTCTACCAATATAGTGCAAAGGGAAGAGTAGACCTGTTCTCCAGAGGTCTGGTCGAGCAATATAGTGGAAAGGGGTGGGTAGACCTGTTGTCTGGAGGCCAGGTCTACCAATATAGTGCAAAGGGAAGGGTAGACCTATTTTCTGGAAGCCAGGTCTACCAATATAGTGAAAAAGGCTGACTGAAATTTGACTTGATTCTGTTTTCTCTTATAATGTTTAAATTATTCTTAAAATATAGTTTAAATATAATTTAAAAGAACTTATTCTGAGATTTTTACAAGGTTATGGAAGTAATCTTCTAAAAAACTAATTTACACAGTAGTCAAATGTAGACTCACAACTTTAATGCTGCTAGGTTTTTTGGCTCATGAGGTAGAATTTCTGCTCACAACACTGTGGAGCTTAGAGGGAACATTGACATGTGCTCATGTCTTGCCTATGTTAAAGCGCTGTTACACCAGCCTCAGATCTCAAACCATGTGCAAGTTCATACTGGTAAAAGTGGTCCTTGTGGCCCATACCTGTACTTCATATGAACTGTTACCATGTACTTAGTCTTCATATGACTTCATTGGCAGCCTTCATATAAGGGGTGGGGGGCATGCCAAATTTGCCACTCAGAATGCTTTGCAAGGATAGGATAAAAATGTAGTTTAAAATGTAAGCTGTTCTGCGGGGGTTTGGGGGAAAGCAATAGGTTTTATACCATGCTCCCTATTGTATTTAGTAATATTTAATTGGGTGCTCCAGTATTTATTAGCTGCTACATTCATGATTTTGCAGCCCAATGTCTTAACTTGTTTATGCGTTTAAGTCTAATTTCCTGTATTTATTGGTTTGTATCCTTGAAGATCTGCAAATGGAGTGCATCTTGTGAAGCAGAACTTCCCCATCTCCCCCTCCTGCTGCAGCTCACTGAGCCCCCTGAAATTTTGTTCTGAGGGGGTCAGTATCCCTCCTTCACAAACAGCATCATGGCAAATGGGAAAAAGCAGAAATAGATGGCAGGATACAACTCATTATTTTGTTCAATGAACTATAATATCACATTTGTAATAGAAAGCCAGGATACACATTTTCTAAACATAAATAAGAATGCTATATCCTAGAGAGACTGCTTTTGGCAGCACTCATGATGATTATACATGCTCTGGCCTAAGCCCTCTAAGCAGAGACAGATCATCAGTATAGCACCTGCACACCACTGGTGCCAAGGATTCATATTTCAAAAACTCTTAAGGAGAACTAGTTGTGCTGTTCTTACTTGTTGCTAGGAAGCACAGCTGAACCAAGTGGCCCACAACAAGCATTATACTATGTTCTATTAAGTTGCCACAATAGCCTCACTACCTGGCAAACTATTTCCCTGCCCAACTGGCCTAGCAAGGATCCTGTTCTATGATTTTCATACTTCAGTAGATAATTTAGTTTCTTTGACAAAAAGCCAAGTTGACAGAACTAACTGTGTTGCCCTAGAATCAACATGCAGCTTTAATTTTGCAGTTCTACAGCTAACACAGCAGAACCTTTGGGTGCGGTCACACTGACCTTTTGATCGGGGTTCGTCGCTGTTCCCTTGCACATGTAAATTTCACATTCACATGAGCCAATCCACTTCCCACGCCAAAGCGGGCTCACTCCCGCAATGCTCCTGGGTTTTCCTGCCCCCTGGAAAATCAGGTATTTTCCTGGCACTTGCACTTTTACTGTGCAATTTTGCCCATCTGGACAGCCTATCCTTCGCAATGATTACGATTAGGGCCATCTGACCACTCTTTGTGCGTTTTTTTTTTTTTTAAAGTTTCTGGTTTGAGTGCTTGAGCAAATGTGTGCTTAATAAATCCATTTAACGGATTTCCGTTAATGGCGGCTTGAAAGCAGATGTGTCTCCAGGACGCTCCCGGGACATGATCTGTGTGCCAGCAGATTGGAGGGGGGGGGGCGAATAATCGCTACTCCCCGGGAGCCTTGGGGAAAAGGCTCCCAGCCAAGGGGCTTCTGAGGGGGCTGTCTCTTCTCCAGCATAATGCTGGAGAATCGAGGTGCTCCCTCACCCCAGTGGTCCAGCCGCTGTGCATCTGAACGGACCTAGAGACGCTGGCCAGAACAAGCAGAGGAGATCGTGCGACCAGATGAACACAAGTAATGCCATAAGACAAGCAAGGAGCAGTGAGTAATTCAAAAGTGGAGAATCGGCAGTTTAAAAAGGAAAGCACCCCCCTTGGCAGAAGCATGGGAAGCGAGGCCCCTCCCACATGCAGAGACTTTAAAGCAGACTAACAAGGGGGGAGCGGAAGATTAAGCATAGAAACCAATTTAAAGAACCTTACCAGTAAAAGCCAAAGCATATTGGAGGCATTCAGAGACTTTGAAAACTTTCAGTTAAAGTAAACAATACAGAAAGATGGCGGGGAGATGACTCGACAAAGGACAGAAACCGAAACCACCAGGAGGCATGAGTCCGAGGCTGGAAGAGACCATAGAGTTTCCTAGGCTTCTAGCAGATTCTCTACATCCTCTGCTGGACCAGATGACCAACATCAACCAGCAATTGACAACTTTGAACCAGAATTTTGCAGCACAGCAATTGCAGCTTGCAGAAACCACAAAGAAAACAGAGCAGGTAGTTGAAAAAGTAAAGGAACTTGATGCCAGTTCTACAAAAGCAGGGAAAAAGATGTAAGTGCTAGAAAAGAAGCAAGCTTCGATGGAAATACAACTGTTACAGCTGCAAATGGAAAGAGCAAATATGGTACTCTGGTTCCAAGGGGTGTCAGAAGCCCCAAATGAGAATCTAAAGCAACTACTAAGTGAAGCATTGGCCCCAATGACAGATTTGAAATCAGAAGATATTTTCAGCGAAATGGATGTGGCTTATAGAGCTTACTCCACATAAATAGTAATGGGGTATACACTTCATCTATTCAGAGAGACCGGAAACCATTTGACAGCTGCCCCCCCCTCGCTATTGTCTGGAATGGAGAAGGCTGTGCTGTACAGGAAATGTTTATGATTCAATCAGAAAAAAAGCTGGAAAAAGGGAAAAAGCAAGCCTCTGTGGGTTTTTTTCAATTTTGTACAAGGGTGTATGTGTGCTTACTGCAAACTTGTATATATATATTTTTAAAAAACAGAGAACTGGCAAGCATCTGTCTCTCCCCCCTCTTTTCCTTTCTTTGCACGTTCTGTATGAAATGGTAATAAATTGAAATAAAGCACTTGTCAGGTTGTGCGCAGCCCTCGCTCTTCTCAGTGCACCCTAGCCAGTCTCTTTCCCTTCTGTGTGAAGTGAAATAAACCCTGAGGAAATAAATCATAGAAGAATTGCAATAAACAGAAACACTGGACCTGCAGTATGCACCGTGGTATAGAGGTATGTTCCAGAGAACCCCAGCCTTCTAGGAGAAGGCAGGGGGAGTGTCCCAAGGCGGCATGTGTGATTTGGGGGTGGCAGGAGCTGTTTTGGCAATTTTGGGGTGCACCAACCCTGCAAGGTAGACCACCCCAAATGGCACTTTGTTTCATTTTGGGGTATCGAGTGACCCCTCAGTGGTCTCATATTGACAAGGCGGACCTTTGGGCACCGTTATTGGGGCAATTGGTGGTACTGCAAATGTTTCCATTTTTGGGGTGCCCTCAGGCATCCCACTTTCTAAGAGAAGTCCTACCATTTCTAAATCTGGACAATAACTTTGATTTAAAGAGGGAGGGGACGGCTCCTACCTTCCCACAACTTATGACACCTTTATCTCTCCTTCATTTCTCCTTATAAAACAGCTAACACAGATTTTCCTATCTATTAGCATATCTGGGAGGCAGAGTAGCCCGCTACAGATCTCCTACCCATCACAGATTGCTTTTTTTCACCCCGCATGTGCGTGAAGACCAACATCAAATTCTGTTAAGAGTGCACAGAGACGTGGGGGCAGATCTCCATTTCCTATCTCTGTCAAAATTCAAGTAGAGGTCTCTCTCTCTGTGTCTGTTATTGAGAACAATAGCAGCCTTGTAAAAGCAGAATGACTACAACCCTGCAATGCAGAAGCAAAGATTACAAGCTTTCATAGCCGTGCAGAGATAGCACAGGAACCAACAAAAACGAGCCCCATCATTTGTATCCAGCCCCAAGAAGCAGTGCAACTGGCCATCATCAACAACCACTGAGAAGCAACCCGTGTTCCAGGCCCCTAAGCCTCACAAAATGGAGAGACCTCTCTCCATGACGTCCCACATAGAGCATTTACCCCATGTAAATGTGCATCATACTATCGTAAAACAGTGATTGAAACTCTGTTTTTTATTCCCCACTTTGTGTTTCATTATCCCGGTGGGGCACATGGGAATCCCAATTTCAAAAAATCATGAAAACAACTCCTGCCGCCCCCAAATTGCACATGCTGCCTGGGGACACTCCCCTTGACCTCTCTTAGAAAGTGGGATGCCTGAGGGCACCCCAAAAATAGAAACATTTGCAGTACCACCAATTGCCCCAATAACGGTGCCCGGAGGTCTGCCTCGTCAACATGAGGCCATTGAGGGGTCACTCGATACCCCAAAATGAAACAAAGTGCCATTTGGGGTGGTCTACCTTGCAGGGTTGGTGCACCCCAAAATTGCCAAAACAGCTCCTGCCACCCCCAAATCACACATGCCGCCTTGGGACACTCCCCCTGCCTTCTCCTAGAAGGCTGGGGTTCTCTGGAACATACCTCTATACCACGGTGCATGCTGCAGGTCCAGTGTTTCTGTTTATTGCAATTCTTCTATGATTTATTTCCTCAGGGTTTATTTCACTTCACACAGAAGGGAAAGAGACTGGCTAGGGTGCACTGAGAAGAGCGAGGGCTGCGCACAACCTGACAAGTGCTTTATTTCAATTTATTACCATTTCATACAGAACGTGCAAAAAAAGGAAAAGAGGGGGAAGAGACAGATGCTACTTTGTAGGAGGGTAGGGGCCTTAGCACACAGTCACCTAAAAAAAAAACTAATTTCACATTGGGGCAGATTGCCCTGTTGGATACAGCCCTCAAATCACCAGTTAACAAGCACATGACTGTAACCTCTCAGTGGCACAGCCAGGCTCTGGGAGGGGTGAGGCTGGTAAGAGAGGAAGTGAGTGGGGAAACAGTCCAGCCCCTTGACACAATGACCCGGCAAACAGTCTGGGTGTGGGGTGGGGGGAAGACTGAATTATTTCACAGGCAGAGAAGCCTTTGGGGGAGGGGAACTCTTGTGATGTGTTGGGGACTCCAGGAAAAAAAAAACCACTTCAGCCTTTCACAGCTGTTTAAGATGAGTTGTGAATTGACTAACCGCCACAGCTCAAAATTTCCTGGGGCTGAAAACAGAGACTGCTCATTGGCAGCTCCAGTTAGGGAGATTCCTGGAGATTTTCTGGTAGAGTCTATGGAAACCAGGGTTTGGGGAGGGGAGAGGCCTCAGCTGAACAGAATGCCATACAGCCCACCTTCCAAAGCAGTTATTTTCTGTTGTCTGGAAGGGGAGAGATCTGTTGTCTGGAGTTCAGTTGTGATACCTGGTGATCTTCAGGCTCCACCTGGAGGTTGGCTACCCTAGGCGTAGCAGTCAGTGCTTCAGAGCAGGATCTGCTGGATCCAGGTTCTTGCTGTTGAAGCTGAGTGGGTGATTTTGGACCAGTCACAGATTTTCAGCCTAACCTACCTCACAGGGTTGTTGTGCAAGTCAAAAAGGGGAGGGGAGAATGATGTAAGCTGCTTTAGTCCCCATTGCAGAGAAAGACTACTTTTCCTCCTGGGAAACCATTGTTGCCAATCTCCAAGTGAGGGCTGGAGATCACTCAGAATTACAACTGCTCTCCAGATTGCAGAGATCAGTTCCCCTGGAGAAAATGGTGGACTCTGTGGCAGTCAGGGCTTCAAACCACGGAAGAGGCTGCAGGTGTGTGTGGGGGAAATGGAAAGCTGAAGAGTGAGGGGGAAATAAAGGTAGGTTGATGATTCGCTGGAAAGGAGATATGGTTGCCAACTCCAGGTGGGAAATTCCTGGAGATCTGAGGGAGGGAACCTGGAGAGGGTGAGGTTTGAGGAGAGGTGGGACCTCAAACAGGTACAATGCCATAGACTCCACCCTCCCAACCAGGCATTCCCTCCTGGGGAACCACTGTTGCCAATCTCAGGAGAGGGGTGGAAATCACTCAGAATTACAACTGATCTCCAGGAGGGAGGGGGGAGAAGATGGAAAGCTGAAATCAGAGGGGCAGATAATAGCAGGTTGATGCTTGGCTGGGAAGGAGATAGGGTTGCCAACTCCAGGTTGGGAAATTCCTGGAGATTTGAGGGGTAGAACCTGGAGAAGGTGAGGTTTGAGTTGGGGTGGGACCTCAGACAGGTACACTGCCATAGACTCCACCCTCCAAATCAGCCATTTCCTCCTGGGTAACAATTGTTGTCAATCTCCAGGTGAGGACTGGAGATTACTCAAAATTACAACTGCTCTTCAGGTAACAGAGATCAGTTCCTCTGGAGAAAATGGTGGACTCTGTGTCATTAAAGCCTGCTGAGGTCACCACAGCACATTGATGCTGAGTGCCCAAGGCTTTGATACTCTCCCAGAGCCTCTTTCTAGAGCTCATTGTATTTATTTCCACAACGGGCCTTATTCCTAGTAAAGTATAAGGCAGAAGTCTATTTTTGTTCAGTCATGAAGTCCACTTTTGCTTACCTGAGGTACACCCAGCCAGTCATCTGCTTGTTGCATAGCTTCACGAATATTATCAAGAGGTTTTTTTGGGTCCCATGCTTTCCAGTCTGGACAGAGACCTAAGGGAAGAATTCTTAGATTTAAGCCTTACTGCATTTCACTTTTGGCCAAGATGAACACTAACTGGGCATTCTACCCCACCCATTCAGAAGAAAGAAATATATAAGTACACCTCCACTGCAGTGAAGTTAAAAACCAACAGCCACAGCAAATTTTCAGTTAAATACTTCCTAGTGTAGAATTTATTTCCTCCTGAATTATATAAGTTCTAAAGCCCGGTGAATTGTGCTGAGTACAAGCAGGACATTTCACAGATGAAAGAACCAAGGCCAATGCAGACTCACTGCCATCTAGAGATCCCTCTAACTACTTATTAGATTACATCAACTGCTGGGCTCCAGCACTCAGTTCTACCACCCAAGAGATCTTTCTTCTAATAAAGTGTCTTTTTGCTCCAGTCTATCCTGGCAAAAGATAATTTGGGACCCAAGAAGCAGAGCAGGAAGTTTTATTCCTAATTAAGTCTAAACTTTTAAAAAAATGGAAGGACCAAATGGTGTGAAACTCTGAAGATGTCAAACACCAACCTAAGTTGTTTTACAATGCTGATTTTTAAACATAGATTTATTAGAGGGCTTAGTAGTAGATTCTTAAATTACAGAACTCCACCAAATACAGGAAGATGAAAAGTTTACATCCATGATCTCTATTCACTTGAGTGCAACAGCATTGGTGGCCAGTGTGATGCGACAGCTCTGCTATCAGAAACACAAGGATGCTGCATTTTTCTATTGTATTTCTCTAGTATTTCAAACACCTATGCAATACTTCCTGGAGTTGAAAATCAGTTGGCCAATAATAAACGTGTAGTAATACAGATATATAGTAATCGTTCTATGACTTTAGCCTTTAGGAGCCATGGTGATGCATTATAACTAGGGGTATGCATTCGGTATATACTGAACTGAATAAATACCCCCAAAATACCTTATTGGTATTTTTCAGGTATTTATTCAGCTGAATACAGATCAGAGATCTGTATTCAGCTACCAAAGTATCTGCCCTTGAATAAAAGCTGATATTATTCAGTTTTAATTCAGGCTTGGCTACTCGTGGAGTCCTGCAGCCCCTGCCACACGAGTCCCCAGTGAAGGGAAGGTAGTTAAACTTTAAATACATTCCCTTCCCTTCCCTTCCCTTCCCTTCCCTTCCCTTCCCTTCCCTTCCCTTCCCTTCCCTTCCCTTCCCTTCCCTTCCCTTCCCTACCCTCTCGGGCTTGCACGGCTCTGTGGTATGCCTCTACAGAGAAAGGAAGATGTTTTAAATTTACATAACTTCCCTTCCCTTTTGGATCATGCTGCCTCTGCGGTGCAACTACCCAGTGAAGGGAAGATATTTAAAGTTTAAATACTTCCCCTTCACTGAGAAGTTGCACTGCAAAGGTGGCACAGACTTGAGAGGGAAGGGGAGGTATTTAAAGTTAAAATACTTTCCCTTCACTCACCAAATCATGCTGCAGCGCGGTGAGTGATATTCTTCATTATACCCTATGGGGACAGTCCCCATATATAATGGATCCAAATATATTCGGGTTCTTGAAGATTGACCCGAATACCAGTGGAATACTGATACTGGTATTCAGGCATATTCGGGTGTACAGATTTTTTTGGGTCCAACAGACCTGAATCTGAAATAATCCGATTTTTTTTGCACACCCCTAAATTTAACCTATAGTCCCCTCCAGCAGTGTTTGGATTCTCTCAGTATGAATATCTCACTAAAATCTCTTCAGCCTGCTTGTGATTTTATGGGCAGCTTCCATGCCACTAGCTTTCAAAGGAAAGCCACCAAATGACCAAACTATTAGTGCCATTAGGAAAGAATGGAAACATGGACATAGAAGACTCACCTGGAGCACAGCTATCAACAAGGGCACCCAGTGCTTTGCCATCTTGCCAGTTTTGCTTGAAGTTAGTTATCAGCAAGCATGGGATTTTGTTCTGAATCCAGCCTAGTAATCTCTGCTTTGGAGTCTGTTGCTCGGCATTGTAATCTCCTTCATATTCCCGCACAGGCATAGAGATTGAATAATGGAGGATAAGAGTCCACACTAGCCCTAGGATTAGTTTCAAGTTACCATCAACAATAGCTTTACTATCTGAAAAAGAAACACAATCAGGAGGTTAATAGTGTAAAATAATGCATTTAGTAAGCTGAAGATACACTTTATACACATGAAAGCCCTGATCACACGGGAGGATTTGCCCCGCAAAACGGACGGGTTGATGGCGCATCAAATGGGTGCAATCATACAGCAACATCTGGGAAGTGTAGTGCACACATCACCGACCCGTACTGTCAGCCCGAAGAAGCGGATTTAAAAAGTACCAGCAAAAGGGTAGTAGCAACCGGAAAACGCGGGTCGCAGGTGAGCATCGGATCGCGGAAGTGGAGTTAATCTGGCGCATCCGGCACACGTATGCATCCTGTCACACCGGATGTGTTTTTTCCAAGCCTCCGCAGTATGCAAAGAAATGTAAGCTTGCACATGCACAAGAACGCGAAAGCGAAACCCTTTGATACACTTCAACATCGCTGTGTGATCGCTGGCTATCGGCATCTGCGTGGTAACTCGGGGACCCATCTGATCACTCTATCACACATCTTTTTGCTCCGGCTCTAATTTGCCTCCCTTCAGTGGCACAGTATCTCGCTTGTGTGACCGGGACCAAAGCTGCCTTACACTAAATCAGACCCTTGATCCATCATGGTCAATACTGTCTACTCAGTCTGGCAGTTGGCTCTCAAGGGTCTCAGGTAGAGGTCCTTTGTATCTCCCACTAAATTATCCTTTTAACTGGAGATGCTAGGGGTTGAGACCTTTTACATACAAAGCAGATGCTTTACCACTGAGGCACAGCCTCTCTGACTTTAGCAGTAAAGCATGTTGAATTGTATTGAACAGGTTAGCTAGCCAATATCTTTATGAAAATGAGTGACATGTACCTTCTCCACCACATAAACCCAAAGCCTTTTGCTAGGTTAAGTGAACACAAAATGTCTGTATAGTTTCACTAGGCAGCTGCTGTAGTGATAATTGGTGGCCAGTTATGCCCATTCTTTAGCAGGCATCTTAAAGGCTGACAACTCTTTACTCATTCATTTTTGGGGATGATTGTTTAAACTGTTCAGTACTTCACCCACCTTTCTATGTTTAACTATTTCATGCTCAGTTAATGAGATTTACTGCCACAAAGTACAGGCTAAAACAAACTAGGACATTTGAAGTCTCCCATGTTCTTAAGCATTCAAAAAGGCTGGCACACAAATTATAAGAGGTGGAAGCTTCCACCAGGCAACAAAAATCTGCTTTTATAGATAACTGTATTTTTAAAAATTTGGGCCGTATTTTGTGCACTGCATTCACATCTATATAAATCTACCCTTCTTATGCTAAGTATTTTGTCCTTTTATTATTGAAGTGTTAGATATTCCACTGCTGGTAAGCTAGAAATTCCTCAGCTGATATGAAGATTTTAGTCATTTCTACTTATAGAATGAAGAACAAAGTAAGCAAGCATCAAGAGTTAACTATCAGGAAGCTCACAGAATCAGAAACCACCTACACCTTACAGTCAACTCCAGACTCAAAGTTTATATGCTGCTTCTTACCCACTGAGGGATTACTGGCTGGGAGAGATGTCAGGGGCGGAGTTAGCAGTCAGATCTCTCCTTCTTACAGAAGGAGCAGTTGGGCAGCTGGTAAGCCTGAACACCCTTCTTTAATATCACTTCAAATATCATAACACACTGTCTGGCCCAGAAATGAATCAAAATGGATGCCACTCAGAAGACCAGCCTGGGAAGATATTTGGAAGGTGAAGCCAGAGAGACTGATTTGCAAATAACTCTCTTCTACCCCAAAGTAATGCATAATTTATAACAATGGCTTTCTCAGGAAAACAGCACCTTACTATGAATTAATCTCTTTCATCCCCAATCCTTCCCCCTTTTGGTACATTTACCTTTGTTAGCATATCCATAACAACTAGAAGTGTCTCACATCCTGTATTTTGGGGGTCATCAAGGAATATTAACACCCATATCCCATTCCTGAGGGAGCCATCAAACTCTGCTTGACTCTTTGATTTCGTCTTGGAGAACCATCAAGCATTTGTTCAAGATTCCAGCAAACACATAAAACCATTTGTTTTTAGGTCAAACCTGCCATAGCTTTAATTTTATTTATTAATTAAATTTATAACCCACTCTTCCCAGAGACCAGGCTCAGAGCAGGTAACATCATTTGTAAAAACATTCAATTCACAGTAAATACCATAAAATACATAATAAAAAGATACACTTCACTATACAGCTAAAAGATGGCGTAAAATCTCAGGAGGGATAAGGTATCTGATGAGAAGGGAAAGGGGAGGGGAGGCCAATCCAAGGAAGGAGGCCAATCTAAATAGAAACTGTCAAGACAGAGTCTGTAGCTGTCCTCAACCATATGCTTGGCAGCAGGGCTCCTTTTGTAGAAAAAGCCCAGTAGAAACTCATTAGTATAACAGGCCACACCCAACAGCAGAAACTCATTAGCGTATTAGGCCACACCCTGATGGCACAGCTCATTAGCCTATTAGGCCACACCCCCATGTTACCAGAAGTGTGGTCATCCAGCCACACCCACCTTTTGCTTCTTATTCCATGTATTTTGGTGTGTTTTTTTTTAAAAAACCAAAATTTTATTGGGATGTGCTCAACATTTTCAACAACGTTACCAATACAATTTGAAAAAAAAATTCCATCCCATCCTCCCCACCCCCCTAATAGGCTTCCAACACTGCTAATAACAAAAAAAAAAATTAGACGGTAATCAGGTTTAGACTTATATGAATCGACAAACCAGGTAACACATTTCAAATATATAAAACATCTAACTAATTTCAACATATTTTCATATAACAGTATAATACAATTCAGAATTCATTTCACTTCTCATTCAGTATCCATACAGATCTAAATTGTACATTCTCCCCTTCATTCTGTATTCAGTTTCCAAATACAATTTCAAACCTTCCCAATCTTTTATATACTGTTCTGCCATTTGTCCATTTAGCTTTTTTGTCATTTTGTCCATTTCCGCTAAAAACAGCAATTTTCTAAACCAGTCATGTATATCCGGCACCTTCTCCGCTTTCCATTGCTGAGCGAAGGCCATTCTCGCCGACGTAATCATATACCATAATGATGTCCTTTTTTCCTGTGGAATTCTTTCCATTGTCAAACCTAAGAGAAGAAGTTCCGGTCTTCTCCCAATTGGGATTTTTAATATTTTCTGCATCACACAGTGTATATTAGACCAGTATACCTTTGCTTTATCACATGACCACCACATATGGTAAAAAGAACCCTCTGTTTTTTTACATTTCCAACACTTATTACTCAAGTTCTTATCCATACTAATATTAGCAATCTTTTTTGGTGTCATATACCACCTATACATCATCTTGTAGCAATTTTCTTTTACATTAACACAGGTAGACATTTTAAAGGATCTTTTCCACAAAAACTCCCATGTTTCCATAGAAATTTCTTTGTTCATGTTTATGGCCCATTTTATCATTTGCTCTTTAACAGTTTCATCCAAAGTATATGCAGTCAACAAAGTTTTATACATCTTTGAGATCATTTTTCGCTCTCTTTTCAACCATATATTTTCAAACTCATCATTCTTAACTCTAAAACCAACCTCTTTACAATCTTTTTTGTAAATATCTCTTATTTGACAATATTGTAACCATCCATACTCAAATTCTAGTTCATTATTTGGTTTTAAAACATATTTTTTCCCCTCTTTTTGCAACAGTTCTTGGTATTTCAACCAATCATTACCTTTATGTTCTGAAAAAGGATGTATAACTGCTGCTGGAACAATCCACAAAGGCCTCTCGTCGGAAACTGTATCCTTGTACCTGGTCCATGCATCAAACAATGTTCTCCTTACATAATGATGCTTAAACATTGAATCAACTTTATTTTTCCCATACCAAAGATAGGCATGCCAGCCAAATCTGCAATCGTGCCCCTCAAGAGCTAAGAGTTTTCTATTTTCCAAATTGACCCAATCAGATAACCAAGACATACATACAGCTTCATTATACAAACGCAAATTCGGGACTTGGAAGCCACCTCTGTCTTTAGTATCATACATTATCTTCATTTTAATTCTTGGCTTCTTTCCTGCCCAGATGAATTTAAAGATTTCTCTTTGCCATTTCACCAACACTTTCACATCTTTCACAATTGGTATTGTCTGGAACAAAAACATTAACCTGGGCAGTACATTCATTTTGACAACGGCAATTCTTCCAAGAAGAGATAATCTAAGTTTTCCCCATTTTTCTAAGTCACTCTTTATCGAAACCCACAGTTTTTCATAATTATTCTTAAACAAGTCTATATTTTTCATTGTAATTTCAACTCCCAAATACTTAACCTTTTTAACCACTTCACATTCTGTCACGTTTTGTAACATTTGTTGCTTTGTACCTATCATATTTTTACACAATATCTTGGACTTATTCTTATTTACATAGAACCCTGCGAGATCGCCAAACTCTTTTACTTTTTCAAATACCTTAGGCATATTATTAACAGGATCTTCAACAATAAACATAATATCATCTGCAAATGCTCGTAGTTTATATGAAAAACCTCTAACATTCAAACCTTTTATGTTATTGTCATCTCTAACCATTTGCAGCAAAATCTCCAAAATCCAGATAAATAGCAATGGTGACAGGGGGCAACCCTGTCTGGTATCTTTTCTGACCCGGAACACTTCTGTTGGTTCTGCATTCACAATCACCGTAGCTTTTTGTTCTTTATATATTGATTGAATCATTCTTATAAATTCTGCGCCCATCTGGGATTTCTCAAACACTTTAAACATAAATTTTATATGTTCAAATTATATGTTTTATATGTTCAAATTATCAAATGCCTTTTCTGCATCCAAAAATAAAAAGCCAACTTCTTTTTCCGGGTGTTTATCATAATACTCAATTGCGTCTAAAACAACCCTCATATTGTCTTTTATTTGTCTATTTGGTAAGAATCCGGCTTGATCTTCAGCAATAGTATCTTTCAAGAACCCTTTAAGGCGCTCTGCTAATATTTTTGCAAAAATCTTATAATCGTTGTTTAACAGTGAGATAGGTCGATAATTCTTTACATTTGTTAAATCTTGTGTTTCTTTCGGAATTAAGGTGATTGCAGCTTCATTCCAGGAATCTGGAATCTTCCCAGTTCTCCTAATTTCGTTTAAAAGAATCTCTAACACCGGAACCAGGTCTTCATGAAGTTTTTTGTAAAATTTAGCTGAAAAACCATCCGGACCTGGAACTTTGGAAATCTTTGCCTCTCCTATTGCTTTACTGATTTCTTCTTTAGTTATTACAGCATTTAATATTGCTTTCATTTCTAGGCTTGGTTGTATCAAATTAACCTTAGATAAATAGTCTTGCATCTTTTGCAGATCCACTTGTTTTGCTTGAAAAAGAGTCGCATAATATTTATAAAATTCCCTCCGGATCCCTCCTGGGTCTGAAATTTCTTTATTTCCATCTTTCAATTTAGTGATTGTTTTATTCTCTCTTCTTTTCTTCAATTGCCATGCCAAATATTTACCAGGTTTATTTGCACCTTCAAAGGACTTCTGTTGCAATTTTTTCAAGTTCCAATATACTTCTTTGTTTAACCTCGCCTCATAGTGTTCCTTTAAAATCCATCACTCATTTCTCCATAGCTTCCATCAGGCCCTGTAGCTTCTTTTCTTCTTTAGCAGCCATTTTCGGGGAGGACCAGGAGTTCGCCCTCTGTCGTTGCCGCAGATCGTAAGCCGTTGTTTAAAATTCACCTAAAACTTACATCAAATTAAAGTCCTTCTTATGCCCACCTAAATCGCTCTAATTTCACTTTTTTCTATTAAGTCTTTTGGTTAAAATCGAAGTATAATTTTTCTGACCTTCTCAAAATGGCGGGCGCAATTTCTCTATGGTAGATGGTTCTTCCGGTTACTCACTTCCTGTCCGGCAATCTTAGTTGTCCCCCTTGCCTCTGGTTTCCTCCCTTCTCCCAGCCTCCTTGGTCTTCTCTAGGAAATATTACTTGTCTGGTCTGAGGTCACTTCCTGTTCTGGCGATTTCTGCTGCAGCTAGAGTACTTTTCCACACTAGTTCTCACGGGGCTTGCTGTTAGTTTCTATTTTAAAGTCAATATTCCAACCGCAGGAATGTTCAACAAACCGGCTTTTTGGCCTTTTTTAGCTGTTTAACTGCTCTTTTTCGGAGTCGGTGTTAGTACAAAAGATACAGCACGATCATGCGCTTCATCGGATGTTGTTTACTCTCGGCCAAAACGCGTCTCCGGTGAGCAATTTTAAAAAGTTACCTTCAAAATCCGTGTCTTGTTATAGCAGTGTTTCCTTGATATCAGTTTCAGTAGAATGTCTTGGAAGTCTGGGTCATGCGTTCTTATGTTGAGAATCCAACTCGGTGGGGTCTTGTAGAGAATTTCCGAAGTGCCTTCTGGGGGGAGGGGATCAAGGCTGGTCGCGACGCTCTTTAAAGCCCTGCTATCAGCCGATCTCAACTCCCTCTCGGGCCAAGGCTCGCTGCCAGTCACCCCCCTGCCTGGGGGGATCTGCGGTGGGCTATATGAAGCCCACCCTGTCGTCAAGACCCTCCGTATGCTCTGGGAGCTCTGAGAGCAAGCCAGAACATGTCAGGACGCCATGAATCCCAGACTGGAAGCCCATTCCATGTATTTTGTTTGTTGTCAAAACCCAGGGCTTTTTGGGTAGCAGGAACTCCTTTGCATGTTAGGCCACACACCCCTAATGTAGCCAGTCCTAATGAGTTTCTGCTGTTGGGTGTGGCCTGTTATGCTAATGAGTTCCTGCTGGGCGTGGCCAACTTGGGAGCCAGCTGGAACTCCGTTCCTGAGTGTTCCTGCCCCAAAATAGCCCTGCCTGGCAGAACAACTCTGTTTTGCACGCCCAACGGAACTGTAACAAGTCCCACAGTGCCCTGATCTCTCTCAGAAGAGTGTTCCACCAAGTTGGAGCCAGGGCTCAAAAGGCCCTGGTCCTGGTTGAGGACAGCTGGATATGCCTTAGGGAACATTTTTCCTATAAATACAAGCACCCTGTTCCATTGTGTGTGTGTTCTCAACATCAGCCTCATACCTCCACTTGCACATGGAACATCCCCTTGGTAGGGTTGCCAGCTCTGGGTTGGAAGATACCTAGAGACTTTGGGGGTGGATCTGGGAGAGGGTGGGGTTTGAGGAGGGGAGGGGCCTCAGCATGGTACAATGCCACAG
Source organism: Gekko gecko (assembly GCA_029375565.1). Taxonomy (NCBI): domain Eukaryota; kingdom Metazoa; phylum Chordata; class Lepidosauria; order Squamata; family Gekkonidae; genus Gekko; species Gekko gecko. The sequence goes on along the minus strand of JAPDNY010000002.1, from coordinate 97,991,509 downwards.
AGTCCACCCTTCAAGGCAGCCATTTTCTCTAGGGGAGCTGATCTCTGTCAGCTGGAGATCAGTTGTAAAACTGGGAGATCCCTAGGCCTCACCTGGAGGCTGGCAACCCTACCCCTTGGTGAAGCACTGGACACTTCTCTTTTCCACAGACTTCAGCCTCCAAGATATTGCCTATCCTAAAGCACTATTCTTCCCTCCCCCACTTCTTCCTCTATTTTCCTGTTAGCTGGTGTGGTTTTTCTCAGTGTTTTTTGGTGTGTGTGTGTGACACTTTATTATTTTTCAATAAAATCTTATCTGGTTGGACTTCAGCCTGGGTTTTTTAGAGTTCTCTGAGAGAAGGATCCTGGTATACAAAGGTGGAGATTCCCTGTTGCCCCCTCTCGCTGCTTCCTTGAAAGCTATTTTCTCCAATTTAAAATAAGAGACAGCCTATTTGGGTAACTCTTTCTGAAGTTAATAACTGTGTGTCTGCTATAAGAAGTGCTGGCACGGCTCAGGATTGCTCAATCTCTTTATAAAAAAACCACAACTTATTCCTCCCGTCTAGACACAAGCAAAGGAAGTCTTCTGGCATTGTTCACAGTTCGAACAGCTCAGTTTGGACAATACTTCCCAGTCTTGCTAGCATTAAAAAAAAAAATCTTTGGGTTTACCGCAAATTGGTCTGCAGTTACTAAGGAACAGCAAGACGGTTAGGTTTCTAAAAACAGTAAGCTATTTTTGCTATCCACTATATATATATATATATATATTAGAAAGCTGTATTTCCAGCTGCTCATCAGGCTAGACAACACAGTGAAAATTTGCTGAGATCAGTAGTCAGAAAATATGGGATGGTCAGGTTTATACCATTTTAAGATTAACATCAGAGACAAATGTTGGCATAAGGCCCAGCTGACTTGTTCAGTCACAGTGATGGTGGTTAGCCCATTTCCTTGAGTTACTTCCACCTGTGACCATCAGGGTATCTTCACAGACCTCATCGCCAAGTTCCCATGCAACATCCATGATGCCCATATTATCATAGCAACCAGCCTCAACTGCCTGTTGGCTGCCTGACCAGAGGGCAAGGGATGGCTCCTGGGTGTGTATGGTGGGATGGGATGGGTGGCCAAGGGCTTTTGCCTTTCCTCCAGGTGACCAGGGGTATCCCCTGCTGCCATATTTGCTGACACTGTATCCCAAGGATGATTCCCCAGCCTTTGGCAGTGGCCAAGCTGTTTGCTATTTGCACCATGTTCTACGAAATAGTCATGTATGACGGTCTGTATTTTAAAAACATTAGAAGTACTGTGTAAACAGATAAAGGACTATGAATGTTTAATTCTTCACAGATCCAGAGTGCCTTGACTATTACTAATTACAAACTGATTAACACACCCACATGTATACAGACTAAGCCACTGATATGGTACAATTGTAGTAAAGCTGATCTATTAAAAATCTAATGCAAACTGGAGATGGAATATCTCCATAGTAAGTAATCACCTAGATGGTGCTTACCACAGTGTGTCCTTGACCAAATGAGTCAGATTTAGTTATCTAGAGTATATGTACAACAGAGCACTTCTTTCACGAAGTGGTGAATAGCAATGTGCAAGGGGGGGAAATTTGATATTTTTTGGATTTGGGTTTATTGGACCCAAATATATTCCACATTCCCAAATATTTCCAAATGCCAATACTGGCATTGTATTCCGATTTGGGAAATATTTGGGATTTCTGAATATATTAGACCCTATGAATCCATTATTGTCAATGGCAAAATCTCATAGGGTATATTCAGTGGGATGGGGGTATAGGATTTGAAGTAGAGGCACCAAATTTGTAGAGTAGCTGCTAGAGCCTCACCCCAAAAGAACTCCCAAGTTTAAAAAAGATTGGACCAGGGGGTCCAATTCTATGGACATCCAAAGAAGGTGCCCCAATCTTCCATTGTTTCCAGTGGTGGGGGAAAACTTAGCAAGGCAGGCAAGCCAGAAGTCAGATTCTCTCAGAGAATCTCTGAAGTAGTGAAGTGTGGGGAGTGGGCCTTTTTGTAAGGCCAGTAGCAGAAACAGTGTGCCCAGCAGAGACAGTACCACTGTGGCAGTGCCAAGCCAAGCCAGCCAACAGGTCTAAGGTCAAATCTGAGAATCTTTGAATCTGAAACTGAGGGGCAGGCATTTTTGAAAGGACCAGTGCCAATAGTGCCCAACAGCAGAACCCAGTGCCAACTACTAGTGCCCAACAATAGGGAACCAAAACCCTAAATGAACAAAATCAATAACAATAAATTATAAACAGTTGCTAAATGTATATTGTATCACAATGATTATTCGAAGTACAGATATATTAAGGCAAAAAGTCCTCTTAAAGCCACAGAGTCAAAGGAAACAATCCCCTTAAAAGATGTAAAAAGGTCTGTGAAAGTACATAAAACTATAGTCAATCTGAAGCCCTCCCATCAGGAGTTCAAGGAAACAAATGGTACTCTTATTGAAAGGTAGTAAGTCATCAGATGACAGGAACCTGTTTCCAAGTGAGATCTTTCTCAAGTCCAGTTGCCATAATAAAATGTAGTTGTATTAGATTAGTCTTGTCAGAACCAGTGTCCAGAGTGGTTTCAAAGGACACAGACTTCTTAGTACTACTACCTTGAAATGGTGTAAGTCCATGCAACTTACACTTGTTGCTGTTGTACACTATGTTTTGAGCTTTCATTTGCATTCTATGTATGTTGTTTTTAATCTTAAGGTTTTGTGCACTGTGTAATAAATAGTTGTAGTTTATTTCATGGTTTAGCTGCTCAGCCTTTTAGGTTCCTGACCCCCATTTTGTTGTTTCCTGGTATTAACTGGGGAATTTGTTGTAACTGACATTATGGCGCAAAGAGATTATAGAGTGCAGTCACACGTGCCAGAAAAAATGGGAGGGGAAGTGAGGCTATTTCATCCAGAGGAATTTGACTCGCAGTTGCATGATCACACCTCCCTTTGAAGCTGTGAGCGCAGTCCACCACTGTGTTATCAGACGCAGCTGTGGGTAAATCGGAGTTTTTTTGTGCCATTTGTTTCCCATGCTCTTAAATGAGGAATCAATGAACCACAGCTCTGCACTGAGGGTTCCCTATAGAGTATGCAATGATGCACATACTGCGAAGGGGGAAAAAACAATGGCACGGAGTCGGGATGGCCTGATCAGACCATCCCAATGCCATGAGAGAGTGCTGGAGCGATCAGACATGAGAAAGTCCATCCGTGGTCCATAGCAACCTGTTTACTACCGGATTTCCCCCGGTATCCTTTAATTCCACTTCTGTGGCGGAGCAGAACGGGTTGCAGATTGCTGCAGGGCACTTCCCAGATGTTGCTGTCTGATCACGCCTTTTAAATCTGCCCAGCATTCTCACCTATATCAGGTCTAATTGTGTGTATGATCGCAGCTTTGATGTTTTCATTTACTCAGATGACCACAAAGCCTCATTATTGAACCAGCCCAATCTTTTTGGTGCCAACGTGCAATCTGGTGAAAGTAATGTGTGAGAAAATTTTAAAAGGCCCAATCTTAGGAAAATGAGAATGGATGCTCAAGCAGGGGCTCTAAGGGATTGTCGTAGGAATAAAATTATACCGAGGGGGTCACATACTAAAAAAGCTCCAGGGATGTTCCCCCATAATGATAAATTTAGGGACAGATGGTTCACAATCCTAAATCAGTGCTCTGTGGACTTGATGATATTGTTAATTGAGACCACGATGGCTGAAAGTTCCAGACTTGAGACAGATACCAAACAACTGCAAGAAAACATAAAAACCTCTTTAAGTGATAGCTACTTTACAGCTAAAATGAGCCACTTGGATAGAGAAGTCAAAAAACAATTTGCAAAGCTGAAACATATTAAACTTAAGAAATTCCAAATGGATAAAAAGGATTATGATGAAAACAGGGTTTATAATTGGACAGCATTTCAAGGTACTAAGAAGGCTGTGTCCTTTGGTACCACCCTGGACACTGGTTCTGACTTAGATAAGACAATGCTATCTGAAGGACAGAACTTCCATTCATTTGACATGACTGCCACATAATAGCTTTAAACACTCTATAATGAGGAAAGAGGAGAATTTTTTTAGGTCTGGGCTGAGAACCGAGATCAGGGAAGAGATACAGAACTCAAGAAGCCACCCCCTGCAAGAAGAAAAAATCTCCCAGAACACACAAACTGAAACCAATTGAACTTTCTGTACTGAGTAAACACATTTCATTTTCACCAACACCACCATTTGATTCCTTTCAATTGATGACTGAAGTCCAACACTCATTTAGTAAGACAGGATTAGCAGACTATTTTAAGGGAGATAAGGAATGATCATAGTGTTATAGAAATAGATTCCCAGTCAGAAAAAGAAGTCAAAATGAGGAGGAAGGTTCATAGTGTTTTAATTGCAGTCAAGACACCTGAAAACAGTTAGGTCAAACTTAGCCCACCAAAAATTGACTGCTTCAGCCCATCCTGTTAACTGATCCACAATAATTTCAAAAGTGGACTTGTAGCTCTTATTTCAGGAACTTCTACCCTTTTCCTGAGGTAATTGTCAGAACAGGAGAGAAGCTATATATGCTCTGTAGTATAAAGGTATTTTTCGGGGGGATTGGATTTTGTTGACAAATCCAAGTTCAGCTGTCACCTAGGTATTTGAATATATATAAGCATGAGGCATAGACATATTAGTAGTGAAACCACCTTTGCTGTTTCAGAGCTAATACTTCTGTTAACCATGGCAATTGCATATAAAGAAACTCATAAATCAAACATTTCAGTTGAACTACACCATCCAAATTTAAAATTAGAGGGCAGGTTGAGTCCCTGAAATGCAAAATGAGGAGTGGAAGCTGCTTCAGTGGTATTACTAATTGCAATTTGATTAACACAAACATAGCCATGTATACACACAACCCTGGTAAGCCACTGATATGGTACAATTGTAAGAAAAATGATCTATTAAAAATCTACAGCAAACTGCAGTTGGAGTATCTCCATAGTAAGTAATCACCTAAATGATGCTAGTCACAGTGTGTCCCAGACAAACTGTTACATAGTGGAACTACTATAGCCTGCTCAGAAACATCCATCTGAACAGCATATAAGAGGACGGACCCAAATGCAGTGACATACAAGTTGGTTATTTGTCACGCCTCCCTTTGCCTTGCGTCTGTTAGGTCAGTTTCCCACTCGAAGCCGAGCGGCCACATTTTGACCTGCGGCTTTGCCCGATTTCCCCTGTGGTCTTGTGATCCTGTTTTTTGAGGATCATGAAACTGTGGGGGAAATGGAGCAAAGCCAAGGGTCAAAGTGCGGCTGCACAGCTTTGAGTGGGAAACTGACCTAACAGACGCAAGGCAAAAGGAGGCGTGACAGTGGCAAAGCTCTTGTGTGAAATCGGTCCTTGGCTTATAAAGCAAGTGGGCAAAGGTGCATTGCTTTGTATCACCAGAGAACAGTTGTCCAATATGTTGCTTTAGGTGCCAGCTAATACATCCCACAGTGGAAAGAAATATACACTTGCTGCATGATTGGATCTTGCCCTGGTTTCTACATGTAGACATGGTTTTCACATCTATCGTAAACATAAAACATTTGTTGCAGTACTAATACTGTGAGTCAGGAGTTTAGATCTCCGGCCTCTGATGCCCCAGACGAGGCGGAAATCTTACAGGTATGCTACCCAGTGAGGCAGAGCCCATGACCACAGACACCCACAAAACCAGAGAAGCCGGGCACCCTGAGCTCCTGCACCAGCACGTGGGGAAGTGCATGAATGCTGGACCTGTCTTCTTCACGATGCTGTTTGCTGGTCCTGTGGCAAACAAGGACATGTCGCCTGAGTCTGCCACTCCCAAGGGAACCAACGGAAGGCGTCCACCCACTGGGAATCAACGGAGCTGCATACCCTCTCCATAAACCAACAGCAACACCATCTACTGAACTTGCCCCCTGACGCCCCAACAAAATGCATGCTACGGTGTTAATAGAGGGGTCCCCATGTAGAATGGAATTAGACACAGGTTCGGCTTTCTCCATAATCTTGGCTGAAATCCTACAGATGCTTTGCCCATGGGGGGAAACCCTCCTTCAACAGCCCTGGGGACTGACGCTGCAGGACTTTCAGACGAACCCAGTGGCCATCAGGGGGTGGGGCAAGTTCAGGGTGCAATACAAGGACTTTGATGGGCTCTTAGACTTGCTAGTGGTTGAAGAGAGACTCACGAGCCTATTGGGACTTTCCTAGTTTGGGCCACTGGGTTTCTGGGTGATGGGGGTAAACATGATACGGCAACCGGACTTTGACTCTGTATGTAATGAATTCCTGGGGGTGTTCGATGGCAAGCTTGGCTGATACTCCAGTCCCCCGGTCTCTCTCGACCTTGACCCGGCGGTGCGGCCCATCCATATGAGGGCCAGGTGGGCCCTGATAGTGCTAAAGCCCAAGATTAAGGCAGAACTAGACTGCCTTGTAGAACAGGGGGTGCTAGAACCCGTGCCTCATGGCTACTGGAAAACCCCCATAGTCACCCCGGTGAGACCCAATGGGGATATACGCATTTGTGCTGATTACAAATGTACCCTGAACAAGGCGTTACAGGACCACATGTACCCGATATCAGTGGTCAGCCATGTTTTGGCCTCGTTAGCAGGGGCACGGGTTTTCGGCAAACTACATCTGGCCCAAGCTTACCAGCAACTGCTGGTGGATGCAGAGGCCCAGACAATAGTTACGTACAGGGGGGCTTTCAAGGTTTAGTGGCTGCAGTTTGGGGTCAGTGTGGGCCCGGGGATCTTTCAAAAACTCATGGACTGTCTCCTAAAAGGCATCCCAGGAGTCCAGCTGTTTTTTGATGATGTTCTGATCGCGGCTCCGGACTCCGAGACCTTCGCGGCCTGGCTCCGGATGCTGCTTCAACATTTCGACCCTGCCAGCCTCATGGTGAAGTGGGAGAAATGCCTCCTGGGAGTGCCGTGGGTGGACTTCTTGGGGTTCGCCATGGATGCACATGGAATCCACCTCACGGATGACAAAATCTGGGCCGTCGTGCAAGCTCCTGGCCCGTCGTCCAAGGCAGAACTTCAAGCCTTCTTAGGCCTATTAAATTTTTATCATTCTTTTCTCTCCCACAAGGCCACCATGGTGGAGCCCCTCCACTGCTTCCTAGATAAGCATGCTCCCTGGATCTGAGGCCCCAAACATGCTGCTGCCTTCCGGGCAGTCAAGGAACTGTTGTCTTCCAACACTGTCTTCGCCCACTTTGACAAACTCTTGCCTGTGGTGTTAGCTTGTGATGCATATCCTTATGGGGTGGGGGTGGTCCTGGGGCACCAGTTGGCCGATGGCTGTGAGGTTCCGGTTGCCTATTACTTTCGAACATTGTTAAGGAGGCTCTGGTGATTGTGGTGGGGGTGAAAAAAATTAATGATTATTTGTATGGCTGGCCCTTCACGATTGTCACGGATCACAAGCCCCTCTTAAGCCTCTTCACCCCTGACCACCAGTCCCCACAGATGCTGTCTCCCAGGGTGCTGCACTGGTCGATCTTCCTGGTGAGGTATCAATATTTGCTCTTCCACCGCCCTGGTAAGGTGATGGGCCATGCCGATGCCCTGAGCTGCCTCCCATTGCCATCTTCTGATCCTGACCCCACCCCAGCTCATCACCCTGCTGAAGTCCCTGCCTGAGAGGCCAGTCCAGGTCGTGGAGGTGGCCCACCACACTGCCTGAGATCGCATCCTCTCCCAGGTCTTGGACTGTGTGGGGAGGGGGTGGGCCACTGGCCAGGTGGGGCCTGAGTTTGCTGCCTTCTCATCATGCAGGGATGAGCTGTCCTCCCACAAAGGGTGCCTGCTGTGGGGTAGCTGGGTGGTGGTTCCCACTCCATTATACAAACGGGTCTTAACCACTCTGCACAAAACACATCCAGGAATTGTCAAAATGAAAGCGCTAGCACGTAGCTACGTATGGTGGCTGGGGTTAGATAGCGAGATAGAGGAAAAGGTAAAGCAATGTCGGAAATGCCAGGAATCTTGACCCGAGCTGCCGAAAGCCCCGGTGCAGCCATGGGAGTCATCACACAAATCCTGGGCATGGTTACACTTGGATTTTGCGGGACCATTCCAGGGCCAGGTCTTCTTCATCCTTGTAGATGCATACACAAAATGGCTGGAGGTTGTGCCAGTTCCCTCCACCTCCTCCCACTCGGCCATTCACACAATGTGGCAGATTTTTAGTGCTCAAGGTATTCCCAACACTTTGGTCATGGACAATGGGATGGCTTTCACCTCCACCGAGTTCCAAGAGTTTGTCCAATACTATGGGATTAGGCACATACGCTCCACCCTGTTCCACCCGGCAACAAACGGCCAGGTGGAACGAATGGTCAGAACCATGAAGGAGGCCCTATGTTGCATGGACCCTGGGGACTGAGACTGTAAACTGGCCACCTTCCTATTCGGCCAGCGCATGACCCCCCACACAGCGTCCAGGCAGATCCTGGCTGAACTACTCTTGGGCCAGCGCCTAACGACGCGGCTGGATCACCTTCACCCTGAAAGCACACTGTAAATATCCTATCACAGATGTGGGTGTCCGTTTGGGTGTGGTGTGACTTAGAAATATAAGCCGGTCTGCGAGCCGGCTGAAGCATCTCAAGATCTGACTGTAAGCAATAAAGTATGAGCTGAAATCACTCTCCAATGCATCAGTCTCAGTACTTTATACAGCCTTTCTCAGTAGGAAAGCAATGTGAGCTATTTAGATGAGGAATAACAACAAGCCAGTGAGGTGGATTAGCCTGAGTGTGTGTGTCTGGACCAAGTTCACCCAGAGCATTTCCTTTCTAGACTGGGGATTTGGAACCTAGACTTCTCAGATAGTAGGCTGATATACATTGCTGTCTCTCAATTCTTGCACTGCCATATAGGAGTTGTAGCTATTATATGGGGAAGACTATAGTTTTGTAGACAAACACATAGTCCTCAGCCTGTGTCACGGTGCCTTCACACGTTCTTGATCAGCACATGAAGCAACGTATGTACAAAAGCTCACAATGTCCAGCCATTTCATGTTTTCCTCTGGGTCTTAGGCTCAAATTATTGACCATGAGATTTCTGTAGTGGATATCAATAAATCAAAAGTAGGTTTGCAATTTACAGATACACACCTGAAGAACACTTGAACAGCATACTCAAGATTGCTACAGGACAGACATTGTCTCCAGATGTTGATGCAATAATTCAAAGCAAGAGGTGTCAGTTATCAGTGACTGTTAAATAAACAAAATATTGCAAGATGTTAGCCAGATTGCACATAATTATTAATAATAATGAGGGGAATATGATTGATTATCAATAAGCAATCGGCTGCGGGAGCAAACACCTGTGTATACAGAGGCCTAGCCCCACCGGGAGGTGTTGGTAACAGACCAGGAGACTTTATATAGTTGAAAAACAAAGTCTTTACTGAAGTTCTTCACAATCAAACAATACAGAGTCTCACACACAATTACTCAAGTCTAGGAAAATACAGAGAGAGGCAAAGCACATTTGCATTAGCAGGTAAATCGTTGGTGGGCAATACCTACCAGTCCCATCGTGCAGAGCGTTCCTCAGGAAAAATGGAGGGGAAGGAAACTAGAAAAATGGGGAAACACATGGCCTGGCCAGCAGGTAGCACACGGAAACTCAGACTGCAGACCTAGAGTTTAAAGGTGGAGACAAGGGTTGGGGATAGCAAGCTGGACATAAGAGGGTCAAAGGTTCAATAGGGGTCGAAGAGCAGAGCGAGAGCCGGTGGTCAGGCATCTCCTTATAAGCAGGAGGGAGGGGGCTGGTCACAACCCCTGGTTCCACCTCCTGGTAAGTCCATCCCTAAAAATACCATATTGGTTGGAAAGTCTAGGGGAGGTGTACCTGAGGAGTGGTCAATATTGAGAGCTAGAAGCTTAACTCATGTCTGACACCTGGTAGCAGCTAGGATGAGTCACTGGGCCGATTCCATTGTCTTCTTGATGGCATTAGCCAGGCTGCTGATGGCCATCAATTAGTTACCAGACAACAGTGAATAGTCTCTGCCAGGTCTATGTGAGGTCTTGCAGGTGAGGGGGGAGGGAAAGAGGCTGCCTGCCTGATTTGGAAGGAATTCTTAATGGCGGTTTTTGGAGTTCTTAGTCCTTGTATTTCATCAAGGCATGTTGCTGTGTTTAGTGCATACTGGGTCTGTTCCATTCTCCTTCATGAGGAACAGGCTGGTAACCTATGCTGGGCACTGGAGCTGCTGGGGAGGTCAGGAGAACGTCTCTTGCCTGACTGCAGTCTCTTCTGGCATTCTTGTGGGGTTACCACGTGATTTAGTCCCTTAGGTATACACTGCCACAGTGTATTTTTTTATTATAGTTCATATAGAGGCTCAAAAGGGCAACATGAGTGCTAATGTTTTAAGCATGTTTTAAGTTTAAAAAAATTGTGTTTGTGTCCTTTATAAAGTTTATATCTCTGCTACCTGGCATTACAGTTTATGACACACATGGCCCGTCCCATCAAGGTCTCATTTATGTCAGATCCAGCCCTCATAACAAATGAGTTTGATACCCCTGATCTAAGATGACCCAAATTAACAGTTAAGTTGAAGTGCAGTTACATGCTTGTAGCAGGCCTCTGTGTATACTCACATTTCAAAATTTTCTTCTCTTGGCTTATGAGGGGTTCTTAAAACTATGCCACAGCATGCTTCTCAAGACAGAGAAAGCTTATACTACAGAGTGAGACTATGCTGGAGAGAAAGGGCCATGTGCCACCAGTCAGCTTTTTTTTTTTAATGTAAACTCTCCTAAAAAGGAGAGGACTTTATTGCTTTTTATAGAGAAAGGGGGAGGGGTATACAGAGGGACAAAGAAAAGAGGTGAGTGAATTTCCTGTTAATGTATTAGATTTTTTGTTAGTAAAAAATAAAGTTTATGGCTTCTACCGTGGTTGAACGATCTTCTTTTCATCTTACTAAAAGTCCAAAACAAATCTGTTAGCAAAATTAGTAAAGTCCTTTGGGGTTAGTTGTTAATATACTCCATTATTGCGCGTCACGCACAAATCATATCTTGGGGTGTCTTCCTTTCAGATCTCTCAAATTGTACGATGGTCCCTTCTTTGCTTTTCCCTCCTTCGGTTCTCCTTCCTCCTCTTCTGGGCCACTGTCTTCTTCGCTACTTAACATTGTCCATTTAGCGAGTTCTGCATCTTCCTCTGAACTGGCGTGTCTCTTCAGGAATTCTTGGGCATTGAAGATGGAATCAATCTCTCTCTTATCGTTAAATTTGAAGACCAGTCCTTCGGGAAGCCACCATTTGTAACTGACTTGGTACTTTTGCAAAAATAGGGTCAATCCTTTATATGCTTTTCTTTTCTGACGAATTTCATATGGAACATCTTTTAAAATCCTGATATTCTGTTCACCAATCTTCAAGGGCATTGCTGACGTCGCTCTTAAAATTTGATCTCTAGTACCTTGCTTAGTAAACTTGGCAACCACCTCTGCTGGCAAATTATTTTTCTTGGTAAAGTTAGAGTAGGATCTGTATACCAGATCCATCTCTTCGCTTAATTTTTGCACTTCTTTGCCAGTTATTGGTGCCAAGGCATTCGCCAAAATAGCTCTGAGATCTTCTTTTTCTTCTTCCTTTATGCCCTGAAAACGGAGAGTCAAGTTTGATTTTTCCATCTGAAGCATTAATATTCTTTTTTCCTGCATCTCTTGATGTTTCACTATTTTGTTGACCTTTTTCTTAATTTTCTTGGTGTCTTCCGTCGAGGTCAGGCATTTCTTTGCAATCTCTTCCATCTTCTTCGCCGTATCTGTTAATTGCTTCTGTTGAGTATTGAGAACACCTTCCATGTTACAGAGAGTTTTGCTGATTTTTTGCATTTGATCCAGCAGAGGGCGCAGCATCTCACTCTGCTGATTGACAGTTGGCTCCGAGGGGTGTGTGCCAGAGCTGGAAGTCCCTCCCAGCTTCTTCACCAGCTTGTCCGGGAGTCTTTTCTGCCCCAACATTTTTATTGTTTACTTTTACACAGTCCGTGCTGCGCAGCTCAGGAGTTCAGCTGTTTCCTTCAACTTCAATACAAACCCAAAAGGTACTTTCACCAATCCACTTTTTCACTCCACCCCCCCCTTCAACTCTCTTTTATAAGTTCCGTTTTCTAAGGGGGGGATTCTTCTTCCCCCCTCCCGTGCGCTTGTGCGATTGGGGGGGGAGCGCATAAACGCTTGCAAGCAGATCTCCAACTCACAGTTTTCTGCCGATTCCGCCGTTTTTAATTCAGCCTTCGCTGTTTCACTCCGGGAAGTTGATGGCGTTGCTAAGTCCCATTTGGGCACAACACAGTGGGGCCGTTGGGGCAGGGAGAAAGCCTCAATTTCCCAGCCGTCAGGCCGGCAAAGAGGCTACTCCCCAAGCGCCCCCTGGTTCGGAGCCTTTACCTAAGGCTCATTAGGGTCGTTCACTTGTGCGAAGACCCCCCCAACCGTGCGTGTGCTGACCAACTTCAGGAGAGTCCCGAGAGGTGGCCGCCATTTGCTCCGCCGAAACCGAAACTCCCACCAGTCAGCTTTAACGTACCTCAGAAAGGGTCCTACGGAGAGCCAGAAGGGCTTTGAAGCAAAAACATCATCCTTTCATATACAGCCCCATTTAAAAGCAAGGGTTAAAGATGTTATATTTGTATTGCCTTTGGGCCAAAATAAATGTACTGCCTTGCCTCCTTCAAAACCACTTTCATTTCTGCTTGAAGTTTGGACTTTGCAATTCTTCCTCTTTATCTGCAGTACACCTATGTTGGATAGGGAATTTTGGCATTCCTCCTGCGAATGATGGCCAGTGTGGCATAGTGGTTAGAGTGTTAGACTAGGATCTGGAAGACCCAGGTCTGAATTCCCCAGTCTGCTGTTAAAGGCTGCTGGGCAAGCAGTCCCACACTCTCCACCTAACCTATCTCACAAGGTTGTTGTGAGGATTAAATGGAGGAAAGGATGATGATTTAAGCTGCTTTGAGTCCCCACTGGGAAGAAAGGTTCAGTATAAATGAATAAATGATCATGGCAGTCTTTCAAGACTCTACTTAAATCCAGCACAATGCTGCTGGTGGCTGGTCTCAGAACATCCATCTGGCCCATTCAGTTTGCAAAACAAGTCACACCAGTGAACCTTTGCAACATATCTGCTCTGCTCTATACTAGCAGCACCCAAGCACAAGCTTTTGTGATCTCACGGTGATTATGAAATAAATTGCTGCACTCACATGAGTTGCTGAATGTAACACAACTGCTTTATTGCAACCAACTTCAGACTAACACAGAAACTGAAACTAAGAAAAAGAGAACAGCCCAGGATGGTGGAGTTTTCCTCCAACCCATAATCAGGTTCCAGTAAACTCTTTATTATCCATTTTACTATAAGAGCAACACATGATTCCTATTGATACTTCCACTTGCACCTTTGGCAATATATTATGCTGTTAATATTTAAACTGAAAAGTAACCACAGTGAAATGATTCCTGGAAAAGCAAGACTGAAGCAGCTGTCAAAGACATTTTCCCACAAGGAGCTTGATTCAGAGCTCAGCAAGGTTTCCTCTGCTTCAAAATATATGGGTTACATATAGGCTGTGATCACACTGGCAGCTTGGTGCGGTATGGTGGCACCTCAAATTGTACCAGTTCAAAGTGTAGCAGGGCATTTCATCTGGAACGCACACCCCGTGGTTGGCTACCTACATGGCTGTCCCATAGGGCAGTATCCACATTAGTGTTGTGCTTCAACCACAGGATGAGCTCTAAGGGTGGGCTTTATTTAAATGCAGTTTGATGGATCTGCAAGTTCAGATGCCGCTTCCGAGTTCCTTTTGCTGCAGGAGAGTTCAGATGTCGAAAACCCAGAGGGAACAACAAACAATCTGTTCATACCATATCTGTTTATTCTGCTTCCATTGCAGAACAGCCCAAGCTGCTGATGACTGTGCCATGGGATGCAGATATCCTTATTCTGCTTGGGTAATGCCACTATAGTGCCACAAACTGTGCTTGTGACCACAGCCATAAAGAACCAACATTCCTTCTCCTGGTCTTTTCCTTGAAGCCTCAAGTCTATTTACACAGACATAACATATCTTTAGTTATGTTTCAGGTTTCTACTTCAAGGTCACATTCGGCTCATAACAGGATAGTTTTATGCTCCAAAGATACAACTTCAGAGAACTGACGTTGCTTTCCCAGTTATAATTCAGAGACAAGCTTCAACCAAACAGGCCTACAGTTGTTAAAAAGTTAGATTTTAACTCCCATGGGCAGGTATCAATTTTATTTTCTGTTGAAGACCTTCACAGCCGGAGTTCATTAGTTGCTGTAGATTTTCCAGGTGTGTGGCTGTGGTCTTGGCATTGTAGGACCTGACGTTTCACCAGTAGCTGTGACTGGCATCCTCAGAGGTTTAACACAGAAAGATGGAGTACTCTCTGTGTCAAGGTGAGAAGAAAAATGGTAGGCAGGTAATTTATATCTACCCCGGAAGATGGGGCAGGGCTGAGTCATTATCTTGTAGGAGTTCTCCAGATCTCCCAGGAAAGCTCCTCCATTAGCATGTTCATAGCCTGGAGAACTCCTACAAGATAATGACTCAGCCCTACCCCAACTTCTGGGGTAGATATAAATTACCTGCCTACCATTTTTCTACTCACCTTGACACAGAGAGTACTCCATCTTTCTGTGTTATACCTCTGAGGATGCCAGTCACAGCTACTGGCGAAATGTCAGGTCCTACAATACCAAGACCATGGCCACACAACCCAGAAAATCTACAGCAACTAATAATTTTATTTTCCTTTACTTATTAGCACACCAGCTGTATGCTACTATTTGGCAGCAGATCTTGGGAACACAGCACGTTCTTGGCTAAGATGGTTTGCTGTTAGAAACCTTAAACCATCTTTATTTACAGACATTTGTTGTACTTATGCCCCCTAGTAACTTATGACACAAGTCTACCCAAGCACTGAATAGATCAAGATCTGCTGCGTTTTGAATAACCAACAACGTAATGTTCTCACAGCCTATTTTCTGGGTCTCATTTCATTTTTATATCTATACATACATATGAAAACACTAAGAAAGTGGGCATCACCACAAAACAGCTGTCATCTTGGGCCCTAATTCCCCCCAAAATGTTTTAAGTAAAATTCAATCAAATAAAGTATTGGGGGAATGGAAGATCTCATCTTTTTATAGGGGCTAAGAAATTTCAGATAATAACAATAAAGCTGAAAGTGTCTGGAGAAGTAGCATGGGATGGGAGTTAACAACTGAAGAGAAAAACAGGTCAGAGGAAAGGAAAAGGGTCAAGTATGAGTAGTGACAGAAGAAAAAGGCAATGTGGATGGAGCAAAGGAGGACAAAGAAGAATGGCACTTCAAAAGGGATAATGAGTGAACATGGAAGGGGGCAGCAAGCAGGCACCAGAACACACTGGCAGACACCCTGGTGCCCATGAGTGCCACAATGGGGATCATTGTATTAGAGACAAATATCTTCCTTGCCTTGCAGCGAGGATACTAGATGAGCTTTAGAAGAAGAGATTGGATTTATACCCTGCCCTTCACTACCCAAAGGTGTCTCAGAGGGCTTACACATTCCTTTCCCTTCCCACAACAGACACCCTGCGGGTAGGTGGGGCTGAGAGAGCTCTTGACAGAAACTGCTCTTTTTCAAGAACAGCTCTTATCAGAACTACGGCTTGCCCAAGGTCATCCAGCCAGGTGCAAGTGGAGAAGTGGGGAATCAAACCAGGTTCTCCCAGATAAGAGTTCGCGCACTTAACCACTACACCAAACTGGCTCTCACACCAAACTGGCTCTTTAAAGCTTGCAAAGTACTGTAAGCAGATACCAAGGAAGATGCTTAAAGGAGGATAAGAGAAATAAGTGTGCTGCATATGTCAGGGCAATGGACAAAACCTGTAGCCATGAAGCAGTACATGTATACTGGACTGAGAGCATGTGCCCTAGCCAAGGGGAATCTTGCACTGGAACAACATGCCTAGTCTGATGTGGACCCATGGACTACAAGATGCCTCTCACTCCTGCACCTCTGCAGCCAGACCAGCACCAGAAGGCAAACCATCTGTCCTGACTCCTCCACACATGGCACCAGCAGCAGATCACCAAGCAAAGCCATGCTCTGTAAAAAGCACCAGGAAATTCCTCTGCAGATGCCATGTAGAGTTCCCTTCTTTATCACGCAGGCATTTCCCCCCCACACCCCCACATATTAACATCACCAGGTGAAGCATGTATTCCTCTTCAGCCTAAACAAAAGGATATACTCCATGATGGGATTGACAGGCCGCCACGTCTTCCAGCCACCCATCAAGATAATGCAGCTATTAAACATTGGGTCATTAAGACCCATTACAGGCAATGTAGCAAGAACATTACTTTTCTTTTCTCTCCTTTGTGTCCACCCATCCTTCTGAGAGGTGTCACTATTAGTCAAACCATTATTTCAATTGCCCAATGATTAATCCCTTTTACTGACCCATTAACCATTTAATTTTTCTACTATTTCCTGGGGACAATATGACCAACAAGACATCAGCCTTAGGTTACATTTAGGGTATAAAAGAAGAGCATCACCCCATTGCTCTCTCTCTTGCTTCTACCTTCCTAACCCCACCCTATCTTGCTGGTTCCATTCTTAGCACTGTTTGGAGCCTCCCACATGTGTTGCTGGCAAACTCATGACTCCTTCCCATAGTTTTTGTCACTTTTTGCTGCAGACGACTCATCTCATCAGACAGGAAATGTATCGCCCAACCAACAATACTTCCTGCTAATGCAACCGTCTCTGTACTTTTCTATCTAAATTCTTAGATCTGTATTGCTTGTGTGTATGCTTGGTTTTATATTGTATGTGTAAGAATCCTTAGTAAAGAAATCACTGCTTTAGTAAATCTAGCCTTCATGTCTATTTCTGGGCTGTAGAAAATCTGACTCCCATATACATAGGTTATCGGTCCCATAGTTAATGCCTATTGCCGTTTAAAATATTCATAATTCCCCACTTTTATTAACAAATAAGGCGATTTGGCTAACACCTGGGAGTAAGTCGCACTGAAATCTCAATTTCTAGATAAACATGAACAGCATCAGGCTCTTCTAAGACTCATGTCCCTTTGTGGTATGTGAACAGCCACAACACTAAAGCACCAGATACGTTTGTTTAATTCTGGTAAAGCTGTTCAGATCCTCAGATGTACAAAAAGCTATACAAGTACTAGAATCATAGAGCTGGAAGAGACCTCCAGGGTCATCTAGTCCAGCTCCCTGCACAATGCAGGAAATTCCCAAATAATATATTATAATGTTTCTTGCAAAAGCTACCCAAGTGGAATGTTCCATGGGTTCATAGTTCTAGGATCACACCAATTAAGAGTGATCCCATGATGCAAAGCAGGGGTTACCTCCCATCATCATCACATTGGTCACATTACTTTTATTCTTCCCTGACCAGTACCTACCTATACATGTAAAATCCTGAGTTGCTTCTCATATTAATGTAATGAGGAACTACTCAGCAGAAAAAACAGTAGAATCTTAGAGCTATAGTGCCTACTTTCAGGTTAACTACAGTACTTTATATACAGCTTCATTACTTGAAATGTCCCCACTAAGTCCAGCTATATTAAAAAGTTGCTAGGTTAAGAAATATTTCAAGCACAGCAATCAAGAATCTACTAAGATCACAAAAAATACTGGGCATTTAGAACTGGTTTCAACCCTGGCTTTTTAAGGTTTCTGGTGCCATCTTCCTTTGGCCCTGTTATCTCCTAATTCATATACAAATTAGTGAAGTGTGGCTGCAGAAGCATAGCAGAGAAAGGAATATCACTTTCCATGACACAGACCAGGTTCAGATGGTTCCAAACATCCAGTTTCAGAGGACCAACGATGAGAAAACTGGCAGTATTAAACCCAACATAGCCAAACGTAGAATTTACAATATGTTAACAAGATCTAGTAGGCTAGATACACAAAAATATTGTTTCATTATTTGCCCTGGCCCACCAGGGTGCTAGCTATTGCAAGTTTATGAGTCTTCAACTATGGTGTGCCACACAATATTTAACAGTGTTTTTTTAAAAAAAATTCTCTGCTGAATTAATATGGGAAGTTAATTACTTGAATGTCAAACCCTAAGAGATCCCAAGATTCTACCTGGCTTACAGTATTAAAGACTGAGGTCTACACCCAGGTGAATGCTAGCTAGAAGTATTGACAAAAGTCTGGCGATTGCCACCCACATTTCAAAGCCAACCTAGAAGGTACAAGCAGGCACCCACCCGCCCCAGGTGAATCAGCCTAAGCTCCCCCTCACCGCCCCAACCGGCCATTCAATATGTGCACCCCTGGGGCTTTCTTGCACCCCAGAAAGTGGCTCAGCCGGCCTTGTTCCATTGAACTACACCCACAAAATAAACAGAAAACACAGGGCACCATCTGCCATTTTTCCTGCCATAGCATAGCTTGGCAATAGGGTTGCCAGGTTTGGGTCGGAAAATACCTGGAGACTTTGGGGGTGGATCCAGGAGAGGGTGGGGTTTGGGGAGGGGAGGGGCCTCAGCATGGTACAATGCCATAGAGTCTACCCTTCAAAGCAGCCAATTTTTCCAGTGGAGCTGATCTCTGTCAGCTGGAGATCAGTGGTAAAAGCAGAAGGACTCCTGGCCCCATCTGGAGGCTGGCAACCATACTTGGGGAAGAGGTGCATACATATAAGGTCTGGTGAAAGATAACAGAGCACGGGGGGGGGAACAAGAGAGAAAACCAAGCACCTCCTGAGGTGTGGGTTAGCTAGAGGGAGAGAATAGGTAGCTCAAAGCCTGCTGAAGTACTATCTGGCTAGGGAGAGCACCTAAGACTGGGAAGGAGAGGAACACTGTGGCTTCCCACCATCGGGGTGATAGCCCCCACCCCCCATGCCAAGAGAGGCAGCTCCAGCCAGCCGTGCTAGGAGACAAGAGCACGCCAAGCTCACCCACCGATGGAGACCAGTTTGATGTTCTCCTTGTCCAGGAACTCGAGTGCCACTGAGACGTTCTCCAGATGCATCTGTTGGAAGATGGGTCTCTGGTGGTACTTGTGGTACATAGGCTTCTGGCTGAGAACCTCCAGCAGGGCAATGAGCTGCAGCCCATCACTCAGGTCATATTGCAGGTTGTCAATGTGCTTGTTCACGCAGTGGAGGTGCTCGTTGCACCAGCGGGTGAAAGTGTCCTGCTGGATCTGTATCCAGGGTGCATCCTCCGCCAGGTACTTCTCAGTCACTTGCATGGCTGCGGAGTCCAGCTTGATGTCGCTCCAGCTCAGGGGACGAGGCTGCTCACAGCCTCCAATCCAATTCTCTGCTTGCTGGGGCTGTTACACTGCTGTCGCTGCTCCAGTATCTCAACCTGTTCAAGTTGATTTATTTCCTCCAGGACCAACTCCTGGAAAAGCCAGGATTCTAGGTTATTAGTAGGGGGTTAAATGTGGACTTTGGCTTTAAAGTGCCATGGTCAGTTGTTAAATCCAAAGTTTCCTTATCTCCCTTAAAATAGTCAGCTTATCATATCTTTCTAAACAAGTTTTGAGCTTCAGTCATCAAGTGAAAGGAATTAAATGGGTGTGTTGGCAAAAATGAAAATCCTTTACTCAGTATAGAAGATTCAATTGGTTTCAGTTTCACCTTTGATAGATTGGCCACCTGTGGGTTCTGGCAGGTTTTTTCCCCTTTGTAGGGTGTGGCTTCTTCAGCTCTGTATCTCTTCCCTGATCACAGTTCTCAGCCCAGATCTAAAAAATTCTCCTCTTTCCTCATTACAGAGTGATTAAAGTTGTTATGTGGCAGTTGTGTCTAATGAATGGAAGTTCTATCCTCAGATGTAGTTGTCTTATCTAAGCCAAAACCAGTATCCAGAGTGGTTTCAAATAACAGACTTCTTAGTACTAGTACCATGAAACGGTGTAAGTCCCTGCAACTTATACTTGTTGCTGTATACTATGTTCTGAGTTTTTATTTGCATTCTACGTATGTTGTTTTTAATCTTAAGGTTTTGTGCACTGTGTAATAAATAGTTGTATTTTATTTCAGGTTGGGTTCCCACCCCCCTTTTGTTGTTCCCTGGTATTGGGGAATTCATTAGTAGTAATAGGGTATACACTTCATCTAATCAGAGACTGGAAACCATTTGATGGCTGCCCCCTACCTTGCTATTGTCTAAAATGGAGAAGGCTGTGCTGTACAGGAAATGTTAATGATTCGAGCTGAACTGTTGGAGAAGATAAAACAGCGAGCCTCTGTAAGGTTTTTTTTAATTATTTTGTACAAGGGTAGGTGTGCTTACTGCAAACTTGTATTTTTATTTTTTTGAAATGGAGAACAGGCAAGCCTGTGGGATTTTTTTTTTTTTGGTACATTGTACAAACAGTGTTTACTGCAGAAATGACTGTGTGAGATTCCCCCCCCCCAAAAAAAAAGGCAGATGGTTCTCAGAGCACTCTTTCTCTCTCTGGGGCTTGCCTTTTTAAAAGGAACACAGCTTCCTCACAATCCTCCCTGGTTGTCACCACCCTGAACAACTTTGTGTCATCTGCAAATTTAGCCACTTCACTGCTTACTCCCAACACCAAATCATTAATAAACAAGTTAAAAAGCATCGGACCGAGTACTGATCCCTGTGGTACCCCACTGCTTACCACCCTCCACTGAGAAAGTTTCCCATTTATACTCGCTCTCTGTTTCCTATTTATAAGCCAGTTTTTGATCCACAAGAGGACTTGTCCTTTTATCCCATGACTATTGAGCTTACTTAGGACCCTTTGATGAGGAACCATATCAAAAGCTTTCTGGAAATCAAGGTAAACAACATCTATTGGGTCCCCCTTGTCCACATGTTTGTTCACTCCCTCAAAAAACACTAACAGGTTAGTGAGACAAGATCTTCCCTTACAGAACCCATGCTGAGTCTGCCTCAATAGTTTTTGTTCATCAATGTGCCTACTAATTCTTTCCTTAATAACAGTTTCCACAAACTTACCCGGTATCGGTCAGACTGACTGGCCTGTAATTTCCCGGATTTCCCCTGGAGCCCTTTTTAAAGATGGGAGTGACATTAGCTACCTTCCAGTCCTCAGGAATGGAGGCAGATTTTAAAGAAAGATTACATATTTTTGTAAGGAGATCCACTAGGTCACATTTGAGTTCTTTCAGAACTCTTGGATGAATGCCATCCGGGCCTGGTGATTTATTATTTTGTAAATTGTCTATCAGTTGTAGGACTTCCTCTCTTGTCACCTCAATCTGATTCAGGTCTTTCAAACCCCCTCCCAAAATCGGTGGTTCTGGAGTGGGCAAGCACTTCTCATCTTCCACAGTGAAGACAGAGGCAAAAAATGCATTCAGCTTCTCAGCCATTTCCCTGTCAACATTCAGTAGTCCTTTTAACCCTTGGTCATCCAAGGGCCCCACTGCCTCCCTGGCTGGTTTCCTACTTCTAATGTATTTGAAGAAAGTTTTATTGTTGGCCTTTATGTTTTTTGCGATATGCTCCTCATATTCCCTTTTTGCTTGCCTGATCACAGACTTGCATTTTATTTGCCACCGCCTGTGTTCCTTTTTATCAACCTCACTGAGACTAGCTTTCCACCGCTTAAAGGAATCCTTCTTATGTTTTACAGCTTCCACTTGTCCCGAGAAGGAACCAGGCTGCTGGCACTCAAAATCAAAAAGGTGGCAGAGCAGTATTTAAACTGAATATTGGGGGAAAGCCGACAGGAGATGAAAAGTCTCTGGTTCGGGGTGGCTCATGTCAAAGAGATGAAGGGGTATCTGTTACTTTTGTACAAGGAAATGGATTACAATTGTCCACTGAGACTGTGGTTAACGATAGGGACTGCCTGGCAAGGTCTCCAGGCAGCAAGAGGAAGGTTGTGGGCTTAACAAGCGTGGGAAACTATAGGTGTTTATACACAAATCCTAGAAGTCTCAGAGGTAAAATCGGGGAATTGGAATACTTGGTGTTGGGGGGAAAAATAGACATTGTGGGTATTTCAGAAACTTGGTGGGATGAGGAAAATCAGTGGGATACGGTGATTCCTGGTTTTAAATTATATTGGAAGGGGGGGGAAGGATTGGAGGTGGGGTGGCTCTGTATGTCAGAGAGGATATACAGTCCAGTAAGACTAAGAGAGTAAGAAAATTGGATTCGCTTCTGGAAATGCTATAAGGAGGCTTAACAATGGGAGTTTGTTATCGCCCACCAGATGAAAAGGTAGAGGAGGATTATAAAATGATGAATGAATTAAAGATAGGAGCTAGACAAAATAACTGTGTCGTAATAGGCGACTTTAACTACCCACACGTTGATTGGGCCAATATGAGTTCTAGTCGGGAAAAAGAGATTGAGTTTTTAGACACTCTCAATGACTGTGCTATGGAACAGATGGTCACAGATCCTACCAGGGGAGAGGCGATCCTGGATTTGGTCCTAAGTAACGCCCAAGACCTGGTGAGAGATGTAAAAGTGATTGCACCGCTTGGGAACAGTGACCATAATGTTATTGAGTTTAACATTTGTATAAATAGGGAGTTGCCCCAAAAGACTGACACAACCATTTTTAACTTTAAAAGGGGTAACTTCTCTGGTATGAGGGGACATGTGAGGAAGAAAGGAAAAGTGGAAAAGGTCAAAACCATTGGAGAAGCTTGGAAACTATTTAAAAATACAGTCCTAGAAGCTCAGAAAAAATATATACCACAGGTTAGGAAAGGCACAAATAGGTATAGAAAAAAGCCTGCGTGGTTAACAAATAAAGTACTGGAAGCTGTAAAAAAAGCTAAAAAAGCTCCAGGGTTCCCCCATAATGATAAGTTTAGGGACAGATGGTTCGCAATCCTAAATCAGTGGTCTGTGGACCTGATGATATTGTTAATTGAGACCACGATGGCTGAAAGTTCCAGACTTGAGACAGATACCAAACAACTGCAAGAAAACATAAAAACCTCTTTAAGTGATAGCTACTTTACAGCTACAATGAGCCACTTGGATAGAGAAGTCAAAAAACAATTTGCAAAGCTGAAACATATTAAACCTAAGAAAGAGGGATAAAAAGATTATGATGAAAACAGGGTTTATAATTGGACAGCATTTCAAGGTACTGGTACTAAGAAGGCTGTGTCTTTTGATACCACTCTGGACACTGGCTCTGACTTAGATAAGACAATGATATCTGAAGGACAGAACTTCCATTCATTTGACATGACTGCCACATAATAGCTTTAAACACTCTATAATGAGGAAAGAGGAGAATTTTTTAGGTCTGGGCCGAGAACCGAGATCAGGGAAGAGATACAGAACTCAAGAAGCCACAACTTGCAAGAAGAAAAAAATCTCCCAGAAAGTACAGTTAGTCAATCTATGTAAGGTGAAACTGAAACCAATTGAACTTTCTGTACTGAGTAAATGTTTTTCATTTGTGCCAACACCACCATTTAATTCTTTTCAATTGATGTCTGAAGTCCAACACTTGTTTAGAAAGATATGATTAGCAGACTATTTTAAGGGAGATAAGGAATGATCATGGCACTTTAAAGCCAAAGTCCACTTTTAATGGATTTTTAACCATATCAGGAATGTACAGTTACACAATGAGGAGATGCTGTTTGTGACAGTGGATGTCATTTCACTGTATACTAACATTTCACAAGATGAGGCCCTTGAAGTATTACATGAGGTGTTGGAAAGGAGAGAGAATTTAAATCCACCGGCGACATTTCCAATTCCATAACACTTTCTTTAGGCAAGCGTCAGGCACTGCTATGGCCTGCGAGTTTGGCCCTGAATTGGCCAGTATATTTATGGACAAATTAGAGAATAATTATATTCTTCAGAATGACAATATCTATAAGAACTATCTTGCTTTATACAAACGATTTATGAGATGAGATTTTATACAAAATAAACTATCTTGCTTTATACAAAAGATAGATGTGATTTTATGTCTCATGCTTGATTATATGTCTAGGCAAGATTCCCCTTATGCTAGGATGTACTGCCTATGTGTCAGGTTCAAAAGCAAGAAGATCCAAGCATTCTTAATCAAAAGAAGGGCTTTATTGGATTACAGTGCTAAAACCCACAGTGGAGGATCATTGTCAGGAATGGGGGGGGGGAAGCGGCGCAAGCGAAGTTATAGTGTGATGCAAAGTGCAACTAGCAAATGGACTGTAAGCGCGCGTGGGGGAAGCTCCCGGCGGGAGAATTACTTAATAGGCGGGAGACGGCTCCCTCCTCCCCTCGTCTTCACAGGACTGGAATATTCTCATAAGCTCAAGAATAGCCCAAAGCCCGCATTCAAGGCCACCGTGATAAGACCAAGCGGCAGGGAAGAAGCTCCCACGTTACTGCCAGCATACCTACGCAAGCGCAAAGCGAGGATGAGATAGGGAACACAGAACAATGGACTCAGTGAAAATTAGCAAACAGACATTTCTGACACTATGGAATTAGACAAGAAGGTAACATGGGCCCTTCCAAGTTATAGGCAACTCCCAAAACCAAGTTGATCACAGCAACTACATGGTCTGCACCAAAGGTTAACTTGGCAAGAGGAAGACAAAAGTGAGAAATGGAATGTATTTTTGTCTCCTCCCTGGGAAGGGGTGCCTCAGTTGGATAGCTTCACCATCTAAAAGGCTCCCCACTTCCACAACAAGCCATGTGACACTACATCACTTAGAATGCAGTGCATTTTAATTTTTGCTCCTGACTATCATGAATTCCATACCAATACAAGGCATCTTTCAGCTGCTAGCAGATAAAACTCTTAAACCAATTGTTCTCTTATTTGGGTTCTTCCATTTAAAGGCTATTTAGGGTTGTAAGTGATACATGCAAATATATAGCTATGGTTACTATATTCTGAACAGAACAAAGTTTGAGTCCAGTGGCCCCACCACCAATTTGTTGATCTCATGCCATCCTACAGGTATCATCTTTACTTCCTTCACCTATTGTTCTTTAAAACCAATAATTAATAAATGCAACCAAGGTGCCAGGCAACTGTTGAAAAACTGAAGCCTTGGAAATCTAGCCAAGTGAGTCTTCAAGTAGTGATATTCTTCCTGGACGGGTCCAAACAAGTCTTTGTTCCAATCTGAGGAAGAAAAACATATTTTCAAAAGTGGACTTGGAGTTCTTATTCCAGGAACTTCTACTCTTCTCCTGTGGTAATATTCAGAACAGGAGAGAAGCTAGACATGATCTGTAGTAAAAAGGTATTCTTTTGGGGGAGATTAGATTTTGTTGACAAAGCCAAGCAGTACTGCTCTTTGCCCTTCAGCTCCTAGCCTAGTCCAGAAGCACTATCAAGATTCTTGTGCTACATGAGGAAGCAGAACAGAGAGCCCCCCTGTAAGGGATGAGAGAAATGAGTTACAAATTGACAAGCCCCAGTGATTAGAAAAGAGTGTAAGTTTGGGCAGGATTCTACCTTAGGGAGAGAGGCTGCGCGCTGTGGTAATTACTAGCAGCTATAAGGTTTCGTTATCAAAAAAGTTTCAGCAGATAGATTATTCCTCTTACAGGATCCAGGAGAGTTTGTTTGGCGGCGGTGTGATGAATAGTTCTGGGAGACGGCCCAGACCGCCTTACTCGGCAGACGTAATTATACAATGTGCTGCGAGGAGTGAGTGGGAAGAAGGCTGCAGCTTCCTTTTATGAATGGTCATTTTATCTTTGTAAGTTACATGTTTTATTGTCAACGGCTTTAGTGAGGGCTGTTTTCTGCTCTGCATACAGCCCGTGAGTGTAAAGACTGTCTTATCTATTAAATGGACTGGTTTTAGTAAAGATTTTCCTGCTACTGGGTGTTGTATAGTGGGTTAGACGCATAAAGAAACCACAGACAGCGATGTAGTGATCAGCATGGTTCGCTATTATACAACACGAGACACTGATAACTGGCCCGGAGGCCAACTATATACATTAGGGAGGGGCCGCCCCCTGGTACCATTGGCGGGTTTGAATTCCCGCCGCCGTTCCCATTGGTCCCCCTACGCGGGAGCCAGGAACCTCAGTCCCATTGTTCTCAGGTACTCAAGCTCTGGCTCTTCGTTGATGGCACGATGTTGTCTCCAGACACAACACCCCTCCCCCCATAGTCCCGATCCTGTCTAGGTGACATAGTCCTTCAGGTATGCGGGGGCTCTGCGTTCCCTGGTGGACCGTCGTGGTGTAGGCGTTGGGGTTTCTCCACAGCCAAGTCTTGGTGGTGTGGTGGGGCCTGCCCCCTCACCTCCTTCCGCTGGGGAAGGGTGCGCCGTCTGGCCCTCGGCTGATGAGGCCTCGGGCATACTGAGCTGCCCGTCGCTGGGGTCCGCCTCTCTGCGGTCTCGTTCCGCCTCGGGCTCTCCCTCAGCTTCTCGTGGGGCCTGCTCCACCTCCCCTTGGTTTCCCCGGTCTCCTACCATTGGAAGTAGGCGCCGCCTCAGCTGGTCCACGTGGCGCCGCAGAACCTGCCCGTCATTTGTCGACACCTCATAGGAGACAGGGCCGGTGGGGCGGATTACCTTTCCTGCTATCCACTCCGGGCCTCGGCCGTAGTTCCTTGCGAACACCGGGTCCTCTGGGAAGAAGCCCCGTGGTGCCTCCCGGTCCTCGACCCAGTTCCGTCCTGTTGGAGCCCTGTCGGGGTGCAGGCGGTCCAGGAGGATGGCGGGTCGCCGGCCCATGAGAAGCTCCGCGGGGCAGTGGCCACTGACCGGGTTGGGTGTTGTCCGGTTCGCCAGCAAGAACCGGGCTATGCGTGACTCCCAGTCCCCCTCGGTCAGGCGGCTTAAAGCTTCCTTAGCCATGCGGACCATGCGTTCTGCTTGGCCGTTCGTGGCAGGGTGGAAGGGCGCTGACCTGATATGCCGGATCAAGTTGTCCCGCAGGAACCGCTGGAATTCCTCGGATGTGAACGCCGGGCCGTTGTCGGAGACGATGGTGTCCGGCAAGCCATGCGTGGCAAATATCTTCCGGAGGGCTCAGATGGTGGCGCTTGCGGAGGTGGAGGAGACTGGACTCACCTCCAGCCACTTGGAGTACGCGTCCACGGTGACCAGGAATGTTAACCCGTGGAAGGGCCCGGCGAAGTCGATGTGGAGCCGGGACCACGGGGTCCTTGTTGATTCCCATGCCTGGGTGGGTGCACATGGTGGGCTTGGCCGGACTTCTTGACAGATCTGGCAACGCTTCACCCAGGCCTCTATTTCCCCATCGATGCCTGGCCACCAGACGTAGCTCCGGGCGAGGGCTTTCATCCGCACGATGCCGGGGTGTGCCTCGTGCAGAGCCTGCAGGACCTGTTGCTGGAGTGCGCTGGGGACTACGACCCGGTCCCCCCACAGCAGGCAGCCCTTGTGTGCCGATAGTTCCTCGCGCCGCGTTGTAAATGCGCTGAACTCAGGGCCCACCGAGGCCGTAGGCCACCCCCTCACCACCCAGCCGAGAACCCGGGATATGATGGGGTCACGGGCTGAGCAGTGGGCGATGTCCGTGGCCTGGAGAGGGGCGTCTGGAAGACCCTCCAACTGGAGGACATGATGAGCTGGGGCCGGGTCCACCCCTTCGTCTGGCAGGGGGAGGCGGCTCAGCGCGTCTGCATGTCCCATTGCCTTGCCTGGCCGGTGCTGGAGCGTGTAGTTGTAGCCCGCCAAGAAGATGGACCACCGCAAGACCCGAGGGGATAGTACCTGTGGCGTCCAGCGGTCCGCCGCGAAGAGGCCCAGCAGCGGCCGGTGGTCTGTGACGACTGTGAAGGGACGGCCATAGACGAAGTCGTGGAACTTCTTCACCCCGGCCACGACTGCCAGTCCCTCGCGGTCTATCTGGGCGTAGTTCCGCTCGGCTGCAGACAGGGTCCGCGAGTAGTACACGACCGGGACCTCCCGGCCGTTCGGGAGACGGTGCGCCAGCACGGCTCCCACCCCATATGGAGACGCATCGCAAGCCAAGACCACGGGCAGGGTCTCGTCGAAATGTGCCAGGACCGCGTTTGAGATGAGCAGGGCCTTGACGGCCCGGAACGCAGCAGCCTGATGCAGGCCCCAGACCCAGGGTGCCTTTTTGTCGAGCAACCTGTGGAGGGGCTCGGCTACCGCCGCCTTGTGGGGAAGAAAGGCGTGGTAAAAGTTCAAGAGTCCGAGAAAAGCCTGGAGCTCGGCTTTGGAGGTCGGGGGCGGCGCTTCCACGATGGCCTTCACCTTGTCCCGGGCCGGGTGGAGTCCCTCTGCGTTCACCGTGAAGCCCAAGAAGTCGACGGATGATACCCCGAGCTGGCACTTCTCGCGCTTGACCTTGAGGCCGGCGTCCCGGAAACGGCTGAGGACCATGCGGAGGCGGGAGGCGAACTCATCAGGCGTGGCGGCGGCGATCATCACATCATCGAAGAATGGTGTGATGCCGGGGATCCCTTTGAGGAGAGAGTCCATCAGTTGCTGGAAAATTCCAGGTGCCACGCTCACCCCGAATTGCAGGCGATTGACCCTGAAGGCCCCCCGGTGCGTTACAATTGTTTGGGCCTCTGCTGTCGGCCCATCGACAGGCAGCTGCTGGTAAGCTTGGGCCAGATCTAGTTTGCCGAAGATCTTGGCCCCTGCCAAGGTGGCCAGAACATGGCTCACCACCGGGTAGGCATGGTCCTGCAATGCCCGATTTATCGTGCATTTATAATCCGCGCAGATGCGGACATCCCCGTTAGGTTTAATGGGGGTCACGATCGGGGTTTCCCACACTGCGTGAGAGACCGGCTCCAAAACCCCTTGCGCCACCAGTCGGTCCAGTTCCGCGTCTATTTTGGGTTTTAAGGCAAACGGAACGGACCTGGCACACATGCGGATAGGGGCCACTGTGGGGTTGAGTTGTAGCGAAACCGGGGGGCCGTGTATCGGCCCAGGGACCCGTCGAAAACGGATGGGAACTCGCGG
Organism: Gekko gecko; assembly: GCA_029375565.1. Lineage (NCBI taxonomy): Eukaryota > Metazoa > Chordata > Lepidosauria > Squamata > Gekkonidae > Gekko > Gekko gecko. Next base: position 97,962,428 of record JAPDNY010000002.1, on the reverse strand, counting down.
CACACTTCCTGGAAGTCGCGGGTTGCGCAATGCTGGACCCCTCGATCGCGATTCCTAGGGGTCCAAACCAGGCCCTCCCCAGGAGGCTAACTAGGTCGCCCTCAACTACGAGCAAGTCCAAGTGACCCTTGAAGCCCCGGTACTGCACCCTGAAACTCCCGACCCCCTTCACTGGCACTCGGTTTCTCTGAAAGTCCATGAGCGTCACAGGTGATGGCCGCAAGCGGGGGCCCCCCTTTGGGCAAATCTGTCTTAATGTGGCCTCCGAAATGATGGAACAGGCGGAGCCCGAATCGAGTTCCATTTGTAAGGGGGCCCCCTCTACTTTGATCCGGACGTATATTTTTGGGGTAGAGGCCTGACTGGGGAGTTTCAGTACCTGTGTTCGGGCGGCCGGGGCGTTGGTCAGTTGGTATAGGTCCTCCTCCGGGGCCGCGCAGTCCTCGAAGTGCGCCTCAGACCTGCGGCGGGGCGGTTTTTGCGCTGCGCGTGATGGCTTGGACCGGCAAACCCTTGCGATGTGGCCCGTGCGGCCGCAGTCCCGACATGTGGCGTCCCGGAACCGGCACGATCTCCTCTCATGCTGCCCTCCGCAGCTGGCACACTCCTGCGCCGCCGAGCTGGGTTGCTTGCGTGCGGAGCTAGCGGACGGTGCTGGCGGGCGATGCTGGGCTAGTGTGCGGTGTACCTCGGGGTCGTCGATGTCGCTGTTCCCGGGGGAGGCCACACGATGCGTCGCGGTGGTGGTGGTCGGGTGTGACCTCTCCCATGCAGTGGCGGTGGCTAACGCTGAGGTGATGGTCACCTTCTCGCCCTCCATTATTCGGCGCCGGAGTTTCTCCTCCCTGAGGCCTGCGACGAAACGGTCGCGGAGAGCCATCTCCAAGTGCTCTCTGAAGGCGCAGTCGGCCGCCAGGCGGCGGAGCTCTCCGAGGAACTCCGCGGCGGTTTCTTTGCCCTGCTGGTTCCGATGCTGGAAAACCACGTGGCAGGTCATCTCCGACGGCTTTGGGGAGTAGTAGTTCTGCACGGCCTTTACAATCTCGTCGACCGTGCACTCCTCCACCTTCTTGGGAGAGAGAAGGTATTGGGCCAGATCCACGATCACGGGGCTGCAAGAGCAGAGCAGCAGTCCTCTCTTTCGGTCTTCGTCCGTGATCTGATAGAACACGAAGGCTTGCCGCAAACCCGTGATCCAGGCTCCCCATCGTTGGGGCTGGGAAGCGTCGAACGGCGGTAGCAGCCTGGATCCCGGAGCGATGGCCATTGTGCTAGTCGGCGGCAGCGACACGGCTCTGGATTCACCCTCGGAGGCGCTCATGGAGGATGCCCGTGGAGCGGTGGAGCGAGTCTTCGGTAGCGTTGTCCGACAGCCCAGCTGGAGCGCTCAACAGGATCCCATCCTCGTCGCCATTGTTGTATAGTGGGTTAGACGCATAAAGAAACCACAGACAGCGATGTAGTGATCAGCATGGTTCGCTATTATACAACACGAGACACTGATAACTGGCCCGGAGGCCAACTATATACATTAGGGAGGGGCCGCCCCCTGGTACCATTGGCGGGTTTGAATTCCCGCCGCCGTTCCCATTGGTCCCCCTACGCGGGAGCCAGGAACCTCAGTCCCATTGTTCTCAGGTACTCAAGCTCTGGCTCTTCGTTGATGGCACGATGTTGTCTCCAGACACAACACTGGGAGCTGTGTCTGTGGATATATTGTTAATTTACAAGCTGAAGCGAACACTCAAGGTCAGTCAGACCTGACACCCTCCACAAGTCACTATCTGTACAAGATATAATGAGTCAATGGCACAGCACATGGTTCATACGCAGAAGGCTAATCGAGCAGTCTCTCGGGACATCTGACTGGTCACTGTCTGAAATGGGATGTCAGGTTACATGGAACATTGGTCTGATCCAGCACAGCACTCCTGAGTTTGTGCTAAATGCTCCTTAGAGTAGATTCTTCCAAGGCTGAAAATGTCAGCTACTCTTTGAACTTGAGATACGGCATAGAGTTTTGGATTATAGTCAGAGTACTACACCATATTCCCCTGGCCTGATGAACATGGCATTATGAATTTCCCTGTCTAGCCCTAAGAGTAGCACAGGAGTGCCGGGATGGCTTTTGCCACTCTTACTTGCTTGAGGAGACCCAGCCACACAGATGTGAGGAAATTCTTCTATGTTACCGTTACACAATAACTGTTCTTCTGTTGAATGTACCAGAAATGTACCCATTCTTTGCTTGAAGCCAGTTCCTTCAAATTTAACAGTAGCTAGTTCAGCTGCCACCTAGGTATTTTGAGTATATATAAATATGGGGTGTGGACTGGAGATGGGCACAAACCGCAAAACAAATTGAATTTTTAATTGAACCCATCCAGTTCATGGTTTGTTTTGACCTGGTTCATATGGTTGCACTGATTCTGAACCAACAACGAACCACCATTTTATTTTTGTGGAGCTTGGCATTTAATGGCTTATACAGTGTTAGAAGATGAGCAAATGAATGAGCCTATGATGGTGCAGTTGATGTTGTTAGATCCACTAATTTTGTTGTTCAGATTTGGTACCAACCTGTTCCTCCAGATCAATGGTACAGCCATGGGCACCCGCATGGCCCCACAGTATGCTAACATCTTTATAGCTCACTTGGAGCAATGCTTCCTAAACTCCTGCCCATTCATACCTCAAAGAAACCCTGGACATATTCCACTAGGCATTCAATGACTTTCACCCCAACATCAATCTGACAATGAACCAATCCGTGCAACAAATATATTTTCTGGACAATACTGTAAATGTACACAATGGATACATAGACAGCACCTTATACCAGAAACCTACTGACCAGCAAACATACCTACTTGCCTCCAGCTACCATCCTAAACATACCAAACGATCCATTGTATACAGGCATGCTCTTACATTACAGCCGCATCTGCTCCAATCCTACAGACAGAGATTCTCACCTGAGGGATCTACAACAATCATTTTTGGAACTAAAGTATCCACCTGATGAAGTCAGGAAACAGATAAACAAAGCCAGAATGATACCCAGAGGCTGCAGCCAGATGGCAGGCTTAGCATGATCTGGCCACATGTCTAATTTAATCAGGTGTGTTTTGTCATGGAGAGTTTTGATCAGATGTCCCATCCTTAACCGCCACATTGCATGCTCACACCATGGTTGATAGATCAGACTGCAACCACAGAGTGAGCACCAGGTGGGCTGTTGTCTCATCTGCAGGCCCTTTCCCCTGACAGGACAAATTGTTTAAAGATGAGGCAAGCTGAAAACACAGTGGCAGCCCGTCCCTCCCCTCAGCTTCAAAGCCTGGGTGCAGAGGTGTGGTTATGCACACATCATGAACTAGTTTTTTAAAAATTATGGCTGGGAAAACAAAAGAGATTGGTTAGACCTGCCTGATGGCTTGGGTTCTCAGCAGAGGATTAGACAATGGGAAATCCAGTGTGAACCCAGCTCAGCCCAAAAGGATCAGACTTTCACAGCTGTCAAATAAACATGCAGTAAAGGGGGGAAATGGGACACAGATAACTGGGGAATGAGAGACAGATGTTGCTATCTGATCCTGTATTTTAAATCCAGAAGGGAACATCCATAGCATCAGATCAAACTGCACATCTGACTTCAGCCAGAGAAAAACCTGTTACAAGTCCAGCCCAAAAGAGCTAATAATAGAACACCACTAGTGGTCACATACAGCTCTCAACTCAGAACAGTTCAACACATCATCAATAACTCACAACCCCTACTGAATAATGACAGTTCTCTTTCACAAGTACTGGGGGGCAAACCTTTTCTTGCACACAGATAACCCCCCATCTCAAACAACTCCTCACCCACAATGATGCAACATCTAATTTGAATGTGGGCACTGGTACTACAGCTTGCAATAAATCCAAATGCCAGCTTTGCTGCCACATACACCCAGATGAAATGTACAAAAACAAACTGTGAAAATCAGTGCAAAAAAAAAAAATTAAACAAAGTTTTAAGTGTAGTTTTAAACAAAGTGACTACTATAATTATATCTACTAAACACAAACAGTAGAAAGATATTCACATAATAATCAGAACAGCTTGAATCAACAGAAAGTAGTGCTAAGACATATAAGCAGAGCTATTTGATAACAATCCAATTAGTGCAAAAGCCTCTAGCAAAATATTCACATAATAATCAGAACAAATTGAATCAAATAGAAAATGGTCCTGAGATACATAAACAGTGCTTTTTGGTAACAGTTCAAGCAGTGCAAAAACTTGATGGTAAATATAAAGACATGATGATGGTATAGGTGGTAAATATTGCAGGGTGAGTGTTTGGATTCTATTTCACTCATTTAAAAAATGCAGATTTCTTTGGCATGTTCAAGAATTTTGAATCATTAAGGAGCAATGGGGTAAAACCCCAACATAGGCTGAGTTCAGACTGGCAGTTTGAAGTGAGAGGGAGTCCTGGCAAAAAAGCCCGGTCACACTGCGCTGACTGATGCGGGAGCATACCGGAACGAGGCATGAGGGAGCATTCACACTGTTGGCCCAAAGGCACGGCCATAAGGTGCAGCTTTCTGTTTTGCTAATCTGGAGCTATGCGCTTATGCGCATGAGTGTATATGTGCATGAGTGCATATGCACACAAGCAAAAACACGGATTTTAGCATTCACACTTTGTTGGTGCGGGATATACATGGGATAGACACACTTTCTGGGGTTTGATACCACTTTTAACAGGTATCTTTTTAACCTGGGAATGAAGTGTTACAAGACAGGTTGAGTATGGCTGGGGAATGCCGGACAGATGTGCCTGTGTGAAAGCCCCCTTTAATCCGCTTGTGAAATGTTGCTGAAACGTGCCTATCTCAGGGCAAACTGCCAATCTGAACTCAGCCATAGAGTATCAACTCTGTATGCAGAGATATACACAGTAATTTATTATTGTTGGCACTAATTCAGTAACTTGCTATGACCAGAGGTTCAGAAAGTGCAATCACTGGACTCAACAACATCGACTACACCATCACAGGCTCATTCACTTGCTCATCTTCTAACATTGTATATGCCATTAAATGCTAATAATGCTCTTCAGTTCTGTATACAGAGCAAACAGGATAAACCCTACACCAGAGGATAAATGAACACAAATTTGACATCAGGAATCACAAGACTGAGAAACCTGTAGGAGAACACTTCAACCTTCCAGGACATTCAGTGGGTGACTTCAAAGCAGGTGTTTTACTTTTACTTTAACGATACTGCTTTTACAGCCAATTCGGCTCTGAACAGTGTCACACTAAGACTAAAACACAGGAGAAAATTTATTTAATACATGTGTCTATATAATATAAAAATTTAATGTTTTAAATCTTGATTGACTGAGAAAAGAACTTGACTACTGCCAATGTAATATTAAAATCCATCCCTGCTAAAAGAAACCTCAAATTATCCAGTTCACACCTAAAGTCCTGGATATAAGATTTTATCCAACTAACTCTTGCCTTGTTAAGCAAATCACAGTCGAATAGACAGTGTTGAAGGGTGTCTATTTGACCAGAACTGCATTGGCACAGTCGCTCAGAATAAGGCACCTTATTTAAACATCCCAATAGCTCTCCTGATGGAATAGCATTCAATCTAGCCAGCATAAACAATCATCTGTAGGAAATCAAAACAGGCTGGTAGAGATTGTGGTAATGTTAAACCTAAGTATAAAGGTGAGCACACTCTGCATGCTGTTATCATGGTACTTCTAGTATCCAGTTTTTCCAGACAGCATAAGATTGAAGAGAGAGCTGCTGAAGGCCCTTGTTCTTTCAGACCACAAGGGGAGGTTCCTAGAGTCTGGATATGACTTTCAACCAATTTGCTCCATGGACTTTGGTAAGAGTCTGCTTACAATAGATGTAAGTATCCATTTGACTCCGTGGAGAATAAAATCTTGACCCAGAATCTAAAGGTTGTAGTCCAGATCTGAGCTGCAAAGGATCTGAGACCGAGTTCTGCCCTAAGTGATGCAATTAGGACCGCCAGTAATTTTTTGGAGAAAATAATTCAGAAGGGAGTCAAATCAATTCTCCACAAGCTTCAACCCACAAAGGTGCACCATACAGAAATTGAGATCCTACTTTGCTGTTAAATATAGTCATGGCAGCTGGAATATATTGTCCTCCTTTAAAATAGAAAAATTGGATTAGTGCCTCCATAGTAATAAGTGCTGTAGTTCCTGCATTTCTAATATGTTGTCCAAAACATATTAGATCAGAAATAAAACCCAAGATATTTAAATTGGGTAACCTGTTCAATAAGATTTCCATTTACATGCCAAGGATATCTCTGCTGCCATGAGGACCTAGAGAAGTGCATCACTTTGGACCTATTATAATTTATAATCAGGCTCACAGAGGTGCAATACTCTCCAAAAGAGTATAGAAGTTGGGGTAGACTCATGGGGGTTCTAGAGAGTAAGACAGTATCGTCAGCATATAGTAAGACTGGGATGGAAGTTTGTGACAATACAAGAGAGTGAAATTGTTGGTTATTTAATTTAAGGGACATGTCATTAATATAAAGATTAAATAAAATGGGAGCCAGCAGACACCCTTGTCTTACTCCCTTCTGCAAAGGAAAAGAATTTGACAAATGCCCTTCAGAGCTACAGCAAACCTGGGCAGCCGAGGGTTCATAGATTCTTTGCATTAACCACAGAAGTCTCCAATTGATCAAAGTCTTCCCTAATTTTTCCCATAGATGCTTTTTTGGTACTGAATCAAAGTCTACAAAGGACACAGAGTCTACAAAGGATACAATGGCTGTTTATTTCTTAGCCAGATGATATAATAACATGCAGTGGTCAATTGTTAATCACCCTTTAATGGAGCCTGTCTGTTCAGGACCAATAACATTTTCTAAGGAAATCCAATTGAATAAATGATGTAACAAGACAGAGGTATATATATTCTCTAATACAGATAGCAATATAATGGGCCTGTAGTTACTGGGATGATTTTTGTTCCCTTTCTTATAAATAGGGATAATTATTGCACTTTGCCATATATTGGGGATTTGGGATTTCAGAAAAGATCACTAAAATTAGATTATTCCATCTGACCTTCATCTAATTATAACTGTTGTAAATTAGGGATTAAAGACAACCCTGGCTCCTCAGACAGACATTGATATCAATTTGTCTGCTTGATATGATACGGTGTCCCTCTGAAAAAAGTCTTCCATTTTACTTTGTTTAGTGCAAGGGGTGGGGGTATCTTTAAATGGACAGTCCTGTTTCTTTCCCATTTTCTATCCTAAGATTAGATTTTAGATTTCAGTGGATAAAACAGGTTAAATTTAAGCAGGGGTCTTTTTGTAGAAAAACAGCTGCAGGAGCTCATTAGCATATGGTATGCTAATGAACTATTAGGCCATTAGCATATGCCACGCCCCCTGACATCACCGGAAGTGATGTCAGAAGGGGAAGTAAAAGGGGGGAGGCATCTTCAAAAGCCTTCCCTTCCCTTCCCCAGCTGGTCTGGGTGGGGGAGCTAAGAGAGAAGGGGTTTAAAGTTTAAACTCCTTCTCATGAGAGTTTGGCCACAGAAGGAGGAAAGAGGGAAGGAAAGAGAGAGAGTAGAGAGAAGGAAAGAAGGAAGGAAAGAGGGAAAGAAAGAGAAGGAAAGGGGAGAGATAGAAAGAGAGGGAAGAAGGAGGGAAACAGGGAAAGGAGGAAAAAGAGAAGAAAAGAAGGTGGGAAAAAAAGAAAGAGAGAAGAGAAGAAGGAGGGAAAGAGGAAAAAGAGAGAAGGAAAGGAGGGAATGAAAGAAATTTGGTGGCAATTCGGCCCCATTATATCCTATGGGCCATTGAAGTCAATGGTGAAAACATAGGGTATATTCTGGGGGCTGGAGGGGAGGTGGTTTGAGGGAGAGGCTCCAAACTCACAGGGTAGCTGATGGAGCCTCTCCTCAAGATATCCACCAAGTTTCAAGAACATTGGATCAGGGGGTCCAATTCTATGGGCCCCCAAACAGGTTGCCCCTATTCCCTCCATTGTTCTCTATGGTGGGGAAAAAGTAACTTGGGTATCTTGGGGAGAGGCTCCATCAGCTACCCTGTGAGTTTGGAGCCTCTCCCTCAAACCCCCTCCCCTCCAGCCCCCAGCATATACCCTATGTTTTCACCATTGACTTCAATGGCCCATAGGATATAATGGAGCTGAAATTGACATTCGGCTGCCTGAAAGACTCCCTGGGACACCGGCTGGGGGCGGGGCTTGGCCCCAAAGACCCCTGAATTTAAGTATAATAGCATACAAATAGCATAAAATTCTGTCTCCTAGTTCATCACATGAAAACTACACAAATACTAGTGGTTGAGTAGTAGTTAAAATACAGCAAGGCCTTGCTAATCAAGATAGCTATGCCCCAACTATTCTTGTTCTCTTCCCTAGCAGTCAACCAAATTAAGAATAAAAAGTATAATAAATTAAATGAAGTAAAATAGCCAGGATAATTGTAATTGGAAAGAAGAAAAACAGAACAAAACAGCAAGCCAAGCTCGTGTGCTTCACTGATAATCCAAACAACCACCAGGAACGTTTATCATTCAGGCAAAATAAAATGAAATGAAATAAAAGGAGGAATAAATTTGTAATTTAAAACAAATGAAAGCAACCCACTCCCCCCAGTCAACCATACTAGTCAGCTGGAGTGGAGTCTGGCTCAGTGTTTCAAGGAGAGGAGGAGGTAATTATTTGAACTGAACAGAGTCAGCATATATCAAAACATCTTCATTAAGTTGTATGCTAATTTGTTGTTCACCTATGTAGAGGCATCTGCCTATGTATATGAACTGTTAACTTCAATTTCAATGTATCTGAGGAAGTGTACATGCACACAGAAGCTCATACCTTGAATAAACCTTGGTTGATGTTAAAGGTGCCTCTGTACTTTAAATTTGTTCTACATTGAAACATGCATCCAAAATCTGCTGCAATATCTTTTCAGTACTATATATTATTACAAATGAACAAGCACAAAGAGAAAAATTTGACTGTATGTTTTATGAGCAAATGTTTGTGTACTTGTATACATTAGACACGTATGTATTTCAACAATATAGTCAACATTAGATCCTGTTTCTTTTTGTTTGATTTCTAGGGCAAGAAGGAATGTTTTCTCATCAGTCCCCCTATATATTGCATAATTTAAATATTTATCTAAATATGTACCTACAGTGCAATTTCCACTATGGTTTTCCTGTTTCTTTCTTTCTTTTCTTTAAAAAAATCTTTTATTAAGGTTTTTCAAAACACACTCATAAACAAGAACAGTAATGAACAAGAACAAAACAAGAAAGAAAAAGTAAATAACCATACAGTGGAGTACAATTAAGTAATTCAGAGTATCAAGTAAAGGAAACATTATATTTCTTAACAGTGAAAGTACAGTGTATTGCCTATAAAGAGCACGCACATATTATTGTAAGTCACCATAGTTTTAAATCCTGTATTATGTCGGGGATTTCATCATTATGCATCGAGTATTCCAAAAGGGGTAAACAGATAATGTCAAAATCTAAGGATGAGGTAAGACCAGCTGTATTGTTCACTCGGACTGTGATCTTGGACATTATATAAAGTCTCCACAGTTTAGTGTACCAGTACTTTCTTCTTGGGCTCACTGTATTTTTCCAGAACATCGTCATTGTGTTCTTAGCAGCAGCCAACATTATAGAAATGTGGACTGCAGTGTCCTGAGAGTTTACATTAGATTGCCATCTGTTCAAAATCACATGTTCCACAGAAAGTTGCAGTTCATAATCTGTGATTGCTGCTATCTGTTAGAGAATATCAAGCCAAAAAGATTGTAAAACAGGGCATTCAAGCCAACAATGTGTGTATGAACCTATCTTCCCACATTTCTGCCAGCATAGGGGTGAAGCTGAAGAAGTGATCTGCGCTAGCTTCTGTGGCGTTGGATACCAAAAATGCAGGGGTTTAAAGGTTTGCAGACTTATTTAAACTACTAGGAGTAAGGCCCGTTGTGGAAATAAATACAACGGGCTCTAGAAAGAGGCTCTGGGAGAGTGCCCTGGCTTTGGGCACAGTGTGAATTTGCTGTGGTGACCTCAGCAGGGTATAATGACAGAGACCATCATTTTCTCCAGAGGAACTGATCTCTGCTACCTGAAGAGCAGTTGTAGTTTTGAGTGATCTCCAGCCCTCACCTGGAGATTGGCAACAATTGTTACCCAGGAGGAAATGGCTGGTTTGGAGGGTGGAGTCTATGGCATTCTACCTGCCTGAGGTCCAACCCCTCCTCAAACCCCACCCTCTCCAGGTTCCACCCCTCAAATCCCCAGGAATTTGCCAACCTGGAGTTGGCAACCCCATCTCCTTCCCAGCTAACCATCAACCTACTGTTATCTTCCCCTCTGACTTCAGCTGACTTCTGCCCTCTCTCCTGCAGAGCAGTTGTAATTCTGAGTGATCTCCAGCCCTCACCTGGAGATTGGCAACAATGGTTCCCCATGAGGGACTGGCTGGTTTGGAGGGTGGAGTCTATGGCATTGTACCTGTCTGAGACCCCACCTCTCCTCAAACCTCACCATCTCCAGGCTCTACCCCTCAAATCTCCAGAAATTTCCCAACCTGGAGTTGGCAACCCTATCTCCCTCCCAGCCAATTGTCAACCTACTGTTATCTGCCCCCTGACTTCAGCTTTCCATCTTCTCCCCCCTCCCTCCTGGAGAGCAGTTGTAATTCTAGTTGATCTCCAGCCCTCACCTGGAGATTGGCAAAAATGGTTCCCCAGGATGGAATGGCTAGTTTGATGGGTGGAGTCTATAGCATTGTACCTGTCTGAGGTCCCACCCCTCCTGAAACCTCACCCGCTTCAGGCTCCATCCCTCAAATCTCCAGGAATTTCCCATCTGGAGTTGGCAACCCTATCAGGACTGGCCCCAATGAGTTTTTTCTCAAAGGCCAAAACAGGTGACAGGACCAAGTTTGGTTGCCTACCAACAGGCACTGAGGGGAAAGTAGGGTTGCCAGCTCTAAGTAGGGAAATACCTGGAGATTTGGGGGGTAGATCCTGTGGAGGGCAGCTTTGGGGGGGGCGAAGGACTCAGCAGGATATAATGTCATAGGGTCTACTCTCCAAAGCAGCCATTTTCTCCAGGGGAACTGATCTTGGTCATCTGGAGATAACTTGTAACAGCAGGAGATCTCCAGGTCCCACCTGGAGATTGGCAACCCTAGGGGAAAGACAGCTGCACAGCAGGGGGTGGAAGAGAATGGTTTGATGGCCACTGGGCCAAGATTGGCAACAATAGTTCCCCAGGAGAAAATGGCTGGTTTAGAGAGTGGAGTCTATGGCACTGTACCTGTCTGAGGTCCCATCCCTCCTCAAACCTCACCCTCTCTGGGCTCCACCCCTCAAATCTCCAGGATTTTCCAACCTATAGTTGGCAACTTTATCTCATCCCCTCTCAGCAGCCTCTTCCTAGGCAAAATTCTGTCTTTCTCATTAGCGGGGAGCAAAGCAGTTTACTTCATTCTTTTCGGCTTTGTGATCTGTACAGCAACCCTGTAAGGCAGGTTAGGCAGAAAGTCTCCGGCTGGTCCAAAATCACCCAGGCAGTTTCCATTAGGAATGCAAGCAGCCAGGCCTAGGGTTGCCATTGCCAACAAAGACAAATTGATGCAAAGCAGGATGGAAAAGTCTCCATATCTCTATTTTGCCTTCAATTGGTTTTGATGCCAGCAGAGTGAGAAAATGCCAGAGGCTCTGGGTGGGTGCGCCATGGTAAATGCACCAAACAATTCCTAAGGATTTTCCACTGTGTCGATAAATCATTTTCTACACTCACAGTGTTCCCTGCCAGAATTAGTACCAGAGCTTTTTTTGCCTTGTGGTATTCCGCTTGTGGTGTGACCTGTCTTTTTTGTGGTGTGGCATGGTTGTGTTATTGGGTTTGTTTCTTTTGAAGGGGAAGTGTTGTGAGTGAGGACATATTTCACCTCAGAATACAACAGGTTGCATAAACAACTGACAATTCCAAGTGTCTTGCGGTGTGGGGGGAGTTTGAGGTGCGAAATGGAGTGAAGTCCAATCAGCTTCTGTATGCAAATGAGCTTGAAATGCTGGCCCAATCAGAGAAGAGTGGCCTAGGCTGCAGTGTGTGGGAGAGAACTCAGGCAATGCAGCTGGTGGATAGGGACAGATTCTGAGCGACATACCAGGGAGCTAATTGATTTTGCCAAGCATAGAATCGTGCCAGACCACTACCCTTTTATTTAATAGGACAGGATATTTGTGCTGAAGGTGAAGGTTTTCCATATCTGGTCCCATTCGTCATGGGTTAGTGTAGTGTTACAAATAGAGTGCCAACATTTTTGAGAGGAGAGTAGCTTGCTATCATCTAACTGTAAAAGTACTTTGTACATTTTTGCTATTGCATGTCGTTTATTTTTTCTCATAGAATCATATACTTGCTCAAAGCCTGTTATAGGACATTTCAGAGTTTCCTCTACTTTATTTTGAGATGTAAAATGCATTATTTGAGAGTATTGGAACCAATTTAGAGTATGTCCAATTTTGGCTTCGAGTTGCGATTGAGTTAATAAGATATTATTTCCAGTGATACCTTCCAGTGTCGTTATTCCTGCTGCTTTCCATAGTTTTTGGTTTACAGAGAGTTTAGTTGAATGTAGTGTCTTTTGATTAAAAAGTGCATGAAATTTTGAAAGATACAGTAGTAATTGTTTTCTATTTGCATCCCAAGTAGGTAAAAAAGTGCAAAGAAGAAGGCTGTCATCAACCAATTTAGGAGGTTCAGGGGCAGATTGCCATATCACGTCTTGAATATCATACAGGTATGTATAATTTGCTTGCACTGAAATCCAATCTATGTTTTGTGTATTATGTATCATTCTTAGTATGTTAGCTAGATGTATAGCAGTATAGTAGGTCTGAAGGTCTGGAAATCCCAAACTTCCTTGAGGTTTTGGACTTATAAGCATATTCTTATGGATTCTATGTCTTTTATATGCCCCAAAGAAGTCTAGAAGTAGTTTTTGCCAAGCATTTAATAATTTAGAAGTGATCGTGATAGATAGTACTCTGAACAAATAAAGAAAGTTTGGTAGTACATAGGACCTAATAATATTTAATCTATCATAGCAGGTAAGTTTAGTTTTGTGCCATAGGATAAATTTTTTCCTCATGTCTATAAGTAGATTTTCATAATTGGCCTTGTAGAGGTCATCTATGTTAAGTGGTATCCTAATGCCTAAGAGGTTAGATATGATAAAGTCCATGAGTAGGGACTAGAGCTTGCAAAGATACTTTAGTGGTTGCCAACAAATAAATTGGAAAGCGATGTGATTTAGCTATATTAGTGTGAAGACCAGAGACAGCACTAAAGTCCTTTAAAATCGTTTGAAGGGTTAATAAAGAAATTTCCGGTTTTGTACAAAATAATAAAAGATCATCTGCAAACACTGATAACTTATAGTGTCCTTCACCCATTTCTATGCCTGTTATTCCTGGGGTGTGTCTCATCTTCTCTGCTAAAGGTTCCATAATAAGTGCAAAGAGTTTCAGTGAGAGAGGGCACCCCTGTCTCGTGCCATGCTTCAGTGTAAATTCTTCTGAGTTCATACTATTAATTCTAATATGAGCCCGTGTTTTATCATAGAGTGTATTAATAATGCATAAAAAAATTTCTCCAAAGCCCATGTGTTCTAGGGTGCATTTCAAAAATTCAAAGTTGACAGAGTCAAACACTTTCTGTATATTTAGTGCTACACATACAGATGGTATTTTTCATTTTTTGCAATGATGTATTAAACTCAGAGCTTTGAAAGTGCAGTCAGAAATGTCTCTATGTGGCATGAAGCCTACTTGGTTTTGATGGACATATTCATGTATAAAAGTGTGAAGTCTCAGAGCTAAGCTGGTAGAAAATATTTTAAAATCATTGTTCAGGAGGGATATAGGTCTATAAACTGCAGTATCAGTGCAATCTTTGCCAGATTTTGGGATCACTATTATTGATGCCTGGTGCCATGTGGGAGGTAATTTGCCTTCCTGCATGACATAATTGCAGGCTGCAGTGAGGGGTGCAGCTAAGAGATCAGAGTATCCTCTCCTTATATATATTTGAATTCTGGTTCCACCGCATTCTATGCTTGCCATAATTGATTCGACTCAAGAACTGGCAGTCAGAAGACACTGGCCAGGGCTGACTGGCTGCTTCGTAAAGTCCCACCCACATCAGCCCCGGTCAGTGTTTTCAGCTCAGTCTGCTCCAGTCCTCCGACAGGAGAGGACTGTCTGGAGTGTGAGTGCAGGGACAGGCCCTCAAGGCTGAGGCAAGTGAGAGAAGCCCTTTCCGTCCCCCACACCATCCCCGGCCTTCTATGGGCACTAGGCCTAGAGAGCCTTTTCCGTCCCCACACGCCATCCCCTGAGCCTTCTATGGGGCACTAGGCACAGAGAAGCCCTTTTCTGTCCCCCACACGCCATCCCCTGGGCTTTCTATGGGGCACTAGGCCTAGAGAAGGCCTTTTCCGTCCCCCACAAACCATCCCCTAGGCCTTCTATGGGGCACTAGGCCCAGAGAAGGCCTTTTCTGTCCCCCACACGCCATCCTTCTATGGGGGCACTAGGCCCAAAGAAGGCCTTTTCCGTCCCCCACACGCCATCCCTTGGGCCTTCTATGGGGCACTAGGCCCAGAGAAGCCCTATTCCGTCCCCCACACGACATCCCTTGGGCCTTCTATGGGGCACTAGGCCCAGAGAAGCCCCTTTCCACCCCCCACACGCCATCCCCTGGGCCTTCTATGGGGCACTAGGCCCAGAGAAGCCCTTTTCCATCCCCCACACGCCATCCCCTAGGCCTTCTATGGGGCACTAGGCCCAGAGAAGCCCTTTTCCACCCCCCACACGCCATTCCCTGGGCCTTCTATGGGGCACTAGGCCCAGAGAAGGCCTTTTCCGCCCCCACATGCCGTCCCTGGGCCTTCTATGGGACACTAGGCCCAGGGAAGGCCTTTTCCGTCCCCACACGCCATCCCTTGGGCCTTCTATGGGGCACTAGGCCCAGGGAAGGCCTTTTCCATCCCCCACACACCATCCCCTGGGCCTTCTATGGTGCACTAGGCCCAGGGAAGGCCTTTTCCGTTCCCCACATGCCACCCCCTGGGCCTTCTATGGGGCACCAGGCCCAGATAAGGCCTTTTCCGTCCCCCACACGCCACCCCCTGGGCCTTCTATGGGGCACCAGGCCCAGAGAAGCCCTTTTCCGTCCCCCACACGCCATCCCCTGGGCCTTCTATGGGGGCACCAGGCCCAGAGAAGCCCTTTTCCATCTCGCACACCCCATCCCCTGGGCCTTCTATGGGGGTAGTAGGCCTAGAGAAGCCCTTTTCCGTCACCCACACACCATCCCCTGGGCCTTCTATGGGGGCAGTAGGCCCAGAGAAGCCCTTTTCCGTTGCCCACACACCATCCCCTGGGCCTTCTATGGGGGCAGTAGGCCCAGAGAAGCCCTTTTCCGTCGCCCACACGCCATCCCCTGGGCCTTCTGTGGGGGCAGTAGGCCCAGAGAAGCCCTTTTCCCCCACACACTGCCTACTGCCCCCATAGAAGGCCCAGGGGATGGTGTGGGGGACAGAAAAGGCCTTCTCTGGGCCCAGAGAAGCCCTTTTCTGCCCCTCTTCCCTTCCTTTCCCCCCTTTCCTTTCTTCCTCTCTCCTTTCTTTCACTCTTCCCCCTCTTCGTTCCTTCGTTCGTTCCTTCCTTCCTTCCTTCCTTCCTTTCTCCAACTCTCTCTCCCTTCCACCTCCCTCTCTTCCTTTCTAGGGCCCGTTGTCTTCCACCACAATGGGCTTTGCTCCCTAGTTTTTTATAAAACTCAGCTGGAAAGCCGTCTGGGCCTGGAGCTTTATTATTTTTTAGGTTTTTTATGACATTTATAATTTCCTGCACCGTAAAGGGATTTACCAATACTTTTGCATGGTCAGGGGAGATCTTAACTGTGTTATAATACTTGTTGAGATAAGATTTAATAGAAATTGGGTTGATTGATTTCGAGTCATAGAGCTGCTTATAATAATTTAGAAAAGTCTGCAGGATTTCTTTAGTTTGGTATTGTAAAACATTTTTATCATCTTTGATGGCAGTAATACCCCGGGAGTCTTTCTTTTGCCTAACATGTCGTGTTAATGATTTTAGTGCAGTAGGTGAGTTTAGCCATGTTTTTTGTTGGAGATATAAAAGATTCCTTTGTATTTGGGTGGAGTCTAATATTTCTGATTTTCTCCTTAATGCTAGTAATTGTTTATAAATTTTAGTATTGCCTGTTCTTTTATGTTGGAGTTCTAAAAAAATTATTTCTTGGGTTAGCTGTTCCCTCTCTTGTCTCTTTTGTTTTTTCAGGAATGCTGATTTGGAGATCATGTGTCCATGGAGAACTGATTTACAAGCATCCCACAGAATAGCTGGAGAAACTTCTGAAGTATCGTTATCGGCAAAATATTGCTTAATATTTGTACTTATTTCTTCCGACTGGATCTGGCTATGTAATAAATTTATATTAAATCTCCAAGTTTTTGTGTTGGTTTTTCAGTTAGGTTAATGTCACAACTAACAGGATGGTGATCTGACCATTGCATCAGACCAATTTCAGCCATTTTGACTTTCACTAATAGTGAGACAGACGTGAGAAGATAGTCTATCCATGTGTATGTGTTGTGACGTTGGGAGAAATAAGTATAGTCACGCTCACCTTCGTGAAGATGTTTCCAAATATCTAAAACCAGATGTTGTTGCAATAAGTCTGCAAGTGGTGAAGTTTTATGTTTATAAGACATGTTTTCCTTTTGAAACTTATTCATGTAAGACTTATCTTTGGCAGGATCCAAGATGCAGTTGAGGTCCCCCCCAATGAGTATTTCTCCTTCCCTAGACTGTTCCAGTTGACAAAAAAGATCAAATAAAAAGGTTATTTGATTATCATTAGGCGCATACACTGACACCAGTGTAACAGTTAGATTGTTGAGTTTGCCCACTACAATAATAAATCTGCCTTGTGGGTGTTTGTGCAATTTTTTAAGTGCAAAATCCGTGGCAGTTGAAATTAAAATCGCTACACTCCTGGCTTTGGTAGAGCCATAAGACTGTCATTGATGTTTAAATTTTTGAGAATTAAAAATGTATGGGCATTTGACTGTTGTGCGTCTCCTGAGGAAGACAATATTAGGATTATACCTTAAGATTTGAGATAGAATGTGCTTTCTTTTCACCGGGTTACCCATTCCCCTAACATGCTCTTATCATTGTTAAGTCTGATATATTCTAATAAATCAGTTCAAAACACAGGAGGTTAGTCCAGAATCAGAAAGTGCTCTCCAAATATGTACTTGTTGCCCTTATCAATTATGTCCTATATAAAAGGGTATAGATAACCAACTTCTACTACTAAGATCTGTGTAAGTTGTTGAGTGAAAGTTTTTTTTAAAATACCTAAACATATAAATTGCAAAAAAGAAAAGTAACCTCCGTTTACTCAAGATGCTTTACCTGTCTTTGAGTCTAAGAGTGTTTCCTGTGAGTATAGGGCTCAGAAACAAAATTGTAGCACTAAGAAAGTCAAAGGCCATGGTCACACGGCAAGGTAATTGTGCTTTGTTCCCACTTTGTTTAAATCGGGAACATTTTTCTTCGCATTGGGCTGACTAGATGCAGCCGGCCCCTTTCTTCCAGCACCCGCTCGCCTGCTGCTGCACCATCCCTCCAGGCGATCCTGCCAGCCACGGGGAGGCTCAGGCGGCTGCTGCTCCTGCCACCACTGTGGGGGTGCCCCGCTGCTGCTGCTGCCGCCATTGCCCCACGAAAAAAGGATCCGCCGTCTCTACCATCATCCTTGCCGGCCCTGTCCAGGCTGCCAGACCCCCGCCTCTCGCTCCCGCTACAACCTGGCACATCATTGAGTTCATGCCAGTGTTTAAATATAATTCTTTTAATATTTTCCGCATAGGGAGAATATTCCAATGCCCAAGAAATCTGATTAGTTCTGTCCTTTACAGGTGGATCTTTTAAGAGATCTACTCTTGACTTTATAGCTGCCTTTGCTACTGCACACCTGATAATATTTATAGGATAACCCCACTGCTCTAGTTGTCTCTGTAATTTAGTTTGTTCTTCAATATAATGCTTAGCATTAGTACAATTCCTTTTTAAACGCAGAAACTGACTAGTTGGTAAATTATGTTTCAGATGTCTAGCGTGATAAGAACTAAAATGTAAAGATGAATACTTACCCGTGGGCTTGTGATAAGGTTTCACTGCCAATTTCTGATCTGTTGTGACATATACCTCCGTATCTAAAAAATTGATCCTCTCCTAGAGAAAAATTGGAGGGCCCAAGTCAGCTAGAGGGCCTTTGAAGCCAGTGTCATGCTGCATCCAGATGAATGGCTTTCCAATTATTTTCTTTTTGATGAAGTAGAAAAGAGCAAGAGTCCAGTAGCACTTTAATAAAATTTGTGGCATGGTATGAGCTTTCATGAGTCACTGCTCACTTCTTCAGTTCTTTTTGATGCAGTTCTCACTGCAGCCATTAGGGGCACAGAGAAGTCACAGAGAAATGCACTCTGACTACAAGCTAGACTTGACTTTCTGCCAAACTGAAGCAAACTTGCTTAACAGATCATGCTAAGCCCATTAACCAAGCCTGCAGTAAGTAAAACAAGCAAACATGTCTGAAAGCTGCTACAGTAATTGCCAGCCTGCAGCCTGCTAACAAGGGTCCAAAGTCTATCCTTTCCTTCTTCCTTTTCTTGCACCCAGCTCAGCCAGATCTTACAAAGCAGTAGTTAGTGTGTTGCAGCAAGATAAAACAATCTTTCTCTCTCTTTTCCTTAATTCTTCTCACCCCTTTCCACACTTTTCTTATTCATTTCTCTCTCCCTCCACCTAATTTTTCTGAGCCTCTCCCCCATCTATTTTGAAGTCTTGTTCTCAACTTCTTTTCATCCCTATCTTATTTGGCAACTCAGAATGTACTTAATAGTAGTATAGTGGCAAACCTTTGTTAATGTTGTGAACAGAAGGAGGGGAATTAATATTTTCCCATGATCTAACAAAGTCATAAAAGGTTGCTTCCCCTCTCTTTCACTTTTTACATGCACGGTAATGGAATATTAATCTGTTTTAGTGGTTATACTGTGGAAAAGAAGTTAGAACTCTCCGTTCAGACACTCGGTTGTTATTATCATTTTGATTGTGTTGGTGGAAGATGAAATAGCCCTTTGTAAAGGTTACTTTGCTGTATGACAAGTGGTGTAATCTTTTAAAAGAAATTAAAATTTAGATTTATAACAAATGTTATACCCAGTCTTTCTCCCCAGTGGAGACTAGAAGTTGCATTGTTCTCCTGTTTTCCATTTTATCCTCACAATAGCCTTGTGAGGTAGGTCTGGCTGAGAGTGTGTCACACAGCAACCTTCCATGGCAGGTTGGGGATCTGAGTATTAGAGACTCATGACGGGTTGCTTAAAAGCTCTTACATGTTGCTTATTGTGAAGATAACCAGGTTCAGGATGTTTCAATTCCTTTCATTTTGGGCACTGCAACTTACACCATCATTCTGGGGCTGGTGGCCAGTTTTTATACATGTATCATCATTTTCTGATGAGATGTGCCAGCCACAGAGAACCTTAGCTTCCGTTGCCAATAACGTGTGTGTGGGGGTGTTACCTGAGCCAGGATTTTCATATGTCTTTAAGTTTGGGCCCTGGAACTCCCACAAACATCCTGAAAGTAGTGGCTAATTTTGAGTCTCCTAGTTTTATTCTCTGATGAGCTATGCCTGCCAAATGGACAGATGGACAGACAGGCCAATTGTTTTATTAATATAGATGGTAACAGTAAGTACAGTGATTTGTTTTATTATTTATTTATTTATTGGCAAAAAGCAATGGCAAACCTAAACAGCATAATAAAAAGCAGAGACATCACCCTGCCAACAAAAGTCCACATGGTCAAAGCAATGGTATTCCCAGTAGTAATGTATGGCTGCGAGAGTTGGACTATAAGGAAGGCCAAGTGCCGAAGAATAGATTCTTTTGAGCTGTGATGCTGGAGAAGACTCTTGAGAGTCCCTTGGACTGCAAGGAGATCAAATCATTCAATCCTAAAAGAAATCAACCCTGACGGTTCCCTGGAAGGCCAGATCCTGAAGCTCAAATTCTTTGGCCACCAAATGAGAAGGGAGCACTCACTGGAGAAGGCCCTGATGCTGGGAAAGATTGAAGGTCAAAGAAGAAGGGGACAGCAAAGGATGAGGTGGTTAGACAGTGCCATCGATGCAACGGACATGAAATTGAGCAAACTTCAGAGGACAGCAGAAGACAGGAGGACCTGGCGTGATCTGGTCCATGGGGTCGCGAAGAGTCGGACTCGACTGTGCGACTGAACAACAACAAATTTATTTATTATTAAAAGCGCCCCCCAAAAGAGGCATTTTATTGTTTTTCAACAAAGACACCACTACACAATGCACAACACCACAAATACACAACAATACAATCTAAAAATACAAAAACAACCACAAACATTAAACATTGACGGGGAGTTACAAACTTCCATCGCTTCCCATTCAATTATAGTCCCTCCCACCTTACCAACCTAAGTGTTACATCATTACTTCTATATCCACTAGTTCTAGCTTTCTATCTTATTCAATTCTATTTTTTATCATAAAGTTTACACTCTTCATTCACCATTATTTCTCTCCATCCTTCTCTCTCTGATCATACCAGTCATAAAAGCGTTGCCAAGTGTTTCTAAAGGCTGATTCATCATATCCTTTCAGCATTAGAGTCAATTTGTTCATTTCTGCTGCTTCCATTATCTTCTCAATCAGTTCCTGTTCAGTTGGTTCCACCATAGATCGCCAATATTTCGCATATAGAATTCTAGCTGCTGTTATATATATTATCAAATACCTCTCTTCTCTCCTCGCCTCTTTTGGGAGTATTCCCAACAATAACACCTCTGGCTTGAACAGAATGGCACTTTTTATAATGGTCTGCAACAATCTATGCACCCATATTCAGTATTTTTTTGCCCTCTCGCAGGTCCACCACATATGATAAAACGAACCCACTTTAACATTACATTTCCAACACTTATTAGAACATTTTTCATCATATTTTGATAGCCTATTCGGAGTCATATACCATCTGTAAAACATTTTATACATGTTTTCTCTATATGCAACCGCCCTGGTTATTTTCACATTTATTTTCCATATTTGATCCCATTGTTCCAACTCTATACTATAACCAAAGTTTGTCGCCCATTGAACCATATTGTTTTTCACTGTTTCATCAATCATATAATCAGCTAACAACAATGCATACATTTTTTTAATGAACTTCTCTTCTGACTCATATAATATTTTCTCCATGTCTGTTAATGTCTTCTCAAACCCTTTCTGTTTATCTTTTTTATATCTTGACTGAATCTGAGCTCTATGCCACCAACTAATGTCCTCATCCAGTTCAAGCTCCCCCTTTGCATTTATCATGTCCAGGTATCTTTGCGGAGGGTCTTTGAAGTATAGCCTAGGTAAAGTCACTGCTTCCACTGGCGCCACTAACCTAGAGGTTTTGGTGAACCACCTCCTTCGGATGGTCTCCCACACTCTTGCCAGAGCATCCCGTATCCAATGTTGTCTAAAGTATTTACGTGCTGCCACTTTCTCATCCCATAGAAATGTGTGCCAACAACAAACATATTTATTTATTTATTAGATTTCTACCCCACCCTTCCCACCATAGCAGGCTCAGGGCAGCTTACACAAACACTACACAGCTAAAACAGAACCAAGTAAAATCATGACAATATGAATATAAAACATTACAAAGTGCTAGTGCTAAAACAATTCATATACAGTGGCAGGCATGAACAGCATCCAGCAAGCAGTCAGTCAGTTCCCATCATGGTTTGGGTTATATTGGCTGTTGATGGTGATGTAGATGTTAATATTGGGGACAGGGCCTTGGTTGTGTGATGCAGCTTCCTAGTTGAAGGCCTGGTGGAAGAGCTCCATCTTGCAGGCCCTGTGGAACTGTAAAGGGTCCCACAGGGCCCTGATGTCTTCTGGGAGCTCATTCTACCAATGCGGAGCTGCTAGTGAAAAGGCCCTCGCCCTCGTCACCACCAGCCTGGCTTCTCTAGGGCCTGGCAGAACCAGACAGTTTTGGGACCCTGATCATAGAGCTCTCTGGGGAACATGTGGGTAAAGGCGGTCCCTTAGGTATGCAGTTCCCTGACCATATAGGGCTTTAAAGGTAAGAACCAGCACCTTCAACTGGATTCAGTATGCTATAGGCAGCCCGTGAAGCGCTTTTAATGCTGGTTGGATGTGCTCCCACATTGGGAGGCTCAACAATAACCTGGCCGCCACATTCTGCACCAACTGCAGCTTCTGTATCTGGGACAAGGGCAGCCCCACGTAGAGAGCATTACAGTAATCTTGTCTCAAGGTGACCATTACATGGATCACTGTTGCCAGGTCATTGCGTTCAAGGAAGGAAACTAGCTGCCTAATCAGCCGAAGATGATCAAAGGCTGACTTCGCAGTGGCTGCTACCTGTGCCTCCATCGTTAAGGAGGCATCTAGTAGCACTCCCAAGCTCCTAACCTTTGGTGCTGGCACTAACGATGACCCATCAAAGGTCGGGAGTGGGATCCCTGCTGTTGGGCCACTCCAACTCAGGCACATAAACTCCATCTTCGTCGTATTCAATTTCAGTCAACTCAGTCTAAGCCAATCAGCCACATCTTTCAACACTAGGTCTAGATCTTCTGGTCTGGAGTCAGACTGGCCACCCAACAGCAGACAGAGCTGGGTGTCATCTTGTCAGGTTCAATAGCAAGTAGATCCAGGCATTCTTCAAGTAAAGAGATGCTTTATTGGAATACAGTGCTGTTACCCACAGTAATACTGCTATTGTCAGGAATGGAGGCATTGATATAGTGTGATGCAAAGCCAAACTAGCAAATGAGCTTTTAGTGCACGCACGGGAAACTCCCGGAGGGAGGATTACTTAATAGGCGGGAGTACCACCCCCCCACACACCTAGTCATGTAGGACTAGAAAATTCCCCAGACTGAGGAACACACCAAAGCCTGTTCTTCAAGGTCACCGTGATAAGACGAGGCGGTAGGAAAGTATGCTCCCACGTTACAGCTGGCATCTTCTACGCAAGTGCACAAGCGAAAGGCAAGCAAGCAAACTCAGAACAATGAACACAGTGTAAATGATAATACAGAGCCTCTGACACATCTGCATATTGGTGACAGCCCAGCCCATGTCTCTGGGCAATCTGGGCAAGAGGGCACATATAGATGTTAAATAACATTGGGGAAGGCACCGTGCCTTGGAGCACTCCACAGACTAGCAGGTGGCTTCAGGACAGCTGCTCCCCAATGGCCACCCTTTGTCCCCAACCCTGAAGGAATGAGGAGAGCCACTGTATGGCAGACCCCTGAATCCCAGTGTCGGCGAGGCAGCAGGTCACTAGTTGGTGATTGCCCATGTCGAACACTGCTGACAGCTCTAATAACAGCAACACTGCTGAACCACCCCAATCCAGATGCCTCTGAAGATTGTCCATGAGGGCAACCAGTGCAGTCTCCATCCCATGGCCTGGTTGGAAACTGGACTGGAAGGGGTCTAAAGATAATTAGTTTGGAGTTTGCGGGGCAGCCTTACAATAGTTCACCTCATTCCTCCACAGTCAGGGACAGAGAGTGGTGCTGGGAGAGACAGTGTCCCTAAGGCACCTGTTAGTCTGTGGGGTTCCTCAAGGGGCAGTTCTCTCCCCAATGTTATTTGACATCTATATGTGCCCCCTTGCCCAGCTGGTGTGGAGCTTCAGGCTGGGGCTATTTCTGTTGATGAGTGGCCAACTGGGCACCATTCCCATGAATCTAGCCAAGGATTTGGAGGCTGTGGTAGGGTGGTTAAAGCAGAGCTGGTTGAAACTGAATCCTGGTAAGATGGAGGTTCTGTGCCTGGGTGGGGGGAGTTACAGTTGGATTGCCAACTCCCATCTCTTGACAGAGTGCCCCTAACACCGGCACTGACTGTCAGGAGTCTGGGTATCACTCTGAATGCCTCCTTATCAATGGAGGCCAAGGTCGCAAAGGTTGCCAGGCTGGCATTTCTCCAACTGCACCAACTCAGGCAACTCACTACCTGCAATAGTCGCCTCCAGGATAGACTACTGTAGCTTGCTGTATGTGGACCTACCCCTGAGACTGACCCTGAAGCTCCAACTAGTCCAGAACGTGGCCGTGCGGGTCCTTACAGGGACTCCCTGGATGGCACATATCCAACCTGTGCTGCATGTTGGAGGTTTTTGAAAATTTTGCTTAACTTAAATTGCCTTGCAAGCTCTGTTCCTGACTTAGCCCCACTGACATACTAGCCTTCCAAATGGAAACGGCCATGTAGAAAGAACCTCTGTACAAGCACCTGGCCTATAGATCCCAGCTGATGGATTTTTTATGGGAAATTTCATTCCTGTCCCCTCAGTTCTCTAATTGAAACCCAAGATATGATGGGTGATGCCATGAAATGGCTAACATGCTGTTTGTTTATGTAGTGCCATCAAGGTGCATAATGTAAGAACAAAAGACATGTCCATAATCTAATAGTCAGCGCAGGGAAGGACAAATAAGGTGATGAAGAAGATAGAGATGAGGATAAATATGGAGAAAATATAAATTTCATTATAGTGGGTTAGCATTTGACTAAGAATTCATATCATGGTTTTAAACAGAATAGACAGAATTTTCCAGGGCCTTTCCAGGTTTGGAGGTCCCTTCCTGAGCAAGATGCCTTGTAATAGTTTGTCACCAGTAAGCCCACTTCATGATCAATCTTCTATGCAGTCCCACATGGGGACTGAGCATGAGCAAGCCTGCCACCAGATAGGTCTTTATGCTAAAAGCCTCCAGGGGGCACTGCACAGAGCTGGAGCTAGAAGCTTGTTCCGGCCCAGGCACCATGTGCTTCTGCACAGCAGTGCCCCCTCTACCCTCAGTTCTTCTTTTGCCACCAAAGGAGAAGGTCATGGTTTTGGAGTCTCCAGCTACAGTTGAGAGAATCTTTTCTTCTGGATTTGTTGACGTTACATCGGCTTCTGAGTATCTTCCATTGATCAGAAGGCCCATTTCAAAAAATGCTTCCAATGTAGGTCGAAGGTGACCCAAACTGATGAACATGACCTTTGTATGTTCTGTTTGGGTGAAAGGAATCCTGTCTTCTCCACATGTAAGGCCTGCCAATGTTTCACCCTTAAAGCTCGGGGAGACAGCATCAAAACTTAAGGCAGTGTTATGGGAGAAAGCCTATAAAGCTTTGGAGCCCTTATCCAAGTCAGCCCTGAAGAAAGCTCTCAATCTTGCTTCTTTTGAATCAACGCATTCAGCTCGACCTCCCGGATCCATGTTTCAGTGGATCTGATCTTGGTCACACTCCCCTCAGGCTCATTGCACCTCTTCTGAGCCTCCAGCTAAGAAGGCTAAAGGCAAGACAAAGGAAAAGTATAAATTGGCTTCTCAGCAGAACACTCCCATCTGCGCTCCTGAGCCTATGCCAACTTTGCGGGAGAAACCCAGGACTCCATCTCTGAGTCTGAGATCTCCACGTGTTTCTATCTCAATGGGGAGAGGCTTACCACATAGCCAGATTCTGGAGAACAGATGATTTGTACAGCCCAGTCTCTTTTTTATTTTTTTTATTGTTTTCTAAGCACAAGAAACAATTACAAGTTTCATAAATTAAAAGGAAATCCTTATATTAAGCACTTTTTCTTTAATTATTACAGGCAGTCCAAACCCATTGTTTTGGCAAATCCCAATCATCTAAACATTGATATTTCTTTTACTATGGGCTTGGAAAGATTATTACTCTATATACTTTCTTCTTGAGGTTTTCTCCTCCATGGCTTTAAACACTGTCATTTCACTTATCTTCTAATATTTAAACTATTATGTACCATTAAACTTTAACTAGTATATTGAAATATCTGTTCAGCTTACATCTAGTTGTTAGCCTGATTGCTCGTAATTATTAATAATAAAGGGGGCAGATGATTGATTATCAATAGGCAATCGGCTGCGGGAGCGAACACCTGTGTATACAGAAGTCCTGCCCCTCCAGGAGATGTTGGTAACAGACCAGGAGACTTTATATGGTTGAGAAAAAAGTCCTTTACTGGAGTTCTTCACAAGCAAACAATATACAGTCTCACACACAATTACACAAGTCTAGGAAAATACAGAGAGAAGTATGAGCACATTTGCATTAGCAGGTAATTGTTGGTAGGCAATACTTACCGGTCCCGTTGTGCAGAGCGTTCCTCAGGAAAAATGGAGGGGAAGGAAAAATAGAAAAATGGGGGCCACGTGGCCTGGACCAGCAGGTAACACATGGAAACTCAGGCTGCAGACCTAGAGTTTAAAGATGGAGGCAGGGGTTGGGGATAGCAAGCTGGACATAAAAGGGTCAAAGGTTCTATAGGGGTCGTAGAGCAGAGAGAGAGCCGGTGGTCAGGCATCCCCTTATATGCAGGAGAGAGGGGGCTGGTCACAACCCCTTGTCACACGTCCTAGTAAGTCCGTCCCTGAAAATACCCTATTGGATGGAAGGTGTAGGGGAGATGGAACTGAGGAGTGGTCAATATTGAGGGCTAGAAGCTTAACTCATATCTGGCACCTGGTAGCAGCTAGGATGAGTCACCGGGCTGATTCCATTGTCTTCTTGATGACTTTAGCCAGGCTGCTGATGGCTAGCAATTAGTTGCCAGGCAACAATGAATAGTCTCTGCCTGGTCTACATGAGGTCTTGCAGGTGAGGGGGAAGGGAAAGAGGCTGCCTGCATGAGTTAGAAGGAACTCTTAATAGCAGTTTTGGAGTACTTTGTCCTTGTTCTTCAGCAAGGCATGGTGCTGTGTTTAGTGTATACTGGGGCTATTCCATTCTCCATCGGGAAAAATGGGCTGGTAACCTATGCTGAGCGCTGGAGCTGCTGGAGAAGGTCAGGAGGATGTCTCTTGCCTAAAGTGCAGTCTCTTCTGGCATCATGTTGGGGTTACCATGAGGCTCAGTCCCTTTTGCATACACTTGTACAGTTTATTATTGTATTACAGTTCATAGAAAGGCTCAAAAGCCTTGCAGGGCAACATTGTTTGTATGTCTAAACTACAATCAAAGTAAATTGGTGCTCAAGTTACACTTTATGATCTTTCTTGGAAAAGTCCTCAAGAGAAGCTTCCCTCCTTGGGGTTCGGGTTCGCTGAATGAGTCTCTGCCATCTTCCACAGTGCTTGCTCCCATGGGAGTGCTGCAGACTCTCCCATTGGGAGGGCTTGGGGGGGAATCCCTGGAAACCTGACATCACCACCATTCTTGAAGCTCATTATATATCTTTGAATCTGTCAAAATAATTAAAATTATGATAATTTTTCCAGTCTTATTTCAAAGTCCTTTGTTGTGTCTCTTTGTTTCTTCCTGCTTTAGTTTTTCATTCCTGTTGAACCTCTTGTATTTCCTTAATGAGCTCTTCTCCAGACTTTGTGTCGCATGCTGTTAGTATTTTCCCATGAAAGGTTACTGATAAGTGCCCAAGTGGGAGCCACCTGTATCACTGTTTCATTTCATTTAGCCATTGCACTATCAGATGTAAATTGCATCTGGCATTCAGTATTTCAACTGGCAGGTCAGGAAACACTTCGGCTGTAGTGTCTATTAATTTCAAACCTCCATTTGTCTTTGCCATATCCAAAATGTTTTTTTTAGTTTTAATATCCACAATTTCAGTAATTACATCTGGGATTAATGCCAGTGAAGTAGCACCTGTCATGTTCAGCCTATCGCATTTACTACAATTGTTCCTGATAAGTGGAGGAGTTCTGATAGCCATTGATTTAAAGCTGTAGTTATTGCTTTGTTCATTTCAAAGTTGGGCGAAATGCCTCTAAACTTTAATTTATACTCTCTTACTTTGATTTCTAATAACATTATCTTTGATTTTGCCCATGTTTCAAATGTTTTTAGTTCCTTTAATTTCTGGGCATTTTTTTTGTTCCATCAAGAGCTGTATTTGCTGCGCGTTCAACTTCTTTAACTTTGTTTGTCAAATCATCTATTTTATTGATGTCATGCCCAGGGATGTCCACCGGCCATGGGGGACTGTCAGCCGTGGTGGGTGGAGTTCCAGGGAGGAAGCGAGAGTCTCAGAACGGAAGAGGCCTGGGGTTACAGCACCACCAGTGCACTCTTCCTTCGGGGCCAGCACACATCTCTCTGAACCAGCACAGCTTTGCCTCCAGAATCTTCCCCGACTCTCCTCTGCTTCCCTCCTTTTATACCTCTGTCCACCCTTGTGTTTCCTCCCTTCCCCTTCTCTTGGTGTGCCATTGCCTCTTCCCTGTGTCAGTCTTCCCTGCTCCCCCTCCCTTTGGTGAAGTCCCTGAGTGGTCCCTCCCCTTTTCCTGTCCCCTGTCCTTCCCCCTGTTGGCCCCATCTTCAGGAGTTGGCCCAGGCGTGGGCAAAGCTGCTTCTGGGGCCAATGCTATGGCTGGCCTCTGGGGCAGAGGGGGTCCTCGGTTCATTTCTGGTGCTGATAAGTGCCCTCGTGAGACCTTGGAGTCAGGGAGAGGTCTATGCAGCTGGCACCAGACACATCCTGGCTGTGCCTGTGGCTGGTCGGGTCCGGGCAGCATTCTCTCCATCTTTGCCTATGGCCGCTGCTCTGGAGTTCTCCGCAGCACCTGTCCTTCTACCCCCACCAGTGTCTTCCTTGCTGCTCCCAGCTGTGGGGCCTGTCCCCAACTCCAGGCTCACAGTCTGGGAGCCATATGGGGTGGGCCACCCCTCCGCGGGTGTGGGGCTGGTGCAGCCACCAACCCCCTGTGGCCAGCTGGCAGGTTCAACTCCCAGTTGCCGTCGCCCCATTCTCCCTTGGCGAGCCTCCATGAGCCCAGGACAGAAGGCGCCAGGCCTACTGTGGAGGCCGTGGTGGGACAGTTTAATACAGGTGTTATTATTTCTTTGATTTCTGTTTTTAAATCATTTAACATTTCTTGTATTTGCTTTTTGTAAGTTCTCTCTTTTCCTTTTCCCCACATGTACCTCTTCAGTGTCTTCCAGCTCCATTTCTAGTGTGTGTGTGTGGAGGAGGAGTCTCACTCAGAGGATTCTGATTCCACTCTTGTGTCTTTAGAAGTTGTTTTTTGTTGTGCTTTTTTGTTTGCCCATGCTCCTTTCAGTTTCCCCATATCTTGGGCTCAATTTTGATGTTTTCCAGCAGTGGAGAGTTTATTTTTAATTAGTTTTCCAAGATAGTGGTTCGGAGGCTGCTCCAGGAGTGACTGAATGCTATGCTGGTTGCCATGCCCCCCGCCCAGTCTCTGAAGATAGAAGTCATTACCTCAGAGCACAAGCCCAAAGATATGATAGAGTCACCTCTATTCAGGTCTCCTGGGATTATTGCTTTCCCAGTGTTGGAAAGCCTTGAGGACCTCAGAAACCTGCATTTCTCCAGCCTACCTTCAGAAGGGCAGAACATTTTTATAAGATCAAGAAGGAGCCATTTAACTATTTGATAACTCATCCTCCACCATCCTCCTAGGTTACAGAGGAAATTCAGCCGAAGAGCTGTCAGGCCTACCACTCCACTTCCACAGATAGGGAAGATAGAAAGCTGGATGTTCTGGGTCAAAAATTATATTCTTCATCCGCATTAGGTTTCAAAATTGCTAACTATGAAACCATTATGACTGGCTATTGGCTCTTCTTGTGGGAGAGGATTCTTCTGTTCCTTGGAACTCCTGCCAGAAGATAAGTATCCCCTTAGAGGGACAAAGCCTGCTGAGAGAAAATCAGAATGGCTTCTGCAAAGAGAAGTCCTGCCTCACCAAACTTTTGGAGTTCTTTGAGAAAGCATATAGACAATGGTGACCCAGTAGACATTATAGGTTCTCTTATGGATTATGGATAGGTTCTCTTATGGATTAAAAACTGGTTAAATGACAAGAAGCAAAGAGTAGGAATCAATGGAGGGAAGTAAGCAATGGGGTCCCACAAGGATTGGTATTGGTGCCAGTACTATTTAATTTATTCATCAGTGATCTGGAATTAGTGGTGAGTAATGTAGTGGCCAAGTTTGCAGATGACACAAAATTATTCAGGATGGTGAAAACCAAGGATGACTGTGAAGAGCTCCAAGAGGACCTCCACAAACTGGGTGAGTGCTTGACAATGTGGCAAATGATGTTCAATGTTGGTAAGAGAGCCAGTTTGGTGTAGTGGTTAAGTGTGCGGACTCTAATCTGGGCGAACTGGGTTTGATTCCCCACTCCTCCACTTGCACCTGGCTGGATGACCTTGGGCAAGCCGTAGCTCTGATAAGAGCTGTTCTTGAAAAAGAGCAGTTTCTGTCAAGAGCTCTCTCAGCCCCACCTACCTCACAGGGTGTCTGTTGTGGGGAGAGGAAGGGAAAGGAGTTTGTAAGCAGCTCTGAGACACCTTTGGGTAGTGAAGGGCAGGGTATAAATCCAATCTCTTCTCCTTCTTCTTCTAAGTGTAAAGTGATGCACATTGGGAGAAAAAAAATCCCAGCTTCAAGTATAGGCTATTTTTGCAAAATTTAGATAAACCTGACTACAGAAGAGAATTCACCCTACTCAGAACCTATATGCTTCCATCTGCAGTTTTAGAAGGTAAATACAAAAGACAAGCTTACGAGGAAAGATTGTATATCTGTGGAGAGGGGAAGGTAGAAATGAGGGAATATGTAATGTTCGAATGTAAAATGTATCAAAGTATTAGAGACATTTACATAACCCCGATTTGTTCTTGATCTCCTGGGAGAAATGAAAGATTTTACTTAGATAAGTTAATGACTGACAAAGAGCAGGAAACTACTTTAAACATGGCAAAATTTGCCATGCAGGCTATCAAAATCCGGAGGCAAGCTATTAGTAGTTAGATAGTAAACAGAGATTCTAATCATTTAATAAGATCTTATTCTTATCCCTAACATTTTAATGTTTGATATTCTGGATCGCGTCTGTATGTATTTTAATGTTTTATCGATTGATGTCTTTTCTGTTCCTTTATGTATTTGGTCAATGACAGTAACAATAAATTGATTGATCCTATTCATCAATCCTTTTATCCTTTTATCTATCTTGGCTAACAGGGTCTGAACTTGCTGAGACTGAGAGGGGAAAAGATCTTGGGGTTGTATAGTGGATAGCTCAATGAAAGTGTCAACCCAGTGTGTTGCAGCAGTGAAAAAGGCAAACTCTATATTAGGGATTACAAGTGGGAACCCACAACAAAATGTTGTGTAATATGTTGTATTTTGAACTGTGTGTTAATTTACAGCGCCACCCTGCTTCACCATTTGGAAAGGCTAACACGTATGATAATGGATTACAGTGTTGGCTGTAGGGATCTAAATGCATCAGGTTACCTTGTCTTGAATATATGGTGATAAATCTCCTTGTTGGTGGTGCTCCATCACTGATTTCAAATACTGTGGCAATTTCTGCCACTTGTGGGTGATTGCAAAACTTTGTGTCTTCATTTAGTTCATGTTAAAAACAGATTGAATATTCTACTGGCAATCTTCTTTGTTCTTTTGCTGTTTCTTCTTCTGCATGCAATATTCCTTTCATATGTATGTATGTTTTTGCATATGGGTTTATTTGTTGTATTAACTTGGTTAGGTTGTGTATTAATTATACATTAAGCTTTGTATTTTTGGTCCTTTGCATGCTTATTTGATTTGCTTTAGTAGTATCTATAATATATAGCTGGCCATATTCTGGCTTTGATGTTTTTGATGATCTGGGTAAATGTTTGTTATGCTATGGTAGACAGATCCCTGAATATGGAGTCTACTGACTCCATGGCCTGGCACATTATATATTTTGAGTTCCCACCGAAACAAATGAAAGTGTGCTATTGTCTTGACAAATGTTTTCTAAGAAATGCTGTGAAAGAGGATGCTGCCCAGATAAGAATGTGAGTTTACTTGGAACCTTCTGCATTGTTTTATGGCCATTCAGGGTTGACTCTGCAGTCACTGTGGTGTTGCCTCGGGTTATCTGGATGCAGTTTTGCTCTCTCTGCTACCGATTCATGGTGAACAATAAGCAGACTACTTGACACAGCTTCATTGATCTCCATTTGTTCCCCCCGCCCCTATTTCCAGTCTTCTTTCCATCCTTCTCCAGCAACAAAACAGGATGTGTCCTCCCATTCAGGTAAACTTTTTAAAAGCCAGAGAGATCATGAGAAGGAATCAGTAACTAGGGGATTCCCTGATCCCAAATGTCTCTGTTTGGGCTTGGATTTTCCCCTCCCTTCCCTTTCTTTTTGCAGAATCATGGAGGGAGGGAGGGAGGGAGGGAGGGAGGTGTTGGGTCTGCCTTTCTCTTCATCTCATATAAAGCATCTAGTTAGCTCGGTGAGTTAAGGACTGTGTTCATCATACAAGGGTTGTGAGTTCAAGTCCTGTGGACAGCAGGTATATTTTGCAAAAAAAATAGTCTTTTAATTTTTTTTTAAACTCAGGGATGAGTTTAACTGTGTTTTAACTCAGGGATGAGTTTATCATTAAACTTTGATCACTGGTGAAAAAAATGTACTGAACTGCGAGGTGTGTTTATGGCATTCTTAGGGCATCAGCATGATTTCCTCTTTTCCCTTACAAGTACAGTGTCCCATTCTCTGTGTTCTCATGCCCCATCAGAGAAAACTGGCAGCAACATTAAACTAGGATCCTCTTCAATTCTCCCCTCCCTCATTATTAGTTTTATTGATTTTTTTAATGCTCTACATGCACAGCTGGCTGGCACTGTACTTGTTTTTTTTTTTTTTTTGGATTTGTATCCCGCCCTCCCCGAAGGCTCAGGGCGGCTAACAACAAGGCACGCATGCCAACTTTAAAACAAATTCAACAGTATAAAACCAGAATATAAACATATAAACAATATAAAACATAGAAACAACATTCAGGCAATGAAACAAGATGGGGCAGATTATAGCCCCCGGAAGATGTTAACCCCCAATAGCCAAACAGCAGCCAAACAGTAGCTCATCACCCCCTCTCCTGCCAGGGCCGCCCCGCACTCAATGGTGATGATAGTGTGATGGCAGATGGCTAACCATGGCAGCGGCTCCTAATCATAGGCCCGGCGGAATAGCTCCGTCTTACAGGCCCTGCGAAACTGAGCAAGGTCCCGCAGGGCCCGGATCTCCTCCGGGAGCTCCCTCCACCAGGTAGGAGCCGCCACCGAGAAAGCCCTGGCTCTGGTGGCAGCAAATTTTACTTCCCTGGGGCCTGGAATTTCCAGGAGCTGTTGACTCCCTGACCAAAGTGCCCTTGGGGGAACATATGGGGAAAGGCGGTCCCTCAAGTAGGCTGGACCCTGGCCATACAGGGCTTTAAAGGTCAAAACCAGCACTTTGAAGCGAATCCGGTACGCTATTGGCAGTCAGTGCAGCGCTTTCAGCACAGGCTGAATATGATCCCTCCTAGAGAGACCCATCAACAGCCTGGCTGCAGCATTCTGCACCAGCTGCAGCTTCCGGATTTGCGACAAAGGCAGCCCCAAGTAGAGAGCATTACAGTAGTCTAGCCTTGAGGTGACCGTCGCATGGATCACAGTGGCCAGGTCATCGCGGTCAAGGAAGGGGACCAACTGCCGAGCCAGCCGAAGGTGGTAAAAGGCTGACTTGGCAGTGGTTGCTACCTGGGCCTCCATCGTTAAAGAGGAGTCCAGGAGCACACCCAGACTCCTAACCTCCGATGCTGGCACCAGCGGCATCCTGTCGAAAGTGAGAGAGACACACCTCCCCAAGCCACAGGTGAGTTGGGGTGTGTGTCCTGCCGAGATCTCCTGTACAGCCAGGGGACTGTGTGCTGGCGATGCCCCCTGAAGCATGGGGGTGGTGGTTTCTCCTGCTTCCCCTTCTTCTTCTCCGTGTTCTTGGCTTTCTGGGGGCAGCCTCCCCAACTTTGAACTTTTCCATCTCCAAACAGACTAGCTGGCTGCAGATCTCCTCCCCTGGGATCCTCCAGTAAAACTGGTCTCTTGTTGAATCCATATTAATTAGGCAAAGAAGTGGGTTTTGCTTGTGGATGCAGAATGCTTACAGAATACACAAATAAATAAACCAAAGGGGAAAATAACAGTGCAGAGGGAATGTGTGCGGCTGCAAAGTTAACCCTTAAGGTTTGACTCCTCAGATTCTCTGGAGCAAGCTGTCAGTGCAGAAAGGGCCAATGATTTTAAAGGACAGCAGAGCCCACAGCTACAGAGATTGGGGTGAGAATGATCCTTCTCTCCCATTTGCAACGCTTTGCAGTTGCAGGCTCAGATGTTCTTTTAAAACTTCCAACTGCTATTTAGCCATTTGTACTGCAAGAAAAACAGCATTGGAGATGGGTGAGTGGCAGCAAGGAATCCTCCCCAATCCCAGCTCCAGTTCTGCTGTTGCTTCCTCCCCTTTCCCCCACCCATCATCTCTCTCTATTTTTCTCTGTGTGTGTCTCTCTCACTCTCAGCCAGTCTGTCTTTCTCAAGCTGGTGGAGGGGGAGAAGCAGATAAAAGCCTCCCCCCAAGAAAGTTTTAAGAGGACAATGAGCCCGCAGGGATGGGAAGCTCAGATGTATTTTTAAAATGTTCCCCTGCTATTTAGCCATTCATACTTCAGGAGGAATCCTTCCCAATCAGCTCCAGTTCTGCTTTTGCTTCCTCCCCTCTTCCCCTACTCATTATCTCTCTCTGGCTATTAGTCAGTCTATCTCTCACTGTCAATGCAGCAGGGCTTGGAGTAGAGCCCTGCAGTGGCCATTTCAAAAGGTATTGGGGAGGATTCAACCCTCACCAGGTTCTTTTTTTTTACTTTTTGGATTTTCTGCAAAGCCATGGAGTCCCCTGAGTCTGTAGAAAAACCTGTTGAGGGAGAGTGTGCCCTTTGCAGAAATAAATATCTGCAGGCAGAGGGGACTGTTGAGAATTAGATATATAGATTAGGGAAAGGATTAAGAATAAAACAGCTGATATTGTAATGCCCCTGCATAGATCTATGGTGTGGCCTCGTTTGGAATATTGCATACTGTTCTGATCACCATATTTTCAAAAGGACATTGCAGAGCTGGAACAAGTACAGAGGAGAGCAACCAAGATGATTAGGGAGTTGAAGCACTTTCCCTAGAAAAGAGACGAGTTGGGGGAGGGACATGATAGAGGTTTATAAATTACATATGGGGTGGAGAGAGTTGACAAAGAGAAATTTTTCTCCCTCTCCCAAAGTACTAGAACTCAAAGGCACCCAATGAAACTGATAGGCAGTATGTTCAGGACAAACAAAAGGTAATACTACTTTACACAGAGAGTGATTAAAATGTGGAATTTGCTACCAGAGGAGAGACCCCATGCATGATGGTACCAATCCACAGGAACTCAGAAAGAGACTGCTGCCCTTGAACTTCTATCTTGGAATGTGGCTGGATGGACACAATGCATCTCTCAGCACCCGGATATTCCTTTCTTCCATTGGAACTACGATATTATTCTTGTACAGGAGACTTTGTCAGATGCTGATTTAGTTTTAGAGGGTTTTAATTCTTTTAGAGTTAATGCAGTACCAGGGCGTGGACCGGGGCGACTGAACAGGAGGTTGGGTGTTTTAATATCGACATCCTTAAAAGTAAAATGTACAGCAAAATTTCCCTTGGGACAATTGGTGATGGCTGTGAATTTATCTTGGGGAAGGAAAAATCTGACGATTATAAACAGCTGTTTACTCCCTCTAAGTAAAAAATCTGAAATAGAAGAAACTTGGATGTCCCTAGAAGATTAAGTAAGGGCCCTAATTCTGGAGCATCCTGAGACCATGCTACTTCTAGGTGGTGACTTGAATGCAAAGTTGGGCCCAGACAATGCTTTTCTGGCAACCAAATTTAAGCTTTAGATCAGTGTCAGAGGAATCTTTAGGGTCTATGAGTCAAGAGAGGGTGTTTAAAGATCAACAAGCAAACTATGCAGGGGCTTGCCTCTTTAAGTTTGCCTTTAGGTTAGGACTCTCTATTTTAAATGGGTCTACTGTTAATGACTCCCCTGGTGAATTCACTTATATGGCTGGTGCCAAAGTGAGTACAGTTGACAACATTTTAACCTGTAGAACTTTAACTTCCCTGACCAAGAAATTTCAAGTACTCCCATACTTGGAGGGTGACCATTTTCTGCTATTTTTGCGGGTCATTTTAGATCCTGAGGACCCTCATCTGACCTCCAGATATTCTACCATGGTTCAGTCTACAGAAAGGTTGGCTGTCGAGTGAGATGGTTTCCCACTCTAGGTCAATGTTTAAAAGAACTTTTAAAGTCAAGTAGTCTAGCACAAGGGCATTCAATGGTAGTTCAAGACCCTATAGAAGCATATGAAAATCTCATACAAAATATATATCCTTTTCTTTTTCACTTTCCTCCAGTCAAGAGTGTTAAACCCTCCAATCTTTCTAAACCATGGTTTAATCAAAGATGCATAGCGGTCAAAACTGCTTTGAATAGGGTCTATCACCTATACTGAACTGCTGATGAGGGAGCTAAGCAAGAAACTCTTTTCCAACTTCTGTCCAAAAAAAGGTACAAATTATTGATAAAACATAGGAAGAAAGAGTACTCCAGAGAACTGTGGCAAGAGCAATGCGGAC
The DNA here is from genome assembly GCA_029375565.1 of Gekko gecko. Classification (NCBI taxonomy): domain Eukaryota; kingdom Metazoa; phylum Chordata; class Lepidosauria; order Squamata; family Gekkonidae; genus Gekko; species Gekko gecko. The sequence goes on along the minus strand of JAPDNY010000002.1, from coordinate 97,925,582 downwards.
AAAAGTAAAAATACATCCCTTTTCTGGAAGTTAGTTACCCATAGAGTGAGAGGTGCTAAGTCTCCAATAAATGCCTGTATTCCTGTGGATAGATGGTCTCCTTCTTTAGAGAACTGTACAATGATACTGCTCATTCTCCACCAATGGTAATATTACAGCATACCATGGAATGGTCCCCCGTAACAGCTGGAGATATTGAATCCCTTTTTGGGCAGCTAAAAAATGCCAAGGCCCCAGGATCAGATGGTATTCCACCAGAACTTCTAAAAGAGAATAAGGATTGGTGGGCCTCTTTTTTAGCTCCCCTTTTTACTCATATTGATAATACAGGTCATATCCCCAAGTCATGGGGTTTAGCTGTAGTTGTCCCTTTTTATAAAAAGGGTAAGAAGGAAGACCAACTATAGACCAATCAGTTTGCTAAACATCATAAGCAAACTTTATGCAGGACATTTATTAAATAAATACCTAAACTGGTTAGTACAAGAAAACATCTTGACTATTGAACAGGCAGGCTTTAGACCAGGCAGGTCTACACTTGATCACTGCCTGATACTACAGCACCTTATCGAGAAATACTCAGCCAGGGGAGCAATATCACTATATGCTGCATTTGTCAATCTTAAATCTGCCTTTGATTCTGTTTCTAGACCTCGGCTCTGGAACAAGCTTTTAAATTCAAATATTGATAAAAGACTTTTGTTTTTACTACAGGCCCTGCACTATCATACCTTTCTAAGAGTCAGATGCAGTAGATTTGGCCATCTTACTGATCCCATTAAAACCTTCAGAGGTGTCAGGTAAGGATGGCTACTAGCTCCAGCCTTGTTTATTTTTTATATAAATAATATAGTTAGTTGGCTTAACACCTCTGATCTTCGTCCCCCTAAACTTGCCAACTGGCATATATCCGTTTTACTCTATCCCAATGATGCCGTGATATTATCTCGAACCCCAGTCGGTCTTAGGCGAGCCCTAAAGAAGCTCAGCATGTTTTGTGAAGAGGAGCTTCCTACAATTAACTATCAAAAAACCAAAGTTGTGGCCTTTGGGAGTAGGCCAAAATCCAGGAACTGGGCAATAAATGGCCATCGGATGGAACAAGTTGATAGTTTCAAATACCTGGGCGTCGTTTTACAGGCTTCTGGTTCTAGGATTAAGCAGAGCAAATATGCTGCCAATCTAGGGGAAAGATCTGCAAATGCCATAATGATTTTTTTTCGAATTCATGGTGGACATTTTGTTCCTGCAGCCTTGAAGTTATTCAAGGCCAGAACATTGGCACAACTGCTGTATGGTACATTCCTAGGACCAACTTCTTCATGCTTTGCATCGCAAGAAAGAGTCCAATCCAAATTTTTAAGAGCTGTTCTGCAAGTTCTTAACTGTGTACCCAATGCCTGGATACGACTGGAGTCTGGTAATCTTAGGTTTGAAGCCAAGGTTTGTACTCTATCTATCTATATGTGGCTGAAAGGTCATTTCACCCCACAAGGCTTGCTTCCCCTGATATTCCAGGCTGATTTCAAATCCAGTTGGATTAAGGCAGTCTACCTTTATATTCATGGAATTGGTTTCTCACCTCAGCTACTTCTATCCTATGGATTTGAACAAGCCAAAGGACTAATTAAACAAAGAGTTGAGGATATCGAACGACAATCTGATATCACTAAGGCTTTAAAACTCGAGGTATTGCTAAATATCAAACGCACCATTGAGCCGGCTACATATCTGACTTCAGTGGAGGGAAAGAACTCTAGAAGGGCATTCGCCCTAACCAGATGTTCCGCCCTTCCATCTGCAGTTATTCAAGGCAGGTATAATAAAAACCCCTACCCTGAAAGGCTATGTTCATGCACTTCATGTGAGGTTGAATTGGTAAAGCATATGTTTTTCAGTTGCCCATTCTACAGAGAGGCTCGTCTTAAAATCATTACCCCATTAGTTGATAGGATACCTGGTCACATCAATACGAACAAAGCAAGACTTCACTGGCTTCTATCAGATAAGAATGCAGAGATTACACATTCAGTCACTGAGTTCTGTGTATTGATTCTTAGATTGCGGGAGTCACATTTTAAAAGTTTTTAAATTTAGATTTTATTCTGCATATCATCTTTGTTTTTTTTCCTTTTTTCATACTATGTTTGTATTGTATGCTGGTCTTAAGATTGTAATAATAAAACTAACTAACTAACTAACTAACTAACTAGCTACCAGAGGATGTAGTGATGGCCACAGGAATAAACAGCTTTAAATTAGGATTAGATAGATTCATGGAGGATGTCTATCAATTGCTACTAGCCATGGTGACTATGGGGAACCTCCACATTCAGAGGCATTAAGCTTCTGAATCCCAGAGCCAGGAGGTAACATCAGGGGAAGGCCTCAGCCTCTGTGCCCTGTTACTGGCTTTCTAGAGGAACTGATTGGCCACTGTTGTTAGCACCAGATCTCCCTTGCAGCAGGGTAGTTTATAGAGAACACCCCTCATCATATTTCTCCCCTCAAAATCATGCATGTGTACTACACAGCCTGACCTAGAAGTAGAGTTAGGATGGATCTGAGACACATGAAATAAGACCAGGATGGAGATGGAACAAACAAAATGGATGCCTGTAAAAGACAAGCCCGGAAATATGATTTTAGGAAAGTGACTCTAGGGCACCTGTATGCTAATGGCTCTTTCTCCCCTGAAAAGAAGAGATACTTCATCTTAACAATGAAATCTCAAGAAAGAGATTCTCCACCTTGACGTGATCTCATCACACCTAGTCATGTCCTTCCTGGTTTATTAATAGGCCATTTAAATAACCTGATAGCCTGTGCCTGAGGGTCATCAAGAAAAACATTAATTTTAATTTCACTCAATAATATCACTGGAAGAACATTAACACTGGTTGTCTACACCAGACACCCCCATTAGCTACACACATGCAAAATATCAGGAGTGCCCCAGGTCTGTTGTTCATCTCTGGGAACACCATTCTGTCTTTCCTCAACACATTGTTTTACTCCTAGCTAATCCCATCATGTATTGTTTTACGAGGGCAGTCATGTCATCATGCTCTCAGGTAGCAATTTGCCCTGTAACTGGACATGCTCTGCCCTATACAGTGTGTGTGTCTTGGGCACCCACTTTGCATCACACCCCAAATGTATTTGGGTCCTCTCTGTGATACACTGGCTCGCTGCACTGCCTCTTCTTCATGGACCTCTGATCTTCTGAACTGGTAACTATAATTCCCCTGAAAACCCTCCTATGTTCCCGCTCATTTCCTACATTTCTGTTAGCCTGTATGCTTGTTTTCCAGCATGCATTTACCTCTATATGTGTGCATTTTGTACTTTCATTTTCTCTTTCAATAAAATAACCTTTCCTGGTTAAGCAACAGCCTGGTTTATTTCTCAGAGTTTCTCCAAGGGAAAAATCCCCGTAAAAGTTGGTGGAGATCTTGCTGTTACCCCCTCTTGCAAGCTTCTGTCTCCCTTGCTAATTCCTCCAATTAATAGGAGACCTCCCCTTTGAGTAACACTATGTGGGAAAGAATGCTGGACTAGATGGACCACTGGTCTGATCTAGCACGACTCTTCTTATGTTCTTATATCGAAACAGGCCATTTTCTTCTTATTCAGAGGGATTTAACAAAATCTGTAATGAACTCCATAGTCTGCCCTTGAGTACACCTGATTCAAAACAGTTGAAGTGCAAGTCCCTCTCAACTGGAAGGCCTTCTTTTGAAGAAATTTGTCCAAGAACTTAACATGTTAGGATTCTTTTATTCTATCTTCAGTTATCCTTTGCCTACTGTAATGTGTATATGATAAAAAAGGGGAGAAATATAAAGATGCCTAGCCAACAAGCTACACGGAATACACTAAGACAGGGACAGCCCTGTCATTTGACAAGCCAATAAATGACCAGTTGGGCAACATGGAATAAACATGGGGGGAAATGTGGGAAAACATTGAATATTTTCCTTCAGAAGTTGTATGGTACCAGTCAAAAAGGATTTACACAATATCCAGGGGCGGGGTTCCGGTCTCTCGAAGGGAGGCTGTGTGTGCTGAACGCTCTGCACACAACAGCCTATTTCACGCTCTCCCAGGCGATTTTAACGCCTCATAAGGCACTTGAAATAGAGTGCTAGGCAGGGTGGTGGTGGCTGTGTCATTTTCAGGGGGAAGGCAAAGCTCTGAAGATGTACAGAAGACCCTGAAGCAGGAGACGTGGAGAAGCTCGCCTTGAAGCTGAGCAGTAGAGGAACCTGAAGGAACCAATGGAAGTCTAAAAGAATTAAAAGCCTGGAAAAGAAATACCGTAGCTAAGTATCAACAATCACTGTTTTTGTCCTTTTTCTTTCGGTGTTGGGCTTATCTTGAGTATATTTTTTTTCCCTTTTTTTCTGTAGCTGGTGGTGGAATAGGGATGAAGGGCGTAGCATTCAAAAGGACTGAGAGAAGGGGGAGGACTTATAGTGGGAGAAAGGCTATTTAGAATTTACCCCAAAAAGCTTAAATAAACCGTAAGGAGAGGTAATAAAAGAAAAAGGCAGTCCATTAAATTAGAAAGGTGATAAATCAGGGTATAATTTACAGTTTGATTGTTTTTTGTCTCCCCCCTCGCCCCTGCTCTGGGACTGGTGTTCTGCGGCTTTAAGAGATCACTGCAGTCATCAGAGTGATGAAGCTGAAGCTGAGAGGAGTGGAAGCATGGAGAAAGAGTGAGGGCTGAGAAGAGAGAGAGAGCCGACGGTGGTCGAGAGGAGGAGGTGAAGTGCTGGCAAAAGGTGGAGAGACGGTGCAGGCAGACCAGGTGGAGGCAGAGTGGAACAGACAGATGGGAAAAGAAGGAGACGGCGAGAGAGAGTGAACTGGAGCAGTGAAAACGGAACGAGAGGCTGCGAGTGGAGAGAGAGAACTGGAGCAAAGAACTGACTGACTGTGAAAGAAGAGAAGGAGCACGAGAGAGACAGAGGCAGACGGAGGCAAACAGACGGAGGAGAAGTAGCACGAGAGAGACAGAAAGACAAAGGCGAAATAGGATCTGAAAAATACAACGAAGGGATATAGAGGGTGATATATTGTAAGGCATAAGTCTGGACAAGGGGGAAAAGTTTAAAAAGACAGGGAGAAGAAGTTTGGATAAAGTGGAGAGAAGTGGGGGGAGCTGGTAGAGGTGGAAAAGTACAAAAACTGTAAGGGTGCTTTGGAAAATATTGGTGGTTGATACATATTAGTATAAGTTTATTGCGCATTGTTGTATATTGCTGTTATGTCTACTGTTTATTGTTGATAACAGTCTGACTTAAAGGTTAGATATTTAGTTTGTAGATAGTGAAAGGGGTGGCATTTTTGAACTGGTATAGTTGGGCCAGAGATAGAAGCCCCAAAAGTTATAAGAAGCAGAAGAGTGGTAAATAAATAAAAATTAAAAATAGAGTAAATAGCGGATAGCTAGTGGAGGAGGAGGAGGTGGCAGCAGAAAATCCTCAATTTCATCACCTGGACAGACTCAATTGAAATTTGCCACAATGAGTATCACCCAGCTATCTATCAAAGATTTGAAATCTATGATTCAGGAATCAGTGGCCCAAGCTATGAGAAAGGAAATTGACCCTATACATAATAAAATAGATGCTCTAACAGACCAAATTAAGAAAGAAACAGAGGAGATTAAGAAACAAATAAATGATAATAGACAAGAAATACAAAACATTACAAAATGGGGTTACAAAACAGAAAAAAAGGTGAATGAGCTAGAATATGACTTTCAAGAGTTAAAGCTAAAGAGTGATAAAATAGAGGAAACCCTGATCCACATGGAGATGGATAAAGCAGCGTTAATCCTACGGTGCCAGAATATCCCCGAAAATCTAGAAAAAGATTTAAAAGAGGTCTTGGTAGATAATTTAGTGGAGCAGCTGTAGATAGGAACAAAAGAGGAGGTCTCAAGTGAAATTGAGGCAGTCTACAGGAGGAATTCAGCCTATGCGAGAAGAAATCATAAACCAAGAGAGACACATATAAAATTCTATAAACGGGAGATGAAAGAGAGAATCCTCAAGGCCACAAATGAAAAGAAAGTAACAATAAAAGGGGAAGAGATTCTTTTTTTAAAAGAGGTACCTTGGCGTGTCAGAGAAAAACGACAAGGATATGGAATACTAACTAACCTTCTAAGGAAGAATACGATCCCCTATAGATGGTTGATCCCGGAAGGCCTACTTTTTACCTACGGCACCCAAAGACAAAGAATAGACTCTATCTTTAAGGTAGAAAAATTTTTGGAGCAATATGGAGAGGAGTTGGGGTGGCAGAGGGAAGCAGAAGCAGAAGACGGAGTAGAAGAAGAAGAGGATAGGGTAGAAGAAGAGGTAGAAAGTCACAGGCAAGAACTAGGGAAAAAGCCAGCTAAAAAAGGGAAAAGAGGCTTAAAAGTAACTCCGACGCATATGCAAACAAGACTTCAATTTAAAAGTAAATCACGTTATTTTAAGAAATAAACATGTTAGATAGGAAACAATTTAAAATAGTATCGGTAAACGCTAATGGTCTCAATGGCCCGCAGAAGAGAAGACAAATATTACACCAAGTAAGTAAACTAAAAGCGGAAGTGGTCTGTCTACAAGAAACCCATATTAAGAAAGAAGACGTTAAGTATTTAACATGCAGAAAGCTTGGTAAAGAATTTATAGCGGCAGATAGGAGTAAGAAGAGAGGGGTAGTGACCTATGTTAAGGAACAGCTTTCTCCAGAACTATTAATGGCTTCGGAGGATGGAAGAATCGTAGTAATAAAAATAAGAAGATTTGAAAAAGAAGGTATAATAATAAATATCTATGCCCCGAACCAAACCCAAGAACCTTTCTTTAGAAAAATATATGAAATTGTAAATGAATACCAAGGTGAGAACATATGTATTGTAGGAGATTTCAATGCAGTTTTTGACCCAGAAATAGATAGAAAGTCGCAGTTACAGAAAAAGAAAGTAGGACAGATCTTGCCAAAAATATTTCTAGATATGGCAGAAGAGTATGGACTATATGATGTGTGGAGAAGTAGAAATATAGGGACCAGAGATTATACATATTACTCAGCTAGGTATAGGTCATGGTCAAGGATTGATATGGCATGGGTCTCCACCGGCTGGGTTCAAGAAGTGCTAGAGGCGGAAATTCTGCCGAGAACTTTTGCGGATCACAATCCCCTGCTATTGATATTTAAGGAAAAAAGGAGAAACACATGTTGGAGAATGAATATAGCCCTTTTGAAGGACCCAAAATTTATAGAGCTTACTAAACGGGAAATTCAGGACTTTTTTAAAAGGAATCTGCAATCAGAAATAGCCATAGGAACAGTATGGGACGCGTTTAAAGCCTTCATGAGGGGCTGGTGTATTAGTCAGGAGATCTGGAGAAAGAGAAGAAGGAATGAAATATACACCAAACTAAGGGTGAAAATTAAAAAAGAAGAAGACAAACTGAAAGAATCAGAGTCTAAAGACAGGAGAGATAGACTAAAGATGCTACAGCACGAAATGAATTTAACGCTAACACATGAGATAGCTAGGAAAATAGAGTACACAAAACTGTACTATTTTGAAAATGCAAATAAGCCGACCAGATGGTTAGCTTATAGACTCAGGAAAGAAAGAGAGAAACGGATGATATCTGCATTGAAAAATGATAAAGGAGAAATAAAATATAACTTACAAGAGATTGTCAAGATAGTAGAAGGATTCTATAACAACCTCTATGCACAGGAACCACAGAATAAAGAGTTAATAAGTAAATATCTGAAAGAAAGAACTCATAAAAAACTAGAAGAGAAATACAGAATAATACTAAATGAAAGAATCTCAATGTGTGAGGTAGTAGAAGCAATTAAGAATCAGAAGAAGAAAAAAACACCTGGACCGGATGGCTTACCCGCAGAGCTATATCAAATTTTTGAGGAGCAGATCAGCTTACCATTTAAAGAATTGATACAAGATATAAGAATAAAAGGGAAAATACCGGATTCTTGGCAACAAGCAACGATTACTTTAATTCATAAACCGGCTACAGATGATAAAGATATTAAAAACTATAGACCCATCTCACTCTTGAACGCGGACTATAAGATCTATGCAAACATCCTAGCAACAAGGTTAAAGAAAGTGCTAACGAAAGAGATTCATCAAGACCAAGCGGGTTTTCTCCCAGGAAGGCAAAGTAAGAGCAATGTGCGAATAATTTTAGATGTTATAGAATACTATGAACAACATCCAGAGAAACAGTTGGCATTAATGTTTTTAGATGCAGAGAAAGCGTTCGATAATATCTCCTGGGAGTTTATAATACAAAAACTAAGAAGTTGGGAGTGTGGAACCCAATTCTTGACAATGATACAAGCAATATACGGAAAACAATATGCCAATGTAGTGGTTAATGGAGATAAGACATCAGTTATTGAAATCCAAAAGGGCACCAGACAAGGATGTCCTCTATCACCTCTATTATTTATCTTTGCCCTTGAAACACTGAATGAAGAAGTTAGGAAGTGTGAATTAGTTCAAGGCTTGAGGGTGAAGGGTGAGATATTTAAGTTACGAGCCTTCGCAGATGATGTTGTATTTATAGTGGAAAATCCGATGGAATCATTAGGACCCCTATTAGAGCTGATACAAAAATTTGGTTCTGTAGCCGGGCTTAAGATAAATCAGAGGAAAACTAAAATGATAACAAAAAACTGTAGACCTAAGATAGTACAAGAAATCCAAAAAATTACAGGAGTAGAAGTCGTTAAGAAAGTGAAATATTTAGGAATCATAATATCAGGAAACAACAATATGCTTGTAGAAGATAATAATTATAAATTGCTTGAGGCAATAAAGAAAGACTTAGAGAGGTGGAAAGGTATACAGCTATCCCTAATGGGAAGAATAGCTACCATTAAAATGAATATCTTGCCGAAGTTTCTCTTTGTAACTCAAAATCTACCCATACTAAAAAATTTAAAATTCTTTACCGAACTAGATATACTTACCAAAAATTTTATACGGCATCCTAAAAGAGCTAGGATTAAATGGAAGATACTCCAGAATAGAAAGGAAAAAGGAGGGTGTGGGTTGCCCAATTGGAGGTTATATTATCAGGCATCGGCTTTGTGTTGGATTAAAGACTGGCTAACGTTAGGAGATATTAGGACTTTAAATTTAGAGGGCCACGACCTACTGATGGGATGGCATGCCTATTCATGGTATGGGAAAGATAAGATCCACTCTAATTTTAAAAATCATATTGTTAGAGATGCGCTTCTAAAAGTTTGGAATGAAGTTAAGGAGAGATATTATAGTAAAACACCAAAGTGGGTTTCACCCTTAGAAGCATTTGTAAAGCCTTCCCTTACCAGCATGGAGGATAGAGCATGTTATGAGATATTATTGGATGAGCATAATAACCTGAAATCAGAGGAAGTTTTGTTAAATATCTATAATATAAAATATACATGGTGGGAAAATATACAACTTAAATCTAGGTATGTCAAGGATGCGATGGTAGGTTTCCAGGACTCTAAAACACAGCTGGATAAAATCTGGTTGTCGATAAATGATAAACCAATACAAAAGCTGTATAAGCTATTTTTAGAGGACTATATGCAGGAAGAGGTAATTAATTCATCAATGTTAGCTTGGATGAAAGATTTAAGACATAGTCTGGATGTGGACAAATGGACAGAGACTTGGAAATCCTTAAAATATATGAAAGCGACCAATTACAAGGAAAATATATATAAAGTATTCCATAGGTGGTATTGGTCACCTGATAGGGTAGCAAAATGTAACCCGATGTTATCTAACAACTGTTGGAAGTGCAAATCAAATGTGGGAACTTTTTTCACATGTGGTGGCGGTGTGGAAGAGTCTTTAAGTATTGGAAAATGATACAGAAACTAATTTTAGAAATATTGAATATAAGTATAAATTTATCCCCAGAAATATTTTTACTAAATATGATTCCTGGTAGCCTTAAACAGAAAGAAAAGTACTTGTTGGTCTATATTATGACGACTGCCAGAATACTTTTAGCTAAATATTGGAAACAAGATGAGCTCCCCACCAAGGGAGAAGTGATTTACAAATTATTGGAGATGGCTGAAATGGACAAGCTAAGCTTGGCTTTACAGGGCAAAAGTGATGATGTCTTCTATGCGAGATGGGCACGTGTCTATAATTGGGTGAACATGATGTGAAAATTTAGACATATTATTGTAAAGTTAAAAATGGAGGAATGTTTGTTGTAACTTGGAAAAATAATAAATAAACTTCACATAAAAAGGATTTACACAATATCCCCATGTGGACCAATAGGATAAGCACCCAAAGCCCAATTATCCCATCAAGTCTGATTTCTTATCCTTAAGCTCCAAGCCCAAGCCTTTGAATCAACATATATAATGAACTATGTTATAAGACCTGCTCTCATTGTGGGGGGGGGGCACAATGATCAGGGTTTAATACACTGGGTCTAATATACTAAATGACAGGGGCTGTGGTGGCTCAGAGGTTAAGATGCTGAGCTGCAGACCAGAAGTTCGGTAGCTCAGCAGTATGAGACCCAAGTGCCGTGTGATGGAGTGCCATGGGCTGGCCTGTGGGGTCAGGCAAGTGCAGGGGCGGTCAAAATACAATCCGAGGTCAGAACCAGGCAACACAACAATCACTGGGAAGAACAAGTTCAAGGTGCAAGACAGGCGGGGTAGTCGAGGGGCAGTCCAGAGTCAGGAACCAGGCAAGTCAAATAACCGGAGAAACCAAGTCCAAATCACAAACTGTTAGCGTAGTCTGAGGGTCTGAGTTCCGAGAGTCAGGAGTCTGGGCAGCAAGGGTTTGAGGTGCAGAGTTGAGTGGAGGCAAACGAGCCGAGGTCAAGGAGCCAAGGGAAACAAGACAGGAGGCAGGAATCCGAGTGGGGTGGTGCAGAGCATCATCAAACTGACTAGTTGCTGGCACGAGTTATTCAAGTGCCAGCGATGACTAAATAGTATTCCAAGTGGTCAGCAATTAGCATGCTCCAAGCACGTCCCGGCTCCCTCTAGGACTCAGGGCTAAACGAGTGTTGGGTGTGCATGCGTGCTTCTCGCCACTGGGCTGCCATGTCCCGTTGGCGCTGCTCGCACAAACGAGACACTGGTGGCAGTGAATCAGGGGGCGTGCCAGGCGAGCGGGGATCTGCCCCAGCTATTGCTGGGCCTGCCTCGGCACTCACTGCGCTGTCAGGTGCGGAGGTTTCTGATGACGGGAGCTCATCCCTGGCAGGACTTAGCTCCTCTGCTGGAGCCAGGGTCTCGGGCTCTGCAGGCGCCGTGACACCGAGTGAGCGCCTGTCTTTGGCCCCAGCTCCTGCCAACCAAGCAGTTCGAAAGCAAGAAATTGCAAGTAGGTGCCACTTTGGTGGGAAGGTAACAGCATTCCGTGTGCCTCAGCATTTAGTCATGCTGGCCACGTGACCACAGAAAAAGTCTTTGGACAGTGCTGGCTCTTTGGCTTGGAAACGGAGATGAGCACCGCCCCCTAGAGTCGGATTTGACTGGCTTTCGAGCTAGAGAAACCTTTACTTTTACTTAATATACTAAATAAAGATTGTGTGTTTTATAATGTTGTAAGCTGCTTTATGGTCAAAAAGAAGGATATAAATATAATAAAGAAATAAAAGAAATCCCATAACTGTATGCTGAGGTATTGCCATGATGGATGCCTTATATCTGCTTTTATACTGTGCCAGCCTCAGTGCTCTAGTAATGGTAATACAGAAACCTAGAGTTTGTCTAGATGTGAAAAATATTTGCTGTTGGTTTTTTTTTACTACCTGCACCTACTTACAGCACCCTTTCCTGGAGAAGAGGAAGGTGGCCATTAGCCTTTGTTGTGAGCCCTCTACCTAAAATCTGCCACCCCTTTTTTCAGCTGAGGTTTTGCCTTGGTTTTAGTGAGAAATGACTATTCCATATCGACTTGAATGGAATTATAAATATTTAGAAACTTCACATTCTGAAAATTGCTGATCCAAAGGGCCACAGTTCTAATTGTTGATGCTAGTGCACATCACTAACAAATAGCTTAAATTAATTAATAGTGGCTACCCCCAGTCCAATGGTCACTCTAAGTGGGTCCAAACTATCAAACAGATGTTCAATAAAAAAAATTGCTTTCCTGTTGCAGCATCCCGAGACTATAGTGTACCAAAGTTTATAATAGCAAATGTGAAGTACTGGAAGGAAATTCATCTCAATAGGGGTAGAATATGGAAGCAGATTAGATATGAAAGCCTAGCATTTGCAGTGGGAGAAGAAGAAAGAAACAGGCGCAGAAGAACCTGCTGGCTGGACAACATATTCACATGGATATACAGTCAATAGAACTTTCTGCTGCAGAGCACTTGAAATGATTCAGTTTTTACGTCAAATGGATAGAAAGGGATGGAACATGACAACAATCCAAGCAGTCAAATGAATAAAGACAGGGATAATGGTAGATTTTTTTTAAAAAAAAAATAGCCATATCACTTATTTGTTATATTGTTTGTTTATTAAGACATTTATATCCTGCACAACAAAAGAAGAACTTCAGAAGGCTTTCAATATATTTAAAGCTGATTATCTCCTATTTAAATTAACAAACATCATAAAAGCAACTTTTGTAAAAACCACCCATATTATATTGTGGTTATATCACTTTTATAGCGCAGTGTTTTCAAATTAATTCATCTCATTACATTTTTTAATAATGTGCTCTGAATTCTCCATGAAATAACATTAACATTTCATCATTAAAATATATAAAGAGGTATGTTAAATAGCAACATTTGCTGGAAAATGTGATTCAAGGGCTTATATCCAGCGCCCAGCAGGAAATAGTATGTTTGGGTGACTCTATCCTGTAATCTTTCTTTTGTTGCCTAAAAAATAAATGAAAAAGGAAATTAATCCTAAAAGCAAAATTGTTCATTTACTGACTGCTTATGTACATATGTGCCATCAAGTCACAACCAACCTATGGCAACCCCAGCAAGGAACTTTGAAGGAAAGTGAGACGCAAACATGGTTTAGTGTAGTGTGATATGGTGTGGTACAGTGGTTAAGAGTGGCGGACTCTAATCTGGAGAACTGGGTTTGATTCCACACTCCTCCACATGAAGCCAGCTGGATGACCTTAGGTCAGTCACAGTCAGTGTTCCCTCTAACCTGAGTTAGTGTGAGCTAGCTCACAGTTTTTTAGCCTCCAGCTCACACATTTTTGTCTTAGCTCAGGAAGGATGGCTCCAGAGCAAACTAATATATGCAGCAACTGAATCGCTCGCTGCACAACTTTAGTGCCAGTAGCTCACAAAGTAGAATCTTTGCTCACAAGACTCCATAGCTTAGAGGGAACATTGGTCACAGTTCTCTCAGAGCTCTCTCAGCCCCACCTATCTTACAGGATGTCTGTTGTGGGGAAGAAGAAGAAGAAGAGATTGGATTTATACACTGCCCTTCACTAGTCTTAGAGCAGCTTACAAACTCCTTTCCCTTCCCCTCCCCACAACAGACACCCTGTGAAGTAGGTGGGGCTAAGAGAGCTCTATCAAGAACTGCCCTTTCAAGGATAGCTCTTGTCAGAACTATGGCTTGCCCAAGATCATCCAGCAGCTGCATGTGGAGGAGTGGGGAATCAAACCCGGTTCTCCCAGATTAAAGTCTGCACACTTAACCACTACTCCAAACTGGCTCCCTGGAGAGGAAGGGAAGGCAATTGTAAACTGCTCTGAGACTCCTTCGGGTAGTGAAGAGCAGGGTATAAATACCAACTCTTCTTCATCTTCTTACCATTGCCTTCTGCTGCAGAGCCTTCCTTGGTGGTTTCTCATCCAAATATTGACCCTGTTTATGGGTTCCCAGGCCTTCACTGGGATTGAGGAAACCCCAACCACAGCAGGCACTACCCACTACTCAGTTGGCTGGAGGGAGAATGGTACCAAAATGTGGAGGGGAATGTCAGCAGCATCCCGATGTGCTGATGTCACTTCCAGCATGCACAGGAAGTTATGTCATCACATCTCGTCCTTTCCCCGGGCCTCCCCTTGGAGCATTGAATGCTGCTTCAGCAGCAACTGAGGCACCTTGACTTAATGTACTCTGGGAAATATAATTCCCATAAAGGGAAACACTAAGCTCATTTGGTGTTGGGCAAAATTAAGGGAGGAAGATGAGAAGGAATACAAGAGTTGGCTTCCCATTAAAAGCCAGTGAGAATGAAAACAGACATAACAATGGAAAGACCAATGCCTGTCCCCCCTTCTTCAATGAAGTGTGTGGGTTGGGTGAACCAATCCTGGCTCAGCGTGGGAGTGCTGGCCAATCAAGGGCAAGCTGGCTGGCCAGATCTGGTGGCAGCTGTCCTCCATGCACAGATTGGACCAGCATGAGCTCCCCACCCACTCGCCCTTTTTCGGACCATGTGGGATTAGCTGGTTGCTGTTTCCGGGGCTGAGCAGGATTTTTTGGGCCTCACTTAGATTGGCTGAGAGGGGGGCCTTTTTTCGCCTGCTTCACATGGTTGGAGGGGTGTGGTTAAGTAGGCCTTGCAAAGCTAGTTAGGCCCGAACTGGGAAGGCGGGAAAAGCAAGGGTTGAGGGGAATTGGCAAACACCCTGATGTATAAGCGATGGGAGGGTCCTCATACTGGATGCCTATGGGCTTGGCAGTCAGGGTGACTCTGTTGGGGGCCTCTTTGGGGTGGGAGGAGCATATGACAAGCCTTAAGGCTTTGTAGCCGTGGGCTGAAATACGCCCTTCCTTCCCCTCTACGCACTGTCATGCAGGCTGTGATGAGTAAGGTCCGGAAGGATGCCGGACCTGGCTCTGAGCTGAGGTGGGTTTGCCCTGCTAGGAGGCTTGTGTGGGAAGCCTAATACAACCCGTGCTTTAATGTGTTGATGCAGATCAGTTTATAAACTCCCAGTTTAACCCATAACTTGTGTTGTGTTTCATTCAAGGGGAGGGCAGGCAATGGGTGAGAGCAATTATTAATACAATAACAGACATAAAAAATCAAAAGGGTGGATATTAACATCTTCAGAAATAAAAATAAATACGAGTGATATCTGTTTAGTGGAATGAGATTCATAAAGCTTTTTCTCTACTACTGCTGGAAAATGTTTCATGGTTACATATATCCAAGGCTGACAGGTTTCTCATTTTACATATTCAATAATTTTCTACACAGTTATGTTTCACTATATACACCCAGTTGTCCTTTCACATGGGAAAGAACCAATTCAAGATATTCCTCATTCATTTGAATGTCACCAGGAGATCTGCGGGCTCAGCTACATGGTACGTACATATAAAGCATTAGTCTTTTGTATTATCTACTGAGTCTTCATTATATATTGCATGAAACAGGGTTTACTCCCAAGGAAGTGTGCATAGCATTGCAGCTGTCATCACTGTTATCTTCTGCTGGACTGAATTAGCCAAATCTTCCTCAAATTAGTTATCTTTCACATGCAACTACTGTTGTAGGGGAAACCACTTTTCTATAATATAATGCTAAGCACCTGTAAATTAAATAACCATCTGGTCGGGGCAAATCATGTGGGATTTTTCAGTGTAGTTGGCCCTTTTCTTGCCTGCTCCCCCTTAATTTCTAAAATGCTGGAAGTCTGAGTTAGCCAACAAGGAAATCCTCCTTTATCACAGTGCCAGTGGGGCTGGTTATGATTACTCAGCAATAAGAAATTACAGCTCTGTGTGTGTTTCACACATTCCTATGTTGAACTCGGGCTATAGCGAACAGGTTCTGGTACAGGGGCAGGCCTCAGAGAAACACTCCCCACACCCAAAGTATATAAACACATGGTGTCAGGGAAGATAAAATTATCTGAACATTTTTAGCTCAGTGAAAACACACAAAAAATTGAATGTGTGTTACAGACTGGAGAATTAGTTGGCGAATATAACATTCTTTGTTGTATCTTTTACCTGGAGGTGTCATACTTTCGTCCTTGGACAACAATTGGTCTCCAATTTCCAAAACCGGGATTTTCAAAATGTGTATTAAAGTAAAACTGACCTGGGGAAAAGAAAAATAATCTTATGTCTCAAAAGTAGCTGCTACATTCCAATATCAGGTTATAGTTGCCAGATTTTAGGATACAGTTGTATGCAAATAAAGATGAATGTCAAGATAAGTAATAATCTTGACATATATTTTTTATTTGTATGTTATGGTGCCTTTGTGTGTAAGAAACATATTATGGCTGGGTTTCGGTTTCGGCGTCGCGAATGGCGGCCACTTCTCGGGACGCTCCCAGAGGCGGTTAGCCCACGCGCAGTTAGGGGGGTCTTCGCATGTGCGAAAGACCCTAGTGAGCCTTAGGTAAAGGCTCTGAACCGGGGGCGCTTGGGGAGTAGCCTCTTTGCCGGCAGTCAGCCGGGAAATTGAGGCTTTCTCCCCGCCCCAATCGGCCCCGCTGCGGCGTGCCCGTAATGGGACTTAGCGGCGCCACCGAATTCCAGGAGTGAAGACAGCGCTATGGCTTAAAATAAAAAGAAGAAGTAGCATCGAATCGTGAGTTGGAGATCTATTTTGAAGCGTAAATCGGAGCCCCCTGCATGCGTATAAGCGTTGGGAGGGGGGAGGAGGAGTTCCCACCCCCTTTGAGAAGCAAGATCCACAAAGGGAGCGCGAAGGGGGGCGAGAAGAAAAAGTGTTGGTGAAAGTACCGTTGGGGTTGCATGGAAGATTCCGATCATCTTAGCTTCCTGGGGGATGCGGCACGAACTTTTTAAAAGTAAACAAAAAAACAAAATGTCGATACTGGAAAAAGTCCTGCAGATACCGGAAGAGAAGAGAGGAGGGACTTCCGGTCCAGATAGCCCCCCCAAGAGCTTGCTGTCAATCAACAGGAAAAGGAGATGCTGTGCCCCCTGCTGGAACAATTGCGGAAAATCAACGAAACTCTGTCTAAAATGGATAGTGTTCTCATCAGTCGACAGAAACAGATATCGGAAACAACTAGAAAGATGATGGAGATTGAACAGAAATCGAATTTGATTCTAGGTTACCAGGGCGTTAAAGAGGAAGAGAAAGAAGATCTCGGATTTACCTTGACAAATGTCTTGGCACCCCTAACTGGCAGTAGTGAAGCGATAAAATTTAAAGAAGAGGTGGATGAGGCTCCCAAAGCCTATTCCGCTTTTATAAAAGAGAATACTCTGCCAGTAGAAGGGGATGTTGAGCATAGCAAGCGACAAACTGGAGATCTAATTTCATCCGAAGAGTTTGTGGAGCCCAGGAAGCCTGAAAGCCAGAAGTTTAAGGAAAAAGAGAAAAGAAAGAAGAAGGATTTCATCTTTAAAATACAGAAACTTCTGAAGAGACACGCCAGCAGGGAGGAAGATGCAGTATTCCAAACTGGGACAAGCGAAGAAGACAGCAGCCCAGGGGAAAGTGGTGATGGAACGGAAGACTTCAAAGTTAAAATGGACTCAATCCATAACTGGAAGAGATTTAAAAAGAAGATATTTTGAGGACTGTTCGTGTAACATCTGGAAGGAGCTGTTTAATTACTAACCCCAATGGACTTTACTAACTGCATTAACAGAGTGATTTTGGACTTCGCAATAGTTAAAAAGAAGATCTTCTAACCCACGATAGATGCCAAAACTGGTATTGGTTATTAACCTAAACTAACACTCACTAACAGGAAAAATTTCACTCCATCTTTTTCTTTCTCCATCTGTCTACCCTTCCTGTTTCTTATAAAAAGAATAAAATTCTCTCTTTTTAAGAGAGTTTTACAAAAAAAAAAAAGAAACATATTATGGCTCTTGCTGCCTGACAGGACACAAGAATATAAATACTACTTATATTATGGGAAGTAAAAGAAAAATAAAATATATATATTTTTAAAAAAGAAATACTACAACTAGAGCTCAGTTAATTTAAAAGAGGTACGGGATTTTCATTCACATGGCAAACCATAATGTATATGGGGGTTGGGGGTTGGGATTTTTGAATTTGTTTGTGTGCGTGCATGTGCATTTGTGCCCCCATGCCTGGAAGCCATTGTGACCTCTCACGACTCCTACTAGTACATGGAGGACATTCAGAGAAGTGGCTTGATAGCCTTCCTCCACCTCCTGACTCTGGTATTTTTTGGAGGTCTCCCATCCAAATACTTGATAGGGTCAGCCCTGCTTACCTTCCAAGATCTGACAAGATCGGGCTTGTTTACACTATTCAGGTCAGGGCAATGTACACGGTTTTAATGCTCCCAATTACCTCCTTAGATTATGGCTTCAGAGTAACTGAGTGTGACAGAAAGGTCCAATTCCACTTCTCTCAGAATGGAACCAGTGAGAGATGACAGAATGTTGGGGAAAACTTGACAGGTCAGTTAGAGCAGGGAGAGCTGTGTGAGAGGAGATGGATTTGAGTCTGTGAGTGAGACAGCATGAGTTAGAATCTACCTGTAAAAAAGATAGTTTGTAACTGAGAGGACTGGAAGAATGAAGAGAGTTAGGGATAAGAAGTTCAAGTGTTGAGAAGCACAGGCCCTGCTTGCAGGCTCATGTGGGGTGGGGAGGAGGCCAAGATGCCATGGTAGCCATCTTCGGTTGGTGTGCTGCAGGGCAGCCTGCCCAAGAGCCTCTGCGGTGGTGCAGGCCCTTGGAACTTCATTGTCCCAGCTGGCCAATCAGGCATCAAGTCTGGCCAGGCCAGTGGCAGAGCCCTAGTGGGCAAAGAGTATTCCCTCTCATCCTCCCAGCCTGAAGAAAATGGGCCTTGGTTCCTGCGGCACTGTGAGGTACAGTCACCCATCCAGCTTTCCCTTCCCACCCCTCACTCTGGCTTTGCTGTTACGGGAATATTCTCATACCAGGTTGTTGCTTTTTATTTGGTACAGTGCTGCATTATTTGCTTTATTGTGCATTGTTACAACTGTGTTCTGGGTATGTTAACATTGGGCCAAACTCTTTTTTGTGGGGGCATGGCCTGTGTGCCCATTTCCGCAACCTTTGGGGATCCCCTTAAGGGATTTGAGGATGAGGACTTGAAGGGGTCATGCCCAGCTTGGGGGCTGGCAAGACTTCTTCACTCTCAAGTGGTAGGAGATAACGACACAGTGGCTCATACCCTGTAGCCTGCCATCCCACTGTATCCTCTAGCAGCAGGCTGGGGCATGGTATGTCCATCAGTATCCCCCATCAGGTAGGCTAGGGTGATGGGTATCCATTGGCTGGCAGGCAGGTTGGCCGATGCCTGGATCTGCTGCCCTATGCTGCACCAAGGCCATTTCAGCTCCAACACTGTGTCTGTGTTGACTTCCCAATTTAGTTGGTTTGCTTTACCCTCTCTCCTCCCCTTTTGGCACTGGGTCTACAAATATTTTATCTATGTTCCTATAGCACTCCAATGTTGTTTTAAGTTTGAATAAAAGTTAACTTCTTTTTGTTCTTCCCTGTTGAGTATGAATAGTCTCAGGAGAAGAAATTACATATACAAACCAGTTAGGCTTCAGATAGGTAGATATATAGATGCATACACATGTATACCTACATTAGCTCAAGGAAATTTCTGGCTGAGTGGTAGCTGAAAAGGGCACTGGGCACGCCTGTCTGTTGGTTCTCTGGGAAACTGAATGGGGCCCCAGTGTATAGAAGGGTCAGGGCTCTTGTAAAAATACACAGGGACAAGAGGGGTGGTGAACTTATGACTACCTAACCTACCTGCACCTCTGAGTCTGAGAGAGGTTATGTTGGGGTGATGGGGTAGGAAGTCACATTGAGTTTCACTCTGAGCACATATTGAAAGAACATCTTGCATGTTGTGCACAGATATTTGAAAGATGGCCTGAGCAGCTGTCTGTAATTTTCCAGAACAGTTTCCTATTTCCAAATTCCTTCAATAACCATGACTATAACATATGCTCTTTATATACCAATATAGCACCACATGATTGTTGGGAGATTTTGACTAACTACAGATAACTATAATATCTTCACTTTACTCAGCTGTTACAAAACTCAGTTTATACATACCAAGAAGTCCAGTTACTTGGTCAGAAAAATTTTCACTGCCTATGAAATATAATCCAAGGAAACGTTCAGGAAACTTCACATAGGATATTTTTATTGTGATATTATCTGCTCCTGATATTGAAATACTCTTTTCTTCTTCAATGACAACTTTCAACCTATACAAATAATCATAATATTTTATATATTACTTAATATAGCTGAGACCTGTCCAAAAAAGATATGACTTAGGGACAGACCCAGGGCTACAATCTTGAAGTGAAACATAGAAGACAAACTTACCCCTGGACTGTGAAAGACATAGCTGTTGTCCATGGGAGCATGGTTGCATTCCCATTATCATCCAGCACAATATGATTCTTTGATGCATTAAGTTTCACATTAACATTCTGATAAGCTACTTCAAAGTGCTTAAATTGCTTCTTTTCTCCTAGCTGGCCAGTCACTTGGATCCCTAACAATATACGAGTCAAAAAACGAAGGATTAGAAATAAGCCTAACATAAAATATTAGCCAGGTATAATGCAGATGTTAAAATATAACAGAAACCTAACAAGAATAATAAATAACTGCTGTGGAGAAATGCACTTTTCTTTGGAGGTTTGAACTGAGCAAAGATTTCATCAAGTTTTTAAAAGGAGCACCAGGAAAAAGGAGGGACAGTCAGCTGGCAAGTTTGGTGTAGTGGTGTAGAGCCAGTTTAGTGTAGTGGTTAAGAGCACGGATTCTAATCTGGGAGAACCAGGTTTGATTTCCCACTTGTCCACATGCAGCTGCTGGTGTGACCTCGGGTCAGTCACAAGTTCTCTCAGGGCTGTTCTCTCAAGAGCAGTCCTTGAAACAGCTCTCTCAGCCCCACCTACCTCACAGGGTGTCTATTGTGGGGAAGGGAAGGGAAAGGAGATTGTAAACCGCTCTTAGACTCCAAGTGAAGGGTGGGATATAAATACAGTATCTTCTCTTCTTCTTCTTCCTCTTCTACTCCCACAGTGAACACAAGCTGTTCCTGTGGTAACCAGAAGCTGGGTGTCAGGAGACACAAGCATGAGGCAAGGCCTTAGTATGGCTATGCAGGGAAGGGAAGCTGGGAGTTCTGGTCCTCTCAGTGGACAATTCCCTAGGCGAGCCGGCCCTGCCTCTCTGGGTGGTGGGAAAGACAGGTGGGTGGCACATGAGAGGCAGAGACCTTGGACAGTCACTCATGCCCAGACATCTCAGAAGGCCAGACAGAACAGGGTTTACAGGATCAGAGTGGGGCTATGCTGCCACAACTGCCCACCATTTTTAAAAAAATTATAAGGGTTTTTTTTAATAATAAAGAAATCTAAGAATAGCCCTTGGTTACAGTGTGGGGTGTTCAGATGTTAAAAGCAAGAAGTATCTTTTTGGAACCTTGGCAGGCTCTGTGACTATCTGCTCCATGGCACAATCATCGAGAGTATCTAGAAACCCAATACATGTTGGTCCAAACTGGCGGAGACTGACCAGGAGAGAGATCTTGGAGTCATGGTAGATAACTCAATGAAAATGTCGATTCAGGGTACGACGATAATAAAAAAAGCTAATGCTATGCTAGGGATTGTTAGGAAGGGGATTGAAAACAAATTAGCTAGTATCATAGTGCCCCTGTATAAATCCATGGTGCGGCCTCATTTGGAATACCATGTACAGTTCTGGTCATTGCACCTCAAAGAAGGTATTATAGCATTGGGAAAAAGTGCAGAAAAGGGCAACTGGAATGATAAAAGGGGTAAAACACTTTCCCTATGAAGAAAGGCTACAGAGGTTAGGATTCTTTAGCTTGAAGAAATGATGACTGAGGGATGACATGATAGAGGTTTACAAAATTATGCATGGGATAGAGAAAGTAGAGAAAGAAGTACTTTTCTCCCTTTCTCACAATACAAGTACTCATGGACATTCAGTGAAATTGTTGAGCAGTAGGTTTAGAACAAGATAAACGGAAGTACTTCTTCACCCAAAGAGTAATTAACATGTGGAATTCAGTGCCACAGGAAGTGGTGGAGGCTATAAGACTGGACAGTTTCAAAAGGGGATTAAACAAATATATGGAGCAGAGGTCCATCAGTGGGAATTAGCCACAAGGTATAGATGAAACACTATGTCTGGGGCAGTGATGCTCTGTATTCTATGTGCTTGGGGATCAACAGTGGAAGGGCTTCTAAGGTCTGGCCCCACTGGTTGACCTCTTGGTGGCACTTGGTTTTTGGCCACTGTGTGACATAGAGTGTTGGACTTGGAATATGCCATCCAGAGACAACTTATTTGTATAAAAGATGATAATATTGCAGTCTAAGTTACTAACATAATATAATCTTAATGACAGTTTCATAAATACAGACACAATTGGGGGAGGGGGAGCATGGAGAAGTTCCCATAAAGTTACATTTTCAAAAACATGCATAAATCGGGATGCTTCTAAAATTCTTCTCATCCAATTTTCTTCCTGGATCTTAGGATTTCAAATTGCCTGGTCTTGTTCCTGAAGCAGAACTGATATATCAGGAATCATTCAATACTTTATTTCTAAATGTTGTGCCCATTTGTTACAGCTTTCCTATTAATTCCTTCATGCTTTTTCTTTTCATATACATTTATGCCATGAAAAATGCACCTTGATAAAATTACAAAATGAGTAATTTCAATGTATTCAAACCTATGGTTGCATTGGGATTCTTTTGGTGTGAAGCTTTATTAATTCATATCTGTACTTATATGCATTGATGAAACACCAGAAAAATCATCTTGATGCAATCATTTATATTAATCAATATTGCTTTTTTGCTGTGGTTTATCTACAGACAACACATATTAGGTATAATGGCAGAGGGGGTGGCAAATGAACTGAAGGAACTCAAAGCCATAGCAAACTGTATATGCTTCAATGCCAGAACTAAATTTAGAATTAAGAGAGTGGAATGCAATGCTTAACTACCTTCCAGAACACTAAGAAAATAGAAATGGGGAAATTCACCTTGTATACCATAAATCTTCAGTATACGTAAAGTACCACTAATCTGTTCTGAATTTTTAAACAATTTCATTAGTATACACATTAGCTACACATACTTTTTCTTTACAATGTGTGTTGACCAGAAAAAGCCTTCTAAGACTTAAAACAGGCTTTGTTCAGCCTACCCATATTAGATGCATGCTTTATGCATGCGTTGATTTGGCACATATGCAGTATGCTGTCAAGGGGTGAGGCAGGCCATGGAGTTGTTGCCATGTTGCAATTGCATGTGTGGAATAGGCAGGGATGGACTGGGAAGCAAGAAGAGCCCTGGAAAAAGGCTTCAGAGTGACCCCCTTACATGTTTCTAGTCAAGTTTAAGGGCAGAGCCCTGTAGGTAAAAGGGCACAGAACTAAAAGCAGAAGGAAACAAGGGGACTGGGTTTTTATCTCACTGTATCTCTAAGGAGCTCAGAGCAGTACACATAGTTCTTACCTCCCTCATTTTATTCTCACGACAACCTTGTGAGCCAGTTTAGGCTAACAGAGAGAGAAAGAGAAAGCAATTGGCTAAAGGTCATGAAGCAAACCTTATGGCTGAAAGGGGAATTTGCCCACTGAGGGTTGGCAGGCAGTTGCCACATAACTGTAGGAATCACTAGAAACTCTATGGTTTTACTTCAGAGTTTCTGAGGATTCGTAGAGCTACCCAATGTCACTTCTCTGTGTTGTTTTTTTTACCAGAAGTGACGTGACATCACAGCTGGTCATGAGTTTTTTGGGGGCAGGGAATAAGAGAGATTGCCTAAGGCCAACAAGTGTGAATATGGTGAGATGAGAACTGACAATCTTGCAAAAGACCATGAAATGCAAGAACAGGCTGTGAGACTTCTATTTAAAACTCAAATGTAACCAAGATGAGTGCATAGGGATGAGTTGCCACAGAAATAATTGGTGAGCATATTTAAGTTTTACATAGAAATAGAGTCTCAGAGCAGCTTACAAACTCCTTTCCCTTCCCCTCCCCTCCCCACAACAGATACCCTGTGAGGTAGGTGGGGCTGAGAGAGCTCTTTCAAGAACTGCTCTTTCAAGAAAAGCTCTGACAGAACTATGGCTTGCCCAAGGTCATCCAGCAGCTGCGAGTGGGGAATCAAACCTGGTTCTCCCATATTAGAGTCTGTGCACTTAACCACTACACCAAACTGGCTCTCTCCAGTACATATAGCTGAAGATGGGATGCAGATAAAATGTAGCTTGGTGAATGGCTGAGAAGGAGAGAATGGGGCAGGGAACTGTGGCACCACACAACTGGGCCTCATTTTTCCTAGGTAGAGGCTGCTAGGGGTGGGAGGAGCTTAAGAAAGAGTGGAACCACAGACAAAATCAGAATTCTGACTTCAAATGAAGATTCCTGTAATCAGACCCTAAATCTTATGCTAGAATAAAAATGTATTCATGTTTAAAATGTCACAAGTCTCCTATTTATTTTTGCAGCAACAGACTAACATAATTATTTCTCCAGCATCAGGGCTTTTTTGTAGAAAAAGCTCATCAGTAACTCATTAGCATAATAGACCACACCCAACAGCAGAAACTCATTAGCATATTAGGCCACACCCCTGCTTCTTCTACCTGCTTAGTACACTGAAATCAAGCCTCAAAATGAGGAAAAAGGACTGTATGCAGCAAACATCCCACAGTTAAATGGGACCCCAAGCTCAGTCTTTTCTCAAATCAGAGGTCTCAGTCAGCCAGAGTTGAGAAGCAAGGCATTGCAGTGATCAGTTAGTGGGGATGCACAGCAGAGGCATCTAGTGGCGAAATTTGGAATTGCAAGAGAAGCAATTTTTGATGCAAAATCTTTGCGCTCAAATACCACAACAGCAGGGCTTTTGGCGAGGGAGGGGTCGGTTCAGAAGCCCTCCAGAACTCTGTTCTGGTGTGTTTCTGCCCAAAAATAGCCCTGTCCAGCACTATTACCAATTTTGGGATACTGTATAACAAGGAAGTCAACAGAAACTGAGGACATAGCATTTAGAAATTTTAAGTCATTTTTACGAGAGTTTACTGTAAGACATTTCCACTTCCAGAACCTGGGTAAGATTGGGTTTGGGCAGGGGGAGGTCACCAGTGAGATAAAATGCCATACAATCCAACCTCCAAAGCAGCCATTTTCTCCAGGGGATCTGATCTCTGTGGCCAGTTGTAATACCAGATCTCCAGTGCCTACCTGGAGGCTGGCAAGCCTACCTTGGGCCACTCATATTTGCTTGGCCTAACCTACATCACAGGGTTGACCCTGTGAGGAAATAGAAGAGGGGAGAGCCTAAGGTTATCAGATGTCCTCTCTTCAGCGGATATGTCCTCTTTTTTTTTTTGGTGTCCTTCCTATTTTGGGCTCTTAAAAAACTGACGAAAATGTCCTCTTTTTAGGTTGGAAGGTTAGGAATATTCCTAGTTAGCAGCAATTACCACAACTTAAATGGTTGGGGTATTTAAAATGAGATTTGTCATAGGGAACTTGTTTGAAGTAGTCAGTTGGGAAATATGTCATCTTTTTTTATTTTTCAAAATATTGTAATCCTAGGGAGACCACCTTTGAGTTCCCACTGGTGAGACAAGCAAGATATACATTTATTTATTTATATCCCACCCTCCCTGGCAAGTGGACTCAGGGCAGGTCGCAACATTTCGTTAAAGGATATAATAGCATTAAAACATTAAAATTAAACAGAACAGTTTCCGAGTCAGGTTCAAGGGTAGCCCCACATAGAGTGAGTTACAGTAATCCAACCTGGAAGTGACCATTGCATGGACCACTGTAGCTAAGTCCTGGGAGCTAAGATAGGGAACCAATTGCCCGACCAGTCACAAAAGACTGACCTGGCAACAGTGGTGACCTGGGTTTCCATGGAAAGCAAGGCATCCAGGATCACCCCTAGACTCCTCACCTTCAGTGCTGGTGTTAATGGTGCCCGCCATGGGCTGGGAGTTGGATTCCTGAGTTCAGACCCCCACTGCTCAGGTATAGGACCTTTGTCTTCACTAGATTTAGTTTCAGTCGACTCTGCAGTAGCCATCCAGCCATGGCCTCCAATGCCCTGTCCAAGACATCTGGGGTGGAGTCCAGTTGGCCGTCCATCAGCAGATAAAGTTGAATGATCAGCATACTGGTGACAACCTGGCCCAAATCCCCTGACTAGCTAGGCAAGGGGGGTGCGTGTAGATGTTAAACAACATTGGTGAGAGGATCGCCCCTTGTGGTACACTGCATTCCAGGTGGTATCACGGTGAGATCCTCTCACCAAATAAATGAATAGCAATTGCAACAATAACAACAAAATAACAACAGTAACAGTGAATTCTAGCTTAGGCCCAATGGTGAGCAGTTGCTGACAACTTCCTACTAAAAGGCATTGAAGCTTGTGGGGAATGATGTCACATACAAAATGTTTCCAGAGGGCTTTCAACCATCGAACCCACAAAATGTCAGATGGAAACAGCAGAAAGATCTGACATGGAAGGTAAAAAGTTGACAACTGTTTATGTTGTAAGACATACCTTTATCTGGATCCGATAGTAGGTACTGAAGAGCAGGTATTTGTGAATGCTCAGTGACATTTAAACAAAGGACATTGTTTTTACCAGGCAACTGCAGGATGAAATGTGGATATTGTCCGTCTGGGGGAGGACAGAAAGAATTTTTTAAATGTATGACTAGAAGTTGTTCTCCCACTCCTTCAGAATGATGTTGTCTTAATTTTTGTAACTGATAGCACACTTTAAAAGAATTCCGCTGCATTTGTACAATTGTTGTGTCAATTGATATAAAGTATTGCCCTCACAGAACAAGGCAGATACAGATTACAATAAGAAACAAATTCTACTTGCAGCTCCAGTTCTTATGTGGGATGGAGAGGTTTGGCGAGATGCCTACAACCCCATGTGAAATGACCACTCTCACAACAGATTTTGGAAAATAAGTGGATAAAATTTGCCACAACTTTATTGATTACAGCTGTAAGAAGCATTGGCACAGCATGGGTCCACCGGATCAAGATCATTAGCTGACCCCACACCAGCCGCTGTATCTCATCACCCAGCCAGCTGGCATGAGTGAAGATAGCGGAATGGCAGGTTACTGGGGATCAGATGGATGACTGCCCTTCGTGATCTCCCCTGCCATCTGGCAGTGAGGGCAAATGCTGTTAGCCCTTGAGCAGGCTTGCTCCCATCAGCCCTCATGCCAAGACCCCTTCAGGTGGTCCCCAAATCTGGTAAATGGTATGCAGACCAATTTCCATAAATGGATCTGGCCCCATGCTGTTACTGCCACAAGAGCTGGGTGGAACCCCCCATCCAGCTCCCACCAACACTCCTACAGCTGTAGCCAAGATAGTAGGGAATGGCTAACTCCATGCAGCCAAATGTCCATTCCCCAAGAAGACAGTTGCACCCCATCTGACCGGAACAGGGCCCCTAACTTGTGGGAGATGTCTGAGTGGCGTATCCAAACACCCTTGCAGCTTCCACTGCCCTGCCCAATCTACCAGACACCTTCCGCCTTACCACATCGACCTTCCTGGGATGAGTGGCTCCCTGCCATGAGCGACACTCCAGCCAATCCAACCAAAAAATAACTGTGTCGGCCAAATCCACCCTCAAGGATGCCAGGTCAGCCAGTGCTCAGTGCACGATGGACACCCTGGTTTGCTCTGTCAAATCATTCTCACCGAGCCGCAGCACCAATGCATCAACGCCCTCCTGCAGTCTAACATGGGCCATAATGACCTCCACCGCATACCCCTTTGACCCAGCCACATAACTTGAATAACAGTCTCCAGTCCTAAATCCTTGCCCCATCCAGATGATTTTGCATACAATCCAGCCCAATGAACAATGCTGTGCCCAAAAATCCAGACTGTTCTGGGTGGCCGCCCTGGAACTGAGGAAGGCCAAAGAACATCTTAATGGCCACTGTCCATGTGAGGTCTGATGTAAGCCTTGTAGGCCTTAGAGCGCCCTCACCCTATGGCTTGGATGCATGCTGAGAGAAACTCAAAGCCTGCAGCCATGGTCGCTGCCCTGATCCTAAAGGAATGGGGCCCAAATCCTTGGTAGGGCAGACCCAAGGCCCCCACTGCCACCCTCAATACACCCGTAAACTGATATCTGGTCAACGGGGATCCATATTGATAGATGAATAGGGGACCATCCTTATGGGGCTGCACAGTTAAAAATGCCCTTGTGGCCTGCACTGGGCAGGGCCCCCCTGGCAGCGGCCCCAGATGTATGCGGGCCCCCTTCCCCAATTGGTCAGTCTTCAACCTCCTGATAAACAATGATATCCCATTTGCCTCAAGAGAGACTTCCCACACCCCCAGGGGTATGTTAGTGAAGGACGTCTTGGAGCTTGCCACCACTTCCCCCACCCGCAGGGCCCCCCAAAAATGCCAAAATGAATGCGGTTTTAAAATAACGTCATCTTGTAAGGGAACCAGCACACAACCGGGAACTCCCACAAAATCCACACCAGCATGTTAAAGGTCAGCAGCTGCACCAGTCAGGTGGCCGTGTGGCAAGCCTCCACCACCTTTCAACTGCCCTATGGGCTGGGAATGAGTTACATGGGTCAGGGAACCCTTGTGCCTTACTAAATAATGTAATGGCAGCCATGTGTCCCTGGATGGTGTTATGGGAGAGAACCCCCAATCCTGGAGGCTTGCTACGTAGCAAAGCTCCCAATTGCCAGACATGGGCCACGTGACCACGTTCGTGGACCTCCCTATTCTGTGGAAAAATTGAAGAAGGCTTCCACCACTTTGGTGTGAATGTTAAAGGTGGATGGAGCAATGGAGCTGTAGATATCCTGCATTATGGTACCTTCCCAAGATCCCAAAGCTCCTCCAGGATGGCTTCTGATGCCATGGCGTGGAACCACTCCTCCTGCAACTGAGACAAAGCATCCGCTATGCTGTTATCCACCCCAGGGACATGACGCTCTGAAAACGTAATGTTATCGGCCAAGCAGACCAAAACCAGTCTGCGAACCAAGCGCATCACCATTTCTGACTTGTTCACAACCTGTACAACTGCTTGATTATCGCACCCGAAGGCTGGGGTGGGACAGGCGAGCAGCCGGCTTCTTTTTAAACCTCCCGTCCCCCGACCACCCTGGTACCTTGCCATTGGCCTGGAGAAGGGGAGGGAGATTCTGACTTTCCTGCCACTCGCCAGCTCCACTCCCATCCAGCGTCTGGCCACCTCTCCCTCCGCGCTGGGCCCTGCAAATGGCGGGCCGCGCTAACTCGAGCCCTTCTTGCTAGTGAATAAATTAAGTACAACCAATGAGGTCAAGCCACATGTAATAGAAGGATCCATGCACATTTATCCCCATGTCCCTCCTGTCAAATATAAAATATAGGATGTGAGAGAGTCTATTTTAACAGTAATGGAGCATAAAGATGGGAGGAACTAAACACAATGCCTTTCTCCCTATCTTGCATTCCAATGCTTTAAGCAATGTTCCCCAATGTGGGGCTATTGTGCCCACCAATATTTCCCAGTGCCCACTTTCCTCTTCCTGAAAACACCTATTCCCCAAAGCAAAAATCCAGCTCTGGTTTTCCTCAACCTCTTTGGAATAGGAAGTACTTTAGAACCTTAGGAGGTTTGGAAATGGCTGCCCCAAGCATAGCAAGATGCCTGGCTTAAAACTTCCTAACCTTTTAAATTGCTCTCTCCTGGCAGCAATTTTGTGATTAGTACTGCCTAGAGATGTGAACATCCAGGAAAAAAAGAAAATTAAGGACCCCCTGTCCCCATTCCCCCCAAAGGATGTTTATTTTCAATTTCCCCCCAAATCTGCTTTTTCCTGGGGGAAAAAATGGAAAAAAGATTTTTTTTCCATTCCTGCAAAATTTCCAGAAATATAACATCTATAATCTTGAATCTCATGACAGCCCTTTTTCGGAATGCCCCAAAGGGCCCCAGGGCCAGCTCCAGGTGTCTGGGCGCCCTAGGCAGGACAGCCTGGGGAGCCCCCACTGGGGATGCCAACCTCCCGGTGGGGCCTGGAGACTGGGGGGGGCAGCAGCGGCGCAGCGCTGGCTTTCCTGGAGGCTCCACAGCTGCGGGGCCCCCAGGAAAGTCAGGGAAGGGGGTGGGGGGTCTAGCCGCCACCCCCTCACTCCCAGCACCAGCTTTCCCAGGGCTCCGCGGCTGCGGGGTCCCCAGGAAAGCTGGGAAGGGGCGGGGGTCTAGCCGTCCCCCCTCCCTCCCAGCACTGGCTTTCCCGGAGCTCTGCCGCTGCAGGATCCCCAGGAAAGCTGGGAAGGGGGCGGGGGGTCTAGCCGCCGCCCCCTCCCTCCCAGCGCTGGCTTTCTGGGGGCTCCGCGGCTGCGGGGCCCCCAGGAAAGCTGGGAAGGGGGTGGGGGGTCTAGTGGTGGTGGCGGTGGAGCGGTGGCGGCGGTGGGCGCCCGGTTAGGGTGGCGGGGGGACTTTTCAGGGGGGGAGTGGGGCACCATTTGGCATCCCTGAGGGCCTACAGGGTCAACAAGGTTGGTGACCCTTGCTTGAATAATTTATTTCAGCCTAGATAGTTTAACTCCCTCATGGATCACTGCCTTGTCATGGCGAGGGGGCTTGCGTGGTTCGATGAGGCTGTGGGCTATGCCGTGGAGGGCCACCCAGGACGGACAGGCCACAGCAGAGAACTCAGACCAAGCGTGATCCCCCTGGAGAAGGAAATGGCAACCCACTCCAGTATCTTTGCCAAGAAAACCCCATGGACAGTGACAAAAGGCTAAAAGATATGACGCCGGAAGATGAGCCCCTCAGGTTGGAAGGTGTCCAATATGCTACTGGGGAAGAGCAGAGGGCAAGTATGAGTAACCCCAGAAAGAGTGAAGCGGCTGGGCCAAAGCCGAAAGGACGCTCAGTTGTGGATGTGTCTGACGGTGAAAGGAAAGTTCGATGCTGCAAAGAACAATACTGCATAGGAACCTGGAATGTAAGGTCGATGAATCAAGGTAAGCTTGACGTGGTCAAAAATGAGATGGCAAGAATGAACATTGACATCTTGGGAGTCAATGAACTAAAGTGGACAGGAATGGGCGAATTTAACTCAGAAGACCATTATATCTACTACTGTGGCCAGGAATCCCATAGAAAAAATGGTGTGGCCTTTATAGTCAACAAGAGAGTGAGAAAGGCAGTATTGGGATACAATCTCAAAAATGACAGAATGATCTCGGTCCGAATCCAAGGCAAACCATTCAATATCACAGTAATCCAAGTCTATGCCCCGACCACTGCTGCAGAAGAGGCTGAAGTGGACCAGTTCTATGAAGACCTACAACAGCTCATAGAACTAACACCAAAAAATGATGTCCTCATCATCATAGGGGACTGGAATGCTAAAGTAGGAAATCAAAAGGTAACCAGAATAACAGACAAGTTTGGCCTTGGAGAACAAAATGAAGCAGGGCAAAGGCTAACAGAGTTTTGTCAAGAGAACACGCTGGTCATAGCGAACACCCTTTTCCAACAACCTAAGAGGCGTCTCTACACATGGACATCACCAGATGGGCAACACCGAAATCAGATTGACTATATAATTTGCAGTCAAAGATGGAGAAGCTCTATCCAGTCAGTAAAAACAAGACCTGGAGCTGACTGTGGCTCAGATCATGAGCTACTCATTGCAAAATTCAGACTTAAATTGAAGAAAGTTGGGAAAACCACAAGGCCATTCAGATTTGACTTAGATCACATCCCCGATGAATATACAGTAGAAGTGAAGAATAGGTTTAAGGGACTAGATTTGATAGACAGAGTGCCTGAAGAACTATGGACAGAGGTCCGTGACATTGTAAAGGAGGCAGCAATCACCGCCATCCCAAAGAAAAAGAAATGCAAGAAAGCAAAGTGGCTGTCTGATGAGGCTTTACACATAGCAGAGGAAAGAAGGAAAGCTAAAGGCAATGGTGAAAAGGAAAGATTTGCCCAACTGAATGCAGATTTCCAGAGAACAGCAAGGAGAGATAAGGAAGCTTTCCTGAATGAACAATGCAAAGTAATAGAGGAAAACAATAGATTGGGAAAGACTAGAGATCTCTTCAAGAAAATTGGAGAAATCAAGGGAACGTTCCATGCAAAGCTGGCCATGATAAAGGACAAAAACGGTAGGGACCTAACAGAAGCAGAAGAGATTAGGAAAAGATGGCAAGAATACACAGAAGAACTATACAAGAAGGACCTCGATGTCCTTGACAACCACAATGGTATAATCAGTGACCTCGAGCCAGACATCCTGGAAAGCGAAGTTAAATGGGCCTTAGAAAGCATTACTAACAACAAAGCTAGTGGAGGTGATGGTATCCCAGCTGAGTTATTCAAAGTCTTAAAAGAAGATGCTGTTAAAGTGCTGCACTCAATTTGCCAACAAATTTGGAAAACACAACAGTGGCCACAGGATTGGAAAAGGTCAGTGTATATTCCAATCCCAAAGAAGGGCAATGTCAAGGAATGTTCAAACTATCGCACAATTGCACTCATTTCACACGCTAGCAAGGTCATACTCAGAATCCTACAAGCTAGGCTTCAACAGTACGTGGATAGAGAACTGCCAGAAGTACAAGCTGGGTTTCGAAGAGGTAGAGGAACTAGAGATCAAATTGCCAACATTCGCTGGATTATGGAGAAAGCAAGAGAGTACCAGAAAAACATCTACTTCTGCTTCATTGACTATGCTAAAGCCTTTGATTGTGTGGATCACAATAAATTATGGCAGGTTCTTAAAGAGATGGGAGTACCGGGCCACCTCACATGTCTCCTGAGAAACCTGTATAAGGATCAAGAAGCAACAGTTAGAACCGGATATGGAACAACTGATTGGTTTAGCATAGGAAAAGGAGTACGACAAGGATGTATATTGTCACCTTGCTTATTTAATTTATATGCAGAGTACATCATGCGAAATGCTGGCCTGGATGAATCACAAGCGGGAGTTAAGATTGCTGGGGAAAAGATCAATAACCTCAGATATGCAGATGATACCACTCTGATGGCAGAAAGTGAAGAGGACCTAAAGAGCCTCTTGCTCAGGGTGAAAGAGGAGAGCGCAAAAGTGAGCTTGAAGCTCAACATCAAAAAAACTAAGATCATGGCATCTGGCCCCATCACTCCTTGGCAAATAGAAGGGGAAGTCGTAGAAGGAGTGACAGACTTCACGTTCCTAGGATCCCAGATCACTGCAGATGGTGACTGCAGCCATGAAATTAAAAGACGCCTGCTTCTTGGGAGGAAAGCGATGGCAAACCTAAACAGCATGATAAAAAGCAGAGACATCACCCTGCCAACAAAAGTCCGCATGGTCAAAGCAATGGTATTCCCCGTAGTAACATATGGCTGCGAGAGTTGGACTATAAGGAAGGCCGAGCTCCGAATAATAGATTCTTTTGAACTATGGTGCTGGAGAAGACTCTTGAGAGTCCCTTGGACTGCAAGGAGATCAAATCAGTCTATCCTAAAAGAAATCAACCCTGACTGTTCCCTGGAAGGCCAGATCCTGAACCTGAAGCTCAAATACTTTGGCCACCAAATGAGAAGGGAGCATTCACTGGAGAAGACCCTGATGCTGGGAAAGATTGAAGGTCAAAGAAGAAGGGGACGGCAAAGGATGAGATGGTTAGACAGTGTCATCGATGCAACGAACATGAAATTGAGCAAACTTCAGCGGACAGCGGAAGACAGGAGGGCCTGGCGTGATCTGGTCCATGGGGTCACGAAGAGTCGGACTCGACTGTGCGACTGAACAACAACAACAATAGATAGTTTAGCAACTCAGTGTTGCAGGAGGGAAGGGCAGCTATCTGGATGCTACTAATCCCAGCAGCATTTAGAAGGCACATTTAGTTTAGGTACTTTTCCATCCAGTAGATGCCATTTTTAAAGCAACCTGTTCTCAACAACATAATAAGTAGCACTGCTAAGGGAAATTCTTAATTCCTCTTTACGCAGTTTCCCCCTGAGATCCAACAATTCATTTCCTTTCCTCTTTTTAGGAATTTGAAGTGTGTTTATAATCAGTTCCCTTTTGATTAAAGAACAGTTTGGAGAGAGGAGAGGCAAGAAGGGAGGTTCTGCAAAATGTCAACATTTCACTCCACTGATACTCAGAGGCACGCAGTGCCTCCCCAAACTGTCCTGTGATGCTGCTAGAGCACCACTCTGGGGAGTGTAACTTAAAAGAACTGTAAAGGATGACTTTAGAAAAGGATGCATTCATTTCTCTTTGAAGAGAAATCTAACAGAAAAGAAAGAGAAACCCTTCTCTTAAAAGGGGGGGTAGGAATCAATGGCTATATGTGAAGGAGTGTAAGTCTGCATTATGTGAAGGATTTTAAGTCTGTATTAATGTAAGGAATTTAAGGAACGAGGCAGCATTAAGAACTGTAGGAGACAGATGCAAGGAGCACTTTGTTGGGAATGGATCAGCCCCTCACTACATCAGGGTGAGGCACTTTCCTACCAGCATAGTATTGTTCACAGCAAAAATAAGCACTTTTAAAATTTGTTGATCACAAAGTACAAACATAGCAAAGTATTTTCTATGAAACAGCAGAAAGGTTAGGAATAACATTTTTCAGACAAAGTAACTATTATGCATGTCTGCATGATCCTGTAATCTTGGCTTCATTTAGAGTTACAAGAATACCTGACAACTGAATGAAACCATGTCTTCTTTTTGATGTTCCTCCATTAAATCCACCTATGAGAGATTTACATTGTTATATTATTTTTCATACAGTGAAAATCTTACAATATTTTTACAATAACCTCTTGAGGACTGGACTCAGTGGGAACAAGTTCTGCTAATATGAAGGAGATGTGCTGAGTGCTGACTGACTGAACTCCTGTGTTGTCATGAATAACCCTCCCACAGCAGTTTTTCAGCTTAAAAATAAATTCTACAATTTAACAATGGACTGGAACTGTATAACTTTTAAAATGTAGTATTGTACAAGCATACGTTTTAGGGGTGTCAGTCCACCATAAGAATCTTCTACTAAGATGTTTTCGCAACACTATATTAGTAGATGCCATTTAAAATAAATGCTGGTTCTCATCACAAAGAAACTATCATCAATATATCTACTTCTCAACATTGCCAAACCTGTGGATACTTAATTCAAGAGACTTGAGCTATGAACATACATCCTTCAACAATCTTGAGAAAAGTCCCAGATTTACAGACAAATCTGAATCTTAAAAAAATCACTGGGGGACGGTTGAAAATCCAAAATAACAGAAGTAGCACCTGTTGCTCTAAGAACAGATGACCTCAGTGGCAGTTGCTAGGCAACCATAACAGTACTGCCAGTTGAAGCCTTGGTTTCTTTCAGTAAAAGGGAAGGGAAGGGGCAAGGCCTTTGAGGGAGGACTCATTGCAGCCAGACCTGGGCAACTTGCTACCATGCAGTTTTGATGCCTTGCCCAGGCCCAGCTGACCCTGCTGTTCAACAACAGCCCCCCCTCGAAAGATAATGTGCTGTAGTGGTTCACATTTCAGACTAGGATCTGGGAGACTCAGGTTTGCTGTGGAAGCTTACTGGGTGACTTTGGGCCAGTCACACACTCTCAGCCATCCTACCTCACAGGGCTGTTGTAAGGATAAAATAAAGGAATGATGTAAACTGTGTTCAGCCCTTATTATGGAGAAGAGTAGGATATAAATATAGCTGAATATTGGGAGGCAGATAAAAAATAGGTTAGTCAGTGGGAAGGGGGTTGGATGGCAGTGCTGCTGTTTGCTCTGAGAACAATTCCTTCTTTTAATTGTTTTTAGCTGGCTTTATCTTCTAGTTTTATTTTCACTTGCTTGATCTGTTTTATTACAAAGTAGCTGCCTTTGGCAGCCTCAAATGTTTTTGGTTTAGTTGTTTTTGTTTGTTTATGTTTGTTTTTGCTGGTTGACTGAACAGGCATTTACAACTTGTGCTCTGCTTTGGAGGAGTACTATTTTAGCTGATTCTAATTGATTTTAGCTTTTGCTTTAAGTAGCTCTTCTTTCTATTCTGTTTCTAACTTTTCCCTCCTTCTGCTTAAGGGCGGGGGGATTCTTTTCTTTCTCTTACAAGTGAGAAGTGAAAGCTCTTATCTCAGCACTTAGACAATCCCAGCTGCTATACACATAAAATGGATTAGTTTCTTTACCTTAATTAATCAAAGCTTCTGCTGCAGCTACTCATCAGCTGAGTGTAGCTAGGGCTCCGACTCCTAACTAGTTTATTTTTACTTTCTTCCTCCCCCCATTCTGCCACTTCATCTTACTTTATTTTATTTATATGGTGTTAGCTGAAAGATTTACTGGCTTTGAGTTGGGGGTAAGGTGGGGTTGGGAAGGCAAGACGATAGCTCTGTCTCAACTCTTGGTATTTATATTATACTAGAAATAAGGCCCATTGTGGAAATATACACAGTGAGCGCTAGAAAGAGGCTCTGGGCAGGTGCCCTGGCTTTGGAAACTCAGCAACAATTTGCTGTGGCGACCTCAGCAAGGTATAATGACACAGACCTTACCGTTTTCTCCAGGGGAACTGATCTCTGCCATCTGAAGAGCACTTGTAATTCTGAGTGATCTCCAGCCCTTCCCTGGAGATTGGCAGCAATGGTCCCCAGGAGGAAATGGCTGGTTTGGAGGGTAGAGTCTATGACATTGTACCTGTCCTGGAGGTAGCATCCCTATCTCCTTCCCAGCCTACCATCAACATACTGTTATCTAGCCCTCTGACTTCAATTTTCCATCTCTCCCACATACCTGGAGCTGCTACCTCCTCAGTGGGGACTGAAGCAGGAGAGGAAGTGACCTCAGTAGGGTATAATGACTCAGAGTCCACTCTGCAAAGCAGACATTTTTTCCAGTGGAACTGATCTCTGCTGTCTGGAGAGCAGTTTTAATTCTGAGTCATCTCCAGCCCTCACCTGGAGATTGGCAGCAATGGTTCCCCAGGAGAAAATGGCTGGTTTGGAGGATGGAGTCTATGGCATTATACCTGTGTGAGGTCCCACCCCTCCTCAAACCCTCTTCAGGCCCCACCCCCCAAATATCCAGAAATTTCCCAACCTGAAGTTGGCAATCCTATCTCCTTCACAGCCAACTGTCAACTTACCGTTATCTACCCCTGATCTCTACCATCTGGAGAACAGTTTTAATTCTGTCTGATCTCCAGCCTTCACCTGGAAATTGGCAACAATGGTCGCCCAAGAGGAAAAGTACAGTGTTTCTCCACAGTGGGGACAAAAGCAGCTTACCTCATTTTCCTCTCCCCCTTTTGATCTGCACAAGAACCCTATGATGTAGGTTAGGCTGAAAGTCTGTGAATGGTCCGAAATCACCCAATCAACTTCCACGGCAAGAACCTGGGTCTGGCAGACCCTACTCTGAAGCACTAACTGCTATGCCTAGATTAGCCAACCTCCAGGTAGAGCCTGAAGATCTCAGGGTACCACAACTGAACTCCAGACAACAGATCTCTCACCACCTGGGGAAAATAACTACTTTGGAGGGTGGGTTCTATGGCATTCTATTCAACCCACCCTCCCCAAACTCTGGCTTTCTTAGACTCCACCAGTGTTCCCTCTAAGCTGAGTTAGTGTGAACTAGTTCACAGTTTTTTAGCCTCCAGCTCACCCATTTTTGTCCTAGCTCAGGAAAGATGGTTCCAGAGCAAACTAATTTATGCAGTAGCCAAATCATTCACTCACAATGTTAATGCCAGTAGCTCACAAAGTAGAGTTTTTCTTCACAAGACTCCACAGCTTAGAGGCCAATTACTTGCAGGTCCCCCACTTGCAGCTTCTGTTTTTGGTATGTAGCTAGTTTATTTCTTTATAGATTGCTTCTCAACTAAAAAAGTTCTCAAATTCAAACCTGTATTAATAAATACAAGCACAAACTGAAGATTTCCCAAAGAACTGAAGAAGGGTTTGGAAGGAATAAGATTTCCAAGATAAACAGCTAGACTGGACTCCAGTAGCTCCTTAGAGACCAAGAAGTTTTTTGGTGTATGACCTTCAAGGGTCAAAGCTCCCTTTATCAAACTCTCAAAAGTTCATACTCAGTCTGAAATCTTATTGGTCTCAGATGTCTCTTTTAGGTACCGGGGAAAGTCCATCCTGATGGTTTGACCCTTGAGTGACTGATTTTCCCCTCATCTAGGGACTATTTGATTTGATTTTTAGGATTTTTCTTTTTACAATTTATTGTGCAATTGCGTGTGTGTTGCAGTTTAAAAAAGCTCTCTTTAAAAGTTGTGAATTGCTACTGTTGCCATTTTACTGATTTTTATCATTCCTAGCTTTTCAGTGTTATTTGCCTTGATGAGCACATATTAAGACAGAAAACAAATGGTAATAGAAAAATGAATAAATAAATACATACAAATACTATGATGAGCACATATTAGGACAGAAAACAAATGGTTATAGAAAAATGAATAAATAAATACATACAAATACTGTCATCCTTTTATGTGACAAGGAAATTAAAATAAATGCCCAAGTCAGGATGATAATGAAACATTGCTCTGGAGCCTTCTGGTCTGACAGGATCAATCATCCATATGTGCTGAAATCCCAGGAAGAGACCACATAACTGTACGAAAATCTGATTGTTAGACTAATTTTCTTAGAGCTGAAGAGAAAATAGCTGTAATTGTAAATTGGCCAAGTTGATTACGTACCTGTTTGAAGCATGGAACTCCCATAATCTAGACAAAGAATAATAACAGAATGAATATCACAGATTCCATCAAAATAGTGGCCTACGGAAAAGTTAACTGGAAAAAATGGTAACTTTGTTTTTGTTGAAACCCTTGATCAAAAATGTTTGTTTAAACCTGTGTCCAATGAAATGTAAGTCATTTCATAAAGTTATTGGATATCATGGTTTTGTAATAATCTATGTCATGGATTTTTCTGCCTCGATAGGAAAACTTCAGACATTATTACAATGGTGTAACATTCAACAACCTGTGAATGTAGCTTGTGCCTGTTCTGTACCATGGGATATCCCAGATATATTAGTATCTCTAATTCACAACTACCCTCTGAAAATGTTTCCCAGATGAGAGAATAATCAATTATGCATTGAAAAGTTAGAAGCATATCTATCAGAGTCTTCTTCCACATGGATGGAGGCATTCTCAGGGCAATGGAGCATCTCCAAGGCAGGGGTCTCTGTGTTTCCCTGCCTTATCCCCTCTAACATCTGCCACTTCCACTCCCCTTTCACTGCTGGTGCTTCCCCCCTGACTTTTTGAAAAATAGGCAGTACCAAAGATCAGTATAGTGCTTGTTTTAACACTATACGGATATAGCAACTACCAATTATAAAATTATAATTATAAAATCTCACTTGGTTGCAGGGCATGCCATTGACAGCCGTGAAGGGAAGGAAAACAGTACAGATGTTGATGGGTAGGTCTGAAAATCTGCACCTTCCCACCCGCACAGTTCTCAAATCCATTCTTAGTGTGATCTTTATGGAATAATTTACCACAGCAGTTTTGGGTAAAACCATTGTGAGGCAGAGGAAAACCCTCACAGTGGAAAACACACAATTGCACAATGTTGTGTGAAAAAAGGCAAAGCTATTGTTTGGGTGGCCAGGTGAAACAAAAGGTCCCTAGGGAAGCAGCCTGAGAGAGGGTCTTTTCTGTAGTTGTGTCCTGTTTATCGAACCCCCTCCTGAAAAATATTCTCTTGACATCATACTTGTCATCTTTTAGGCACCAGGAAAAGTCCATCCTTATTGTCTAACCCTTGAGTGACTGATTTCCCCCTCACCTAGGGACTATTCGTTTTGGTTTTTAGGATTTTTTTCCACAATTTATTGTGCAATTGCAAGTGTGCTGCAGTTTAAAAAGTACTCTTGAAATATTACTGCTGTGAATTACTATGGTTGCTGTTTTACTGATTTTATTAGTCTTAGTTTTCCATTATGATTTGCCTTCATGAACACATATTAGGACAGAAAGCAAATGTTTATAGAAAAATGAATAAATAAATGTGTATAAATACTGTAATCCCTTTATGAGACAAGGAAATGTTAACAATACCCGAGTCAGGTGTGTGATGAAGCCATGATCTATAGCCTCCTTGTCTGAAATGATCAACGTGACCCATATAGCCTGTAACCCCAGGAACGGTCAGCATAGCTGTAAGAAAATCTAATTGTTAGACTAATTTTCTTAAGAGCTGAAAAGTAAATAGCTGTAATAGGAAATTGGTCAAATTGATTGCATACCTCTGTGAGCCTTGAAATTCTCGTTATCTAGACAAAGAATAACAACAGAATGAATATCATAGAGTCCATCAAACTACTGGTCTAGGCACAAGTTAACTGGGGAAAATGATAACTTTCTTTTTGTTGAAACCCTTGGTCAAAATGTTTGTTTAAATATGTGACCAATGAATAGGGTTGGCATTTCCCAGTTGAGGGTGGGAGATTGCCCAGCTTTGTGGGCTCCTGCCCACCGCAGGTCAGCTGGCTGGCAAGACAAAATCCCCCCAACAGTAACATCACATGTCAGGGTGACACTCTGGTTTTTGGGCAAAACTCTATTGTTTGAGGGCGATTTTACCATAGAGTTTTGTCCAAAAACCAGAGCATCACCCCTGATGTGCCTAAGTCACTTCCCAGTGATGCATGCATGGTGTGTGACATCACTTCCGGCACATCAGAGGCGATGCTTCTGGCTCCTGGAACAACCCCCCATCCCTCCCCCCACTGTCTCCAACAGGTTGTCTGGCCATGGTCTTGGCATTGTAGGACCTGACTTTTCACCAGTAGCTGTGACTGGCATCCTCAGAGGTATAACACAGAAAGATGGAGTACTCTCTGTGTCAACGTGAGAAGAAAAATGGTAGGCAGGTAATTTATATCTATTCAGGAAGGTGGGGTAGAGCTGAGTCATTATCTTGTAGGAGTTCCCCAGGCTGTGAACATGCTAATGGAGGAGCTTTCCTAAGGAAGTTCTTTTGTATATGGATTGTTTCCTGAGGAGGTTTCCTGTTTCCTGAGGAAGCTCTTTTGCATGTGGATTCTAATCTTATCTGTAGTGCTATTGTCAGAAGTAGAGCCTTTTGTGTTTCAGGACAGGAAACCAAGCCCTATTTATTCTTAAACTCTCTTCTTTCCTGTTGAAATTGTGTTTATGTTTATGAATTTCAATGGCTTCCCTGTGTAATCTGACACGGTAATTGGATGTGTTGTTCAGCCTTTCAGTGTCTTGGAACAAAATACTGTGTCCTGTTTGAGTTAGGCTACATTCAGCCACTGCTGATTAATAATGTTGGCCAGGTCTGCAGTGTCTTTCATGTTCTTTTATTCTTGTCTGAATGCTACGCTGTGAGGTCCCAATGCAAACTTGTCCAAAACTGCATGGTATAGTCCTGCAGAAGTTAGGGGCTCTCTTATGTCTTTTTGCCAATTTTTCTTCTCACCTTGACACAGGCCGAGGACAGACTGGCAGTTTGCCCCGGTAGCCAATCATAGCAAAAAAAACCCCGGATTAAACTATACCGGGTTTTCCCGTCCACACAGCGGGGGCCGCTGCTGGAAGATACGGGATGGAGGCACGCGAGAGCGTTCAGACTGCTGCGCCGGAGGCATGCTATATTCGCCGTTTCCCCATTAATTTGGCTGTGGGTGTATGGGTGTATGTGCGCATGAGCGCTCATGCGCTCATGCACATAAGCGCATTTTGCCGATTTTTTTTTTTGCCCTGCAATGCTGGCACCACATTAGGCAGTGGAGCGGAGCGCAGCTAATCACACCGCTGTTGCCCCTGCCCAACACGGGTTGCTCCCGGCTTTTCGCCTGCGCGTTCAGACTCCCCGGAAGCGGAGAAATGCACGACGAACACGGGCTTTCGGATTTGCGATGGCTTTTATCAGGTGTTTTTTTAATCTGGCAGTGAAGCGCAAGAGCACTGGTAGGCTACGGGTGGGGGACGCCAGGCAGATGTGCCTGTGTGAACGTTCCATTTACTCCGGTATTGAATCGTTGTCGGCCCGGGTCCCTTCCCAGGGCAAATTGCCAGTCTGTCCTCGGCCACAGAGAGTACTCCATCTTTCTATGTTATACCTCTGAGGAAGCCAGTCACAGCTACTGCCGAAACGTCAGGTCCTACAATGCCAAGACCATGGCCATACAACCCAGAAAATCTAGAACAGCTAATGAACTCCAACCATGAAAGCCTTTGACAACTCTTGTTAGGTTGAAATAGCAAAAGAGGCTCTGTGTAAATTTAATCTTAGTAGCACACACACAGATTAGAGAAGTTCCATTGTGTTGTAAGCCTTGTGCACTCTGCTAACTGTAGGGACCCACAAATCCCATCAAAACCACCCTGGAAAAGGGACATACATCCCAAAAAGAGGGCTGGAGAGGAAGAGGCCTGCCCCTGCCTCCAAAAGGCTTCTCTCCATCATGCCTTGGGCAGGGCTTGGGCAGGCTGGGTGCCACCTCCCTTGCCTTGCAATGGGGCTTAGGAGGGTTGGGCAATGCTTCCCTCACCTCAGATGGAGGTGGGGTGGGCCCAGGGCTACCTTCCTCACCTTGTCTTGTAGAGGATTTGAGCAGACTGGGCAACACCTCCTTAACCTCCTCTCATGCAGGTCTTGGGCAGGCTGAGCACTACTTCCCTTACCTCATGTGGGGCTTGGGTGCCATCTCCTCCATACCATGTGAAGCTTGGGTGGGCCAGATGCAGCCCTTCTGCTGTAGGATAGGCCTGGCCCAGATGGGGGGAGGCCCACAAGGAGGCCTCCTGGTACCTATAATGGCCAATCCACCCCTGGGATAAGGAACTGTGGCCAGGCCTGGTGACAACTATGGGGAAACTTGCTGCCACACAAATTCACGCTTTGCTACCACAAGTTCATATAACTTGCATTATTTTACTTTTTTGACACAGATGTTGTGTTTAAAAGGGAAAAAAAGCAAATATTTGTTACATAGTTATCCTGCCCTTCATCTAAGGAGCTCGGGGCAGTGTACATGGTTTCCCCCCTTTTTTATTTTAAGACTGGGACACCCAAGTTCAATTCCTACAAAATTTATTTATTTTATTGGATTTCTAGCCCTCCCTCCCCTGCAAAGCAGGGCTTAGGGTGAGTTACAACAATAAATATAAACAATAGATTTAGAACAGTTTAGGCATAATTACACAAGATTAAAACCTATACTGAGCATCAACTAAAACTGTTTCCAAGATGGTGGTCAGGCACAAGTTGACAAGTGCTCTCTGTAAATGTGTCTATATGTGTGCCCATGGATGATAATCAATATTGGGCAAGTGGACAAGAAAGCAGCAAAGCAGATAG
The DNA here is from genome assembly GCA_029375565.1 of Gekko gecko. Lineage (NCBI taxonomy): Eukaryota > Metazoa > Chordata > Lepidosauria > Squamata > Gekkonidae > Gekko > Gekko gecko. The sequence goes on along the minus strand of JAPDNY010000002.1, from coordinate 97,882,144 downwards.
CGCCTAATAATCAGTGCAATAAGCAGCACAAGCAGGGTAGGGAAGGCTGATGTGATTTGGACATCTGCCACCTCAACCATATGCCTGGTGGAACATCTCCATTTTACAGGCCCTGTGGAGCTGTAATGTCCTGCAAGGCTCTGATCTCACATGGGAGAGTATTCCACCAGGCAGGTGCCAGAACTGAAAAGGCTCTGGTTTTGACTGAGGCTAAGCAGATGTTCTTTGGGCCATGGACCATCAGAAGATGTTCATCTACAGAGTTTAAGGTTCTTCAAGGGACATATGGGGAGAGATGGTCCTGCAGGTATGTTGAGGTCCAAATGAGATGACACTGCATCCTCAGTTCTGTCACAGGGACTTGGTACCTTTTTAGAACCTTTTAAAAAACTTTTAAGGATGCCATTGGGGCCCAGTCCTGCTGTGGACTGTGGTATGGGAGAATGAGGGATCCTGCAAAAAAATAATGCTGGGTTACATGCTTTGCTCTTTGTTCAGCCATTTTAGCTCTTATAAACAAGGTGGGGGTGAGAGAGGAGCCTTTCATCCTGCCCATGCTGCCCCCTCAGCCCCAGCAAGATTGGGCCCCCATAGAATGTTTACAAGTGAAAAAGGTCTAAAATGGCACCACATCTCCGTGGCACACTCAGGGATGTGGTATCCTCTAATTTTTTCCTCAGTAAACTTTGTGGGAGGTGAACTTGCACCTCCCGGTCTTAAATCAAGCCCCCTAATCACTATACAACACTATTTTACCAAGCAATCTGTCAGGGTAAACAACAAAAAGAAAAGGGTGCTGCAGCAATGAAAAAGGCAAATTCTATGTTGGGGATTATTAGGAAAGGGATTGAAAATAAAATGATTGATATTATAATGCCTCCTGTATAGATCAATGTTGCAGCCTCATATGAAATACTGTGTGCAGTTTTGGTCACCATATCTCAAAAAGGATATTGCAGAGATGAAAAAAAGGCAACAAAGAAGATTAGGGTGTTGGGGCACCTTTCCTATGAGGAAAGGATTAAGAGTCTGGGGCTTTTCACTTTAAAAAAGAGATGACTAAGGGGGAGACATGGAGACAGTTGACAAAGAGAACTTTTTCTCCCTCTCCCAAAATACTAGAACTTGAGGGCATCCTATGAAACTGATGGGAGTAGATTTGGGATGTACAAAAGGAAATACTTCTTTACACAGAGAGTGATTAAAATGTGGAATTCACTGCCAAAAGATGTAGTGATGGCCACAGGCATAGACAGGTTTAAAAGGGGATTAGACAGAGTCACAGAAGAAAGGTCTATCAGTGGCTTCTAGCCATGGTGAGTAAAGGAAATTTCCACATTCAAAGGCAGTCAACTTTTGAATCCCAGAGCCAGGAGGCAATGTCAGCATAAGGCTTTGGCCTGTATGCCCTGTTGTTGGACCTCCAGAAGAAATTGTTGGCCACTGTATGAAACCGGATTCTTGACTAGATGATCTAGCAGAGCTCTTCTTATGTTCTTATGAATCAGACTGTTGGTCTTTCCAGGTCAGTATCTACAACTCTGACTGGTAGTAGTTTTGCAGGTTTTCTGGAAGAGTACTTTCTCATCACTTACTACCTCCCCATTTAATCTCAAGACGCTGACTATTAAACCTAGTATAGGGTTGTCAGCCCCATGTGGGAGCAGGGGATCCCCCAATTTTGCAGGATCCTGCCCACTGCTGGCCATCACATTGGAGACATCATGCATGGTAATATTGCTCCACCCCCCACTCCCAGAGAGCTCCATCCTACCCCCTGCCGGTGAGGAGATAAGACCTGGCAACCCTAACCTGGGACCTTCTGCATATAAATCAGATGCTCTGTCACTGACCCATGGTTCCACTCTAATGTAATAAGAAGACACAGCACTAATTATGCAATTAGATTTTATGGAGGATCCAGATATCATAGACCATTAGTTGTCAAAAGGAAAGTGCAGTTTCTCTTCAACCAGTGTGTAATACTTATATCTTGTGAGGACTGCTTTCCAACAATGGTTATTATTCTAGTGCTGTTATGTGAGCGAAATTCTGGAAAAAAATGGGTATATATCACGAGTATATCATATTGCTTCCATTTGGCATTGAGACATTTTGTGCTAATTTACCTTCTTCTGTGGGTTTATTTGCCACCTCTTCAGCTTCAGGCTTGGTAACCACCATGGAGGTGAGGGGAGTAACAAAGCTGAACTTCAAGGAGAGTCCCAAAGCTTGGTCTTTCAGGCTTTTCTGCTGCTCCCCCTCAGCTGAAACACTAAAGTAGGGAAGGGAAAAATGAGCACTGTTTACTGCTGCAGTGGTTCAGAGAAACAAAATGTGCTGAATGTATTGCTTCATGATTCCAAATTCCATGACACGTGTTTCTACCTCCCCTTATGGAAATAAACTGTAAAGCAAAATGAAAACCAAGGTGGTATCTTCTTGAAAGAGCATATTAAGGAAGTCAATACATCAAAAACTTCAGGGAGGATTGTGTGATTTTTTAATTATACGAGCAACCTGTCTTCTGAAACTATATGAAGGAACAGAGGGAATGCTTATTAAATTTGCAGATGATACTAAATTGGAAGGGGTATCAAATATGGTAGAAAACAGTCAGGATACAGGATGATCTTGACAGGCTTGAAGATTAGGTGGATTCAATGGGAATAAATGTAAAGTTCTGCATTTAGGTAGGAAAAATCAAATGCATAATTATAGTATGGGGGAGACTTGTCTTGGCAGCAGTATGTGCAAAAAGGATCTAGGGGTCTTAGTAGACCCTACACTGAACATGAGTCAGCAGTGTGATGTGGTAGCTGAAAAGGCAAATGCGATTTTGGGCTGTATCAACAGAAGTATAGAGTCCAGATCACACAAAGTGATGATATTGCTCTACTCTGCTCTGGTTAGACCTCACCTAGAGTTTTGGGCACCACAGTTTAAGAAGGATATAGACAAGCTGGAACGTGTCCAGAGGAGAGCAATGAAGATGGTGAGGGGTCTGGAGACCAAGTCCTATGAGGAAAGGTTGAAGGAGCTGGGTATGTTTAGCTTGTGGAGGAGATGACTGAAAGGTGATATGATAACCATCTTCAAGTATTTGAAGGGCTGTCATATAGAGGACAGTGTGGAGTTGTTTTCTGTTGCCCCAGAAGATCAGACTAGAACCAACAGGCTGAAATCAGAAGAGTTTTTGGCTAAACATTAGGAAGAACTTCCTGACAGTTAGGGTGGTTCCTCAGTGGAACAGGCTTCCTTGGGAGGTGGTGGGCTCTCCTTCTTTTGAGGTTTTCAGTCAGAGGCTAGATCACCATCTGACAGTAATGCTGATTGTGTGAACTTAGGCAGATCATGAGAGGGAGGGCAGGAAGGGTTGCATCAGTGCTTAGTTCTTGTGGCCCTTTCTTACACGCCCAGGGAAACGCTGATTGTCACTTTGGGGTCAGGAAGCAATTTTTCTCCAGGCCAATTTGGCTGGAGATCCTGGAGTTTTTTTTTCATCTTCTGGGCGTGGAACAGCAGTCACTGGGGGTGTGGGGGGAGGTATTTGTGAATTTCCTGCCTTGTGCAGGGGGTTGGACTAGATGACCCTGGAGATCCCTTCCAATATGATTCTATGAATGAAATGAGACAGTATTAACACTTAGTTTAAAAGGAAAGGTAACTAGTATGCTTTTAAGAAGCACACAGTATAGTTCAGTCTGCTTCAGGGTTATATATCATATCAGTTTTTAACTCTAAAAAGTATAAGGTGGTCAGAAAAAAATATTGTGTGTGGGTTCATAAATGATATTTCCATAAATAGCTATGGATATAACAGAGTTTCCAAATGGCAGAATACACCCAGTCTACTGGCAGCATCCAAACCCCCAACCTGGGATTTTTCCTTTTTTTTTTACTATTGGCAGTTGAATATTGTTATATTGATAAAACATGATAACAATATGTAGAATAGGTTTTCTGAATTCCCAGCTTTCATTTTTTTAAAGAAAAGTAAGTATCCAGCCCCATGTGTTGCAGAGATAAGCCATGCGAAAAGTGCTAGTGACTTACTTTTAAAATAATTAGCACAGAAATTCAAAGAACCTGTAATACATATTTGTATAACATTATATTAGTATAACAATATTCAGTTGCCAAAACAAAACAAAAAAGCAGGTGGGAAGGGGACCACGTTATGGGAAAATGGCTGCTATGTGGATGGGATGGGATAATCTGAATATCTTTTGAAGAGATATTTTTTGAAGAGATAATAATATTTTGAAGAGAACTTTGTTTTAAATCTTGTTTGTATAGCAATACTTTCTAACTTGCCTTGGGGAAAGTTTCTGAACCAGCCCATAGAATGTCAGCATAATAACACTAGCATTTTACATTAATGGCTCCATCCTCTGCTACACAAAACATTATACAGCCCTGTACTCTTGTTAGAGGAATGGAGCAACTATGTTTGGTGTTTATTAAGGCAAAAGTAATGAAACATGGAGAGCTAGGACATCAGGGGGAAGACTAATTATTCCACATGCAAGGAATTTATGGCGTGGGGATTTTTGAAACATTTAGAAAGAACACTCTTACATTTGAGGACTGTACTATGTGCCTTCTGCATGTTTGGTATCACCTGTAAGTCTCTCTTTATTATATTGAATGAAGTCTTTATTGCATTTTATTATTAGGTTACAATTTAGCAAGTTCTTCAATATATTAGCTTACGATTTTTCTAGCAGTTGCTGAATAGTTAAGTAGGCCCATAATCTCTCGATGAAGTTTCCAAAAATGTACTTCTGATTCCGAAATATTTCTTCTTTTTCTGTTACATTTATTTGCTCTTTAAGAGTCAAGATGTTCATTTGCTAGGAAGGGAAAAGGTTCAGTTATTTGAAATTTGAATAAAAGGAATGTATATTCTTTCACATATTTTTATACACAAACAAATCTTAAAGGAAATGACACTTTCAAATGACTTGCTACAGGCCTCATTTATTTTCTGAATTCACAACAGAACCATCCAAAAGGTTTATCATACACTCCAGTGAAAAGTGGAATTCAGCAAACCATCAATATTTATCTTATAAATTTTTCAGATGATATTAGGCAAGTAAGTGCAGGGATGAAGTAACCAGAGCACTGATTCAAATAAACTAGACCTCACCTATACAATGAAAGCGGCAACAACAGGTTTTTACACAGATGCCAATAGAAATTCCATTTCAAATCAAATATCAAGGCAATAAAACAATTGTAAAAAATGCAATCTAGGCCTGAGCCACACTTGTGATCCTTAACCACGAGATCTTTTAGGTCCAAAACATTCTTATACTCCTAACTAGAGAGCCCCATACAAGCTTTTTCCAGCGTGGCCTCTGACAGGGGCACTCTGCTCTTTCAGCTTCAGCCTCCAAAGTCCAGCACTGGGAACTGTTTTATGAAACCATCCTACAGTCTGGCTCTCTAATTACTTTTTCTCCCTATCTATCTCCTTATGGAACGTTGGACTGGAGGCCAGAAACCTTCTGTCCACCAACAAATCTTTAGATCACCTTCCTAAACATTTCCTGAACTTCCTGGCCTTTCTGATAGGAAGAAGAAGAAGATATAGGAAGAAGAAGAAGATATAGGAAGAAGAAGAAGATATTGGATAAAAGCCTAATCCAAATCAGATGAAATAACAGTCATTCAACAATTGGCAGCACTTCATGCAAAAGAAGCCATATTTCTTAAACACTTACTGTTTGAGCTTTAATTTCTACAGGGAAAACATCAGGTTCACTGCCAATCTTCCCAGCTACTACAATCTCGGAGCCATCAAAGAGTAATTTGAAGTTATTCTGAGTGATTTCCTGTACCCCGTTGTCAAGATAGTTCATTTTAATCTCCTTCATGATGGGAGTAGCTACCTCATGATAAAAGTTCTTCAATCAAACAGAGAGAAGAGGTTACTGTGGCATTAAATCTAATTTACCCGTCATGCTAAACAACTATCGGTAGACCTTAATATATCCCACAGGGTTTACCTTGGGACAGGAATTGCTACACCTATGGCCCTACCTGGAGCTGGAGGGCTGCATCTGCATCCTCATATATACGCCGAGCAATTCCTCCATTGTCTAATGCCATCTTTTCCAGGAATGTGTAGCTGACATCAAAGCCAAAGCCGAGACAGTAGAGGAAGTACTTCTCATTATTAGTCCGCTTTATGTTTTTTTGAATGCTATGGACATCTGTAACACCTATCCAACAGAAAAGGCAAACATGCTTATGTTGTTGGGTACATTAACTGCTGGATTTAATTTGCTGGATTTTTGAATGATTAATACAAATATTAATGAGAGTACAAACACTCGCTGAAAATGTGTTACATTTAGATTTTGCAAATCTTGATTATTTGTTTGTTTGTTTATTTGTAGTCAGCCTTTTGCATGGAGACTCAAAGTGAATAACACAGTGTAAGTCAATATGATCAACAGGATGGAACATCCAATAAACAATGCAATAGGGTTTAGAATATAAAACTGATGCTGATAGGTTACATTCCACCTATTTGGAATATAAGAAAAAACAGACTTGGATTAGAAAAGCAGCTTGAGGTACAAAAGGGCTGGCACTGTCATAGTCAGCTTTCCCCATAAGCAGGCAAAGGAAATAATTTACTTTGAAGGCCCAAACTAGAATAGGGTAATTTAAGAGAGCCAGTTTGGTGTAGTGGTTAAGTACGCAGACTCTAATCTGGGAGAACCAGGTTTGATTCCCCACTCCTCCACTTGCACCTGCTGATGGGTCAGTCACAAGCTCTGGCACAGCTGTTCCTGAAAGAGCAGTTGTGTTAGAGTTCTCTCAACCCCACCTACCTCACAGGGTGTCTGTTGTGGGGAGGGGAAGGGAAAGGAATTTGTAAGCCGCTCTGAGACTCCAAGTGGAGGGCGGGGTATAAATCCAATCTCCTCCTCCTCCTCTTCTTCTTCTTAATTTGACCCCAAGAACATACCCGCAAACACAAAAGAGGGTTTCTCCTCCATACTGTACCTCCACCTCCAGCCCGAGGACAACAGGATCAGGAAAAGTATGATTTAATCTCCCCACCCCCACTTTTCCCCTCTCTTCCATTGTGCCAGTAGTGCAATGTCACTTCTGGTGAATACTGGAAGTGACATCATGTTGCCAGCATGATGGCGAGGTGATGCTCTAGGATTTGGGCAAAACTTCATGGTTTTATGAGGAAGTTTTGCCCAAATCCTAGAGTGTCAACTTGCTTTCCTGTCAGCATTATAACATCACTTCCAGTATTTGCTAGAAGTGATGTTGCTTCCCTTGTGTTGTGCCATTTCTCCTGTTCCCATGCTCTCCACCTTCCCGATGGCAACCCTAATTCCATAGCATCACGCTGCTCCAACTTCCCTCTTTTTATCTCCTTTTCAGCATTGGAATCCCACAGCTCTCCTCCTCCCTGGGCACTTCTTTAGCCTAACAACTCTCCCTCACTCCCATCCTCTGCAACCTCCTATGTAGCCCCCTGGATTCAGTCCCACTCCCAGATGTTTTCTAGCTGCCCACATTCCTTGTGTGTTTCTGTCCTCCCTTATCTCAGCAGCTCCTTCCTCTTGTCCTTGCCAGGACCTACCACAGTCCCCCCCCAAGGTTGGGTTCCCCAAATGAGAATCAGAGGAGGGTGGAACTTTACTGTAAAATAAGAAAACAATCACAGTGGGATTAAGATCACCATTATTACATTTTTGAACTGCCATTGATTAATGGATGTCTTTACTTTCCTTCCTTGATCTATCCATTTATTAATCAATAAAGTTTACTGGGCTGGACTCGGATTCAGCAGCAGATTCAAAGGAGCTCTTGCTTAGCTCCAAACAACGCTGCCAAGATGCCAGACTCAGGGCTTCCAGCTCCCTGCCTTGTAAGGTCAGATCCTGGACTACCCATCCTCCAGGTTCTCCCCCTACCCACCCACCCACGCGCCCACCCAGTAGGAGTGACAGAGATGACAGGCCTGCAAGGAAGCAACTCAGCAACAACAAAGCACCAGGCTGGCAGCCTGTGTTCCACTGACTGAGCCAGATCACTGCCTAAATGCATACAATGCTTCACAGAATCAGGGCTTGGTCAAGCCTTGGCCAGACAAGGCCAGGAAGAGGTGGGTCCTAAGAACATAAGAACATAAGAGAAGCCAATGTTGAATCAGTCCAATGGCCCATCTAGTCCAACACTCTGTCACACAGCGGCCAAAATATACCAGGTGCCATCAGGCGGTCCAGCAGTGAGGCCAGGACACTAGAAGCCCTCCCACTGCTGCCCCCTCCAGCACCAAGAATAGAGTGCATCGTCTGCCCCAGACTGAGAGTTCCCATCTATACCCTGTGGATAATAGCCACTGATGGACTTCTGCTCCATATGTTTATCTAATTCCCTCTTGAAACTGTCCATGCTTGTAGCTGCCACCACCTCCTGTGGCAGTGAATTCCATATGTTAATCACTCTTTGGGTGAAGAAGTACTTCCTTTTATCTGTTCTAACCCAACTGCTCAGCAATTTCATGGAGTGCCCACGAGTTCTTGTATTGTGAGAAAGGGAGAAAAGTACTTTTTTCTCAACCTGCTCAATCCCATTCATAATCTTATAAACCTCGATCATGTCACCCCTCAGCCATCGTTTCTCCAAGCTAAAGAGCCCCAAGCGTTTTAACCTTTCTTCATAGGGAAGCTATTCCAACCCTTTTATCATTCTAGTTGCCCTTCTTTGCACTTTTTCTAATGCTATAATATCCTTTTTGAGATGTGGCGACCAGAACTGTACACAGTATTCCAAATGAGGTCGCACCAATAATTTATACAGGGGCATGATGATACTGGCTGATTTGTTTTCAATTCCCTTCCTAATAATCCCCAGCATAGCGTTGGCCTTCTTTATTGCAGCTACACACTGTCTAGACATTTTCATTGAGTTATCTACTATGACTCCAAGATCTCTCTCTTGGTCAGTCTCTGCCAGTTCAGACCCCATCAACGTGTATTTATATTTAGGATTTTTGGCTCCAATGTGCATCACTTTGCACTTGGCCACACTGAACCCCATTTGCCACGTTGACGCCCCCTCACCCATCCTCGGCAGATCCCTTTGGAGTGCCTCACAACCCTCCCTGGTTTTCACCACCCTGAACAACTTCGTGTCATCTGCAGATTTAGCCACTTCACTGTTTACTCCCAATTCCAAATCGTTAATAAACAAGTTAAAGAGCATCGGACTGAGTACTGATCCCTGTGGTACCCCACTGCTTACCACCCTCCACTGAGAAAGTTTCCCATTTATATTCACTCTCTGTTTCCTATTTATAAGCCAGTTTTTGATCCACAAAAGGACTTGTCCTTTTATCCCATGACTATTGAGCTTACTTAGGAGCCTTTGATGAGGAACTGTATCAAAAGCTTTCTGGAAGTCAAGGTAAATAATATCTATTGGGTCCCCCTTGTCCACATGTTTGTTCACTCCCTCAAAAAACACTAACAGGTTAGTGAGACAAGATCTTCCCTTACAGAACCCATGCTGAGTCTGCCTCAATAGTTTTTGTTCATCAATGTGCCCAATAATTCTTTCCTTAATAACAGTTTCCACCAACTTACCCGGTATCGATGTCAGACTGACCGGCCTGTAATTTCCCGGATCTCCCCTGGAGCCCTTTTTAAAGATGGGAGTGACATTAGCTACCTTCCAGTCCTCAGGAATGGAGGCAGATTTTAAAGAAAGATTACATATTTTTGTCAGGAGATCCACAAGTTCACATTTGAGTTCTTTCAGAACTCTTGGATGAATGCCATCCGGGCCTGGTGATTTATTAGTTTTTAAATTGTACATCAGTTGGAGGATTTCCTCTCTTGTCACCACAATCTGATTCAGGTCTTTCAAGCCCCCTCCCAAAATCGGTGGTTCTGGAGTGGGCAAGCACTTCTCCTCTTCCACAGTGAAGACAGAGGCAAAAAATGCATTCAGCTTCTCAGCCATTTCCCTATCATCCTTCAGTAGTCCTTTTAACCCTTGGTCATCAAAGGATTGTCTTTTTAAATATTCTCCAAGTTTCCCTAATGGTTTTGACCTTCTCCACTCTTCCTTTCAATTTCTTCCTCACATGTCCCCTCATACCAGAGAAGTTACGCCTTTTAAAGTTAAAAGTGGTTCTGTCAGTCTTTTTGGGCAACTTCCTATCTGTACAAATGTTAAACTCAATGACATTATGGTCACTGTTCCCAAGTGGTGCAATCACTTTTACATCTCTCACCAGGTCTTGGGTGTTACTTAGGACCAAATCCAGGATCGCCTCTCCCCTGGTAGGTCCTCTAGTTCTCCAGGCCCTGGGCTAAACAGAGACCCTTCCTAGTGCAACTAGTTCATAAGGATAGCATGCTTCTGTGCTAGCTGGGAGCACCCAGTTACTGAGACTGCAATTAACTTCAGTGCTTTTTAATACGTGGTGTCCAGCTAGTAACCTTTTCCATGTTCTTTTATTGGCTTAGCTGTATCCTAAAAGTGTCCTGTATTTACTCTTTGAGCTATGCCCAGTAGTAATAAAGCTGTTTAGCTAGGAAATGTTGCACGGCTTCCATACCCATGTCTAAGACCGCTCACTAGATACTACTATAAACCCTAGGCATCATACATCAGGACATACTGGGAATGGGGACAATTAAGGGAGCCAGGGGGATGGCAGACTATCAAAGGAGAATTCCAATATCCCACCTAAAGGGAGATGAAGGCAGCAAAAAAACACATTTCTGTCTCAACTTTCCAGTAGGGCTGCGTGCCAGCAAGAGGATCTCACTGGAGGAACAAGGAAGAAAGCATTACAAGCCTTTGCACTTTCAACTCCTTTGGGGAAGATGTATGCCGATGTTTACACAGGTCTAAAACAATCCCTATCATCGGTCAGGGTGTGCATTTGTGGGGATGCCTTCACATGCCAGCCTCAGCTGTTGGATGACAATCTCCCAAGCATTGACTGACATAACTATATAATAAAAATCATGTCAAATATAAATAATCCTCCCTCCCCCCCACACACACACTGTGTTGCCTTGCTGTTGCTAACTTACCAACAGTGGGCTGACCGTCTGTTAGCAAAATTATCATCGAAATGCTTTGCTCTGGCAGTAACTCAGCAGTGGTGGCCTCATCCAGTGCATGTATTGCGGCCAGGAGAGCACCATTGATATCTGTCGCTGTAACAGTAAGGAAGACCTGATGACAAATTTGTTATCACAGACCACAGGACTGGTTTCATTCCTGTGGAATCTTTCAAGAGAGGAGACTTCAAATAGATGGGAGAAATTGGACAAATACATGGAAAAAGCTGTGAGATTTTGTCAGCAGGGAGTGCATTCTAGCCATATGTAGGAGCAAAACAAAAAGAATGTAAACCAGGGCTGATTCCCCATGGAAATTTACTCCATTTCAGCAACTCCAGTCATGTGCATTTCCTTTCTTTTTTTGGTTTCCACATGATGTCATCCTCCATTCCTGCACAAACTGTAAACAGCCTGTTTCTGCTAAGAACTCCACTTTTATCACAACTGGAAACAATGCCAGCATGGCATTGTTGGGATAATGTTTTTGAATGAAAGGAAACATCCCCTTTCTCTGCATTTTCAGTGAACTGCTTTGCTGTCATTGCTCACACCAACATAACTGATATTTGTGTATTTGCATGTGTGTGTTTGAGGACAATATTAAGACAATGTAAGTGGCAAATGTTTTTGTCTGCTCTCCTGATTAGCATTTGAAAACTTCCGGCAGTGCTCTCTCTCCCCCACCCCTGCCCCCTGCAGTGGGAGGCCCATTAGGTGAAGGATCAGCTGGGAGTTGGCTTCTGATCTCCTGCTGGGGAAATTTTATTCTGCACCAAGCAAAGTTCTTGGGAGGAGCAGAATCAGGAGCTGACTTCCAGGTGATCACTGGGATAAAACCTAGAACTGAGTTCTTCTGATCTCCCATCCTGGAAATTTTGCTACATTCTAAACTTTCTGAGATGCAACAAATTTAGCAGAGTGGTGGTGGTGATCAAAAGCCCAGATGATTTCCCTTTTCTTCTTCCCATCCACACTGTCAGCTTGTGCTGTCAAAACAAGGAGGAGATTTCATGGGAGATTCTTTTCTCCTCATCCCAAGTTGTTGGCTTTGGCTGCAGAGGAAAGGAAAGAAACTATCTCTTTTGCTTTCGAATGGGAAGATAAAAATCATTGCTTCTGTACCCACCCACCCCAGCCCTGCTTAGAAAGAAGAAGGAAGAGACGTTATGTTTTTCTCCTGTCCCATTTGCACTGGCAGATCAGCAGCTCATGCCTACTTGCTTCTGATCTCCAACTTCAGTGTATAGTCCTTTTTCTGACAGGGGTGGTGGATTAGAACGCAGTTCAGAGCTGATCAACCAAACACCTATGAGTCAGCTTCTTCCCAACAGCCACCTGCACACTTGTTCAATAGTTGTTTAAGTTGCTCGATGCAGGCTGAACAGTCTGATCATGAGTGTTGTTGAACAGGAAATGTCAATGGCTGAATGGGTTTGCTGTGAAATTTGAAGGATCCTTAAGTTTTACCTCCTTGGGCTCTAATGGTCCCAACATATTGTTTAGCCAGCTCTACATTCTCTTCTGTAGCTGGCAACAGAGATGGCTTCCATGCAGCAACATTTCCACTAAAGACTATTAAATTAAAGTGGTCTTCAGGATTCAGGTCTTCCAAAATTTTTTGTAGGGCCTCTTTGGTCTGTAAAAGAAATGAATATTACATAATATTCAAGCACATAATATCCAAGCATATATTTAGAGTCAGCAGTCAAAGCTTAAAATAATATCTGCAACACTTGTGCTTAATATGTAAAAGATGGAGTACATCCAACAATCCATCAGTAGAAGGCCAGCAGTCACCGCAGACCTCTGGAATGCTGATTCCTGGGCTCAAACAACCTGTGTGAATAATTTGCCACATGGGTTCAGGACTGCAGTGGGGAGGAGGAATGGGCAAAATAGCCGTTCCTCCTCCTTCTGCAAGTGCAACTCCACTGAATTGGGGCACCCACCCAACCCACAATGGTTTTCTTGCACACGGTCCTGCAACTCCAGGGATCAGCTTTCTGGAGATCAGAAGTGATGGCGGGGACAAGGGGAACATGGCCAAAATCCACCTTCTGTGTAAGAGCTTTCTGCACAGGAAAATTGTAATTTATGAATACAGTTGTCAAGTCTGGGTTGGGAGATTTGGGGGGTGTGTGCCTGGGAAGGGCAGGTTTTTGGGGAGAGGAGGGACTGCAGCAGGGTACAGTGCTATTGAGTCACCCTCAAAAGCAGCCATTTTCTCCAAGGGAATGGATCTCCATTGTCTGGAGAGCAGTTGTAATTCTGGGAGATCTCCAGGCCCCACCTGGAGGTTAGCAACCCTATGATTGAAGTAAGCTTATGGGTGACCAACTTTTTACATGATAGATCACAAAACATAATATGAACAGCATCTGCACAGTGAATCTCACTTTGGGTCAAGGTCATGACTCAGACCTGGTATCGGATTTTTTTGTGAGATAATTAACTGTTGTCCATCCTGAAATGTCTTTTGTGATCTCCATGAAAAAATATGACAAATTATGTTAACCTCTATCCTATGATAAGCATACTCTGTCTCCATCAAAGATGTGGTATTTCCTGCAGACATGGTGGAAACATGAGATTTTCTGCTCAGGCAAATTTAAGAAAAGAAATAGTGCAGCAATTCAGGCAGTGTACTTGTGTACCTACTGACCCTATTGAGATGGTTCCCCCACTACCAGGGTTACAACAGTGGAGACAACCCTAAAATAATATTGTCGCTCTCTGTGGAGTTTAGACAGCCCTCAACAATTTTTAAGTGATAAACAATATTAATACAGTGAATGAATTCCAGAAAATTGTCTACTTTGAGAAAAATTACCTGCTGAATTTTCTTGCCAATCATAGATCCACTATTATCTATGACGAAAACAATATTTTTGGGAAATGCGGGCATTTCACTGGGTGCAAAATAATGCACAAAATATCCATTAACAATCTGAAACAAAAAAGAATTTTCATTGTAGATGGTATACATGTACATATTTCAACATGACAGTGGATAAAATAACTAAAACAAAATAATCTAGGATATACAATCTTCAAGCCTGTTGGTAAACTGCTATGCTGGCATAATTTAGAGATATGAATACATGAAGCTGCCTTATACTGAATCAGACTATTGGTCTATCAAGGTCAGTATTGTCTATTCAGGCAGGCTTGAAACTCAACATAAAAAAACTAAGATCATGGCATCTGGCCCCATCACTCCTTGGCAAATAGAAGGGGAAGTTATGGAAGCAGTGACAGACTTCACACTCCTGGGATCCAAGATCACAGCAGAAATTAAAAATGCCTGTTCTTTGGGAAGAAAGCTATGGCAGACCTAGACAGCATAATAAAAAGTAGAGACACCACCTTGCCAACAAAAGTCCATATGGTCAAAGCGATGGTATTCTCAGTAGTAATGTATGGCTATGAAGGAAGACCGACTGCCAAAGAATAGATGCTTTTGAATTATGGTGCTGGAGAAGACTCTTGAAAGTCCCCTGGATCGCAAGGAGATCAAATCAGTCAATACCAAAGGAAATCAACCCTGACTGTTCCCTGGAAGGCCAGATACTGAAGCTGAAGCTCAAATACTTTGGCCACCAAACAAGAAGGGAGCACTCACTGGAGAAGACCCTGATGCTGGGAATGATTGAAGGTAAAAGAAGAAGGGGACAGCAAAGGACGAGATGGTTAGACAGTGTTATTGATGCAATGAACGTGAACTTGTGCAAACTCTGGAGGATGGCAGAAGACAGGAGGGCCTGGCATGATGTGGTCCATGGGGTCACAAAGAGTTGGAGTTGACTGTGCGATTGAACAACAACAACAAAAAACATTTTCCAAGCAAAAGCAAACCCATTTTCACTAGCTAGCTAGACCCTTCAGTATGCCTTTTCTGCACTTAGCCAAAAGATGCCAGTCACTCTGGAATTGTTCATATTTTACCTGTATATCTCCTGCAGTGACACTCCTTTTAACATCATAACGAACGAGAAAATCTCCATCTAGCAGAGTTTCTTCCAGCTCAGGACTTTTTCTTTGTTGTGTTATTGTTGGTTTAAATGTGATATGAGCCTGAAAATTTGATAGAGAAGCAAAAGTCTCAGTCTAGGTTACAAGAAGGATCACAGCTTTTGTGTCAAGGCAGTTTTCCAGAATTTTGGTCCATGTTGTGTACCTTGGTCTCCCCCTGCACCTTTGTGAGGGCATTGCTTAATTCATTGGTTAGAAAGGTGCTGTCAGTTTCCAGGAAACTTATGCCTTGGTGTTCAAAGATGTGGATGTCAATCTGAAGAAAAGAAAAGAAAACATGAGGATATCTTTCAATTGCAACATAGTGCCAGAAGGTGGTTTCTGTTGGTGACAGAAGCATCTGCCAAGAACTGACCTGGAAGTGTTTCACAAGCTGTTTCGGCTTAACTTTAATCAGCAGTTCATACTTTCCTAGCTTCCGTTTTAGTAACTCCTCATAGATCAGCTCAAAGGTAACCTTCCCAGCTGCTGCAACATTGACTGAAACCTTAAACTTTTCTAGTTTCCTTCCAGTTGATCTGAAAATAAGAAAAATATTGTGTAGGCCTTACAATGGAAACCAAATATCCCGAAGTAAAGAAAATTAGTGAGCAGGTTGTCTTGGCTTTTCCAGTCCAAGGCTGAGCCTACAACTCTTTTCTTCCATAACAAAAACTTTTGCTTTTCAGCTATCCCTTTTAAGTAACTTCCAGCCACTTCAATTACAAAGTTGTATCTTTAAAAAACAGCTTACCAGATGAAAGAAAGAATGTGGGGGGGAAATGGGGCAGTCCATTACTTTTTTGGGGTTGTCTGTAGCACTAATTGTTATACTGTATAATATCTGTTTGTGTGCATGCACATTTATTTGATCTGCTATTAGAAAGAAATCAGGTGCAGTGGTGGGAAAGTCCTGTACCCCGTTCCTCAGTAAACAAGAAAATGGTGGTAGGGGAAGCACCTGTATTAGATATTTAAGGGTATGCAAATCTACTTTCTGCATTTTTAGGAGAGCCACAAAAGCTACTATAGTTCCTTGTTATTCAGATTATATTTTTTCCATTCCAGGTTCAGGGGATACAGTCAAGAGGGATTTTTAATCTGCCACTGGTTGCATCAAAAACCTTGGGTGAGACCTGCACTTTGAAGTTTTTGGCTTCTCTTTTTGGTATAGTTGTGTGATCCATTTGGTCTCACCTGTGTTTTATTCTAGGATCACTTCTATTTGTTAAACAAGCTATGGAGTACAAAGAGATTGGATTAAGTGTGATTTAACCTATGGGGAAAATAAACCAAAAGAGTCAGAAAAGTTTTCACAGCGTACCGGACCAATCCAGCACTTTGCCCTCGTGAAACAGCAGCATCATACTGATTTTGGGCAGCTTTCTTTTCCTTTATTGTTCCAGGGTAAGTTTTTCCATCAATGGTCCTTCAAAACAAACAAATATTATGCACAATGAAAGCAAATTTGGGACAGACTTTTTCTTTTTCTAAGACTAGGGTCTCCACCCTCCTGGTGGCGCCCAGAGATCTTCTGCTATTACAGCTGATCTCCAAGATCAGTTCCCTTAGAGAAAATAGTTACCTTATAGAGTGAATTTTATGGCATTAGACCTTGCTGAGGTCCCTCCCCTCCCCAAACCCACCCTCCCAGACTCCACCCCTCAAATCTCCAGGAATTTCCCAATCTGGACCTGGCAACCCTAGTTAGGACTTTTGTTGACTTTACACTTGAAGGCAGGCAAGGAGAATATGGTCATATCAAACTCTGAAGACATCAGCAGAAAGAAAGAAACTGGTTCTCCTGCCTGCATCTGTGTGAAGAGAAACGTTCTGCCCTGGACCCTCAGGACGCAGGAGGCATGAGGTCTGAAGAGCAGGCTGCTGAGACAGAGCACGTCATGCAGCTCAGACAAATATGGTAAATGGTAGGCTACTATGTAGGCTCAATTTATTCTCCTCATCAAAAGTTCTGCTGCCATTGCACACGTAGGAGGGTTTATAGGAGGCTCCTCAGCACAGAGTGATGTAGTTCTACTGATTATCAGTACCTACAGCAATG
Organism: Gekko gecko; assembly: GCA_029375565.1. Lineage (NCBI taxonomy): Eukaryota > Metazoa > Chordata > Lepidosauria > Squamata > Gekkonidae > Gekko > Gekko gecko. The sequence goes on along the minus strand of JAPDNY010000002.1, from coordinate 97,864,945 downwards.
TGGAGGAGCACTAGTAACTACAGCAATTGATGTTACTTGAAACCAGCAGTGACAAGCTCTGCTGTTTTGATAAAGGAGGAGAGGGGCAACTGTGGAGCAGCACAGGTGCTGGAAACGGTGGTAGCAGTAGGGGGGCCCCTGAATGTCTTCTGCCAACTTAGAAGCATTTAAGAAGCCCAAGAGGACTTCCGGTTTTGGCGACTCATGGGTTGGATGTGTCCCATCGAGCTCTGATGGGGACATGTTGAGACCCAGAGGACGGGAGGGGTCCTGGACAGGTCCAGGCTCCCCCAGAGTCCTTGTAGGGGACTTCTGGCCTGGAGTGCTCAGGAGACCCCCTTCTGAGGTGACAGACAAAGAATTGGGGCTCTCCTTACTCCGAGAGGTCTTGCCACTGTGAAGCCATCATGGAGACTAGAGCTGGCTACCGGAGGAAGTGGACAAGCGATTCAGCATGAATGAGCTCCTACAGTATCCTAAAGGTGATAAAACTGTGAGTTAACCGATCCCCTCTACAAGCAGCTGAGCCTTTAAGGTGAACAGCAGCAATTCATGAGATAAGCAATGGGCGGAGGAGGAGTTGGGGATTCCCTCCCCCCCAAAATTAAATAGTTCCTGAATGATAAACTGAGAGGGGAAAAGTGAAACTGACCTTGAGAGGCAGCAAATGAGACCGAAAGGTGCAAAATAGTCCAAAGCGTTTTCAAATTGGACAACTTTCATTTTAACTTTAAAAACTTTCCTCTTATGTAAACAATATTTGGTAGAGGGAGAAGAATGGTGCTGGAAAAGAAGCCTCTCACAGGAAATAATCAACCAACGACTTCTTCCCAGACACAGGAAGCAGCTGCTGACTTTCCTAATATGCTGGCACTGGCATTGCACCCTCTGCTGGAGCAGATGTCAAATATCAACAGTAAGCTGGATGGAGTCCAAAAGCAACTGACAGGGATGTATAAAAGAGTAGATGATACTGAGAAAGCTATTAAGAAAGTTGAGACAAAAACAAAAGATATTAAACAGAAACTGGAAGAAATGGAAAAAGAGAGAATCTCAGATAAAGGTCAACTGTTGCAGCTTCAAATGGAAAGATTAATGTATGTCTTGCACTTTCCAGGCATTCCAGAACAAAAAGAAGAAAATTTAAAAGAACTTTTAAGCGAAACATTAGCACCAATGACAGAACTTAAACAAGATGTACTGCAAAACAGTATGGATCTGTCTTATCAGACTTACTCAGATTTCATCAAGAAAAATAAGCTACCTGGTGAAGTATTTGTGAAATTCTCCAAGAGATCTATTAGAGAAGCTGTCTTGAAAGCTACATCTGGGGAAATCTTGAAAGTAAAAGATGAAGAAGTGAAAATTTTAAAGGACATCCCATTTGAGGTGCGGAAGCGAAGGTGACAATATAAAGACTTCACTTACTTCCTTCGTAACAACTCAATTTCATATAGATGGACATTTTCAGAAGGACTTGTGTTCAACTATAAAGATAAGAAGATGAAGATTGACTCTGTTCAGAAAGCCCAAAAATGTTTGGAACAGTAACAAAACTCAAACAAAGATGAAAGAAAGATTGAAGACAACAATGAAGATGATGATAAAAGTAACTGTGAATCTGAAGATACATCAAGTAGCTCTGGCAGTACCTCTGAGGTCTTGGATTCAGAAAAAGGAGCAGCTGCTCCCAAACCACTAAAAGTTAAACAGAAATACAAGAAGAAAAAGCTTGGAAAATGAACTGGAAGTTCAATAGCACATAATTTGACTATAAAACACCTATAGATTTGTATTAAAGCCTCAAGTCAGCTTTATCTGGAAATCAATATTTTGACATAGTACCTTTGTTATTATTGTAGGGCTGATATATAAGAATATAATTTCTGAAATGTGATCCTTGTCTTAATTTAGCTTCTGTATTAGTTTTAGAACTTCCTTTGCCCCTTCCCCTTAGGATGTAGTATATAAAATCAATAAAAATTTTAAAAAAAGAAGCCCAAGGGCTGATCTTACATGCTGAAGTTTGTGATGAAGGCTGTCTTGGGTAGCTCCACTTCAAAAAGTGCCTCCTGGGATACATTCGCTCTGTTGGCAACTTTGCTGGTGATGACTGTGTGTGCAAATCGTGAGGTAACTTTGCTGTCCACATGCAGGCTGTAGATTTCAATGGCATTCTAGGGAAGAAGAAGAGTTGGTTTTTGTACCCCACTTTTCTCTACCTTAATGAGTTTCAAAGCAGCTTACAATCACCTTCTTTTCCTCTCCTCACAACAGACACCCTGTGAGGCAGGTGGGGCTGAGTTCTGAGAGAGCTGTGACTGACCCACGGTCACCCAGCTGGCTTCATGTGGAGAAGTGGGAATCAAACCCGGTTCTCCAAAGAATCCACCACTACACCACAATGGAAAGGGTGGTGAAGATTATGTTCATTGTATCTCAGTACAGTTTATGTTAGTGTGCAACTGGTAGCTTGATAGAGAAATCAGTTTCAATAATCTACTTCAGATACAAGAACCAAGTGTCACGAAAAAAACAAATTATTATTTGGAAAGCTGAAATGAATAAATTATAAAATCTCTCTCCTCCTTGCTTTTTTAAGTGTCTGGGTACTTCTGCATGAAAATACAGGCAGAAAATATTGTAAGAAGAGCTCTGTAAGCTCTAGGAGGAATGGTTGCATTAGGGGTGTGTCGCCTAATATGCAAAGGAGTTCCTGCTACAAAAAGAGCCCTGCAGTTCAGCATTTCCTTTGTTGCTGACATGTTTTCAACTGAAGCACTCCCACAACTGGTTGCCTTCCTCCACTTTTTCTTACAGACAACCTGCTAACCTAAAACAACTTCTCACCCGCAATGATAAACTACTTAGCAGTAACATGGACTCTGGTACCAAGGCCTGCAACAAACCAAGATGTCAACTTTGCTCTCACATAGATCCTAGCAACATCAGCCATACCTTCTCAGGTTCATACTCCTGCTCATCCTCTAATGTGATTTATGCCATCATGTGGTCAGCAGTGCCCTTCCACCCAGGGCCAGCTCCAGGGTTTTTTGCAGGTTACCTTCTGCCCCGTCCCCGTGCGGCCACCAATTTTAAAACATAAATGCATTTTAGGAGAAACTAAACGTCTTATATTTTACACATGTGTGGCCCAAAGTACCCCTAATTTCTAGAGTCACCTCTGATTTCTAGAAACATTTGAAAGGGAGACTTTCTCATGATGCTCTCTAGACACAAGCCTCCCAAAGCTTAAGGCAATTCCAGACCATCCAGAAACCTGGAACTATTTCTTTAAAAAAAAAAAAACACCCCGAAAAACAAAAAAATGCAAATGACTCCTTATCTTAACTTGGCACTCAGCTTTCCCACTATAAATAGATATATATGATCAATGATTGCCTCTGCCCTTTCTCCCCCACCCCCCAAAAAGTAAATAAGGCAAAATTAAATTTTCCTCCCGGAGAACATCTCGCAGTCGATTTTTGTTAATTTCATCCTGAAATTGACATAATAATTATAGAGCTGTGAATTTCTCGGTTCCTTTCCTTTCCTTTCCTTTCCTTTCCTTTCCTTTCCTTTCCTTTCCTTTCCTTCTTTCCTTTCCTTTCCTTTCCTTTCCTTTCCTTTCCTCTTCAAAAAAATCAGATCTACTTTCTATTTCCCCCAATTAAAAAATGCTTCTAAAATGGCAGCATTTCCCCCATTACCCCAAAATGAAAAAGGTGGGGGTGAGGAAAGAGCCCCTTCTCTCTCTCTCTCTCTCTCTCTCTCTCTCTGGCGGCTCTGCCCATCGCTTTCTGCCATCAGATTCATTCTGATGTATTAGATCTTCCCTCCTGCCCAGTGGCCGCTTTCTCAGCCTGGCCACCTCCACAAGAGTCAGCTTGGCTCGGCTGGCCCCTCCAGATGCAAGCTCCCCCCCACCCCGAGACACAGCCATCTGGCCTGGACGGGTTGGGCACTTACCCATTACACACACGCACGCGCACACACTGCCTTGGGCAGACTGCTGAGACAGAAGTGGCTGGGCAGCTCCTCCAAGCTGGGTGGGGCGAGGAGGACAGGGGCTGCTCATTGCTGGGTGGGGCGGTGTTGCACTCTGCATGCTCTCAGAGGCAGGCCAGGACCAGGCAGTGGCACTGAAAGCAGCACCCCTCCTTCCCAATCCCAAGTCCAGCCCTCGAACTGGCCCTGAAGGAGAAGCACCTGCCTGGTGGAGAGCACCAAGCCCCCCCGATTCTCTCTCCCTCTCTCTGCTGCCAGTTCACCCCCTTCTCCCCCGGCACTCCTCTCTGATGTCCACCATGCAGCTCAGGCTCCCCCTCGGCAGGCGCCATTGCACAGGGCAGCAAAAGGTCAGGGGTGCCGCAATGGAAGCGAGTGTGGGGTGCCTCAGTCAGGAAAGAGGTGGGGGCGGGGGCTGCAGGCAACAATGTGTGCACGACTCAGGGCTTTTGGTGGGGGTGGGGGGCTTTTGGTGGGGGAAGGTGGCACAGTTCTGCACCCAAATCCAGGGCCCGCCCTAAGCAAAAGTCTAATTCACCTAGTGGGTGGGCCGGCCCTGCTTCCACCCTCTACATTGGACAAACAGGCCAGTCTCTTCAACAAGGAATTAATTGACTTAAGTCTGACATTAAGAGCCACAGCTTCAAAAACCAGTTGGGGAAAATTTTAACCTTTCAGGACATTCAGCTGCTGACCTAAATGTAGCAGTTCTCTTACAAAGGAATCACAAAGGGAGATTAAAAAAAGAGACTGCTGAATTGCAACTGATAACAAAGCTCAAGAAGACAATACATCCATGTGAATTGGTTCAAGACCTAAATTTCCTGCCTGAATACCGATGCTGATTCTCCATGCCTATTACCTCTCTGCATATCAGATCTAATCCAATCACACCTGCTATTGTAATTTGCATGCTAATGTCATTTAGAATCTGAAATCACTCCACTTTCCAATATAGAGGACAGATGGATTCACATTCTAGCTGTATCTGAAGAAGTGAGCAGTGACTAATGAAAGCCTCATATCTTACTACAAATTTTGTTAGTCTTTAAGGTGCTACTGGACTCTTACTCTTTTCTACTGCTACAGACTAACACAGCTATCCATCTTGATCTATTTCTACTTTTTTCTGTGTTGGGGTTTCTCTTGCACATCCTCCAGTAAAGGATAAGATTGTTGCATGGTTGCCAGCAAGTGGATGGCACCAGTGGGAGGGGGGGGCAGGGGGTACTGTCACTTAACGTCATGATGTCATTTCTGGAATGAGCCTGGAAGTGATGTCATGCCACTCTAGGATTCAGCAGAAATTCTGCCATAGAGTTACTGCTGAATCCTAGAGGAACATGATGTCATTTCCTGGTTTGCCCTGGAAATAACATCACACCGTCACTGTGATGGCAATTTTTCCTGCATTTTTCCACCCCCATCCTACTGAATAGCAGCTGGTGTCAGGGGGTTGCCAAAGGGACACCTCCTGGTATAGCTGGAGACCTGGCACCCTGTTTTTCTGTCATATCTTTCTTCACTGGTGAGGTGGAGATGCACCACTTTTTTTTCTTTTGCAGAGTTCCAATTTTTCTAGACCTGAGGCTACATTTTTAAACAACCCCCCCCCCAAAACAAGCAAATCTATGTAAGCTTACTGGGAGCTCCATTAAAGCAGGCTGGGGGAGGAGGATCCATTTTTTTTTCTTTTGCAGCATTCCACCTTTTTTAGACTTGAGGCTACATTTTTAAACCCACCCACCCACCCCAAAAAAACCAAGCAAATCTATGTAAGCTTACTGGGACCCCCATTAAAGCAGGATGGGAGAGGAGGACCCATCTCCATGCTTCTCTTCCTGTTTCACTCACATATCCTGTCTTGCCTTCTGAGCCCCTGATGCCTGGCTATGGGAAACACTTCCCCTACAAGCCCCTTGGGTTACAAGTCATTGTTCCCATAGATACCACCAGGGATCCTGCCTCCTCCTCCTCCCTTGATTCCAGCCATTCTGGTGATCCCTGGTCTCCCAGAGAACTGGGAACTGTTTGTGTATGAGTGAAAGAGTGAGAGAAGCATGGAGCCAGTTTCTCTCCCCACACATACACACTAATCCCCCTGTAACCTAGTGTGTCCATTAGCGGCCAGAAAGCAAGTAGCATTTCTAAACAGTCACAAAGCCAGCTCACTAAAGAGGTGGGGGAGGACATTAAATAGCTAAGCATACCATTCTACTGGAAGACAATCCCCCCCAGTGAAAGAGGCTCAGTTTATGGTCACTTGCTACTGCAGTATATCGACATGACAGCAAGGGTTTTTTTAAGTCAATGGCAGGTGCACCCAGGGAAAATGGCAGCAGCTCAGGGGGAAAGGGTTGGGAGGAAACGGGGTGTGAAAGTGGTTGCATGTGGGTATGACCTTTAAAAGTACAGCAAACTGTACTGACTCCACAAAAACTTTTCAGGTTGGTTCCTTTCAGAAAACAGAAACACAAAGTTGGTCTGGAAAAACAGTGGTTGAGGGGAGAGCTGGCTGGAAACCAGTGCAGCCAATGACTTCCAGCCAGTGCTGTGTGTAAGATTAGAGGGGGGTGGGGAACCCATGTAATAAAGAAGCAGAGTTGCAGCACAAACTCCATGCAGAAATGCCCTTTGTGTGTCCTACTTGTTGCAAGACAGTTTCTGGCTACATGTCATATTTGGCAGGGCAAACATCCTGTGTGGGTGGTATCCTCTGCTTGCCTAAACAGCCAGTGACCTTGGACTATCCATTGCTTAATCTCACACTTTTAAGTGAATGGGGACATCGGTTGCCTTGAGTGTGGGCTCCCAGTACCTCAACAGCTATTTGTCAGAGGTATTTCATTAAGTCTGTAAGTTTTTATAATAATGAGATATTAAAACAGTACACAAGCTCTTGACATAGACCTGTTTCAAAAATCATCACCTGCAGTTTGGTAGGGAAGGGGAGCAGGGGAGGCAAACCTTCTCAAAGAACCGATAAATCATTCTTAAATTTTGATTTAAAGAATAATTTCCCCTGGCATTTTCAGTACTATGGTGATTCTTGTGTGAAAGCATGTAGGAGATGGTTTGCTGGATCCTATGGAAATTTCCTGCCTCTCCTTTCACACTGACTTCTGGAAATAGTGCTGGGCTGTGCACAATGGTAGAGTGTCTGCAATTGGAGAGGAATTGGCATATCCCCCCTACCCACTGTTAGAAGTGATCTTGCACTGATGGAAAACTAGCACAGGATCCAACCCTATTTTGACATTTTCAGGAGTCCTTAGGTTCAATTGAAGGGTAAAATGGGAATAAATGAAAATAAAGAAAGCTTTAGTAGCACACAGTTTAAGAATATTTTCTTAGGATTACAGTCTTTAAACATATTTAGGATTTAGCAAAAGTTCATCTTAGAAAAACTGTCACAGAATTTTCATGGCTGAGTTATAAAAGTGGGGCAAACTGATAAGACAGGATCTCAACAGAAGGTAGGCAATGGTTTATTGTACCCCAATATATTTCAGATTAAATTTAACACCTTTCTTCAAGAGCAACTCAATGCATTCATTTCTTTCACAAGATAAGATAATTTTCTGGTGCTGCCCAAATCTAGCTGCAAATTAAGAGGGTCAAGCTAACAAATAAATTATTATAAAAATATACAAATATACAAATGTTTATTAGGGTGTACACATGAATAAAACATACATAAGGTTAAAAGAAATAGTCTAAATATCAGACTCAAAGCTTATATCATTCAAAGCTCATTGTTATACAGATCCAATTGATGGATAAAACCTTTGACCTAATGACCATATGCGTTTCAGCCCCTTCGGGCCTTCGTCAGTGGTCAATATTCTTTATTTTACAATGACACACATCCAGAAATACATGCATAAAGAATTCCGTATATATGTGACTACTACCTTTGATGGAAGTGACACACATCCTGATGAATGGGATATTCGCTACCAGAACAATTTGGAGAATTTGCACAGCTACTATATATGGCCCAATATACTAACTTGTAGCAAATGCAAAGCATATAAGACAGCAACACCTGGTCACATATATATCTATACGGAATTCTTAACGCATATATTTCTGGATGTGTGTCCTTGTAAAATAAAGAATATTGACCACTGAGGAAGGCCTGAAGGGGCCGAAATGCATAAGGTCAAAGGTTTTACCCATCAATTGGATCTGTATAACAATCAGCTTTGAATGATATAAGCTTTGAGTCTGATATTTAGATTATTTCTTTTAACCTTATGTATATTTTATTCATGTGTGCACCCTAATAAACATCTGCATATTTTTATAATAATTTATTTGTTAGCTTGACCCTCTTAGCTCGCAGCTATATTTGGGATTGAGTTCCCCCCTTTTTTTTCTTCAGTTTTTGGCTGCCCAAATCTAGTACCGATATCACCATCTGGTTTCAGGATTACCTTCACTGCCAAATAAAAACATTTAACCAAATATAAATACTGTCCATGGCCAGTTCCAAGCCTTGAAGAGATCTGGGGAGAAAATGCCTTGGAGCCCCACTGATGCCTTCCTTCCTACCCACCCAGATTCCACCTGCCCGTGTCCTTCCTTCACTTACTTCAACAAAAAAATTGAAAAGAAGACCCTGCAGGGGGCAGCAGAAGACAATTAGATAGGACAGTGAGGTCAGCACCTTCTCTGCTGTTGAGTGTCATTCCCTGTCTGTTTCCAGATTGCTAGTGATGTAGTTAGGACATTCTCATTCCCATTATCTCTATCTCTCTCTCTCCTCTTTGCTATCAATTATGTTAGTTCTTAAATAAACCTTAATCTACACTTTAATCAGGTTGTTCACCTTTTCTGTGTTAATTAGTCTGCCAACAGGAGTTACGGACCCGGATTAAGCACATCTCTGTTTAAAGTAGAAAGACTGCCAGAGGCTTTTAGGCATATGGAGGCAAGAACAAAGGAACAAAGATGGTGACCTCCTGTTGTGCACAGCATGGTCATGGGACAGGCTCATGGAGATCAACTATCAAATTGGGAGAGAAAGAATGAAGACCCATCTCATCAAAAAAGGCTTGTGGACTGTTACTCAAATTGATCATCTAGCTGAATGTGCAGAGCAACAGGTTGTATAGGACACAAAAAATGATCAGGCAAGAGGTGTTATTATCACTGGCTTAACAGACAGACAGCTATTAAGAGTCACTAAGATGCCAACTGCCAGGTCTGTTTGGGCAGAATTACAGAGATTGCATGTAACATCATTCTTAAAGAGCCAGCCGTATTTTCAGAAACACTTGTTTAGCATAAGAATGCAAGAAGGTGAAAATCTCTGAGAACATCTTGATAGAATGCAAACTGAGCAGTTGAGAGCTGCAGGAAAGGAAATTCCAGATGAGGATATGTTTGTGTTAAATTTAATCAGCCTGCCAGAATCATACAAAAATATTTTTCATGTCATTGAGTCTAGGCATGATCTATCCCTCCAAGGCATTATCAATCAATTGGAGGAGGAATTATCAATCAGTTGGAGGAGGAATTCAATACACAGGAATTCAAGAAATCAGAAAGTGAACTTAAAAGATCAGAGACTAGCCAAACAGCTTGAAATGTAAATAACAAAGGAGATAAAATTAGCCACTTTTGTGGAAAATGAGACCACATTAAGAGGAATTATCCTGCAAGCACTAACCTGAGAAAAGCATTTCCCAAAGGAGCAGGGGGAAACAGCAGCAAAAGGGCTCCAATTAACGTAAAAGAGCAGCTGATAAATTGTGGGGATTAGGCAATTAATAAATGTAATGTAATAAATAAATAAATAATAAAAACATTTTATATTAGTACCAGGAGCCCCCAAAAGTGATATATGGTACATTGATTCTGGCACTACATTAAATATCTGTGTTCATAAAGAATTTTTTGAACACTAGATGAGCAAAAGAATGAGAAATTAAGTGTTGCAGATGTATGCCCCATATGGGCTGAAGGTGTGGACAGTGGGACAATAAAATGCAAGCTTTCAAGCAGTGAAACCGAAGAGGTTCTCATTACAAACTGCTTATACATCCCAAAGCTCGCAAATAACCTTATCTCTGCAAGAGCAATGGGAAGGAAAAGAATGACATCATCTTTTTGGAAAGAGATGTTTATCAGACAGAGAGGCAAATTAATCATAACTGAGATTGTGAACCAGGATTTGTACTCTCTTGAAATTTACATGCAGAAAGTGAACCCTGCAAAGCAATCCAGTCACAAAAAGTGCTCCAGGCTGTAGCACTGGCAGCTGGGACATAGGTACAATTATGTAATTAGCCAACTCAAAAGCCAGAATTTAACTAAAGGCATGCAAATGAGCAAATGTGTTGCTGAAGAGAAGTGTGTCCTGCATCAGAGCAAAGGGGATGAGACCTAGCTTTAATAAGCAGTGTGACACAAGCCAAATGCAGTGACTTCTGAAGCTGATATACAGTTATATTTGTGGACAAATGAAAACTTAAACCTTGAGTGGGAATAAATATGTGCCAGCCTTTATTGATCACTACTCAGGTTACACTGTGACCTACCAAATTAAAGATAAAAGTCGAGTGCTGGAAAAACTTAAAAACATTTGTGGCAATGGACAGTGACAGATTTCAAACAAAGCCATGAGCAACCCACACTGATAATGGAGAGAAATATATGGGACATGAGATGAAGAATTATTTGACTGAACAAGGAATATATTATCATCTTATAGTCCCATACACTCCAGAGCAAAATAGTGTAGCAGAAACGAAAAACTGTTCTTACAGAAATGTAAGATTTTCCTTTCACCATCAGACACATCCATAGCTGAGCTGTAAGACATTTCTGTAAGAGCAGTTTTTCATTTCTGCTACACTCCTTGACTCTCTCATGGATCACTGCCTTGACATGGTGAGGGGGCTTGCATGGTTCGATGAGGCTGCGGGCTATGCTGTGGAGGGCCACCCAGGACAGACAGGTCACAGTGGAGAACTCAGACAACAGGTGATCCATTGGCGAAAGAAATGGCAACCCACTCCAGTATCTTTGCTAAGAAAACCCCATGGACAGTAACAAAAGGCTAAAAGATATGACTCCAGAAGATGAGCCCCTCAGGTCAGGAGGTGTCCGATATGCTACTGGGGGAAAGCAGACAGCAAGTACAAGTAACCCCAGAAAGAATGAAATGGCTGGGCCAAAGCCAGAAGGACGCTCAGCTATGGATGTGTCTGATGGTGAAAGGAAAGTCCGATGCTGCAAAGAACAATACTGCATAGGAACCTGGAATGTAAGATCTATGAATCAAGGTGAGTTGGATGTGGTGAAAAATGAGATGGCAAGACATCTTGGGAATCATTGAACTAAAGTGGATGGAAATGGGCAAATTTAACAGAAGACCATTGTATCTACTACTGTGGACAAGAATCCCATAGAAAAAATGGTGTGGCCTTTATAGTCAACAAGAGAGTGAGAAAGGCAGTAATGGGATACAATCTCAAAAACAACAGAATTTCATATTCTGCCCCCCCTACATATACTTGATGTCTTAAACCCATTGTAAATCTGCGTGGAACAGCTTACAGTGCCATTCTAACCATTTAGTAGACCTGAGCTGGATTCTGAATCTTGAATATGATTCTTACATTAAAAAATTGAGATATTTAACCTCCAGATATTGCAATACATTCTGCTCCCATATTCATGAAAAATTAGGCACAAAGAAAAGGTTGTAAATACCTTTTTTCCAGCAGGATCTGCTAATACTATCTGTGAAGAAAGGATCAACCACACAGTAAAAATCTGCCTTTCCATTTTGGGAATGACACAGTCACAGAGAAAAGTACTAATATACTGGGAGGAGTTAATAAATAACCATGGTCTGAGGGAAATGTAAGCAATGAGTAAGTGTCATATTTACAAAATTTACACATAGTCATTTGCTTTTTACTTTTTAGTGCTATTAAACAAGTAAATAATTGAATAATCATTGTTTGTCTTGTAAAATTTCCTGAAATTTTGAAGCCAGGGGAAATGTTTTTCCAGTTTTGAGGGGAGAAAAAAATGGAAGTTTTGGGAAATATTGAAATGCATTGAATACTTGCTATCCTATCCAAAACTAATTTGACTGCTTTAATAACATAAAATGCATCATATATAACTTACTTGGCATATAAAATTGCAATATTTGTGATATTTATGGAATATAAAAGTTATAAATGCTTTAATTTTCTAAAAGTAAAACTGCACATATACCCAATACTTAAGAGCAAACTATATCCTTCCTTGGCACATATACCTTAATTTTTGTTATCTGAAAAGCAGAAAAAAAATGTGTTAAATAACATAAAATATTTTATTTGGTCAGAAAAATGAGTTGCAGAAAGGGTCAATAATAATATCTGCACAGCTAGATGTAGCTCCAGTTAGATACTGCCTTCTTGCTTCTGTGGCTAAATGGTCAGAGAAAACTCAGTTCTCGATGAAACTTTCAGAGTTTTCCTTGGAAGCTTTGATGCAGTTTCTACTCCACCTCCTTCTAATCTTTCCCCCCTCCAGCAAGGTAGAGCAATGAAGCCATGATCACACACGCCTTTAGATCCGCTATAGGTGCGAATGCCTGAAGGATCTAAATGAAACAATCAGACAGCAACATCTGGGAAGCGTATCGCAGTCATCAGCAACCCATGCTGCTCCACCACAGAAGCAGAGTTAAAAGACACTGGGGAAAGTCTGGTAGTAAATGGGTTCCAATGAGCCATGGCTGGACCTTCCCCTGTCTGATCGCTCGAGCACACTCTCAAGCCGTTGGAATGGTCTGATCAAGCCCCCCTCTTTGCAGTATGCGCACCTCAATGTGGAGGTGCAATTCCTCGTTTATGTGCATGGGAAACAAATGGCCAAAAAACCCGCACAACTTACCCGCAGTTGTGTCTGATCACACAGTGATGGGCTGCGCCCACAACTACAAACGGAGGTGTGATCTCGCAACTGTGTGTCAAATTCCTCCAGAGGGAATAGCCTCGCTTCCCCTCAGCTTCAACTGGCACGTGTTACCACGGCCTCAGATACTTGATACCTAATCTGCGAGTATATATGACATAGTGGTTTGAGGAAGACGTGAAAAAGTCAACCATAAGAGAAGAATCAGGTCAAAAGGGCCACAGAAACAATGAAAGTTCTGCATGCTGCCCTTATGAAGATCAGCTATCCTTCTAGGAGCAGAAATGTATCTTGTATTTAAGAGCTATAAATGTTCACAGCATGCCTACCTTGTCTTTAAAAGCATTTCATTCATTCTGAAAGAGAAAATATTTCATAGGAGGTTTTTTTTTCCAGTACTCCACCAAATTTCCATTTTTTTCCCCAGTGGAAAAACTGAAAAAAAGGCCTTGGAAAAAAATAGCAAAAAACCCTGGGTTTTCCTCCTGAAATTTCCTGGGGTTTTTTCTGGCCCTTCACATCTCTAGTCCTACATGATATGTCTCAATTCAATTCCTTTCCAGACCGTTTTTTGCTTTTTAAAAAATATGTCACAGAATGTACAATTAGCCACTGCTGCAGTAAGAATCTCATGGTGGATCATGTTCCTGATTCACAAGTATTTGTAGGTTTCTTTGTGTATTAGTTATGTCATAGAAGAAATTTCTGTCATAGAAGTTTATGTCATTGGCCACCAAATGAGAAGGGAGCATTCACTGGAGAAGACCCTGATGCTGGGAAAGATGGAAGGTCAAAGAAGAAAGGGACGGCAAAGGATGAGATGGTTAGACAGTGTCATCGATGCAACGAACATGAAATTGAGCAAACTTCAGCGGACAGCGGAAGACAGGAGGGCCTGGTGTGATTTGGTCCATGGGGTCGCGAAGAGTCGGACTCGACTGTGCGACTGAACAACAACAAAAGAAGAAATATTAGTTCTGAGCCCACCTAAAATTTCCATGGATGGAAGGATTTCCCCCTGCAGAGCATGATGACCATACCTCTCACTCTGCAGCAGCCCAAAATGCTCCCTGAAATGCCCCTCCTGGGGGGCAGGGGATGCCTAGAAATAGCCTGGGAGAGTTAGATTGTCACGGAAAGTGGAATGAAAATTTGGCCCTCTTTCATCTGTGGAGATTTTAAGTGAGACCCAATCTGTTAGGCCCTTGACATGTCTATGAAAGAAGTTATGGAGGATATTGTTCTTCATCCTCTAATCAGCATCCTTCTTGTGTCCACTTTGGTGAACTTACTTTTCAGCATAGAGACTGAACTCATGATACTTACTTCTGAAGTGAGGTGGCAGTGTGCAATTTAATGGAACAAGACAGTGCATGTAAGGTTTATAGTATATTCTGCTGTTTTTCTGCTGCTCAGGACAATTTAGTAATCCGATGGCATAGCAGTGTGCCATTCAGTAGTGTACTACTTATCAACTGTTATTAATTTATTCATTGAAATATTTATATTTCACCCTGCCTTGTCTGGTTGATGCCAGACAGGTAACCTTAAATGGGGGAAACAGCCAGTAGGTGGCAACCAGAAGACCATATATATGCTATATGGGGACATATGAGAGTAGCTAGGTGTGACCCACTCCTTATAAGACTCTACCTCCCACTACAACCTTTGCCATGCAGGGATACAGGTAGGTCAGGCAGTCACAATTCACCACCTGTCTTGTCTCTTTTAAATATATAGAGAACCCTGACCCTTTCACACACCAGGTCCTCTTTCTCATTTCCAGAGGCACTACCAGACTTTATCAACCACTCTTCATTCAACTTCACAGAGATATCGGGGTTGGGATTCAAACACTGCTTAAACCACATGCTGCCACCATTTATCTTAATATAGATACAGGCTGAGAACTTCTATGAGTTTGTGTATGTTTCTTCCCCTCATACAGCACACATTCAGTCAGTTGGGTTAACCATACAAAAGGAGTTAACTTTTATTGAAAGTTACAAACAATGTTGGAGTCATTAATGAAAACACGTATACAACATTTCTTCTTGAACCGTTGAACTATAACTCTATGCTTCCAAGCCTATTTGCCACAAGTTATCTTTCTCTCAGCCACTGTTCTCTCTGTCACTTCTACTTCACTCTAGAACTTATTCCATCTGACTTCTAACTAAACTAATGACTCCAATAGCCTGTCTTCCCAACATTCCATCAGCAGTCACTGGCTGTTCACAGAGAGAGGTGGAACTGGACCTGTCCGTAGGGTTGCCAGGCTGTGCCTGATAAATAGTGAGAGCTTTAGGTGTGGGGACAGGGGGAGGGGTTGATATTGTGTGCACCACTGCATCATTCCCAGTGAAAACTCAGAATTTCCACTGAAAACAAAGTAGAGTATATCTAGGAATTACTGGAAGCTCTATGATTTTACTACAGAGTTTTTGGTAACTGCAGTTCCTATCACCTGTTTTCTAAAGAAGTGATGTAACGTTACACATAACACCAACCTTTTTAAGGCAATATGGGCTGCTAGTGGGAGGTCTTCTCCATTGTTGTGTCCACAGAGAGTTACTAGGAAGCAGCGCCTTAGTCCGAGCTTGGTTCTGAATAACAAAGGGACCAAGGATCCTAGGAACACCATTAGGATCCCTGGAGGGAATTCAAACCCACCAGTAGTAAGAGGGAAGTGGATTAGGAAGGGGTTTGGGGACCCATAAATACACAACCTTGCGGGCTAGTTTGTGCCAACAATCATGTGTTTCAGTAAGTCTGGCTGTAGATGAGTTTAATCTACTTCACAGGAGCTGACAGCTCAGAGTGACAGTCTAGCTGGCTCCAACTGGTTCAGTGCAGTTCAGTATAGCACTGTTTAACATGATCATCATGACTAAGCATTGTAGTGTGATTGGTCAATGCCTGTATATAAGTAATGATGTACTGTACAGTCTTTTCCTTGATGGTAAACCTGGTATTTGCGGAGCATTTTCTCACTGTGTATAATATTTTGGTGAAGGCTGATGTAAATAAATGTAAATAGTTTTACACTAAGCTATTTGGACTTAAGTCTTCATTTGATACTCATATTCACTTACATTCTACTGTGGGCTAGCACCGTGGTACTCTGACAGTTTGCAGCTGCGGGGCCCCCAGGAAAGTCAGGGAAGGGGTGGAGGTTCTAACCCCTGCCCCTTCCCTCGGAGCGCTGGCTTTCCTGGGTGCTCCGCAGCTGCGGGGCGCCCAGGAAAGCCAGGGAAGAGGCGGGGGTTCTAACCCCCACCCCTTCCCTCCCAGCGCTGGCTTTCTCTCCCAGCCCTTCCCTTTGAGCCCTAGTGGGCACTCAAAAGCAAGCCACCAGTATTAAGAGGGAAGTGGACTAGGAAGGGGTTTGGGGACTAGGAAGGAGTTCTAACCCTCACCCCTTCCCTCCCAGTGCTGGCTTTCCCTCCCAGCCCTTCCACTTGAGCCCTAGCGGGCACTCAAAAGCAAGCCAGCACTGGGCTCAAAGGGAAGAGGTGGAGGTTTAAACCCCCGCCTCTTCCCTTTGAGCCGAGTGCCGGCTTGCCTTTGAGCGCCCGCTGGAGTGCTCTTCACTGCCGGCTACCACCCCCACCTTCTCTCCCCCCCCAGGGGGGAGGGGGAAGGCGGGCAAGCTCTGCCGCCGCCTCCTGAGCCCCGCCGGGCGCTCTTCACTGGCGGTCGTGGCGGTGAGGCGGCAGCAGTGGCGGTGGTGGTGGGCTTTTCATGGGGGGGCATTTGGCGCCCCTGCAGGCCCGTGCCATAGGCAAGCACCTAGCTCGCCTAGTGGGTGAGCCAGCCATGCTCCAAAGCATCCAGTTTCTCCAGGTAGGGTTGCCAACTCTGAGTTGGGAAATTCCTGATGATTAGGGGCTGGAGTGTCGAGTCTGAAGAAGGAGGCACTTTAGCTGGGTATAATGCCATACAGTCCACCTTTCAAAGCAGCTTTTTTATCCAGGGGAACTGATCTCTGTAGTAAGAAGATCAGCAGAAATTCCAGGAGATCTCTAGGCTCCACCAGGAGGTTGGCAAGCCAACTTCAATCACTCAGAAATAGTATTGTTAAACTTTAAAATATTTTTAAATGAGATATATGTGGTTTCTATCTTATGCCCAATTTAAAACCAAATTTTAATTTAGCAGAAAATCCTGTATGCTGGCAAGAAATTCATCCTGGTACCAATAACTACCGCTGTGCTTTTCTTATCAAATAATAATTGCTCAAGACAATGAAAGACAACCCCGAAAGAGTTTTCTGTGTACGCATTTAGGAATAATCCCTACTTCATAGGCAAGACTTTACAATGTAACTTGTCAGGGGCACTTCTCCCGCTTTAGAACAAACTTCAAGTCAAATGTCACCTTCAAGACCAACAAAATTTTCCATAGAATCTGATGAAGTGAGCTTTGACTCACAAAACTTTGTGCCCCAGAAAATTTTGCTGGTCTTTAAGGACATGAATTTTGTTCTGCTACTTCAAGCTAACATGGCAATTCACCTGAAAAATATTAAAGACTTTAATATCTTTATGCTTTACAATTAGATACAAAATGCAACAGCACCACCTGCTGTAATAAATTACATAAGCTACCACAAAAAATATTAAACCTGTTCATTACTCTGTCACAATTTGGACTGCGTATTCACTATACTACAGCAAGCAACGAAGGTGTAATATGGAATGTATCACCTTAGAGGGCATATCTTGTAGGTTTCCCAGCACAAGGCTGACAAGTGGTGGGAGACCCACCAGTTGGGTGGCAACCTTCACTGGTAACCTAGTGATGTTGCTAGCAACACGATGATGTCACTTCTGGAGCAACATGAAATGACTTCATCATGTAAGCAGTGATGCTGTAGCATTCAGCCACAATTCTCTGGTTAAACCAAAGATTTTTCAGTAGATAGGATTCAAAAGGCTGCAGCTTTTGTCAATTTGAAAGATTATTTCAGCTGGAAGCCAGAGTCTGATGACTGTCAGGTGTTTATTTGTGGATACACGGATGGCAGCAATAATGTCAGCAACACCCAATTTAAATCAATTTTTTTTGTATTTTGGAAGACTGTCATGATTAGGTTTGCTGCTAAACAAAGTGTGGGTGTATTTCAGAGTCTGCTATTTCTAAACCTATTAAACCTATTTTTCATTTATAAAGTAAATTAGTAGATTCAAGTAATTCAAACTTAGAAGTAAAATTCATTTTATTCATCATGTTTTTGCAAATTTGCACATCTTTTAAAATTCTGATCAGTCTCAGATTAAAGTAATAACTCATATTCTGTAACCTTGCAGAAATGCTTCAATTATGAAGGACTGGTGTAGATATACTGGCTTAAAAACAATGCTAAATGCAATTCAGCATGCATGGTGTATGTTGAAGAGGGTATGCATGATATAACATATGGGCTGCCAATCTGAGACAACATACCACTTATCCACATTTTGCCACTCTGCTGACTTTTGTGTGTCTAACACATTGCATATGAAAAATGATCCCCTGAAGCCACCCTGCCAATCATCACAAAATTCTTTGAGTCATATCCCTTGCAGATTTTGCTTTCTATTTATAGTATTTGACATGAGTTTACACAGAACAGTCATTCTATGTATGCCTATGGAAGAGGACTGATTTTTTTTTGTTATGATTGTAAGTCTGCAGGCAGTGGCTTTTAAAAAAACTCTTAGGGACAAACAACAAGAGATTATGAGATACATTATGGATCTCTCACTGTTTTTTGTTATCTTGGCATAGCAGCCATCCGAGGGCACAATTTGGAGAGGACAGCAGATTCAACTCTCCCTCTTGTACCATTTTTACAATCTGAATCTCCCTTGTCATATTCTGCACTCACAGGGCAAATAACAGTCACTGAGGCCAATTCAAATCACAAACATGATGCAGGATGGAAAGAGTTAAATATGACTTCCACAATGTCATGTCCTCATCATAAATCGGAGTCCACCTGGCTGCATTTTATAGTTCAAAAAAGGCAGGGCATTTATTCACAAACCTCCCAACTTAAATGTGTAGCTTGGCCTCTTAGCAATGCCCCCTCCCCCATGCTGATACCTTTAGAATTCTTCTTCTACTCCTCCACCATCATCCTTTTGCCTTCCAGCTAAGAGGAAAGCCAGGAATGTGAGTGCCATCCCTATCCAGACTGGGATCTATCCAGTTATTACAGTCAAACAATGTAGAATTGCTAAAAATAATAAATTAGAGCCCTGCCTCTCCCGGATACTAGATGTAATTCAAAGAAGAGTTATGAGAACACAGGAGAGAATCACATGTACAGCCAGAGTGAAGTTTGCCCATTTCATCATACCAGTATTTCAGTGCCAAAGAAAGAACTCTTTAAAGAGCAGGTTTCCTGTTCAACAATGGGGAGCTAGCCAAGCTGTAGCTGTACAAAGAGTTCTCTTCTGCTTGCACAATTCCCTTCATTGGATCCTGAGAATTGTGACTCTCAAAGAAATAACGCAAATTAAGATACAACTCAAATTAACCCCCTTCCTCCTCCCATGGATTTCTAAATGCTGGAAACCTTGTTGGGGAAAAACCACAGTGGGGCTCATTTAGGGCAGAAAAATGGCAGGCAAGAAAACTTGTACTGCCTTCTCTCCATCACTCCTCCAGTCCAGATGATCCCCTCAAAATACTGATTTTCATGATGTGAAAAAGTTATCTTACACTCATCTGGAGGAACTAGTTCGGTTGACCATTATAGTTCTATGTAAACTTGAGTCTACACTAGTGTTTCTGCAGGCATTAACTGTTGTGCCCACGGACCAAGATCTTCTCCCTTCCCCCCTCCTGCAGCAGCCCAAGATGCCATCCCAAATCCTCTTACTGGGGGAAAGCCCCCTAAAATAGGACTGTCCTGTTATGGGTGGGGGAAGAAAAATCTTGTTCCATGGGTTCAGGAGCTTGTGTCGCAGAACCACTACTGTGGATCCAGGCATATATTCAATGAAGACTGAACATTGTGAAAATGCAGGGATGTGAGTTTTGCTTGTCAATTTCATTCTGTGGTCATTTCCCAATCACTCAACTTATGTGCTCTCACCAGCCCCTCAGACCCTTCCCCACGTCCCCCAACATCTCTTCTCTACTCACTCTCCCCTACCACAAATGGCTTGTCCATCATAGCAGAGCCAGTTTCGGAAAACAGGCTTCCCACTATGACCACAGCACTTCCATGTTGAATGGGAAGGACAGGATGGGACCAAAAGTCTTGGGGGCTTCTGTTTTGAGTCTGCTACATGGTCAGGTAAGGAGAGTAGCGACAGGAACCAATAATTGTCTCTCACATACATACACAAACACACACATTCAGTACCTAGTGTTAGAGACAGCAAAAGTAGTAATAATACACTGCTCCTTTTTCTGCCCCTAAAACTTTTGTCCCTGGCTGAATGGTTGGGTTCCCAGGTCCCCCTTGGCTGCTGGTGGGGGACAGAGGGAGGGTAGCATTGACCAGATTCAGGATGGGAAACTGGAGAGGTCAGGGACCTCAGTGGGATATAACGCCATAGTACCCATCCTCCAAAGCATCCATTTTCTCCATGGAAATGGATCTTTGTAGTCTGGAGATTAGCTGTAATTCTGGGAGATATCTAGGCCCTACCTGGAGTCTGTGCCAAAAAAATGTTCTTCACAGACTTGTAAATTCTTTTTCCGATATTCAATTTACTGGAAGCAATTCAAACATCATCAACACCAAAGAACCTTGGATTTGATTAATGTCACTATGAGATATGACTAGTGTGCTTGCCAAATGAATTAATATTATATAGGTATTTCAATGCTACCCAATTTTGATAAAGTTACCCACAAAACGAGACGTAATATGCATGGTTTGTTGGTGTTGATGGTGTTTGAATTGCTTCCAGTAAATTGAATATTGGAAAAAGAATTTACAAATCTGTGAAGAACTTTTTTTGGCACAATACATCAACTTCCATCCCATGATCTCTCTCTTTGGTTTGCACCTACCTGGAGTCTGGCATCCCTACTAAGTGGAGGAAGTAATATACTGCCTCCTCCTCTCCAGCATAACTGTTTCCATGCCTAAATCGGGCCAATTTCCTTCACCATCTGTGTTTGAGCTGTGTGGCAGCACTGAGCATGACAGAAGTACACACGTAACTGAGAATGGGGTATTTCCTCATATTCACATGAAAAAAAGTGTACCAGACAAAGGAGGCAAATATCTGGCCAACAGCAGCTTCTCTTAGTATTAGCAGTCATGAAATATCTACCTACGGGAAGAAAAATTGACTCTACATTTTGGAAAGAGAGCCAGAGAAGAGGAGTGCTAATTTATTTTAAGATGTGAATAAGTAACTAGGTTTTGGGGAAACAGCAGGAATTTTGGGGAAATGACATATAAATAAGTATAATATTTACACACTGATCTGTAACTGATTAACCTTGGCTAAGGCATTTTTACACAAAGCTGCAACAGGGTGCTAGTTAGAACAATCACATATGTGTGTGCCTTTCCCAGGAAACGTCTGCACTATAGGGTTGCGAGTTCTGGGTTGGGAAACACCTGGAGATTTTGGGGGTGGAACCTAAGGACGGCAGGGCTTGGGGAGGGGAGGGGTCTCAGCATGATGCCGTGCCATAGATTCCATCCTCTAAAGGAGCCATTTTATCCAGGGGAACTGGTCTTTGTTGTCTGGAGATCAATTGTAATAAAGGGAGATCTCCAGGCCCCACCTGGATGTTGGCAGTCTTACTACACTACAGACATATTGGTCTGATGGTGATTTCTGCTCCCTAAGAAAACATGAGAACTGCAGTTATGTAGAAAGATAATGGCAGAGGCTTGTAACAAAAAATCCATAGAATTCACACCAAATTACAATACCCAAGATTCAGGGAAGAGGGAGGGGAGCTAACTAGAACATAAGACGAGTCATGCTGGATCAGACCAGAGGTCCATCTAGTACAGCATCCTATCTCAGAGTGTCTAACCAGTTCCTCTGGAGGTCAGTCTTGGAGCCAGAAATATTTTGGTAGTGGAGGCACTTGGGGGGCAGACCAGAAGCAGTAGGGCAGCTTCCTTTTCCTTTCCCAGCCTCCTTGCTACAACAGGGGCTGGGGAAGGAAAAAAAGAGAGAGAAGGCATGCCTTCTCTCTCTCTCTCCCCCTCCCTCCCTCCCTTCCCAGCCCCTCCCTGTGTGGTGGTAGGGAGGCTGGGGAAGGAAAGGGAAGCAGCCCTGCCGCTTCTGGTCAGTTTCATTCCAGGCCAATCAGCTGTTAGGTGTCACAGCTAATCTGCAGGAGTGAAACTGACCAGAAGCAGCAAGACCTGGAAGAGTTGGTGAGGCTGCAAAGGGGCAGGGGTAAGGGGCATGGCAACCAGGGTGTGTGTGGGGGTCTGGCATCCTCTTGGGGTGGGGCAGGGCTCATCCATTGTGGGGCTCTGCCCTGAAATGCCCCACTGTGGCTACAGGCCTGCTGGAGGTCCAACAACAGGGCATACATTCCCTTGATGTTGCCTCCTGGCACTGGAATTCAGAGACTGACTGCCTCTGGATGTGGAGATTCCCTTTATTCACCATAGCTGATTGACCTATTCTCCATGATCTGTCTAATCCCCTTTTAAAGTCATCTGTGCCTGTGGCCTTGTAAAGAGCCACTATGAATTTGGAGAATAGATAGACCCCTCACTGTCTTTCTCCTGCCTTTCTACTTTTCTCCCTCATTTCAAAAAGCAAATGTCATACCACTGTTGTTATCTACCTTGGATCAAGCTATGATCTACTTGTAGGACCATCAATAGAGTTGAGGACCATTAATAGAGAGTCTCATTACATCTCCTCTCTCAGGCAGCTTGAATAATGGCTGATCCCTGGAGTACTCCGTTTCTGACCACACGACTTCCAAGAAAGAATTTCATGGGGATATTCCAGAATGGAACTGCTGGATTCACTTAAATTTCACATTATGTTCCTCAACCCTAACCAGTTTCTTGCTTGTTAGAGGCGTTAACTATTTTAGCATTGCCTGGACTCCTCTCACATTACTGAGATTAATTAGCTTAGTGCAATTAGTAAATGGTTCATCGTTTTTAAAAATTTCATTTTGAATTTTACGTAACTATACTTCACCTCATACTTCCTTTGACCTTGCTGTTTGTTTTTTCATGTCAGTTGCCTAAAATGTCTGCATAGTACATCTGAAGAAGTGAGCTCTTGCCCACACTTACACAAGGTATGTTTGTGGAAGTGGCCTGTATGCCACTTGTGGGAGGAACCTGTAGAGAACCAGAGGAATGGGTTTCATGATGAAAGCCTATGATGTAGTCTGCCACGTACATTAGGGACAATGACTCAGTATTTGCAGCATACAAAAGGACTTTGTTCATCAATATTTATGCACTTACATGTTCCCGTAGAGCATGCCTTGCATTTCAGTCTGTGCCAGGATCATCAGACAATCCTGAGCAAGGTGATAAGCCTAACGTGGAAAGATATAGATCCCCCATCTATCAACCAAAGGTCTGGGATTATTATTTTATGGACAAGATATCAGATTACATCTCATAGTCAGGTTCGCAATTTATTTATACCAATTGTATGGAATGCTGGTTTCCTATATTAGATAAACTAGAGTACAGCTCCATTGGTAAAGAATCTTTTATGAATCATAGCCATTGTAAATTGATGGCCTATTTTTAAAAGCAGTCCTTTCTATATCATACTGTGAATTTTCTTAGTTCATCAAATATTATGACTTACTTTGAAAGCATATAACTAATACTTGGTTTCATTCCATTTATTATTGTGTTTTCTAGTTTAACAACCTTAAATTTGATCTGTATATAGCTCTGTTACATAAAATTGTTATGTTATTAAAATGCAAAAATAAAAATATTAAACAAAAAGAATTATAACCAGCATTTTATCAAATCAGTGTAAAATAGCCCATCAAAGGTTCAAGCCAGATGCAACTCTGGGAGTCCAGTGGTTCTTTTTCAGAGACAGCAAGCACAAAGAGCCTTGATTCAGATGGGGACAAAGAGGGAGAAAGAATTTAAGCCCTTCTTCCTGACCTCAACAGCCCTTCCAACCTGCTCTGTTTGCTCTGTTGGGAAAACATACAGGTACCGATGTAGGCACTTGTAGGTTTGCATCTGGCCTTAACTAGTACAGGAATTATGTCTGTAAATGAGCATGACTTTGAAAAGCATTTAACCTTGAGATATGTGGCAAGTATAAAGCTGGACTGATATTAACATTGCATTATGGCAACATTTACTCCGTAAGTCATAGAATCATGGAACGTTAGAGTTGGAAGTCCAACCCCCTTCACTCTGCAGGAGCATAGCCAAAAGATAGCCCTACATACCTACAACATACCCAAAAGATGGTCGTCCAGCCTCCGCTTGAAAACATCCAGTACTCTTTTATTTTGTACTCTTTTATTTTGAGTTATGATAAGTTATCGTATCTTATTTTTATACCATATATGAAGTTGGATTTTGTAAAGGCTGATATCAAATGAACACATTTGTAGCTTGGGAAATTCAATGGATGGCAGATTTTGATCAAGAAACTTTCCCTAGCATATAGTAAATAATTCAATAGGAGGTGTATGTGTGTGTGTGTATGCTCCTGTGCACATATAAGTGCTTTGCTGCTGCTACAGGAGGACTATCTTATCCCTTTGATTTTAGGTTACTAGAAAGGGCAGCTCTGTGGTTTCAGTTGATGCACCAGTGGGTCAAATCTTTTTTCCCTTTTTTCTATCGCAGGAAAAAGTCAATTTAATGTAGTAATATAAATAAGGGTTGCTTCTCTTTTAAGAAACAGACACCACATAACAAAGACATTTAGGACTGTTGCCTTTTAAGCTTCCCTGTACTCATACACTGTATCAATGGTATCACTAGATTCTCATAGTCATGCTGGTGCATCAGGTCTACTTATGAAAGAAACTGTTATAAAGGAAGTATATGCACCAATAAAGCTGCCTTGCTGAGTTATTCAGTATTTATTCACTAAACCAGTTGTCAGCTTTTACTAATTTTATGTATGTTGTTGTACAAAGCACTCCACATGCGTAATCTTCATACCCCTTGCATATGTGTAAAATGCCATCAAGTTGCAGCTGACTTATGACTACCCCATAGGGTTTTCAAGACAAGAGACTAACAGAGATGGTTTGCCATTACCTTCCTCTTAATAGCTACCCTGGAATTCCCATCCAAATACTGACCAGGGCTGACTCAGCTTAGCTTCTGAGACCTGATGAGATCAGCCTGTCCTGAGCTAGACAGGTCAGGGCTCAAACCCCTTAGGTCATTGTTACCTTTGTGTGTTTGGGGATGGGGGAGATGAAGCTGACAGACAGCAGTAGGGCACTGGGGACACCTCATAGATTCATATCTGAGGCATAAGACAATGCTTTACATTTGTCACAAGAATGTATAACCATATGTAACCATCCTATATATATAATTGTCCTACATATTGGCACTTTCCAGCTCTCCCATTGGCTGTGCTGTGCACTCCATCAGCCATTGGCCAGTCAACTGCCTCTCTAGAGTACTCACATGCCATTGGCTGGGTACCAAGTCCAATCCTCTCCCCCACCCACTGCCAGCCTGGACACTCTTCCCTGACAGAATAAACTGCCAAAACAGCTGTCTCACCTGACAAAGATGCTTCTACTTCTGCTTGGCTCCTTTGCTGCAGGCTGGCTACTGAGGTGGGCCACCAGCTGTCAAAATATTCTCTTCTCCTCCTGCTGTGGGGCTTACTTTTCCCTCAGTGGCTGCTGCTAGGCAACCAAGCTTGGTTCTGTCAGTAAAAAGGCAAAGGCAGGAGGCCTTCTCCAGGTCTCCTTTGGCCTTTGCCGGGAACTCATTGGGGACAGTCCTGACTAGGGTTGCCAGCTCCAGATTGGGAAATTCCTGGAGATTTCATGGTAGAGTCTATGGAAGCCAGAGTTTGGGAAGGGGAGAGGCCTCAGATGAATAGAATGCCGTAGAGTTCACCCTCAAAAGCAGTTATTTTCTTCAGGGGGAGAGAGATCTGTTGTCTGGAGTTCAGTGATACCTGGTGATCTTCAGGCTCCACCTGGAGGTTGGCTATCCTAGGCACAGCAGTTAGCACTTCAGAGCAGGGTCTACCAGACCCAGGTTCTTGCTGTGGAAACTGAGTGGGTGATTTTGGACCAGTAACAGACTTTCAGCCTAACCTATTTCACAGGGTTGTTGTGCAGATCAAAAGGGGAAGAGGAGAATTATGTGAGCTTCTTTGGTCACCACTATGGAGAAAGACTGTACTATTCCTAGGTACAGGCTACAGGGAGGGGGAGGAGATGGGAACCTGAAGTCAGAAGGGCAGATAACAGTATGTTGATCATTGGCTGGGAAGGTAATAGGGTTGCCCCCTCTGGGTTGGGAAATTCCTGGAGATTTGAAGGGTGGAGCCTGGAGAGGGTGGGATTTGAGGAGGGGTGGGTCCTCAGACAGGTACAATACCATAGATTCCACCCTGCAAACCAGCCATTTCCTTCTGGGGAACCATTGTTGCCAATCTCCAGGGGAGGTCTAGAGATCACTCAGCATTACAACTGCTCTTCAGATGGAAGAGATCAGTTCCCCTGGAGAAAATGGTATGATCTGTGTCATTACACCTTGCTGAGGTCACCACAGCAAAATTGATGCTGGGTACCCCAGGCCAAGGCACCCACCCAGAGCCTCTTTCTAGAGCTTGTTTTTATTTCCACTATGGGCCTTATTCCTGGTATATAGATAACGCCCACATAAATATTACAGATATTTCTCATTTCATGAGAATGAAATGCACCAAGTTGGTTTCTGGTCTTTATAGTGGCATTTTAAATCAGTTGTACAGGCAGATAGCTCCACCCTGAGGCTGCATTCTGTAAATGCAGTGCTATCCTTAACAAGAATTGCCACTATATTTTCCAAAATAGCCACAGATTTGGGAGGAGGTCACAGTCAGGAGATTAATAGACTCTAGAAAGGGTTTAGAAAGCACCCACAGTGGAAAAAGCATGCACTAAGTCTTGGAAGGATGTCAAGGATTAGCATCATCAACACTGATCTGTATAGGCATGCCAGGACTTGGCATAGAAAGGCTTTTTGAGTGGTGGTCTTTGTTGTTGCTGTTACATCCACCATCCTGAGAGGGAGGGCTTGCTTCCCTGCTTACTGGAAACAATGGTTGACTTGGCTGCTGTTACAAGGGACCCATTTGACATTTTAGTGGGTGATCAGGAGGAAAAGGATAATAGCATAGAGAAACTTGAATACATGGAAGGTTAGAGTGTAGAATAACAATACTTTGAGACAATGTGCTGTGATTTCTGTAAATATTTGCTTACATTGCTATCTATATAATGGTGTTATCAAGACAGTGCAACTGTGCCTTTTAAAAAGCAAGAAGGTATGAATGCGTGTCACATAGTATACCAATGTGCTGAGAGCCAAAACAGATGTGAAGATCGTATCTCTCTGTTTGTCTTCAAGAAGTAAATAGGTTGGCATCTCCCCAGTTTAGATTGGGGTGGTGAGGGGCAGGGGGAAAGAGGGAATTTAACCCTTCAATGGCCACACGGTTTCAGGCTTTTTCCTTAAAAGTGCTAAAAGCATGTTGGGGGGCTTAATTAGCAAGGGCATGCAAAGTGGCACAGGGCCTTCAGTGGAGTGA
The DNA here is from genome assembly GCA_029375565.1 of Gekko gecko. Taxonomy (NCBI): domain Eukaryota; kingdom Metazoa; phylum Chordata; class Lepidosauria; order Squamata; family Gekkonidae; genus Gekko; species Gekko gecko. The sequence continues at coordinate 97,837,292 of JAPDNY010000002.1, read as the reverse complement.
GAAAATAGGTAATCCCTCTATCAGGCAGCAATGACTTCTCCTGCACAAGAATCTAAGATTCAACACATTGCCTCCCCTATCAACATGGAACCTTCCTCAGGAAGAGGAAAATAAAAGTGTGGCAGATTTTTAAAAAACTGTTTTTGCATCCCTTGGAAGCCCGCTCCATAAGTAGAAACCCCTAACCTACCTGGGAATGTAGCCTAGCTTTGCTGCTTTTGTCCTTTGCATGGGAACCAGTCAGTTGATTGGTAGATATAATGATAACTGAGACAATCACTTAATGGCTGTTACAGAAATAGGTCCCCATGTCAGAGCTGTCACATGCAAAGCACCCTACACCTGTAGAACCAGAACACATGCTCTGGGGTAAAAGGGGATCCTTTCAGCCAGTTGTATAGATGGGGCATGGGCTGGTACAATAAATCCCTAAGATGACAATAATAGGAGGGAAACAAATACAACCTGCAAATGTCAAAGACTTACAAAAGTTTCCTTAAGGCTGATGGGCTGGTTCAAGTCAAGGCCACAAAGTGCTGAGGTACAATTTCTTACAACCCCAGGGTAAAATTGCCATTAATCGCCTTAGCTAATCCACCAGCTAAAGATCCAGGAACTAATGTCTCTAATGCTCCCAGGTCTAAGTGCAAGAAGTCAACCCTATAAAATAGTATGTTTACAAAGTGTATTCCAGAAAACAATTATACTAGTAGCTGGAGCCGATATGGGCTAAAGTACTGGATTCGGACTGAAGCCCCCAAACCCAAGAATTCCACAAGATATAATTAAAATGGTTTATTAAAAGAATGTGCAGGAATATACAATATAGAAGCATTGGATGGTGAGGATAAAATAATAAAGCTAAATATCTAACCTAAACATATTTACAAACATTGGTTCTAAATCCAGACGTTAATTGGCAAGACTGAGTCCAACATGGCCTGCCCAGAATCAAGAAGTGTCCCCAAATTAGATGTAATCTAGACAAAGGGCAAAACTAGAATGAAACATTTTTCCTTTATGCCCAGTGACCCATATTGGCATCAAAGGTATGGCCAATGATGTAACTTGACCAATCAGGTCTGTTGCTCTCTAGATGACTTTAACCAGTCAGGTGAGTTGCCATCTTGAGAAGAAGAAGAGAAGAAGAGATTGGATTTATACCCCAACCCTTCACTACCTGAAGGAGTCTCAGAACAGTTTACAATCCCTTTCCCTTCCCCTCCCCACAACAGACACCCTGTGAGGTAGGTGGGGCTGAGAGAGCTCTCTCGAGAACTGCCCTTGAGAGAACAGCTGATTGCCAGGTCTGGACTGGACAATACCTGGAGACTTTGGGGGTGAATCTGGGAGAGGGGAGGGTTCGGGAGAGGAGGGGCCTCAGCATGGTACAATGCTATAGAGTCCACCCTTCAAAGCAGCCATTTTCTCCAGGGGAGCTGATCTCTGTCAGCTGGAGATCAGTTGTAAAAGCAGGAGATCCCCAGGCCCCAACTGGAGGCTGGCAACCCTAGAAAGAACTTATGGCTGACCCAAGGTCACACCAGCAGCTGCATGTGGAGGAGTGGGGAATCAAACCCAGTTCTCCCAGATTAGAGTCCGCACTCTTAACCACTGCACCAAACTGAGCCCATGCATTCTGCCACTGTGACGGGCCTAATTACACAAGCACCTCCCCGCACCCATGGGTCCTTGCACTAACGAGGTGAAATGCATATGCCAGTCTCCCTCTTGGATTCTGTTAGGCCTAATGATTTGTCCAGCAGCCTCCTGTCTTTCTTATCTCACTCTTGAAGCTACAGTCAGCTTGGCCTTGGGTTCCCAGAGAAAGAAACTTCCAACATTTCTGCTAGGCCCACGCCTGAACCAGTGTTTCTGAACTGACAAGAGATTACTAGGTGAACTAGTCTCTTGACAGCAAGTAACTTTATTTCCTTAACAAATGTACAGAACAGGAAGGGAAGGACAAGATAGTAGTACACCACAGTGAGACAATTATTCAATGGCAACAAAGTTGCAGTAATTTACATGTGGCAATCCATTAAAACCATTCCACTTTCAGTTATATTACTTCATGCCAAATACTTTATTAATCCAAATTATGTTCTTCCCACACGGCTAGTCTAGAGCAAACCAACCTGGAAAGACAGGTGAGGGGTTGCCCTGAATGGAAAAGAAGGTTCAATGGCATCAATTTCAGGTAGGAAAGAAGGAGTCCCTTGTCAAAGGAGGGAAAAGATTCTATGTGGAGACCAGCTAGTGATAAACAGAGCAGTCTGGGTTGGGAGATAGGAGAACCAAGAAGTGGGGAGCAGGTAGAAAGATGTAGAAGGATAAATCCAGTCAGTTGTAGCACATGTACACCCCTGAATATCTATGACCTGCACTTGCTGAGAATTCCTTGTTCATGGGGAATAACTGCAGCCTCTGATTCCCATCACAAAGATGTAAAAAGATAAATCCAGGGTGGATGGTGAAATAAGGCAAAGGAAAAAAAATACTCTGCCTGTCTCTAAGAGGAGGGTTTCCGTGGTGTAAGTAGGTTCTGGTCATGTCAGCAATGGAAGAAGTTTTAGAGTCAACCAGCTATGAAACTGGAGAGCTGGAGATGCCTTTGGCTCCTCTATCAGAGCTATTGACTGAATTTGGAGCTAAATTAGGATCCATGATGGTATTGAATCAAAAATGCACAATCTTGCTTTCTATCTGTGGATTTGAATTTTTGGTGAGTGGAGGATGATATGTACCTGGAGAAGTGGGAGTGCAAATATAATAAGGAAGAAGAGGATAATGGGCACCAGGTGAGGCAACAGGGCACAGGGGCAGGGGGATTGAATTACCTGACTGGTAGAAGGGAAGAAGAGGAAGAGCCTGGATTTATACCCCAATTAGGCTCTGTTTGACAAAGGCCAAGAGGTGGCTCAATTGTCCTCCAAAAGCTCATGATTGATTTATTAAGGAAAAGTACATTCTGAGGGCCATTGTCCTGACAACATGTACCACTGTTTATGGCCATTGATGTGAGGAGTTCTGGAGGGTCAGACAAAGGGGCCTAGATTAATGTACTCAGGCCACCAGAATACTTCTTTTTGAGAGCTCTTGGGTGAATTCCTGCCTAAATTGTGTTGTGAGACCCAGCTTTTAATAGTAAAAAGGATTTCCCCCCACACTTCTGGCAGCCAAAGGATCTTGGGGTACGGATGACACAGGTCTAGGGTGGGGTGGGCATTGAACACCCTGAGGATCAACAGACCCTTCAAACAAATCTTTTTACTGACCACTTTGACTTCACATTAAAAATCTGTAATTTCTGTTTGTTTTCTCTGTCCCTTCCTCCACTGCAGATGAAATGAGCAGGCTTCTCCTTCTGCTTGCAGCACACACACACAGAAGAAACCGCAACACTGTTGCCTTCCCTCGTTGCTTTACTGTAATGAAGATTCTGACCAGCTGCCCTATTGCCGCTCTCCCAGGATGCCTATGGCAGTGGGAATCAAAGAAAGAACAAGTAACCAAGAGCAAAAGAGGCTCTGATTGCATTGCTGCCTGGGAAGAGCCTCTTCCTTCTAGACTGCAGAATGGAAATCTTGAGTCATGGAAGAATTCCAGACAGTTGGAGGCCATATCTATATATAAGCCAGACTTACTAGCCAGAGGCTGCTACCAGGAATATTATTTGGCACCTGCCCACTATTAACAGTAAATAGCTTCGACTTTATGCTGGGAATCCATTGAACATAAATACAAGGGTGTACAGTTCTTGTGAGCAAGTTTTTCGGTTGAGAACTGGTTCTTTCCTTTAATTAAACAAGCATTGCACCAAAATCAAATCCACCACACTTTATTGGTTCTGCGCATCAATATGAAGAGCACAACTCGAACTGGGGTGCAGCTCTGCAACACAAATAAGCATGCAACAAAATTGGTCATTATGGTACCAGTCCGCACCCAGGGGCTTACCACCCAACTTGAATCACAACATGTCTACTGGGTGGGAGGGTAGACACCCCCCACCACAAACACAGTATAAAAAGAAGCTTATTTTGCAATGCAAGCTTTCTTGCTAATTATTAAAACAATTAAGTTGATGATGCTGTAATAAGACTGGTGCATGTGAAAGCAAAACAAAGGGTTAAGTACTACATGAAGAATATTTTCTGCTCAGCTTTTGGACTTGGCAGTCAGCCAAAGACGCTCTTTGCGGGCCCTTCTTTAGGCTTATCAAAGACTGTTTCGCCTCCTGTGCGATCTCGGCTGAATACAGATGGAGCTGCCATGCCAGCTTGCTCTGGAAAAAGAACAGGAGCTAATTAGCACTTCAGTTTGGATGATTTACATGCAACAGCAGCTGTGGAAAAACATGACAAATGCACCATCCTCTTTAAATGTATGGAATACATACACTGAAAAGACTGTTCATCCTATGACTGGTCTATATGGCCCTGCTGGGTATCAGAGCATTCAAGAAGGTGCACTTTTGAAAATACAATATATTAGCTAAAGACATATATCATCACAGGAGAATTTAGGATGGCTTCTATAATTGGACAGACTTGTGTGGTTTCCCTGTTGCTGCTTTAGAGGCTAATCTTTCCAATAAAAACAACCTTATTTGCTTTTTAAAATGGGGGAGAGGGAGATATATGTGCTCCGACACATGTCCTTCAAAGAAAAATAAAAGAGTCTCCTGAAATAGCCCCCCCCCCCCAAGCTTTGGACTGCATTGGCTGTTGGAACTAAATGACAGCCACACAGAAAGGTTTCAGTGAGAGTGGTGTCTCATTAACAGAGTAACTTGCAAGCCAACCTCTAGTTGTTTTAGGTTAGTGGTTTCCAAGATATCCCATGCCAGTGTAGTTCAATTAGCAACCTGAAAAGCCTAGCCCAAGCTTGTTAGAACTTCGAAACTAAGCAGGATTGGTCCTAGTTAATACTTGGATGGGAGACTACCAAGGAAGCCTAGGCTTGCTAAGCAGAAGAAAACAATGGCAAACCACTTCTGCTCATCTCTTGCCTTGAAAATCCCATGAGGGGCTGCCATAATAGCACTTAATTATTCTTGTAGTTGAAACAAGAGAAAGAAAAAAGCTGCTTAAATTACTTAATATCCCAATAACTTGAACATTTGCTGGACTATTTTGTACACTGAAGGGTATAAGTAGCTCTCAAGGCAGCGTTTGCTTTCTATTCCAGTAGTTTATTGACCCAAAACATTTACAGAACTCAAGAAACATTATTCTGCTTAAGTTTTTTTAAAAAACAATGACCACAATATAAGCTTTTGGCAATAATGCCTTCATCTAGGAAGGCTCAGACATGGAAAAATAAGAGGTTGATTTGTTTAATTTTATAATCCCTTAACCTCAAATCAGACAAAGCATCTAAATTACCAGAAAAGCTTGAGGTGATACTAACTTACCTTAAGGACTGCTTTTCCCATACAGAGTACGAACCTTCCTAAATGCTAAGAATGGGTTCAAGGCCCTCTTTACTGTCTTTCCATTTACTGAGGTGAGGCAGGTGGGCATAGGGTTGCCAGACCCCCTCCCAGTGGAGGCAAGGGTTGTTCACCACTGTGTCCCTGAGCTGCTGATCAGTGGCTGGCAGGGGGACTTACCAGGAGAAAGAGGAAGGCCCATGCCTCATCGCTGGTGTCACACAGGAAGTGACATCATTATCCTAGTGGCCTCCAGGCAATGTTCTCATATTTGGGTTAAAAACTCTATGGTAGAAGTCAGTTTTACCATAGAGTTTTTGTCCAAATACCAGAGCATCACCTGGGTGTCACAGCATGATGATGTAACTTCTTGTGCAATTCTGGTGATGAGGCCTGGGTCTTTCTCTTTCTCCTGGTAAGTCCCCCCCACCCCCCGCTGGTTACCAGGAGGGACCTGGCAACCCTAAGTAGACATGAAAAACAGGGTTCTGTCCCTCCAAATGCTATATTCCTTGTTATATTTTAGGATATAGATGAAAACATTTCTATTCGCCTGCATATTTAGTGATGGGATGGGGAGTGGGGGAAATTGTGACTGACATTGCTTTTTCATTTCGATGCACATTTTTAGTCTTAAAAATTGATTTTTAAAAAATTTACAACCACTGTTTACTGCCTATTAGTGCTGCTGTTATTGATAGGGATGGTGTTGTTATACAATTTTATTTTCATACATTACCTATGAGGTAGTTATGAGGCAACATAAAATTGAAAAAAACCCTTACAATTTATTACAGCAGTTAGTCTTGTAAGCAATGCTCCCTCTAAGCTGTGGAGTCTTGTGAGCAAAAATTCTGTGAGTTACTGGCATTAAAGTTGTGAGTGAGCAATTTGGCTACTGCATAAATTAGTTTGTCTGGAGGCATCCTTCCTGAGCTAAGACAAAAATGTGTGAGCTGGAGGCTAAAAACTGTGAGCTACCTCACACTATCTCAGCTTAGAGGGAACACTGCTTATAAGTAGGGCTGTACCTTCAGGCCTTTGGAAACATGTACTGCTCATGTGTATTTAGCCTTAAATGCCAAATTATTTTAGGGTTATAGGAATCAATTTTCATTGGTTTCACTAAAAATGTAAGTTTGAGAATACCTTGTCAACAAGACACTGATAATGCACTTACCACACTGCTTCATGACCTGGTAAGTTTTGGATTTGATTTCCTGGTTGCTAGAGAGCTTTCCCTTAGCCCCTTTAAGGTCTTCTTCCTTCACAGGAGGGCGCTTCTTTTTGACAGGAGCTGGCTAGAAAGAAACATTTTTGTACTATGAGAAATAATAGCAGTATAACTCAACTAATTAACATCTGTAAAAAGCTGGATGTACTAAGATACCATTACTATTACCTATAGTGAATGAGAAATGCCAGCTCCTTGTTGAGGCCTAGCATGGAGACAGTACTGAACTGCTTGATGAATATTTATTTGGTAATTTCCTGTTGGATTCTAAATTGCTGAATTAGCAATGCTCCAATATTAGCTATTACTAAAACTAGTGATCTATGCTATGCTGCTGATGCAGTATGTCTTTCTCACACCAGATTGGGTCCCTCTCAGGCACTCTGAGAAGTTACGAGAATGAGTTTCACCATCAGCAATTCTTGAGGGCTATTACGAGAAAATCCCTTTGATCCTTTTTGTCCTTATATTGCAAGGGATAGAGATAGTATAATAGCCATGTGGAATAACTACCATAAAGGAGATAGAGAAGAAAGTTGTACTGCTCTTTGTCCTGACCTGGATGGCCCAACTTCACCTGATCTTGTCAGATTTTGGCTGCTAAACAGGGTCAGCCCCGGACCTGGTTAGTATTTTGATGAGAGGCCACCAAGGAAATCCAGGGTTGCTATGCAGAGGCAGGCAATGCAAACCACATTTCTTTGTCTACTGCCTTGAAGACTCTACAGGGTTACCTTAAATTGGTTGCAACCTGATGGTGCTTTCCACCACCACCACCACCAGTCTGTTCAGCAGAAGTTTTAGTTACTAGAGTTTTTTGCTGATTACAATCTATAGATTACTGCAGTAGTTGTAATTTTTAGAAATAGTCATTGAGTCCAGATCTTGGATGACAAAGGCTATTTGGTTACATACAGCTTTTACACATGCTTAGTCGATTGATTTAATGACTAATTTAACCAGAGCCAGTGTGGTATAGTAGTTAGAGTTAGCAGGCCAGGATCTCTCACCCCACTTTGTCATGGAAACTTTCACACATATTTTTTTACAATATAGTGAAATACAGTGAAGTTCATAGGCTGATCATTTTCCCCTGTGCTGTGATTATGAATTGGATGACATTAGAGACAAGCTGATTCTCCCCAGCTCTGTGTCATTTGGGATTAATTCTCCCTTTTCTCTTAGGATTTGTCTCCTAACTTCCAACACATTTTGCAGAAGCTGAGCAGAATCCAAGAAATAAAGAGGAAACAGGGCTCACTGTTTCCATGGTATCTGCAGACATGACAGCACTTGGGAATTTACCCCTGGAAAAGTCTCATAGGCACACACTTTGGGGACCGGGTGAAAAGTGCCTTTGTGTGCTGATATAGTAAAATGACTTTAAAATACCTTTTGGCATATAAAGGGATAGTTTTGAAGGGATTTATTTCCCCCCACCTCCATCCACCTATTTTATGTTAATCTTACTTTGTCTATGAACTAGCAACTGGGAGTGGACCTCACACATTGAGTGGATTTAGTACTCTCTTGATTGACACAATATTCAAACTGGCCTCTCTTTGTAACATTTCTCCAAAGGATGACCTTAGCAGGTGCCCCATGCCCCATGTCAAGGGCTCCTGAAGAAGGCCTTAACTGCCCAGCTGCTTCAGCGCCACTGGTCTCAGCCTCTCTAGAACTGTGGTGGGTGGCAGGGGCTTCAGGGCAGTCACGGCTGGACTGGGAAACAGCAGTGGCTTTGGAAGCAGCTCTGCTCCCCTGGCCCACCCATGGCTCTGTGCCCTCAATGGAAGGAGAGAAAGCAAGCAGGCCCCAATAGGGTTGAGGGGGCACTTACTATGCTGGTGGCAAATGTCCAGCCTGCCCATCTCACTCACCCACTATTGGCAGGGTGTGCCCCACCTGCTTGCCTGCGCATTATGCCTGCAGTGGGTATCACACTGCAACAGTGAGGACCCCACTCACTGCACCGCTAGTAAGCATCCTACCTGCTTGCTCACTGTGATGATGGTGAGCATCTTGTCATGCCAATGAGTGCTCCACTTGCTCACTGCACTGGTAGCAAATACCCTTTGGGGGTTTGTGCTGTCCACTGACAGACATGGCTCACGGCTGCCTCACACAGGGGCTCATTTGCTCCTCACTTGGGACCTGGGTGGCCCTGGTGTGTGTGAGTGTATGTGTGTGTGGCAGCAGTGAGTTTGGGACCCCATCCTGGACTTTTATACAGAACCCCAGATTCACTGACCACCTTCAAGTATAAATACCTCTGTCTAATGCTTCATGTATTTGGTGAATTGAGTTTTGACTCAGGAAAACTTATGCTGGAATAAATTGTTAGTTTTTAACATTCCACTGGACTGTTTTATTCATCCAAAGGAGGTCCCTTAGTAGGCTATTTTTTATTTCACCCCTTTTATATATGTAGGGAATAATTATTGCATTTTTCCAGATATGTGAATTATTGATAAATGTATGTAAGGATGCCAATAGTCCTCCACTTTTTTATTAATCATTTCAGGGGAAAAAATCATCAGGGCCAGGGGCCTTCCCTGATTTTAGTTAAACTGGAAGCTCTTCTACTTTCACCATACTAACTGGAAGCCTCCTGAGCATCCTTCAATATTGATAAAAGAATCATTGGCAACACCGTAAAACACCTTGTGTATAATTAAACCAATTATGTCTATGTCTTAAAGAGACTTACTATTCAATAATAAACATATTACAAGATCATACCAAAGGCATTATTTTATGTTATTTAACATTAACATGATTCAATACTCTCACAAAGCAGGCTGAATACAAATGAATTCCAATAAAGACCACAAGCCAATCCAGTGCCAACAGTCTCTATGAACTCAATAAATGATGATGTACAACAGTCTCTTTAGACTCAATAACTGTTGAAACAGCACCAGTCTCTAAGGATCCAAAAAGTGTTGATGAAATGACAACATGCATCCCAGGCTGTATACATGTTTCTGGATCTTCTTCACAGTCGCAATTATCTCACAGGTGGTGGTCAGACGGCAGGCTTAATGTGATCTGTGAACACTACTAATTAGTCCGTTTCTCCCTGAGACAGAGTTTGTTCGATCACACATTCCATCCTGATTCCAGCCACAACACACAATCACCCCACGTTGGATCGTTCAGATGCCCTCGCCCCCTTTTTTTATGCCATGACACTGGTGTGCACATATGTGTATATCTGCATCCTCACACCCTCAGCTGTTTGTGCATGTGCACAACAACAATTGTGGGTAACTGCTCAGTGGAGACAAGTCACTGATCCCTCCACACCCTCCACAGACTGTGATTGGTTCATCTCCTGGCATGTCAGTCCATATCAGCAAAACTGTTGGGATATGTATGAGGAAGAAACAAGTCCTGGGGATGAGCTGTAGGGCAATACCGGCTGGCACAATGAAACGGACTATTTTACCTTAGAATTCACCTTGGCACTTGGAACGGAGGGGGCTTTTTAAAATGATTTTGCAAACAAGTAGGTAAACAAGGCGGAATTGTGTTATACCAACCGGTATAACCGAGTGCTAACATGGCACTTCTCATCCATCAGTCATATATGCATATATGCGCACCTTGCTAAACCTAAGAAAAATGGCCAAAGCTGGAGACAATCATCCCCAACCGCACTGCATGATTGTGCGACAGAGTGATCAGACATCCAGAGGGGTGCACTGAATCCATAGAAAACTGTTTGAACTGAACTTAACCAGGTGCCTATTTAATCCATTTCAAACACAGATGCCCACAGGATGCCAACTCTTCAATAACGGGGGGCAGATGTTGACATCTGAACATGCATTTTTAATCCATCAGGTATTAGTCAAAAGCCGGATCAAAATGCACGTCCACACCCACAGTCTTCCAATCAGAACCAATACTCAAATTACTAGCAGCAACATGCCATCGATAGTTTACTAAGGAGGAAAGTTGTACAAAGGGACTTAGTGTTGGGCAGAAAACAATTGGTTTAGCATGATATTGGGCCAGTGTAAGAACCCTGCTAGATCAGAGCTGTGGTCCATCTAGTTCAGCACCCTGTCTCACACAGTAGTCAACCAGTTCCTCTGGAGGTCCAGCAACAGGGCATAGAGGCTGAGGCCTTCACTTGATGTTGCCTCCTGGCACTGGGATTCAGAAGTTTACTGCCTTTGAATGTGGAGGTTCCCTTTAGTCACCATGGGTAGTAGCCATGCCATATGGAGACTTTTTTAAAAGCACTCCACATGGCAACCTCCACTTGTATTCAGCCTGATTTTCAATGTGAGAGTACTGAATCATGTTAATTCTATAATTCTAACACTGGAACATTAAAAATTTCTTTAGTATGATCTTGTAATCTGTTTATTATTGAATAGTAAGTCTCTTTAAAACATAGACATAATTGGTTTAATTATACACAGTGTTTTACAGTTTTGTCAATCTCATACACTGTGGTTTTCCCTTGTTTTGGCTGATAAAATAATCACAGCATCAACATTTAACCTTTTTGTGTTGAAAAAGTATTGATTTGGCAGGAATAGGAGATTATTCTTCCTTTAACAGTATTACATTGCATGCTCTTTCTTCTCTACATTGCATGCTCTTGTGAGAATACCTATTGGTGTGTTGCATTAATTCATGAAACAGCATTCTGAAGAACTTGACAGCATCTCCTCTAACTTGTTAAGCAAAGTGATAGTAGCATGAAAATGTACAAAAATCAAAAGTCTATTTTCGAAGTGCAATACGGTTTGGCCAAAGAAGATGGTTATGGGGAGGTGTGTGCTGAAATATAACTTGTGCTTTGTGTTGCAGAAACAGAAACAGGACATAATTCCTTGTGTTATGTGTTGCACAGGACAGTATATGGTCAAGTCAACAGTGCAAGGGTTACTTGCAATGGCTTTCTTGCATTCATTTGTGCAAGAATTCTTGCATGAGCAGAAATGTTCCACAGGATTCAGCCCAACAGAAATATTTTAAAAACTAATCATTAGCAGATTGTTCTTTCCATCCAGCTATACTCCAAGGTAACATCTTGTATGCAGAAAAAGATTGCTGCTGCGGTAGTCAGATTCTACTATTTCCATGAAATCTGCCTCTATTCCATAGTAGGCACCTCCATTTACAATTGCTGCTATACACACACAATTGCCCAGGCATCCCTTTAGAGGGAGATTCCATTTCATAGAGATTCATGTATCTAGGAACTATTCAGTCCTCTGATATTAACTGTTTTTGTGTTGGCTCTGTGTTTATATCTTCAGATACCAAGGCAACTAATGTCTTTAAGACCATTAGTTTTGTCCTTAACTAAGCCACCTGATAAAACTAATTTTTAATAAAGTTCTTCATAACATCCTTAGAAAGAGATATAATATTTCATTAACAGTAATTGATAATGGCATTTTGTTCCATTTATGAAGGAGCAGAGTAAGAGGACAAGTCTTCTTCCTCAGATTTCAATGAATTATTGAAGTTGTCAGCTTTAGTGATTGCTTCACATTAATATCCTTAGTACATTTAAAGCAACACGTGGATTCTAACAATAGATTAATTTTATCTTGTGAAGAGCCAGCAGCTTTTAGCTACATGCTTTGGTTCCTAGGTTTTTGGAACATGTACTCAAAATACTTTTCTTGAGAACTGTCAGGAGTTCTTTCAATGTATTGGGGACTTCAGGATTCACCAACTTGGATGGCGGGCACACTCCATTGGAGCTCTGATAGGGGCGGCCCATGATGTGGCAAATGGGAGGGGTGCTGGACGATTCCAGACCCCCCTGGGGCCCTTGGAAGGGGCTCCCAGCCTGGGGCATGAGAGGTGCCTCCCCCAAGGCTGTGGCCAAGGGATCGAGGCTCCTCTTTGCCCTGACAGGTCTCGCTGCCACGGCGCCACCATGGCATTAAGAGGTGCACACCAGACAAGCGAACAAGTGATCTAGCAATTATACAAAGCTCCCCCTACCTTTGCAGCCAGCATGAAGTCAAGCATGAGTGTTAATTCTCATTAACTGGTTATGCTGTCAGGCGGCCATCTGAAGCCCCGATCTGCGATGACAGAGGGGGAAGGAGTACACTACCCCCCCACCAATTTGAAGTGAACTGTTCTATTGATATATGGGGCTAGGAGTAATGGTGACTTTGGATTTAATCAAATGAAGTGCAGATTTAAGTAAACTGACTCTGTAAGCAAACTTTTGCAGACTTTAAAAAACTTTTCCTAAATTGTAAACAATGACTAGTCAGCAGAAAAGATGGCGACAAGAACGAAGCACTCTCCTGGAACTGCCAGGTCAGCACCTCCGGCTGCTAAACTGGAAGCAAATACTGACTTTCCCAACATATTGGCTACAGCATTGCGCCCTCTGCTTGGTCAGATGACCAATCTCAATAACAACTTTGAAGCACTGCAAAAACAATTGAAAGAGACAAATATAAAAACAGAGGAGACAGCAAAATCCATGAAAAAGGTTGAAGCCAAGACAAAAGCAATTAATCAAAGATTGGAGGTTGTGGAGAAAGAGAGAACCTCTGACAAAGATCAGCTTCTAAGACTCTAAATGGATAAATCAGCTTATGTTCTGAGATTTCAAGGTGTTCCTGAACAAAAGGGTGAGAATCTGAACGAAATCTTAAGTGAAGCATTGGCTCCAATGACAGGTTTAACAGTTGATTTACTCCAGAGCGATATGGATATGATCTATCAGACATATCTGGAATTTATCAAGAAAAAAAACCTGCCTGGGGAGATATTGGTGAGATTCTCAGAGAGATCTACAAGAGATGTGGTGCTCAAGGCCACAAATGGGACAACCCTAAAAATCAAAGATGAAGAATTCAGAGTCAAAGGACATACCATTTGAGATAAGAAAGAAAGAGAGAGGGAAAGACTTCCGGATTATGGTGCAGCAGGGCGGTGGGTGCTTGGACTTGCTCCTAAGCAACACTGACTCTCCATAGCTTTAAACAGAATCCTAGGGATTCCTGGGTTCCACCAGTCGTGGTGGTGTGAGGTCTGGAGCAGGGGATGCGATCCGAACCCCCGGTGAGTGGCATTGAATGGGGGATGCAGGACTGTCCCAAAGCAAAAGTATGGAGCAGAGCAGTCATGGTCCACCATGACTGCATTAGCTGGGTTCACCTGACCAAGCGAGTTCAGCGCCTCACCTTCAACTCCAGTGAAGACATCGTGAGTACATTTAAGATGCAACATAAAAGAACTTATAGGCTGTATGAACAAACCCTCTTTGAAGGCAAAGAAAAGAGGAGTGATAAATTCCCCCCTCCTCCTTAAGTAAACGGCTTGTAAAAGTTCTGGGCACAAAACTCTTTAAAGTCATGCAACTGGGAAAAAGGGGGAATTATAAGTATTGCTATCTGGGCATTCTAGTATAATCTATGGGAGTATAAACTGAACAAACTTGTGAGCTCTACTATAAAGAGAAGAAAATACAGAGGCATTTAAAAAGTAGAGCTTTTGCATAAGTTAAGACAATTTCCTGCCACAGTATGGTTGCTTCAAAAGCCTGATGAGTCTATAAAGCACCAGATAATAACAGCCATTCAACTTTGCCAAAGATTCCTGGCTGTTAATATGAGGAATACAGTAACTTTCTAGTGATGTGGTTAGGTGCCTGAACACATGGTAGGAAAATATTCCTTTTTGTTGGGGACTCCAGACAGTGTTTAAAAAATGTATACCCAAGTAGAAAACGAGCTAAAGGTGGAGAAAATAGATAACTATGATGAGGAAGGCTTGACCCAGTTTACATGGGAGGACCTTAAATTCATGTTTGTTGCTACAATTAAATCAACAATTAAAGTGACCTACGTGGAATTATATAGTGAAAGCCAAACATCTCTAAAGAAACCTACAACCAACACTGACAAATTGACTCTTCAAACTCTGAGAGATAGAGAACAAACCTACAAACAAAAGGATATTTTGTTAAGACAGAGCCAGAAGTCCCATAAAAAGGTATCTACAGTAAGAAAAGGAACCAGACTTGTTAGGGAAGTAAGGTATTTAAAATTAAAGAAAAGATACAGAGATAAGAAACCACCCAAGACAACTACAGTTTCTTCACAAAATGAATGAAGAAAGAAAATAGGCAAATAAGCACCAATCCAGGCTTTACATTGCTAACTTTAAATCAATTTTATCTGGTGTATAAAGGGAAAAGACACAAAGATAGGATCCAATTGAAGAGAAGATACTTGACAAAAAAGAAAAAACCTATGATTTATTTATAAAAGTATAACCTCTGTATCTATATGAGAAGCTTCCCAAAGGGGAAATGAACAGAACGGCTTTGTTTACATTAAAATGTAATTAAATAGAAAGATTTCTATGGTTAAGAATTTAAACTGAGGTAGTGGGTTGTGATAGGAGTCTGAGTAAAATTGGAAAGACAGTTGATTAGGAAATCGAAACTTTAAAGAAAGATTCTTATGGCTAATTTTATTTATACAATAAATTATTACTTTATGGTCAAAAATAATAATAAAATATATATAGATTTATATGTTTTGTTGGGAATGCTAACCTGTAATATTAGAGAGCAATGAAATAGAAGGGTCTGTAGTATTAAGAAATTAATGAGGTGATGGGTTAGGATGTGGACTAAAATATAGATCAATGGTTGAAACTAAATTACATAGAAGGATCTCAATGTTTGTGTTTATTAGTAATAAAATGGCAAGTCAGAACGAAAATAGTTATGTAAGTGTGTCTACTAGGGGAAATTAAAAAGGAAATGTCTCTGGTAAAGGTTGAAATATATGAAAGTGTGGAAACTTTATGGTAAGAACTTTTGATTTTGTTTTATTGAAGGAAAAGAATGGTTCTACGTTCAGATATTTGTTAAAGGAGATTTCTTATGTAATGTTTGGCATTGTTGTTGCAACTGATATTAGTGTTAGTTAAACTTCCTATAAGCTATGTAGGAGAGATTTAAACAGACGGTAACATAAGGTACCAATCTCTCTTTCTTTTCTGTTTTGTTTTGTTTGTTACTTATATTTGAAAATTAATAAAAACGTATTAAAAAGAAAGAAGTGGAAACAATATAAAAACTTAACTACTTTTTTTGCAGAACAACTCCACACCCTATGGATGGATAATACCTGAGGGACTTGTCTTCAAATAAAGATAAAAAAGAAAAGATTGATTCTGTGTTAAAAGCAAAGCAGTTTTTAGAACAGGAACAAAGCCCAGCAACAAAGATAAAAGAACAGCAGAGAAACGAGAAGAGGAAGAAAAAGGCAGCACATATGGGTCAGGAAGTTCAGAGAATGAAGCGAGCAGTACCCCAGAAGAGGACACCAAATCAGAAAAAGGGGTAGCAGCCCCTAAACTCCTGAAAGTCCAATGGAACTTTGATAAAAAGAAGCATAGAGGAAAGGAAAAGAAATAATATAGCTTTGTAATTTTGAAACTTTAACATTTTAAGTGGTACTTACTTGATTTAATTATGCAAATTCCAGTCTGTAATAGAAGCTTCAAGAAATAGCTTTACTCTATTAATCTTATTTTTAAGTATTGAGAGTCAGGAGATGATGAGCCATAACAAGGCTTTTATTCGAAATGTCACTCAGCTCTGGACAGCTCTGCTAAAAGTGCCACAAACTTATACAATTTCAGCAGTGAACTATATACAATGTAACTATATACACAAGGTCTGATTGGACCTAAGGATAGCTCCATGATTGGATACCTTGGGTGGCTTCAGGACCAATGGATGGTCTTTATTGTACAGCCAATCAGAACGAGGGGATTAGGATACCAGAGTCAAACCAACACAACACTTATTATACAAGGAACTTTGTTTAAGCTAATGGTCAAATATATTGTATAATTTTGTCTAGCTTATGTTTTAGTCTAGCGTTGTAGTGTTTTAGTGTTTGTAGGACGAAAAGCAAAAAAAGGAGTTCTTTCAATGTATTAATTCAATGCTTCTGAAGCAATTAGTCTATATTTATATAATTCTTGTTGATTCCTAAAACTAAACATCTGTATCCTTGGACTTTTAAAAGTTAATGTACAACTCAGAAATAGAATTCCAACTTGAGAATGTGTCAATTTCAATTACAGCAGTTTTGTTCAGTGGTAGCCTTAGAGCTGTTCAGTGATATATATAGTCAGTCTACTTCCTTTCCTTTTGAAGTTAGATATGTTGCGATAACTGTGGTAACTTCAGTGTGTGGATTGCTATCAGACTATCTCCACCTTGCTTGCAGGATTCCCCACTGAGTACACACAGGTTTAAGATACAATGGTGCAACAGGGACAGCCAGGAAAACTGTAGTGACGGAGACTATAAGGTTTTGTGCATGTACATATTTGGAAGTATTCATCCATTCTGTGTTACAGATCACCCACTGCTCTGAGATTTTCTTCATGGTTCATACAAAGTGATTTGTCCAGTATAAGCTTGGCAGTATAAGCTTGACATTCTACTCTTGCTAAGGTAAGAATAAGGCTGTTGTATTCATCCTGGTATATGCAGCAGTTAGCATGAACAGAAGCTTACATATACAAGCCACCTTCACAAAAATTCTGAAGCTTTTAGGTTCTTATTTGATTTACAAGCTCAGGAGGTTAGCAGTAATGGAGATTTCTGCATGTTCTCAATGGTTCATGAAGAATGCATGGGAATAATTTGCTGCCAGTTTACTGTGAGAACAAAAGTAGCTCAGCTCTCTAGGGAATAAAACAAGATACCAAGCCAAAGAACACAGAAATACAAAAAGTACACAGCTTATTAACTGGTTAGTACCAATGAGTAGCCATTCTGTTAACATATTTTGTAGCCATGGAGAAAGAAAATTGTACAAAGGGACTTAGCGTTGGGCAGAATACAGTTGGTATAGCATGATATTGGACAAGTGTAAGAACCTGCTGGATCAGAGCAGTGGTCCATCTAGTTCAGCATCCTGTCTCACACAGTAGCCAACCAGTTCCTCTGGAGGTCCAGCAGCAGAGCACAGAGACTGAGGCCTTCACTTGATGTTGCTTCCTGGCACTGGGATTCAGAAGTTTACTGCCTTTGAATGTGGAGGTTTTAGCCACATTCTTGTCGCTTGAAGCCATGCCACATGGAGACTTCTTTAAAAGCATTCCAGGTGGCAACCTCCACTTGGATACTTCTTGGGGGGGGGGGAGTAGTGCTTTACATGGCTGGGGTCTTTTTCTCCAGTTTCTTCAGCCATTATCTGGAAGTCTGTGCTGGGAATATTCCTGAGTGGCAAGCTATTCTACAGGAATGGCTTACCGTGTTATAATAGCCACCATATGGAACAATTTAAGGCAGCCTTCACAGGGCAGTTCAACTTGCAGATTTAGGCATTCTGCCAAAACACCAAATCACCTAGCAAAGTAGCTAAACATTTCGGCAGTTGACAGAACAGCAGGTCTGCTGTGTTCAGGACCACAGCATGATTCCTGCCAGGAAGAAGCATTATCTCTAATGTTACTGAAGTGACCAATTTAGTTACGGGCAACCTTTAAGGCAGAATCCATTCCTATGCTTGCAAGTCAGAACAATCCATTCTATAATTTATCTGAGACTGTCACAGGAAGAGAGTGTTTGTTTATAAGAGTGCCTTCAGCTATGCTTCACTATGAAGAGAAAGTAAACAGAACCAAATTTCTCTACACAGTTTCTCCCAGGGACTTCTGAATACTTTCCCTTTCATCCTATTTACAGCATAACCCTTTCCATTTTGAAATCTGTTTTTGTACTTAGACCCCTATAAAGAAAAGATTCTGCATTCATGCAGCTTTAGAATATTATGAGAAGTTTGTCTCAATATTAAAATTTGATTTTAGAGACAGAGACAGAAATTGCTGTTTAGCAGTCAAGGCTTTCACTCAGTATTTTGCATAGACTACACCTCTGAAAACAATAAGCACAAACAACTGGACATAATATACCTTAATAACATTCCTATCAACCTTCAGGTAGAGGTGAGCTGATCCTGTATGCACCTAACCATAAAATTAGTCTGTCAAAAACATGACCGAGATTAGAACAACCATACCATAGGCTTTAATTATGTTCACTAATACTGAGCTCAAAGCCTGGATTGTAGGAAAGGGTGAAGGCAAGAAAGCTATGCTAACATTTTTTGTTACACTCTCCCCAAAATACTCTTGTTTAGAATAATTGCCTAGTTAGTCTTTCACAGAAGAATGCATGGCTGAACTAAGCCTAATTAATCAAAATAAATCTCATAGCACAAAAAATCTGAAATAAAAAGTAGTTGGTGAGATATGTATTCATTAAGCAGCAAGAATTATAAACACACCAAAGTTGCAGATAGAATAAAAATACTACCAGCCATTATAATGCAACATCCAAGAGGACAACATACCTGTGACATGGCTGCAGCACTCACACAGAGCTAGTAGTCCCCTTGATTAATATCCAAACTCTGAGGTAGCTTGCTGAGTCTTATATAGATTCATGTGAGGTCATTATAACAGGTCATCTTCCCAATCCAGTTCCTGAAGTGTATTGGGTTGACACAGCCTTGTTGTTGAGAGGTTTATTCTTAGCAGTGACAGAAGTCTGTAGCATTTACTAAGCTGGATAACTGGAGCTAGAAGAACCACACAAGTGACAAGAGAAGACAGCTGGCCAGTAGAACTATGTAGAAGTCTTGTCCTCTCTGCTTGAACAAGTACTTGTTCCAAGGGAACCCTCAGAGGCTCTATTTATAGCTTTACAGAGCAAATGCTTTGTTGCAGATGCTTCATTTAGGTTACATTCATACATTTGCAGATGGTCATTCCCATTGAAATGAATCAGGCAGAACTAGATACCAAGAGATAAACAGGTTTCTCAACACCTGCATAATACTCATGTAGGGGTGGGGGCACACATGGGAGAATCAGTGGGCAGGAGAGGGTTTCAGATGCTCCGTTTGAGCCGCTTTCAGCACGCCTCAGAAACGGCTTTTATGTGCGCGTTCACACGCCCAACATCTGCGCACGGTCCCCAGCCGTCGCTTTCTGGAGCAAACCCCCTTTAAACAAGTATTTTGACACCACTTACCAAGTGGTGTTTTCCTGATTCTCCGTTTCAAGCTGCACTTTCCTGACGTCTGATCGCTCCATCGAGCCACTTCCAGGTGCTTCAACCCCCCTCCCCTCTGGGAAGCTGCCTCCGGCTTCCGCTTTTAGTCCGCCATTTTTTTTTTTTGCCTTAGCAGTATGCGCTTGAGCAGAGCTCCGCACCTAAGTTAAGAAAAGCTTAAATGGTGCCTAGTTTAGGCATTTAGACAAGTCTGGGATCTCGGGGAGGCCAGTTTCGGGGTGAAAATCTAAACAGAAGTCTTCATTTAAGCTGTAAAGGGACAGGTTGAAATCGCTGTTCTGCGCACACGCCAAACTTTTAGTTCGGGAGAGGGCTGCCTGTGTGCATGCCCAAATGAGAGGGGGGAAAAAACCACCTGCACGAGGATGGCGGGGATCCCGGAACGAAGAGGTTAGTGTGATTGCGATTCTCCAGGTTAAAAAAAAAACGCATCGGGACGAAGCAGTTTAAACCACTCCAGCACGCTGTCTGAACGCACCCCATCTGAATCTTCCCTGCAGATCCCCTCTGGGGACACTTTCTGCAGCTGGGCTCCAAAACTGGAAGTATGCCTGTCTGAGGTAAATACAGCCAGGGCATTGGCTGTCTGCAGAACAGAATTAGTTGGTATAGGAGGGTAAACAGTTCTTTTTTCTGATTGTCTCCTGTTTTTAACAACTGTGAGTCTGGTAACATGATTTTACCATGATGCCATCTAGGGTGGCTTTCGTTTCCAAATTAAACTGGTTATTGTCAGGGTTTCAGTCATATATAAGACACAAGGGCTTCTATTAGTGTGAACCAAACTGGCACTACAGGCATATCAGAATTCTATGATTTTGAATTTCAGCTCTATTTGTTTCTCAAAATAAAATAATCAGTTTGTTCTTATCCAACAGTGTCTTATTTGTTCTTGTCCAAGGAAGCGTCTTATTTGTTCTTACAGGCTGAAGAAACACAACTTTCAAACCATCTTGCCCTCAGATTGGTCTTGGAAATGGTTTTTCAGAGGCACACTCAATTCAAATGAATAGGATTATCCAACTAAATCAGATCAATTTTAGCGTTTGCACCTCAAAAAGGATGTTGATCGTGCTGCCTCCCCATTTCTTGAAAACTGCAGGATGTGGTGCAGGGGAGTAGCAGAATTTCCCTCCTTGCATGAGTGGGAACGTTGGAACTCCCTCCCTAAGGAGATTTGTCTGTCAGCTTCTATTGTTGTCTGCCAGCAAGTGAAGACTTTTTGTTCAGTTTGGTTGCATTCCTGGGTGTTTTTATGTCTGTATGCTTTTGTCAAATCGTTTAAATATTTTTTATCTCTATCTCTCTATCTCTCTCTCTGTCTATCATCTATCTATCTCTCTGTCTCTCTATCTATATCTATATATCTAATTCCCAAGTTGCCCCCCCTGTGCGGATATCTAAATCCGCACATCGGGGGCACCTGGGGGGCAGGGAGATTTTCCTGCGCACGTGGGGCAGTCCCCACGTGTGCAGAAAAATCTAAAAAGTAAAAAAAATTATAAGGGGATATCTAAATCCCCCAAAAGTAAAAGAGCCCTCCCTGCGCATGCGCAGGGAACGCTCTAAAACTGGCCGTTGCCGCCAAGGGATGGGAGGGCGGGAGAAGGCTTGGCGGGCCAGCCGGCCTCGCCTCTGCTGCTGGGGAGGGAGGAAGAGGGAGGCTTGGCGAGCAGCCGGCCTCGCCGCTGGGGAGGGAGGGTGAAGCTTGGCGGGCGGCGGGCCAGCCGGCCGGCTTCCCCCCGCCACGCCGCTTGAAAGGGAGGGAGGGGGAGGCTTCGGCCGGCCTCCCCCCCCGACGCCGACGCCGCCCTGCTGTTTGTTTGGGTGGGTGGGTGGAAGGGGAGGCTGGGCAGGCCGGCCGGCCGGCCTCCCGCCGCCGCCGCCCTGCTGTTTGTTTGGGTGGGTGGGTGGGAGGGAGGGGAGGCTGGGCGGGCCGGCCGGCCTCCCGCTGCCGCCGCCCTGCTGTTTGGGTGGGTGGGTGGGTGGGGGAGGCTGGGCCGGCTGGCTGGCTGGCCTCCCGCTGCCGCCGCCGCCCTGCTGTTTGTTTGGGTGGGAGGGGGAGGCTGGGCGGGCCGCCGGCCCGCGCCTCCCCGCCGCCGCCGCCCTGCTGTTTGTTTGGGTGGGAGGGGGAGGCTGGGCGGGCCGGCCGGCCTCCTGCCGCTGCCCTGCTGCTTGGGTGGGTGGGTGGGAGGGGGAGGCTGGGCGGGCCGGCCGGCCGGCCTCCCGCCGCCGCCGCCGCCCTGCTGTTTGGGTGGGTGGGTGGGTGGGAGGGGGAGGCTGGGCGGGCCGCCCCGCGAATATCGCGGGTCCCCTCTCTTGTATCTATCTATTCCTTAAGTGCTGCTTAATGTTTTCAATGTTTTGATGTTCTCCACCTTGGAGATGCTATTTGGGTGGAAAGGTAGCACATAAATGTTTAAAATAAAAAATACACACCTACAGGGTCCAAGTCAAGGGTTGTGAATGAATGATGGATTTTCAGAAAGCTGCACTTCTAAAGCTTCTTTTACCTTTTGAGAATACTGTCATTTGTTCAATGTACTTTATCCCACCCTTCTTCCACAAACCTCAGGGTGCCATACAAAGCTGTTATTGCAGTTTTATCCCCCCAAAATCCTATGATGTATGTCAGACTGAGTCTGTGTGACTAACCCAAGGTTACCATGGATATGAGCCCAGGTCTCCAAGGTGCTAGTTCAACACTCTTCTTGTCATTAAAAACATTCTCTATTACAGTATCCAATTACCCTTAGTAATGAAATGGACTAAATTCTACTGTTAGCTGGGAAGTAAACTGTACCAGGCCTTCTCTGGTCTAGTTAGTTTCACTACAGGACAGAATCAGTGTTCCCTGTAAGCTAGGTTAGTGTGAGCTAGCTCACAGTTTTTTAGCCTCTGGCTACAGAGCAGACTAATCTATGCAGTAGCCAAATTGCTCGCTCACAACTTTTATGCCAGTAACTCATGAAGTAGGATTTTTGCTCACAAGACTCCACAGCTTTGTGGGAGCATTGGACAGAATATTTTTCTCCACAGTGAGGCACTTCTTATTCCTCAGTAAATATCAGTGCTGCCAGTGCTGGATCAAGGATAGGGCAGTACTAAGGCAGTCCTCCCCCCCCCCGCTCCGGTTGATCTTTAGAAATCAAATGAAGTTTGGTAAATAATTTAAAATATACTTTAGTTTGTACCACCATTGACACTTCAATATCTACTTGATTCTGTTATTTATGAACTGTGTTCAGAATCACAACACTAAAAATTATGCCTTTGTGAAGTAGCCAGCCACGCCTCTTGGCAAGCTATTTTTGAAACTAAGGGAACCTTCCAAAGTGGACTGTGATACAGCAATATTATGTGTATATGTCCAATTTTTTTAAAAAAAGTTAAATACTACATAGAGCATATGCTATACAGAGCATATCTATATTTTGTGTTTGTTTACAGTAGCTCTTTCAGCCCCAGAAATGATCTTGTAGGTCTCTTTAAACAAACAGTATTTCATACTTAAGCACAAGCAAGACCAAACACAAAAGCAACAGCACAAATCTCAAATTTTCAGTCACTTCAGGAGGTATCCTTCCTATTACACCAGCGATCAGTTGTGTAAGTTCTGTGCTTTAAGGGTTATAAATCCAGTAGTTGATGACAAAGTTAGTAATACCTAGGTTGATGATAACACTGCAAAGAGAAAAGAGGTCTGCTTTTTTCATTTGTGCCTAAGGAAGAAATGGAGCTGCAGAACGCAGACTCTATAAAATTTGAGTAAGCTATAAAATAGCCTGGGCTTTGTTCCATTTTACACTTTTATCCACATGCTCATTCTGTGTCAGGAACAAAATATTGTATACCCCAAAGCACAAACAAAACCCAGTCCAGTATGTCTGCTTGACATTATACATTATAGTGGCCCTTCCTGGACATACATAATTTCATTTTTAAAGAAGTGTCTGCCAGCAATTGAACTCATCCTAACGACCCATGTATACAGCTAATACATGGGTCATGTGCTGAATACAAGAAGTGACAAATTTGTATGAAGTCAAAACTTTATTGTAAACCATTATTTAAATACATCACAACCTTCCATTTTAATTCAGCACCATGTGTTAAACAATATGATCCAGAGGGCATCATGGTTCACATCTTTAACCTCACGGAGCATATTTCTCCCTATTTTTGAGCCACACACTTCTCATTTGAAATAAACAAAAACATTTATTAATAAAGACAATCCCTTTCTTTAAAAAACAAGATACCGCAGTTTTACTTTGTAAAACTATAGTACTTTATGGTCATTTAACTGGAAACTTTAAAAGACTGGATGTATTGCAAGTCTCCTATGATCCAATGTGGCTGGATGTGTGAGTGTGTGTTCAGTACCACTTTTGCACAGATGCTGCAACTCTGGGATTAGCCATGCACAAGGGGCACAGATGCCCAACCTTCAAAACAGAGGTTAAGCCTGAACACCCCCCTGTCCCCCTCCCTCCCAGAAAGGCATAGATAAAAAATTAATACAAAGCGCATGCCTTTAAGGGAATGTATACAGAACACTTTGCATTGTTCTAGTTCAGTTCATAAGTCAACGAGTATGAGGTCTTTTCCCTGAAGAGAAGCTTGTAACATAATTTGTTAACAACATTAAGATAAAGCATTTCACTTAAAGACAGTCGAGGAGACACTAGTGCGTTAAAGCCAGAAAATGAAGACTGCATAATGACCACAGGATTTCCAAAATAATCATGATGGGCACTTGTCATGTTCAGTCAGTGAGGCAAATCCACAGCTATTTGATTTCTGTGTCTCATCTATTTGGCAAGGAAAGCTACTACTCCTTTCAAACTCAGCAGTGTACTGTATAGCTATTTTGAGTGCAGAATGGAATAGAAATTAGTCACCTTTTTTTTAAAAAAAAAATGCAGACTGAAGTACACTTCTGTGTGATGAGCTTTTTACATACCTAGCAGCTTGAGCAATCAAATGACTGCAATATTTGGGGGGCAAATTTATACCTTGCCTGCTTTGTCATCTTCCAAAACCTGTCGTGATGTTAACTCACTGAAGAATAAGCCAATACACTCTCATCTATTTAAATGCAAGACAAAATGAAGCACTAAGTATTTGTAACACTTTTTAAATGCAGGAAAATGTCAATTTTTCAGACTGTATTTTTTTGGAAAGGAGCCAAACACAATTTAATAAATCCAACAGTTTACTAGAAAGTTGACACAAAAATGACATGTAATCCATTTTATAATTTTTTTACACAGTACATAAGGTGGTGATGGCCATGGGCTTAGATGGCTTTTTAAAAAATGAGATCAGTTCCTGCAGGATATAACTATTAAAAATGGCTATAAGAATGGATATTTATATAGGACCTCCATGTACAGACATAGTGTAGTTCCAGCATAGTATACTTCTGACACTGTGGACATAACAGAAGTTGGCCATCCCTTTCATACGCTGCTTAAGAGAGCACAGTATGTCAGACTGCAGCAAGAAAGGAAATCAGGTGAAGATGCATTTTTCTCTGATAGTACAAGGTTGCCAAAAGGAGGAAGAGGATTCCAAGTTCCTTCACCTTACTGCAGACTAATGTATTGTGGCACATTTTGACCATAAGGGTCCCACAGTCCTCAGAGTATAAGTCTGGAGAGGCAGACAGGAAAATAGAGGGGTGGGGGCCTTGCAGAAAGCTACACTACATGAAATCCACCAAGTCTTATTTTTATTCATTAAGTACACAATGGCCAAATTTGTGGGTCTGAATATTTTTAAATTTGTGATTTTGGCAAATAGTGCTTTATTTTGTCATGATGTTATATGCCCAGAACAAATGCCCTTCTGATATTGAATCATCTTGATGAAAGCAAAAGAGTGTATGTTTTTAAAAAATAACATCCCTAAAATCTTGAATTAAGCTGCTGGAGAGCACCCAGTCAGTGCTATTCCATACAATAGTCAATGAAAATAATTATAACACAATTAAGGCTTTGGGGTTTTTTAAGCAACACCCTTCCCCACACACACACTGTTCAAAGACTAAAAACAGATATTTTACATAACAGAAACAGTGGACAAAATTAATTAAATAAGCTTTTGGATTCAATCAGTTATGTGCTATTAGAATAGCAGGCATTTATCTGTATCTTCACTACCACAAAGTCAGCCCCCCAACTGTAGCCTGTTATACCCTGAACAAATGTCTGTTAGCATCTTCCTGACTTTCCAAAATCGCATCAACCATTCCTACATACTGAAAAGAATCTCACAAAGGTGTGACAGAACCTGCTTTAGTGTACAATACTTGACAGAGCAGTAATTCATACATTCAAATATTCTGTGAAAATGTAACAATAAATTAGGGGGCAACATTGATCAGGGACACTTCCCCCTCACAACAGAGGCTTTATCTGGTTTCAGTTAAACAAACATGGGTCCTCTCCCTTCTTTTTTAACTTGAACACCAACAAGTAACAACATATTTTAAGAATATTGCAGAACAAAGTAACACCAGCCAGTACATAGCTCTGAAATGTAACACCCAGTATAGAGTCTCACATGGGCAGTAAGATAAGTGTGGCCAATGTTGCCAATGCTATATTAGACGAGCATAAAGGGAACACCTTGGTGCTTATCTCCTAAGGCCCAAATGCCCCCAACACCAGCATCCAGTGTAACTTACCATGTTTAAGACCAAATACACATAAAAACTGTACAAATATTGTATTTCTGAAAAATTTAGAACTTTGTCAATGAGTGTGTTTTAAGGCTTGCAATACAGTCTGATACCCAGATAACCGTAAATTACAGATGTGCTCCCCTCATTGTTTCAAAACTACTTTTGCTGTTTTATGCCATGTCAGAAGATTTAAATGAGCATGGAAAATTGTCAGATGGTAACTGGCATCAAAATATAATGCAGTCACTTAAAGGATCTCAATGAAAGACATTTTCAATAACCTTTGGATAGCTGAAGTCAGCAGGTGAATGTAATCATTTCAATGTACCTCTGCTTTATTCCAACTTAAAAGGGGAGTCAGCCAGAGATGAAGTTAGTTTCCTCTTGAGGAAACTGAGGAATGAACAGTGATGATTTTTAGTGTACTTTGATAGTAGACAACTGAATCATACTGAATATGAGACCCACTCACCCCAAATACACACCCATAGGATGGGACAGTATTAATATTCCTGCTACAACACCATTTATAGTTGCTGGACACATGTAGGGCCAACTGTGCTATGTCCTCTTTTGAAGGAACTATTCTTAAAAAAAAAAAAGGAATGTTGCTTCAGCTTTGTGGTAGCTGAGATGTGGGATCAGAAGACTTGCAAGTTTAAGAAACCAGTATTGTGTAAGCTTCTTAAATGTTCAACTGACAAACCACCGCAAATATTTGTTGCTTTTAGACTAAAGTGCACAGGGCTACCCACACTGCAGAACTGACCAGTGGTGTAATCCACTAAGCACTGCGTCTGCTACCACACAACTGCCTTTGGTTCAGTCAGGCTTGTACAGCATTCCAACGCAAGGCTACATAGATCTAGTGGCTACCAGGCCATT
The DNA here is from genome assembly GCA_029375565.1 of Gekko gecko. NCBI lineage: Eukaryota > Metazoa > Chordata > Lepidosauria > Squamata > Gekkonidae > Gekko > Gekko gecko. The sequence goes on along the minus strand of JAPDNY010000002.1, from coordinate 97,809,928 downwards.
ATTCCCTTTGTCGCCATGTTACTCTCCTTTATGTGATAAGAAAAAATGGATACAAATTCTGTTGCAAATCTTTTGACCTTTCAACTGCATGCAAAGAGTAACAGCATCATTTTTCTCTGACAAAGAGAATCCTTAAATATCCCAGTATGAAAATATAACTTAAATATAAAAGTTGAACAGGGTAGAGAACATTTGGAAGAAAACAAAAATGTTTGTTCTGCCTATTAGTTCCATAGGTACTTTTAAGAAATAAACCCATACATAATCTTAAATTACAATTTGTATTCATAAAACTATTCTGCTCTAGGAATAAGTTGCAAAAAGCCAGTTTTAGTAATAAAACATACTGACTCAAATTTTGTTAATCCTGATGTCTCTTTCCAAATCTCTTTAACTGCCCGATTCAGGAGCCATGGCTGAAACAGTGATGTTCCATGGTTTCTTCTGAACAGTCATATCCAAATCACATTGTTGCCCAGTATTTTTCCACACCTGGTAAGACTTGCATATTTGGTCAGTGTTTCCATAGTGCAACTGAACAGGTACAATGTTTAACCTTCTGCATTCTGTTTACAGATCTTTCTTGAATCAGTTTCCAGGCAATTGGCATATTGATGCAAAGTGAAAATCCACTGACCATGGAAAATCCTGTCATAAAACCCTGCAATTTTACAGGCTACAGAATCTGTCATACAGGCAGACCAAATCGATGCTTCTTTTTCTTAATAGACTTTAAATTCGTAAGTCTTCGAAGATCTTCTTCAACATCAGACTCTTCCATTTCATCATCTGCTGAAATTAGGATCTAGGGAAAGATGATGGTGAATGATTAAAGAGACTGCATTTTTATTTCCCCTCCCCCTTAAATATATTCAAAGTTAAACTAAAAAAACCCTCTTAAAAAGGAAGAACTGATAAAATGAGAAGTGTTTGATCAGCTAGGTCTTAATTTTTTAAATTATTTATTCAAAACATTTATTAGCTGCCTGTCTATCTTATAAGAACTCAAGGCAGCTTACAATGCAAATAATCATAATAAAATATAATACATTAAAACACAAGTTAGAATCAACAATTTAAAACTAAAGGTGGCGATTTGGCTTGAGGATTGCTAATATAAAGATCGATTAGCCCTGAACTCACTTTCAAGACGGATTTGAGGTCAAGACCAAGGGCTGCCTCATCACCTAGTCCAAGAATGACTGCAAAGGAAAAAAAAGAGTGGCAGGCTGCCATGGAAGTGATGGAGAAACGGATGACTGAAGTGGTGCAGAGTTTGGGAAAGCAAATAGAATCACAGCTGCAACAACAGTTGCAACAACAGCTGCAAATACAACTGGAGCAAATAGAACAAGTACAAGTCCAAGTACAGAAAAAAATATGGAAGAGTTAAAAGAACTGGTACTAACAGAAGTGGCAGGGATAAAAAAAGATACAGAAGAAGTTAAAAAAGAGGTTAAAAGTCTGGTGACAAAATCAGAAGAAATGGAACAGAAAGTTAAAAGAACCCTGTCAGAAAATACAAGACTGGAGTCCATGATGGAATATAGGGCCACTCAGAACCACTTGAGATTGAGAGGAATCGAAGAGGAGGAAGATCAAGATTTACGGGCCCTAGTAATTAACACATTGACAACTTACATAGGGGAAGATGTTGGAGACTTGGATCCAGACTTTGACCTGATTTACAGAGTAAATTCAGCGTATGCCAAGAGAAAGCAATTACCCAGAGATGTGATTGTTCAATTTGTGACTACTAAAATGAAGGAAGACGTTTTCAAGAAGCAATTTACACAACCGTTGGAAATTAATGGAAAAAAAATAATAATTTTGAGAGAAATTCCGAGATCGATCTTACAAGACAGAAAGAAATTCAAGAAACTAACAGATTGGTTAAAATAAATGAGTATCAGGTTTAGATGGGAGATTCCATATGGATTATCATTTACATACAATTCGGTGAGATTTACTCTTAAAACGGAAGGAGACATCTACAGATTCAAAGGGAACAACTTTGATGATTTCAAAGATATTTAATTCAAAACAACTATGGATTACAAATTTTTATCTTGGAACGTAAATGGACTAAATTCACCAAGCAAAAGAAGATTAGTGAATCATTGGCTAGAGAAACAAAAATGTAACATAATTTGTTTGCAAGAAACACATATCAGAAAACAAGATAATAAATATTTGGTTAATAAAAAATTGGGAGAAGAATTTCATTCATCAGCAGTTAATAAGAAAAAAGGAACAGTGATATACATTACCAAAGAATTGGAACCTAAACAAATCTTCTCAGACAAAGAAGGAAGATATGTTGGCGTGGAATTAATGATGAATAGAAAAAGACATTGCTTGTAAATATATATGCACCCAATGGGGCAAAAGAGACTTTTTTAATGATTTGACTAAAGAGTTGGACTGTTTAAATTATGATCAAATAGTCCTTGCAGGAGACTTCAATGGCACAGTGAACAATGTATTGGACAGAAAGTCCAAAGCAAGTGGAGAGGCGGTTGGAAAGCTGCCAAAATTTTTTTCCCAGCTAATGAAGCAAGAGAAACTAGAAGACGTTTGGAGGAAGTGGAACCCTAAGACAAAGGATTATACATTTTATTCTAACAGACATAACTCCTTTTCTAGAATCAATATGATTTGGATGTCAGAGGAGATGGCGCAAAAAACCTACAAAATAGAAATTTTACCGAAAACCAACTCAGATCACAACCCTTTACTTTGGATATCTAAAGAAAAACCTAAACAATTATATTGGAGAATTAATGAGGACTTATTGGACCAAAAATTAATTAATGAAACTTTAAAAAAAGAAACGAAAAGTTTTTTTGAACTGAATTTAAATAAAGGTACTGATATACAAGTCGTATGGGACACGTACAAAGCAGTAATGAGAGGTTTGCTTATCTCTTTGAATTCTAAAGATAAAAAACAAAGGATGCAACAACAAAACGACCTTCATGAAAAAATTAGACAAAAAGAAAAGGAATTAAAGAAAAGGCCAGGGAAGAAAAAGATTATTAAAGAGATCCACTTTCTGCAGGATCAATTGAATGTTCTACTAAATAGAGAATTATATTGGAATCTGAAGAAATTACAGCAAAAAGCATTTGAGGGTGCAAATAAACCAGGAAAATTTTTAGCGTGGCAATTGAAAAATAGAAAAGAAAGGAATTTTATAAGTAAAATTACTGAAGACGGAAAGGATGTTATGAATTTGAAAGGTATAAAAAGAGTCTTCTTCAAATACTACGCCAAACTGTTCAAAAAGAAAGGAATTGACCAACAGAAAATTAAGAAATATTTGGAGACTATTGAAGTTCCAGAGCTGGGAAAACAAATTAAAGAGTTATTAAATGGTTTAGTAACAAAGGAAGAGGTGACAATGGCAATAGAAGACGCAAAGTTGGGCAAAGCTCCAGGTCCAGATGGCTTTACAGCAAAGTTTTATAAGAAATTTAAGGAGGAGCTAACCCCTATCTTAGTACTTCTGTCGAACGAGATAAGAAAGACTAAACGGATCCCAGATTCATGGAAAGAAGCAAATATTTCATTGATACCCAAAGAAGGTTTGGATTTAACTGAAGTAAAGAATTATAGACCAATATCGCTATTAAATAATGATTACAAATTATTTGCGAAAATTATTTCGGAAAGACTGAAAAAATATTTGAAAGATACTATAGCGGAAGAATAAGCTGGTTTTTTACCAAATAGACAGATTAGAGACAATTTAAGAGTGGTGATTGATGCAATCGAATACTATGACAAACATCTAGAAAAAGAAGTTGGATTCCTCTTTTTAGATGCGGAAAAAGCTTTTGACAATTTAAATTGGGAGTTTATGCTGCAAGTTATTGAAAAAATGGATATAGGACAGTCTTTTCTAAACATGATTGTGGCAATTTACTCAGAACAGAGAGCAGCTTTGAATATAAATAAAGAAAGAACAGATTTCTTCCAAGTTCAAAAGGGAACACGTCAAGGCTGCCCGTTATCCCCGTTGTTGTTTATTTGGATATTGGAAATATTATTGACAGCGATAAGAAAAGATAACAGCATTGAAGGACTTACAGTGAAAGGTTTTGCATATAAATACAGGGCATTTGCAGACGATGTAATGTTTATGATTCAAGATCCAATCGACAAAATACCACAATTGATGGAAAAAACTGAAGAATTTGGATCAGTTGCGGGATTCTACGTTAATAAAAGTAAAACCAAAGTGATGTGCAAAAATATGACGAAACAAAGACAAACAGAACTTCAAGTGAAAATTCAATGTGAAGTAGTTACAAAGACTAAATATTTAGGAATTGAATTGACCATGAAAAACATTGATTTGTTCAAAAATAACTATGAAAAGGTTTGGCACAGGATTCAACAAGACATGAAGAAATGGGATACCTTGAATCTATCGTTATTGGGAAGAATTGCAACTGTAAAAATGAATGTTTTGCCACGTTTGATGTTTTTATTTCAAGCTATTCCAATATTAAAACAAAGGAAAATACTGGATATGTGGCAGAAAGAACTATCGAAATTTGTATGGGCAGGAAGAAAGCCAAGGATTAAAATGAAAATTTTATGTGATGCAAAGGAAAGAGGAGGTCTACAACTACCAAATTTAAGACTGTATTATGATGCTGTCTGTTTAACATGGTTGGAACAGTGGATTAATTTAGAAAATAAAAAGTTATTGGCTCTAGAAGGGCATGATAACAAGTTTGGATGGCATGCATATTTATGGTATGGAAAAGTAAAAATAGATAAATTTTTCAAACACCACTTCATAAGACGATCACTGTTCGAGACTTGGATGAGATATAGAAAATTCTTCTCAGAAGAAAGACCACTTTGGATAGTACCAGCAGAAGTGATTAATCCATATTCAAGAAATCAAGGGTTAGATTGGCTACCTTATAAAAGTCTTTTAAAATTAGAAGGGAAAAACTTTGTGTTAAAAGACAGATTTGATGTGGAATTTGAATATGATTGGTTGAAGTATAGAACAGATTTATGACTTATTTAAGACCGATAAAAGAGAATATGGTTTTAGAGAAAATAACACTGAAATTGAAACTGTATGGCTTGAGAAAGGTAAAAAAATGATTTCTAAACTGTACAAGGTTTTATTGAAATGGTATACTGAGGACGAAATTGTAAAAGAGCAAATGATAAAATGGGCGGTAAATATTAATAATGAGATATTAATGACATCTTGGGAATATTTGTGGAAAAAGTCAATGAAAATTTAAACTTGTGTAAATGTTAAAGAGAATTGTTATAAAATGATGTACAGATGGTATATGACGCCTAAAAAAATTGCTATTATAAATGAAAGTATGTCTAACAAATGTTGGAAATGTAAGAAACATGAAGGGTCTTTTTACCATATGTGGTGGACATGTGATAAAGCAGTAAAGTATTGGACTGAGATCCACAATGAGATACAAAAATTTTTGAAATGTACTTTTAAGAAAGACCCACAGATGTTATTGTTAGGTCTTAAAATGGAAGAAATAAATGTAGCCAAGAGAACACTACTATGGTACTTGATTACAGCAGCTAGACTGACTTTTGCTCAATGTTGGAAACAAGATAAAGTACCTGAAACATGGGAATGGATTAAAAAGACGTTGTTTATGGCAGAAATGGACAAATTAACAAGAAAATTAAACAATGAAGAAGACGAAACCTTTTTCGGAGACTGGAAAGACTTTCAAGAATACTTGTTGAAGAATTGGGATGTAAAACGTGGTTTGATTTGTTTTGACAGCTATTGAGGAGAAGTGGAAAGAGACTCAGATCTTTGAATTGTTACCATTAGTAAAAGAAATATGTTTAGTAGTAAATGTAATTGTATAAGAGAAATATCAAGGGGGTTGGAGCAGTGCGGGAAGCCTTGTTTGGGGGGAGAGGGAGAAAGAAAAATGGATATGTATTGGTTTGTTTAAATTGTATGAACATGTGATATATCCAATAATAAATTGTATTTAAAAAAAAAACAATTTAAAACTGCTGGTAGACAAAAGAACTAATCAAATGCCACCATTAATAAAACTGTCCTCAGCTGCCTTCGAAAGACTGAGAATTTGGAGGCCAGGTGTATTTCCCTTGTGAGGGTGTTCTATAATCACGGGGCTGCTGTTGAGAAGGCCCCCTCTCATGTACCCATCAGATGTGCCTCTCTGGTGAACGGGGCAATCAAGAGGCTCTCTCCCTGTGATCTTAGTTCCTAAGAAGAAATATATGGGAGAAGATGATCCTTCAGATATCCTGATCCCAAGACATGTAGGGCTTTAAAGGTCAAAGCCAACACCTTGAATTGGGTGCAGGAGAGGATCAGAAGCCAGTTTACTTGCTGTAGGATTGGGGGTCATATGCTGCCAGTAACTGGCCCTGGTTTAGCTGCAGCCTCCTGCAATAGCTGCTGCCTCCAAAAAGTCTTTAAGAGCAGCCCCAAGTAGAGTGCATTGCAATAGTCAAGTCTAGATGTAACTAAGGCATGGATTACTGTGGCTAGATTTCAGCCAGGAATGGATATAGCTGGAGAACCAGCCCAAGATGGTCAAAAACATTCCATACCACAGCAACTAAGTGGTCACTGTGTTGAACAGCACTCCCAAGCTGTGAATCTGGCTTTGTAAGGGGAATGTAAGTAATCCCATCCAAGATAGTGGAGATCTCAAGTCCCCAGTCTGCCTTTCTACTAACTCAGAGCAGATCTGTCTTACCACAATTAAGTTTCAGCTTGTTCACCCCTATTACTCACTCCAAGCACTGGTTCAGTTCATTAATAGAATCCCTGAAATTAGGTGGAAAAGAAAAGCAGAGCTAGGTATCATCCGCATACTGGTGATATCGTAGCCCCAAATGCCTGATGACCACTCCCAAAGGCTTCATGCAGACATTAAATTGCATGGGGGATGATAATATCAAACCCTGTGTAACCCCATGGTGTGCTCCAGATGTCACCACTTGAGCACAACTCCTCACTTTTGTCCATTCAGCCTAGCACTGTAAATTGTTATTAGTTATGAAGAGCAAAATAATCTGTTTTTTCTTCTGCTCTCAATCAATATGATTCTTAGTTGCCTTCATGGTAGTGTCTTGCATTAAATCGATGTATGGATGATGGGCCACAGTTCTGAAAACTTATTTAGACTTTGGATGTGATGGTTGAAAAAAAATTGATAAAATGGGTCAGTGATTACAGTAATGAATAAAAGTAATGAAAATGGTATTAGGAGCCAACTTTGACAAAAGTACAGGGCAGACTTTCAGTGTGGTTGAGCCAGAAGATTAAGCAGCTGTGTTTTTAAAAGACAGACATGGATAATTTTGTTTCATTAAAATGCTTGTACAGAGCCTAGAAGCAAGAAAGCTTCAGTAAAGGAAACTGAACTAACTCCCAGTGTCAGAGAGAGAAAGTGCAGAGTGCGAGGCATCACAATGCAGGATGGGCAATTTAATTGATCTTTTTTGAGGGGGGAGTCCAACTGCACACTTATGATAGCACTAAATTCCATGAAAAAAACTGAAGTCACAGTAAAGTAGCAGTAAATGATAAGCACATAAAGGACTTTATATTCAGGACTTGCCTCTGACTCAGATTCCTCATGTGAGGCTGCTCTCCTGTACCGAACTTTGCTTCCATTCCTCGAATCTAGTCCTCCTTCTTTCTCTTCAAGCTTAGCTTTCGTTTTCCCTTTCTTCATAAGAAAATTATCAACTACCCAGAACATTAATGCCTGTTACAAAAGAGAAATCTGTGTTAGTGACATCTGTCATTCATTCTATGAGACAACAGTATAATTTAAAGGAAGTTTCACATTATTATAGTAAAGCCTAAAGATGGGCATGAAGTGAACCACGAAGCAAAATTCGACATGAGTTTTGTCCTGTTTGTGGTTTGCGAATTGAAGTTCATGATGGGTCTACTGTCACAAACTTCCACAAACTTTTAAAGCAGTTTGAGTCCCTTTAAACCGCTGCTTTCTGTTCCTTGTGAAAGCTGCAAAAACAGCTGAGTGGCACTCCCCACTGCTCAGCTGCTTTTCAGCTGTCTTCTGCAGTCCCTTTAAAGTTTAAAGAGACTGCACAAGACAGCCCACAACGGCTGAGCTCCCCATCACTCAACTGTTTTTTGGGCTTTCTGCAAACTCCGTTTAAAGGGACTCCAGTCTCTTTCAATGGTGTTTGTGTGGCCACAAACCACAAACTGGTTCAGTTCACAAATTAACCTCCCATTTGTGCCCAAACCTCCTGTAAAGCCTACATAAAGTTATTTGGGTCACTAAAAATGCTGAACTTCAGTTACTGCCCTCTTCTAAAAGTCAAAATTTGGGATGCTTGACATAAGCAGAACAGCATAAGCAAACACAGACTAACTAAGGTAGTAAAAAGAGCTCTCAAAATGACTCTTGAACCTAGTGTTACACTCCAGGGTCATGTTAAGATTAAGGCTGGGATCCAATGGAGTTTCTGCAGGCAGAAAAATCCCCCTCCCTGACCATGGGTTTCTCATATTTCTCTCCCACTGAAGACCAAAATGCCTCTCAAAACAGCCCTGTTCCCCCAAGTGTAGCATTTTAAGGGACATTTTGGGCTGCAGCAGCAGGAGAAAAAGTAATGCCCTGTGGGTGGAACAACTTCTGCCTACGGAAGTACTCCAGTGGAGCCAAGCATGAATGTCTGGTTACAGCTGGTTTAGAACTACCATGTTGCTCTTTCATATGTCTTGTTCAGCAACAGTTAGCAAACCCTTCAAACGTTTTATGCACCGATTTATTCTATAATATCCTCATCTAGTTAGTTTATCTCCCCTGCTACTGAACAAATGACCACCATCATGCTCAGATTTTACTTAATACAGCAACAAAGCACGTCCAGAAGATATGAAGAAATCTCCTACTTTGGCTTTCTGTATATGTTGGAAGGCAATAGTCCCACAGGTGTCAGACTTCCTTCTAGACTTAACTCAAGATTTATTAATTAATTAAAACATTTACATCCCTTCCTTCCTTCCTCGTAGTTCAAGACAGCTTACAGTAATAGTTAAAAACATTTTCAGTTTAAAAGCAAAAATAGTTCACAACGCCCCCCCAACTCTCCCATCTTAAAAAGATGCTTGCCAATTCAGATTCCTTCAAAAGCCCAGGCAAACAGGCAGGCCTTGCAGCGCCTCCTGAAGTTCTCCAAGGAAGGAGTCTCCCTCGCCTCTTTAGAGCCAGAGTGACAATGGAAAAGGCCCAGGCTCTGGTTGTTGCCAGACAGACCATCTTAGGTGGCAAGATGGCCAACAGATGGCTTCCTGATGAATGTCATTGGTGCAAAGGGACATACAGGAGGAGATGGTCCTTCAAATACAAAGGTCCCCAGTCACGAAGGACTTTATAGGTCATAATGAGCAAAATCAGGATATTGATTTGATTTTGACCTAGAAAGCCTTGGTCAGCTTTTGCTGTGGCACAAAATTATCTCCCGTGTGTCTCATTAGATTTATACAATTGACATTTCCCAAATCCACACATGGAACCCAACAGGATTAGTCAGTTGACTAGTCAAATAAGTATTTAAAGCATTTATAGAGTTAAAAATGACAATGCAATAAGTAGAATGTTCATGAATCCATAGGCAAAATGGCAACATTCTAAAATTTTAAACCTTTATATAATCATTTGACACAATAAAAATTAATTTGGAAAATCCATCCTAAATCATGCTAACTTCTCAGATTCTATGACACCACATTTGCACTCTAATCTTCACAGATCCTTGGGGGGGGATATGTGAAGGCCACTACTTGTGCCATGGATCTGTGCCCATTCTGGCTGACAAAACAATTAAGGACCACATCAATAAAGAGATGGTTATCTGCCTTCTATTTAAAAAAAGAACATTCCTACAGGAAAACGTTGTGGCCTCTTATCTGCCCTTTCAGGGCAAGGTGATTGAGACAGCAGTAGCTGACCAACTCTATATCTTTGTGGATAACTCATCTGATCTGGGCCCTTTTCACCCTGGCTTCAGGTTGAGCTATGGGGTGGAGATAGTGCTATTGTTTTTAGCTGACAACCTCTGTCTGAATGTACATGAAGGACATGCCTCTTGGTTGCTCCTACAGGATTTATCTTCAGTTTTTGATACAGTGGACTATACAATCTTATTGAGGTGTTTGGAGACAGAAGTAGAGGTGTTTGAAGATAGAAGTAGATATCAGGAAATGTGTGCTGAATTGCTTCAAACCATTCCTCATGGACCAGACTCAAAGGTTTATCACTGGAGACTACTGGAGTTTTCAGTGTGGGGCTCCACAGGATGCAATCCTATCCCCCGTGCTTTTCAACCCCCATATAAAGCCCTTAGGATGAATCATTTGTAGTTTTTGGGTTGGGCATCAATCAATGCTGATGATAGTTCTGTATCTCCTTATCCAAATCTCTCAGGGATCTGGCAAAGGTCCTAAATTGCTGCATGTTTAAATGGAAAAAGAGTTTAAAAAATTGAAACTAAATCTCAGAAAGACAGAAGTAATGCTGGTTGGGAAGGCAGAGTTCTTGAAGGACACTGTGCTTCCCATTTTTGATGGAGTTCAGCTGACCCATACTGACTCAGTTAAGAGCCTAGGAATTATACTGGATCCAACACTGCTGTTGAAGAAGCAAGTAAATGCAGCTGCAAAAAAACCTTGATTTCTTTCAACTCATTCTTGACCAGAAGATGGCCCCCTATCTTGACACAGCCAATCTGGCTAACTGGATCTATGCCATGGTAACATCAAGACAAGACAACAGTTATGTACTCTACATAGGTTGTCCATTGAAGTCAATTCAAGAGACTCAAGTTGGTGCTGAATGGACTGCCTCTTGATCTATGCTCCATCACAACAACTTGGTCATCTGAACAGAGACTTCTGCAGGTGCCACTCTGCAAATGGGCAAAATCAACAACTGCCTATACACATGCATTCTGTGTTGTTGCCCCCACCTTACGGATTTCATCAGACAGGCCTTCCCTGGTTTTCTGTAAACTATGCGAAATGGAATTATTCAGGAAGACTTTTTTACATATGTACTGTAATGAAATGGTTCAGAAAGGTTCTTTGGTAGAGGGATAGGGACTATGAACTATACTAGTATGTATAGTATGTACTGTCTGGCTCGTAAATACAATTCCATTATGTAATTTCTGCATCTTTAACATGTCATGTTAATCCTTATGCTTTGTTTCAGCTCCATTTTAGTTTTTTGCCATCCAAATCCTACTTGTCTCATTCTGTTGACTGTATTGACTTACTCTGTGTAATCTGCCTTGGGTTTCAGTGAAAAAGGCAGATCATAAATAACAAAAATAAGCAAATAAAATAATAAACAGCATGAATATTCAGAAAACATTCATTTATACCAACATTTACAAAGAAGGGGACTATCAGCATGACAATAGCTAGCTCCAACTCAGGGTTCTCTATAGGATTCAACAAAGCTACCTGCAAAAGAAAAAGGAACACATTAAGATCACATAATGACATACACACATTTGTGTTTAATTTATTATTTGCACCAGAAGCAGTACTGGTTTAGCAACATGAAGAGTGTATTCACAGAACCAAACAGTGTTCTTCACATTAAAATTGACTATGGGCCATGTGAGGCTCAGACTCTTCTAAAAATCTACTCCCCATTTAACTAGGGATTTAAAAACTAAACTGAACATTAAATAGATCTTGAAAATGCCCCATTTCAAACCACAATTATAAAACAACACCAGGTGTAATCAACACATTGATTTTAAAATTGCACTGCTGGTTTTCAAAGCCTTGAATGGTGTAACCCCAGACCTGCTCTTTGAATATGATAAGACAGACACCAACTATGTTGAAAGTATGTTGGACTACAATCTGGGAGGCCCAGGTTTGAATCCATACTCTGACATGAAAGTTTCCAGGGTGATCTTGGCCTAGTCACACTTAGCCTAACCTACCTCAAAGTGTTGTTGTGAGAATAAAACAGAAGAGAAGAGAATAATGTAAGCCTATCTGGGTTCTCACTGTGCCATCCTGAGCCTGCCTCGGCGGGGAGGGAAGGGCATAAATCGAATAAATAAGTAAATAAATAAAGTCAGGTATAAATAAAATAAAAAACCTTTGCAGGTAACTTACATCGTAAGCTGACCTCAATAAGGATGAGGCCAGAAAATGAAAGTAGAAAAGGAGAGGTTGCTTACTTGTGACCGAGGGGAAGTCTCCAGGTGGGAAGGGAATACACATTGGGGGATAGATTGGGGTTGATCCATGACATGTGGATTTGTGGCCAAATATATTTAATTATACTGTACGGACTTGTTGACCTATTGGCAAGGAATGCAAATGTGGGTATAGTTCTTTCCTTGGCAGAATGCTAATGTAGCAGCAGCCTTTTGCTACTATACAGACACTGATTAATCGCTGAGAGGCCTTAACTAATTGTCTAACAGCCAGATACTGGCCAGGCCTCAGCTTCTCTTTGGAATGACTGTTTTCCTAAAAAATAATGAGATTATTAGGTACAGTTCTGCCAGCTGACTCTCCAGTCTTTGTTGTAGTAATGGGCTAATACTTGATTACTGGCCAATGCAAATACAATAAGAAGAAAAACTTATCCCATCACTAAACCCAAGGGTGTGGGGGAGAAAAAACACAAGATAAACCAAACTAGAGCCTAATGGTAGTGTATGGTAATTGCAGGCAGCACAGCCAATGTTTTGGTAAGTGCAAGCTGCACAGCATGAGATCTGATAGTGGTTATAGGAGGCCCGTCTCTTGGTACCATATACCATCAAAGAGTCTTTGTCCCTATTGTGACATGTCCAGACCGATACAAGTTCTCATTCCCACAGTAGAGATGAGCACCAATGAGGCAAGGCTCTTTGGGAATCCTGAAATCCTACATAGTGAACGGAAGATTGGTGGGACTGAGAAAAGCATAGTATTCTCTAGTTCATCCTTTAAGGATGAGTGGATGTAAAAGGATACAGTGCTATGAGGAAAGGAAAATGGAGAAAGGATATAACTTCTCCAGAATAGGCTCAATATTAAGCTAACTCAGATTAGGAACAAGGATTGTAACATCTAATGGGACATCTGCTGAAGCCTTAGTTAAAGGAATAGATGCAGCTGGAATTACCAGATGGTATAGTTACAGACATACAGCCTGGAATTAATCAATGGACTTCCATGCCTTTAACGGACTGCCCAGCATAGTTATGATTCACTTGCTGATCTAATTGTTGGCCACTGTTCTAAGGGATGCTGTAAAAGAACCTACCCACGTTTTTGATATCTTTATAATTTAAGTTGGCAAGGTTTTCAGTGTAAAGCATTTCCTTTGGCATTCTTTCCCTACTATTTTTAGAAGTGCAACCATTATCAATCTAGACATTAACACATATGTGCTGCTAGAATAAATCAAAACTCATGGAGCTGTATGTCAAGTCTGCCTGTTGTTGAGATGCTTTAACAAACCACAGTAATGTCTTGCAGATTTCATATTTGTTATGGTAGCAGAGTATTATATTATAGCTTGAAGGACTAAAATGAAAATTTTGCCATAGGAAGGTTGCAAATCTCTTTATATGAACTAGGGGTGTGCATTCAGTAAATCTGAAATGAAAAAAACCCTGCAAAATGCCTCTTCAGCATTTTTTGGTATTTGGCAAGCTGAATCAGGATCTCAGATCTGATTTGGCTGCCGAATACAGAATGCCGAATAAAAGTCAAAAATATTCGGCTTTCATTCGGCATTTTTCAGCATTATCGAATACAGGCTTGGGGGTGGTTTAAACTTTAAAGGGCTGCATTTACCTTCTGCAATGCATTTTGCAAATGTCATTACAACTTGCAAGGCTGTTGTTGTTGCTGGCTTCAAACTTGAAGCCCAACTACTAGCTTGCTTTCCCAGGGACAGGAGTGGGGAGGAGCACTGGCCAATAGGATTTCAGGTAAGGGTGGGCACACTGCTCTTTGACCGATCGCAGAAGTTTGTTCTTTTTTAAATTCTTCTGCGCATGGCCAGAGAGCATAAAAGCAGGGGTCTTTGGATGGCTGACTCCATTCCTGCTGGGAGAGTTTTAGAGACTGTGTGGCTGCCTTCTGCTTCAGCTATTGCTATGAGCCTGACCTTCCTGTTTCCTGAGAGACTAATTTGGACTACTTCGGATCAAGATCCTGCCTGCTGGAAAACAGAAGACTGAAGACATCCACTGGTTTGACTGATTAGGGCCAGTTTTTAAAAATTATTCTCATTTTGTGGTTGGTTGGAGTCTGGAGGAGGTGGGGGTGGATGACTAAGCCTCTGGGTCTAAGGGCCTTTCAGGCCTCTTCCAGGGTTTTTTGTTTGTTCTTCTGGTTTGTGTTTGCCTGTCTGTTGCAGTTTAAAAGTTTTTATTTATTTATTTTTACTGTGACTGATATCTGGGCTTGTTGGTTTTTTTCTTTTTTTGGGGGGGTGCCTGACTAACTAGGCCTTCTGTCTGTGGCCTAGGCTCTCAAGACTCTTCCTGGTCATTTTTGGTTCCTTTGGTTTATGGTTGCCTTTTGCAGTTTGGACCCCTGATCCAAACTTTTTGAGAATTGGGGGTTCTTTTGAGGAGAGGCTCCAGCAGCTACGGTACAAATTTGGTGCCTCTACCTCAAACCCCCTCCCGCCCAACCCACTGGATATCCAACATGTCGGCACTTTCTGGCTCTCCCACTGGCTGTGCTGTGCGCTCCATCAGCCAGTGGCCCATCAACCGCCAGTGAAGAGTACTCGCGTGCCATTGGCTGGGTGCTGGGTCCACTCCTCTCCCCCACCTACTGCCAGCCTGGCTACTTCCCTGACAGAATAAACTGCCAAAATGGCTCTCTCTTCATGAAAACACTTCTCATGCTTGGCTCCTCTGGCTGGCTACTGAAGTGAGCTACTGGCCCTCAAACCATTCTCTTATCTTCCTGCTGTGGGGCTAACTTTCCCCTCAGTGGCTGTTGCTAGGCAATCAAGCTTGGTTCTGTCAGTAAAATGGCAAAGGCAGCAGGCCCATTCCAGGCCTTTGTGGGGAATTCATTGGGGCCAGTCCTGACTAGGGCTGCCAGTTTCAGATTGGGAAATTCCTGGAGATTTTGTGGTGGAGTCTACGGAAGCCAGAGTTTGTAGAGGGGAGAGGCTTCAGCTGAACAGAAGAACAAAGTCCACCCCTCAAACCAGCCATTTCCTCCTGGGGAACCATTGCTGCCATTTTCCAAGTGGGTAGAGAAGAAAACAATAACTCTTGTTCCAGAATTCAGTTTACTTGTAATTACAAGAGACTTTCAGTCTGTGGAGACTTTTGTGGTGTAATACATCACATACATCTCCCTCATGGATCACTGCCTTGTTGTGGCGAGGGGGCTTGCGTGGTTCGATGAGGCTGTGGGCTATGCCGTGGAGGGCCACCCAGGACGGACAGGCCACAGCAGAGAACTCAGACCAAGCGTGATCCCCTGGAGAAGGAAATGGCAACCCACTCCAGTATCTTTGCCAAGAAAACCCCATGGACAGTAACAAAAGGCTAAAAGATATGACGCCGGAAGATGAGCCCCTCAGGTTGGAAGGTGTCCAATATGCTACTGGGGAAGAGCAGAGGACAAGTACGAGTAATCCCAGAAAGAGTGAAGCGGCTGGGCCAAAGCCGAAAGGACGCTCAGTTGTGGATGTGTCTGACAGTGAAAGGAAAGTCCAATGCTGCAAAGAACAATACTGCATAGGAACCTGGAGTGTAAGATCTATGAATCAAGGTAAGCTTGACGTGGTCAAAAATGAGATGGCAAGAATGAACATTGACATCTTGGGAATCAGTGAACTAAAGTGGACAGGAATGGGCGAATTTAACTCAGAAGACCATTATATCTACTACTGTGGCCAGGAATCCCGTAGAAAAAATGGTGTGGCCTTTATAGTCAACAAGAGAGTGAGAAAGGCAGTATTGGGATACAATCTCAAAAATGACAGAATGATCTCGGTCTGAATCCAAGGCAAACCAATACCACAGTAATCCAAGTCTATGCCCCAACCACTGCTGCAGAAGAGGCTGAAGTGGACCAGTTCTATGAAGACCTACAACAACTCATAGAACTAACACCAAAAAATGATGTCCTCATCATCATAGGGAACTGGAATGCTAAAGTAGGAAATCAAAAGGTAACCGGAATAACAAAAAAGTTTGGCCTTGGAGAACAAAATGAAGCAGGGCAAAGGCTAACAGTTTTGTCAACAGAACATGCTGGTCATAGCGAACACCCTTTTCCAACAACCTAAGAGGCGTCTCCACACATGGACATCACCAGATGGGCAACACCGAAATCAGATTGACTATATAATTTGCAGTCAAAGATGGAGAAGCTCTATCCAGTCAGTAAAAACAAGACCTGGAGCTGACTGTGGCTCAGTTCATGAGCTACTCATTGCAAAATTCAGACTTAAATTGAAGAAAGTTGGGAAAACCACAAGGCCATTCAGATTTGACCTAGATCGCATCCCCGATGAATATACAGTAGAGGTGAAGAATAGGTTTAAGGGACTAGATTTGATAGACAGAGTGCCTGAAGAACTATGGACAGAGGTCCGTGACATTGTAAAGGAGGCAGCAATCACCGCCATCCCAAAGAAAAAGAAATGCAAGAAAGCAAAGTGGCTGTCTGATGAGGCTTTACACATAGCAGAGGAAAGAAGGAAAGCTAAAGGCAACGGTGAAAAGGAAAGATTTGCCCAACTGAATGCAGATTTCCAGAGAACAGCAAGGAGAGATAAGGAGGCTTTCCTGAATGAACAATGCAAAGTAATAGAGGAAAACAATAGATTGGGAAGGACTAGAGATCTCTTCAAGAAAATTGGAGAAATCAAGGGAACGTTCCATGCAAAGCTGGCCATGATAAAGGACAAAAACGGTAGGGACCTAACAGAAGCAGAAGAGATTAGGAAAAGATGGCAAGAATACACAGAAGAACTATAAGGACCTTGATGTCCTTTACAACCACGACGGTATAATCACTGACCTCGAGCCAGACATCCAGGAAAGCGAAGTTAAATGGGCCTTAGAAAGCATTACTAACAACAAAGCTAGTGGAGATGATGGTATCCCAGCTGAGCTATTCAAAGTCTTAAAAGAAGATGCTGTTAAAGTGCTGCACTCAATTTGCCAACAAATTTGGAAAACACAACAGTGCCCACAGGATTGGAAAAGGTCAGTTTACATTCCAATCCCAAAGAAGGGCAATGTCAAGGAATGTTCAAACTATCGCACAATTGCACTCATTTCACACGCTAGCAAGGTCATGCTCAAGGTCCTATAAGCTAGGCTCCAACAGTACGTGGATAGAGAACTGCCAGAAGTACAAGCTGGGTTTCGAAGAGGTAGAGGAACTAGAGATCAAATTGCCAACATTCGCTGGATTATGGAGAAAGCAAGAGAGTACCAGAAAAACATCTACTTCTGCTTCATTGACTATGCTAAAGCCTTTGATTGTGTGGATCACAATAAACTATGGCAGGTTCTTAAAGAGATGGGAGTACCGGACCACCTCACATGTCTCCTGAGAAACCTGTATAAGGGTCAAGAAGCAACAGTTAGAACCGGATATGGAACAACTGATTGGTTTAGCATAGGAAAAGCTTATTTAACTTATATGCAGAGTACATCATGCGAAATGCTGGCCTGGATGAATCACAAGCTGGAGTTAAGATTGCTGGGGAAAAGATCAATAACCTCAGATATGCAGACGATACCACTCTGATGGCAGAAAGTGAAGAGGACCTCAAGAGCCTCTTGCTCAGGGTGAAAGAGGAGAGCACAAAAGTGGGCTTGAAGCTCAACATCAAAAAAACTAAGATCATGGCATCTGGTCCCATCACTCCTTGGCAAATAGAAGGGGAAGTCGTAGAAGTAGTGACAGGCTTCACGTTCCTGGGATCCCAGATCACTGCAGATGGTGACTGCAGCCATGAAATTAAAAGACGCCTGCTCCTTGGGAGGAAAGCGATGGCAAACCTAAACAGCATGATAAAAAGCGGAGACATCACTTTGCCAACAAAAGTCCGCATGGTCAAAGCAATGGTATTCCCCGTAGTAATGTATGGCTGCGAGAGTTGGACTATAAGGAAGGCCGAGCGCCGAAGAATAGATTCTTTTGAACTATGGTGCTGGAGAAGACTCTTGAGAGTCCCTTGGACTGCAAGGAAATCAAATCAGTCAATCCTAAAAGAAATCAACCCGGATTGTTCCCTGGAAGGCCAGATCCTGAAGCTGAAGCTCAAATACTTTGGCCACCAAATGAGAAGGGAGCATTCACTGGAGAAGACCCTGATGCTGGGAAAGATTGAAGGTCAAAGAAGAAGGGGACGGCAAAGGATGAGATGGTTAGACAGTGTCATCGATGCAACGAACATGAAATTGAGCAAACTTCAGCAGACAGCGGAAGACAGGAGGGCCTGGCATAATCTGGTCCATGGGGTTGTGAAGAGTCGGACTCGACCGTGCGACTGAACAACAACACATCACAGTTGTTGTTTTCTTCTCTACTTCCTTCCTGTGATCTTTCTCCCTTGTTTGCATTTTCCAAGTGCCGGCTGGAGATCATGCAGAATTTAAACTGCTCTCCAGATGGCAGAGATTAGTTCCCCTGGAGAAAACAGCTGCCTTGCAGGGTGGACTCTGTGTCATTATAGCCTGCTGAGGTAGCTTCACTCCTCCTTGGCAAAAGACTGTACTTTTCCTAAGCAGAGGCTCCAGATTGGGGGGAGATGGAAAGCTGAAGTCAGAGGGGCAGATAAAACTAGGTTGATGGTTGACTGGGAAGGAGATAGAGTTGTCAACTCCAGGTTGGGAAATTCCTGGAGATTTGAGCAGTGGAACCTGGAGAGGGTGGCGTTTGAGGAGGGGTGGGACCTCAGACAGCTACACTGCCATAGACTCCACCATCCAAATCAGCCATTTCCTCCTGGGGAACCATTGTTGCCAATCTCCAGGGGAGGGCTGGAGACCACCCAGAATTACAACTACTCTTCAGACAGCAGAGATCAGTTTCCTTGGTGAAAATGGTAAGCTCTGGGTCATTATATGCTGCAGAGGTCACCACAGCAAATTGACGCTGAATACCCCAGGCCAGGGCACCCACCCAGAGCCAATTTTTAAAGCTCATTGTATTTACTTCCACAACAGGCCTTTTTTCTAGTAGGATACAATGGAGACAAATATTTCCGGGAATACCAAAAAAAATTAAGCTTCATTATACCCGAATCCAAAAAATACTGAATTTCCCCCCCTGCATACTGCTAATGTCAACCATTTAGAACATATAGATTTTAGTATGAATATGCTTGATACCCCAAATGAAGACGTATTAAAATAACAGACATCAGCAATTAAAAGCAAACATCAAAACAAAACCTAAGTATAAAAGTTTATTAGAAACAGGCAAACAGTCTAAAATGTGGGTAACAGAAGAAATGTTTAGCTGAGGAACTACATGAGCACTTCTCTCAAAAATACATATACGTTTTTATACTGGGGTTACAAGATAAATTGAAGCAGGTGAATGTCATGCTTTTGGAAAAGTACGAACGTGATATTATGATGCAGGAAATATCACTGATCTAATCAGATCTTTACAGAGAACAAAAATACTGACATTCAAAGTCTGACATTTATTATAACATAAACATACTGTATTAGAGATGATTCAATGGGGCAAAAGAAAGTATCAACATACGGTTAACCAAGCCCTGATAATGTAAAAACATTTTACAGATGACAGTCAGTGAAGGCTTAGCCTTCATGACATTATTGTCCATCTTTGACAATCTTGCTAAAGTAAAGCACTGTCTACTTACTAGCATGCATAGCAACATATTTACACTTCTTCCCATAATTAAAAACATGCATTAAGGACTCTAACCTCTTTCCATTGAGGTATTAGGAGGACTATAATGATGATTGTTTTCTCAAACATCATGATCACTATGTACAATGCACACTGGCCGACCCAAGCACTGCACTGCAGCGGGTCACCTATAAAAGAATACACAAATTATCAGAAAAGACATTTGGTAGGTAAGACACCACTACATTGAAATAAGTTCCAAAACACCACCAAGCATAATTTTAAAAAAGTGTTGATCAAAAGCCAACGTTTATCCCTTTTCAGTCTTAAGCAATCCATGCTCCACCATGACAGCTCTGATCATCTGAGCAGGGACTTCTGAAGGTACCATTCTGCAAATGGGCAAAACTGATAATCACCAGGACTCATGCATTCTATGTTGTGGCCCCTATCTTATGGCATGGTCTCCCTGATGAGGTCAAGAAGGCTCCTACTCTCCTGGCTGGCTGTAAACTATGTGAAATGGAATTATTCAGGAAGGCTGTACTATAATGAAATGTTTCAGAAATTGTTTTTAGTAAAGGGATAGGGACTGTGTATAGTAAAGTACATAGTGTAGGGACAAGGACTGTGTACAGACTGTCTTGCCCACAGTATGATCCCACAGACTAACTGCATCTGTAATGACTCGGTAGTAGAAGACTTCTAGTGTATGACAAGATTAGATGTCCTATGTAGGGCTTACTACAAGTTCATCATAAAAACCACGGATGGGAATCCAGGTCATGTAGTTTGTCCTTCACATTCCACGACTTTTGCATGTCCAGAAGGATCCACCAAACCCTTCACAGACGTCTACAGGATGTCACTATATTAGTTTCCCCCAAACATTTGCAGGCTTCCTTTCCTCAGCAAGGATCAGAATAAGGATCCCTAAGCAGGCAGGGAGCCATCTGGGCAGTGGCCCAGAATAGGCCTTGCTTCACTTAAAAACAACAACAACAACAACTGTATCTATGATATGTGTACCTCTTATGTCAATTTTAGGTAGCATATCTTCAGGACTAGGCTAAGTGCCTTGCTGAAACCATTTATATGCTAGTGACTTTCAGCAAGTTATGCAAATTTGTCTACAATCCTATGCAATCTTGCTTGGCAGTAAGCACCACTGAACTCACTGGGACTTCCTTTGAAGGATACTTGCAAAGGATCATACTGCAGATTATTCTAGCTAAATAAGAAAATTAAGTTGTCATTGCATATAGCATAATTCACTTTGTCTACTACTAATTTTGCTCTGGGTGCTCACAAATTGTTTCACCTGCTTGACTATCTTCATAGGTACAGAAGGCAAGTTGAAAGGTCTGTAATTTCCTTTAGGATAGACACTGTATTTGCTTTTCTTTAGAATTCTAGGACAATACCAATTACTAAGATATATTAGCTACACTTCAATTATCATATTTATATTGCTATTTAAAATGATTTAGTGGAAGTCATTGTAGGATTTGGGTGAGTGTGTTTCTACTCATGAACAAATGAAACAGGCTATTTTTCTAGATAAGGAACTATGCTTCCCTAGAATATGTCAGAGAAGTATATACTAAAATTCAGGGCAGCTGAAACTTCTCTCCTATACACAAACACAGGAATGCAGAATGGGGCACCAGCAACGAGATGACTTTTCTAAAAACCTGCAACACAATATGGTTTGCTCTATGGCCTTCAACATGCAGTGTCAGCGCATC
Organism: Gekko gecko; assembly: GCA_029375565.1. NCBI lineage: Eukaryota > Metazoa > Chordata > Lepidosauria > Squamata > Gekkonidae > Gekko > Gekko gecko. The sequence continues at coordinate 97,788,289 of JAPDNY010000002.1, read as the reverse complement.
TAGAATGTTGCTATTCTTTTTATATTTCACTGCCTACTTTCAAGTTAATTTTATGGCATCTTCAAATACAGAGTAACAGCTGAGCCTGAGAACTGTGCAATGGAAAGTCAAATACCTTTAAACAGCTGTAATGCAGAATGGACCTTAGCCATTTCCTTTTCTGGCAAGGCTTCGAAAGACATACACCAGATATTCTATTTGCTAGTCTTAGTGTTTATAATATATTTTTATATTGATGCTATAACTCTTCAGCACTCAACACTTTGACGTCTGGAACTTCCCTATAAAAGCACCTTTAATTAAATCTGTAACTCCCCCTTCACCCCCGTCCTGGGATAAGAGTTAATTATAGGGCATTAAAATAATTTCAGGATTTGACTCCAACCTCTCTCTCAGTCTAGATTTTGAACTGGTATATTACATCTGTTTGTTCAGTATGATACATGCTCATGTTTTTCACTATTTGTAAATGTGGTGTTGTCATAATGAACTTTAATTTCTGTTTACCTCAAAGACTGGGAAATTATAATATGTAAAATTTAAAGTTACTCTATGTGGCTTTCACTTCCTCCCTAAAACAATGATAGATTCAGTCTTCAATTTACTGTTCCTTACATAAAAATATCACAAACTTGTCAGCTTCAGGCTGTAATCCTGTGAGCACACAGGTAGTAGGTCCCATATAATACAACTGGACTTATTTTCTTATAAATAAGGATTGGGCCATAAAACTGACTTTAGAAGTATCTACACCGCTAGCTGCTACATTATGCAGCCTCTTATTATTGAATATGCTACAAACAAAAACATTGCATGACATCTTCAGAAGTATAAAGATGCTTCATCAGCGCATGACTTCTCCATGGAAGTTATACACACAAGAAATTACTCAGTGACAGATGCGTCTTTGTTTTGAGTGGGAGACAAAGACAAATGTTAGCAACTTGGAAACTGAAGAATATTTCCTTTAATTAAAAAAGCCATTCAATTTTTTCAAATGACTTGCATTAAAAATATGAAATACTTGTACAATTTTTTTCAGAATCATGTGTACAGAAAACCTCCATGAATGTTTACCAATAAAGCATGTGAAAAAGGGAACTCTAAGTTTTATCCAGAGAGATCTTAGATATATACAATGTAATCAACACAACAGAAATTTGCCAGTGAAGAAAGCAAATCATTCTGAATACCAGACACACTGTTTTAAGGTGTACATTTTGCAGAGGCACCATATTAGAAGATGTATGGCCTCCTTTGAGTGAGAGAAAGAACACTGCCTCTTTTAAGATGTTAAATTAGGTAACATATCTTTAAAAATGAGCTGTGCAATTAATTGGGAACAGTTGTAGCTGACAAAAGGACTGATTAATCAAGTCAGCAACTGAACACTCGTTATGATTTGTACAATGTACAATTTGATTTTCAAACAAGTTCACAAAATTAAAAAAAAGCAGAAGACTTAAGATATGCAAAATATCACAAAGTCTGGAAATGTTAACAACTTAACCACAGAAGTATGTATTACTGAGTATTTCAAAGTCAGTGAGTCTTTTACATATTGATTTATAAACATATTCCATTATTTTTAAACCCTAAATAACAAGACACTGACCAACACTTGAACCAAACTCCTGCTTGTACTGTTCAAGCACATGTCCCATTTCCATACCCATCTGACCCTTAGTATGGGAATTCCTCATGAATGTAATTTGTGGGAAGGCAAACTGGTGATTTGCTTCATAACATGAACATTTGCATAATAATGCCATACATATTCCTTTCCTTAATTACAAATACATGCATGTATAGCATTTTTTTTCTAAACATACTTTATTATTTTTCAGTATAAAATGAACACAAGAACAAAAACTACCATGAAATAACAAACCTTAATATCATAGCGCAATATAGAATGTTAACATCCAATATAAATGTCTTATTAAGACTAAACAGATACATTCAGTATTTAATTGCATTTATTATTATTTTTTCTAAGCTCAGTAGTATCAACCAACGAGTATATTAGTAATATCTTTCAGAATTTCTCCTTGTTGTTGCAGAAATCCAAGAATAGGTGACCAAGTAGTATATAGCATTTTGCTTTTCTCCAAGCATTGATATTTAATAGAGCATGAAATTTTTTCCATTAAATAAAATTGCCATAGTTTATTTTACCACAGATTCAAAGAGGCATGTTCTGACTTCCAGTGTGTTGCAATTGCAACTCTATGCATGTATAGAATTAAGTATAAAGAAGCAGCTACTGTACTGCTTACTCATAGGTTACAACAGTAGTATATGGACTTTCAAATATGCTGACAAGCCTATTTCAAACATTAAGGGAAAGTGGGGTATAAATACCTGAATTCAAAGCAGTTGTCACAGGGAGACTGAAAACAACCAAACACTACAGAGACCGCGGGGAATTTCAGACAGCCGATATATTCCGGTTCAGGAACTGTTCCCTAATGGTTTCTGGTCTGACATTTCAGACAGAACCGTTGCAGTAATGGTTCCCTACCCGAATATATATTTCAGACAGAAATGCTTTTGACCCGTTAGGGAAGCGTTTCTGAACTGTTTTACCTGTAAACTGCTTCCAAGCAGTCTTCACTTTCTTATACTGTTTCTGAAGTGCTACGGGGTGCTGTGTAAAATGCCCCGTAGCACTTCCTCCCGCGCCGCTTTGTTTTCCCGCCCTTTTTTGCCCGCGCGGGCAATCTCTGTCCTTTTTTTTTTTTAACGTTCACTTTAGAGCACTATAGCAGTATAGTGCTATAACACAACACCAAAATAGTGCAATAGCAACCCCATTGGAATGCCTGGACTCCACTGGGATACATGAGATGGCTTTGTGGGGCTGTGTGAGAGGTTCCTGATCTATTACCTTGTTGCAACTGATGCTGGAGGTGTTGCAGATGATGATCAGCAGCACAGTAGCTTTGAGTGAGGTGCTTACGCACTTCCTTCATCTGTCTGGGGGCGGGGGAGAAGAACTGACATGCCTGTCTTGAGCCATGCACCCTCCAGGTACAATAGGAGGGCATCTATTAGGGCATGGGCACCTTTCATTGCTGCCCATACAGTCCCTCGATGTTGGTGGGTGAAAGAGAGGAGTGAGGACTGGTGGAACAACACTGTGATGGGCACATGGATCGATGAAGACTGGCTGAAGAATTTCCCGATGTCTAGGGCAACCTTTTTTGAACTAGCTGGCACCCTGAGGCACCATCTGGAGTGGCAGAACACTCACATGAGGATATACATTCCAGTGGAGAAAAGACTGGACATCACCCTATGGTACCTGTCTAGTCTGGAAGTATTCGGGAAACTCAGACATCAGTTCAATGTGGGCCTGTCAACTGCATTCCTTATTCTGAAGGAGGTGTGCCTAGTGATTCTGGAGGAGTTCTTCAAAAACAAGGTCTGCTTTGGCAATGAAGTTGGATCAGTGAGTAGGGATTCTGTATTTTCAGGGGGAGTTCAATGGGATTCAATTTACACAGGTGCTTGCCAAGGGTTCAGTAGTAAACCAAGGGGTGGGGGAGAGGAACTAACCATACTGATGATGGTCTTGTAGTTCCAGGAGAACAACACTGTGATTTCGGTTCCACAGATTAATTAGCCCTAAGTCCTTCCTTGCTGTTTCTATTGATAATTACTCTCACTATTCTGTAATGGCATTTATGGTACTGCAATGTAGAAATATGTCATCTACCTAGTGGCCTTTGTTTCCTCCTCTGTTCCCCATTTCTGTACCGAAGATATTCACACAAGTAGCAGGTAGCTAGTATTCCTGATATTAAATGGAAAACTTATTGAAGATATCATTGCTGTTTTTCCCATACAGATAATGGATCAGTTGCAATAAGGTAGTTATGGAGACCATGACTAATAGATCAGTAGCCTCTCACACAGTCCCATAAAACTACTCTGAGCAGACAAGCCTACCACTCACCAACCCACAAAGATAAGGGATTTGCCTCCCTGCCCTTTATACTTGAAGCCAGTCACTTTCCAGCCAATCACCTCTTGGCATGGATGGGTGCACATCAGGCTGGGTTAGAACATCTGTATCACCAATCACTGATGCCCTGATCTCCTGCTTGAAGCCTGTATCCAATGGGGTACTTGTTTCCAGGTGGCAGATGTAGCCATCTCATGTATCCCAGTGGAGTCCAGACATTCCAATGGGGTTGCTATTGCACTATTTTGGTGTTGTGTTATAGCGCTATACTGCTATACCGCTATAGCACTCTAAAGCGAACATTTTTTTTTAAAAAAAAGGACAGAGATCACCTGCATGGGCAAAAGAAGGGCAGGAAAACAAAGTGGTGCAGTCTGAAATGGTAGGGGAAAGGCTGTGTGAAATGGCAGCCCTGTACCAGTTTACTCCAAGACGGTACAGTAACAGTTTTAAAACGGCTTAAAAAGGGTAATGCGAAATTCCCCCACAGTTAGATTTTTAGGTTGCTTCCCTAGATGGGTGTCAGTAGTAGTTTATTATTATGTTCTTAAGACCAACATACAGAGTCCCTAGATAGGTGTAAATTCTCCCTTTCCTCCTTCCTTCCCACGCCCGTAGCCAGGATTTTTTTGGGGGGAAGGCCAGGTTACACTAATTACATTAAAATAATTTTTAAAGTTAAACAGGGCCAGGTACTTCTTGGGGGAAAGGGGGGAGGAAGGAAGAAGGTAGCACGGCAGCTGGTGGACTCTGGCTCTTTTCTGCCACTCCAGATGGCCATTGCATGTGAGAGGAGGGGGGTCTGCCATGAAAATGCATCTGTGTGTGCTCAGAAGCCCCCTCCCCATTCACACACATGCAACAAAAAGCAGGGAGGGGGGTTGCCTTGCCTCCCCTAGCTTTGTTCTTCTTAGCCATGGAAGCTCCCCTTGTCCCTCCTTGCCTGAATGTCCATGGCCTCATCCTGCCCCATACTGACCACTTTGCGGTTGGCATAGGGTTGCCAAGTCTCACTGAAGTAATAGCGGGAGGGTCCAGGGCTCTCTCCAGGAGCCGTCTTGTGTGCGCAAAGTATGCACTGCGATGATGTAGCCTGGAAGTGATGTCATCACGCTGGGCATGTCACTGGGTGCCACTCTGGTAACCGCCTTAAAAAACTCTATGGTACCACAGAGTTTTCAGGGTGATTGCTAGAGCATCACCCAGCGATGTGCCCAGCATGATGATGTCACTTCTGGACTATATTATCGCGCCGGGCACATTGGCCTGATCTGGCCACTTCGGGGGTGGGGTTCCCCCTGCCAGCTGGATCCGGACCGGTGGATTGGGTGCCCTTTTAGCGGGGGAATACCCGCCCCCCAGGGGGACTTGGCAGCCCTAGGCTGGCAGCCCCTGGAGGCACCCCCACCAGGTTTGACTACTTGCCTTCCTTGCCAGCCAGCTCGCTTGCCTTGCAATGCAGCCACCCCACTCTGGGACCCTGGGCTATGCTCCATCCTGCTCTCAGCTGGTGTGGGTGAGGCCAGGCTGCTGGCAGTGCCCCAGGGATGACAGATGCCACTGCTTTCTCAACCTGGGCACACACTGCTTTCTCGACCTGGATGGTCAGCTGGGCCCTGGGTGGCCCACTGGGGAGAGAGACCAGGTGGGAAGGGATGGAGCCTGGGGTGGGGGCACTGCAAATATGATAGGGGTGCTGCCCTCAATGTCCCACCATTGGCTATGGCCCTGTTCCTTTCCTTGCCAACATAGTGTAGCATTCCATGTTTTGCATCGAACTTACTCTTATTAGCTTTCATTGAGGTTTGCAAATGAGCTTCAATCCCCAATTTCCAACTCTGGTTAAAAGCTCACTGGTTAACATCAGTACAGATGCTACACTAAGGAAAGAGAGGCAGAAGAAGCATGAGGACCTGCAGCTTAGCTAAGAGATCAGTAGTGTTACAATGATCAGGTTAGAAGTTTCTTGGTCTTCTTCTCTTTATGCTATTTTATTGTGTTATTTTGTTCTTTATAGCATTTCCATCATGTTTAAGACCAAAGTATGCTGTATACAGACCTCTACCACTATCCTATCTGCTATTTGACCAGGAGTTCCACCTACGTGTGTTACAATACCATCTCACTCCTTGAGACACTACCAGATTAAATTCATATAAAAAGACAGACTTCTAATACAAAATTTATTTCTGTAGGGCATCAAATAATGAATTAGTAAGTATCAAATAATGCATCTGGGCAAGCAGATGGACTCAAAGGAGATGAATAATTATATGCTCTCTAAAAATACAAAGAAGGTTACCTTGTATTTCACAGAGAAATGAAAACTGTCTCACTTTTCTACTCATAAGTATGGAGGAAAATGTTCTCCTGATAAGACACCAGCCCTTCTAATGGGTTCATAAACCTTTCAAATCCACCAATAATTATATGACAGAAGTTACAATTGTTTCTGTTTTAGCCCTCTCCCCCTTACCTGGATACTCCTTTTCTAATCGTTATTCCTTCTCACTACCACACCCACTAGTCACATGGAAAGAGAGGAAACGGGCCCACAACCATTTGTGCTGTTGTGGCTTACTCTCATCTGGCCTGCCATCAAGCCCTAAGATGGAAGGGCAGGGTGACATTCATGCGGATACAATTGTATATGTTGTGGTCTCTGGGGTACGCTCAAGCAATGAAACAAGGTTCTTAGGTTTCTATTGCTGGCTGTGTTCCTTATGCAGAAGCACAAGAAAACCCCTCCAAGATTCCGGCAGACTTGAGAGACTGGTGGCAGAGCTCTGGGATGACCACTAAATGCTTAGATGCCTCACAGTGCAATCCTATGCAGAGTTACTCCCGTGTAAGCCCAATGAAATGAATGGGCTTAGACTGGAGTAACTCTCTTTAGGATTACACAGTAAGCATCTGAGTACTTGAAGGGTTGTTATATAGAAAATGGTGTGGAGTTGTTTTCTGTTCCCCTGAATGTTGGTATTTGTTCATCTGTATAGCTGAAATCCCAAAATCCTTCTAGGCCATGTCAGCTACTGTCCCCAAACAATGGCAGTAAGACACAGGGAGGAGAAAACAAAGTTGACCCAAAAACTGGAATCAAGAACCACAAGGGTAAGAAAGAAGTCTAATAAAGGGCCAATGTTAAAAACCTAGTTTAAACTTATAATATACAAAAATACAGTATTTATTAGAAAGTCAGTTAAAAACGAATAAAGGCCCAATGAAAGCCTTGTTGAAAAGTTCAAGTGGCCTGAACACAAGGGCCAATACAGATGAATTCTTTCCTACCCTTGTGGTTCTTGATTCCAGTTTTTGGGTCAAGTTTGTTTTCCCCTCCCTGTGTCTTAGTGCCCCAGAATGTTGGACCAGAACCAACGGGTTGAAATTAAATCAAAAGAGTTCTCAATTAAATAGTAGGAAGTACTGCCAGACAGAGAAGTTCCATAGTGAAACAGGTTTCCTCAGGAGGTGGTGGGTTCTCCTTCTTTGGAGGTTTTCAAGCAGAGGCTAGATGGCCAACTGACAACAATGCAGATTCTGTGAACTTACGCAGATCATGAGAGGGAGGGCAGGAAGGGTTTCATCAGTGCTTAGTTCTTATGGACCTTTCTTACACGCCCAGGGCTCTTCTTACAGGGGCTACTGTAAGCTCTTCGAGGATTGGCTACATCAGGGGTGTGTGGTATGATATGCAAAGGAGTTCCTGCTACAAAAAGAGCCCTGCTGATCACCACTTTGGGGTCAGGAAGCAATTTTTCTCCAGGCCAGTTTGGCCAGGGATCCTGGAGGTTTTTTGTTATCTTCAGGGCATGGAGCAGGGGTCACTGGGGTGTGTGTGGGGGAGGTATTTGTGAATTTCCTGCCTTGTGCAGGGGGTTGGACTAGATGACCCTGGACATCCCTTCCAACTCTATGATTCTATGATTGTAAGAGGCAACATCAGAAGGCAACCATGGCTTCTATGTCCTGTTTGTCAGCAACTGTTAACTATTACTATTACTTTAGATTTTTTAATTTAACATCCTACAAATTACATAACAGCAGAAAAACAGGAGAAAAAAGAACACTACATCACTACTCTTACAAACACCCTCCACCATCTGTAACTCCTCCTGCCTAGGAGGCCTGTGGAAGCTGAATGTTTTTTTTTCGCCAACTTGGAATGTGTATTATTTTATCTGTTGATAAGTTTTAGATATTTTAATGCTGGGTTTTAAATCGACTATTTATTGTATTTATTCCTGCTGGAAGCCACCCTGAGCCTGGCTTGCAGGGAAGGGTGGCCTAGTAAATCCAATAAATAAATAGAAAGGAAAAAATCGCAGGAAGAAGGGTCAGTGAAGGGACACTACACACACCGATACATTCTTCACCTGCTGGTGGAGGACAATGAAAGAGGGAGAATGTACACATTTCCATGGAGAAGGAATTCCATAATTTTAGTGCAAGGTCCGAGAAGGCCCTTTCTTTGATTGCCACCCATCTAGCTTCAGATGAAGAGGGCTCCCAAAGATGACCGCAGTGGTCAGTAGTTAAGTTCATATGCAGTCCTTAAAGGGTTGGCCACAGAGTAAAACAGGATTCTGGATACAGCATAATTGCTCTTATGATGTTGAGATTCTCTTCCAGTTTCATGATGATAGTATCAGGTGGATAGCTACATTAGTCTGTAGTAGTAGAACAAAATTTGAATCCAGTGGCACCTTAAATATCAACAAACTTTTCTCGGGGATAAGCTTTTGTGAGTCAAAGCTCACCTCGACCTGGAAAAGTTTTGTTGGTCTTTTAAGTTGCTACTGGGCTCAAATTTTGTTCTTCCACTGCCAAGCTTTCTGGCTTCACCTGCTGCAGGTAACCCATATTGTGGGTACAGGGTGGTACTCTGCTTTAGCAAACAAAATTTTTAACCCTATTTCCTCACATTGTTAAAACAGCAGCATTTGGAACCTCTGTAAGCAAAACAAAATTCTTCGAATAATTAGGACTGCCTAAAGGTTTGTCTGCTCTAGTTTTCCCTCCCTGTTTCTTCCTCTTACTATTGTACAGCAAAGCATGAATGCTCAGGAAGAAGAATGTGATGACTGATGATTGACCTTCCTCCCTCTGGCTGGAATACTCAACTGCTGAGAGGGAATGTCCACACTAACATGCCAGGGGGGTATTGTGTCTATGTACGTGTGTGCTTGCAATCCTGGAAGTCATGGTGACTTCTGGTGACCCCTAGTGGAGCTAGGATTTCAGAGAGGAGGCTTTGATATTACCTGCCTCTATGTTCCAGCCCTGGTCAAGTCAAGTCAGTCTTTATTGGCTTTGACCTGGCTATGGCAGTATCAGGATGTTTTGGAAAGGATCAGTTAGGAACTCAATTTATACAGCACTGAGATATTCCTTCTCAAGAAAAACGGGGAGGACAGAGGCTGAATCTCAAGCCTGATTCAGAAATAAATATCAACTCTTAAAGATCTTTGATCACCAGATGGGGTGAAAGTGTCTGCATAAGGCTGGACATTCACCCAAATGAGCCAGTTGTATAGATGTGGTTGTAGAACATGCCCCTTTATCCTTGGCCAACTGAAGCACTGATTTTAATTGGGAAATACTGCAGTATAGATTTTTGGGAACTTCATTCTAACTCACAAAATCAAGCACTGGTAATTTGTAGTGCTCAAGGATCTTCTCTAGAAAAAAAACTGCTGTGGAGTATATCATTGACAAGTAAATCACCAAAAAAAAACAACCCTGTCCAAAAAGTATTTGAATTAATCTGTCTCAAAAAGCATTTTAAGGATGAAAATCTTTACCATATTCACCAAAGCGAAGAGACTCCCATTGCCGCCATTCAACAATGCTACTTACTGCCCGCACACCAGCATAAATTAGCAGCATTCCTAAAGTGGCATCTAACAGAAAGTTGATGAGGTACCTACAATGGTGAAAAACACACATGAGAAACCTAATTGTGGGCATGAAAATATATTATTGCCCCCAAAACTATAGAAAATTCCCCCACCACCTCCTGTAGATTTTAGCTATCCTAGGCAATGTCTATATCTGCTGCCTTGCAGAGTAATTTTTCTTTTTGCAGATTAAACCCAGAAACCCAGAATATGTACAACTATGGTCCTAGGCTAGAGGATTTCATACTTTCCTTATTCTTTGCAAAAGCTTTAGCACTACTCCGTAAGGACATGCTTTAGTGCTTAAGTTGCCATTTTTATAAGAAGCGACCTATTATCCACATAGTCAATCAATTTTCTACACTGCTCTTCATTTTAACGTGCAATTTAAGAGCACTGTCTAGGTCTCTTTTATGCCATCCATCCAGTGTGTTCCTTTGAGCAAGGAGCTCTGTGCTGCTTGGAAATGGAAAACTTGCTGTTTAAGTCTACAAAAATAGGATAGAAACCACACACAAAAGCAAGGTTGATGGCATAAACTGCAAAAGAAAATAGGCCTCATGATTCATGAACCCTTCTTTTGTTCTTTGATAGAACCGAGACATCCACAAATAACAGATGAGTGTTATTCTATTGTACATCTTACTAAAGATGCCCCAGACAAATGCAAGTGACAGGTGCCATCTTAGAAAGAACAGATTGGAGTGAATGCCTCTTCTAAGACAATGTCTGTGACATGTATACATCATCTAATGAAAGGAGGCATTTTATCTTCAAAACTGGATGAATTTGTGTATGAACAGATTTAATCAAGCAAACCTTACATACTTGCAGTGCAATCCTAAAGAATTACTCCAGTTTAAGTCAACTGAAATAAATGGGCTTAGACTAGAATAACTCTCCTTAGCATAGCACTATCAATTAGAATTTGTTAAACTGAGAGATAGCTCTAGAGTTTGTCTAATTTAAGATACCTTTGGAGCAACATAAGATTCCTTAAATTATGATTTTGAAATCAAATTTTTTATTCTGTAAAAGCCCTACAAAAAGATAAATATCTATATGGGAATTGTCTCTAATGTTTTTGTGAGAACATGCTTGGCTTCTCTTGCATATTCTAATGAGAATTAGAAAATCTAAAGTTTTTTTTCCCAATTATATAAAGAATTTCTATTTCTACTTAAGTTGCTATTAGAGGCGTACAAAAATACTACAGTGGAAGTCAAAAGAAGCTGTGAGAATTTTTAAAAATATTGCAGAGTGGTTCAGTATGCCTAGAGAATAAAGAAGTGAAATGAGTCCAGACATTTTTATTGGAATGCTGTTTGGTGAAAATATATAGGCTTGGCTCAGGCTTATAGGGCCACCAGAGGTCACTGCAGTCCCAGAAAATATTAAGCAGTATCAGTGCTGTACCACTGACAGTTCATCTATTTCTCAATTTCTATGGAACGATTACGCCACCTTGAGGACGAAGCAATTCACCAATTAAAATTTAACTCACAGTTCTTAATTTGTAAGAGTACTGTTACATTTAGGAAAGCAATGATCGAATACCATTCTGTACTACAAAAACCTTTGCCATATGTTGTTCTGAACTGATACGTGAAGTATTTCATATACTTCCAAGTTAAACATCCATTCTATTAACCAAATCAAGTGAAAAAGAGGATCTATGATACGAGATGCATACTCAGCTTCATTCTTTAAGCACACTTAGCTACCTCTTACCATGGAAACAAGAAAATCAAAGCCATGGGAGTTCCTCTTTTGTTTGGATGCATATCTGCAAATTCACAATATCAACTGAACTTGGTATGAACTCACAATGTCAACTGAACTTCAACAAGATCATTCCACAAAGGATTAACATATACACACTTACAGTGAACAAGGGTCCTCTCCAGTAAGATCTGATAAATACACATTGGCAAAGTGGATGAACAACATCCCTATGGCTTGTTTTGAAGTATCCAAAAACCTAAAGATATATAAAAAACAGATCAAAACTTCAAAATAGTAATGTTAAGACACACTCACTACAACTAAGTATGATTGTGTTTGTTTGCCTTAGTCATATATACCTAATTCTCATTTTTTACTATTTAGGTTATAGAGAATCATCAAGAATTTGAACTGTAACACTTAAAATGATCCTTGCTACTCTGTATTTCAGGTTGTATCCCCTCCCCCAACCCTGTAGGAGTGTGTAGTAGTAAAAAAAAAAAAAGTAGACATTAAAGATTGACTGCATAGAAATTCTTACTAGAACATTGTGAAATTAGAATAAACTTGATAATGAAAAATATCCAAATGGCTTTGCAATGTACTTCTGCATGACTCATTGCCATGGACTGCCCTGGTGCAGCATGGAAGGACAAGTCCTCCTTGAAGGAAGAGTAGAACAGCCCGTCCCCAAGCTCCTCCTTGGCAGACCCTTCCTGTGAAGCCAGGGGCTCAGGGCCTTCCTGAAGGGACCATGAGCCAACACAAATACTGCCCGCTGAGCCAGCAGTGCCCTCAGGCCTGGAGGCTCCAGCATGGACCCACTTGTAATCAGACTGGCTGCAATCTCCTGAAGCACCCCAAGAACAGAGTGGGCAAGGGCTGAGGTATGGACCAGGTGCAGGAATGTGCACCTGGCACCCCGCAACCTCCCCTCTACTAAGGAAAGGCTAGAAGAGATTGATAAGTTCCCAGAGGATCTAGACCCCAGTACTCCTCATGTGTAAAGGAGCTGACTTGGCTTATGGAGAAGAGCCTAATGTGGGACCCAATAGCACCTGAAGGGAAATTTTCCCACATGATCCCACATGGACTGCAGGTTTAACTTATCTGCAGCCTTGCTGATTATCCCACCAGCTGATCGACCTGTTTTGTTGCCATTTTTGTTACTTGACCCTGAGAGTTCTTTTGACTCTGCTTTTTGGAATATATAACCTGACTCTGGACTAAAACCTTGGATTGTCTTCTGACTTAACCTTTGATTGTATAATTGGACCCTGGACTGTGACATTTGGACTGTGACCTGAGAACCCCTGCTGTCAGACCCTGTGGTTACTGGGCCTTGCCTTACATTTGGTGACCAGAATGCTCATTATCTGTTACAGCAGAGGATGATGAAATTTACCTGTTTGATTGGAAGGATGGGAATCAAGTGCAACTAAAATACCTGACTTGGAGATTAAAGCATTAAAACGTACACAGTAAGTTTTGTATTAATTATTGTGGGCTTCCTAGCAGACTCAGGGTCATTACTGGTACGGATTATCCCACCCTTATATTCTAGGTACTCTCAGTTCTCAACATATTCATATTTATGACTTAACTAAGAAGTATTCCACCTCATGGAAAACTATTTTGCCTAGTAACTGCCATCCCTTGCTTCTGGAAAATACTAAATGCATGCAACAACTATTTTTACTCAGAAGCAAATTTATTAATTGGGACAGAAATTTCACTTTGTTCACTGAGACTGTGTAGTATCCTTTCATATCTAAGCAGAGCTAAATCTACAGTGCAAAAGGCCCAGCTAAGGAATCTGGATTATGCTCCTAGAAGCTATATTGGCCTATAAACCAATATGTTTTTATTGGTACAACAGCCTGTACAAATGTGGGCTTGTTGAGAAACATGCATTTCAAAATGAGAGTCTTCATATACGAGAGGCATATTCATGACTGCTTGCTCCTCTGGGTGATTTAAACTTCAGGCTTAATTAGCTTGATCTAAATCAATCCAACTTGCTATACCCCACAATTCTTTACAGAATATTGATAACTTAAATGGAACAGTGAGAAAGTGATGCTGAAGCAGTAATCAACCACCAAGGGCATCCACTTCTTAACCCTGAAGACAGTTCAAATAGCTTATGTAGAGGATGGGAAAGTGGTGACATGGGCTGCAGTGAGTCCCAAGGGCCTCTGTTCTAGAATAACTGACTCTTTACAGCCATGGCTCTACAGAATCTGAAGAAGCAGGAGTAGGCACTGCTGGTTGGTGAGAGTGCACTTCAGTGACACTAAAGCTGGCAAAGCTTTTAATGGACTCTTGGAAACCAGACAAATCCTTCAAGAAAGCAAAAAGGATTTTATTTCTGAACTTCTAGCAAACTGATCACCAGGCAAGGAAAACAATTCACATTGTGTTCTTTGTCCTGACGGGTAATGTTTCTCTTATCCAAAGTCTCTGTAATTTAAATCTGAATAACCAACTGTTCCTGCAGCTTGGCTTTATTAGCTTTAAGGTGAGTGGCCATGGTTCAGTGGTAGAACATCCTCTTTGCATTCAAAAGATCCCAAGTTCAATCCTCAGCATCTCCAGTTAAAAGGACCTGGTAGCAGCAGTTGTGAAAAGAGTTTACAGAGCTATTTCTGCTATTCAGAATGGACAACACTGACTTTGACAGACCATGGTTTCACTCAGAAGTCTGCCAGGCACAGAAATCTAACACAAGTAAAAACAAAAAAAATAACAGTTGACACACTTTACACACATCAGGCAGTACTACAACTGCCTGTCTCTTGTAATGCATTCCCCAAATCCATAAGATGAACATCTAATAAATTTAAGGCAGTTCAAGAATCATTAATACTTAAACACTCACCATATCCTCCAAGGCCGTCTTTCATGCTTTGGTTCTCTGAAGCGTTTCACTAAAAGAAAATTAAGGATAATCAGTGGATGACTACATTTAAAGTAACCAATCTCCCATCAGCTGAACCTTTATGTAATTTTCAAATATTCGGTTAAATGGAATTTAATTCACTGTTCAAGAACATATTGCAACCAGACCCTCCCAATGACAGCTAAATGAGATGAACCATTTGTATTTTTCGTAATGTTTTCTACTGAGGTTTAAACACAATTGCTTATATCCCACCAACCACTGGCTGAAAGTGAATGGATCCAGCATTTTCTTTCACATAGTAATCCCTTTAGGTCTCCAGAAAAGTTAGTCCTGGGGTTGTTGTTGGACCTGCATAAACGAGCAGTTTCACGAGTTGGGGGGGGGGGCGCTGTACAGTTAGAAGGGCCAAATCCTCTGTCCTCTCCTGTCATCAGAGCTGATTTGGATAAAAAGGCAAACTATGCCTTCCACTAAAGCAGTAAGTGATCTGAAGAATGCAAGTTCAAAGAATTGCTTTGACTTTATGTCAGAACCAACCCTCAAGTAACAGCGTGGCTAGTTTCAGATAGTGATATACTGCTACAGTGTCCTTCCAATCAAGCAGGGAAATATTTATGCAATTGACAACAAATGAAGAACAAATATTTTTGCAAGAAACTGAAAGGTCACAGTGTGTTTGCTGCTTGAAGTAGTTTGTTCATTTTATGGGTGATATATGACCTACGTTCACATAATTTGATCTAGTATGAAAATGAGAGCAAACTGCTCAACTTGCTTTGCAACTTCCTGGGTCTGGGGAAACACTGATTGTCTTGATACTATTTTCCACTTGCTTAAAGACAGTATTTGAAGAGCCTGTTCTCATAAGCGTAAGAACATACAGGCTACAATTAGTCAATGGTCAACATATCCTGTATTAACTTTCACACTAAGGTAATCTAGTTTTATATGAATCTTCTTCCTTAGCCATGTATTATGGAGAGTGTGGGGAAGTTACACAGCTACATCTCAAAATGTAAGGGGTGAGTGCTGACTGGAAAAATTTGAGTTGTAGAAAGAGGTGAATACTTTGACTCCAAAAAGCAGCTTATAAAGGAGCACAAGATGACATTCAGAAATGGAAAGCAAAGGCTCAACAGCTTGGCATAATGCAAGATAATTTAGGATCAAAGGCATTGGAGGCATAAGTTAAATCAGTACACTGAGGGACTGTTATCTATAGTCCCTGGCAAAACCCAGGTCTACTCCTCATAAATGTTTCAACTAAAATATAATAATTAAAAAGTTGATGCATTTCAAGCAACCTGGATTCCAGGAGACTGGGAACCAAACATACGGCAACAAGTAAAAACAGTACATACTGTCAGCATCATGTATTGCTAGAGACTACCAAGAGCTTATTGTAATAAATTCTTGTGAACATTCTGAAGTCTACCTTCCAAGTGTTACTTTGTCTTCACAAATTTTTACTATGCCCTCAGCAGAAAGAACATGGTATGTAATGGTTCTAAAAGTGGGAACAGCATTTTATTTTTATTTGGATAGTTACACCCCACTTTTCTCCCCATTGGGGACCCAAAACAACTTAAAACATTCTCCCCTCAGTTTTATTATCACAACCACCATCCTCTATGGTAGGTTAGGCTTGAAGGAGTGACTGCCCCGAGGTCACACTGTGAGCTTCCCCTCACAGCTCCTAGTCCAAGACTAACCGCAGTGGCATGCTGGCTTTGCACTTCTCCAAAACAGTTGCCAGGACCTTCAAGACAACTCCCCCTCAGTGGCTTCATACCACACTCCAGCCCTGGACCACCTTATTTCATTTACTTTCCAAGAGGGAAAGTCCTGATCTTAGCTACACTTGAGTAGTTTTCAGCACTTAGGAAAGTTCTAAAAATAAGCAAATCAGTCTATTACTCCATCTTCCATGAACCGGAATGTATAAGTAAATTAAAGAAGACAATATTTCTGTCTTAACCATCAAGTATATTTTAATGTACTCATCCACTTCAGTTTGTAGTCCTTAATACTCTATCTGCATACTCCCAAACTAAAATGTTATCACTACTGTCAGGAAGTTTAACGCTGGTTAAAATTTTAACTATTGCTATACTTTCCTACTGTAATATGTCAGAAGGGGTTATGGCAGTTTGCTCCTGCTTTGATGTAGCACCTTTTTATGCAGAATGTCCAGAGGGAACATTGAGGATCCAAGATAGTTCCAGGTGGTCAGCCGTGTTGGTCTGAAGCAGTAGAGCAAATTTAGACTCCAGTGGCACCTTTAAGACCAACAAAAGTTTATTCAAGGTATGAGCTTTCGTGCACATGCACACTTTTTCAAATACCTCAAATACTTCAACATTTGAAAAAGTGTGCATGCACATGAAAGCTTATCTGTTGAATAAACCAAGGTGCCACTGGACTCTACATTTGTTCTGAGGATCCAAGTTATACATTTACTATACTGTGACCTCAATTATGACTTAAGCATTTTCATGGACACCCAAGTCCTTCCCTCCTCCCTCACTGGTGCCAGATAGCCCCCTTTCAAAATACACGGCAAGCCACGCACACCCCATGGAGGCCTTCATCCCCTAGGGTCCTCAAGACAATATAATGAGAAATATACCACCTATACTCTAAAAGCAAATTTAATAAAAAATATTTTTATGGTTAGTACGCAGTTTACAAGGTCAAGTCTCAGAGTATGCTTCATCCTATTTGGCAACTTTAAAAAGCCCTGACCCAAATTTTAATCAATTTCACTTGAATTGGGACTATAACACAAAGAACTTGCTTATTAGTACAACTTTTAGCCAGAGCAATCAGGTATGGAAAGGAGTCTAGAAAAATATTCAGAGCTCCTTATAGAAAAAAACCTGAGCCACACAAAACCTGAACTTCAGTATTCAAATGAAAATTGCCACTGGCTATTACTGCCAATGGATGCAAAGGAACAATTCGATGGTGAGTTTTTTTGCATTGGAAAAAAGTGAAAATGAGTTCCTTTTTATTCCTGATGACTTATAACTAGGATGACTTTATTAAGACCATTCAATCAGAGGTCTTAGTTCTG
This sequence comes from Gekko gecko, assembly GCA_029375565.1. Taxonomy (NCBI): domain Eukaryota; kingdom Metazoa; phylum Chordata; class Lepidosauria; order Squamata; family Gekkonidae; genus Gekko; species Gekko gecko. The sequence continues at coordinate 97,770,713 of JAPDNY010000002.1, read as the reverse complement.
AGCTATCAGATTCTGGGAATCAAATACTGCATTTTCTGGCTAGTGCTCCAAGGTTGGAGGGCAGGTAGAGGGGCATCAGCTGGACACTCACTGAGAGTTTGGTGTCTCTAGCCCACAGAGGGGCATTCTAGCGACAAAACCTCACAAACCATGAACGAGTTTGTTAAACAGGAAGCTTTGTGGAGGTTCATGGACCCCCACAAACCATGAACCTCCATTTTCCTGGTTTGTGCCCATCCCTAGCAGTGATTGAGTTGGAAAGTTGGAAAGTAGAAGATGTGGATGCAGGGGAAGCTAGAGCTCAAAAAAGGCTTTCTAAGAAAAATGGCTTCTGAAGGGAGATTTGGATGGTGAAGCAGCCTGACACATAGAACAGAGACTGCTCTGCCTTAACTGGTTTGTGTTATGTTTAATAAAAAATATTCAATAGTTGTAAAAATTAATCTTACTGAATTGACCCACACTGACACAATTATGGAAATGTGCCATTGACAGAGGGACCTTTTCATCCACACCATAAAGCAGGGACTGAAAGGGAAAGGAATTATCACGTTGCTGTGCTATACATGAAAAAATGCTATACTGTGTAGCTTTCCAGAACTGAATTTTCCAGTTATACAGCATATGTTACTTTTTAAAGTTGAGAGAACTTTTTCTCATTGGCCTATAACAACAGAACTCATATACACAATGAAGATCAGGATTCAGGAAAGACAAAAGAAAGTACTTCTTTAGTCAAAAAGAAATTAAATTGGGGAATTCCTGTCTTAGCATTTAATAAACTCACAGGATCCAGAGAAGATGGTATATGCACAAACATTTTCACTGCTGGCAGTATCCCCACGGCTCTGGTGTCTCATGGAATATAACTTCAGATGGTGTCCCCCCCCCAGCCTTAAGGGAAGACTATCAGAAGGGGAGAGAGGCTGCCACTTATTCAAGGCTTCATCTGTGTGGCCTCTAGATCCCAGCAATAGTATAGTACTATCTGAACAGTGATTTCTACCTGCACTTGGACTCAGGTCTCCTGGTAGATAAACAGGTAGCAGTGGTGATTAGGGTACCTTTCACCAGCTTTGGCTAGTGAACCACTGAATCACAGAGTTGGAAGGGGCCATACAGGCTATCTAGTCCAACCCCTGCTCAATGCAGGATCAGCAATGCAAGAGCATCCCTGACAAGTGTTTATCCAGCTGCTGCTTAAAGATTACCACTGAGGGGGAGCTCACCACCTCCCTAGGCAGCTGATTCCATTGCTGAACAACCCTTACAGTAAATAAGTTTTTCCTAATATCCAGCTGGCACCTTCCCACCCTTCATTTAAACCCATTATTGCAAGTCCTACCAACAGGAACAACTGCTTGCCCTCCTCTAAGTGACAGCCCTTCAAATACTTAAAGAGAGCAATCATGTCCCCCTTCAACCTCCTCTTCTCCAGAGTGAACGTTCCCAAGTCCCTCAGCCTTTCCTCACAGGGCTTGGTCTCCAGGCCGCCAATCATCCTCTGTCCACATCATTTTTTAAGTGAGGCCTCCAGAACTGCACACAATACTCCAGGGTATAAAGAGACCACCGGCTGAACAGTACAGTGAAAAAATAGAAACAACAGTCGGTATAAAGTACTCAAACACTATTGAACTGTGGTTTTGCTTTTACAACAAAAATATTTATAGCAAGAATTGCTCAAAGAACTCATCAAAAGTTACAGAAAATCAATATATATCAACACTGTCCAAATATTTTTCAAAAGGGTACAGAAAATCAATAAGTATCAACACTGTCCAAATATTTTCCAAAAGATTAACGAAGCTTCCGGATTACATCTCTTCGTTTCCAAACTTCATCAGAAGTAAAATTGATGCAAACAGTGTTCAACAGAACTGTGAAATACAATTATTACATTTTAACATAATATAAAGAAATTGATTGGAAATTATGTATATAGTAAATAAACAAATAAAAAATATGTACCATCAATGGTATGTTGTCTTATTCAATTAACAAAGTTTACCAGGAGTAGTCAACTTCCTGCAACCAAATAAACATGCCAAATGAATTACAAGTAAGTATGGTATTTTTAGCATTTTAAACATTTTACAAAAGTGAAACACTCACCACTGAAAAATCAGAAGAGTACAAAAGATTAAGGTGCCTTCAGTCTTTGGTGCCAAAGGCTACAGATTGCTGAATAGCCTTACTTCCTAGTATGTGGAGCTAACATTTATGCTCTTAACACACAAATTCAGCAATCTGTATCCTTTGGCACCAAAGACTGAAGCCACCTTAATCTTTTGTACTCTTCTGATTTTTCAGTGGTGAGTGTTTCACTTTTGTAAAATGTTTAAAATGCTAAAAATACCATACTTACTTGTAATTCATTTGGCATGTTTATTTGGTTGCAGGAAGTTGACTACTCCTGGTAAACTTTGTTAATTGAATAAGACAACATACCATTGATGGTACATATTTTTTATTTGTTTATTTACTATATACATAATTTCCAATCAATTTCTTTATATTATGTTAAAATGTAATAATTGTATTTCACAGTTCTGTTGAACACTGTTTGCATCAATTTTACTTCTGATGAAGTTTGGAAACGAAGAGATGTAATCCGGAAGCTTCGTTAATCTTTTGGAAAATATTTGGACAGTGTTGATATATTGATTTTCTGTAACTTTTGATGAGTTCTTTGAGCAATTCTTGCTATAAATATTTTTGTTGTAAAAGCAAAACCACAGTTCAATAGTGTTTGAGTACTTTATACTGACTGTTGTTTCTATTTTTTCACAATACTCCAGGTGCAGCCTGACCAATGAAGTACACAGTGGGACTATCACATCTTGCAATTTGCATGTTATGCCTCTGTTGAAACACCCCAAGATCACATTAGCATGTTTTTGTTGCTGCATCACTTATGGTTCACCTGAACCCAAGATCTTGTTGACACACACTGCTACATAGAAGTGTATCCCCCATCCAGTATGCATGTTTTCATTTTTGTTATCCAAATGTAGAACTCAGCAATTAATCCTTGTTAAACTGCATCTTGTTCACATCTGCCCACTTTTCCGGTGTGTTCAGATCTTGTTGAATTCTATATATTCTGGTATGTTCACTGCTCCTCCCAATTTGGTGTCACCTGCAAATTTAATGAGCTGCCCCTCCAAATCCTCATCCAGACCATTTATAAAAATATTGAAAAGTACCGGGCACTGACAACTACCCTCTTTGAGTGTGGTTCTCCAACCAGTTCCCTATCCACCCAACTATCCTTGAGTCCAGTCCACAGTCTTCTAGTTTACCCATCAGAACATCGTGGGGAACCCCGTCAAAAGCCCAGGTAAACAACATCAACAGCATTCCCTCAATCCAGTAAGTTTGTCACTCTGTCAAAGAAGGAAATGATCTGTTGGGGAAAAATTCGTGCTGACTTCCCCGAATCACCAAGTTGTCCTTTGCAGATCCCTTTAAAATCTGCTCCACTATCTTCCCAGGGACAGAGGTCAGACTAACTGGCCTGTAGTTTCCAGGGTCATCCCTCCTCCCTTTTTTGAAAATTGGGATAACATCTGCCCTCCTCCAGTCTTGTGGCAAGTCTCCCATTCTCCAAGCGGTCTGGAAGATTATGGACAAAAGCTCTGCAAGCTCTCTAGAAAGTTCTTTGAGCACTCGTGGGTGCATACTGTCTGGCTTGGGGGGATTTGTACCCATTCAATGTAGCCAGGTGCTTCTCAATTACCTCCCTGTTCAACCAGCTGCAGCCCTTCCTGGGCAGGAAAGATCTTGCCACTGTCATGCATGCCCATGTAACATCTAGCTTAGATTCCTACAATACACTCTATACAGGGCTGCCCTTGGAAACCATCTAGGTACTACAATTAGTACACAACACTACAGCCAGAACATAGACTTGAATGGGTTGTAAGGACCATGGCTGAGTTCAGACTGGCAGTTTGCAATAGGAGCAAGTTGTGGCAAAAAAGCCCTGGAACAAACTGTTCTGGGTTTTCCTGGTCACACTGCACAGATTGATGCCGGAGCATACCGGGGAGGAGGCACGAGGGAGCGTTCAGACTGCTGGCCCACCCCTGGCGGGCCTGTAAGTAGTGTTTTCCTCACGCCTGGCTTTTTGGGTTAGTGTTCACACTTCCGGGATAAACGCCCTCTCTGGGATTTGCTACCACTTTCACCAGGTATCTTTTAAATGTGGGAGCGAAGCGGTACACGACGGGTTGGCTATGGGTGGGGAATGCCAGACAGATGTGCCTGTGTGAACGCCCCCTTTAATCCGGTTGTGAAATGTTGCTGGAATGTATCTCAGGGCAAACTGACAGTCTGAACTCAGCCCATATTGTTCCATTCTTGTTCCATCTACACTGGCTCCCAATTTGTTTCTGGGTCCAATTCAAGGTGCTTGAACTGACATTTAAAGCCTGTTGGGGTCAACATACTTGAAGGACCTATTCCTCTATGAACCTATTCAGCCTTTCTGGTCATCTTTTGAGGACCTGCTTTGGGTGCCCCTGCTATCTGAAGCTAGACAGGTGGCAACTCTAGAAAGACCCTTCTCAGTCATTATGCTGAAACTCTGGAATTCCCTCTGCAGGAATATCTGTTTCCTTCTGCTGTTGTCTTCTGCCAGCAAGTGAAGGTTTATCTTATTAGCCCTCCTCCCTGTACATGTTTATATTTTTATGAGTGTATATTAGGTTTTATTTAATAGTTTCACATATTTTATATACAATTGCATTCTGAATACTTTTTGATGTTTGAAATGTTTTAATGTTTGCTGCCTTGAGAACCATGAACTGGACGGAGAGATGGCATAAAATGTTTTAAATAAAATTAAAAAATGCCCATCATGTGTATACTTGGATCAAGAGCACTGCAGAAATTTAGCAACGAGATACCAATCAGCTGGCAGACACCAAAAGAAACTGTTTGCATACAAAGCCCTGGAATTTTTCAAAGAAGGAAAGTGAAATTGAGGTTTGCCAACAGGCAAAGTGCGAGCTGCCAGCTGGAAAGGAATAATAAAATGAAATCTGAAAATGGAAATGATTATGTTTCTTTCTTGGGGAGAAATAAAACAAACTATTCCAGTCCTCTGATGCTGCTTTGTTTGTACAAACGGGTAATAATTCAAGAAAACTTGCCAAAAAAAGCACACCCTGTTTGAAGAGACATCCCAGCTTACAATAAACTGACATCACAAGCACAGGAAGATGAAAAGTTTCCTGATCTGTAACAGGACTGATTCAGGCAAGAGATAAATCTTTCACTGCCACGTACTGAAGTTATGTCTTAAATTAGCATATTATATATTTTTTATTTAACTGGAAGGAGAGACTAGCTCTGCATACTTCCTCAGAGAGGTCCTTCATGTAAGCTTTACACTTTCTCATCACCCAATAAAAAGGTGGTTTTTTTTTAAAAAAAAATCTCAGGTATAAGCTAACAATCTGGGCATTAACCATGCTGTGTATGAAGTAAGTGAAGCTATTATCACTGTGTATGAAGTAAGTGAAGCTATTATCAGGAACATAATGGTAGAGTTTATTAACACAATATTGACAGATGACATTACAATCTTCAAACTCTTAAGGGAAAACACAATCACCAATTCCAAATCCTGTGGTTCAAACCAAACAAATGTGATGACATACAATTACATTTCTATTGAATGTATATGGTATTTAAACTGGTAATACTACATCAACAAATCCATAGTTGAAATGTGAACATAAACACAAAATGTGACATGAGCCAGGAAAACAGATGTTTTTAAACTAAGCTCTAACACACCCCAGTTCTATCCTCCTAAAAAAAGAACATACAAAAAAGAACATATATCCCACTCATCCCCATAGCCATGGGGTGCTTGGGGGGGCCCCCATGGATGACCCCCAGCCCTCCCTGGGAGGATACCAGACCCCCACCCCTGGGAGCCCTGTCAGTAAAGAGATGCACCTGTTTGCCTCCTTGGCTCTCTAATGGCCTGCCCCAGTGTCTCACTGCTGCTGATGAGGGAGAGGGACAGCCAAGGAGGCAGGCAGGAAGGGCAGTGGGTGGTGAGCAGAAAGAGGCGTCATGACACCTCTTTCTACTCACTGCCCTTTCTGCCTGCCTCCCTCCTCCTCTGTTTCCAGTACGCAGGAGGCTCCTCCACAAATGGAGAGGGAGAAGGAGAGCCAGCCAATCATTGGGTTACTTACGGGTGATGTCACAAGTGATGGTGGCATGTGTGCCCTGTCCCCCCCACCAAAAATTTTCTGGCTACAGGGCTGCCCACTGCTACAACAGGCTGTTGGGAGCTGTCACCTCCCCCCCCTCCAGAAAAGACAGGGGAAGGAAAAAGACATGATAGAAGATTATGAAAATTAAGAGTGTTAAGAGTGTGGAGACGAATTTTTCCATAATACCAGAACCTGGGGTCAGTCAATAAAATTGATTAGCAGTCAGTTTAGAACATGAAAAAGGAAGTACTTTTACACAACACATTTGGTAAGTTATTTATGGTCACAAAATGGTGATGGCCACTAGCTCAAGATGGCTTTAACAGGGTAATAACAACTATCAGCCTTTCACAGGCAGCCATAGATGCTGACCACATAATAAGCAAGGGCTGTTGCTTTCATATCCTGCTTGTAGGCTTCACAGAGGCATCAGGCCAGCAGCTGTTGGAAATGGGATGCTAGATTATACGGACCCTCAGTATTATCCAGTGGGGTTCTAATGATCAGCCCTAAAGGCTGGCGCAAAACATATGAATGTATATTATTGTTGCAGTTACATATAGAAGGTTTATTGGAAGGTTTCAATAATTTGATAGTTTTTACAACTCCAGGACCATAACGCTGTACAGAAAGAATACAGGAGCAACAATTCAGAACAGAGAAAACAAGCACGGAACATTAACAGATCACAGTTGCTGCCAGTTTTATCTTTACTCCAACTATAATTACTTTTTATCCCATACATACCATTAACATACATATAATCACAGCTGCAGGAACACACCGTAACTCAAGTATTTTAAAAAATCAACCAACCTGTGCTTATCCTGTATACTACTGACCACTTACTGGGCTCAGTTCGATGTACTGGTTATCACCTACCAGGGTTTTTTTTGTAGAAAAAGCCCAGCAGGAACTCATTAGCACAATAGGCCACATCCAACATCAGAAACTCATTAGCATATTAGGCCACACCCCTGACAGCACAGCTCCCTCCCAGGATCGTGGCTTGCGGGGTACATGGGGAACCCGAGGGAAGGAAGGCAGTTTCTGGATCGGCTTCCCCAGGTGCCCCGCAGCTGCGGGGCACCTGGGGAACCTGAGTAGGGAAGGCAGATTAAAGTGCCTTCCCTCCCTGGATTGGATTGGCTTCCCCAGGTGCCCCGCAGCTTGTGAGGCGCCTGGGGAACCTGAGGGGGGGGGAAGGCTGTAGGCATGGCCAACTCAGAAGCCAGCCAGAACTCCGTTCCTGTGCGTTCCTGCCCAAAAATAGTCCTGTCACCTACAGTGCACCTTATATGCAAGTGGTTAATGGATCACCTTGTACATTTGTCATCCTACATTCTGCACAGCTTGCACTATAGCAGCTTAAGTAATTTCCTATTCACACTGCCATTTAATTTTGTATTCCTAGTCCTGAACACAGGTATTAGCATTCAGTTTTGTATTCATAGTTCTATTGCATTGTTCACTGTATATCTTACTGTATGTTCACATTATTGCTCTCATAGTCATTCAGTTTTGCACTAATCCTATTGCATTGTTCATACAGTGTTCTATATCATATGATTACTTTTTTCCTTCATTCTGTACTCTGTAATCCATCTTGAGTCTCAGTGACAAAGGTAGGCTATAAATAAACTAAATAAATACATTTTGCAGTGAAACATCAGATAATATATGTATTGTATTCAATGGCCTTTTAATTCCACTTCTCCTATGTTTTTCCTCCATGTATGTATACATTTGATGAAGTATAGTCTAGCCCACAAAAATTTATAAAAAATGGCTATACAGTGAGTGAGTATAGCTACAATAAGTCCGTTAGTTTTTTGTTTTTTGCCATTAACGCACAGCTGACTTATGTTTTTTTCCATTAACACTTCCAAATACTGACCAGGGTCAACCCTAGTTAGTTTTTGAGATCTGATGAGATCAGGTTAGCCTGGGCTATCCAGGTCAGGGCTGTTCATGGCTAAGCTGCCCCAACTGATAAACACAGCTACCCTGTTTGATCCGTCCAGCCTAACAAAATTTACTTTGAAGATCAGCAGACCCGAGGGTCTCCTTCACATATCATTCCCTGCCATGCTATAAGAGATCCTTCTACCTGGAGATGACAGCGTCTGAACCTGGGGATCTTCTACATCCAAAGTATATGCTCTAGACTAAACTATGTATCTGAAAAAGCAGACTGCTCTATGACCTCTTGCCACCAAAGTGTGCCATAGAACTTGTTCTTGGAAAAATTATAAGCCCCCTTCACTTCGTAATATATTCTTTGGGACTGCAGTCTAGACTAATCACTGTACTGGCTCTAATGATAGTAAATACACAATGTTTATAATAAATTTTTGTGGTTATAAACAAAACCCAAACTATAAAGACAGTCTACATTAGCACAAATTTCTTTATTATTTTGTAAAAGAAGACTCCCTCACCAGAAAATCTATATGTTGTACAGTATTACAGCTTGCGCAGAAATTACTTGCCAACAAATAAATTGAGAATTTGAAAGGGCAAATCAGTCAAAGTCACACATTCATCACAGTTTAAAAATAAAAATTATTTCATGTGGTCAATAATTTAGTTAAGATACCAAATTTAATTCTTTAAAATATAAAGAACTGTTTCCCTTTCATTAATATATTTAATATATGTCAGATTAGTTTAGAAATAATCTTACTGTTGTGGTGGGACTAGACAATGCAGTTGGTTAGAAAAAAAAGTAAAAACTGGTCACCAAGCCCAGTTACCATTTCTGGGCACTTGACTGTGAAAAGTCAATTTTAACAGAAACCTACTACAAGCAGTTGCTTAAGCGTTTAAGTTCAACATGTCTGTGTGAATTTTCTAAAAACTTGTTCTTTAGCCTGGTCAAAATACTTAGTTCTAATTCTGCAAAGCTTTAAAAAAGGCATTTTAAAAATGCCTACCTTATGAAATCTCCTGGGCAAGTTATATAGCTTCTGAGATCTTTGTAACAATCGGTTATATTTGTTTTGCCAATGGTTTACTGTTTTTGGAAAATGGGAAAGTATCTTATAAATATAATTATCCCTGGCAATCAGAAATTCTCTGGCAGCTTGTAAAATATTTTTTCCCAGTCTATTATTACTTTTGCTGTTTAGCTATAATGCTAGTTAGCTTGTAGATGGGGACACTACATAAAAGCTATTGCTGCATTTTTCTGTATTGCAGAAGGCGCTTGTGGAAACATTCTTTGCCAGTCTTATTTAATGTTTACCATATAATATGCTCTACTACAGATAGCGTCACAATTTTGTTTTGCAGATACTTTTAAAATAGAACATTAAAAGGGTACTATACCTGTCTTTTTAAAAAATCTCCTTAGAAGTATATGATGTGATCCATAAAGCAGTTATTACAGCTAAGTCCAGCATCAGAATCATAGAATCACAGAGTTGGAAGGGCAGTCAAGGGTCATCTAGTCCAGTGTTTTTCAACCTTTTTGTGCAAAGGCACACTTTTTTCATGAAAAAAATCACGAGGCACACCACCATTAGAAAATGTTAAAAAAAATTAACTCTGTACCTATATTGACTATATATAAAGTAATTCTCTTGAATAGGAATCAAATAAACACAAAGAAATTATTTTATAATTACTTTATTATGAAATAATAATACTTTATTTTATAATTGTTCATATGTTACGGATGAAATTGGAATTTTTCCCACGGCACACCAGACAATATCTCACGGCACACTAGTGTGCCACGGCACAGTGGTTGAAAAACACTGATCTAGTCCAACTCCCACCCAACTAAGTCACAAAAGTTTTTGTGCAAAGCGTTTTTGTCATCTTTGAAATTAAGAACTGAGGGGATCTCAAACTGTTACTGGAATTCTAGCCCAACAACAGTAAGATCTGCCAGGTAGGTCTTACTGAACAATCAAAGCAGCTTAGAGTTCTAGAGTCAGAAGAGGGCTTCTGCCCATGCTCTTGCACAATGCAGGAAATACAAAACTGGAGCTTCACTGACAGATGGCTGTTCAACCTCTGCTTGAAACCTCCAGGGAAAGGTAATTGGCTCCACTGCTTTTACTTATTTAGACTATTCCTATGCCGCCTCTTCAGAGTACTGCTCAAGGTGGCTTACAATTAACAAACCGTTAAACATAAGCAGCATTAAAAATGTCCATAACACAGAGCAGACCATTAAAAAGCTGGTAAAATAAAAACCCCAATTAAATGCCTGGGTAAAAGAGGTGTTTTGGCCTGGTGCCTAAAAGAAAGTAAAGAAGGTGCCATGTGAGCCTCAAGGGAAAGAGCATTCCAAAGGCAAGGTGCAACCACAGTATCACTCGCAAGTTTCTCCTAATGTTCAAATCAAATCTAGTCTCCTGCAACAAGCCCATTAGATCTAGTCTTACTCTCAGTAGCAGAGTCTTTGCCCTGTTCCATCCAACAGCCCTTCAGGTACTTTAAGAGTGTGATTATATTTCCTCACCCCCACCCCAGGGCTTCTGTTCTCTAGGATAAACATAACCAGTTCCTTCAACCTTTTCTTGCAAGATTTGTTTTCCAGATACACAACTCTGTTGCCCTCCTCAGCATCTGTTAAGCTCAAATACTTGAACAATATTTTGTGTGAATTTGGTTGCTTCTAATAAAAGGTAATGCATGAATTTTGTTCTTTTTTTTTTTATCAAAACCCTCCTAAAAAGGAGAGGAATTTATTCTTTTTATAAATAGAAAAAGGTAGGGTATATAGAGGGATAAAGAAAAGAGCGGAGTGAGTATTCTGTTAATAAAGGTTAGTTTAAATCAATATAGATACAGTTTTTGGCAATCTCCGTGACTTGAGAGTTTTCTTTTCATCTAACAAAAATTCAAAATAACTCTGTTAATGAGGTTAGTAATGTCCTTTGGGGTTAATTATTAGTCATCTCCTTTTTGACGTTTCCCGAACAGTTATTTCTTAGGTTGTCTTCCTGCCATGCTATAAGAGGGAAGGGGGAAGGGCTCGGGTTTCGCTTCAGATTCAGACCTCCAACTCACGGTTCCTGCCGTTTCTTCTTTTTGCTTTAATTCATCGCTGTTCCTCACTCCTGTTGGAAATCGGTGGCGTTGCTAAGTCCCATTACGGGCACACCGCAGCGGGGCCGATTGGGGCGGGGAGAAAGCCTCAATTTCCCGGCTGTCTGCCGGCAAAGAGGCTACTCCCCAAGCGCCCCCGGTTTGGAGCCTTTGCCTAAGGCTCACTAGGGTCTTGCAAACCTGCAAAGACCCCCCCAAACTGCGTGTGGGCTAACCACCTCCGGGGGCTTCCCGAAAGGTGGCCGCCATTCGCAACGCCGGAAACCGAAACCCCCCATGAATTTTGTTCTTGTTTGGGGGTTTTGCATAGACAAATATGGCTAAAAAACTTTTTTTTTCTAAAATCACACAAGCCTTTTTCACAACCACACTGTCAACTCATGTTTAGCCTGTGATTGACTGCAATACCAAAATCCTTTTCACATGTGCTACTGCCAGGCATCCCCCATCGTTTGATATTTTTTTGCTCATAATCAGAATTTTGCATTTATTTCTGTTGAATTTCATTTTGTTCACAATTTCACTCTTTCTTTCTAACCCTTCTTGCCATCCCTCCTGGTTTTGCATCACCGGGAAAACTTATAAGGATTCTCTCTACTCTATCATCCAAGTTACTGATAATAATAGTGAAGATCAAGAAATCCATAGGATCAAGAAATCCTATCTTATATGGTCCCTTTTCCCTTAAGTTCCCACTGCTTTCACCTCTTCAACCATCTCTTCCCTACTCCTTAGCATCAAGTCAAGGATAAACAGTCTCCTTTCTCTTTTTGCTATCTTCTGAAAGGCAATGTTGTCAGCAAGGCGTATCAGAAATCTGACATTTCATGCTTCGCAGAATTTACCTTCCAACAGGTATCAGGGTCAATGCTCCCTCTAAGCTGTTGGGTATTGTGAGCAAAAATTCTACTTTCTGAGCTACTGGCATTAAAGTTGTGAGTAAGTGGTTTGGCTACTGCATAAATTAATTTGCTCTGGGGCCATCCTTCCTGAGCTAAGACAAAAATGTGTGAGCCGGAGGCTAAAAAACTGTGAGCTAGCTCACACTAACTCAGCTTAGAGGGAACATTGATCAGGGTAGTTGTAGTAATACACTATGACAAATTGAACTAACAAACCTCTAAAAGACATGCAACATCTTATGTTTAAGTTCTCTTCATGAAACCAAATTGTCTCAGTTCAGTCTGCATCTATAAGATTATCCAACACCAGACAAACTTGCAACTTTTCTGTACTCTACTAAAGTCTTTTTTGTGTAAAATCAAAATTATATATTTTTTTTATTTTGTTAGACTTATATCCCTCCCTCCACACGTTGTCGGCTCAGAGCAGGTACCAACATATAGGTCTACAATACTGCAGAATAGCATGCTGCACCAGCAAAAACTGAGTACCTACCATTTAAAACATCTTCTCAAACTGCTAATTGTCATTAACTGGGAACCTGCTGCAAGCTTTTTGTAAAAGATCTCCATACAAAATAGCCAGCATCCATTCAAACTGTCAGGAAGTCAACTGAAAATAATGGAAGTAATATACACCAAACAAAACCCATTAGAACTTATTCCCAAGCACAATACCATATTTGATTTAATCCTGATTGTCTGCAGCGCTCTTCAGTGGCAGGTCACTGTACTTTATGTCCAAAATCTCTATTGACATTCGGAAGGCCTTGTTTAAAATCAAGGACACATGATCACACAGAAAGGACAGTCAATATATTTACCTACTTGGACATATGAAGAACAATGTATAAAACTGATGAAATCAACTGAATTTTTAAAAACTATAACTGGATGGGCTTGCAAGCTACTGTCTGACTTTTGAAGACCACATACCAGGTTCTGAAGCATTTATATAATAACAAGGCTCTTAATTTCCTTACAGATGCAACTGAGGGAGACATAAGTCATTCCTGAGCTTAAAATATGCATAACTGCAACTGCCCATATGCTTCCCTCCTTATGTCTAATTTCCCCCAATATTTGAAAAGCTTAGAACTTCATATTTCTTTTAGAGAACCCAAGATAGCTTACAACAAAAGATTAAAAACCAACAAACTCATAAGAAAGACTATTTCACAATAAAGGGGCAGAAACTGAAAAGGTCCACAACTGGGTAGTGTCAAGACTTAAAACTTGCTGCATGAAGGGATGAACGGGAGAAACTGTTGAGATGACCACCTTTCTGTTGCCCATATAACTCTGTAAAGTGCCATGCACGCTGATGGTGTGTTATTATTATCAGTAAAAGTATGGCCTCAAAATGAAAGCACAGTACTTGTAGATTTATACAATTACTTTCACCTAGTACAGCTAAAGGATGCTAAAACACATATTGGCTGTAAATCTTTCTGAGTGTTAACAGAACCAGCCACCTTACATTTCTCCATAAGCAGAAAATACTGAAGTAACAAGCACGCCGCAACTGTGATAAAGAAAAAGTTGTTTATGAAAAGGTGCCTGAAGTTAAATCAGGGCTGCAATCCTGCTGTGTGTTAATGGATGAAGCTGAGAGCTAGGTACACTTCCCCAGCTGAAGAAAAGGCAATGGACCACCTTGATGTCATAGGACCTATGCCACAGTTGGGAAATTCCCTACACTGACATTTTTAAAACTGTGTTATGTGACATTTTCCACAGTAGATTTTTCTTCACTAGGCACGAACCCCAAGTTTTCTTGTTACCCTACATTTTCGGAACCCCCAGTTTTAGCAAGTTCCAAAAACGTGGGATAGGAGAAAACTTTGGGTTTATGCCTGGTAAGGAAAAATCTACTACAGAAGATTTCACATAACATGCAGTTTTATAAATGTCAATGCGGGGAATTTCACTACTGCGGAAATGGTCTAACAGCACAATCTGGGGGAGGGCAAAAGAACTCTGGAAGCCTACATACCCCAATGTCGGCATAGGTCTCAATTACATCAGCATAAGTCCAGTTATGTTGGTGTAACTGGCACTTACAACAGCGCAGGGCTGCTGCAGCATGCTGTTGCTCATGGGCGCCAGTGGTGGGGCACGGCAGCTGACTCTCGGCACAATTGAGGCATAGGCCCCTGTGCCAGCATGGTTGTGGGTGGTGTTGGGGCATGGCATGAGTCAGTCGGCTCCTGAGCTCTTTTAGCCTGGGAACAGAAAGTTCAGAAGCGGAAAGTTACACCAACAAAAAATACGTTGTAGTCCATAGGCGCCCATGGATTGCAAAAATAAAGTCTTTCCCTGATGCTGTATCCCTGCCCATTAGCTTTAGAGGAGCTCAGGATGCCGACCACAGCCTCAGCCAATCCTCTCCCACACTGGGACGGCCAAGCCCCCTCAGCACCCAATTGTGGCCCCCTCCATCCTATTTATATTTATTTGATTTATACCACTCCCTTCCCATCTAAGCAGGCTCAGGGTGGCTTACATAAAAGGTTAAATCAGTTAAAAAACCTTAAAAAATGATAAGGCATTTATAAGGTACTGATTATACCTACAGGACAGCAAAACACAATTTCATTATTAGCCATAGTGGCAACAATCAGCAGTAGTTATAGGACTGTTGCCCAAGTCCCATAATATATTTCAGTTGTATCGGTGCAGCACAGGCCACCAATAACACTTTCCAGGGCATAGGGTCTTCACCTCCGTTGAACTATTAGGTACGGCTCCTCAGTCGAATGCCTGGCGGAAGAGCTCTGTCTTGCTGGCTCTGTGGAATTGCAATAAATCCCAGAGGGCCCTGATATGCTCCGGGAGCTCATTCCACCACTGCGGAGGTGCCACAAAAAAAGCCCTAGCCCTGGTAGCAGCCAGCCTGGCATCTTTAGGGCCAGGGAGATCCAGAAGATTTTGTAACTCTGAGCACAGTACTCTCTAGGGAACATGCAGGGAAAGGCGGTCCCTCAGGTATTCAGGCCTCTGACCATAAAGGGCTTTATAGGTAAGAACCAGCACCTTGAAATGATTTTGGTATGCTATAGGCAGCCAGTGCAGTGCTTTCAACACAGGCTGAATGTGCTCCCCCAAGGGACCCAACAAGAGCCTGGCCACTGCATTCTGCATCAGCTGTAGCTTCCGGATTTGGGACAAGGGCAGCCACATGTAGAGAGTGTTACAGTAGTCTAATCTCGAGGTGACCATTGCATGGATCACTGTTGCCAAGTTGCTGCATTCGAGGAAGGGGACCAACTGCCTAATCAGCCGAAGATGGTAAAAGGCAGACTTGGCGGTGGCTGCTACCTGGGCCTCCATTGTTAAGGAGGCATCCAGGAGCACTCCCAGACTCCTAACCTCCAATGCTGGCACCAATGGTGCCTCACTGAAGGTCGAGAGTGAGATCCATAACTCTGGATTGCCGCAACTCAGGTACAGGACCTCCGTCTTCATCGGATTCCATTTCAGTCAGGTCAGTCTAAGCCAGGGGTGACGAAACTGTGGCTCACAAGTTGCATGTGGCTCTTTCAAACATATTGTGTGGCTCCTGGCAAGGTGGCTGGGGAAGTGAAGGGGAGGCATGCCTCCCTGATTAGTCTTTTCTTCCTCAGTGTTACCTTCCCTGGGTAGGCTTAAGGTGGGGGGAAGCAGAGAAAGTCAGCAACTTTAAGTGTGTTCACAAAGCTTGGAGAAGGCATTTGTCTCTTTAAATCACTTCACCAAGCCAAGCCAAGCCAAGCCAGCCAGCGTGGGGGCTTGGAGGACACATTTAAAGTTAAAGTTGCTTTCTTTCCACCTCTCCTCCCTCCCTCCCTCCCCCCATTTACTTGCTTTCATCCACCTCTCTCTCTCTTCCCTATTCCTCCCTCCCTCCCCCATCTATTTGCTTTCTTTCCACCTCTCCCTCCCCCCATTTACTTGCTTTCGTCCACCTCTCTCTTTCTCTCTTTCCCATTCCTCCCTCCCTCCCCCATCTATTTGCTTTCTTTCCACCTCTTTTCACCGCTCTTTCTCTCTCTCTTTCTCCCTTCCTTTCCTTCTCTTTCTCTCTCTTTTCCTTCCTTCCCCCCTCTCCTCATACATTTAGTTTCTTTCTCTCTTTTTCTCCCTTCCTCTCTCCCTCACCCATCTATTTCCTTTCTTCATTTCTCTCTTTCTCTCTCCCTCCTTCTTCCTTTCCACCTTTCATTTTTTCCATCTTTCTTTCCTCCTTCCTTCCTCCCCCTCCCTTCCCATCTATTTGCTTTGTTTTCCTTCTCTCTCTCTCGCTCTCTCCCTCCCCTATCTGTTCCTCCCTTCCTATATCCCTCCCTTCCCCATGTATTGGCTTTCTTTCCACCTTTCTCTCTCTTTTTCTCCCTTTCTCCCCCTAACCCCATCTATTTCCTTTCTGTTTCTCTCTCGCTTTCTTTTCACCTCTCTCTTTCTAAGACAAATATCGTTAGCAAACAAATAAATATACGTGGACAAATAAACATCACTATCAATATCTGTTTTTACCCGATGTTTTGATTTTTGGCAGCCTCATTTAATGTTAATAAAAAGCAAATTTGCATATTTTTCAATAAAAATGTGTGTGTAATATTTGTTCATGTCTTGCAGCTCTCAAACAGCTGATGTTTATTCTATGTGGCTCTTATGTTAAGCAAGTTTGGCCACCCTTGCTTTAAACCATTTCCTTGCTGATTCACAGCCTTCAGCTGGAGCTCCCGCAGGGGATGGATTGCAAGCAATCCGGGAGCACTTCGATACAGGACAGGTAAGTGTGAGTTGGCAGGTTCCATCATATGCCTCAAAGGGGACTTGTGGTGAACCCCCCCCCCCTTGGGGCTATGTTTGCAGACCCTGTCAGGACAAGACATCCATAACTGAGGCTGACAGGGCACTCATGCCACTGTCTTGCAAGTGGAGATTCAACAGAGAGGCTTGTGGGTGTGGCAAGTCCCCCCCCACTCTACTCAGTCAGTGCTTTGCACTCAGCTAGCCTTTCCAAGTTCGACCTGGGATGCTATCCTACTTAGGCTCATGCCATGCCGGGCACCCTCAGTCCCCCAGAGTGGAAGTGGACAGAGCTGTCACCCCTTGCCATGGATTCCAGTGCAATAAAGTCTATATTGTGGCCCAA
Organism: Gekko gecko; assembly: GCA_029375565.1. Classification (NCBI taxonomy): domain Eukaryota; kingdom Metazoa; phylum Chordata; class Lepidosauria; order Squamata; family Gekkonidae; genus Gekko; species Gekko gecko. The sequence goes on along the minus strand of JAPDNY010000002.1, from coordinate 97,753,368 downwards.
CTTTGTCTCTGCTACATGGCCAGAGCTCCACATCCCTCCCTGCCCTACTCCCTCCCCACCCCATCTGCCACTCCCCCACTGGGCTTCCAGAGGGAATGGCTTGTTCACCTTGCAGGCTTCTGAGTGAAGGGGGGAAGTGCCAGAGGGTGGACTGGGTGAATGAGCCACCTCCTCATGCTGGCTATAGCATGAGGCCAGATTGGGGAGTCCCAGATTCTATTTCCCACTTGTTACATGGAAGCTGGGTGGGTGGCCTTGAGCCAGATGCACACTCTCAGCCTGACCAACGTCATGGGGTTGTTGTGAGCATATCATAGAATCATAGAATGTTAGAGTTGGAAAGGACCTTACAGGTCATCTAGTCCAACCCCCTGCACTCTGCAGGAGCATAGCCGAAAGATAGCCCTACATACCTACAACATACCCAAAAGATGGTCATCCAGCCTCCGCTTGAAAACGTCCAGCGAAGGAGCATCCACCACCTCCCGAGGTAGGTTGTGCCACTGCTCAAGCACTCTTACAGTTAGAAAGTTTCTCCTGATATCTAGCTGATAACGACTCCCTTGTAATTTCCACCCATTAGATCTAGGCTTGCAATCCGGAGCAAGAGAGAATAGATCTGCTCCATCTTTTACATGACAGCCCTTCAAATACTTGAAGACTGCAATCATGTCCCCTGTAAGTCTTCTCTTTTCCAGGCTAAACATACCCAACTCTTTCAGCCTTTCCTCATAAGACTTGGATTCAAACCCTCTCACCATCCTGGTCACCCTCTTCTGGACACGCTCGAGCTTGTCAACATCCTTCCTAAACTGCGGTGCCCAAAACTGGACACCGTACTCCAGGTGAGGCCTGACCATAGCAGAATAGAGCAGAACTACCACCTCCCGTGATCTGGATACAATGCTTCTGTTAATGCATCCTAAGATTGCATTAGCTTTCTTCACAGCCACATTGCACTGCAGGCTCATGCTGAGCTTGTGATCAACCAGAACACCTAGATCCCTTTCACATGTGCTGCTGTCAAGCCAAGTCCCTCCCATTCTATATCTGTGCCTTTGATTTTTTTGTGTCTAGGTGTAGGACTTTGCACTTATCTCTATTGAATTTCATTTTATTTCCCTCAGCCCACTGTTCCAGCCTATCTAGATCATTTTGAATCCTGACTCTGTCTTCTTCAGAACTAGCAATCCCACCCAGCTTTGTGTCATCTGCAAATCTGATAAGCATCCGCTATATGTCTTCCTCCAGGTCATTTATAAAAAACATTGAACAACACCGGGCCCAGGACCGAGCCCTGTGGCACTCCACTTGAGACTTCCCTCCACATAGATGCAGAGCCATTTACGAACACTCGTTGGGTACAATTTTTCAACCAACCATGGATCCATCCAATGGCTGTCCCATCCAGCCCACACTTAACCAGCTTATCCTCAAGGATATCATGAGATACTTTGTGAAATGCTTTACTGAAGTCTGGATACACTATATCCATAGCACTGCCAGAGTCAACCATTTTAGTACCTCTGTCAAAAAAGGAGATAAGGTTGGTCTGGCATGACTTATTCTTGATAAACCCATGCTGGCTACTACCAATTAACTCATTCTGCTCAAGGTGCTCACCGACAGAGTCTGATAATCTGCTCTAGAATTTTTCCAGGTATTGATGTCAAGCTGACAGGCCTGTTCCCACCCCCAACTATCACGCGCAATGGCACCTGCTCCGGGACCGGCCACTCCTGTTGACCTGAAGTGCTCCCTCCCTTGTGCCACCTCCACCATGATAGTACACCGCAAGGTCATGCTGCAGCGGAATCACCATGGACACGGCCTGGCAAGCAGCCAGCTACAGTTCCCCCCTTCTGCTGCAGTATTACTTGGCCTTTAGGGAGCCAACTAGAGGCACCAAGGTTGCACAGTGGTTCGCTGCTGCAATACAGGCACAACTCAGGATTGGTCTGCCCGTGCCAAATGTAAGCCCTCAAAGCAATCATGCTACAAACTATTTCCTGTACAGGGCTGGTATACAGGCTCCACATTGGGTTTACCTCACACCTCTACTAGAGCATCCAAACATGGATGGCCATCTGAGATTTCAGACAGGTGAGCAGAAGGAGGAGGCAAACAACTGTGGAAAGAGTCAAGGGCTGAAAAAGGTAAAACTCTGGGGAAGAGATACCCACCCCCCCACCTCTCTCTCACGTGCACACACACACACAGAGATAATTTCTGCATAACTTAACAAAAGTGCACCTGAAGAGCAATAATGACAGATGTAGAATTTTATGTAAGCTTTTTTCCTGCCCCAAAGCTTGCATTCATATTCTTTCCTCACCCAGTGCAGACATGTTTCACGCAGACATGTTTCATTAGTACTTATTTTAAACAGCAAGACTTGCTGTTAGGAAGACATCAATTGCAAATCAAGTTTGGAAAAATGAATTTAAGGGCAGAACACACTCTAGAAAGGAATCCCTCTGCCAAATACATTCTTCTATGAAAAGCCTTGATGTCATCTAGTTACATCACAACACAAAGGATAATGGTCCAGAAACAGCAAAAGCAAGTATGTGAATGGCTCCTTTTCAACAATGTAAAAGTTGTATTTTGATTTTCAAACTGCAGTGACAGAAAGACTGCCTACTACCCCATGCATAGGAAAAAATTCTACCCTAGATGATACTCAGAGCTTGAGTAAAGATATTTAATTCAATCCTGGAGGAAAAAAATCTTCCTTCACTTCTATTTCTGGTTTTCAATATAAGTAAGCCTCGAAGCTTTTAAATGTATTCAAGTGAAGCTGCAGTGATAGCATTAGGGCATGTTTGCACAGAACTTTCTGCATACCTGGAGAATTGCTTTGGCAAGCAAGCAAAAAAAAGAAAAAAGAATGGGAGCCAGTACACATAAACCCACACACTTCCATCAAGGTCGCATGCTGCATATGGGAAGTCTACAAATTCTGTGATACTGTCCCATCTGTACAGTTCTCCCGCTACAATGTGGATTATGTCAGCACAGCGCAGGCATCGTACAGCTTGCCATATTGAATGCACTCATTAAATCGTTCCTCCCCTTCCCCAAAAGAGCAGCTGTAAGAGCTCAGCACACCTATCCTCATGTTCATTTACTGCAAAGGAAGCAGCTTCATTAAACATTCCAAGAACAATATGTCAGGCATGTCATGTTACTTGAGCCTGTACAAGAGAAAGCTAGACCTTTTCTTTACAAAGGAATACAATGCAATTTAATTTGGTAGATGGAGTCGGAAATTTAAAAAATGGAAAGCTACATGTCATTATGTGCTTCTGCTAAAGAGAAACATTATCACTTAACAAACAGTATGAAAAATACAAAATACAGGCATTTACCAGGCTTGATTACTACATTATAGTGAGCCCCTGCATCATATATACTAAAAATCATAGCCCGAGTACTCACAGAACATTTCAAAATGTGGCTGATATGGAAATATGCCACAAGGAGCTCTTCATTAGCTAGGGCTCCAGCAGATTTCTGTAGGTGGAGACTTGTGCCTAGTAAGTTCAGATGTAACAACAGCCATTTCTTTTGATAACAATGAAAATGGAATCTTACATTTTAGGCAGACTGAATAATGCTTTCTAAGTTAATGGAGAACTGATATGATAGCTATGAAAAAGAGTCAGTAAATTCCTCATTCAAATTCACCTCAGTCAAATTCAACAGGTGGCCCATGAGTCAGAACCCTAAGACAGGACAGGTTTTTTGCTTTCTGGAAGAACCTGCCTCCTACTTCTCTTTGCACAAATGTTGTGAAGAGCAGCAGGAAAGTGAGGCAGAGTCACAGAATGATGGAGTGGATTCCTTCTGGACTCTGACATGGATTGTTCCTCACTATGGCAAAGCTATATGCTTACAGCTCACTGAGTCCCGTGCTGCAGCCTGCAGATGAAAGGTAGCCCCAGCTCTGGAAAAGTCTGAAGGTCTAAAGCACATCACTCTCTAGCTCCCATCTTCCCATCTACTATACTAAACTGAGAACATTCACCTACCTTACAGGTTTGTTGTAAGGATTACTAAGATAATGAATATGAAACAATGTGACTATGTGATGTTAAGCATCACCATTAATGCAATTGGCTTAGTGGTCACCTATTACTAAAGAAGTCAGTATGGAAAAAAGATTTAGTAAAACCTTAACATTATGCTGCCATCCTGCCCTATTTTTTAAAAATCCTTTATGTGATCCAGATCAGTGTTTCCCTCTAAGCTGAGTTAGTGTGAGCTAGCTCACAGTTTTTTAGCCTCCGGCTCACACATTTTTGCCTCAGCTCAGGAAGGATGGTTCCAGAGCAAACTGATTTATGCAGAAACCAAATCGCTCACTCACAACTTTAATGCCAGTAGCTCACAAAGTAGAATTGTTGCTCACAGGATTCCACAGCTTAGAGGGAGCACTGGTCCAGATAATGCATCCTGGGTCTATCGCTCTCATGATTTAAAGATACAGAATAGCAAAAGGATATAAATTTTTCTTGGGTAACATTGTAAGAGCTGTCCATGGTCCTCAAGGAGTGTCACACATTTTTTTAAAATGTTCACAAGTGACCTCTGAACAAGACAAAATAAGAAGTCTCACAAAGATCGAGCCTCCCCTTGACTTTTAAAACAATAGCTGTTGCACTATGCTTTCGATCAAATTCCATCACTACAGGTTTTTTAGAAAAATACTACAGAACTGTTTTGCTAAGTTGGTCTATAAATAACTGAACTCTCTTTCAGCTCACAATCCCCCAAACATTTACAACACAATGAAATTCCTTAAATATCATTAAACATAATAAAAAATAAAATCCAGTATTTCAAGTAATGCTACCTTCCTGCAACACCACTTCTCATTTATCTAGCTCAAAGGCCCTCTCCAAAGGCCAGTTTTCAAACTCATCCAAACGGCTGATACACAAACCTGATATCCCCTGGTCATCCCATTGCCTCAAGTATTGGCACTATGACTATGGGGGTGTCTGGCTATCTGGGCTCCATCCTCAGACCTTCAGCCAGCAGCACCCTCAGTTGCTGACAAGAGACTTCCTGAGGAAATTAAAGACCGTTGACAGCATCTTAGCAACCACAGATTTGGGGTTGAACATCCTTTCAAAAGATGGGCTACAAGTCACCAAGAACATTATCAAAGATAATACCACAGCAAACCTGGCTACTGAATTTTGCTTGTCCTCATCCACAACTACTTTGAATTTAATAATGGTCTCTATCTTCAGATTAACAGCACAGCTGGCTATCACCTACAGCTCACAACTCAAACTACTTCAACACATTATCCATGCCCTACAGTCTCTGCGGGATAAGGATGTTTCTCTTTCACAGGCTTTGCTTACAAGCAGTCCTTCCCTGCCACAGCTTAAAACAGATTTTCACCAACAATCTTCAATCAATCCAAGAGAGAAATCCAGGAACCAAACACTGAAACAGACCTAGATGCCAACTCCCCCCAAAATCCAACAGAGCTATCCTGGGCTACCCAGGTCAGGGTTTTCCCCCATATACACTCAGCCAAGAGTGTTATGGTTCCTACTAACATCAGCTGCTTTTAATGGTGAAAATGTTTCCTAATTCCAATCTTAATGCCAAAAGCAAGAATTTTAATCCAGTTTCAAGAAGAAAAATATTGGCATCACTGAGCCTTGCTAGGTGTAAATCATTCAAGTTAAAGATTGTGTTTAGGAATTGCATATAATTACAACTAGGATTACTGCAGATCATGATCAAGCAGAGTCATTTAATAACAGCCCACACATAAAATGCTATACTTGGTAAGAGGCAGAATGTTGAACAGTGGGTGAAGATTTGGGCTGATTCAGAGCCAGACAACGTATCACAAGGAAAAGTATGGTTGTGAGGGATACTGAGCACTTTCCTAAGGCTCAGACTTTAAAAACTTTACAGAAGCAATTTATTTATTTATTTCGATTTATAGTCCGCCCTCCCCATGGCGGGCTCAGGGCAGCTAACAGTCTGGGCACAAGTGCCAGTTATTAAAACAGTAAAACAATAAAAACAGAGTAAAAACAGTCCATTTCAGCCTTAGAGCTGCACGAGTTCTCATATTGCCTTAAAGGCTCTACCATAACAGGATGGCGTTCTAGTAATTCAGGATGATCCCTAATTGATGGCAACCATTCCAGGCAGTCCCAGCGTTCATTTATTGCAGGGCCATCTCACCACCCCGATATTGCCCTCGTTGATGGTGGTGGTGCAGTGGCAGCGGCTCCTACTCAAAAGCCTGCCGGAAGAGCTCCGTCTTAAAGGCCTTGCGGAACTGTGCAAGGTCCCGCAGGGCCCAGATCTCCTCTGGGAGCTCATTCCACCAGGTAGGAGCCGCCACCGGAAAAGCCCTGGCCCTGGTCACTGCCAGTCTGGCATCTTTGGGGCCTGGGGTTACCAGGAGGGGTTGTGTCCCCGACCAAAGTGCCCTTGGGGGAACATATGGGGAAAGGCGGTCCCTTAGATATGTCGGACCCTGGCCATAGAGGGCTTTAAAGGTAAGAACCAGCACTTTGAAACGAATCTGGTATGCTATTGGCAGCCAGTGCAGCGCTTTCAGCACAGGCCAGATGTGCTCCCGCCTGGAGAGGCCAATCAGCAGTCTGGCTACAGCGTTCTGCACTAGCTGCAGCTTCTGGATTTGCGACAAAGGCAGCCCCATGTAGAGAGCATTACAGTAGTCTAGCCTTGAGGTGACTGTCACATGAATCACTGTGTCCAGGTCCTCGCGGGCGAGGAAGGGAACCAACTGCCGCGCCAGCTGAAGATGGTAAAAGGCCGACTTGGCAGTGGCTGCTACCTGGGCCTCCATTGTTAGAGAGGAATCTAGGAGCATTCCCAAACTCCTAACCTCCAACACCGGCACCAAAGGAGCCCTTGTTGAAGGTTGAGAGAGGGAACCCCAACCCCGAACCGATCCGATTCAAGCCCAGGACCTCCACCTTCGCCAGGTTTAGCTTCAGCTGACTCAGCCTGAGCCAGCCAGCCACAGCCTGCAATGCCCGATGGAGGTCATCAGGGCTGGAGTCCGACTGGCTGCCCAACATCAGATAGAGCTGGGTGTCATCTGCATATTGATGACACCCAAGCCCAAATCTCCAGGCAATCAAGGCAAGGGGGCGCGCATATAGATGTTAAACAGCATCGGGGACAGCACAGCCCCCTGAGGCACCCCACACTCAAGAGGGTGCCTCTGGGACTGCTGATCCCCTATCACCACCCTTTGTCCCCGGCCTTGGAGAAAAGAGGCAAGCCATTGAAGGGCGAGCCCCTGAATCCCCATCTCAGCGAGGCAGTGGGTCAGCAGCCGATGGTCGACCATGTTGAATGCAGCCGACAGGTCTAACAACAGCAATGCTGCCACACCGCCTTGATCCAGATGCCTTCAAAGATCGTCAGTAAGGGCAACCAGCACAGTCTCCGTCCCATGACCCGGGCGGAAGCCAGACTGGAATGGATCAAGGATAGAATTATTTTTATATTTATAATTTAACATTGTCATACAACCTGAAAACTAGTTTTAAAACAAAATATTAATTGATCTTTACACTTCGTCAACAAAGACTAAATGGTTATTAGTTAGAACTACTGGCAATTTTGTTATTTTTATGAGATTTATAAATGTTGTGTCTGAACAGGTTTAAGATAATGCTATATATGGCAAAAGTGCTCTGCACTAATTTGCACTGTGCTCCAAATTTCTGAAAATATGAACAACAGGTCAAGTAAGAACAAAACTAAGGGTGACTGAGAAGATTCACCAGGAGGTAGCTGCGTTAAGCTTGAAGCAGCAAGGAGTCATTGGGTGGTTTAAAGATCAAGATATTTTTAAAAACAAACTTTCATGAGTTAGAGTGCACTCCATCAAGTGTGTCAGATGCACCTGATAAAGTGTTCTCCAGCCCCCCCAAATTTATGCCACAATATATGTTAGTCTGTAAGATGCCCCAAGATTCCCTTTTGTATTCAAGAACATACAATATCGTTCCTTAAAAAATCTATTGGGGAAAGGTTATTCGCTTACAAATACTATAAAACCTAAGTTGAACTCCTGGCCTAGGCAGTTAAAAGTTAATCAGGTAGCAGGGCTGGAAAAAAGGGCTGAAAATCTAGAAGTGTCGGAGTAGATAACACTCTTATCAATAGTATGAAAAAGGTTAGTGCATGTGTTCAGCATCCAACACATGGGTCTTTGTAAATAATACAAAAGAGTAATATGACACCATACCATACAAGTCACAATGAACAAGGAAGCAATTTGGACAGCAAATATTAAGATTAGTATTGCAATTTATGTGGAGTTTCAGTGGCACTAAAGGTGCACTTAAAGTAACTGTTCATATTTAATTGCAATAAAATCCATGAAAAGTTATAACTTTCCAGAAGACTAATCACAGATTATAAGCTGTTTAAAAAGTCCACGGTTTATCACTGTGAATGACTCCCACTTGATTCACAGTACTGGTAAACAGAAAATGAAAAATGGTAAGTGAAGCATCATTGTGCAGACAAAAAGGTAAAGGTTTTCCTTGCTTGAAAGCTGTGCAGATACCACCCTCCAATTCAACTAACAAAAGTGTCAAAAAGTATTTGTTCCTGAATAATTACAATAGTGGACAGATTTTTAAAAGTTAGTGCAGTAGACTGGTTAGAATGCTGGAATAGGATCTGCAAGTCCTGAATTCAAATATTTCCAGTCATGAAGGTTCCTGGGTGACAATGGAACAGTTACTCTTTCTAAGGCACATCATTATGGCAGTGAACAGCCAAGTATGCCATACTATGGGTGCGTTCAGACAGCGTGCTGGAATGGTTTAAATTGCTCCGGTCCCGATGTGTTTTTTTTTTAACCTGGAGAATCGCAATCACACTGACCTCCCCACCGTCCACTCGCAGCTGGGTTGTTTTTTTCCTCTCAGTTTGAGCGTGCATACAGGCAGCCATCTCTAGAACTAAAATTTTCACGCGTGCGCAGAACAGCCATTTCCACACGTCCCTTTAAACTTTAAATGAACACTTCTCTTTAAATTTTTACTCCGAAACTGGCCTCCCTGAGGTCCCGGACTCGTCTAAATGCTTAAACTAGGCACCATTTAAACTTTTATTTTATTAACTTAGGAGCGGAGCTCCGCCCAAGCGCACACCGCTAAGGCATTTTTAAAAAATGGTGGACTAAAAGCGGAAGCCTGAGGCAGCTTTCCAGAGGGGAGGGGGTTGAAGCACCTGGCAGTGGCTCGATGAGTGATCAGACGTCAGAAAAGTGCAGCTTGAAACCGAAGAATCAGGAAAACACCACTTGGGTAAGTGGTATCAGAATAACCATTACACAATGCATTGTCAGCCAGATCTTAATAGGGTAGGATTGGGTTAAGAAGGAAGCCATGGAAAGCAGAACATGTTTTTAAGGAAAGGTAGTGAGTTCTTGGAAACTATTATCCCAGCTAAATGTAAAACAAAGAGGAAAGTCTGACAAGCAATCTTCCATGGACCACACTGAAAAGGAAATAATTATACTGTATTAGGTCCTGTCTAATTAAAAGAGGACATTAATGAGGATGCTTTAGATTGAGGGCTCTCCAGCAACAAACCAGCATGCTCTCCTCTTACTGGAAGACACCTACAGTCTTTGAAGCCCACCACTCTTATTACACTTACAATATGGAGATATGCCTACTCAGTTTGTGTGTGTGTGCTTTAAAAAAGCTTTCCATGGGTCCATTCTTAATATTTTAACAGAGTCTCAAACTCTTGTTACACTTTTAGGAGGTCAGTGAGGCATATGCAATCCTTCCTTTCTCCATTTTATCCTCACAACTCTGTGGGGTCGGTCAGGCTGATAGATAATGACACCCCCTGCATCACCCAACAAATTTCAGATCTAAGAAAGGCTTCAAACCAAGGTCCCCTGGGTCCCATTCTACACCACATGGGTTCCTTCTATCTTATAAATAAATATAGGTTGAAGTAACCCTATTGGCCTATGCTTCTGCACAAGCAACAGTTTTTGAACCAGGTCTAAACCCTTACCCAAGATTGGGGGGCGGGGCGGAAGTGGAATCCGGCAAGTACCAGAGAAAGCACCTACAGGAGAACAAAGCCAAGCAAGAGACACTGATTTTTTCAGAAAGAACCCGGGAGGAGCCAGGCATCCTGGGGCGAGTGGGAGTGAGCCAGATCAACAACGGTAGAGAAAGAAGAGCAGGTGAAGGGACTGAAACTCGGGTATGGTACAGAAATGACGGCGGGTTCTCCGCAGAAACCGACAACACAATCCTATGCAGACTTGCTGACAATCCGAATTTACTGATTTCAACCAGGTTAGAGTGGCTTAGCTCTGCACAGGATTGCACTGTGAGAAGCGGCGGTCTTGCAAGAGGAAAACGCGCATCAAGTGACCAGAGAGAGCAAGTGCCAGCTAGGGTGAGAGACAAGCGGTTGGGGTGCCCGAGGGTGACGGGGTGGAGAGAAGGGCACGCGGGGGGGAAGACGATGACAAGTCAGGCGCTGCGTCAGAGAGAGGCGGCTGCTGGCCAGGGACTCACGCATGAGAGTGCTGAAGGCCACCACTCCGAGCAGCCCCTGAAGGAAGATGCCGAAGCTGTCCATCAGGGCCCCGTTCTTGCAGCCGCCGTAGCCTGGCCCGGCCCCCGACGACGAGGAGGAAGCAGCACCACCGTTCCCGCCGGCCACCGGCGAGCCGGGCTTGGCCGTGACGATGCCGGAGGTGCTGGGGGCGTGGGAGCCCCCCATAGTGGACCGGGCGCGCCGCTGAGCGGCCGTGCCTCCGGGGGGAAAGTGATTCGCACACTGCGCGGCACTTCCGGGAAGGGGGAGGGAGTTCTACGCGCGGCAGTGTACGTCGGTACCGCCGTATGACGCCACTCAACACCGATTGGCTTAACTTGCGGTCTTAAGGGAGGAGCTAGCGGCGAGCCCGCTCCGTGGCGGAGCTTAGTCCCTTAAAGTTCCAAGCCCCGGAGGAGGGAAGGTGGTGGGTTGTAGTTATCGTGTTGGCTGAAGCAGTAAGGGACAGGAGCAGCACGCCGTGTTTTCTTCGGACCGCTTTCGCACTCGGCTCTGAAGTCAGTGGGAATTCGTCTTGTGAGAAGCGGAGCTACCTGTCGGGGAGAAAGTCTCACCGGACCTTCTTCCGAGAAGGGGCGAGCGGAGTGGAGACAGGTTTCAAGCAGGCTGAAGTAGAGCTCTCTTGCCTCGTCTGAATTACTGCTTTTATGACCCGAAGTGATACTAGCTATTTTTACCAACTCATTGGATTTGGTATATATTCGGTGCTTTGAAGAATAAAGGTAGGGGGTGTTTGAAAAGAATTTCCTTGTGCGCATTTTTTTTAAATATTCCTCCCGGCTCCAACACACAAGGCGTTTGAGATAATACGCCCCCCCCCCACACACCTTGGTAGAATTCTGGCGAACTGGAAAGTTAGAGCGCTGTGTTTTGTTGTTTTGATTAGTCCTAACAAAAGCTAATGCATGCTTTTGTTTTTGGATTTTCCTGTACACCAGTTTTCCTATAAACCAATGCTGCTACCTACCTTTTGTGCCTCTACTCAAACGTGTAATCCTTAATGTTTCTCTGTAAGGAAACTTAATGAAACTATTTCTAAGATGCTGTTTGGATTTATCATGTAGCACAGTCTGAAGACTCATAATAATAATAATAGATTGGATTTATACCCCATCCTTCACTGCCCAAAGGCGTCTCAGTGCCGCTTACAAACTCCTTTCCCTCCCCACAACAGACACCCTGTGAGGTAGGTGGGGCTGAGAGAACTTCTGACAGAACCTGTCCTTGAGAGAACAGCTGTTCCAGAGCTTGTGACTGACCCAAGGTCACATCAGCAGGTGCAAGTGGAGGAGTGGGGAATCAAACCCGGTTCTCCCAGATAAGAGTCCATGCACTTAACCACTACACCAAACATAACGAAATCCAAACTAAAATTTACAGTCTTAGCTGTGAAAAACATGTTCATATGAAAATATGTACATTTTCCTGACGTTGAAGTACTTCTCAAGCCTTTTGAAGCTCAATTCAGGTTTAAATTTACTGTTCTTTTGCAAAGTAACTTTCTGCTACTTTGCCCTTCTCCAACATAAAAAGCAAGAATCTCACATCTGTTAACAAATTTATTTTTAGTATTTATCAAATGTGGCATTACTGAGCAAGAAGTTGTCTTTCATTGTTATTATACAGACACAAGCCAAGTTTTCCATCAAGCATCCCAGAGCCTCCTCTTTTCCTCCTGTTCTTATGTCCCAACCCAAAGTCCAAGGAAAAGATCATGTTGCTCCAGCATTAAATATGGTTATATTCTAGCTGATATAGCTAAACCAATACAGGCTGCTGAGGACAAACAAGGGACAGTTTGAAGTTGAGAAATAGCTGAATCAAGATCCCCCCCCGTCCCTGTAGCAGAATCTCACATCTACTTTGAGTCTCAAATTAGGAGCTCCCATTAGACATAGTGTCTCCCCCTCAAGGGAACACTGATACTTTTAGGCTAAGACAGTCATATTTCTACCCAATAGAAGGGAGCACATCTCAAGCTCAGGCATGTACTTATCTACCATAGAAAAAGGTGAGACACATTTGGCAGAATATTGAGTTCTCTGAACCTACTACTTCACCCTAAGTTGAAAGGTGGTGTGTTGTGTATGTTTGCAAAGTTTCCAGACAAACCCAGAATTGTGGCTCATATGATGATTTCTACTTAAGATCAGGTGGCATGAACTTGGACTTTGTCCCTCTTTTCTAGATGGTTGAAAAATGAATTTTAAGCCTGAGGCAAGCTTCAGAATATTTGAGGAAAGAATCAACTAGGAACTCAGTTTCAGTTTAAGGTTCAGCAGTGAGATATTTATATGGAGGAAGAATAGAAGTTATGAGTCGGAGAATTGTTCCTTTGAGACGGTATTCAGAAAGAAGGGCCTGGTCAGAATTTTTGTGCCCAGACCACAGAACAGTACAATGGTTGTTGCAGAACATACTTGTTGTCCTATGACAATTAAAGTACTGACTTTGATAAATAATGCTGTATAGATTTTCTTTACTTTACAAAACTATATACAGCCATGTTTCAGTCTGTTGGGAAGACTGTAGGCACTGTTTTTGGGTTCTGCCATCATCCAGAAAAGCCAGAAGTCTGACCCTATCTGAGAGTTCAACCGCCATTTCACCAGAGGCTGTTAAGAAGTAATGCTGTTTAATGCATTTTTTGCAAGTAACTGTGAGAAATTTTAAAGCTGAAAAGTTAAGTACAATAAATAATATATAAAATAAATAAGTATAAATAAAGTGTAATAATATAAATAAAATAGTGAAAATTGGCAATGATCAAATATCTGCCTGTAGGGTAAAAGCTGCAAATGTTGATAGTCACAATAATCCCCATCATTGCTGCCAATCAACAATCCTTCTTACTGCCTATACACCAGCATAAATTAGCAACATCCTGAGCTATCATCTAGTGATGGACAGATGAGAATACTGATGCTTGCCTACAGATGTTTGTCTTCTTTTGAATTTTCATGGCTCATGAAAGGCTGTGCTTCATGGAAACTCATAGCTTTCTTTGACATAAAAGATTGAATCTTATATAGAATTAGTGTAGCATATAAGGCCAAGGGAACACCCAGCTAAGAGCCAGTATTATAAGACAAGAGCCGAAAAAAACATGTATCCAAAATGGGGATCATGGAGAGAGCCTTCCTTAATAGCTTTATGAAAACATAATGAGAAACAATTAAGGGCATGTAGCACTTGCCAGAATAAGGAACCTGCCACATTATTAGCATAAAGTGAATGAACAAAACATACAGCTATCGATCTATTTCTGAACAAGTCTTTGTCAACACTTCTTGCCATGGCCACCCCATGGGCCTGTAAGAACAGCTCTGTGACAGGCCATTTCTATCAACTGAGAGGACCCACGCTGCCTCCTATGATTTTGGGGGACCCAGGTTTATTTTAAAGTATAAACCTTCCAGTGAGTTACTAGGTGTTCTAAAAGTAGCAAGCGCTTTGGGTTCACTGCTGTGAGGTAAGTTTTGTGGTGCATAAATAGAATATGGAGGTCAATGAAGCAGGAATTATATATTTACAAAAAAGAAAATTCATTTATTTATAAGTAGGTTTCAAGGAACACATCAGCAACACAAGTCTCCAGATAGACAAAAGAGAAACTGGGCTGAAGCACATTAAGGAGTCAGTTCAGTTTTCCTTAATACTTTCCAGCATAAACAGGTTTTTACTGATTAGCCGCTAGGTTGGATCCTCTCTCTCACACACAGGATTTCACCCGCACCAGTCTGCCCTTTCTCAAGAGTCAGACTAAATGGCACAAGGTCTGCTCATCGCCAGAGACAGGCCCAACAAAGGAATGTTCTATTCTGTCAGAAGGAGAGCCAAACCACCTTACCACATTACCAAGTGTAGCTATCCTTCACTCTGTCACTGCCTCTGAATGTGGAGATAGATTCAGGAGGGTAGCCGTGTTGGTCTAAAACAGCAGAACAATGTTTGAGTCCAATAGCACCTTTAAGACCTTAAATAAAACTTTGTTGGACTCAAACTTTGTTATGAATGTGGAGGTTCCCTTTAGTCACCAAGGCTAGCAGCCACTGACAGACCTATCTTCCATGAATCTAACTCTCTTTTAAAGCTATGCCCATGGACAGATTGCTACATCCTCTGGCAGCAAATTCCACGTTAATCAATCATTGAGTAAAGAAGTGTCAAGAAGATGTGTCATGATCTTTATAGTCAAGATGGTTCAACTTTTCTTTAAGGACTCACAGCAGATGCAACCTACTAGCAGTGAGAATTAGACTTCATTCTAGATATATACATATATATATCTAAATATATACATATATAAAAGCCTATTTTATTGGCATTTATTGGCATTTTCTGGCTCTCCCTTTGGCTGTGCTGTGCACTCCATCAGCCATTGGCCCACCAACCGCCACTCAAGAGTACTCGTGTGCTATTGGCTGTGTGCTGGGTCCACTCCTCTCCCCTGCCAGCCTGGCCACTATTCCAACAGAATAAACTGCCAAAATGGCTGTCTCTCCTGATGAAGACACTTCTCCTACTTGGCTTCTATGGGGTTAACTTTTCCCTCAGCGGCTGTTGCTAGGCAACCAAGCTTGGTTCTGTCAGTAAAAATGCAAAGGCAGGAGACCCATTCCAGGCTTACTTTGGCCTCAGTGGGGAACTCATTAGGGCTAGTCCTGACTAGAGTTGCCAGCTCCAGCATGGGAAATTCCTGGAGATTTTGTGGTGGAGTCTGCAGAAGCCAGAGTTTGGGGAGGAACTTTAGTTTTCTAGGGGTCTCCTGCGGTGGCATGGAGAGAACTGAGGGAGTAGCGCCCCTCCTCCTGGTCATGTGAGCGTTTTGGCGGGAAAGTAACTTATTTTCCCACCATAGAGAACAATGGAGGGAATAGGGGCAACCTGTTTGGGGGCCCATAGAATTGGACCCCCTGGTCCAATGTTCTTGAAACTTGGTGGGTATTCTTGGGGAGAGGCTCCATCAGCTACCCTGTGAGTTTGGAGCCTCTCCCTCAAACCCCCTCCCCTCCAGTCCCCAGAACATACCCTATGTTTTCACCATTGACTTCAGTGGCCCATAGGATATAATGGAGCTGAAATTGACATTCGGCTGCCTGAAAGACTCCCGGGGACACCGGCTGGGGGCGGGGCTTGGCTCCTGAGCTCCCGGAGCTGTGCTCCGGTGCGCTCCCCCCCCAAAAGACCCCTGCTTGTAACAGTAGCTGTTGCAGATTTTCTGCACTGTATGGTCGTGGTCCTGGCACTGCAGGACCCGATGCCTCAGCAGCAGCCGCGACCGGCATCCCCAGAGGCACAACACAGAAAGATGGAGTACCCTCTGTGACAAGGTGAGAAGAAAACTGGTAGTCAAGTGGGGTAGGGCTGAGTGTGAATAATGTCACATAATAGTGACTTGTGTGGGCTAAGGAAACCCCCAATTCATTGACGGTTCTGAGGGATACCATGGAACCAAGAGGAGTGGCAAATTACCTAGGCTTGCCTCCCAACGCATACTTGCCAATTAATTCTGAGGTCCCCATGAAGATGGAACCTTGCCTGCACTTGAAATAATGCCTGCATTGAAAAGCCCTGTAAGGTTACCTATCAGTGCTGAGAGACTACATACAGCAGGGCTGCTGTCTCAGCCTTTAAAACTAGATCTTAGAAACAGGGTTTGGAGCGGAGCTCAGCAGAGAACTGGTTCTGACCTTGGAATCCAGGCAGCCCCAATAGAGTGAGTGGTCAAAAACCACCGCAGGACTTAAGCATAAGTAGTTTGTTGTATCTAGATGATGGCTAACAACATGTAGGGAAAACTCCGCCCACCTCAGCCACTCTTCAAAACTACAGAAGCTGAAGAGGTCCAAACGACCCCAACTAAAGGGCACAATAGCGTTCTGACACATAATACCTTCCAGAAAGGGGCATAGAAAATTACAAGGCTGTGTGAACCCATGCCTCCACAGATTCTACTGTGGACTTGAGGACAGCCAGGGACAGCAAAGGTTTAAAACGGGCCATATGAGGTCACACTTCCAGGCTTCTGGTCAGAACTGACAGAAAGGCAGAGAGGGGAGAAGTCTCTTTAAGACAGACAGCCTCTACCAGGCCATGCCTCCAAGCTGCTTCACTGGAAATGATGGGAGGGGCCAGAGAATCTTTCCAAGGTCAGAGGCACAGAGGCCAAAGACCCTTTAAGGAATGACTAGGCAGAAATGCTTCGATGTCGAGGGGGTTGTGACTTCAAGGCACACATCCCCAAGCCCCTGAAAAGAGCCAGTTATTCTGAGGCTCTGTGTGCAACACCCTAGCACAGAGGGGAGAATACACCTCCATTCAGAGTCCTTTCCCCCTACACACACCTCAGCAAAGGAGGAATAGGCCATCAAGGGGAAAATAGGCCTTTATAAGGCTGCTGGGCACACAGGCAACTTCCTAAGAGGGCCATTCAGCCCGGCTCTTTGTGCACACACCTCAGCAGAGGGGGGATAGGCCATCATCAGGCTGCTGGACACACAAGCCAACCTCCTAAGAGGGCCATTTCAGCCCGGCTCTTTGTGCACATACCTCAGCAGAGGGGGGATAGGCCATCAGCAGGCTGCTGGGCACATAGGCAACCTCCTAAGAGGGCCATTTCAGCCTGGCTCTTTGTGCACACACCTTAGCAGAGGGGGGATAGGCCATTATCAGGCTGCTGGACACACAGGCAACCTTCTAAGAGGGCCTAAGAGGGGAAAATAAGCCTTCATCAGGCTAGGCAAGCTCCTAAGAGGGCTATTGCAGCCTGGCTCTTGGTCCACACACCTCAACAGAGGGGGAAAATAGGCCTTCATCAGGCTAGGTGAGCTCCTAAGAGGGCTATTGCAGCCTGGCTCTCTGTCCACACACCCCAGCAGACGGGGAAAATAGGCCTCATCAGGCTAGGCCATCTCCTAAGAGGGCCATCACAGCCTGGCTCTTTGTCCACACACCCCAGCAGAGGGGGGGAAATAGGCCTCATCAGGCTAGGCGAGCTCCTAAGAGGGCCATTGCAGCCTGGCTCTTTGTCCACACACCCCAGCAGAGGGGGGAAATAGGCCTCATCAGGCTAGGCGAGCGCCTAAGATGGCCATTGCAGCCTGGCTCTTTGTCCACACACCCCAGAAAGGGGGGAAATAGGCCTCATCAGGCTAGGCGACCTCCTAAGAGGGCCATCGCAGCCTGGCTCTTTGAAGGGAGCTCTTCTGAGTCCAGCTCTTTCCACACAGTGGAAAATACACAAAAAATTCTTCTTTAGACATATTTCATTGTTCACAAGAATAAAAAACTGTTGAGAGAAAAAAATCTCCTCAGCCTCAAAACTGAGGTGAGGAAAAACACAGAGAACAGCAGTGGAGATGATCTCTCCGGGGCAGCAAAAAGAGAACTGAGGGAGTAGCGCCCCTCCTCCTGGTCATGTGAGCGTTTTGGTGGGAAAGCGCCAGAGGGAGGAGGGGCGCTCCTAGTCTATTAGAAAGCTTGGAAATCTTTTCCGTGGCTGGCCTGCGACTGCGCAGTCCCCATGTGGGACTGCACAGAAGCCACGACGATGAACAAAAGCTCTTGTTTGTTTAGGATGCAAGTTAGTACAAATATATAAACATTCAGCCAGACTGGAAACAGCTTTAATGTCCACAAGCATAAATATGAGTTGCTTTAAATGAAGAACTGAATTGCCACCAGATTTTGACTCTATAGCTCCATTACAGAAATCAAAGGAAGAGACTAGCAATGCAATCCTTTGAAGTCAATGGACTTAGCAGGGGTAACTCTGTTCAGGATGACATTGTTAGGTACAATGATAACCTATCCTGACACCCTTTCACGACCTCCACCTTTTAACAAAAACATCATCTGGAAGGCACTATGAAGTTTTATGCTGGGAGAAGCCTCAACATTAAGTTTTTCTGCCACAACTTATTGCTGCCTTCAGATGAAACTGAGTGTTTATGGTCTTGAATAACCAAGGTAGAATAGTAACCATCAGTGATTAATTTGCAACCAAAAGTTTGGGCACTGGAAGTCTGCAAACATAACTGTCTGAGGGATTTAAAATGTAGAGAGACTTTACTGAATAGTGCAAGTTTGTTGCTGAAGTGGGGACAATTGTAAAATACCTGTAACTTCCCTCTAGGCCCTAAGTGCTTGTTATGTGTGACTACAGGAGTCCATTCTTTCCCAAAGACATGGAACAATATTCAACTTATTGACACAAAAGGAAGCCAGCAGCAATTTAAGTGTTTTTAATTTTCTTACAACCACTTAAAACGGTCATGAAGTACCACAAAAGTATGTACATTCTTTTACAGAAAAAGAAACAAGCAAAATAATCTAAAATATTTAAAAACCCTTTAACTGATACACCTAATCCAGCAAAAGAGCATATTTTCATGTGCATATTTCTCCATTTTTATATTTCACCCTTAATGCACGCATATTATATATATATATATATATATTTATATATATATTAATTAAAATCAAGGAGAAATACAGCAAGCAGGAGGAGCAACACAATATACATTTTAAAATTCTTTAAAAATAAAAAAGAACAAAGCAGGGAAAAGTGCATGTCCAATGAGCTATTACAACAAACAGATACATATATGCTGGCAGTACCTGCCCTAGGAGCTCTTCCAAGAGATTTCTGATTGTCTGTAAACATCAACAGAACTGGTTTAGAGGAGGATGGAAAGAATGGATGTACACATGTGTATGCTAGGTGATGCTAAAACAGGATAGTGGCAGATGACAGACATGAAGCCTCAACAGATATATTCAAAGTAATTGTCCCAAGAGATTTTCCAAGTTATGGCTAAAAGGACAAATTCTTTACTAAAACTCATCTTTTTAATTAGTTCTACCCAGTCACTCAAGTCCCACCTGGTCAGTACTTCTTCTATGCATCTAATGCCATGACTCTTGGGGTCTGGAAGAAGCAACTGGCTGCTTTCTTTAATGTTCAGCTCCTTATTGCTGATATTTGGTTGATCTAATAGATTGCAGTGCAAGGACTGTCTGCCGTTTCTGATGAGCAAGTAGCTAAAATGGAATAGCCATTGTACTAACAGCCTCTCCCCAGTTTTGTTACTGTTCAGATAGGATATAGAAAGCAATTGATAGTAGCAGTGTTCACTAAACAACCTATCTGCCATAAATAGATCAAGGATGTGTGTGTGTGAGGGAGAGATTACTGCACGCATACAGTTAACATCACTGATCAAAATCCATCCAACCTCCCCCCCGCCCCGCATAATGCTGCCTTGAAAACAAGGTCACATATGAATGATTTGGTAAAAGTTAAAATGTCAGCACAAGTTCCTAGCAAGCAAGCTTACACTTATGAGGTTTTCAGGCAAAGGCGATTCCTTTGTGCTTAGAAAATCTTGGGTATTTTGAAAATTTTCACAGTAGGCAACAATCTTAGACAATGCTGAAAATTGCTAAGATTTGCTTTGTTTAAAACATTGATCTTCATTCTTGGTAGACTGACATTTGGCAACACATTTTGTATGAAAGTAATAAAACTTCACAATATTTACAGAGAGGCAGAGGCAAGTATGTGCACTGCCTATTCTGGAGTTAAACTTCACAATTTGGCATATTTACGAAATATTCTACTTCTCATGAACTATTAAACTCCTTTGAGCTCATTAGCCTTTGGCAAGTAATGCATACAAAATCTCTGCACACTGCATGAAAAAGATGTGCTAGATTCAGTAAGTAAATGATTCAATATATTGCTATCAATTTGGTAACTAATTCTATCTTCTTGCAAAGCATTTATGGGATGGGGACAATTAAAGTTCCCCGTGATGGCTCGATCATCATACTAGGATTTAAATATGACAGATATAGAAAGTATAACATTGTCAAATTCTCTCCCCAAGCTCCATCTTTTTCAAATCTAGAATTTGGTACAAGCGCCACATTAGTGACTTCTTTCTTTCTTCCCTATTAAGCCTTTGAACATTTTCTAAGCATTATAGAAGTGGCACCTATACTCAGTGAGTTAAGTCCAGGACCATCTCAGTTTTTATTAGTAGTGTGAAACACTCTATATGTTTTAATATGGACCGATTTTACATGTTAGTATTTTTCTAGTTCCTCAAGAAAACTGCAGTTTTCCAAAGTCATGAGGAAAACCTGCTTTATTGCCCACATCTAAGTTAGCAGTACATAATTATTTATCTTAATGTAGGTCTTGATGTAACTGCTAGCCCATGGAGACATGAAAATTATGTTTACCTTTTCCTGCTCTCTACTTTGAGAAAGGTATATTGGAGACCTTAAAGCCAATGGGGTGTGCAGTCACTCTCTGAGTGAGAATATCATTGACACAGTAAAAATATACAATGTTATCTAAGTTTGCAGACTTTACCCTACTCCTCTACAATAGCACAAGAGCCTTTTAAATGTCATATCAGTACTAAGTCAGATAAGACTCCAATTGAAACTATTTGGGCAGTAAATGAAAAGAGATGAAGGGTTTTGTAGATGAAGTTACATTTTTACTGAAGTATGAGAATATTTCAGAACTATTTAAGGAAGTGAATGCTTTG
Organism: Gekko gecko; assembly: GCA_029375565.1. Taxonomy (NCBI): domain Eukaryota; kingdom Metazoa; phylum Chordata; class Lepidosauria; order Squamata; family Gekkonidae; genus Gekko; species Gekko gecko. The sequence goes on along the minus strand of JAPDNY010000002.1, from coordinate 97,732,174 downwards.
TAGATTGTGTCAAACCCTTTACACTCCAGTCCACAAAAATTGCCTCAAGAAATCCAAGTACCCGTGTGTTGCATAGAAATGACTTACTAAAAGTAACAATGGAAAGCATCTCTGTTTTTGAAACTCCCTAAATGGATCCCACTGGGACCAAACTGCTAAAGCAAGACAGAAATATCAGCTTATAAATATAGCCCAGATAGCCAGCACCTACTCCACTGGCCTCAAACAGGTGACTTATTTACAGCAATGCATGAAGTATGAAATTTTTACTTAAAAAAACCCTGAAAAACCTTAGACATAAAAGTTTGTATTATATTAAGGTCTTATGATTTCCTTTAGGATTATTTTTTGTCAAAAGGTATAACAGCTGCCCATTTATCAGAGCAAAAGATACACTGAGGTTGAATGATGGGGAAAATAATTTTTCCCTTATGCCAAATAGAGGTGTTCAGACACACACAAAGTGCATTTCTTATAATAAAATGGCCAACTGAGTAGTACGAACTTAAGTATACAAATATAGCACAAACTCAGCTTATGAGATAATTTACATAGCATTCCATGTATTAAATCTACTTTGATTGAAACCCAAAGTATGAAAGCTGTGGAGAATCATTCCGCAACCACATTCTAGGATCTCATATAGATAGGAAATTATTTTAAAGGGAGGTTCCTTTAAGACATCTTCTTCCTAAACAGAAACATTCATCTATGTCCCCAGACCATCCCCAGAAACACAGCAAGTTTCAACCTGTAAATCCCAGGTATCCAGAGATCAAAGAGACCAAATATGTTTCAAGTTTAACACACATACAATGGGCAGAAAGGATATCTCAGCAGAAGGGGAAAATGCAAAAACCTGAATCCTAATCAGTTTGAACCACTCTACAGGATTCAAAACCTGTAATTCTTCACTAGGTATGCAGCAACCAAGAGTTGTTGCAATGGCAGGAACCTGTTCTATGGACAAGCATTACTCATCAGCACATGAAACTGAAAACAGACTGTTGACTTCTCTACATTAAGCCACAGACGTTATGTGGAGAATCATGGAACCCTATCTCCCAATGTGGAACCACAGTTATATGTATGGCATGAACTGTGCCACAAAGGATATCACAAGTAATGTTCCATTATATACTTAACTAGAAGAGGGAAAAACCATTCTATCTATGCTTTTATGAAACAACTACAATTATCTGGAAAAACTCATAATATTTGAGAACTGGTATGAGCTCTACTTTTCTATTTATCCCTCCTCAACATATGCAAGGTCAGTTTTCCAACAGATTATTACAAGAGAGAAAACTTCATCCCCATTATCATTTCATTTCCCCTACAAAAACAGGATCTTTTAAAAATCTTTTCAAGGAGAACAAATTGCATTAATGAAGGTGTTAGTGTTTCTTTGCAGCTGTTTAGCTGAAAGCAGAACCATATGCTAATGTTTAAATTTCTAACTTTGTGCCTTTAACAGCAGTGTGACAGGTAGAAACTTCAACAAGCTTGACCTTCTCCATAACAGGGAAAACTATGCCTATTAAAGGCATGGAGCCTCTGTCATGAGAAATATAGTCGGTATCCTCACTTCAGCAAAACATATGTTGCATAGCCATACAGGACCTTTCCAAAAGAATTTATTTCCCTTGTAGTGCTTTCAGGTTGCAGAGGTAGAAAGCAAGCTCCAAAATAAGATCAGAAACAAATAAAACGTGACTGTACTTTTTCATTTTTAGGTTTTTGGCCACCCCACTTACCTGGACAGTAAGCTTTCCTTTTAAAGTATCATTTTAATACAAAGAAAATAGGGACAGTTCTGTGAACGTTAAGGAAAGAGAGATTTCCATCAAATTGCATTCCCTTGCACATGCTGTCAAGTTTGGATCTTTCCAGACCATAACAAGAAAATAATATTCTCCCCTCAGAGGAGAGACCTCAAACCACCTTTATTTCTTAGAAGAAAAAACTCTGATGGACAGAACGAGCAGCATTTGTGAAGACAGCCAGGATCGCATTAACATTTTGCTCCGGGAGTCTTTTTCCTTCTCTCAAAGTGCAAGGCTGCAAATACCAGTTTATAAGCAGTTTCCATGGGATCTTCCTTGGCTTCCCCTGCTGAAGGAAGAGCAGGAGACTGCAGTTGTGCTTCAAGAATTCAGGTTCAACTTGCTGGCCCCCCCTTAGTTAGCAAACTGCTGGTAGAAGGCAAATTTGACTCTTTCAATGTGATGGCAAAGTTTAATGGCTGGGCCAAGCTTCAAGTCCATGCACTCCTGAACAGTAGGAAGAGTAAGTAAGAGAAGGGCTTGCCCATCTATTTCCTGTCAACAGCAAAAACAACAAAAATGTGAGAGTCAGAATATTCTATTTTCTTTCTGTTCCTTAGTTCTGGTTTCAACCACAAGTTCACTGCATTTTCTCATTTTCTTAAAAAAGGAAAGTACCGTTCCATACTGAACTGGACATGCATCCATCATGGCTGAGTTCTGACTGGTAATTTGCCCCGGTAGGGACCTGAGCCAGCGATGACTCAATCCTGGAGTAAATGGGGCGTTCACACAGGCACATCTGCCTGGCGTCCCCCACTCGTAGCCAACCCGTGCTGTTGCGCTTCACCGCCGGATTAAAAAGATACCTGATAAAACCCGTAGCAAATCCGAAAGCCCGCGTGTGTCGCGCGTTTCTCCGCTTCCGGGGAGTCTGAACGCACAGCTGAAAAGCTGGGAGCAACCCGCGTTGGACAGAAGGCAGCAGCGGTGTGATTAGCTGTGCTCCGCTCCACTGCCCAATGCGGTGCTGGTGCTGCGGGGTCCTCCCCCAATCGGCAAAATGTGCTTATGTGCATGAGCGCATGGGTGCTCATGCGCACATACACCCATAGCCGAATTAATGGGGAAACGGCAAATATAGCACGCCTCTGGCGCAGCAGTCTGAACACTCCCACGCGCCTCCGTCCCGTATCTTCCGGCAGCGGCCCCTGCTGTGTGAACGGGAAAACCTGGTATAGTTTATTCCGGGGCTTTTTTGCTACGACTGGCTACTGGAGCAAACTGCCAGTCTGTACTCAGCCCATGATGCACTGAAAAGTGGTAGAGTTGCTATGCAACTGAAACTTAACAAACCAGTTTACAAAATGTTGAGTAACATATTATTCATAGATCATAAATAAATGGATCATAAAGGCCAGATATTTGCCATGATAGAAAATCATGGAGACAGATGCCATTCCCTTTCTTTTTAGCAGGATAACCTAGTTTTGTCTGCTTAATTGGCAATCCAATCCAAAGCCTTTTATTGGCATATGTATAAAAATACAGTAGTCTAAATACAAAATCAAGGAGAGTAAAATTAAAATTGCAGAGTAACATCACAGAGTGACATCATAATAACAGTAGCATCATAATAAAACCTAGTTCATAATATCACTTATCAGGCTGTAAAAACATGGCACTGCAAAGAAACTTTAATACTATTTCAGTTATTTTTGTATCTGGATTATCAAGCAAGAAAAGGAGCTTAAAATCATCAGGGGTCTCTAAAAATTGGCCTAATATGGGATACAGAAGATCCCGACGGGATGCCAAGTAGAGAGGGCAATGGAGGAGGACATGTGCAACAGTTTCAACACAGTCCTTCATACAAGGACAACACCTGCTAGGATAGGGAAGCCCTTGGAATCTGCCAGATAAGATAGCTGAAGGAAGAACATTAAATCTAGCCAAGGATATGGCTTTACACAAATTTGGAGCTATAAGTTGACAGAGGTACACTGCTGGAAGGTTTGCATTAGGAACAATTTCCAAATTTAAGGGAGAACTTAATTGGCAATTATCATTAGTGAAACACAGCATATTACCTGATCCAGAAATATTCTCGCTAATGGAGCACAGTCTGTGGATTTGAGGAATCGCACAACATCAGCTACACTCCATTCCAAAGGGTTGCTATCCAGCTGCAGCTTTTCACCAACTTCTATCTTGATTTCCTGTTCCACAAGCCCCAAACACAAAGCAAAAATATTACATACACTCTGTTCTTTTCTCCACAAACCTCCCCAATGGAACTCCTTATCAGTAAGTGTGTCCCACACCATGAAGCAACCATTTTGAATTCCCGGTGCCAGTTGTTTTGATAACTGGAAGATGAGCGCACTGACTAAACTGAGCCAAGAAATATTGTCTGTGTACTCCAGTACAGCATTCCAAAGAATCTCGGAGTTTACAAGTGTAACAAAGGTGTATATCTTGTTATTGCAACACAAAACTGTGCCACAAATGAGGTACTATTCTGAGGGGGAATACCACAAAACCAAGCAACCAGAAGCTATTCAGTGGAATGCACTGATTTTTTTTTATACACACAGTCAAACCTCTTACTTTCCCAGCATCCTACTCCCACCTTATCCCAGTACTGTGTGCATTGCTTAGGATTGTTCGTCCACTTCTGCACAATCAGGATCCTCTCCCTAGTTAACATTTCCCTCCCCCAGTGCTTGGCAATGTAGTGCAAGGTGTGTAACTTTATTTAAGAACATAAGAGAGGCCAATGTTGGATCAGGCCAATGGCCCATCCAGTCCAACACTCTGTCATACAGTGGCCAAAAATACCAGGTGCCATCAGGAGGTCCAGCAGTGGGGTCAGGACACTAGAAGCCCTCCCACTGTTGCCCCCCCAAGCACCAAGAATACAGAGCATCACTTGCCCCAGACTGAGAGTTCCTAGCTATACCTTGTGGCTAATAGCCACTAATGGATCTCTGCTCCATATGTTAGTATCTAATTCCCTCTTGAAGGAATTATATTTCTGCTATTGATACTTAGTTTTCATGGGAGAGTAAGCATGTTTTCTTTATTCTGGTAACTGTATATACGCTACCGTTCAAACTGTTGAACTAGGTAAACATTTACACACGAAAAATTAAACACTGTGCCATACACACTGAAGCAACGTTTATGTTATGCATTATAATGTTACAAGCTGCATCAAAAGTAGTATCTCAGATTTTCGTATAAACTCTAAAGAAAATGATTTGATATGGCTTTAACAAGCTCAATTTCCCAGAAATGATGTTAAATAATTACCTATTCATTGCAAGTCAAGGTTGACCTAATCCCAAAGAACAAAGAATTTAGGACCAGCATGTTTTAACCCTAGTGAAAGCTCAGAGTCTTGCTAAGAAACAAGTGCCCCCAAGCTGGCACCATGTACTGCCTACCACACCCATGGAGAGTTCCTCTGTCAGGAGACCAATCACATATAGAGGGTGGATGTGTGCGTGTGATTGATCAAGAGCAGCCCCAACATGTAAGCAGCCAAATGCTAGGTTATTTTGTTTCAAAGGACATCCTTGAAAAGTTTTAATAATTCTTCCTTGTCAGGAGACATTATTTTGTACTTTTTGCTTTCAGTATTAAGCATGCCTGAAGTACATAAGAACAAACTGCTAGTTCACAATTAAATAGAAATAGGGCCTAGAATTCTATGCATATCAATAGCTGAATGACCCAGACCTCTGCTAAGAACTTTTTCTTTTTGAATTCCAGACATACCTTTGGTGAGGGAGGCTTATTTTCATCATCTGAGAAAGAAAATGTACGTAGCTTCCTTTTCCGTTTGTCCCGGTCTTGAGCCACAAAATGTGATTGCTCACTCTGTGTTGGTGAGGAGGATTGTGATTTCTTCTCTGACACCTCAGATTCTTCAAGCAGTTCGTCTTGGTGATCTGAGGCACTGTCCTCTGTTAGGGATTCTTCATCCACCTCATCCTGGTCATCATCTTCTTCACACCCACTGCCCTGAAATGATACAGAAAACATATTCTGACATCAGCATATCTATCTAGGAGAGGATGCATTAAAATTCACTCTTATGGATGGCATACTTGGGGTGAGCCAGCTGGAGTGTTATCCACAGAGGTAGAGGATCGTTTCTTCTTATGAACAAAGAAGTTTTTCCGCTTCTTTCTTTTCTTGCTTGCCTTCTTCATGCTTGCTTCTATGTTGCTGTGGATACCTGGTGGCCGGCCAATCCTTTTGTTTCTTCTCTTCCCATAGTAATGGGCTAAAGGAATTTAAAAGAACAGATTCTTGCCATGAAACTTCAACAGTCATCATCGTGTCTTAGTTCACAGCAATAAGAGGCTTTAGAGATTCTGGTTACAAATAGGAATTATTTGGCTATTTGTAAGTCCAAGCCATTTGATATTTAGAAGATACTGTGTTGGTATCCACAAAAAATGATGATCAGTAGCACAGGATATATTTAGTAGTAGGACAGTCAGTTCACTAGCACAGACATGCTTGAGGGAACCCACCATTTTGATGTCAATATTGGTATTTGGCATACAGCAGTTAAGGCTCAGGATCCTCTTTGTGTGGGTTATAAACCCCATGAAAATGATAAAAAGGAGGAATTAAACTGTGCCTGTTATAGGTCCAGTTAGCCAAGGATAAAGATGATAAAACATAGCAGGAGACGAATGTGTAGGAGCCATGATAGAAAGATGGGGAGGGGGGAAGAAAACAAAGAAAGTAAGAATCTGAACATAGGGAGTCAGTACAACAACAAAAGTTGTCTGCTAACAGAACAGGAAGGAAAGAAGTGGCATGAGATCTAGCAAACGGTAACCAATGAAGCATTTATCTTTGACACTGGAGATAGCAGAGAACAAAGGGAAAATCTAGTACTTCACAAATGCTTAAATGACAAATAGTATGACTTTTCTTTTTAAACCAGGAACCAATTACAGTCATCTGGAAGTAACCCTAAACAGTGAGTAGTTTGCTAGATGCCAAAATAAAACCATATTCAGTATTTTCTCCCCCCAAGTCACATGAAAGAAATTTTTATGATCAATTATAAAGAGACTGGGTGTTATTCTGAATGGTTCCATTATTTTCCACAAATAATGCTGATACACATATTCCTTTGAAGCAAATAAGGAATCCCAACACTGAGATTAAAGCAGCCCTTATGAAATAATAGGTAAGGACAATTATACTTTGCAAGCACTCTGTGCTGCTAGTCTTAACTTTATATGACCTTTCTGGATGGATACTGGATGGACACAGGGTCAACATGGATTACTACTATGATCCTGGCATACTGGTTCTTCTGAACAAATAAATTAAAGGGGATATGAACGAGAGCTTTAAGGACACCAGACTGTATTTACTGCAAAATGCTTTTTGCAAAAGCAAAATAAATAAATTAAAAAAAATCAATGCTATTTCTCAGTAGTTAACAATCTAAGTGTCAGATTCAGGTCCCTGATTTGTAATTACTGATCTCTGTAACACTGATGCTTACTTTCACTTTTGTAACCCTGCCTCTCCAGCACATCTGGCTCTGCTCTGTGCCCCTTATTGTCTCACCATCACTGACAAAACATTCCTAAGGGGTGTGTGTGAGCTCAAATGTCTGTAGGTTAATGATGCACCAACAGTAACTCTCCTGAATGCAGCCCCCAAGGAGTTCTCAGGGCTTTGCATGAGAGCGGACCTTGGGAGAGATAAGACTTTGGGAATAGCTAGTTGATTCTTATAACTGTCATGACCTGTAGTAATGCTAGGGTGAATGATGTATGTTTGGAATGTGGGTCTTGCACTTTGATATCTATCCCCTTGCTTTGCCCTTGCCAGTTCTGACAAAGACATTCACCTCTACAATTGACCAAATCTTGCCAATAAACCTTACCTGAGGAATATTCCATGAAAAGTGGTTTATCTGGGAGCCTGACACTAAGTTCCATTCAAGGGACTTTCATGTGGATTTTTTTAGATCAAGTTAGCACACACAATCTGCAGTACTGTTACTCACTGTATTTGGTTTTTGTCAGAACAGAGCAGTTCTCTGAACACTTGTCTAGAACCATTTGGGGGCCAAAGAGATTTGGACAACACTCCAGTTTGATACAGGTCTGCCTACAGAACTCTGCCACTCGATCAGCTGTTCTCACAACTTCCACTGTGGCACGATAGCTCTTCCCTTTATACCTGTAGCAAGAATAATATAAATATTATCAAGTGGGCTCCTGGATTATAATTAATCAATGAAAATGTTACAGAATCCATGCAATGTTTAAAACTTTAATATACTTTGCTTTCAGGGTTTCTCCATATCCATGCCATGTCGCTTCCTCATCTAACTGTATTTCTCTAAGAACACGGCTGGGTTTATAAGCAGCATTGATCAACAGAGAGAGAACCTGAAAAAATGTAACAATAGAGAGAAACATTAAATAGCTTGCCCAGAAAGAAATTCATTTTATTAAGACTTAATTGATTAATTCTTATTTATTTTTTCCAAAATTAATCATACACTTGGGAAGAGGGCTCCCCACTTCGTGCCTAAACACTGCTTTCTACTGCTGGTGGGAGAGCAGAGCCAGAAGCTGTAGCAACTGGACATTAATCTAAGTTTATCTGACAACAAGACAGCACCTGGTGTTCCAAAAAAAGACGGCTGTCGTTATCAAAGCAATGCTATTGCTTTTACTATTGCTCTCACTTAGAGAATGATTATGGTTGAAAAGCACTTCACCCATACAAGCAAAACGATGATGGGTGATAATCAAAAATAAAATGGCCAGTATAATGGCATCTTTATTGAAAACTATGGTATGGTCATTGGTCACATCTGGAATAAAAGCCAAAGCCACCTGGATAGTCAACAATTGAAAGGAACCAGGATTCTATCAAACCAGAAGATTTGGTAAACAGCTTAAACATAACTTACTTTCAAACTTGCAGTGTTCATAGTCCCCATTGTGATATGACTTGCCCTGCTCAAAGTGTTAGTAGAGCATTACCATTAACTACCTTCAAATTAGTACCTGCCAAGAGGCGCTAAGTACTGTCTGAATACTTACCATCTTGTTTTGATCTGATTGTAACTCTGTTTTTATATGTCATTTTATTTTAACTTGTTTAAGTTATTGCTTGTTTTAATGCTTAATTCTGTTTTGTACCAACTGATATACTGTGACCTGCCCTGAGCCTGCTTGCAGGGGAGGGTGGGATATAAATCAAATTAAATAAATAATCAAATAAATAAATAATACTGACTTCTGCATCAAAATGCCCTTTGAGGGTAAAAACACCTCATTTGTTTTACTCCAGGAAGTGAAACGGCCATATAAGAATATACACAGGATTTTAATGAGCAAATTGCCCAGAATGATGATCTCTAGAAATATTTCAAAAAGATCTCCTACAAAAGGTTTTGCACTTCCACTTCATGGTTATGAGACTGTAGTTGACAAATCAGCCATTATGAAGAATAACCAATGGCATTTAACATGCAGTGGAAATTCCCAGAGGTAGTTACCATAATCTAAAATGTTCTCAGAGGATTATGGATTTGTCATAACAGATCAACCTACTTGACTCATCACATCTAATTCTCTGCCTTGGGCAGTTTCTGATGCTATACTGTTCAGAGGCAGGTGTATGCTATCTTCCATTATACCATCTGGGTATTCTTACCACACAGTGAATAAATCACAAACCCTACAGAAATTTGAACACACACAACAACAACAACACAGCCAATTGATATAGACTAGATAAGAGGCTGTGTGCATATGTACACACACTTCACACAGACTTTTGGACCACAATTTTATTATACAAGTTAGTCCTTTGCAGAGTGAGGGAGAACTGTCAGCGTGAATCTTTCATCTTCGAAAGGTTTGTGCTGCCATGATTAATCAAGCAGGCCAAAATATGGGATAACTGAATGGTGACAGATGTAAAACAAAATCATAGTATGTTCCTTGATAGCCAAGAATCGTCCTTCAGCCTCTAGAATATAATTACAAGAAAGTTTGAGCAGAAGACATCTGCCAACTATAGAGAAGGTTGGAGCTGCTCTTACCATGTGAATTTGAGATCAAGACAAAGCAGGAAGAAAATAAGAACTTATCTGGTATAAGCTAAAACTGAGAAGCAGCCTGACAAATTGCAGGGGTCTACAGCATGAGAAGGCAGCCTTTTTGGTCTTAGTGGCAAAAACGTATAATCTACCTGTGAAGATGCTGAGCATGCTGGCAAACAAAGGGGGTAGAGAGAAGAGAGGATACTTTGGCTGGTGCACTGGGAACAACCTGAGCCCCAGTAGCACTGCTGGTGCGTGAGTGGCTGACCTCTGACCTTGCTGATAGGTGTACAGTTTCAGGGACTGATGAAGGGCATAAGCCATGCCTGTCTCCTTCTCCTATGCTAGCCTCCCCAGAGACACAGCCAGCATCCCATGGGCTAATGCTCCCTGGATGGAAGACAGGCCCTGCATGCTGAGCAAGATGGCCTGGCATACCACAGTGTGCCAGGTGCTGCTTACTCCAGGCAATATGATTGCCTATGCACTCTGAAACTGGAGTGTGCATTTACTTCCAATATGTTCTTTTTGCATATATGTAAACAAAGCAAATACCACAAAGACACCATTCATATCTATTTCTTCTTTTCCTGGACTTCTTGGGGAAAGGGAGACACACAACGCAAAGCAGTATTTTGAATTAACTGATTATTTTTTCCTTTTCCATGTTTCCAAAGTGTTTACCAAAGCATACAAAACACATGTATGTTATTGTTACATTGAAGTTTATAATAGGTCTGCAACTTTTAGAGTGAACCAGGCATTTTACCTACTGTTGGTGAACAAACTCTAGTCATTGGAGTCCTAATCTCCTCCCTAACCCAGCATGTCTCTTCAATAAACCCAAAATATAAAGCCCATACAACTGAAGCATGAAACACTAATCCCCAGCATTTATTGTTAGTACCGTAGATCAGTCAAGCTGCCCTCTTCTTCTTTAAGTCTTTCAGCTTTCTAAAGGCCCCTGTCTTAGGGGTCAAAAGCATGCTCTGGGGCACATGGAGCTCTCTCACTCCCTTTTCTATTTGTCAACATACTCTCTGTGATGTAAACAAGAGCTGTGACTGTCAGACAAACTGCTATTGCTTTGCTTAAGTATCCCTAAAAAGCAACTGAATATTTTCATAGAATCGTTTCAAGTTTGGGACCTGACAGAAAAACACTGGGCTCCTAGACAAGAGCTTAGTTCTTCCTGTGGCTATAAAACCTGTATCACTTCAAACTGCAGGTGTAGGCTCATATGACTACATGCTTATTAAGGGGAAAAATTTTTTCCCTATAAACCACCAAGATGTCAGAGAGGTCACCTTTTCTACATGGAGGGATGGGGTGGGGGGAGATGGGGAAGTATTCATCATGGGAGCCTTGAACTGAAATTTAGACAGATAGAGTTAAATCAGACAGGTTTACAGCCTCAGTAAGAATGGGACCTCAGCTAGATTTCTGGCAGAATACACAAAAGGCAGGAGAAGAAATATTGGGAACACAGTGATACAAGAGGAAAACAGATCTTTCTGTTTTGAGTTTCTACAGTAAAGTTTTGCATATGATATGACATAGCCACCACCACCCCATTTTGGGAATGAAGTGCAGAGATTATATGGAAGAATTTATCATATGTAAACTGTAGCATGTTGCTGCTGTTTTTGTTCTAAGAAAATTTTGAGACCTCCCTATTTGTGGTTACTGCTTCTTGCTAAACAAAACCATCAATATTTTTTTTTAAAGGATGTTCTTGAAATGCCAGTGGGATTCAAGGGCAGGCAAAATGGATTATGCTTATGCCATAAATACTGGCTGGCATAACTAAGAGTTGCTTCACACATGACTATTCTCCTACACAATTATTACTCTCACCTAGAAAACATGGCAACATACTTTATGTATTTCTCCACTTATGCACATGGTAAAACATGCAGTTGTGTGTTTGTGATAGCAAAAATGTACATGCTGCACACAATGGATACCTGTGTAGGAAAATAGTGTTATGTAATCCTTATCTGGCTATAAAGGATTTTCTGAAGTAATCCAACCTGAACCAACTGAATTCTTTGCCATATGATATTTTGTTTAGAAAGTCAATGGAACTCAGATTGAGAAATCCATTTCAGACAAACCATTTCTCAAACAGTCAAGGAGGTTATTTTTGTTTTAGGATCCATAGGTTGAGAATATAGCAAGCAATTTGTTTTGCTACTCCCACCTGATCTCAATTTTTTAACATCCTTTAACCTAGCACAGGCAAGCTAGGACATGATATCACAAGTCAATACACATTTTTGTACTTACCCTGAAGGCTGTATTGATTTACTTCTCATCCACTGTTGCACAGATAAGCAGTGTTGCACAGAGAAATGTTACTAATAGTGCTTCAGACACATAACTATGTTTTCCTAATGCTCTCACCTCTTTAAGAACAAGGACGCAATTCCCAGGTCCCACAGACTGTGGCAATTCTGCAATTCTACCTTTATTAAGGTATGGCCCTGAGAAGCAGCGATGATTGAAGTAGATCTTTGGACAGCAGTATTTGCCATTAGATACAACTGGAAAAGTAAAATAAAATCAGAATACCCAGTGTATCCAAACACTTTGAAATATTAGCATCTGAAGGTCGTTCAAACTACAAAAGGGAAAGTAACACACAGCAGCTTCACACATGGGCATTCTTATTACTGAAATTTCAAACCCATATTACAAAGACCATAATATATGGCTGGTAAATCATTGTCACTTCCACATGAATGTTCTGATCCAACAGGTTTCTTTTAAGAGCATCCACACGGTATCACAGTATACTTGTATACCTTTCAGCATTCCCTGATTTGCTGCGGTCATTCTTAAGACTGCTTTGCTACTACTTTTTTTTTTAAAGATCACAAAGTGCCACATGAATACCAAGTAGTTGGGATAATGTAGAGTTTTCCTGGTCCCGCCAATATTAGTGCCATTTTCCCTGCTACCACTACAGCCCTCACACCTGTTGGAGGGGGTTTTGGGGGGTGGTTCTTTAGTGGTAATTAACAATTACCAATGCAAGAACAAAAAACCCAACCCCCCAGCAGCACAGGGGAGACTATAACAAGGAAATATGCCAAGTGGGTGCTCCACATGCTGTGAATGCCTCTGTGAATGCCTCTGATTGCATCAGTGAGCCCCATCACAGAGTAGAAACAGTCCATTTTTGGCTTGATGATTTAAAAGTCATACATGACTGATCTTAAATATTGGTAACTTCATCTCTGCCTTGAAAACCAGTTCTCCCACAGCTACATATATGTGTTAATGCTGAAGCAAGGCTTGTAGTTATTATACATTGCTCCAGTTTGCAAAATAAGTCAGTGTCTCCTGTAACACGAGATAGTTAAGGAAATGGATACAGCAACAGTCATTTCATTCTAGCTGAGAGTAAGCTTCTATTCAAGCCCTCAAATCCAGAGGTTTATAACTTGCATATAAAGAGACAGGATTATATTGACATCATGCTTCTCCATTTAAAAACCAATTAAATCCCAAAACGAGCAGTTCCCATTTGTGCAAAGCTTTCATTAGGCAGTGCCTCATACACACATTTTTGCTGCATTGTAAGCCACGCAATAAACTCTTAGGAAGTGCAGATAGATTGGTGTAGCTATTTCACCAGCAGTTGTATTTATTCAACATTCATTCACTGAACAGTTTAGCAAATGATTAGATTTCACCATCTGGCACAAATGGAATTCTACTGTCAAACGCTCTTATTTATAGAGTTTCCACAGTTATCTCCAAAGCAGAAAGCAGTACCTCAGTGTAAAATGAAGCAGTTCAAAGTACAAGCAGGGAATGCTTGTTAGGGAACAACCTATTCTCAGCATCTTGAAATCTTAGGAAGTGGTGGAACTGGAGTATATATGGAACTACCATGCTATTATTCTGAAATTTTAAGCTCAGTGGTAAGAATGGAATTCCAGACAAAATATTTCAACCATAATACTGCCCCATATTTCACCATTACAAAGGAAGTCTCTTTCCTTTATAATGAGCAGTCCTTTGTAACGTGCAAAAATTAATGTACCCCTAGATAAGATTCCAGGTCTTTCCTTTCCCATGAGTAGATGGACAAATAGGCTGTAATATACACTTCTTATTAGAAACTCAGAACACATACTTCTTACCTGTGTCAGCTGAGTTCAGTTCCTGGCTCTTTAGCCCCTCATGGACAGTCCTTGAAGACAATATTCTGTCAAAGAAGGAAACAGAAAAAGAGGTGGCATTGTTCACACTTGTGGCTTTTTACTTTTCCCATATCTTTTTTGAAGCATCTGACTTTGATATCTAGCACACATACCTAGTAACAAATCAATGCTCCCAAGGAATAACCACAGGTGGACTGTGAAATGGGAGGGGAAGCAATGATGGGCCAACCCTCCCCCCCACAAAACCCAAACAAAAAGCACCCTATAAATAGTAAGACCAAAGCCTGCAATGGTTGCTGCAAGAACTGGTGTAGATTAATGGATTTTTATAAGCTCTCACAAAGTAGATTTGTGCTCCACATATTTGCATTTCAGCCAAAACACATATGAGGCAACAAGACCCACTGATTTCAAAGACATACATTTCTATGCAAGTATGTTTAGCAATGCAGCCAGAGTAATATCACACCGTTTGGAGAAAGTCATACCAAAACAGCAGGTAATTTCAACAACTGTATTTCAAAAGTAGGAGAAGAAGAGTTGGCTTTTATACTCTGCTTTACTGTACATTAAGGAATCTCAAAGCAGTTTACCATCTCCTTTCCTTCCTCTCCCCACATGAGGCACCTTGAGAGGCAGGTGGGCTGAGAGGACTGTGACTGGTCCAAGGTCACCCAGCACACTTTATTTAGAGGAGGAGTAGGGAATCAAACCCGGTTCTTCATATTAGAGTCCACTGCTCTTAACTACTTTTTGTTGTTGTTCAGTCGCACAGTCGAGTCCGACTCTTCGCGACCCCATGGACCAGATTACGCCAGGCCCTCCTGTCTTCCGCTGTCCGCTGAAGTTTGCTCAATTTCATGTTCGTTGCATCGATGACACTGTCTAACCATCTCATCCTTTGCCGTCCCCTTCTTCTTTGACCTTCAATCTTTCCCAGCATCAGGGTCTTCTCCAGTGAATGCTCCCTTCTCATTTGGTGGCCAAAGTATTTGAGCTTCAGCTTCAGGATCTGGCCTTCCAAGGAACAATCAGGGTTGATTTCTTTTAGGATTGACTGATTTGATCTCCTGGCAGTCCAAGGGACTCTCAAGAGTCTTCTCCAGCACCATAGTTCAAAAGAATCTATTCTTCGGCGCTCGGCCTTCCTTATAGTCCAACTCTCGCAGCCATACATTACTACGGGGAATACCATTGCTTTGACCATGCGGACTTTTGTTGGCAAGGTGATGTCTCTGCTTTTTATCATACAGTTTAGGTTTGCCATCGCTTTCCTCCCAAGGAGCAGGCGTCTTTTAATTTCATGGCTGCAGTCACCATCTGCAGTGATCTGGGATCCTAGGAACGTGAAGTCTGTCACTACTTCTACGACTTCCCCTTCTATTTGCCAAGGAGTGATGGGCCCAGATGCCATGATCTTAGTTTTTTTGATGTTGAGCTTCAAGCCCACTTTTGCGCCCTCCTCTTTCATTCTGAGCAAGAGGCTCTTGAGGTCCTCTTCACTTTCTGCCATCAGAGTAGTATCGTCTGCATATCTGAGGTTATTGATCTTTTCCCCAGCAATCTTAACTCCAGCTTGTGATTCATCCAGGCCAGCATTTCGCATGATGCATATAAATTAAATAAGCAAGGTGACAATATACATCCTTGTCGTACTCCTTTTCCTATGCTAAACCAATCAGTTGTTCCATATCCGGTTCTAACTGTTGCTTCTTTACCCTTATACAGGTTTCTCAGGAGACATATGAGGTGGTCCGGTACTCCCATCTCTTTAAGAACCTGCCATAATTTATTGTGATCCACACAATCAAAGGCTTTAGCATAGTCAATGAAGCAGAAGTAGATGTTTTTCTGGTACTCTCTTGCTTTCTCCATAATCCAGCGAATGTTGGCAATTTGATCTCTCGTTCCTCTACCTCTTCGAAACCCAGCTTGTACTTCTGGCAATTCTCTATCCACGTACTGTTGAAGCCTAGCTTGTAGGATTTTGAGCATGACCTTGCTAGCGTGTGAAATGAGTGCAATTGTGCGATAGTTTGAACATTCCTTGACATTGCCCTTCTTTGGGATTGGAATGTAAACTGACCTTTTCCAATCCTCTGGCCACTGTTGTGTTTTCCAAATTTGTTGGCAAATTGAGTGCAGCACTTTAACAGCATCTTCTTTTAAGACTTTGAATAACTCAGCTGGGATACCATCACCTCCACTAGCTTTGTTGTTAGTAATGCTTTCTAAGGCCCATTTAACTTCGCTTTCCAGGATGTCTGGCTCGAGGTCAGTGATTATACCATCGTGGTTGTCAAGGACATCGAGGTCCTTCTTGTATAGTTCTTCTGTGTATTCTTGCCATCTTTTCCTAATCTCTTCTGCTTCTGTTAGGTCCCTACCGTTTTTGTCCTTTATCATGGCCAGCTTTGCATGGAACGTTCCCTTGATTTCTGCAATTTTCTTGAACAGATCTCTAGTCCTTCCCAATCTATTGTTTTCCTCTATTACTTTGCATTGTTCATTCAGGAAAGCCTCCTTATCTCTCCTTGCTGTTCTCTGGAAATCTGCATTCAGTTGGGCAAATCTTTCCTTTTCACCGTTGCCTTTAGCTTTCCTTCTTTCCTCTGCTATGTGTAAAGCCTCATCAGACAGCCACTTTGCTTTCTTGCATTTCTTTTTCTTTGGGATGGTGGTGATTGCTGCCTCCTTTACAATGTCACGGACCTCTGTCCATAGTTCTTCAGGCACTCTGTCTATCAAATCTAGTCCCTTAAACCTATTCTTCACCTCTACTGTATATTCATCGGGGATGCGATCTAGGTCAAATCTGAATGGCCTTGTGGTTTTCCCAACTTTCTTCAATTTAAGTCTGAATTTTGCAATGAGTAGCTCATGATCTGAGCCACAGTCAGCTCCAAGTCTTGTTTTTACTGACTGGATAGAGCTTCTCCATCTTTGATTGCAAATTATATAGTCAATCTGATTTCGGTGTTGCCCGTCTGGTGATGTCCATGTGTAGAGACGCCTCTTAGGTTGTTGGAAAAGGGTGTTCGCTATGACCAGCGTGTTCTCTTGACAAAACTCTGTTAGCCTTTGCCCTGCTTCATTTTGTTCTCCAAGGCCAAACTTGTCTGTTATTCCGGTTACCTTTTGATTTCCTACTTTAGCATTCCAGTCCCCTATGATGATGAGGACATCATTTTTTGGTATTAGTTCTATGAACTGTTGTAGGTCTTCATAGAACTGGTCCATTTCAGCCTCTTCTGCAGCAGTGGTTGGGGCATAGACTTGGATTACTGTGATATTGAATGGTTTGCCTTGGATTCGGACTGAGATCATTCTGTCATTTTTGAGATTGTATCCCAGTACTGCCTTTCTCACTCTCTTGTTGACTATAAAGGCCACACCATTTTTTCTACGGGATTCCTGGCCACAGTAGTAGATATAATGGTCTTCTGAGTTAAATTCGCCCATTCCTGTCCACTTTAGTTCACTAATTTCCAAGATGTCGATGTTCATTCTTGCCATCTCATTTTTGACCACGTCAAGCTTACCTTGATTCATAGACCTTACATTCCAGGTTCCTATGCAGTATTGTTCTTTGCAGCATCGAACTTTCCTTTCACCGTCAGACACATCCACAACTGAGCGTCCTTTCGGCTTTGGCCCAGCCGCTTCACTCTTTCTGGGGTTACTCGTACTTGCCCTCTGCTCTTCCTCAGTAGCATATTGGACACCTTCCGACCTGAGGGGCTCATCTTCCGGCGTCATATCTTTTAGCCTTTTGTAACTGTCCATGGGGTTTTCTTGGCAAAGATACTGGAGTGGGTTGCCATTGCCTTCTCCAGGGGGATCACGCTTGGTCTGAGTTCTCTGCTGTGGCCTGTCCGTCCTGGGTGGCCCTCCACGGCATAGCCCACAGCCTCATCGAACCACGCAAGCCCCCTCGCCACGACAAGGCAGTGATCCATGAGGGAGCTCTTAACTACTAAACCATGCTAATTCCTTAAAGATGGCTGACCCTCCATGATTTTCACCAGATTTCTAATATATTCCGTCTGTTCTGTCTTCACATAGCCTAGACATCAGAAGAACAGAGAGGATCCAGAAGAATTATATGTATGTAGATAGCCTCAGAGTTCAAGATATTTCTCCAGTTTGGTGTAGTGGTTAAGAGCGCGGACTTTAATCTGGGAGAACCAGGTTTGATTCCCCACTCCTCCACATGCAGCTGCTGGTGTGACCTCGGGTCAGGTTCCGCCAGGCATTCCTTCCACCAGGATCCGCCCCGGAGAGAATGCCCTGGCCCCTTGAAATCTTGAGGCAGCCTGAGCCACCTGCACAATGTTAGATCCGGACCGTCCACCAGGATGGCATGGAAATTGAGCGCCATCCCAAATGGAATACTAAACCAGTACCTGTATAATGGTTTTATCTGGATGTTAGCACCTTTTAATGTCGTAATTGTTATAATTGTTGTTTTATCCTGTTGTAAGCTGCCCTGAGCCGGCCATAGCTGGGAGGCTGGGGTATAAATATAATAAATAAATAAAAATAATAATAAGTTCTTTCAGAGTTGTTTTCTCAAGGGCAGTTCTTGAGAGAGCTCTCTCAGCCCCACCTACCTCACAGGGTGTCTGTTGTGGGGAGGGGAAGGGAAAGGGATTGTAAGCTGCTCTGAGGCTCCTTTGGATAGTAAAGGGTGGGTTATAAATCCAATCTCTTTCTGTCTTCTCCAGAAGAAGAAAAATTTAATGCAACTTTCTCTTGCCAGCAATGCTCCCTCTAAGCAGTGGAGTCTTGTGAGCAAAAATTTTACTTTGTGAGCTACTGGCATTAAAGTTGTGAGCGAGCAATTTGGCTACTGCACAGTTTGCTCTGGAGCCATCGTTCCTCAGCTCAGACACTAACTCAGCTTAGAGGGAACACTGCTTGCCAGTGTAGCAAATGTGTTTTTTCAACCTTTCTACTCAAAATGCTTCCATGAAGGGTTCATTTCCCATTGTGGACTCATTGTCACTGTGACAATCACAGCAGCAAAGGAGAGTCCGCATGGGACAATTCTCTCATCTTTGCTTCCAATGTCCTCATACCTACCTTTCCCCAACAGAGGGCTTTGGCCAGCCTTAAAAAAAAATTGTACTGAGTATATCAGTAAGACATCATAGTACTATATACTAGTAATATATATTGATTTTTTTTAAGCTAGTAAAATGCCTACTGGTGGTGATGATGGTGAGGAAATGGCCCTGGATGTGGGCAGAGAGATTATGAAATCTGGACATTCCTACCCACTTTGTTGGAAAATTCATTTTGGCTCTAACGTTTCCAGAAACATCAAAGCAAACCAGGTTCTGGAAACACTGGAGCAAACCCTGGGAAATGATGCAATGTAACAGATGGAGCATAGATGGAGGACAATGTCATGGGGATGTTCTGAAAAGCCTGGCTTCCATCTCAGAGTCAGAGCACAGCACATCCAATGCATGGAAGCACTATAAATGTAACTGAGCTCTAGTAAACTTAAAGTGATGTCAAGGTTTTCAAAAATGTGGCATTATCAATGAGTGATAAATTTAATGCTTACTGTTTTTCTGGTTGGACCACTGCAATTTTCTTCTCCTTGTTCACTGTAAACCAAGAAAACCCATAACTGAGTAACTAATACAAAGTTTATTACAGCTTTTATGTCACAACTGTCCACATGCCAAAAAAAAATAATCACAGCATTTACTTGGGCAGGCTACACAGATCACAGGCATGTCTGACAACTGCCCAGAACACTAGATACTAATTTCTTAACAAACACAAGTGGAATTGAGCACCCCCACGCACAAATTTCAGTTTTGATTTACAAGATTTTCTCCTTGTTGGCCTTATAATTTCCAATTTAGCTTTGAAAATGTGCAACAATACTATTAGGGATGGGCATGGACCTGAACCCACGCTGAAGTCCAGGCCAGACTTTGCCTGGTTCGGAGTTCATGAGCCGAGGTTTGGGGAAGGTGCCTTCCTATGAACACTCACTGAGCTTTTTTGCTCAGTTTGGCTCACATGTTCGGTGACTTCTGGGTGGCGCTGTGCCCTGACCTGGCATGCCTGCATCATCTGGAAGTGACTCAAGTACATCGCTGATGGGCTCGCATCACTTCCAGGTAATGCGGGCATGCTGGGAGTGGGGCCCAATACCATCTGAACCAGTTCAGTTCAGATGGTTTTTTTGCTCAGGGGTTCAGTTTGGGGCCGCTCAGTTCTTGAGTCCCAGACCGACCCAGGCTTTCCTGGTCTGTGCCAATCCCTACTAACTATAGTCTTAATGCACATGTTTATACATTACACACCAAATGCTGTGGATCCTTAATTACTAAAGCTGAGCTGAGACAAAACTCTTTTTAGTTTTGTTTTTACTTTTGTTATTGTTGAAAAACTACTCCATCATTTGGTCAGGATTTTACTACCACTTGAAATATCAACTATTTTTTTCAGCCAAATCCTTGAAAAGAGGAGAGCTTCCTTTTGCTATAAACATGCATCTTTTGCATGATTGCCTCTGAGCAGTGAGTAGAATCTGGGACCTGGATGAAAAGGCAATAAACATCTTTCATATTCATGTGATTTACACTAAGAGGCTTGACAACAGTTCCCAAAAGTGTGAAGATGGAGATGGAAACTGAAACACACAAAATTCAGCTGAGCTCTAGTAAATCTCCTCAAAAGGTGCAATGTATTACTGGTTTCTCTATTAGTGATACAGCAATAATTTATTTAAACTGGCCTGAAATAACAATCTGTACACTTTGCAGCACTCTGAATGAGTTCTTTAGTACAGAATAGTTTGTGGAATAAACAGGCTAGGCCTGTAGGAACATGAACAAGAGTTTTTATACTAGATCCTTATTCTTGATGAAACTCTCACTATGACTCTGTGATGAAATCATTTGGCCCACAAAGCAAGCCCCTTTTTGCATGTGTGAGTGCAGAAAGTTCTCTCTTAATCCCTTATTCTCAAAACTCCTCTTAATCACAGTACCAGGCTGACCAAGCTTAAATACTCTCTTTAATGTCAATCCCCTACTAATCTATGAACTATCTTGAAACTCTTTGAAAGTTTTGCTGCAAATGATCAAGTTTAAATTAATACTTGGTAATCTAGAACTCCCTAAAACTAGTATTGAGCTGCCATCTTGATTGGGAATCTGCTCAGCATTTATGAGCTTTCTTGAACAGCTCTGGAAAAAAAGGTCACCATTTCCCTTGAGTTTGCTTTCAGCTCATAATATCATCACATATATGCTGACAGTGCTGTGCGCATGCGTTTATTGACAATGCCATTAGAATTACAGTATTCAACTTCACCATCTCCTCTCAGAACAATATATCTGGGTATAAGGTAGAGTTTTGGAACTGGACAGGAGTGGCAAAAAAACCTGATGAAGAGTATTTACCCAAATGAGAAGAGGTTCACAAACAAAAGGCTAATGTCTTGAAAACCAGATGGCCACCACATCTTGGCTCCCTAAAAACTTGCTCTTGTGTTATATAGGGCTATCCTATTTTATTACCAAAGTACTAACATTGACTTACTAGCATATATTCACAGAACTCTGAAGTATGATACCCTAATAAGTTGCATAATATATTCCATCCCATTCCATTAAAGTAATCATATTATTCATACCTGTTCCTCTGCGAGGAGGCCTGAGCTGATATCCATTAGTTTCACACCAACCTACTGGAAATATATTCATAGATTCTACACTCACAATGCACTCATGGGCCGGCACTTTAGAACCTGCTGAAATAAAGAGCAAAAGGTTACAGGGCTAGCCAAATCAACTGATTATTGGGATTGGACACACATCAAAACATACAGCCAACTTAACATGTTCTTTTTATATGTTTGTTTCTTCATTTTTGGAATTGATCTTTTTATTACTTTTCCATTTATATATTTGTGTGTTTATGTACACACAGACATACACACAAAAAACATGAAGTTGGCTATATGTTCTCATGTGTGTCCAGTCCCAACTGGTTTACAGCACATACACGAATGAAAGGATTTTTGTTCACAGAGCTTGATTTTCTCACCTCCTCCCTCCCACTGCAGCCCCAAATGCCCTCCTCATGCTTTTCCTTAGGGTCCTCTGTTCCCCAGAAACAGCATCTGGGGAGGCATTTTCAACTGGGATGGGGGTTAGAAAGTCACTATTCCTGGGCAGGGTCCAAATATTCAGTGGTCTTTTGCACAGACTTTAACAACAATGGTGACGGCAAACATATGTGTTAAGCCATCTGTTCATTCATATTCAATTTCATACATTCTTCTGGTCATGCAGCTTGCAAGGGATTTATGACACACAAACCAGGTAGTTGTGTTATCATGTGACTGAGAAAGGTAAGCTAAATGCAAAAAGGTCTGTCCTCCTGTAACAACTTACTTTCTAGCTGCAGCCAGAGATAGGAATCCTTCACTTTTGTAATGGTAGCAACACAAATTTCTTCTGGGTCTTGTGGATTCACAGCTTCTAGTTTCATGTTCTCCTTAAAACCATGGTCAGAATTCAGCTGCAAGAAACAAAACCAGAGACCTTCAGGCAGGAAAAACACTTTTGGGAGTATTGGCTCAAATACTAACAGAGAAACAGTCAGAATGAAATCAGTGTATGTGCTAAGAATACCTTAAAGAATAATTAAGGATGAATACCTAAATTTCAATAGCAGTATCTATCAACAAGTGTGATCTAAAAGACTATGAAAAAAGACATATTTTCAACAAACTGTATGAAATACTGTGCTGAAAATGTACAGGTTATAATATTAAAATTGGAAACAGACAAAGGATACACCATACATAACTGAAGATGCGCTATAGCTATAAAGGTGGCCTGTTTCTCACAGCTTACCCTTAGGCTAAAAAAATGGCACCTGTTATGTTTGATCACTCCTCCCTACAGTGGAACCCCGGAGACTGATGCTGTTTCCTTGGGCTTCCCTAACATTCTCCTTGAAGACCATTAGACCCATTCAAAAAGCTGCTCCTGACGGAACCTCTTCACAGAGGAATTTCATGTGTCACAAGGACTGCAGGCAATTCTTCCCTGTTCTGTGAGCAGATGTGCTCCAGATGGTTTGCCTGGCTGAAAACAGTTCCTTGCATGAAGAAAACTAAATGTCAAGGGCAAGGGTTCTAGTCTAGCTCCCAACTGGCTAGATTTCTTGGGTGTAAATAATTTATTTCTGGTGGGGGAGGGCTCTGTCATATAAGCCCTCATCTGTGGTCCAAAATGTCACAGTCCAGTCATCTATCCTTCATAGGAAAGGAGGACCAGGAGCAACTGCTAAACTTTAAAACTGGAACAGCACCACTTCTAGTAAAGTAAGACAAATATTAGTGCTACAAAACATTTAGGTTTATTCTATAACGTTTTCTGAAGTCATTTCTGTAAAAAAAAATCACCCATTGTTGTAACTGACACTTTGTTCCAGTTCTTTGTTTCGTTATCTGCTGCTTCAAGTATTTCATACATCTGCAATGAATAAGCTTTGTGAATGAATACCACTGAATGAACAAACTGGGTCTTTTTGTATCAGGTTCCTTAGCACTGCTGACGCATCGCTCTTCTGCAATCTGGCAGCAGAATTAAAACTGAGTTCTCTGCAGCACTTAATATAATGCCATATACTCCTACAACAATCCCGCTGTTTCCATTCCCATGAGCAAGTATGTATCCTCAAGCACAAGCCCCATTTGATTCAATCCACCCCATAGAAAATGTATTTAGGAATGCAGTCGTCAATAGGTGTTTACATTGGCTCCAGCTCCTCCTAGCTATTAGCCCACTAGTTAGCTGTTTGCTGCATATAATCCAGCCACCTGTAAAAGCTTCTTCTTTTTTTAATTCATGGGGGGAGGAAACTGGGGTTCCACCAACTGCAACAGTCAGCAGTTTTACAGTCTATTTTTTCCCAGCTGAATGCTTCAATAGCACTTTGTCAGTACACACTAGACAAGGCTGCAATTGAACTTAAATTCGGGGGGGGGGGAGAGCCAGAAACCACATTGTAAAAAAAGACAGGAAGTTAAGATACAATCCACTAGAATAATAACTGAGTAAACAAATTATGTATCTTCTGGAAAACAAAACAAAAACAACACAAAACAAAACCCTACTATGACGGAAACAACCATTAGGTAGTGAATGCTCACCAAGGGAAAACAGCTCTGGGAAGCAGCCTCAGCTCCACACTGCTTGAGGTAGTCTGCCCAGTCAAAGTCTTGCCCAGGGTAGCCTATGAATGAACAAGCAAAATTTCTCTCAAACTGTAGCTTAAGTAAAATATACATAGGTCCTCCGGACATATTAACACCTTTATTTTCAAACCAGATTTTTGGTTAAGGTAACAATACACTATACAAAAGCCCTCTTCAAATGATAAATGTAGGTTTAAAAGAATGCATGCAGAGAGGGGAATAGAAATGAGCATGCTAGTCCTGCCCCCCCCCCCCCACGCAAATAAACTATATGTGTAAACGTTCACAGTCCCTCTGCTTGGGAACACTGCTTTTTTAAATGTTCCCCATTTTGGGGACAGAATCTACGTGCATACACTTTATACATGTGTGGATACCGCCCTCACATTCTAGTAATTGCAATGGGTAGGGGCCAGAATACTTATTCCTGATTCCACTCTACACACCCTGTCATCCCCTGGAATATACTATTTGGAGAGTGCTACAATGATATTATCCTTACATATACACACTTGCTTATGTACTATGAAAAATATTACACAGTTTAGCAATGTAATACAAGTAGGATAGTACATGCAATTGGGCAAGCAAGGCAGAGTTTTATCCTGTGGAACACAGCATTTTCATGTATACAGCAGACTATTTTAAAGAGATCAGCTAATATGAGTACAGAAAGATTACATGTGCATACCAGGTGGAGGGCTGAGATGTAAGCCATTCTTTAGACTCCACTGCACAGGAAAAATACCAGCACTGTTGACATGACAGACATAAGACTTGCTTTTTGTATGATCCGGTCGCAGATCATCTATTTCTATCATGAAATATTTATCATTGAATACCTGCAAGAAAAAAACACAGACATGACTTAGCAGTTTTATATATGAGCAGGATAAATTTGCTATACTGGGGGTTAGATCCATCAACTCACAGATACTAAGTTCTTGGGTCTACCCCCCCGCCCAGTAGTCCTTTCTGAAGGTTTGTTCCCAGGGTCCCAGGAGCTGTGCAGATAGACAGGCATAAGGGTCGAAGGCAGTGAAATTGCTGTGCTGATGCAAAAGGCAGAACAGGCTATTTTGTGCCATCGGGGAAAGTGGACAGAAAAGTCCATGGTCACCAGCTCCTTCCACTGATGGATCTCTGGGTTCAATTCCAAGTTTCCTAAAACTTCTGTTTCTATTTCTAGGCCAGGTTCCCAAAAGATACTGCCAAAGGCCTGAGTATGTCCAACTGGATTTTTGACTTAAAACAACACCAACAGATGGATTCCATGCCATACCACAGTCTGCTTTAGAAAGTCAGTTCAGTTTCCAAAGTATGTTGGTATGAGGAACAGGAGATGTTCTTAAAACATATGGCCAAATACCATTTTTTGTGGGGAGGTGTATAATATGGAATTAGATGTGCACTTCTTTGTGTCCTACCCATTATATACTTAATACTTGAAATATATTTTTCATTTTTTTTTAAAAAAGGAAATACAGATGCCCAAAGTGTCTTGCACACCTAGATACAGACAAAAGACACAAAAAGCAGGAAAAGGAAGGGCAAGGAAGAATGTGAGACCAAGTTATAATATAAATTTATAAATTTAAATACATAACATAGTAGGCAAGAGCACCATGAAAAAGAATTAAGATACTTCACAGAAGAGGAAAGGGGAAAAGAAAAGTGGCATGCTCAGGAGGAGCATCTCAGGAGTTGGGAGAGAGAAGGTAAAAAAGAATGCTCAGTGGCACAAGAGATCTTCAGTTTATCCAGAATAAGAGTAAAGACAAATGAAGAGGCTACCCTGGCCTGGATCAATGAATCAAGGACAAAAGATAAAGATAAGCTAAACTACTGAGACCCTTAAAAGTTTAAGCTGAATACAAAATCTGGAGCCTCCAGAGAGAGCTTTACAGAAGTCAAAATCTACTTACACAAAATACATTAATTTAATAAAAAATGCTCCATTTAAAAGCAACTGCTATCAAAGTAAATTTTTTCCTTTGACTAGACAACATCTAATTAGGCAAAAATAAAAAGTGGGCAGACTACACCAGAGCCTTACATAGCACATGGACTCCCTCTACAACAGGTACTGTACCTTTTCTTTTCAGAAATCAAGACAATTACAATAATTAACTGCTGGGTTTGATCAGATTGAGGCCAGAAGGGGATTGCATTAAGTCTGCAGCTGATCAGAAGATGGAGAAGGAAAGTACAAGATAGAAGGTAGGATAGTGGTAACGGAACAAATTTGACAACTAGATATGCTATTTTATGTCAAAACAATGACATGACACCTTGGAAATAGTAAGACACAGCAAGATAACACCAGATGATAAAGAGAATTTTGGCTAGGCAATGAAAGTGGGTTGACATTATTGACTACAGAACTGCCAGCTGCCACAATAGTTTATTGCTGAGAAAATGACATAAAAAGTGCTCTCTCTCTCACACACACACATACACACAGAGTCATGATGACATCTATACAGAAGAAGACAGATTTTTCTTTTTTTAAAAGAGCCAGAGATGTTTTTGGATATAATTTAAATTATGGTGAATGGTGCCCTCTTCTTTCTTGACACTTCCTGAGACCCCGAAGCTTCTGCCTTCAAATCATCCCTGCTTTAAGTCTCAACTCATTCGTCCTGTCTCCCACAGCATTCATCCCCACACCTGACTCACTTCCTCCATAGTTTATACTCTTGTACAGAACTCCTCTGGAAGAGTAGAAAAAGAATTGAAATGTCATCCTTTCCTCCTTCTCCCTTCGCCACTCCTCCACTTTCACCTGCTAATGTGACCTTGGGTCAGTCACAAGCTCTGGCACAGCTGTTCCTGAAAGAGCAGTTTGTGTTAGAGTTCTCTCAGCCCCACCTACCTCACAGGGTGTCTGTTGCGGGGAGGGGAAGGGAAAGGAGTTTGTAAGTCGCTCTGAGACTCCAAGTGAAGGGCAGGGTATAAATCCAATCTCTTCTTCTTCTTCTTCTCACCTACTGTATACCAGGGCTTAGCAAAACTACACTACCACCTCAATCCACATCAATTCTAGGAATCCTTAGTCCTCCTTCACCACTGATGACCACTAAAACCTACCTGCTTTCCCCCTCTTACTCTTTGCTTAAAACTCTGCCTCCTTCTTTAATGGTGAAACTGAAAATTGTATTCTTTACTCAATTCTTCTGTTCCTCCAGCTCTCCCTCCTTCCTTTTCCTCTTCTAATCCTTTCCTTTCCTTCCCTCCCATCTTAGCTTGATGAGTTGACTACTGCACTAACTGTATCCAGTATTTCCACACAGAGAAGCTCTTCCTATGATTCTCTCTGCCTGCTGGGGTCTTTGGCCCTCTTATTTTCTCTCTACAGTTTATCTCTAGGAGACTTTATCAAATCCCATGGCTTCCAGTACAGCACATATGCTAATGACACCCAGCTTCATCTCACTCACTGACCCTTATCTTTCTCCTTTCATCCAGTCCCAAACTCCAATTGCCTCTGTGATAGTTCTACTTGAATGTCTCATTACTATCTCAAACTCAGTGTGTTCAAGACTGAAATCTTCCTCTTTCCTGCCTCCTTTTCCTCATATACCCTGCATTGACATCACCACCACACAAGCTGGAGAACAAACAGTAAACTTCAGCTTTGAGATTTTTCTCTCTTTCACTTCTCATATTCAGTCTACTGCCAGATAACATCAGTTCTCTGTACCATTGCAAAAGTATGACTCTATGGCCTCAGTGCAAATTCTGAAACTTGCTCCAGCCATCTCTCATCTTGATTACTGCAACCTTGCCTGTGGTTGTCCTCGGTCACACTTAAATCCCTACTCTCATGTTTCTAGACAGCCCACAACTCTTCTCTTACTAGTACCTTTGTAACAGTAGCAGGTGAGATGATAAAAGGTGCTTCCGGATCAACAGCTTCTAACTTCATGTTCGCTGAAAATGAGTGGATGCCAACAACAGGTTTGTCCTAAAAATGACATGGAAATATTAATTAGTCCTGAGATTCACTATAGTGTTGGCAAAAGCCTGGATAAAAATACAGTGACCCTTTAATAAAGGGTTAATGTGTGGAAATGGGAAGGTGGAACCTTTTCATGGTGTGGAGATAAATGACATTACCTGGCAAATAACATCCCATTAAGCTTCTATTAAAGGGACAACATTTTTTTCTCCAGGCCAGTTGATAACACCAATTACCTAAATTTATCCCTCTTCTCAGTTAATGTTATTCATAATAAAAAAGGAGACTCTCAGAGTATCGATCACTGATACAACCAAAAATACATCCCCTTAGCACATTTCGATAAGAGATTCATGGATTTAGAAGGGTGTAACTCTGTTTAGGATTACACTGTCAGCTTACACCAAACTGCTGACAGCATTTGCTCTCTTACTGAACTGGGCATGACATTCTTTTTTCATTCCGATGGAACTGGATTGAACACAATCCTTTTTTAAAATCTAGAGATTTCTAATCTTGGAGTATGCAATAAAGGCAACAGAAGCCTGAAGAAATGCTTGTCTGCCTCCAAAAGAGATAGCATCAGTACCTTTTCCCATTTGCACAAGCATCCTCGTTCTAGAAGGGGAAAGAGCATGCTATTGACTGTCTCCCCCTGCATCAAAGCTGCTATTTGTCTCTGTGACAGAATGCACCTGCTCTGGCCTGCAGGCCCTATTCCATACTGTTATACTAGGTTTTTCTCAACAGGGTAACTTGCCACCACCACATGACCCTTTGTACAGCCTGCTGGGAGGGTCGGGAGAACTCCTAGCTTCTCTTCCAAGATCTGAGGCCTTGCCTCTGTGTCTTCCACTACCCAGTGCCTGGTTACCACAGGGGCAGTTTACAGCCTTGTGTGCCCCTGGAAGAATAGCCACTTGCCAACTGCCTGCCTTTCCCCTGGCACTCCTTTTAAAATAGTGTGTCCAAAATGGTGGAGGTCTATGTGGTACAGAGAACACTGCTAGCATCCAAAGTTAAAAAGTATTTATTTAAAAGAAAATGTTTACAAGCATACTTTTAGCACAGCACCACACTGAGCAAAAGTTACAAAGGAATGGGCAAAAATGCTAATCCTCCGTCCCTTTCATGCCCTATCAGGTGTTAAAATAGGATAGGCTCCTTTTGTTTAGGATGTTACAGATCCCTATAGAGTCTCCATTATCTTGAAATTTGCTCCACCTCTTGAGGCAAGCACATGGTCAATGGCTGCCTTCCCAGAGGAGAGGTTTGTGTCTGCTCATGGATGCGGCACCCAAGGAAAAGAGACCTCCTTCCTGTTGCAAGGAGTTTTTATCATATTGGTTTTCCACCCACTGACCAGGTCATGCCAAGTCAAAGAAGCATTTCCTAGGGCTTCTTTCTGGAGATTATTCCTGGACCTGTTCTAGCCTAAAGTCCTCCAAGCCTCTGTTCCCTGTGTGAAGAGGGGAGAAGGGAGGGAAGCTGGGCCATCCCACTGTTTCTAGCTAGACCCATTAGCATTTCTTAAGAGGTAGCTGAGGTGACTTCCTCCTTCTCAGCCTGGCCTCTGCCCAGAGGGGAAAAAAACTGTTAAAATACAAAGTAGAGGTTTTCCTCCTTTCAAACCTTCCAGGAAAAAAAATGCATTTCTTCACAGTGTCTTCCAGGAAAACATAGCTAATTGTATATTTTACCCCTACCCAGCAAACTACAATTTGCAGGAGTGGTAGTGTTGGTTTGTTTTGGGAAAACAGCAAAGGAAAGACTTCCCTACCAGAACACTGCAGACCTGCTCTGAAGCACTATAATTTTTGTAAAAGCCACCATTTTGTGACTAGCAGCTTCCACGTATCTCTCAGAAGAATCAAGTCTGCCCTCCCCTGAATTATATTAGGTCCAAAGAAACTGGGGCAGGACATCCTCTTTTACTGTATCCCAGAACAACCCATTAGACTAACCAAGAGGGCTTTCTGAAAATAAACCATGCAGGCAAGCTAGGACATTAACAATGCAATCCTAACTAGATTTACTCCATTCCAACCCCACTGACTTCAATGAAGGGTATAAACTCTTCTTACAATAGTACTGTAAGAGTACTGAAGAAAAGCATTCTTATACCTTCTTATGGACAAGGAATCTTTTGAAAGTGTTATAAGACTACTATTTAGTCTAGAATTTGGCATGAGTAGATGGCAGAATTAATGTTTTTCTGTTTTGTTGATATTATTATCATATCATCTAACAGTGAAGTCTGTCTGATCTGTGGATATCTAAATCCATGGATTGGGGCTACACAGAAAGAAGAGAGATGCTTATGAAAACTTGGGGGATCCCCCCCCAGTTTGCAGGAAAATCTGAAAACATTTAAAAATACACTGGAGGGGTTAAATCCCCCACCCAATGAGCTTTATCTGCACCAAGGCTGTGAAGCTGCAGGCAGGGGAGTCGCTGGCCTCATTGTTGAGGGAGTGAAGTTGTATGCAGGCTGTAGATTCGCTGCTGTTGCTGGGAGGGATAGCAGCTGGGGGGGCAAACAAGAAGGCTGCTATCGTTACCATAAGGGATCGAAACTGCCAACTGTGAGGCAGCAAGCCACTGTTGCTCTGTGTGAGGCAAAGCTGGGCAACTGGGAGAGCTCCCATCATTGCTGTCTGTGTGAGGGAGTTGTTGGGTGGCTGGGACAGCTGCTGCCATTGTTGTTGTTGTTGCGAGGGGAAGTAGGTATGTGGCTGGGATATGAAGGGTAGGACACCAAATGAAGCTGCCTCTTCTGTAGAGGCAGCCAGGAGAGCCACCGTTGCTATGGGTGGGGGAAGCTGCTGTTATCTGGGAGGGTGACAGGGTAGGGGAGGCAGAAAAAGAGAAAAAGTGACAGGCATGGGGGAGAAAGAGCAGAAAAAGGGCTGGTGGGAGGGAGAAAGAGTGACAGAGAAGTAGGGGGAGAGAGGAGGAAGCAAAGCTGGGGTGAATGGAAACCCTGCTCCCACAAGTTTCTTGCAGGTCCCTTCTTGTTTAATATATATTTCAGATAATTACACACTCCGAGCCTTTGAGATTCAGTGGGGTAAAAGGCTAATTGAAATGGGCTTATATGACTTGTTCTCCATTATTACTTTTTTGTACTTATTTAACTGTATAATTCACTGTTAAGTGCTCACCCAAAGTAATTCATTGTACAGTACTCCATTGAGAGGTACCAGGTTTCATACCTTGAACAAATCAGTGGGCACCAAAGATTCTTCTTCTTCCTGTTTTACTGTTGCTAGAATCTCCTGCCATTCTGCCTCAGTCTTCAAGTGCCTAAAAGCTTTAATGAAAGAACAGGACCTTTGCGAGTGAAGACAGGCCCCTAAATAATCAAGCCTATCATGCCAGCTATCATGTTAACATGAAAACACAGCACTTATTTAAAAAAGAATTAATTACACTACTCTAGTACCATAGCTAAATGAATAGGCTGCAAATAGTTATCAAAGCTATACATTATTCTTATGCATGAAAAGACATAAAGGTGTGAATTTCCTCATTGTTAACTTCCACCAGTAGCATTCTGGATTACTTTTAAACTGCATGCATACTGTATTTTCCACTGAGGTTCCCTTTTGCCAGAGTTCATGCCAAATCTCCAATAGGTTTTTAAACTCAGAAAAAATTAAGAATTTAGTTTGAGATGTCAGCTACTGGAAGCAGGTTGGGGTTGAGAATAGCAACAAAGAAAAATTGCTGTAAAGAGTCCTCAAGAAGGATCTCTAGTGCACTGTCTTTGTAAAGCTGCAGTTTTTGCCTTTGAGAGCATTAAACTCCCCAAGTGTTCTCAGAACATGTCAATCTGTGTTCCATGTTATTCAGAGGGAAACAAAAGGACTGTCAAATCCTTAGCATGAAGAATACTAACTTGTCTCCATTATCACGGCAGTAACTTGAAGTGGGCATCTTAAGTTAGCCTCACTTGCATTTCATTTGGTGTCCTACCCTTCATGATGACCTTGATGCCAGCACAGTATGTTAATTTTTGACTGGACCGAGGGATCCTTGGGGCTGAGGCCAAAAATTGCTACTCAAGTCTTCCAAAAATGGACACAGCTAGCTCAAGTTACCTTTTCATTGTTCACAGAAACACTACTTCTCTGCCCACCATTTTTTTCTCATAGCTTAGCACTCTGCATTAAAGCACACTAGAGAACACATAATCCCTGAAATCCTTCATTTGGATGCCAATATGCCCCAGTTTTGAGGCAAGACATAATTTGACAAGTTTACATGTTAATCTGTTCTTTGTTCCAAGCAAGTAAGTCCTGTTAGCAAGCCTACAGGTGTGCACAGAAATTAGGCTCCATTAAAAACTGTAAATAAATAAATGTAAAATATGTAAATAAATAAATGTAGAACAAACTCTTCTAATTAAAACTTGCAATCGTAATGTTTGGCTGAAAATTCTGCTTTGTACCTAATGGAGGTTCAAGGATGTAACCCTGCTGAGTTGCCCAACCCACAGGATGGAGAAAGGGATCCAAGTAGAACATCCACAAGTCACATTGATCCAAATCTCCAAGTCCTTCATAACGCAGTTTAAGCCTTCCACCAATATTTTCTATTACATTGACTATCCAAGCTCCCAGGGAATCCTTCATGTGCTGGCATTCTAGTCTTGAACCAGGTGCAATTAGATCCAAAGGATTCTTCCCTCTATGGAGCTGCAGGGGGGGAAAAAGAATACTCAGTGTCTATTCACAAGGACTCAAGTGACATTAAGACAAATATTCATCTCCATTGTTCTTGCTGAATTCTATGCAAGCCTTTACCATGACTACTACTAGATCAACTAAACCAGAACAGCAGGAATTATAGCAACATGCCATTTGCAGCAAGGAAGCATTTCTATTTTCATGATTCACAATACTGCACCTTCCACTCAACAGCCTGAAAGAAGTTCAGCCAAAGTGATGGTAACCTGTAATTCACACCCCATTAAGAATCTGCAATTGTTTGCATGTTTTCTTTTCAAGGGACTTTCCCCCAATCGATTGCTAAGGCAAGTGAGCTACAGCTGCCATTAAAAAGCTTAATCTGTTTACCTTGTAAGGGGATAAAAATATTTCTATTCCAATTATGGAGGACCTATTCTCATGGACCTTTGTATCTGCTTTGTAAAATGTGACATCTTGCTGTAAACCATTCATATACACCAGGATTAAAATTTCCCTTCCTTGTGTGTTTGTATTGCCACAACCTACCACAAACTTGGAGATTGCTTCCACACAGTTTTGCATCCAAACTGAAGCATCCGCATGATTTCATCCCCTGATCATCCCAGTGTCTAGGTTTTCCTCTGCTTTGTTGCCAACTTTTTCAAACCTGGCTTGATATTATCTTTTTTGAAGGAATACAGTTGAATCAGATGGGATAGTGAGCCTTTCTGAGGGTCCTGCCCATATTGGCTCCATTTTCCTTACCTCAGCCCCTAGCAGCTATCCCTCTGTCCAATACCCCTGGAAAGCTTTTTTAAAACTGGCAATTGTTATTCCGCTGTAGCACAACAACATTACAATGAGACACAATCTACTAGCTCCCCTGAATTTCCAGATTTTTTAAAAAGTAACTCTATGACTTTTTTTGCTGCAGAAAGGTTGTATTTTCTTAATTTGTTCTGATTTTCTTAATTTCTTATACCTGCTCTATTATAGCTTTTGTACTACACAATGACAATAGTGAAGGATAATAGGAATAAAGTTTTTTTTACTGCTGCCAGTTGTACATGTAAAACATTTACCCCTTCTAGAAGGTTGGCAGGAGCACTGCAAGCTCCTTTCAGGGTCTGCTGCAGAAATTCTTCCTGGTTAGAAATTTTATCCTTGATTCCTAAAATAAAGAAGAAAAATGAGCTATATTCTAATAATGCAGCAAAAAGACCAAGTTATATTTATCTTAAGAAGGTCAACAGCAGAGCTCATGTATCTGTTCCCTGAACAGGTTAGCAATATCTGCGCTGTTCAGCAACAATAACTGCAGTTAATATTTTTGAGCGCAACACCCACATTTCTAGAGTCCAGTGCTGGATGGCAGGTGGGAATTGACAAAAGGTATACAGATGCTGCAGCAAAGTGACCTTTGTGGAAGCATGAGTGAGGTGTATGAGGAACTGAAGATAAAAGATTCTGCCACAACTCTGAATATGGTCAGATTCAATCAAGTGGCAAAAGGTTTACTGAAAAGTTGTTTCACGGGCTTCTCTTATTCCTGTGGTAGGCTTTTACCTTCAGGCACTCTGAGAGCCTTCTTGTTCTGCTCACACCAGCCAACTGGATGCAAGTCAGCTGTCATGATGTCACACCAGAAGTCAGCTTTGCGGTCCTCTCCATAACCATCATATCGTAGTAGCAGTAACTGCCCACAAGTGGTAATGATGGTGGCTATCCAGTATGTATCAGGGTCAGGCTTGACAGAAACCTCCAATTTCATGCCAGGTGCAAAGCCATTTTGTAGGCTAGTATCCACCTATGAAAAGGTAACTCTGGTTACAATCTGAGCATCTGACAGCAATGTAGTGTTTAGAATACCAGGCTTGTATCACAAACTAGTTGTAAAAAAAGATGAACAGGAACTAAGACTTAGCATCTCTGGATCTAACTGCAGTCAATATCGAATCAGCTCACAACAGAATATCTTGGGATAAAACGGTCACAAGATTTGGATACAACCGTAAGGAAAAAATAGTAACAGGAAGGAAAAAATAGTAATAGCAGAATCCAGATAATTTATTTCAGAACAGCTGACTTCAGCAAATTTGGGCAACTCGCTAGGTAAATAAATGTGATCAGAAAACACTAAATGAGAAGGATAAGCAATAAGGATGCAAAGGCAAGTTTTTATAAGCTGGCAACCAAAAGAGAACTCCATTAAAACTGAGTGGAAGAAAGGACTATGGTTTCTAAGACAAAGTAGAAAAGACTGAAGTTAAAAGTGAGTGGGGATTAATGTAGAGAATTAGAAACCAGCAGTTTTAAACCTATTTCTAGCACAATGTGATTATTATAGCCCTATGGCAGAGAACTCCAGAATACAGCTCCAAATCCAGCAAACATAATTGATCACTACTTATCATTTTTCTGCCTCCACCAATTACATAGCCATGCCTAGGAAAACCAGTGAAGTCAGCAGCCATCCATGGCAACAGCCCACCAGTATTTTGCTCAGACATTTTATAGGAACCAAAGGAGTCTGGAAAAAGGGAAAAACCAGCTCCTTTCCTCATAAAAGAGACCAGTGTGTAGAGAATTGTAACCAATTCACAATACCAGGCATACTAAAACAGATTACAAAATTCAATTTGTAACCATCTAAAAAGATTATGTGCTGCTAAAAGCCAACAAGAATTTATTTGAAATGATATCGCACTATTTATTACCTACCCTCAGATGACATGAACAAGGCCAATCATATGTACATAGCCAGCCACAGTATTTTAACCACATTTTCTGCTGGGGGGGGGGAGTAGTACTGTGAACATTCTCTACTTAAAAAGTGATGTCTTCATGAGAAACATAAATAGTAAATTAACCCTCCCACCTTGAAAATACAGTGCTGCAACTCTCACATTCTAGTAATGAACTTGAAGATAAAATAACTGTCAGCAGAGCAGTGAAAGTGAGCCATCAACACACAGTTTAGGATTTTTTGACTGTATGGAGGATTCTCCAGATATGCACCTCCCCGGTAAATTTTAAAAGGAAATAGGTAATCAAATGCCCCAATGAGGACAATACATATATATTGCTCCTGAAGATGCACAGAATTTTGAACATCAGATTAAAAATCAGAACCCTAAAAAGAAAAGAAAGGAATGTGATAGATTGCTCTAATAGAGTCTCTAATAGCATCTTAGGGATGGGAGTATGAATTCGGGTCATAAGAAGTATGTGTTTCTCTTCCCCCAATACAGGATATTATAAACTCCAAAGGGCTCTGACACTGAAGTTGAACAGATTTTTGTTGCTGGCGGGGGGGGGGGCGTCCTTATTAGAGTAGAAAGAAGTATTTTCTCCTGTCTTAATCATATCTTCCCACACCCCAAAGGAGTCCCTGAAGGTGTGAAAACCTATGATTGTTTATAGCACTCTACTGTGGATGGAAGGAAGCTGCTGGAATTAGTGTTGGCTAGAAAGCATGCCCAACCACTATTCTCTTCAAACTCTTTCAGACCCTCCTCCCCATTCTCAGGTACTATAAGCGCTTAGGGAAGGCAAAGGAAGATATGACTAATTTTGATTGGTAGGACTGGACAGAAAGCACTTCCTCTGAGTGCTACAGCATGACAGGAGGGCATTTTTACCACTCCTACCTCTTGGAGCATAAGAAGTAATAGCAAGGAGCTACTTATCTCTTCCCAGAGTGCAGAGGGGGGGTGCTATTTCCAAATCTATTATTTCCCCTCTGCAAATCCTCACAGGCCTCCAAAGTGTTCTAATTCTGACCTACCAATACAGATAAATAAAGTGTTGTAAAGTCAGCAAGGCTTGCCACAAAAACTGAAAAAAAATAGTTTAGTTTAATTTTAAAGCACTAATAAAGGACATTTTAAACTAAGCATGCTGTTTAAAATGTGATAAAATATACATTTACAGTACTGTCTGAAACACTGTAACTTTATAGTACAATATAGTACAGGGAAATATAATAATGGGGGGAGAAGGGCAGGAGAAGCAAGTAAGCCTGGAATAATTCTGGAACTGAGGCAAGTTTCTCATAAAATTCTCTCTTGTGCACAAATAGCACCCTCTTATGGTAGCCTGGCAAGCCTGCAATAGCATAAGGCTGTTTTCAGATTTTTATCAATTTACGTTTTCCTATGCTAGGGCATCTTACTGTGAAATTGTGGTGTAACTGAAAACAATCCCAGGTGACCAGAAACCTGAAATATGATTTCAGATCTGTCTTCAGCAATTATATGTATATAAACATAAAACTAGTTTATTTAATTGGAAAAATTTTACATGAGAGGATTCCTTTGACTCGGTACATCTTTTTTCCTGGGGTATATATGAATGCAGAATTCAGGCTTAACATCAGCTGTGGGGAAACTAAGCACGCTGTTTAAAATGTGATAAAATATACATTTACAGTACTGTCTGAAACACTGTAACTTTATAGTACAATATAGTACAGGGAAATTTTAGTAACTGGAAAAATAAATGAATTATTCCAAATACTAACATTTTCCGTGGGGGGGGGAGAATCGTTTTCAGGACTACAGTCAGTTACATTAAAAGTTTTGAAAAATGCTAACTTCCCCTGGGTAATTACATGCAAAGTGTAGTTTACACAAAGTAACAAAAAGCACTGATTTATCCACAAGGGGGAATCTTTACTTCTATAAGGATACAATAGACAAGTGCAGAAATAGATCCTGAATAATTTGTGAGCACACAGAAAGAATGCTCCAATTTGCTTAAATCCTTGAAGCAGCAGTTTAGCTGAGGAAAACTGCTAGTACATCTCCACAAGGACTTCACCCACTTTCATTTCTTAAAGCCCCAATATATGCCCCAGTAGCTCAGTGTTGGATACAGCTTTTTTTAAAAAGTGAGCACAACAAATTCCCCAAATATTACTATTTCAAATGCAATAAGATATGCCAATCAGTTTCCAACATCCATTCCACCTAGGGTTACCAGCCTCCAGGTGGTGGCTGGAGATCTCCCGCTATTACAACTGATCTCCAGGTGACAGAGATCAGTTCGCCTGGAGAAAGTGGCTGTTTTGGAAGGTGGACTCTATGACCTTATACCCCATTGAAGACCCTCCTCTCCCCAAACCTTGCCCCTCCTCAGGTTCCGCCCCCAAAATCTCCAGGTATTTCCCAACACGGAGCTGGCAATCCTAATTCCATCTCAAGTCTTCTCTCTAACCCCAATGATTGTCCACTTCTAGCAAGGGCCCATCTATTTGGTGTGGGATGAACACCACAGCGCATATCACCAGAGCTATAACTACCCACCTCATTTAAGACTGAGATGTGGGAAGAATATTTTTTATAAACTCAGTTGTTGATAAAACAAAGGCTAGGAAACAGGAAATATAATAAAGAGCTTCCACAATACTATCAGCAATTTGGGTGGGGATTCCTATAGTACAGTCAGACAAGCCCAGAGATGGGCTTTTTCAGAAAGCTTCAGAGCTTCCTGGGTGTGACTACTCAAAACCCAAAATTCACTCTGCAGAGAGCGATAAACTGAAATAAAATTTATGTATGTTCAGAATCTCACATTCTAAGCTACAGAAGAATTTCTCAAAGTAGTGACTTTCAGTTTGAGATGCATCCAAGCATCATGAGCTAGGAAAATTTATATTCCAGACTAGGTAATTACGAATTTTGGCAACATCACTACACTTTGCTACATTATTAAAATCAATGTATTACCATGGAAACCCTGGAGCTATACTAACCACTAATGTAAGCAGCAATAGTAACATAATACGTTTATTAGGACTAAGAAAGTCACAAAGTCGCAAGCTAGCTTTGCTTCACAGCCCTCAGGCAAGATGCTAAACCAGAAAGTGTATGGGGGGAGGGGGAGACAAGACGCTGCTGATAAAGTGCACTATTCCATATGAAATACATGATAATCTTAAAAGTGGTGATCTGGGAAGCTCTTTAACTAATTAAGTTTACAACCAGAGCAAAAGATTTTTGGTTGCATCAAAGCATACTGGGACAAGGAAAAAAAATGCAATGACCATGTTTTCATATTTTCAAAGCCAGCAGTTATTTGGGTCTGTCTCTAGCACTGGCAGGAACACAAAGATCCCTTGCAAGGCAGAGAGACATAAATGCTCTCCACTAATGCTACCTCCTATTGACATCTTTGATGGCACTAAAGTTCAGAATGAGGGGTGTCCCCCCAACCAGAGTAGGGTTCTGAAGTATTTGAAGTCAAAAGAGCTTCCTGACAATATGGCTCTGTACAGATGAGACCTCAAAGGATGTATAAAACAGAGGCGAATGACTTTGATCAAATGCGTACTTACATGCTTAAATGAGCTGTGGGGTGCTGCGAGTGCTCCTGTATCTTCCAAATACTCATCCCAATTGAATTCAGCTTCTTCCACACCGGATCCTGCATCTACAATAAATCAAAACCAGCATAACATTCTCTGATGAAGACAATTCACTGTTTCTGTCCTTTTAAATCCCTTCGATGTGAAGGAATTTTTCTACACTTCCTTCAGAATAATCATAGAGATCCTACAGGGAATCAGTACATTAAGAAACCAAATAGTTAATCTAAGCGATTTGGTGAGAAAATGACCCCACCCCAGACAGAAGTATGCAGTAACAGCATTGTGTTTGGGGAGAAAAAGGAGGATTTTTTTAAGAGTGCCACCAACCACAAATAGTTTTACACTACAGATGCCAATTAGGACTTTGGATCAGATTTATACATCATGTTGAGTCATGGTTTGGCAACACAAAGCCAGGCTAGAGAGCCTAATGATTTTGCACTCCCTTCTCCCGTCACAGCAATTTTATCAATTTTACTTCTGCCTCAGCACAATCCATAGTTTTCTATTTCATTCAAACTGACAAACTACAGCTTGTCTTTCCAAGCAAAACAGAATTACAATCCATGGGTTGA
The DNA here is from genome assembly GCA_029375565.1 of Gekko gecko. Taxonomy (NCBI): domain Eukaryota; kingdom Metazoa; phylum Chordata; class Lepidosauria; order Squamata; family Gekkonidae; genus Gekko; species Gekko gecko. The sequence continues at coordinate 97,692,280 of JAPDNY010000002.1, read as the reverse complement.
ATCCTATAGAGCTGTAAATTGATCAAGTTCATAAAAGGAAGTTTTGCTGCCTCTCCCTTCCCCCTACCCACTCCCCCAAACACTGACAATCAGGTGCACTCATGAATAGTGCAGAAGGCAGCAGATACATGGCTGCAGTCAGGAGACAGAATTATCAGAAGCTGTTTCTAGTGCAAGAGGTAGGTGTGATAACTGCCGATTCCCTCCAAGCTACAGCCCCCTGAGCCCCATCCCAGACTCTCAGGAGGAGCCTTGAAGAAGGAGCACAGAAGGATGAAGCAGGTCAGGGGAAGGCTTCTATGAAATCTCTGTGTTACTGGGTCTAGGGTCTGCAGTAGTTATTATCCCGGCTTTAGAAAGCACAAACCATACAAGCTATGATTTGTGCTAATGGGGACATAACTTCATGAATCATAGCACGCAAGAGGAAGAGAAAAGAGTGTACAAGCTCCAGACACAGTCTCATAGTGCCAAACAAAGGCTTGGATCCACCAGAAATTGCCACTTATGGAAGGGTTTTCTGTTGGGGGGTATGACTGGCTTGTCTCCCCCCCTCCCACTGCAGTCCCAAATGCTGCTCTGGGAGGGGGCAGTACCCCAGGAACTACATGAGTGGGAGGGAATTGGCAAAAACGTTCCCCCTTTCATCTGCGTAAATCTTCTGCTGGATCCAAACCACAGTCCTGCATAATGCCTGAACCACCTCTATGCCACCTGAGCTGATACTGCTAGTCAGCTGGCAGAAATGTGGATCCTGGAAGTTCCAATGCTGCTTCAGTGTGCTTGGCACCCAAGGGCGTTTCTTCAAGGAAGCCTATTTAAAGAGACACAATGTGCATCTCCGTTGTTATACGGATCAAAAGACTGTGAAAAAACAAACCAACCAAAAAAACCGAAAACTGACTGGTTTCATCCTATTTTAAATGCAAATAGCATGAGACAACAACAAAATGGACATAAAAAGTAGGAATGTTAATGTGATGGCAAAACACTGCAACTTCCAGGTTCACAGAGTTGCTAATCCTTCCCATTCAGAATCGCAGGTACACAGAGTTGCTAATCCTTCACTATGCCTGATTGTGCTCTTTACTTTCAAAGGCTGCACGTAAAGCTTTTAATTCCAATAAAGTAACTTCCCAGCTAGGCTTCATGGTTGAGTTTTATCTAGCCCAGGATCCTCAACTATTCCAGATGTTCCAGTTACAATTACAATTCACTTATTGTTTTTATGAAGGTCTGTATTCTTTGTCACTCACATTCTGTACTTATATGGTGCCTGGAGTGCTTTTATGGGAAAGATGGGTGGTATTTTAGACAGTTTATTAGCTTTACAACATAACCAATCCACAGTCACATAGCAAATGAAACCTTTAGGGGCAAAAACAGATTCTTGCAATTAATGTATTTTTAAACATGGACAATTTAAAATGTGGTGCTTAAAAAGTCAACTTTCCTTATCCTCAACTCCCAGATGCTGCCTAATCAAAAAGGTTTTACACACACATTTTGACAAACATTAGGAAAAAAGAAAACTATAACCTCAAAGTAGACAAAAGAAGATAAACAGAAATATTCTCAACAGCAACTATTTTATTTCAATTCATATACCTTCATATAGAAGGATAAGGGCAGAGCAGGTTCTTGTAAACACTTGCAACCCCCAATTCTCATTTAAAGATAAATATTTCTTTGAGCTCAATAGATTTTGAGAGAGGCTTAAAAATGTAATACCACAAATATTAAAGAATCACTAAAAGTAGAAGGGATTTTGATGAGATTTTGTTGTTCCAGAAAAGAGACTGAATATTCAAAGTAACCAAAATGTGGGAGAAACATATTATTAGAAAACCATGTTGCACTGTTCTTAGGAGATGTGACTAATACATAACCAGGTCAACTTGTTTAATTTCTTCATACAATTTTCCAGTCCCCATGGCTGCATTTGTTATACTGCTCTGTCAGATATGTATACGTCCAGATGAGCATCAGATAAAACTATAGTAAGAAACTAAGGTCCACCTTACTACAGGTAATACATGACAAATAGTGGGTAGGGCTTGTTATTAAGCATGGCAGAACCATGCATATAGCATGACACACCCAACCACTTAAGGATGAACTCTTCCTTTTCACAAGAAGTGAAGTGGACAGAATAAAAACCAAAGTTCAATATTAATAAAAATATTTTAATGCTTTGTGTCTCTCTTTACAGCAGATTCTATCACTCACATTAAACATACTGTTGTGCTGCTTTTTTCAGCATATTTATTACTTGCAAGAAAAGACTATTCTCAAAATGGATAATTTACATCAACACGTCAGGCCACAAAATGTGAAGCCGCAATAAGCTTCAGTTAAGTTTTAGATGCTGAACTAAAAGTGTGCTTGTAATGACATCGACATCACAAAATTTTAAGCTCTTAGGTATGACAAATTATCTATGCTACATTCAATCAAAGATCTGTGATTAACTGCTAGATGTGCCTAATTTACAGATTTTATTCTTAAAGTGATCCTGGTTGTAAAGTATAGACTTTTAAGAAGTATGGTAAAAGAGGAAATTAAAAGAAAGGAGGAAAACGGAACCTTGGATACTCCCCATGAGGGTTCCTTCTGCTCTGAGGTTAGGAGGGCATCTTGGAATTGGTGATTTCCACCAATTGCTCAGGAAGGCAGGACTAAACTCTTCAACTTCCTGTCTCCCAAGTGGGAGTTGCCCTGGCTCAGTTTGGTTACTTCATGAGCTGATGATTCCAGGAACAGGAAGGAACAGAACAGAGATAAAACAGCAACCAGAAGAGGTCACTGTTAGAAATATGGCAGATGATAACCAGAGTAGAGATATGAGCTGGATTAAAGAAGGATTAGAGCCAGCAGGCATCTTCCCCTGCAACTTGATATCCACAGACTTGGTCAAACTCATGATCCTGCTTTTGTAGACATTCCTCTGTTCTTTCTGTTTTTTTGTTTTGTTTTTGAGTGAGACAAGATCCCCTCCTAACCTCAGGGCAGAAGGAACCTTCACAGTGAGCATCCAAGGTTCCATTCTCACTCTGAGGAGGAGGACATCTTGAAATGGGACTTCCAATAGCGGTGTGTCCCATTAACAGGTGGGAACCGGCAATCTTCCAATATATCCTGCAGCACTCTATACCCAAAGCTGGCATCACCTGAGAAGGAATTAAGTCTGTAGTGTCTGAAAAAGATTGAGACTGAAGACCATGTTACCACCTTGCATATTTCCTCCACTGAGGCTTGATGACAGAAGGCTATGGTACTGGCTGCACTTCTCACTGAGTGGACTGTGATCCCTGCTGTAAGCAGAATGTTGCTTGCCTTGTAGGCATAGGAGATGCACTGTCCTGTGGTGTATCTGATGGCCGATCTGGGCATCATCTTCCCTTATTTGGGGCTGTTAATGAAATAAAAGAGAATCCATCTTTCTGATGGATTTGGTACATTGGGTATAGATTCTGAGGACCCTCCAGAAGAGATAAGGGTGGGATCTGGCCTGAACACCACCTTGTCCTTGTGGAAGACTGAAGGCCTTTTCTGGCTGATAAGTCTCCCAATTTCTACACGCTCCTAGCCAAAATCACTGCTGTGCAAAAGAGGGTTTTTGTGCAAAGCCATTTTAGGGGAAACCTCCCTTAAGAACTTGCAAGGAGGATTAGTGAGAGCCAAAGAACTATACACTCTCTCCATCAAGGCAATCTGTGGACCACAGAAGGATTGAACTGTGTGACCCCCCATGGAGAAAGCAGAAGATATGAGGATGTCTAGTTAAGGAATGCTGGCTGCATAAGGTAGGATTGTGGCAATAGCTGCTACCTGGCAATGAAGGGTGGCGGGGGGGTATGAACATCATCTGAAGAAGGGCCAATGGATGGCCCAGGCCAGGGTTGAGGGGTTTGACATGCTTGTACTGGCACTACCTCAAGAAGGGTTTTTTTTGCCATGTAGTACTGTAAATGCATCTTGTGGAGGCCCTCCTGGAAGCGATGACAGTCTTTGCAACCTCTAAGGAGTAGCTAAAGTTTCTTTCAGGAGCCACATGGTCAGGTTGGTGCAGCCACTCTGGATCCAGGTGTTAAATTGGCCCCTGCTGTAATATGTCTGGGCTCAAGGAATTCTCCCAGGGGCCTGAACTGATAGTTCCAACAAAGAGGGAAGCCACGGCCTGCAGGGCCAATCTGGAGCTACAAAGATCACCTCTGTCTGCTCTTGATACATCTTCCATAGAGCATGGGATCACTGGGAGGGGCGGAGGGGCACATAGTAGGTCCTTGGGCCCTGGAGAGGTTAGATCATCTACTCATTCTAACTGAGGGAAATGGGATCTGGAGAAAAATCTCAGTACCTGATGACTGGATGCTGAGGCAAACAGATCTACTTCTGGCATTCCAAACTAAGCTGCAATTAGTAGGATGATTTCCCATTTGATGGACATTTTGTTTTTGTCAGTGATCTGTCTGCTCAGCTAGTCTGCCTGGATGTTCAGGAGTCCCTGGACATATTCTGCTGTGGTGGACCACAGATGTTTCTATGCCCCCAAAAAGAATGAGTTGGGCCTTTGCGTGTAGAGGATGACCTGGACCCCTCCTCCATACTTGATATGGGCCTTGGCTGAAAAATTACCTGTCCTGATGAGTACATGCCAGTCCCTAATGTCTTCCCAGAAGGCGAGTGTTTTCCTGACAGCTGTGAGTTCCAAGGCATTGATGTCCCATGTCTTTTCCTTTGATGTTCATATATGCCTTGGGCTGGACAGCCAAGCAGTGACACAGCCTAACCAGACAGGCTCATGGTCTGAAAAGTTTCAGGATGTGTTCCAAGACATAGGATTGGTTCCATCTCAGTTGTAGGAGTCAGCCCATCAGACCATGCTGTGTCTCAAAGACCATTTTAGGTTTGGAGTTACATTCCTCCTCTGCAGGATCTCTAGAGGAACCAGTGAAGTGTGTCTGGCAGGTAATCAGGCCCATGGAATTGTCCTTATGCAAGAAGTTATTAGCCCCTGAAGGCATGCCAAGGACATCAGACAGACACCAGGCTTTGACCAGATCTTTTAGCCAAGCTCAAAATCCTAGAGACCTTGCCTGTCATGGAGGGGGGGCACATGGCATATTCTGGCACTTGCCTATGCTCATGACAAGGTGTTGTAGCCCCTGCGATGGGATAAGACTGTTCTTTTTCTTCTTTAAAATGAAGCCATGGGTTTTCAGGAAGTTTTGAGGATGTCCCTGATTGTTAGCTCCCGAGTGGGAGAACAATCAGGATGTCGTCAGATATGGATGGATTTAGTTCCTTTGCTAGTGGATCAGGGCCACTAGAGCTAAGGGGACCTTGGATAAGACCCAAGGAGCCAATGCTAGACCAGGGGGAAGAACCCTGAACTGGAGGCAAACTGGAGAAACCTGTGGTGTCCTAGGATGGGAATAATAAGCAGGCTTCCATGAGACAGGTGAAGTTCTGATGGATCATAGGGTCTCCACACAAAAGTCACCTGTTCACATACTTCAGGTCAAGAAGGGCTCTTCAGTCACCATTTCTCTTGAGCACCGAGAAAAATACAGAGTAAACTCCTGAGTAATGCTCGCACGACGGAAAATAGGGTTAACTTACCTGTAACTGTTGTTCATTGAGTGTGTTCTGTGGAGGCACACAAGGGGATTATACATGAGCAAGCCTGCCATTGGAGAGGTGTTATAGCTAAAGACCTCCAGGGGGTGCTGTGTGCCGGAGCCAAATTTTTTCCCTCCCAGGGACCACATGCTCCTGTGCAGCAGTGCCCCCTCACCCTCAGTACCTCTAGCACCACCAAAGTCAGAGCATGCAGCAGGGCAGGAGGGAGGGTATGTGTGCCTGCACAGAAGACACTCAATGAACAACAATCACAGGTAAGTGCAACCCACTTTTCATCATCATTCTTCTGTGGAGTCCCACATGGGAATTCTAGCAAGCTACTCACCAGGTGGTGGGGCATGTTCTTCTCATCTGAACAGCGAATGTAGTACAGTCTTTCTAACTTCAGCTTTGTCTTGCCTGCAGATTAAACTCATAGTGGTGTATGAACGTGTCCAGTGACGACCATGTAGCAGCTCAGCAAATCGCTGTTAAAGGCACTCCATCAAAGAACACTGTGGAAGAAGCTACAGCTCTCATACAGTGGGCATGAATGTTTAACGGGCAGAGAAACCTAGCCAAGCCATAACACTTTCTAATGGCTGATACAATCCACCAGGACAAAGTCTGAGAGGAAGCCTTCCTCCCTTTATTGGGTCCAGCAAAGCACATAAACAGTGCTCTATCCTTGCAGAACTCCAGGGTTTCTTTAAGATAAAATAGTAAAGCTCTTCTGACATCTAAAGAGTGTAATAATTGCTCACTTTCAGACCTTGGTGAAGGAAAAAAGACAGGTAAAACAATATCTTGGGATAGGTGAAATCTAGAGAAATCTAAAGACTACTTTAGGAAGAAACCTAAGGCTAGATCGAAGAATCACTCTCTCGGGGAAAATCTTTAAAGATGAAGGATCCACCTGAAGAGCTGCTAACTCACTTATTCCTCTGGCTGACGTGACAGCTAAGAAACATACTTTCATGGAGAGCTCAGCCAAGGAGCATATGGCAAGCAGTTCAAAAGGCTGTGTTAAACAAGTGAAAGCGACCACTGGGGAACTAAAGGGTCTCGAGACTGCATAATCCTTTGAGAAATTTTTTGGATAGGAAATGACAGAAAACTGCTTTCTTTGAGTGGTAAGAAGAGACAGCAGCTAAGTGGACTTTTAAAGATAAAAAACCTAAACCCTTATTTTTCAGGTGCAGTAAGTATCCAAATATGACTTGCAAGGGGGCAGAACCTGGAGATTTTTCCCTATTACCACACCAGACATAAAATTGTCTCCATTCATATAAACAAGACTTTCTAGTATTGGGTTTGTGTGAGTTTAGGAGTACAGCATTAATCTCTTGGGAAAATATTAAGTCTCTGTCTCAAGTCTCCAAGTCATCAGATAGAGGTGATGTAAATCGTGGTGAAACACCTGGTTGATATTGATCAGGTCTGACTGTTTGGTCAGGGGAAAGAATCACCCCCTGGAACTTTCCATAAGGGTTGGGAACCAAATTTGGCGAGGCCAGAATAGGGCCACCAAAATCATGTTGGATCTTTCTCTCCTGGCTTTTTCTATCACTTTAATAAGGAGCATGAATGGAGGAAATGTGCATAACAGGACCCCTTCCCACCAGATTTGGAATGCATCCCCCAAGGAACCTGTGTCCTTCCCCACTCGAGAGCAGAATTTCACAGCTTTCGCATTCTCTTTCATTGCGAAAAGATCAATTTCTGGAATGCACCAGTGGGCAAAAATCGGTTCTAGGTATGCAGTCTTTATAGACCATTTATGGGACAGCGTTCCTGTTCTACTCAATCTGTCTGCTTCTGTATTTAAATTTCCCAGGATATGGATACCCTGAATGTAAGCATCAAGCCTCAGGACCATAGACCAGATTAGTCTCTTGACAAATTCCTAGACCCTGTGACCCCCTGCTTGTTCAAAAAGAACATTGTGACTGTATTGTTTGTATAGAGCAGTATGGATCGATTCCAAACAATATCTGAGAAACAGCTATGGACGTTGTCTCTCCCTTTCTGTCCATGTTTTCCAAGTGGATAGTTCCTGACAATGGCACCCCAACCCAGTAGTGAAGCATCTGTTGTAAGAACAACTTCATGTTCAGGGAATCTGAATGATTCCTTGGGATAAGTTATCATGGGATAATGACCATGACAAGGAGTGTACAATCTTCCTAGAGTAGAAAATCTATGCCAATGAGGAAGTGCCTCTGTTCTATAACGGGACAGAAATCAGAGCTATAAGGGCCACATATGCAGTCTGGCAAGGAGTAGAACTGCTGTCATAGAGGCCATGTAGCCCAAAAGGCAGAATATCTTCCAAGACGATTGGAACCAGTTCAATATAAACTGTGTCACTAATACAGAGATGGCTTGTATTCTGTCAGGAGGTAAGAAACCTTTCCCAGCTAGCAAGTCCAACATGGCCCCTATAAACTGAACCCTCTGGGAAGGGATTAAACAGAATTTTTCCCAATTCACTAATCCTAATCTCTGGCAGGTCTCCAAAACTAAGGAAACATGGTTTAATAATTAGCCTCCAGACTCTGCCACCAGTACCCACTCATCTAAATGAGGGAATATATGGCAACCTTGTAAACATAAATAAGAAATCACTGGGGCTATATGCTTAGAAAATACCCTGGGTACTGTAGCCAGGGCATAATCAAATATTAGAACACCCACGACCCACATGAGAAACGTAGGTACTTGTGGTGTTATGGATGGATAGATATGTGAAAGTAAGTGTCTTACAATTAGATAACCATAAACCAATAGGTAAACTTTAATAATTGCAAAATTGAGGGAATGAGAACCATACAAAACTTGGGAGATATGTAGAAAAACAATTAAACTTCTGAGGTCCAGAATGAGCCTTTTCCCTCCATCTTTCTTATCAACTAAGAACATTTTAGAGTAAAAAATCCTTGGGTGACTAAGACTTCCCCTCACACCCTTCTCAATTAAGGCTTCTAACACTTGAGACAGGTCAGATGCTGCCTGATTGGATACTCTTGAAGGTAAAGAACATGGGAGGATAGAACTAAAGTCGAGCCTATCACCTAATCTAACTATAGCGAAAACCCACTCATTGGAGGTGATATCTTCCCAGGCGGAATAAAACTGGACTAGCCTGTCCTCAAATTTGACTGGAGTTGCTACCGGTTCTAGTCAGAAAGAGGGTTTGTATGATGAGACCACCTCTCTCAGAGGGCGTGGTTGATGTGTCAACTTGGGTCAGTTGGAACCCTTAAGTTTATGATACCCCTGCTAGTGAGTGAAGGGCTTTGAAGCAGGAGGTTAGCGTAGCAGTACTCCCTCTTGTAAGGATGCCAGGGCTACCCACTGGACAAAGGGCTTTTGCTTGAACTGGGAAGAACCAGGTTGAGACATCTCCAATGATTTGGCTGTCTATTTGTTTTTATTTATCAATGACATTTCATCAATCCTGGTGGAAAAAAGAGTGGCACCCTTGAAGAGTAAATCTTCAATCTTCTGCCTGGTTTCTGTAAGTAGTGTAGTTGACCTCAATCAAGTGTGATGTCTAGGACAATGGAATTTGCCATGACTCATGCTGCAGAGTCTACAGAATATCTACCAGCACAGATCTGTTGCTTTAAGAGTTTGATGGCCTCAGCTTGTAGAACCTTAACCAGGGGCCGCTTGTCCTCAGGCAGAAGCTCCAGGAACAGTAAGATTCTCTACCACAGAAAAAGCTGGTAGCCAGCCATGATAGTCTCCTAGTTGAAGATTTTGAAAAACAATGTGGAAGAAGAATATAGTTTTCATCCTAGGACATTCAGCTTCTGACCTTCTTTGTCTGTTGGGGCAGAGTGGTAAGACTGACAGCCTCTAGGTTGCATTTCCTCCATAATTAATGAAGATGGTGGAGGATGAGTCATTAGGTAATTAAATGGCTCCTTCTTGATCTTGTAGAAATGTTCCACTGCTTCTGGATGTGTGTTGAAGTGATGTGAGCTTCTGCCACAATTCCTGCGTAATATCTTCTAGACCTCCCAATACTGGAAAGGCAATAATGCCAGGGGAGTCTGAATAGGGTCGGCTTAAAGTCTTGTCTTTCAGCTTGTGTTCTGAAGTCATGACTTCGATCTCCAATGATTGTGCCATATGGATCATTTGTTCTCCATACATGCGGAGATCTTCCATGTGGGAGGCCAGAGAAAGCTCTTCTACTCTCTCATTCGGGCTCGGATCCGAAGTCATGTTGGATCCATCTGACTCAAGGGCAGCACCTCTCCCCTCATTGTTGGTATAGGGGAACGAGGTCTACATGAAACTGTTGCTGATGGTAGAGATGAAGAGGAGGAAAAGGAGAGGAGATTGGATTTATAAATTATACCCTGCCCTTCGCTCGCAGTCTCAGAGTGGCTTACAAACTCCTTTCCCTTCCCCTCCCCACAACAAACACGTTGTCACGATGGGGCCCAGGGGCCGGGTGCAGAGGCACAGTCCAGTGCTGTAGTCAGAGAGAGTTCCCGAGATCAGTCAAAGGTATCAGTCCAGTCCAAGCAAACGAGTTTCAAAGCAGAGAGCAAAGCCGTTGTCAGCCGAGATCAGGAGCCAGAAGAGCGTTCAGAGATGTGCCGAGGTCAGGAGCTAGAGAGTCACGACAAGACGAGGGAACGAGGATAGGTGCAAGGCAAGCAGTCTTTCGATGAGTTTGCCAGCACGGTATGCTCATGGTTTGCTCAGCTGCTGACCCAGCTGAGCTCTGAGAAGGAGCAAGGTGTTTGAGCTGCCAGAGGGGTGAGTGGTATTTTTATTTATTTACTTTCAGCTGAGGTGCTTTATCTGAGAAGGTACTGTGTCAGGGACTGTATTTGGGAGTGTGTGGGTGAGTTGTAACAGACTCCTGACTGCTGGAGTTAGGGTGTGAAAGGGTCATTGTTTGCTTGTAATTAAGTGCTTGGGTGAAATTGAATAGCAGACTCCTGGCTGCTGGAGTTGGGGTGTGAAAGGGGCTTTGTTTGACCGTCATTAAGTGCCTTGGGTGATTTTGAGTAGCTGCTGGGCACGTCCTCTCCTGGGAGACAATTCCATTTAAGGCAGGAAGTTTGCAAGAGGCACGAGCCTCTGGCACGAGCAGAAGGGCGAGAGCAAAGGGCGGAGCAAAGGGCGAAGCAAAGGGCGAGAGCAAGGGCGAGGCTCTTTGCCTGTGGCTCTTGGCCTAGGGGCTCTGTAAGAAGCCCAGGAAGAGCCAGAAAGCCAAGACCTTGGCTCCTTGGTAAGGTAAGTAGACTCCTACAACAGGAGCCATATAAATACAAAGGGTTTTAAAAGGGGGTTATAGAAAAGTATTTGTTTAAAAACAATTATGAAGCCAGAATGCCGGCAGGGGGTTGGGGGCTATCCAGTGTTTTGCTTGGAGTGTCACATGTATGACTATCTGCCCACTGGTCAGAAGTCTTGGGTGTGTGCTCGGTGCAAGGAGCTCCTGGTTCTCAGGGAGCAAGTTTGCTCCCTTGAGGCCAAGGTGGCTGACCTGGAGAAGCAGGGACAGTCAGTTAGGTGCACGGGGAAGACTCTTGGGGACTTGTTAGATATGTCCCACTCTGGATCTGGCAGCCCGGCTGCTGCCAGGGAGCATGAGGGTCAAGGGGAAAAGGGGCACCATGCTGAGGATAAGGGGAATGTGCCCTCAGAAGGGACCTCTTCTTCAGCTGGTGAACGGGTATCCTTTCGTACCAAGGAACCGTCCCTGGGAAGGGTGGGAGGGGGCTCTTGGTAGTTGGTGATTCGATCCTTAGGCAGGTAGACAGCTGGGTGGCGAACCCGCGTACTGACCGTATGGTGACTTGCCTGCCTGGTGCGAAGGTAGCGGACATTACGCGTGTTTTAGATAGGCTGGTAGATAGTGCTACCTGTTCCACGCGCAGGGCCGGAGAGACAGGCACAGATCAGGAGTCTCAATGCGTGGATGAGACGGTGGTGTAGGGGGGAAGGGTTCAAGTTTGTTAGGCACTGGGATGCTTTTTGGGACAAGAGGGAGCTGTACAAAAAGGACGGTCTCCACTTGTCCCGAGAAGGAACCAGGCTGCTGGCGCTCAAAATCAAAAAGGTGGCAGAGCAGTTTTTAAACTGAATAATGGGGGAAAGCCGACAGGAGATGAAAAGTCTCTGGTTCGGGATGGCTCATCTCAAAGAGATGAAGGGGTAGCTATTACTTTTGTACAAGGAAATGGATTACAATTGTCCACTGAGACTGTGGCTAATGATAGGAACTGCCTGGCAAGGTCTCGAGGCAGCAAGAGGAAGGCTGTGGGCTTAACAAACATGGGAAACTATAAGTGTTTATACACAAATGCTAGAAGTCTCCGAGGTAAAATCGGGGAGTTGGAATGCTTGGTGTTGGGGGGGAAATAGACATTGTGGGTATTTCAGAAACTTGGTGGGATGAGGAAAATCAGTGGGATATGGTGATTCCTGGTTATAAATTATATCGGAAGGATAGGGGGAAAGGGTTGGAGGTGGGGTGGCTCTGTATGTCAGAGAGGGTATACCGTCCAGTAAGATTGAGAGGGTAAGAGAATTGGATTCCCTTCTGGAAATGCTATGGGTTGAAATAGTGGGTCCAAAAGGAGGCTTAACAGTGGGAGTTGTTATCGCCCACCAGATCAAAAGATAGAGGAGGATTATAAAATGATGAATGAATTAAAGATAGCGGCTAGACGAAATAACTGTGTTGTAATAGGCGACTTTAACTACCCACACATTGATTGGGTCAATATGAGTTCTAGTCGGGAAAAAGAGATTGCGTTCTTAGACACTCTCAATGACTGTGCTGTGGAACAGATGGTCACAGATCCTACCAGGGGAGAGGCGATCCTGGATTTGGTCCTAAGTAACACCCAAGACCTGGTGAGAGATGTAAAAGTGATTGCACCACTTGGGAACAGTGACCATAATGTCATTGAGTTTAACATTTGTACAGATAGGGAGTTGCCCAAAAAGACTGACGCAACCACTTTTAACTTTAAAAGGGGTAACTTCTCTGGTATGAGGGGACATGTGAGGAAGAAATTGAAAGGAAGAGTGGAGAAGGTCAAAACCATTGGGGAAGCTTGGAGACTATTTAAAAAGACAATCCTAGAAGCTCAGAAAAAATATATACCGCAGGTTAGGAAAGGTACAAATAGGTATAGAAAAAAGCCTGCATGGTTAACAAATAAAGTAATGGAAGCTGTAAAAGGTAAGAAGGATTCCTTTAAGCGGTGGAAAGCTAGTCTTAGTGAGGTTGATGAAAGGGAACACAGACTATGGCAAATAAAATGCAAGTCTGTGATCAGGCAAGCAAAAAGGGAATATGAGGAGCATATCGCAAAAAACATAAAGACCAACAATAAAACTTTCTTCAAATACATTAGAAGTAGGAAGCCAGCCAGGGAGGCAGTGGGGCCCTTGGATGACCAAGGGGTAAAAGGAGTAGTGAAGGATGATAGGGAAATGGCTGAGAAGCTGAATGCATTTTTTGCCTCTGTCTTCACTGTGGAAGAGGAGAAGTGCTTGCCCACTCCAGAAGCACCGATTTCGGGAGGGGGTTTGAAAGACCTGAATCAGATTGCGGTGACAAGAGAGGAAGTCCTCCGACTGATGGACAATTTAAAAACTAATAAATCACCAGGCCCGGATGGCATTCATCCGAGAGTTCTGAAAGAACTCAAATGTGAACTTGTGGATCTCCTGACAAAAATATGTAATCTTTCTTTAAAATCTGCCTCCATTCCTGAGGACTGGAAGGTAGCTAATGTCACTCCCATCTTTAAAAAGGGCTCCAGGGGAGATCCAGGAAATTACAGGCCAGTCAGTCTGACATCGATACCGGGTAAGTTGGTGGAAACTGTTATTAAGGAAAGAATTAGTAGGCACATTGATGAACAAAAACTATTGAGGCAGACTCAGCATGGGTTCTGTAAGGGAAGATCTTGTCTCACTAACCTGTTAGTGTTTTTTGAGGGAGTGAACAAACATGTGGACAAGGGGGACCCAATAGATATTATTTACCTTGACTTCCGGAAAGCTTTTGATACAGTTCCTCATCAAAGGCTCCTAAGTAAGCTCAATAGTCATGGGATAAAAGGACAAGTCCTCTTGTGGATCAAAAACTGGCTTATAAATAGGAAACAGAGAGTGAATATAAATGGGAAACTTTCTCAGTGGAGGGTGGTAAGCAGTGGGGTACCACAGGGATCAGTACTCGGTCCGATGCTTTTTAACTTGTTTATTAACGATTTGGAATTGGGAGTAAGCAGTGATGTGGCTAAATTTGCAGATGACACAAAGTTATTCAGGGTGGTGAAAACCAGGGAGGATTGTGAGGCACTCCAAAGGGATCTGTTGAGGATGGGTGAGTGGGCGTCAACGTGGCAAATGGGGTTCAATGTGGCCAGGTGCAAAGTGATGCACATTGGAGCCAAAAATCCTAAATATAAATACACGTTGATGGGGTCTGATCTGGCAGAGACTGACCAAGAGAGAGATCTTGGAGTCGTCGTGGATAACTCGCTGAAAATGTCTACACAATGTGTAGCTGCAATAAAGAAGGCCAACGCTATGCTGGGGATTATTAGGAAGGGAATTGATAACAAATCAGCCAGTATCATCATGCCCCTGTATAAATCATTGGTGCGACCTCATTTGGAATACTGTGTACAGTTCTGGTCACCACATCTCAAAAAGGATATTATAGCATTGGAAAAAGTGCAGAGAAGGGCAACTAGAATGATAAAAGGGTTGGAACACCTTCCCTATGAAGAAAGGTTAAAATGCTTGGGGCTCTTTAGCTTGGAGAAACGACGGCTGAGGGGTGACATGATCGAGGTTTATAAGACTATGAATGGGATAGAGCAGGTTGAGAAAGAAGTACTTTTCTCCCTTTCTCACAATACAAGAACTCGTGGGCACTCTATGAAATTGCTGAGCAGTCGGGTTAGAACAGATAAAAGGAAATACTTCTTCACCCAAAGAGTGATTAACATATGGAATTCACTGCCACAGGAGGTCGTGGCAGCTGCAAGCATGGACAGTTTCAAGAGGAAATTAGATAAACATATGGAGCAGAAGTCCACCGGTGGCTATTAGCCACAGGGTATAGAATGAGAACTCTCAGTCTGGGGCAGGTGATGCACTCTATTCTTGGTGCTGGAGGGGGCAGCAGTGGGAGGGCTTCTGGTGCCCTGGCCCCACTGCTGGACCTCCTGATGGCACCTGGTATATTTTGGCCGCTGTGTGACAGAGTGTTGGACTAGATGGGCCATTGGCCTGATTCAACATTGGCTTCTCTTATGTTCTTATGTTCATGGCTGGGGATGTTCCTAAATACCGTGCTGGCTTGTTAACTAATTAACCGGTCGTTGCCAGGTCCCTGCTCCGGTTAATACTCGGGGCTCATTTATCGTCACCCCCATACACGTGTCTCCTTTCGTCGGGCCGCCAAGTCTCTGCGCCTGCAGTCTCGTGAACGATCTGCACGTGGGGGCAAGTCGGGTGGGGAAGCATCCGCCCCAGGTGGTTGCTGTCTCGTAGCTGGGAGCTCATCCCTCCCAGCACTTAGATCCTCTGAGGATTCCGGTGCCTCGGAAGGACTTAAAGGTGCCGTGTCCCTGATCCCTGGCACCAGGTCCGAGGAGATCATGGCCAAGCTGTCAGGTGCCAGATCAGGGGTAGAGCTCTCTGGTGCCAGGTCAGGGGGTGTTTCTGAGCTCACGGCCGAGCTTTCCTGTGCCGGATCAGGGGCAGGCATGACACACATGAGGTAGGTGGGACTGAGATAGCACTGACAGAACTGTCCTTGAGAGAACAGCTCTGACAGAACTATGGCTTGCCCAAGGTCATCCAGCAGCTGCAAGTGGAGGAGTGGGGAATCAAACCCGGTTCTCCCAGATTAGAGTCTGCACACTTGACCACTACACTAAACTGGCCTGATAAGGATAAGGGCAGACATTCGTATCCCTGGGCCAAATGAAATGGTCGCTCCAATAGCCCAGAGACATCATGTATGGATGTGATGGCCATCACATAGGTGGCTGAGGTTGTAGCCGTGGAACTGTTGCCATCTACTCTAGTTTGGAATAATGTGGAGCTTGACCTGCAGGTAGATCCAGTTCCACCTCCCCATCCGAGATGGAAACAGGAGAGAATCTCAGCCCAGGAGATGGAGTTTTAGGTTTTTCCTGGAGAGTTCAGGTAGGCTCAGGAGTGCGGACAGGGGCCTGCAGCTCTGCATATCTCCTTGTCTTTGGGTTTGCTCTTTTGCCATCTTAGCAGGTGGCTTGGAGGAAGCTCACTGCGTCAGGGGAGATCGCGATCCTGATCAGATCAGTTGTGAAACTGCATCAACTCTGTGGATGCTGGAAAAGATAATTTCTCTGGCCCTGACCCAGTTGAGGGTTCCAAGACTTTCAGAGCTTTCTCCCACAATGCTGCTTTCAATTTAGAAGATCTATCTCTCCTGATTTTGGGGTAAAACGTTGGCAGGCCTTACAAGTGGAGACACTGTGCTCTTCACTCAAGCAGAACAGACACAAGTCATGTTCATCTGTCTCGGTCATCTTCACCCCACAACAAGAGCATTTCTTGAAAAGAACTTTTTGAGCTATCTGGAAGCTCTCAAAGAAGTGATCCCAGCAAACCAGTAAACAATTGCTCGTCAATGTGAAGATAGTTTGGAGTCTCCAAAAGACTGACCTTCTCCTTTGGTGGCAAAAGAGGAACTGAGGGTGAGGGGGCTCTGCTGTGCAGGAGCACATGGTCCCTGGGCGGGAATAAGTTTTGGCTCTGGCACACAGTGTCCCCCGGAGGCCTTTAGCTATAAAACCTCTCTGATGGCAGGCGTGCTCATGTGCAGTCCCCATGTGTGCACATACAGAAGAACAATGATGAACTAGCTCTATTGCCCATAGCTTTGGTAGGTGCCTTTTTTGAGAGAGAGAGAGAGAGAGAGAAACAGAGAGAGAGAGATCTTAAAGACTAAAGGAGGCAGTCTTGGAAAACTTTACAGCACAGCCAGACCGGACAGCTTGAAGAACCCAGTGGTCTGGCTGAGGTTGAAGCCACTGGGATGGAATTCCTGAAGCCAGCCACTCTAAGGAATGTATTCAGCATCGTGGTTTCCTTGCTTGGCCAGCCAATCTTGCTGTAGGACTGAAGCTGGGATGATCTATTGGCATGGGGGCCTTTTAAAAGGGGCTTCAGGTGCTTGACCACTGGGCCCTCCTTTGATCTGGTCTAATTCAAAACAAGGTGTGACAGAAACCAAAGGAATTAGACAGAAAGGATTTCCTATTGTCTCTCTGTGGACTCTTGGGCATGGCCCTCTTATCATTTCTAGTTTCCACCAGGATCTTGTCAAGACATTCCCCAAACAGCCTTCCACCCTAGAGTAGGTAGCCTAGTACTATGGGCTTTCAACAGGGATCTGTTTGCCAAGTGCGAAGCCACAGAGCACACCTGGCCATAGAGCAGCCACCATGGAGCTGGATGCTAAGGTCGTTGTGTGGAGGCAGGCGTCTGGTGGGAAGGTGATCATCTTGAGAATGCGCCCTCTATTTCACTTTGGTTGTTGTTGGGAGTGAGTTGGACCAGCTTCAGGGCCCACACAATAGGGCCCTGAAGCTCTAGAGATGAAGGCAGAGTTAGCTGCTGGCCTGATGATAACTGCAGTGGCCTCATGGTACTACCGCAGTGCATAGTCTACTTTTCTGTCCTATTCATCCTTTAAGGATCCAACATCATCCTCTGAGACCAGGCCAGTGTAAGGTTTACATGTGAGTGTAAGGTTTACATGTGAACAATTCAATGACTAGATCTTGTCTTTGGCTTTTATCCTGAAATACCAAGGTCAGCCTAGATTTACAAAATTAAAAAAAACACCAAACACACACAACAAAAATGAACCAAAGTAATAATTATTAAAATACTATTAAAAGAGGCCAGTATCTAATGGCAGTTGTGGCAAGCAATCTATACTGTGGCATTCATGCCTTCACAATATTATCTAGCCAACTGACTAGTTGTTCTAAACCTAGGCTAGAGGAGAAAGGACAGGGAAAGGTGGAAAATTGTTCAGATTCACTGCTACTTGATGTTTTTTGGGTTTGTTTGTTTTTTGAGGTTGTATGCACATTGAGTTTACATGTAATGTAAGCACACATATGGGATGAACATACATGAAGAGGAACACCATAGTCCTGCCTGTGTATGTAATACATTTTATCTTGCCTACATTTTACCAGTTATTTATTCATGCCAAATTCGCTTGTCCAGAATATATTAACAGCAGAGAAGATACTTGTTGAACCCCAGGGTTCCATAACTGCAATACCTGTCTCCTGCTGCTGTTCTCCATTCATCTCCCCAGCAATCTGGCAGTAGTCCTTGGTAGTTGTAAAAGTTGCTGGAGCCACCTCAGTCACTGCTTTGATCTCATCTGCTCTCCACTGTCTTCGTTTCTATATCCTTCCAGAATATTCAGACAAAAACTGTCAAGAAAAATGCAACCATGTTTGTTTTTACTTGCAACTCAAATGTTCAAAGCTGACTGCAGTCACCTTCTATAAACAAGGTCCACGAGAAAATGGCAAATATTTGGCTAACTGACCATTTCACTTCAAGAAAATGTATCACTTTAATACAATATGGGAATGTTGCAGCAGTCTTATTGAGATCCAGGGGTTTTTATAAGTTAATTATTCTTTTATCATTCCCTTCCCCTTCCCACCAGTCTAAATTATCCTGCTTTATATCACACATACAGAATATTAACAGTTAATTATACCCTGTGCTTTCCAAGAAGTACCATACATCTGAGACGTTTTTTACCTGTGAAATATTATTAGAGCTTTAATAAAAAATTTAAGAACAATTGGAACGTCCTTGGTGTACAGAATTAACCTTATTTTATTGTGTCATCTGGTAGATTACATACTTCTGTAACTGGGCAACAACTGCTGAGTGAGCCAAACCCTAGCAGGTCATAGCATATGACAGTTTACTCACTGTAATTTTCATTTAGCAAGATCTTTTAAGGCATCAGGATCAACCAGTGTCTGGCTTATCACTGAATGGTTCACCCTCCTCCAAACTTCCAGCTAAGACCATAGTCCAAAGCATGCTTTCCTGGAAATTAGTCCTATTAATTCAATGCGTCTTACATTTAAATAAAAATGCACAGGATTGGGCAGCACATCATGTACCTATTCACTTGCCTGTTTTTGCATCGTTAACTAAGAAGCATGCATGTTTACATAGTATGACTACTGATCGTATGCCTTTGCTGCACTTAAATACACAGCATACCCAATTGTATGTGTGTAAGTGCCATCAAGTCACAGCTGATTTAAGGTGACCCCAGCAAGGGGCTTTGGAGGCAAATGACAAGCAGAGATGGTTTGCCTTGCCTTGAGAGCCAGCATGCTGTAGTGGTTAAGAGCAGTGGCCTCTAATCTGGAGAACTGGGTTTGATTCCCCTGTCCTCCACAGGAAGGCTGCTGGGTGACCCCAGCTCCCCAGCCCAGTTCTCAGAAATCTCTCAGCCCCACCTACCTCACAAAGTGTCTGCTGTGGGGAGAGGAAGGGAAGGTGACTGTAAGCTGCTTTGAAACTCCTTAGGGTAGAGAAAAGTAGGGTACAGAAACCAAATCTTCTTCCTCTGCAGAGCCTTCCTTAGTGGTCTCCCATCCAAGTACCAACCCTGCTTAGCTTCCAAGATCTGATGAGATCAAGCTATACTTTGCCACCTCCCCTCTCTGTACCCAACTATGTAAAGTTAAAGAGACTGCAGCTTTTCAGTTTAGAAAAAAATACAGCTAGGGTGGGACATGATAGGGTGAAAAAAGTGGAAATAACATTCTCTCCCTCTTCCACAATATTAGAACTCAGAAGGAAATCTATTGATAGGCAACGGAGTCAGGACCGACAAAAAGGAAATACTTCTTTATTCAGTGAGTTATTAAATAATAAATTCCAGAATTCGTGGACACAGGGATGGCCAGAAGCAGAGACTGTATTAAATGGAGACCAGATAGGCGTGTGTGCATCAATAGCTACACTAGTGATGATAACCATGGGGAATTTCCACATCAAGAGGTAGGAAAACTCTCAATATTGATGCTAAGAAGCAACATCAGGGGAATGCCTTGAATTCTGTGACCTGTTAGTTGGTCCTCTAAGGCAACCGGCTGACCACTGTGAGAAATGAGGTGCAGGACTGGATGGGCCATTGGACTGATCTGGGAGAGCTGCTCTTATGTTCTTATTGGGGCTTGGTTCTGAGTTGATTAGAGATGCTTATTCTCCTCTCTTGTTAAATGAAAGGGCAAAATGATAACTGGGCACAAGAACAGCAGGCTAATCTTTAAGCCACAGTACTGCAAATCAGTACATAGGACTGGATGAAGGACTCTTACTTTGCAAGCTTGTAATGCAGAACAGAACATGAGGTCAGTCAGTGCTTTATAAAACCTTTCAATAGAATTTGGTTACATTTCAAAATCAATGATGAATAATGACCATCTAGAAGGATGCATCAAAGACAGTTTGGGTGGGAGGATGGTCAAGGGAAAGTGTAGTTGCATCACAGCTAAATTGTAAGCAACACCAAGTGCTAAACTATATAGAATTATGCGTAGCTCCCCTAGCATGGAAATTAAGATGAATTTGCAAAATGCTTTAACTTCTCTAATTTCCTTGCTTTTTTGAAAAGGGAAATCACTGAATTACATTATACCTCTATGTTGTGAGGGTGGCAAAGCTTCATTTTAAAAATCTTTACTTTTTCATATAAAATACAACAGGAGAATATCTCCCTTGCTCAGAATAAAAAATAGTGATAAAAAAGCCCTTCGAAGCTAACTACTTGCATGCTGAAACACATTTTAAAAAAATATTCTATAAAGAACCACAACCTCCTGACAACATAAGCATTCACAATTTGCCTTTATTTCAGTAAACAGTTTACATAGGAATTTTAAAATCCTGTAGTGCTCAGTTCCGGGATATAGAATGGTATAGTATGGCCAGATCTTGTCAGATCTTGGAAGTTGAGCTGGGTTGGTGCTTGGATGGCAGACTACCAAGGACAACTTTGCAGAGGAAGGCAATGGCAACCCCATCTCTGCTTAATTACTTGCCCTGAAAGCCCCTAGCTGGGGTCACATAAGTCAGTTGTGACTTGACGGCACTTCACACACGCAATACTCAATGCCACAACAGATTTTCTCCAAAACAATTAAGGTAAGATCCTTGCAAAATTTGGACATTTTTGACAAACAGGAGGAAAAAAGTGAAATAGAAGATATATTTTGGACATGCCAATTTTTTAAAAATTAGCACCAAAATATGACTTTCCAAACGCAAAACAATAAAAAAACTTTTGTAACTCAGCCATTTTCTAATCAGATTTTTCTGAAATGTCATCCAAACTACACCACTCATTAGGCAGCCTCTCTCTGCCAGACATCAGAGCAATGTGACAAACTGTCATGATTTTACAATGAATGGAAATGTTCATGCATTCAATAGTAAAACGCTGAAAAATTAACAAGCCTTAACATACAGCTGCTTTCACAGCAGTACAATACACTGACAGTTGTGTCATACAGCAGTGTACACACAAGTGCTTGTGCAGCAAAGAAACAGATTTTGAAGCCATGTGGTTATAACTATGCTGAGTCAAGAATAGCTGTAAAATAATTCCAGAAGTGGTCGTTCAAGCACTTAAGCACAGGGATTGAAATGCACAGCAAAAAAGCTGGATGCTGGACCGGCAGAGCATGAAACAACTCCTGCCAGAATAAGCACTTTAAGGTGCTTAAGGTCTTTAAGGTGTCACTGGACTTCTGTCTTACAGGGAATCCACAGAAATACTGGGGGAAGGGGGGCAAAGCAGTGTTGCTACAGAGCTCTTGATGACTAGTTGAAAATATGTACGTCACAGTACATTTTTTTAAAAAATCAATACATTTAGAATTCCCCCCCTGCAGACATTCATGACTGGCAGCGCTATCCTAAACAGAGCTACAAGCCTTCTAAGTCTACTAAAGTCAATGAAGCTCAAGAGGATGTAATTTTGCTTAGGACTGCACTGTGTAGTCCAAAATTGTTTCCCATCTGCTGCAGCAATGCTTGCACCTAAAAATATGATGCTAATACCTTGAAGTCCAAACACGTCTGAAATCCTAGATACAAGCAGCTCTTTGCATTACTGTAGCTACATTTATCTACAGGAGTGGGATATCAGTTTGCCTGGCATTTTTGGGGGGCAATAATTTAACTACCTAATTGTCAACCTACTCAGTGATAACTAAATTCACATTTCAGGAAATTTGCCCCAGAGATTTGTATGTTAAGCTGATCAGAGGGTAAATATGTGAAGTAAATACTTTAGTAATCAGAAAAATTAACCTATCCCTATTCAATAGCTAATTAACAGAAAACAGACAGGGTTTGCAAGTGCCCAAGAGTCAGCTGAATGTTTTACTTTAGTTCTAAGCCTCAGTACCAATAAGAATGTCACCTTGTCACCTATTTATGTGCAACTATGATCACAAACAAGTGATTGGAATTACAGCTTTCTTCATGAAAGAGTATCACGCTGTGACAAGAGTTTACTGAATGATAATTAACCCCAATAAAACTGACTGTATATCCCAAGACAGGTTAAAAACACCAAATATTTATTCAGCATTCATGTTAATGTGCATACTCTTATTGGGTAACAACTTAATTGCCAATTAAACGATTATAACAGGTAAAAGCTTCAGCCTAGAGGAATTCATAGTGAGTTCCAGATGGTTCCTGGAAAGATGTTAAGACTCTCAATGTCAAAGGATTGGTTCCACAAGGACCCTGCAGTCCTTTCTGACGCCACAAAAAGTAATTCTTGGGGTTGCAAGATGACCTAGCCCATGTGGAGGGAAAAGGGGGCAAAATGGAAAGGAGGAAAGTGAGGAAGATCCTGCAAACTTGCTGGCAGAAAGCTAGCAGCAGGTGAATCCCACCTCGGGATGACTTTCCCCCTTCTTACAGATGTTTAGGCTGGGTGGAGCCATGAGCATGAGTCTTTGGGTATGAGCCTAACAGCAAAAGCCAAAGGCTCCATCTGTGGCTTGCAGCCTGGGACCTGTCCTTAACCTGATAGACCTGTACCAGCCCAGATATGTTTGTCAGTTTGATGTAGTAGTTAAGAGCACGGACTCTAATCTGGGAGAACCAGGTTTGATTCCCCGCTGCTCCACATGCAGCTGCTGGTGTGACCTTGGGTCAGTCATAAGTTCTTTCAGGGCTGTTCTCTCAAGGGCAGTTCTCGAGAGAACTCTCTCATGTCCCACCTACCTCACAGGGTGTCTGTTGTGGGGAGGGGAAGGGAAAGGGATTGTAAATCGCCTTGAGACTCTTTTGAGTAGTGAAGGGCGGGGTATAAGTCCAATCTCTTATTCTTTGTGCAGATGTGTGTGGTGGGAGTTGTTTGCTTATTCTTTGCAACTTTTTTTGTATGCTGCTCCCTTCCAGGGAGAAAAGCAGCCTAAAAACACTTAAGTAATCACCTTATTCTCCTCCTTCTATCAGCTCCATAGATGAAAGAGGCAGAAAGTGTGAGCTTGTCCCCTTTTCTATCCCTGCTGCAACTTCCTAAACAGCATGATTATATTGGTCCACACAGATCCTGTGACACCAGTAATAAACTTTCCCAGAGTCAGAAATGATTCGCTGTGGAGGAGAGGAACATGTGGGAATCTCCCTTTTGCTGATGGATTACTGAATCCAATTCAAAGAAAGAAACACCAGAGTTACCATGAAGTCTCCATCTCCTTGGAAGAATGGAAGGATCTTGTGGGCAGTTATAAGATGCTCCCCTCATCTGAGTGAGAAAGATATGGTTTCCAAACATTAGAGGTGTGGTTCCCCCCATCAAGACTAAAGTTAAAGTAATCTACATTGTGTATCTTATAGTTTCAACTCCTATGACAGCAAATAGCTTAATTCCTTTGCAGAAAGTTACAGATTCATGCGTTCACCAATATTTAGGGCACTAAATACAATAATATAAACATAAAATTCCTTCCATAATACTTCGCTTATTTCAGCCTACATAATTTTACTCCATGTACTTCTTTCAGTGATACAAGATGTCAAATGCTAATATAACCTCTAGCGGGAAAAGTTATAAAATATTTTGAACATTCCCTGAAGAGCAGAAAATGGAGTTTACTTTAGTTTCACACAAAACTTTGATTAACACAAAAAAGCTGCTAATGAGAAAAAAAAATGGCTACTTCAACTTAGATTGGACTAGAGTCTAGAAAGAAGCCTGCAATTTAAAATCGCAATAATTTTTATTGTGGTATCTATTCCCCAAATAATCTGAATTTGTTCTACTGAATCACCTGTCCATGCCCTTATCTGAACACTGCTTTCACAAAACGAAATATAATGCATTAGTAAAAAGAACTATACTTGTTTATAGATGTGATATTTTAAAGTCAGGCTATCATTTGGGAGCTTTTTTGACTCACTGAATTATTTAGAGAAGTTGACTCCTAGGCAAGAGAATGGAATAAGTTAAGAGACTTGGAAAAAATTAATGGAGATTTTTTTGCCACAAGAAGAAGCAGACATCTGGAGACAGAACAGTGCCTCAAGAAACACACAGTATTAGAACTTTGCTAACTGATCACAACTTCAGTCTTTCCTTGGTTGAGTTTCCAGCAACTAATTCACATCTGATCTTCTATCACTGTCAAATGCTAACAGTAGAGACAGAAAGGGCATCAAAGAAGAGTGTGCACAAAACAGAATATATTGCTGGTACCTACTTTAAGCTGGTGCACTACTTCATTCAATTGCTACATATATATTGAGCAAGAGGAGGGACAAAGCTAAACCTGAGGATATCACAAGTCTAAAACAATCCTCCTAAGAATTTATGCAAACACTGAAAATTGGTCCCAGAACACCTGCCTACTCATCTCTTATGGAAGTCATAGCCTTTTTGCCAACATTCAGTGTACTTTTACATGTTAGTAGACACCGGCCGAATAATTTTCCTAGCATAAAGCTGAAATTTTCTGGCTGGGCTTGGTAGCCAATTGTTTTCTACTAGTTAGCTGTAAAGCCTGATCCCACCACAATACCACCTGTAAATCCCTACACTATCTGGACCTCCTACCATGTTAATGAAAATCAAGTTATTTTTTATACTAAATGTTTATTTTGTATTTAACTGCAGAGGGGAGAATGAGACATACCTTCCCAAGTTCCTTGTAGAGACAGAAAATTACAGCACTTCAAATCAGAAGCATCTATTTACCTCTTGGAGAAGTTCATTCCACATAAAGAGCTGACTCCTATCTAAACCGTTCATGCATGGAAAGGCAACTCCGCTTCTCTCTCCTCCCAAGCTGCAACACAAATGCTGTTCCTGGGATACGGAGGATCCCCAGGAACCACACAAAAGGGTAGCAGGAGGGCAGCTGTGGGGGGGTCAGCAAACATTTTGTAAAAGTTTTTAAATTTTAGTAAGACATCTGCAGCAAGTCTAATTTCAGTTTTAAAAACTCCTCTGCTAGAAAACACAGAATCAGAAGTACAGTATGGTTCTTTTCTACAGCAGTGCTGGATGAGAAAGCACGGTAATTGTTGGGAATAGTCTGGGACCTGAGTAAATAGATCACACAATACATCAATGTGGCTCTTTAGGTCAATCTGTCTCTGACAACACTACTATGCATGCTAAATATGAACACACAAGACATTTACTCAAAATACTTGCACTTACAGAAGTACAATGTTACAGAAGTGCAATGTTACGCATGTTATTTAAAAGTGAGCTCCATTCAGTTCAATGGGGCTTATTACCAAGGTTGAAATTTTATGTACACTTACCTGGGAGTAAGCCCTATTGTACTGCAGTTTACTTCTGAGTAACATACAGAATTATGCTGTCAAGTAAATGGAGTAGAATACCAGATCCTGTGTAAACTGAAGGTCTTGTGTCCCCCTATCTCCATACATCCAGCAGCAACACCTTGCATATCCTATACGAACCAAAACATTGCTAGTTGCCAGTTTTAATGTTCTCCTTCCCACCACACCTCTATCCAGGCCCAATAGATGCACAGATTCCTAGTTTATCCCTCAAGATGAAAAACTGTTGATGCTGCGGTAGTGGCAAGTGTTTTATATAGAAGACTAACAATAACATAGCAAAAGACAGCCTTTAAAGGCCTCTCTATCAGTGAGGTCTTGAACAGACTTACTAACTCCCAAGTCTCATCAAAAGACAAACGACTCTTCATATACAACGTACTAGTCTGGCCCCTTTCAGGCCAATATAACAAAAATTAATCAACAGAATGGTGACAGGTCAGCAAAATTCAAGAGTGCTGATTGGTTCATGTACTTGTGATGTTAGAATCACCAAGAATGGAAGAGCCAGAAATGTTCTATGACAGTTGATAGAGGCCTAGTGGGAGAGAGAGTATGAATAGCAATTTGCTATTTGAGAAAAGAATGTGTCCTAATAAATGGGCCTAGACTATAAACTGAGCTTTATCTGGGAACAAATTCCTGGGATTTTTAATTTAAACCTTTCTTATTTATAATATAGATAAAAATGCAACCAATACAGACTATCCCAAAACACGGAGCCTCTTGATTAATTTATCAGTTCAGATGGTGGTAGAATTTTCCACACCCTCTTAAAAATGATATTGAAAATGGTATTTCATAAGTCCAAGACTTTGGAAAACACTACCAAAAATTTTTGATAATACAAATAGGGTTGTTAACTAACCAGACTAGCTTGTTCAGCTCTTGCGCATTTAAACAGCAGCTTGGTGTGAAAGCTTTTCATTTAATGTAGATTAACATTATCATTTGTGAATGCTGGCACAACAAGAAACTGTCAAAAGTATAGGTCTAAAAATGGTTGAAAAGTTTGCAACCCTAAAAGTAGAAGAAAAACAAACGAGTTGGGGACAGTTCTTAAAATGAAAAAAAGCTAATTTAACAAAAACAGACACTTCATACTAGCATAAAATACTGCATCACAACTGACAAATCTACAACTATTCAACCCTATATTGCGTACCTTCTGAGCATAGTTGCTGAAGAAAATATTAGCATAATTAACAGAAACTGACTATTTGCTTTACATAAAATTATACAATTGCTGGAAATTTCAAAAGGCAGGGGAAGGATTTCTTTTTTTTAAAGCAACACACAGAAATAGGGAATATGTGAAATGGTCATTTTCTTATCAAACCTATGCCCTACTACTTTAACAACATAAAATGCACCATTTAAAATGGTACTATCTAGCATATTTATAAAATGTATAAACATTCACTTCCTATAAGGAAAAGTGCAAATACAGCCAATACTAGAGAGAGAAAAAACACAGCCAACCGTTGCACCCTATGCTACCTTAGTTCTTACACCCAAGTGGTAGGAAACAAGGTTGGTAATGGAACACACAAATTATGTAGGAAAGAAAAAAGTATATTATTTGGACAGAACAAGTCTCAGTCAGAACGAGCCACATATTTGAATGTAAACTTTAAAATATTTGAGAACTGAACTCTTAAATGGTTTATATTACCATCATACTCATTATAGCATTTTTGTTTGTATGCTGTCACAGCTGACTTATGGCAACAACATAGGGTTTTCAAAGCAAGTGATGTTCATAGGTGGTTTGCCATTGCCTGCCTCCAGAGCTTTTTTTTGTAGAAAAAGTCCAGCAGGAACTGATTAGCATAATAGGCCACACCCAACAGCAGAAACTCAATTGCATATTAGGCCACACCCCTGACAGCACAACTCATTAGCATATTAGGCCACACCCCATGTTACCAGAAGTGTGGTCATCCAGCCGCACCCACCTTTTGCTTCTTATTCTGTTTACCTTGTTTGTTGTCAAAACCCAGGTGTTTTTTTGTAGCAGGAACTCCTTTGCATGTTAGGCCACACGCCCCTAATGTAGCCAATCCTAATGAGTTTCTGCTGTTGGGTGTAGCCTATTATGCTAATGAGTTCCTGCTGGGCATGGCCAACTTGGGAACCAGCCTCCCTTCCTGTGCATTCCTGCCCCAAAACAGCCCTGCCTGCCTCCATGTCATGGGGTTTTCAGAAAACCTCAAAACAGCTGAGCCACCAGAGAGCTCCCAGCAGCTCATCTGTTTAGGGCTTTCTTTTGCAGTCCCTTTTTAAGTTTAAAGTGACTGCACAAGAAAGCTGGAAAATGGGAAGCA
The DNA here is from genome assembly GCA_029375565.1 of Gekko gecko. Classification (NCBI taxonomy): domain Eukaryota; kingdom Metazoa; phylum Chordata; class Lepidosauria; order Squamata; family Gekkonidae; genus Gekko; species Gekko gecko. The sequence goes on along the minus strand of JAPDNY010000002.1, from coordinate 97,664,375 downwards.
GCCAGTCCGGGGTCGGGGCTGGGTGACGCTTCAATAGCGAAAGCCTCTGTCCATCGCCTGGCTATCCAAGAAAGCCTGGGTGCTCAACCACCCTCCCTTTTCATAGCTTGAGGATGCAGACATCCAGACCTCCCAGCGGGAACTCACCCAGGAGGCCAGTGGAGGAAGAGATGCTGGTGGTGGAGAAGGAGCAGCCAGCTGAGGCAGTCAGTGGCAAGGCAAAGGAGATGGCTGTGGTGAGATGTGCAACAGCAGCAGGGACTACACAAGAAAACACAAAACTGCTGAGGGGCAGGGAGCACTCCCAGCCACTCAGCTGTTTTGGGGGCTTTCTGCTGAAGCAGAAAGCAGGGGTTTAAAGGGACTTGGAGTACCTTTAAATCCCTGCTTTCTGCTCTGGCCACAAACTGGCACAAATGTGTGTAAAAGTTCACGGATGTTCATGATGGTAGACCAAAGTTCATGAACCACAAACAGGACAAAATTCATCATGAATTTTGCTTTGTGGTTCGGTTCATGCCCATCCCTACTTGCATAGCCTCCTAAAGCTGCTTGTTTTCCAGTCTGGGTATCTGTGTGTGACACAGTCTTTTGAGGAGAGAACTGCATATATTGACTGGGGGCTGGTTAAGAGCAGGACAGCTCAGGGCACCAGCTTCTATCTCCACTAAGATAGAACACAGTCACCAGAGAAACGGTAAAGCAGCAACCTGCAAGCAAAAGCGGCCTGAGAAAAGTGGTCACAGGAAAACGGCAGCACCCTCTTGGTGCAAAAATGCATCTGGCATTTCAGTGCTGTAAATGTCTGCAGGTCAGGATACACATGAATTATTCTCTAATCTGGCAGTTGGTTAAAATCTTCATACTATACATTTCAAGCAAATCATACCCTGTCTTAAAAAGTATTTCACTCATTCCAAAAGGTAAAAAAAAAAAATCATAGGATTTTTTCAGTGCTCCCCAAGATTTCCAAATTTTTCCTTGGAAACATTTTTCAAATCCTTCTTAACCCTGAGTTTTTCCATCCCCCACCCAGGCCTTCATACCACTAGTTCTGTTGCAGAAAATGATTATTAGACCTCAGGCAGAATTTTTGAGAAAATGCTTTTTTGCCTCTTATATTTTTTTTTTTTGCTGATGTATTTACAAACACAAGATTAATCCAAGAAGCTACACATGGAAAACCTTTTTTCTTAAGTCTGCTTCAATTATTTCTTTTATACCGTAGTTTTATAATGTAGGTTTGCTATAGCCTCTTACTTCTCAAAGTGTGAGGTGGAAGAAATACCAATTAATAAAGTACTAATGTTTAGGAAATCTCTTTCCAACACTCAGTTACACTTCAAAAGGTTTCCATCATAATCACAGCAACACTATCAATCTGTCAGCTATTTATATTATTGTAAAGTGCTTTGCAAAACCAGTATGGTTATATACAAATACCTGCAAACAATGCTCCCTCTAAACTGTGAAGTGTTGTGAGCAAAACTTCTACTTTGTGAGCTACTGGCATTAAAGTTGTGAGTGAGCGATATGGCTTCTGCATTAATTAGTTTGCTCTGGAGCCATCCTTCCAGAGCTAAGACAAAAATGGGTGAGCTGGAGGCTAAAAAACTGAGCTAGCTCACACTAACTCAGCTTAGAGGGAACACTGCCTGCAAATAAACTATTAATCTGTTCTGAAACTGTCTTTTTTGGACCAGGGGCTGAAAGCTGTTTTTCTTTTTAACCTTTTCAGTTAAGCAACAGTGGTGTGCTTTTTGCAGTGGCTGCCTCTGTTATTGTAACACTCCTTACCTGTGCGTGTGCGGTGGGGAGAATAAATAGACAAAACTGATAAAATACATATTACCGATACGTTTACTAAACTACTGACAGTAAACTTTTTTCTCACAGGCTGTTCACTCTTAGGAAGTTCCCCTCGCCATGCCTTTTATTTATTTAAGAACAAAGCCACTCTGGACTGTGTGACCCTGATCTTCCCACTTCCTGAAATCACATACTCACCTTACAGATGACCAATTTTTCAAAAGAACATTTAAAAAGATGCAGACATTTAAATGAAGTAGATCCCTTTGGGAGAAATACCAAAAAATAAATAAAATAAGTAGATAGGAAGGGATATGACTGACAACCAAGTCCACTGTGATTCCTGTTTTATGTGTACTCGGTATATCAGTTTCAATCCCACCATACTCTATTTGTTTATTTAATCACACCTGAGGACAAAATATGTATGTATATATGTATACTCCAAATGGTATGTATACTCCAAATGGTAAAATCTGATTTCAGATTATTATAGCTACTTGTTATGTATGCGGGCCACCACTAGGGGTCCGCCGCTACAGTGTGGAGCTTTGCTCCTCGGAACAATAGAACTTAGAATCCTAGTCCCCCCATCCCCCACCCCGCATTCACCAACAGCAACTTTGGCGGGAAATTCAAAACCCCCAATAGGACTCTGGGTGTGCTGGGTAGGTGTGTATATAGTTGGCCTTGCAGGGCCAATTTGTTGTTGTTGTTGTGAAGTACTAATAAACGCGTCACACTGCATATCGTTGTCTGAGTCCTCCATGCGGCGAACCCAGTACTTTACACTAGTTCTGATGAGAGCTGTACTCTTTTGAAAATAACATTTAGGTGTTCAAATCCTAACCTGCAATATTCCTGTTTTTGAACACATGAAATACAATGCTGAGGAAGGAAGATATACTGAGCACATTTATAGCCCATTTCTGTAGTTTTACTGTTTATTTCAAATTGATGTTCCTGTACAGCAAATGCTCTCTGAATTATATCCTCATCTTATTCTACTATTTATTCATACTAAGGTACCATTCAGGTGTAACCCTGCTGCTATGAAATGCTGCAACATTGCAAAAAATGATTTGGAGGGAAAAATCACCAAGAAGAATTCATTAGGCAAGCAATTCTTTTAGTCATAGCTAAAATGAATTCAGGACAAACTGGCGTTAGACAAACCTCTTGTGACAGAAGTGTTGAAGAGGAGATGCTCATTCAAAGCTTAATGGATATGGTAATTGTGAACAAACAATGGTTGCTGTATTTATGATCAAACAGAAACACATTTTATACGAGATAGGTTCCAGGTCAATATAATACTGTATTTCAACAGAAACATAATTATTTAAAAATCAAAATTGCAAAGATAGAGAGATTGCAGTCAATATCTTGCAAGTAAATTATAACAGGACCTAAACTGGGTGAGGGGACTGACATTGTGAAAGGTCAGCAACAGATAGTTCCTTTAAAATTTGAAAAGTCTTTGTTAATTTAACCAGCAAATGGAAGAAAAAGCAACACTGGGGAAAAGGAACAAACTCTTGAAAGATATTCAGTCTGTTGTATGATTGTAATTTCATAGTTCCCAAAAACCTGAACCCAGTTTAATATCATGTGGCACTACAAGTGGGTTCCACAAGTGTCAAAATGTCTGAAACCCAATTACTGAACAGTGGCCTTTACATTTTCCCCACAGCTGAGGAAATTCTGTGAACAATATGTTCTGATTATAATATTGTATGGTTCCTTCTATCTTGCATTTTTAACTTAGTTATTATATACATTTTTCACCATAACTTTCAACCATCTCTAGGCCTCAGCCTACCAACTTAGACACTCAGCAGATACACACAGTAACATGTGTAAATGACTCCTGAGTAGAAATGAAAAATAAAATCTGACATGGCAGACAGCAGATCTGAAATGATACAACAACATTAAAATACAGAAAGAGAAAGAATAGTTTTACCTAGGAGATCTAAACACTGCTGGAAATCACTGAGCCTCCTCGACTAAAAAAGACTGGAACATTTACTTATATAATGAGTACTAGTTTAATCAAGAACAAGTCCCCAAGCTGGGACTTCCTTTTAGGCCTACCTAGACACTCACACAAGTTGGCTAGGATTCAGCACAGAAGCATGCACAAGGGATTGTAATTCTAGGACAGGTGACCATGTCAACAGCCTCTCAGCTCTGCAGGGTTAGAGAATTTTAGAAAAAAAATTAGGGACAGCTAGGGATGTTCCAGGTATTTAGAAAGATTTTCTCAATTTTAGAGCCATTTTTAAGTACTTTTCTAAAATAAGTAAACATGACGCCCCCTTTTGTGGAGGAAGCAAACTTTTATCTAGTCTTTTATTCTTTGTCTCAATATGGCAAATCCTACCTCTTACAGTATAAGACTGAATACAAAATGTTAAACATGACTTCTTACCATATAAGGGTGCATTCAGAACGACCATTGGACTTACCGTGAGGGGTCCTTCTCCTCTGAGGTCAGGAGGACATCTCCAATGGGTTATTCCCACCGTGCCTGTAGGGAGGCAGGAAATAGTTTTTTCCCCTTCCTGTTGGCGCCTCCGGAATAGCCCATCTCCAGTTCTGGGACTCCGAAAGCAGTGCCTGCAGCCTAAAAGAAGTGGCCTTGCCCTAGAAAACGTAACTGTAAACAGTAATATCAACTGATTAAACAAGAAAAAACTCTGCAACTATGAACAAAGGCAGAGTATAAACAGCAATACAAGAGAAGAAATCAGCACAGAAGAATTAGAAGAGGAAGATGAAAAATGGGAGGGCCGAGATGTCCTCCTGACCTCAGAGGAGAAGGACCCCTCACGGTAAGTCCAATGGTCGTTCTCCCTCTGAGGTGGAGGACATCTCCAATGGGACCTCCCCGAGCAGTGTCCCTCATATGGGTGGGTCGTCATCTTCCTCCATGTTGACGACGTGCTGAAGAATTCTTCTCCCAAAAGCCGCGTCTGCAGATGCAAGCGTGTTGATATGATAGTGCCTTATGAAGGTGGAAATGGATGACCACGTAGCCGCCTTACAGACCTCTTCTACAGAAGCTCTATTGGAAAAAGCGGCGTTGGTTGCTGCGCTCCGCAGAGAGTGAGCTGTGATACCACTGGGTACTTCCTGACCCGAGGCCCGGTAAGCCTCTGTGATACAGGCCTTCAGAACCGAACTGATTGCCGATCTAGACATCTTCTCCCCTGACCTAGGTGGAGATATATTAACGAATAAGGACTCAGTCTTCCTGCAATCCTCCGTCCTGGCTATGTAAATCTTGAGGGCCCGTTTTACATCCAAGGTGTGCCAAGTCCGTTCCTTGGGGTGCTTGGGGGCAGGACAGAAGGTGGGTAAGCAGATCTCTTGAGAGCAATGGAATCTAGAGCCCACCTTTGGCTGAAAGGTAGGGTCTGTGCGAAGCACAACCTTGTCTTTATGAAAGACGCAGAGTGACGATTTCACTGAAAGTGCCCCGAGTTCTGACACTCTTCTTGCAGACGTGATGGAGACCAGGAACAGTGTCTTCATCCTCAACCATTTCAACCCCACCTCTCTGAGAGGCTCGAAAGGTGATCTAGTGAGAGCATTGAGTACCGTATTCAGCCTCCAAGTTGGGAAACGATGGACCTGAGGCGGAGATTTTGCCACCGCGCCCTGCAGAAAGAGTTGGATGTGAGGATGTTTGGAAATCTTGCAACCTCCCAGGGAAGGGAGAACAGTGGAGAGAGCCGCTAACTGTCTCCGAAGAGTAGCAGACTTCAGTCCCGAGTCCAATCCATCCTGTAGGAAAGCCAGAATCGAAGCAACCGAAGGGGACAGTGGCTGCACCTTCTTGCGTCTACACCAGCGCACAAACGCCTTCCAAGTGGTGTTGTATATACGGACCGTGGACTGCCGTCTGGATGCCAAAATGGTATCTAGAACCTGGGAAGAATAACCTAAATTCGATAGGTTGCTCCGCTCAATCTCCACACGGTCAAACACAGCCAGGCTGGATCCGGGTGCCATACCGGACCCTGCAACAGCATGTCGGGAGCTATTGGAAGGACCAGAGGTGGAAGTATGGATAGCTCCTGTATCGCCGAAAACCATGGGCGCCGAGCCCAGTTCGGAGCCACTAGGATGACCTCTGCTCTGAGTTCTCGGATTCTGCGGATGGTTCTGGAAATCAGGACGAACGGCGGAAATGCATACAGGAGACCTTGGGGCCAGGGCGTCGTGAGCGCATCTGTCGCTTCTGCTTCTGGATGAAAGAACCTGGAGAAGTATCTCGGAAGTGTGTGGTTCGTAGGGGAGGCGAACAGATCCACCATGGGACGTCCGAATCGAGCCACTATCATGTGGAATAGACGTGGATGGAGGGCCCATTCTCCTTCCTGTATTTCCACTCGGCTGAGCCAATCGGCTTGCACGTTTTCGGTCCCTTTTATATGTTCCGCCCTCAACGAGGTCACGTGTCTTTCTGCCCAAAGGAGAATCTTCATCGCCTCCCTGTGGAGCTGAGATGACCGAGACCCGCCTTGCTTGTTGAGGTGTGCCTTGGCCGATATGTTGTCTGTCCTTATCAGTACTTGTTGAGCACACAACTGAGGGGCAAAATGGGCTAGAGACAAGCGGATCGCTCTGAGTTCCAGGAGGTTGATTGGTAGTTTCTTCTCCGCCGGCTGCCACGTCCCCTGGACTGGAGTGTCGTTCAAGGTTGCTCCCCAGCCCAAGAGACTGGCATCGGTAAACAGCTCCCTGGTGTGGCTGACATAGTAACTCTTGCCTGCCAACAAATTGTCCATGTTTGTCCACCACCTCAGGCTCTTCTTGACTCCGATCGGTACCTGTAGGTTGAGGACCTTCTTCTCCATGATGGAGAATTGATGGGGACGGAGAAACATCTGCAACGGTCTGGTGTGTAGACGTGCCCATTGTATCATGTCGATGCTGGCGATCATCAGACCCAGAAGTCTGGCAAGCTCCATGAGGAGTGAGGACCTGTCGTTGTAAATCCTCATGGCGGTCTCCTTGATCTTCTGAGCCTTGGCCAGGGGAAGAAAGAGAGCATTTTGATTGGTGTCGATTACTGCTCCCAAGTGTTCTATACGCTGTGTCGGCAGCAGGGAACTCTTTTCGAAGTTGATCAGGAATCCATGTTCCTGTAAACACTGTAGTGTTCGCTCCGTGTTGCTGATGGATTCTGCCCGCGTGCTGGCCCTGATCAAGAGATCGTCCAGATATGGATGCACATGGATGCCCTGAGATCTGAGATGCACCACGGGATTGATGATCAGCTTGGAAAATAGGCGTGGAGCCGTGGATAGACCAAAGGGAAGTGCTCTGTATTGGAAGTGTTGATTGTAAATGCAGAAGCGGAGAAATCGCTTGTGTGCTGGGTGAATGGGCACATGGAGGTATGCTTCCGTCAAATCTATGGAAGTGAGGTACTCGTTGGGGGATAGAGAATCCGCTACAGCCTTCAGAGTTTCCATGCGAAAGTGTCGCAGTTTTATGAATCTGTTCAGAAACTTGAGATCCAGAATCGCCCTAGAAACCGCTCTGGAGGCTGGTGCAGAAATTCTATCGGATAGCCCTGTGACACCACTTCTACTGCCCAGGCATCTGCCCGTGCGGCTGTCCAAGCTTTTGTAAAGTGTAAAAGGCGGGCACCCACCGGAATGGGAGGATAGTCATGCCTGTTTGGGTTTGGCATCTCTGTCTCCCCTATCACCTCTGTTGAAAGGTCTGTGGAATCTGGGCGAGAAGGAACCACGTTTGCCAAACTGCTTGGAAGCTTCCCACGAGGGCTTCCTGGTGTCCTGTCGAAATCTAGGGAGAGAGTGCTGGGTACGAAAGGACTGCGGGTTTCTCCGATCGAAGCGGCGCAGGGATCTGGGCATGGCTTTTTCTTATCCCTGGTTTCCACCAGGATGTTGTCTAGGGCCTCTCCAAAAAGACGATCTCCTTGGAAGGGATACGCTGTTACAATAGATTTGGAGAGAGAGTCAGCTTGCCAGGCGCGGAGCCAGAGTAGCCGCCTGGCCACTGCCGTGGACGCCATGGCCCTAGAAGCAAAGGATAAAATGTCCAGGGTGGCGTCTGCTGAAAAAGAACTAGCCTTAAGGACACGAGAAATTCCCTCCAGCACAGCCCGATTGTTCTCAGGAACAATTTGCATCAACTTACGTAACCAAACGATTGCCGCTCTGGAAGCGATGGAGGTTGTAGAAGCCGCTCTTACCATCATGGCGATAGCCTCGTGGATCCTTCTGAGCGTTGCCTCCACCTTCTTATCAGTTTGGTCTTTGATGGTACCCAGGCCATCCTCAGAAACCAGACCTGTAGACTGGATAGCTGCCACAGGAGCATCCACCGGGGACACCTGCAATAACTCATTGGCATAATTAGGTAAAGCATATAATTTTTTGGCGAAAGCAGGAATTGCTTATTGACCATGGGTTTATCCCATTCAGCTCTGAGCTGACGCTCAAAATATTCAGGGAAGGGAAATACCTTCTCAGTAAACTCCTCAGGGGGAAAAATTCCCGGTTGCCCCCGGACCTGGATTTAAATTTTTGACCGCCTTCTGGTATTCTGAAGGTGGAAGATCATGTAATTCTAGGGCCTTGATAGCCTTAGCCAGAAGGTACTGATAGTCCTCAGGTTTGAAAAACCGACTGGATTGCTCAGGAAGTTTTAATTCTTCCTCTTCCTGATCAGACAGAAATTCACCCTCTTCCCTTTCCTCTATGGAAGAGGTATTGGAGTCTACTTCCTCCCTCCATGATTCCTCTGAGGGTCTCCCAGGAGGAGGGGGGAGCCTTTTTGCCGCCTTAGTTGGCCACCCAAGGGGAGGAAACAGGGGGTTTGGAGGAGAAATTCCCTGTGGCAAGGGAACCTCGGGTCTAGCGTGAAGCTGTGCCATTTCCTCCTGAATGGTCTTTTTAATAATAGCCATGAGTTCTGATGAATGAATCAGAACTCCTTGATCTGAAAGCTTACCCCGTTTGGAGCCTGTCTCAGGATCTTGGTCTTCGCCAGAATGAATAGGGGAGATGAGAGGTCGACCTCCTTCTGCCCCCAAGGCTCCCGAAACGGTGGTAAGAGAGGTACCGAGGCTCGAAGCCGGACCCTCAAAATGGCCGCCGCCGCCCGATCGCGGGAGCGCGGGAAAGCCGGCGAGTCCTCCTTCATCGGGCTGTCTGCGGCGTTTGGGCGCTCGGGGCACCGCCGCAGAGTCAGCCTCGATCATCGGGGAGCTGCGATCATGCCACGAAGGCAGATCGGCCCCGGAAAGGTCCCGCGTCGCCGCGGCTGCAGCGCGCGCGTCTCCCTCGTCGCCCGAGGAAAAAACCTCGGGAAGTTCCTTGGCCGCCATGGTGGCCGTCGGTGCTCTTTTTTCCTGGGTTCTAAAAACCCTTTTTAACTTCGCTCCAAGAAAGGAGCCAAAGTACAGAAGAAAGGTGTGAAGAGAGAGAGAAAGAGAGAGAGAGGGCAAGGCAAAAGGCTGAATTGGAATACTATAGAAATAACAGAGGAAAACAGCTAAGCTAAATAGATTTGCTGCTTCTCCCTACTGAGGCAGGAATAGAACTGGAGATGGGCTATTCCGGAGGCGCCAACAGGAAGGGGAAAAAACTATTTCCTGCCTCCCTACAGGCACGGTGGGAATAACCCATTGGAGATGTCCTCCACCTCAGAGGGAGAACAATCAGTTTGCCACACCAAAATGAGAGTTAAAAAACACTTTATGGTGACTTCATTAAAATAAAATATAAAATCAGTATTTACTGAGGGACACTTCAAAAGGAAGACAACTACTCACAAAGATCTTTTGTTACATTCAGTATATTCCAAGTTGTTTTGAGAAGCGCCATCTACTTTTTGCAGGGAGATCACTGTAATTTGGTTTACAAAGCTTTGCCCTTTATTTATAGATGCCCAACAACAGCTGACTACAAAGGCTATAAACTTGTATCACTCTGTGCATGTGTGGAAGATATACAATGATACAGCAGTATCACAATATTCAAATTAGGCAATCTGTACATTGGGCCCCCCGTACACTTCATTCTTCATCAGAATTTTAATTTGCAGTTTCATGCCTCTTCAATACAAGAGAAAGCAAATGCAAAGAACTCTTTGTGCATTTCTCTTTCTCTTCTCAACCATACAAGTGTTAAAAAAATTAATAAGGAAAGCAAGTCAAACGAACGTAGTATACTATTACAGTTTTATGTCACCAACTGTTTGTTCCTCAGCCTCCCAGAAGAAGGGTAAGGGTAGAGATGCATGAAATCCAGCCAGTGATAGTGCAATTTTACCTCTGAACCCATATATCCACCTATGCAATTAGAATCATACAGCTAGCCAATTATGCACCAGCTATATGATCATATGCTAAAGTATTTCAAAAAATGCAGTGCAGGGTCACACAAGTGCTAATGCCACTAGTATATCAGTGTGCATATTGGTGTCATTCCACACCATACCCTTCTAGGTTTTAGAGATTGTTCCTCATGATCTAGTTTCCTCCTGCTTCTAGCTGAATCAGAGCTACAGCAGCAGCAGAGTGCCAGCATAAGCCCAAGGCTATGTCCATACCATGACAACCTGATGCACTTCTCATTCTTTTTTAACCTTGTTCTTTTGTTGTTTACTGTCTGCTTGCTCCTCTATGCAATATACATGCACAGATTACTATGGGAATGACCCATCTTCATGAAAATAAAGTATCCATGCTCATACTAGTGAAGTCTGCACTGCTGAAACACTTTCAGGGTCATGCTGAAACATATCCAAAATCTACACAAAGTTGGGGTAGGACATAAGCAGCCACTATTCTTTCACTGTGCAATCCAACACAAATCATTTCAGTTTCAGGTACAGAGATGGCCATAAGATTTTCCCTGACATGCTTCTGACAATGAATCAAATGAATCAATAAAGTCAAACTGGAACCTGAATTATTCTGCAAAAATAATATATAAAGCCAGAAAAGAATGGGCAGTGATTCCATATGTGATGTCTGTGGGGCACCACAGCATCTGCTGATGGGTTTTCTGGTGCCCACTAGCTTCTTCTCCAAAGCACATAGCCATTCCTGACTTTCTTTCACCTCAGTGAAACAGGATGTTCTTTAGAAGAACCCAGGAGGGGTCTTTTGTGTCTGCAGACAGAACCAATCTAGAAACTCCTGTTTCTTTTTTTTTTCATTTATAATTTAAGAATAAAAGAACAATGAAATATTATATGTCTTTAGGAATAGTCAGGAGCGAGACAACAACAATACCACAAACAGAATAACAGGCATACTGGTACACTGAATTATTAAAATTTCAAGTTCCTTAGGTTAAAATATAACAAACTTTGAAAATACTTGTTTTTAGAGATGACAACCCCCTCAATCAGATATTCAACAACTGGAAACCAAACTGCTTGAAAATGTTTTTGATATTTGCCTAAGGAACTCCTTCCATAGAATCACCTAGTTGGAAGAGGCCATACAGGCCATCTAGTCCATCTCCTGCTCAATGCAGGATTAGGACCCTAAGCTTGCAACCTCCAATGTGTGTGTCAGGACCCAGCGTGCCATTGCAGCAATTTTATGACTGACCCCTACACACATGGCAGCTATTTTGTAGTGGTCTCTGTTAAGTAAGCAACTCAACAAGAGGCAATGATTTCAGCAAAGTGATTCAGCTTTATTTGTAACAGCAACTACAATATCAGACAATCACGACAACACACAACAAGTGGAGCACAGCTCCCTTTTTAAATAACCTGGGCTGTCAAACCCACGCCCATACAGAAGTTAACAACCAATAGCATAACCAATGAGGTCTGTTCCCTCCACAAACATATTTACAGTGGTGATTGGTTCCTTTAAACAGTTCCATAGGAACGACCAATAGAAATGTTACAGCTTACAACCCATTCCTTGCATCAAGCTTAGAATGGAAAAGAATAGGTTCAGTTTCATAGTTAGGACATAACAGTCTCCACTCCCCATTCTCAAAACTCTAAAAGTGTTCACAGGGTCACCAAGATTGGCGATCCGGCATTAGACTTTCCAAAAATAGCTGAATTTATCAAACTGCTTGCACATGAAAGCTTATACCTTGAATAAAATTTTGTTCATCTTAAAGTTGCCACTAGACTCAAACTTTCTTCAGTTAAATAAAGTTCCTCAAGTAGAGGGTGATGTAGGCCATAGAACTCAAAGAATTAACTTTTTTTTTTACTGTTTTTTACTGTATTTAAAATTTAGCCCAGCCAGGTTCTATAGATGCCTCTGAACAAAGAAGCTACATGACCTTTCCTCTTTAGTCTCTAATAGGCTCACTATACTTTTACTATTGAATTCCATTATGCAAGTCAAAAGCTCTACACATGACTAAAAGTATAGCATTCCGATGTAAAGGAGCCCTGAAAAAATGTTTCAATCATGATATAACATGAACATTATGACAAAGAGAAAGAATAATGATGGCTGATACTCCAGATGAATGACTAACCAACACTAAAGGAAAGAAAGAAAAAACAGTAAAATTTGTGTTATTGGCTATGCAAATGCTCTTAGTATAGGCTTTTAAAAAGTTATGCTGAGAATAACTGTGCAGACAAAATGAGAATGTGCACTGACAGAATATGACTGAGTGCAATAAAATCCAAGGATGGCTGGTAAGATGCTCTGCCTATTGCAGATAAGCCATTCAAAAATCATTTTCCCTAGTCTCCATCTCCAGCAGATGGGATTCTATACGAGGACCCACAGTTCATGATTTGCAAGCAAAAAAGGGCCCCAGTTTCAACATCATCTCCAAATTAAAAATTTTTGGCTAACAAGTCTCAGAGACCTCTGTCTGAGATTTTAGGGGTGCTACTTTCCAAGAGGACAACAATGAAACAAGAGTAATTATCCAGTACCATAAAAAGCATTTTGGTGTTGCTCACCTGCATACTAAAGTTGGACAGAAATTATCCTATCACATCTTTCCCTTCCCCATCTCCCTACAATTCCTATCAAGTAACTAAGAATGTCTCCTTTCTGTTGGCATACACACATATAAAAAGAATAAAGGTATATCTACTTTATCGAATAGTATAAATAAATGATGCTCTACTTTCTTCCTGGAGTGCAAGGTGATTTTACAGAGAGTTAGAAATTGTATGTTTACTGATGTCAATTGTAGCTTTTAAGTTCTATATTGTTCAAGTGTCAGCAGTTTTGTTTTCTATGCCACCCCGAGTCCTTGGAAATGATAGGGATTTTTTTTAAAAGGACACTACAGAAATTACAACCAACACTATGCTACTATTTTCCTAAGAGAAGTTAACAGTGCTTATTGTACACCAACAACGAGCATCCAGTGTCAGAATACGGTTATTCACATGTAGTCAAACAAAACTGTTCTGCAGCTGCATATAAAAATCATCCTTGAAGAAGCAGGAAACCCCCTGTGGGAACCAAAGCAGAATCAACTCTGTAGATCAGAACTCATCACAGAACACAATCAAAGACCATAGCAAGGGAAATTCTGTAAACCATATAACAATATTACAAAGGGCATCTTGAGTTTGAAAACACTGTGTGCGGATTCCTTGCTAGTTTGACCAGATGGTTTGACCAAAAATTGCACCACTCAGCTAGGGAATGGTGCATTTACTCTGAAACATTTCCTGTAACTATCCACAGGCTAAAGTTTCTTGGTTTGTCTGTATGACTAACATGGTACCTATAGCAGTGGTACCTATAGTAACATGGTACTTATAGCAGTGTATCCTGTTCCTTCACACAAATAGTTTAAAGAGTATCAGCTTTGAACCATGGGAAAAGTGGGCTATAAATATTTTAAGAAATAAGGTGAATGAACAAATAAATAATATACACCACAACGGTTATGAGAGTAGCAGCAACAATTTAAGGCATCTGGATATTACAGATAGCAAACTTGAAAATGATATGCAGACAATTACTATGGGAACTAGCCAGACAGAAACTAGACTGCGTGTATGAAAGCGTTGGCTTTTTCCTTATGCTCTTTAATTGACTCACGAAGTCCAGACAAGTGACATTTATTTCCTTTTATACTACTTTAGTCAGTAATTTTAACATTTAGCATAGTAAACAATGTAGCCCCTCTAGTGCTGAATGTCCTTTGCAATCCTTATTCATAGACTGTGAGGTGGCCTATTCGATCTTCAAGGGAACCAAAGCAGAGATTTAATACGCAGCGACCCTGAACCTGCTAACAAATGAACTCTCCCATTCCACAGGAAGAACTTTTCATCCTCTCGAAGCGTTAGAAATTGCCAGATTCTCCTTAGTGCGTAGTCTAGGAGAGACTGCAAGGAAACAGGACTCAAAAGATATTCTTCCAAAAAAGTTCTGACCTCCTGCACATTATGTGTATATGTTGCCTGTCAACTGTCCACTTGCTTTCCCAGGTACTGAGTGAATTATTCTCAGCAAGCAGATTCCAGTTCTTATTCACAGACTAAGAAGTTACTTGCATATTCCCGGTGATGTTCTGCAGAGTTGAACTGACAGAAATGCCAGAAGTCTCCATTTCAGTTAAATGAAACCTGTTACTTAAGAACAGCAACAAACCTAATAAATGCTCATCCTTCCCACTGTAAGTTTAGACAGAAAGTGACCCATGCTAACGTGATCACTTGCACACAAAACTTTAAAAAGTAAACATTTTTTATTTTGTTTTTTTACAAGCCAAAGCTTTATGCATGGCTATCTGTAAAATATGTGCAATACGTCTGGAAAATGTAATTGAAAAATGAAGTATTGCCAAAGCATTAAGGGGATTTGAGTGACAGACGATGGTTTGTTTAAAGTTGTGACTAAAAGAAGACTTCTGGTCTATAAACTAAAGCTAACAGCTATAGAACTGCTTTAGAATTGGTACCTTATAGATGTGCAAGACAAGAGCCAAGAAATAAAGCTGCAGCTCAATATGACAAAGCTGGAGCTGCTCTCAATCACACCAATTAATAAACTAGAGTACTTTAGATGCAAGATAGCAGAAATTGTATGCTCTACTTCCTGTTCTTCAGCAGCCAATTGCAGACTTCCAATTTTAAATCAGCCTATGGGGGGACTGATTTATTGAAAATCTGAGCAGTTTATTCTGCACCACAGAAAACAAGAAGAGGTGAAGAATGGGGGACCTGTCTGGAAGGGGAGGGGGAGAGTCCAACTGACAATGAACAACACAAGTCTCTAGTCCCTTACATTAGGAAAAAGATAATGTCCATGGGGGCGGGGGAGATGGGGAAAACCTGATTTTACTACTGAAGAAGCTTCTAACAGAGTCCAGCTTTGGAGAAAGGCTGTCTAAAATTGCTTCAAATAAATAGTTGCCCATTGCCTCCTTAAAGTGTGCTTTCAGCAGCATCAGCTACAACCCAGGGCCAGCTCAATATATTTTCCCATACCGGAGCAGACTGCTCCTGTGCCAATCCCACTTGCTCCAAAAGGGACTCGCAGAGGTACTCTTCAGCCACTGCTGGACCCAGCACCAGTGACATGGGCAGTGCTCCTCCCTTGCCATTCCACCCTCATTTATTGCACCATATATTGTAATATAGCAGCTTTTAAAAAAAAATATCATTCAAATATCCCATTAGGCAAGTCAACACAAATTCAAAGTAGTTCTAAAAAACAACAACACTGAAGCAGATAGGTGGCTCATGCAGCAACTATACACAATACAGCAACACCTGCTGGTTATCCCAAATCCTGAGAAGGTATCCCAAATCCTGTGTTCTGCTGTTGCCCCCTTGTGAGGCTCCATCTGTAACAGCTCCAGCCTTGTGGAACAGTTTTCCAGGAAAAAAAATCAGAAATGGTGCATCTCTGCTGTATCTCTGAAAGAGCTCCAGACAGAGCTTAAGAGAGTCAGCAGACTCTCCTAATGGTTTCTGTAAACTCCTGGTTCTTAGGGACAGAGATCTCTTACAGATGATACGAACCAAGTTTCTGCTGACTGTTCTAAGGTCTCATGGTCTTTAAAACTCTGTGATTTATATTGTTTTTCATCTGTTACATGCATTGAGAGCAAAGGGAGGGGGCTTATAAAAGCTTAAAATAAATAAAGACCGACTGACTCCCTAGGATTCCATAGCAGTGTCATTCACTTGAACCAACTGCTTCAAATACTATAAGAGCACTTATTTCCTTTATTTATCATGTAAACAAGTCTTTAAATACATGTATGCTGACAGAGTGTGTGCTTGGATAGCAACTGTGAAAGCTTTACAATCCCTAACAAACAGTGCCAGGTTACAAACATTGCAGTCTTGTGATAATAAAATCAGTTCCATATTCCTATCATGATAAATTGAAAATGTGTTCTCATGGTTCAGAAGAAAAACCAAACCAAAAGAAAGGATGAACTTAGCCTCTGGCACTCGATATAACTAAACCAAAATAACCTGAGTTCATCAAGGAGCTTTTCAAGTACTGCTCTTGTATAGTACCTCAATTCTATTCTGGAATATACTGGAATTTGAACAGAAACTGGAGTTCATTGTCAGAAGATTTTCTACAATATATTAAGATGTATAGCTACATTACTCTGTAGAAGTGGAAAAGAATATGAAAGCTCATACCTTGATTCTAGACAAGGATCATAAGCTGATATATTCCTATTGGTTGTTTCAATGAAACTCTGTAAATAGACCAATCAAAAGTGTATATATGTTTGTGGAGGGAACAGACCTCATTGGTCCTTAACTCTGCTATATTATTGGTTCTTAACTTATCTATGGGCGTGGCTTTGACAGCCTGGATTGTTTAGAAAGGGAGCTGTGCTCCACTTGTTGTCATTGTTGTCTGATCGTCTTGTTGCCGTTACAAATAAAGCTGAATCACTTTGCTGAAATCACTGCCTTTGTTGAGTTGCATACTTAACAATTAGCAACAAGAATGGGATATTAGAGCGGGTAGGCAGCCCTGCTGAACTGGAGGAACAACGGCAGACGAAGACACACACCCGGCTGCACCAGCTAACGCACCACCCGCTGCGGTGGCCAGAATCCCAGCTGTGATGGCCGTCAACCCGGCATTCGAGGCGTTCGATCCGAACACTGAAGACTGGGACTCTTACCTGGCAAGGTTCGAGTTCCACCTCCAGGCAAATCAAATCGCTAACGAGGCATGGAAGAAGGCGACCCTCCTGAGCTCCTGTGGCAAGGTTGTGTTCGATGTCGCCTGGTCCCTGGTCGCTCCGACTAAGCTCAGTGCAGCTTTGTGGGACGACATCACGAGCAAGCCAAAGGGCCATTTCTTGCCTCAGCCGTCAAAGATCACATGTAGGCATACGTTTTACAAACGGTGTCAAGGGCCTACAGAATCCATCTCCGAGTATGTTACTGCTTTGCGGAAGGCTGCCTGGCCGTGCAGTTTCACCAACCTCGAGGAAGCCCTCCTTGACCGTCTCGTGTGCAGCCTTCGAGATGAGCGTTTACAGCAGCGCCTGTTTGCCAGGACGGAGCTGACCTACGCCGTGGCATACGCTGAAGCATCGCTGCCGAGGCTGCCAAAAGGTCAACACGAGAGGTCCACGAGTGCCAGGCCCCGAGTGGAAAAGAGCAGTCGGTTCATCAGCAGTTGACCAGTGAGTCTGAAGGGGAGCCAGATGACGTCTGCAGGATACAAGCTGCATGCCCATCGCGGACTCAACCGAGAACTGCAGCGCAGCGTTCCTGTGCTGGTTGTGGCGGCAAGCATGAACGGGACCACTGTTAGGTAAGGGAATTTGTGTGCCAATCCTGTGGTAAGCGAGGTCATCTGGCCCGAGTTTGCCGAGCAGCCAAGAAGTCTCCACCTTCTTCTCCGCGTGCAAAGCCTAGGGTTCATGTTCAGGACGACAACAAAGCGGCCGATTGCCACCAAACAGACACCTGTTGCTGTCTATCCATGGTCCTGACCACTGGAGCCAAGCCCAGCAGGAAGTTCCACGTCACACTTCGCCTGGATGGTGTTCCCTGAGCCATGGAGATGGACTCCAGATCGTCCGTCACTGTCATCTTGACACAGACGTGGCAGCGCTTATTCCCGTGAAGGAGTCGCCACCATTTGTCTCCAGTCTCGACCCATCTGACCAATTTTCAGGGCAGGCGCATTCCCTTGGCGGGAAGGGCGAGTTTCCTGGTGGGGTTCAAGGATCGGAGGGCAGTGCTATTCCTCCTGGTTGCGGAGGGTGAAAGGGTCAGTTTGTTGGGCCTGGATTGGTTCGAGGCTCTGGGCATTGCCATTACCGGTGTTAACCAAATATGTCAAATTAAAAGGGAATGCTTATATAGCGAATTTCCTGAGGTGTTTGGTGAAGGGCTTGGTCAGTATACCAGATCCCCGGTAACTTTCGACTTAGACTCTGCGGTTTGTCCGATAAGGTTGAAATATCGAAAAGTGCCTCTAGCCTTGAAGGCTAAAATAGAAGCTGAGTTAGACAAGCTTGTAATGCAAGATATTCTTGAACTGGTCCCATATGCTAAATGGGAAACCCAATGATAACGCCTGTAAAACATGATGGCTCTGTAAGAATTTGCGCCGATTACAAATGTACACTTAATCGGGCTCTGCAGCAGCACTCATACCCAGTACCGGTGATGAGCCATGTGTTGACGTCTCTAGGTGGGGGCAAGGTTTTTGCGAAACTCGACCTTGCGCAGGCGTATCAGCAGCTCCCAGTGGACGACGCGGCTGCTGAGGCATGGGAGGGAACAGACCTCATTCGTCTTTAACTCTGTTATACTATTGGTTCTTAACTTATCTATGGGCGTGACTTTGACAGCCCAAATAGTTTAAAAAGGGAGCTGTGCTCCACTTGTTGTCATTGTCTGATCGTCTTGTTGCTGTTACAAATAAAGCTGAATCACTTTGCTGAAATCACTGCCTTTGTTGAGTTGCATACTTAACAGTGCTACTGGACTCTTGCTCTTTTCTACTACAATATATTAAGGCATACTAGGAAATTAAGATAGCACAATTCATTTGTTTCTAACTATTCCGGAGGATCTTAGTGTCCAGGAATGGAATGGAACAAGGTTGTTCTCCTCATATCACAAATTCCACAGCATTAAACAACTGAAGGTATCATATGATCAGTAACAGTCTAGGGTACCATGACAAGACAGAGGCAAGCACCCACCCAGCCTATAACAGATTATCTGCATAGTGGAAATGAGACTAAATGGAAGGTGGCCACTCACTGAACTAATTCCCACTTAATATTGTATATTCTAGTACAGATGGGCCTGTTTGCATTAAAATTCAATGTAAACTAGGAAAAACTACAGGATTTGATATTGCTATGCATAGTTTATGTAAACTTTAAAAGACAAATACTACTATATCTCTGTGACCTCACATTTTGTTTTCTAGATCAGAAGATATCCATAGGAAAGGTAGCCACTTGCCATTACAAGAACATAAGAAGAGCCCTGCTGGACCAGTCCAGTGGTCCATCTAGTTCAGCATCCTGTCTCACATGTTCCTCTAGAGGTTCAACAATAACACATAGAGGCTGAAGCCTTCCCCCAACGTTGCCCCCTGACACTGGTATTGAGCAATTTCTGCCTCCTAATGTGGAGTTTTCCTTTAGTCACCATGGCTAGTAGTCACTGGTAGATCTATCCTCCATGGATCTATCTAATTCCACTTTAAAACTATCTATGCCTGTGGCCATCACTACATCCTCTGGCAGTAAATTCTGTATTTTAATAATTCATTGTGTAAGGAAGTGTTGCCTTTTGTCCACCCTCAATCTATTGCCAATCAACCTCATTGGACGTCCTTGAATTCTAGAATTTGGGAAGAGGGAGAAAAAAATATATCTTTGTCAACTCTCTCTACCCGTGCATAATTTTATAAACCTCTACTTTGTCTCGCCTATAACTGTTTCTTTTCTAAATTGAAGAGTCCCGGACTTTCCTATAGGAAAGATGCTCCAACCCCCTAATCATCTTGGTTGTCCTCTTCTGTACTTTTTCCAGCTCTACAATGTCCTTTTTGAGATACAATTTGAACTGCACACAGCATTCCATACGAAGACACACTATAGATCTATATAGGGGCCTTTTTAATATTAGCTGTCTTATTTTCATCCTTTTCCTAATAATCCCCAGCACAGAGTTTGGCTTCTTCACCACTGTGGAATGCTGGGTTGACATTTTCATTAAGCTATCCATTACAACCTCAAGGGGTTGGAAGAAGTCTTTCTCCCTTGAAAGAACACTTAGAACAGAGGCACAGGATCTAACCTGTAGCATTTAGGAAAATATCTCCTTTCAAATTCTTTTTCTCCACTACTTTGTGAGCTTTTTTCAGTAATATGACTTTCTGTCACTGTATGCACATGCACACACTCACACATTAATGAATGAATGCACTAAAGGCAACCCACCCAAATCTACTCCTTCTGACACCCTGGCTGTGCTTTCACAAATGATTTCCAAATCCATAGTGCTTATTCTGTGGTATTTTATGCATATTCTGAGTAAAATTTAAATATTTGTATTCCACTTCTCCACAAGCTTGAGGCATCTTACAACAACAATTCAAAATCTAAAAGCATATAATCCAAAAACAAACACTATAGTAAATTATAAACGTAGTAGCAACCATTGAAATACATATATTTCAACCCTGCATTATTAAAAACGTACAATTTTTCTTGCACGCCTACTTCTCTTCATACTTAGAGAGATTCATGTATCCAAGTACAGAATGTAAAGTGAGAACTGCCTTTTAGTTGTACAATATTTATGGATGCAGCTGCATAGGTTCCCAAACTTATTTGGCCTACCACCAAAAGGCTGCTTTATGCTTCCACCACCCCCTTATTTGTATTCAACACCCCGTCTAAGCAAATTTTTGTAGATCATGGATCAGGATACCATCTGATTGGAATGAGAACTATTATTGGAAACCAAAGAGAACATCCTGTTGTTTGTTGCCACTCAAAAAGTTTGATGACGTTCAGAGGAAGTCTCTTCAAAACAGAACTTGGACTCTGAAGATTTTCGTCAACAACATATATAACTGTTATACTTACCTGTTATACCATCTAATGATATCAATTGTTCTGATTATTTCAAAATATTGTAAACTTTTTCACTTGGCTTTGGATGAATATATCTATTTTTGTAATTAACATACTTTGAATACTTTACATATTTACACATTATATAAGCGCATGTTATTGCAGCTTTCCTTGTGTTTTTTCTTTCTGTTACCATCTTTGTGGCTGTGACCTTCTATCTGGGGTTTGTGAAATATGGCACTCTCAACTGCACCTGTGCACAGCTTTTAAAGTTTGTTCTAAGTTTTAAGGTTTGTCACCGACTTAAAATTTGTTGCACTCTCCTTGAGAACTGCTTGAGTAGCACTAGTGAGATAGTTGTTAGTAGTATCAATCCGGTACCCTCAGTAGGAAGGTAAGGCAGTGGGAGGAGTAGTGGGGGTAGGAGTCATTCGTTAAGATATGGGCAAGTTTACGGTTCATCTTACCTCCAAGATGCAGATGTTAAGACTTCCAGTTTAACCCCCTTTCTGTCCCTTTATGTTTTGTAATGTCGGTCTGGTGAAGGACAATGGGTTGGATCTAGAAATGCATGAGCAGAAACAAAAATCTACTTAGCACAGTTCCACTTATGCAAGTAAACAGAGTAGGAGCAGCACCAACACACAGCACTTCAATGTAAGCTTGACAAAAACAAATGTGTATGAAGCAATGAAATGTACAACAGATGGCTTCCATGATTTTACTTAATATACTTCTGTAATTCTATCTGAAGAAATACTTTGTATCATGTCTTGCACCCACAGAAAAAATATTTATATGCCTGGCTTTCTCCTGAACATCTAGGAACACAAGGTGGGTAAAAACAATATGAAAACAATTTGATAAACATTAAAACAACAGATATAAAAAAATAGGGGGAAACTGCCTCAAAACACTTTATGCCTCTACCAACAGGGGACTTCGCCCAAGCTCAGGCTGCCCTAAAGCTCTCCAGAAGCACTGAAAAGGCTTGAGACCAGTGTTGCTGAATGTACCCTAGATGGGGAGTGGGAGCACTGATGGGAGGCCTTGCAAGGCCTGCAAGACAGAGCTCTTCCACCAGGCCTTTAGTTGAGGCAGTGGACATCCACTTTGATCTGGCTTCCCCTCCAGTGACAGCAGATCCTAGAAGCCAGATTGGGACCACGATATTATCTGTTGAGGTGTATTGTTGTTTTAGTGTGTTAGTGACTTTACTCATTTTAAATGGATTGTTATGTTTTAATTGTAACTCTGCACTAATTGCAGATCAATATGTTGGTACCCACCCTGAGCCTACAATGTGGGGAGGACAGGTTATAAGTCTAATAAAAATAAAATAAAAATAAATCTTTCCAGAATGTGAGTCCCAGGTCATGAAGGGCTTTAAAAGTGACAAACACCTTAAACTGAACCTGGAAACAAACTGGCAGCCACTAAAAGGACCTCGAAATAGAACTGACATGGTCTCACTGGCTAGTCACAGATAACAAATGGGGCCAGGTCATGACTTTCAATTACACAACCAGCGTGGCATGATGCCTACCTCCACCCCCCAAAACTCCAAACTGCAATTTCCAAATTGTCTTCAAGGGTGGCATGTTACAGTAATCAAGCCTTGAGGTTAAGTGAAGGATAGATCAGTGTGGCAAATAGTAGGAACACAATCATTTTCATGCAAACAGAATCCAGGAGTAAGATTTAGCACTTCTGCTTGCACAAGGACTGTTGCACATGCAGAAATCTTCCATAGTATGCAACCTACTGTCTTTGTACTGTATGACTTAAGTCTTAGAAGGAACATTTGACATAGTTTGCTTGACTGAAATACAGCTGGATGGTGCCAATAATAATGCCATTCTTTCACAACCTCTTGTAGCCAGATTTGCAATCCTTTATCACCACAAACTGGGAACCAGGGGTTGCCATTCTCCTCCATGAGTCTATCACTTGGTGCCCAGCACACATGATCACTAACTCCAATTGTGCAGCTTCTACTACATCAAAGATAGACAATGTATTCTGGTTTATTGTCCACACATTTTGCCAGCAGGTACACTGTCTGTGCTGATGGAGGTGGTCTACGGTATAGCAATGAAAACCCTCAGGGCAATAGTTTTGAGGGACTGCATCATTTATGAATGCTAGATCTATCTGCTTATATGGTCATGGCATACTCTCCTTTGGCAGCCATAGCAAGATTTTGTTCTGATTTAATGTGGAGTTCCCTTCCTCCCTCCCTCATGCTGCTTCTTTGCCAAAAGTACAACTCTCCGTCCCTTTTCTCTAGTCTTATAACAGCACTGACAGCTGATGACTCAGTGACATCTACTAGTTTCCAATAGAAGTCCTACCCGTACTGCAGCTTTCTATATTACAGAACTGTCCCATCTGTCATTTTGTAAGCTGTAAATTCTATAAGCAAACTGAGCAATCTACATTGTGACTTTGTTCACTCCTCAACACTTAGTTTCAGCATTAAAAATCAAATGTGTGCTGTGCAAAGATTTTCCTTATTAGTGAGCATTGTGGTAAATTGACTTCTGCTATGTAGAACAAGACTTCTGAACCATTTCAAGAACACCTTCCATCGCTTCCCAAAGCTCAGCACTTTCAGGACTAAACAGAAGTCCCTTATTTCAAATGCTCATAGCTCCACAAAATAATCTCCACAGATGCTCTTTGTCTTTTCACCAGGCAAGCCTAGTGTTTAAGAAATATTGGGGTCCAATCAACAGCCATTTTCTGTAAGTGAGTACATACTGTGATGCGTTTTAGTGTAGTCTAGGCTGTCATTTGCATTCTGCGCAAATGAATGACCCTTCTACAGGACAAGGAAGTTAATATCAATAGGACAAACATACTAGCTTGCTAATGGCCACTACTTTATGCTACAGAATACTAGCTTTCCATTCCTTCTAAATTATATATGTGTAGGTAGAAAGGTCTGTGTTGAGCAAAGGAATGGACATTTTCAGAGGAAAAATTATGGCTTTATAAATCGAGCAGGTACGAATGTAAGAAGACGCCTACTGGATCACACCAGTGATCCATCTAGTCCAGCATCCTGTCAACCAGTTCCTCTGGAGGCTTCCTCTGATGTTGCCTCCTCATGCTGATATCCAGAAGCTGACTGCCTCTGAATGTGGAGATTCCCTTTAGTCAGTATGGCTGATAGACCACTGATAGACCTATCCCCAATGAATCTGTCTGATCCCCTTTTAAAGCTGTTTATGCTTGTGGCCATTACTACATCCTTTAACTGTGAATTCCACTGGCCTTCCAATCCATTTGAGATTCACACCCATGGAATCATGCTATCCTTTACAGTATTAAAACACATTCTAATGTTGAAACCACCTCCTCAAAATCTGCTGCTCAGATAAGTATAATAGGACATATTTAATTCAGCTTGTAGTTTCATAATGATTCCTAAGCCTTACAAAACGTGACTTTCAATTTCCAGTAAAAGGCAATACATTAATATTACATTCACTTTTTCAAATTCCAAACAATTCCAAATTGTTTGAGATTCAGATAAAAGTCCTTCCTGACTTACAAACTCCCTATTGGCCATCCTTGTCTTTAGATCAACTTGGGATCAGGAAAATCCCAAAATAAAAGGTCAGCTTGGATAAACATCGGCTTTATCAAGGCTCTTTGAGGGCCAACTACCATTCTCTAAAACTGGAAAAACAAAATACAAATATTACATTAATGAAGTATCTTATCAATTAAGTTCTGCACAGCAAAGAAAAAAAAGACTGGCTTTCCTGGTTTAGGAGTTAGACACAAGAAAGGTAGGTGGAACACAGAAAGCAAAAAAACGAGTAGGTCTTCAAGTGATCCTATTTGAAGCAGTGAGCTATATGCCTAGGGCAAGGCATTACAAAAAATGGTGCCACACATTTAACTCAAAAACAAAACTTTTGACCTGGGAATAAAAAGACAACTCTGGAGTGACTAAAAACAAGAACAAGTTCTGTTACGCTCTGTGATAAAATATTTGCCTTTTCTGCCTGCAGCAGTTTTGACCAAAAAAGAAAAAAAAGGAACTGAGCAGAATTCTCCCTCTCAGCTGCAGCTCTGGCAGAAGCAATAAACGGAGATTAGGTTCTTGTAACACTTGTACCAAGGATTTGAACACACTGCATGGGTATTGATGTTAACCCTAGATCCTTTGGATTCAAATTTGTACATTTTTTTTAGATGAAGCAGCAATGAAACTTGGTCCCTGTTATTTTCACATACATTTTGTCCTCTCAGTATAACACCTCACAGAGCAATATTTTCGAGAATGATCAGAAGTCAATTTCCAAAAAGATGAGACTATATGGAGCAACTGGTAATAGCTGTAATAACCTAATTCTACCCAGCTTATTCATTTTATATGATTAAATGTGCCAGTCCATTGAATCATGGCTTTCATGGTGACAGAGTTAATAAAACTGGATGAGTATGACTAAAACTTTTTACAGAAACCAGCTTTCTGAACATGATGGGTACCTAGGAGTTGCCAGTCCCCAGGTCCCGGTGGGGGTTTCCCTGGTTTTTGGGGCTTCTGCCCACCACCAGCCAGCTGGTGGGGGAAACCCTGCCCCCAAACAGTGACAGTCTGGTTTGAAGGCAAAACTCTATGGTTTGAAGCCAGTTTTACCATAGAGTTTTATCCTCAAACCAGAGTGTCACCACACGATATCCCCAACATGATGACATCATTTCTGGGTGATGTCATTGCATCAGGACATCCAGGAACACCATTCAAATCCCTCCCGCTGGCATGACAAGGGGACCTGCAACCCTATGGATGCCCTCTAATATTCAACCACAATCAAAGAAGAGTTCTGATGTCCAACACAACACTAAAACATCTCAATTCTAGCAAAATCCATTTCACTCAACTTCCAAATTTCCACACAAGCACTGTGCATGTCACTGAAGTAATAATCCTTTGCCTGAACATATATATACCAAATTTAAGGTAATGATAAACTATGTTCATACCAGCAAATACTACCAACCTTTTGACAATGCTTACTGTGGGACACACTTCTGCTCTGGACCTGCTTGCAGGTGTCCTGCAATGGAGTACTCACTGGAGTATTTTAGATGCCAGAAGAGTTTAAAATGCTCCCCTTTTCAAACCTATCACAAAAGAACCAATTAATATGTTTGCCAGATGATCCATAAATTTAATATAATGCGATTTATGATACCTGGATCTGTAGTCTAGAACGAGGCCCCTTTTACACCTTCTTATGAAAATGATATACCCTTAGAAACAGAAACAAGAGCTTCCTCTGTAAAAAAATAATGTATAACACATATTATTAAAGAATGTGCTTGTTCCAAATTATCTCAGATTTTTAAAAGAGCTCTCAAAGAGTCAGGGTGGATTACAATACATATCTACAAAGATAATATAGCGGTATCCAAATTAACCTAAAGAATCATATTTAAAAATACTTTACCCTCTTCCTCCACATGCCAAACCAAATAAAAAATGTGAGACTGGGCAGGGGACTATGTGTCATAAAGTTACAAAGGCCGAAAAATGGAAAAGGTCCTTTGGGACATTTAGTCCAACCCTTGCTCAGTGCAGAAAAACTCAGAAATAGAAGGTTGTACAATGTCGGCTTGAAGGCCTCCAAACACAGAAGAGTCTCCTACCCAGTAATCAGTTCCATTGCCAAACTGCTGTTACCATTAGGAAGCTTATCCTAACATTCAACTAAACTCTACAATCCCGTAGTCCTCTAGTCCCCCCTCTAGAGGAGCAGCAAGGAACAAGTTTTGGCCCTTTTTTATAGGACAACCATTCACGCACTTGAAGAGTACAATCATTCTTCTCTTCTCCAGGAAAAACATATCCTGTGCTTTCAGCCTTGCCTTGTAGAGCTTGTTTTCCAGACTACCACCCATTTTTGCTACTATAACACCCCCATCCACTTCCCTCCCTCAGAGGCCAGATTTTCCCTTGTTTCTATTTGCCTTTATGACTGTGCAGCCCTAGTGGTCTGTTTTCTTCTTTCCTGAAGAACTTTGGCTGTCCCACCCTCTCTCAGTATGATATGTTACTGCTGGCTCAGCCCAGGAATCTAGGAGAAGGGTCGGGATTGCCCTTTAACT
Source organism: Gekko gecko (assembly GCA_029375565.1). NCBI lineage: Eukaryota > Metazoa > Chordata > Lepidosauria > Squamata > Gekkonidae > Gekko > Gekko gecko. The sequence goes on along the minus strand of JAPDNY010000002.1, from coordinate 97,637,376 downwards.
TAAGCCACTAAAAATGGCACTTCAGATGTTTGAAACTAAAAACTAACAAAAATTTTTATTCAATCTAGAGGGGAAAGGTTAGGTGAAATCGGGGGTTGAAAGTTCTCAGGTAACTTAATATAGGTAATTTTGAGGTAAAACAAGTACATGCACAGACTAGTTCTTTTGTTTCAGGCTAATGAGAGTTTCTTAAGGTATTCACAGTTACTTAAATCTTAATGTTGAGAGGCTTTTGTTCCAGTGTTTTCCCAAAAACTCCAGTACATTTTCTTTGAGTATTTACTCACTCTTTTGGTTTCCAAAAGGCGTGTATGCTCTTTCTAGTACCTAAACACCTTCTCTTGAAACACCAGAACTCCTCTTGAGTTTTTAAACTGACTCTTAAGGTTTCTACAGGCAGTTTCTAACCACATCAGACCAGGGATCTCTGCACTTTTCAGACTTAACTCCCTGTTTGAATGGGTAGGGAATTTTCTTCTCTCCTTAGGTCTATCCTCCTTTCCTTGGCCTGAATGAGCGTCTCCATCTAACTACCCACTCGTCCTTGCTAAGTTTCCCCAGTTCTCCTCTCTGTGTTAAACTGCTCTCAGTCAAGGCTGAATTCCAAATGAATCTCCCTCCTCAGCATTCAGCTTTCAAGTCTCTTTCTGCTCAGCTGATGCTAACCAATCATACTGCTTGGAGCAGCCTGTCACTCAAGGCTCTGTTTTTGTAAAGAATTAACCCTTCACAATCCTTCAGCTGTTTGTACAGCACTCCCAAGCTTTTTAAAAGTGCAGTCTGTCACAGCTGCTCTCCACTGAACCCTTCCAAGTTTATTTATATCATTCTTCAGGTAGAGCTAGAAGTGGACATAATGCTCCTGATGAAGCTGGACTAGTGCCGAGTAGAATGGAACTACTACTTCTCATAACGTGGTTATTGGGGTGGATCCAGCCACCCTCCTCAGATAAGTCTGAAGCCTTCTTTGAGCCTAAGAAGCCTGCCTCTAACTTAAGCAGCCTTGCTTGTTCAGCTTATGATTAACTGCAATCATGGAATCCTTTTCTCTACTGTTAAGCCAGCATTCTGCATCCTCCACCTGTGTTTTCTTTTTGCCTAACGCAGATCTTTGCATTTGTCTCTGCTAAATTTCATTTTATGAGTTTCAGCCTGGCTTTCCAAACTATCAGGCCCAAGACAGAGCCTTGCAGCATCCCACTCGACTCCTCCCCGCAGCACTATTAAAATAAATTTCCATGTACTCAGAGAGTAGATGAACTGCAACGCTGCATTTTTCTTCTCCTGCAGACTCACCAAAACCAGGCTGCCTTCTAGGTAGTGTTCTAGGAATCACAGTCTATATCCTCCATTTTTACATGGTCAGAAATCAGACATTTAGGCCTTTGTGTGAAAGTTGCTACACATGCATACAGGTCAAAGGGGGAGCCAGCAGGTGTAATCCTGATTATTTCTTGGTGTACACATTTCTAGCCCATTTGTCATTCTGTGCAGGACTACTTCTCCTTCCCCAGACCCAACTCTCCTTCTCCCTCACAGACTCCCCCTACACATCCCCCACATCTGGTACCAAATATAAATACAATACCTGCCTTATGTTAAAAAAATAAAAGAAAACATTAGTCCTCTCACACACTTATATCAAATATCTTATAAATTCTCTTTCAGCAGTAGATTCTGTTGCTTCATATTTTTCATTGTTTAATATCTAACTTTATTATTTAACAGTGGAAATCAGTGAATAATTAAGACACGTAAGAGTTCAGCAGCATTTTCAGAGAACACTAGATACAAACCTGACCTAGATCTCCATCAAGGAGCATGGATTAGGCCAGAATCATATCCAAACCACCTTGTGCCAGCACAGTATTATCAGGCATGACCTTTCGCCAGTGCAGCTATGCAGCTCTGGGATTACACCTACACAAAGGGTCAGATGGCAAGGTTGATACATCAAAGTCATGTAGATGTAACTGAGCAGCACAAAGTAAGGTGGGGGTAATTCAGAAATGTGCAGAAATCAAGTATGGTGTGGGAACTGCAATGTTAGTTAGCATCTTACATGCTGTACCAAGATCCGGGGCCCTTTTTTTGAACAGTGAAGTACTGCACTCCAAAAACTGTGTTAGCACAGCTCACTAAGGCTTGTTCAGATACCACTGCCAACCCCAGTTTCACTGTTGGGAACGTACTCTCAGCTGGCATGTTCCTGTTGGGAAGCAGAGGCTTCTTCCTCTACTTCTTCCTGGTTCACAGTCACATACAGGCAAACAGCTACTTTCAAGCCAGAATCAGAAACCATGGTTTGAAGGAAGATCTGATTCTGGTTTGCCTGTTTCAGATGTCACAGAAAATTTGGACTACAATGAATCAGAAAATCAAGAAGGCCATGGAGAAAGGGCAGAAGAGTGAATATGCAAAACCTCAACTTGTTAATTTCATTGTAAGGTCTGAATCAAGTATAACTCACACATGTATTGTACTTGTGCTGAGATTGATCCTGTACTTTTTCTACTGTACTACTCAAGAATGGGCTCCCTGAAGAGGTGAAGAGGGCACCATCTCTAGAAAAGTCTAGGATGTGCTGCAATGCCACTCAATTTGTCATGACTTAAATGGGTTATAGTAAGCAAGTATCTTTTAGAAAGAAGGGAGTTATTTAAGATTTTATTTTATATGTTTTAGCACTCTGTGTGCCTCGGAATATAGTCATGCCAGCCACATAACCACAGAAAATTCTTTGGACAGCGCTGGCTCTTCAGCTTGGAAACGACCATTTGTACTTACCATGAAGGGTCCTTCCCCTCTGAGGTCAGGAGGACATCTCCATGGATTATTCCCACCGTGCCTTTAGGGAGGCAGGAAATAGTTTTTTCCCCTTCCTCTTGGCACCTCTGAAATAGCCCATCTTCAGTTCTGGGATTCCAAAAGCAGTGCTAGCAGCCTAACCTGAAAGACTTTGCCCTAGAAAAACATAACTTCAAACAGTAGCATTAACTTTGCTCAAACTTGGCAACTCCAAAGGTAAGGACTCTGCAAATCACGCAGATCTGGAGTAAGAGAAAAGGAGAGAGAAGAATTCAGCAGAGAATGATAGTAGAGAAGATGACAGCAGGAGGGCCAAGGTGTCCTCCTGACCTCAGAGGACAAGGACCCTTCACGGTGAGTACCAATGGTCGCTCTCCCTCTGAGGTGGAAGACATCTCCATGGGACCTCCCAGATCAGTGTCCTTCAATCGGGTGGGTTGTCATCTTCTTCCACTGAAACAACATGCTGAAGAATTCTCCCAAATGCCACATCTGCAGAAGCAACAATGTTGATCTTGTAATGACACACGAAGGTGGAAATGGAAGACCAAGTAGCTGCTCTACACACCTACTCCACAGAAGCTCTGTTGGCAAGTGCAGCATTGGTTGCCGCGCTCCTCAAGGAATGAGCTGTAATGCCACTAGGGACCTCCAGTCCCGATGCCCAGTAGGCCTCCATGATACAGGATTTCAGAGTCGAACTGATGGCAGAACTTGACATCTTCTCTCCCTTGCGTGGCGGAGAAATGCTGATGAACAAAGACTTCGTCTTCCTCCAAGCCTCAGTCCTTGCAATAAAAATCTTGAGTGCTCTTTTAACATTCAAGGTATGCCAAAGCCGTTCCTTAGGAAGCTTGGGATGAGGACAAAAAGTAGGCAAACAAATTTCCTGCGAAAGGTGAAAAGTGGAAGCCACCTTAGGCTGAAAGGTTGGGTCCATCCAAAGCACCACCTTGTCTTTGTGAAAGACACAGAGAGATGACTTTACTGACAAGGCTCTGAGTTCTGAAACTCTCCTAGCTGACGTGATAGCAACAAGGAACAGCGTCTTCATCCTCAACCTTTTCAGCCCTACCTCCCTGAGAGGTTCAAACGGGGCCTTGGTGAGAGCATTCAACACTGCGTTCAATCTCCACGTTGGGAAACGATGTATCTGTGGTGGAGGCTTGACTGTTCCACCCTGCAGAAAAAGCTGGATGTGCAGATGTCTGGTAAGCTTGAAGCCTTCCAAAGAAGGCAGGACTGTGGACAACGTCACTTTCTGTGAACAGTAGATGATTTCAGATCTGTGTCCAATCCCTCCTGTAGGAATGAGAGGAGAGAAGCTACCGAAGGTGACAGCAGATCCACAGTCTTGCGTCTACACCATCTCACAAATGCCTTCCATGTGGTGTTATATATACGGACGGTGGACTGACGTCTGGATGCCAAAATGGTGTCCGAGGCCTGAGGGGAATATCCTCATCTTGCTAGATTGCGCCACTCAATCTCCACACGGTCAAACATAATCAGGCTGGATCTGGATGCCACACAGGGCCCTGAGACAGCATATCCGGAGACACTGGTAGCGCAAGTGGTGGAAGGATCAACATCTCCTGCAGAGCTGAGAACCATGGCCGATGGCCCCATCCCAGAGCCACCAGGATGACTTCTGCCTTGAGTTCCCTAACTCTGAGGATTGTTCTGGAGATCAGGACAAATTATGGGAACATATACATCAAGCCCTGAGGCCACATCGATGTGAGCACATCTGTCGCCTTTGCCACCTAATGGAAGTGCCTGGAGAAGAACCTTGGAAGCTTGTGATTCTCTGGAGACACAAACAAATCCACTAGTGGATGTCCGAAACGGTGCACCAGCGTGTCAAAGAGCCTTGGGTGAAGCGCCCACTCCCCCTCCTGAATGGTCTTTCTAGTGAGCCAATCTGCTTGTACATTCTCGATCCCTCTTATGTGCTCTGCCCTCAAGGAAGCGACATTCCTCTCTGCCAAGGAAAGAATCTTCATCGCCTTCTTGTGCAGCTGTGAGAATCAGGACCCGCCTTGCTTGTTGATGTGAGCCTTGGCGGACATGTTGTCTGTCCTCACCAGGATGTGTTGATTGCAAAGACGGAACGAGAAGTGAATCAGATAGAGGTGGATTGCCCCGAGCTCCAAGAGGTTGATAGGGAGCTTCTTCTTGGATGACAGCCAAGTTCCCTGGACTGGAGAGCCCTCTAACGTCGCCCCCACCCCCGACTGGCATCCGTGAATAGTTCCCTGGTATGACAGACATAGAAGATCTTGCCGGTCAGTAGGTTGTCCATGTTTGTCCACCAATAGAGACTCTTCTTCAACTTGAAGGGAACCTGAAGGTTGATGACCCTCTTTTCCATGATGGAAAGTTGGTAAGGATGGAGGAACACCTGAAGTGGCCTGACGTGCATACGGGCTCGTTGCAACATGTCAATGCTGGCGATCATCAGACCCAGAAGTCTGGCCAACTCCATGAGAGGGGAAACCCTGTTGCGGTAAACCCTCGAGGCAAAGTCCTTGATCTTTTTGGCTTTGGACAGCGGAAGAAAAAGAGCATTGCAAGCAGTATCTATCACAGCACCGAGATGTTTGACACATTGAGCCGGTCTCAGGGAATGCTTCTCGAAGTTGATCATGAATCCGTGATTCTGCAGACACTGTAGTGTCCTCTCTGTGTTCCTGATGGATTCCGTAACGTTGATGGAGATCAGATATTCGTTTGGAGATAGAGAGTCTGCTACCGCCTTCAGAGTCTCCATATGAAAGTGTTGCATCCGGAAGAATTTGTTCAAGAACTTGCGATCCAAGATCGCTCTCCAGTCTCCATTCTTTTTGGGGACCATGAATAATATGGAGTAGACACCCTGTCCCCTCTCACCAGGGGGAACTGGTTTGATTGCCTTGACGTCTAGCAGATGTTGCGCAGCCTTGGTGATAATGGATCTCTTGTTCTCGGACGTGCTTGCGGGGGACCTCAAGAACCTCTCTGGTGGCTGATGCAGAAACTCTACTGAATATCTGAGGGACACAACCTCCACTGCCCAGGTGTCCGCCTGTGCCTCTGACCAAGTCTTTGCAAAATGGAGTAGACGTGCCCCAACCAGAATAGAAGGATAGTCATGCCTGCTTGGGCTTGGCGTCTCTATCTCCTCTGTCATTCTTGTTGATCAGAAATCTGTGGAACCTGGGTGTGAAGGAACCATGCTTGCCGGATTGCTTGGATGCCTCCCAGGGTGTCTTCCTGGTGTCATGGTGAAATCTTGGCAAGGAGTGATGGGAACGAAAGGACTGATAACTTTGCTTGTCAGAGGGTCTGAGAGACCTGGGCATGGCCTTTTTCTTGTCCCTGGTTTCCACCAGGATCTCATCGAGGGCCTCACCGAACAAACTATCTCCCTGGAATGGATAAGCCGTCACAATCGACTTGGATAAGGCATTGGCCTGCCACACCCTTAGCCAAAGAAGCCTCCTAGATACTGCTGTGGACGCCATGGCTTTGGATGCAAAGGAAATAATGTCCAGAGTGGTGTCTGCCATGAAGGAGTTAGCCTTGAGGATGTGTGAAGCTCCCTCGAGTAAACTGTGATTGTTCTCTGGAATGAGTTGGATCAGCTTCCTCACCCAGACGATAGCAGCCCTGGAAGTGATGGATGCTGTGGATGCCACTCTCACCAACATGGTGACTGCCTCATGGATCCTTCTGAGCATTGCCTCCACCTTTTTATCGGTAGAATCCCTGATGTTGCCCGAACCGTTCTCAGACATGAGACCAGATGATTGGATCGCCATGGGACTATCAATAGGAGACACCTGCAACAACTTATTAGTATAGTTAGACAGTGCATACAATTTCTTGGCAAATGCAGGGAATCGCCTATTGACTACAGGCTTGTCCCACCCTGATCTAAGCTGACGTTCAAAATACTCAGGGAATGGGAAAACCTTCTCCGTATATTCCTCTGGAGGAAAAAATTCAGAATTGCCTCTAGATTTGGACTTAAATTTAGCTCTAGTCACCTTCTGATACTCTGAATGTGGAAAATCACACAGTTCAAGGGCTTTAATGGCCTTAGTCAGAAAGTACTGATAATCCTCAGCTTTGAAGAAATGACTGGACTGCTCTGAAAGTTTCAACTCCTCTACCTCCTCATCTGATAAAAATTCACCCTCCTCCCTGTCCTCAATGGAAGATGCAGTAGATTCAACTTCCTCCCTCCAAGCTTCCTCAACTGGGCTTCTAGGAAGGGGGGGGGGCTTTTAGCTGCTTTAGTTGGCCAGTCAGAGGGAGAAGTACCTGGAGGAGAAGACTCCCTAGGAACAGGAACCCTGGGCCGAAGCTGAGCTATCTCTTGCTGAATAGTTTGCCAGATTATGGCCATAAGGTCAGAGGATTGGACAGAAATCCCTTGATCAGGGGACTTATCCTTCCGTGAGCCTGTCGAAGAGTCCTCCTGCTGTTGGAAAGGGGTTGGGGAGAGGCATAGCTGCCCACCATCTGTCCCCGCAGCTCCTGTAGAGGCTCCCTGGAGGGTACCAAGGCTTGAAGCCGGACCCTCAAAATGGCTGCCGTTGGCCCACAAATGCACCAAAGAAATGGTGGGCTCTTCCTCTTTAGGCTGCCGGCAGCGCTTCTGAGTGTGCTGTGCTGCTGCCAGGCCAGCCACATTCGTCGAGGGCACACGATCTAGCCGCAAAGGCAGACTGGCCCCAGTATCACGGCGCACTGCTGCTGCGGCGAGCGCATATCTCTCGTCGCCCAAGGAGAACTCCTCAGGAAGTTCCTTTGCCGCCATTGCAGCTGCCGCAGCTCCTCTCTTTAGATCTAAAACCCCTTGCAACTTCGCTCCGAACTGGAGCAGTAAATAAGGGAGAGGAGCAGAGGGAAGAAAAAAAGGAAAGAAATAGAGAAAAAAGGCAAGGTAGACCAACTAAAGGAAGAAAGAAGGGAAACTGAAAGGGACTACAACTCAAACCTAACAAGGATTACTGCTGCTCCCTACTGAGGCAGGAACAAAACTGAAGATGGGCTATTCCTGAGGCACCAACAGGAAGGGGAAAAAAACTATTTCCTGCCTCCCTAAAGGCACAGTGGGAATAACCCATGGAGATGCCCTCTACCTCAGAGGGAGAACAGAAATGAGCACTGCCCCCTAGAGTCAGAATCGACTAGCTTTTAAGCAAAGGAAACGTTTACCTTTACACTGATTTGTAAGCCACCACGATCCACAAGGAAAGGCAAGAGACAAATATGTAAAGAAACAAACTGGAATGGGATTCAAAGAAAAACACCCACCTATGAAGGAAAAGGAGGGCCTTTGGTTGAGGGCAGTGATGGGTACCATCTTGGCTGGCACTTCCTCTCCTTCTCCCATCCACCTCCTCCTTCCCTTCCCAATTCTGTTCCAGTGTTTAAAGGAAGCAGTGATGCAGCTGAGAACCAGACAATGCCATCTGTAAATTGTTTTATCTTGTTGTATTGTTGAACTGCTTTATCTTGTTTTTATTCTGATGTGTTTTAGTATTGTTGTTCATCACTCAGAGCCTTGAGTATTCAGGATAGAGTGATTCACAAATCAAAATTATAAATAAATAAATAAAAATAATTTCTGCCTCACAGAATGCTATTCTGTAGGATCTTCAAGGAACACAAGGGACAGGTGAGAAAAAGAGGAAGCTGGAAAGTGCTGTGCATTCACATCACTTTGAAACCCAGCTGCATATATTCAAGGCATCCCAAGTTCTGAGCTAGGAAAAGCTTGAGACCTATAAACTGTACTTCTGCCAGTAAGAGGCAGAGTAGTTTTTTTCTTTTTTAAAAAAGATTTCCCACTGAATTTTTCCTATCTTACATTCTACTAACGAAGTGTGTCCCAATATGCAGATACTTAAATCCACTGATTCAGGCCACTTATGCAAAAGGGAGAGTTAATAGCAAACTTGGCAGACACCCAAAGCTTGCAGAAAAATCTGAAACCTGAAAAATGGTGGAGTGCTAGAGGAGCTAAAAGCAGAGGACTTTTGTCTGCACTAGCACAGAAATACCATTCACACAACTCAAACAGCACTACTGAGAGCAAGGGAAGAAAGAGGAATGATTGTTGTTGCTGCCAACAGGCCTGCCATTGCTGCTTCTTCAGCAGTGGTGCTGTGGGTGGGGGCAAGAACCAATACTATTGCTGCTACCACCATCCCCACTGTCACTATGTCTGTCCATGTGGCCCTGCAGGGCGCTCTTGACAGGCCAGATGGAAGAAAAGACGGCTGAACTGAAAGGAACATCAGGGTGCCTGGGCCATCAAAATGCAGCAGCTGACCAGCTGAGAGGTGGCTGGTGAAAGACGAATCATGGGGAGAAAGTGCAGGTCCAGAAAAGGCAGCCCCACAAAAAGGAGGCAAACGCAGTGCAGCAGCCCCCAGGGACAGAGAGGCGGGGCCCAGGAGAAGCCTGGGAAGGGGGCAGCAGCAGCAGTGCAGACAGGAGGGGGGAACATATAGCAGTTGCAGCAAGAGCCAAAGGCAGCCCCACAAAAAGGAGGCAAACGCAGGACAGCAGCCATGAGGTTTGGGGGATGGAAAGCCCAGGAAGGCATTGGCCTTCCAGAGAGCTATAGATAGTAATGGGAAGGGCGTGGGGAAACTAGCAGGCAAGGAGCCACTATCCATGACTTCTGGAAGGCAATGTAGGCAGGTGGAGGGGGGGGGTAGGTAAGAAGGAATGACAGTAGTGGTAGGGGGAAGAGAAGGAATGACAGCATGGGTAAAATGGGGAAAAAAGAGACAGACGCACAAAGAGAAGGAATGACAGTAACTGGGAGGAACCGGCAGGGAGAATGAGACACCCCTGCAAGTGCCTTCTGGGACCCTGCTTCTAAAATCCTGTTTTAAAAAACTGTATTAGTGCATTAAAAATTACTGGTTTAAAATGAAATGTGAATATAAAACAAGCATGTTACAGCCTACCATTATAATCTCTTAAAAAGAAAATTACCCTCTATGTTTAACAAACAACGTTATATATTATATATTTGGGGCTGTACATTTGGTCAGAAATATTTGGTTAATGTCAGAAAGGGGCATGTTCCCCTCTGTCTTGTCATTCTGTGCTGCTTGCTGCATGCTGCCAAGCCTGGGGTAGGTGGTTAGTGTCCTTTGAAGTCCTCCTGACCCAATCCATGGACTCTCTCTAGCATCAGATGGGAGTTACCAGCTTCTCCTCATCAGCCTCCCCCCCCAGCTTTTAAAGACTGTGCGCAAGCAACTGCTGGCTGATATGGGGAAGCCAACTTCCAGGGATGTCTCACAGGGCTTGGATCCCTGGCCCACCCTCTGCTCCACTCCTTGTTGGGGGAAGGAGCTGCCCAGGACTGCTGGCTCACACTCTTCCATCCCTGCTGAAGAGCTGTGAGGCAGGCAGGGTTTTCAAGGCTAGAGGATATATGATTGCTTCCCTCTGCTGCCTGCAGGTTGTCACAAAGCCAGAAGACAGCTCAGTGCTATCCACTCCCCCTTAAACATCTGGAGAAATGGGCTAGCCCCGACATCCCTGCTCACCACTGAGCTGACTGGCCTTCTGTTGCAGTGGCCATCAGGCATTGCTGGTCCTGGGATAAACCCCCTCCCCAGGCTTAACACCAGCAGAGAAGGGGCCATTTGGGGTGGAGTCCTCACCTGGTTCTGGTGGCTGACCCCCTGAAGCAGCTACCAGTTTGGGAAGTTATCAGCAGCATCTCCACAACAGTAAAATAAATTAAGTCCGATATTGTTAAAGAATTAATTTTATCTCCGCAATAAACATTAATCAACAGGTATGATTATTAGCTATTTTCATTTTTGTAATCAGCATGAATCAATGAAATTGACTTTTTATAAACCTGTAAATTCATTCAGTTTTTAACTTTTAGCTATTTTAAAATTTCTATAAATGTGAACAATTCACTGAATAATTGTACTTGTTGCCTTTTTCTGTGGAACACCACAGTTACCCTATAGTCACAAAAAAAATTAAAATGACACAGAACAGACATAATGCAAAATATCTGCAATCATTAAACACGCCTATTTTGAATACAACTGTTGCTACTAAGTGACTGCAGTGCAGTGGCATTCTTGGCTTCATGGAATATTTGACTTTGGTCAAGTAACAGGCAGCTAGTTGATAATATCTGGCTGGAGTGTCATTCCTAATTGTTTTTATTATTTTTTTATGTATGTAAGCATCTGGACATTTTCCGCCCCTCATGGAAAAGGACTGTTCTGCCTAGTAACTACCAATTCTTTTATTCCAGGAAATTCTGTTAAATTAGAAGGGGATCCAAAAGCCTACTTAAACTGACCCAATGAACATGCATCAGTTCAGAAAAAAACTCCTTTTCTTTAAATAACTCACCTCAAGATAAATCAGCCTGTTTTGAAAGTTCCCCTCACTTTCAGAAGTGTGGTATGATGGCTACTGTTAGAAAAACAATCCTAAAGCCACAACTATACTCACAGAATTAGCAGCAGAAGACTTAGATTCAAGTCCAGTAGCACCTAATATAGACCAACAAGAGTTTCAGGGTATAGAACTGGAAGTGTTTTTTTGGATCCTGAAATCAGTCTTCAAACCTGATTTTGCTTAATGTTACTACTTATGTGCAAGAAGAATGCCAGCAATTTCACGATTGTTCTCTGGCCCAAAAGAAACATCATTTTATACTGGAAAGGGCATGGGCTACATGGCCAAAGGTTGCGAGTTAACTTTCTAGGCAAACGTATTTAAGGGCACAATCCAAACTAGAAAGGGCACAATCCTAGCTATCACATACCTCACACACACTCATGATCAGTAAAGCCATGCACTCCCCCTGCCCCACAGGGCACCTGCATGCACACACTGTGTGTGCTACTACAGAGGACTTGGAGTAGGATTCCAAAATCTTTACCCAACTCTCCCTCCTCAGTGCAAATTATTCATGTGACAGGAATAGGACATGCAGAGGAGCAAGTGGCCCCTACCCAACTGAACAGTAAATGGCAGGCAAGGAGTTATTTATTCACCACTACTTAGCTTCATTATTTGCTAGGCAATTATCTGTAACCTTTCTGGTGGATTTTTATTGCCAAATCTAGTTACCTCTAAGGGAATGCTCCACTGATTATGATGATTTTTCTACTGAGACTTATATAATGTTGCCAGATAGTAATCTCTAAAGCTGAGCAAACGAAACATGTTTAAATTGTCACTCATGTTATAAATACTTGTTTTATATATTATATGGTATCAGGCAGAGTGTTTTTCTGCACATATATTAAACATCTTATAACAACAATTCAGATTTAAGTACCATAAACTGTAGAACCATTCCTTTTCTTCACCTAAAGGTCTCCACTAGAAGTAATGGATCCAAATTATTTCCACAGGGAATAATAGAGCTAGATTATAACTATTTTTCTATAAAAGACTTGCTTCTCAACCCAGTTGAAGAACACTGATCCAAGGATTTTTTTAAAAAACTTTACAATTGGGTTTGTATTATTGTAGCAGTAAAAGTTTGCATATTAGGCTAAAAAGATAGTAATGCTGATCTCCCCAGGAGGTGTTTACACAATGTTTTCATGTGCAAACGCACAAAGAACATCTCACTTCAGCAACCATCATATTCCATAAGAACCCCAACAAAGCCTCTGCCATATTCACACTAGTTATACAACAATCTCCTTGAACTTTAGGATGACATGAACTGAGACTACACAGATTCAGAGATTTCATCACAAGCATCAAGAATAAGTCTTCAGAACAAGTGCAGTATTGTCAACCGTGAATAACTGCTCCACACAGAGGATGATGCATCTACTGGATGTTTTGCTCTGACGCAGTTGCTCCAATTAGCAGGTGTGTCAGAAACACATCATTGTTGTGGGGTTTATTATTACCTTCTGAAGGCATCAAACCCTACCATTTTACGTCCCAGCTGAATTGTTGAGATGATTGGTGCATTGAGACTACCCAATCTTCTGAGAGATTTCAACACAAACAGACCAACTGATATCTTCAAAGAGGGGGGAGTCTATCCCAATAATATGATCCCCCTCCCCCGATACACAGAAGAACCTGAACGTGGACCATCACTAACAAACAGCCACCTACAGCACGTTCACTAAAGCAAACAATGATATTTAGACTCAGGTGCTCCCCCCACAAATGCTTGAACAGCTATTGAGTTATTACTATTTTTACAACAAGCCATAGTTCACAAACTACAGACTGCACTTTCCCTGTAAACTGGAATTCTGAACAATGGTTTAATCCTGATTGGGAAAACCAGTTTGCAGGGAAAATTTAAACCATAATTCACCAGTCAGTATCATCAAACTATGGTAAAATGTGATTAGATACTGTTACTGTTAGATGGATTTGTAACTGGTTAACAAGTGCTTGTTAATGGTTCCTTGTCCTCTTAGAGAGAAGTGACAACTGGAGTGCCTCAGGGATATGCCCTGGGTCCAGTATTGTTCAACATCTTTATAAACCTTGGATTATGGAATAGAGGGGATGCTCATTAAACTTACAGATGACACTAAATTGGGAGGGGTAGCTAATACTGTAGAAGACAGAATCAAGATGCAGGATGATCTTGACAGACTGGAAAACTGAGCTGAAACTAACAAAATGAATTTCAGAGATAAATGTAAGTTCTGCATCTAGGCAGAAAAAATCAAATGCATAATTATAAAATGGACTAGTGGATACTTACAGTGAAGGGTCCTTCACCTCTGAGATAAAGAGGACATCTTGATGGGTGTTTCCCACCCTATTTGTAGGGAAGCAGGAACAAATAGTCTTCAACTTCCTGTCCCCTTGGTGGGGAACGCCCATCTCCTCAGTTCTGGAACTCACAAAAGCAGTAATAACAGTAATAACAGTAATAACACTGAACCATGACAACGAGGCCATAACTGGTTAACTACTGAGGGAAAAAACAGAACAGAAGTAGGACAGGAAGGAAGCAAACAAGTATGATAGAACATCAGATATAGAGCTGCAGATGAAGGCTGACGATGACTCGGGAGGGCGAAGATGTCCTCCTTATCTCAGAGTAGAAGGACCCCTCATGGTAAGTATCCACTGGTCCATTCTCCCTCTGAGAGGAGGACATCTTGATGGGACCTCCCATAGCAGTGTCCTCATCTGCTGGGTGGTTCATCGTCATCGTTGTAGAGAACGTGCTGTAGAACTCTGTGCCGGAAAGCTGCGTCTGCCGAGTCATACATGTTTATCTTGTAGTGCTTAACAAACATGGAAGAAGATGACCACATGGCAGCTTTGCAGATTTCCTCTACCAATGACCGGTTGGACAAGGCAGCGTTCATGGCTGCACTCCGAATGGAGTGGGCAGTGATGCCCAGAGGAGGAACCAGCTTCTGGGCCTTGTACACTTCCGTGATGCAAGCCTTCAACGAAGGAATTGATTGAAGTTTTGGACATCTTGCTTCCTTTATTTGGCGGGGAGACAGAGATGATGAGAGATTCTGATTTTCGGAAGTTGCTAGTATGCAAAAGGAAGTTCTTTATGACCCGTCTCACGTCCAGTGGGTGCCAAGACCTCTCTTTGGGATGCTGCGGGTTAGGATAGAAGGAAGGTAGTGAAATCTCTTGAGACGTGTGGAATCGTGAATTCACCTTTGGACGGAAGGTGGGATCTGTGGAAAGTACCACTTTGTCCTTGTGGAAGACACAGAATTTTGGATTAGCAGAAAGTGCTTCCAGTTTTAAGACTCTTTTGGCTGATGTTACCACCACCAGGAAGAGGGTCTTCATTCTGAGCCACTTCAGAAAGATCTCTTTGATGGGTTCAAATGGTGGTGCCGTTAAGGCATTGAGAACTACATTCAGTCTCCATGATGGGAACCTGTGAGATGTAGGGGGGTCTTGAAGTGATGCACCCTTTGGGAATCGCCGCACATGAGGATGAGTCAAAACTGTGAATCCCCGAAAGGTTGGTAGAACTGTTGCCAGTGCAGCTATTTGACGCCGGAGGGTAGATGCCTTCAGCCCAGAGTTGCGTCGCTTTAGTGGATCTACTTGTTTCCTTCTGGACCATCGAACAAACGCCTTCCATGAGACATTGTAAATTCGACACTGGAAGGTCTCCTGGAAGCCATCATCTATCTGTTACTTTTTTAGAGAAACCTAGCTTCCGAAGTTTTTCCCGCTCAATAGCCAAGCGGTCAGTCAGAGCCGTCCCATGTCTGGATGCCAAATGGGACCTTGACTCAGCAGATCCGGTGACACCGGTAGTGTGAGTGGAAGTCAAAGTGCAAGGTTCTTCAGTTCGGAGAACCATGGTCTCCTGGGCCAATATGGGGCCACCAGAATGATTTCTGCTTTCTCTTCTCTGATCTTTCTGAGAAGTTGTGGTAACACTGGCGTAGGTGGGTAGGTGAACATGAGCCCAGAGGGCCAAGAGGAGGTTAAGGCATCTGTCGCCTCCGCTCTGCGGTGATGAAATCTGGTGAAGAACCTTGGTGTCTTGTAAATGGTTGGTGAGGCAAAGAGGTCCACCACTGGGCAACCAAAGTGGTTCACTATCAGATTGAACGATTCTATCTTCAGGGACCATTCCCTTTCCTGAAGTTGCCACCTGCTGAGCCAATCCCTTTATGTGCTCCGCTCTGATGGAAGCCACATTGCATTCTGACCATGTTAGGATCCTGCAGGCCTCCCTGTGAAGAGGTGAGGACTTGGAGCCCACTTGGCTGTTTATGTACACTTTTGCAGCAACATTGTCTGTCCTTATGAGGACGTGGAGGCTGGAAATCTGGGAACTGAACTGAAGAACGGCCAGGCAAATGGCCCTGAGTTCTAGTAGGTTGATGGGAAGCTTGGTTTCTTCCCTGGATCATATGCCCTGAGCCAGTGAGTTCAGGTACACTGTGCCCCAGCCTTGGAGGCTGGTGTTTGTGACTATCTGCTCACATTCTGTCGCATAGTACACATGCCCCTTCAGCAAGTTTCTTGCCTTGGACCACTAGGCCCGGCTGAGCTTGACATGATGTGGAACCGTGACAACAGGATCTTCCTTTGCCAAAATCCTGAATTCGGTATGGCCGAAGAAACTGTTGAAGAGGTCTTGCGTGCATACTGGCCCACTAGACCGAATCGAGGTAGGCAATGAACAGTCCCATCAGTTTGGTGAATGTCACCAGTGACAATCGTCTGGCTCTGATGATCTGCCAAGACAGCATGCAGATCTTTTCTGCCTTGGGTTTTGGAAGAAACATTCAGTTTTGATCCATATTCAGAATTACTCCCAAATACTCTATAGACTGGGATGGTAAAAGACAACTCTTTTGAAGGTTTACCAGGAAGCCGTGGGTGTGGAGACACTGAATGGTGGTTTCGGTGTCCCTCCTGGATGTGTCCACCAACTTGGATCTTATCAACAGATCACAGAGATATGGATGCACATGGATGCCCTGTTCCCGAAGTAAAACAATGGGGTGTATGAGGATCTTGGAGAACACCCAAGGGGCAGTAGACAGGCTGAATGGGAGCGCTCTGGACTGCCAATGTTGATCCTGGACACAGAAGCGGAGGAACTGTTTGTGGCTCTGACATATGGGAACATGCAGATACACCTCCGTCAGGTCAATGGAGGTTAGGAACTCTCTGGGGTGAAGAGCCTCTGCAATGGACTTTAGGGTCTCCATCCAGAAGTGGCGGAGTTTTACAAACCTGTTCAAAAACTTCAGGTCCAAAATCACCCTCCAGTTGCCGTTCCTTTTGGGAACCGTGAAGAATATCGAGTAGAGACCTTGTCCCCTCTCCAGGACGGGAACTGGTTCTATGGCCTGAATTGAAAGAAGATGTTGTATGGTGTCTAGGGTGCGATGAAGCTTGATCCAGTTCTTCACTACTGGTGAGGGGATAAATCGGTTTGGTGGTCTTGTGACAAACTCGATGGAAAAACCTTTGGAGGTGACCTCCTGAGACCACTGATCTGCGTTGGATTGGATCCAGCCTTTATGAAACAGTAGCAGCCATCCCCCCACCAGTACTGACCAGTAGTCACGCCTTAGAGGACTTGTCGTCTCTTCC
This sequence comes from Gekko gecko, assembly GCA_029375565.1. Lineage (NCBI taxonomy): Eukaryota > Metazoa > Chordata > Lepidosauria > Squamata > Gekkonidae > Gekko > Gekko gecko. Next base: position 97,620,477 of record JAPDNY010000002.1, on the reverse strand, counting down.
GGGCTTATCATCTCTGTTGTAGAAGTATCTGCCCTGCCTGCTGTAGAAGGTATTTCTTTGAAAATTTTGTCTATTTGCTCCCCAAGACTGTCATCTGAAGTCTCTTTAAGGTCTTGGGGAAGGCCTTTGGGGACAAAAGGAATAGTTGCCAGAGTCTCGGAAGTCTGGTCTGCCTAGGGATCTAGGCATTGCCTTTTTCTTGTCCCTGGTTTCTATGAGCATTTTGTCCAGGGATTCCCCAAACAAGTGATCCCTTTGGAAGGGGTATGCTGTGACTATGTTCTTGGTGTGAAGGTCTGCCTGCCAAGCTCGCAGCCAGAGCATTCTTCTTGCTGCCACTGTAGAGACTAGTGCTCTGGAAGAGAAAATCACAGAGTCCAAAGTAGCATCTGCAGAAGATCATGACGCTTTAAGCAGTCTGTTACCACCTTCTGCCAAGCCCTTGTTAGATTCAGAAATAAGTTGAACCATTTTCCTGGACCAGGCAATTGTCACCCTTGCCACCATGGTGGCTGTGGCTGATGTTCCAATGGCCACGGTAGTGGCCTCGTGTGCCTTTCTCAAGGCGAATTCTGCTTTCTTGTCTAGGCTGTCCTTAAGAGATCCATGTCCTTCTTCAGAAAGCAGGCTGGCAGTCTGAATTGCTGTTACAGGAGCATCCACTAGGGGGACCTGGAGAAACTTATTGGTAAAAGATGGTAAGGCATATAACTTTTTAATATTGGGAGGACAGTACCTATTAGACATAGGTTTAGCCCATTCCTTTTTGAGCTGCTTTTCCAGAAATTCAAGAAAAACTTTTCCAGAAATCCAGGAAAAACTTTTTCCATCCCAGAAGTTCTGGGGAAATAATCCTTGCTCCCCCTAGGTCTGGATTCATCAGAGAGATTGGAACTGCTAAGGGCCTCTGCAGGAACTTTGGGTTGCAATTCTAAGGCAGTAAGGGCCTTTTGAAGAAGATATGGATAGTCTTCTGGTTTAAAAAATCTCATAGATTGAGTGGGGACCTCTAGTTCTTTCTCCATATTCTCATCAGATAAGAATTCCCCCTCCTCCCTGTCCTCAATTACACTGTCCTCATCTTACAAGGGATCCCAATGAGAATGATTTCCCTTATGAGTGCAATGATCCTTTCTGGCAGCCTTGGTTGACCAGGGTCTATGCTGATCAAGGATGGGTCTATCTTCTAATTCCTCATACCTGCAACCTCTATGGGAATGACCAGGAGATTGAGAACCACCCTCAGCCAGGCGTGGGAGGCAGATACTGACTACCTTGTCCCTTATAGTCTGTCTTAGGAACTGCATAAGTTCAGCAGATAGAGAACTTCTCCATTGGTCGGGGTTACTCATGAGTAAGCCAGCTTGTAAAACCAACGCTCCTGCAGTCCCAGAAGTAGTGATCTGGGCATTAGTGATCTCATGCACGTCATTGGCACTCGTGCCCTGGCTTATGGAAGCAGATGTAGCCGCCCCTCAGCCTTCCCCCTCTCTGCCTGAGGGTCTCTGAAAATCCAAGATGGCGCTCGGTTCCGTGCGGTCGGAGAATGCGGCTGTTTCTTCGCACGCTTTTCCTTTGGCACAGCTTTGACATTTGAGGCGGCAGATTTTGTCGTGCCCGTTTTCTTTGGTGCGGTAGACACGCCCTCTGTAGCAAAAGAGGCTTCTCTCTCTCCTTCAGGGAGGAAATCATTGGAGCGCTCATGGTCGGCCATTCTCGTTCTCTCTCCAGCCGGAGGGATGAGAAGAAATTAGGAGGGGAAAGAGAGGACAGGTATAGCCGGGGGGGGGGGGAGTTCAGAAGGACCCAGGAGAGGGGAAAATGAGTAGAGGAAGTATTGTAGTTGAGAAAAGGAGCTATTAAGCAGAAACAGAAGTGAAAGTAGGCATAAGCCTAACTTTGTGCTGCTCTCCCTACTGAGGCAGGAACAGAACTGAGGAAATGGGCGTTCCCCACCAAGAGGACAGGAAGTTGAAGATTATTGGTTCCTACAGATAGGGTGGGAAACACCCATCAAGATGTCCTCCTCTCAGAGAGAGAATGGGGAAAGACTTGTGAAAAATTCTGTTAATTTAGCAGATCATCAGAGGGAAGGCAGGAAGAGATGAGCTGAGCTCAGCTCTTGTGGCCCTTTCTTACATGCCCAGAGTAACATCAACTGCCACTTTGGGGTCAGGAAATTCTCCTCCAGGCCAGATTGGCCAGGGATCCTGAGGGTTTTGGGGTTTTTTTTGCCTTCCTGTGGGCATACAGCAGAGGGGTTGCTAGGAAAATGGAGACAGGTGGGAGGTCATTGTCAATCTCTTGCATTGTGCAGGGGGTTGAGCTAGATGACCCTTGAGATCCCTTCCAGCTCTATGTTTCTATTAGCTGGTCATGCACAGGGCCAATGAATATCTTAAGCTCCTTCACATAGCAGCAAACCATAGTTTACATATGAACTGGGGCCCAGTATTCATTTTGCAACAGCTACACAGGTCAGGCAACCTCATATGCTACACTAGGTTCCTGGTTTCAGAGAGACAGGACATATATTAATTAATAATAAAGTTGGATAATTCCAAGGAATTTTGGTTGCTAAAAAACTTGTCCTTCTAGAGAATTCCCTAAGGGAATACAATAGAAATTACCACATTTATTTGGTCTGTGATGCTGGAAAAGGATGCTAAAAGACCAATCCTGAAACAATATGAGCACCTGCGCCTCCAATTCTCCAAGATACTAGTTAAGGCTTGCTCAGCATTGTACAGTGTTTCATTAGAACATCAAGAATTCATCTCCTCTATCTTTCATCACCCAAACACAAAAAGAATATCAAAGCATTTTTAATAGCCACATCATTTTGAGATAACCATCAGTTTCAGCTATTTGCTATTATAGGTAATTCCTTGAAACTGATTTTGCTAATGAAAAATAGTTTATTCAGCTCCATAAAGGAAAAGGAGTGTCCTAAAGATTAACAGCAAATGAATGAAAACAGATTAAGTGAACAAGCACCAACTATTAATCTTCAGTACCAGCTAGCTGTTGTCAAGGGTGACCTAGAGTGCAAAAGAATAGCAATGATCCATTCCACCACAATAAACTGCCAAGCTTAGTCTAGTGCTGACCATTACTAATTAAGGAATCAACCCACTGGATGCCATTGCTGTTCAGCCTCCATTTGTTTCAGTATACGGAACCCATGAACAAGCTCTGCCAGAATAAATGGAGGCTGAGCAGGAGCAGCATGTGGTAGATTTAAGGGAATAATCTTGGACCCAGTATGTCCACTGAAATGCAAGTGTGTGTAGGATTATAGTTTAACAGTCTAATCAATGTAATCTTAACATGTCAATCTCCCTTCAGGGGTTGTTTGCATTCACAGCTGCCAGTTACACTGAGCAGTTCTGTTGATGGAAGAAAAAGAACCCCAGTACTATCATATATCACTTGTGTGTGCATGGTGTACTTTTGAATGTGAAAAGGTACACAGCATGTTATAGATAAATGCCCTAATTTAATCTAATTAAAGTTTATTTTCAATTTCATGCATTTAGGATTGCAGCCTTGCTAACCTAACCTAGGCATCCTAATAATATTATTCCTTCCCCATGAGTAAATTTAGGATTTCAGACAGATTAAATCAGTAGATTTAGACTGGAATAACTCTGCATAGGATTGTACTGCAAAACTTTTTCATTCTTCTAGCATACACATGTACAGCCTGCATCTAAAAAACTGAAAATGAAAGATGCCCAAAATTGCCTAGAATGTCTATATCATACACGGATTCAAACCTGTACCTTTTTGAAATACTGAGCAACATATTTCATCTAGTGGACCTTAGTAGTTCTTAACTCAGATGCAGACATTCAATTCTTATACTGCCAAAATATTATATGCATTCTTCATCTGCACAATATCTGAACACAATCCACACTTTTAGTATTCGGTCTGGTGCTAAAAAAAATAAAACCTTAATTGCTCACCTAATTTAATTTCATGGAAGACAACAGTCAACTTCCCCTACAATTTATCATCTATAAAGAACAATCAGCACACTAATATATTGCGAGTTAGAATTGTAGAATAGACATAGCTGAAAAACGACTGCATGTCCTAAACACTGATCTTTGTCAAGACCTGAAGTACATACAGATACCAAAACGTATCTGAAAGAAAAAGAAAAACCTAGTCTCCTAATTTTCTCTATCACTTGCAGAGACGGAGGAGCACATATGTAAATTACAGTAGCCCTCAAATTCCACAGGTCTAAACAGACAGTGTGAGCTACTCTGCTAATCCGGCTGCTGTACCTATCAAAATTTTTGCTAGCACTAAATTAACAGATACTACATTCTTCTATTTTCTCTCATCTCTTGGTAAAGGAAACCCTTAAACTACAGCTACTTGCAACTGAGTAAGCTCTGAAGTTACACAGTATTCAACAGTGCTATGTACAACCAACACCTGCAATGAAAAACTTTTTGCCTGTCCTTGTGCAAGACAGACTTCCCAATGCATGCACAAAGCACCTTAGAGCCAGGTGGGAAATAAAAGAAGAGCTCCAGCAAAGAAACAGTCAGATTCAGACAGGGGACTTTGTGCTAGTATAATTGCCTTCAGGGCCTAAGGGAGTTGGTACATGCTGTAGTAAACACAATCCAAGGACCCTGCAGACTTTCACAATACATTCCCTTTTTCATTTGACAGGGAAACATATGAAGCAGTTTCAACACCTTTCCAAGGAACTACTCAAACATGGAGGTTGCACTGGCAATACCCAAGAATCAGAAAGACAATACAAGCATACAGGTTGATTAGAAGACAAAACAGTTACAAAGACATCTTATCTATCAAGTCTAGTCTCGAGCAAGGTCAAGATACACAAGAGCATCCTAGCATTCAAGTGAATGCACTGAAAGTCGTTTCTTGAGTTTATCATCTTCCCTTTGTGAGCACAGCCTAAGAAAATAATGTTCCCATGAGATAGATCTCCTTATTCCTATTACAAGGTGATGCTAACTATCCATGACAGTGGATCACCACAAAAGATATTTGCCAATTAAATCAACACAGTGCGCCTCTCTTGCAGCCTACAAAAAAGAAGTCTGGTACAGTGTTAAAGACTAAAGTTAAAGAAAACTGTATTCCCAGATCTGCCGTGGAGTTGCTATAGCATTCCCCACAACACAGCTATACCTATGAGGGAAGCAAAAGTTAAGAAAATTAATTATGTACAAAAGCTTTGAGAATACTAATGCAAGGAGCTATGAGAATACAACAAACATAAACATCAAAACGTTTTGCAAGTGAGAGCTAAGTCCATGCTTCCCTTGCTCTTTCGTTATCTTTCCCATGCACCGGAACTATGTAGACAATTGTTCAGCATGGAAGCAAAGAGCATTAGGATCCAAATGAACTGTGAAAGGAAAGAAAGTGTGATATCAGTTACTAAGTTGGATGGCTTTGTTCACTAACCTTAGCATTCTAAGCAGTCCCCACCTCATGGAGAAATCCAGTGTGTCAGCTTCAAAGCCCTTGAATTCCTAGAGTTGTTTGGTCACAGAAGAATAACAGTTGGCTTTTATACCGTTTTTCTCTACCCTAAATACTCTCAAAGCAGCTTACAATCACCTTCCCTTCCTCTCCCCACAACAGGCACTTTGTGAGGTAGGTGGGGCTGAGAGAGTTCTGAGAGAACTATGCCTGGCCGAGGGTCACCCAGCAGGCTTCATGGGGAAGAGTGAGGAATCAAATCCGGTTCGCTGGATTAGAGGCCACCACTCTAAACCACTACACCATGCTGGCTCTCCAACTTTATCAGTGTGAATAAACTCAGCTATTTTACACCTTTTAATTTATAGGTGGAAAAGAACTCATCCACCAAAATTAAGCTTGGAACTGCCCTCTCCATTTCAGTTGTTATTACCTGACTCAAAGTATGAATTTATCCAGATTGTGTTCTGAACTGAGCATAATTTGCCCAAAAGGTAGTCCTGGCATGGGAAGATAAAAATGCTTTGTAGGTTGCATGTGCACAAATTCTGCAATCCCCTTCGTGGATTAAGTTTTTTAACTTAAAAAAAATATTTTCAGTGGAATGCAATTGTACTGCTGCACAAGAGTGGGGAAATCCTTACATATGCAAGTTTAATTCTTCCAGGGAAGAGTGGATTACTGATGTGTTTTTAAAAACTAAAGTGTATTCAAAATAAATAAGGTGGTGGAAGCTCCCTTCCCCCTTTAAATTCTCTATTAGAGTACAGCAGCACTTCAAGGAGTATCCCAGAATACAAGAAAAAGTAACAGAAGTTTTAAAAGTAAATAACATCCAAGTATAAAAACAACAGGATGTATTGCATCCCATGAGCGTTCCACTATGAAAGAAGGAAGGGTGACTGCTTTTGATCTCTGAAAAGCTTTTTCTAGAAATGGCAGGACTCACAGAAGAGCCAGTGTGGTGTAGTGGTTAAAGTGATGGACTAGGATCTGAGAAACCCACATTCTAATCCACACTCTGCCATGGAAGCTTACTGTGCCTGACCTACCTCACAGAGTTGTTGTGAGGATAAAACAAAGGATGGAGAATTATGTAAGCTACTTTGGATCACCATTGGGGAGAATGGTGTGATATAAATAAAGTAAGCAAGTAAAATAAATAATAATGTAAGTAAGTAAATACATATAGACCGCACATATTCAGCCTGTGCTGTGCCAGTTGCACTGGCTCCTGATGGAATACCAGGACAGGTTCAAGGCTTTGGTATCGACCTTTAAGGCCTTGAGCAATGTGGGACTAATGTACCTTCAGGACTGCTCCCTCTGGTTTGTCCCCTGAAGAGCTTTACGCTCTGCTGAGAACAATCTACTGGTGATCCCCAGCCCTAAAGATGTCTGGCTGTCCTTGACCAGGGCCAGGGCCCTTTCAGCCCTGGCTCCCACCTGGTGGAACTCTCTGCCAAATAACATCCGCACCCTGCAGGACCTTATGCAGTTCCACAGACCATGCAAAGCAGAGATGTTCCGCCATGCTTTTGGTTGAGGACAGCGATGGATTCCACCTTATCTGGCACTCCCCCCCCCACTTTCTTTCACCTGCTGTGAGACAGTAATACACATTGTATTTATTTTGGCACCACCTGATGCTACCTCTAATATTTAACTGTTTTATTTTTTGGATTTTATATCGTATGTCTTCTGTTGTCAACCACCCTGAGGTCTGCAAATTCAGGGAATGGCAGTATATAAATTGACATTCTGAATGAATAAATAAATAAATAAATAAATATGGACAAAAGCTATGTAGGACTGCGTCTGTGGTGAAGAAGAGATTGAGATTAAGGGAATCATACAAGATTGTTTAAATTTCCTTCTCCCTTCCCCCCAAATAGCCAGGTAGTCTAGAATGGGAACAGAAAACTATAAATCGACACCTGGGATTTTTATTCTGTTTTTTTTAATTAACTGTACTTGAATTTGTACTCTGATTCGTGGCATTTTGCCTCTCCTGTATATCACCCAGAGCACGACGTAAGCTGGGATAGGGTGATTAATAAATAATAATAATAATAATAGGAAAAGCTGGTAGTATATTACCTGCTTTGAAAAGGAAGAAAGCCCAGAAAAATTTTTTTCCATGCATTCTCCCTGAAAATGAATGCCAAGCCTCTACCAAACTGAATGGGAAGGACTTTACTCATCACTAATTTCACTTTGTCTGCATCCAGACATTGTAACAAGTTATAATTAAACTCCAATTGGGCATTGACACACTTTGTGGCTGTGCTCACACCCACCTCAGGCTCTACCCACCTCCCTTCTCTTCTAGCATGTAGGGCTTGATTAAACACTTCCTGGCTTAACCAAACTCCAATTCACTGTGATGTCTGAATGCAGGTGTCTCAGTTTGTTTATGCTCCACAAAACAGGACTGAAACCCAGTTTGTGTGGAGAAAACAAACTGTATTTTGCAGAGGCACCTGCAATTGAGCATCTGGATTTGGAGCTTGATCAAGCTGAAAAGTGGTCCATCAAGCGCCAGGGGCTGGGGATGTTAAGAGCATGTGTGAGCATAACAAACGGGGTTCATGCCTGTAATAGTTTTATTGCAGCTTGGTATGACGTCTGAATGCAGCCTTCCAATAGAACAGAAGTTGCTTTGTTCATCATTGCAGATCATTGTTTTGTTGTTCTCAGAAATGCTGAGAAGTAAAGACACAGGCTTAATCCTCAGCTTCAATTGCAACAACTATCATAAAATGTAAACCGAACACAAGATTAACCGTGAGGAATAAAACAGAGATGTATTGATTAGACTGTTTGAGCACTACATATTTTAAAATGCCTTCCTGCAAATAAAACTTGAAAATTTGGAGTCATTAAAAAAGACTGCTTGTTATGTAGGATGCAGGCAGGGCCGGTGCACCTAGGGTGCGCCAGCCGCAGGGGCGCCAAACTGTGCCCCCCACCCACGAAAAGCCCCCGCCACCTCCCTGCCGCCGCCAGTGAAGAGCGCCCCAGCAGGGCACAGAAGGCAGCAGCAGAGTTTGCCCGCCCTCCCCCCTCGGGCTTAGCCACACTTATAAGGAAGAGAAGGGGGTTTAAACCCCCGCCTCTTCCCTGGCTTGCTGGTGCGCCCCGCAGCTGTGGGGCGTGCAGGCAAGCCGCGCTTAGAGGGAAGAGATGGAGGTGTAAACCCCCATCTCTTCCCTGGCTTGCCAGGGTGCCCCACAAGCCGCACTTAGAGGGCTTGCCGGGGCACCCCACAGCTGTGGGGTACGCTGGCAAGCCGTGCTTAGAAGGAAGAGATGGGGTTTAAACACCCACCTCTTCCCTGACTTGACGGTGCCGCCCCCCATCTCCAGGCCCCACCCAGAGGTTGGCATCGCTGGGGGGGTGCAGGCGCCACACGCTGGCCTAGGGCATCCAGACACCACGAGCCGGCCCTGGATGCAGGATTTCATGGGATGGCTTTGAAGTGGCTTACTTCATTTCTCCAGGGTTGAGGACAGAGGGTGTCAACCCTTTGGTGTGTGGGGTTGCTCAGAGGGCAATCCTCTCTCCAATGTTGTTCAACATCTACATGCACCCCTTGCCCAGCTGGTATGGAGTTTTGGGCTGAGTTGTCACCAGTAAGCGGATGATATCCAGCTATGTCTACTGATGGATGGACAGGCTGGAGGCTGTGGCTGGATGGTTGAAACGGAGCCAGATGAGGCTGAATCCAGCAAAGACAAAGGTACTGTTGCTGAGTGGGTGGTGACTCAAGGTTGGGATATCAACTCCCAGCTTTTGACAGTGCTCCGGTAACACCGGTGTCAAGAGCCTGGGTGTACTTCTGGATGCTTCCTTATTGATGGAGGCCTAGATAACTAATGTTGCTAGACTGGCATTTCTCCAGCTGTGCCAGATCAGGCAATTAGCCCCCTTCCTGTCTCGCACTAACCTAGTCACAGCAATCCATGCCACAGTCCCCTGCAGGTTAGACTACTGTAATTCACTCTATGCAAGGCTACCCTTGAGACTAACCCAGGAACTACAACTGGTCCAGAATGCAGTGGACTGTGTTCTTACTGGAACCCCAGTGACAGCACACATTTAACTGGTGCTTCGCCAACTGCACTGGCTCCAGGTTGAATACAGGATCAGGTTCAAAGTTCTGGTATTAATGTTTAAGGCCCTAAACAGTCTGGAACCAATGTATCTATGGGACTGCCTCTCCTGGTATACCCTCAGAAGAGCATTATGTTCTGGGGAGAAGAACCTTCTGTTGATCCCTGGCCTGAACGATATCTGGCTGTCCTCAAAAAGAGACCTTTTCAGCCCTGGTAAAACTCTCTGCCAAATGACATTTGTGCCCTACAGTCCTAGCGCAGTTCTGCAGGGCCTGTAAGACAGAGATGTACCACCAGGCCTATGGTTGAGGACAGCAACAGCTCCCACTGATCCTGGCCTCTTCCTTCACTCCTCTTTCCCCACTGGGTTCGGACATAAATTGGTCCTTTAAGGGCCATCTGTAATAGTAAAATAATTTATTGTTTTAACTATTTTAATCTTACTTGTAAATGTGTTTATTGAAACGTTTTTCACCCCCCCAAGCCCTGTGTAACAGGGAGGGCAGTCTACAAATCAGATCAATCAATCATTAAAATTTCTGTGTTCAGCAGCAAGAAATGGTTTAGAAGTGGCATATGGAATAGCACTTTCTGGAGCTGAGGAGCCCCCAACTTTCAGGCAATTTGAGAGAGTCCTGCAGAGAGAGAGAGTACATGTGTGTGTAAAGTGCCACCAAGCTGCACTCAACTCATGGAGACCTGTCATGGGGTTTTCAAGGCAAGAGGCAAACAGAGGTGGTTTGCCATTGCTCCACTCTGCATAGACTGTGGACTTCCTTGGTCCATCCAAATCAAGGCAGTCTTGCAAGCAGGAATCAATTCTAAATACAGTCATGTGCCTGTACTTTTATATGACACCCTACTCAATGCAGATCCAAATGTCCAGGAAACGATGTATGATACAACCTTCCCCAGTCTACTGCACTGCAAGAGGTGAGAGAAAGTGCCCCTGCCAAATCAGAAGAAGCAAACAAACTGTACAGGGGCCAAATTTAAAAGCCTTCTCCCAGCATGAAATCTACCATATGCAGGAAGCCTGGGGAGTGTTTTTGTGTTTAATAAAAATGGAAAGCATTTGGTTCCTTCACTGAAGTCTAAAGTGGTAACATCGCAGAAGAGCTGTAGCACAGCTATTTCTTCATGTTTGAATTGGTTCTAAGTCTAGTCTTATGGTACATTCAGACATGTAGGAAGAGGCCTAAGGCAACAGCTCATATTGCCAGGGAGCTACACTTTACTTTAATGGGCTTCAACTGTAATGGAGAAGTCCAGGAAAACAGTGTTGTTGGAATCCCAGCTTGATTACAACCTCTCTTTTAGTCCCTGCAAATAGAGACTATAATTAATGACTCAGCCCTGCCCAAAGAACCAGACTAAACTTTTCTCTTATTATATCCTAGCCTAAACACAGTATGGATTGAAAGGTTCCCCCCAAAACCAATGGACAACTTCTATGTAACCCAGGTGCATGACTATATCCAAAGCAGTTAGAGGTGTCTACTGTCTATAGATTCAGGTGGGTAGCTGCGTTGGTCTGAAGCTATAAAACAACGTTTGAGTCCCGTGGCAACTTTAAGACTAAAAAACTTTAATTCTAGTTATAAGCTTTTGTGTGCAGGCACACGTCATCAGACGAAGTGTTCTGATGAGGTGTGCATGCACACAAAAGCTTACACCCAGAATTAAACTTTGTTGATCTTAAAGGTGCCACTCGACCCAAACTTTGTTCTATACCACTCTATGTATGTGCACTATGTAGCTAAGTTTGTTTCTGGATTCCACATTCACGCACAGTGTGCATATATGCAATAAAATATATGAGTACCAACTTCAAACAATGTACATTCATGGAACGTGGGATACAGCCTTACGTAGGCAACCTGTTCAGCTAACTATGAACCAGAAAAGTTGCAACAAACTGGAGCTGCCTGTTCCTTAGTTCCAGAAGAGTAGCCATGCTAGAATAAAACACGAGTATAGTGGTATCTTAAAGACTAACAAAATTGAATCTGACATTAATAATTGGACATCAGCGGGAAAACATTTTAATCTCTCAGGGCGTACCACTGCTGATCAGAAAGCTACAGATCTCTTATAAAGGAATTGTAAAGGGGGGATCCAATACAAAAACCCATTGAATTAGAATTTACCTCCCCTCCTGCTTAATAGGGACTTGTATTCCTAACTCACTATGGATGCACTATCTTGCATCTTTCAGATGTCACGCCTTTCACAGGTCAACTACTCCAGCTAGAATTCTGTAACTTCCTACTGTATCTACTGATCTCATTTCATCCTGCACTAGGTTTTACACTCGGCCAATCGAACAATTGGGAGTGTCTCACATCCATGTTGAGAGAACTGATTATTCTGTGGTCTGCATTGTATTTTGAACTGGTCTCTTTTTGTAACATCTTTCCCACTGCCATTTCTGCTATACATATAAACTGACCCAATGGATTATATTCTTATGCATCTGATGAAGGCAGCTCAGACACATGAAATGTTGGAGTAAATATTCTCAGCTTTTACTCACTTTTTAAAGCCACTCCACTCCCACTTTATTCAGCTTCTTAAAAACAACTCACCATATATATTTCCAATAGAGGGGGGAAAGTGTTTTGATTAGACCACTGCCTACTAGAACTAACTAGAGCAATACAAATGGCCAGGTGTGGAGATGTCCTGCTGCAATAAATTAAGGTGTTCTGTACAGTCACAAAGCTTACACTTCTCTCTGACAAGCCTGTCCCCACTAGATAATCATTAAATAACTTCAACCTGTTGCACAAGAGCTGCATTCTGATAATATGCTGGACAGAACATATCAGTTTTGATACATACGTTTGAACTTTACATCTTATATACTGTATGTTACCAAAATGTTTGCTTTGGTAAACTCTCTTGCTGAGGGTGGCAGCATGTCGTGAAACAAGTGACCGTACAAAGAACCACATAGACCACTATGTAGAATCATATTTTCATCAGTGAAGAACGATGTATTAGATTTCTCTTTTCCAAGTGGATAAGGTAGAGACAAAGCTATCAGCCCTAAGTGTTACAGACTTTGAAACACCTTTTATGATGACAGCAAATTTCTCCAAAGCAGATATAATCATTTCCACTAAAATCCACATGGGACCATTAAACAGACATCACTTCGGCCTATTACACAGACTAGGAGAGGCCTAGTAACAGCACTGCTTTTTAAGAACTGATTAACTGCCTGACTCTTACTTCTTGAACAAAATACGTCTCAGCTCTAAACACTTCCTCCCATTCATTCACAGGCATGGCTTCACTTGTTTGTATCAACCATTAATGCCACGCACAGAACCAAATCTAAATGGAGCGGTTCCCAAACTGCATGCAAGAAATTTTCTCTTCCATTTTTACATGCATGGCTCACTAATTGCCTAATAAAGACAAAGGTTTTTATTTTCTCTTTACAAGAACCTCTGCTGCCATAAGCTTATGCCCATCTGAACTCAAACATATTATAGCATCATTATAGTACACCCTGCAGCAAACTGTAGTATCCCAAGTTCAGTGTTTACAGTTTCAGGTACATCCTCTCCTCCAAGGGCAGATGAACTCCCAAAGCCAAAAGAAAAGAAAAAGCCCCAGTATCCTGAACAGAATGGGGAGGGCGAAAAAAAAGTCAAGGTGACTACTGAAAGAATACAGCAAAGTGTACAAGAGCAGAATTGGTTTTTTAAAATGAAAGCAAAAGCTCTCCACTGGAGGAGACAACAGCAGCATTTGTAAGATGGGTGGGAAAGGACTGGGCTTCAGTTAACTGTAGCACTGTAAAAACAAAACAACAGTGGGCAGCCCTCACCACCAGAAAAGGGGGAGGCATTTATGGGACTAACTGCTATGAGGCGCTGCTTCCACCAGGCTTGGGGCCGGCATAAACACCCCAGACCGATGGCAAAATTGCGTCGCGCGTTAGAGGGTCCGGGTGCGCTTTCGGTGGAGTTCCCGCAGGATAGGTTTATAGATCACTCCCCCCGCCATTTCTCTGGGGCAGGGGAACAATCGAGTTGGCAGGAGGCCTCTTCTTTTGAAATGAAGCAGGGTTGTTGTTTTTTTTTTGGGGGGGGGGCAATTTGCCAAGCCCCCGCCCCATGGGCACAGAAGTTCACGAGAACTTTCCAGGGGAACCTTGAAATGACTTCTCCTGACCTGCCCATTCTGAAGTCAGAAAGAGAAAGTGCATCTGAAGTGATCGGCCAGCTACGGCTTCAGGAAACCAAAGCGAATAAGAGCGGGGGGGAGGGGGCGCGCTTAAGTCTTTCTCGGGTGCACAACCGGGGGAGGGGAGCGGCCTCTGGCACCCTACGCTCAGAAACTTTTCATAAACGCCGCCCGGCGTAGGTGCGGCAACGACGCAAAGGCAACCCGGCAGCGTCCCCTCTCGGCCCGCGAGCTGCCCCACGGCGGCGCGCGCCTCTCTCGGCCCGCGGGGACTTGCGCGAGGAGCGCCAACTGCGCGCGGAGTTGGCATTGCTGCAGCAGCAGCGGCGACGGCTCCCGCTTGTACATCTGAGCGAAGCGCTCGCCGCTCGCTCTCGCCCCCTCCCCTAGCGCCGCGCTCCGCCTGCCTGCCTGCCTGGCTGCTGCTTCCACTGCTGCCGCCCTCCCTCGCTGTCTCCCGCATCAAACTTCAGGAGCCGAAAAAAACCCTCTCCGGCGGGCGGGCAGGCGGCAAAACGCGCCCAGCAGCTACACCGGGCGCCGCCCTACCCAGAGGGGCAGGCATCTCGCGCCCGCCTTACCTGCGGGGAGTTTTTCCAGCCCTGCGCTGCTGCCGGGGCTCGAGCAAGGCTCGCCGGCGCTCCGCTCACCGCCTCATTCCAATATGGCACGGTCGGCCCGAGCGCATGCGCCCGCCGTCGCTCTCCCCGTCCCCTCCCCTCGCTCCTGGCTTTTTGGGCGCTCGCACACACTCCCTCGCGCTCGGACACGCTGAGCCCTGGCGCCGGCTGGGGACGGGCACCTGGCGCTGGCCTCGCGCTCAGCCCCCGCAGGACGTCGGCGCAACAATCAAACTTGCTCCTCCGGCGCGGGGAGGCGGCGCGCGCCCCCGCCCGTCGCAGCGCCACCCTTTCCCCGAGGAGTTACCGCGGGGCGCGCACCTGCCTCAAGTTCTTCTTACGCGCGCAATTGGGGAGGGTGCTCGGCTCCACCGCGGGGATGGGGGGGGGGTATGCGGCGGCGGGGGGGGAGAAAAAACCCACGCCGCCCTCAGTGTTGGAATGAATCGGGAGCGAGGCAGCTTGGAGGGCTTAGGGAGAGGCAGGCACGCGTTCGGCTCTCCATCCAACGCGCCGGCCTTGCCATCCTTGGAAAGCCTCTAATAACTTGAGCCTCTAGACTTGCAAGACAAACAGACTAAGGCCAAGACGAGGCCACCTAAAGTGCTCGGCTGAAGAGGCTTCGAGCTCTACTCATGCCCCCCCCCCCGCCAACTTGATTTTCTAAAAGAACTCCCGACTTCCTCTCTTCTCCACCGCCCCCCCCCCAGGAGCGGAGTGGTTCGTGGGTCATCCAACAGAAAACTCCAGACTCTCCCCTCCACAGACACACACACTTTGCTGATGCAGCTTCCCTGCGATCTGGCCGGGATCCCGCAGCCCACTCCGCCCTCCCCCGCCGCCCCTCGTTCTTCTCTTCCCCTCCCCCCCTGCAAAAGATGTAGGACGGAAACGCGGCCCAAGTGTATACAGACGGGAGGGGATGGCGGCAAACGAGGCGGCGGCAGCTGTGCAGCGTTTTCAAGGCGGTCTAAATTAAAACACCCCGAGCCCGAATTAATTTTTTTAAGAAAAAAAATAGATGGAGAAAGAAAGGAAAGGGATTGTGCAACACTGAGAACCTCATGACCACGCGCCTGTGCAATCAGAGAAGAGTAATAAAAGCCAGTGAGTTCCACGCAGCTTAAAGGCGACAGGAGGGGAACGGGGGGGGGGGCGCTGAATTTAGCCGGGAGCCAACTGGATCCTTGCAAGAAAATAACCTCGTTTTGGGGTGGGGCGAAGCGAGCTCATTCCCAAAACCCTCTCCGCACGGCGATCGCTCCCTTCCCAAGCAAGGCATCGCCATGCACCACCACGCCGGGTTTTCGAATAGGCTCAAGAGCTGTTTATTGGAGACCTCTGCACACATCTACTACGCTCGGTTTGGTGGTTGTGTTTAACCCCTTCCGTCCATGGCAAGGTCCCTATTGCTGTGTGCCAGGATCTAAATGTCTAAGGAACGCTCCTCGGGTTGTTCCTTGCATTGCTGACACCAGTTGATAGCGGACGGAAATGAAGTGGTCAGCGTGCAGAAAAGTCATATGGAACTCGACAAACCGTCGTCGTCGGCCTCGGACGGAAGCAAAGGGATGCGCCAAGAAATGTGTATAGAGACCAAACACTGCGAGATCTCCAGACAGGAAGGACGCGTGTGGAAAGCGAAGGCGACTGCTGAATCCCGCACAGTCTGATTGTCGTCGTGTGGGTCGGATCCGAGCAGCTGCGCCTTTCCAAACAGGCGGCGAGCAGGTCAAATGGCCAGATGACTTCCTCCGGTGCCGTTGTAAATTCTGACCAACTGAGCGCAAATGTAACGGAGGACTTTGTTGGGCTGGAGATGACTTTAGAAACCCTGCGAAAGAAACCCGCAGGTCGCTCGACAGAGTCATGGCCCCAAGATTTAGCGACAGGATTCTGTCGGTTTTATTGCTCATTTGAAACTGTGCATAAAATCTCTTGGATGGAAAAATAATAATGGAGCTTCCGCTTGGGGCATCTCCTATTCTCTCACGGACCAAAGATAAGGATTCCTGCATTACATGGATTTAGGAATAATCTTCCGAGTCGGCTGCCTTCTTAGCACAAAAAGAAGCCAAAAGCGAGCTGCAGTCTGCATACAGTGAAATTCTTTGCCTGGAAAAAAAGAGACGGATAAGCAACTTCAGAAAGGAAAATGCCTTGTCAGACCACTAGAGGGTGGTCCCTTCCTGTGCTTTGTGGGGAGAAGTAATACATGAAGCATCTTGGAATGTAGATGTAAGTTTCTAAGGTTACAGCCCTATGCAGAACACTTCCCTGGGACTGAACTCAGCGAACCGCCTGCGCTTTACTTCCGAGTAAACATGCATCGAATTGGGCTGCAGTGTGTATGCTATCCCTTAAACCGATTCTTCAGACCTTGCTTAAGAAAACGCATTCTGAGCATGACCTTAAAAAATACAAAAACAGAGAATCGCAAATGGAAATCTACTTATTTAAAATATGGAATGTAAATGTTAGAGGTGTAACACTGTAAAGAGCACTTGTCTTTTTATCTTTGATTCAAAATATTGTAATTGACAAAAAGTATTTGCATCATTGTGGGTGATAACCAGGGGTGGACTTGCAAATCATAATTACGTAGTAAATTGTGAACATGTGTTATTATTTCAAAGTGATGTGTTGCTTGCTATTCATTGGTATGTCATTTTTAAATTCATTTTCTTCCAGTTGATTTCAGTGGAGTTTTTTTTCAATTAAGCTTACAATCTTAAATACTCTTATTTGAACACAATGAACATTGCTTCTAACTATTATATAGTTAAGATTGGGCTAAACATTTATTTATGACCACAGATTAAGACTGAAGATAGACAGATATTAAAAAGGACTTGCATTTCCTTGATATTGTATGTATTCCCTCTGGGCAAACTTCCCCCCTATTTTTGTACTACATATGCTCATCTGGCATTTTCATTCTTTTTTTTTCTTCATTAATGATAAGCTGCAATCTCTTCAGTAAAAATGAACACACAGACTTCCCTAGAAATGTGCTAAATGTTCTTCTTCCAAGGCTGTGAAGAATATATTTAGCAGAAACTGATTAGTGGAGCTAATTATTTTAAGTGACTAGAAAGTGTCTCATTTCTTTTTATTCTGCAGGCCTTAAGTACGTTAGATAACAGAACATCCAGAGAAGCTTTGGTCTTTCTTTCTCATTAATGCTCTTTCTTGGAGATAATGTACTTATTCCTTTTCGGTGTACAGCCACCATTTTAGGCTGTGGACTGGCATAAGCATTTTGAGCAGTCCTCAGTTATGTTCAAGTATCTGCAGGTCTCACTTTGAGAAGGTTTCAATGGTAGTGTTGGAGCCATTCCTGGGCTGGTGAAACTGTTCCTTCTGGTGCTGCTGGGGTCCCACATGGGAGAAGCCCATGCTATCACTCTTCCCTGCACCACTGTAAACTCTAGGGCTGCTGATTTAACATTCGTGCCAATATGTGCTGGTGTGGGTTGCACAAAGCAGTAGAGTTGTTACTGTTCTCATATTGGAGGAGTTCTGGACCCTACATGAACAGGGCAGGTGTGAAGCAGGCTTCCCTAAGAAACCAAAGAACCTAAGAAACCAATATATGGTCCCCCCTCCCTATCCATGTTGCCTCTGTACCAGGGTGGTAGCCAGCACTGGGGCTTTAGGGGTGGAGCCCCTGTGATTAAGGCATAGCCCCACCACAGCTGAGTCATAGGCGCTTTGTGCTGCCACCTCCTTTGCCTGTGCGCCAGTGGCCAAGAGCCAGCCAGTGCAGAAGAGAAGCCCAGCTGCAGCCTTGCTCTGTACTGTGCTCCCCTCACACCCCTGGTGCAGCAGCCAATGGCCAGGCCCTCTCTCCTCTGCCTCTGCCCTGGGTCTGCACAGCCTGCCCAAGGCTTGCCCTCCCACAGTGCCCGGCCTCTCACCCCAGGACCAGAGCCCTTGGAGGCTGCCCTGTGCTGTGCCCAGGCAAGTCATTGGTCCCCAAATCAAGTCCCCATTGCTGGTGGCATCCGTGGGGGGAGAGAGGAGGGTGAGTGTGGCATCTGGCGTCAGTCAGCTGGCTGCTGGAGGGGGTGGCGGCTGGGCAGGCCATGGCGGGGCTGTGCACCCAGCTTCTCTGTTCCCTGCACGCTGCCCTTCCGTAACGGGGGAGGGATACTTTTAATTTAATTAGCAGCCACGCCCGAGAGCCACCCAGGAAAAATCTTGGGTATGGGGCTGCTCTGTACTAATTACATCACTGAGTGCCTAGCCGCTTGGAGGGTCCTTTACAATCTAAGGCAACAGCCTGCCCAGGCCCATACTGTCTCTTTTCTGCAAAAGCAAGAACTGAGCTACTTTGGGGGGGCTGGGGCTGGGCAAGAGCAGGCAGCTGAATCAGAAGTTCTGATGGGCATGCAGCACATTCAGCACAAAAGCAGTATATAAGTGTGGAGTTGCCATGGTGGGAGGGGAGCTGGCTGGCTTATGAGGGACTGCTCCACACCCTATGTTGCCTTGCTGGGTACAAGATCATAAGCAAAAAGGTGTGCTTCCCAGTTCAGACATGGTACACAAAATGAGGTGCAATGGTTCCTGGTAGCCAAGGTGGTATATGAGTTAGAGTCAGACTGGGTCTGAGCAGGTTGCAGCTTCACACCCCCAATGAACCGTGGAACTAACTGGGTGACCTTAGGGTAGGTGTTACTCTTTCCCAGCCTCCTTGCTTCACAGGGTAGCTGCCATCAAATTGAGAAGGGAAGACCACTTGGGAGGAAGGGTGAGATAAGAAAGTAAAAAAAGCTCAAAGTTCTATGGAAGCAGATGGGATTAAATCCTAGTTTAAAGAGTAGAACCATAACATTGTAGAGCAATGGAGAGTCTGATTTAAGATGGCCACTCCAGTTGGGAACAGCTGGTTCAAGTTTTCTTCTATTTGGAGAGGGGAGGAGGATTTAGACCAAGAAGGCTATGCCATACCTGATGGGCACTGGTTATACACTGGTGGTGGAAAGTGCTGTCAAGCTGCAGCTGACTTACGGCAACCCTGTGGGGTTTTCAAGAGACATTCAGAGGTGGCTTGCCATTGCCTGCCTCTGCATAGTGATCTTAGACTTCTTTGGTAGTATCCCATCCAAGTACAGACCAGGGTTGATCCTGCTTAGCTTCTAAGATCTGAGGCGATCGGGCTAACCTAGGCCATCTAGGTCAGGGGTTATACATAGCTACAGCTAGTTCAGGGGTCACATGTGCAGGGAAATGAAGTAATAGAACGGATTGCGCATAAGACTGCAGATTGCTACAAGACTGCAGGTATTTAATTCCAGCTTTGAATGTTCCTATGACAAAAAGCAAATGCATTCAGATAGAACACTAGCACTGCATAGAGAAAGATTCTATACTCACATTGTAGCTTGCTGTGCTGCTTTTCATTTTGCAGGGAGTTCTTAATGTAGGCAACCATTTCGCAGTGTGATTCTCCATGACCCTTCGCCTGTAGTTGGATGTGATACAGTTCATTCTATCACCTCAGGTGTCTGCCACCTCATTATAGAAGTGAGCAATAAGAACTATATCCTTAGTGCCAGTGATGCAGTGATGGAAGTCAGTGGGATTCCTGCTCTGAGGACTGGGGGTGGGCGGTGTCACTGAATTGGTAAAATTCCTATACACATGTAGTCCGTCTGCTAAGAATCCTTCTGTAATACTGGTATCATCTCATTGACAAATCAATAAATTCTCTAGATTGCATAATAATAGTGTAAAGCTAGTCATGCACATATTATTGTATGGCATACTTTAGAAGCTTGTGTTCAGTAAGTTGCTGTGAAAAAAATCTAATGTGTAATTTAAATGTATTTATTCAATACACTCTATTCTGAAACCCTTGGTAAGGATTTTTAATATGCAGTTTCCCTCTCATGTCATAGTATTTGATTGAAAATCTACATATTTGCTTCATTTCTGGTAGATATTGCTTAAATCATCTAATGCTACCAGGTATGCATGTCTTGCCAACTAATTTACCTCAAAATAACAAGTTCTGGGGTTACTGAGTGACCTTTTCTTCCTGTTTCTTTGCTCCCTGTATCTTGACAGTTTATAAACTAGGGAGGTTATTACAGTGAATGACGTATAAGCCACTTTATATTTTAATGTATTTCCCAATATGATGGAAATAAGTCCTACTGAAACCAATGGAACAAATTAGTCATGGCAAACCTAAGTATATGCACATTCCAAATCCTGACTGTGCATGCATCAGAAGTCTCTCTGTATTGGGGAAGTCTGCATGATACTGGGGTCCTGGGCAAGATTGTGGTAGGAGAGATGACTTCAGGACAGTGGCTGGCAATTGACTGGAGGGCAGTCAGAGGGGAGACCCCAACCTACAGGAGATTGTCTACTATGGCCTGAGTGAAGCTGCCACCCTCTCCATCATCATCTCTGAAGCAGCATCAGGGCAGGGGCCGGTGATAATCAGCTGCTCTAGGGTGGTTGGAAGAGGGCTGCAATGTACAACATCAATATAACCCTGTTCACAAGTTACAGTGAACTCACAGTCAACATTTGTAGAGTGTTCACTTGATTTTTCTTTATATGTGCATTGAGTAATTTTCATGTTACATAGGGAGCTGAACATATGATTGAAACTGCATATTTATCCAGGTAGTGCTCTCTGGTTTCATTTGTAAAGTGAACATGCAATGGTTCTTTCTTACAAACAGATGTATGCACATATATGTCAGATGTGTGTGTGTTCACTGTAACTTGTGAACAGGGCTTCTGTGTACAGGGGGAGCATGAGTAAGAAATGTGTATTGGCCCTGTCTCTTTCTGTGTGCATTTGTCTGGCATATGTGGGTGTAGCACCTACACATATACAACCTGTATGCTTGTAAACTCCACCCCTATGCAATGTTTGGGAACATTCCAAGTGGACTATTCATTTGGGTCAATTTGCATAGGAGACACCTGGGCTACTAGGAATAGGGTCATGAGCAGTGACAGAGTAAGCATACTGCTGTCACTCTCCCTACATTAGTGTTGGCATGGCTAGTGAAGCAATGTTTTCTCGTTCCAAGCCCGCCACTTCCCCTGCTCTCCCCGGGCCCCTCGCAGCTGCGAGGTGCCCAGGTCAACGGCCTGGGCCATCTCCAGGCCCCACTAGGAGGTTGGCATTCCCGGTGGGGTGGGCGCCCCAGGCTGTCCTGCGCCCAGACACCTGGGGCCGCCCCTGGACAACAATGGCTACCACAAGGCAGAGAATGGTTCCAAGTACTGGGAATGCAAGGCATAGCCACTGTGGAGGCAGCAACTGGTCTGTACAATCTCAGTATATGCTAGAAGAGCAGAAAAGATAATAGGTCCTTCCCCGCCCCCATTTGGCTGGGAGGTTAGTTTGGAATTTCAGAGTCTCTCATGCACTTGCTTCTTCACTCCCTCAGTGCCTGCTCTACCTGTATATTTGTAACATTTATGAAGTTATTATGAAGACTGGTCCACAATTTCAATTTATCTTCCATTCCCCAAATAGTTCTGCCCAAAAAAGCCTGGTCTTATATTTCTTCTTGCAAAGGAAACCCATCCTGCAAAAGCTTCCCAAGACTTTCCAATAAATGTCAAACAATAGAAAAGTACACATAAAGGGGTTTTTTTTAATAGTAATGACAAAAGTGGAAAACTATTCTTGGCTCCCAAAATTATTAGGAGTTTTTCTTCTTTATAAAAATTGCTTGTTAAAATGTGGAATTAAAAAGATGACTTCAGCTTGGAGAAGTTCGGTGGAGAACTGTGAGCCAGCTTGCTCAGATTAAAGCTTTCCAAGAGTGATTCAGACTTCTTTATATTTTAAGAATCTCAGCATTCGCTATGAAAAAGAGCAACTTGACTTTATTTGTTATTGAGAAGGGGATTATTGACTCACTCAATAATGAAGTGTGTGAAAAAGCTCAAAAAGCAGAGAAAGGAAGGGTGGAGCTCTTTGGCAGTTCAGAGAACAGGATGTTTTTACCCCCTGAAACTCTCTCTACAAGCCAGCCCACCACCTTCTTCCTGTCTGCGCATGCATCTATTGTCCCACATATAAATCCTTGTTTTCCTTCCACTTTGGCCAAAAAAAGGCACAACCAACCATCAAAATAAATTAAACACTTCCAGTTAATCTAAATAAATATTCCTAGTCAAAACCCACTTTGGAGCACTTTAAAAATGTGAATGTTCCAATACACAAACAGCAAATGCTGACTTTTTCATCAAGGTGGTAAAATATAGTGTGTGGCAGGGAGGATGGAGGGTACATGCAGAACTCTGGATCTCTTAGCTGGAACTGACTGTATCAGTTTAAGAACAGTGAAGCAAAGGGGCATTTAAGGAAGCAGCAAATCATGCATTTCTCCATCCAAGCTTGTTCTCTGATCGGAGCATCTCCACCTCCAGCCTGAAAGCTTTTCAGCAGTGTGCCATGCATCCATCCCCATCACTGTATGAAAGTATGTAATTCCATTTGACCACAGGTAATATATGCTACTTTGGGAAACAAAAACTTGGCTTTTTGACAGCTTTCTGCAAGCAACTGCATGCATTCGGGGATAGCCCTCTGGGAAATCTACTGGTAGTTAAACGCTTGCAATATAATATTGAGAAAAGATCTGCTTCTCTCCAGCTGTGAAGTCAGCAGATGTCTTCTGCCAGAATCAGAATTCTTGGGAGCACCCGAAAGCAGAGAGGGTTCAGAAGAACCTGTTCTCCACTTTCTGGAGAGCACACCTTCAGTGATGTCATGCTATTTACAGTGCAGTCCTCCAAAAGTACTCCAATCTAAGCCCATTGATTTCAGTATGAGACTGGAGTAACTCTGCTTAGAATTGCACTGTCAGAGCCTCACATTTGAAAAGAGTTACATATAGTCATATCCCACTCTCAGGGGCTGTAGGTACTAAATTAGGACTGTAGTAGCCTGAAGCGGGGACCCATGCTGACAGGCTGCCATGAACTGTGTGTGCTAAGGCCTCCAAATAGTCTTCAGATACAGGAGGAGGTAAGAAGGAGCCCTATCAAGTCCAGCAAACAAACTGGCAGTATGAAGTTCAGGCCACCAGTTAGATTCCTCCTCACAATTCCTGCTCTCTGCCCCCACCTGCAGAGGTGAGGTGAGGTGGATGGTCGCCAGAGACAGGGCTTTTCCTGTGGTGGCAACTTGCCTGTGGAATCCTCTCCCTTTCAAGGCTCACTTGGTGTCTAAACTTCTCTCTTTAAGGCACTAGGCCAAAGCATGTCTTTTTTAACCCAGGCTTTTAATTAAGGGATTGATATTTTAAAATTATTTTTACTGTCTGCTTCTGGCCTGAGAACTGTGGGCCATTTTAGATTGCTAAATGTTTTATGCTGTTTTCATGCTTTGGCTGGATTTTTAATGGTTTGTTAAGTTCAATGATTTTATGCTGTTTTTATCCCACCCCCAATGCTTTACTTTGAGAGCTGCCTCGAGCAGGTCTCTGGAGATATGGCACAGAAATTTTCTAAATAAATAAATAAGGCCATCCCTGGATTAACCAAACTTAGTATAAACACTAGGCAAACACTAATCTTCTGCTTTTGCCTCATCAAGAGAAAGACTACTGCTACCCAGTAACTGATCTTAGGACACTATGGCTTGGAAACACACATTCCCCATCTAGATTTGAGCACAGCTATCCATGATCCTGGCCCAGCCAATGCATTCATCCTGGCCCTGACCAATGCTGCATCAAAAGGACACTTTTGGTAATGAGAAACAAAGATAAGCAGCTCTTAATTATAATCTCATTGCATAACCTAGTGAAACTTCTGCCAAAAAGCTCAATTACCAATGATGGTTTCCCCCACTGGCACCTATTTCTCTGTCACTGAAGTTGTTTCAGCATTCTGATAGCTTGCTGGTTTATTGCTATGAGCAGCAGCATTATATAACAAAGCCATGCATAGTGTAATGCGGCACAGATAGCATCAAGCTCCAAGAATCTTACTTTAATAGCCTGCTTATTTACTCCTAGGCCAGAATGCTGAATGCAACAAGAGATTTGGCTGTGGTTAAAACAGATGAGGTCCCCCCCCCTCTTGAATCTGGACTTTGGAAATACAGAGAGGAAGGAAGAAGACACGTTCTCCTCCCTGCTCCAAGAGCTGCAGCAGCGGTCATGCGTGCAGGCGCGGCTGCTGTGTTGCTACTTATCTAATGAGCATGTGGAGTGGCTCAAAATGGTTACTGTGTGCACTGGAGATATAGGGATGCTGTTAAGTCGTCACTGCACGTACAGTGTATGAGCAGCAGAGTACAGGCAGTGCCTGTGCTGCAGAATAAGCAATTCTGAGGGAGGAGCAACTGGCCCAGTATAATCATTGTCTTCAGCAGCTGATATTATTCTGACCCTCCAGCAGTCACCTCAGTATTCTTACTGACTCTCCAGGGCTTTCAGACCAACTATTTGGCATGTTGAAATGAAGACACTCATCATTTCATTTATGTTGAAGCAACAAGGTTCTAATTAGTTCCTAACAGTCAGGTTTTTGAGCTCTGGGTTGATTTGTTCTGTAATGATGGTAAGTCTAGAATGTTAATGCCAGTTCCAAATGACAACCTCCCACCAAGTAATAAACATACATAATCTAATTTATTTTAAAATATATATGGCAGAAATAAAATGAGGAATTTTGCTGACAGGGCTGCCATTTTCCAGTTTTTTAGGACACATTTGTAACAACTTTCTTGTGGATTCTTAAGGAGTATCAGAACATTCAGGAGATGAATGTAGTCTTTCCATCACATTTCACACAGAGAGAGAGAAAGAGAGAGAGAGAGAGCGCTATATTGTTAAGGAATTAGGATGACTAGGCACCTTCAAACAAAGAATGAAATTCTCTAATGTTACAAAGCCATAGCAAGGTGCTCCACAAAAGGAACATATAAAAGGAAGACAGAAAATAAAATCCTTTTAACTGTCTGGAGTAGCACAGCAGTCTTACTACGGCAGTAACTTCAATTCTTATGCCATGAATGTTCCTGCAGAGTGAACCTTGGTCACTCTGCAAGAGAGTTAGTGGAGATAAAATAGACTGAGCCCAATCAAGACAAAAGGACTGTATCACTTATAGTGAATAGTCATGTCTGTGAACAAACAACTGAGAAACAGAGACTCGCATAAAGCAATTAAGACCAGAATTCTGCACAATAAATTTTTACAAATCGAAATGAAAGCTCTATAATAGGGGAAATTATGTAAATAAAATAACCCAGAATACCTGCCTTGTATTATAGGGAGCTTTGACTCTCGGAAGCTTATACCCTGAAACTCTTCCTGGTCTCTAAGGTGCCATTGGACTGGAATCTAATTGTTCTACCGCAGACCAACATGGCTACCCCTTGAAACTACCTTGCATTATATATCTGCCAAGTATTCACATGCAAATAAATTTTGCTGTCCTCAGCTAAATTGAAATTAACTAGCTTGAACACTTCATGGTTTAAACAAACCAGATGTCTCTATATTTGGCAAGTTTCCTTATCTTTCTTTCACCAAACAGCTAGATTTTATCATGGCTTTGCCCTTTTCCTGTTTGCACCAATCTTGATAAGGCAACATCAGCTTTAACTAGCTCGTAAACCTCCTTCCAAAAGACATTTAATGAAATAGCTCATGAAGCTGGCCTGAATATTGATTTAATAGCCAAAGTGAATAGATAATTAACTACACTTCTTAATAAGTCATGATATGACCCTATAATAGATTATGTTCTCAGATCTGTTTATCAGGTTGCAAGTGCAGAGAATGACTTCTGTAGGCTAAATGCTGTTTTGCAAGCCACATCTGTGCAGGAAGCCCACATGTATCTCTACATAAACAGCAAGCATTCTTTTTGCTGCATATACACAGAATATATGCTATTACCATCTCCATGAAATCACTGGGAGAGGCTGACCAGAGACTTGAACAGTGTCATCAACATGCAGATGACACACAACTTTATATCTTCTTTGACCCTGATTCCAGGGAGTTGGTAGTCATGAGGCAAAGTGCTGGATGTGGGACAATAAACTGAAACTTAGGCCTATTCACGGGTGTTTCCCCTCACTTTTGCCGTGCATCTCTGTTGGATTTTCTTTTCCATTTTGCACTGATTTTCCCCCTTCAGCACTCAGTTCACTTTTTGGTCGTTGTTTTCCCAGGTTTTCTGAGAGTGGTTTTGTGCCAATTTTCCCCTTGTTTTGCTTCCAAGCCAAAGATAACTAAAAAGCATACAGATTCTCTCAGATTTCCCCCTGTCCCTTTGCTGCCCCTTGAAGGTCACTCCCCCACCCACATCGGGGTCGTTCCACCTACTCTGTACCTTCCACCATTCATTGGTGTGCAAGCTCCATTGATTACTTTTCCCCTTGTTTTACTTTATTTTTTTACAAGTGGCATGATTCTAGTGATATGAGACTATTGCTAGTCTCGGATCGTGGGGGGGGAGGAATTACTAGGGGCATGCAATTTTTTGCACAGCACTCCCAGCTGGGCTGCCCTTTCCTGCCACCCTGTATACTGGGTGGCAGGAGAAGGCAGCAAAGCTGCTACTAGTCAGTTTCAAAAATAGTTTGGTAAATTTCAGGGCTTTTTTCTTTTCTTTTTTTTAAAACTTTGCCTGCCTTCCTTTGCATTCCCTTTCATTCAAGGAACTGAAGCACAAGGATTTAAATGGAAAGTGCTCACTTGATGCTACTGTGCAGCTGCAATAGGGCAATTGTGTAAATGTTTAAAACTTTGTGCGCCACCCCACACACATCACAAGTGATGTTCCCACCCCAATTAAGAACAAACTGCATGTTTGGGTTGTAGCTGCAGAATAAATACACTGCAGAAAAAAGAATGGCGCGTACAGCAGGCACAGAATCCGAAGTCAAGTCTAAAGGCTTGACTATCCAGCTTATCTGCATAAGATGTATGTGCATAATAGGCCATACTCTAGCCAAGACAGCAGTACTGTTGGCTGGAAGTAAAGCCACTCTGAGATTAGGTTTAAACTTGTTATGGAAAAGGTTGCACTCTCCAAAACCAGAATTGAAGGGGCCTCAAGGTCATTCATTGTATCAACTGTGGCAGGGAGGTGGTGGCAGAGCACCAAGACTTTATCTGCAAAATAGCTCACAAATGCCTCACAGCCGATATCGAATTCCCTATCGTTTGGCCTGCCCTGTGGCAGAGCTGTTATGGCCTGAATAATTGTTCTAAATAATTGTGCTGGGCGTGAGCTTGTGGACACGATTGTAGCTGCATAGAATTCCTTCTTAGCAACTTTGACTGCCATCTCATAGGATCTCATAAACATCCTATAGGATGTTCTTATTGTTTTGTCTTGAGCCTGGCGCCACCATCTCTCTAGCCGTCTAAGCTCTCACTTCATAAGCCACAACTCCTGGGTGAGCCAGGGTGCAAGCCTAGAGCGAGGGCGCAGAGGGTGCTGGGGAGTGATCTCGTTGATGGCTGTAGAAAGTCAGCTATGCCAGTCCTCCACAAGCTCATCCAACGAGCCGCTGGGGGCAACAGATCCCGCAGGGCCATCTGAAGCCACACTGGGTCCATTTGGCTTCGCGGGTGAGCTAAAATACACTCGCCGCCTAAACAGGGTTGGGGTGGAACATTCAGATGGGCTCTCAGAGCATGTTAATACAGAATAGGCCAGTGGGTGTGACAGATAGGAGGCTGTCCTGCCCCTGAAGGGGAAAACAGCTGCTCAGCTGAGCCTATGGAAGTGCTGCTCCAGCATCCAATCACTTTTCAGAAGGGGAATGGAATGCAGGAGGGAAGCACAGCAGGGGTGGAGTTCAGTTTTGCCTCAGGGAGAATGCAGAGAGCATGAGTTGAGTTCTGCCTCAGGGAGAGAGAAGTGGGATGTTGTGTACTGGGTTCAACGCATAGTGAAGACAGATGCTCAGTAATTATCAGCTCATAGTTTACTGCACACAACACACATAACACACAAATGGCCAAGACGGCCAACTACATACAGTCCCTGGGGTGGCACCCATAGGTCCCATTGGAGGGTTTAAACTTCCCGCCACAGTTCCTATAGGTGCTAACTCAGAGTCTCAGGATCCTAGTCCCTATTGTCCTTTGGAGCCAAGTTCCGGTTGCCAATCACTGGCACCTAGTGGTGGTCCGCGGACATAACATGGGAGCTTAGGTCTGACTCAGGAAATGGGCAGACTGAGTGAAGGTAGTATGGCAGGGTGGTTTAACTCTGCTTTTGAGAGAGAATAGAGTACCCAGTTGTTAGGCCTATCTCTGGTAATGAGCAGACCTTGTGCCATTTATTCTGACACTTGGGAAGGGATATGCTGGTATGGGTGGGATCCTGTGCATGTGACTGGATCCAGCCTAGTGGCTAGTCAGCAAAAGCCTCTTGGTGCCTGAAAGCATTAGAGAAAATTCAAACTATTATCTGAAGCCATAGCTAGTTTAAATTTATGTGCCTCAGCCAGGTTTCTCCTTTGCCTACCTGGAGACCTGTGGTGCTGATCTGCTCCTTGAAACCAACCTGTAAACAAATAAATCTCCTGTGTTATTTATATACAATTCCTGCATCAGTGATCTTCGTATTCTACTTGCTCACTGCAAAACTTATCTCATGGCAATGAACCCAAAGCCTATACACTTGCTACCTTTAGAACATCTGGTAACTGAGGGGAAGCTTCATAGTTTAAAACAAACCTAGGTCCCCCAAGATCAAAGGCGGTTGTGTGGGTCTCCTCAGTTGATAGAAAAGGTCTGTCACAATGGTCATGTATGTGGAACAGGACTTTTTCCAGCAGGCCCTTTTCCTTTTTGTTTTCTGGAATCTTGTGGGGAAAAATTATTCTGTGGGACATTTGGTATGTTTATTTGTTTATTCTCTGTAGCAGTTTTATTCTATGGATTCTGTTGCTGACTACTGATTTTATGGCAGATTGGTTCTTTTTATTTATTTATTTTACAAATGCAATAGAGCTATATTATTACAGAATGGTTCAAGAAGATGCTTTAATAAAGGAAAAGCAACTGTGGACTATACTGCTGTGTATAGCATTGTGGGGCTCCCCCACCCCCCAAGATGAACTCCCCGCCTTCCACCATCTTGCCACCAAAGAAGACAACTGGCCCACTGGCCTCAGACTTGGGAAGGGGCTCCAGCAGCTAGGTCCTCTCCCTCCTAGTCTGAGCTCAGTCTGTCACTTTCCTCCCTGGTCAGGTATGGCACCATCACTTTTATAGGATTCCCTGGACCCACCCCACCTGGCCAGTCTCCAATCCCTTTCCACCTGCTATAAAGTCTATAAAAGGAAAGAGAAACCTTTCCTGCCTCTTTCCCCCACTGCCTGTCTCCCTGCCCTGCTCCTTTCCCTTGCTGCTCAGGGTTGTCACTTAGTCTCTCCTAGGGTTGCCAACCTCCAAATGGTACCTGGAAATCTCCTGCTATTACAGTTGACATCTAGATGGCCAAGATCAGTTCCTCTGCAGAAAATGGCTGCTTTGGAAAGTAGACTGTATGGCATTATACCCTGCTGAGGTTTCTCCCCACCCCAAATCCTGCTGGCCTCAGGCTCCACCTCCAAAATCTCTAGGTATTTCCCAAACTAGAGCTAGCAACTGTAGCCTCTCCCATTCTGGCCTTCCCCAAGTCTGAGCTCAGCTTCCTGCCTTGTTCTCAGCTGTGTTGGAGCAATCTGCCTGGGTCCTAGCCATCTCCCTCTCCTGGCCTTCCTCCCATTGGTGAATCTGGATCCCAGCTGTCCTCATTTCAGGCAGCTGAGGTGGGGTTGACCAGGCTGTTGTGTATTAAGATGTAAAAGTTGGCCGTGGCAAGCCAGCTGGGCCATGCAGTCAGACAGACCCTCGGACCTTCAGTCCTAAAGACAATAGCCACCTTGGATCCTAGAGCATGCCAATGGGCTTGCCTGGATCCAAAAGGGAACCTATTGAAAGAAAGACTTGTAAATAAAACCAATTATGGGTGTGTGTCGGTATGGTATGGGTGTATGCATATAAACTGGGCATGGATTGGCCAAAGCATGCTTCATTCTGCAATGTAATCAATAAACATCTTTCTGATTTCACCATGCAGAGCCTCCAGCCTCAATACTTTAAATTGGCGACGAGGATGGGATCCCGTGAACAAGTCTGACTTCTCCGGACTCAAGAGCACCACATCAGTGACCACCAGGGAGCCTGAGGACTCCCGCTCCACACCGCCATCTGGCGATCCACAGGTCGCGGCCACCGCATCATCACAACCAGTCCCAGCTCCGCCACAATGAGTCATGGCTTCTGCTCTGGGACAGCACCTCTCAGCCTTCGATCGAACCCATCCTGAGTACTGGGGAGCCTAGGTTGCTCAGCGGAAACACTTCTTAAACATACAAGGTGAAACTGACATAGAACTCAAGAAGTCATGGCTGCTGAGCATGTGTGGCGTCGCCACAATCCAGCTGGCACAGAAACTCATTGTGCCAAAGACACTGGAGACCATGACCTACGATGAGCTGATCACTGCACTGACCAACTACTATGCCCCAAAAACATCAAAATGGGGGGGTTCCAGTCTTGGCGATCGCCATGGCAGATCTTCTCCTGAGGCTCTGGGAGAAGTCTGCCAGCATCTGTGGCTGGGTGGGGGCGCATATGTTCACGTCATTCCAGGAGTCCCAGGGTGGGACTCTCAGCCAAGGGGTGCTAGAGGGCCCTTCCCCCGGTGTACCAAGCTGGAGGAGGGGGGCTTCTCCTTGCTCCAATGGGCCTGCCATAGAGCATCCCAAA
The DNA here is from genome assembly GCA_029375565.1 of Gekko gecko. Taxonomy (NCBI): domain Eukaryota; kingdom Metazoa; phylum Chordata; class Lepidosauria; order Squamata; family Gekkonidae; genus Gekko; species Gekko gecko. The sequence continues at coordinate 97,589,271 of JAPDNY010000002.1, read as the reverse complement.
TGGGAACAAGATTAGCACACTGGAACAAGCGCACGTTGATTGAGCGAGCATAATGCGGAGAGACAACCACTGAAAGTGTGAGTCGAGTTTAAGCGAAAACGGGGGGGGGGAGGGGACTTGCCCCTGATAAGGATTGCTTGGAAGCGATTTTAAAGCTGAAAAAAGGGGCAGGGGCAAGGGAAAGCAGAGGAAGTGAAATAAAGAGTTTGCGGGAGCTTACCGGCTGAATTAAGAACTTCCGGAGACTTTGACGAACTTTTGCTAACTGTAAACAATCCCCAAACATGGTGTTGCCGAAAGATGCGAAAGACAAGATACCGAAAGCTAAACCTTCTTCTGGAAGTTCCAGCCCTCTAAGTGTGGTGCCTAGACAGGTCCAAACTGCAGAACTCCAAAGGCTGCTGGCGGAGGCGCTTCACCCTCTGCTGGAGAAAATTACAGCTATTGACAATAAGCTTGATGCACAACAAGCACAGACAACGGCTAATGCAAATAAAACTGAAAAAGCGGAGCAGGAACTTAAACAGATTGGTTCCAACTCGAAAAAAATGAATAAAAAACTGCAGGCGCTTGAGAAAAAGTGCCAAATTGAAGAGTCTCATGTACTACAGCTGCAAATGGAAAGAGCAAGCTACATCTTGAGACTTCAAGGGATTAAAGAAGAGAAAGAGGAGAATCTGAGACAAATTGACAGTGACCTGTTGGCCCCCCTGGTGGATATGGCATCAAATCAACTACAAAGTGAAATAGATACAGTCTTTCGATCGTATTCGGAATACATTAGAAGGAACAATCTGCTGGGGGAAATATCTGTTAGATTCTCCCGAAGGCGAGTAAGAGATCAACTCTTGAAAGCGACCAATGGGACTACCTTGAAGTGGAGAGACAAGGAAATTAAAGTTATGAAGGACATTCCATTTGAGATAAGAAGAAAGAGGAGAAAATACAGAGACTTGGTGACATTCCTACAAAGCCAGAAGGTCGTGTATAGATGGTTGGTTCCCGAGGGACTAATCTTTCGGTATGCAAATGGTAAAGAAAGGATTGATTCAGCAGATAAGGCTTGTGAATTTTTGTGTCAACATGGTCATCCACCAGGAGAGGGAGAAGGAACTCCAGATGGCACCAAGGACAGCGAAGAAGAAGGAGAGACTGGATCTTCGGCAGAGGACTCAGATTCTAAATTGGGGGCTGTTGCCCTCAAATCAAGCTACTATTTAAAAGGAAAAAGAGGGAGAAAGTAGATTGTTATTGTTCTGTGGAATATCTTAGAAAGAATTATATTAGTAGGAGGCAACTCTTTATGTAACTATAGCTGTATTAGCGAGTGAAAAGTGAATAACATTTTAGTGAGATGATTATTTTCAGTGGAAGTCAATTCACATTTAAGAGGCAGACTTGTATCTAAATTGATTGTATGATCACCGACTCTTGGGTTTTTAGAGGTTATCTTTTCTCTCTCCTCTAGACTGTAGTTCCCCACCCTGGAATTTTCTGTTGTAGTTTTGTAGTAAATAGAAAAAGCAATAAAGAATCCCCTTTGGGGGGCCAAACAAACAAACAAACATCAAAATGGGCTGTCTGGATGGATTTTCTGGGATGCATGCAAAAGCCTGGGGAGTCCACAGCAGAATTTCTTGCTGACCTCTGCCGCTTCGCCAGTGAATGTGAGTTTCCTTCCCTAGAGGACACTCTGTTGACCCAATTCATCTGGGGGGGACAGCGAACCGAAGCTACAGTGGAAATTCATCACCCAGACTACCTGAAGCTCAACTTGGCACTGCAAACAGCCACTGCATTTGAGAAATCACAGAAGGACCGACAAACATGCTTCACACACCAGACCATTCCAACCTCTCAGGACTCTGAACTCTTGGAGGAGGAAGGAGTAGGAACCCATCAGGTTCGGCATCACACCTGGTCCGATGCCCACAAGAGCAGAGCATCGGCCAGCCGCGTATCCTCACAAGGGTCCACAAAACAACCCAGGTCAACTCCATGCGCCAGCTGTGGAGATCCCCACGAATGAAGGTCCTGCAGATTCCGCAATGCCATCTGCCGCATGTGTGGCAAACAGGGCCACATTGCCCGTGCCTGCCACTCATGGGGAAATCACCAGAAGACCTCAGCACACCATGGGACGACTGACCTCAACTACGCCACAGTCAGCCCAAATTCAGGGACATTACTCACCCCAGGGGTCGGCCCACAAATTGACTGTAACTGTTAATAGAGGGTCGCCAATGTGAAATGGAATTAGATATGGGATCGTCTCTTTCCATTATTTCTGAGGATACCCTCAGGACGATATGCCCTAATGGGGGACCCCTCTAGGAAACACCGGCCTCAGGCTAAGAGACTTTCAGAGGAACCTGGTTGAAATCAAGGGGTGGGCCAGTTTTGCCTACAGTATAAGGCGTCTGATGGCCTCTTAGAACTGGTTGTAGTAAGAGCCCCCCTCACCAGTTTGTTGGGCCTATCTTGGTTCAATGCACTTGGCTTAGCGGTAACCGGGATCAATCAGGTGGGGCACTGGAACTACAGTCTAGTGTGCCAAGAGTTCCCAGCCATCTTCGACAGTGTGCTCGGATGTTATACCAGGCCGCCAATAATGCTGGCCCTGGATCCAATGGTGCGCCCCATCCGAGTGAAAGCCAGGCATCCCCCATTAGTGTTCTGGTTGAAGATAGAGACAGAACAGGATCACCTGGTCAACCAGGGGGTGTTAGAGCCCATTCCTCATGCCATCTGGGAGACACCAATAGTCACTCCGGTGAAACCCAATGGGGACATAAGGATCTGTGCAGACTACAAATGCACAATAAACAAAGCGCTACAAGACCACGCATACCCAGTTCCCATGGTCAGCCATGTTCATGTGTCCCTGGCTGGGGCTAAAGTTTTTGGGAAGTTGGACTTGTCCCAGGCCTACCAACAGTTATCAGTGAACGACACCACGGCCAAAGCCCAAATGATTGTGACACACCGGGGCGCTTTTAGAGTGCGGAGATTACAGTTTGGGGTGACTGTGGCTCCAGGAATTTTTCAAAAGCTGATGGACTCTTTGCTTAAAGGGATTCCTGGGATACAGTCCTTCTTCAATGACATTCTAATCACAGTGCCGTCGTCGGAGGTCTTCACCGACCAACTGAGGGAGCACTTCGCCACCGCTGGGTTGAAGGTAAAGCGCAAAAAGTGCCTGCTGGGGGTCCCGAGCGTGGATTTCCTGGGATTCTGAGTAGATGCAAATGGGACCCACCCTACCCAGGAGAAGAGCGCAGCAATCACAGACGCCCCAACTCCCTCCTCCAAAGCAGAACTTCAGGTCTTCTTGAACCTGCTTAATTTTTACCATGCCTTTCTCCCACACAATGTGGCAGTAGCTGAACCTCTCCACAGGCTTCTGGACAAGAATGCTCCCTGGACATGGGGCCCTAAACACGCTGCCACTTTCTGAGTGGTCAAGGACTTGCTGGTTTTGAACGCGGTACTAGCACATTTCAATGAGGATTTACCAGTCGTGCTCACGTGCGATGCATTGCCCTGCGGGGTGGGGGCGGTCTTGGGACACCAGTTGCCAGATGGGTGGGAGGTGCTGGTGGCATACTATTCCAAAATGCTATTGTCCATGGAGTGCAACTATACTCAGATAGATAAAGAAGCTTTGGCCATCGTAGTGGGGGTTTGCAAGTTCCACCACTACCTCTACAGCTGCCCCTTCTCTGTCATTACAGACCACAAGCCACTCCTGGGTCTCCTGGCTCCCAATCACCAAACGTCCCAAATGTTGTTGCTGCGGGTGTTGAGGTGGTCGATATTCCTCGCAGGTTACCAATACAGCCTGCTGCACCAGCCGGGCAAGGCCTTGGGGCATGCTGATGCACTCAACCGCTTTCTGCTTTCAGGCTGCGACCTGGACCCAGACCCGGGGCACCAGATCCTGCTCCTGGAGGAACTCCCCGACCAACCGATCCAGGTTTCTGAGGTTGCCAAGTACACTGGGAAAGACCGCGTCCTCTTCTGGGTGCTGGACTGGATAGGGAGGGGCTGGCCCACAGAGAAAGTGGGCCCGAAATTCATAGCCTTCTCGTCCTTCTGGGATGAGCTGTCCACCCACAAGGGATGCCTATAGTCATCCCCGCTCCCCTATGCAAACGCACACTCACTGCGCTGCACGAGACCCATTCAGGAATCGTGCACATGAAAGCCCTAGTGAGCAGCTATGTCTGGTGGCGTGGTTTGGATGGGGAGATAGAGGACCTAGTCAAATGCTGCCAGACCTGCCAAGAGTCATGGCCAGCCCCCCCTCCGGAGCCCCTGTGCGTCCCTGGGAGTCCTCCGGCAAAACCAGGGCTCGCCTGCATCTGGACTTCGCAGGCCTGTTCCAGGGGCAGATATTTTTTATCCTTGTAGGTGCATACTCCAAGTGGCTGGAAGTCATCCTGGTATCCTCCACATCATCCCGGGCCGCGATCAAATCCATTAGTATCCAATAATGGGGCGGCCTTCACGTCAGCTGAATTTGGGGACTTTGTACTACGGGATTCGGCACATCTGCTCCGCGCCCTTCCATCCGGCTACCATTGGACAGGTGGAATGGATGGTTTGGACAACAAAAGAAGCACTTCGAAGGACTGTGCAAGGTGAATGGGAGCACAGGTTAGCCACCTTCCTATTCGGTCAAAGGAGGACTCCCCGCACCACCACTGGCCACTGCCCCGTGGAGCTGCTCATGGGCAGGCGACTGATGACCCGGCTAGATCGCCGCCACCCAAATCGAGCACCTGAACAAGCTCCAGGCATGGAACAATGAGATGCACCCTGTGGGTTCTTCCCAGAAGACCCCGTGTATGCCTGAAACTATGCATGTAGGCCAACATGGATCCCAGCCCAGGTAGTGCGGGTGACGGGGCCTCTATCCTACGAGGTCTCAACAGAGGATGGACAACTACTCCGCAGGCACGTGGACCAGATACGCTGTCTCCTGCTGCCCTTAGATGAGCCATAGAAGGGGGAGGCGGGTGACAGTGAGACTGAACTGGAACCCGTTGTACCTAGCAGAGAGGCCATAGGGGAGGACGCAGAAAACAGGCCAGCAGTCGAGGTGACCCTGGCACCCAGCACCACAGCAGAAGCTATGAAGGCGGTACAGTCTGAACCAACAGCCCAGCCAGAGGTTATCAGGCACACCCCTGACTGCCCCAGAACAGAGCCATGCCAATCTACTCGGGAACGGCGGCAGCCCAAATATTTAAAGGACTACGTCTGCTAATACGTCTGAACTATGGGGGGAGGGGTGTTGTGTATTAAGATGTAAAAGATGGCCATGGACAGCCAGCTGGGCCATGCGGTCGGCCAGACCCTCGGACCTTCAGACAATAGCCACCTTGGATCCTAGAGCATGCCAATGGGCTCACCCAAATCTGAAAGGGAACCTATTGAAAGACTTATAAATAGAACCAATTACGGGTGATGGGTGTATGTGGTTGTGGTACAGGTGTATGCATATAAACCGGGCACAGACCGGCTAAAACATGCTTCATTCTGTGATGTAATCAATAAACATCTTGCTGATTTCACCATGCTGAGCCTCCAGCCTCAGTACATTTCACAGGCATTGGCTCCTAACATGCATGTACTATGTGTTGCTGTATGTATTATCCTATGTTGTAATTTCTGCATTGTTTAACATGGCATGTTAATAATTATGCTTTTTTCAGCTTTTTTTTCAGTTTTGTTTTGGATTTCTACCTGGTTTCAGATTTCTGCAGTCCTAATCCTATTACATTGTTTATTGTATGTCCTGTCCAAGGCTGGCTCACCTAGGGCGCACCAAACTGCGCCCACCCCCCGCGAAAAGCCCTCCGCCACCGTCAGTGAAGAGCACTCTGGTGGGGTGCAGGAGGCGGCGGCAGAGCTTGTGCACCCTCCCCCTCCACTCTCAGGCACTTAGAGGGAAGAGATGGGGGTTTGAACACCTGCCTCTTCCCTGGCTTGCCTGGGCTCCCTGTAGCTGCGGGGCGCGCAGGCAAGCCGCACTTAGAGGGAAGAGACGGGGGTGTAAACCCCCGCCTCTTCCCTGGTTTGCTGGTACCGCCCCCCCCCCATCTCCAGGCCCCAACAGGAGGTTGGCATTGCTGGGGGGCGTGGGCACCACAAGCTGGCCTAAGGCCCCCAGACACCACGGACCGGCCCTGGTCCTGTCCCGTTGATTGCATTAATTTTCACTGTGAGTCCCAGTGAGAAAGGTGGACTATAAATACCGTAAATTACATAAAAGAATTTTGATCCCTTTATCTCTGTAGTTTTTACACAGTGTGCTCATCAGAACAACATCTGCTGGTGGTCCCCAGCCTGAAGAACATCCTCTTAGCCTTGACCAGAGCCAGAGCTTTTTCAGCTCTGGCTTTGGCTTGGTGGAACACTCTCTCAAGTGAGAGCAGGGCCCTGTGGGATCTTCTTCAATTTCACAGGGCCTATAAAATGGAGATGTTCCATCAAGCCTTTGGTTGAGGCAACGGATGTCCAGTTACATTGGCCTCCCATGCCTCACCCCACTCTGGCCTGGTATGACATCCGATTAGAGGTTATCAGTGGTGATTGCCTGCTGTCCAGCTGGTTAATCATAGGCACAGCTTGTATAGATCTTACTGGAGCACTACACACTTATGCCTACTTGCCATCTTGTATGCTGACTTATTTATTACTGTTTGTATAAATTAGCTGATAGAGTGTTTTAACTGTTTTAACTGTTTTAATTACTTTATCATTGTTGTAAGCTGCCTGGAGCTCGGCATGCAGGGGAGGGCAGGATAAAAATCTAACAAAATGAATGAATGAATAAATAAATCATTTTAAATATTTAGCTCTGTTGCTATCTTTATTATTGCTTCTATTTTGTTGCTGATTGCTGTATCTCTGCTTAGGATGGCATGGTGATTTCCAGTAAATATGATTAGGATTTCTGCCTTAGGCTGGATATAATAGCCCTTAGTACCCAGAGTTATTCAAGTAGGGTTATTGCACAAGGATTGGGAATACTGGCAGAAAATACAGGAAACAAATAAATTTTCTTATTTTTCTGGATTGATAGCTGCTCTGAGAATATTTCTGGCATGAAGATTCAAGATTCTCAGGTACAGCAAATTAGGTAAAGGTAAAGGTTCCCTTGCTCGAAAGCCAGTCGAATCCGACTCTAGGGTTTCGGTGCTCATCTCCGTTTCAAAGCCGAAGAGCCAGCGCTGTCCGAAGACGTTTCCGTGGTCATGTGGCCGGCATGACTAAACACCAAGGCGCACGGAACGCTGTTACCTTCCCACCGAAGTGGTACCTATTTATCTACTTGCAATTTCTTGCTTTCGAACTGCTAGGTTGGCAGGAGCTGGAACTAGAGACAGGAGCTCACCCCATCATGCAGTACCCGGGTCTTGAACTGCTGAACTACTGACCTTCCACAGCCTGCAGTTCAGTGTCTTAACCACTTGAGCCACCGCAGCTCCAAATTATATGGTGCCAAAACAGTTACAGAACCACTATGCAAGTGTTTCAAGCTGAAGCACAAGCTCATTTCTCATATAGATCTGGAATTGGGAGTTCATGGTTGCAATAGATTTAATGTCAGGATAACTTCATTCAAAGCCTTGACCAAAGAGTCTACATTACAAAGTGTGTAAAGGGCACACAGATCTTAGTAAAAAGAAGTTGGGAACTCACTGAACAAAATAACATCCCAGGGTAGTTAATAGGACCAGGGTTAGGCTAAAGACACAGGAATCCTGCTACGAAATTATGGCAACCTGGCTTGGTCTAGGTAATTAGGGGCTCAATAAATATAAAATGGGTTATATGCCTAAAGTACAATTCTGGTCTCTAATTTCAAATAAATCTTCATTCTAAACTATCCTCCCCCATTTAATTCTTTAAAAGCGCTTCTTTCACAGCAACACAGCAACTGTGTTGCTCCCTCAGGAGGGCTCTGCTATTATGCCAGGTAGCAAAGATCTGCGTAAAGCTTCTGTCCTCCACGGGATGCTTCTTCTGCTGGCATATATCCATTCATTTGCTGAGTTGCTGAGATTTCTGCCCTTTGAGTGGGGAAAAAAAGGGATTACTCCCTTCTCCTTTTCTGTAGAAACGGTATGTACAGATATGTAAGGCTTTTCTTTCCGTTGTTATATTTTGTAATGTAGGAGAAAAATGCAGCTGTATAAATCCAGTCTATGAATGCTAAAGGACCTTTGAGTCAAATGCTAATGTGCTTAATTTTTTTTCCAACAATATAGCTGGAGCATGGGAACCAAAGAGGAAATGGACATATAGTGTATAATAATTTTGTACATACTGATTGCCAGCTTCATTTGTTTATGTAGGTGTTATTTAACTGGTATTTGAGTACTTAGCCATACCGGTGCTCTTTTTAATTAAAAGAAGAAAATGAAGGTTTTGTTCATGCCATTTAAAATGTATTTAAGAAAAGTGGACTAAAGTTAAGTAATTGGATTTAGTCATCAACTCTGAAAGGTTGACTGCAAGGGGGAGTACAAAGCAGCAGGGATCCAACAAAGGTCAAATGAAGTCTCTCTTTCAATAATGCTTCTGGGAGACAGGGATCCAGCAAATAATTGGTGGTGGGAGAACAATCAGGGTTTGAGTCCATAGAAAGAAAATCAGCTGGAGGGAAAAGAAAATAATAGGAAACATGAGTTACGGGGGTGTGATTCTTCTGTGCTTGGCACAAACAGGCACATTTGGTCCACAACCCACTTAAGCCAGAACATTTGGATCTGCCCAGTTCTGTTTTACAGTCTAAACTAAGAACAAACCTATCCACTTTTGACTTAACTGGGCTACTGATTGGCCTGATAGTTACTAACAACAACAGAACAAATGGAGTGCCAGATTCTATCCTTTCTGACTGTAGCATACAGAACATAGGCCACAGACAAACACCATTAAACAGATGTCTTTTCCATCATGCTCACCAGGGTAAACTTGACATGAGAAAGTAATAAGGACTATGGTAGCCACTTAGCATACTGACCAACTGTCTATAGCAGGAAACTTAGCATTGGCTCCCAGTTCCCTGCTACCATTGAACTGGCAGGCGGGGACAACTGAAGGGGGCTCACTGGCATTGCACTAATGTGTGACATCACTTCCAGCAGAAAACTGGAAGTGATGTCATCCTGTTGGCCAAAACTTTAAGATTTATCCTAGGACATTGCCCAATACTATTACATCACTTTCAGTTTTGCACTAGAAGCAATGCCATGCATTGGCACAATGCCAGTGAGCCTCTGTCCACGCCTAAATTTCTCATGGTATGTTGCCAGCTCTAGCTACCAACCTTGCTAAAGAGTTACCCCCTTGTAAACCTATTAAGTTCAGTGGACTCAGAAGGGTGTAACTCTGTTTAGGACTGAATGTAAATGAATCATTATCTCTATAACACATACAACACAATCCCAAGTGTGCTTACTTAGAGTCAAATACCATTTACATACTAGACTTGTGCACTGGAGTTTGTTTCATTCCTTCCTCTTTTTCATTAATTCCAAGGAACTGTTTTATTATTGGGTTGTTTCCTATGGTTTTGGTTTATTTTTGTTTCTTTCATTATTCTTGTTTCATTTCCATAACTCTATTTTGTAAATTATTCCCCACTGGTTTCCTATTGGCAGATCCCCCACCCTTTTCAGGTCTGTGTCTTCATGGTTTTCCGTCCACATTGGAGGAAACTCTGGGGGATCTCAGTACTCCCTCAGACAGAATAAATGGGTGCCCTTTTATGAGGCAATGAAAGGCATCCATGTTTAACATTAAAGGCTATAGGAGAACTGATAGGAGTGGTTTCCAAACACACAGTAACACAGATAGCAAATTGTCGTGTAGGCGTTTGGCACTGTGGCTACTTAGCTTTAAGGACAAGGGAAAGGCAGATTAGACAAGGCAAGGGCATTTGGTGGCACCAGGAGAGCATCTAGATAGGCAGGCAGCAGCAGGATGACCTTGGGGTAGATTTGCTTGTTTGAAGAGCAGCAGACAAGCAGGGGAGTGCAGATTGCAAGGCAAAATTTGGCACAGCAAGGCAGCCCTGAGAAGCTGCCATTTGCTCTGCTGAGGACATCTGTGGCTGAGTTCAGACTGGCAATTTGCCCCAGTAGAGTGCCGTTTCAGCGATCCTTTAAAACCGCATTAAAGGGGGTATTCACACAGGCACATCTGCCTGGAGTTCCCCACCTGTAGGCATCCCGGGCTGTTCCATTTTCTTCCTGCGTTTAATTTTGTTGTTCAGTCGCACAGTCGAGTCTGACTCTTCGCGACCCCATGGACCAGTTTACGCCAGGCCCTCCTGTCTTCCGCTGTCTGCTGAAGTTTGCTCAATTTCATGTTCGTTGCATCGATGACACTGTCTAACCATCTCATCCTTTGCCGTCCCCTTCTTCTTTGACCTTCAATCTTTCCCAGCATCAGGGTCTTCTCCAGTGAATGCTCCCTTCTCATTTGGTGGCCAAAGTATTTGAACTTCAGCTTCAGTATCTGGCCTTCCAGAGAGCAATCAGGGTTGATTTCTTTTAGGATTGACTGATTTGATCTCCTGGCAGTCCAAGGGACTCTCAAGAGTCTTCTCCAGCACCATAATTCAAAAGAATCTATTCTTCGGCGCTCGGCCTTCCTTATAGTCCAACTCTCGCAGCCATACATTACTACGGGGAATACCATTGCTTTGACCATGCGAACTTTTGTTGGCAAGGTGATGTCTCTGCTTTTTATCATGCTGTTTAGGTTTGCCATCGCTTTCCTCCCAAGGAGCAGGCGTCTTTTAATTTCATGGCTGCAGTCACCATCTGCAGTGATCTGGGATCCTAGGAACGTGAAGTCTGTCACTACTTCTACGACTTCCCCTTCTATTTGCCAAGGAGTGATGGGGCCAGATGCCATGATCTTAGTTTTTTTGATGTTGAGCTTCAAGCCCACTTTTGCGCTCTCCTCTTTCATCCTGAGCAAGAGGCTCTTTAGGTCCTCTTCACTTTCTGCCATCAGAGTAGTATCGTCTGCATATCTGAGGTTATTGATCTTTTCCCCAGCAATCTTAACTCTGGCTTGTGATTCATCCAGGCCAGCATTTCGCATGATGTACTCTGCATATAAGTTAAATAAGCAAGGTGACAATATACATCCTTGCTGTACTCCTTTCCCTATGCTAAACCAATCAGTTGTTCCATATCCGGTTCTAACTGTTGCTTCTTGACCCTTATACAGGTTTCTCAGAAGACATGTGAGGTGGTCCGGTACTCCCATCTCTTTAAGAACCTGCCATAATTTATTGTGATCCACACAATCAAAGGCTTTAGCATAGTCAATGAAGCAGAAGTAGATGTTTTTCTGGTACTCTCTTGCTTTCTCCATAATCCAGCGAATGTTGGCAATTTGATCTCTAGTTCCTCTACCTCTTCGAAACCCAGCTTGTACTTCTGGCAGTTCTCTATCCACGTACTGTTGGAGCCTAGCTTGTAGGATTTTGAGCATGACCTTGCTAGCGTGTGAAATGAGTGCAATTGTGCGATAGTTTGAACACTCCTTGACGTTGCCCTTCTTTGGGATTGGAATGTACACTGACCTTTTCCAATCCTGTGGCCACTGTTGTGTTTTCCAAATTTGTTGGCAAATTGAGTGCAGCACTTTAACAGCATCTTCTTTTAAGACTTTGAATAACTCAGCTGGGATACCATCACCTCCACTAGCTTTGTTGTTAGTAATGCTTTCTAAGGCCCATTTAACTTCGCTTTCCAGGATGTCTGGCTCAAGGTCAGTGATTATACCATCGTGGTTGTCAAGGACATCGAGGTCCTTCTTGTATAATTCTTCTGTGTATTCTTGCCATCTTTTCCTAATCTCTTCTGCTTCTGTTAGGTCCCTACTATTTTTGTCCTTTATCATGGCCAGCTTTGCATGGAACGTTCCCTTGATTTCTCCAATTTTCTTGAAGAGATCTCTAGTCCTTCCCAATCTATTGTTTTCCTCTATTACTTTGCATTGTTCATTCAGGAAAGCCTCCTTATCTCTCCTTGCTGTTCTCTGGAAATCTGCATTCAGTTGGGCAAATTTTTCCTTTTCACCGTTGCCTTTAGCTTTCCTTCTCTCCTCTTCTATGTGTAAAGCCTCATCAGACAGCCACTTTGCTTTTTTGCATTTCTTTTTCTTCGGGATGGCGGTGATTGCTGCCTCCTTTACAATGTCATGGACCTCTGTCCATAGTTCTTCAGGCACTCTGTCTATCAAATCTAGTCCCTTAAACCTATTCTTCACCTCTACTGTATATTCATCGGGGATGCGATCTAGGTCAAATCTGAATGGCCTTGTGTTTTTCCCAACTTTCTTCAATTTAAGTCTGAATTTTGCAATGAGTAGCTCATGATCTGAGCCACAGTCAGCTCCAGGTCTTGTTTTTACTGACTGGATAGAGCTTCTCCATCTTTGACTGCAAATTATATAATCAATCTGATTTCGGTGTTGCCCATCTGGTGATGTCCATGTATAGAGACGCCTCTTAGGTTGTTGGAAAAGGGTGTTCGCTATGACCAGCGTGTTCTCTTGACAAAACTCTGTTAGCCTTTGTCCTGCTTCATTTTGTTCTCCAAGGCCAAACTTGTCTGTTATTCCGGTTACCTTTTGATTTCCTACTTTAGCATTCCAGTCCCCTACGATGATGAGGACATCATTTTTTGGTGTTAGTTCTATGAGCTGTTGTAGGTCTTCATAGAACTGGTCCACGTTAGCCTCTTCTGCAGCAGAGGTTGGGGCATAGACTTGGATTACTGTGATATTGAATGGTTTGCCTTGGATTCGGACTGATATCATTCTGTCATTTTTGAGATTGTATCCCAATACTGCCTTTCTCACTCTCTTATTGACTATGAAGGCCACACCATTTTTTCTACGGGATTCCTGACCACAGTAGTAGATATAATGATCTTCTGAGTTAAATTCGCCCATTCCTGTCCACTTTAGTTCACTGATTCCCAAGATGTCGATGTTCATTCTTGCCATCTCATTTTTGACCACGTCAAGCTTACCTTGATTCATAGATCTTACATTCCAGGTTCCTATGCAGTATTGTTCTTTGCAGCATCGGACTTTCCTTTCACCATCAGACACATCCACAACTGAGCGTCCTTTCGGCTTTGGCCCAGCCGCTTCACTCTTTCTGGGGTTACTCGTACTTGCCCTCTGCTCTTCCCCAGTAGCATATTGGACACCTTCCGACCTGAGGGGCTCATCTTCCGGCGTCATATCTTTTAGCCTTTTGTTAGTGTCCATGGGGTTTTCTTGGCAAAGATACTGGAGTGGGTTGCCATTTCCTTCTCCAGGGGATCACGCTTGGTCTGAGTTCTCTGCTGTGGCCTGTCCATCCTGGGTGGCCCTCCACGGCATAGCCCACAGCCTCATCGAACCACACAAGCCCCCTTGCCACGACAAGGCAGTGATCCATGAGGGAGTTTAATAGATACCTCATAAAAGTGGTAGCAAATCCCCAAAGAGTGCCTGTGTCCTGCGTTTGTCCGCTTCCTGGAAGTATGAACGCTCCGCCAATAAGCCAGGAGCAACCCACGTTGGGCAGAAGGCAGCAGCGATATGATTGGCCGTGCTCTGCTCTACTGCCCAATATGGTGCCAGCACTCCGGGGTCCTCCCCCAACTGGCAAAATGCACTTATGCCATACACCCACAGCCGAATTAATGGGGAAACGCTGCATACAGCGCACCTCCAGGGCAGCAATCTGAACACTCCGGCATGCCTCCTCCCAGTATGCTCCAGCAGCAGCCCGGGCTGTGTGAACGGGAAACCCGGAACAGTTTGTTCCAGGGCTTTTTTTTGCCGCAACTGGCTCCCGGAGTAAATTGCCAGTCTGAACTCAGCCTGTGTATTGAAGAGCTATATGTATTAATGCACTACACATTACTTTCCCCAACAAAGCAAAAAGCAACTCCACAGGGGTTGTAGAAACTTATACCTTATCCCTTTGTGCCATTTTTAGTTTGTTGTTGTTGTTTTGAGAAATAAATCATATCTATTAGATATATATTTACAAAACTATCTAAGAAAAACTGTAGGATGCAGAAACAAATTACCAAAACACTTGTTTCCAGTTTGCCTTTTCCAGGCCTAGCCTACTGCGCCCCTCAAAAACCAAAAGCAGTCTGTCTCTTTCTGACTTAGTGGTGTAAAACTGCTGTCAATTTGCCATAAAGTACACTGCTGCCATAAAGCCTGCTGCTGGGAAAAGTGGTAAGAGACAATAACAATTCTGCCTGCAGTCTAAAGTGGTACAGGCCAGGCACCTTGGTGAAAATGAGGCCCCTATTATTTTGAATGCCTCTATTCTGAATCCTCTTTTTCCAGAAAGATAGTGAGGGGTGCCTTGTGGCTGAGAAAGGTTTGTAATTGTTGTGATTTCTCTTGTATTTCTTACAAAATCTTCTGGAGCAGTAATTTTACATTCTGCAAAGCTGCCTGTCTGTCTGTCACTTTGTGTTCTCTGACTTTGTTTCTGTTCATTTATGTCAAATGCATCTTTTTGTGGAAAGCTTCAGAGCTGTGTACTGGAACACCAAGGTTTCAATGGGGGGGGGGTGTTGCCAATTCCCTCTTGCAGCAATCCAGCTTCCCCTTCATACTTTTCCTGAGGTTTCTTTGGGGATTTGTGGCAGCAACATAAGGGGGGAAGAAGAGAAAGTAACCTTCAGTGGATGGAAACCTGTAGTAAATTTCAAGGGAACCTAAGCCATAACACTGTGTTGCTGACACTGTTACATTACAGAGGGCTAACTCTGAGAATATGGGGAAGTTCCATGGAGAGGGGAGGTTAAGTAGGAGAGGGAACTCATTGAGGATAAGATGCCATAGAGTCCTCCTTCCAAACCTGCCATTTTCTCCAGGGGAACTGATCTCTGTATTCTGGAGCTCAGTTGTAATCCTGGGAAAACTCCAGGCCCCATGGCAACTGGCAAAGACTGTCATGCCTGGTTTGGGCTTCAAGAGGTGCTTTTAGGCAAGCCACACTCTCTCAGCCCCCCCCACAGTAGTGGGATAATATTGTTGATCTATTATACTGTTGTTGTAAGGATTACTTAGATAATGAGTCTGAACAACATTCATGCCCTCAGAACATTATGTTTTCCAGGAATAGTACCAAAAATGTGAGTGAGCTGGCTGTGACCCGTTTCACTTGTACCATAGTAAAACCAGCAGAACTGTAAAATCAAGAGCTGAGGCTCTGTTATCTCAAAATCTGCTGAGACAGATTCCAAAATGGGATGTTTGAAAATGCATTTTAAGTATGCATTAAATATGTATTTGATAGTAATTAGGACTCTGGATTCTGATTTCATACAGTCTCATAATAAATATTCTTGGCGCTTTGAAGACATTTGTTGCACAACAAACACAGGAATTTTTGCTATCCAAAATAAATAGCCTCAAACTTCTGTTGTCTTTCAGACTTTCAGCCACATGATAAAGATCAGAGAACCTCTTCTCATCCCCCTCCCATGAGGGAGAGACAGGAAAGTATACTGTTGCAATCTGACCAATAGGTCTGGATGAGTAAACCCATTCTGGCATTATATGGCTTTCTTGTATGCTTTATGACCTGAGTTCTTGCATATTAAACATCATTCTACATCTCTGATATCACTTTCAGGAGAACCCAAAGATACTACATGAAAAAAGAATCCTAAACGATGATATAAAATGTATTAGGCTTTCTTCGATAGGAAGGTACATACTATCAAACTAAAAAATAGTATACAGCAGCAGGCATGCTGATGTGTATCAGTTCCTCTCACTGCAGAAAAAATGTAAAAACTACAATAATCCTATAAGAACCAATTAAATTGTATGTATTAAATTGTATGTAGTATTGGTAATCTTTGGCTCTGAAAGAGATGGAGCAGTGCTGATACAGAAATAAATAGGTGGATCAAATGCAAATTACAAGGAGTACAGAAGTAGAGGATTATTATCCTTCAAAATACTTACTCATTGCTTTAAGATAGGAGCATTTCATTCCATTGTCCTAGCTGTGCAACATAACATATTCTTTAAAACTTTTTTTAAAAAATCACTTTCATTCTGTGGAAACCAGAAGAGGAGAATAGACACAGAAATTTAAAACTGAGGGTGAGATTTGCAAATGCCCCCAAAGGTAAGCCAACTGAACAACAAGTCAAATTGGATGGCTAGAATTACTACCTGGGTGAGGCTCTTCTTGGTTGTTTCCTGGAGAAATATCTGGAATATAGCCGTGTACTGGAATGGTCAACACAGAGTGGACCCAACTTGGCCCTTGTGACAACATGGTTGGTGAGTCAAAAGTAAACAGGGTCCCACTTCTTTCTTTATCCACCCTGATCTAGACTTGTGAATGCTTAGAGGAAAATATTTGTGTGTATGTAACGTGTGTGCAAGCAGGGGGAGGGCATCAGTCGTCTTCAGTATGACTCTAAAGTATCATTTTTGGTTGAGCGAACCTATCCATTAATTTGGCTGAGCATACCTATCCATTAATTGGGGAAAGAGAAATGGACTAAGGTGCTAACATTATCTGGGCTGTTGTGGTAATAATAGGGTGAAAGTAGAGCTTACTTAGCAGTGCTGACTTCAGATCAAGCAGAGTAATTACTCCTTAATACCCATTAATCAACTTGACCTTCAATATGGCCTGTCAAAGTAATGTGCTTTTTCACTAGTTTTGTATAAATACAAAAACTGATTGAAGTATGATATTTAAACAAGAAAGTCTATGCTTTTCCGGAATTTAATTAATTTAACTTTCAATTAATTTAATTTAACTTTTCTGCAATCCAAAGATAAGCTGATACGACAGAGGTAAGAGCAAAGTCAGCATAAGGTGTGAGCATATATTCTGGGACAGTGTAGAAGTGGAAAAGAAAACTATGTGGAAGTTTTTAAAGAGAGGAGGGGAATGCCCACTGGTTATTTTAAAAGAACAAATGCCCTGTCTATTAGACAAAACAGATTTTTTAAAAAGTCCTTTTCTTCATAACATCCTATTCATTTTGTTGAATCTCTTTCATGTTTTATTCATGACTTTCTGGATTCTTTGACAAAATTACAATGCTTAACTAAATTGGCACAGTGCTAACAGACCTCTTTAAAAATCCTCATGAACTCTTTTACAGGGAGGGATAATGCAAAATGATATTGAAAAATAGCTTTTTTTACAAACTTGAGAGAAGCTGTTTAATAACTGCAATAACACACTCAACTGTAATAACACACTCCAGTGATTTGATTATCACCAGATAAACACACCGTTTGGTTGGCTGAATGCATCAGGTATAATGCACACAGTTGCAATGAACATGGTTATTTTAGGGCAAAGTATCTGCCTGCATTGTGACAACATTGCTTTTAATATCAAAGGCTGTGAGAGAACAAGCCTATTTGTTCAGTAATTACTGGTGTATGCAATGCTTCCCGACCCCCGAACAGCCACAATGAAGGGTTTGAAACATTAGAATCTCCTCAGTAAATATTTTCCTCAAAATTTCTTTCTATAAATTGTCTTTAGTTTAATTTTGCCATAGGCAATTATTTAAAATGTAATATTGATCCACAGTTTTAAGCATTTCCCTAAAACAGAACTAAAGGTAAGATTTTCTCAACATGGAAATGTAGTAATGGGAGAAAGTTTCAGCAATGAAAGTTGCTCATGTCCTCCCGCAAAGGTGGTAGTCTGAGGCCTTCTTTGGTTCTCCCCTCCTTACTTCTTTCCTTGACATTGTTTATATGATTTCATGAACCAGAACTACCAATAACTGAAAAGGCTAAGTGAAAGAGGAATAATCAAAATTTAAAACAATGCAATTTCTCATTTTTTCCCCAAATGCATTTAAAATAAATATTCTGTTGTAGAAACAAAGTTACAGCCCAATTGAATTGGGTACCCATATGGCCGAAGAAAAGCAAATATCACCAGCTGCTTGTTAGCTTGATCCACATGCCAAACCAACCAAGCTGGTAATGAGGCTTAATTAGAGCCAAGTCTTGATAACCACAAATATTGCTGTTTAGCAGGAAACATTGTTGTGTATGCTAAATTGCCAGCATCAAGGTAAGACTGGAATTTCGATAGTTGCATGAGTGTTGGACATACAACTCATATGCTGCAGCAACTGAAAGAGGTGCAGTTTTTGCAAACCTTTTTGTTAGTGCTGGAAATCTTCCCTTCTTTTTGGATTATTTTTTGGGGTTAGGAGCAAAAAAGACAATTCTCATTAGCAGGGTTTTCTGGGAATGACCCCTATTATTCTGGGAATGATCCCTCTCTATTACAAAGAACAGAACTGTCATCCCAAAAACTGACACAGGTAAACATTTGTGTTGCATTAATTGCAACAAGTGCTAGGGCCTTGAAGCAGATAAAAAGTACACGGGTTTTGGTGTACAATGCATGAATTGATCACACCTGTTCACATATTTCATCCTGAGTTTTTGTGTAGATTTTAGCTTCTTACCCTAAGCAAACAATTGTCAGTCCTAACTTGCTTAATTTAGACTACAGTTATAAGCACATTTACTTGGATATTAATTCAAATGGAATTATTTGGTTCTTGCTTTTGCCATGAATTATGTCATGTACAAGAACAGATTAGTACTATACCACATTGAGCTACTTCTCTGAGAAACTAAAATCTGTGCCTAGTGTATACAATATTAGCAATGATGGTTCAAGATTTCCCTCAAAGGGAATTTATTCAGAATAATAGTTTTTTTACCCTACAAAGCTTTTATAGCATCTATATCTGGAAACTTCTAGCAGTAGAGATAATAGCCAGTTCTTCACATTCTTTCACTTCATCACAGTTTCCCAATAGTCCTTCCCACAACAGTGTGATCAAAAAGTGAGACCCAGAGGAGAGCAATGTGCAAGAACTTTGAAGAGTGGGACTGGTTCAGTTCTTAGTGATTTCCATGGAGTAAACTTGAGTCAAATTTAAGAGGGATTGAAACCTTTTTTGCAGTCTACTAGGGTTGCCATGTGACTGCTGGCATTCCAGCAGCTGGTGGGAGAAACAATATTTTAAAAACTGCAGTTACTCACAACATGATTTCACTACTGGGTTTTCCTGGAAGTGATGTCATACCGTCACTGTAGGCCACCCACCTATAATCCCAACCCCACCTGCACTCCCACTTGTTGCCCAGCCTGGCAACCCCAGTCTAGATTCTGGAATCCCTGGAGAAGAAATTCATGTAGCCCCGGGCCCATAGCTACAGTGGGGCATTTCCCCCCCCACTTAATTAAAAGCCCTGCCCCACAAATAGTCATGCCAGAAATCTTATTTTTGCATGTTTCCCAAAGGCTCATGAAAGACTTACCATGACCTTGGTGGTATACAGCAGGACTGGGCTAGCAGAAAGGGGGATTGTTGGAGATGTATTGAAGGTGCCACTCTTGAGTGCCCTTCTAAGCTTTCTTGCCCTGTGGAAGGGAACTCAGAAGACATTTAAATGCCTTCTGAAGGCAATTAAATGTTCTCTGAGCTGTTTTCCCCCTAAGAACTGATGTGCTTGCTGCTCTGCTCCTTGAAAAGAAGGGCTAAAAACATTCTTGGAGCCTCCCCCTTTAAAGACGGGCATTCAGATGAGTTTAATTAACTGTAAGTGAACCGCCCCCTTAAAAATTTAAGTGCCCACTGAACAAAAAAATCCTGGCTATGGGCCTGTGTAGCCCCCAGTTCTTTATGACCCCTTTCTTGCCTATTTTCCTGACATTTCTTCATCAGTATGATAGTTTTTCCTTGCTTCTTTAAGAACAGCTGATCACCTAGCCCTGGTTTTCACAAACAGCACATGAGATTTTAAATACTGCTTCAAACTGCAGGAGGGGAATAAAATAATTTAACACACTTCCAGCATCTTCTGAGAGCCAGTTTGGTGTAGTGGTTAGTAACACAGACTCAAATCTGGGATAATCAGGTTCAGTTCCCCACTCCTCCACATGCAGCTGCTGGTGTGACCTTGAGTCAGTAATGAGTTCTTTCAGAGCTGTTTTCTCAATGGCAGTTCTTGAGAGAGCTCTCTCAGCCCCACCTACCTCACAGGGCGTCTGTTGTGGGGAGGGGAGGGGAGGGGAAAGGGATTCTAAGCCACTCTAAGACTCTGTCGGGTAGTGAAGGGCGGGGTATAAATCCAATCCTCCTCCTCCAGGAATCCTGAACCTTTTTGATCCTGTGGGCGGCTTTGGGATTCTGACACAGAGTGGTGGGTGCAACCCAAAATGGCTGCTGCAGGAGGCAAAGCCAACTACAAAATGTCATGGAGAGACGTTACTCTCAAAGCAGATCTTAACACTTCCAGCAGAAGTGCTGTTTAACAAGATAAACATATAATTAAAAAATATATTCTTGCATATGAACACAGTAACACATTGACGATCCATGTACTGTTCTGGCACCTGTTGCTGAAGCAACTTTTAAAAAAATTGCACAGTGAATCAGATCTGCAGTGGCCAATCAGAAGCCCTACTGGGTAAAAGCCCCAACTGGCCCTGCCACTTTCTAAAGACACTGAGTGGGGATGGACACAAACCGCATTTTTGTGGTTCAGTTAATGGCTGAACCACAAACCGAAACATGAACCCATAGGAATGGGGAGGCTGGTTCGTGAACCGGCCCAGTTCATATTGGTTCATGAGCCATTTCAAGTTCACTCCCTGCTTTCTGCTCCTCACTGCTTTTTATAGGGAACAGAAAGTTGTTGTTCAGTCGCACAGTCGAGTCCAACTCTTCAAGACCCCATGGACCATATCACACCAGGCCCTCCTGTCTTCCATCATCCTCCGGAGTTTGCTTAATTTCATGCTCATTGCATCGATAACACTGTCTGACCATCTCATTCTTTGTCGTCCCCATCTTCTTTTACCTTCAGTCTTTCCCAGCATCAGGGTGTTCTCCAGTGAGTGCTCCCTTCTCATTTGGTGGCCAAAGTATTTGATCTTCAGCTTCAGTATCTGGCCTTCCAGGGAACAGTCAGGGTTGATATCTTTTAGGATTGCCTGATTTGATCTCCTTGCAGTCCAAGGGACTCTCAAGAGTCTTTTCCAGCACCATGATTCAAAAGCATCTATTCTTCGGTGTTTGGCCTTCCTTATGGTCCAACTTTCGCAGCCGTACATTACTACTGGGAATACCATTGATTTGACCATATGGACTTTTGTTGGTAGGGTGATGTCTCTGCTTTTTATTATTATTATGAATGGGATTGAGCAGGTTGAGAAAGAAGTACTTTTCTCCCTTTCTCACAATACAAGAACTCGTGGGCACTCCATGAAATTGCTGAGCAGTTGGGTTAGAACAGATAAAAGGAAATACTTCTTCACCCAAAGAGTGATTAACATATGGAATTCACTGCCACAGGAGGTGGTGGCAGCTACAAGCATGGACAGTTTCAAGAGGGAATTAGATAAACATATGGAGCAGAAGTCCATCAGTGGCTATTAGCCACAGGGTATAGATGGGAATTCTCAGTCTGGGGCAGGTGATGCACTCTATTCTTGGTGCTGGAGGGGGCAGCAGTGGGAGGGCTTCTAGTGTCCTGGCCCCACTGCTGGACCTCCTGATGGCACGTGGTATTTTTGGCCGCTGTGTGACAGAGTGTTGGACTAGATGGGCCATTGGCCTGATTCAACATTGGCTTCTCTTATGTTATGTTCTTACTTGGCCCAAGGTCATCTAGCAGGCTTCTATAACAGAGTGGGGATTCAAACATTACAAAATAGAACAACAGCAACCAAAACATGTTAGGGAAAACACCAAGCTATTTTTTTCCCATCCTGACACAATAATTTTCTATGTACGAGCTTTTTTTTTTTTTTTTTTTTAAAGAAGGCACATTTAACCATGCAAGTCAGTGCTTAATAGTCTGAAGCAGCGAAGGCCAGACAGATTTGCCACATCATCTGCTGTTTGTAAGAGCTAAATCTGAGAGATGGAACAATTATAGGATGCAGTTCAGTTGAACACAATATGAATACTCTTTTAGGCCTGCAACAGCAGCTTCCTGTTTTATTTACACTGCCCTCTCTTTGTTCTTGGCATTTAGAACAGACACCATCTAGTGACTTCAAGCAACATCCATTGTTCACACCAAAAGGATTGACCTGCAAGTAGCTAGAGGAGAGTGGATAAGCAACAGTGATAGGGTACAGAATTGGCCTCTCAGGCAGAGCATACAAACTGTAATTTTTTGGTGAAGCTGAAGTCAAAGTGTGACTATCAGCTGGTTGCCACTTTTGTTCTACAGAGGGCTTGTGTGCTTGTGTGCCTTTCAAAGCTGCACAGCAGGCAGATGTTTCACAGGTGAAGCACTTCACATCACTGCCTGTCCATACAGCAAAAGGCTACATTGGGTTAATTTCTGTCTTTCACAGAGCTATTCAAGACAGAGATGTTCTGCCAGGAAAAAGAAATGGCCATCATGGGTAGTCTGAAGCCTTGAATGATAGTCTACAGCTTCATCCAAAATTCACTAAAAGATGTGGTCACAAATTCTAGTGAAGTAACCATATTAGCCTGCAGCAGCAAAACTAAAAAGAGTCTTGTGGCCTTAGAGATTAACAGATTTAATGCCACGTTAAGTTTATGTTGTATACAAATGGGCTTTAGCCAATAAGCATGTACTGTATAGATTTGTTAATGTCACAAGACATTTTTGGTTTAAAATGTAGAAAATATACTTCTGGCCACATGGGGGCACCTTCACAAGGGAATGTCACTAGCATGAAAGAGGAAAATCTCAGAGTTATGTTTGCTTGTCAGCTTTAAAGCTTTAACACAAAGCCTTTCTTTTTAAAAAAGTTGAAAGGTGCTTTTAACTCTAATCCTAAACATGCTTACTCAGAAGTAAGTATGTTGAACTCAATCAGGCTTATGTCCTGGTGAACATGTTGCAATTGGGCTGCAACTGTAAGATTGCCAAATTGATGGTGGGGGGATGTCCATTCCTTTAACAAATAGAAATGGGAAGCTGAAGTGCTTCATGGAATCACTTGGTAATTGCTTGCAGATTAGATACTAAAGGGAGAGCTAGAGTGAGGGACCAGTTCAAAAGGTGGCAACCCTAGCTTGCCAGCCTCCCAGTTTTAATATCGCTTACTCGGCATTCCTTCTAGAACACAGAGTGGAACTGGCTAACTGTTAAAAATGATGTGAATCAACATGCTTCATTTCAGTATACATTATTCATTATTTTGCAGATCTCCTTGAATGGTGATCATGTTTTCTTAAATGCAGAAATGTCAACGTCTGTGATGCAAACTATTATTTATTTACATTGGTTATGATCATCTATAAGGGATTCTAACACAGATTTCATACAGTAATTTCTTTTTGCCATCTCTAGTTTAATTGGTGGCTGGCCTCAACTGCACCCTAGCCACTGTGTGCCATTTGCTTCCTTCCATCTTCTGTATTGTTTGACTTGCTTTTGACTTGCTTCTGCAGCTCTTTTTCCCCATGTTTGGAGGAACTGATGTTCTCAGTGGACCTGAACTGGCTGCAGTCACAGGCAAGTACTCATGTGTAATAATGACTGGTAGCCATGAATGCCCTGACCTGGATGGCCAAGGCTAGCTCGATCTTATCAGATCTCAGAAGCCAAGCAGGGTCAGCCCTCACAAGTATTTAGGTGGGAGGCCACCAAGGATGTCCAGAATATCTGTGCAGAGGCGGTAATGGCAAACCACCACCTCTGTTAGTTTGCTGCCTTGAAAAGCCTGTGGGGTCTCCATAAATCAGCTGTGACTTGATGGCAAGAAAAGAAAAGAAAGGATGCAGCTACTCATTGCCATTTACATCATAAGACTCAGGACGAATCCAATAAGACATGGGCAAAAACTCATTTTAAAATGTTCTCCATGGCAGTGACAGCAGCAAAGAAGCCACACTTTCCCACCACCATTGCATCGCACAGTGTAAGCCAGTGGAGCTATTCTGGCTGGTCAGAAGCCTGTTGTGATCTGGCCTGCTGGCGGAGGTGGACTGCTCAGCGGCCTGCTGTGACCATTTTGCTCAGCACTTTGAGGATAAAATTTCTCACCTTGATTCTGACTTGGGCTCTATGTTAGCTGTGACCCGATAGTGCCAAGGTGCTGAGTTGTCCAATTGTCTGAGATACTTCTTGGTTTATTTAGCCTGAGGATGTGCAAGTTTGAGGCCTGCCACCTGCTTGTGTGACCCTTGCCCTTCCTGGTTACTTAAATCTTTGGGTGGAGGGGGAATGGCTGACTAGATCTGAGAGTAGTTAATGCTTCCTTAAGAGAGGCGAGGGTCGCTCCAGCCTTGAAACAGGCTGTGGTGTGTCCACTTATACAGAAGCTTATCCTAGACCCAGGAGATCTCAGTAATTATTAACCAGTCTCAAATGGTCCACTCTTGAGCAAGGTGAGAGAATGGGTGATGGCTGGACAACTCCAAGCCTTACTGGAGGAGGCAAATGGTTTAGATCCCTTCCAGTCATCAATTATGGTAACCTTCTGGATTGCTTATCCTGGCTGGAATTGGGAGACCCCCATTCTGCAGTTGTTCTGGTCTTACCTGGAGGGCAGGTTTCAGAAGGTGGTACTGGGGGACTGGTGTTCCAATCCTTGGCCTTTGGCTTGTGGGGCCCCGAAGGTTCCATCTTGTCTCCTGTGCTTTGTAATACCTACATGAAACCACTGGGTGAGATCATCCAGAGATTTGGGCCGTCACCAATATATAGATGGCATTCATCTCTAGCTTGCACTTCCAGCTGATCCCAGGAAGGCTATAGAAATCCTGAACAAGTGCCTGGAGAAAGAAGGAGGGGTGGTGCACAACAGTTGTAACTGCTGAAGATCTGCAGTACCCTGTAAGGCAATCTTCAAAACCTCACATAAACAAAGTGACTGTGATTCCCATGCAGACTCCTCTTTGAAGCCAACTGCAGTCAGTTAGAAACCTCTCTTTCCAGTGTTCCCTGATAATGAAACAAACAGAAAAACAAAGGGGAAAGGTGGGCTCCAACTATCACTCCATTCCCTTCACACAAGGCTCTCACACAGCTGCATCCTTCCTCAAGAGGGCACTGCTTAGAACAAAATAAAAGAATCTCTGCCTTTTTTGTCAGCAACAGCAATATCTCAGCTGTACCATACAAAGCAATACTATATAAGGCATTATTACAATGCCAAAAGTACCTAACAAAAAGGACATCCTGCCAAAATGAGAAGATCCAAGAAGCTAACAAACTGGTTGCTACAAGAAAGTCATTTCAACAGTAACCAGCTATACTATGAAAAATACATTTTAAAAAAAATGCAGAAAAATGTGTTCATACACAGCCAATAGAAATAAGGAAAATATTATTGGCATTTTTGCACACCATACCAACAATGCAACTGGAGCACACAACATGCCTTTATATCTGGAAAAAACAAAAGCACTTCAAAATGCAGAACACATTATTTTTTATGATAAAGGAGACATGACACACATCTGTCAGCACTGCTCTGCAAAGCTTTTCATAACTGAAAAAAAACAGGCAATCACTATAAAAGTTGCTGCCACAATGAAAAAGTAACAGTTGTGCCAGTATAGGCTCAACATTATTTAAAACACTGTTAACTGGGCAGCATCCTCTTTCACAGCATTTCTTGGAAAATATTTGTCAATACAATAGTGTACTTTCATTTGTATCAGCAGGAGCTCAAATACATTAGGCACCACCACGGAGTCTACTGCTTCCATACTTGGGTGTCTGTCTACCATAATATAACAAACTTTTACCCTGATCATTGAACACTGCTAGAAAATGGCCAGCTATATACTATTGACTGTGGGTTTTTTAAAACATTTTTTATTGCTTTTATTCTAACAACTACACAGAAATCATAAGGAAAGGGCATCTACAAACTATGGGAGAAAGTAAAGATAACCAGTAAAAACCCAAGAAGCGGTGATCATAAAATGCTTACAAATATTTTTTATGCTTTAGTATTATATAAGTGCAGTATAAATGAAAAAGGTTAGTGAAATATATCTGGTTCCGTTAACTATATAAGGAACCTCTGAGAATCTGCTAAGAGTAGGTTAAATTCAAGCTCTAGAGATAAAAGTTATTGTTTTTCTTTCTTTTTTCTGAGATAATAGTCTCGGCTGACTTTAGGAGTTTTAGGGGCTGCTGCCCCTAATTCCGAATCAGATTCTTCTTCAGTGGATGATGATGAGATTTCTCCATGGCTTCTCTGATTGCTGTCTTCTTCATTTACATTGTTGTCCTCCCGAGGCTTTCCTGGCTTTTGTAACTGTTCCAAAAAGTCTTTAGCCTTTATGACAGAGTCAATCCTTTTTTTCTTGTCGTTGTATTTGAAGAAGATGCCTTCTGGTATAATTCATTTGTAGGGGTGGATGTCTTTTGTAAAAATAAGACCAAGTCTTTATATTTTCTCCTCTTCTTTCTTATTTCAAAGGGAATATCTTTTAATACTTTGATTTCTCTGTCATTGATTTTTAAGGTAGTTCCATTAGTCGCTTTAAGTATCTGGTCTCTTATATGCCTTTTGGAGAATTTCACATAAATTTCACCAGGAAGATTATTTTTCTTGATATATTCTGAATATGTCCTGTAGGCCATATCTATCTCGCTTTGAAGAAAATCCACTTTCAAATCTGCTTCACTTAAAGTCTTTTTAAGGTCTTCTCCTTTTGTCTCTAGAACTCCTTGAAATCTCAAAACATAGTTTGACTTTTCCATTTGTAGCTGTAAAAGTTGAAGTTCTCTACACGTTTTGAAGCTTATTAGTTTTGGCATCACCTTCCTTAACTGCTATTGCTGTTTGCTCTGCTGTTTGCTTAGTATCATTCAACTGACTTTGTAGAGTTGCAAAATTGTCATTAAGAGTTGTCATTTGATCCAGCAGGGGTTGCAATGCTGCTGCAATCATACCAGGGAAGTCTGTAGCCGCTTCTGGTCTCATAACTGGAGTGGCTGGGCTGCTATTTCCTGAAGAAGGTTTCATTTTCGGTGCAACTTTCCTCCCCTCTATCTTTTAATTGTTTACTTTTCAGAAAAGTTTTAAAAGTCTCTATTGCTTGAGAGATATCATTTTCTCTCCAGTGCTCTTTATATTAGTTGTTATTTGCTTATAATCTTACCCCCCCCTAAAATGCTCTGGAATCAGCTTTTGTTTATCTGTGAATCCTCTGCTTGTCTTTTGGGGTGGGATATTTTCGCTTGTCTGTTTGTCCGGATGTTCTGTTTTAATGAAAAGCTCGATCACCGTTCACTTGTCCCAGTGTGCACCCCTATCGCCATTGCTGGTTCCGCGGCGGCAAGACTATTGGAGCTCAGAGGTGCCTCAACCCCTTGGCAGCATGCCTTGGGAGTGGCGCCTCTCACGGTCCATGGCTGGGGGCTCCCTTCAAGGGCCCTGGGGGTGGTGCAGACAATCGCACCCCCTCCCATCTGCCAGGTCACGGATCACGTCCCCTGGAGCTCCAAAGGGACGCGTCTGCCATTTGGGTTGCCAAAACCGGAAGTACTACTATTGACTGTTTACTAAAGCAAATCAAATAAGAATGCTGGGAACAGAAAATTCAAACCATATAGAATTGATGCACACTTAATACAACAAAGGAACTCATATTCAAAACATATATACATATGCAAAATTGCATACAGAAGAAGAAATAGCAGAACAACAAGGAAGGATGCCAGTGGAATATTCAATCTGTCTTTACCATGAACCAAATGAAGATACGAGGCATTGCAATCACCCACAAGTGGCAGTAATTGCCATAGGATTTGAAATCACTGATGGGAGTACTGTCGACAAGACAAGGTAAACCAATGCATTTGGATCCATAGAGCCAACACTGTGATCCATTTCCATCTGTGTTAGCCTTTCCATATGTTGAAGTAGGGAGGCACTGTGAATTAACATACCATTCAAAGTAAAAGCCAACCATCAGAAGATCACATAACTACAGTTCATATCTCACCATTATGCAATAAGAGACCAATTCTATACTATACATAACGTGGGCAAAATAACACAACTGACCACAGACTACTACTGTCAAATAGAAGGTGAGAGACTAGTCTACATCATACATAATCAAGATAAGTTATGTGCAGAAAGTTATATAGGCCTCTCAGGTACCTTAAGCATAAAAGCTCAAGATGACTCTTTAAGAATAGGCAGAATGATTGTGCTACCAGCAACTTACTTAGGAAGCCCAAGAAATATGTTACAGCTTTATGAAGATGCTATGGCAGTAGTGAGACACTTTAGAAAATCAGATTTATTTATTTTTTTTTGGTATAACTCCTAAAGAGGAGAGAATTTTATTCTTTTTATAGGAAAAGGGTAGGGTATACAGATGGGGAAAGAAAAAGATGGAGTGAAGTTTTTTCTGTTAAAAAAAGGTTAGTTTTAGTTAGTAATCAATACCGTTTTTGGCATCTATCACGGTTAGAAGATCTTCTTTTTAACTTTGCAAAGTCCAGAATCACTCTGTTAGTACAGTTAGTAAAGTCCATTGGGGTTAGTTATTAAACAGCTCCTTTCAGATGTTACACGAACAGTTAGTTCTCAAGGTGTCTTCTTTTTAAGTCTCTTCCAATTATGGATTGAGTCCTTTTTAACCTTGATGCCTTCCGTTCCGTCACCTCTTTGCCCTGGGCTGCTGTCTTCTTCACTGCTGGTATTAGTCCAAATTTTGAGTGCTGCGTACTCCTCCATGCTGGCGTGTCTCTTCAGAAGTTTTTGTGCTTTCAAGATGTGATCCATCTTCTCTCTTTTCTCTTTTTCCTTATACTTCTGGCCTTCAAATTTCCCAGGCTCCATAGACACTACACATGAAATTAGATCTCTGATATGTTGCCTGCTATGCTCAACAGCCCCTTCTACTGGCAGATTATTTTTCTTTATAAAAGCGGAATAGGCTTTGGGAGCCATATCCACCTCTTCTTTTAATTCTTTCGCTTCACTGCCAGTTAGGGGTGCCAAGACATTCGTCACGGTAAATCCGAGATCTTCTTTCTCTTCTTCTTTTACACCCTGAAAACTTAGAGTCAGATTCGATTTCTGTGCGATTTCCACCATCTTCCTTGTTGTTTCCGATATGTGTTTCTGTCGACTGATGAGAACACTTTCCATTTTAAACAAAGTTTTGTTGATTTTCTGCATTTGCTCCAGCAGGGGGCACAGTATCTCCTTTTCCTGTTGATTGACAGCAAGCCCTGGGGGGGTGGGCTACCCGGACTGGAAGTCCCTCCCCTCTTCTCTTCTGGTTTCTGCAGGACCTTTTCCAGTGTTGACATTTTCTTTTTTTGTTTACTTTTTCAAAGTTCGTGCCGCATCCCCCAGGAAGCTAATAGGGTCGTAATCTTCTGCAAAACCCCAACGGTACTTTCACCAACACTTTTTTCTCTCTACCCCCCTTCGCGCTCCCTTTGTAGATCTCGCTTCTCAAAAGGGGTGGGGACTCCTCCCTCCTCCCATACGCTTGTACGCTTGCGGGGGGTTTCAAATTCACGCTTCAAAATAGATCTTCAACTCACGATTCGATACCAGTTCTTCTTTTTATGTTAAATCATAGCGCTTTCTTCACTCCTGGAAGTCGGTGGCGCTGCTAAGTCCTATTGCGGGCACGACGCAGCGGGGCCGATTGGGGCGGGGAGAAAGCCTCAATTTCCCGGCTGTCTGCCGGCAAAGAGGCTACTCCCCAAGCGCCCCCAGTTCGGAGCCTTTGCCTAAGGCTCACTAGGGTCTTTCGCACATGCGAAGACCCCCCCTAACTGCGCGTGGGCTAACCACCTACGGGAGCGTCCCGAAAGGTGGCCGCCATTCGCAACGCTGAAACTGAAACCCAGAAAATCAGATTTATTAATTATATTCACATGCAATCCAAAATGGAGAGAAATCAGAGAAAATACTGAAGGATTAGCCACCGCATGGATCAGACATTATAGTGAAGGTTTTCTACGAAAAGGTAAAAGAAATTATTGAACTGTTAAAAATTGTACACATTTTTGGATAAATAACAAACTATCTCTTTGTATTAGAATTTCATAAAATGGCAGAAGTGACCTTATGTACACGTCCTTCTAACATTAGCTAACTAAGATAAATTGTGAATAACATCAAATAGATTCAGCAATATGTGCAGAAATAACAAATCTCCCCAAAGACCCAGCAGTGTATAGACATGTTACTGAATACATGATACACAATCCATGTGGGCACATGGATACACAGGCTGGGTGCATGAAGGATGGGGAATGCAGTAAGGGTTTTCCAAAACCCTACCAAGACTACACTAAAACAAATGCCGGTGGGTATGCTCTCTACCAAAGAAGAAACAGTGGACAAATAGCAATAAAAAAACAAGGGGAAATTTGTAGATAGAGACAACAGATGTGGTTCATTATAACCGCACATTAAAACTTTTCCAAGTTCACATTAATGTTGAAGTGTGCTCTAGTGTGCTTTCTATAAAATACTTACACAAATATGCTTACAAAGGCCATGACTGTGCAAATTTGGCAATCACAGTAACTGATGGAGTGCAAAATTATGTCGAAATCACAATTGACTCTGTTCAAGTGTATGCATGGGAACAATACTAAAAATCTGAAAGATACCCCTGACAAAGCTGCACATGAAACATGTAGGGGTTGTATAATTATTAAAGATTCTTTTCCCTTTGCACCATTTCATTTTTTCTTCTTCTACATTTGCCAATACAACAACAAATACTTTTTACAGAGGGCAATGAACACTTGGCTTTGGCACCAGCCAAGATATCAAATACCATGTTAACAGCTTGGTTTAAAATTAATCAACACATTTCAGTGCAAAGTCAGGAAAAAGAATATCTTCAGACTTACAACACTGTGACAATAATAACTACTATCCTTACCCAGATATGCCAAAACCTTACAAATGGGATGCAGGAAAAAAAGAAGTAAAAAATAAAAAAGCAAAAGCAGAAACAATAATAGGGAGAATTTATGCTGTGTCTCCGAGAAACAACGAACATTTCTAGTTAAGGCTATCACTACTACATGTCCCAAATACACTGTAGAAGGGACAGTCTGTGCAACACTTAAGGAAACAGAAACAAGAAGAGGACTTTTGGCAGAAGATGCCAAGCAGGAAAAGGCCACTGAAGAAGCAGCAACGTTCAAAATGCCTTCACAAATAAGACACATGTTTGCATACATCTGTGCATTTGAACAACCATCCGACACTATGTACCTGTAGAGAAAAAATTCAAAATGACCTCTCTGAAGATCTTACCAGAGAACACTCTCAAAAAAGAAAGTTACAGCTTTGCATGTCAAGAAATAAATGATGTCTTTAAAAGCCATGAGTTAGCAAATGACCAATAGGACCTATCCCAGAATATACAACAAGAAGAAGTGGATCAAGAAGCACATTGGACTGACAATGAAAGCACATGCTATACCAGAACAATTAATAATTTAGAAAATAATAATAAAACACAATAGTAGAAGAAGCACAAACCACCAAAACATACTTTTTAGATGTTCTAGGAGGTTGTGGAAAAACATGTACATATCAAACACTGATACATATCTTATTGGGGCAAGTGAAAAAATGCACTGCAGTAGATTGGACAGTGATAGCAGCCATGTTACTTAAAGGAGGATTAACAGTGCATAGTCACAGTTTAAAGAATCACTCATTCTTACAGAAAATTCGGTATCAACAGTATCTCATAACACTGAAGAAGCCTAAGATATTCAGGAAGCATCATTATATCCATGGGATAAGGCATCAATGGCATCAGCAAGTGCTCTTATAGTAATACACAAATTACTAAAAGATTTAATGCAAAACAGACATACCATTTGGAGGAAACGTAATTGTATTAGGTAGAGATTTCAGACAAATTTTACCAGTTGTACCACTCTCATCCATCAGACCAAGCAACATTACACAACTGTTTGTGAAGAAACATTCTCTTTGGCCACTTTTTTAAATACTCAATTTAAAAACAAATATGAGAGTACAGTCAGATAACACCTTTGTGCAATATAGTGGGAAACAGAACCATCCCAGGATCTTCTGGCTATTCTACACACAATGCCATACGATAATTAATTAACTATACTGCAGATGAAGTAAAGTCAGAAGAAGTTGGTGAAACAAATACCCCACAGAATTTTTAAGCTCATTGGACCGCCACACAAACTAACAGTGAAAAAGGAAGCAATTCTGCTGAAAAACTTACATCCAAAACATGGACTGATGAATGGTACCTGTCTACAGGTATTGAATATGTTTAAAAACAGTTTGTATGCCAAAATAACAAAAGGTGAAGCAGCTGGACAAATTGTTGTACAGCCAAGAATAGATTTAATATCAACAGATACAACATTTTCCTTCATGCTACAAAGATGTCACTTTCTAATAAAACTAGCTTTTTCAATTATGTTTAATAAAAGCTAAGCGCAAACATTACAAAATTCAGGCATATACCTACAGGGACCAGTCTTCGCCCACAGACCATTATACATTGCAACATCTAGAGTAAAATGCTTTGAAGATTTAAAAAGCCAAGTTTGCCATATTCTAATCCAAAGATATTTTAGAAACAAAGGAACATTGATATCTAATGTGGTATTCAAAGAAATACTTTCATTAAAAACAACAACAAATGTTACAAACAACAGAAGAAAACAAATGAAAAAACTGCAATATTTACAATTGACACAGAAATACATAAAGACAAAAATAAAAAAATAAAAAGGGTTAATGCTTCTGTATGCATTCTTTTTCCTGTGTTGAGTACATCACAAGGAATATATTCAACTAACTGCAATTCATATATGCAGTTTCATAAAACCCCAAGTACAACTGAAAATAAACTAGAACACAGTACACAACTATTTGTTGCAAGTCCCCGCTTTCATTAAGCAGAAATGGAAAATGCCCATCAGCAAGGAAGGCTGTTTAAGATTTCTCTCTTTGTGCCAGGTCAGGTGTGTGAACATTTCTTTTTTGTTAATTTCTGTATTTTCAGAAATATGCTTTATTCCCTCCTCCCCTTATTTCCTTCAATCTCTGTTCATATGACCTGCTACTAAATGGTTGTTAGCCATCTGAGCCTTTGAACCTGAGATTTTCAGAAAAATCTTTTTTTTTTTTTTAAACCCTCTTCTGAGGATAGAACCCCTCTCTAAAGTCATTTTAAAAAGTTTTTAAAAAATCCGTGGGAGTTTGGGGGTGTGAAAACGTGATAGTAGCAATCACTCACAGGCAAGTAGAGGAACCTAGAGACAGCTCCAGCTTTCTTTCCCCTGCTTGCCTACTCCCTATCCCCTTCACTGCGCTGGGGAAGGAAACTGAAGTGGAATTGCAGCAAGGAAGTGGGTGGAGGAAGTAAGACACAGGTGGAGATGTGAGGGGGGGAGCCAGAGGCACAGGAATGAGAGGGGAAGGGGATTTTCCCTCCCCTGTGAATCCTTGCAGGTACCCTTGTGTGTGTGTGTGTATGTGTACATATGCACAGACATGCTTACATACAGCAAATAGGCACATGCTGATAATCATAGAGAAATGAGATGCATGAAACGACAACATACCTAGTGAGCAGCTCCATAACTATCAGTGAAGCCTAGGAGTAATTCTTTAAAACAATAAGGCTGTGTTCATTCTAGTGAATAATTCAAGCAATTCTGAGTTAGTTCAAGATAAATCATTATATGGGTAAGATATACTACACCGCCAAGCTGAGCACTGTAGCCTCTCATTAATTACCTAACACACATCCATGATTAGCCAAATAAATGTGGCATTTAGATTAATTTCTGTATTGAGAATCAAACTTTCCCAGCGGGTTTGCAACAGTCTGAGGGCAAATTTGCCCTTTGATATACTTTATGGTTTAATTAATTCATCCTGTATTCTAGGAAATTTCCTAAGGAAGAACTGCACTGTTGTATGTGATGCTCATTCATGCTGATTCTGCATGTTACTACAACAGACTTGCACAGTTTCCTTGTGTGCACACACACTTTGTTGCCTAGAGTTATAGTCTGTGACATCTAGAAGCAGTAGCCTACCTGGACAGAGTTGGAGAATATCCTCAGAAACAGGAATTAAGGACAGTTCTACTCACTGCTGATCCCTTGTTCATTTCCTGTTTCACACAGAACAATCCAGTTGTAAATTATCACTATAGTGCATTGAAAGTGCATTACCTAGCCCTGTGTGAAAGCACCCTTCATCTCACTAGTATCCTCCTGCTTCTGGCAGGCTATAAGAAATGGGGTGTAGCGAACTTCTTAGCCATTACATTTAGCAGGTTCCCACTTGTCTTGTCTAATCCACTTTTCAAGCTGTCTGGGCCTTTGGCCATCATTACATCCTCTGGCACCATTTCCACGTTTTAATAATTCCCTATAGAAAGAAGTATTTCCTTTTGTCTGTCCTGAATCTACTGCCCATCAGTTTCATTGGATGTCCTTGAATTCTAGCATCTGGGGGAAGAGAGAAAAAGTTCTCTTTGTTAAATCCCTGCGTTCCATGCATAATTTTATAAACCTCTAACATCCCCCCTCCTTAGTTGTCTCTTTCATAAATGGAAAAGTCCCAGATTTTTCAGGCTTTCCTCATAGGGAAGGTACTCCAGCATCCTAATTGTCTTGGTTACCTTCTTCTGTACTTTTTCCAGCTCTGCAGTGTCCTTTTTGAGATATGGTGACCACAACTGTACACAATATTCTATATGAGGCCGTACCACAGATCTATACAGTGGCATTATAATATTGGCCATTTTATTTTCAATCCTTTCCTAATCATCCCCAACATAGAGTTTGCCTTTTCACTGCTGCATCACACTGAATTGACACTTCATTGAGTTATGTACTATAACTCCAAGATGGTGACAGAGTTACATTGAGCTATGTAGTATAGCCCCAAGATGCTGACAGAGTGAAGAGCAAAGAAGCAACACATTTCTGTGGTGTCTTCCCTGATTCTAAAAGACAATGTTCATAAGCTGAACTTGACATTTCTAAAAATTACACTTGTGGGAACCCCAGGCCCAAGATAAAAGCCAAAACATTTGAAAATTTCTAGTAGTATAAGGACAGCAAGAAAAAATAATAATGTGTGTTTGTCTTTATTTTCTTCATTCATTTTACTATTGATTCAGAACTGCAGAAAATTCCCAGTAGACCTCTGCAAATCTGGTTTAAATCTGCACATTTTGTCCTGAACTGTACATTAAGAAATGCTTAGATATGAATTCAAAAGCAAATTTGCCCATTCTTCCAAGTTCTTCTTGGCCAAGTGAAATCTATTGTTGGTTGGCTTGGCTCACTTATTTGGCAGATGTGAAATTTCATACTATCGATGCAATCCTATGCAAATTATTCCAGTCTAAATCCATTGAACAGGGAAGTAATTCCTCATAGGAATTAATGTGATAAGACAATACAATTGTCTTTGTATATTCAGAACATTTCAAGCATATTTGTATTTTATTTTAGAATACTTAATGCCATCTTTCTAATGAAAATAAATACTTAAGGTAGCTACTAAATTGTTTTAAAACATCACATAGAACTCAATTTAAAACATAAGTAACAACAATTAGTAGAATTTCAAACCTTTAAAACATCAGGAAAAACTATGCTAAAATAAGACTTCCAGAATAAAAATAAATTCAGCTGATGCAGGAAGGGCTCCAATGAAGTGATCATTTCTGGTGCAGAGGGCATGTTTGAAAAGTCTACTTGTAAAAATATATTCATTAATTCATAATGATGCTACTTGCAGAAAAAAAGGGCAATGGAGCAGTCACTCATAACCATGCTGACTTTGCTGAGTAGGGATGGGCATGAACCGATGCGAACCAGGAGGTTGATTCGTGACCCCTGCTTTCTGCTCCCCACTGCTTTTCACAGGAAGCAGAAATCAGGGGTTTTCCCAAAAGTGGTGGGGAGCAGAAAACAAGGGTTTAAATAGCTCGGAACTTCAGTTCGTGGACACAAACTGGCCAAAATCCATCATGAATTTATGTTCAAGAGCTGGTTCATGCCCATCTCTATTAAGCTGTGCTAACTTTAACAGACTGTAGTGTTTTCCATTTGTGTTGGGGTCGTTACCTGACCAGTTTCCAGCACAGTGACAAAAACAGCACAGCTCTTCACAATTCATGTTTCTGTGGACTGTCCCCCCAACATTATATATTTTTCCAGAATTCATTACCTTTGTAGATGTATGAAGCAGTGTTGACTAGTGAACTTGGTTCATCCTCTACATGGCTATGATTTCATTATGGGACTACAGCATCAGTTTCTCTATGACCTTCAGAGGCAATTCATTTTTATTAGCCCAGTCAGTTTGTATATACTAACCATACTGATATCTGCTATAATTGAGCTTCACATTGACTTCTAGAACAGCAACAGTTCACTGACAACAGTTCACTGGCAAGAGCAGCAAGAGACAAACTAGCACTGTAATCTTCAGGCCTAACAAACATTATACTGCTTCAGGGTACATTCCAGTTCTTGTAAAGCCAGATGTGCTTTGGGAGTTTCATGTCTGGAGCTCCCAGAGATTTTTCAAAATCCTTTGGTGTGTGAAGGCCTGATTTTGTACCATATTATGGAAGCCTACATTGCTGTTTCTAGTCAGGAAATGGAGTGGGAGGAAAGGCTTAACCCCCCTATTTTCCTGTATCACAATCCTGATCCAAATCACCTGACACTCCCAAACCACAGTCTTCTTGTTTGACAGGAACTGGGGTGGATCCAGAAACAGTATGACATGTGGTTGCTCATCAGAGTGCCATATGAGATGTTAAACCACTACCAGTTGAAGTATCTGTGCCACCAAAAGTTCAGCTATCTTCTGAAGCACAGAATGCACTATGTTAAGATTTCAGAATGTGCCATACCATAGCACATGGAACATTAGGACATGCTTAAACAACCACATTAAAGTAATTAGAGAAGAAGAAGAGGAGGAGGAGGAGATTGGATTTATACCCCCCCTTTACTACCAAAGGAGTCTCAGAGCGGCTTACAAACTCCTTTCCCTTCCCTTCCCCTCCCCACAACAGACACCCTGTGAGGTAAGTGGGAATGAGAGAGCACTGACAGAAACTGCTCTTTTTCAAGAACAGCTGTGCCAGAACTATGGCTTGCCCAAGGTCATCCAGCAAGTGCAAGTGGAGGAGTGAGGAATCAAACCTGGTTCTCCCAGATTAGAGTCCACACGCTTAACCACTACACCAAACAATGAACCACTAAATTCTGTATTTTAAGTTGTTATACTAAACAAACACATGGAATGGGTAGGGCCAAGGAAGACTGAAAACATATTTTTGATCATAATTCAAACACTGTTTGGCTTACAGAAAATATTTCAGAAAGGGAAGTTTTATAAAGGAAATTAGGGTCAAAGTTATTTCTCCAAAATTTTAGATAGTTTTCATTGCTTTTGTCATTGTATGTGCTGTTCCATTTCTCTACTTTTTATAATCCAGTTTTGTGGTATTGTCCCTCGCTGTTTTATAGTATATATTATGCTGTATTTCAGGAGCCCCCAATGTGGTGCCTTTTAGAAAGTGCATGGGGCCAGGTCAGGCTGTTGCCTAGCAAGGCTTCTGATTAGCCTTTGGAGATTTGATTTGCTGTGCTGTTTTCAAAAAGATTAGCTATCACCACAGTGCATTGTGTGACTGAAGGTAAGCTGGGGCAGCTGTTTTGTGGCTGGGTGTGCCTTCTGTGGCATACTTTTGTGGCAGTCATTTTGCAGCTGTGCCCATAGGGTTGCCAGCTCCAGGTTGAGAAACACCTGTAGAGTTTAAGGTTGGAGCCTGTGGAGAGTAAGACTAGGGCTAAGCAATCCTCTGCTGTACCCATACCACAGCAGCTGGCTGCAGCATAGCCATGGCGCTGCTAGTCTGTCCCCTGTGTGGATTGGTTACATGGTGGTTGTTCCACAAATCAGGGTTTTTTCTTTCCTCCTGGGTGCTTTTGCAGTAGCATCCATTGCAGCTGTGCCACTGCATTTTCTGGTGGCATTGTGGGGAGTTGTGGGCTTCCCAAATTTTGTAGGGGCTGTGGACTGCACCCACATTGCCCTTATCGCCCCTTGGAAAGAGCTGCAGGTCTACCAAAACCACCATCACTTCTACAGCCTGAATGTACGTTCATCCTGTGACCACTAGGGCACTTTCACAGACCTCGTGGCCATGTTTCCAGGCAGCGTCCATGATGAAAACCAGACATTAAAACAGCTTTGCCGAAGGAGACATATTATCATCAAACCAGCTGACAAGGGCGGGGCAGTGATAATTTGGTGCAGAGATGAGTGCATCACAGAGGCATATAGGAAATTGAACAACACAGTGCACTATATGAGGAATAGAGAAAATCCATCCAAGCTAATTAAGAAAGGATTAAAGGTTCTTCCTGGAGGAAGGTATTATAGAATGCTTTATAGACAAGCCTACATATGATAAAGAAGAAGAAGAGGAGGAGGAGGAGGCTGGATTTATACCATGCCCTTCACTACCTGAAGGAGTCTCAGAATGGCTTACAATCTCTTTTCCCTTCCCTTCCCTTCCCTACAACAGACACCTGTGAGGTAAGTGGGGCTGTTAGAGCTTTCTCAAGAACTGTCCTTGAGAGAACAGCTCTGAAAGGACTTATGACTGACCCAAGATCACACCAGCAGCTGCATGTGGAAGAGTGGGGAATCAAACCCGGCTCTCCCAGATGCGAGTCCACGCTCCTAACCACTACACCAAACTGGCTCTCACACCTTGTAACATCAGTAGAGAGGGTGTCACAATTCTATTTTTTACCAAAAATACATAAAGACACCTTCCCTGTTCCAGAAAAACCCATTGTTTCTGGTGGATCTGCTGTGGCCCAATACTGAGACCTTTTTCTCAAGCCCTTTGTCCAAACAACTGACTCCTATTTAAGGGACACTATGGATTTTCTTAACCACATCAACAATATTTAATTACAAGCAGAAGAGCTGGTTTTTGTCACTCTAGATGTGGTTTCCCTTTATACCAATATACCATGAAGCTTTGGAAGTCCTATGGGAGGTATTAGAAAAAAGAGACCAACATTCCCCCTACATCTTTTCTATGTCATATTGCAGAGCTATGCCTAAAGAAAAAATTCTTTCAATTCCAAGAGGAATTTCAGACACAGCTATGAGATGCAAATTTGCACCAGAACTGGCCAATCTGTTTATGGACAGATTAGAAAATAAATTTATCCTCCAAGAGAGTGATATCTATAGAAATTAT
Organism: Gekko gecko; assembly: GCA_029375565.1. NCBI lineage: Eukaryota > Metazoa > Chordata > Lepidosauria > Squamata > Gekkonidae > Gekko > Gekko gecko. Next base: position 97,549,903 of record JAPDNY010000002.1, on the reverse strand, counting down.
ATTATTTTCTACAAAAGATTCCTGGATGATATTTTTATGATCTGGAAAGGAACCAAGGAATCTCTGATTGATTTTGGCCAGTTCATTAACAACATCCATAGCACAATTAAATTTGAAATGACATATGAGAACTCTAAAGTGCATTTTTTGCATGTAGAAATTAGAAGGGCTGGCAGTACCTTACAGATGACAAACCTACAGATGACAATTCATGCCTAGCAGTAGACTGTTTCCACCCAAGTCATCCAAAGAGAAACCTACCACATTCCCAGTTATTAAGACTGAGAAGGAACTGCAGTGTAGATGCTGATTTTCAAAGACAAGCAGATATTTTGATGAGCAACTGCAGATAGGGGTTACTCTTCAAGAATTCTAAAAAGAGCTTTCTTTAGGGCTTACAATACATGAAGGACAACTTTACTTACTCCATGAGCTAAAGAACATAGTGTTGATAGGATGATAATTCCTTTAACTTGTAATAGCACATATAAACCAGTACAGGCAATTCTAAAAAAATATTGGCATCTTCCATCTAATATCCCAGATGCCAAAATCCTCCCTTATTTACAGCTAAAAGAGCAAAAAACCTTCATGACTTTCTAGTCAAAAACAGGCTTCCTTCCAGAGTTGAAGGACAACAGCTGTGAGAGTGGGAGGACAGCACCTAAAGGGTTTGTTTTTTTCATGTGTAGTATGTGCTAGTGCAGCAACCAGGAAAAAGTTTCAAAATTCATCCAGTACTGGAACTTTCTTCATCAGTTCATTTTGTAATTGTAACTCTAAGGGGGTAATTTATGTTGTTCAGTGCCCTTGTAACTTGATGTATGTGTGAATGACTACCAGACCTGTCAAGGTGAGAATTTGTGAGCATAAAAGATCTATTTAAAAAAACCTGAATGTTCTGCTTATCAACCATTATCTTACTCCTGGCCACATTGAAAAGCAGTTGTGATTCTAGGATGTGGAAATTGTCCAGACTACATCTTCAGGCCTGCTTAAACAGAACAGAGAAGTATTCTGATACATCATCTTCAGATGTTAACACCCATGGGACTGAATGAAGAAGTAGACTGGACCTGCTGTTTTTGAATGAAAATGAATATGTGCCTGCTGTTCTTTCCCCCCTTTTATTTTCCCTCCCTCCTCTGGGAGCTGTATGAGGCAACAATTGGGGGAAATTGCATCATCCTTTAGCTCCATCATACAGCTGACTGCAGTATGACGAATGGGCCACTTCATTGCAACTCTTGGTTGATGACACACATGTCCAGAGACATTGGAAATCTTATGCCAAGTTGGTTTGCAAATCTAATTATTTTTAGACTTAAATGTTTATTTGCTTACTTATATATTTATAAATGTTAGCTTACATATAATCTTTGTTTTTAGATTGTTATATCATTGAAGATTTTGTTGGGGTGCAGTTGCCATGAGAAGGGACCCATGGCCTGCTTTATAAACTTTCAGCAACTGCACAACATATGTGGTAGAAATTATTTCTATTTCTTGTAGAAATTTTCAAAAAAACTTTTTTCAATATTATTTATTATAATAATTTGGCCTTTTCTTTTTTTGTTGTACTTTCAGAAATCAACACCCAGTCTGGATTTATATATTAACTTCTGAATGTCTGTCTTTTTGCATATATTATTGACCACGGAGGAAGGCCGTAGAGCCTAAATGCTTATGGTCTTGTTAGTCATTTGATATATTCATTGACTGCATATGTGAAATCATCAGCTTCATATGTGAAATGACTACAGCTTATGTAAATCTCATGTTGATGTTCTATGCAGTCTGACATTCAGGCCTTATGCTTTTGATCTTTTCCATTGTGTACACCATATAATAAATATATATTTTGATAATATTGTATTTGAGGTAGCTTGACCCTTGCAGCATTGTCAGCATCTGGCCTCAACCACCTATTGGCCACCTGGCCAGAGGGCAAAGATTGGCTCCTCGGTCAGTAGTGTGGGAAGGGGTAGGCACCCAGAAAGTGGGAGGCATCACCCCTGACAAGTCTCCTTCCATCCTTCCCAGATGACTGTGGATACCCCCTGCTTCCATATTTGCAAACACTCTATCCTGAAGATGATCTGCCAGGCCACACAGCCTACAACCAAGTCCACTGCCAAACACTCATGGTGATCAAGTAGGCATTTGGCCAGCTGAACATGTGGTTCTGTTGCCTCCACAGCAGGCCATGCAGCCCCTGGCAGTGGTCGAACTGTTTGCTGTCTATGTGATACTCCACAACAAAGCTATGCACCAATGCCTGCTACCACTCCTTGGAGGGAGAATGTTGCAGGGTCCCTGGGTTGGGGAACAGAATACGGAACAGTCAGTGGAGATACTGGTGAGGCAGGACATGAGGGGGCACATTGAGCAGGAGTGGGTACAGGAACATATCTGGCAGTGAAGGCATGAAGCCATCGAGGCTACCTGTTGGGGTGTTCCATCTCCTCGGAGCCTTGGGGAGAGATGACCTGACCACTGCAAGACCAGCATAGCCCCATAGCTTCTCCCCTGTTCATTGGGGATGCCCAGCACCCTCAAATACCAATTTTCCACCCCCAAATCACGCCCAGGGCTACACAGCACACACCTTGATTGGCTGAAGATGCCATCACCAGGGTGGGCTGGTTTCTGGAGCCAGAGCCAGACATTGTCCTGACAGCCTAGTGTCCCCAGCCCCTGGCCACAGGTGTGAGGTCCAGGGCTGGGGGGATACAGAGACTCAAACCTCTGTATTGTCTGCCACAGTTGCAGGACTGCATGCACCCCATGTACCACTGAGGCCATAGATACAGGGGAGCCACTGCCTTGGCCTGCTTGGACCCCTGTGGTTGCGGGGAAGGGGTCCCCTTGGGGTTCACCATTCTGTTTTTTACAGTGTTCCCCTCTGAAAAGGGGAATGGGTGACAGTGACTTCAAAACTAGGAATTCTCACAATGAGTGAGCAGCAAGTACTCCCCATCATCACCTCTGCTTGTTGCTGCTAGTAAAGGACATCTGCAGAAACATGATTCTAGCAGAGTGTTTGGCTATTATGTTCATGGAAGGAACAGCACATCCAGACAGATGGCTGATCCCTCCACAGTGCAATCCCCGGGCACTCACCTCATGAAGGGTGGGTGCTCCTAGCTCTGAGGGCCTTGGACCCTGAGATGAATAACAGGAGGCTGGGACCTGGCTCTGCAGCTGCAACAACAGTGCTTCTCATTATGGTTACCATTGCTGGCGATGGCATCAGTCGGAAGCTTGATGCACACAATGGCCATGGCACTGAGCCTTTTTGCAAATGTCCCCCTATGATGGCCAGTTTCCATGGCTTTTTTCTTGCTCTGAACCCTCATTAGCATACCTAAATCGGCTCAAGATTGCTGGGATACAGGTGCCCTTCCATGCCTCTGTAGTGAAAGACCATGTGAAACTGGCCAGCTTTGCTTGGAAGGACTAAATATAGCCTTTTAAGGCAAACACCAGTGGAGGCCCTTATGAAGCACTTTGCTTTTGCTGACCTGAACCCCCACAAGGCAGCCAGCCAGCCCACACTGGGCCCCAAAGAGTCCTGGACACCTCTTAGGTCCATATCTGGTCTGCCCCCCATTGCAATCAGTTTCTGGAGAACCCTAATCCATCCTTGCCACTCCCTCTGTTGTCTGGCACCCCCCCAAACCAGCCATTTTCACAAGCAGATGTTGGGACACCCTATCATCTCTGCATGGGTTGTGTGTGGTGTCATCTGGGGTAACAGGGGGCCATGTTGTTACTTGAAATGTGTGTGTCCTAGGGTTGTCAGGACCAATCTTCTCCCCAGTGGGGGGATTTGGGGAGCATACCAGGAGGAACATACTCCGACATAATGACATCATGCAAAGTGACATCATTGAATCAAGGACAGAGTGCCACTCTCCCACGTTTTCCCCTAACTATTTAAAGGGAACCTTCCCTTTAAATGGTTGGGGGAAAGCGGGAGCCGCACACACCTGCCCTGCAAGTGGCACATTTACTGCTTGCAGGGCAGGCGCAGGTGAGGCCTGCCTGAAAAAAGTGGGTGCTGCCAATGCCTGCCCTGCAAGCCATGAGTTTGCCACTTGCAGGGCAGGCACAGGTGGACCCTGCTTGAAAAGAGCGGGCACTGTGGCACCTGCCCCGCAAGCTGCAAATTCACAGCTTGTGTTGCAGGCACGCATGGCACCCACTCTTTTCAAGTGGGGCCATGGATGACTGTTGGGGGTGGGGCTTCCCCCTGCTAGCCAGCCAACTGGTCGGCATCTGGGGGAGCCCAAAAGTCGGGGGATCCCCCCACCCCCACCTGGGGATTGGCATCCCTAGTATGCCCTCATGTGCCTCCCTTATCAGCGGGATGAAACTCATTCCTTTTTATCAGCAAATAAGGGCATCTGTGTCGTGATTTGCCTCTTCACCCTCCCTCTGACCACACCCCGACACAATCAAACATAACCACAAGTGTGGCCACTGACAGAACTTTATTGTAGGGCTACGGGGGCAACAGAGTGATTAAACACAAATTCCACCTCCATGGACCCGCAGGGCAATAGCTTATTTCTCTCAAGGTGCGGCTTCTCGGAGTTACACTGGCACAAGGGTCAGTCAGCTCCATGAGCTGATTCGCTTCCCTCTTAAGATTGCACTGTAAACAAAGTAAGTAAATAAATATAGTTAAATATGAAACATTCAACTGTATGTTATTCTAAACAGGGGCCTTAAACATTAAACAGATGCAACTGTATGTTATTCTAAATAGGGGCCACTTGAAAAGTGGGATTTATTAGTAAAGCTTTATTTCTCTTTCTAAAAGTCAGCAGAAGAATTTTTGATCAACTATTTTTTCTACTTTAGTCAGTAGTCCTTGCCTTTTTAAGCTTTGAAAATTCCTTTCAAAACAGAATAAGCAATGAACCTCTAGGAAACCCAGATACATTCACATCACATTCCAAATTCAGAACTTACTGCAGATGTCGATAGCTACCTTTTGTATGATGCTATTTGATGTTATATGGAAATGTGTGAAAGCTAGAATTTTAGCTTCTTCAACATGCTTTTCTTTTAAGGGTTTCAAGAAGAGGTTTCTTACAGAGGAATCCTAAACAGAGTTAGACCCTTCTAAGCCTATTGACTTTAGTGGACTTAGAAAGGTGTAACTCTGCTTAGGACTGCACTGCTAGAAAAAGATATGCATGGGCAGTAGATGAAGACAGCAAGCAACGAAAATATATGCATTTCCTTACAAATTTAACGTTGAGTCAAAGTGCTAGGCCATTTTTTCAGTCAGTTTTGCTTTACTGGAAGCCTCTGGAGAAATATGACTTTAGAAATGAACCAAGAGAACAAGATCCCTGTCCAACAAAACAAAACCAAGCCTGATGAAAACTGGGGAAGTTCCAGGAAGCCTGGAATGTTGAAAGCAGTTGAAAGTTAATTTTAAGGGGAAACAGGGTGGGAGAGATCAGCCTCCTTGGGCTTCCAAGAGAATGGGTGAGGGGGAGATTTTGTGGGTAAGGATTTCAAAATTGTTCTTCTGTGATTCCTCAGAGGGACTCAGGTTGCCTAAACTACTGGCCATGACCACACCTTGAGACAGTGAAGTTATAGAATCATAGAGCTGGAAGTGAAGGGGAGCTAACCACCTCTCTAGGCAGCTGATTCCACCTTTGAACTATTCTGACCATGAAAAACTTTTTCCTAATATCCAGCCGATACCTTTCTGCATGTAATTTAAAACCGTTGCTTCAGGTCTTATCCTCTGCTGCCAACTGGAACAGCTCCTTACCCTCCTCCAAATGACAGCCTTTCAAATATTTAAAGAGAGCAATCATGTCCCCCCTCAATCTGTGCGCCTTGTGAAGTATTCTGAAGCCATTGTATTGTGCAGTTGTCTGACTTTGGTTTTGTCTCTGTAAGTATGGGAATTGGTGTGAGTGTCTGAAGGTTGCCTTATTTTGCTTTACTGAAATGATCTGAAGGAATATGACTTTACAAATTACTGATCAAATGAGTGGTAGTTTTTGTAAGGCTAAAACACCTATGGCAATTTTATATTTGAATTGTACTTATTTCATCTTGAGTAAACCACTTCACATCTAGTCCTGTACCCCACAACAGCATTCAGCCAAATACTTCTGGCAAGGCAGGTTCACTGCAATGACCCAAGCAGTTACTTGATGCAGCCAATCAGGAGTGAGTACCACGTGGGAGGAAAGGGCAGGCCCGGAAGTGGCAGGGTGGAAGGTCTGGGGTCCCTTCCTTCTCCTGCTGCTGCCACCAGCTCGAACCAACAGGTGGCAGAAAGTCTCTGTAATAGAGCTGCCAAGTAAGGTTCTGGGCCCCTGGTCCAGGTGGGGGTTCCCCTGCTTTTGCGGGCCCCTTTCCATTGCTGGCTAGCTGGGCAGTGGAGGGAACCCCAGCCACAAATGCCCCCAAATGTGATGTAATGACATCACCTGGAAGTGATGTCATCATGCCACCAACGTTGGAGGGTGACACTCTAGTTTTTGGGCAAAACTCTATGGTAAAATTGGGCTCAAATGACAGAATCCCCCAAAAAACTACAGTGTCCCCCCTGACACCAATGGACCCTGAAGTCGTCCCCCTCCCGGCAGCCAGGTAGGACCTGGCAACCATACTGCCAAGCTTGGGAGCTGTTAGGCACAGCTAGAGAGTTGGCATGTATTCCTTCCCTACTTCCACCACTGCTGCATGGCTTCAGTGGGCTGAAGGACCCTTTTGTAGCTGCAGCAACACGGGAGGAGGTGCTCCCTTACTCATGCTGCTGCCACTTGGCTCCCAGACAGGCCATCTTAGGACAAGTCAATAACATGAAGGGGAACACACCTCCTGCCATACCACCCTGCTGCCATTTGAAGTGGCAAAATGAATTGAGCCAGCCCAGGCTTCTGGAAGGCTTACAAGCTGGGCATGAGGGCCTTCTCATCCTTTGGCATCTGGCATTGTGAGGAGGCCTGGTGCCTCTTCTGAACATTGGTATCATTCATAGACTTCCAGCTTTATTTAGTTCTGGAAAACATGTACAAGTAAGGGAACAGGCACAGTGACAAAAGCAGAGATGTTGCATTGACAAAGCAGACTGCTGCCTAATGTGGTTGCCAAGAAAATTCAATTTCCCCCCCTCCAACTAGTATGTCCATTGCTATAGTGGGGCAAAATAGATATAATGGCAACAGATTAGCATGTCTGAACTCGGTACTACTGATTTCCTATAAAGCTAAGAAGTGGAAGTAAGTTCAAAATGCAGCATGTATGGATGAGAGGAAGGTGCTGAACCTTGACCCTGCCAAAAACAAAACAAAAAAGCACCTTCCTTTACCCAGTCCCCTCCCCCAGTTCTATCTGGTCTTGTCCTAAACTTTAGAGGCTGAAATACATTCCCTGAAATACATACATTCTTTTTTTTTTGAAATAACTCTCCTAAAAAGGAGAGAATTTTATTTTTTTTTATAAGAAAAGGGTAAGGTAGACAGATGGGAAAAGAAAAAAGAGCGGAGTGAGTTTTTTCCTGTTAGTAAAGGTTAGTTTTATTTCTTCCATTTGTCGGCATCCATCACGGTTGAAAGATCTTCTTTTCAGCTTTACAAAGTCCAAATCAATTCTGTTAGTAAAGTTAGTAAAGTCCACTGGGGTTAAATCAAATCTTTTCAGATGTTACACGAACAAATTCCTTTTTAAGTCTCTCCAATTATCATTAAGTCCCTTGAACTTTAGTGCCTCCCGTTCCGTCACTTCCTTCCCCCGGGCCGCTGTCTTCTTCAAAAATCCAAATTTTGAGTACTGCTTCCTCCTCTGTGCTGGCATGTCTCTTCAGAAATTTTTTAATCCATCTTCTTTCGCTTCTTTTTTCTTGTTGTTTCTGGCAGTCATTTCTCGTTGGCTCCGTTAACACTCAAGTTGAAATTAGATCTCCATTACTTGCTAAGTTCAACACCCCTTTCTACTGGCAGAGTATATCCTTTTTTAAAGGCGGAGTAGGCTTTGGGAGCCTTATCCGCCTCTTCTTTTATTTATTCGCTCCACTGCCAGATAGAGGTGTCAAGACTTTCGTCAAAATAAATCTGAGATCTTCTTTCCCTTCTTCATCCATAGCTTGGAACTTTAGCATCAAATTAATTTTCTATACATTTTCTGCCATCAACCTTGTTAATTCCAACATTTATTTTTGTAGTCTGATGAGAACAATTTCCATTTTAAAAACGTTTCATTGATATTTTAGATTTACTCCAGCAGGTGGCGCAGTATCTCAGTCTCTTGTTAATTGACAGCTAGTTCTGGGGGGGGGGTTGACTGGAGCAGAAGTCCCTCCTCTCTTCTCTTCCGTTCTAAGCAGGATTTTCCCCAGCATCGACATTTTGTTTTTTATTTACTTTTTCAGAGTTCGTGCCACATCCCCCAGAAAGCAACTAAAGCCGCAATCTTCTGTAAAACCCCAACGGTACTTTCACCAACATTTTTTCTTGTTACCCCCCCTTCGCGTTTCCTTTAAAAATTCGCTTCTTCGAAGAGGGTGGGAGCTCCTCCCTCCTCCCATACGCTTATCCGCTTGCGGGGGGGTTTTAATTTTCGCTTCAAAATAGATCTTCAACTCACGATTAGATGCCATATCTTCTTTTCATGGTAATTCATCCGCTTTTCCTCACTCCTGGAAGTCGGCAGGGCTGCTAAGTCCCATTCGGGACGCACTACGCGGTGGGGCCGATTGGGGCGGGGAGAAAGCCTCAATTTCCCGGCAGTTTGCCGGCAAAGAGGCTACTCCCCTATGCGCCCCCGGTTCGGAGCCTTTGACTAAGGCTCACTAGGGTCTTTCGCAAACGCGAAGACCCCCCCATTCCGCGTGTGTGCTAACCGCCTCCGGGAGCGTCCCGAGAAGCGGCCGCCATTCGCAGCACCGAAACCGAAACCCCCCTGAAATACATACATTCAAGCAAAGTAATGGTCATCTGGCCTTCACACTTTCAACAAATGTGGCACATGCCAGCTAAACCGCCATTTCCACCTGCTAGTGTTCCTGTCATTCACAGACATTTCCTTGTCTGTGACTGTGGCTTCCTTTGAAGACTCTGCACAAACTCATTGCTGCCGCCACAGCATATGCTGCTCCTTGTCAAAGAAACAGAGAGATGTTTCATTCACCCACCAAACATTATGAGGTGTGCCAAGTAGACAGAGAAGAGATTAATCTCATGCATAAATAAATAAATAAATGTAATACATGTAAATATACAAATTGTGGCATGGCTGTTTTGTCTGGCCTATAAATGTCATAAAATGTGAGATGGTTCAAGTTTCCTTTGATAACCAGTGGTGGTGGTGGAAAGTGCCATCAAGTCACAGGCAACTTATAGCAACCCTGTAAGGCATTGAAGGCAAGAGACATTCAGAGATGGTTTGCAGTTACCTGCCTCTGTGTAGCAACCCTTGACTTGCTTGGTGGTAATAACAACTCGGGTCACCCCTGCTTAGGCTGTGGTCACATGAGCAGTTTGCGCCAATATAGTTGTGTTACCTTTGCGGATTTAAACAGCACAATCAGACAACAACATTTTCCTTCCATGCCCCAGTTGTCTGCACTCAGGTCTGGCCCATCCTGGAACTGGAGTTTGCTGACACCACTCCACTTTCTCCCCATGCCTGAACCCCCTCTAGTGCAAATTGATGCAGATGGGAAGTGTGAATGGTCACTTCTGTCTCAGTCATATTTTTTTCCACCCAGTAGGGATGTGTGCATAAGTGCATACAAGCATGAGCGACCCCCATTGCCATCAAGGGCCACACTCTGTGGTGGAGATGCCAGTAATGTAGATGCTTCAGCATGGAACCGGCATGTGGAGGAGTCACTTCCAAATGTACTGTTTGGTCACCCCTTCCTGTGATGATTTAAACCATTGCAAATAGAGGTGCCAAGTTTCTAGTGTGACCGCAACTTTAGCTTCAGAGATCAGACAACATTGGGCTAGCCTGGATTATCCAGGTGATGGCAACCAGTACAACTTTAAAAATGAACATTAAAATCAGTCATTCTACAATGGACTGATTTATCAATATTCATATCAGAAATGTCACATCTTCCTTGAGAGAAACAGCCTAAATGAAAATGACAACCAAATATTGCCTCTAGTTTCTTAGCACTCACTTGATACATTTTCCTGACTTCTCCATCAGAGCCCCAAATCCACAAGTCTGTCAAAGCCTCTTGCACCCAACACTCTTTAGTCCACGACACAAAGTAATGTCTAGATGGTTACATACACACCTGAGGAGGCTGAGGGTCCGGTCACACTGCCGTTTTGATCAGGGTTCGCTGCTGTTCCCTTGCGCATGTCAGTTTCATGTTCACACGCACCAATCTGCCTCCCACCCCGAAGCAGGCTCACTTCCGCAATGATGCCGGACTTTCCTGACCCCTGGAAAATCAAGTGTTTTCCTCGCGCTTCCGCTTTGAATGCGCGATTTCGCCTATCTGGACAGCCCATCTTTCGCAAGGATTGTGATTAGGGCCGTCTGAACGCTCTTTGTGCTTTTTTTAAAAAGCTTCCTGTTTGAGCGCTTGAGCAAACATGCGCTTAATAAATCCATTTAACGTTTAATAATGGATTTATTAAGCACATGTTTAGTCAAGCACTCAAACCAGAAGCTTTTTTAAAAAAACACGCACAAAGATGGCCCTGGAGGCGGGAACGAGAGGCGGGGGCTCCTGCAGCCTGGATGGGGCCGGCAAGGAGGATGGTGGAGACGACGGAGCCTGTTTTCATGGGGCAATGGCGGCAGCAGCAGGGGACCCCCCACACACAGTGGCAGCAGAAGCAGCAGCCCCCCGAGCCTCCCCATGGCCGGCAGGATTGCCTGGAGGGACGGCGCCGCAGCAGGCAAGCGGGTGCTGAGAAAGAGGGGCTGGCTGCATCTAGTCAGCCCAATGCGAAGAAAAATGTTCCCGATTAAATTACAGCTGGAACAATTACCTTGCTGTGTGACCAGGGCCTGAATGATCTCTGCCTGAGATAATCTGACTGTGAAAAGCTGGTGTGAAGGGAAGGCTAGCTAACAATCCATAGTTAGCAGGTCATTGAGAAAAGGTGTTGCACATCCACCTCTTTGGAGATGAAGCCACTGAATTTTTTGTTTGCAATTAATTTTTTTTAATTAAAATTTAACTTAACATATATAACAACAGTGATTTTTCCTATCTGTTCATAAGATGTGTAACAGGCATAACAACATTTCAAAAAGCCAATGTACATAATCAACTATTGTTTAAGCAACAAGAAGCCACTGAATTTACCCTCCATCCCTGCAAAAATCTCAGACCAGGAGGAGAGGGGGTTGAATCTTCACCCTGATCTATTTCCTCCAGTCAGGACTCTCTCTTCACTCCTGCCCTTCTCTCTAAGCTGGCTGTATGGAGAAAGAAGCAGCCCTAACCATATCCTTCTTGGCTCTGGGCTGGAGAAACTTAAATAGTTCATTACAGTCCTTGCAAGTCCCTCCACTTTCCTCTGGTTTATGGGGAACTAGCCAATCCCAGGTGTTGCCTCCCATTCCGGGAAAAGGTTTGGGAATAAACTCTGCATCCCCTTATAGCCACTGTACTTTGACCTCCTTCCTGGCCTGACCCCATTAAATAACCCTAGGACTTTGGAAGTGTGGTTTTGGTTCTGGCCTGCTAGGGTTTACAGTAGGCTTGCCATTCCCCAACTGGAGGTGGGGGTTTGCCCACTTTAGAGGTCCCCAATCCATCAGCCCACATCTGGCCAGCGGGGTAACCTCGCCCCCAAAGTGCTGGGATCGCACCAACATGCCTTGCGCTAGGGGGATGCTCTAGGACTCAGCCAAAAAACTCTATGTATATCTTCTTTTCACACATGCTAAGTAAGTAACAGTGTCGTCCTAAGTAGAGTTATACCCTCCTAAGCCCTTTAACTTCAATTGACTTGAAGGGTATAATTCTGTTTAGGATGGCACTGTATGCCATTCTCACTATAGGGTGTTGTTATAGTCCAGCAGGAAAATAGACTCACAAGCACTTGCTAGGGGCTTCTCATTTCCCTTCCCTGAAAGCCCCCATAGCCTCTTTCCTTTTCCTACTTCTTTCTTGCCTTCCCACCCACCAGCCAGCCTACCTTTATCTGTCCCCTTGTCTTCAGCTTTTCCTCTTTCTCTCCTTCAGGCAGTCTCTACCTGGGAAAACTATGGCCCAGTTATGTGGTACCTGCTACCAGGCCAGGCCCAGCTGCACAGTGTGGAAAGCTGCTTAGACTTACCCGGGGGGGGGGGCTGACTTACCCCTGTATTCATTTTCTCATACTATTTCTTGTTTCTCTCCTCCTGGCAGCTCCTAGATCCTCACCCTTCCCTGCTTCTTCATCTCTTTTGCACCCACCAACTATTCTACCATTTATCTACTCCTCATCTTTAGGTATATTTATTATTTAATTATGCTATTTATACCCCACTTTTCTCCACAGTGAGGACCCAAAGCAGTTTACACCCCCAGACCCTAGTCTGAAATTCTACCCACTATACCATGCTGGCTTTTGTGTGATGGCTGTTGAACAGTAGTGAGGAGCTAGGCTTGCCAGTGATTGATTCCAGGCCTGGCTCCAGTAAGTCCTCCCTCAAAGGCCAAAACAGTCCTGGAAACAGCCTTGGTGTTCCCTTTTACTGACAGAAACCAAGGCTTGAAGACTGGCAATATTGCTGAGGTTGCCTAGCAGCCCCTGCAATAGCTAATGCAGAGGACATTCATTTCTACAAGCTACGGGCACTATTTCTATTTTTAAGATTTAAGTTTTTTTTGCAAATTTGGGGCTTTTCTCAAGTTTGTGGGAAGATTTGTATTTTTTATTCATGGCTCCAGTTTCCAGATGTAGGTTTCTACAGATGGAGCCACCTTGAGACTTAGATATATTGATGATGTGTCTGATTGTTCAAAATGGGACTGAAAAGAAATGCTGTCTTCTGAAACCTGAAAGCATATTTTTGGGTAAAACTATTATTCACCATGATTATTTCAGAAGTAATGCTGCTGACATAGCATGCAGGGTTTCTCATTTCTCTGTGAACCCACACATGGTGTGATCAATCCAGAGACAATTAGCACTTAATTCACATCACTTTCAGTGGAACACAGACATGCCTTTCTGCATTGCACTATATAGCTTTTGTGTTTCCACTGCAGTATCATCTACAGGGTGATCATTCAACCATCTGATGTCCTAACCAAGAATGTTTTTAGATTAATGCTGTTGTAACTATTTTAAGCCTATTTATTGTATATTACAGTCACTACAGCCACATTACAGTCACTACAGTCACATTACAGTGACTATAGTACACTACTACAGAGTGTAACCCACTCTGAGCCTGCTTGCTGGGAGGACAGGAGATAAAAATAAATAAACAAATAGCTTTTTTCTTGTTCTTGCATTTAACATTTTCACCAGTTTGTGCATCCTTGTCAAGTGTAGATTATGCAGCACCAGTCTGTTGTAGCAGACAGATGGTGATCTGCACCACAGATGGTGCTGTGCTCTTGTAATAGTAAGAAGGATTATGAGAAGAAAAAATAACAATATATGAAAATATTTAAAATTGCAAAGTAGGAGCTTTGTTGCTCAAAACAAAAACAACCAACCAAACAAAAAAGAAAATGCACACACACACACAATCCAGGCCTGACCCAGAAGTGTTTATAGCCAGGCAAGCTCAAGAGAAGCCTACGGCATCTCTGAGGGAAGCTATGCTGAGAAAGCAATGCTACTTCATCCTGCCTCATCTCCACTCTATAGCACTTAGGAAACATCTCTCCTTAGGACATAAGCATGCCTGCAAACTTGGAAGTCATCCATTAAAATCGTAGTCAGTCCTGACTAAAACCTGATAGGCTACTTTTCTAGCAGTGTTTTCAGAACACTTCCAATAGCCATTATTTTGAATATGTTATCCATATGTGTGTTCCATATGGTTTCCAGGTCCTGTGCTCTCAATGGTGGGGGGTGGGAGGGAGCTTTCTGGGAGTGAGGGGCAGAATGACATCACCATGCGCAATGTCCCTGACATGATGATGTCCCCAGTGTGATGACATCACTTCCACATCACACTGGAAACATCACGCTGGGTCGTGGCAGTGGTGGTGAGGCTTTCCCTGCCAGCGAGCTGGTAGGCGGCGGGCAGGAGCCCATGAAATTGGGGATCCCTCACTCCCATCTGGGGGCTGGCAACCGTAGTGTTTATGTATGTGTGTGTGTGTGTGAGAGAGAGAACAAGATAGCTAGAGGAAATATCTGAACTGTTGTAAAATATATATGACAGAGCATTCTAGAACTCCAATTTACAGTTATCAACACTATGTTCTTTGGAGATTTGCCTAACTGTTGCATATTCCATTATTATATTTGATAGCCAGTGAACTAATTTGTTCTCTCTCCCCCCCCCCCACTTCCCCAGCTCAAGAGTCCCAGTCTGTATCAAGGGATCAGGTGTGGGGTGTTAATAGCCATGATGTTCACTGAGTGGGGTGACTGTTACTAGGTTAGCTACGTTGCTCTGGTCCCTTTTGCTTGTAAGTCAGGAATAGGGTACTCAGTCAGTTTTCTGCTTGTAGGTTCATGTCCCAGAGATGGGTGTGTTCAAAACAAGAGCCACTTATTCACAAGAAGATACAGGGATGGGCACAATTGGTTTCATAGCAAGTGAGTTCATACAGTCTACAGTTCTAACTAACAAAAGAATAACGACCAGGGCCTGCACCCTGTGAGACTAAACCAACAGACACAAATATTTGGTGTGGTGTGGACAGACTGTTATGTTGTATTATATACACTAAATATACCATGAGTATTTGAGGCCAGAACCCATGCAAATTATGGCAATTTAGGCAACTAATGTAACATAAGTTGATGCAACATCAACTGATAGAGCTACTTCTCCTAATAATCTCTGGTTTCAATTCATCTGGAAGCAAAATGAAGAGGATTTAGTCAGTACTAAATATGAGGGCTGTACTAAAAATGCCTATGATGTTCTCTATCAGCTATCAGGACCTGGTTGGCTGTTCTGAGACTTTTGTGCATCCCTTTTGTGTTTTGGTCAAAAGATGTAGTGTGTGCTTTCTTGCAGTATCTGAGAATTCTGAGGATGTATGTAACAATAAGATAAACCTACACCCTGATGTTCAATGAGCTTATTAACTCTTTCAGATAACAGTACAGGAGCTGTTCAGATAACTGTTAACAGTTCAAATAAGGGCTTTTAATAGAAAATAAAGCGCTAAGTCCCCCATCTGCAATATGGAGATAATGATGTTGGATTACTTTAAGTTAAATGCTTGGAACCCTGAAAGTGCTAATACAAATGCTAGTATTATTATCTCCACAATATCTATATTTGTGAGAGCATATGCACAACTACGCACAGTTACAGTCTGTCTTCTGGCATTGCTTTTACAGTTTTACCATTAGGGGGTGGTCTCCATATTTTCACACTCCAGTTCTGTGCATCTGTCCTGTTTGATTAACCTACAGCACTAAGAGTCATATCCACCTCTAAGGAACTTCTGTAGGGACTGGGGTCCTGAGAACCATTAGGACTTCCAGCTAGCTGTTTATCATGAAACAGATGCCTGTTCATCAAATGAAAAAAAATGAGGGAATGGTGGGAGATGCTGATATAGCAGCTCACACTGCTAAGTGAAGAAAACACCCCAGGGATTATAGCATCTAAGTATATAAACTTGCAGCTGAAAATTACATACATAAACATCATGGAGAGAAATATGCATATTAGTAGAACTGTGAGCACATATTGAGGAAAAATTGTGCTCCTCACTTTCAGTACCCTTCAGCTGACTGCCGTTAAGAGCCTAGGGGTTATATTGGATCCAACATTACTGCTTAGAGAAGGAAGTTAATGTAGCTGGGGAAAAACTCAGTCCTGCCTAGAAGACCTTGATACAGCTGATCTGGCTACCTGGATCCATGCCAGAATAACACTGAGGCTATCCCTCTCCACATAAGTTTCTCCTCAAAGTCAACTCAGAGATTCCAGTGGGTGCAGAACCCTGCAGCTCGGCAGAATTTGCAGGTACTCCCATTCTGCAGTCATTCCAGTGGCTTAATGCCATCAGTTACTGAGCTCAGTTTAAGGTGCTGGGTACAAAGCTATTAATGGCCTTGACCCTTCATATTTGTGTGGCCTCACCCCGTATGTTCCACTACAACAGCTTTGCTCATCTGAGCAGGGCCTTCTGCAGGTGCCAATCTGAAAATGGGCAAAATCAACAACCACCCATACATTTTGCATTTTTGTGGACCCTAACCCTAACCCCACCTTACAGAATAGCCTGCCTGATGACGATAGGAAGGATCCCACTCTCCTGACTTTCTACAAACTACGCAAAACTGAATTATTCAAGAGGGCTTTTTAAACACCGGTACTAGAGCTATACAAACCATTTCAGAAAGATGCTTTGGTAAAGGGTTAGAGGCCGTGCATATGTACCATTGTGCATAGTTCATACTGTCTGTTGCTGTAAGCAGGATCCTGCTATGTAACTTTTGCATCATTTGATGTGTCCTGTTAATACTTGTGCTTTGTTTCAGCTGTGTTTAGATTTTTGTTTGCTTCCAGCAGAGCTGCTGAGAGCCACCAGGGGCCCTGGACAAAGATTCCATTTGGGCTCCCCCCCCATGACCCTGATCTAAACCAAATATCATAACAAAATGAATTTGGCTTGCTGTTACCATGAATCTATGTAATAAAAGAATTGTTCTGTCTGTCCAATGTTTGCTTATTTCTTTACTTGCTTCATTTACATCCCAACTTTCTCTAATGGGAACTCAAAGTGGCTTACATCATTCTCCTCTCCACCATTTTATCCTCACAACAACCCTGTGAGGTAGGTTAGTCTGAGAGTATGTGAATGGCTCAAGGTCAGCCAGCTGGCTTCCCTGGCAGAGTGGTGATTTCAACCTGGGCTTCCAAGATCCTAGTCCAACACCACACTAACTAGTATAACTCATCAGAGAATAAAGCTAGGAGACTCAGAACTGGCCACCAGCTTCAGGATGGTTGTGGGAGTTCCAGGGCCCAAACTTAAAGGCATGGGAAAATCCTGGCCCAGGTGAGACAAATCACCACCACGCCATACTATTTGCAACTGAAGCTAAGGGTCTCTGTGGCAGGCATAACTCAGAAAACAATGCTACATGTTTGAAAATGGGCCACCAAACCCAGACTGATGATGGAAGTTACAGTACCAAAAATGATGAGAACTGAAGCATCTTCATGACAGACAACATGTAATAAGAGAGCTTTTAAGCAACCTGTCATGTGTCTCTAAGGCTGCGTTCAGACGGCCAGTCAATCGCGCCATGAGCCCTCCTAAAATTTTATCCCGATTTTTTAATCAGCCTAGCACGACCAGACGCCCCCCATGAAATAGCCTCACCGCGCGTTGTTCCCACCATGATTTGTCTACACGGCATCCACCGAGGATTTTTTTAAAAAAAGTTTTGTACATTCGCATAGGCAAGGCTGCGCCTCCTTGGAGAACTGAGGCGATCGCGGAGGGTTTTCAGCAAAGTCCCGGTCCTCCCCCTTGCCATCATGATCAATGGAGGGACTATTTTGCAAGTTAGAACTGTCCTTCCCCCCTCCATCTCCCATCGCGGTAACATCTTGTCCCTAAAAGAAATAAGCATGAATATTACATTCCTCGTAGCGCTTATCGCTGAATGCGTCTCCTTGTTAAAGCGCACATGGGGTTTCAATTTTTAAAAATCGCACCCCCGTCGGCTCGGTCTGACGTCAGACCGAGCCGACGGGAGCATCGCACGCTAATGGAGTGACCAGACGGAAGAAAGTCTGCAGTTGTTGCGTGGGTAAGCGAAAACCCTACATTGAAACTGCTACTTTTTAAATCAGGATTGGAGGCGCAGCAGAACGGGATGCCTATGGGACCGGAATATTTCGCAGATGTTTCTGTCTGGTCGTGCATTTTTGATCCGCAAGGGAGTCGTTCCTATGGCAGATCAAAAGATCCGTCTGAACACACCCTAATACTCAGATCCCCAACCTGCCATGGAAGGTTTCTGGGTGACACAATCTCAGCCAGACCTACCTCACAAGGCTGTTATGAGGATAAAATGGAGGACAGAGGAACAATGCAACCTTGGGTCCCCAGTGGGGAGAAAGACTGGGTATGGTATTTGTCACAAATCTAATTTTAATAATATTTTTAAAATTACTACATCTGTCATATAGCAAAGTAGCCTTTACAAAGGGCTATTAGATCTTACACCAGCACAATAATGATTAACAATCTAGTGCCTGAACTGGGAGTTGTAAGTTCTGTATAACCACTAAAACAGATTCATGTTCCATTGCCATGCACATAAAGGGTGGAGGAGGGGGGAAGCATCCTTTTACAACTTTGTCAGATTATGGGGAAATATTGACTCTTCCCCCCCTGGTCATAATATTAACAAAGGTTTTCTACTGTATTACTCTGTACATACTGTCAACAAGCAGGATAGGGATGAGAAGATCTTGAGAACAAGAAGTGAAAATAAAGGGGAGGGGGTGAAAACATTAGGTGGAGGGAGATAGAAATGAATGAGAAAAGTGTGGAAAAGGAGAGAAACTAAGGAAAAGCGAGGGAAAGGTTTTATCTTGGTGCAACACCCTAATTACTGCTTTATAAGATCTGGCCGAGCTGGGTGAAAGGAAAGGAAGAGAGAAAAGGTAGGCTATTACTGTGCTCAGACTTCCCTGCAACTCTAGTGGCTGCAGGCAGAACTGCATTAAAATAAATGGATGATGCAGGCTTCAAGGGCCCTTCACCTGACTTGGGCCCTCTGAATTTTGTCCCTCAAGGTACCCTTCTGTTGGCAGCCCTGGCTTCCATAGTCCTGCAATCCAAATCCTATTTATCAGATATCCTACCTACCCTGTTGATTGTATTGACTTACCTTGTGTAATCCTCCTTGAGAACCAGTGAGAAAGAAGGAATATAAATCATGTAAATAAATTATATTTGTCATAATCACATTACGACCCAGCCAAATTAAGCCTTCTTAAGTCTACTTGATTTCAGTGGAAGAGAAACTGAGGTCTAACATACTTCTCTCTTTAATTTAATAAAATTAAAAATGTGTAACTTTGAATCACACCCACTATTTGTATTTATTATTTAACTAGGAATAAGGCCTGTTGTGGAAATAGATACAACGCACTCTAGAAAGAGGCTCTGGGAGCGTGCCAAGGCCTTGGACACTCAGTGTCAATTTGATGTGGTGATCTAAGCAGAGTATAATGACACAGAGTCCACCATTTTCTCCAGAGGAACTGATCTCTGCTACCTGAAGAGCAGTCATAATTTTGAGTGATCTCCAGCCCTCACTTGGAGATAGGCAACAATTGTTACTCAGGAGGAAATGGCTGGTTTGGAGGGTGGAGTCTATGGCATTGTACCTATCTGAGGTCCAATCCCTACTCAAACCCCACCCTCTCCAGGCTCCACCCCTCAAATCCCCAGGAATTTCCCAACCTGGAGTTCGCAACCCCATCTCCTTCCCAGATAACCATCAACCTATTGTTATCTACCCCTCTGACTGCAGCTGACTTCTGCCGTCCCAGATCAGTTGTAATTCTGAGTGATCTCCACCCCTCACTTGGAGATTGGCAACAGTGGTTCCCCAGGAGGGAATGGCTGGTTGGGAGGATGGAGTCTATGGCATTGTACCTGTCTGAGGTCCCACCCCTCCTCAAACCTTACCTACTCCAGGTTCCATCCCTCAAATTTCCAGGAATTTCCCACCTGGAGTTGGCAACCCTATCTCCTTCCCAGCCAATCATCAACCTACCTTTATTTCCCTCTCACTCTTCAGTTTTCCATCTCCCCCACCCACCCACATGCAGCCTCTACGGTGCTCTGAAACCCTAACTGCCACATCACATTGGCTGTCATCGGGGGGGGCATCTCAACAGGGTATAAGGATTCAGAGTCCATCATGTTCTCCAAGGGAACTGATCTCTGCCATCTGGAGAGCAGTTGTAATTCTGAGTGATCTCCAGCTCTCACCTGGAGACTGGCAACAATGGTTTCCCAGGAGGAAAAATAGTCTTTCTCTGCAATGGGGACCAAAGCAGCTTACATCATTCTCCTCTCCACCTTCTGATTTGCACAACAACTCTGTGAGGAAAGTTAGACTGAAAATCTGTGACTGGTCCAAAATCACCCACTCAGCTTCTATAGCAAGAACCTGGATCTAGCAGACCCTGCTCTGAAGCACTGAATGCGATACCTAGCGTTGCCAACCTCCAGGGGGAGCCTGAAGATCAGCAGGTATCACAAGTGAACTCCAGACAACAGATCCCACCCCCAAGAAAATGACTGCTTTGGAAGGTGGGCTTTATGGCATTCTGTTCAGCTGAGACCTCTCCCCTCCCCAAACCCTGGCTTCCATAGACTCTACCAGAAAATCTCCAGGAATCTCCCTACCTGGAGCTGGCAATCCTAGTAAGGACTGGCCCCAATGAGTTCCTCATAAAGGCCTGCAAAGGGTTTCCTTCCTTTGTCTGAACCAAGCTTGGTTGCCTACCGTAACGAAATGGGCTCCAGTTTACAACTCAGCTGTTCGCCTCCCACCCTCATCCCATGGGCGTATCTCACTCCTTAAGTTTGCTGCCACTACCCACTGAATTGTCATTGCCTTTTTAGAGGGACAGTGAGACCCCTTTGGCCAAATCTCCCTATTTGGAGATGGAATCCCCAATCTTTGGGGGACCCTGGAAAGTTGGCAACCCAAGGGTCTGGCTTTTCCTTGCTTCCCTGGGCTACCCCCTCCCTTTGGTATTGTGCAGAGTGGGAGAGACTATGTGGTCAGAACACAACACAGATTATTAGCCAAAATAAAAGAATTTATTTAACTATTTACACAATTATGGAGCACAAACACACTAAATAAATAAGGCACAACTGTAGGAGTAAGCACACACCATGAACCAACATGGCATAAATCAACTGGGGTTAAATGCAATCCTCTTTCCCTACACACAATGCTCTAGCTCTGGAGGTTGTGGGCTCAGGATAGGATCTCTCCTTGGACTGGCTGTGCTTCAACCTCTCTCTCTCTTGCCCAAGAGAGCAGGGAAATTTCCATTCATTCCCCAGCCCAGCCGACTATGGAGTGGCTGAATTTCTGCTGCCTCCCAGGGTTCCCCCACGTCTCTGGCTTGTGGCCTAGCTGGAGTCTATATTGATGCTGGCCCTCCCCTTGGGATGGTCCCTCTTTTCCTGCACTTTTTGGCCGTGCTGCAGCTGGGAACTGTAGGCTGGCAGATGAGGAAGCCCCATTCAACCCAGTGAGTGATACCCCTGCAGCCCCTCTCTGGAACTACAGCTCAATTAAGCCTTCTGGGGGAACATTTTAAACACAGAGATGGCAGCCATCTTACAGACACAAGTAATTGCCATTTTGTTACACCTACCAAGAGCTACTGAGGGAAAAAGTTACTCTCACACAGGAGGCAACCATCTTCATCAAGAGAGAAAGTTGTCTGCCAGAAATTCTGACAGGGTACAGAGGCTGAAGGATTGGGTGGGAAACAGGAGCAAACCCAGCACCCGGCCAATGGCATGCGAGTACTCTTGAGTGGCGGCTGGGCAGGACTCGGGCAACGCAGCCAGTGGCTAGGGACACGTTCTGAGTGACAGATCATTGAACCAACTGATTTTGGCAGCGTGTGGAATGTTCAGGACAGTCCATGACCAAAACAGAAATATATTATATAGGGATTATCTAACACACTTCTATACTGCTTTCCAAGGCTTGATACAGCTCCCAATGAAAAATAAACATAAAAAAATAAAAGTCCAGAAAAACAGCTGCAAACTTCATCATTTTCATATTTTATCAAAAACTTTGTAGGAGTCTGGTACTATAAAATTTTTTGTACATAAACCTTAGTTATGACTGTAAACTTTCTAATGACATTTTATGTCATGAGTGATGGAATATTTCCATGAAATACTAACTTTCCAGTGTACCCTGAATATAAGGTGTGTTGATTTTCTTTCTGTATATCTAACATGGCATAATCTAGGATCTCAATGAGATACCTTGTGAGGACAATTAAATACTGTGGGGGGGATTGCTCATCAGACCAAAACTGTCTAGAACAAACATATTTAACAACATAGTGAAAATGAAGTCATAAATGGCATGGAATCATGAGTAGCAAAACTCTGTTGCTGCCTTTCCCTTTTATATTTTAGTTTTTAAATCATTATCACTGGACTTCTGAGATTGACAGTATGCCAAAGGTGTTGTGTAGACTTCATTACATGAAAGATCAAAAATGCACACCTCCTACAGTTAATTAACAGAATGGGGCTCTCTCCCTCTCACTTACTGCTGCAGGCTGATCACCTGCTATTGTGAATCTTATTTGATAATGTTTTGTGCACAGAAGTTACCTAGAATATGTTTGAACAGAAGGCTAAAAAGCTATTAAAGCAAGACTGGTGGCTTCTGTATGTCAGATTTAGCACAGCATGTCACTCTGCTCTTCTGTGCTCAGCTTTCTCTAGAAAAACAGAAGATGAAAGAACTGGAAAATTATGTTGATAGTGGTGCTCTTTCTAGTCAAGCATTAATATCAATATTATCTTCCTGTACGGTATAATTATAGCAGAGTGAAATAGGTAAATGTGCCTTTTCTTTTTCAATTAATTTTAGTTTTATACAGGCAGAGACCTGTAAGACTCGGGGGAGATCCTTTTGTGCCCCCCTTGCTGGGTCACACACTCGTTCCCCTCTACAGATCTGCCACCTGCCTGGCAGATGCCTCTGTGACAATCACTCTTCTTCCCCCAGCCACCCACAGAGGACTCATGGAGGTGGTTGATCCCCATCAGTAGCACCATTGCTGTCACTTCCTCCACCTGCCTGCTAGGGTTGCCAGCTCCAGGTTGGGAAATACCTGGAGATTTGGGGAGGGCTCGGTTTGAGGAGGGGAAGGACATCAATAATGCCATAGAGTCCACCTTCAAAAGTGGCCATTTACTCCAAGTGAACAGATCGCTGTCTTCTGGAGATCAGCTGTAATCCCAGAAGATCTCCAGCAACACTATGCCTGGCTAATGTGGAGGGGTTGCAGCATATCCTGCTTCCCCGCACTGCCCAGAGTGCTGCCACCTCAGCAGCAGACAGGGGCAGCACTAGCTTTCATTCCACTTTCCCCACCTGCCTGCCTGCCTGGCTCACAGAGCAGGGCAAAAGGTGGGAGGCCCAGCAGCTCCTACTTCTCTTCCTTGCCCACTGACCTGCAAAAGGAGAGGTGGTAGTGCCAGACTCTGAGCTTCCACACCTTTTGATCAGGGTTGCTTTAAAGTACTGAGACTGACGAGTGATTTCAGCTCTCACATACTTTATTAGATCAAGAACAAGACGACAGAAGCCAGCTCGCAGACCAGCTTTTATCCCCAAGTGAACCCACACCCCAAAACCCACAACACCCCATGATTTGCTATTTACAGTAATTGAATTATCCCGGGCTCCCCGATTGGAAGGGAGCCAGGAGCCTATAGTCTATTGTCTTTGGGAGTGAAGATCAGGCCCTTTGCCTGGCCGCATGGCGAGCACATGGCTGCCCCGAGTCCATGTTTCCCTGTGGATACATCACAGTTGCAAACTCAGCTAGCTCCTCGTCCTCTTCCTCTCTTTCCCACTCAAGGTAAGTGTATACTGTCTGCCCAAGTTCTGACTGTAAAGTACTGGGTTTCGGGCCTCATGACTCGGACGACGACATAAGAGAAGACGCGTTTATTCGTACTTCACACAAGACAAGAACAAACAGTAACGGCCGGAGGCCAACTATATACAGTTAGGGGGGGACGGCCCCATATTCCTATTGGCGGGTTTGAATTGCCCGCCAATGCTGCCATTGGTTCTCTACTGGCGAGCTCAGGAACCTAGTCCCTATTGTTCTCAGAGAGCGAAGCTTGGCTGTATTTCGCCAGCTCTGCCTTCTGATCCCAGGACACAACACCCCTCCCCCCATAGTTCGTCTCCTATCAGGTGACGTAGTCTTTTAAGTAGGCTGGGGCCCTCCGTTCCCTTAGTGATCGTCGGGGGGCCGGTACCGGACTGGCGGGGCCCCCATCGGGTGGTCCTCCCGCACAAGGAGCTTGGATCTCCGGTAGTAGCTGAGGTGGTGACGGTGGCGGCTGTAATGGCAGCGGCAGCGGCGGCGGCGGTTCAGCTGTCTCCGGGACCCCCTCCGGATTCCGTGGACTTTCAGGCGCTGGCTCCGCTGGCGGTGCCTGCAGCCGATCGGATGCTGGGGCGGCCGCGGCGTTTCCCGGTAACGGGGCCTGGATTCCTGTGTCGGGGTCTTGCCACCTCCGGAGCTGGTCCACGTGTTTACGGAGGACCCGGTCCCCATCTGCTAGGACCTTGTATGACACTGGCCCGGTGGGTTTTAGGATGCGCCCGGCCAACCACTGAGGCCCCGCCCCGTAATTCCGGAAGTAGACAGGTTCCCCCGGGAGGAAGCTTCGGGGCGCCTCCCGGGTCTCGACCAGCTTTCTCTCTGGGGCTCGGTCCGTGTGGAGCCTGTCTAACAAAGTCGTGGGGCGGCGGCCCATCAATAGTTCTGCGGGGCAATGCCCGGAGATGGGGTTTGGGGTGGTGCGGTGTGTTAGGAGGAAGCGGGCCAGCCAGAACTCCCAATCCCCCTCCGTTATGCGGCTCAGGGCTTCTTTGGCAGTGCGTACCGTTCTCTCCGCCTGTCCATTTGTTGCCGGGTGGAAGGGCGCTGATCGTATGTGCCTGATTAGGTTCCTTTCGAGGAACGCTTGAAACTCAGCAGATGTGAACGCTGCCCCGTTGTCCGACACGATTGTGTCTGGCAACCCGTGCGTAGCGAATATTTTCCGCAGGGCCCTTATTGCCGCTTTGGCAGAGGTGGTAGACACTGGGCTTATTTCCACCCATTTCGAGTAGGAGTCTACCGTCACCATGAACTGGAGCCCCTGAAACGGCCTGGCAAAATCTATGTGTAGGCGTGACCATGGCTTGTGGGTAGACTCCCAGCTTTGGGTTGGCGCTCTCGGGAGATTGGGGCGGACTTCCTGACACCGTGTGCACCCTCGGACCCAGGTTTCAATTTCTGCGTCCATCCCGGGCCACCACACGTAGCTCCTTGCCAGAGCTTTCATTCGTACAATGCCGGGGTGGGCCTCGTGCAGCGTTTCTAGAACTCCTTGTCTCATGGGCCCCGGGATGACCACCCTGTCCCCCCATAACAAGCACCCTTTCAAGGCGGATAACTCTTCCCTCCTGGCTTTGTATGCCGTGAACTCTGGCCCTGTCTGTTCCGCTGGCCATCCCCTCACCACCCAGTTTAGGACCCGGGAGAGAATGGGATCTCGGGACGTGCGGGCGGCCACGTCTGCAGCCTGAAGGGGGGGGTTTGGCAGCTCCTCCATTAACAATACTGCGGGAGCCGGGGCCGGATCTTCCCCTGTATGCGGCAGCGGCAGGCGGCTCAAGGCGTCGGCATGACCCAGCGCCTTGCCCGGCTGATGCTCCAACTGGTACTGGTAGCCCACTAAAAACAAGGACCAGCGCAACACCCGGGGCGACAGTACCTGCGGCGTTTGTTTGTCCACCGCAAACAGTCCCAAGAGCGGCTTATGATCGGTTACGAGCGTGAAGGGCCGCCCGTACACAAAGTTGTGAAACTTTTTAACCCCCGCCACCAGTGCCAAGCCCTCCCGGTCGATTTGTGCATAGTTCCGCTCCGCGGGGGACAGCGTGCGGGAGTAGTAAGCCACCAGGACTTCCCTCCCATCCGGTAGCTTGTGGGCCAAGACCGCCCCGACCCCATACGGTGATGCGTCGCAAGCAAGGATTACCGGGAGCTTTTCATCAAAGTGGGCGAGTACCGCGTTAGAAATCAAGAGTACTTTAACCCCCGAAACGCTGCCTCCTCCCTCACTCCCCATGCCCAAGGTGTCGCCTTATCCAGCAGCCTGTGCAGGGGTTCGGCCACGGTGACTTTGTGAGGGAGAAAGGCGTGGTAAAAGTTCAGGAGGCCTAAGAACGCCTGGAGCTCTGCCTTGGACTTCGGGGCGGGGGCCTCCACGATGGCCTTCACCTTGTCCCTCGCCGGATGCAGGCCTGTTGCGTCTACCCGGTACCCCAAGAACTCCACCTCCGGCACCCCGAGGAGGCACTTTTCCCGCTTCACTTTCAGCCCCGTGGCTTGGAAGCGTCCCAGTACAGTTCGGAGGCGGGCGGCGAAGCTTTCAGGGGTGGCCGCGGCGATGAGGACGTCGTCGAAGAACGGCGTCACCCCAGGGATCCCTTTTAACAAATCGTCCATTAGATTTTGGAAGATCCTTGGGGCCACACTGACCCCGAACTGCAGCCGCTTCACCCGGAAGGCCCCCCCGGTGGGTCACTATGGTTTGCGCCTCGGCAGTGGCCTCATCTACCGGGAGTTGCTGGTACGCCTGCGCGAGATCCAGCTTTCCAAATATGCGCGCCCCCGCCAGTGTGGCTAAGACGTGGCTGACCACGGGTACGGGGTATGCGTGCGCCTGAAGTGCCTGGTTAATGGTGCACTTATAATCCGCGCAGATGCGGATTTCCCCGTTTGGCTTGACGGGTGTCACAATCGGGGTCTCCCATCGAGCGTTCGGGACGGGCTCTAGGACTCCCTGGGCCACTAACCGGTCCAGTTCGGCCTCTATTTTAGGGCGGAGGGCCAGGGGCACGGTGCAGAAGCGCCATCGGACGGGCGTCACTGTGGGGTCTAAGTGGAGCGACACCGGGGGCCCTTTATAACACCCCAATTTCCCGTCAAAGACCTCAGGGAATTCCTTGCACACCGCCCCCCAGTCCCGCACCCCGCACTTATTCACTCCCCCAATCGTTATGCCTAGGGCCTCGAACCACGCCCGCCCCAGGAGACTCACGAGATTTCCCTCCACCACCACCAAGTCCAAGTTCCCCTCAAAGTCTCAGTACTGCACTCGGAAAGTGCCGACTCCCCGGATGGGGACAGGGTTCTTTTGAAAGTCCACCAAGCTTAGTGGCGATGGACGTAGAGGGGGTCCCCTAATGGGCAAAGTCTTTTTAAAGTGTCCATGGAAATGATGGCCGCTGCCGATCCCGAGTCCACTTCCATGCAACAGGGGACCCCTCGATCCGCACGGTTACTTGGATCTTCGGGGTAGAGGAGAGGTTGGGGTTGGGGAGGCGAAGTACCTGCAGCGGTTGGTCGGTGAGATGGTACAACTCGGCGACCTCTTCCGTCGTCTCGTAGGCGGTGGACGATGCGCGGTGCGGTGGGACCGACGATCTCGAATTCCGGGGGCCCTTGGAACGGCAGACCCGTGCGAGGTGTCCCTGCTTCCCGCACCCGTGACAGACAGCATCCCGGAACTTGCAGGATTTCCTTCCGTGGCCTTCCCCGCAGCTGGCACAGACGGTCCGGTTGCCGGAAGGCTTGGCTGGCTCCCTGTTGGCCTGCTGGAATGGCGGTGGCCGGCGGTGTTGGGGTCTGAGGGCGAAGACCTCTTCGGTCTCTGAGTTCCCAGGGCTGGGACTCCTCCCGACCACATGGGCGGCCGCGGCCGGGCGTTCCCCTTCAGCGGCCTCGTGGGCTGTTGCGGCATCGATGGCCTCGTCCAGGGAGAGCCTCCGGTAGCCAATCAACTTGCGCCGCAGCTTGGAGTCCGCCAGGCCCCAGACGAACTGCGTCAGCAAGTTGTCTTCCACCTTCGGGAACCCGCAGTCCACCGCGAGCGCCCTCAGCGTGGCCAGGAAGGTGGCAACGGATTCCTCTTGGGCCTGGACTCGCCTCTGGAACTCCATCCTCTTGGCCAGGAAGGTCGGCCGGGGGCTGAAATACGCGTTGAGGACGTCCAGGATCTCCCCAAACGAGCTTTCCAAGGCCGTGCGGGGCACCAAGAGGCTCTTGGCGAGGCGGACGGTTTGGGTGCCATACGCGTTCAGCAGGAGCGATCGTTTCTTGTCGGGGTGGCGGATCTCGTTGAGCTCCAAATAACTGATGAGCTGGTCGACCCATGCGTCCCAGGTTTCTGGCTGCGACGGATCGAAGCGCTCAAGTGTTACATGGGAGGCGGCCATGGCTCTGTCTGGGAAGGCGTGCGCCGGGGCGAGCGGTGCGGTGCTGCTCTCGGGGTCAGCGATGCGATGCTCGGCGAGCGGTGCGGTGCTGTTCTCGGGGTCAGCGATGCGATGCTCGGCGGTGTCCTTTTCGTCGCTCATGGAGTCACGGACGGCGTTGAAATCCCACCTTCGTCGCCACTGTAAAGTACTGGGTTTCGGGCCTCATGACTCGGACGACGACATAAGAGAAGACGTGTTTATTCGTACTTCACACAAGACAAGAACAAACAGTAACGGCCGGAGGCCAACTATATACAGTTAGGGGGGGACGGCCCCATATTCCTATTGGCGGGTTTGAATCGCCCGCCAATGCTGCCATTGGTTCTCTACTGGCGAGCTCAGGAACCTAGTCCCTATTGTTCTCAGAGAGCGAAGCTTGGCTGTATTTCGCCAGCTCTGCCTTCTGATCCCAGGACACAACACTGACAACATTCCTGTCTTGGGGGGAGAGTTTAAAGCCTCCTCCATTTTTTTTGTTTTCAAATTTTCCTGTAAACCTGGAAGGTCCCCCTGATTTGTAGAAAAATTACCCTTGCCTGTATCTGGCCTAATTCTCTGCATCTATCAATCCACAATGGAGAATGTTCGGAAACAGATATAGGATGAGGGACTCAATCAACAACCCACTGAAATCAATTGTTAATTCATTTTAATGGGAGTGGATTACACTCTGGGTTTAGAAGGGTGTAATTCTATTTAGGATTGCACTGTAAATCACAGTAAGTATCAAACACTTATCCCTTCAACACTCTAGTTCTTCTTCCATATCAATGAATGTACTAGAAAACCCACATTTTGTTAACAGTTGAACACAAATGTGAATGCACTTTTGAATTCAGTGGACATAAATATACTTGACTGTCTAATGAACGGTGGCCTCAGCATATGTCTGATTCCCTCTTGTTATTTCTTAGTCTATAGAGCACTCTCGAGCTGCGGTGGCTCAAGTGGTTAAGACACTGAACTGCAGGCTGTGGAAGGTCAGTAGTTCAGCAGTTCAAGACCCGTGAGTGCCGCATGACGGGGTGAGCTCCCGTCTCCAGTTCCAGCTCCTGCCAACCTAGCAGTTCGAAAGCAAGAAATTGCAAGTAGATAAATAGGTACCACTTCAGTGGGAAGGTAACAGCGTTCCGTGCACCTTGGTGTTTAGTCATGCCGGCCACATGACCACGGAAATGTCTTTGGACAGCGCTGGCTCTTCGGCTTTGAAACGGAGATGAGCACCGCAACCCTAGAGTCGGATTCGACTGGCTTTCGAGCAAGGGAACCTTTACCTTTACTTTAGAGCACTCTCACATGTGACTCTTAAGAGCCTTTCACCAATTTATGTATACACATGGGATAGCAAGCAGGATGTTTAGTCTAGTCAATAATTTTACATTTGCTTCACAGGCAAGACAATGGAAAACCAACTTTGGGTTTAAAAACAAAACAAAACAAAACAAAAAAAAACAGTTTATTAATACAGTCTAAAAAGAAGCACGGAGTTCCCCTTCACTAAAACTTAGAAAACAAACCAGGCCACATCAACACATTTATAATTCAGAATGTATGCAAAGGCTACTTTATCAATGTACTGTTCTTAGAGAATTAAAGAGCAGTAGAAAGATGATGATCAATAGCATTGTCTCTATAATAAATAGTCCAAACTCTAACAAATGAAGACCATTTATCACTAAGATCATTGGTATAACCTATCCCTTCATGGAGGTGTACCAAAGTTGTTCGTTTTTACCATGTTTGCTACATCTAGGGCCTTCTTTAGTTATTCAGTAGCTGATGGTTCCCCCCCCTCAATTTATAGTGTCTTGCTAAAACAACTTTTGAAGCTACTGGTAAATTCTTCAAAGGGATTCATCCTTGAGCGCAACCCCATTATTGAGCAAAATTCTCAAGGCGGTCCAAACTTAGCTTAAGCCTAGGGAATCAATTCCATATATCAGTGAATTCCATTCAGTAATGCTGCCCAAATCCTTTACAGGTCCACAAAACATGAATAAAATTTGCATTTGATAGATAATAACATTTATAAAACCTAGAGGTTTTAGATTTATGTATCTTGCCCAGCCTTACATTAATTAACTATATAGCATTTTGTATTGAGCTTCCCCCAAGTTTAAACAGAGAGGTCAGTCTGTATTGAATGAAAACTGTTTTCCCTTTTGTTGAAGTACTAGTGAATCCTAGATCCTGTTCCCATTTAGCCTTATATTGATCCCCCTCACAGAACAACTCTAACAAGATGTTACATACTTTAGATAGTAATCCTTTAGATTTATTAGCTCCTTCAATTAATTTTTCAGCCTCCATCAAAGTCGCACAACAAAATCCACCCATGAAACCTCTGCAATAGAAAGAAGCAGATCTGAAAATACTGTTAATTAGCTGCTTGCTGGGCTTGTATTCTCCTCAGTTCTTCTTTCAATGCATTATAAACTTGTATATTAACTGTGTAAGCTCATATGCCTTATACTTTTCCTGCTGCTCAAAACTTCTGTTTCATATCAAGACTGAAATTAAATTAATACCACCAAAGCTAGAAGGGAAATATAAAGAGACAAGTGGGGGTCCCACAAGACTTGCAGGGGGAAATCCCATCTTTCCCCCTACTTGTCTACCAGACCAGCCAGTCACTAGCCAGCACACCCTCAGCACTTCTGCTACTCCTCCCTCTACTGCCCCCTCGATTCATATTGTAGGGGCAGTGGGGGCTCCTGCTCTTCCTCCTCTGCCTGCCAGTCTGCAGAGGAGAGGCAACAGTGGTGATGATCATAGTTGCAGTGGAGGGGATGGTCAGTGGCAGGCAGGGCCGGATCGCCCATTGGGCGAACTAGGCGCTCGCCTAGGGTGCCCCCGGCCCCAGGGGCGCCAAATGGCGCCTCACTCCCCCCCCAAAAGCACCCCCCCGCCGCCCTAACCGGGCGCCCGCTGTCGCCGCCGCCGCTAGACCCCCGCCCCCTTCCCGGCTTTCCTGGAGGCCCCGCAGCCGCGGAGGCCCTGGGAAAGCCGGCTCTGGGAGGGAGGGGGCGGCGGCGGCGGCTAGACCCCCCGCCCCCTTCCTGCTTTCCCGGGGAGCCCGCAGCCGCGGAGGCCCCGGGAAAGCCGGCTCTGGGAGGGAGGGGCGGCGGCGGCGGCTAGACCTCCCCCCGCCCCCTTCCCGCTTTCCCGGGGAGCCCACAGCTGCGGAGGCCCCGGGAAAGCCGGCTCTGGGAGGGAGGGGGCGGCGGCAGCTAGACCCCCCCGTGCCCCTTCCCGCTTTCCCAGAGACCCCGCAGCCGCGGAGGCCCCGGGAAAGCCAGTGCTCCACCCCCGGTCTCCAGGTCCCACCGGGAGGTTGGCATCCCCAGTGGGGGGCGCCCCAGGCTGTCCTGCCTAGGGCGCCCAGACACCTGGAGCCGGCCCTGGTGGCAGGCTCCACATCTCCTCCCCTGCTCACTTGCAGTGCTGCTGCCTCAGAGGCAGAGAGGATGGAGCACTGACTGTTCCTTCTGTTCCTCCCCTGCCTTCAGTGCCACTGCCTCAGCCTCAGTGGGGATGGCAGTATAGGCTCTCATGCTCCCCCACTTATCTGCAGCACCACTGCCTCCTCTGCCTATCCGGCTAAGGTGGCAGTGGCTCCCTTCCATCTTTTCCATCTCCCACATGTGCCCACCGTGTACTACAGTGGGCATCCTCTGTTTGGGGGGAATTTAATCCCCCTCCATTGTATACAAACTTCAGATTTTTCTGCAGAATGGTGGTGTTTTCTCAAAGTTGCAGACTGATCTCCTTTCTTTTTGCATTTTCCTGATCTTTGATTACCTTTGGAGATTTTCAAGCAGAGGCTAGAGGGCCATCTGACAGCAATGCTGATTCTGTGCACTTAGGCAGGTCATGAGAGGGAGGGTCAGGAAGCAATTTTTCTCCAGGCCAGCTTAGTCAAGGATCCTGGAGTTCTTTTGTCATCTTCTGGGTATGAAACAGCGGTCCCTAGGGGTGTGGGGGAAGGTATTTGTGAATTTCCTGCCTTGTGCAGGGGGCTGGACTAGATGACCCCGGAGGTCCTTTCCAGCTCTATGATTGTATGATTCTAGATATACTGATAGATTGTCCCAGCCCAGGACCCCAAACTACACAACTAGTTTACATGTCCAAGCAGAATTATTGCTTTTTTTCAAAAACAGCAATCATGCTGCATAGCAAGTAGCTTTTGAAACAGAGGAGATTTTCTGAAGTAGTTTATGATATAGCACAGGAGACTAATGCTCAAGGAAATTAATCAAAACCTTCACCAGGCATATCTAAAGAAGGTTTTAATATCCTAGCTGTTATATATATTCCAGTCTATGAGCATTTGGTACCAATTTCATATTTACCACCCTGAACTATTCCTTTTCAGTAGTCAAGGTCAGAGATAGACACAAACCAGAAAAATACAGTTAGTCTCAGTTTGTGGCTGAACCACAAACCAAATCAAACTGGGAGGTTCATTCATGAACCAAACCGGTTTGTGGTTGTGGCCCCTCAAACAGCACTGAAAGGGACGATAGGCCCTTTAAACAGGGTTTGTAGAAAGCCCAAAAAACAGCTAGCTTCCCACTGCTTAGCTGTTTCAGGCTGTCTTTTGAAGTCCCTTTAAAGTTTAAATGGAGAAGAAGAAGAAGAAGAAGAAGAAGAAGAGATTGGATTTATAACCTGCTCTTCACTCAGAGTCTCAGAACAGCTCACAATCTCCTTCCTCTCCCCACAATAGATACCCTGTGAGGTAGGTGGGGCTGAGAGAGCTCTGAGAGAACTGCTCTTGAAAGAAGAGTTCTGAGAGAACTGTAACTGACCCAGGGTCACCCAACAGCTGCATGTGGACGAGTGGGGAATCAAACCCAGTTCTCCAGATTAAAGTCCACCACTTTAACCACTACACCAAACTGGCTCTCAGTGCACAAGTGCACAAGAAAGCCTGAAAAAAGCCCCTCCCAATAGCTGTCATGTCTCACCTCCATCACTGAGGGGCCCCTGCCAGTCACCATTGCTTTAGCGGCCTGGTCTCTTCCTCCCGGGGAGGTACCAGTGGTCTCAGAAATGGTTGGGAGAGGGAGGTTTCATCACCACCCCTTCAACTCAACCTCTTGGGGCCATCTCTCACTCTGTCTCCTGTCCAAAGGTGCTACCAGGTGTCTTCCTCCTAGACCTGCTGGACCCTCCCCTCCCTTTATTTTCCCGCCAATTCCATCCCCCGCTCCCAATTCCTCCCCCTGACCTTTCCTGGTTGGCCAACTTAAGCTTCAGTGCCCAGCGCCACTGTGGGGCATGGCCAGCTCACTGCCTTTTCAAGTGGCCAGCATTTCCCTGGCCATCAGGCCTGGCTGCTCTGCTCTGATTCAGGAAGGGGCAGGCTCAGCATCTCGGCCTACCATGGCTTTGTTGCTGTCTTGTGGCACCTGTACTCTCCTCTGCCTCTCAGCCGTCTGCCTGGGCTGTGGGCTGCCTCCTCTCCTGTGAGATTGGGGCCTTGCACAGCCAGGCTTACCTCTTGGGCTTCCCCCAGGGACAGGACCCACTGTGCAGCTGGACACACCACCAGGACCTCACTTTGTGGCCATGCTTTCATCATCAAGGGAGGTGAGTCCTCTTCAGCCCAGTGTGTGGGGGTGGCAGGCTCTTATGGTAGGCAAGGAGTAAGCTGTAGTCTGGGGGAGCTGAGCAGGTCAGAGGGTGCAATGCGTGGTGGCTCAGAAGGGGTGGCAGGCGCAGGGTGCCCCAGAGAAGGCCAGGCGTGGGCATTCCTGGACAACAGCTGAGTGACGAGAAGCAGGCTGCTCCCTGCTGCTGAGCTGTTTTTGCAGCTTTTGTGGGGAACAGAAAGCAGAGGTTTCAAGGAACTCGGAATCCTTTTAAACCCCTGCTTTCTGCTCTGTCCACAAACCACCATGAACCACCGCAAACTGCTTTAAAAATTTGTGGAAGATTGTGACAGTAGTTCCATCACAAACTTCAGTTCATGAATCATGAACAGAGCAAAATTCTTTGATGAGTTTTGCTTCATGGTTCAGTTCATGCCTATCCCTATTCAAAGGTAATGCTTGTAACAGAATCACCGCTAAGTCTCCATATATGACATTGACTTCAGTCTTATTCTAGTTGCATTCAACTCATCATTGTTATTAGTGGCCTCAGATGGGAATTTCAGTTTTCATCAAGCCAGTTTTCATCAAACACATCCTACCAGTTCGACCATAATCTGGATGCAGCTGTACAAAACCACTTCTGCATGTGTATATCCCCTCCTGGGACAGAAGATAAAAGAATTTGTGATACCCAAGGTCTCTGAGCCATATACAAGAAGAGAAAAGAACTGCCAAGACCATTTTGAATTTCCTCCCTTGACGGAGGTGAGGGGGGAAGGGAAGATTTTGTAGCAGCCAGTGGAGAAGGAAAGCTGGCCAACCTGATGTGGCTTGCCTTGCATGCAAGTCGGAGATGGGACAGAAGAGTCCCTCTTTATAAGGGGCCAACATCCTCCTCCACCTCCTCTTTGTGCATCAGATAGAGGTGGCAGTATTCAGAGCACCCAGCAGCAGCTCAGAGCCACAGGGATGGAGTGGAGTGATAAGTACTGAGGAGGGAAGAGGGTTTCAAGGCCTTCTCATTACATCAGAGGGTTTAAGAGCATCCCTCACCCTAACATCTTTTCTTTAGCTGCAACACCTCCTCAGATAAGCTCTTTATGCAAATAGGAATGACATGAACAACAAACAAAAATAAATCCATGTGGGTAGCCCTGTTGGGCTTAAGCAATAGAACAAAATTTGAGTCCAGCAGCACCTTTAAGATCAACTAAGTTTAACTCTGGGTATAAGCTTTCATATGCTTTCTGATGAAGTGTGCCTGCACACAAAAGCTTATACTCAGAACAAACTTTGTTGGTCTCAAACTTTGTTCAACAAAAATAAATGTAGGGAACATACACTTCTGACATTCAAAAATGTAAAATGATTCCTTTACACATCACTGAAACACCGGGGGGGGGAGGGGTCATAGTTCAACTAGGGTGCCCAAAATCCTTGAGCTAGCCCTGACAACTGAATGTGCACTTGCAGCCAGACTTCTTAAAGCTAACTCTGTACAGTCTTTGAAACAGGCTGGTCCCATCCCTCCAGGAGGTCAGTTTTGAATCACTTGAACCTGTCCCCCAAAAGGGACACATGTCTTCTTTCATGTGACAAAGTAACCCTGGAAAATTGACTTGAGGAAGCCATCCAACTGAGCCATTGGAATTATCACCAATATGCCCCTGACAGGCTCCTTTCAATCAACTGAAGGAATCACACAGCCTCTTAAGGTTTTGGAGAACTGGGATCTTTTAAAATAAAACCTTCCCCTCAGTTGCATCCCTCAGTTATAAGGTATAGTTAGGGTAGTGGGCATAAAGGCTCTGGATTCACTGCTGTGAGGCAGGATGCCTTAAATGGGAGGGAAATGGATTCTCTTGGCATTTTAATGTGAATTATTGTTGGGGGAATTATTGTCATGGCCAATTTGGGTCAAAGACTCCTTCATAACCTTAAGAGGGGACCAACTCTTCTGCCCATATGGAGCAGGCCCAGGCTGCTTTAAATTCATAAAATGTGGGGGGAAAGAGCATGGAAATCTGCATAAATTGTGGTGTGGGCCTAATCAAACAATAAAGTAATTTGTGTAGCTTTATGAAGAATATTAAACAGTAATAGCTCTGATTTATTTGTTTTTTTTTAAAATACAGTTTTTTATTGGATATATCACATGTTCATACAATTTAAACAAATCACTACATATCCATTTTTCTTTCTCCCTCTCCCCCCCAAACAAGGCTTCCCGCACTGCTCCAACCCCATTGATGTCTCTCTTATTCTATTACAATTACTTCTAAACTTATTTTCTCTTACTAACGGTAACAATTCAAAAGTCTAACTCTCTTTCATTTTCTTCTTAATAACTATCAAAACAAATCAAACCACGTTTAATATCCCAGTTTTTCAACAGGTATTCTTGAAAGTCTTTCCAGTCTTCAAAAAAAGTTTCATCTTCTTCGTTGTTTAGCTTTCATAGCTCTGATTTATTTGCATTAATGTTATATCTGAATGAATGAATGAATTTTATTGTCACAGCATACAGCCAGCGGTATACAACCCTACTTACAAATAATTACCATGTCAATAAATTACAAAAACAAATAGTACCCAGATGGTAAAACTATTAAGATAGGACAAGGTTAATAAGAATAAAATTGTACAAACGTTTTGATCAATAAA
Organism: Gekko gecko; assembly: GCA_029375565.1. Lineage (NCBI taxonomy): Eukaryota > Metazoa > Chordata > Lepidosauria > Squamata > Gekkonidae > Gekko > Gekko gecko. The sequence continues at coordinate 97,513,395 of JAPDNY010000002.1, read as the reverse complement.
ACCAAGGTTCGGTGAAGTATAGGACAAAATTAGATCTTAAAAAGGATAAAATAGCGATGATAAAAAAATAAAACCAATAAAATTAGGACCGGGTAGTCGAACCCAAATGGCTGCCTGAACGCTGATGAGCTTTTACTGTTAAGATAAGAGAAGGTTAATAAGAATAAAATTGCACAAGCATTTGATCAGTAAAACCAAAGGTTCGATAAAATGTGGGACAAAATTAGGTCTTAAAAAGGATAAAATAACGATGATAAAAAAATAAAACCAGTAAAATTAGGATCGGGTAATCCTAACCCAAATGGCTGCCTGGACGCTGATGGGCTTTTACAACCAGGAGACAAAATTTTGCTATCTGATGCAGCGCTGTATGGTCAAAGTTAGATAACAGTTTCTCTATCTTATCCTGATCTGAGAGGCCAACCAAGAGAGGGTCAATGAGCTTTGTGCGAGCCTCAGTATATAATGGACACCTCAGGAACACGTGTTCCTGAGATTCGATCTCCCCAGACGCACACATGCATAGCCTCTCATTTCGGGGGATTTTCTTGAATTTACCCTCAAGAACTGCAGACGGTAGAGCGGAGCATCTAGCCAAAGTATATGCCCTCCTAAGTTTATTAGACTCCAGAACAGATAGATATGAGGCTTGAGCAACAATATATTTGCTACTATGTGGCGCTATAAAGGCGGGGGACGCCTGTAGGTCCAATTGGCGTTCGGTGTCTTCAATCCTCTGCCTAACTGCTAGCTTGGCTTGATCGCCACCCATTTCCAAAAGCTCTTGAGGGGAAAGCCCTAATAACGTAATTTTCCGAATAGTGGAAGTCAGCCATTCGGATTGATAGTCGTCAGCCAGGATTAAAGGCACTAGGCCACATGGATTTAGATTTATCTTTAACCAGAAAAAAATGGAGTGCAAGGTAATCTTGGCTTCAACTTTCAACATGCCAGTCTCTAGCCGTGCCATCGCGTTGGTAACACACCTTGGAATTTGGAGCACTGATCTCAAAAATTTCGATTGAACCAACTCTAATGGGGCATAACACGAGGGTGGCGCTCAAGTAACGTCCCATGGAGCATCTGGGCTAATGTTTTAGCCTTAAAAAGTTTCAGAGCTGCTGGCACAAAATGGCCCCCTGAAGAGCGAAAAAACTTAAGTATACCTTGGGCAGATTTATCACCCGTGCATGCTGCTGCCTGACTGTGAGCAAGCTTAGAGCCCGAGGCTTGGATAATCATGCCAAGGTAGCGAAAATTAGTTACCTGTTCAAGATTCTGCCCATTTACACTCCACTTTCTTAATTTAGGTCTCCTGCCAAAGGCCATCACCTTCGTCTTCTGATAATTAATAATCAATTTCTGCTCACTACAATAACTGGCAAACCTCTTTAATGCCCTTCTCAGGCCAATTGGGGTTCTGGAAAGAATAACAGCGTCATCAGCATATAAAAGTATGGGAATGGAGCGCTGGGCCAATTTGGGTGGATGAAAATCTGTATCATTAAGATACCCAATAACATCATTAATGTAAAAGTTAAAAAGAGCTGGAGCCAGCATACACCCCTGTCTGACTCCCTTGAGGGTGGGGATTGTATCTGTCAAGTGGCCCAACCCCGTACATCTAACCCTCAGGGAGGTTTGTTCGTGTAGGGCATGGATGAGGGCTAAAAGTCTCCTATCTATTGTAGAAGCTTCAAGTTTACTCCATAGTATAGGTCGAGAAATGGAGTCAAAGGCCGCTTTAAGATCGATAAAGGCCGCATATAAAGACGGAGGTCCCTTGCGGGCATATTTTTCTATAAAATGCCGAAGTAGAAGACAATGATCCATTGTCGATCTGCCCTGCCTGAACCCGGCTTGTTCCTGAAACATTATATCGTCCTGCTCCAGCCAGAGTGTAAATTTTTCTAGAAGATGTTTAGCATATAGTTTACTAATGACACTTAGTAAACTAATAGGCCTATAGTTAGCAGGATCTTTTCGGTTACCTTTTTTATAAAAGGGAATAACCGCCGCCACCCCCCAGTCTTTTGGGATCTTCCCTGTTGTGTCAATGTAGGTAAACAGGTGCGCTAGAAAGGGGGCCCACCAATTCATGTTTTCCTTCAGAAATTCAGAAGAGATTCCATCCAGGCCAGGGGCCTTGCCTCTTTTGAGTTGGCCTATCAGAGATGAAATCTCTTTTTGGGAAACCGCGGGCCAGCTTGGCAAGTCACTGAAAGCTATAGACATGGAAGAGGGGGCGGGATTGTCATAATACATATTCTGGAAGTATAGAATCCAAATTTCAGATGGAATATGGGGTTCCCTAGTTAGGGTACTATTCCCCCTTTGACTGGAGACCATCCTCCAAAATAAGGCAGAGTTCTTTTCTTTGGCAGCTTGGATTAGAACCCTCCATGCTTCCCTGGTATGTTCCTTCTTTTTTCTTTTAATTAGGTTTTTGTAGGCTCGTTTCTTTTCTAGTAGGGCTAGGTAAGTGCTGGGCTCTTTCACAACAAAACGGCCTATATAGTCGGCATAGGCTTGAGAAAGTACTCTTTTTGCCTCCAGGCAAGCTCTATCAAACCAAGGCTTTGACTTTAACTTAGCAGGATTAAAGGCTCTCTGATCCCACTCCTGAAACAGGAGAGGAGCAAATTTCTTAATAAGGCCTTCATATAATGTCAGTGGGTTCTCATTTTGGCTTACATTTGAGAAGGCAGCAGCATACATTTGGATATTTTCTGTTGCCAGAATTGCCTTCAATTGATTATCTAGGTCGCTTGACCACCTAACAAGACGTCTTTGTTGTTCCAGCCCTCTCATTTGGGATGGGTAACGTGTTTCACGACAGAGCTCCTGTAAGGTAACCGATATGTGAAGAGATAAAGGGAGATGATCACCATCTAAATAAGGCAGAATTTTAAAACTTTTAACCTTAGATAACAAAGATGTGCATACTATAATATAATCTAAGGTACTAGCAGCCACCCCTGACATATAGGTGAAGCCTCCAGGGTAGTCACCTACTATGGAACCATTTAGAACTTGGAGGTTTGTTTTAAACATTAACTCTGCCAAACGTGCACCTGCATAATTAGATTTTCCATCTTTAAAAGATCTAGGTAGGAGCAAACTTTCCGCTCCTCCATTTGATCTCTAAAGAGTAGTTTATATTTGGCATCTAGAGAAGGATCGTCTGGGCCCAGGCGGGCGTTTAAGTCACCCAGTAAAAGAAGCATAGCTTTGGGATGTGTTTCGACTAACGAAATCACATAATTTCTAAATAGGTCTTCAAAAGATTTCCTTGGCTTTTGCACAGACATCATGGTATAGTTATTGTCACAGTAATGGCACCTTGATTTATAGGGAAATCTGTTCTCACTGCTATTGCCAAAAGTTCTGTAACCAGGGCAAACAATACAGGCAAAAGAAGAAACAATTGAAATGAATGTCTTTGACAATAAGCCATTATCCCTGACCTGTACTTAAGGAGTACTATACAGAAACTCCACCAATTTCCTAAAACTCTGCATCTCAGATTAAATGCTTCAGCTATCCCAAAGGAAGAAAGATGAGCCCATTCAGTCAAGCCCCTTTCGGGTATCAATAATAATTAAGGCAATTATTACAGCTTTAAAGTAACATGAATTACTCTGTTTGGCTAAAATATCCACTAAAAATTGAATAGTTTACAATACAATTATCTGTAAGAATCTCTTCATGAATTTACTTTGTTTATGGATTACCATCAGTTTACCATTTGTATAAAGATTTAGAAATAAAATTATTATGAACACATGAATTAAATATCTCCACTAAAATGGAAGCAAAAACTACACTAAATACTCCATGCTATCTACTTCTGAGGCCTAACACAAACACTCTCTCTAGTCTAGTCCATTCTATGACACTTTCTCACACAGATTCTTGAACTCATGTGATGCACACATCTAAAGGCATAATTTTGTTCATATTGACTTGGTTTTATTGTATTGTTTGCTTGGTTTCGTTTAATTATTTTAGTCGTCAACTGCCTCAAGCAGGTCTGGAAAGGTGGCATACAAAACAAAACAAAACAAAAAAAATAAATGTGATAGGTGGGGCACAGATAGGGAGGAAAAGCACCCCCACTTTCTCTTTCCTCCCCACTATGCTGCCTATGTTTTTCCAGAACCTACTCCAGACAATCATTGGCATTTTACAGTTTAATCTTGAGGGTATTTACTCACAGGTAAATCTAATTGTTTTCAATAAGGAAGTAAAAAGTATTCTTCAATCAGCATTTTATGATATAGCCTTAATTAATTTTCTCTTCTTCGTACAGAACTGGCTTCTGGCCTGCCTCCTTCCTCAACGTTGTTGTTGTTGTTGTTTTTAAAAAGGTTTCAGCATAACATATTAATTGTTTATTTCATATAATCTGACTTTCATCATTGGCCCAAAACCACTAATAAAATGTGATGGGAGAGTTTCCCCCTGTTTGTTGTTGTTTTGTTGTTCAGTAGCACAGTTGAGTCCGACTCTTTGCGACCCCATGGACCAGATTACGCCAGGCCCTCCTGTCTTCCGCTGTCCTCTGAAGTTTGCTCAATTTCATGTTCGTTGCATCGATGACACTGTCTAACCATCTCATCCTTTGCCGTCCCCTTCTTCTTTGACCTTCAATCTTTCCCAGCATCAGGGTCTTCTCCAGTGAATGCTCCCTTCTCATTTGGTGGCCAAAGTATTTGAACTTCAGCTTCAGGATCTGGCCTTCCAGGGAACAGTCAGGGTTGATTTCTTTTAGGATTGAATGATTTGACCTCCTTGCAGTCCAAGGGACTCTCAAGAGTCTTCTCCAGCACCATAGTTCAAAAGAATCTATTCTTCGGCGCACGGCCTTCCTTATAGTCCAACTCTCGCAGCCATACATTGCTACAGGGAATACCATTGCTTTGACCATGCGGACTTTTGTTGGCAGGGTGATGTCTCTGCTTTTTATCATGCTGTTTAGGTTTGCCATCACTTTCTTCCCAAGGAGCAGGCGTCTTTTAATTTCATGGCTGCAATCACCATCTGCCGTGATCTTGGATCCCAGGAACATGAAGTCTGTCACTACTTCTATGACTTCCCCTTCTATTTGCCAAGGAGTGATGGGGCCATATGCCATGATCTTAGTTTTTTTGATGTTGAGCTTCAAGCCCACTTTTGCGCTATCCTCTTCCACCCTGAGCAAGAGGCTCTTTAGGTCCTCTTCACTTTCTGCCATCAGAGTGGTATCGTCTGCATATCTGAGGTTATTGATCTTTTCCCCAGCAATCTTAACTCCAGCTTGTGATTCATCCAGGCCAGCATTTCGCATGATGTACTCTGCATATAAATTAAATAAGCAAGGTGACAATATACATCCTTGTCGTACTTCTTTTCCTATGCTAAACCAATCAGTTGTTCCATATCCGGTTCTAACTGTTGCTTCTTGACCCTTATACAGGTTTCTCAGGAGACATGTGAGGTGGTCTGGTACTCCCATCTCTTTAAGAACCTACCATAGTTTATTGTGATCCACACAATCAAAGGCTTTAGTATAGTCAACGAAGCAGAAGTAGATGTTTTTCTGGTACTCTCTTGCTTTCTCCATTATCCAGCGAATGTTGGCAATTTGATCTGATGTCAAAATCTGTTGATGTTTCCTCTATTGTGCTCTTTCATTGTTAGCGGCTCCCATGGTTCTGTGCATGTGCTGCATTTTCAGTCATATCATTCACTTTTTTCCCTCTGAAAGCTAAAAACTTTTTTCCTTTTAATCCTCCCACCTCTATTTTGGCTTTATGCTTGGTTTGAAGGTTTGGAAAAGACTCTTTACTGTTAGAGCAATGGAGATTATATGCTAAAGACAGATAACTTTGAGTCAAAACATTTTGTCCCTTTGAAGTCTAATAGGCTCCCTTTGGTTTTGCCTAGATGCTTCATCTGGGGGAGGCTTTTCCATCCCAAGCACAGGGTGCTCACTGTGCTTTGATGCTTTGGAAAGGCAAACTGGAAAAAAATGCAAACTTAATGGCAAGCTGGCTTGCCACTGAATCTGTATGTCTTGCTTCTGTGAAGGAGGCTTGCACAAAAGTTGCATATACATCCCCATATCTTCTCTCCCGAGCAATGTTTAAATCAGGGGGCTTCTAAAACCGAGGAATATGTTAGTATCACATGCTGTGAGACCATGATGGGTGGGGTGGAGAGAGACACAATTTCCTGCGAGAAGATTATTCCTGCTCAATAAATAAAACTGGATTCCTGATCCAAAGCGTTAGGCAGGGGGAGAATAGAAGTTATTTATGATAAGTAGAAGAGAAGAAAGCCTAATATATGTACTGGAAAACTCCAATGTTTTTTCAAGCAGGGGTTCCCTTTTTAAGAGAGCTGATTTGTCACTCAGTAGATGTTCATACATTTTTAACAAACAACAATTGTTTTCTTCCAAAATGTTTATACCAAGGCATACTCAAATGTTTATATTCTGTAAATATCAGCCCCTTTGTGCCATTAAATATATAGGTAGAATGTGGAGAAGCAGACAGTAACACATCTGCAGTTCATTTCCATTCTTTGGCGAGCTGACTTTTGTTATTGCCCTCAGCCTGCTTCTCCTTAGTATTCATAGGCCGTGTCATTATTGCTTTTCCTCAGTTTCTCTGTAGGGCTCATGGCACATCCATTTGTTCATAACAAGGAGTAGCAGTGTATCTTTGCTTGTGTACAGGGTCACAGGCTGGCTGCATGTCTTCCAAGTTTCCCTCATTAGATAGCTAACATTAGTCTTCAGGATACTCACTTGCTGTTCTTTCATGACATCTTTCTCTCTCTAGGGATTAACTCGCAGTGGAATACAAACTCTGGGCTGGATCCCATCATATCAGAGCAGAAAAGAAGTTTTACTCAGTGCAATTCCATTTGCACAAGAGCTGCTGTAAGATCAAGTGCCAGTTTTTCATTTCTGATCAGTGTTGCTGGGTACAAAAAAGGCAGTCATTGCAGTGCAATTTGAAAGTCTGGTATGATTTGATCAAAGAAGATCGATATCAAGGTGGGCGTTGACTGTGATATACCTTGCACTGTCTTGTGCAAGTGGAAATGCCAGATGGAATACAATATAGTCGACTTAGCACTACATGAAATTTTGTTTGTTTGTTTTTCAGTCTGCTTAAGAGCTCTTGCATCTTCCATGGGATCCATCCCTTTGTGTAGATTGTACAAGACAGATCTGCAGATAGGACACTAGATTCCTAGATCCATTAACTTGTGATGAATATTTTTACCTGAACATCATCATCATCATTATCATTATCATCGTCTTCTTCATCATCTTTATCGATTGTCACAGTTAGATATTTTTTAATTTTAATTTTAATTTATTTACTGGTAGATGGACTTCTGCAATTTTAGATCTCGCCAAATTCTTGGGAATTGCAGAGGTAATTTCACAGGATTCTTTTTCTGTGCAAAACTGCCTTATGGAGCTGAGCTGGTGTTATTTGCTCAATGCCCAGAATGTCCAGGTGTTTCTTGAGACTTCTAGGCAGTGCTCCAAGGGCTCTAATGACAACTGACACAATAGTAACCTTCATCTTCCAGAGGTGCTCTAACTCTATTCATAGGTCTTGGTGCTTTGTGATCTTCTCCTGTTCTTTCTTTTCTATTCTGCTGTCTCCTGGGATTTTCTATTCTGCTGTCTCCTCAATGTCAATGATCCAAACCCAATTTCTCATTTTTTTTCTACAACTGTGATATCAGGGTTAGGGGTGTGTAATTTTTTAAATTGGTATTTTTTGGTTTGGGCCTGTTGGACCCCCCCAAAATTTGGTATTTCCAAAAAGATCCTGGATCCCAATACCAGTACAGCACTGGGATCCATGTAAGCCGGATTGCGCGTTATTATGAATAATAACAAGGGGAATATGATTAATGATTAATAAGCAATCGGCTGCGAGAGCGAACACCTTTGTATACAGAGGTCAGCCCCGCCAGGAGGTGTTGGTAACAGACCAGGAGACTTTTGTAGTTGAAAAATAGTCTTTTACTGAAGTTCTGCACATGCAAACAATTACACAAGCTCACACGCAATTATTCAAGGCCTAAGAAATACAGAGAGAGGCAAAGCACATTTGCATTAGCAGGTAAATCGTTGGTGGGTAATATTTACCAGTCCCGTCGTGTAGAGCGTTCCTCAGGAAAAATGGAGGGGAAAGAAACTAGAAAAATGGGGAACCACGTGGCCTGACCAGCAGGTAATACATGGGAACTCGGCCTGCAGACCAGAGTTTAAAGATGGAGGCAGGGGTTGGGGATAGCAAGCTGGACATAAGAGGGTCAAAGATTCAATAGGGGTCGAAGAGCAGAGAGAGGGCCGGTGGTCTGGCGTCTCCTTATAAGCAGGAGGGTGGGGGCTGGTTCCAGCCTCTGATCCTGCCTCTTGGTAAGTCCGTCCCTGAAAGCACCCTATTGGTTGGAAGATGTAAGGGAGGTGTGTGGAGGTGTGCCTGGGGGATGGTCAATACTGAGAGCTAGAAACTTGCTCATGTCTGACACCTGGTAGCAGCTAGGATGAGTCACCCGGCCAATTCTATTGTCTTCTTGATGGCATTAGCCAGGCTGCTGATGGCCATCAATCAGTTACTAGGCAACGATGAATAGACTCTGCCAGGGCTACGTGAGATCTTGCAGGTGAGGGGGGAGGGAAAGAGGCTGCCTGCCTGATGTAGAAGGAACTCTCAATGGCGTTTTTGGAGTTCCTAGTCCTTGTATTTTATTAAGGCATGGAGCTGTGCTTAATGTATACTGGGTCTGTTCCATTTTCCTTCATGAAGAGCAGGCTGGTAACCTATGCTGGGCACTGGAGCTGCTGGAAAGGTCAGGAGAAGCGTCTCTTGCCTGGGTGCAGTCTCTGCTGGCATCTGGATGGGGTTACCATGTGGTTCAGTCCCTTATGCACACACTGGCACAGTTTATTATTTATTATAGTCCATAAAGAGGCTCAAAAGCCTTGCAGGGCAACATCCAGGATTTTTTGGAAATACCACATTTGGGGGGGGTCCAATAGACCTGAGAAGAACAATACTTTTTTTTAAAAAAAGCCAGCCTGATCTTGGTTGATTGTTTTATCCTTTGTCTTGCAAAGTTGACATTTGCTATTATCACTGGTCTTCTTCTCCTTTCTAAAATGTATATGGTTCCTTTCCAGAGATCTGCTTTGCCTGATGTTGTGCAATTAACAACGTTGTCTGATGAGATTTGTGCTATATTGAAGTTCACCTAAATAAGAGTCACACATATGTTTGGTCTTTGCATCTGTTAAAACATCTTCATTATGTTGTATGCTAATTTGCTGTTCACCCTCTGCCTGTATGTATGGCCTGTTAATTTCCATTTCAATGTATCTGAGGATGTGTGCTTGCACATGAAAGCTCACATCTTGAATAAAACTTTGCTGATCTTAAAGATGCCCGTGGACTCAAACTTTGTTCTATTGCTTCAGACCAACACGGCTGCCCACCTGGACATATCCCCTGTTCAGCATTGAAAACACAGTTCTAAAGATAATTATGATGTGATTCAGTTTGTATATATTAATAGGAGTGATATTATCACACTGGTTCTTCTTCAAAGATTAAGGATGTATGCATACAGTCCTTCCATTTTAACCTCACAACAACCTTTTGCTGATAGTTACTGGCCAAGTTCACTCAGTGAGAATCATGGCTAAATAGGAATTTAAACCCAAGTCTTCCTGGTTCGCTTCATCAAGCCACTGCTTTTACTTATTTGACATATTTTGCAGAGTGATACTTCACTAATGTTTGCTTGCACAGTCAGAGGAGAGAAATGCTTCCTGCAGAGAAGAGAAATTAATTTTTCAAGATCATGCAAACTCAAGTTCCATTTCACTTTTGTATAGGAATTGCAGTCTTGCACATGTATAAAGAGCTGCTGAATGGAGATAATTTTGTAGTTTAACAGGATTCAAATTATTCTGATTTGTTGTAGGAACTGTTGGGAGGCAATGGAGCAGACAAAGGAATTTGTAATAATAAGAACAGTCTGTTTTACAGCTTCCCCAATTTGTATTCAGTGCACTTAGTGCATTTCATTTTTTGCTTAGGCGTCATCAAGATAATCAGGAAAAAGATCAAGTGATGTATTTTTAAAAGGACATGCTTTTAAATAGGAAGATGTCATGAGTTTAAAGGGCTATAGGAGGCATTGGATAGTTGTACAAATTGACACAGAGAAGTTGCTGATTCTGTTGTTGCATCAGATGTGGTTAGCTGTACTCTAACCATATTAATGAACTGGAAGACACTAAGAAATGTGCAGCCCCAATTGTATACATGTTGATTTGGAAGTAATGCTCACTAAATTCAATGGGACTCTCTAGACTTCCAAGTAAGTGTGCATATGATTTCAGAGCCATGGTTAAACAGCGACAAAGCAGATGTGATCATGGGTAATATACTGCACTGTGTATCACTTAATAAGTGAAATATACATACACTCTAACCAGCCCCAAGCGAAACAACCAGCAATTTATATACATCTCCTGCACATTTTACTGTTAGTAAAACTGGCTCCCGTGATATATGATGTGACAGCGCTAATGAGTTCTGACTCATGCTTTTATACACTGAGTGCTGCTGTTATGCTTTTAAGACAGCACGGCTGGTTGCCAGCCAGATCTCTTAATTTTCATTGCACACTTTATAAACTCAAAGAAGCAGATCAATTACTGAAGCTAACTTCACCCAGTGTGGCACCTGCTGGAACAGGTATTTCATGAACTGATAAATCACACTTTCCCATCTACAGATTTGTTATCATTTCACTTAAGTGAATGGAAATGAAACCAAACACAGACACATTCATGCACTCAAGAAATCTGAAGCAGGCATTCTGGTTTTGTTCTGGATTTCTAAGTGAAAAAAATAATGAATCGAACTGTTCTAAATGAAAATAAAAATGTGATGTACACAAAGACTGGAGGCACTTGATAGTAATCACTTCATCCTCCCCAATGTCAATCACCTTTTCCTGTGTTGTACTTGACAGACTACACGCATACGTAAAAGATGGAGTCCTACATTGCCCGTCTGTTGACAGAAGCATTTGCCAGCGGAAGAGCTGTTTTTAGTTCGCAGAGGAGCTTTGTGCTAGGAAAAGTTCATCATATGCAAGAGGTCCATACAAAGTTTGAGTCTACCTTTATGACCAAGAAAATTTAATTCTGGGCATAAGCTTTTCTGTGCATGCATACTCCATCATATGATCCATACAATCATGCAAGGTGGCGTGCAAGATGTTGTCCCAGCCATTCCTAGTCTTTGCACAAAGACTTGCATTAAGCCTTTCAGTAGCGCCGGGGTGGGGGGCAGTTTACAGAGCAGCGTTAAGTTACAATTGCACTCCACTGGCAGTTTGTAATATCCAGCCCAAGAATTATAGAAACATAATAAAAATATAAAATTCATAATCATGATAATTCATATTAATTCTGTGCCTCTCTTCCTTAGGATTGGATTCAAAGGTGATAAATTATTTATCTATTTATTTATTGGATTTCTACCCTACCCTTCCTGCTGAGGCAGGCTCAGGGCGGCTTACATTTTTTTTTATTAAAAAAACAGAATAAAAACCTATAGCAAACATATAACAAATCCTAAAATGCTATACCTTGATGCTGCATATCAGGCGGTGAACAGCAGTTTCCGAATATTATCTTTCACAGGTGTCAGTCAATAGTAGTAATAACTGATGGTACAGAAATTCCAGGGTAAGGCTCTGCTTTTAAGTTAGGATGTTATATGTGGCTCTCATGCAAATGCCTGGTTGAAGAGCTCCATCTTGCAGGCCCTGCGGAATTGTAATAAATTCCACGGGGTCCTGGTGTCCTCAGGGAGCTCATCCCACCAGCATGGAGCTGCCACCGAAAAGGCCCTATCCCTAGTGGTGGCCAGTCTGGGCTCTTTAGGACCAGGGAGAGTCAGGAGGTTTCATGTCCCTGAATGCAGTACTCTCTGGGGTACATGTGGGGAAAGGCGGTCCCTCAGGTATGCTGGCCCCTGACCACATAGGGCTTTATAGGTAAGAATCAGCACCTTGAAGCGAATCCGGTATGCTATAGGCAGCCAGTGCAGTGCTTTCAGTGCAGGCTGGATATGTTCTCACAGAGGGACACCCAACAGCAGCCTGGCTGCCATATTCTGCACCAGCTGCAGCTTCTGGATTTGGGACAAGGGCAGCCCCATGTAGAGAGCATTACAGTAATTCAGTCTTGAAGTGACCAGTGCATGGATTACTGTTGCCAAGTCACTGCATTTGAGGAAGGGAAACAACTGCCTAATCAGCTGAAGATGGTAAAAGGTTGACTTGGCAGTGGCTGCTACTTGGGCCTCCATTGTTAAGGAGACATCCAAGACCACTCCCAGACTCCTAACCTCTGGCGATGGCACCAATGGCACTCTATCGAAGGTCAGGAGTGAGATCCCTAACCCCAGACTGCTGCGACTTAGGCACAGAACCTCTGTCTTCATCAGATTCCATTTCAGTTGTCTCAGTCTAAGCCATCCAGCCACAGCTTGTAATGCCAGGTCCAGAACTTCTGGCCCAGAGTCAGAATGGCCGCCCAACAGCAGATATAACTGGGTGTCATCAGTGTACTGGTGGCAACCCAGTCCATGACTCCGAACAATCTGGGCAAGGGGATGCATATAGATGTTAAATAACATCGGGGATAGAACTGCCGCTTGGGGCATTCTGCAAACCAGTGGATGCCTTCGAGACAGTTTTTCCCCAAGTCCTACCCTTTGTCACTGGCCCTGGAGAAAGGAGGCCCCTGAATTGCAGCTTCGGTGAGGTGGTGGATCAGTAGCTGATGGTTGACCATATCGAACACAGCCGACAGGTCTAACAACAACAGCACTGCCATCCCACCTCAATCCAGATGTCTTCAGATGTCATCTGTGAGGGCAACCAGTACCATCTCCATGCCATGGCCTGGGCAAAAGCTGGGCTGGAAGGGATCTAATATGGAAGCATCATCCAGACATTGCTTTCTGCTCATGGAAGGACCCTTTTAGACCACAGTACACCAGGGTACTTCATAAGAAAAAGGAATTAATCCAAAAATAAATAATTATATAAAAAAATAAGGATTACATCAATACATGAAACTGTCTTATACTGAAACAGACCATGGGTCCATCCAAGTCAGCCTTGTCTGCTCAGAATGGCAGTGGGTTTCCAGGGACTCAGGCTGGGGTCCTTCACATCACCTACAACTTGATCCTTACTGGAGATGCCAGGGATTGAACCTGGGACCTTCTGCATGCTGAGCAGATGCCCCTTTTCCTCTTTAACCTTTTTATTTCTGATTTGCCATCTTATTTGAAAAGGACCAATGGTCACCTGCCTAAACTAAACACAGCCACAGTGCCGGTTTTGCTTTATGCTGACGATGCAGTTATCCTTTCCTTCACAAGGATTGGCCTCACACGCCTTCTTTCTGAGTTTAATGTTTATTGTTCCCAGAACTTTCTTTCCATTAATTTTGACAAGACAAAAATACTGGTTTTCTCTAAGTCTTGGAAATGCAATCATTGGTCAATAGCGAAAAGAGAAATTCAGCAGGTTAAATCTTTTCGATATTTAGGAGTGTTATTTCACTATAATCTAAGTTGGTGTCCGCATAGAGATCATTCCCTAAGCTTGGCTAAGAACAAGATTGCGGCCCTGATTCAGTTTTTTTCCCAAAAGGGCAATCAATTTGTACCAGCAGCGCTTAAGATTTTTCAAGCAATTGTTATCTCCTACCTGCTGTATGGGATTCCCATTTGGATACAGTCCTTTTCTAAAAGAGTTGAGCGCATTTGTTCTGTCTTTTTGCGTAGGATCCTAGGTGTTTCTAATTCAGTATCGTATTTTGCTCTCTGTAAGAAGTTGGGCTTACACCTGGTAGAATCCTGGGCTTGGATCATTACGATCAAATACTGGCTTCGACTTCGCTTTCGATCTTCCCCTACTAGTCTAACGGCCCAACTTTTAACTGATCTTTTCATATTGGAGTGGTCTCAGCCTATAGTGAAAAAGATCGGTACCTTAGGTATTGACTTGGAACTTTTATACAATTGTAGCAAGGAGGCAATCCTACAGGTGGTCAGGAGGAGAATTTGGGATATAGAGGCACAGATCATCAATGCCGGTAGCTCCGGTGCTTGTTCTCCCCACTCATTAGCCCTTTTTCCCTCTCATACTTCCATGGTACTGTATATTGCTGATTTAACAATCCCAGTGGCTTGTTATGTTAGCGAGGTTCAATCTTTCCCCCTCAGCAGTGGTTTCAGGTAGATACAGGGGCATTCCATATAAGGACAGACTATGCAACTGTATTCTTGGGGAACCTGATTCTATTATGCATATCCTTTTTTGCTGCCCCAAATATTCCACTATACATAGTACCCTGATCCGCCCCCTCTTTCCTTTGCAGAGGGACCCCCTCGACAAGGATTTAAATTTTTTCCTAGCAGACAAGAGTCCAGCAATAACTCTTTCTGTTGCTGAATTTTTGGCCTATGTGTGGAAGTCAAGGGTAACACTGTGCAAATTTTTTTTAAGGCTGCTTCATGTTCAGAGGTAATTTTATTGTATATGACTATGCCCAATGCTGTTTTATGATCATACCCTTTAATATTCCCCAGCATTGTATTATCTATGCTATGCTATGCCAATAAAGGTTATGCATTTGTTGTTGTTGTTGTTGAGCAGATGCTCTATCACTCAGCCACAGCACCTCCCCAAAAGAACATATTTCACAGACCATGGCACTGTTTAGATCCAAGAGCATATTACACATATGAAACTGCCTTATACTGAATCAGACCCATTGGTCCATCAGGATCAGTACTGTCTGCTGGCAGGGGTCATTTCCAGCTAGAATGAACAGGAACGCCATTCCAGCAGTAACAAGCCCTCAAGCCCTGCCCCCAGCCAGTGTTCCCTGTAGGCTGTGCTAGGCACAGCAGGTCCAAGAAGGAAGTGACCCCGCCCTCTATTCCTCCTCCTTCCCCCACCCACACACACAGTAGTTGGCCTGGCTCAGAGTCAGCTCATCTGATCAACTGTTTGGGGTGGAGGAGGTCCAGGCAGGGCCTGGCTGTGGGCCCTATAAAAGGAGGAGCTTGTGTCAGCCCTCCTGTTTTGCCAGCCAGTAGTGGGACCTCAGAGAGTCAGGACTGGATCCCACACTGTCGCTGAAGAAGATCTGCTGCCCTGCCCCATATCAGGTAAGTCAATCGACCCTCTCTGCCGGGGGTAGCCCTTTGCCAGGGAGAGAGGGAGAGGGCTCCAGTCAGGCAGCACAGTTCCTCCCCCCCATGGCTCTTTAAATAGAATGTGGTGGCGGGGCTCTTCAAGGGCTTCTTGCCACCAGTGCCCTGGAGAGGGCTTGGGGGAAGCCCTGTGGGTGGATGGGTGAGTGAGTGGGAAAGGGCACCAGCCAGATCACTTGGTTCCTTTCCCCCTTTCCCCTTCCCACATGATTCTTTAAGGGAAACATGGCAGAGAGGCTCTTCAAGGGCCTTTTGCTGCCAGTGAAGGGGGGACTGGAGGGAAGCCCTTTGCCAAGGCAGGTGGTTGGGAAGCCAGGAGAGAGACCCAGTCAGGCCATGCGGTTCCTTTCTCCTGACATGGCTCTCTAATATAAATGCCATGGTGAGGCTCTGGTGCTTGGGGGGAAGCCTTTTTCCAGGGTGGGAGGCTGGGAGAGGGCCTCAGCCAGACCACACAGTTCCTTCCCCCCCCTTTGGTGGTTCAAGATGCTGCCCTCAGCATGGCCCACAGAGCTTCCCTGGGAGGAGTGCACATCCCCAGCAGGGCTGGGCTCTCCTGCTTCAGTGACAGACTGCCTCTCCAGCTCTGGGAAGGGAAGGGGCTGAGGCCAAGGAGGGATGAGCCACTGATCAGTCGACCGTGGATCTCTCACTCAGCTGAGGCTGCCCAGTCAGTGCTCTGCCCAATCCTCATTGGCTTTCCCATGCCTGGTGGCCAGAACCTGTGCTACTCCCTCTCTTCCTGGCCCGGCGCCAAGGAGGAGGGTTTTTGCAAGTGGGTGAATGGGGGAGGCTATTTCTCAGATGGGAGGGGAAAGAGGGATAGAAGAGCTCCATTTTGGGACAGCATGCTGGCCGCCTGTGCCCTTGCAGCTGGACTTTCCTTTCTTCTTTTCCTTTTGTCTCTCTCCCTCTGCCAAGCCCCATCTGCTGTGATTTTATTCCCGTCATCTCAGCCTTCCCTCCTTGCAGATAAAAAAGTTATTTCACACCCTCTCATTCCTATTTCTACCTCTCCCTCTCTCTCTTTCCACACCCTCTCTGTCCTTCTTTCCACCTCCTCTCTTTCTTTCCTTCTTTCCACCCCCCTCTTTATTTCCTTCCTTCTTTCCATCCTCATTTTTCTTCCTTCTTTCCACCACCTCTTTCCTTCCTTCCTTCCACCCCTTTCCTTCCTTCCTTCTACCCCTCTCTTTCCTTCCTTCCTTCTTTCCACCCCCTTTCCTTCTTATGTTGTTCTTCATTCCTACATTTTATTTTTATAAAACCCTGTGAGGCAGGCTAGGCTGAGTGTGTGTGACTGGCCAAAGGTCACCCAGCAAGCTTCTGTAGCAGAGTGGGGAATCAAACCTGGGACTCTCAGAACCTAATCCAGTGCTCTGACCACTACACCACACTGGCTACACACAGGTGGTTCTAAATTCACACTGGCTAATTTTATGTGAGGCACTTAAACTGATGCATTGATACTAGTTGCCTGTTGGGTATCTGAAATGGGACAGACATAGGATAGGTGTTTTTCAAGAATGCTGAGGCAATTTTCCTCTAGTATAGATATTTCCTCCATTTCCTCCATACTATATAATACATTTTACCAGTTTTTATTGTTTTGGCAGATACATTTGTATGTTTGTAAAGTCTATGGCATTCTACCCCACCAAGGTCCCTGTCCTTCCCAGACTTCACCACCAAATCTCCAGGAGTTTCTCAACCTGGATCTGGCAACACTATCCCCACCCCCCCATGCCCTGCTGGTGGACAGGGGGGACCTAGCAACCCTAGGGTATTGTCTTCAGGGGACAGCATTGGGGACCTTCATGAGGCATAATTCTATACAGTCCATCCTCCAAACAAGTGATGTCAGGGGTGGGGCATATGCAAATAAGTTATGCTAATGAGTTATGCTAATGAGCTCCTGCACCTCTTTTTCTATGAAATGACCCCTAGCTGAGACTGGCAGTGGCTCTCTAGGGTCTCAGGTAGAGGTCTTTCACATCACCTACTCCCTGGTCCTTTTAATTGGAGATACCAAGGATTGAATCTGGGACCTTTTGCATGCCAAACAGATGATCTACCACTGAGCCATGGCCCCTCCCTTTAAAAATCCTTACAACACCCAAGTCAAGCAGGTCAGCATGATCATTTCTGTATTACAGATGAAGCAGCAGCAAAGAAAATGGTGACTCGCTTACAGCTGCATAAGGTTAAGAAGCCCTCTTAGCCATTATGAGATGGCTGGTGGCAGCCCTGGTGTTGCATTGTAGTCTACTCCAGGGAAATAAATAACCTCTAGGACTTCAAGTGTGAGGGGAACAATGGAGTTGCTCTTCCAGGACCTGATGCAGAACTTGGCTGCCTTGTAGATTTTCCAGTAGCACACTGCTGAGGGGCAAGTAAAAAGACCCAAAGGTGGAGAAGATGGTGCAGGGCAGCTCTTGCCTGACCTGGCACTCTTCATTGTATTCTGAGTAGGTGTTTCCCCAGCTAAACAGCAATGGTGCCAAGGAGATGATGGCAGAGAGCACCCAAGTGAGAGTAATCATGATGTTGGAGATGCACTGGCAGGTCCAGGTGCCGGGTGATGGACCAGTAGCAGACCAGCACAATTGCAGTGATGTCCCAGAGGCTGGCTGTGCAGCACAGCACATTACAGGAGATCCACACCTGGCACAGAAGCTGGCCCAGATGTCGGCACTACCTGGAAAACTCATGCACTAGACTGAGACACATCACCAGGGTGGCCACCATCACATCCAAAAAGAGCCTTATGTAGCATCTATAAGGCTATGAACTATAACTGTAAGCTGGACTCTACAATAAATGGGCCAGGGTATTGGACTGTGCGGTAGCCTGAAGATGGTGCCAACCTCCTGGACTGTAGACACGTGCCCAGCCGAGGGAAGCCTCAGTAATGTGCCAAGCCAGACATGGACCCATGGAATACCCAATGCCTCTCACCATGCAGGAGGCAAACCAATCTCTCTGGCACCGCAAGTACACTGCAACCAGCAGCAGTTCTCCATGAAGGAACCATGTCCTGTGAAGGGAACCTGGACGTTCCTGCAAAGACTCCATGGAAAGACTTCATCTTCATCACACAGGCACTCCCCCCCACCTTTGCCAGATGCTGAACATACTCTATTGTAAAACAAAAGGATTTACGCCATGAGCAGATTAAGCAGCTGTCATGTCCACCCACCGCCCACTGATAACACAGCTGCCAATCATTGGGCCATTACGACTAATGACCATCCATGGAGTGGGGACATCACTACTCTTCACTTTCTTTTGTCTTTCTAAAGGTGTCACCAATAGTTGAATATCATTGCAACTGCCCAACCATTAATCCTATTCTCCTGGTCATCTCCTGACCATTAGTAACTGGGTTTTTCTAGATTTCCTGGGGACTACGTGACTGATAGAACATCCCCCTCCCAGTCATTTTAGGGTATATAAAGAGAACATCTCCCCATTGCTCTCTCTCTCTCACTTCCTACCTACCTGACCCCACCTTACCTTGCTGGCTCCATTCCTAGCACTGGTTGGAGTTTCCCACATGCGTTGCTGGCCAACCCACAACCTCTTCCTTATTTTTGTTGCAGGATCACCTCATTGGGTCAGACAGGTAAAGTATTGCCCCATCAACGATACCTTCCTGCTAATGCAACTATTGCTGTACCTTTCTATCTAATTTCTTAGCTCTGTTACTTGAGTGTATGATTGTTTTATTTTTATTGTATGTGTGAGAATTATTAGTAAAGAAATCACTATATTTTAAGATCTAGTCTCTGCATCTATTTCTGGGGATCTGGATAAGTTGGACTCCAGTATACATAGGTTATTGTTCTCTTAATTAAAGCCATTGCTATTTAATATTCAAATCCCCCATTCTATTAAAGAAGTAAGGCAATTTGGCTAACAATGGAGGCCACCAGGTTGTGGGGCACCCTGTGGAAGGTGCACACCCACAGCCCCCCACAGCACATTCCAAAGGAAGGTGGCCACCACCAAAATAGCCAACAAAACCAAGACAACCATGCTGAACACCAACAAAGAACCACCAGTGCCAGAGAGGCTGGTGAGTGAGCTGGAGCCACTCTGGTTGGACTCTGTTGATATTGTGACCAAGCAGCAACAGGTGATTATAGTTACGTTTTTATAAGTAGTTATGTAATTACAAGTAGTTATGAGATTATACATAGTTATGATTTTATTTACAGACCCTCCCAAAAAAGTAATTTAATACATCTTATTGGGATCATCAGAATATCACAAATTAATGAGCAATCTTTCAAGTTCCCCAAAGCTCTGTCTTCATCAAGCAGAACATTAAGCAGAGCACACAAAAAAAGTGGAGAGGGAAGGTAATGTTTGGTATGAGGAAAATCCTTTCCTTGCAACAATCTTCAGAAAATGCACAGGAAGCATTGTTCATTCAGTCTTAATCGTTAAACAATACAAAGTTTTAAAAGCCAGGTTACACCAGGCTCCTGAGCCATGAGTGTTCTTTCTTTGGATCTTGCGGGCCCTCCTGCTAAACAAGGGGCAGAATGTATCCAGGTAGACTAGTAGTTTGATCCACGCACCTTGTGCTGTTTGGAACTTGTGAGTCATTTATACAGCAAGATGGTGCAGATCACGAGATTCTCCTGCTAGAGCTGACAGAAGCGTTTCTGTGGCATTTATCTACAAGAGCAATGAGTAAACTTTTCTACTTGTTCAAACATTTATGGAAGTGCACTAACCACCATTTCCTTCCTGTTCTTGGTTCTTTAGTCTACACGTTTCTTTTGGTTCCTGTAAACTTCATTCAAATAACAACTGAATCATAATTAGTTTCACAAAGACCAATTTATTGGCCTTGACAAGGAACTTTACCTATACACAAAACAGGTCACAGAGGTCACAGAGATTCCAGGGAAAGGTTAAGTGGCTAGAGTTCTGAGCCTCAATCTGATCCCAGTCCCAAGAACATCAATTTGTGATTCAGTGAAACGTATGACATAGAGTGAACAGCTCTTTTAACAAACACACAATGAAAAACTGTGACACAGCTCTCCCTCTGTTGCCCAATCATTCCTGCATGTGAACCAAGATGCACACCAAGATGGGGGTGAACAAGTGAGGCATAAGGAAACAGTCACCGAGATAATCTGTTGCCTTTCACACTGAAGAAGGGGGTGGAAAAAGGCATTGGCTTGTGTCTTGTTTCTGTTGTGTAAGTCATTGAATGAGCCATATCTCAGTGGCCCAGAAGAAACCTACACAAAACAAACTGCAGCACCCCCAAATGCATTGCAATCCATAGTTCTAGATGCCTATACAGAATTAGTAGTGCAATCCTTAACAGAGTTAAACCCTTCTAAACCCATTGTTTGTTGTTGTTCAGTCGCCCAGTCGAGTCTGACTCTTCGCGACCCCATGGACCAGATCACACCAGGCCCTCTTGTCTTCCGCTGTCCTCCGAAGTTTGCTCAATTTCACGTTCGTTGCATCGATGACACTGTCTAACCATCTCATCCTTTGCTGTCCCCTTCTTCTTTTACCTTCACTCTTTCCCAGCATCAGGGTTTTCTCCAGTGAGTGCTCCCTTCTCACTTGGTGGCCATTAGGTTCAGCTTCAGTATCTGGCCTTCCAGGGAACAATCAGGGTTGATTTCTTTTAGGATTGACTGATTTGATCTCCTTGCAGTCCAAGGGACTCTCAAGAGTCTTCTCCAGCACTATAATTCAAAACATCTATTCTTCGGTGCTCGGTCTTCGTTATGGTCACAGCCATACATTAGTACTGGGAATATCATTGCTTTGACCATACAGACTTTTGTTTACAGGGCAATGTCTATTTCAGATTGTATCACACTGGATTGCACTGGAAGGGAAAGATAGAAAAAGCAGGCAATTTATGAAACAGGCAAAAACAGCAATGCTGGAAATTTTGCTGCAAACACATTCTACTGTCAAACTTACCATGTTTGAAGATGGTGATCGGATGTGAATTGTTCAGTTCATATCTTGTTGAGCAGCTGTAAATGCCTGCCAAACCCATTTGCATTTGATTTTCCTAAAACTGCACATGTGCAAATTTGCTGCTGTTTCAGACTGATTGGCAGCCATTAGCATCACTAAGGACTACTTAGACGAACACCAAAGGGTAGGATTTTATTGAAACATAGTGCTTATTGATGACTGATTTATATGATTTGTATGTGATATAATTTCTCTTTAAACAATTACCTACCTAGCAGAGCGGTTATACTGCAAGGGTCGGAGGGGGGTGTCATAGAACTCTGTGTGAGAATGTGCATGTGCAAAAAGCCAATTGCGCTGTACTGCACAGTTAGTAAGGAACACAGTGAAATGATCTGCTGAGCAGCCATGAGCAGACTGGCAAACTATTGAACTGATTGTTGAATAATCAGGTCTCTGTTCTCAATCCCCCATGCCTATTTCAGTGCTTGAAAAGATACAAGGTAGTGGTGGAACAAGAGAGCCTCCTCTCTGTTGGAAGTGGAGGAGTAAATGCTATCCCCTGCCTCAGCCTTCAGAGACAGCACCATAGATTTGAAGACAGAGAAGTCAGGACACACAAAGGCTGATTCTGCACCCATCTGTTTCCTCACAGTTTTTCCACAGCCATGTCGGGAGGTTAATCTCCCTTTATACTGCATGCTGCTTTCACTTCCTTTGTCCATCTGGTTTTATGGTACCTTCTGCATAGATTTATGGCTGTTCAGGGGTGACTTCACAGTCAGTACGGCATTGCCTCAGGGTATCTGAATGTGGTTTTGAGTGGCACCTTTTCCTTTCTCCACTTCCAATTCGAAGGGAACAATAAGCAGACAACTTGACACAGCTTGATTGATCTCTGTCAGTTCCCCTGCCCCATTTCCCCCTCTGTATTTATCACCGAGCGCCAAAGAATAGATTCTTTTGAACTATGGTGCTGGAGAAGACTCTTGAGAGTCCCTTGGACTGCAAGGAGATCAAATCATTCAATCCTAAAAGAAATCAACCCTGACTGTTCCCTGGAAGGCCAGATCCTGAAGTTGAAGCTCAAATACTTTGGCCACCAAATGAGAAGGGAGCACTCATTGGAGAAGACCCTGATGCTGGGAAAGATTGAAGGTCAAAGAAGAAGAGGACGGCAAAGGATGAGATGGTTAGACAGTGTAATCGATGCAACTAACATGAAATTGAGCAAGCTTCAGAGGACAGCGGAAGACAGGAGGGCCTGGCGTGATCTGGTCCATGGGGTCACGAAGAGTCAGACTTGACTGTGCGGCTGAACAACAACATTTATCACCTCGCCATGAATTACTTGGCTCAGGCAGCTAATGACCACTGAGGAAAGTACTGACACAGGAAAATTTGCATACCAAGAGCGAGCACTGAAACAAAATAGATGGCAAGCTGACACTAGCCAATGCAGAAACCATGATCCAAGGCAATGCAATGAAAACAGATATTCTGAGGCAAGGGGGAACCAAGTTGAGTGCTGATAAAATGTGGAGTGAATGTCAGATTCAGAATGGGCCACAGAGCATCCTTTCCTTCCTGCTATCTGATACTATTCTTTGAAGTAGAATGCTATTCTTAGGAACAAGATGGTTGCGGTCACATATGTGAGATGACGTGGTGGGGAAGTGAGGCTATTTGCTTTGTTGGAATTTGACCCGCAGTTGCGCTATCACACAGTCCTTGGAAGCTGCGGGGGCAGTCCGCCACTGCAGGATCAGATGCAACCGTGGGTGAATCAGGGTGGGGTTTTTTTGCCATGTGTTTCCAGTGCGCTTCAATGAGGGATTGATGATTCACATCTTTGCACTGAGTGCTCCCTATGCAGTGTGCAATGATGCGCATACCAAGATGGGGGGAAAAACAACAGCATGGAGTTGGGATGGCCTGATCAGGCAATCCTGATGCCATGGAAGCACGCTGGAGTGATCACACAGGGGAAAGTCCATCTGTGGTCCATAGCAACCTGTTTGCTACTGGACTTTCCCTGGTGTCTTTTTATTCCACTTCTGCAGTGGAGCAAAATGGGTTGCCAACGGGTGCCAGGTGCTTCCCAGATGTTTGCGTTTGATCGCACCTTTTAAATCTGTCCGGCATTTGTCCCTATGATGCAGCTAATTGTGTGTGTGATTGTGACAGACTTCTTTCCTTCTGGCTTGACTCTTCTCTCACACACAAAGAAGGAGCACACACTCTCCATCTTTGCCATCATGGATGCAGGACAGGTTCTGTCCCTGCCTTTCAACCTGCACTATCTAAAATGTAGTTCTGGAAATAAAGGATTCTTATTGGTTTGAAACTGACAAGTGGCTCTGTGTAATTCCATAAGTTTGCTAGCCCATCCAGTACTGAGAAGCTACTGCTGCATGTAAACTTCATGCATCTACTACATATAGAGATTCCTAGCTGTACCATACCTGTGAATCTAACACTCCCGCCACAGTGTAGGCCTGATTAGGATTGGGCTGTCATATCATTTTTAGATTGCCTTATTATTCTACAAAATGGCAGAGGTGTCCACAGGTCAGACCCATGACATCGTCACATCTAGTTTGGCCTTCAGATGGGAGGTTTGAGAGAGACCTTGGAGAAAACAAGGTTGCACTAACCTGTAACTGTTGTTCACCTGGTGTCTTTTGTACATGAACATATGGAACTATGCACGCATAGAACCAGCTGTGAAGACTAGTTTTGCAAATTTGCAGCATTTTCTAGACTTAGACTTTTGTCTAAGATTATGCAGTAATGGAAAAATTAACAACTTATTTGAGAAACAGATCAATTTCAAAATCTGAGGAGAGGTGGAATGTTCATTATGTAAGCAGGATACAAACTTAGAATGAGAAACAGTTTAAAAATTGTATATAAATGTATTGTGATTCATACAAATGTATTGCAGTGCAGAAATAGAATGGGAATAAGTTTTGAATATAAACATATAAGAAAGTGGAATTTGAACAAAAATATATTTTATTTTTTATTGTGAGATATATAATAGACTTTTCTTTAAACTTTGGTATATCAAAAGCTATAGCTAGTGTGTAGAAATGAGAAAATATGTATAATAGAATATGTAATAATGATGAAATTAATAATATAGTTATAAAATAGATCAGTTATGAAATTTGAAATTTAAAATGTTTGAAATAAGGACTATGTATTTTATAGAAAACATCTTAAAATTATAATGAAGGAGACATTGGGGAGAAACATTCTCTGTTCTATATACCTTGTATATACATAATTTGCTATATAATCATTACTAGGGAACAAAGCCCATTGTGGAGGAAGACAATGAGCCCTAGAAAGGAAGGGAGGGAGGGTGGAAGGGAGAGAGGGTTGGAGGAAGGAAGGAAAGAAGGAAGGAAGGAAAGGGGGGAAAGGAAGGGAAGAGGGGCGGAACGGGCTTCTCTAGGTCTACTGGGCCCATAGAAGGACCAGAGGATGGTTTTGGGGGGGGCAGAACGGGCTTCTCTGGGCCTACTGGGCCCTGAGAAGGCCCATAGGATGGTTTTGGGGGGCAGAATGGGGTTCTCTGGGCTACTGGGCCCTGAGAAGGCCCAGAGGATGGGGGGGCAGAACGGGCTTCTCTGGGCCTACTGCACCCACAGAAGGCCCAGGGGATGGTATGGGGGGTCGGAAAAGGGCTTCTCTGGGCCTACTGCATCCATAGAAGGCCCAGGGGATGGTGTGTGGGGGGCAGAACGGGCTTCTCTGAGCCTACTGGGCCCTGAGAAGGCCCAGAGGATGGTTTGGGGGGGGCAGAAAAGGGCTTCTCTCACCTGCCTCGGCCTTGAGGGCCTGTCCCTGCGCTCACTCTGCAGACGGTCCTCTCCTGTCGGAGGACCGGAGCAGACTGAGGCAAAGACACTGACCGGGGCTGACGTGAGTGGGACTTCGCCAAGCAGCCAGTCAGCCCTGGCCTGCGTCTTCTGCCAGTTCTTGAGCCGAATCAATTATGGCAACCATAGAATATTGCAGAAGGACAGGATTTTCCTTCTGTATCCCTTTTATTTCATCATCTTGTTTTCTAAAATAAAAAGAAAAGTGGGCTGAAGGCAGGTGGGAGTGGATGAGACAAAGAAAACGGACAGAAACATTATGTACAAGGGAAAAGGTGACTCACAATTGGCTTCCAGTAAAAGATCAGGTAAAAGCTGTCTCAGAACTAAAAAAAAACATGGGGGGAGAAAAAGCAAAATAATGAAGTGAAAACTGAAGGTAGAAAAATATATGCAGAAACTGGGGAAAAACCAAAGCAGTCTGGGTTCAGAACAGATGAAAGAAAATCCTACACGGAAAAGCCCTGTGTGACAGGACCAAAGTCATCCAGCAGCTTCCACTGCAGACTGGATTCGAACCTGGCTCTCCCAGATCCTAGGGCAACACTTCATTCTAACCACTGCACATACTGGGTTTTTTGGTACTGTGTGTATCGTATCGTATTGTATTTTTGTATTTCATATGCTTGTACTTTATATGTTAAAAATCAAACAATTTTTCAATACAAATTTATGGACTGGAGCCAAAGAACAGTGAGCAGAATTTGGTTCAAAGACGACACCTTTGCTATCTCCTGCTGCCTTCTGTAGAACCTCCATGCCTAACAGTGCATTACATTTCCCTAAGGAATATCTATGGCTTGCCTCAAGAGATGTATCCCAATGTTCTGAGCTTTCCAGCTGGATCAAAATCTGCAATGTGTGGAGAGAGGGGGCTTAAGCCTTTCACTTCTGCCATTTCTCCAATCTGAAATGTGCGGTGTGTGTGCATGCTATTTGCCTGGTTGTGGAGCTGGAGCATGTTGCTCATCAGTACACATGTTGTCTCCAGTGGGACAAAGGCTGTTTCAGGTTGGGAAAACAGTGCAGGGAAAGGTCCAAGCCCCCTCTTTCCCTGACTCACAGTCCCAATCCAAATCAGGCCCACGTGTGTTTCGGAAGTGTGGGACAGCAGAACACAGGATAGGATTGCCAACTCCAGGTTGGGAAATACCTGTAGATTTGGGGAGTGGGTGGTAGAGCCTGAGGAGGGCAAGCTTTGGGGAGGGGAAGGACTATTATTATTATATGGAATATTAATGCCATAAAGTCTACCTTCGAAAGCGGCCATTTTCTCCAGGTGAATTGATCTCTGTCACCTCAGTTGTAATCCCAGGAGATCTCTAGCCACCACTTGGAGGTTGCCAACCCTATCCAGGGACATCCTTAGGAAAAACATAATGTGTATTTAGGAAAGGTCAGGGAACACTCAGAAACAGTTTGAGATGCAGCATGTGAGACTACAGTTGAAGCGCTCCAGCAGAAGGGTCTTCTGCATCCATCTGACTGTTGCTGGAAATGGATGGAGAAGCTTTTGCTAACATAATGCAGTTCTTACATGTTCTCACTGTAGTAGAAACAAGCTTAGAAAGAGCTCATCAGGGAGCTCAATGGCTAATGTATTCATGAAATCTTTGCTTCTCCCTACTGTTGGAGAAACTTGGCTGAAGGCTGCAACAAAGGCCAAAGAAAAGGTACAAATTTACTATGCTGCCTTACTACAGAAAGCCTTTGGCTAGTGTTATATTTTTTATGTGAGCCTCAAAGTTATGTCTTCTTGCTGTATATTCTTACATTTTTTTTCCAGCAGTATATTCCATATAGCAGAATCCTAGTGACAGGAAAACCTCAGGGGACAGAATACTCCAGTTTACTGGGCATGCTTAATATTTGAGAACATCAGTTGAACTTAAAAAAAGAGATAGTGACCCTGATGAATGTAGACACCAGCTAGCCCTGAGAACAGTTTGAATCTGGTCAGAATCTTTAGGGCAGAGGAACAAGATGTGTTCTCTCATCCATGTTTGCTGAGAAAATTGGATTGTGGGCACTTCACCCCACCCTGCGTCCACAAACATAACACCCCCTCCCCCCCATTTACTCCTTAGCCCTAGTGCTGGAGCCTGGATGGTGAAGAAAATTAATTGAAATGGCTTCAGGGTCAAATGCAGGGAAGAATGGCTAGTGGGAAGGTTAAGCACCTCTTTCTTCTCCAGCTTAATGTATCAAAAATCTGAAACCCATTCTTGTCCAAAATTAGCATGGACAGCAAACAATCAGAACATACAAATCAGAACACACCAACAGAGATCTAGATAGTGTCAAATGAAACTGTGAAGCATCCCATTGGCTTTGTTAAGCATCCCCTTAGCTTTTTTATTGCCATACTGTACTGTGATAGAATTGGGGGAGCATGGAAATTTATTTATAATTGTTACTATGAAGAAAGCCATGGCCCTCAGTTTGCAAGACCTGAGCAAGGCTGTTAACAATAGGATATTTTGGAGGTCATTAATTCATAGGGTTGCCATAAGTCAGAAGTGACTTGACAGCACATAACACATGTGGTGGAAAGGGCTGTCACAGGTGATTTGTGGTGACCCCTGGGGTTTTCAAGGCAAGAAACACACACTATAATTTATTAGTACTTTGCAGAAGGGCAAGATGAACTCTAATCTGAAGAACTGGGTCTGATTCCCCACTGCAGCTCCATATGAAGCCTGCTGGGTGACCTTGGGCCAGTCAAAGTTCTCTCAGAACTCTTTCATCCCCACCTACCTCACAAGGTGCCTGCTGGGGTGAGAGGAAGGGAAGGTGATTGTAAGCTGCTTTGAGACATAACTTTCCTCATCCAGAGGTTTAGAGGGATGAGAAGATCTGTGGCTCAGTGAAGTAGCAGGGTTGGAAACTCTGTGTCCTTGCTTAAGAAGTATAAGTCTCAAGCTGCTCTTTTCACAGTAACAATGGAATGCTTTTATCTTGGTCTGGGTCTTGGGTGGGTTTGGAGAATGAAGGACCCCTAAGGGACTCCTACTAACCCATATCTGTATAAACCCTTTGCACTTCAGATTGAATAACTGAAATGTCCGGAGACTGGGTACAGCATTCTGAGTGGTTATTGATGATGAAATAGTTTTGCCCAATATTTAATGAAATAGTCAGTATAAGCTTGGCTCTTTAATTTCATTACGTGTGGAATAGTATGTTTTTTAAAATACATATTCCTTCACCTTCTGTTCTAATTAAACATAATCTATGAACTTGGTTGATTTCTTCAAACTACTGTATTGTCTGTGCCAGGATACATAGTAAACAATTGCCGTATTAGAAATTCAGATTGTATTATATTAAAAAAGAGTCCTGCTCACATGACAAAGAGGGTACAGGGCAATATCTAAAGAGGACAAAGTGAGATCACGCATACTGGTCCCATCCCCTGCATTTGGCAGAACATGTACTGTCCTATCCCCATGCTCACCTTCATGTGTTTTGCCCTAACATGACCACAACGGTCTTTTAATGGTACATAAGTTCAGTGATCAGGAATTTTGAAAAGGAGCATTCCTAGTCATGGGCATGATGCCTATGCATGTAAAGCTTATGTGTACATCTGTGCTTTGCTTATATGATGTGAGGTATATATGGACAGATGAGGAGGAAGGGCAGTGCACTTGCCTCCCAACCTTCTGCTAAGCATGTTGACCCTTCATACAGGGCTACAGCAAAATCCAAATGACCAAAAAGTGACTGTAAGATGTATTGCACCTCCAAAGCATAAATTTGCTTATTTTACTAACCAAAGAGTGATCCCGATTTCTGTTAAACGTTAATGTTAGCCATGGAGTTGGATCAATTTAGCTTTCCCTGTTTGATTTTCATGGTATCTGACTGGCCATCTAAGATATGTGATGTCATTCTGGTTTCTTGGCTTTTTCCAGTTACAAGTAATGGATTTCCCATCATTGTCAATCCACAGACACTCATTTTATATACAAATCCAGTTATTTACAAGATACTAGCCACTCTCTAAATATTCATGCGAGCAAAAACCTGTTCCTATTAATTGTACTGTCAAACTAAACAGACATCCAGCTAAGTATTTGCAAACTGTGACTGCTGTACTTAATCGGTCTTCTTGTTTCAAGGTTCAGCACTCATTTTATTCTTACATTCCTGCAACAGTATTAAAAATGCAACAGAACTCCTTATCTAGCTGGGGATTCTTTTCCTTTTTTATGTATTCGATAATTCCAAATATACATACTGGGAAATATAACAGCGAGAGGGTGGGGCATCATTTCATCTGGCAATGATGGAAGCTTAATTCATAAGCTCCTCTTCTCAGCTCAATGGAAAAGGCAATTAGGATCAGCATTTGCTTGGAACATTGGAGAACAGACTTCATTGCAGCCTGAAACAGGAAGCTTCTTTTCTCAAAATTAGAGAATTTAAGATGTATTGGAATGCTAAGGCAAGATGAAGATGTAGTCGTAGTTATTGCTGTGTTATGTGCTGTCAAATCACTTCCAGTTTATGGTGACCCTATGAATTAATGCCCTCTAAAATATCCTATTGTTAGCAGCCTTGCTCAGGTCTTGCAAACAGAGGGCTTTGGCTTCCTTGACTGAGTCAACTCATCTCATGTTGAGTCTTCCTCTTTTCCTGCTGCCTTCAACTTTTCCTAGCATTATTGTCTGCTCCAGTGACTCTTGTCTTCTCATAATGTGACCAAAGTATGATAGCGTCAGTTTGGTCTTTTGCGCTTCTAGAGAGTTCAGGCTTGATTTCATCTGGAACCCACTTATTTGTCTTGCTTTCTTCTAACACCACATTTCAAAGGAATGTACTTTCTTCCTGTCATTTTTCTTCACTGTCCAACTTTTGTATCCGTACATAGTAATGGGGAATACTATACCATGAATTAGCTTGGTCTTGGTCACCAGTGACACATCACTACACTTAAGGATCTTTTCTAGCTTCTTCATGGCTGCCATTCCCAGTCTTAATGTCCTACCGATTTCTTCAGGTGGGCAGCCGTGTTGTTCTGAGGCAGTAGAACAAATTTTGAGTCCAGCAGCACCTTTAAGACCAACAAAAGTTTATTCAAGGTAAGACCTTTTTGTAAGGAAGTGTGTGCACACACAAAAACTTATACCTTGAATAAACTTTTGTTGGTCTGAAAGGTGCCACTGGACTCAAAATTTGTTCTTCTGATTTCTTGGTTCCAGTGTTCTTTTTGGTTGATAATGGAGCCAAGGAGCAGACAATCTTGAACAACTTCAATTTCTTCATTGTCATCCTTAAAGTTGTATAATTCCACAGTAGTCATTACTTTTGTCTTGATGTTCAACTGTAATCCTGCTTTAGCACTTTCTGCTTTAACCTGCATCAAAAGCCATTTCAAGTCTTCACTATTTTCTGCTTATCTCAAATTGATAATGTTCCTTTCACCAATTATCACTCTACCTTCATCTAAATATAATTCATGTTTCATTTTGATATTTTCTGCATATAGATTGAACAGATAAAAGGATAAAATACATCCTTCTCTGACACTTTTGCCAATTGGAAACCTTTTTGTCTCTCCATAATCTGTCCTAACAATAACCTCTTGTCCAGAGCAGAAGTTGTGCATCAAAACAATCAGATGTTGGGACACACACCTTTTAAAACCACCCATAATATTTCATGATCCACACAGTCAAAAGCTTTGTTGTAATTTATGAAACAGGAGGTGATTTTCTTCTAAAACACTCTGGTATACTCCAGTAACCTTCATAAATTTGCAATATGATTTCTCGTGCCTCTTCTTTTTCTGAATTCAGCTGGAATGTCTCACATTTCTTGTTCCATATATGGTAACAGTCTTCATTGTAAATTTTGAGCATCACTTTACTTGCATGGTAAATTAATGCAATTGACCAATAGTTGCTGCAATCGTTGAAATCTCCTTTTTTCAGAATTGGAATGAAGATCACACTTTTCCAGTCTGTGGACCATTATTTTTGTTTCCATATTTGTTGGCACACTCTTGTTAAGATTTTGATGGATTCCTTTTCTGTGGCATAAAATAACTCTATTAATATCCCATCTGCTCTTGATGATTTGTTTCTCCCAATTACTTTGGGTGCAGCTTTGACTCAACTTTCTAAAATTGCAGATTCTGTCATCTTTTTAACTCATCCGTATAGTTTTCAATGTATCATTCCAATCTTTCATTTTTTCCTGTTCAGTTAATGTATTTCCATGCTGATCTTTCAGAATTTTTAGCTGTGTTTTAAATTTCCCTGACTTCTTGAATCTTGTGGAACAGATCTCTTGTTCTTCCTTTTTTGTTGTTTTCTATTTTTCTTTACATTGGTTATTATAATAGTTCTCTTTGTTCAAGTCACTGGAATGCTGCATTTAGACTTCTGATTCTAATTCTGTCCCCTTCTACTTTTTTTTCCTGTCTGTCTTTAGCAATTTAAGAGTTTCCTCAGTCATCCATCAATACTTTTACATTCTTTTGATTACGAGAATAGTCTTTGCCAATTTTTCCGTGATGATAATATCTGGTTTCAACCCATAGTTCTTACAGTTCACGTTCACTTGAACTTAGTAATGCAAATCTATTGTTTACATGGTCTTTGAACTCTTCAGAAATGTTGTTGAGATTATATTTTGGGATTCCGAATGTTTTGGTGTTTTTCTTCAGCTTTATTCTAATTTTTGACATTAACAATTTGTGGTCTGTACCATATCAGTTCCTGGTCTTGTTTTAGCAGACAGAATAGAGCTTCTCCATCTTCTGCTTCTGAATATGCAATCTAGAGATGTCCACATATGCAGTTGTCTGTTTAGTTGCCTGATATGTATTCACAGTGAACAAATTGTCATAGAATTCTGTGAGTCACTCTCCTGCTTCATTTTGTACTCCTAGCCCTAATTTTCTCGCAATGTTTGATTCCACTTTGTTTCCTACCTTTGTGTTTCAGTCACCTATGATTATCAGCACCTTTGTTTAAGTGTGTGATCAATTTCTTTCTGGACATTTGCATAAAAACTTTCAATGTCTTCCTCTTAAGCGTCAAAGTGTTGTTACTTACCTTTAAAGCCTTAAACTGCCTGGGACCCTCATACCTTTGGAACCGCCTCTCCTGGCATGATCCTCCTTCTTCTCTGATCTCCATCTTGGCATTTATTGAAGGTCCTTGGTCCATGACCTGTCCACCTTGTGTCAACAAGAGTGAGGGCCTTTTCAGGAGTGGCCCTTGTCCTTTGGAACCAGCTGCCCCAAGAGGTGTATGCCTTGTGGACCCTCTCTAGGTTTTGCAGGGCATACAAGGCTGCTCTTTTTCAGGTGACTTTTGGGTGATTGTGATCCACCAGGCAGCTGGTATGCTGCTGCTGTGTCTTCACCATCCACACGTCCTACCCTGATGGATAGTGGATAGATTTTAATGGGGATAGATTTTTAATTGTTTTATATTTTAAAACTTTATTATATCTTTTGTATTGTTTTTATCAGGTGTATTTCATATGCTGTTAGCTGCCCCAAGCCCCATTTGGGGAAAAGCAGAATATAAATTTGACTCCTCCTCCTCATCTGTAGCTGGGGTGTATGCTTGAATGATGGTTATGTTGACAGGATTTCAATGAAGTCTGATTGATATGATTTGATCAGACTTTAACCCCTGACTGCTTGTGCTACGTCTCACCCCACTATTAGAGCAAATTAATTGAGCAAATGAGAGTGTGGTGGCAGCCCAGTTACAGGGTTTTTTGGATGATACCTCCACACTAGACCCCTTACAGTCTGGCTTCCAACCAGGCCATGGGATGGAGACAGCACTGGTTGCCCTCACGGATGACCTTCAGAGGCATCTGGATTGAGGCAGTTTGGCAGCGTTGCTGTTGTCAGACCTGTTGGTGGTGTTCGACATGGTGGACCACCAACTACTTATCCACTGCCTTGCTGACACTGAAATCCAAGGATCTGCCTTGCAATGGCTTTCCTCATTCCTTCAGGGTTGGGGACAAAGGGTGGCCATAGGGGAACAGCTGTCCTAAAGGCACTCACTAGTTTGTGGAGTACCCAAAGGTGTGGTGCTTTCCCTGATGTTATTTAATATCTATATGCACCCCCTTGCCCAGATTGCCCAGAGGCATCGGCTGGGACGTCACCAATATGTGGATGACACCCAGCTCTATCTGCTGTTGGGCAACCAGTCAGACTCCAGTCCAGAAGATCTGGACTTGCATTGCAAGCCATGATTGGGTGGCTTAGACTGAGCTCTTCTTACAGGGGCTACTGTAAGCTCTTGGAGGATTGGCTACATTAGGGGTGTGTTACCTAATATGCAAAGGAGTTCCTGCTACAAAAAGAGCACTGAAACTGAGTAAACTGAAATTGAATCCAATGAAGACAGAGGCCCTATGCCTGAGTTGGAGTGGCCCGAGGGTAGGGATCCTGCTCCTGACCTTTGATGGGGCTCTGCTGGTGCCAGTGCCAGAGGTTAGGAGTTTGGGAGTGCTCCTGGATGCCTCCCTTACGATGGAGGCCCAAGTAGCACCCACCACGAAGTCAGCCTTTTATCATCTTCAGCTGATCAGGCAGTTGGTTTCCTTCCTTGAACGTAATGACCTGGCATCAGTGATCCATGCAATGGTCACCTGGAGATCGGATTACTGCAACACTCTCTATATGGGGCTGCCCTTGTCCCAAATTCGGAAGTTGCAGCTGGTGCAGAATGTGGTGGCCAGGCTGTTGCTGGATCTCCCCATGTGGGAACACATCCAGCCTGTGCTAAAAGCACTGCACTGGCTGCCTATAGCATACTGAATTCGGTTCAAGGTGTTGGTACTTACCTTCACAACCCTTTATGGTCAGAGGCCTACCTACCCAAGGGACCACCTTTTTCCACATGTTCCTCAGACAACACTACAATTCGGTCCCAAAATCGCTTAGCTTTTCCAGGCCCCAGAGAAGCCAGGCTAGCAGTGATAAGGGCCAGTGGTAGCTCCATACTGGTGAAATGAGCTCCTGGAAGACCTCAGGGCCCTCCAGCACCTTTTGCAGTTCCACAGGGCCTGTAAAATCTGGAAGCTGTAGCTGGTGCAAAATGCCGTGGCTAGGCTGATGATGGGACTCCCAATATAGGAACACATCCAGCCTGTGCTCAAAGCATTGCACTGGCTGCCTATATCATATTGGAGTCACTTCAAGGTGCTTTAAAACCCTTTATGGCCAGGGTCTGACATACCTGAGGGACTGCCTTTCTCCCATATATGCCCCAGAGAGCACTGCATTCAGGGACCCAGCACCAACTGGTCCTCCCGAGTATCAAGGAGGCCGGATTGGCAACAACTAGGGCCAGGGCTTTTTCAGTGGTGGCTCCACTCTGGTGGAACGAGCTCCCGGAGGAGATCAGGGCCCTGCAGGACCTTTTGCAGTTCTGCAGGGCTTGCAAGATGGAGCTCTTCCATCAGGCTTTTGGAGCCGCCGCCACTGCTGCCGTCACCACCATTACTGCCAATAACAACTGATAGTTGTGGTGGAAGTCCTGAGCAGTAGGTCCCTGAGACTATTGCCTGGTCCATCCCCCCCTCCCTTAGAATGGAAAAGGACCAACAGAACCACTGAATATTGGAATTTCTAGCACTTTAATACTGTTGGTTTTAACATTGTTTATATTATTGTATGATTCATTTAAATTGGTATTAATTGTGATTAATGTGTTTTATGTACCATGAAGTTTTATCTTGTTGGAAGCCACCCTGAGCCAGCCTAGGCCAGAATGCGCAGGATAAAAATCAATAAAACAAACAAAGAAATAAAATGGAGCCAGCAGGCCTTCGATTAGGGAGCCATGTCCATCTACCTGAGGCCCTGGCCCCAATATTAACAATATTACTTCAACGTTAACATCAATATTATACCAACTGAATAGCCTGTGCTCCGCCGATATGACCCAGACCATGTTGCCAGCTGACTGTCAGATGCCCGCCATCATTATATTGCACTAGCACTTTATGTATTGTTTTAGACCTATTTTATTGTAATTTTATTAATTTAACTGTTTTATCTTTATAATATTATGTAAGCTGCCCTGAGCCTGCTTTGGTGGGAAGGGCGGGATATAAATTAAATAAATAAATAAAATAATAAATTCCATTTCTTATGCCATTTGTCATTTCCAGAGTAAAACACTTTTTAATTTTCTGACTGAAAATGTCCCAATACAGTCCATTTTAGTTCACTCATGCCCAGGTTTGCTATATTTATTGCATTTCTTATTTTATGATTTCAAGTTGGAGTATGCCAATAAAAGGTATGACTGATTTCAAGTTTACCTTGATTTATACTTCTTATATTCCATGTTCCTATTATATGTGTTGAACAGCTTTGGACTTTTCTTTTGCAAGGACTAGCCTTAGAGGAATGGTGTGAAAAAGGCTACTGAGAGACATTTCTTTCATATCTTCCTGAAGAAATGACAGCAGTATTTGAGAGCAGTTAAGCTCTTTTAAGAAATTATAAAAGATTCTGTGACTATTCCATCCTTACTCAAACATCACCTACACAAAGAGAATACCAAAATTAACAAAGAAGTTGATGTTACTTTTAAACTGCAGGCCTACATTGCTAAAACTGACAGAAGGAAGAAGATATGAAATAAAAGCTTGATGTACTGGTGGGTGACACGCCCTCAAGGGGCAGGGGGGAGGGATGGAGTTTGCCATGGTGGCAGAGGAAGAGAGTGACTTTGCTTATGATAACACTAGAACGAATTTTGAGTCCACTGGCACCTTTTAGACCAACAAAGTTTAATTCTGGGTATAAGCATACCCAGAATTAAACTTTGTGGTTTCAGAGGTGCCACTGGACTCAGACCTTGTTCTATTGCTTCAGACCAAAATGGCTACCCACCTTAAGATCACACTGTAGATCATATTGGCCAAACCTGTGTGGAAAGGTCTAAAGAAGAGGCTGAAGGCAGTAAATGACTGGATTTGTACTGGACTAAGTGGCAAAATGATGTACTATTTGCAGTTGAGTGGCATAGACACAGAGCAAGTTCATGTTTATCCTGATGTATTCCATCCAAAGAAGGAGCAACTTACAGACTTAATTAAATAGAGAGTCTTGCTACAGGAAAAAAAGGGAAAGTTATGGAGGAAAGCAGAGGTGATTGTCAAGACCTATCTCCAGAAAGTGATTTACCTGAAGACAGGGGTCTTTTCGGGGGGGAGCGCACCGGAGCCCAGCTCCGGGAGCTCAGGAGCCAAGCCCCGCCCCCAGCCGGCGTCCCGGAGAGTCTTTCAGGCAGCCGAATGTCAATTTCAGCTCCATTATATCCTATGGGCCATTGAAGTCAATGGTGAAAACTTTGGGTTTGTTCTAGGGGCTGGAGGGAGGGGTTTGAGGGAGAGGCTCGAAACTCACCGGATAGCTGATGGAGCCTCTCCCCAAGATACCCACCAAGTTTCAAGAACATTGGACCAGGGGTCCAATTCTATGGGCCCTAAACAGGTTGCCCCTATTCCCTCCATTGTTCTCTATAGTGGGAAAAAAAAAACCTTTTTTTCCCAGTATAGAGAACAATGGAGGAAATGGGGCAACCTGTTTGGGGGCCCATAGAATTGGACCCCTGGTCCAATGTTCTTGAAACTTGGTGGGTATCTTGGGGAGAGGCTCCATCA
The DNA here is from genome assembly GCA_029375565.1 of Gekko gecko. Taxonomy (NCBI): domain Eukaryota; kingdom Metazoa; phylum Chordata; class Lepidosauria; order Squamata; family Gekkonidae; genus Gekko; species Gekko gecko. Next base: position 97,476,536 of record JAPDNY010000002.1, on the reverse strand, counting down.
GCTATCCTGTGATCTTGGAGCCTCTCCCTCAAACTCCCTCCGCTCCAGCTCCCAGAATATACCCTATGTTTTCACCATTGACTTCAATGGCCCATAGGTATAATGGGGCTGAATTGCCACTGAATTTCTTTCATTCCCTCCTTTCCTTCTTTCTTTTTCCTCTTTCCCTCATTCTTCTCTTCTTTCTTTCTTTCTTTCTTTCTTTCTTTCTTTCTTTCTTTCTTTCTTTCTTTCTTTCTTTCTTTCTTTCTTTCTTTCTTTCTTTCTTTCTTTCTTTCCTTCCTTCCTTCCTTCCTTCCTTCCTTCCTTCTTTCCTTCCTTCCTTCTTTCCTTCCTTCCTTCTTCTCTTTTTTCCTCCTTTCCCTGTTTCCCTCCTTCTTCCCTCTCTTTCTTTCCCTCTTTCCTTCCTTCTTTCCTTCTCTCTACTCTCTCTCTTTCCTTCCCTCTTTCCTCCTTCTGTGGCCCAACTCTCATGAGAAGGAGTTTAAACTTTAAACCCCTTCTCTCTTAGCTCCCCCACCCAGACCAGCTGGGGAAGGGAAGGGGAGGCTTTTGAAGATGCTTCCCCCCCTTTTGCTTCCCCTTCTGACATCACTTCCGGTGATGTCAGGGGGCGTGGCATATGCTAATAGCCTATTAGCTCATTAGCATACCATATGCTAATGAGCTCCTGCAGCTGTTCTTCTACGAAAAGACCCCTGCCTGAAGATAACTTTTGCTCCATCTGTTTCTGGAGAAGATTTACTTTTTTGTGCACATATCCCTTGCTGACTGAATACCATTTGGACATTTCCCACAATTTGGATGTTACAATTCAGATGATAAAAGTTTTCTTTTTGTAACAGTCATTAAAAATCACATACAAATCTAAGACCATGACTAGAAGGACAAATGTTTTATTGCTGCAAAGCCAAGTGGCCAGAATTTACAAGCTATTTTTAAGGAAAATATTACATCAGACTTATCTTTTGCCACAATCTGCTATGCCATGAAGACAGATCTGTGGTCTTCTTATCAAACAATCTAACACAATAAAAAAGCAGAGGGCAGCAACTTCAAGATTTAGAGGAAAACCCCCAAACTTTTTGGAAGCAATGGAATTATAGGAGGAAACCCAGATAAAAGGCTTCAATTACCATTCTCCTGGTTTGTAATATTTTACGACTACTAATGATCAGTTTACAAGGTCCTTTCAGGTACTATACTCTTCAACATACCTCTCTTTTTATGTATTATTTGGATAGAACTTCTTGTATATAGCAATGCTTCCTTTTTACAAGCTTTTGGTGGAGGGCCACTCTTTGCCTACCTACAGTTCTACCTAAGGTTCTACCTAAGGTCCCTCCTGGCAAGTGGTAGCAGATTGGGGGACTTACCAGGAGAAAGAGAAAGGCCAGGCCATTTTGCTGGAGTTGCACAGAAAGAGCAACTTCCAGGTGATGCTCTGGTATTTGGGCAAGAACTTTATGGTAAAACTGGCTTATACCATAGAGTTTTTGCCCAAATACCAGAGTGTCACCTGGAAGTTGCTGGCATGATGACATCAGTTCCTATTGGGTGTTGGTAATGTGGCCGCCTAGGCCCTCTTCTTTCTAATGGTAAGTCCCCCTGTTGGCCAGCTGATCAGCTGCTGGGGGGAAGGTCCTGGTGATGGGGGCCCATGCCTCCACTGAGTGTGTGTGTCTGACAACCCCAGTTCCACCTCAGCCTCAAGTTTCTATTAATCAGCAAAGCAGCAATGGGGCCATCTAACCCAGGAACTAGCCTTTGCTGCATACTCCATCTCTTTCTGTATATCTACTCCTGCAACATGTTATCAAGTCTTATACCTTTTAATGTCTTATATATCATCATCTGCTAATAAGTTTTTGACATTTACTTAGGGCAAAAAGGTCATTCTCTATGTACAAGAATAAATGGACACAAATCAGGTTTTTAAAATGCTACAATGGTTAGCAAGTGGTCTTTATAATCTCTCAGGAAATGCTAAATTTCATTACAAATGTGGCCTGTAGTAAAAAAAAGAAAAAGAAGCATTCTATGAGTAAATTTTTAGAGGAAGATGCACAAGGTAGAAAGATAAACACAAATATGAAGTTAATAGCCAGTTGCTGCTGTGTCCAAAAGGCATCCAGTTTGGAAGCATCATAGATTGTGCATGGCTGAGAGTGTAACTAGCCTCAGGTCAGGCTCATGGCTGAGTGGTAATTCGAGCCCAGACACTGGATCTAGTCAAGTGTTTTCACTGATGGAATGATTTCTGCCTGTGTAAAATGACCTTCTCACCTACTGTCTCTTGTTTCAAGCCAAATCCCTAATATTCTGACTCCTTAGGGACAGGGGACCTCCAGGAACAACACTGAGGGACATTTTGGGCTGCCGGAGAAGGAAGCAGATGAGAAAGTTGCACTCCACAGACAGAAATTGTTCCATCCATGACTTTTGGATCTAAGCCTAGATCTCTCCATTTCTAGTGGGACATTTTCACCACTACGCCACACTAAATCTCAGTACACTGATTTAACCACATTGAACTGAAATATGGCCTAGTTTTTTCTAACATTGCCATAATGCATCATAATGCTTTTTCAGTCTTATGTTTTTAATTTATTTATGTTATTAACTTTTAATCCAGCTACAAATAGGCAATAAGAAAACAACTATAGCAATGTACTCCTTTCTGGGGTAATGCTGCTGTAGTTTTAAAACAGAATTCTCAAAATATCTCCAGACAAATCCTTCCTACTTCACTAGTGAAACTGAAATATTAAAAGTAAGATGATTGCATTGAGGATAAGAATACCAAAAAAGGACAGTGTGGAATAAAATACTACTGATGAAAGAGGAGGAATCAAAAGTTAAATGCCAATAAGCAGCTCGATCCTATTAACTATGGTGCTGCAAATTAGTATGTAGGATGGGATACAATTACTATTGTGCCAATAAAATTTCATTTTGCTAGTACTGCAGTGAATTTAGTATGTTAGGCACTATGTATTATAGGTGCATTGAATGATGCCAGTGTGTTGGGTACAAGCCTTAGATATAGCATCCTAATTGCAGCTAGCACTGAGACAGATATATCAACACAGCTTTCCTTGCCCCATGATTCTGTTACTTCCCACAATTAGAGGAAAAAAACCACCTTTAGACATTCATTTGCTATTTTGACATATTTATTGCTTTACAACTGTTGACCTTATACCCTTAACTTGTTATTTAGGTTTTCACTCTGAATAACTTAAACACCATCATGTTACATGTTAATTTGCTGTTAAATCCCTGTCTATAAGTTTAGAACCTCATCTACCATTCCAATGTATTTGAAAAAGTGTGCCTTGCACATGAAAGCTCATACCTTGAATAAACCTTTGTTGGTCTTAAAGATGCCACCGGACTCTAAACTTGTTCTACTGCTTCAGACCAACATCGCTGCCTAACTGGATCTTCCTTGCCCCATATTACTATACTTTTATAACCAGCTCAAACTTATATTGTAACTATTCTTCACAGGCATAGGACAAACTTTTGGTGTCTTTGGGAAGAATCACTGGCTGAGTATGCCAACTCAACCCTGTCAAGGCTTGAACTAGTGTCTGGGCAGTCTTGTTAGTTGTGCGTGGAACAGCAGCCACTGTGGGTGTGGAGGGGGAGATATTTGTGAATTTCCTGCATTGTGCAGGGGGTCGGACTAGATGACCCTGGAAATCCCTTCCAACTCTATAGTTCTATGAGTCTGTGATTCTATGACCCAACTCATTATTTGTCCAGGCTATATCCTGGGCTTTATACTGATCCTAAGGATGTCACATTAATGAATGAATGAATGGAATAGATGTATTGACTTTTATCTTTTTTTAAAAAAAGATTTTATTTATATACATTTTTCAATATACAGGAAAAAAAGAAAAAAGAAAAAGAATAGTATAAGTTTCTGGTAACATACATAAATTAGTTTGAGGTCAAAATGGGTAGTTACTATTTTTTTCAATCCACATAGATTTTTTTTCCATCTATTTTGACGTATTGACTTGTCCCTTCCTAGGAGTAACAGATTTAACTTGTCTGAGTCAGCTACTTCCAACAGTTTGTCTATTATTTCTTCTTTATTGGGGGTAGTATCTTTTTTCCAGCACTTAGCACTTGCAATCCTTGACATCGTGATTGTATAAAGTATAATTCTTACGTCATCTTTTTTAATTCCTACCGGTAGGATGTTGAGTAGGAAGACTTCAGGCTTAAATTCTAGATTGACATTAATAGTTTCTTCTATAATTTTATTATTCATTTGCCAGATTAATCTTTTGTCTGATCAACTTTGATCCTTGGTCTTCTTCCAGGGTTCTTTTGGACCACATGATCCTGATCCATCTGTTCCCTTTGGTCTGCCTGACTTTGGACTATGAATGAGAGTGTGGGTGTCTGCTAAACCACCTGTCTTCGTTTTAATACTTGAAAGGGCTAAAATAATTTTCCCTCTTATTATGGAAGGCTCATTCTGTCAAAGCCTGAGACCTCCTGCAGAAATGAACGTTAGTTCTCTCCCAGTTTGTCTTATGTTCTTGAGAAAGAGCAGGCCATTTGTTTATCCAGGCTAACTGATAGAAAAATAAAGCAACTAATTATTTCCAGATGGTGGTTTGAGGAAGAGGTAGCTAATTGAGATAGAAAACCACACTCTGGAGGGATATAATGATGTGTTCTGGAGTCTCTTGAAACTTGACAACAACTGGGATTTGACTGCAAATAATAGTGTGCCTCAGCCAGCAACAAAGAGTTTACTCTGAAGTGCAGTCCTAGAGAAGCTCCATAGAAGCATCATCTTGAGACATGTATTGCTAGATAATATACCTTGTTGTTTATTTTTCTCCTCATGGCTTTCCCAATTGCTAACTGGTTTATTTCTGTGGTGTCATTATTAGTGGCAGGCTAATTAGAAAATGGTGGCCCTTAGAGTATCAGGCTGAGAATATTTCAAGATTCAAACAGTCTAACCCAGGCGCCCATCATATTCAGTTACATCCTGTTACATACAGGAGCCTCTGGCACGAGCCGAAGAGCAAAAGGGCGAGGCTCTTTGCCTGTGGCTCTTGGCCTAGGGGCTCTGTAAGAAGCCCAGGAAGAGCCAGAAAGCCAGGACCTTGGCTCCTTGGTAAGGTAAGTAGACTCCTACAACAGGAGCCATATAAATACAAAGAGTTTTAAAAGGGGGTTATAGAAAAGTATTTGTTTAAAAACAATTATGAAGCCAGAATGCCAGCAGGGGGTTGGGGGCTATCCAGTGTTTTGCATGGAGTGTCATATGTATGACTATCTGCCCACTGGTCAGAAGTCTTGGGTGTGTGCTCGGTGCAAGGAGCTCCTGGTTCTCAGGGAGCGAGTTTGCTCCCTTGAGGCCAAGGTGGCTGACCTGGAGAAGCAGGGACAGTCAGTTAGGTGCACGGGGAAGACTCTCGAGGACTTGGTAGATATGTCCCACTCTGGATCTGGTAGCCCGGCTGCTGCCAGGGAGCATGAGCAGGGGTCTTTTCGTAGAAGAACAGCTGCAGGAGCTCATTAGCATATGGTATGCTAATGAGCTAATAGGCTATTAGCATATGCCACGCCCCCTGACATCACCGGAAGTGATGTCAGAAGGGGAAGCAAAAGGGGGAAGCATCTTCAAAAGCCTCCCCTTCCCTTCCCCAGCTGGTCTGGGTGGGGGAGCTAAGAGAGAAGGGGTTTAAAGTTTAAACTCCTTCTCATGAGAGTTGAGCCACAGAAGGAGGAAAGAGGGAAGGAAAGAGAGAGAGAGTAGAGAGAAGGAAAGAAGGAAGGAAAGAGGGAAAGAAAGAGAGGGAAGAAGGAGGGAAACAGGGAAAGGAGGAAAAAAAGAGAAGAAGGAAAGAAAGAAAGAAAGAAAGAAAGAAAGAAAGAAAGAAAGAAAGAAAGAAAGAAAGAAAGAAAGAAAGAAAGAGAAAGAAGAGAAGAATGAGGGAAAGAGGAAAAAGAAAGAAGGAAAGGAGGGAATGAAAGAAATTCAGTGGCAATTCAGCCCCATTATACCCTATGGGCCATTGAAGTCAATGGTGAAAACATAGGGTATATTCTGGGGGCTGGAGCGGAGGGAGTTTGAGGGAGAGGCTCCAAGATCACAGGATAGCTGATGGAGCCTCTCCCCAAGATACCCACCAAGTTTCAAGAACATTGGACCAGGGGGTCCAATTCTATGGGCCCCCAAACAGGTTGCCCCATTTCCTCCATTGTTCTCTATACTGGGAAAAAAAGTTTTTTTTCCCCACCATAGAGAACAATGGAGGGAATAGGGGCAACCTGTTTAGGGGCCCATAGAGTTGGACCCCTGGTCCAATGTTCTTGAAACTTGGTGGGTATCTTGGGGAGAGGCTCCATCAGCTATCCGGTGAGTTTCGAGCCTCTCCCTCAAACCCCTCCCTCCAGCCCCTAGAACATACCCTATGTTTTCACCATTGACTTCAATGGCCCATAGGATATAATGGAGCTGAAATTGACATTCGGCTGCCTGAAAGACTCTCCGGGACGCCGGCTGGGAGCGGGGCTTGGCTCCTGAGCTCCCGGAGCTGGGCTCCGGTGCGCTCCCCCCCGAAAAGACCCCTGGGGGTAGCTATTACTTTTGTACAAGGAAATGGATTACAATTGTCCACTGAGACTGTGGCTAATGATAGGAACTGCCTGGCAAGGTCTCGAGGCAGCAAGAGGAAGGCTGTGGGCTTAACAAACATGGGAAACTATAAGTGTTTATACACAAATGCTAGAAGTCTCCGAGGTAAAATCAGGGAGTTGAAATGCTTGGTGCTGGGGGGGGAAATAGACATTGTGGGTATTTCAGAAACTTGGTGGGATGAGGAAAATCAGTGGGATACGGTGATTCCTGGTTATAAATTATATCGGAAGGATAGGGGGAAAGGGTTGGAGGTGGGGTGGCTCTGTACGTCAGAGAGGGTATACCGTCCAGTAAGATTGAGAGGGTAAGAGAATTGGATTCCCTTCTGGAAATGCTATGGGTTGAAATAGTGGGTCCAAAAGGAGGCTTAACAGTGGGAGTTTGTTATCGCCCACCAGATCAAAAGATAGAGGAGGATTATAAAATGATGAATGAATTAAAGATAGTGGCTAGACGAAATAACTGTGTTGTAATAGGCGACTTTAACTACCCACACATTGATTGGGTCAATATGAGTTCTAGTCGGGAAAAAGAGATTGCATTCTTAGACACTCTCAATGACTGTGCTGTGGAACAGATGGTCACAGATCCTACCAGGGGAGAGGCGATCCTGGATTTGGTCCTAAGTAACACCCAAGACCTGGTGAGAGATGTAAAAGTGACTGCACCACTTGGGAACAGTGACCATAATGTCATTGAGTTTAACATTTGTACAGATAGGGAGTTGCCCAAAAAGACTGACGCAACCACTTTTAACTTTAAAAGGGGTAACTTCTCTGGTATGAGGGGACATGTGAGGAAGAAATTGAAAGGAAGAGTGGAGAAGGTCAAAACCATTGGGGAAGCTTGGAGACTATTTAAAAAGACAATCCTAGAAGCTCAGAAAAAATATATACCGCAGGTTAGGAAAGGTACAAATAGGTATAGAAAAAAGCCTGCATGGTTAACAAATAAAGTAATGGAAGCTGTAAAAGGTAAGAAGGATTCCTTTAAGTGGTGGAAAGCTAGTCTTAATGAGGTTGATAAAAGGGAACACAGACTATGGCTAATAAAATGCAAGTCTTTGATCAGGCAAGCAAAAAGGGAATATGAGGAGCATATCGCAAAAAACATAAAGACCAACAATAAAACTTTCTTCAAATACATTAGAAGTAGGAAGCCAGCCAGGGAGGCAGTGGGGCCCTTGGATGACCAAGGGGTAAAAGGAGTAGTGAAGGATGATAGGGAAATGGCTGAGAAGCTGAATGCATTTTTTGCCTCTGTCTTCTCTGTGGAAGAGGAGAAGTGTTTGCCCACTCCAGAAGCACCGATTTCGGGAGGGGGTTTGAAAGACCTGAATCAGATTGCGGTAACAAGAGAGGAAGTCCTCCGACTGATGGACAATTTAAAAACTAATAAATCACCAGGCCCAGATGGCATTCATCCGAGAGTTCTGAAAGAACTCAAATGTGAACTTGTGGATCTCCTGACAAAAATATGTAATCTTTCTTTAAAATCTGCCTCCATTCCTGAGGACTGGAAGGTAGCTAATGTCACTCCTATCTTTAAAAAGGGCTCCAGGGGAGATCCGGGAAATTACAAGCCAGTCAGTCTGACATCGATACCGGGTAAGTTGGTGGAAACTGTTATTAAGGAAAGAATTAGTAGGCACATTGATGAACAAAAACTATTGAGGCAGACTCAGCATGGGTTCTGTAAGGGAAGATCTTGTCCCACTAACCTGTAAGTGTTTTTTGAGGGAGTGAACAAACATGTGGACAAGGGGGACCCAATAGATATTATTTACCTTGACTTCCGGAAAGCTTTTGATACAGTTCCTCATCAAAGGCTCCTAAGTAAGCTCAATAGTCATGGGATAAAAGGACAAGTCCTCTTGTGGATCAAAAACTGGCTTATAAATAGGAAACAGAGAGTGAGTATAAATGGGAAACTTTCTCAGTGGAGGGTGGTAAGCAGTGGGGTACCACAGGGATCAGTACTCGGTCCCATGCTTTTTAACTTGTTTATTAACGATTTGGAATTGGGAGTAAGCAGTGATGTGGCTAAATTTGCAGATGACACGAAGTTGTTCAGGGTGGTGAAAACCAGGGAGGATTGTGAGGCACTCCAAAGGGATCTGTTGAGGATGGGTGAGTGGGCGTCAACGTGGCAAATGGGGGTCAATGTGGCCAAGTGCAAAGTGATGCACATTGGAGCCAAAAATCCTAAATATAAATACACGTTGATGGGGTCTGATCTGGTAGAGACTGACCAAGAGAGAGATCTTGGAGTCGTAGTGGATAACTCGCTGAAAATGTCTACACAATGTGTAGCTGCAATAAATAAGGCCAACGCTATGCTGGGGATTATTAGGAAGGGAATTGATAACAAATCAGCCAGTATCATCATGCCCCTGTATAAATCATTGGTGTGACCTCATTTGGAATATTGTGTACAGTTCTGGTCACCACATCTCAAAAAGGATATTATAGCATTGGAAAAAGTGCAGAGAAGGGCAACTAGAATGATAAAAGGGTTGGAACACCTTCCCTATGAAGAAAGGTTAAAATGCTTGGGGCTCTTTAGCTTGGAGAAACAACGGCTGAGGGGTGACATGATCGAGGTTTATAAGATTATGAATGGGATTGAGCAGGTTGAGAAAGAAGTACTTTTCTCCCTTTCTCACAATACAAGAACTCGTGGGCACTCTATGAAATTGCTGAGCAGTCGGGTTAGAACAGATAAAAGGAAATACTTCTTCACCCAAAGAGTGATTAACATATGGAATTCACTGCCACAGGAGGTCATGGCAGCTGCAAGCATGGACAGTTTCAAGAGGAAATTAGATAAACATATGGAGCAGAAGTCCACCAGTGGCTATTAGCCACAAGGTATAGAATGAGAACTCTCAGTCTGGGGCAGGTGATGCACTCTATTCTTGGTGCTGGAGGGGGCAGCAGTGGGAGGGCTTCTGGTGCCCTGGCCCCACTGCTGGACCTCCTGATGGCACCTGGTATATTTTGGCCGCTGTGTGACAGAGTGTTGGACTAGATGGGCCATTGGCCTGATTCAACATTGGCTTCTCTTATGTTCTTATGTTCTTATCCTTGTAATCAAATGTTTAACTAGGAAGAGGTACATTGGATAAATCCAAGTTTCTGGCTTGCTCCACCTCAAAGTTTGGGGGCAAGAAACAATATGTAAAAAAATGAGTATATAAAATATCCTCCAAATTGTTGAGAAAGGAATGAATATTTGTTAGATGGCAACCTGATTTATGCACCCAAGATCAGATTGGATTGTTTATAATCAAAAGCCATATGATTTTCTCTTCTTTCAAAGGTGATGGCTGATTGCCTATCACAATGGAAGAGAATTAAGGCTAGCTACGGACAAAGTAAGGGTTTCTTCATTTGAAGGGATTCCCAGGTTTGCATTTTCCTCCAAATTAAAAAGGAAGAGCCTCTCACCATGAAACAAAGACTGAGTTTACTCATCCTTATTCTAATTGCCAAAATGTGTGGATACTTATTTCCACCAACAGGGGGCTCACTCTTCCCCAACAGCTTTTCCTACTTAGTCAGTAGACTTCCTGGGTTTGTAGAAAAGTCCAAAAACTAAAAAAATCCCTTCAGGGATGGTTGAATTCCCCTCAAAACCTTTTGAAATGGCCTCTGTAGGGACCTAACTCCAGGCATCAATGGTGAGAGATTAGAATGTTCCGGGGGGGGGGGGCAGGCCTCACAAGAGTTGCCAGTGCCAGGCTGGGGGATTTCTAGAGATTTTGTGGTGGACTCTAAAGAGGAGAGCTGGGTTTGGGAAGGGAGAAGCCTCAGCAGGGTATAATGCCACAGAGTCCACCCTCCAAAGCAGCCATTTTCTGCAAGGAGACAGACCTCTGCTGTCTACAGTCCAGTTGTGATTCTGGGGGCTCTCCAGTTCCCATTTGGAGGTTGGCAACTTTAGGCCTGGCAGTAGTCTAGGGTTGCCAGGTCCCCCCTGATTTGCATGACTCACCTAGCCTTGGCTGCTTGCTCCCATTCATCTGCAGCCACTCTATGAAAGCCAGTGAGGTGCAGCAGTTAGAGCTTCAAAGTAGGGTCTGCAAGATCCAGGTTCAGATCCCCATCTTGCAGTGAAAGCTGACTGCGTGATTTTGGACCAATCACATATTTCAGCCTAACCAACCTCACAGGGTTGTTGTGCAGATAAAAAGGAGGGAATAATGAAAGCTGCTTTGGTCCCCACTGTGGAGAAAGACTGTAATTTTCCTAGGTAGAGGCTGGGGGGTGGAGATGGAAAGCAGAAGACATAGAGGCAGATAAAGGTAGGTTGGCTGTTGGGTGGGAAGGAAATAGGGTTGCCAACTCCAGGTTGGGAAATTCCTGGACATTTGAGGGGTGAAGCCTGGAGAGGGTGGGATTTGATTCCCCTTGGGGGGAATCTGTTAATGACGCCTTCCCAGATCATCTGTGCATGATGAGGTACATCTCATTTGACCAGGCGGTTCCTATTGTATGATGCTGTGGTCTTGGGGCAGAGTTGGCAAAGTGCGATATTAATATTGCTTTCTGCCTCATCTCTGTGCATCCAGATGATTTCGAGCTGCTGGGGTTTTCTTTTGATGGCCAGTATTTTATGGACAGGGTATTGCCCATGGGATGTTCTGTGTCATGCACTGTATTTGAGCGCTTCAGTGCATTCCTGGATTGGGCGCTACGGGCCTAGACGGGCCTGCAGGACATGGCTCACTATTTGGATGACTTCCTTTTCATGGGTCCTCAGGGAACTGGCAGATGTTCACAGGGGTTCACTCAGCTGGCTGGAGAGCTGGGGGTTCCTTTGGCCCACGAAAAGACAGAAGGTCTGGTGCAAAGGCTGGTCTTTTTAGGTGTAGAGCTAGACACAATGGCCCAAACATCTCGCTTGCCCCTGGAGAAAGTCAAGGATTTACAAGTCTGGCTTGGTTCTTTTCTTAGAAAGAGGAAGACCACCTTGAGGGAACTGCAGCAGCTGGCAGGGCATCTCAACTTTGCATGCAAAATTGTGGCTCCGGGGCAGGCCTTTGTGAGGCAGCTCTGTGATATGATGGCAGGTTTGTGGTTTCCACATCACAGAGTGTGCATTAGCAATGAGATGTGGGCTGACCTGCATATCTGGCAGGAATTCTTGAGCTCCTTTAATGGGGTCTCCTTTTGGAGGGATGACCTGAAGCTTGAGGCCGAACTCCAGGTCACTTCCGATGCTGCCGGGTCACAAGGGTTTCGCATGTACTTTTGAGGCCACTGGTGTGCTGAACAGTGGCCTGGGGAATGGGTCTCAGCTGGGGTCTCTAAGGACCTCACATTCTTAGAATTCTTTCCCACCTTAGTGGTGGTCTGGCTGTGGGGGGATGAGCTGAGAGATCACACTGTCCACTTTTGGTGCGACAACTTGGTGGTGGTCCATGTGGTCAATTCTCTTACATCCAAATTGCCACGGGCTATGAGGCTGGTTCGTGTCCTCACACTGTGATGCCTTCAGCTCAGTGTGCTGTTTTTCGCCAGACATGTGCCAGGGGTGAATAATGGGATAGCTGATGCTCTCTCTCACCAACAGAAGGCAAAGTTTCACCAGCTTGCACCAGGGGCCAGTCTTCAGCTGGCAAGCATGCCCCAGGAGCTCTGGCAGGTTGGAGTGCTGAGGCTTGCAGGGTGATAGGTCTCGCCCATGACTTCAGAATTAGGAAGATGCTTGAGGGCTGGGCATGCAAGGCTGGAGCTAAGAAGAATGAGGTGCCCCATTTCCCTGGCGGTCCTTAAGGGATTGTGAGCGACCTGGAGTGAAGTTTGCATTTCAAGTTTTGAGGCATGCCTTTTTCATGCAGCTTCTTTGCTTGCATTGTTTGGGGCTCTCCGGGTGAGTGAATTAGTGGCCCAATCTAAGGCTGACCAGTCTGGGAAAGCCTTGCAGGTGCTGGATATTCAATTCCAAGGCACCAGGATGCAGGTTAACATCAGAAGCTCCAAGACAGATAAGAAGCATAAGGGATCTGTGGTTAAACTGGGTGGTTGTTCCGATAGGGAGCTCTGCCCAGTGTTGGCTCTGTCTCAGTACTTGGCCTTGAGGGGAATCGAAGCTGGCTACCTCTTCCGTCATGTGGATGGGAGTCCGCTGACCAAACATCAGTTTTGGTCGGTTATTGCCTGAGCTTTAGGAAAGTTGGGTCTTTCCGGTATGAAGTTTGGGACTCACTCCTTTCAGATTGGTGCTGCTTTCACTGTGGCAGCCATGGGCTACTCGGCAAAAGACGTTCAGCACTTGGGGTGCTGGAGGTCTTCTGCATACAAAGGTTACGTACGTTCCCTTGCCATGCTGTGATCTGTTTCTCGTTGGTTTCGGTGGTTCACTGTTTTCTCTTTCCAGGTGCTGTGTTCTGTGGCAGGAGAAGAAGGATTCTCATCTGCGGACACAGCTTCATTTTTTGGGCAGCTCACTGAGCAAACAGATTGGCCATTGGCTCTCAGTTGGGCCTTAGTCGATGGGCCACCGTGGAATGGAGGGGATGCCACGGCTGGGCGGGCCTTCTCCACTTTCTGTTTGATGAGAGCATTGGCTCGCCACCCGATGTGCTTCTCATCCACCTGGGCAGCAATGATTTGGGTTTCTTGAAAGGGAAGGCCCTAGTATTGCAGGCCAGGGATGATTTTGAATTCATTCCGTGCCAGTGGCCAAATACAATGATTGTTTGGTCAGCCATGATCTCATGTAGGGAATAGTGGGGTGCCTTTGATCCCAGGGGAATAGAAAGGGTCTGGCGCAAGGCAAGTGGGGAGATTAGACACATCTTAAAAGTTGGGTCGGGCCACTATCTGCTGCACCCCCAAATCCGATCTGATCATACAGACTTTTATAGGGGTGATGGTGTCCACCTGTCAGAAATGGGTAATGACATTTTTCTGCAGGATTTAAGGCAAGGGCTTAGGGCAGTTTTAGGGGTGTAGTGGGTGCAGGGGTCTAAGCAGAGGCTTGACCCTTGCGGTGGCTGAGTTTTGGTTAGGAAAATTCTGTTGTGGCTCAGTAATCACCTATCAGCAACCCTGTAGGGTGGAGGGGTCTGTCAGGATCATCACTGCGGCCTTGCGGCCAGTGCTGAGATGGTCAGACTGCCTTCTGGAGTGCCTTCGATGGATACTTGACACAGGCCGTGTGGCTGTGGGTGAGGGATCGTCATGGCATATTCCATTGGCTGGGCTGCCCGGGCACTAGCTGCTTACAGTAGGCTATGCCCCGGTGGCCAGGTGCATTGGCCTGTCTTATGGCAAGGGTGGGGTTTGAGTTTGAGTGACCCCAGGCCTTGACCATGCCGCTTCATACTGTTAGCCCTTGCCATTGTTTTTTTTAATAAAGTGGCCCTTAGTTTCCCAACTACTGTTGTCTGACTCTTTCTTCTTTCTATGGGGGCAGTGAGGGTTGGGGGAAGTATGTCATGAGCATCACCTCTAGCTTTTAATGGCTTTGACCAAATATGACCACTTTAAGAACATAAAAAGTCCTGTTAGATCAGACCAGTGCCCCATCTAGTCCAGCATGCTGTCTCACACAGTGGCCTATCAGTTCCTCTGGAAGGCAAACAATAGGGCACAGAGGCTTTCCTCTGATGTTTCCTCTTGGTATTGGTATTTACTGCCTCTGAACATGGAGGTTTCCTTTAGTCATCATGGCTAGCAGCCACTGATAGACCTATCCTCCATGAATCAGTCTAATCCCCTTTTAAAATCATCTGTGCTTGTGGCCATCTCTACATCCTCTTGTAGCGAATTCCACATTTTAATCACCTGCTGTGTAAAGAAATGTTTCCTTTTGTTTGTCCTGAATCTAGTGCCCATGAACTTCATTGAATGCTCTGGAGTTATAATATTTTGGGAGAGGAAGAAATAGTTCTCATTGCCCACTTCTCTCTACCCAATTCATAATTTTATAAATGTCTATCATGTTCCCGCTTGGTCTTCTCTTTTCTGTATTGAAAAGTCCCAGTCTTCAGCCTTTTCTCATTGGAAAAGTGTTCCAGCCCCTTAATTGTCTTCTTTGTTGCCCTCTTCTGTACCTTTTTGAGCTCTGCAATGCCCATTTCAAAATACAGTGATCAGAACTGCACACAATATTCCAAATGAGGCCGCACCATAGATCTCTATACAGGGGCATTATCATATTGCTTTTTTGATTTTCAGTCCCTTTACCACTAATCCCCAGCATAGAGTTTGCCTTTTCCACCACTGCCGCAGACTGAGTTGACATTTTCCTTGCGCTATCCACTACAACCCTAACAACTTTTTCCCTCTCTGTCTTACCAGGTTCAGACCCTGTTAACATGTACTTATAGTTGGGAGTTTTTTGTTCAAGTGTGCATCGTCTTACACTTACCTACATGAACTTCATTTGCCACATTGCTGCCCACTCACTCACTATGAGCCTGGAGGTGAGGTGAATTAATTAGAATTAGAATCATATTATTGTATGTGGCCATAGGCCTTCACAATATCAAACACTCTCAGAGACAACATACTCTCAGAGAGTTTGTACATTAACATATGATTAAAAAATGAATAAATTCAACCTCTACAAAACATATAAAACCTGTTAAAACTACCTCGACCTATAATTCCTCCTCCAATCAGCTACAAATACGATTGAACATTATGAAAAGACTAGGGAGCAAAGCCCGTTGTGGTGGAAGACAACGGGCCCTAGAAAGGGAGGGAGGAAGGGTGGAAAGGAGAGAGGGTTGGAGGGAAGGAAGGAAGGAAGGAAGGAAGGAAGGAAGGAAGGAAGGAAGGAAGGAAGGAAGGAAGGAAGGAAGGAAGAGGGAGAAGAGTGAAAGAGTCCATGGCTCTTAACCACTAAATCAAACTGGTAAACTGAAGTGGAATTTAGATTGGATGATAACTAGTCTTTCTGGATTGATATCACTGCCCCAAATCTTTTTAAACCATGAATGGGGCAGAGGTTGGCTTACAGTTTCATAGAATAAGGAAGGGTAAAATTAAGGCTTTAGAAACTTCGTGTTTTGTACATATTTTCAGGATCCAATTCCCCATCCTATCCAAAATCCCCTCTTCCATAGAGCAAAGAGAGGGAGAGTTAAAATTTCTACTTTCCTTCATTGTGCCATCACGGTTCAAGGCTAAATGAGCAGTTTTCTAAGAATGTAAGATAAGACCTGGGGGATTAGTATACCATCCTGTTTTTAACAGGGGCTACTTATATGCTCTCAGAGAGCACACAAGCAAGGCATGAAGGCACACTGCCTCTGAAAATAGAGAATCCACTTAGCTAACAGCCAGTGATTGACTTATCTTATCTCTCTATAAATATAAAAGCCACTTGCTGCGTTGCCTGAATTCTCTCCCACCCACTGCAGCCTAGGCCACTCTTCTCTGATTGGGCCAGGATTTCAAGGTCATTTGCATATGGAAGCTGATTGGACTTCACTCCATTCTGCACCTCAAATCATCCCCTGCAGGACAGTTGGAACTGTCAGTTGCATATGCGACTTGGTGTATTCTGAGGTAAAATATGTCCTCACTCACAACACTGCCTCTTCAAAAGAAGCAAATCCAATAACACAATCATGCCACACCACAAAAAAGACAGATCACACCACAAGCAGAATACTACAAGGCAAAAAAAGCTCTGGTACTAATTCAAAGTGCTGAGGATGAGTTGTGTGCTGGCAGGGGACACTGAGTGTAGAAAATGAATGTGGACAGAGTAGTGTTTTGGAAAAACTTTAGGAATTGTTTGGTGCATTTACCATGGGGCACCCACCCAGAGCCTCTGGCATTTTCTCACTCTGCTGGGCATCAAAACCAATTTAAGGTGAAATAGAGATATGGAGACTTTCCCATCCTCCTTTGCACGAATCTGTCTTTGTTGGCAATGGCAACTCTAGGCCTGCCAGCACTCTCACTAGCCCTGGATGCTTGCTCCTGTTCAGCAGAAGCATCCCTATGGAAACTGCCTGGGTGATTTTGGATGAGACACAGACTTTCTGCCTTACAGGATTGCTGTACAGATCACAAAGCCAAAAAGAATGAAGTAAACTGCTTTGCTCCCTGCTAATGAGAAAGACAGAATTTTGTCTAGAAAGAGGCTGCTGAGAGGGGAGGAGATAAAGTTGCCAACTTTAGGTATGGAAATTCCTGGAGATTTGAGGGGTGGATCCCAAAGAGGGTGAGGTTTGAGGAGGGGTGGGACCTCAGACAGGTACAGTGCCATAGACTCCACCCTCCAAACCAGCCATTTCCTTCTGGGGAACTATTGTTGCCAATCGTGGCCTAGCGGCCATGAAACCATTCTCTTCAACCCCCTGCTGTGCAGCTGACTTTCCCCTAGGGTTGCCAATCTCCAGGTGGGACCTGGAGATCTCCCATGTTACAATTTATCTCCAGATGACAGAGATCGGTTCCCCTGGAGAAAATGGCTGCTTTGGAGGGTAGATCCTATGGCATTATACCCTGTTGAGTCCTTCCGGGCACCCCCCCAATGCTGCCCTCCACAGGATCCACCCCCCAGATCTCCAGGTATTTCCCTGCTTAGAGCTGGCAACCCTACTTTCCTCTCAGTGCCTCTTGGTAGGCAACCAAGCTTGGTCCTATCACCTATTTTGGCCTTTGGGAGAAAACTGATTGGGGCCAGTCCTGATAGGGTTGCCAACTCCAAATGGGAAATTCCTGGAGATTTGAGGGATGGAGCCCAGAGAGGATGAGGTTTGAGGAGGGGTGGGACCTCAGACAGGTACAATGCCATAGACTCCACCAATCAAACCAGACATTCCATCCTGGGGAACCATTGTTGCCAATCTCCAGTTGGGGGCTGAAGATCAATCAGAATTAGAACTGCTGTCCAGGAGGGAGGGGGGAGGAGATGGAAAGCTGGAGTCAGGGGACAGATAACAGTAGGTTGACAATTGGCAGGGAGGGAGATAGGCTTGCCAAATCCAGGCGGGGAGATTCCTGGAGAATTGAGGGATGGAGCCTGGAGATGGTGACGTTTGAGGAGGGGTGGGGTCTCAGACAGGTATAATGCCATAGACTCCACCCTCCAAACCAGCCAGTCCCTCATGAAGAACCATTGTTGCCAATCTCCAAGTGAGGGCTGGAGGCCACTCAGAATTACAACTTCTCTTCAGGAAGGAGGGCAGAAGTCAGCTGAAGTCAGAGGGGCAGATAATGGTAGATTGATGGTTAGCTGGGAAGGAGGTGGGGTTGCCAACTCCAGGTTGGCAAATTCCTGGGGATTTAACGGGTGGAGTTGGGAGAGGGTGGGGTTTGAGGGGGGTTGGACCTCAGACAGGTAGAATGCCATAGACCAGTGGTGGCGAACCTATGGCACGCATGCCAGAGAGGGCACGCAGAGCCCTCTCTGTGGGCACGCGCTCTGGAGTGCCCACCCACCGCCTTTCTCTGCGGGTGCGCCAAGGCGCGCCCACAGAGAAAAGCCTCCCAAGCGCCCCCCCGCCTGCCCGGAAAGGCCTCCCGAGCTCCCCCCCACCTGCCCGCCGCCATTCTCTGTGGGCGCGCTGAGGCGTGCCCACAGAGAAAGGCCTCCCAAGTTCCCCCACCCACCCTTCTCTGCCATCCTGCTTTCTTCCTTCCCTCCCTCTCTCTCTTTCTCTTCCTCCCTCCCTCTTTCTTCCTTTCCCACTCTTTGTCACCTTTCCCTTCCTCCCCATCTCTTTTCTCTTCCCCCCTTTCTTTTCTTCTTTCCCAAAATTCTTTGCCCTCTTTCCCTCCCTCTTTACTCTGTATTCTTGGTGCTTGGGGGGGCAACAGTGGGAGGGCTTCTAGCATCCTGGCCACACTGCTGGACCTCCTGATAGTACCTGGTATTTTTGGCCACTGTGTGACAGAGTGTTGGACTGGATGGGCCACTGGCCTGATCCAACATTGGCTTCTCTTATGTTCTTTTGTCTGTGGCATGTGATGCTCTGTATTTTTGGTGCTTTGGGGGGGGCAACAGTGGGAGGGTCTCTAGTGTCCTGGCTCCTCTGCTGGACCTCCTGATGGCACCTGGTATGTTTGGCCACTGTGTGACAGAGTGTTGGACTGGATGGGCCACTGGCCTGATCCAACATTGGCTTCTCTTATGTTCTTTTGTCTGTGGCAAGTGATGCTCTGTATTTTTGGTGCTTTGGGGGGGCAACAGTGGGAGGGTCTCTAGTGTCCTGGCTCCTCTGCTGGACCTCCTGATGGCACCTGGTATTTTTGGCCACTGTGTGACAGAGTGTTGGACTGGATGGGCCACTGGCCTAATCCAACATTGGCTTCTCTTATGTTCTTATGTCTGTAGCAAGTGATGCGCTGTATTCTTGGTGCTTGGGGGGGCAACAGTGGGAGGGCTTCTAGCATTTTGGCCCCACTGCTGGACCTCCTGATGGCACCTGGTATTTTTGGCCACTGTGTGACAGAGTGTTGGACTGGATGGGCCTTTGGCCTGATCCAATATTGGCTTCTCTTATGTTCTTATGAAAACTGGCACTCTCAGAAATTGGTTGCTCATCTGAATGCTCTCTACGGCTGCCCCTCTAATGATAAAGTCTCGGTGCCCCTGGGCCTGCGAGATGAGATTTTGTTCTAACAAGTGGAGCAGAGGCTAGGAATCAGATATTGTAATACCCTTGACAACATCTTTCCTCTTCGAAGTTTGCTCGCTGCATGTTTACTGAGTATCTTAAGGGTGTGTGGAAAGTGGCAGTATGCACTGTAGTGCTGTGCTGTTAGTAACCCATTCACCAAGTGGTTGGAGTAGTTACCTCAGCAGTTGTATTCCTTGCACTTTCCCTCTTGTCATTTCCGTTTTCACTGACCTTAAACTCATGTATTAGCACTTAGTTCAGATAAAGTGCTATACAGAAGATGTTAATGTATGAGTTGTTTTTTCTAACCTCAGTATTCAGGTTAAATTGTCGTGTTGGCATTCTGTGATAAATAAGTGGGTTTTGGGTTACAGTTTGGGCATTCGGTCTCTAATAGGTTCGCCATCACTGCCATAGACTCCACCCTCCAAACCAGCCATTTTCTCCTGGGTAACAATTGTTGCCCATCTCCAGATGAGCGCTGGAGATCCCTCAAAATTACAACTGCTCTTCAGATAGCAGAGATCAGTTCCTCTGGAGAAAATGGTGGACTCTGTCATTATACCCTGCTGAAGTCGCCACAGCAAATTCACACTGTGTGCCCAAAGCCGTGGCACTCTCTCAGAGCCTCTTTCTAGAGCTGGTTGTATTTATTTCCACAATGGGCCTTATTCCTAGTCTTATATATATAAAAGGCTTACTAATTTATTCACAATTTCAGGCTCTCCCATTGGCCCTTGAAGAGTACCGCATCACCCGTTGGCAGATAAACTGCCACTCAAGAATAATGAGTTGGCATTGGATGGGTGCTGGGTCCACTCTTCTCTCTCACCCACTGCAGCCTAGGCCGCTCTTCTCTGATTGGGCCAGCGTTTCAAGGTCATTTGCATATGGAAGCTGATTGGACCTCACTCCATTCTTTTTTTTTTTGCCCCCCGAAGGGCAATTGCATAAACTACAAAGAAAATTGGGATGGGGAATCTCATATCTACAGGAAAAAGAAAAGTTAACCACTAAAAACCCAAGAAATAAAGATCATTACATAAGCTTAGTAAGTATTAATCTATACTAATAATAAAACAATGAGCTTGAATATTTAAATCTAGCCACTACCCTCCAAATGCCAATAAAAGTTACTGTTTAGGGCACAAGTATAAACACAACCATTTCTTAAAGGTGGAAAACAGAATTCCTCAGCATCTAATTTCGTAACATTTCTTTTCCTCAAATCATAACCTCTTTGGGGGCTGCAGCTCCCAAATCTGAATCAGAGTCCTCTCCCGTAGTTGAAGTAGTGTCTTCACTGCTTTCTTTAACCTGATCTTCTTCCTTGTCCTCTTCTCCGGACCCTCCCAGTTGCTGTCTCAAAAACTCCTTTGCTTTCTTAACAGAGTCAATTCTTTCCTTTTTATCATTTATTCTGAAGAGGATGCCTTCAGGAACTAGCCATTTGTACTGAATGTTATTTGTCTGTAAAAACATTGCCAAGTCCTTGAATTTCTTCCTCTTCTTTCTAATTTCAAATGGAATGTCTTTTAATATCCGAACAGTATTTCCATTGATTTTCAGGGGTGTTCCTGATGTTGCTTTCAAGATTAAGTCTCTCAGATGTCTTTTTGAGAATCGAACCACTATTTCTCCAGGCAGATTATTCTTTTTTTATAAATTCAGAATATGATCTATAGACCACATCTATTTCACTTTGAAGGTATTCCGTTTTCAAATCTGCAACTGATGCCAGTAGATCACCCAGCAGTTGTTTTAGATTCTCTCCTTTTGTCTCAGGAATCCCCTGGAACCTCAGGATAAAGCTTGCTTTTTCCATTTGAAGCTGTAAAAGCTGCGATTCATCAGTTATTATCTTCTTTTCCAACACCTGCACCCACTTTTTCACCTTCGTAGCCTTGGCATTGACCTCCTTCAGTGACTCTGCTGTTTGCTCTGTCAATTTCTTAGTCTTGCTCAGTTCTCGTTGTTGAGCAGCAAAGTTCTGGTTCAAAGTAGTCAATTGCTGGTTGATATTTGTTATCTGGTCCAGCAGAGGGTGCAAGGAGTCAGCTAATAACTGAGAAAACTCATTGGTAACTTCCGGTCTCGGACTTCTACTTCCAGAAGGGGGCTTGAGATGGTATACTTTCTGAGCTTTCTGCCACGCCATTTTTGAGGATTGTTTATGTTTTATAAAGTTTGCCAAAGTCTCTGTTTTTCATTGAACCGCTTAGCTACATTCTTGTGCATTCCCTAAATCAGTTCATAGAGCTTTTAAATCTGGTGCCCTGTAAAATAATCCATACAACTTTCACATCTGGGAGTTCCCTCCCCCGCTTGCTTATGCCAAACTCCGGCATTTTTCTTTCAACTCGACTCACAGTTCACTGTTGGTCCTGGGACCCACCAAAGGTATGTGTCATACGCCTGATCTTCAGCCGCTTATCCCGGTCAGTGACTCTGGAACCATATGGTCACACAGCAGTATGACCTTCGGAGCAGAGGGATGCCTCAATTCCCCGGCAGCAAGCTGGCGAAGAGGCAATCCCTCAAAAGCCCCATGGCTAGGAGCCCAAACCCACGGACTCGGGGGGGGTAGTGGACAATCGCACCTCCTCCTATCCACTGGCATTTGGATTGCGACCCTGGGAGCTCACCAGGGTCGCGTCCACCATCATGCCACCAAAAACCGGAAGTCTGGACCTCACTCCATTCTGCACTTCAAACTCCCCCCCCGAGACAGTTGGAACTGTCAGTTGCATATGCGACCTGGTGTATCCTGAGGTAAAATATGTCCTTACCCACAACACATCACTTCCCCTTCAAAAGAAACAAACCCAATAACACAACCACGCCACACCATAAAAAAGACAGATCACACCACAAGCAGAATACCACAAAGCAAAAAATGATAGGAAAAGGTGCCAGCAGTCATCCCATTACTGCCACAGATATGTCCCTGAGAGCGCTTCAGAGGATGGTGTGCAGGTCCCAGGTTCATGTTATAAAAGCTGCCTGGGGGATTACGGACCAGTCATAGACTTTCTATCTTAACATAACTCACAGGGTTGTTGTGTGGATCACACAGGGGAGAGGAGAATGATGTCAGCTGCTTTGGTTCCCACTGTAGGGAAAGACTGCCCTTTTCCTAGGCAGAGGCTGTGTGTGGGGGAGATGTAAACCTGAAGACAGACAGGCAGATAGAGGTAAACAAATGTGGAAAGGACATAGTGTTGCCAACTCCAAGTTGGAAACTTCCAGGACATTTTAGGGATGAAGCCTGCTGAGGGTGGGGTCTGAGGAGGGGGACCGCAGACAGATACAATGCCATAGACCCTACCCTCCAAACAAGCCATTTCTTCCTGAAAAACCATTGTTGCCAATCTCCAGGTGACAGTTGGAGAGCTCTTAAAGCTCTGGTGCTAATTCAAAGTGCTGGGGATGTGTTGCATTCTGGCAGAGGATGCTGTGAGTGTACAAAATGAATGTGTACAGAGTAGTGTTTTGGAAAATCTTTGAGAATTGCTTGGTGCATTTACCATGGGGCACCCACCCAGAGCCTCTGGCATTTTCTCACTCTGCTGGGCATCAAAACCAATTTAAGGCAAAATAGAGATATGGAGACTTTCCCATCCTCCTTTGCATGAATCTGTCTTTGTTGGCAACCCTAGGCCTGCCAGCACTCAGGGTGATGGGTGACTTCATGCCTCCTGACTGGTATGGCATCACTAGCCCTGGCTGCTTGCTCATGTTTTGCAGGAACCTCCCTATGGAAGCTGCCTGGGTGATTTTGGATCAGCCACAGACTCTCTGCCTAACCTACCTTGCAGGGTTGCTGTACAGATCACAAAGCGGAAGAGGAGAATGAAGTAAGCTGCTTTGCTCCCCACTAATGAGAAAGACAGAATTTTGCCTAGGAAGAGGGGAGGAAATAAAGTTGCCAACCTTAGGTATGGAAATTCCTGGAGATTTCAGGTGTGGAGCCTGGAGAGGGTGGGTTTGAGGAGTGATAGGACCTCAAACAGGTAGACTGCCACAGACACCACACTCCAAAACCGTTAAATGTGTCCAGGACCATGGACAACAATTACTGTCTACTACCATAAGCAGGGCTCTTTTTGTAGCAGGAACTCCTTTGCATATTAGGTGACACACCCCTAATGCAGCCAATCCTCCAAGAGCTTACAGAGCTCTTCTTACACGGGCTACTGTAAGCTCTTGGAGAATTGGCTACATCAGGGGTATGTCGCCTAATATGCAAAGGAGTTCCTGCTACAAAAGAGCTCTGAAAGGCATGTTGTCCTTCACTCCCACATTAGTACTTTACACTGCAAAACACTACTCTGTGTTTACTCTGCCTGCAAGATACAAAATCATTGACCCCAGCCTCTTTCTAGAGCTCATTGTATTTTTTCCCCACAATGGACCTTATTCCTAGTCCTCCATGAATTCATCTAATTCAGAGGTACTTGAACTACTCACCATGCCATCTTGAAGTAGCAAATTCCATAAGTTAATTATTCACTATATGAAGAAGTACTTGCTTCAATCTACCCATTTTATTGGGTTACCGTGTCTTAGTAATGTATGAAAGAAAGTAACATTTCTTTCTACCTACTTTCTACACACATACACAAACACGCATACACAGACACTTTTTATACATTTCTGTTGTGTTCTACTTTGTCATCTTTCCCCCGCCCCTAAACCAGAAAGTCCTACATTCTTTAGCTTTCGCAGAGAGGAAGCTGCAATCACACCTTAGGCTGACATAGACAAGGTAGGCAAGTGATGACATCCTCTTTCAGTAGCAACGTAGAGAAAAAGGCCTAGCTCTGACAAGGAGTGCCATAAGCTGAATGGTCCCTCTGCCTTGCCACTTAAGACCTCAGATTGGATCCAGTGGTAGACTTTGCAGTAGGAACTGGTAGAGTGGTACTTTCTTCCTTTTCCCTTGCCATTTTTCTTGAATTTCCTCTATTAAGATCAGGGGAGCCTTATGAGCAAAATGTCCCACAGGGTGGGATGCCACTGCAAGGAGGGGAATGAGGGGGGAAAAATCATTACCTTCTTTGCTGATGTGAGCCACAAACAGAAAAGGAAGAAAGTGGTGATTTTATTTGATTACCTCTCATAGTTGCAATGCCCCATCCTGGGATATATTTTGTTCAGTTTTCCCTATCTTCAGAGAGGAGTTTCAGGACAAACAGCAGGCTGTTTGAAGAAGGGGAAACTGGGAAAGCTCTGCTCAGCTGACTTTTTCAGTGAATTCTTTCTCTGGCTCCAACCTGTCTCCTTTCATGATTTCTTGAAGCTCTGTCACATCCACTGTTTCTAGGGTTGCCAGCCTCCAGGTGGAGTCTGGAGATCTCCCACTTTTACCACTGATCGCCAGGTGACAGAGATCAGCTCCCTGGAGAAAATGGTTGCTTTGAAGGGTGGACTCTATGGCATTATACCCTGCTGAGGCCCCTCCCCTCCCCTCCCCAAACCCCACCCTCTCCCCGATCCACCCCCAAAGTCTTCAGGTATTTTTCAACCCAGATCTGGCAACCCTAACTGTTTCCCAGCTGAAGGTTGTGAACTCTGCTGTGAGGGAAGATCAATCAGAACCCTCAGACCAAAAGCCAGTCCAGGTAAAAAGGCTTAATATATTTGTGCCTACCTGGGGCAATTCAGAAGGAAAAATTACTTCCAAACTTTGTGGTGCAGGTTCTAATAAAGCATGAAATTGGGACTGTTCCCCAATAAATAATCTATATACCATTCACAACTTTCAAAATTTCACTGTCTTGGGGGTAGGGGATGGATTATTGCGGTGATGTTGGATCCTTGTGCACCTTTATAGTCAATACAAATAAAAGGTGAGAGGTTGTAGTTTAGAGGAGGAAAGCACGTCTGAAAGCGCATATGGTTTAATATCCTTAACTGGACATATGTGTACAAACAGATTCTCCCAATGAAGCTTCCTAAGCTGATAGCCATAACTGGTTCTTTCTAACATATTTTTTTTGAGCTAAGCCATAGTTGCTTCATATAAATATAACTAGGCTGTGGGCGGTACGTTTAAACTTTATTTTTCTAAATCAGCAAACATTGTGACAACATCAGTGAATTAGGCAATGTTCCTGTAAAAATGTAGAGGACTGCAACCTCAGCACCATTTGTTTCAGTGGAATATAATAATGGTCCGTAGTGCAAGGGTATATAACAGCAATATGGTAAGACTGATTTCACTTTGATCACCTCCTCCTCCCCCGACCACTATTCATTGTCTATGCTGACAGAGTCCTCTGAGACCAAGCTATGAAATTGGCTCAGATGGCTGTGAGGCTTGCTGCCTTAAGGGGCCATCCCCTAGTCTCAAATTGTTTTAGTTGCTATGAGGCTTCCTGGGTTGTGTGTCCTTTTCTATCCCTTGTGGGTAGTATTTGTCCTTGTTTACTTTTTAAGTTAAGAAAGTCATGTAATATCATATGTTTGGGAACAGGTCCCTCAGCACTGTCTCTAACCAGGCAATATGCATTATTCATAATGTAGTTTTGTTATGGTTAAAAAACAACAACCCTGGTCACTTATTCTCTAATATCATTGTGGAACAGTTATTTACAGTAGTGTTCTGAAATCACCCACAACTTCATTAGCTTTATTTAAGACTGCTTGGGTTAATATATATACCTTAATTTAGGCAAAGCAATTTGAACTTTTTAAAAAACACTAAATGAAGGCTAGGTCTTGTTGTTTTTATAATAATTATTGTATTATTATTCTGCATCTAAATTAACTATAAAAGCCATGAATTCAGGAGGATAAAATATGTATAAAGACCACCAGTGGACTGAAAGATACCATGCAGGTGAAACTTTCATGGCAAAAATAAAAGGGCCGCACCAGTCACTAGTAGACAGAAAATAAGGCCGGGGCCAATGGTGCAAAAAAAAAAAAAAAGGTTAAAAAAATTATTTTATTATCCAGTTGAAATTTCCCATACATTTTGCCAACAGGCTTCTTTAGGGGAATTTGTTAGTCTTGCAGTGTTTTTTCAACAAGAGTACAAGATTAGTGATCACTGACAAAACACACAGAGAATCTGGGGAATTTTAACTGAGTAATAAAAAAATATTACTTGGCCTTATTTTCTATCTCAGATTTTCATGGCATCAAGCATATTGCAAAACTGGGAGCCTGTCATTCAAATCTAAACCTAGTTCTGATTCCAAACAAAAAATATTTCACCAGCTTTCACTGAACATTCCAAGGTTCAGAGTATTTACTCACTGATGATGTCTTTCTATATGGAGAAATGTGATTCATAGCCTGATGTGATTTAAAGGCTGTTAATAATATAAGGAAGACAAGACTACGGAGAGACATGACCACACTCTTCAGATACCTTACCTGTTAAGTATGGAACTCAACAACGAAATGATTTCAGCAAGTGATTTCAGTTTATTCATAACAGCAACTCCAACTCAGAACACCACAACAACATACCCACAAAACAGTGGAGCACAGCTCCTTCTTTTAAACTCTCCCGGGCTGTCAAAGCCACTACCAAATAAGTTAAGGACCAATAGAATTACAGAGATAAGGTCCAATCACAATTGTTCCCGCTTTGATACATATTTACAAGATGATTGGT
This sequence comes from Gekko gecko, assembly GCA_029375565.1. NCBI lineage: Eukaryota > Metazoa > Chordata > Lepidosauria > Squamata > Gekkonidae > Gekko > Gekko gecko. The sequence continues at coordinate 97,449,629 of JAPDNY010000002.1, read as the reverse complement.
TCTGTACAGAGGTTTCTCAGAAACCAGCCAATAGTAATGCAACAGGTGAAGAGCCACATTTGAAATCAAACTAAACATAGGAATGTATAGCCCAGATTCACATTCCAATACACAACAATACCTAAAGATGTTTAAGTTTAAAAAGGACCTGGACTTGCTGCTTCAGAGGGCCAGACTAGTTCTAACTAACTGGCTGAAGTTACAGGACAGGAATGGTGGTTTGGCAATAGAAGTAATCCCAGGGGGGTGAGGATGGTTCTCTTTTTTGGAAGTGTTCAAGAAGAGGGTGCATAGCCGTATGTCAGGAATGCTGTAGGTCTGGATTTTCTACATTGAGCTGGGGATTAGATTAGATGTCCTACAAGGCCCTTTTCAGCTCCATGATTCTGAGGGCAAGTGTTCTCCCTTTCATGTACATGCCAGACCCGGGCTTGGTTAGATTTTACAAGGTTGCTACATGGCCTTCAGACCATATCTTGTTTGGGATTAAAAAATACCATTAAAAGAGAATTCAAAGGTGATTTGAAAGGGAACCTTAGTACATGCACACAATTGTGACATACTCCTTTAAATCCCTTATTAAAATGCAGGGTTCCAGAAATGTTGCATTTTTCTTTAAAAGAGGTTGAAGGAATCAAAGCTGCTTTAGCTTCAGGTACTCCATCTTCTGCCAGTCTCCTTTATTTATTAATTTTATTTATAAAATGTATATCTCACCTTTTTGCCCTCATAAGGGCCACTACGGTAGTTAACAATTTAAAACACACATGATCAAATTATATTTAAAAAACATTACAATCAACCCCCCCACAGATCATTAAAAACAATTGAAATGGAGTTAAAATATGTACAGACATAAAAACAGCAATTAAAACATTGGTTAGGAAGGAGGATCACTGAGGGAATTAAAAACAAAGCAAAAAAGTATTGACCCACTGGCAGAAGATGGCAACAGAAGAGGACAGATTAATCTCCCTGGGAAGAGAGTTCCAGAGCCTTGGTGCCACGACCAAAAAGGACCTCTCCCAGGTTGCCACCTGACTAATTTCGGAAGGCGGGGTCACCTAAAGCAGGGCCTCTGAAGAATAAGGTAGTGGTTGGGCAGGTTCATAAGAGATTAGACATTCCTTCAGGTTTGCTGGTCCCAAACCTGTTGGGCTTTGGAGGTCAAGACCTTGAATTGTGCCTAGTGTAAATGGGCCAAGACTAGAGTGATATATTCCCTATGATCCTTATGATCAACATCCTGGCTACAGCATTCTGTACCAATGTAAATTTCATTAGAGCACATTGCAGTGATCTAATCTAGATGAAACCAGGAAATGCATCACAGTGGCCAGATATTTTTTGCCCAGGAAAGGTCACAGCTAGCTAACTAGTTTAAGCTGGTAAAAGGCATTCCTATCCACGGCTGCCACCTGTTTATCCAGCAGTAGGCCTGGGTCCAACAGCACCCCTACACTACAGACATCTTCCTTCATGCAACCCACCTAGAATGAATAACACCTTAAATCCCTGATCAGACCTTCTGCCCACCAGTAGCACTTCCATTTTGTGGGGATTATGCTTTAGTTTATTAGCCTACATTCACTACAAAAGTGCGGGGTTTTTTGCTATCTTCCATTTAATGCTTTAGACAAGAACTGGAGACCTGCTTAATAAAGCTAGTGGAAGCTGAAAGCATAGAAGAATGGGACATGAGAAGATTCAGTTGCATCATTCTGCTCTGCTTCGTAAAAGGAAATGTAATGTTTGAATTCCTATCTGGTATCTTTAACTTCAACAAAGGCCAGGGCCCTCTTCGTAAATCTTTACATCCAGCGTATATTGCCTATTATGAACCACAAACTTGCTTAAGGCTATAGTGAAGGTGATTTTTTTCAGTTCTTTTACTATTGTTTATTTACCTTTTAGAAACAACATTTTGGTTTTTTACCAGGAGCATACATCTTGCACCATGAGTCTGAGTACAGTCTGTTCCCAGGAGACCTTCTTGCAAGCTGAATTGGATATTTGCCCTTTGACTACATTCTTGGGATGTCTTATTATTGCTGCAGAAAGATTTTATGTGGTGATAAAACCAAAGGCTTTCCTGTGATTGCATTTCAGGATGAGGTTGAAATGGTTGTCCTTGTGTAATTCACACACTTTATTTTTGTGTGACATATTTACTAATGACTGTGTATTGTGGTGTTCTTAGTCAGTGGCTTTTCAGATAGCATTGCTGCTTAAACTATGCACTTTCCCCAACTCTGTTTAGTTACTTTGGAAAGGAATGCTCCCATGCTTGGCCCCTATAACCAACTTCAGCTGTTTTTTCAAGTCACTTCATTCCTCACTCAGTGTTTTGAGGCCTGAGCCCTCAGAACCTTTTCATAAAATAGAATCACAGAGTTGGAAGGGGCCAGGCCCTCTAGTCCATCCCCCTGCTCAATGCAGGATCAGCCTACAGTGTCCCTGACAAGTCCAGATGCTGCTTGAAGATGGCCAGTGAGGGGAAGCTCACCACCTCCCTAGGCAACTGATTCCACTGTTGAATAACTCTTACTGCAAAAAAGTTTTCCCTAATATCCAGCTGGTACTGTTCTGCCCTTAATTTCAACCCATTATTGCAAGTCCTATCCTCTGCTACCAACAGGAATGGTTCCCTGCCCTCCTCTAAGTAACAGCCCTTCAACTACTTAAATAATTTCTCCCCAACAGGATCAGATCCCTGCCCTCCTCTAAATGACAGCCGTTCAAATACTTAAATCCTTTCTCCCAGCCTCTTCTGGAGCCTTCAGCCTGCTACATGATATTGTTATCTAGCTCTAAGGCCTTCATTATGGGGCCTGATCTATTCATTCAATTGGTTGCTTTTGACCAGAAATGTCAAAGGAAAGTGACAGGCATCTGGCAACATATTGGATTAAAATCTAAGTCTTCACTTTGGTTGCTCTCTGAACATTATTGGAATATTTGGATATATCATTGAGCTGACTCAGACAGTCCTTAACTGCTTCCAAACCATCAGGTTTTCACATATGATATTGCTCCCCATTGCATCATTCCCCCAAGAGATGAATGTTTTGGCTCAGCCCCAACAAACCCCCTCTCCCAAATCCTGATGGCCTCCAATCTTCAGTGTCTCTGATGTAAAAAAAGATTTACATATACTTCTTGCTGCTTTGGATACCTTCTGGATACAAGGCAGGGCACAAGGATAAACTTCCCTTCTCATAATTCTAGACTGGGCCTAGGTAGACTGGGCCTGCTTTAGATTTCAGCCTGGATTCTAATGAAAGTGGACCTCTTTTCCTAGTTTCTTTGACACGTACTGGGTGAGGCATTTCTTGTGTCTGTCATGCGTCATCACAAAACTAGAAGTTTTGTGGCTCAACCCTATGTAGCTTATTCAAAAGTAACTTCTAGTGACTTTGGTGGGACTGACTTCCCAGCAGGTGTGTATAGGATGGTACACTTGTTTACAAGGAAGCTAAAGACTTTTAAACAACTTGAATATGAACTGGACTGTTTTTAGTACCTCAGAAACATTGTAGATCCTCAACAGAGAAGTGACCAATAGATCTGAAGTCATAATGTATTCAGACTAGCAGCAGCTACATGTTGAATTTTTAGTCCTCTTTCACACAGCAAAGATTGCAGTTCCTTCTTGTATCAGAGAACAATTTTAAAACAGATGAAGTCAGCTGGGAGCAGACCCCTGTAACTCCCCAACCTAATGAAGGAAAAGGTATTAAATTGAAGAGTCTTTGTATGGGAGTTAATCCTAATATGCAATTCTGACTAGATGCATTTTACATTTAAATAGGCTGGCATTCTCTAAGGATACTCAACTTTTTAAAAAATTGTAAACAGCTGTTTGCACAGTTAGGTTCATCTAAAAACTGCAACTTCGTGAGTGTGCCATTCTTTCATTTTACTTATTCCTTCAATGATCTAATTTTTTAAATTATTTTTTACAAAAATGCTTTTTCAAAAACGGTTAAAAAAAGGACATTGTGATTTCCTCCTAACTCAATCTGCTGATGCTGTGATGCTTCATAGGAATAGATCTGATTGGTCAGCAGCTAAAACATAAGAAATCTATTTTTTAAGGGCAGTGATCTGGAAAAAAAGAGGAAATGTATCACTACTCTGCAGTTGGAAATAGGAGGGAAGGATGGACAGATACATGATCTGCTTTTGCAATACCCATTTGAGCCTGAAAAGCCTTTGATGGCTGTGTAAAGATAAGCTTCACTGTTTCTTGAATAAAATGGTTTGTATTATCTTGTGGACTAGGCTGTAGGACCAGAGGTACATGCCCCTCCCTCCTCTGACTTAGAGGCTGTCCTCTCTGCTCCTGTCCTCTGTAGTGAGAGGGAAGGGGGGCTGGTAGTATCACCCTGGCCCTTCTCTTCCCAGCCTTTCTCCTCAACATAGGAGAGAGCTACTGATGTATCCTCATCAGTTGCTTCCTACCCTTTTTAAAAGGCAGCCCTGCAGGCTGCATGTGCTCTGTAAGGGCTGTCCCTCCCCCTCAGGAAGGAAGTCTCATGCTGATGGATGAGTATGACTTCCTCCAGAATCCATCACTGGTATTTCTTCCTCACTTCTCTCCATCCCAGGCCAGTTGATAGGCTGATGGAGCCATCACTTACAGCTGGGTCCAGCTCCTCACTCTCACTACCCCATTTGCTATCCAGATGGCAAATGATGTTCAACATGGGCAAGTGCAAAGTAATGCACACTGAAGTAAAAAATCCTAACTATAAATATATGTTGATGAGGTCCCAACTGGTTGGGTAATTGACCAAGTAAGAGACTTTGGAGCTGTAGTAGATAACTCACTGAAGATGTTGACTCAGTGTGCAACTGCAATAAAAAAGGCAAATGCTGTGCTGGGGGTTATTAAGAAGGGAACTGAAAACAAATCAGTCAGTATCACAATGCCCCTGTATAAATCAATGGTGCAGCCTTCATTTGAAATACTGTGTACAGATCTGGTCACCACACCTCAAACAAGATTTTATAGCATTGGAAAAGGTGCAGAAAAGGGCAACTAAAATGATTAAGGGGATGGAACACTTTCCCTATGAAGAAAGGTTAAAAAAGTTTAGCTTAGAGAAATGATGACTGAGGGATGACATGACAGAGGTTTACAAAATTATGTATGGGGTAGAGAAGGTAGAAAAAGAACTACTTTTCTCCCTTTCTCACAATACAAGAACTCATGGGCACTCAATGAAATTAATGAGCAGTAAACTTAGAACAGATAAAAGGAAGTACTTCTTCATCCAAAGATTAATTAACATATGGAATTCAATGCTGCAGGAAGTGGTGGCAGCTACAAGCACAGACAGTGTCAAGAGGAGATTGAATAAACATGGAGCAGAGGTCCATCAGTGTTAGCAGCAAGGTATAGATGGAACACTGTGTCTGGAGCAGTGATGCTCTGTATTCTTAGTGCTTGGAGGGCAATAGTGGGAGGACTTCTGGAGTTCTAGCCCAGCTGGGGGACCTCCTGATGGCACTTGGGATTTGGCCACTGCGTGACATAGAGCATTGGACTGGATGGGCCTTTGGCCTGATCCAACATGGCTTCTCTTATGTTCTTCTGAGAGGTGAGGTGGGGCTTTATTAACTGTAAGGACAGTCCTCCTTGTACAGCCTTACCCCCTGGGCCATGAGGAGGCAGGAGAGATGCCTGTCCTTCCCTGCCTGCATTGGGAGACAATCTGGTGTCCTGTCTGGCTGCTTCTTTACCCTTAGGGCTGGGCTGTGGGTTGTTGGTGGGCCCAATTGTCTCACCATGGAGGGGTGTGTGGGCAGCTCCTTCCTGCTAGAGCAGCCAGTTAGGGATGGCACTGCCTGGACCCCACAACATAGGCCATAGCAACATTTAAAACAATGACAAAAATCAAAGGATTTGCAATTACACAAGCATCTAATGAAGTAGACAGCTCTTTTAAAAAATGAAATCACTATGGTGAACCCCCTTAAATATATAAACTAGTTTTCCTGTACTGGAACTTCTACTTCAACATAAACATATTTAAGGAGGAACACACATGCTTCTTCCATCCCCTAGAAATGGACTCTACAGTTTTGTGAGCTTATGGAGGTACATCTTCGCAACATTCCTCTTCTTCAGGAGCCAGCTATATGCCCTGAAAGCCATCTCCTAAGAGGTGGTGGCCCTGGTAAGCAAAATGCACTGCCATGGATCCAGTTCATTAAAAATTGGAACATGTAGTTTGGTCCTAAAAGAGAAAGGGTAATGTAACATTAGAAAGTTGGAGTCTTTTGCTACTAAGCTGAAGGAAGTCTGCTCTCCCTAAAGTGATTCCACCTTTTCTCCATGTTTCACCATGTTAATTTCAACTGTGTTACTGCATTGACCATGTCTAACAAGTAAGAAGAGGACATGTAAAGCATACAAATACCTGTACTAAATTAATAGGATTTAAATGGCATAGCACTTGCGCTGACCAATATGAGGTGAATTCCTTTGAAGTGCCAGCTTTTATTCAACTTCCATTGTGGTTGTAAGTATAGGTTGTTTTCAGTAAGTATTTTCTGAGGTATTATTTCTTGTTTAGTTACTCCACCTTGAACATCCAGGAGAATCTAAACTGGAAGTTTATTGCTTTCTTGAAACCATCTCCTCTTGGTATTTTATGCAGCATTTAAATGTATGTGTATGAATGAAATAAGAATATGGTATTAAAACCCTAGTGGTACAGTTTTATTCTATTCATTTGCATATATTCCTTTTAGATATACTTGTCCTTACATCTCTGGGATCCCCCAAGGACAACAGTGTGAAAGATGACAAAGAGTGTTTTATATATGCACAGAATCATTGTTAAAATCTCAAACTTGGCCAAGCTTGTAAAATCCATGATGTGATACACAACCCTGTATTAGCAACTCTTGTGATGACTCAGTAGCTAGCGTACTACGTTCTTTATTTCTGAGTGATATAAGAACAACGGTTTGAAGAGCTACAGAATCCTCTGGTGTGTGTTTAACCTCAAGGCTATTACCCTTTTCCTGCTTAGCCAAATGAATGTGATAGAAAAACATTTACTGTTGCCTGAGGATTCATCTTTCAAGTGTTGTATGAGTACTACTGAAAAGTGCCTTTGATTTATGCTGATATGCTCTACTAGGAGATACATTTTCAATTAGCAATAGGGAATTTTTGATTTAGAAGGGTACATACTGAATGCAGCAGGCCTGTGATCATTATCTGGTTTATTAAGATGTATGTTTGGTTTAACAGCACTATATAAAATTCAATGGTTGATATATTGGATAGAGTAACTGATGTGCCAAGGAAAGAGGCACTGCTTGATGCATTACGCCAGTGTCAAGGGCTGATTAATAGCAGTGTCAGATACAATGAAATTTCAAATGATAGTCCTATTTAAAAATCTAATATCCAAAATGAGAAAACTACAGATAATCTGGTTCAGTAATTAACATGCCTGGATAGTAGCCATCAGCCAGTGTGTCAAATCCAATGTTTAGATTATTCTTCCTCTTCTGACAATAATTCATATAGTTATTTGAGGGTCTAGTGTGTTTCACCTACTTATATCACTGGGTTGCTGTATGAAATGTGGATTCTGTTATTCCCCAGATGAGTGCAGGAACTGAGACTGACTTGCCTAAGGCAACCAATGAATTTGGAATTGTTAGTATTTGACCTGAAAATGGCATCAAGAATGGTGACTGGTTAAATGACAGTTGTTGAAGTTTTCCATGTTACCCATTAAAGGTTCAGACCTACAACTAATTTTGTTATAGCCCAGATGGAGAAAAATAATCACATCCCAACAATTCAACAATATATACTATGAATCTGAAACACCATGGGAAAAGATATATTAATATCACTTAATTCCATAAAAACAGAAAATATCTTAATTCTTGGATACCATTTATCAATTACATGGAAGAGCAAAGATGAGAAAACAACAATGAGAAAACAAGCTGAATATTGTAATTTTATAATTTGTTGATTTTATAGATTTTTGAATTTCATAGACAATATTCCTGTAGATGCCATATGATTTGTTTGGTAATGTGTAATTTTTTGTTTTCTTTTTTCTTTTTTTATAATATTATTCTAATCTTATGTAGAGAAGAAAGATAAAAAAATAAAGATTTAATGAAAATAATGATATTAATTAAGATTGCCAACTCCTGATTGGAAAATTCCTGGAGATTTGGGGAAAGAGCTCAAGGAGGGACTTCAGCAGGGTATAATGCCATAGAGCCAATATGAAAAAGATACAGGACTAAGTTACTGCCTTCCAAGTGTGAATAGAAAAGAAAATGTTTACTGTTTCCATCCAAGACAATGATAACCTTATCTCTTTTTTTGAGAAAGTTACTACATTGCTGGATCAGGGGAATGCTGTGGGCATGGTTTATCTTGATTTCAATAAGGTTTTTGATAAGATTCCACATAATATTCTTGTTGACAAATCGGAAAAATGTGGTTTGGATCCTATGACTGTTAACTGAATCTGTAACGGGTTGACAGATCACACCCAAAGAGTGCTTGTGAATGGTTCCTCATCCTCTTGGACAGGAGTGACAAGTGGAGTACCTCAGGGATCTGTCTTGGGATCTGTTCTGTTCAACATCTTTATCAATGATTTGGATGAGCCGGCTTTGCTGGTAGGGCAGGGTAGAAATCTAATTAATAATAGTAATGGGAATGCTTATTAAATTTGCAGATGATACTAAATCGGGAAGGTAGCAAATACAGTAGAAGACTGAGTCAGGATGATCTTGGCAGGCTGGACAACTGGGCTAAAACAAATAAAATGAATTTTAGTGGGGATAAATGTAAAGTTCTGCATTTAGGTAAGAAAAATCAAATGAACAATTATAGGATGGGGGAAACTTGTCTTGGCAGTAGTATGTGCGAAAAGGATCTAGAGGTCTTAGTAGACCATACACTGAACTTGAGCCAGCAGTGTGATGCAGTAGCTAAAAAGGCAAATGCGATTTTGGGCTGTATCAACAGAAGTATAATGTCCAGATGACATGAAGTGATGGTATTGCTTTACTCTGCTCTGGTTAGACCTCACCTAGAATATTGTGTTCAGTTTTGGGCATCACAATTTAAGAAGGATATAGACAAGCTGGAACGACTCCAGAAGAGGGCAACAAAGATGGTTGAGGAAAGGTTGAAGGCGCTGGGTATGTTTAGCCTGGAGAGTAGACAACTGAGAGGTGATATGATCACCATCTTCAAGTACTTGAAATGCTGTAATCTAGAGGATGGTGCGGAGTTGTTTTCTGTTGCCCCAGAAGGTCGGACCAGAACCAATTGGTTGAAATTAAATCTGAAGAGTTTTCAACTAAACATTAGAAAGAATGTCCTGACAGTTAGAGCTGTTCCTCAGTGGAACAGGCTTCCTCAGGAGTTGGTGGGTTCTCCTTCTTTGGAGGTTTTCAATCAAAGGCTAGATGGCCATCTGATAGCAATGCTGATTCTGTGAACTTAGGCAGATCATTCATGAGAGGGAGTGCAGGAAGAGCTGCATTAGTGCTTAGTTCTTGAGGCCCTTTCTTACATGCCCAGGGAAATGCTGATTGCCACTTTGGGGTCAGGAAGCAATTTTTCTCCAGGCCAGTTTGGCTGGAGGTCCTGGAGGATTTTTTGCCATCTTCTGGGCGTGGAACAGCGGTCACTGGGGGTATGAATTTGTGAATTTCCTGCCTTGTGCAGGGGGTTGGACTAGATGACCCTGGGGTCTGTTCCAACTCGATGATTCTAAGAGGAGAAAATACCTTCTTGTGACAACTGTTTAAAAGGAGGAAAACTGTCATGCCAGTAGAAAACTGGCCAGTTGGCCACTCAGTGGTATTTATCTATACCAAAAGAGGTTTCCATGAAAATTGCATTATTATACCAGTAACAAGATAACAGGTGGTACAGCAGTTAGGGGGACCTCTTCCATTTTCGAGCCAAGCAATCTTTTTCAGCAAGACACATGCAAGAAGGGCAAGGGTAGAATATAGAAGTAGTAGGACACACTCTTTCAAGCAGTTTCGTTACAGGCTGCAACAGCTAAAGTTCATCCCAACTATGATAAAGCTGTTTCCTTATGACATGCTGGTACTTACCTTATAAAATAATGGAGTCTAGGTTGCTGCAAAATCCTGTGTAAAAAAATCATAGCTGCATGTTCTATGGACCTATTGGAGGACCAGTGCAAAAGTCCCTTGTCACCCAGGATAGCTGTGCTGATTTTGTGCAGATGGCAAGGTATGCATGCTTGACCACTATCTCTGTCACAAACATGTGCTCAGAATGCTTCCTGTTCAGTCATATTTACAGCAAGATTTCCCCCATTTGCAGTCTAGATTTATTCTGCCAAAAGCAATTCATTATTCTACATATTGTTGTTTTAATCACTATCCTCTGCTGGTTCATCTAACTTTTTCAACCTTCCCTAGAATCCCTGCTCTCATGTAATTTTTTCAAGAGAATACGGTTACCATTATCTTTCCATGACTCATGAGAAGTACTTAACATTATTTTCTGATTCCAAGATGGGTGTCTCCAGTGGAAGCCTTTTCTCAACCAACTTTGACTTCAAAACAAGCAGTTATTAGATATGCAGAATTATTAGACAATGAAAATAACTTAAAATCTCAGGAAGAATTAAAGAAAAATGAAACAAACTTAGTCTGGTGGACTAGAATGCAAGTGGAATCTAGATATAGTAAAGATAAACAGACAGATGGATTCTATTCAGAACAATGTACATTTAAAAATTATTATGTACTTCAAGAGAGAGACTTATTAAGAAAATGTATGGTACGTTGATGCAATTGAAAATGCAGGATGAAATAGTTAAAGAATTTATGGTTAGATGGATGCAAAATGTGGGTCATAACATAGATCTGTTACAGTGGAGTAAAATATGGAAAGTAAATATTAAGCTGGCTAAATCTGTTGCATTCAAAGAAAACCTATATAAAATGTTTTATAGATGGCATCTAACCTCAGATAGGTTAGCTAAAATGTATAAAAAATTGAGTAATATGTGTTGGAAATGTAATAACCATATTGGGTCATATTATCATATGTGGTGGGCATGTAAAAAGGTTCATAAATTCTGGATTGAAGTGCATACCTGTTTACAGTCAGTCTTGAATATCATAATACCTTTTAAGCCAGAAATATTTTTGTTAAATTGTTTGTCAGATAAGTTAGATAAGAATCATAGATATTTTATTTTACATGTCATAACAGCTGCTAGAATCCTATTTGCAATGGCATGGAGGACACTGAAGGTACCAACGCTACAGGAGTTGATATTAAAGATTATGGAATGTGCTGAAATGGACAAGTTGACAAACATATTAACAGGAAAAATGGAAGAAGAATTTATGAGGCCTTGGAGGGCATTTTATGACTGGTTAAAACTCAGATTTTGAGAAAACAAGATTAAGTGAAGAATAATAACAATGATAGATGAAATAGTTGTGAAATTGTAACGATAAGATATGCATGCAGAATACTAGTTGGAATTTTGTATACCTCTCTCTCTCTCTCTCTCTCTCTCTCTCTCTCTCTCTCAATCTCTCTCTCTCTCAATCTTCCCTTCCCCTTCTTTATATAAACTAATAACATTCTTTTTTTAAAAAACAACAACATTATTTTCTGGTGCACCAGCTATGTAGATCTAGAGCTTATGCCACAGACTATGTGATTCCATGTATTTTGCACTATGAAATTAAGAAACTGATAAAGCCAGTTCTCAAGCCTGTCTGAATCCAGCCTGATTCTAGCAAATGGTACGTTAAACTCCTTGTAACTGGGTTGTCTAGCCTGATACTGCAGTCCTTTTCCATGTGTTCCAAAAAAATCAAATGATGTCTTTCAAGTGTGAGGAGTCTGAAGGAAAGTGGTGACACAGTTTTTCTAAGCATCATCTTCAATAGACTTGGGAAGGGGTCTCTCTGCTTAGGGTTGCAGTGGTCATCTCCAAATAGCATTGAACTTTGTCATGTTTGCCATGTGCTTGCTGTTTTCAGGATTTCTTTTTCCTCCACCAGGCACTAGAAAAATGAGGCATTTTATTTTAGCATGAAGTGAGCCCTAATGACAAGAGGAAACAAAAGAGCTGCATAAAATCTCAAAATGCATATACAAAGGGCCCATTCCCTAAATAGAATCTTGAGCTCTTTGGACAAGGTGTACAATGCAGGTATAAAAACTTTTGTATAATACAAACATCAGAATAAAATATAAAACTAACAAATGTGTAATGACATCTGGAGCTGCCTGGATCAATACCAAACATGAAGACAAACAATCTGATCCATTCCCCGATTAAAGTGAAATAAGTGAATCCAAGAATGTATTGCTAAAAATACTTACTTGGACTGGAATTGCATTTAAATCTATGTGATTTACTTCCAAGTAAACATAATCTCCTCTCAATCAACTGGACCAAACTAGTTTCAATCTAAATATATCTCCATAAATGAGCTATAGATCAGGAAAAATTTAGGGGGTATAATTAATCCTTCAGGGATTTGGTTTGCAAGCATCTTCTATATAGCATTTCAGTTCTGTGTATCCCCTGTTCCTGAATAAAACCCTGGAGTATGAAGTGACATGATAAAAATATATATAGGGGCTCAGAAAGTCTTTCCCTGCTAGACAAATTGCTTTTCTGCATATCCTTTATTTCTCAATGAAGCAAGATTCTGAAGAGCCAAGATCCCTTACCTTTTTATTCTGAGGTTTTGCTCTCTGCATGCTAGGTAGACCAAGATGGTTTATGAAAGCAAAAGGATATTAGACTAAACAAAAGCTCCCCAAACCTTCAGGTACTGCATATAAATGCATCCCCTTGCAAAATCCAGGCTTATATTTTTGTATTCGCTCTAGTAAGCTTTCTCTTTCTGTTATTGTCCATGGGGTTTTCTTGGCAAAGATACTGGAGTGGGTTGCCATTTCCTTCTCCAGTGGATTGCTGGGAAAACATCAACAATCTCAGATATGCAGACGATACCACTCTAATGGCAGAAAGTGAAGAAAACCTAAAGAGTCTCTTGCCTCGAGTGAAAGCGGAGAGCGCAAAAGTTGGCTTGAAACTCAACATCAAAAAAACTAAGGTCATGGCATCTGACCCCATCACTCTTTGGCAAACAGAAGGGGAGGTCATGGAAGCAGTGACAGACATCACGTTCCTGGGATCCAGGACCATGGCAGACGGTGATTGCAGCCATGAAATTAAAAGATGGCTGCTCCTTGAGATGAAAGCGATGGCAAACCTAGGCAACATAATAAAAAGTAGAGACATCACCCTGCCAACAAAAGTCTGTATGGTCAAAGCAATGGTATTCCCAGTACTAATGTATGGCTGCGAGAGCTGGACCATAAGGAAGACCGAGCACCAAAGAATAGATTCTTTTGAATTATGGTGCTGGAGAAGACTCTTGAGAGTCCCTTGGACTGCAAGGAGATCAAATCAGTCAGTCCTAAAAGAAATCAACCCTGACTGTTCCCTGGGAGGCCAGATACTGAAGCTGAAGCCACCAAATGAGAAGGAAGCACTCACTGGAGAAGTCCCTGATGCTGGGAAAGATTGAAGGTCAAAGAAGAAGGGGATGGCAAAGGATGAGATGGTTAGACAGTGTTATCAATGCAACGAACATGAAGTTAAACTTTGGAGCACAATGGAAGACAGGAGTGCCTGGCATGATGTGGTTCATGGGATCACAAAGAGTTGGACTTGACTGTGCTTTCTCTACACATGGGGGAGAGAGAAAGAGTTTCTCACTGTTGATTTTAGATATTTGGGCTGATATTCTGACAAATAATACAATTGCACAAAAGTTTGAAGTGACAGAAGTTATAAGCTAGAACATAACATAACATAACATAACATAACATAACATAACATAACATAACATAACATAACATAACATAACATAAATGTTTATTACGGTCAGAGACCCATCAAACAGCATTCAGGCTCAGAAAACAAACGCAGGTTACCAACATTACGGGGGAGAAACGTCATAAGAAGTATTAAGGAGGTGCTTGTGCTTTGTAAATGCAATAAAAAGAAATTTGGCAACCTTCCTTGATATTTCGATGGATTTGTCCTCCAATAGGTATCTCAACACAAGTTCCTCGAAGTGGATTAGTAGTTGTCCTTGGAATCTAAATGACCTTAATACAGGTGTAATCAAAAGAGCTCTTTCTTTGGCATAATAAGCACAATGAAATAAAATAGGAGGAAGGGTCTCAATTGACTCGGAGGGGCATGAGCAAAGTCTCAAATGCCTAGGAATACGTTGGAATCTTCCAAAAAGAACTGCCGATGGAAAAGTGTCAAATCTGACTCTGGAAAAAGCCCATCTGTGGTTTGGGTTAGAGATATTAGCTAGATATGGAGAAGCGGTCATATAGCTTTTAGAATTCAGAGATTTGTAAAGAGACGGGAGTACAGCGTGAGATTTTGCAGCTCAATATCTCTGAGGCGTTGGTAAATAATAGATTTTGTCCTATCATAGTCGCTTTCCAGAAGTTCGTATGGGTCTAATCCTAAAGTTCTCAATTTAATAATAGCTCTGGAAGACCACTGGGGGTAAGGAGATGCGGCCAACAGCACTGGAATTAGCCCAACAGGAGAAAGGTGAACTTTCAACCAGAAGCAGAAAAAGTGCAGCCATATGTCCAGTTCAACTGTGCTGAGGCTGGCTTCTTGTCTCAAAATGCCATTAGCAGTACATCTTGGCGTATTGAATAGCCATCTCAGGAATTTTGATTGGACCAGTTCTAGGACCTGAAAATTTGTAGATCGCAGGATTTGTGTTCCATATCTCATTTGGGCTAGAACTTTAGCAGAAAAAAGTTTCGGGGCAGCTGGGATGAAGTGTGCACCATCCTTTCTAAAGAATCTTAATATAGCCGAAGCGGTTCTTTCAGCAGAGACAGCCACTGATTTGATGTGAGCTGCAGGGTTACCATTATATGCAAATGTAACCCCCAGATATTTAAAGAACTTTACTTGCTCATTCCCATTTATTTTCCAGCTATATTTTTTTAACCTCTGATTGAAACACTTTATTTTTGTTTTAGAGAAGTTAATTAATAGCAAATTTTCCTGGCAGTGTCTGAAAAGATATGAAAGTGCTCGGTTTAGACCAATTCTGGTCAAAGATAAAAGAATTGTGTCATCTGCATACATCGGAACCAGTACTTTATATTCAAAATTGAGTTTAGGTGCATGAACATCAATAGAGCGCAAGTAAGATATAAGAGAATTCACATAAAAATTAAACAAAAATGGGGCTAACAGACAGCCCTGTCTGACACCCCTTCTTAGCTGAGAGGGTTTAGAAAGTCTGCCATCCGAGGTGTATTTTACTTGGAGAGTATTATTGCTGTGAAGTTTTATTATCAGATGGAGAAGCCTTTTGTCTACGGTGGTAGAATTCAGTTTCGACCATAGTGTCATACTGTCAATTGAATCGAAAGCTGCCTTCAGATCAACGAAGGCGGCAAAAAGGGTTCCTTTTTGATGCTGTGTGTATTTATATATTAAATAGTCCAGCACTAGACAATGGTCTAAGGTTGAGCGGTGATGTTCCCTTGTATTTAGCAGTGCTAGAAAACTGGTATTTTAAGGACTTGCTCTAAGAATACATGACCTTAGTTGGGTTTTGAACAGTGTTGTATAAGATGTTCCAGCAACTCTTCATTAAAGATATTGGAAACTATTACTTATTCTGTTAATCTTTATAGGGGACCTGCAATAGAAATATTGCAGGCTACTTTTCCATTGGTCAAAATCAGTGTTTCTCAAAAGGGATCCATGAGTCTTCTATAAGACAGAAGCAGGGCCAGCTCGCCTAGGGTGCCAGGCCGCAGGGGTGCCAAACAGCCCCCCGCCCCCCCGCCACCGCTGCCAGCGAAGCACCCCAGCGGGGCTCAGGAGGCAGTGGTGGCAGAGCTTGCCTGCCCTCCCCCGCTGGCGCTCCCCCTCCCCCACCCCCCCTCTCCTCCAAGCCGGCGCTGGGAGGGAGGGAAGGGGCGGATGTTTGAACCCCCGCCCCTTCCCTGGCTTGCCTCAGTGCCCCTGTGGCTGTGGAGCACCAAGGCAAGCCAGCGCTGGGAGGGAAGGGGCAGAGGTTTAAACCCTGCCTCTTCCATGGCTTGCCTCAGCGCCCCCGCAGCTGCGGAGCCTCCAGGAAAGCCGGCACTCTGGGGGAGGGGGAGGGGGCTAGAACCCCTGCCCCCTTTCCTGGCTTTCCTGGGGGTCCCGCAGCTGTGGAGCCTCCAGGAAAGCTGGCGCTGGGAGGGAGGGGGTGAGGGCTAGAACCCCTCCCCCTCCCCTGGCTTTCCTGGGGGCCCTGCAGCTGCGGAGCCTCCAGGAAAGCCGGCGCTCTGTGGGAGGGGGTAGAACCCACGCCCCCTTCCCTGGCTTTCCTGGGGGGCCCGCAGCTGTGGAGCCTCCAGGAAAGCCAGCGCTGGGAGGGAGGAGGTAGGGGCTAGAACCCCTCCCCCTTCCCTGGCTTTCCTGGGGGCAGCTGCGGAGCCTCCAGGAAAGCCAGCGCTCTGGGGGAGGGGGCAGGGGGTAGAACCCACGCCCCCTTCCCTGGCTTTCCTGGGGGCCCTGCAGCTGTGGAGCACCTAGGAAAGCCAGCGCTCCACCCCCCCACTGGTCTCCAGGCCCCACCGGGAGGTTGGCATCCCCAGTGGGGTTGGCGCCCAGGCTGTCCTGCCTAGGGCACCCAGACACCTGGGGCTGGCTCTGGGCAGAAGGTGATTCCCTCTCCATGAAAACACAGCCAGTTTTCTAGAAAAGAGGGCAAGCACTTTGCATCTCAGTGTAAGGGGACAAAATTGGCTTCCCCTCTTTCAAAGCCCCCTTCAAAACCACAGTGGTTGGCTGCTTTTTTGGACAGAATGTTAAGAACATAAGAACATAAGAACATAAGAGAAGCCAATGTTGAATCAGGCCAATGGCCCATCTAGTCCAACACTCTGTCACACAGCGGCCAAAATATACCAGGTGCCATCAGGAGGTCCAGCAGTGGGGCCAGGGCACCAGAAGCCCTCCCACTGCTGCCCCCTCCAGCACCAAGAATAGAGTGCATCACCTGCCCCAGACTGAGAGTTCTCATTCTATACCCTGTGGCTAATAGCCACTGGTGGACTTCTGCTCCATATGTTTATCTAATTTCCTCTTGAAACTGTCCATGCTTGCAGCTGCCACGACCTCCTGTGGCAGTGAATTCCATATGTTAATCACTCTTTGGGTGAAGAAGTATTTCCTTTTATCTGTTCTAACCCGACTGCTCAGCAATTTCATAGAGTGCCCACGAGTTCTTGTATTGTGAGAAAGGGAGAAAAGTACTTCTTTCTCAACCTGCTCAATCCCATTCATAATCTTATAAACCTCGATCATGTCACCCCTCAGCCGTCGTTTCTCCAAGCTAAAGAGCCCCAAGCATTTTAACCTTTCTTCATAGGGAAGGTGTTCCAACCCTTTTATCATTCTAGTTGCCCTTCTCTGCACTTTTTCCAATGCTATAATATCCTTTTTGAGATGTGGTGACCAGAACTGTACACAGTATTCCAAATGAGGTCGCACCAATGATTTATACAGGGGCATGATGATACTGGCTGATTTGTTATCAATTCCCTTCCTAATAATCCCCAGCATAGCGTTGGCCTTCTTTATTGCAGCTACACTATTGTATGTTAGACTAGATGGACTGCTGAGCTGATCCAGCAGGGTTCTTCTTATGTTATTTATTTAAAATGTTTATTAGCTGCCTTTCTTCCATACTGAGCTCAATGTGGCTCACAAAATAAAATACATTAAAAACATAATGGCTAGTGAACTTAACCAGTTCTAAATAAATTAATGCAGTCCTAGCTAAAATCATCCTCAGCTGCCTCCTATAGATCAAAAGTGAGGGGCCCAAGCATTCCTCCCCAGGGTGGTGGTTTCATAGTCATGGGGCTGCTGTTGAAAAGGTCCTCTCTTGTGTACCCACCAGATGAGCTTCTTTGATTGATGAGACAGTCAGGACGGCCTCAGTAAAAATGTGATATACTGTTAGGCCCTTAGAGAAATATCACTGTTTCCCTAGACATTAGTAGCCAATGGCTGTTTCCAACTAAATACTGGAAATTCAGATTTTGTGGTCTTTTTCTATTTCAATAAATAGGGTCCTTGTCACCCCTGCATTCAAGAGTTTAAATTTTGTATAAAACTTTCTCAGGACCCAAATTATGACCATTGTCACGGCAGAATAAGATGTCACATTAGACTTCTTGTTTTATTTCCTCCCAGATTTCTAACACTTGCTTTCAGCAAGGTAATGTAAACCTCATCCCCATTTCATGAGCATCTGATAGTTTGCATTTTGCATCTGCTCTCCCATTACCGATGCACTTTGATTTCTTTGCCCCCCACAGTTGTTGACTTTTCCTTTCTGTACAAGTTGAAGAAGATTTGATGAGTCTTGTCATGATGCAGCTGCAAGACCAGATGCTTTTCTGCTTTATGAAACTGGGGGATGGATTAGACTAAAGGCAGGCAAGCCATGAGTTGCAACAGTGTGTTATTAAATATGCTTTCTGTATTTCACAGGGATAGCCCTCCTTTGGGTACATGAATTCAAATCAAGCACATGCTGGGGGGAAGGGGAACACACAAAGAGACTAAAATAGCTTAAGAAATGTTTATGTCTGCAAAATCATAAAAGAAGAGAACATGCAGACAAACTATCCTGGAATGCAAGAGTGACTTAATATGGCAGCATTCGCATAATCAATAAATATACTTCAGATGAGTCTTAAAGATGTCTCTGTTTATTTGTGAGCAGAAAAAGAAGCCAGAAGCAGTATGTTATATAAATACAGTAGATTTTTATAGACTGTGGATTTATGTTCTTCTCACATCATGTAGGTTAGATCACCAAAACAATACCACCGCTCTAACGGGCAAAGTGCCCCACTCTGGATTTATGAATTTGTAAAAAGATACATTCAGTTTTCTTACAAGACTCAGCAGTAAATCACTCTCCTACATGCCTGCGCATGCCATGAGGTATGAGACCATGTTGTACCATGTATTTTTTCTGGCACACACACCACAGAGCCACTAGTTATAAAGAGACAGGACATGGTTATTCTGACTTCCTCCAATTCATTACTCATAAAGAACGAGATCTGATAAAAATGCAAAGGGTTCAATGTGTCAGCAGAGTCTTTGGGATTCTTTATTTAAGATGTACTCAAATGGGACAGACCAAGAGTGATCCCCTGGAGAAGGAAATGGCAACCCACTCCAGTATCTTTGCCAAGAAAACCCCATGGACAGTGACAAAAGGCTAAAAGATATGACGCCGGAAGATGAGCCCCTCAGGTCGGAAGGTGTCCAATATGCTACTGGGGAAGAGCAGAGGGCAAGTACGAGTAACCCCAGAAAGAGTGAAGCGGCTGGGCCAAAGCCGAAAGGACGCTCAGTTGTGGATGTGTCTGACGGTGAAAGGAAAGTTCGATGCTGCAAAGAACAATACTGCATAGGAACCTGGAATGTAAGGTCTATGAATCAAGGTAAGCTTGACGTGGTCAAAAATGAGATGGCAAGAATGAACATCGACATCTTGGGAATCAGCGAACTAAAGTGGACAGGAATGGGCGAATTTAACTCAGAAGACCATTATATCTACTACTGTGGCCAGGAATCCCGTAGAAAAAATGGTGTGGCCTTTATAGTCAACAAGAGAGTGAGAAAGGCAGTATTGGGATACAATCTCAAAAATGACAGAATGATCTCGGTCCGAATCCAAGGCAAACCATTCAATATCACAGTAATCCAAGTCTATGCCCCAACCACTGCTGCAGAAGAGGCTGAAGTGGGCCAGTTCTATGAAGACCTACAACAGCTCATAGAACTAACACCAAAAAATGATGTCCTAATCATCATAGGGGACTGGAATGCTAAAGTAGGAAAT
Source organism: Gekko gecko (assembly GCA_029375565.1). Lineage (NCBI taxonomy): Eukaryota > Metazoa > Chordata > Lepidosauria > Squamata > Gekkonidae > Gekko > Gekko gecko. Next base: position 97,429,616 of record JAPDNY010000002.1, on the reverse strand, counting down.
CAAAAGGTAACCGGAATAACAGACAAGTTTGGCCTTGGAGAACAAAATGAAGCAGGGCAAAGGCTAACAGAGTTTTGTCAAGAGAACACGCTGGTCATAGCGAACACCCTTTTCCAACAACCTAAGAGGCGTCTCTACACATGGACATCACCAGATGGGCAACACCGAAATCAGATTGACTATATAATTTGCAGTCAAAGATGGAGAAGCTCTATCCAGTCAGTAAAAACAAGACCTGGAGCAGACTGTGGCTCAGATCATGAGCTACTCATTGCAAAATTCAGACTTAAATTGAAGAAAGTTGGGAAAAACACAAGGCCATTCAGATTTGACCTAGATCGCATCCCCAATGAATATACAGTAGAGGTGAAGAATAGGTTTAAGGGACTAGATTTGATAGACAGAGTGCCTGAAGAACTATGGACAGAGGTCCGTGACATTGTAAAGGAGGCAGCAATCACCGCCATCCCAAAGAAAAAGAAATGCAAGAAAGCAAAGTGGCTGTCTGATGAGGCTTTGCACATAGCAGAGGAAAGAAGGAAAGCTAAAGGCAACGGTGAAAAGGAAAGATTTGCCCAACTGAATGCAGATTTCCAGAGAACAGCAAGGAGAGATAAGGAGGCTTTCCTGAATGAACAGTGCAAAGTAATAGAGGAAAACAATAGATTGGGAAGGACTAGAGATCTGTTCAAGAAAATTGGAGAAATCAAGGGAAAGTTCCATGCAAAGCTGGCCATGATAAAGGACAAAAACGGTAGGGACCTAACAGAAGCAGAAGAGATTAGGAAAAGATGGCAAGAATACACAGAAGAACTATACAAGAAGGACCTCAATGTCCTTGACAACCACGATGGTATAACCACTGACCTCGAGCCAGACATCCTAAAAAGCGAAGTTAAATGGGCCTTAGAAGACATTACTAACAACAAAGCTAGTGGAGGTGATGGCATCCCAGCTGAGTTATTCAAAGTCTTAAAAGAAGATGCTGTTAAAGTGCTGCACTCAATTTGCCAACAAATTTGGAAAACACAACAGTGGCCACAGGATTGGAAAAGGTCAGTGTACATTCCAATCCCAAAGAAGGGCAATGTCAAGGAATGTTCAAACTATCGCACAATTGCACTCATTTCACACGCTAGCAAGGTCATGCTCAAAATCCTACAAGCTAGGCTCCAACAGTACGTGGATAGAGAACTGCCAGAAGTACAAGCTGGGTTTCGAAGAGGTAGAGGAACTAGAGATCAAATTGCCAACATTCGCTGGATTATGGAGAAAGCAAGAGAGTACCAGAAAAACATCTACTTCTGCTTCATTGACTATGCTAAAGCCTTTGATTGTGTGGATCACAATAAATTATGGCAGGTTCTTAAAGAGATGGGAGTACCGGACCACCTCACATGTCTCCTGAGAAACCTGTATAAGGGTCAAGAAGCAACAGTTAGAACTGGATATGGAACAACTGACTGGTTTAGCATAGGAAAAGGAGTACGACAAGGATGTATATTGTCACCTTGCTTATTTAACTTATATGCAGAGTACATCATGCGAAATGCTGGCCTGGATGAATCACAAGCTGGAATTAAGATTGCTGGGGAAAAGATCAATAACCTCAGATATGCAGACGATACCACTCTGATGGCAGAAAGTGAAGAGGACCTAAAGAGCCTTTTGCTCAAGGTGAAAGAGGAGAGTGCAAAAGTGGGCTTGAAGCTCAACATCAAAAAAACTAAGATCATGGCATCTGGCCCCATCACTCCTTGGCAAATAGAAGGGGAAGTCGTAGAAGTAGTGACAGACTTCACATTCCTAGGATCCCAGATCACTGCAGATGGTGACTGCAGCCATGAAATTAAAAGACGCCTGCTCCTTGGGAGGAAAGCGATGGCAAACCTAAACAGCATGATAAAAAGCAGAGACATCATCTTGCCAACAAAAGTCCGCATGGTCAAAGCAATGGTATTCCCCGTAGTAATGTATGGCTGTGAGAGTTGGACTATAAGGAAGGCCGAGCGCCGAAGAATAGATTCTTTTGAACTATGGTGCTGGAGAAGACTCTTGAGAGTCCCTTGGACTGCCAGGAGATCAAATCAGTCAATACTAAAAGAAATCAACCCTGATTGTTCCCTGGAAGGCCAGATCCTGAAGCTGAAGCTCAAATACTTTGGCCACCAAATGAGAAGGGAGCGTTCACTGGAGAAGACCCTGATGCTGGGAAAGATTGAAGGTCAAAGAAGAAGGGGACGGCAAAGGATGAGATGGTTAGACAGTGTCATCGATGCAACGAACATGAAATTGAGCAAACTTCAGCGGACAGCGGAAGACAGGAGGGCCTGGCGTGATCTGGTCCATGGGGTCGCAAAGAGTCGGACTCGACTGTGCGACTGAACAAACAAATGGGACAACACAGAAATTATATTAATCTGTTAGCTGCGGGTGTAATTTCATTCTTCTTAGTGGGAACAGATTCAAATGACAAGTTTACCATATTGTAACATATCAGTTGACAGTTTGGTGCATATAAAAGCTTTAGTTGGTCAGAACAAATCATCGCAAGCTCAGAGCTTGTAACTGCGAAGAGGAGAGAGAGCTCAACAGTAGAAGGCATTAGAAGATCTCAGGGTCAGTCATCAGATCCCATGGTTGATTCTCTGTTTCCTAGAAGTGGTGACATCAGGAGTATAAACCAAAGTAGTACTTTAATATTTTGCACTGCATCTCTAAAATATCTCTGCCCTTACCCGGCTAGCCTGGGCTAGCCTCATCTCATCAGATCTCAAAAACTAAGCAGGGTTGGCCCTAGTTAGTATTTTGATGGGAGAGCACCAAAGAATATCAGGCAGAGGCAGCCAATAGCAAACCACCTCTGAATGTCTCTTGCCTTGAAAAGCCTATGGGAGTCGCCATAAGTCAGTTGCAACTTGACAGCAACAAACAATTTCTCTTTTGTTGTTTGCTTATGGATCCTACCAAATAAAGTTCGTAAGGCTATTTTAAACTACATTGAGAATGTCTCAAAATATTCTCCACCACAAAATTAAAATTATAACAAACGTTTAATTTTAAAAAGAACCTACTAGCACCCTGAAAATCTCCAGCTTTGAGACCAGCACATTGGACACAGTTAGGGCAGGGCTTTCCTTAAGCTGCCAAGAATTCTCAGCTTTGTAACACTTTTTGTATGGTGAAGCCATTTTTTTTCTTTTTCTTTTTAGTTTGGAAAGTCCTTTTTCTTTGTGTTTCCTTAAGAATATCTCAGAAGGTTTTCTCCTATCATTGTCTTGGATGGAAACAGTAATCACAGCCATCCTTTCTAAATGCTCAAGGAGTGTCTGTTTGATAATTTGTTTTAAAACCTTCCCAGGTATAGACATCAAGCTGATGGGTCGGTAGTTACCCAGATCCTCCTTTTTTCCCTTGAAGATGGGGACAACATTTGCCCACCTCCAGTCTTCTGGCACCTCACTTGTTCTCCAAGAAATCTCAAAAATAATGGACAGAGGCTCAGAAATTACATCTGCAAGTTCTTTTAGTACCCTTGGATGCAGTTCATCTGGCTTTTATAAATGGAGGGAATACAGAAAAGGCTGTTTCCCTCATGATGGAAATTCTCAAATGACTTTGGGTGAGACAGGGAGAAATGCCTTCAATTTCACCTCAGTTGTGAAGGAGATAGGGGAAGGGATGGTGGGTGGTATTTACAAAGCTGTTATCTCTGCTACTGGCTTGGCCTTTCCCACTCCCAGTCACTGAAGAGTAAGTGAAGAGAGTGTGAAAAGCTAGCAACTCAGAGAGAAAAGCTACAAAGAGAGAAAAACTTATTTAAACTTAAGGTGAAGGTTTTGTACAATCCAAACCTCCAAAGTAAAACACATATCTCCTCAGACTGTTGTTAAGACAGAAGCTTCTTGACTGGGCTCCTGTTTTGGCCAGAATGGGATGGTGGTACACAGGCTAGTTCTTTGCCTGACATTCCTCAGATCCTAGGTTCAATAGTCATTGCAACCTTGGCATTGATGTGGTAATATGAAAGCTCTTGAATTCACACTGGGCTGTAACTTGTATAAGAGCACTTTTAAATAGAATCAGAAGAAAGCAGAATTTTGATTGAGCTGTGTTTCTTACTTTGGTTGAACCCTGTAAAGCAGCAATTCATGCCTCGTGTTCTCTTCTGTACTGAGGTCTGTGAATGTTGAAGTTGCTTTTATGATAGCTGTTCTGGCCGTACTGCCTTTCCTGTTGATATTTTGATGCAATTTTCAGACTTCAGAAAATCCTGGAGGTACATTATCAAGGTGTAAATACACATATGCACAAATGTACACAATACCCTCTTAATCCAGTTTGTGACTCTCAACTGTGAAATATCTGAATTTAAAATTCATTTTTCAAATGGTGCACTTATAATAATCACTTGCTCCACAATTCAGGACAAAAATGGGTTTTATTTCTTTCAGTGCAGCTGAATATAGGAGGTTGGGGGATGTTCTGTCAGGCAGCTGCATGAATGTTTCATGTGGCATCTCACTGTAGCAGGCATCCCATGCCAACAGTAGTGGAAGAGTAAGGACTTTAAGGCTGTATTTCTCTAACTATGAACACTGAGTGATCATATTACTGATAATATGCATGTCTTGGCATATCCACCCTGGGGCTCTCTGCACATCAGCAATGGTGCCTAAGGCATGGTGAGTGACCAGAAACTGAACATCATTAGGGCATATGCACTTCATTGGTAAAACTTTAGCTTACTATTTCTCTCCGGTGTATCGATTCTTTCCTTGATGTGACAGGGCAATCTCCCCAGCTCACTTGCTTTCAGACACCATTTTCTGGTTTCTAGCAACTCTCTGATGTGTTTGATACCTTTGACTTGTTTAGACATACTGCTAAAAGTAAATTTGCTATATCTGTGCAAGACAGATAATGAGTTTCCATTTCTTCTTTTTGTAATTTTAATGCTCGATCACTTTATATTCTCATCTTATTTTTGAAATAAAAGGACTTTCCTCTCTTTTTCTCTGCTGTTTTCCTTTTCTCTAGCTTATTTATATATCTGTGCATGAAATTCATATGCCTTTGTCAGGACAAAGGCCTCAAACAGCAACTCAGGTACAGAGTCTTACTGAGGGTCAAGAGACCCCTCAGTGCAACAGAATCGGGGAACTGGCTGTATGTTGGGGGCAGGGAAAGCAAGGGTAGTAGTGTTGATGACCGAGTTCCTCTCATTGTTAGTTCAATTCCATGATCACATGTCCTTCAGTGAGCCCCACTGGCAGTTGCATACCAAAATGTCAGGGGGAATGGCATCATGTGTAGGGTTTTGCTTGTGCCAGGATACAGCCAGAGGACACTATTAGTATACTAATTTTCTCATATTTTTCCTGTTTCAGTCTTCAGGTGATATTGTAGATATAGAACAAGAGGCAGAAGGAGGGAATAGGTCTTTCCTCTCATACTTTTCTTTCACAATTAAAAGAAGACAGATAATGGAATGTTAAAAATACACTAATCCTCGATATCGCTGGTACTCCAAATGCTCTGCAGAGTAATTCTTTGTAAAATCAGTAAAATTGTCAATTATTTTATTTTATTCATTTATAGTCCACATTTCCCACTGAGACTCAAGGTGGATTACAAAACTTAGTAATGCAATAGGGATAGCTTGTTACAATTGCTGGGGAATTTAAGCATGTTACTGTAAGCCTTCTCTCTCTCCTTCCAAGTGATATTCTACACTAGAATATTTAAGTCTTTATTTTGATGGCTGAAAATAGTGGTTTCCCTATTGTGAAAGAATTTTTATTTATTAATAAAATAAATAATTTAATTTATTGTGAAATAATTTTTATTTCTGAGACTCTTGAAGCAGGATTTTAAAAAAGAACAACAACGGTGCTTCATTTTTCTTCTCAGAAAGGTTCAAATGCTGGTTCAAAGTAACAACTTTACAGCCCAGGCCAGGGGTGGCCAAACTGCAGCTTGGGAGCAACATGCAGCTCTTTCACACAATCTAATGTAATGTTTAAAAAGCAAATTTCCATATTTTTCAATAAAAACATGTCTGTAATATTTGTTCATGACTTGCAGCTCACAAAAATCTGACATTTATTCTGTGTGACTGTTATGTTCAGCAAGTTTGGTCACCCCTGTGGGCTGAGGTAAATATTTTCTTCTTCACGATGTCTGAAAACTACAATTTAACTCAATAGCTCATAGAGCCCTTAAGTCAGGGGTGTCAGATGTGCAGCCCGGGGGCTGGATCAGGCCCTTGGAGGGCTTCTATCAGGCCCTCAGTGGAACTGGCTGTCTTCTGCTGCTGCTTCCAGTTCTGCTGCTGCTGTGTCATCGTAGGTTTGCAGCTTACAGATACACACCTGAACAGCATCCTCAAGATTGCAACAGCACAGACATTTTGATGCAATAATTCAGAGCAAGAGGTGTCAGTTATCAGAACTGTTAAATAAACAAAATATTTCAAGAGTGCTAATGTTTTAAGCATGTTTTTATTTTAAGTAAAAAAAGCACCTTTGTGTCCTTTATAAAGTTTATATCTCCGCTTACCTGGCATTACATTTTATCACACACATGGCCCGGCCCAACAAAGTCTCATTTATGTCCGATCCAGCCCTCATAACAAATGAATTCAACACCCCTGCCTTAAGTGATATTTCATCACTGAATGATAACTTTTCACTCAGGAATCATTTAAGTACTTCCCCTTGATTCAGTTAATTTTTGTCAGACTTCCCCAGCTTTGACAGTTCACAGACAGTCTTCCTCTTTCTGAAAGGTAGACTTGAATTAGATTAGACCCACTAATATGCAGGGGGGGTCTAATCTACCCAGTCTGCCCCACCTTGAAGTCAGACTGTCCTTATAATATGCCTACTCCCTCTCCAAGAGTCAGACCCAAAACTCTAATATGCTCCCTCCAACCTAATATATTTGCTCTCTCCAGATCTCCATTGTCAACTGCCTGCACTTTCCCCAACATTTCATTAGCTCTCTGAAAGCTGGTTTGATATTGCTTCAGCCTTCAAATCAGCTCAGGCATTCAGATGGGACTGGTTGTTTGACAGCCAGGGAACAGACTGTCTCCTGTCTGTCACAACACATAATAAACATTATAATAAGATTGAATTATCATGTTAGAAAACAATGCAATAATAAGAAATTCATACAATAAATCATGAAATAAACTACAGCTCTTGTCTCTTTGCAAAAGTATTCTCCTAAATAATTCCATTGTACTATTATATGTCTGGCCCTTGCTGTTGTGGCTTTGCAGTGCAAAGCAATTTAGCTTTTCTGTTAGTGTCCAAAAAAGAACATCTACTAGGGCATATACTGTGTATTTTAATGAAGCACCAATGAGTGCCCTGGTGCAGGGGTGTCAAACCTAAGCCCATGGGCTACATCAAGGACACTCATATGGCCCACATGGCAACTCCTCTCGCTGCTAATAAGTTATTAATGGCAACCAGTATGTGTGTTAAATTTCATCGAGGTGCTTCTGATTTATAGTGGCCCTCTGAATTAATGAACTCCAAAATGCTCTATTGTTAACAGGTTAGGTATTGAAAACTGAGGGCCATGGCTTCCTTTATAGAGTCAAAGCATTTTGTGTTAGGTCTTCCTCTCTTCCTGCTGCCTTCAACTTTTCCTAGCATTATATCTTTTCCAATGACTCTTGTCTTTGCATAATGTGACCAAAATAGGGATGCCAGCCTCCAGGTGGGACCTGGGGATCCCCTGGAATTACAGCTCATCTCCAAACTACAGAGATTATTCCCCAGTAGAAAATGGATGCTTTGGAGGGTGGACTCTATGGCATTGTACCCCACTGAGGTCCCTGTCCTCCCCAGGCCCCATCCCCAAATTTCCAGGAGTTTCCCAACCTGGATCTGGCAATCCTACCCCCCCATCCCCCACCAGTGACCAGGGGGACCTAGCATCCCTATACGATGTTTAGTCATTTTAGCTCCTAAAGAGAGTTCTGGCTTGATTTGATCTAGAGCCCATTTATTTGTATTTTTGGTGGTCCAGAATATTTACATATCTAAACAATCAGATGTTGTGGCATACCCATTTCTTTTACAACCAGTATGAATACTGATTGAATGAACTAGTATTAAAATCATTACCTTGGTGTTTGGTGGTGGGTTTTTTTTGCATTTTGCTGGTTTATTATATACATGGCCTAACCAAGTTAGCCTTATGTCAGATACAGCCCTTATCACAAATAAGTTTGACACCCCTGTCGTAAATGGCCTTAGATTTGCTTTCTCCCACATGAACTTGCCTGCCAGTTAAGATCCTCATTTGAGCCCCTTCTCTGGGCATTTCCCCATCCCCACTTGCAGTACTGAAGCTAGTGGTTACTAGAGAGGGCTTTTTCTGTCATATAGCTGAAACTCTAGATTCACTTCCTGGGGCATGTTAACTTGGTGCCATCTTTGTTAACATTTACATGCCAAGCAAAATCCTTCATCATGCTTTCACTTAACATCTCTTTGTCTAGTTTTATTGCTGTTCTTTATTGCATTTTTTAAACCCGCTGTTGCTAGTTTTATTTTGTAGGGTTTGATTGATGATGTTATATTTTTAATCTTTTGCATCTTTTACATTTCTTATAAGCTACCTTGAAGGCTTTATTTTGATAACATGGGGAATAAAATGACTAAATAAACAAAATATTGCATAAAGGAAAACAATTATACTTGTCCTAAGCTGGTATCAAGGCCAGATTTTAGGGAGTCCCTGGGCAAGTTGCCTTTTAGTGCCTCCTCCAGAAATATATCCACAGCCACTCCCTTTAGCTCTTGTACTTCTCCTCTGTTTGTGCTGATAAGGCTTAACGGAGCACAAAAGAATAATTCTCAGTTCCTTCCAGTTTTCCTACTCAGCATGAGATGTGCTTGGAGGAAGCAGTGGAGCAAAAAACACTTTTGCACGTCTTTAATTCCCATCAGTGCCAATAGGACTTCTCTTCATGCCTGCAGCCCCCGGAGAAGCAGCATATATAGTTTGCTTGTGGAAACTGTAGCAGACTATTTGGAATGGTATTTAGGTTTCACTCCAGTGATTAACTTCTGAAGTGAAAGGTTATTAAACTTCCCAGTGGCTTTATCTGGGATGGACCCTAATCCTGCATTCACTCATTCCAAGGAGCTCTTTAAAGGCACGGAATGTAAAGTTCATTTGTTGTTGACTGGGAGTATGGCCATGGGGAGGGCACCTGAGCCCATCTGGGAAGGGCAGTATATATAATAAAATAAATAAATATCATGAAGGGCTCCTGCACTTCCAAATGTACCATACACTAACACACTTGATACTCTGAGAATGATCTTTTCTGGGTTTGGAAGGAGCAGTAGAAACAGAATGAAACGTGGGAAAATGCTATGTGTCTTCCACACACAGATGGTTGGATGCAAGCATAAGGCTGCAGTAACAAAGCACACTGATTTGACAGTAAGGCCCACTAGACTCAGTGGGACTTATTTCTCTGGAAACATGCACAGGATTGAACTGTACAATCTTCTTGATATAACTTGGCACTGTTTTTGTAGGTATTTCTGAGGCGAGATTGTTCCTGCAAGGAACAACATGGAAAGAAAATATTATACCAGTCACTAGCAGCAAGGAAACAGCCATTGGGCAGCAGCCCCTGGTAGTTGCTGCTAGAGGTTAATGCACTATTATAAAGGAGTTTATTGATTCCATCTCACAATTGCCACCATGTGGCATATGTGGAGACATGATGCCCCATATATGCCACAATGAAAATATTATTCCCATTTTAAACAAATTTTCAAAGATGTGCCAGGCATTCCATTGTTACTTGATGCCCCTAATTCTAGTAGCAGTTACAATTTCCTTGAATTAAATTGCCCTCTCCTGAGAACAGTTCAGTCAACAAGACAAGCCCCTGGCATTCAAACAGATGAACAGTAAATGGGAGGAAAAAAAGCTGTAAACATGGGAAATGAAAACATCAGGAGTGCTCTATGTGTGGAGTGCCTGGCTTTCCAATTTACGGCTCCACAACTGCTGTATTTAATGCATTTGGAGTTTACTTGAATAAACAGTCTTTCTTAGCCTTCGGAAATAGGTCTTTTTACATCAATTACTTTCCAAGCCTATCCAGATGGAAGACTGCATGTATTTTTAGATTAAATCAATAGGGCAAAGATTAAGCAAATGCTGTGTTGTGAGCCTGAGAGAATGTGAGTTTAAAAACAATGAAACAAGACAGACTTACTACAACTCATCTGTACAGCTCTGTTCCAATCAGCCATGGAGAATATCCAGGTTGGCTGAGTCACTAAAAGGATGCAGCTCGCCTTAATAGCTTTCATCTGTAACCAAAGGAGTTCAGCTGATGACCTTGTAGAACATAATGCGCACTGACATCACTTCTGGGAACTCTGAACCTGATCCAGTGAGTCCCTTTATTTGTGCACATGGGGTTGCTCGCTTTTTGAACAGCAACTTTACTAAGTCTAACAGGCAGCTGCTTGTGAAGCACAATTCACATGTTACTGAAGGAGTGCAGGAGCTGCTGTGCCATCCTACACTGTTCAAGTGACCTTTGTATCCATGCACTGGGAATTTATCTAATATGCAGGCCATGTTTTACTGCTGCAGATAAGATCAGTATAACTTGAACATTCTTTTCCTGGTCTGCCTGGATCATACAAATGTAGCTAGAAGAACCTGTATGCTTTGTTCTTTGTTCTGCACAGTCTGCCTAGTGAAAGAATATCAGGTTTCTGAACAGTAAAGTGCTAAAGCTATCTCTTCCATGAGTTCGGCCCATCTCACCCACATCCATCTCCCTATGCTAATCAAAGATAACACTTCATGTGTTTGATGAAGCAGCATCTGGTGCACAGCAGCTTATGCCATGATAAATCTGTTAGATGTCATAAGACTCTTTGTTGGTTTTGCTGCAACGGACAAACCGTAGACCTATATTATAATGCAATGTTTTAAGAAAGTGTTTTAGCAAAGGAAATGGGACTGTGGGTTTTACTACTGCATATACTATAACATATATTATCTATTTGTTGTATGCGTTATCTTGCTCTTACTACATCATTTTCTACCTGTGTCATTCCATTTTGTAGCATTGTTCATGTATCGTGTCTAATACACTTTGTTTAGATGTCTGTAATTCTAGTTCTATTACTTTGCTTATCAGATGTCTTATTTGGTTGATTGCACTGATTTACATTCTGTAATCCACCTGGAGCCTCATTGAGAAATGTGGACTGTAAATAAAGTAAAAATAAATAAATTTGTGAATAGTTGTTTTTTATTTGAAGCAGACTTTTAGTCTTCTAATAGTGATTTTACATAAGTATTTCTATTTGGGAACGGCTTTTGCACATTTAAGTCTCTTTCCATCAGATGTTCATCTTTGGTCACTATTGATAAGCCCAGCTGAGTCCCTGATCATTTTCCATGACCCTGGGAATCTACACCGCACTCATGTTCTCTGTCATTTTCCACTCTATTCTCTGATGAAATTGCACTGTTGGGGGGGGGGACACTTGTTTATTATTCTATTTACTGAAATACTTTTATAGCTTTTTTCTTTGCCTTGGTCATACTTACCCCAGATAATTTACAACACTTGCCCTGAATGCTGTTTACACCCCACATAAATTAAGAGGCATCAATCAACAATATTGACAAGGATTTCACCCAGCCTTGTTACTTTCACTAGACAAAAGAGAGGGAGAGATGATTAAGGACATGACAGTAATGAGCACAGGCAGGTAATCCAGAATGAAGGTGGGAGGGATACACATTGTCAAAGTGTCACCTACCATGTACTGATGGAACTGCAGCTTAATCTAGTTTGATGTTAATACGGGCACCATTCAGAGCAGGCAAGTGAGGGAATATATTGAACATAGCTGCAAGTGGCTTGGTGGCATTTAATGCAGGAAAATATGTAAATAGTGTTTATGTACATTGACTGCAATAGGGGAAGATTCCTGCATGATTGAAGTTCTTGGTAATGCACATCTGTTTGGGAGAAATCAGTGACTCCCAGCACATGAAAAGACATAAAAATCAAGATTCTGACATAAAGCAAAATATTAACTATCCATTTAACCTAGATTATAATATATTTTATACATAACACAGAAGTAAATAAGATGAACCACTCCAAGAGACACCTGATCACTCAGATTACTCTGAGCCACCCTAGCTCCCACTATGACAAACCTCTATGGTCAGTTTCTTTTCCCAGCATTAAGTGGCTTCTCAGTATTTGTCATACCAGATAACTGACTTTGTTGGCTACCTGGGGGTGTTATCCACAGTGATTACTTGTAGTTATGGGAGATTCCTTGGTATCAATCACCAAGTATTCCAATGTGAAACTGCCCTTGATGGAGGGAGGGCAGAAAATTTACTGTGTTCTTAAAGTGGATGCTGTTCCACACAAGGGTTTACTCTCCATGTGAAACAGAGTCCCTTTTACTGCAAGAATACCTTCTATTAACAGAAAAAAAGATGTGGGACAAATCGTGGTTATTGTGAATCTTTCTGTTAACCAAAGCAGTCTTTTCTATTATGCAAGCTGTTATTGTGGTAAATACTGGTTTTAAATTTGTTGGAATTAACATACAATGATAACAGCATCACAGCTATAGAAGAACAGGTTCATAGTCTGAGGATATCTAAAAACAACTGTAAAATTTTGCACTAAAGCATGGAGATATCAAACAATTAAAAGGTACGCTCAGAGAGTTCTTTGGTTCAGATGCAGGGATTATTCATGTGTATGTGCTCCAGAACTTTTGTCATGTTAAAGAAACTCCCTGGACCCTAACAAACATCAGCATTCTTGGAGCCATCTGTGTCCACCAATGATGCACAGAACAGAGATACTGAAGTACACTTAAGCAGAATGTAAAAAAAATAAAACACTTTCTAGTCAACGATTAGCCTAGGGTTTATTCAGTGATGATTTTTCTGTTTAATAAGTCCCTAAAACATTGATGGCCTTGAACAGTCAGTTTCATGTTCTACAATCTTGAGAGATAAAAGAACTTTTGTGGAACTTGGCTGGAGCTTTGGCCAATCTGCTGGATTTTGTTTAAATGATAGGAAGATTCAGTCATGGATTCCAGACATCTCATCCATTATGACTCTTATACTGAATCTCTAAGCCCTGTGACAATGGTAAGCAATATATTTTCCCCCAGTGCTTCATATTGTTTTGCTGTTATCAACAATTGAAACACAATTGAAGTAAATGTGGCTGCATTGGCTGCATTGGCTCAGTCACTGGTTAATTGTTATCTGTATTTCTAGTTTTCCTCCCCCTTGTTCCGCTCACCATCAAATTAGTTTGTTTCTCTGTCCAGCCTGCAGTCTGTATATTTTGATTTTGTTCCTCTGTAAAGAGTAATGAACAGTGATATAATAACAACAGTAATAGTAACAACAACAAAAATAATAGGTAAGCTGGCTATGCTGCCCACTTTCACCACTGCTATGAAACCTTCAGTCTGTCTATCTAAATACCATTCAGCAGAGATGGATGTGCAACCAATTTTCCCTTGAAATGTAACTGTGATTTACTTGAAGTCTGTCATTACTTTGAAATCATGATGGAGGGCTACCTTGTCTCTTTTCAAGAAACCTCCCTCAATAATGTGACATAAATGTAGCTCTTATTGAAATAGCCATTAGTGCCCAGAGCTGTGTTGAATGTCTGCAAATTGCCCAGTTACTAGAGAGGGATGTACTCGGCACTGTTGCACATTGATATAAATGCATCGATCTTTCCCCAAAGTTATTAAAACCAGGAAGGAAGGAGTGCAAGCTCTCCTGCTCCAAGATTCCATAATACACCTTATTGATTCTATGCAATTCACATTAACTCAGCACTTGTTTTCATGAATGTCTAGTATCAACAGCAAATGCCTTTTTCAATGTATTTTTATTTGTTAAAATGCTTTAATAGAAAAGCTCATTGTTGACCACAGATAATAAAGATGAACCAAATGAGAATAAAGACTCCAGTCCAGATAAGAATGTGCATGATCCATACACATACCTTCAAAAACCACAATTCCCCAGACATTAGCCATGATTAATTTCCTATGACATAAGTAAAAGAACAATGTTTGAGTCCAGTGGCACCTTTAAGACCAACAGAGTTTTATTCTGGGTATAAGCTTTCGTGTGCATACACACTTCTCCAGAAATTAGAAAGAAATTAGCTATGACTCAGGACCCAAATAAAGAGTTTGTACTTTTTGTAAAGGAAATATGGGTAGATTATTAGCTCTTATCCAGCTAAATTCCACCCGAGTTCAACAGAATGCAATGAGACTTAGGGGGCAAATTACACAATACATGGGCAGGGTCAATCTTAGTTTAGATGGGGCCCCAGAACTACTGCTTCCCTTTTCAATACAAGAGGGGGTCTCTGCAGCTGACTGGAGGGGAGTGGCTAAGAGTCATTGCAGTTGTGAGCTGACAAGCCCAGCTTGGGCCTGGATACAGTGGGCACAAGCAGCCTCCCCCCACTATGGTGTGCAGGTTGGTGGACCGGTGGAGCCCCCACCATGGCAAGCAGGCAGGCAAGAGGAGCCCCTGCAGTGGTGAGCAAGAGGTTGGAAGAGAGTAGCTGTGGTGCCGAGCAGGTTTGAGGAAAAGGAGTAGCCATCATGGTGGGCCCCACAAGAGCTTGCTTGTTTTCCTTCCTTCGATGGGGGGGATGGGGGTGTGGGAAGGCTGGGGGGAGAACCCCGCCTCCCAGTCTGCTCTGATCACTGACTGAGTATGGTGGCTGTGGTGATTGGGCTACAGGCTGGTTGGAGGGCAGCTGCTACCTAAAACAGTGCTGCAACAGTTGGGTGGGAGCCATCCTCAGCAAGGGGCCTAGGCTAGCTGCACCAATTGCTCTACAGCAATCACCCCATTGGAGATTCATGAAGTTTCCTTTAATATCAAATGACAATTGTGGGGTGGGCAGTCAGGATCAGGGCCATGGTGCTACGTAATCCATTTTCCTAATAGATATCCCTGCAATAGCATAAAAGCAGATACCCATATTGTATCTGTCTTTTGTCTCTACTGTGAATGATAACAAATGGGGGGGGATAAATTCAGATAAATGGTATGTGTATATCAGAGGATTAAATCTCCCATCTTCCAGCTCCATAGTCCTGATTCACATCATTTCCACCCTACAGCTGCTACTTAATGTTATAGAAAATATTGGGAAATCTGGCCATTATATTAGCTGGGTAATTTTTAAATTTTGTTATTTATGGCAATTTTAATTGTGGGTTTTTTCCTGATACTTTTCTAAACCATTGGTTATATTGCGACTCACCTTGGCTCTCAGTCTTCTAGAGAAAAGGTGGGCTTATGAACATTTTAAACATATAACTTTAGCCCTATTGCTTTCAGTGAAAAATGCAGCACAGTCTTATGCATGTCTAATCAGAAGTAATTCTTACTTACAATGGAGTTTACTCCAGTAGGGATACATAAGATTGCCATGTTAGCCATGTCTAGTCATCTCAATAACAGCCTGAGTCTTGTCAGAAGGTGCCTCTATGGAACTTTAAAACTACTCTTTCAGCATCCCCTTCTATAACTTTGGAGATATGTCAACAGCTTTTTAAATGATAAATGTTATCTTTACACATGCTATTCTCCCCCTTCCTGTCCATTTAGGGCCCTCAAGGTTGTGAACATGTGAAAAGACATTAAAAGCAACTTAAAAATAATACACACCTATAAAACAGAAATCAAAGCAAACAAGAAGGAGGGCCAATAAGAGAATGGCAACTGAAACAGAAAAGTCTCCACCCTAAATGGCTAGGTAGATTCATAGTTTTTTAGCCTCCGGCTCACACATTTTTGTCTTAGCACAAGAAGGATGGCTCCAGAGCAAACTAATTTATGCAGTAGCCAAATCGCTCATTCACAACTTTAATGCCAGTAGCTCATACAGTTGAATTTTTGCTTGCAAGATTCCACAGCTTAGAGGGCGCATTGTATGGGAATAGGTAGATATTAAGGCATGCTAGTCGCAAGAGATTGGAGTCACACTCCACCCTTCACTTGGAGTCTCAGAGGAGTTTACAATCTTCTTCCCTTCCTCTCCCCACAACAGACACCCTATGAGGTAAGCGAGGCTGAGAGAGCTCTGAGAGAACTGCTTCTTGAGAGAACAGCTCTGAGAGAACTGTGACTGACCCAAGGGCACCCAGCTGGCTGCATGTGGGAGAATGGGTAATCAAACCCAGTTCTCCAGATTAGAGTTTGCGGCTTTTATCCAGTACACCAAGCTGGCTCTCAAGGTCAATACCAGTACCTTGAATTGGATCTGGAAGCAAATTGGAACCTAGTATGAGGTAACAAGATTGAAGTGGTATTGTTCCTATTACATCAAGCATTCTTGCTGCAGCATTCTGTATCAATTGTAATGGTAACTTCTGGACACTCTTCAAGGCCAGTCTTCTATAGATTGCATTGCAATAGTCTAATATATGTACCTGAACATACACCACAGTGGCCAGATCTTTTTTACCCAAGAAAGGCTGCAGCTGGCTTATCTGTCAGAGGAGGAGGAGGAGAGGTTTTTCCTCTATGCTAAGGTGTCTCAAAACAGTTTACAATCTCCTTTCATTCCTCTCCACCCAACAGTCACCTTGAGAGGCAGGTGGGCTGAGAGACTTCTAAGAGAAATATGACTGACCATAGGTCACCCAGCAGGCTTCATGTGGAAGAGTGGGGAATTAAACCCAGTTCTCTGGATTAGAGTCCACTGCTCTTAACCACTACACTATGCTGGCTCTAAGTTGGTGGAAGGCCACCACTGTGTCAGGGTCAACAGCAAGCAAGTCCACACACACTCTCCAAGGAAAGTTATGTTTTATTGGAATACTGTTCCATTGCCAAGTATTACAGGTACATTGTCAGGAATAGTGCTTATTGCAAGGGACTCTGAAAAGTACTGAGACGGTGGCCGCTCTGGTACATTGTCTGGTACAGGTACATTGTCAGGAATAGTGCTTATTGCAAGGGACTCTGAAAAGTACTGAGCCGGTGGCCGCTCTGGTGTTGGCGGGGCTGGGCTCAGCCTCTCGCCCGGTGTGTCATTTGCGGTTGCTGGCTGTCCGGGGTTGAAGTCCACCAGGATTTCTTCTGGTGCCTCCGCCCCCGTGTCTGGTTGAGCTGGCTCGTTCCACTCCTCCCCCTCATCCGGCTCCAGGGGTAGCACCCGGCGGCGTAGCTGATCGATGTGGCGATGCAGGATCTGGCCGTCTTCTACCGCGACTTCATAAGACCGGGGGCCTCGGACCCGTACTACTCGGGCGGGAATCCACGGGGGCCCTCTCGCATAGTTCCGTGCGTACACCGGGTCCTCCGGGAAAAACCCTCGTGCCGCCGCTGGAGTTCCCGTGGAAGGCTCCCGCTCGGGCGCTTGATCGGGATGTAACCGGTCTAGCCTGGTGGTGAGGCGTCGGCCCATCAGTAGCTCCGCCGGGCTTCGGCCGGTTGTCGCATGGGGCGTAGTTCTCTGGCCGAACAGGAATTGCACCAGCTTGAAGTCCCAGTCCGTTCCTTCGGTCCGGCGGAGTGCCTCTTTTGCCGTCCTCACCATGCGTTCGGCTTGGCCATTGGTGGCGGGGTGGAACGGGGCCGACCTGATGTGGCGAATCCCGTGCTGGCGGGTGAACTCCTGGAACTTCCCGGACGTGAAGGCCGTCCTGTTGTCGGTGACCAGGGTGTCGGGGAGTCCGTGCGAGCTGAAAATCTGCCACATTGCTTGGATGGCCACCTGGGAGGAGGTGGACGGCACCGGCTCTACCTCTAGCCATTTACTGTAGGCGTCTACAAGTATAAAAAACAGCTGCCCCTGGAACGGGCCCGCAAAGTCGAGGTGCAGGCGCGACCAGGGGCGGTGAGAGGATTCCCAGGCCCTGTCCGGGGCCGTCGGGGGTGCGGGTCGGGAGGCCTGGCAGGGTTGACACCTTTTTACAACATCCTCAATATCCCGGTCTAACCCTGGCCACCAGACATACCCCCGTGCCAGAGCCTTCATCCTGACTACCCCCGGGTGGTGCTCATGCAGGTCCCTCAGTACCCGTGGCTGTAGTGGTTTAGGAATGACCACCCTACCTCCCCACATAAGGCACCCCTTATAGGTTGACAGCTCATCGCGCCTTGTGACAAAGGGTGCAAACTCCGGGTCCTGTCTAGCTGTCGGCCACCCCCTCCCCACCCAGTTCAAAACCCGACAGAGAACCTTGTTGCGACCCGTGAGACGGGCCACCTCCTTGACGTGTACCGGGTGACCGGGCAGCGATTCTAGGAGGGCGATGACGTGGGCGGGGTCCGGGTCCGGGTCCGTCGCGGGCAGTGGAAGGCGGCTGAGTGCGTCCGCGTGACCCATGGCCTTCCCGGGGCGGTGGGTGAGGGCATAAGAGTACCCCGCCAGGAATATGGACCAGCGGAGAACCCTGGGCGAGACCATCTGTGGTGTCTGTCGATCGGGCGCAAGGAGGCCCAGGAGAGGCTTGTGGTCTGTAAGGATCTCGAACGGGCGGCCATAGAGATAATGGTGGAATTTTTTTACCCCCGCCACTATCGCTAGTGCCTCCTTGTCAATCTGTGCGTAGTTATGCTCCGCAGAAGACAGGGTCCGAGAATAATAGGCGACCGGAACCTCCCGGCCATCCGGCAACCGATACCCCAACACCGCCCCCACCCCGTAGGGCGACGCATCACATGCAAGAACAACAGGTAAAGCCTCGCAGAAATGGTGCAGTACCCTGTTGGAGACCAGCAAGTCTTTTACCGCCTGGAATGCTGCCGCATGCTCCGGCTTCCAGGCCCACAGCGCCTCCTTGTCCAGCAGCCGGTGGAGGGGTTCAACCACCGTTGCCTTTTGGGGCAGAAACGCGTGGTAGAAATTCAAGAGGCCTAGGAAGGCCTGGAGTTCAGGTTTGGATGTGGGGACCGGGGCTTGTGTGATCGCTTTAATTTTTTCGTCAGTGGGGTGGATGCCTCGTGCATCGACTGCGAAACCCAGAAATTCGATGCGGGGCACCCCCAGGAGGCATTTCTCCTTCTTCACCTTGAGGCCGGCATCATTGAACCTCTGCAGGACCTGACGCAGCCGTTCGGCGAAGGCGGTGGAGTCCGGTGCCGCGATGATGACATCATCTAAAAAGGGCTGGACCCCTGGAATTCCTTTAAGGAGGGAATCCATAAAAGATTGGAAAATCCCGGGCGCCACTGAAACCCCAAACTGCAGTCTATTGACCTTGAAGGCCCCTTTGTGGGTGGTGATGGTTTGTGCTTCCGCAGCGGCCGTGTCCACTGGCAGCTGCTGGTAAGCCTGTGCCAAGTCCAATTTACCGAAAACCTTGGCCCCCGTAAGGGAGGCCAGGACATGGCTCACTACCGGGACCGGATAGGCATGGTCCTGCAGGGCCTTATTTATGGTGCATTTGTAGTCTGCACAAATGCGTATAGCCCCATTCGGTTTAATTGGCGTTACAATGGGGGTCTCCCAGTGCGCTGACGCGACTGGTTCCAGCACTCCTTGGGTGACCAGGCGGTCGAGCTCGGCCTCTATTTTTCCCCGCATGGCTATGGGAGGGGGCCGTGCCTTTATGCGGATGGGTCGTATGTTAGGGTCCAGATCTAACGAAATCGGGGTCCCATTGTACCTCCCCAGGGTCCCATCAAACACTTTGGGGAAATTGCGGCAAACCGCCTCCCAGTCTTCGGTCCTGAGGTGGTTTACTCCCGCTATTTGGAGTCCCAAAGGTCCAAACCACGACAACCCCAGGAGGCTCGAGAGGCGTCCCTCCACGACCAGCAGGTCCAGCAAGCCCGAGAACCCTTTAAATCGGACCTGAAACTTGCCCCAGCCACGGACCGCCACTGGGTTTTTATTAAAGTCCATCAGTTTCAAACCCCGTGGCTTGTGCAGTCGGGGTCCCCCCTTGGGGCATAGAGTTTTGAGGGTTTCCGCAGAAATTATAGAGAAAGAGGACCCCGAGTCTATTTCCATTTGGCAGGGGGACCCCTCTATTTGGACAGTCACATGCACCTTGTCCGGGTTTTCAGGGGGCAAGTTACATACCATCTGCCGGCGCTGGGTCGTCACGGTGTGCAGACTTGTAGCGTCCAGCTGAGCAGTGGATCCCAGGCGCTTGCCCTTGGAGCGGCAGACTCGGGCGAGGTGTCCGGCCTTGTTGCAGGTCCTGCAGATGGCGTCCCGGAAACGGCAGGTCCGGCACTTGTGAGCGTCGCCACAGCTGGCACAGGCAGATGCGTTGGGCTGGGTTGGTGTTGCGGGGAGTCCCTTGTTGCGTTGGGTGCGTTGCTGTGATCGGCGGTTCACCTGTAGGACCTCCTCATCGTTCGAGTCATCAGAGGGGCCAGAGTCCTGGAGGTGATGGACCGTCTTTGGCCGGCGATCCGCGTGGGACTTCTCATAGGCGGCCGCTTCTTGGATGGCGGCCTCCAGAGTGAGATCATCCCGGCTGATGAGTCTGCGGTGCAGCTTCGCCTCCTTCAGCCCCACCAAGAACTGGTTTAGGAGGGTATCTGCGAGGTTGGGGAAGGCACACCTTGTGGCTGCGCGGCTTAGTCCGGCCAGGAATTCCGGAGATGTTTCTTCGGGGCCCTGCGTTCTTGCGAAAAACTCCATTCGTTCTGCGAACTTGGTGGGCTTCGGGGCCAAGTGGTCGGTAAACGCCTTGACCAGCATCTCGTAGGTGGCGGCCGCGTCTTTCGGCAGGAGGGGGTTCACCAGTCCTTCAGGAGGAGGTGTGCCTCGATGCTGCAGTAGCGCAGGAGATAGGCCTTCTTCGTACCCACATCCGTGATGCCATGGATCTCGAAATGACGTTCCAGCGTCTCGATCCAGGTCTCCCAGTGTGCGGGACGGGAGATGTCGAAGGCAGGGAAGCTCTCGTTGCTAGCGGCCATTGTGCTCACCCGTGGAGGTCGCGGTTCTGGTGCAGCGTTGGTGGCGTTGGAAGTGAGGCTGCTCTCGGGGTCAGCGGTGCTAGGGAGCGGTGCGGTGCCCAGGAACCGAAGAGGCGGACACGAAGCTCGGCGGCGGCGTTCGGTGCTTTCGGCGTTGGGGCGGTCAGCGGTGCTCGTCTCGTGGTCGTTGTTCATGGAGGGAGTTGGTATCCCATCCTCGTCGCCAGTGAAAAGTACTGAGACTGACGAGTGATTTCAGCTCTCACATACTTTATTAGTTGAAGAACAAGACAACTAAGCCGGCTCGCAGGCCGGCTTTTATCCCCAAGTGACCCACACCCCAAACACACACACACCCGGTGATTCGCTATTTACATTGATTGGATTAACTCCTGCTCCTCCATTGGAGGGGAGTCAGAATCCACTAGTCCATTGTCCTTCGGGGCGAAGCTCAGGCCCTTCGCCTGGCCACATGGTGGACCGGTTAGAACCAGTCCAAGCACATGGCTGCCCAGAGCCCATGTTCTCAAGTGGATACATTACAGACTCAATACATATACCCTGACGCTTCCTCTAGCTAAGCGAATGAACTTCAAGCACGTGTGCGGGAATCCTCCTGGCGGGACATTACATCATAAATGGGAGACTCTCCCCACCCCCCGAGAGCAGAAACATTCACACTGGTAATGGAACTCAAGCTCTCCCTTCCCATCAAAGTTACACTGATAGCACTGTTTGGCTAAGCCAGTTTGCATGGGCGGAGGAGTGCCTCCCTTCTGTTACCTACGATAGCCAAGCAAAGCAAGCACGTGCACACTGCCAGCTTCCTATCCAACAGAAGGCCCAGGCTTAATAGCACCTGGGCTATGAACCTTCTCCTTTAGTTCTCATGTCAAATAGGTAAACTGGGTTTGGGAGTTAGAGAAATCTAAAGGCTAGTTTGGGATATGGGAAGGGTTTTTCCTTAAGATTAGCTATTATTGTTGTATCACTCTATTCATTGAATTGTTGGCTATAAGGAGGAAATTTCTGAGAAAAAAATGATAAGCTCAGATACCCTAAAAATAATATTCATAATTTCCTAAGAACATAAGTGCCATCCAAAGCAAAATTAAAATCAACAGACACTGCCTTAAGGCTGCAATATTAAAACAAAAATCCACACAAAGAAACACAAGGCTAAGGGAAAAGAAGAGATAAGGAAAAAATGAAAGTGAAATTACAAGACACAAAACGTGGCTGGAAAAAAGTATACCTTGATACATATCTTAGAAGTAAAGTAGACACTATTATCAGACTCTAAATTGGAGCCAAGTTATATAAATGTCAGTTGTTTTGTGCTAAAGAAAACTGTATGTTATACAATTATGCCTTGTTTGTTTGGGCCTCCAAAGTAGAGTTGCCAGATCCCCTCATCGTGCTAGCAGGGGAGTTGGGGGTATTCTGGGGATGGACAGGGACATCATGCAATGTGCTGACATCACCCAGAAGTTATGTCCGTGTGTCAGCGATATTGTGGAGCGATGCTCTGCTTTCGGGCAAAACTCTACAGCAAAAACAGCCTCAAACATAGTTTTGCCCCAAAAGCTGAACATTGCCCCCTGATATCACCATTGTGCTGACGTCACTTCCGGGTGATGTCAGCAAATTGCACATGGCATTGGGGGGGCGGGAGGATTTCCTCCCACTGGCCAGTTGGTTGGCAGGTTGCAAGAACCTGTGAAAGTGGGGGATCCCCATCTGGGTAATGGTATCCCTCCTCCAGAGCAACTGGTTGGCCACTGTGTGAAACTGGACTAGACAGACCACTGGTCTGATCAGCAGGCTTGTTTTACAGTCTTATGTACATTTTTCCATTATTTTAAATACTATTTTCACAAATTAAATTAAGATTTGGAAGCTTTTAAATCTGAAACACATTGGGTTTGGATTGTACCCACAGGTCCACTTAATAAATATTTATATGTGCTGTCTTAGATTCATCTGTCACTGAGGAGGCAAAGTCAATTTGTACTTCATATCCCCACATTATTTCCCCACAGTTTACATTTGAAATTCAAAAGTCACTATGACAAAGAAAAATACTATTCAACTTTTTGCATCTCAAATGCCTGCACAGTATAAATAAGGCAGTAAAACTTACCACATGCTGACTTTCTTACCTCAGAATGTGCAATTTGAGCACCAAATATTTAAAACCTCAGAGAGAGTATTATTGCTGCCCTCCTCCAGATCTGTGTTTCATCACTAGTACTTGATTACATTTGAAGAAAATTAACTTTCAAAGCCAGCTAGCAATTAATCTTCCTGTTCGCTATTCTCCCCACCTCCACATCATTGCATGTATCCATTCATTATTGGTTTTATATCACACTCTTCATGTTCTACACCAAGTAAATCCTTTAGGCATCTTGCAATTAGCATTCATTAGTCACATTGGCTCATTCAGAAAATTTACACTCCTGAGCTAATTCCACAGAAGGAGTTCATAAAGGAATAGATCAATTCCAGGGAGTCTGAAATAGACTAAAGTTAACACATTCAACAAGCTCAGTTGACAGGGTCGAGAAATAACTGACCTTGCTTTCCCCTGCTGAGGCTTATAACTAGTGCTAAAAGAGTATGCTCCCTAGCCAATCTACCGATGGCCAGTAAGCTCTCCATATGTGAAACTTCTCAGTCCTGCAGATGAACTGGCTTTCTGCAAGTAACCATTTCTTAAACAGTTTCAAAGGATGGCCATGTTGGTCTGCAGCAGAACAGCTAGATTCGAATCCAGTAGCACCTTAGAGACCAACTAGATTTTTGCAGTGTGAGCTTTTGAGAGTCCAAGCTCCCATTATCAGATATGAGCTGGAATGGAGCCCTTATATCCCAGTCAGAAGGAAGGAGGGGAGTGGCAAAGAAGGAACTCAGGAACTCAAGAAGGAACCCCTGCATCCTGAGTTCCTGCTCTGCCATACCCCTCCCACCTTCTGACGGGGATGTAAGGACTCAGAGATCTCCATTCCAACCCATATCTGAAGAATGGAGAAACTTCCTAACTGTAAGGGAGCTTTGACTCTAGAAAGTTCATCCCCCCCGCCCTTTTGTTGGTCCCTAAGGTGCTACTTGGGAGGAAAGCTATGGCAAACCTAGACAGCATAATAAAAAGTAGAGACATCACCCTGCCAGCAAAAGTCCATATAGTCAAAGCAATGGTATTCCCAGTAGTAATGTATGGCTGCAAGAGTTGGACCATAAGGAAGGCCAAGCGCCGAAGAATAGAAGCTTTTGAATTATGGTGCTGGAGAAAACTCTTGAGAGTCCCTTGGACTGCAAGGAGATCTAATCAGTCAGTCCTAAAAGAAATCAATTCTAACTGTTCCCTAGAAGACCAGATACCGAAGTTGAAGCTCAAATACTTTGGCCACCAAATGAGAAGAGGGCACTCTCTGGAGAAGACCCTGATGCTGGGAAAGACTGAAGGTAAAAGAAGAAGGGGGTGGCAAAGGATGAGATGGTTAGACAGTGTTATCGATGCAATGAGCATGAAATTAAGCAAACTCCAGAGCACGATGGAAGACAGGAGGGCCTGGCATGATGTGGTCCATCGAGTCGTGAAGAGTTGGACTCAACTGTGTGACTGAACAACAACAACAACAAATGGGCTACTGGACTTGAATCTAATGTTTCTTAAGTAAGACAGAACAGTGAGCTAAAAAATAAGATGAAATAGAACAATGTTCAAAAACTACCAGAAGAGTAGACAGATTTTGACAATTAAGGGCAGAGTTAATGCCTTGCCAAACCTGAAGGCAAGAATGATTGCAAGAGATTGCCACTATTCATGCTTCATTCACAGGAACACAAAACAACCCATACTTAGAGCCTCCCCCCGCCTGACTCTTTCCTACTTCTGAAATCTACCCCATCTCTTGATGAAAAGGTGATTAATATTATTCTAAAATATTACTAGTATTATTCTAAGGACCAGTTTACACAAAACACTGTCTGTATGATGGGGGAGGTTTACAGCCAAATCTATAATCTGAGGTGTGGGGGGAACCTCCAGTAGTGATGTATGCTGATGTGCAGACGTTGAGAAAATCCTGGCCAGAGTTCAGCTGGCAATGTGGGTTGCTGAAGCAATCATAATGCATGATGAGGCACCAGTGGGGAGGGGGTTTGTTTGTACTTTGCCACAGAGGCAGCTAGGGGAGGAGAAGGAGGATACCATCATGGGAAGTGGGGCAGGGGAGGAGGAGGGTATGGAGAGTGGGAAGAAGAGTCAGTCTACAGGAGGTGATGTTGGTCGGGTGAAGGGGAAGTAACAGAGAGCAGGGAAGGGGAGGGATGTGTTGGCAAGCAGGACTTGGGAGGAAGTAAGGAGAACATGAGTATTTGTGCAGCTGGGAACTTTAGCACCTGTACAAACAACAGTTTGGGTGACATGGCTTCTCACATATTTAAAAAAATCGGTCCCATGTGTCTGCTATGAGAACACACTGTATGGTAACATATAGCAGGAGGAATATCATGTGAAACTTTCAAATTTTATTCCTTTTATGCATGTCAGAGAATTGCCACTTTTGAACATGGATATTTCCTTCATTTCTGTAAGTCTACCTGAAATATGGTGAAATCTCATGACAGCTTGGAATTATCAGTGCCATAAAACAACCAGTTTTCAAAGGGTAAAGATGCCTTGATACAAATAATGCTGCATGATTAAAATATATTTGTTAGGCCTCAGAAAGGAAATGGCATTGGTCCCTGAGTAATTCATGCATGCATCTGCCAGAGAGAGCTCTCTCTCATTCTTGGCTGGATTTGTTTAATATACATAGTTACTGACATCACATGCAAGACACTGAGTGCACTTTACAATATACCAAGCGCTTGACAACCCTTGTGGAGTGATAATAACTTGTTATCATCTTATCATAATCCTCCAGAAGTTGCTGGCTCAACAAAACTCAACTGTGATGGTATGAAACAAATTGTGCAAAGTTTCCTCAGCAGCAAGCAGGTAAGAGCTGTGCTTTGATGAAAAAGCAGAAAGACTGGAGATTTCAATTCAATTCAAATAGATCAACTCTGTTCAAAATGCTGGAATTTCCTGGTTGCGTTTCATGTGTTTTGCATGGGTTTCTTTATGGGCAACACTACAACAACAATGCTATTCATAGTATAATATGTACCAAGCCTATTTACACAATGCTCAGATGAACATACTCCAGATTTCAGGGTGTTTTTTAAAAAACACTGCCTGTTTCTTCCTGCAATTATCTGCACACTTATTTGAACAAGGCAACAAGATCCTGTTGTACAAACACATAGTAAGAAGAATGATCAAATCCTCATTTTTACAGAAGAGTTACATTAAAACAATACAAATGAAATATAAGGCATTGTTGTCTGTGTAAATATTTAAACAGCATTTCTGTTAAGCTGATCTTCACACCTCCTTTACCATCACAATAAACAAAAAGTTACATTTTCAAAAGAACCTAAAAGTAGCCATAAAAATTATTGAAGTGCTTAGTATACTAAAGTCACATAATTCAAGCCAGCAAGCCACTGCACCAGTCCTACCATACCACCAGCAAAAGATGGTGCTACAGCATATTTTATAGCTCCACCTGGAAAAAAATTATGGGACTGTCAATATCTTCCTTAGGAACATTTGGGCAGGAGGATTTCATATTTTATTCCTTCTTACTTATTCAGATAGCTGTACATTATTTAATGTGCAAGGTAAACTAAAATAATTTATATCTGTTTAGTAATAAGAAAGGTTATTTTCTGGGTCCACCATTTCCAAAGTATGAGTATTCTAGGAATCCTTAAAGGATGAAAGCACATAAGAAGAATCCTACTGGATCAAACCAGTAGATAATTTAATCCAACATCCTATTTCACATGATGGCCAACCTAATGACACAAAATGCTCAAAAGGAGAGATGAAGAGGCTAACGCTTTCAACCAGGAACTAGCATTCCAAGGTACACTGTTTCTGAACATGGAGGTTTCATTTAGCCATCAGAACTAATAGCCTCTAATGACAAAGGCCTTTCTGCATGCTCGACTTACTCCTGATTTTCTTGGGAGTTGATCCACCAGCACTGGAATTGGTTTGGGAAGGGTTCTTCCATATGTCTGCCCTCTCTCTGCATTTTCACAGTTGTGGAGTCAATTTATTTTCTTCCTCATGTGCCTTAAATAATCAGGATTTTCAAGGGCATTGTGCTGTTGTCATTGGTGGTGTCATCAGTGGCGTCACAGCACCCCACCTTTTAAAAAAGGGCACTAAAATATCGATATATTTATATAACATAGGGGTGTGCAAAAAAACCATGGTATTTTCCAGGTTTCTGAATACTGAACCCCCAAAATATCGGTATTTCCTGTTATTCCTGAACTGGTAAATATTTGGGACTGCTGGATTTTTTGGCTCCATTATATGCTGTATTCAGCTCTGCAGGGGCTGTTTTTTGAGGTAGCGGCACCAAATTTGCAGCATGGCTGCTGGTGCCTCTCCTCATAAAACCCTACAAGTTTCAAAAAGATTGGACCAGGGGGTCCAATTTTATGGGCTCCAGATGAAGGTGTCCCCATCCTCCATTGGTTTCATTGGATAAAAAAGGCATTTAAAAGGACTGTGGTCCCTTTAAATACCTTCTCTGAGCCGTGAGTGAACTTCAAAGGCATTTAAAGGGTTTGCAATCCCTTTAAATGCTTTCTCCAAGTGGGGAGTTCACTCAGAAAGCATTTAAAGGAACTGAGAGCCCTTTAAATGCTCTTTAACTGTGGCTATCTAGTGGTCCCAAATAAATGCAGTTTTTTTTGTGGGGGTGTTGGCTTGGTTTAGCTGAGTGCACGCCCCTAGTAATGATAGGCTTGGCAGGCTCTCTGAATTCCTAGGTTTCGTTTTAAAAAGTCTTTCGCATCAGAAAGATGCAAGGAAAAAAAGTATCTTCCAGCAAGGGAAGTGATCAGAGATTTGTTTAAATTGGCTTTTTAAGAAAAATATTCAAAAGAATATCAACACTACAAACAGTGGTGATATCACAAAATTATCATAGAGAATGAAAGGAACAGAACAATCAGCATAATGAATAAGTGAGCACAAACTTGCAAGTACAGTGGGAAAAGTAATTCAGATAGATATTGTAAATCATACAGTGGGTTGTGACTTGTATGGTCTGGAATTGAGCTGTACTTCTGTGCAATGTCAATGTGCAGTCCACAACCAGGCATTATGCAAGCTATGGGAATTGTGGGGGTAAATGTGTGAGGCAAAGGTAATCTTGTTAATAGTAAAGCAGCTCTAAGTACACTGAGTTGTGGGGCTGGATTTCAGTTTCTGTGACGTATTCCAGGAACAGGAACCATTTCTCCAAGAAGTTACTGGAGACTTTTTTTTAAAAAAAGAATGCTGGGAATTTTGAGAGCCTGCCAAGTCTGTTGTTACAATGGTATATTGATATTTTAGTGTCTTTTTTAAAAATAGAAAACCACTCATCTTCAGGCTGGGGGAAGGAGAGGGAGAGGTTTAATGATGACAACAGTCCAATCACCAAAAAGTGGGCTGGAGGCGGGTGGGAAAGTGAGAAAGTCTCAAAAGAAAAATCTGGGGAGGACAAATGACCAAAAAATAAAATGAAAACCGAAGGAAGGAAAAATGTGTGCAAAAATCAGGGGATGGGGTACAGGGCCAGAACCTATGAGAAAACCCCATGCGGAAAAGGCCCTAGTCTTCATGAATTTGTGTGATCTCCACTTTAAACCATCTAAAGCGCTGGCCATCCTTCCATTCTGTGGCATTGAGTCATACATATTAATTACGCATTGTAAAAAAGGGCTTTCATTTGCCTGTTCTAAGACTACTGCCTATCCACTTGTGTCAGGAACATGTAAAAAGGGGCAAGGCAACAGAAAACAGACATATTTCCTAGATCAGAGATTCCATAACATTTGTTTACATTTTAAAAAGCTTTTATGTGACACATCAAGCAAACCACACACTATTTACACTTAGATGTGTATCTCTCACTTTTTCTGTTCCAGGACAAGTTCAACAAATCCTTATGTCTTCTTTATCAATCTTTGCTGTCCTTCTCTCTTATTTAATCAAATCACATCAGGGTTCACTCTAGTGTTCAAATTGTTAGCCCCTAGGCATTATATTTTTCAGCAATGGATTTCAATTAACTCAGCAATTTTTTTAGATTTATGTGAGCAAAATAAAACTTTTCAGAGCTTTCATTTTATTTAAAGCCAACTCTTTATACTTAATCCTGATACTAGAGAGTGAAGCACGCCCAAGCAGTTTGCAAGGAATAAAATAAATCAACTTTACTAGAGCCCCTTTCTTTCCCAGGTGTTTGCTGCCTGGCACTATTTATGCTTTCATTTGGCTGGCTCCTACCTTGATCATGCCCAGAAACAGACAAGAATTTAGCATATAGAGAATGGTAGATTAGTGGGAATTTGAAACTGCAAGATAATTAAAAAAGGTAACATTCAAGTTTTTTAAAATGACAACATACATTTCTTTTATACAGCAAACACTGGCACAACTACAATTTTGTCCCATATAAGAAACTGGTGGCATAAAGATCTGGTCTCCATAGCTACCAGACTGGCAATCCTCTTTGTGCAGTGGAGGAACAGATACTGTGGACAATTATATTGTGTATATTACATACTACCTGTTGCTGTATGTATTAACTTATTATATAATTTCTGCATCATTTAACATGCCATACTAATACTTGCACTTTGTTTCAGCTTTTACTTAGTCTTAATTTCCACAGACCTAATCCTATTACATTCTTTATTAGGTGTCCCATCCTATTCTCTGATTAGTTTACACTGTATAATTTGCTTTGAGTCTCAGTCAAAAGGGTGGTCTCTAGTTTGCACAGGATCCATTCTATGCCCTCCTGAATCTCCTGAATTGGCACCTGATTTCTGCAAACAGCACTTTCCTGGGAGCACCTTCTTTTGGGGGGGCATAACTCAGACCCTGTAAATCCAGTAATCACCAATCTCTGAAGGTAAGCAGAGGACAGTCAGCCAGAGATCCCCTGTGTGTTTGGTGTCTCTAGCACATAGGCCCAATCTGCATCTAGCATTTGCTCCACTTTCTTACCAAACTCACACTGGAAAAAGAAATTCCCATCTACATTGCATGCCACTTTCACTTTGATTGAGTGTTGCATTTTATGCTGCTTTCACTTTGTTTGATCTCTGGTTTTATAGTGGCTGTCTGCATAGATTTATGGCCATTCGGGGTGGGGGAGGGTGACTCTACAGTCACTACAGTGTTGGCCCAGGCAGGGCCAGCCCGAGGGTTTTTCGCGCCCTAGGCGGGGCTACCTTCTGGTGCCCCCCTGTGTGCCCAATTACAGGGTTGCCAACCTCCAGGCAGGGCCTGGAGAGAAGGAACCCCCTCTTGCTCTTGTGGGGGGCACTGGCAAGCCAGGGGAAGCCGCCTCCACTGAACCCTTCTCCTTTGGCATGGGTTCAGTGTCCCACCTGTCACACAGTTTGGCGTGACAGGTAGAAATCTGATGGGTGCTGTCTCCCCCTTACTTGCATGGCGGTGCAATGGGCGGTGGCCACACCTGTTGGACTGCCACCCATCACCTCCCCCGCCCAGGAACAGGAGCTCTGCAAGGGCGCCATGCGGGCGCGTGGGAAGTGGGTTTGCAAAAGCCCAGGGGGTGCGCCTTTTCTCCCCCCTCCCTTCTCCTCCGCCTCCCCCCTGTTCTCGACATGCAACACACTGCAAGCTTGAAGGGAAGCAATGCACGCTGGGGCTTGTAGTCCCCCAATGCAATGGGGGAATGGTGAGGATGAGCTGTGTTTGCCAGACTCACGTCGAGAGGTGCCTTTGGTCCCACGGCACAAGCCGTGCCCGGGAGAGCCACGTGGAGCAAAAAGATGCCACCAGGGCAGGGAGGGGAGCGTGCTCGGGAGCCATTCTTGAGTTACGAGGCTCTGCCCCGCCAATGTCCAAATCCTGCTGGGAACTGCGGGAAGGAGCAACCACCTGTGTTACTTCCTTTGTCTCTTTTGCAGGTCCCTGCAAGGCGGCACGCCTGGCCTCCCTTGCTCTCCCCCCACCCTGCCCTCTTCCCTCTGCTGCTCTCTCCTCCCCCCCGGGCAGCTCTCTTGAGCAGGCTCAGCCAGGGAAGGGGGGGCAGCAGGAGAGGGGAAGAGGGGGAGGGAGAGCCTGGGTGGCTTGCGCAAGGTGGGCAGGAGGGCGGGATGCTCCGGGCGCCACTTCTGGCCAGGAGGAAGCAGCTGAGGAGAAGCCAGCTCCATGAGCTTCGAGGTCGCCCACGCCTTGGTTTCCCTCGGCCCGCGCCAGCAAGCCGGGGAAGGGGTGGGGTTTAACCCCCCCTCTTCCCTTTCAGCTCCGGCTTGTGTTTGAGCGCCCACTGGGGCGCTCTTCACTGGCGGTGCTGGTTGCCGCCCCGCCCCTGCTCCACTGCTGCCTCCTGCACCCCGCCAGGGTGCTCTTCGCTGGCAGCGGTGGTGGGGAGGCGGTGGCGGGCTTTTCGCGGGGGGGACAGGGCACAGTTTGGCGCCCCTGCGGGCCGGCATCCTAGGCGAGCGCCTAGCTCGCCTAGTGGGCGAGCCGGCCCTGGGCCCAGGATAGTTGGATGTGGTTTTGAACTGCATCTTTTTCTGTTCCTGTGTGGGTTTGGTAAAACAATGGAGCAAATGCTAAATGCAGATTGGCCCATAGGGGGGATTACACCACATCATGACCCTCATGAACTGAAATGGTTCATTTAGCATCTAAAAGTTTGTGAGTCACAAACCATACATGCCACAAACTGATACAGACTACATTTTCCCAGTCCATGCCCATCCCTAGCTGTGTGAGAATGTGTATGTGTTGCAGATCAGCTGCTCGGGAATGGCCTTTAGAAGTCACCACACAGACAATCAAGAAAAGATTCTTATCATTTATTGCTGCAGCAATCTGAGTTCTGCCGTCAAACGACAAGTAAAGGGAACTCAGTTTCCACTCTAAGACAGTAACAAGTTTTATATGCCGGGAGCCAGAGGTAACTCCCCTTCTTTGTTGCAAGAAGCCACAAGTAAAGGAAGAGAGAAAAGATTTCAAAATTTTCTGCTACACAGTTTTGCATTGTGTTTAACATATTTGCAAAAGGTTTCAAAGTTTCTGCCTTTCTACACAGTGGTTAACATATTTGCAAAAGATTTCAAAGTTTCTGCCTTTCTACACAGTGGTTAACATATTTCCTAAGTTTTTCTGCAGTTAAGCTACATTTCCTGCATCCCAGGTGCAAGCTTTGCACAGCCGAGCTGAAATGCTGTCTGAGCAGGCCAAGCTTCGCCACAAAGCTTCCTGGCTGAAATGGGTCATCTCCTTATATGGGTTTTTGCCTTGCTAGGTGCGAAAGCTGTTTTGTTTGCTTGCAATTTCAGCCTACTTTTCTAGCCCTAATATGATAGCTTAATTAGAAATCAATTCCCTGAGGTCTTTTATTAATGCCTCACTTCCTCCTCTTGGTCAACTCGCCGACAGGAGAGAATGACCAACTTAAAGGCGTGTCAGATTGTTTTTCCTGTTATTATCCACTTCCACTGGGGAGTAAGAGGCTGTGGGCCAGGGGCAATTGAACTTCAAGTGATTGCGATAGATTGTCTGGCGCTCTGGGGCAGATAGATACATAAGCTTAGTGGGGACATTATCTGGAGGCATTACTGCAATCACAGCCCGGTTGACCATCCCTTTGATCAGGGGAAGTAAGCATGGCAGCATAAGGAGACCTCCGAAAGCCAAGCCCACAAGAAAAAGTGTCCATTTCCAATCTCCAAAAATTCCACTGAACCAACCCTCAGTTTCAAACATCCCCGACCAAGTCTGAACCGGGACATGTGCCAGGTTTCGCATACGTTCGGTTATCTGCTCTATCGCCTTCCCGTTGTCATCTATCTGTAAATAGCAGTTTGTGAGGTTAAACTTTCCACACACCCCACCTTCTTCAGCAAGCAGATAATCTAGAGCCAGGCGATTTTGGTAAATGGCTGTTCTCATCTGTGTGTTCGTTTTTGCCAAGAGAGAGAGAGCCATTGAAGTTTCATTTGTGATTATCTCTAGCACTGCTTGAAGCCTGATAATGCGATTAAGCATATAGATAGGGGTCCTATACCCATAAGTACCATCTGCTGCCCAGGTGGCTGGGCCATAGACTTGGACAATACGCTCTGGGGGCCACTCATCATCTTTCCAGAAGCCTATGTGGAGGGTCCGGTCCTCAAAGCTGGGGATAGACCGCTTTGGCCGGCCCAGGGACTCATAAACAGTGACCCCTAAGCGTTCCCCGGTAGACAAAGGCAGCAGAAAGAAGCCAGGTTTGATGGTACCCACTGGTGAGGAAGGACGGCATATGCTGTAGTACCACAGATCCAGTAGAAGGAGTCTGGAGCCACCCATTCCCAACTAGTATTACACGGGGAGGTCCAGAATTCTTGTAGGGAGCCCAGATTAGCAACTCTTGGTTCTGTAGTAACATTGCGGTTAGAGAAGGAGACAAACTGTTGCCCTCGAGAATTATTACACACCCACCCTGCCTCACAGTCTAACTGTCCTACTGATACTTTGAATGGCCCTCCCTGTCTGATGAAACACAGTTCCCCAACCAATGTGTTTCCCAGAACCCAATGGTTTGGGCATTTTGTATCTACCCAGGTGAGATTAAATTTTACAGAGAGGTTAGCAAGGGGTATTTCAGTCGATAGCCACGGCCAAGTTTTGCTCATGGCAGTACCACCGCATACATAACAGTTTTTAATCATGAGTTCACCAGCAATTCTTTCTGCTAAATCAATGAAAAGGTTTTTTGTGACAGGGGGAATTTCAATGGTCTTTCCCATTTCCTTCCAAAACGTGGTATGTACCTTTAATTCAGCTGGTGCAGGTTTATAGCCCAGCATTTCCACTACAATTGAACCAAATGGATCTCGGCCACTACCGTCTACCCCAATGCCATAGATGTGACGCTGTGTGCCCTCGGTAGTAGCTGTGGGGCTGAAGTGCAGACAGAGGGGGGTACAGTGGCCCTTTGAACAGTGAGTGGACACTGGGGGTGTGGCTAGGTTAAACCATGGATCAGGGCCCTGGTTGAGTCGAGGAGGGCCTCTTGCCATTCCAGTGAGGGGTGCATAGTAATAAGCATAATGGGTAGTGCTGGGCACATAAGAAGTTGAGGCTCTGCCACCAGACTCAGTATAAAAATAACGGCGAGCAGCTACATAAGACCGCTCCCATTCTAGATTATGGCAGGGAACCTTATAACCCTGGGTTTTAGACAGGGCTTCACACACATCAAAGCATACTTGTAAACCCTGGTCAGTCTGCAAGGTAACATTAGATGCAACTAGCAGGGCATTATTAGTAACAGGCTGACCTCTTGTGGACCCTGAATAAGCATACACATTAACCCTGTCCCGGACAGAGTTGCTTTCAGGTTTGTAACATGTGGGTCTTGTTCCCCAACATACTCGATATGAAGTTTCCTGATGTAGACACACAGTTACATTTTTGGTGGAACATTCAAAATCAGAGAAATACACAAGGGTGTCAGTAATTTGCCTGTCCCTATAGGTCTTGGTTATGCATGGGGTACAAGGAGGAACAGTATTAGTTTTGTTAACAAGGAAAAAGATTATTAGGTATAGGATGATTTTAGAACGCATTTTGTGGTAGATGGTCCGTGTGTAGACTAGTCAGCCTCCGGAGTGACTAGAACAGGGACTTTCCTTTCCAGCGAAGCTCAGATCTTCCCCTGTGCGTAGAGGGACTGTTAGTCCAGGTCAGTTCCAGCAGAGGGTTTTGGAGACTCTTCAGCCGTGTCTGCCTGGGTCGCGGGCCCAGGGGAAGCAGGGCGTTGGTGGGTGAGGCGGAGCTTTAGGCTGTCTGTTCCAGGGGACACCTTCCAGTTAGCAATAGGGGCAGCGGGTTTGAGGTGCGTCCAGTGGATCTAGGGCTTCTTTTCAGCAACTTTAACAGCTGTTGGGGAACTGAGAATGACAGTGAATGGGCCCTCCCATCTGGGTTGCATGGGTTCAACTCGCCAGTGCTTTACCCAAACTGAGTTGCCTGGGTAGAAGGGACACACTTGATCAAAGACAGGCACTGGCAAGGTGATGGAGTAATGTTTTTGAAGAGCAGTCATAACTTCACGCCCCAGGTTTGCTGGAATCCAAATTTTTCCACCAGGGATATGCCACCATCCAGCCGCACTAAGTACTCCCCCTTGGGATTTGATCCATTCTACTTCTTCAGGATTATATCGGGGGGTCCAGGTGCCGACTGGGCTGCAAAAGACAGGACATGCATGTACGGGCCATGGTGGTTCGCTGCTTGAATTGGCACGTGAAGTACCTAGGGTGGCTTCTTTGGCCATGCGGTCAGCCATTGCATTGCCTCTGGCAATTGGATCCATCTTTTTCTGGTGGCCACGGCAGTGGATGATAGCTACAGCTTTAGGCAATTGAATAGCTTCCATTAATTTCTGAATATAGGTGCCATATTTCAAATCTTTTCCCGCAGCGTTAATGAGTCCTCGGTTCTGCCACAGAATTCCATGGGCATGAGCTGACTTAAAGGCATACATGGAGTCAGTGTAGACATTTACAGTTTTGTCTCAAGCAAGTTCTAAGGCCCTGGTGAGGACGATGATTTCAGCAAGTTGAGCTGAGGTCCCGGATGGCAAGGAGCGCATTTCATAGCAAGAGTTATGCGTGACAACTGAATAGCCTGCCTTGCGTTGTCCGAGGTTGTCCAGGAAGCTGCTGCCATCACAGAAGAGAGTTAGGTCAGGCTCGGGGATCGGCTGATCCTTGAGATCAAGGCGAGAGGCAAAGATATGATCAGTGGTTACAAGGCAGTCATGCTCTAAGTCCTCCTCAATTTCAGGCAGAAAGGTTGCAGGGTTGAGAGTGGTGGCCGGGGCCAGCTGGATTGTTGGATTTTCAAGGAGGATGGCCTGGTAATGTGCCATGTGGGAGGTAGTTAAGAATTTGTGGCCACGCGCTTCGAGTATGGCTTTTACTCCATGGGAAACAAAAACTGTCATGGGGCCACCCCAAGTGAACTTATGGGCCATCTCGATAAGACGACAACATGCGGCAACCGCTCTTAGGCAAGGTGGCAAGCCTATCTCCACAGTATCTAGGGCCTGGCTGAGGTAGGCAACTGGGCGCTTGTGGGGTCCTAAGTTTTGCAATAGGACTCTCTGACCCACTCCATTCTTCTCATCCACGCAGAGAAAGAACGGTTTTTCCGGGTTGGGTAGTCCAAGGGCTGGGGCCTCGATGAGCTTTTGCTTTAACTTCTGGAAAGCTGACTGTTGCTCAGGGCTACACAGAAATGGATCTTTGTCTGCTCCACGAGTAGCCTCGTAGAGTAGGGCGGTTCGTTGGCCTCCTGAATAACATCTCTTAACTTGGCCATATTCATGGGCTTTTCCCCCGCCTCCTTTAAACCCTGGAGAATATAACCCCAATAGGCAGCCATATGGTCTCGGTGGGCAGGGTTGGTGGGCTCCCAGTTGGGCTCTGAATCAGGGAAGTTGTCTCTGAGGTGGTCAGCAAGCACTCCGCCCTGGGGAAGAGCGGCTTCAGCCGATTTACGGCCAGCCTCCAAGACCCGGCGCTTCTCCTCAGCAGTGAGGAGGGCAGAGAGCAATTGGTCACAATCGCGCCGGGTGGGGTAATGGGTGGTCATGATAGTTGTGATGAGGTCGGTCATCGGTCTGGGGTCTTCAGAATATGGCGTAGTTTGGGATTTCCAATTGCAAAGGTCAACAGTAGAAAACGGGTGGTAGACATAGGTTATATTTCCCTGGGCGTCGGCTGGGGTCTGCCTTAAGGGGCAGAGGACCGAGGGCGATGGCAGCTGGGCGTCCTGGCTAGCCTTCTGGCACACCTCTGGATGCAGGGAGGTTTTGACCAATTGGGAAGCTTTCTGAGTGAGTGGAAGACTGGGATAGAGCTTGCCGGGACTGCAGGTGGTGGAGGGCAACTCCTTATCTATAGTGAGATCCGGATAAGTCTGATGTTTGGGCAGAAGTGGATGGAGTAATGGCAGCTCTGGGTCATTCGGTGGGGCTGAGGCAGACTCAACTGTACGTAGTAAAGGAATGGACTCCTTCTCCTGCTCTTGCAGTGCAGCTTTAGTCTTTGCTCTAGTCATTGTTGGACTGGGCATCCAAAAAGAGGATTGAAGTCTTGGCCCTGAACGTGGTGCCCTGCCAGCCGAATAAGGTGGAGGCAAGTCATCATCCTCAGAGGGAATGAGTTGGGGCCGTGACCCCGTGGGAATAGGCAGGGTTTTAGACCACACTGGACACAATCTGGGAGGCTTAGCAGGGCACAGGGGGGCTGAAGCTTGTGGAGTGGGTAGGCTCGATTGCAGCCAAGTCTTTTTCATCAGGGAAGGGTGAGCTCGGACATAGCCATCCCAGGAGTCTATGTAAGGGAATTGATCAGGGTGATCTGAGCGAGGATCGGTGACTGCAACGTAGACTCTCCTAATGAGCTCCAAGTCCATTGATCCTTCGGGGAGCCAACCTACATTAAAGGCTGGCCAGTCAATGGTGCATAAAATTTCAAGGAAGGTAGGGTTCAAGGGCTCATCGCCTCCATAATCACTGGTGAAAATATCTCCAAAATTGTTGAGCATGAATTGAAGGGGGGTCGTGGGTTTAGCCTTTGCTTGGGTCCCACCCATAACGACAAACAGACAAGTAGACAAACACAAGGGTAGGAAAACAAGGGTGTGGTAAGGGGTCCACAACACCTGACACAAGGAGGAATTCCCTAAACCACAGGCGCTTCCCTCCGTAGCTAGCTCACGTGCGGTCGCCCGAGTGAGAACCGTAGCCATAAGAGGACCACAATCAAGTTGGTTTTGTTCTGATGAACGCCACCATTTTCAATCACTCACACCATTCAAGCCAAACAAATCCCACCTGGATCACAGGGAAGCCAAAAGCTTCCTCGCCTGCCTGACTGTACCTAAAACCGTTCGGGGGTTGATCAGGCCCCCGCTTCCCTCACACTGGGAGGGGCTGAACCGATTAATACTGACCTGTCCTGAAGACCAAGGCACCTGTTGACCTAGAGAATGTTTTCTTGGCTGGTTCCTTTCTGTAGCGAGCAACCCCAAGGAGAAGTGCCGCAGGAGGGAAGAACAATCAGCCTCTCGAAAGAGAGAGTGGGCCCTGCCAATTAGTCAGTCACTCACCGGGCTTCCTCTCCCTGATGTCGTGGCTAGAGAGGGGGCCTCAAAAGCCCGGCTCTCCTCAAGGCCAATGCACCAGTAAAATGTTGCAGATCAGCTGCTCGGGAATGGCCTTTAGAAGTCACCACACAGACAATCAAGAAAAGATTCTTATCATTTATTGCTGCAGCAATCTGAGTTCTGCCGTCAAACGACAAGTAAAGGGAACTCAGTTTCCACTCTAAGACAGTAACAAGTTTTATATGCCAGGAGCCAGAGGTAACTCCCCTTCTTTGTTGCAAGAAGCCACAAGTAAAGGAAGAGAGAAAAGATTTCAAAATTTTCTGCTACACAGTTTTGCATTGTGTTTAACATATTTGCAAAAGGTTTCAAAGTTTCTGCCTTTCTACACAGTGGTTAACATATTTGCAAAAGATTTCAAAGTTTCTGCCTTTCTACACAGTGGTTAACATATTTCCTAAGTTTTTCTGTGGTAAAGCTACATTTCCTGCATCCCAGGTGCAAGCTTTGCACAGCCGAGCTGAAATGCTGTCTGAGCAGGCCAAGCTTCGCCACAAAGCTTCCTGGCTGAAATGGGTCATCTCCTTATATGGGTTTTTGCCTTGCTAGGTGCGAAAGCTGTTTTGTTTGCTTGCAATTTCAGCCTACTTTTCTAGCCCTAATATGATAGCTTAATTAGAAATCAATTCCCTGAGGCCTTTTATTAATGCCTCATATGCATGAAATGAAGATTGCACTGTACTGGACCATGCCATTTGGACACAAAGAGTGTAATTTGTTGAGTAGGTTCAAGTGGTTAACTGCCTGATGAAAAATTGGCTCCTTGCTCACAAGCAGCAAGCATAACATGATCTGAACCAGCAGATGCTCAGGCACAGCTGCAGTTCCCAATAATGAATTAGGCAATAGAATGAGGTAGCTGGAAAAGTGCTAATGCCAGCTAGTCTAGCATTCTGTTTCTTGCACAGTGGAAGCATGTGAACATCAGCACACTTCTCCCTCCACCCCTGCCAATCCAGATCACTATGTATCACAAGTGAAGAGTAGGTGGATACGGATGCCTGTAGTACACACAGATGATTCAAGGAAGGAAACCAAGCCTGTTGACTTCACAGTATGTCTCTGTTTTATATTGTAAGGTGCCTTAGGCTTCATTGAATGGGAAGCAACAAAGAAACATTGACATGTAACCTATCACTCTACTGAACAAAGTTTGAGGCCTCTCTCTAGCATCAAGAGCCCCTTTTTAATTTATGTGGCTCTCAACACTTAAGTTGGTGGAAGTCTCCATAGGCTGGAAGAACTTCCCTGGCCTAAAGCAGAATTAGGGTTGTCAAGCTCCTGGTCAGGGTGGTGAATCCCCCACCATGAGTTGTTGTTGACCACTGCTGCTCCAAGTGATGGCAAGGGGAAATGTAAAAACTCCCTGGCATCCCATGTGCGATGATATCGCTTCTGGGGAAAACCTGGAAGCAATGTTTTTGCTTTCTAGGAACTGCTGGAAACTCTCTAGGAACTTCCTAGAAACATTCTAGGAACTGCTGGAAACTCTACAGTTTCCCACACTCACAACAATGCCCTCCCATGTCTCTGCCCCCAACCCTTCTGCTGGTTATCAGGCCCAGCCTGGCAAACCCAGGTAGGATACATGCTTTTGTAAACAGTGTCACACACTGCAAGGGAAGATAACGCTCACCAAGTGTCACCAAATGAACCTGGAGGAAACTCTTTCCTGACTGTGAATAAAACCCATCTTGCATACAAGAACACACGTCCAATCAAACAGTCTCCATTTATGGCAGCCTATTATAATCTCAATGAAAATCTAGTTTGTATCAGCCACAAGCTATAAAAGGCAAATGAGTAAATATCAGCAGCACTGGAGCAACTATTGCGTGTATTGTCAATGGAAAAGTGTCTTAAAAGCTGTGAGATTTTGGTATCACCCATATATTAGTTTAATACTGTAAGAAAATCTATTCCTGCCTTCCTGTTCTGATAGAATATCAGTATGTCTCCTCACACGGAAGGGACCCTTCATACAAGGCTGAGGTCACAGGATCTAACAATGAAATTCAACATGTCAAAGGGCATCTGGGCAATGTACATTTATTTAGCACAAAAGGGCAGATTTTACAGCAGGATCGTCATAAGATGTGACAGGTGCCTGTGGCTTGCTCCATATTTTTCTGAATAAATCCTGGGGGGAAGGGGGGGAGGGAGAGTTTTGACAGGCATAAAGACCAGTCAAAATTACCCTTACCAGAAAAAGCAGCAGACAAGGTTTCTGTTTTGGAAGGAGGCTTTTGATCAACCTTTTGTCAGGTTGCCTGCAATGGCAAGGAGGCACAAGCCAGGTCAGTTCACACATCACCTCCACAAAGACCTTGCTTGAAAATGAATACTGAAGTATGTCAGGGTTTGGTTTTGCTTACAGATTGAAAGCAGCTGCTCTTTAGAAACATTTCTCCTATTTAGATTCCTCCAAGCTGCCCTCTCCATGAAAAAAATATTTGGTTTCTTCATAGCTAGTTTAGAGAATGGAAAACAGGGAAGGAAAATGAAATGAATCCAACCTAGGGTTTCCAGACACCCCAGTGGAGGCGGGGATCCCCCACTGCCAAGCCCCACTGCTCTGCTGGCCAATGTGGGGGACTTACCCAGAAAAAGAGTGAGGCCCAGTTGATGTTGCAGCGACATGTCTACGTCGCTTTTGGCATGACCTGGAAGTGACATCATTATGCCGGCAATGTCAGGGCAATGCTCTGGTATTTGGTCAAAAACTCTATGGTAGAAGGTGAATTTACCATAGAGTTTTTTGCCAAAATACCAGAGCGTTGCCTGACATTGCCGGTGTAATGATGTCTCTTCCTGGTCTTGTTGGAAGTGGGTATTGTACATTCATTACTTTGCTTATACAGCAAGTATCAACCCTTGGCTACAAGTCAACAAAAAAAGGGTGATCACCATCAAGGCTCCACTTCACTATTTAATGGTATCTTTTCCTCCCACTTCTAAAACAATAATATTTTGATGGCTTCATGTTTCCATTTTCAGCAATGGGAGGGTTGTCTCCCTTTTGAAAAATGTTGAATAGGTCATTGCCCTACTGTTTTACTTGGAATATAACAAAGGCTGCAATCCTAAGGATACCTTCCTGAGAGTAGGTCTTCAGTGGACTAATATGTCTGCCCCTCTAGTGTATAGGAATTAGATATTGTGTCACTAGTACTCATCAAGTGTTAAAAATATATAATATATTTTATTTCATCATCTGTAATGGCCCTAACAGATGGGGCTGAGTGTTGTCAGACAAACTATGATGAACCATACAAACAAAACCAAGATTAAAGAGATTGTTTTTAAAAACGTACAACTCCCAGACAGAAATACTCACTCCTTTGCTCAATCTGTTTTGAGGTTTCTTGCTTATGGATACTGGCATTAACTTTTGTTGTGCCAGCACTCAACTATGTTGTGTTCATGAATCAGAGTCCCATCTGTTACATCTTTGCATCTGCTTCTAGTACAGTGGCATTATTCAACCCAGTACTCAGAAAGGTAACAGCACAATGAACTTTCTGTTTCTGCAACATCCAATGCCACTGCTGAACTGAACACTTTAGAGAAAACCCATTCGATCCTTTTATGCCTATCTCAATAATCTCCAACATTGTGACCACCAAAGTATTTTCTGCTTCTTCCACTTGCTTTTCCCCACAACCAGTCTTTTGGTTTTTTTGTGGTAGCATTCACCAGTACTGAGTATCAGCACCTGGGGGGGGGCTGAGTATCATCAGTACTGAGTATCACCCAAGTCCGGAGGTGAAATTGGTGGAAATTAGTGCAACCTTAAATATGAGTACCAATATCTCTTTTAAAAAAAACACACAAAGAGAAATCACTGCTGAAAACCGTCTTTCCTCACAGCAAAGAGCCAGTCCTAGCCTTTCTCCATCTCAGGGGGCAGAAGGTGCTTCAGAAGAAAACAGAAGGAATCACGGTTATGACTTTAAGAAGCACTCATTCAGAAACAGCTGTCACCACTTTTGGCAAAACTGGCCCCATCCTCCAGAGCAGCCATTTTGCAGTAATGGCCACTACCCATTTCAACATTCCAGAAGTGCCCTCAGGCTCAACAAGGTTGAAGACTCTTGC
Organism: Gekko gecko; assembly: GCA_029375565.1. Lineage (NCBI taxonomy): Eukaryota > Metazoa > Chordata > Lepidosauria > Squamata > Gekkonidae > Gekko > Gekko gecko. The sequence continues at coordinate 97,387,180 of JAPDNY010000002.1, read as the reverse complement.
AGTATCTAATAGTTGCGTAACAGTGGCTCTGAATTTAAGTGTTCAGGGAAATTTAGATCTGGTTCATACATGCATGGTCATCATGCAGCCAGTTTGGTGTAGTGGTTAAGTGCATGGACTCTAATCTGGGAGAACCAGGTTCGATTCCCCACTCCTCCACTTGCACCTGGCTGTATGACTTTGGGCAAGCTGTAGTTCTGATAAGAGCTGTTCTTGAAAAAGAGCAGTTTCTGTCAAGAGCTCTCTCAGCTCCACCTATCTCACAAGGTGTCTGTTGTGGGGAGAGGAAGGGAAAGGAGTTTGTAAGCCGCTCTGAGACACCTTAGGGTAGTGAAGGTCGGGGTATAAATCCAATCTCTTCTCTTCTTCATCATAATTTAATGACTCTAATATGAAGGGATAACTTGCATGTATGAATAGTTCAAGACCAATCACAGATATCACACACAAGATAGAACTTTCCATATTACTTCATATGCAATGAAGTGAATAGACTCTTTTTAGAAGAATATATTCACACTTTCAGATAACAATCAGCAATTGTCTAGTGATTAGGTAAGGGGAAGTTAGCATATGCCACGCCCCCTGACATCACCGGAAGTGATGTAAGAAGGGGGAAGCAAAAGGGGGGGGCGGCATCTTCAAAAGCCTCCCCTTCCCTTTCCCAGCTGGCCTGGGTGGGGGAGCTAAGAGAGAAGGGGTTTAAAGTTTAAACTCCTTCTCATGAGAGTTGGGCCACAGAAGGAGGAAAGAGGGAAGGAAAGAGAGAGAGAGAGTAGAGAAAAGGAAAGAGTGAAAGAAAGAGAAGGAAAGGGGAGGGAAAGAAAGAGAGGGAAGAAGGAGGGAAACAGGGAAAGGAGGAAAAAAGAGAAGAGAAGAAGGTGGGAAAGAAAGAAAGAGAAGAGAAGAATGAGGGAAAGAGGAAAAAGAAAGAAGGAAAGGAGGGAATGAAAGAAATTTGGTGGCAATTCAGCCCCATTATATCCTATGGGCCATTGAAGTCAATGGTGAAAACATAGGGTATATTCTGGGGAGCTAGAGGGGAGGGGTTTGAGGGAGAGGCTCCAAACTCACGAAAAACCAATGGCACAGATAACCGGCCTTTAGTTTTAAAGCTGTGGCTATGCTACTGTGTTATTAAATATGATAGCATTTTAACAAGTCAAGATCAGTGGGCTGTTTAAATAGCAATGTTAACAAAAGATGCTTTACCGCAGGCACAGTGTTTTAATTATCTATCATATGCTTTCAGATACTGCAAATGGTCTTGGCATGAAGTAACTTTAGCAAAATAAACAGCACGTGGTTACCATTAGAAACACTGAGCACAAAACTTGGTATGACTGAGGAAGAAATATGCTAAAAGCAATACAACACATCAGGATACATTAGGGGAAGGGACCAGGTTCCCTTCACCTGAAGATTCTGGTTTTGTTAATCAGTAGAGCTCACCATCTACTCGATGCGAATGGGTGGACACATGGATCTTTACTGTCATATCTAGTCTGGTCCTGAGATGCAAAAGGAAAGTATACCAAAAAGCAGGATGCTTATGACCTGGCAACTGCCAATAGTTCTAATCTCTGTAGCTGTTCTTGGACAAGACAAGACTGGAATTCTGAGTGAGATTTTCATTTTGAATCACAATTATTTAAAATGTTTCTGTGCTGCATTTCCACCCAATTTAGGGTCACAAAGGCAGCAAACATTAAAACATTTCACATAAAAACATTTCAGACACTAACAATCATGTAAAATACAGATACATTTCTATAATATTTAAAGCAATTAAATAAAACAAATAAACACACACAAAACGATGTGAATGAAAATGTTAAATAGGATGAGATAAATTTAGGGCACCTCTCATAGTACTGAAGTGTGAAAATCAGGGTATAAATTAAGTAAGTAAGTAAATAAATAACATTTTGGGGCACACGTGTTCTTGCCGTCTTCTCCTGTCCACCATCTGCCCAACCAACATGTCAAAACAAAATATTAATTACCATAGAGGTCCTTTCCTTGGTTACATGACTTTTCTCTCAACTATTCCATCTTTGCTTTCTTTGCATATCTGAGTATCAAAGCCAAGGAAGGTTATTAACTGTTCTAAACTGGACCACTGAGACTTACCATTTTCTTACTCTGCCACTTGGGAACTGTAGTTCAATCCAGTATGTTTCAAACACATACCAACTTGATGACTTATGAATGGCGCCAACTGCACAAGCAAAAAAAGCAGCACGTACATGCCAGAAATATTTGATTTAAATTATGCACGACCTGCATTCACTATCCAAGCAAGCCACTTCACTGTCAGTATATGCCAATAGCAGCTACCCAGCCAGCCACCATGCTGAATGCTGCCAATTGCACAAAACAATTTAAATGCTGCTTGTTGTTCATTGTGAATAAAGAGAACTGATAGTATAGAGTGCTTGACTCAAGAGAAAAGGGGCATTGCAAGCAAAACAAGTTTGATTTTTGAATGGGTTATTTGTGAAAACTGAAGCCATCATTATTCAAAAGTGATTTAGCAAAATCATTTGTGTGAGACCCATTTTCTTACCCTGCTTATCGATTTGATACCCAGTGCTGGAGCAGACCATCCAAATGCAACTATTTTGTTGATAAACAACATCTTTCTTTTGATAAAACAACCTTGAGTTTTGAAATTATGACCATGAAACAATTCAGCAGCTACTAGAAACAACTGCGATCTTTAAATACAAACACACACACATCTTTGCTCTCCCCTTTTTTTGTAAGGAACATTACCGAATGCAAAATAATTGTATGTATTTGCAACTGACTAATATCATTTTCAAGCTGCCAACAAGTGTTTAAAATTATAGTAGCCAGTGTATACAGCCCTGCGTGGAGGAATTAATCATATGCTTCCAGGTGATTTCTGCTGGTGTGGTCTCCCTGGCAGCCCTGTGTCCTTGACTTCCTCTGATTTGAGCCTTTGAATCTGTGATTATATTAATGATTGTAGATAAGACACATTTTCATAATTATATGCATTCAGAGACTGTACTATGTCCTACAGACTGGTTTTATTTTTGTATATATTTCTTTCTTAAAGTTCTCTTTCCCTCTTTTTATTATGGGGGTGTGTTTTGTTTTTCCTTCCTCTTATTATTAGACAAGTTTCAGGAACAAACTGGTAATACATGCTCTGAAGTACTTACACAGCAAAGTCAGTGGCTTTCCTTGTTCAATCCATTGCCATAGGCCACATGCAAAACTGCACTTAGAATGTTGCTGATGAAAAATGCAGCTCAGCACATTTCAGAGGAGGATGGCCAAATATGATGTAAGAAAAGAATAATGGTAAGAAAAGAATATGTTCAGGGTCCTACTCTGTTCAGTTGGATACATATTACAATTATCCTACACACATATATAAGAAAACACTAGCACTGCCATCTGTGGGAATCTGACACATTTAACTGTTCATCATCCTGTTTGTATTATGAGTGACAGTGCAAAAAAAAACAACAAAAAACCACTGTCGGGTTTCTATTTACATTGTAGATGATGAGACATAACAAAGAGAACCATGGCCAGAGCTCACAAGGTTTTCAAAGAGTAAATAACCATTGTTGTTTTGTTATTTTGAATTGGGCCTATTCCTTTGGCCCACAAGGGAAAACAGCAACTTTGGGGTAAGGATGATTCAGATCAGGAGAACAGCACAGAACAGAAAGGGTTATATCCCCTTCCCCTGTGCCACAGCCCCAGTCCAAAGTGGGTATCACATGGCTTTAAAGGATGCAGCAGATCCATTCACAAATCTCCCACTAGTCTCACCCTGGTGTAAGTACTAATCCATTTAAGCATCACATGTGAACCTAATAATGTATAAAGCCATTCTAGTGAAGAAGAGAACATATATGTGAATGAAATTTAGAGCTCAAAATCCATAGTATAAGCATGCATGCCTTGTAAAATCTAGCAGAATATATTTCCACCATATTTGCTTCTGCCAGAAAGAGCCAGCTTGGTGTAGTGGTTAAGAGTGGTGGACTCTAATCTGGAAGTCTGGGTTTGATTCACCACTCCTCCACATGCAGCCAGCTGTGTGAACTTGGGTCAGTTCTCTCAGAGCTGTTCTCTCGAGAGCAGTTCTCTCAGACCTCTCCCAGTCCCACCTATCTCACAGGGTGTCTGTTGTAGGGAGAGGAAGGGAAGGTGATTAAAGCCATTCCAAGACTCTGCGTGAAGGGTGGAGTGTAAATCCAATTCACCTCCTCCTCCTCCATAGAAGACGCCCAACAAGCACATTTCTCTAAGTACTATTTTCTTTCTTTGAAGTCAAATGCATTTCTTTGACTCCACTCTCTCAAACTATTTCTATCTTTCACAAAAACTGACGATGCCAGTCCCCACGTGGAGGTAGGGGATCCCCTGATTTGGTGAGTTCCTGCTTGCTGCTGGCCAGATGGGCAGTGAGGGAAGCCCCACCCCAAGCCCTGCCCCCAATAGCAATCACGGGCAGCCACCCCTCTCCCTCTCCCTCCCCTCCTGTGAGATTTAAAGGGCCCTCCAGCCAATGCTCCCTCTAGATGGTGGTCACACTCTCTTGCTCATCTTTTCACACTGATCAATAAGTATGGCATTCTACTGGATTCTTGGCTGAATTCCATAGTAGTTCCCTTATTTAAAAAAGGTGACCCTTGCAACACTGATAATTACAGATCTATTAGCCTTCTATCCATTCTAGGGAAGCTATATGCTATACGCCTTTTAAAAAAATTGTCTGGATGGATGACTGAGAATAATTTACCTGCCTGTGAGCAGATTAGATTTAGGGCAAACCACTCAACCCTGGATCATTGTATGACCTTAGCCTTCCTCGCTGAGAACTATCTCCACCATCCAGGTGGGAAGCTCTATACGGCCTTTATTGATCTTCGCAAAGCCTTTGACTCCGTTAAGGTCCCTTCTTTGGGAAAAATTGCATAAATTAGGCATTGATCAACACCTTTTGTTCTTATTATGCAAATTCCAGTCTGCAAATACCTGTCAGGTTATATTTGATGAGAGAGGATTCCTTACACATAAAATCCTTGAGACCAAAGGCGTTAAATAAGGATGTGTCTTGGCCCCCTCCCTCTTTAACCTCTTCCTTTCAGACCTCTTTTCTCATTTAGTTAAAACTGAAGGTCATCCTCCAAAAGTGAACACCATTCCAGTCCTGTTTTAATAGATGCAGATGAAGCTGTGATCCTTTTCTTTACCAGGGTAGGTCTAATGCACCTCCTGTCAGAGTTTGCTACCTATTGTAGACAGAACTCTCTTTTTGTTAATTTTGATAATATTGGTCTTCTTCTCTAAATCTTGGAAGTGTTTGTTGGAGAATGGAGGGCAGAGAAATCGAACAGGTTAAAACATTTAGATACCTTGGTATTTTGTTTCAGTACAACTTAAAATGGTCCTCTCATCGGGAGCATTTCCTCATTTTGGCCAGAAATAAGATTGCAGCTATAACACGTTACTTGCATCAAAGAGGTAATCAATTTGTTCCAGCAACCCTCCAAATTTTTCAGGCTACAGCCCTCTCTCACCTATTATATGGGATTCCTGTGTGGATCCAAGGTTTTTCTAAAGAGGCTGACTGTATTAACACTTTATTTCTGCGCAGGATACTTGGGCTCCCCAATTCTGTTACTTATTCTACTCCCTGTGCTGAGTTGGGTTGACACCTTATTGAATCAAGGGCGTGGTTTATTGTTATTAAGTATTGGCTTCATCTCCATTTTGGCCCCCCTCCTAATAGTCTTATTGTTCTCCTCCTTGCGGACCCCTACACCTCAAATTGGTCGCAATTCATAGTGTCTAAAGTCAAATCCATTGGTATTGATCTGGATTCTTTGGCCAGTTCTGGTGAAATGGATATTCTTCGAATTATCCGAAGGAGGATTTGGGACATTGAAGCTCAAGTAATTAATGCTGGTAGCTCTGGAGTCTGTTCTCCTCGTTTTCTTGGGTTTTCCCACACTCAAGACTCTATGGCCCAGTATTTTTCTAATTTGGTAAATCCCTCACATCGTAGAGCTTTTATGCTTGCCAGGTTGAGCCTCTACCCCTCGGCTGTTTTGACAGGCAGATATAAGGGTATTCCTTATAAAGAAAGAGCCTGTACCTGTCTTTACAATGAACCTGCTTCTGTGCAACATATTCTTTTCTGTTGTTCCCATTACGCTTTGCTACGTTATTCCTTGATCCATCCCCTTCTTTCTTCTGCAAAAGCTATGTCTAATAATGACTTAGGGGTTTTTTGCTGTCTGACAAATCTCCAGAAATTACTGCATCTGTTGCTGAATTCCTGTCATGTGTATGGAAATTAAGGGTTAGAGACTGTAATACTTAAACATACTTTCTCCCCTCCATTGTGTTAATTTTAAATGGGTTCTGTTTGGTGGAGACCTTTTTTATGTATGTGTATATATATTTATTGGTGTCAAGTTTCTGGTTTTTTTATTGTTGTATTACTATGCCATTAAAGGCCTTCTTTCCTTCAATGCTCCCTCTAAGCTGTGGAGTCCTGTGAGCAAAAATTCTACTTTCTGAGCTACCGGCATTAAAGTTGTGAACAGGTGATTTGCCTATTGCATAAATTAGTTTGCTCTGGAGATCTCCTTCTTGAGCTAAGACAAAAATGTGTGAGCCTGAGGATAAAAAACTGTGAGCTAGCTCACACCAACTCAGCTTAGAGGGAACACTGCCTCCAGTTGTTCGACAGGAGCATGTGGCCTGCCGACCAGCTGGAGGGCCCTTTAAATCTTGTAGAGGGGTGGGAGAGGGGCAGCCACTGACTGCACACCTGAACTCCAAGTGGTGAATTCACTGCTAGGAGTTCAGGCATGTGCCCCCCCGACTTCTTGCCCAAAGTATTCAAAGGGACCCTTCAAATGCTTTGGGCAAGAAGCAGCCCCCTGCACAAACACCTGAACTCTAAGTGGCAAATTCACTGCTTGGAGTTCAGGCACCCACCCCCACTTTGAGCAAGAAGAAGGGGGTGTCTGAACTCCAAGTAATGAATTGGAGTACAGGTGTGGGGGCACCAGTCCCCAACGTGATGATGTCACTTTTTTGTGATCACTGCCCCCACCAGAAACACACCCCAAAGTCCCTTACTGGGGACTAAGAAAGATCTGGCAACCTTAACTGACCAAAACAATGCAATCCTGAGCAGAGTTATACCTATCAAAGTCCATTGAAATCAATGGGTTTAGAATAGTGTGACTGTAATTAGGATTGCACCGCAAGTCATGTTTAGTTAGAACAGAGCTGTGTCACACTTGGCAGCAGTTTATTGGAATTCTAAGCTGGCTCAGACTTCAAGTGAAAAGATAGGATATTTGCAATTATACTTCTACTGTTCCTCACAAATCATAGTTATGTAAAAAATAAACCTTGTGTTGTTTAAGGAACCTGAGCTTTTTACAATTTAACCCACACAATATTTTACAGCAACAACAAAATCAACAGATCTGAACTGCAATTCTGTTGTGGAACTAGGGGAAGCACAAACAAAGCTGATATCAGACTGACTGTATGCATCTACAATGCAATGCTTTATGATTACTAAATTCCCTTTATCTAGCAAGATGTCCTCTGTTCCCATTAAAAAGTTCCCCTTTGCTTAGGGGAACTTATTATGAAGCCTAATGTGCTAAAAATTTCCCTTGTGTTTTTGTGCTTATAAAAAGGCTAAAATAAGTTTCTGTTACACAACAGTGTCCCCAAAAGGAAGAAAAAGGAAATCTAAGCAGTGGTTGAACAACAAAATAATTCATTTGTTATCCTGTCATTGCATCACCTTTTAATGTGTGTTTTAAGCCTGGAAATACTGTAGTATTCTTTTTTAAATACTTGAAACAAAGACAAGAACGTGAGTTGTAACACATGAAGTAAAAATCAAGAAGAGAGGATCTATGAAGATGTGGGGAGTGAACATCCCTTGCCGCTCAATAAGCAACAAAATATCAGTGGACAACATTTCTGGGTAGGACAGTGCAGCTTCCAGATATATATGACTCAGTTCATCTCCTTTTAACATTTAACCATGAAATTACTGTGAATGATAGCCAGCCCCTGTCTGCAATACACCATTCAGTAGAAATGGAAGCTGGGTCAAGTTGTGACTACAGAGCACTTGCTGCCTAACCAAGCTATGTGGCTGTAGTAATCCATCTGTCGGATTACAAATGGGTAACTCTGTCAGCCCACTGGCGCATCAGATGTATGACCAACTAAAATAGTGGCCGAGGACAGACTGGCAATTTGCCGCGGGATGGGACCCGGGCTGACAACGACTCAATATCGGATTAAATGGAATGTTCACACAGGCACATCTGCCTGGCGTCCCCCACCCGTAGCCTACCGGTGCTCTCGCGCTTCACTGCCGGATTAAAAAAACACCTGATAAAAGCCGGCGCAAATCTTGAAAGCCTGTGTTTGTCCCGCGTTTCTCCGCTTCCGGGGAGTCTGAACGCGCAGCCGAAAAGCCGGGAGCAACCCGCGTTGGGCATGAGGCAGCAGCGGTGTGATTGGCTGCACTCCGCTCCACTGCCCAATGCGGTGCCGGCGTTGCAGGGCAAAAAAAAAATCGCCAAAATGCGCTTATGCGCATGAGCGCTCAGCGCTCATGCACACATACGCCCACAGCCGAAATAATGGGGAAACAGCGAATATAGCGCGCCTCCGCCGCGGCAGTCTGAACGCTCCCGCGCGCCTCCGTCCAGTATCTTCTGGCAGAGGCCCCCGCTGTGTGGACGGGAAAACCCGGTATCGTTTACTCCGGGGTTTTTTTGCCGCGACTCGATACCGGGGCAAATTGCCAGTCTGTCCTGGGCCAGTCTTTGTTTTTTTAAAAAAGTAAGAACATAAAAGGAAAACATCTTCGTTTTTTACATAGGAGCGTGCAATACAGTAAGGAGCACTTAAGAACATAAGAACATAAGAGAAGCCTATGTTGGATCAGGCCAATGGCCCATCCAGTCCAACACTCTGTGTCACACAGTGGCCAAAAGTACCAGGTGCCATCAGGAGGTCCACCAGTGGGGCCAGGACGCTAGAAGCCCTCCCACTGTTGACCCCCCCCAAGCACCAAGAATACAGAGCATCACTTGCCCCAGAGTCCCTATCTATACCTTGTGGCTAATAACCACCCATGGACCTCTGTTCCATATGCTTATCTAATTCCCTCTTGAAGCCGTTCATGCTCATAGCCACCACCACTTCCTGTGGCAGTGAATTCCATGTATTAATCACTCATTGGGTGTTAATCACTCTTCCAGCTGAAAGTTTAAATGTGGCATTGTGGGACTTTTCACATGCTGTCCATGGCATATGAGCAGGGCCACATGTATATCTTCAAGGTCTTGTGAAATTTCCTTTGCAGTGGAATTCTAATAGGCTCAGTTTATATTATCTGATCCCTTTGCTTTGGAAGTCAGTGGTATCACCATGTTATTACAACATTTATAATTTAGATTATATCTCAGATATCTGAATATTTACCATTTATACTAATTTCCATTTTTAAAAAATGGCATTGTAATAATGATATAGTATACTGCAGAACACAGGAACTGTAAAAAAACATGTTCTTACTGGTGATGTCTTTCTTTGAAATGTCCCCCCAATCAATCTGATGCTGATGTTTTTATGTTCCCTTAGTCTTACCAGTCCCCACATGATAAATCAGTGTCTGCTTTCTGATTTGCTAGGATCAGGGCAGAAGCAGGGACTTTCTTGTGATGTAGTAGTTGTGGGGACTTTTGTCCAGGACAACAGTTGATGCTGGTGCATGGTTCATGGCTAATGGTATGGGAACAATATGGGAATGGGTATTTTATGGATGAGCAGGACAGAGGCAGGCACACATCTAAGATTTGCCTTGCAACAGGATTTAGTAATCAATAATAAATCAAAACACCTTGGGTGATTTCCCACTAAAGCTGCCTCGGGGTTGCGCCGCCGTTTGCCCCGATACTATTAGTCAATTTCACACCCGAAGCCGCGGGGCTGCATTTTGACCCGCGGCTTTGCCTGATTTCCCCGCAGTTTCATAATCCTGTTTTTTGAGGATTACGAAACTGCGGGGGAAATCGGGTGAAGCCACGGGTCAAAATGCAGCCCCGCGGCTTCGGGTGTGAAATTGACTAATAGTATCGGGGCAAACGGCGGCGCAACCCCGAGGCAGCTTTAGTGGGAAATCACCCCTTGTTTATCAAGTTGAGGTTAAAATACCAATGTTAATTCTGAAACCAAGTTGACATAAAAATGTAAATTATAAATTTTGAAAATTTGCAGAATTTCATAATTTTTAAATGTTTAATTTCCATACTGCATTCAAATACTCAATAGTCATCTCAGAATTCTCTGTGTTTGATGATCTTGTCTTCTATTTAGTTCTGGCCACAGCAATAAGTGGGAACAGGTTACATTCTTGAATCAAAACAAAACTAAGCATCTTCAACATAGCATTGTTCTCAAATAATGTTTTACAAAATACTCAGAAAAAGAGAATAAATGATCACTGAATTATCTAGGCATTTTATGGTCAGAGTTTCAGGCTGTTCCCTTCCCCTGCCCATAATGAAGTCTTGCATGGTTTCCTTTACTTCCTGAGACTTTTGCCAGTGCTTCAAGCTCCTTTCAAATGTCTTCCAAGGTCACTGGTTTGTCTTGGCATCATCAACTATGACACCTTTCTTGGCAAACACTGTATTTTTCAACCACTACTCATTAATGTCCAGAGGCAAACTGACGACTATAAATTTTTTCCCCTAGTATTCCTTGCTGTAGGCTTATGTGTCACTTATATTCACTATGGCTAATGTCTTCTGACTGAACAATGTTAGAGGGTGCCATACCAAAAGGAGCAGAAGAAAAGAAAAACATAGGTTTTTCTAGACTTTGATTTCATGATTACAATTCTTCCCACCCCCCAAGATTACCTTAATTGATAGTGAAGTGCTGCTGCCATTAGCAAATTATAAGAAATGAACTGGGTAGTAGATCTGAGCTGCTATTTGAGACAGAATGTATATCTCATTAGTCATTTTTTATTTGAGCTGTGAACCACTGGACTTTTTTTAATACAGCAAGAAGTCAGAAGAGAGGGGGAGTGCTAGCCGAGTCTATTACTGCCCGAGACAAATTAAAATTCCACCTCAAATCTCACCCTCAGTCTTTTCCTATGCAGAAAAGCAAAAACAAAAGTACGTTAAATAATCAGAAGTTGAACAGGATACAGTTTTCTCATTTTTAATATCTGTCTAGTCCTGTGCATTTCTTTACTTCCTCCCATTTATAGCTATAGCTAGCCCTGTGCAGATGACTTGTTTGCAAAATTTACTTACTACATGGGGAGGGCAAGCAGGCATGAATGCACTGGCTTTCCCCCTGAATATGTGCAATTGCTGAGTCTTCTGCACAATGTAAACATGTGGACTAAGTGCCCAACATGTACAACTGCTTCCCATGATCAGCAATGATTTGGAAATACTTGGAGATTTTGGGTGTGGAGCCTAAGGAGTACAGTAGGGTTGCCAGCCTCCAGGGGGGGGCTGGGGATCTCCTGCTTTTACAACTGATCTCCAGCTGACAGAAATCAGCTCCCCTGGAGAAAATGGCTGCTTTGAAAGGTAGACTCTATAGCATTGTATCACATGGAGGCCCCTCCCCCAAACCCCACCCTCTTATGGATCCACCCCCAAAGTCTCCAGATATTTTCCAACCCAGACCTGGCAACCCTAGAAGGCAGGGTTTGGGGAGTGACTTCAATGCCATTGAATCTACCTCCCAAAACAGCCATGTTCTCCAGGTGAAATGATCTCGGTTGCCCAGAGATCAGTCGTAACAGCGGGAGATCTCCAGCCACCACCAGGCAGTTGACAACTCTCTCTCTCTTTTTTGCAGACAATTTAGCAATTGCACAGAAGTAGCAGCCTGGGGCCAGTGAGCTTGTTCCTGCTTCTTTCTCTCCCCATGGTCAGTCAATGCACAGCTAGTTAATATGCATAGGGCTTCTATATTCTTGGAGACCAGTGAAGACTGAAGGCTCTCAATCACATGCTTGAAATTCAGGGGGCATCACCCTGTCAAGGAGCTGCTTTTATGACCTTCAAAAATGGAGGTGGTCTCTTTCTTCCCAAAGTATTTACATAGCTGACAACAGAGTCCTTGGACTTTTGGCAACTCGGATGGTTGCCTAGAGTTGAGAGGCTGACCAGATCTTGAGAGAAGGTACATTTATATACAGCAGCTGGTAATAAAATAAAAGGGAAGAAGACAATATTTAGATGAGAGGAAAAGTCAAAATTGGAACAAATAGATACAAGCTGTACAGCTAAACAGCCTATCAAAAGGAAGTTTCTAATCTAGAGGGATAAAATTCTGGTCACCATAGGAACCAACAACTTAACTGTTCTACATACGGATAAATGAATGGAGCACATTATACCTCAAGGTTTAAACTATGGCTGAAATATTGTTCCTTTTCAACTGCTAAAGTCCCCCCCACCCCATCTCATATGCAGGTACTTTTCTGATTTTGCTGTTGGGGTACAAGTGAAGGCCACAACTGGAGATAATGATGATTTTAAAAGGGGAACACAAGGAAACAAGTTTTCTTACAAAGTGTCTTTTCTTACAAAATTTGAGGTAAGAGTGATCCTTCATTTTGCCCTCTGAATAACTTGATATTGGCTGATGAAGTCAAAGTTGCTTGCTTGAATGGCACAGATCATCAAATTGTACAGATATTCCTTAACTGGGCATCTTCCTCCCTCCTGTAGGGCAGGTGATCTCAAGCTGTTTTATAATATGTTATAAAATTTTTTAGGATGACACCAAGAACTGATCCCAGCCTCTTGTGAAGGAACTGAACAGGTTTGTACATACATACATACATACAACTTGGGCCTCAAGGCCTTAACAAGTAGAATTTCCAGCTCCAAACTGGAATATACCTGGAGGAATTGGGGATAGAGTCCACTTTCCAAAGTGGTCATTTTCTCCAAGTGAACTGATCCCTATTGCCTGGAAATTAGTTGCAATCCCAGAAGATCTCCAGCTACCACCTGGAGGTTAGCAACCGTACAAATAGTTAGTTTGAAAGATCTCTTAGTACATAGCAACACTTGCCCATATAAGAGCACACAATCTATTCTACCATGATCCAGCCCTCCATTGGGTCACAATCCATGAAATATTTCACTAATCCTGTTGACAGTAAACAATATTATCTTAAAGAATTCACAATGTGCAGTAGTGATCATGTAGTTTATGCAATATCATGTGGATGTGGAAAATGTATATTAGTAAGATGAGTAGACCTCTTGTCTTAAGTTAAAACTCTCTGAAACCAAAAGTAATATATCTCATAAAAGAATTCGTGTTCTCTGGTAGATCATTTCTTAGAATTACAAGCACAAACCCACAGACTTCTTGTTTTGGGTTATATTCAGATCTGATAGACAAGATGAAAGAATTCTGTTAGGAAAAGAGCTGAATGGATTTTGAAGTGGAATACCCTGCACTCTAATGGGTTAATGAGAACATCTGGCAGACGGTTATAAAGACTTTGTTCTAGTGTATATATAGGAACAGAACAAAAAAGAAACTGAAAAGTCAGTATGATATTTAGTGTCCAAATTAACACACAATTCATATTTTAAATATGTAATATATAGCATATGTTAATGTTGCTTTGGTTTTCTCAATACCAACAACTTATTACATGTTCTTTGAAAATGTCCTGTGTTTTATCAATTTTTAAAATTATGTATCAAATATGTCATATTTTATTATTTAATTAGATTCCCCTGATGAATCTGCATACAAAACTTGTAGGGGCTATATAATTATTAAATATTCATTTTCCTGTGCGCCAATTTGTTTCTTCAACTTCATTTTGCCTTGGTGTGGCTCCCCTTTTTCTTCAATCCAAACCCTCTTCACAACAACACTGCTCCTTCTTGCTAGAGATCTCCAGGAGGCAGATGGCTGCTCTTCCAAACAGTTTTTATTAATGGTATAATCCATCGTAACTCTTTATCACATGTTCCAGTGATGCCAAATGACAGATCTTTGACCAGCAATCTTTACATCAAAGAGAGTAGAGTTTTATGGACTGTTAGTTAAAACTTGAGTCAAGTGAGAATTAGGTCCAGGTCACACAAAATATTTAAGGCAAAAACCAAAATACCTCCCTTCACTTGAAATGGAAAACTAAGGCAAATAATCTGCTCTGGCAGGTAGTGACCATCAACCATCATGGCTGCAGGTACTGTGGTACTTCTCTTCAGTCAGATCCCTGCTATGCAACAAAATGGTGCTGCAGATAGGTAGATTTCATATACCAGATGTACCAAATTATCATTCCCACTTCCAGATGCAGAGAAGAGCATTTCTAGAAAAGGGTAAAGCTGCCCAATAAGAAAGGTAATGATGTGAGCTTTGCCAGAGGCAAGTTTTCACCTACTCACTAAGGCTTTTACGTGACTATTTAGTTTGGCATGCAAGAAGATGGTTGCCATAGTAACTGCTACTACACTTGATCCTTAAGCTGCCTCTACCATACTGAGCACCTCTTTATAGAAACCATTTACTACTATGTTTTGTGAACTTCCTGACTCTGAGAGCATTTCAAAGGTGGACACAAACTGGGAGAATTCCACTGTGGCCATTTCAGAGAGCCACAGATCCTCAGCTTCACACATATATTTGAACTTGGATTAAAGGAACAAACTGAAACATTAGTAACCTGTCACATAGCGGCAAAAAGCTGTTGTGAAACAGAAGACAAGCAAAACCAGCTAAGGCCTGTTTTTACATGCATGAGAACGAGATGGCTACAAGGTGGTACAGCACTGCGATTGACAAATGGACTGCACCACTTCAGATTGCAGGTAAGGGATGCCAGCTCTGAAAGTTCCTTCCCTTGTTTGTTTTTTTAAGCCCCTTTAAATGAGAAGGGAGCATTCACTGGAGAAGACCCTGATGCTGGGAAAGATTGAAGGTCAAAGAAGAAGGGGACGGCAAAGGATGAGATGGTTAGACAGTGTCATCGATGCAACAAACATGAAATTGAGCAAACTTCAGTGGACAGTGGAAGACAGGAGGGCCTGGCGTGATCTGGTCCATGGGGTCGCAAAGAGTCAGACTCGACTGTGCGACTGAACAACAAAAAAGCTTTAGTGGAAAAGGTTCTGTCTGCCTCTCTTTGCTGTACTGGTTTTATATTTACAGGCAGTTTTTAACATAATATTCCTAAATGTGTCTCTCTGTGCATAATCTCCCTGAAGTGATCCAGTTCCTTCTACCCTCTGAGGTTATCTCTGCCACTTCATACCCCTTTATGTGTAAACTGAGCCTTGAGGTTTCCCCCATATATTTGATTTGTTCTAGCACTAGCTCTGAACCAGTTCTAGCAGCAGAATAGTAATTCTCACAGTTGGTGAGGGAGTGTGACCATGGTGGAGTGTGTGGGGAGAGTGTTTCCATACACTGATGTACAGTGAGTGGATAGTCCCTCCTTCAGCTAAGGAAGACCTGCTTAACCAGAGGAAGGTATCAAACTATGTTGAGTAGAGTGGCTGGATGCATCCATGCAAAAATAAAATGAAGGGGTGGGGTTGCTGCACAAGAAATAAATACAACTGCAGGTGTTCGCCCCCCCCTTTAAAACAAAACGATTCATGAGTGAGTGGCATTCTTGTACACCTCATATATAAATTGTCACCAAAAAAACAATTGCTCAGACTTTGCTTTCTTAAATGTTAAAAAGAGCTCTCCCTGTGTCGGTTAACCAGATAAAATGGGCAAGAGTTTCTGTGGGAAAGTGGTGTGTAGAAATATAAATCATGGGAAGTTTCCTCTGTGAGCTTGTCAAAGAACCTCCCTATGATTTAAGACCAATTGGAGAAGCCTGCCAGGATTCATCTTACAGACTGGCCTCTACGCATTTTGAGGCAGGCAAAAAAAAGGGGGGAAGAATCCTGCTCACATTTTCCTTTTAATACTTCTTAGTTTACTGAACTGCTATGATTTTCTACTGCTAATCTTATCTAAATTACTTGCTTTCAATATTATTCATTGATCTTTCTTATTGTTCTGGGGGTTTTATTGTGCTTTGAAAATTTTCAATAGCAGTTTTAAAATCAGACAGACTGACATTCAATCTATGTAACATAAAGGTATTCAAAACATTACATAAAATAGAATATGGCAGCAGGCGTGAATGCTTTTTCTTGTCAATTTATAAAAAGTGCATTTCAATGTCTTGTGTGTTTTGAACAAGAACAACTAATGTATTGTTCATGTCTATTCTTTTGACATAGAACTTGCATTTGAAAAATGAGAAACTGAGCTCTGTGCAAGTGTTTATAAGCAATGCTCCCTCTAAGCTGTGGAGTCTTGTGGGCAAAAATTCTACTTTGTGAGCTACTGGCATTAAAGTTGTGAGTGAGTGATTTGGCTACTGCATAAATTAGTTTACTCTGGAGCCATCCTTCCTGAGCAAAGACAAAAATCTGTGAGCTGGAGGCTAAAAAACTGAGCTAGCTCACACTAACTCAGCTTAGAGGGAACACTGTTTATAAGTAACTGCATCTTTAATGCCATGGGGTAAATATGTGTTCCATGCTATGTGTATGTTGAAGGGAGATTTAGTTTAAGGAAACTTTGTAGAGGAAAGGGTATGATCATGCTCCTCCTGCTTCATTGCCCTGATTCAGCCCCCCCCCTCCTCACATCTTGTGGCTGCTATCAACGCTTAGTTCTTGCATTTCTAACCATTGTATCCAGTCTGGGTCTGAGGGTCAATTAGTCAGACTTTTGAGGGCACAATCAGTTGGCTTATTTTGGGACAAGTTGTACATTGCTAATAGTGAATGTTCTCTGATGTCTTTCTCTTCCTCACTTCCCAAGGGCATGCCATTGTTCCCCAGCAACATTTCAAAAGTTAAACTATGTTCTTTGAGATTCACAACTGATGCCTTAATTATGAGCAATCTGCAGTCCTCCTATTTCTCATCCCAAAGCTGTATAAAAAACCCCAGTCCATTCCATTTTCCAAAATCGTATGATTCAGTCCCAAGTTGACTGCAACTGGTTAGAAGATGGGCATGCTCCTTCATGCGTTAGACAGCTCTGGATATGTTTTGGTGACATATCTCAAACACTACAGCTGTAAAGCTGTGGAGCTAATGGTGTTTCCCATGACAATTCTTTTATATTGTAAAGTGATAATTGCTTTTAAATCTTTCTTAAAGTGCTTTACAATTTAATGTACGGACGGTCCTATGCAGCAAGATGAAGAGTTGTTACATTAAATTTTAAACAGCAAACATAGACAACTCGATAAGGGCTACCACTGCCAATGTCAGTTGCTGGAATAATTCATGTGGTGTGTTTGGTGAAGGGAATGGAGAAGAAAGAGAGAGAAAAGGGAACATGTGCTGCTTGTTTAATACTGATTTTATAGGCTATCAAATGTGTGACCTCTTTACAGTGTTGCATAAATCCATAATAAGTGCCAGCAAGGCTTTTAAAAGGCAAAGGATACTTGGCCAAACATGAAGAAATTATGCCTTCCTGTCTGCTTATGGGCTTTCCAGTGCTCCACAGTAGGTAGGGATTTTGAAACAACTCTGGTCCAGTTCAAGAATTCAGGTTTCTGTTATGGTTTCTTCACACTCCAAGTGAAACTGCAGTTATTCTTTTATCCTGACTATATTAAGAGATAGAAATACTGTCTTTAAAATTTATGCCTCTTTTGCACCAACTGTTTATAAATGGTGCAAAAATGATGCATAGTGTAGAAATGACACTAAAAATGACATTAAAATGGAAAAAAGGCTGTAAAGGAAACAAAACCTGGGAAATTTGCTAAAGAAGACAAGAGTGATAGAAATAGTCTTCTCAGTTATGCAGGTCAGTTACAGGAAAAGGGAAAAAAACATAGAAATGCACAAACCTGTCAGTTACTGGTTCCTTCTGGAGTTTTAAGGTTCAAGGATCCCTAAAGTCTTAAGTAGTGGACAACCCATAAGAGCCAGTGAAGACAGAGGTGGGTCTGAGCTCTAAATAGCAAACTGTTCTTTTACCTCCACATTTGTTCCAGCAATACCCATTTTAAAGAAGGCAAATTAGGGAAATACTGGGACTTTAGTCAGATCTTCTGCAATTGGTTGTGGGATTTTTTAGGTGACATGGGTCCTTTCCGCACTAGATGTTAAATCCTGGTTCAACCTTGTCCCCAAACTGACATTCTACACTACACACAAGTTCACCCTTGTAATTACCTTGGGGTATTTTTTGTTTCCCCATTACATTGGGGTTACCCCGGTTTTGCCCCACACTTGTCCTGGGATAAAGAGATGCTGTTATAACCAGGGATAAATGCAAGGTATTGTGTCGTGAGTTGAACTCTGATAAAACCAGTGATGAGATCCAAGTATGGAAAGGACCTAGCTTGCAGATCCCCATGGATTCAGAACAGGGCAACATACCTATGCATTGAGACAAAAGGAAAGAAATCACTATAGCTTTCTGCTATAGAATCTACTCCCCATGACAATGAAGACACTATGGCTGTGATCACACACACTAAATAATCCACCTTCAATCCACTTGCCAGTTCACACAAGAAATATTCAGTTGCAAAGTGCACTGAAAGTGGATTGCAAAGTGGATTATTTAGTATGTGCAGTCTGTGGTATAACACCCTAAATCTCTGCACCAGACTGTGCTGAGTCCTCTAAACCTGCATTATGTAAATTAATATGGGATTAATAGAATATTATGCCCATTTCCACCCCTAAAAGCATAAAGCATGCACATATGCAGATGTTATAATTTTACACATCTCATTATACTAAGAAAGGAAGGGGGTGAACTCTTCTCTCCTTGCTCTAAGAGGTGACAGCGTGACTGAGTTTGGTGATCTAAGAATCTTGTCATTACCTGCATGTTTTTCAGGCTGATCTCTGCAGAGGTCTAGACCCAGTTTTCTGGGGAAAAGCAACTGTTGCAGATCAGCTGCTCGGGAATGGCCTTCAGAAGTCACCACACAGACAACAAGAAAAGATTCTTATCATTTATTGCTGCAGCAAGCTGAGTTCTGCCATCAAACGGCAAGCAAAAGGGAACTCAGTTTCCACTCTAAGACAGTAACAAGTTTTATATGCAGGAAGCCAAAGGTAACTCCCCTTCTTTATTACAAGAAGCCACAAGTAAAGGAAGAGAGAAAAGATTTCAAAATTTTCTGCTTTCCTACACAGTTTTGCATTGTGTTTAACATATTTGCAAAAGATTTCTACACAGTGGTTAACATATTTGCAAAAGATTTCAAAACTTCTGCTTTTCTACACAGCCCTGCACTGTGTCTGCAGACTTTTCAACAAAAGAATACTTTCACTGTACATTGCTCTAGACAGATTCAACATCCCACAAATTTCATAAGTATCTTTTGCGGTTAAGCTATATTTCCTGCCCAACACAGGTGCAAGCTTTCCACAGTGGAGCTAAGATGCTGTCTGTGGGGCAATCTTGCCGCAAAGCTTCCTGGCTAAAATGGGTCATCTCCTTATATGGGTTTTTGCCTTGCCAGGTGCAAAAGCTATCTTTGTTTGTTTGCAGTTTCAGCCTACTTTTCTAGCCCTAATATGATAGCTTAATCAGAAATCAATTCCCTGAGGCCTTTTATTAATGCCTCACAACCTTCCAGGACTCCATCTCAGCTGAGAATTCTGCCATATTTCTTGCAAACTTTTCAAAGTCATGGATAAGCAGAAAACTACCAGCCTTAGATTCAAGGCTTGTGATGAAGTCCTATTCCTAATTAGCAGCCTTTAGTTTATAAACATGTTAAACCTTTGTATGGATATGCAACATTTTTCAAAAGTGGTAGGTATTAAACCATGATGAGTGTTCAGGATATCTACAGAACTTGGAATGATCTAAAGCTAGTTGGCGCTGACACCCTCCTGTCAACCAGTCTTTTCTCAGCCAAAACATTCAAATTCTATTTTTTTCCCAGCTTCCATTCACTCAGCCCTATGAAAAATCACAGAAATTAATAGCTCACAGCATTGCCACATTTCCTACCGAGCACCAGTCTGTCACTGCTTTGGCAAGAGGAGCTAGACATTATTAAGTTCTCTGCTTCACAATCATGGACGCTACCAGGCACAGCCCACTAGAAAGTTTGCATGTGTAAGAGCACAGATGTCCCATTGTATGCTAGACGAATCTTACATATCTCAATGGGACTAATAAAGAAGTGTGGACAGATCCAAAAGACAGGGTAAATTGGATATTGTTGCTGCTACCAACAACAACATATTCTTCTAAACATACTACTCTGATATAGCTAGAATTCCCTGTAAAGAGATGTAAATACCACAATATGCAGACATCAAAATAACAGTGTTATAAAAAGACACCAATGGAAAAAAACCCATACTTAAATTTCTTTTGAATTGCTACTTATGAAAACCTTAAGTATGCCAGATGATCTCTCATATATTATTTAAAATATTGTTTTGCCCCTTCGAAACGAACTATGCACTTTTTTCGCCTAATAAAAAACTCATAGCATGCAAAAGTTGCTCTTAACATTTGTGCCAGTTACTCAAGCTAAGTAAACTGGAACTTTTTAAAATGATATGCCACATTTAGCAAATGCTTAGGAATTAGGATGAATGGAGTGATAATGATATAAATTTGCTTTTGGCAAACAGTATCACAGCAGAATGGTGCAACTTCAAAAAAGAATTACCTATTATATTAAACATAGTTTTTTAACGTAAAGAACTGTTATGAGATGGCTGTGCCATCAATGTGAATGGGTTTAGTCCAGGTTCAAAGCCAGGGTATGTGGCAAAAAGAATGTTTATGTTCTTGAATGACTGTGGATGTTTCTCCTCTAGTCTTTACATGTTAGGAAATAGCTCTGTTCAAGTACTCACCAAAGCCTGAAAAAACTCCACCCAGCTAAAAGGGGAAGGCATAAGCATGTGAAAAGACCAAGGCTGAGTTTGCAGAAAGAAAAGCAAACAACTATGACTTGGCTGAAGCACCTGGGAGTGCAGGATCTCTCTCTCTCTCTCTCTCTCTCTCTCTCTCTCTCTCTCTCTCTCTCTCTCTCTCTCTCTCTCTCTCTCTCTCTCTCTTTCTGCAGGGGTAGTAATCTATGGTCCTTTAGCAATGTCTCTTTGCCTCCACCTGCGTTCTGTGTGTACTTGTTAATAAAATAAATATTCCCCAAGTCCCATGCTGTATGTTCCAAAGGGAAATAATCCAAGTAAATGCCTCCACATATACCAGTAGTTCCAACAAGGGGGTGTCTTCCATTTAGTTATATAGTATGAGAGAAAGTGAAAAAGTGGAATCTGGCTCAATACTCATGTACTTGTGTATTGTACTGTACAAATAAACAACCATTGTGGTGTAGTGGATCTAATGAGGATCTAAGATATCTAGATTCATATCCCCACTCTGCCATAGAAACTCACTGGATTATCTCAGACTAGTCCCTCTCTCAGCCTAATTTACCTCACAGTATTGTTGTGAGGATAAAATGCAGCAGAGACATTGTTGTAAACCACTTTGGTTCCCCATTAGTGAGAAAATGGCGTATAAATATCTAAATAAGTACCATTATGATACCTTTGTTTGTACAAATATTCCCTGAGCATCCCTACTATGTAAACTTTTCAGTCCTGGCCCCATACAATATCAGGGCCCTGCGGGACCTTTTACAGGTCCAAAGGGCCTGCAAGATGGAGCTCTTTTGCCAGGCTTTTAACTAGAGTGACAGACGTCCCTCCCTCTTTACTGGGCCTCCCCTCAGCGGGTCAGAACTGTATACCAGAGATGGCATCTGTGAGGTCTTAATGTTAATGACAACTACACTGGATGAAGGTTATTGTGGTATTTTACTAGTGTTTTAATTGTGTTAATTTTTGTATATTATATTTTTATCAAATCTGATGTAACCTGCCCTGAGCCTGCCATGCAGGGAAGGCAGGATATAAATTGAATAAAATAAATAAATAAATAAATAAACTGTTTACACTGGCACAGGGAGAAACGGAGGAGGAAATGGATGAGGCTTCAACACTGCTCTAAATCCTTCAGCCATATTTTGCCTCAAGATCTGCTGAAGAGGCCTGTGGAGTCTGCAGTGGCTTAGCTCAGTCAGTTATGACTTACTAGATGGAGTAGCATTATTCTGTATCTTCATTTAGCATATTGTGATCCAGATCACTGGACTCAAGTATTTTCTTTGAACTCTCCAAAGTATAGGGGTTACAGCAAAAAGACCGTGTCCATGGTAAAATGGATTCCATTCTAAGCTGGACTCTGTTAATTGCTGATACCGCATTTTTAAAATAAATAAATGTGCCAGCAATTGACCAGCCTTATTGCTCAATCAAAGCAGGGCTGGAGAAAGTTTTAAATAACTCACAATGCACCTGAGCCAGCCAATGCTCCAGAGCTAAAATTGATCTGCCCCTCACCCCCATCATAGTTAGGCATTTTTTCACTTGCTTCACAATCCTTTTATAAGAGGGTTAGTTAGGTTAATTAGGCCTGGTTAGTCTGGTTTGGCTCTAGCTGCAGGGTAAACAGGATTACTGCAGATTAGGTGCTTCAATCTAATTAGATCACCATGAGGCATCTATGCGTGGGTGAGGCTAACCAAATCTCATATTTTGTGGGCTGACTACTCCAAGTGCCTGAGGAGATGTTGACCATCTTAATCTGAGCCCATATGCTGACTAGCTTGTGTGAATGGTGGTGATGAAGAGCTCTCAGAACGTTTTTGGTATATAGGCAAGGAAAAGCAAGGTATGGTTACAAAATTGCTCCGAGCATTGACTAAGCATGGCTCTACACAAACACTACCACTGAGTAGCCCCTTAGGGAACCCACACTAATAAAATTAAAGCTAATAAACTGTAGTTGTAAATAACTAATACACCTTTGCTTAAGCCATATCGTGTTGTCTGCTGTCTTCATTTACGATGTGGTAGCAATTAATACTAATTCACAATTTGAAGGCTAAAAGTGGAAAGATGGGATACAAATGTCTTAAATAAACAAATATAACCAAGCTGGTAATCTTACCCCTACTTACTCAATGAGGCCTAGATGAAATAATTAGAATTTACCTATCCATACATGATGTTAAGATCGCTCCTAGTAAGAAGGAGCTTTCAATGTATGTATAGGTACAATGGACACAGCATTTTTAGCAGAAACAGCTGCAGTTGTAGCCATAGGAAATAAAAAGAAGAAATGAAATCAGTGAGGAGAACTGAAACTTCACCCTTACAAAACAAAGAATGTAATTGAATATTTAAGAGCACCAAAATGCTATGAACAAAATGAAAATCAAAAACTGCAGGGCATGTCAGCTAAGAAGCCAAGGGTGAAATAAATGCAGGGAGCTTATCTTCTGGAGTCCTTTAGTTTAGTGAAAAGAAAAACAGAAAATCCTGTAGGAAGTAAAGAAAAATCTCCAGTAATTCCAATTGTTTTTAGAACAAAGCAAATTAAAGGAGTATATTGCAAAGTGACAACCCTTCCAATTCAGTTCAGAACCAGAATCTAATGTTAATGCCCTCAGCTCTGGACAATGTGAGTTAAATTTCTGGCTCACTCATGGCCTCAGCTGTATCGCTTATTGATTTCCCATTTGTAAAATTTATACTAGCCCATATCACAGGATCATTGTGATGATTAATTAGATAAATAGGGTATAGTAAAGGACTCTGAACATTTTAAAATGCTATATAAATATGTAGCAGCCACACTGAAAATCAGCTAGATTCGAGTACAATAGCACTTTAGAGACCAACAAGATTGTCCAGTAATAAGCTTTCAAGAATCAAAGCTTCCTTTATCGTATAAGTTGGAATGGAGATCTCTGAGTCCCTATAACCGAGTCAGGAGGTAGGAAGGGTGTTTCAAAGAAGGAACTGAGGCTGCAAAAGGGCAATGACAATTTTTATCAAGTTTTTCATCGAACACATCACTGATTCTCCTATAAACACATTCCTAATCTTCACACAATGCATAAATATATCTAATTCTCAATGTGGCCTGTCTATTGATACTTAAAACTGGAGACTGGGCCATAGATAAGACAGAGACTTTAAGGAACCTGAGGAAAGCCTCATGCTTGCTGAAAAACTTGACATCTTAGGAAAGGGGGGGTAAAAGCTAAAGCTTTCCCTTGCTCATAAGCCAGTTGCATCCAACACTTGGGGGTGGTGCTCATCTCCGTTTCCAAGCTGAAGAGCCAGCACTGTCCGAAGACTTCTCTGTGGTCACGTGGCTGGCATGACTAAGCACCAAGGCACATGGAATATTGTTACCTTCCCATTGAAGTGGTACCTATTTATCTACTTGCAAACCCCCAAATGACGAAAGGAACACCTGCAGTATTAAAAAAAATAATGATGCCCTCAGGTGCTGTTGTTAGGCAATCACAACAATATTGCCAGCATTCAGTCCTTGGTTTCCATCATTAAAAGGCAGCATGGGGGGGGGGGGTCATGGCCCTATCTAGGGCTGTTTTGTCCTTTGAGGGAAGATTCATTGCTGCCAGACTTGGCAGTAACATAAGGTTGCTAACTCCCCAATGGGGGCAGAGCTTCCCCTGACTCTGGGGCTCCCAATCCACTGCCGGCCAGCTGGCTGGTGGGGGAGCCCTGTCCCGAAGAGCCCTGCTGCACCTGATGTGCCTGGTGCAGTGACATCACTTGGAGGTAATGTCATCACACTGGGCGTGTTGTCCAGGATGCTCTAGCATTTGGCTAAAAATTCTTTGGTCACAATGTTTTTAGCCAAATGCTAGAGCTTCCTCTGTATAACATGCCCAGCATGATGATGTCACTTCATGAGCACCAGAAGACTGCAGGACCAAGCCAGGAGACCCATGCTGGCAGACAGGTAAGAGCTGGCAACCCTACAGCAACCACAGAGAGACATGATACCATGCATGACTTACCCAGGCTTGACTGCTTGCTATTATTCAATAGTCATTCACTTAACACTGGAGATAAGATGCCGTTTCTCTGCCAGGCCATTCTTAAAGGTAAACACTCTTAGTTCAGCCATCTGAATCCTTCTGCTTCCAAACAAAATATCAACACAAGGCTCTTGCTAGTTGATATATTTATAATACAAAATATAAAAAAGCAGTTGAAGATGTATCGGCTATACAACCTTTTTGAGAATCCTTTCTCAAGACTGGACTTATATTGAAGCCACGCCTACAAACTCAGTCTCCAGCACTGAAGCTCCTAATTCTGGCACAGCGTCAGTCTCTCTAATGAGGCATTTTGGCTCCACTCTGCTATGGAAGCTCACTGGGTGACTTTGGCCAGTCATACACTCTCAGTCTAACCGACCTCACAGGGTGAGGATAAAATGGTGGACATGAGAATGATGTAAGCTGCTTTGGGTCCTCATTGTGTATAATGAAGTATGCTGAAATATAAGTGAAATAAATAAGTATATAGCTGAAGATGGGGGGGGGGGATAAAAGGTAGGTTGGTCGGTCAGTGAGAAGGAAGGAAGGAAGCAGTGAAAGGTGAGGATATGGGGATTATCAGGAGGAGAAAGGAAAGAACAAATAGTATGGGCAACTGGATACAGGAGAAAGTGAGGTGCTCCCTACAAGTCCTTCAGGGTTCCCCCACTTCCAATTGGGCCTGGCCTAGAGTCCAGCTCTATATAATTTGGCCATAGTTTTCCTGGGTAGAGGCTGCCATGGGAAGGGAAAGAGGGAACACTGAAGACGGGGCAGATTAAGGTAGGTTGGCTGGTGGCTTGGTAGGAGATAAGGAAGCAAGAAAAGGGAAGAAGTTATGGGGCTGCCACTGCCAGGGAAGGGAAAGATGAAACAGTAAAATGAGATGCCCCCTGCAACTCTTTGCAGGTTCCTCACTTGCACTATTATAAACCTTTTTTGTGGTTTCCCTTCTCGGTCACTTTTTTATACTAAGCAATTCTAGGTAAAGGCTTCCCTTGCTCAAAAGCCAATTGAATCCAACTCCAGGGGTGTGGTGTTCATCTCCTTTTCCAAGCCAAAGAGCCAGTGCTGTCTGAAGATGTTTCCGTGGTCATGTGGCCGGCGTGAGGCACACGGAACGCTGTTACCTTCCCACTGAAGTGGTACCTATTTATCTATTTGCAATTTCTTGCTTTCGAACAGCTAGGTTGGCAGGAGCTGGGGCCAGAGACGGGAGGTCACTCCGTCATGAGGCACTTGGGTCTTGAACTGCTGAACTACTGACCTTCCAGTCTATAGCTCAGCGTCTTAACCACTGAGCCACCGCAGCCCTAAATCAGAATCCTACTCAGGTTTATTCAATGGGGCTTACTCCCAGGAAAGTGATCTTATGATTGCAGCCTATAAAATGCAAAATACTTTAGGGAAGGTGATGGATTTAGTTCCCATTTACTGCACATTTTCCTAGCACTGTGGTATCTCTTTCAGGTTGTGTTGATCAGAACTCAGGAGTCTCAGTTGAGTTGCCAACTCCTGACTCTTGAGGGTGTGCCTCTGTCACCATCACAGACTGTCAAGAGCCTGGGCGTGACTCTGGACTCTTCCCTGTCTATGGAGGCCCAGGTTGCAAAGGTTGCCAGGCTGGCATTTCTCCAACTGCACCAGATTAGGCAACTGGCTCCCTTCCTGTCCCGCCCTGACCTAGCCACAGTGATCCATGCAACAGCCACTTCCAGGATACACTACTGTAATTCACTCTATATGGGCCTACCCTTGCGCCTGACCTGGAAATTCCAGATGATCCAGAATGCAGCTTCGCTGGTCCTTACTGGGACCCCGCCAGATAGCACACATCCAACCAGTGTTGCATGAGCTACACTGGCTTCCAGTGGCGCACCAGATCAAGTTCAAGGTTTTGCTTCTGACCTTTAAGGCCCTTAATAGTCGGGGACCTACATACCTTTGGGACCGCCTTTCCCAGTATGCCCCTGGAAGAGCACTGCACTCAGGAGACAAGAACTTCCTGGTGGTCCCTGGCCCAAGAGAAATCCAGCTGTCCTCAACCAGGGCCAGGGCTTTTTTGGCCCTGGCCCCCACCTGGTGGAACTCTCTGCTGGAAGACATCCATGCCCTGGGGGAGTTATTACCTTCTGCAGGGCATGTAAGGCAGAGGATGTTCTGCCAGGCATTTGGTTGAGGACTTCTGGCACTCTCATACACTTCCCCATCCCTCACAACCCCTCCCCCCAAGGTGACTAGGGGACCTGATTTTCTGCCACCTGGTGTATATTTTCTGTTTCTATTTATTGATCTGTTTTAATAGTTTTACTGTTGTTTAAGTATCATCATTCTATTGTAAGCCGCCCTGAGCCCTGCTTGTAGGGAAGGGTAGCCTAGTAAAGCTAATTAATTAAATAAATAAATAAACTGTGCACAGCATTCCAAATATGGCTGCAGAATAGATTTACCTAAACACATCAGAAGATTGGCCATTGATAGTTTCTCCTGTAAGACAATTTCCCTCCTTGACATTAGAAGAAAAAGAAGAAGAAGAGGAGGAGGAGGAGGAGTTTGGATTTATACCCCACCCTTCACTTGGAGTCTCAGAGCAGCTTACAAACTCCTTTCCCTTCCCCTCCCCACAACAGACACCCTGTGAGGTAGGTGGGGCTGAGAGAACTCTAACACAAACTGCTCTTTCAGGAACAGCTGTGCCAGAGCTTGTGACTGACCCAAGATCACATTAGCAGGTGCAAGTGGAGAAGTGGGGAATCAAACCTGGTTCTCCCAGATTAGAATCCGCACACTTAACCACTACACCAAACTGGCTCTCATTTTTGTTGTTGTTGTTGTTCAGTCGCACAGTCGAGTCCGACTCTTTGCGACCCCATGGACCAGATTACGCCAGGCCCTCCTGTCTTCCGCTGTCTGCTGAAGTTTGCTCAATTTCATGTTTGTTGCATCGATGACACTGTCTAACCATCTCATCCTTTGCCGTCCCCTTCTTCTTTGACCTTCAATCTTTCCCAGCATCAGGGTCTTCTCCAGTGAATGCTCCCTTCTCATTTGGTGGCCAAAGTATTTGAGCTTCAGCTTCAGGATCTGGCCTTCCAGGGAACAGTCAGGGTTGATTTCTTTTAGGATTGACTGATTTGATCTCCTCGCAGTCCAAGGGACTCTCAAGAGTCTTCTCCAGCACCATAGTTCAAAAGAATCTATTCTTCGGCGCTCGGCCTTCCTTATAGTCCAACTCTCGCAGCCATACATTACTACGGGGAATACCATTGCTTTGACCATGCGGACTTTTGTTGGCAAGGTGATGTCTCTGCTTTTTATCATGCTGTTTAGGTTTGCCATTGCTTTCCTCCCAAGGAGCAGGCGTCTTTTAATTTCATGGCTGCAGTCACCATCTGCAGTGATCTGGGATCCTAGGAACGTGAAGTCTGTCACTACTTCTACGACTTCCCCTTCTATTTGCCATGGAGTGATGGGGCCAGATGCCATGATCTTAGTTTTTTTGATGTTGAGCTTCAAGCCCACTTTTGCGCTCTCCTCTTTGACCCTGAGCAAGAGGCTCTTTAGGTCCTCTTCACTTTCTGCCATCAGAGTGGTATCGTCTGCATATCTGAGGTTATTGATCTTTTCCCCAGCAATCTTAACTCCCGCTTGTGATTCATCCAGGCCAGCATTTCGCATGATGGACTCGGCATATAAATTAAATAAGCAAGGTGACAATATACATCCTTGTCGTACTCCTTTTCCTATGCTAAACCAATCAGTTGTTCCATATCCGGTTCTAACTGTTGCTTCTTGACCCTTATACAGGTTTCTCAGGAGACATGTGAGGTGGTCCGGTACTCCCATCTCTTTAAGAACCTGCCATAATTTATTGTGATCCACACAATCAAAGGCTTTAGCATAGTCAATGAAGCAGAAGTAGATGTTTTTCTGGTACTCTCTTGCTTTCTCCATAGTCCAGCGAATGTTGGCAATTTGATCTCTAGTTCCTCTACCTCTTCGAAACCCAGCTTGTACTTCTGGCAGTTCTCTATCCACGTACTGTTGTAGCCTAGCTTGTAGGATTTTGAGCATGACCTTGCTAGCGTGTGAAATGAGTGCAATTGTGCGATAGTTTGAACATTCCTTGACATTGCCCTTCTTTGGGATTGGAATATACACTGACCTTTTCCAATCCTGTGGCCACTGTTGTGTTTTCCAGATTTGTTGGCAAATTGAGTGCAGCACTTTAACAGCATCTTCTTTTAAGAC
The DNA here is from genome assembly GCA_029375565.1 of Gekko gecko. NCBI lineage: Eukaryota > Metazoa > Chordata > Lepidosauria > Squamata > Gekkonidae > Gekko > Gekko gecko. The sequence continues at coordinate 97,357,857 of JAPDNY010000002.1, read as the reverse complement.
TTTGAATAACTCAGCTGGGATACCATCACCTCCACTAGCTTTGTTGTTAGTAATGCTTTCTAAGGCCCATTTAACTTCGCTTTCCATGATGTCTGGCTCGAGGTCAGTGATTATACCATCGTGGTTGTCAAGGACATTGAGGTCCTTCTTGTATAGTTTGGCTCTCATTAGATTCTGTGATTAGATTCCCACAAGGGGAGGGGATTTTCACCAATTCCCCCTCCCTCAGCAGCCCTCCAGTTCCCCTGTCATTCTGGTCTTGGTGAGCTGCCCATCTCCCGTGAACAGCATTTCTAGGGGCATTTTAGTTTGCTGTGCGGGGTGGGGAAGTTGCACATTTGTGAATGAAAATTTTAGGTAAGATCTAGCCCAATGCTGTATTTGGCATAAAGTGAGAGAAACTGAAGTGCTTGGGGGGCAAGAGTGGGAGGGCTTCTAGAGTTCTGGCCCCACTGGTGGACCTCCTGATGGCACCTGATGGCCACTGTGTGACACAGAGTGTTGGACTTGATGGGCCATTGGCCTGACCCAACATGGCTTCTCTTATGGTCTTATAAAATCTTTCTCGAGAAAAAACAAAGTAGAATCTACTAAATTAGATTAAACACAGACTCCATTTTTCTCCTAATATCCTTCCCTCCCTAGATCTTGGAGTTACAACTTTAAATTGGAGCTAAGGAGTTAACATCCACACCAAGAAATTACAAGCCCAGAAACTACCATATGGCTTGATTAAAATTTTTGGGAACTGCTGCAAAAAAAGCTACACTTTGACTGTTCTCATCTCCTGCTTGGCTGATAGCCATATTGGACATGGCTTTACAGTTAGGCAGCAAATCCACTGCCCAGGGAGCCTGCAAATCTGCTGCCTTGCAGCTGTACGAGGGCTTTAATCAACAATTATGGAAGTGCTGAAGATGGAGCAATATTCTTTTTCTCTCCCTGTGTCTCTCTGCAAATCCAAAAGGTGTCACAGACTTAATCAAGGTTTTTTTAAAACCAAACAAACTCCAAGACAGGAAAAAGGTACCCATATTCAGAACTGAAATGTCACATTTCAGTCCTAGCTAAAAGGGAGGAAGGGTGCTGAAAAGAAGGTACATACACACACACAGACACAGTAATCATCTCAGTGCAGGAGTGGCACTGAGTGGTAGTAAGAACCAGAAAGTTAATTACCCATGGATTTGAAATGATGGGGACTTTTGGCTTGTGGGTTTATCTTTATGGCACAGGGAGAAACAGCAAAGAAAATTAGGGAGAGTTGTTTCTAGAGATTAGACTGGCAACTCACTTTGAAAGCTTCTTATTTGGGACATGTGCTGGCTTTGCTTGAGTGGTAAGATCACGATGACCGAAATGTCTAGAACAGTTGGAGCCACATGACATGAAGGCATGTATTGAATCGTGGCTTGTGCAACTAGGTTTCTGCACAAGCAAACCTCCCAACCACTGTACGGAGGACACAAACAGTCAATTAAAGAGGTCGTGACACTCATTAGTGCAGTAAATTTAGCAGATCTTGCAGATGAAAGCACTGGGTGCAGAGAATCCTGGTCCTGTCAGTACACACAGTCGTGTCTGTAACATGGATCACTGGATAACAGATGTAGTGTTGATGTAATCAGCCATGGTATATTTACTGCATCCTCATCATGTTTAAGGAAAGCTTGAATAACCAAGCTTTATGAAGCAATATCTGAAACTTTAAAAAAGCAATTAGATTGGCATTTTTCTTTGATCGTGGCAGTCACTGGGTGACCTTGGGGACACTGTGATCACAGGAAGGCAGCAGGAAGATATCTGTGCTGCACTATCCTATACAATACTCTTCTCCATGCAATCCTTGTCAATTCAACATCTGACAGCAGTTATATAACATCACTTAGCGTCTGACAAGTGTTCAGTATTTGGCAGTATGTGATATCGGAATGCAGTAGTATACATACGGTTCTAGTTAATGTTATTTTATGTACTACTTGGGCAGCCCATTCTGAGAACCCCTGTTTCAGTTCTCACACAGGGAGAGGCCTGAGGCAGGTCAGCTATGCACAGCTGAAATATTGGCCCTGCAAATAGCATTACAGGGGATGCCAAACACACCCATCAGTTTGGCTGATATGTCCTTTCATACTACCTCCCTCCCATGCTCAAAGGGTTCATAATTCCCATCAGCACCCATACATCCCAGCCATCTCAAGCTCCACTCCCATCAAGTTGCAACCGGGAGACCTGCCCCTTCTGCCTTGCAAGAGTATAGATGCCTCCCATTTGGGCTGTACACTGAACAGTCCAGATCACATGGGGACACAGCTGGCAAGCACTCTAGCTGTTATTTAATGGCAGCAGGGAAATTGCCATGAGGTCTGCTAACTCCTTCTCTTTGCTAGGCTCCCTGTACCTTTGCAAGCTGCACTGAGAGGCCATGGCTGAGCCATCTTCATCATGCCTGTGAGAGAATGGCCAGGCTGGTCAGACAGTGGCCAAGGATGGTGCAGGAGCCAGGCTGGAATCGGTGAGATATCAATCTCATAGCAGAGTGGCAAGATCCACACTGGACACGGCAGCCAGCCAAAAGCATACCTGGAGGAGGTCTCCTCCTTGCTGAATCACTGCCTGCACAGGAGGAGGAGGAGGAGGAGACAGCAGCCTTACATACTAAAAAATCCACTTTCAGTGCACTTTCCAACTGGATTTTACTGTGTGAACTGGCAAAATCCAGTTGGAAAGTGCATAAAAAGTGGATTAAAAGTGGATTAGTGTGTGTGACCTCAGCCAAAGAGTTGGATTTATACCCCGCTTTTCACTCGGCATCTCAGAGCAGCTTACAATCACTTTCCCTTCATCTCCCCACAACAGAGACCTTGTGAGGTAGGTGGGGCTGAGAGAGCTTTGAGAGAACTGCTCTTGAGAGAACAGCTTTGAGAGAACTGTGACTGGATCAAGGTAACTCGGCTGGCTGCAAGTGAAGGAGTGTGGAATCAAACCTGGTTCTCCAGATTAGAGTCTGCTACTCTTAACCACTACACCAAACTGGCAGTGATGAGTAATATCCCTGACCAATAGCATAGTGGACATGAACAGTAAAGACATGCCTGTGGAGCCCTGGTTGGGACTGGGGCCTTCACATGGGCATAGCCATCCATACAACATGTACCCATCCCCTGTGTAAACTTGCCCTGCAAATGTATTTGCTTCATCTGCTAGAGCAGCTCCATGGAGTTCTGATCCTGCAAACCACCACATTTTGTGCCATGAGTATTTGGCCAGTGGTTCCACAGAGCAGTGGTATAGTCACCCCAAGTCCAATTGTACTTCCTACATCTCCCACCTGCAGAGGAATAGGCACCTTAGCAAGATATGGTGCTGAGAGCCCAGTACCAGGCAGCTGACATTCCTGCGAGCCCCCACCCTTCAACAACTATGGGTTATGACATGGGCCATAATGCAGAGTAGACCTGCCAGGAGTTGCCCCATATACATGTCCTACTAGCCTCAGCTGTGGGTGTCTGTACTGTTGGGGTGGCATCTAAGGTGGATGTGAGGGGGCAGGGGAACAGTTGCAGATTCCCTGTCTGAGGCTGTCAGTCCCCTGACCTTGCTTACTTGTCTGGGGTATAGTGCCCTGCCCCCCTCTTGGGGCTTCTGGGTTGTCTTTTGATATGTGTCTCCAGAGATGAAGTACCTGTAAAGGTTCTGAGCAGAGATGTGTTAGTAATACTGCGACAAGGTTTGCTCTCTCCCTTCGAGAGAAGTGATAGATGAAAATGTGATAGGTGATTCATGCCCTACAATATCCTGCTAGCTCCAGGTGAAGTATCCTGCAAGAATGTCAGTCCTGAAATTTCATTCACCTATTTGTTTCTGCTGCCTTTTTTATATGTCAGACCTGTTGCTACTAATGACCATTTTCCCACAACAAAAATACCATAGTGAGTTATGCATATGGGCTATACATCTTTTTTCTTCTCATGGAATGTGTGCATAATTTAGACTTAGCTTACATATGTAGCCGAATGAACCAATGGTCTCCTGAGAGAGAGCATACTGTTCTGCTGTAGACAGGAGATGCCATGTTGGCTTCTTCCTATGTAAAAACAAATGCAAGTATTTTTTTTAAAAAAGCCTTAGCATATCAGGGAAAGGTGGTTTTTTGCATAAGAGAACATTCCAAAATGGTATCCACCACTTGCAGTCAAATAGTACTGTACATTCAATCATTTTAGACCATGACCACCTTGTATCAGTACCATATCTGCTGAGTGTGTAGACCCAGCCTTAGGGAATGACTAATGTGTAGAGATACACTGACATGTGTTCATTACAGTGCACTTCAACCATGCCTTGATAGCAACTACCAATGTTAAGGAAATGTGATTCCTGAATTATGAACTCAAATCCTCCCCTCGCCAAAAATGACATAAGAGTAGATTTACCTCTCCAGCAGTTGGTTCCAATCATCCTAAAACTATTAAGATATTTATAGTGAAAATACCACGATATCCCTGTTATTATGAAAAGCTACTGTAAGCCAATCTGATTACATATCTAGGAAAGTAAATCCTACTTAATATCAAACATTTGAATACGGATCTTTTATGATGTTAAGACTGGCCATAAAAAGTAATTTCAGCTACATTTTTGCCATCAATTTTTTTTAAGTGCTGCAATTTACCACAATCGGATGCTTTAATACTTTCTCTTAACCACAGGTTTGTCCTCAGGCTCCTGAAAGGAATGGGTCTCAAGATATGTGGTGGGGTTTTTTTTCATCATGTGAGCACAATAATTTTGAATGAACAGTCCAAAGCAAAGCAGTAGGATTAATTTTCAATACATGCTTGAGATAGAATGGAATTATGCATAAATATAAACCTGCTCAGTTGATAGGATTTCCTATTTACTATTTGAACAATTAAATTATAACCTAGGTTCTTGATCTCCTGAGGTTAGCTAATACATTTAATAATTCCTGGGTTATTCTGTTTCTTGGGAAAATGATTGACTGATTTATACAACCATAAGAGTTGCCACTAAGTAAAAAAAAATCTATAAAAGATACAGGCGTTAGTCATCAATCAAATATACTTAATAATCCATTAATTCAACATGAGGAAAATGAATTTCACAGTTTAACAACACAGTATGGGTAATATCCCAAGAACAATTTTTTAAAATCAAGAACAATTGATTAAAGTTATAAATAAGTAACATGCAAGTCATTCAGTTGGGTAAGCAGTGTTGTTCTGAAGCAGCAGAACAAAGTTTGAGTCCAGTGGCACCTTTGTGTGCACGGACATGTCTTCAGATAGCTGAAGACGTGTGCTTGCACATGAAAGCTTATATCATGCAAGTAATTGTTATTGGAAAGTTATCACAAAGTCATTTTCTGCATCAGGAGAAATATGCACAGTGCTCATACATACGGATCCAAATGGAAACCCTTTCAGCGTTGCAGAAATATGCCTAAAATTGGTTTGAAACATAGAAAGAAGGAATTTTGATCCCCCCCCCCTCCGAAGTATTGCATGCATATGTGGCACAGCACAGCTTCTTCTGTGGGAGTGATCAGGATCAGAAAAGCTGCACAAAGGGATGCTCAGTCCTTTCCCATATCAATTTATCCTCCTCAGATCACATGTACCATTTGCTCTCCCCCCCCGCCGCAGAATCTCACATTTGGTCAAACATGCATTCAATCTAGAGGTGTGGGTTACTTATTAATTGAAATGTGTTCAGTGTGAACATTGTTCCATCATATCTGGGGAAAAATGAATTCAAGAACCATGATCCACTGGCTATCACTCTCTTAAAAGATGTTTCTGATAACTAGTTGTGGCAGAGTGTGGATGAGAGCTCATATTGAATGTCTGTCCTTTTAAAAATAACCCTGCGCAGACAGCCAACATCCTTGCTCAGTTATATGTACCCACAGACATCTAGATACTAGCCAGATATAATTCATCTGTACATTAATGCTCCTCTAGACTGCATTTAACTGACTAGATGTGAATTCTGATATTTATAGCACCCCATCAGGACTACTAATTTTTAAGCATTGCAAATTACCTGCAGAGCCGCAGACTTAAGAGGAATTTTTAAAAATTGCAAGAATAATTAAAAACTTACTTTGGTTATAGGGGATTCTCTAGGTTGAAAGCACATGAGCTCATGGCTTTATATGAGAGAAAATTGATATGATCATATGCATGTATGCTCCAAAATATTGTATGTAGTTTCAGTGTGTATGATTGATGGTTTATTTGGGGGGAGAAGATTCATAGAAACAAACAAAGGACCAGAATGATGGAGGAAGGAAGACCAGAAGATGTGCCAATTTCAAAATTAATTGTAGAGTCTAAGAACAGTCATGCAAGACAGATGCAGTGTAACACTAGGCACAGCTAATTCACAGAAGACTTATGAAACAGAATGGGAGAAATTGGTGCACACATAACAAAAGCCACAAATGAATATAGTGGCAGCCTATTCCTAGTTAACCAGGTTTCCCCTTCTACTAACAGCAAATCTCCTGGAAAGTTTCCTTTAGGCATCTATCATTCCAAAGATAAAAGAATCCACCCCTTAGTTCCAATTAAAAAGCTGAAAGCTTAATTTTCACACTCTCTGCTGATCATTCCTGGGTTATTCTGCTTTGCTTTTATAGTGACTGCCTGATCCATAAACAATAAGTGCTGCCCCCAAGTAAAAAAACAACAACAACAACCCGAAACTAAAAGATACAGGCATTAGTCATCAACCAAATACACTTACTAGTCAATAGGCCATCAATATGGAGATGACAGCTCTATCTTGTGCTACCAACAGATCCCAGGGCGGCTCTGGAAATTGTGAACAGGTGCTTACAGGCAGTTTTGGAATGGATGAGGACTAGAATGGATGAGGAATGAGGCCTAACAAGCTAAAAATTAATCCTGACAGAGGTCCTACTGGTAGCAGAAGGTCTAACCCAGGAAATGGGTTGCACCCAGGTCCAACCCAGGTTATCTTCTAACCTAGGAAATGGATTACACCCAGGTCTGATCCAGGAAATGGGCTGCATTCCCCCTAAAGAAGCAGGTTCTCAGCTTGGGGCTGCTCATGGACCCAGGCCTCCTGCTGGATAAACAGGTGGCAGTAGTGGCCAGGTGTTCCTTTCACCAACTTCAGCAGAGGTTTCAGCTGGGCCAAAAAGATCTTGCCACTATGGTATACCAGGCATGCCCTGGTAACATGTATTTATTTATTTATTTATTTACTTTCAATTTATATCCCACCTTGCTGGTGTGAACTGGCTCAAGGCAGCTTATACAAGTTAAAATACAATAAATACAATAACATTACAATAAAAACAATTATATAAACTGCTAATGTAAACAGATGGCGGGAAATTTCTGTACATGGTCCGATGGGGATGGACATGGTCCCTCTGCCGCCCCACCAGCCACAGTTGGGACACTCACCTGAAGCTTCCTTCTAGATTACTGCAATGTGCTCTATGTAGAACTGCCCTTGAAGACTGTCTGGAAGCTGTAATTGGTACAGAATGCTGTGGCCAGAATGTTGACTGGAGTGGGTTGTAGAGACCATCTCACTCCAGTCTTGTTCCTTCTATAGGTAAAGTAAAGGTAAAGGTTCCCTTGCTCGAAAGCCAGTCGAATCCGACTGTAGGGTTGCGGTGCTCATCTCCGTTTCAAAGCCGAAGAGCCAGCGCTGTCCGAAGACGTTTCCGTGGTCATGTGGCCGGCATGACTAAACACCAAGGTGCACGGAACGCTGTTACCTTCCCACCGAAGTGGTACCTATTTATCTACTTGCAATTTCTTGCTTTCGAACTGCTAGGTTGGCAGGAGCTGGAACTAGAGACGGGAGCTCACTCCGTCTTGCGGCACTCGGGTCTTGAACTGCTGAACTACTGACCTTCCACAGTCTGCAGTTCAGCGTCTTAACCACTTGAGCCACCGCAGTGGCTTCCAATTTGTTTCTTTGCTCAATTCAAGGTGCTGGTATTGACCTTTAAAAACTTGTATGACAAGGGACCAACATACCTTAAGGATCATCTTCTCCCATATATACCTACCATTCACTCCTCTTTGGAGGTCCTGCTTTGGTTGCCCTGGCCAACTGAGGCTAGGTGGCTGGCAACCCAAGAAAGGCCTTTCTCAGTTGTGAAACTAAAGCTTTGAAACTCCATCCCCTGGGAGATCCATCTTTCTCCCTCTATCAGCGTCTTCCAATAGCGGGCAAAAATCTTGTTGTTTCATTTGGCATACCTTTCTAGTTAGGATTATTGGTCCTCATCCCTAGTTCCAGTTGGGGTGTGTGTGTTTTTTTAAAAATTATTTTATAATTTTAATGTTTTCAGTTTTTCTAATGTTTTATGTGCACTGCCTTGGGTTCCGTGATCAGGTAAAAAGGTGGCATAAAAAGTTTTAGATCAATCAATCAAACAATAAACACTTTATAATGTGCATTGCATTAAGCCTAATATAGTTTAATCACCATAAACAGAATCAGTTCCTTCTCTGGGAAGACTAAGCTTGACTGACATAATAGCTCTCTGCTTATTTCTTCATCTCAAAAGAAAAGAAGGCAGAAGGTTACCTCCCCGGAGATGATTTCCAGAATTACTTATGACCAAGTGATATGCAAATGATGATCACTATCTCTGAAACACCATTTGAGAATATGTTTTTTCCTCGGCTTAAATTTGCTGTTAAAAATTCAGTTCTACAGTTCTTCTTTGAGCCAAGTGATATGACAGCTATTCCATCACTTGTTGTGTTTGTGCATGATGTAATGATTGATTTGTTCCCATGGAGTATTTGTTCCTTTCTTTTGAAATCAATGACAAAAAAAGAAGAAACTCAGCAGTGATGTATTTCACACACACACAAACACACACACAGATATATTACAAGGCTTTTGGCGGGGGGTGGGGGTGCCAGAACTCTCAAGAGGGAAATTAAGTTTTCAATCTGTATACAGAAAAAAACTCATGAACTATTAAACATTTTAAAAAGAATTCTGTACAAGAGGTTTTGGAACTCTGTTCCAGGATGTTCCCCCAGAAAAAAGCCCTGTGTTTATATATATATTTTTGTTGTTGTTGTTCAGTCGCACAGTCGACTCCGACTCTTTGCGACCCTCTTTGTGATATATCCTTATATATCTCCTTATATATAATTGTATTTTGGTGGTGGCACTTTGTGAACATTGCACACACTCCCAAATCAGTTGGCTCCATGATGTGTCACTCAGAAGCTGTCCCTATCAGTGGGCTGCATTACCTGAGTCTCGCCTCCAATATTCTAAACAGTTTGCTGTTCCTCTTCCCATATAGCCAGTTGGAACACAGAGGTCATTTACATATGCAGCCTGATTGGACTTTGCCTCTAACATTCAACAGTTTTCTGTTGCTGTTGGGAGTCATAGAATATCCCAATCTTCCCTTAAACAGTCACTGGAGTTGCCAAAATACATATTCCAATCTTCCCTTAAACAGTCGCTGGAGTTGCCAATCTCCCTGTGGGGCCTGGAGATCTCCCAGAAATCACTGTGTTCCCCAGCCACAGCACATCATTTCCCCTACAGAAAATTTCCCAGCTATTACAATGGCTGCTTTGGGCAGTGGACTCTATGGCATTATACCCTGCTGAAGTCCCTCCGCACCCCAAACCCTGCCCTCCCCAGGCTCTTCCCCTCAGATCTACAGGTCTGACCCTCCCCTTAGTATTGCCAGCCTCCAGGCAGCACCTGGAGATCTCCAAGATCAGTTCTCCTGGAGAGAATGGACAATGGACTCTATGGCATTATATCCTGCTGAGGTCCCTCCACACACTAAACCCTGCCCTCCCCAGGCTGTGCCCCTCAAATCTACAGGTCTGGCCCTCCCATTAGTATTGCCAGCCTCCAGGGAGCACCTGGAGAGATCTCCAAGATCAGTTCTCCTGGAGAAAATGGCTGCTTTGGGCAGTGGACTCTATGGCATTATACCCTGCTGAAGTCCCTCCCACCCAAAACCTGCCCTCCCCAGGCTCTACCCCTCAAATCTACAGGTATTTCCCAACCCAGAGTTGGCAACCCTGTAACTGGCTACGGAACTGTTTTTCAGACTCTTGGAACCCAGAAAACATGGCATAGGAGGAGGTGCTTTTCTACCTTAGCTGCCACTGCATAGCCCCAAATTAACATAAATCAGGGGTGGAGGGAACCATACTTGTTACCATGAGGCTGTCCTCCCATACTATCCACTTGGGGCAGCAAAATGACTTGAGACAGCCCTGCCTTATAGCTAACCAGAAGGAAATAAACACAGCTTGCCTCACTCTATTTTCCTCTTCCCTCTGCCACCCCACCAGCCACAGCTGGGACACTCACCTGGAGCTTCCTTCTAGAGCCCGTTGTATTTCTTCCTACAACGGGCCTTACTCCTAGTGTGTGTGTGTGTGTGTGAGTATTCGCTAACAGTGAAGACCTTCTACTAAATCAACTCATTCCTGGTGTAGTCCACGATATAGATCCTTACTTATGGGCATGCAAGAAGGCTGGGTTAAAATAGTGGTTAGAATGTAGGACAAGGACCTGAAACAGTCGTACTGGAATCCCTGCTCTGCCATATATGTTCGCTGGGTGACCATGGGCACTTCACAGTCTCTCAGCCTAACCTTCCCTCTGAAGATTAAATGGAAGAGGGGTGAACAAAGTGAAAAGCTGCTTTTGGATCCTGGTTAGGGAGAAAAGAAATAAAAACAAATAAATGGGAACCAATGTGATATTCTGTTTGGGGCTGGAGGACAATGATCTAAAGGAGAAATAATTCATTATGTCTCTGTTGCCACGGGCAGATCACTTCCTAGTAAGGTTTAGACTCTTGGGATCCCAGAATCTTTGTAGAGATGGAGACTATTACAGTTGCCTTGGGAGTATGTAGGATATACATATAGTAAATAGTGGCTTATTTAGTTCACCAGGGCTATATAGAAAAAAATAAGTTTAGACTTTTTATTTCAGAATTGACATTTAGACAATATGTATCTTGCATCTGTTCACTACCTATGAATAAGACACTGAACCCAGTCCTATCACCCTTCTATGAGAAATTCTCTTACACTGCTCAAACAAGTCAGTAGGTAAGGTGTCCTGTGCTTAACAAGAGTTCTACCACTCCCTCATAATGCTGGAACACTAACTAATGTAATAGTCACAGCCAGAGTATCCCAAGACTGTCCTTCAAAGAGGCTACTGGTCATAGACAGTAGTCCCTTAAATATGATGTTATGCATGCTGCAATGACTGAGCATGGAGGGAGAGCAGGCATAAGTATGTCGGCCCTGCCTTCACCTGTATGCTACTGTTGCAAACATGAGGTGTTATATAGTGAGATAACCACATCAGCACAGCGAGACCATGAGGCCAAATGCACCTTCGGGCACTAGAACAATAGATGATTCAGATCTTAGGGTGGACCAATTGGAGTGCCCGGATCCTAGAGTAGACCTATGATGGACTTCTTCACTGTAAAGAGCCTATCACAGGTATTGGGGTGTATGTGGGTATGGGGTACTGTGGGGATATAAGCGGGGTTTGAACCTCGCTAGTTTGTCTTTCATTTTGCCTATTGAATAGAGCATGAGCTGATCACTACTCAACGCATCTGAACTCAGTACTTTACATGGAGTCTATGAGGCATAGCAAGTGTATGCATATAGACTTTCTCCACATGACTAAGAACATAAGAAAAACAGTGTTACTAGCGTTACTAGTCACAGGTAAGGAAGCTGTGAGTGTACAGTTCCTACACACACAGAGTTTGGAGCCTCTCCCTCAAACCCCCTCCCCTCCAGCCCACAGAATATACCCTATCATTTCGCCATTGACTTCAATGGCCCATAGGATATAATGGGGCTGAAATTGACATTCGGCTGGCGGAAAGACTCCCAAATCTGCTTGTACTGCTGAAACTGACATGCGGGAGCCTTTCTGCCCTCTGAAACTGCTTGTGCCCAATTTGGCCGAACCGAATTGGACCAAATTATTTTTTTTGCACACCTCTACTGGGGATGCCGGCTGGGGGCGGGGCTCTCAGTTCTGTGGCTAAAGTAGGGTTGCTAATGCCTAAATGGGGGCAGGGAATACCCTGGTTTGGAGGCCTTCCCCCGCTTCAGGGTTATCAGAAAGGGGGGGGGGATGTCTGCTGGGCACTCCATTATACCTTATGGAGACCAGTATAATGGAGAATCACTCTGTGGTTATCTGGGGCTTGGGGGGCCCTGTTTTTTGAGGCAGAGGCACCAAATAGCATGTGGTATGTCTTCCCCCTCCAAGTTTTAAAAAGACTGGTCCAGGGGTCCAATCCTATGAGCCCCCCAGGTGTCCCCATTTTCCATTATTTCCAATGGAGGTCAGGCACTTAAAAGGAATGTGGTGCCTTTAAATGTAAAGACCAGAACTCCCTTCAGAGTTAAATTGTGCTTCTTCCCTCCCCTTTCCCAGAGGCTCCTGGAAAGTCCCCTGCCAGCTTGTCACCCTCACCTGACAACCCTAAATGGTACCACTGTGTGTGGCTAGGGTGGAGAATGAGTTGAGAGCAACCACTGTGTTCAGGGCCGGCTCGCCCACTAGGCGAGCTAGGCGCTCGCCTAGAGTGCACTGGCCGCAGGGGTGCCAAAAGGCACCCCCCCGCGAAAAGCCCCCCGCCTCTTCCCAGGCTTGCTTGGGTGCCCCGCAGAGTGCCCAAGCAAGCTGGCGCTGGGAGGGAAGGGGCGGCGGTTTAAACCACTGCTCCTTCCGTGGCTTTCCTGGGGCCCCCGCAGCTGCGGAGCCCCCAGGAAAGCTGGCACTGAGAGGGAGGGGGCGGCGGTTAAAACCTCTGCCCCCTTCCTGGCTTTCCTGGGGGTCCTGCAGCCGCAGAGCCCCCAGGAAAGCCAGCGCTGAGAGGGAGGGGGTGGCGGTTTAAACCTCCGCCCTCTTCCCAGCTTTCCTGGGGGTCCCGCAGCCACAGAGCCCCCAGGAAAGCCGAAGATGGGAGGGAGGGGGCAGCAGTTTAAACCTCCACCCCCTTCCCGGCTTTCCTGGGGGTCCTGCAGCCACGGAGCCCCCAGGAAAGCCGGCACTGGGAGGGAGGGAGCAGTGGCTAGACCCCCCGCCCCTTCCCAGCTTTCCTGGGGGTCCAGCAGCTGCCAAGCCCCCAGGAAAGCCGAAGCTGGGAGGGAGGGGCGGCGGTTTAAACCACTGCCCCTTCCGTGGCTTTCCTGGGGGCCCCGCAGCTGCAGAGCCCCCAGGAAAGCTGGTGCTGGGAGGGAGGGGGTGGCGGTTTAAACCTCCGCCCCTTCCCAGCTTTCCTGGGGGTCCTGCAGCCATGGAGCCCCCAGGAAAGCCGAAGCTGGGAGGGACGGGGCAGCGGTTTAAACCTCCACCCCCTTCCTAGCTTTCTTGGGGGTCCCGCAGCCATGGAGCCCCCAGGAAAGCCGGCGCTGGGAGGGAGGGGGCAGTGGCTAGACCCCCCGCCCCCTTCCCGGCTTTCCTGGTGGTCCCACAGCCGCCGAGCCCCCAGAAAAGCCGAAGCTGGGAGGGAGGGTGCGGTGGCTTAAACCTCCACCCCCTTCCCGGCTTTCCTGGGGGTCCTGCAGCTGCAGAGCCCCCAGGAAAGCTGGCGCTGGGAGGGAGGGTGTGGTGGTTTAAACCTCCACCCCCTTCCTGGCTTTCCTGGGGGTCCTGCAGCCGCGGAAACCCCAGGAAAGCTGGTGCTGGGAGGGAGGGGGTGGCAGCTAGACCCCCCCACCCCCTTCCCGGCTTTCCTGGGGGTCCTGCAGCCATGGAGCCCCCAGGAAAGCCAGCACTGGGAGGGAGGGGGCAGCAGTTTAAACCTCCACCCCCTTCCCAGCTTTCCTGGGGGCCTCGCAGCTGCGGAGCACCCAGGAAAGCTAGCGCTCTGCCGCCACCCCCAGTCTCCAGGCCCCACCGGGAGGTTGGCATCCCCGGTGGGGGCGCCCCAGGCTGTCCTGCCTAGGGCGCCCAGACACCTGGAGCCAGCCCTGACTGTGTTAAAAGCACAAGCTCCTACCATGGAATCACAGGAACCTTCTGGATATGGGGGGTGGGCCTGGAAGTGACATCACAGGATGTGACATCACAAAAGTGGATGTGGCAACTGTAGGCTAAAGGAGAATGTTGGGGCATTACTCCACTAGAAGGATGCCACACCCCTCTCTTCATTTCTAGTTTGTTTTCTTACATAAATCTCTGAGCCCTTTACTCTGTGGAGAAGAACATATACAGATAGTTTATTTCTCTTGATTACCTTGCAAGGGATGGAAGCTACCAGTTAGCTTTGGAGAGTTTGTCCTGAGCCAGTGACCCCTTTCTGACTAAACTGGACCCTTTTTTTTTTGTCTTTGCCCCTTTGTTTGTTTGTGTCTTCTGCCGTTAATGTTATCAGTGACAAGTGAGAACAATGAAGAGACAATCTACATGAGACACAGGCTATTTTTGGTCACCTTCTTTATTTGTAGAGGGAAATTGTCCATAAGTGCATTAGGCCACAGGAAAGGGTGGAGAGAGCAAGAGGGGGAAAAGTCAGGTACCCAGTCCACTTGTTTTCTGCTTGTAATCATTCACTTCAAGCCATGTAGAACATAGATGTGAAATACCTGTGTGAAGAAATGTCTGCATATGCAAATCCCTCCCATAAGTGGAGCATTTTCTGTCAAGCCGCTTGCTCATATTCCAGAAGCCTTTTTTTGTGTTTCATTTGGCATACCCTCAGTAAACTCTTCTTGGCCCTCCTCCTGGGTTGTGCTTTCTATATGTCTATATAGGTAGCATACAAATGCTTTGATTTTATTTCTTTATTTACTTTATTTAAAAGAGTGAGATAAAGGACTGTAGAGGGCATAATTCTCAGCCAGGTTTAATCTCAGAACCTTTCACTATAGAAAGGAAGTACAGGAATCACCAGCAAAATATGATAAAGTTTTTGAGGAAAGTATATAGCATTTTACTTACTAAAATAATGTTGCAATACCACATCCATCTCTTACCCTGCCATCCTGTTTTTTTCTCCCTCAGCTCAGATTTTTCAAAATGACACATTTCCTCTTCTAAATTATTGTCAGTCTTCCAACTTTTTAAAGGCCTCTCACAGTTACTTGCCACATCCCTGGAAGAGCCATTATTATTGCCATTAATGAGTCTGTGGTTTTATATTTGTGAAGTACAAAAATTGTTTTGCCTAATAATGTTACAGTCTATGCTTTGAATGGAATCTCAGTCAATCACTGGTTGCCGTAGATGAGAGTCTGAGCACTTGGCACTTAAAATCCAATTACATTTAAATCAATACATTAAATCACTTTATGTATGTTAGACATATTTATATTTTTGCTCTTTCAGTTTAAACTAATGCCCTTACATTACCTCACCATGAAGTTCCTGGCTATAGGCTTGACCTGTATATTTTTCCCTTTCAAGGATAACTATCATTTGCAGTGGGAAATTTAGACTGGGAAAATGGCACGGAGAAGGAGTGAAGCACCCTCTCCCTCAGCACTACTACCCCAAGTCAAAATTGGTTGTTCATAAGTTTTTAAAAGATCAAGAGGTCCAGCTGTGGGCCTTAGGTTGTCTATTCTACTCTGATGACTAAGTTGTCACTTGTGATGGAGCTGTGGGAATTTTATCTATCCTTTGGGGAAGTGGTTTGGGGGATGGAAAGGGTGTTACCTCAAGGGTTGTCAACACTTAAAATACATTAAAAAATGATCTGTTACTACCTAGGCAAAGCCCATGACCACAGCGGGTCAAGATTCACATGCTTGCTGGCTCAGGGACAGAGCTTAGCAATGAAGGGATGGATCCCAGAGAAAACACTCTGTTCATCTAAGGTATACAATGTATCTGCTTTCAAGTCAACTGCCCCGATGCATCCACTAAGGTTGCCACTAACCTGGTAAAGGTGGAGGACTTCCCAGTGATACTCTGTGTCTCCCATCCTTGCTCAATGGAGCAGTGGCGGGGGAAGGCACATGGACTTCCTGTTTCAGAAGAGGAAAAGACATGATGACACTCTAGGAATTTCAAAACCTCTTTAGTAAAACCATAGAGATTTGTGAAATTCTAGCCTGTCATGATGTTACTTCCTGTTTCAAACTTCAAAGAAGGCTTTGCCAACCAATGCTCCTGGGGACTGCCAGCTCAGGGCTGACATCCCTAATGTCCACATATGATATCAGGTGCACATAGATCAGCCTATCACACCCCAGATTACAATTGTGTCAAATGTAAAAAGCAAGAACTAATAGGGCAAGAAGAGCAGACAACTGAAGATGATCTCTAGATGCATACAGGTAGAGCAGTATACATGTCAAGTCAGGTGTGTAACACATACATATGCAGCTCCTCTGCAGTCCTTAACCAGTGTTTCTGCCCAGTCATTGTTACTTCCAAGTGCTGAAGTTGCAGGCCACATAGGCAGCTTGACTACCAAGCATTCAAAGAACAGTGAGCTGGCAGAGGGCTGCCTAGTAATAGAGAGAGACGCTTGGATGGGAATTGGATTAAACAGATGGACAGGTTGACAGGCTGAATTTAAAAGTGGCTGGAAAGCAAGGTCCAAGCCCTGGATTGGTCTCAGGCCTACCACTAATCAGGCACAGCTACAAATCACCCCAAACATGGGTCCAGGCCGATTGCTGCTGCCACCACCCAGAGACCCCAGGACCCAAAACTGAATTTAAATTTAAGGAAGGAAATACACACACACAATATATGAATGACACAGCTACTTTCTGCAAGAACTGCTCTAGATCTTATACCTAAAGTATACTACATGGATGCTCATCAGCTTGTTATCTGGAATTATTTGCACCTCACTGTAGTGAACCCATGTCTTAATAATGAAAGGTGGGGGAAATGTTTTCAGAAATGAGATGAATGTTTAATAGTGCACATATTTTCAGTAGTTTTATTTTAAATTTTATTTTTATTAACTTTCAATTAACATAAACAATAACACTCAAAAAGGTGAAAAACCAACACTACATAAAGTCAAATGTACAACAAGTACAAGCAGAACAACCACACAATATTCCATAACCCAGCCACCGTATACAATAAGTCTGTATAACAATATACATTCTGAGACAGTTTGAACTAAAATATTCCCAATATACCTTAATATTCAAAACATAGCTAGTTGTTTATATAAAAGGTTCCTCATATTCAGCCAAATATTTCAAAACCAGATACTAGATAGCTACAAAATTAGAATGAGATTGTTGACCATCCAGGGGTAATAAAGAATGTAACAATTTTGCCATTATAAATTGGTCCCAAATCTTATCATGCAACTGTGAAATAGTGGGGGGGGATTTGGTCTTTCCATTGAGTTGAAATTACTAGTGATGCTGCAGTTAGCAAGATAGCAATTAATTCTCTAGTTGTTTCCCTCATACATAACTCTCGGCAATAATGTAGCAGCATTACTTCAGGAGCAAAAGGAATCTCGATTGTAGTAATCATTTTAATTTGAGTATGGATTTCTTGCCAAATCATTGTATGTACAAACAGTCCCATCAGCAATGCTTGTAAGAACCCATTTGACCACATTGTTTCCAACAGGTAGGAGAATTAGAAGGATAGATATGGGACAGCTGCTTAGGAGTAAAATACGAATAAGAAAGGACTTTAAAAAACTGATACTTTGTATTATATATTTTAGAAACATTGCTATAAGAGGACCAAACTATCTTCCAACTAGATCTGCTGTAGGAAAGCCAAAGTCCAAGTTCCACTGTTTTTGATACCTAATTAACTTAATCTGAAATAAGTAGCCATTTATATATTTTGGATAATAGACCTCTGTAATTGTGATCCATATTTCCAGAGGTCATTTAGTAGAAAAAGAGGTGCAGGAGCTCATTAGTATAACTCATTAGCATAACTCATTAGCATAACTTATTTGCATATGCCACACCCTCTGACATCACTGGTGGGAGATGCCACTAGGCAGCGGGCAGCAGGCATCTCTGAATCCTGGGGTTGTGGGGGAGGGCCACAGTCAAAGAAGTTTGTTTGAGGTGCCAGCTGCAGAAAAAAGCCTCATCATTAATCTCATCACTCCATTCGTGTACCGTCCACCAGGCAGCGCAGCACAAGGAGAGAAAGTGCTGCCTACTGGGCGGGGGTGGTCTATGCATGCGTGTTGGCAGGCCGGCAGCTGCTTCATATTAGAATCATAGAATCATAGAGTTGGAAGGGACCTCAATGGTCATCTAGTCTAACCCCCTGCACAATGCAAGAAATTCAGAAATACCTCCCCCTCCGCATCCCCAGTGAATGCAAATCAAGTCCCCCTGCACTTGCAAAAAACCCTCACTTTGATGCTTTGCTGTACAACAAAGAAGATGACAGACAAACATGGTGGACTCTATAGCATTGTTGACAGGTCAGGAGGAAAATGTTACACGGATATCACACTCCCCCCCCACCGGCTAGTCAGTATCTCTTCTGATGAGCCCAGCCTAGCTTTACAGCAATGAGACTTAGTCTGTAGCATGCCCAGAATGCCTCTGCACACTTATCTGAGAATCAGCCCCATTACACTGAGTGCCACTTAGTTCTGAGTAAACACAGATGGAATCCAGCTGTTAATTTGGAACACCACCCTGAACTTTAAGTGGGGAGAAGGAAGAGCACCTGGGTTAGCCCGGCAGAGCTTGGAGGGTGATCTGGGGCACGGCTCTCTCCCAGCCCCACACCAAGCGGTCCCCTGGCACAATGCACCCTGCTTAGGGGTGAGAGGTGCAGCCAGAAGAACGGCAGTTGTGGCCCTCCCACCGGGGATCTGCCTGCACTCTGGGTGGGGTGCTGCAGGTCAATGGGCCACCTTTGCCCGTTGGGGCCCTGAGTATGCTGTCTTCATGAGTGGGTGGCTGCTGCCATATATGCCCACAGCCCACTCCTCCTGGAATGCCGTTCCCCCTCGTTCCCCCTCAAAATGACCCCTGCATATTTTTACTAAAGATCTCAAAATCTGTAAGAGGTCTTGTGAGTGTGCCCAGAGCCCTGAGATGTGACATCATGTATTGCATTTGAAAATATTGATACCAAAGAAGTATCATATTTAAACAAGCCTCCAGGAATGCTTTATCTAATATTTTCCCTTTTTCACACAAATCAATTATGTTTCTAAGCTGCAACCACCTTTCCAAAAATACATTTAAATTATCAGCTCTGGACCAGTCCTGATTCAACAAAGGAGATAATTGTGAAATGTCAGGAGCTAAAACTCATCAAGATATGTCCCACAGTTTCAAGGATGTGTGTAAAAACTGATTATCCTTAACATGAGATGACCACGAATGCAGTTTTTGCCAGACAGTTTCAGTCATTGTAGCTGGGGTGACAAACTCACTTTCTAAAAGGATCCAATCTTCCGTAGTATTAGAATTTATCGTTTTAAGAACATTCCCTAAAATGGCAGCATGGTAATATTTTTTTTAAATCTGGGAGATCTAGATCTCCACAGATAGTTGGTCTAAACATAATTTTACTCTGAAAGTGTGGCTTTTTATAGCTCCAAACGAAGTCTAACGTGGCTTTTTGCCATTTTTCAAGATCTTGCTCAGATATTCCTACAGGCAAGGAAGAGAAGAGAAATAAATTTTTTGGCAGAATAAAACTCTTAATTATCTGGATTCTATCTGGCCAAGAGAAATTCAGATCATTCCATGATTTTAGTTGTTTGATTATATTATGGTATAATGCTATGTGATTATCTGTTATAATGTTTTCTAAATTTAAAGGAATGTTAATTCCTAGGTACCTCCATATGGTAGATACCCATTTGTATGGAAATGTAGATTTAAAATGGATTTCTACAAGCTTAGGTATGTTTACAGGGTATAATTCAGATTTATTCTGGTTAACCTTCAAGCCTGAGACAGATTCAAACTCTTGAAGAGAAGACTGAACAGCTGTTAGGACTCTGGATCCAAGATATATAAAACCATATCATCAGCATACATACTGAGTTTATATTCCTTTGAACTGATTTTGATTCCTTGAAATTGTTGGTTATGCCTAAGAGCAGCTGCTAACGGCTCCAATTCTAATGCAAACAGCAACGGGGATATAGGGTCTCCTTGTCTGGTCCCTTGAGATAATTGAAAAGCTGAAGATCTGACCCCATTAGCACAGACTTGGGCAGTCGGATGATCTTAAATTGCTGAAATAGCATTCTGAAAGCTGTCGCTGAAGTCCATGAAAGCCAGTAGTTCTTGTAGATATTGAATCTCCCATGAGTCAAAGGTTTTCTAGGTCAAGTGACAATAATAATGCTTGTTGTTGTTTAACCTTACAAAAATTAATTATATTAAGAGTCTTAACAGATATTGCTAAATAAATTTCTGTCTGGAATAAAACCAGTTTGATCAGCATGAATATAATCAGATATTATTTATTTAAGTCTATTGGCCATTATAGCTGAGAAAACCTTCACATCCTGATTGAGTAAAGCTATGGGCCTATATGAAGCCGGGTTTGTTTTATCTTTCTTATCTTTTGGGATAAGAACTATGGTAGTCAGACCAAGAAGCTGGTGATTGTTTTGTCACTAATATGTGATTGGCAACCTTTGTCAATGGTTCAACTTGATGAGCAGAAAAAACTTTATAAAATTCCAATGGAAAGCCATCATTACTAGGTGCTGTAATTGTTTTTAAATTCTTTATTGCCTCTTTATTCTCTTGAGTCGAAATAGGTTTATTCAAAAGAGTCCTATGAGGTTCCAAAAGCTTTTTAATATATTTATGCAGAGACAAGCACTTATGAATATTTTCTATGTAAGGATTTTTAGATTCATATAACGTTTTGTAATAATTCCAGAGCACTTTTGAAATGTCTGAGGTGGTCAAGCATAGGTGGCTATCAAGTTGCTTTTGCTTAACCCTCCACACTAAAAATTTCACCAATCTGGCAGTTTTTTGCCAGTAGGATTGTTTTACATAAAGCTAATTTTTCTGTATTTTAGTAAGTTCTAGAGTTTCCAATCTTTTGAGTTCAGTTAGTAGTTGTTTATAAATTTGTCTGGAGTAAATTCTTTTATGCACTGTTTCTAGATTGTTTATGTTTCTGATAATTTCTAACCTCTCTTTGTTTTGCTGGTTTTTTTTTTAGGAATGCTGATACAGAGATACATTCACCTCCAAACACTGCCTATATAGCGTCCAATACCACCGTATAAGGGACATCCACAGAGTCATTCTCTAAAGAACTTCTTTATATGTTATGCAAAGCTGTTCTTTATTTTCTGATTCATTAAAAGAGATTTATTTAAAGACCATGTTGTGTTGTTATTTTTGTTCTCAGAAACAGAGGTCTCACAAAGTACCCATGCGTTGTCAGTCCAAAGCTTTGGTCCTATCTCTGTTTTACCTGTATTTTCAATTCATTGTTTAGATACCAATACGTATTCTATTCTAGTATGGACTAAATTTCGAGCTGAGTAATAAGTGTAATCCCTGGTATTAGGATACAGTTCACACCAAATATCTTATAGTTGAAATTTAGCAAAAATATCTTGAAGTTTAGTTTTAGAGGAAATATTACTAGTTTTATGAAGCCTGACATGCAAAGAGTGGTCTAGATCTGAGATATAAGTCAGGTCTGCACCCACAATTGTGTTCTCTTCCTAAAATGCTTGTAATTTTAAAAATACTTTTTGTATAAACTGTGACTGAGCAGAATTTTGGGCATATATAGCTGCCAATGTTGTTTTCTTGTCATCCAACAAACCTTTAATGACTATAAAATGGCCTTGTGGGTCAATTTCCATTCCTTCCAAACAAAACTTAATATTCTTAGAAAGCAAAATAGCTACCCCACATGCTCTGGAAGGACCTGGAGCTTGGAATTGTTTATGAAACCAAGACAATTTTAAAACTGGATACTTATCTGATTTAAGATGAGATTCTTATATAAAGAGTATAACTGGGCATAATTTTGCCATTGATACTGAAACTCTCTTTTGTTTTATTTTGTTCTGTAATCCCCTAACATTAAGAGAAACAATTCTCCAAGAGGTAGACATGGTTCTTATATTGTAAATTCCTTCCAAATGTAACAAATAAGGTATGAAGATGCACTAGATAACCCTCGCTCTTCCTGTTACAAAAATATTAAGCTATTACTCACTTATAAGAAGATGGCGCTGGCTGAAAGGACGCGAGCTTATGTGGCTTGAGATAAGAGGGTTTTTTTTCTTTTCCTTGTACTCAGTGTGCTAATTTATAGCTATAGTTAGGTGGCTGGGTGGGAGTCCTTATTGTACGATTGAAGAGGAAGCAGCTGATACTAGCATTTTAATTGCCATGTCGAGGAAGAGAGATAGAGGCTGTTTACCTGCCGACTCACCCGACTCCTCTCCTTCTCGTGGCTCTAAACAGCTGAAGATAAAGGATTTTTTTGCTAACAACCTTGAAGTTGAGGGGGATTATCTTATTCCACGTGATAACAACAGATATGAGGTGTTAGAACATGAGGATAATGTCCATCTCCTCTCGTCTCCTTTGCAGCTGCAGGCTGATGTTAATTTACAGCCGGTTTCAGAGAAAGCAAGTGAAACTTTTCACCCTCATACTGAGCCTCTTTCAGCTAATGTCTCGGCTGCCGACTCCTTTGAGCAACTATCTAATGCTGATCTTGTGAAGTTAACTGCTACTCATAGTATACTAACAGCTGAAACAATTTCTAAAACATGGGACTATGTGAACAAAATACTTAACAAGTTGCAATTAATTGAGGAGCAATTGACAATTAACAAACCTCAGTTAAGGTTAAGTAAAACTTCAGTGAATGCTACAGTTAATGCTGCTCCTGTTTGTTCCAGAAGAGTTTTACTGAGTAATAGGATTGCCCTCTCTATAGCTAAAAGGCCTGTGAACTTTGCCAGGTGGGAGAGCAGAAGCTCTATATTACAATCATTGGCCTCTATTCTGAAATGCAGTAAGAATTTTATTGATCTGACAACTGTTCAGCTCCTCCCCCTACTTTTACTGGGAAAAGATTAATTTTATCTTTCAAGAACTCTGGTATTCCAGAAAAACTTCTCTCTCGGACACAGCTCTTGGCTAAATTTGGAATCCAGTTCTCAAGAGTATTTTATGATCCAGTGATACAACCACTTTTAAAAACTTTTAGGAAAAGGATGGCTCCTGCATCAAACCTGAGCCCTTCGATATTGGCAGACGGCAACCGGACTGATCCAATGGAAATAGTCAATTCTAGGCCGGTAACAGACATTTCTGTTTACTCTCAGCCTCTTCCAAGTGCACCTTCTAAATCCAGCTTCTCTGTCCCCAGCGCAGTCTGAGATCCCAAAGGATTTAATGCTACCGCGGGACTGTGATTCCATGGATGATTCTTACCTTCTTACTTTTGGCAATCTTCCCCATGTGGAACAGCAGGATGTAATTGCCAGATTGGAAAATACTGTGCAACGCCTTCGAGCCTAAAAATCTTCCTTGCCTAAGCCTAACACCCTGTCTTCTAGAAAGACTGGATCAACTGCAGGGTCTTTTCCATCCACTCAAGCATCCTTGTCTACTTCTAATGAGGTTCAATTGGCCATTTCCTCCTTGGGCCATATTCCTTCAGTACCTTCAGATCCTCCTAGCCTTCCAGCTGTTCCTGAGTCCTCGCCTGGTGCAAATGGGTGCATCTTCCAGGACTCCCATAAGAGGCTCGATATAATTGAAGAAATTGATTGACTACCTATATTCTGTTTGTTATGTACAATTGGTTTCCTGGAACATCTCGGGCTGGAACAAGAAAAAAGATGATCCGGATTTTATTAATTATTTAGGGACCATTGACTGTATATGTTTACAAGAGACTTGGATGTCTGGAAATTTGTATGTTAAGGGCTTTGACACTTATTCTATACCAGCTTACTGTGAAAAGTTGAGGGGTCATTGTAAAGCAGGACTAGCAATACTTATCAAACAAAAAATATTTTCCAGGATTGTGCCACTTGGAAGCTGTAATAACATTGCTCATGCGGTCTTAGTGACCAATCCTTCTTTATGTTTTATTTTGATTAATGTGTACCTCCCCTCTTCTAGTGACGATAATTCCTTAGATAGTATCTGGTCAAAATAGGATGATTTTGTTTCTGATATAATTCAAAGATACTCTGAGATGCCTATGTTTCTTTTGGGAGATTTTAATGCAAGAATCGGGTCTAACCCCTTGAATTGGGCCTCGTCTCTGGGTGTAATTGACTCTGAACCATTACCTCTGCAACTGGGATTTCCCCGCTACTCTCATGATACATGTATTAATAATGCGGGTCGTAAATTAATTGAATTCTGTATAGCCCAGAATATGCTAACTCTTAATGGCTTGTCTCAATTCCCTCTTTCCCAATATTTCACATTTAACTCCCGTCAAGGGAGAAGTGTGATTGATTATGGTATTTGTCACCCCAGCTCCCTTTATTTGGTCAATTCTGTTAAGGTTGATTTCCGCCCTGAAAGTGATCATTCCCCACTTTTGTTTTCCCTGGCTTACTCCAGTAGAAACACTTTCCCCCAAGAATCTCTAGTTGACTTACAGGGATATACAACTCTTAAGAGAATTAAGTGGTCGCAATCTGTGGAGGATTCCTTGTCTATCCTTCTCCAATCTGAGTCTCTTCTGGATCAGAAAGCCCTGATTCTGAATTCTGGTTCTCATTCTGTGATTCTTTTGGCATTTGCCCAGGCTGAGTTGCTTTGCTCCTTGTTGAAGGAGCCTGTACAGACTGGTCCTTTAAAACCTGTTACGTGGTTTGATAAGGAATGTTTAAGTCACAAAAGACATCTCAGAACCTTGTTTAAAGAACTCTGTTTAAATGCTACCTATGATAGACTGGATATTTTTTTTGCCTCTAAAAAGGAATTTCAAGATTTAGTTATGAGGAAGAAGAAAGCCCATTGCCATCAGTTATGGTCTCAAATGCTACCCTCTCTTAAATCTCACGATTGTAAGACTTTTTGGAGAGCAATTGCTAAAGCATCTAGGAATAATTTTTGTCCTGAAGTTAACATCCTTCCTCAAATTTGGATTGACCACTTTTCTAAACTCCTAAACTCTCATACTGATGTCTCTTCTACCCTTGAATTAACTATTCCTTTCTATATTCCTAGATGGCCCCCTGTAAATGAGGAGGAAATTATTGATCTAATAAGCAGTCTGAAACCTTGTAAAGCCCCCAGCCCCAAAGGTCTCCCTGCTGAAGTCTTTAAGAAATTTATTGACTGGTGGGCCCCAGTCCTTGCTACTCTATTTATATCCATTGATTTGTATGGCATCTTGCCAGACACTTGGTTAAATTCAATAATAATTCCACTCTACAAGAAAGGGGATCCTAAAATCCCAGACAATTATTGACCTATTAGTCTTCTCTCTGTAATGGGCAAACTATATGCTAAACATCTTGAGCAGCGATTGCGCAGTTGGGTAAACGGAAACAATATTATTGGCCCTGAACAAATTGGATTTTCTAAAAATAAATCAACCCTGGACCATTGTTTAATCCTATTAACCTTAGCTGAGAAATATATGAAAGTAGGCTCTAAGAAACTCCATGTTGCTTTTATAGATATAAAGAGTGTGTTTGACTCCGTTGTAAGAGGTAAACTCTGGGATAAGCTGTCCAATCTAGGAATTGACCAGTGCCTTCTATTCCTTTTAAGAAAACTTCATACAGGAACATCTTGTCAGGTTAAATTTTCTGCAAAAGGTTCTCTTACTGATAAAATTCCAACCAACAAAGGAGTAAAACAAGGGTGTGTTTTGGCACCCCTTCTCTTTAACCTATTTCTCTCTGATTTGTCTGGTGTGCTAGAATTGGTGAATGGCCATCCACCTAGATTAGGGGGCAGAGCAGTGCCTCTCCTCTTATATGCTGATGATACAGCAATCATCTCGGTTAC
The DNA here is from genome assembly GCA_029375565.1 of Gekko gecko. Taxonomy (NCBI): domain Eukaryota; kingdom Metazoa; phylum Chordata; class Lepidosauria; order Squamata; family Gekkonidae; genus Gekko; species Gekko gecko. Next base: position 97,331,881 of record JAPDNY010000002.1, on the reverse strand, counting down.
CAAAGTAGGCCTTCAACGATATCTGAGGGCTTTTGAGGAGTATTGTAGTGGCAATCAACTTCAAATTAATTATTCCAAATCCAAAATAATGGTTTTTTCGAAAAAATGGGCCCCTCTTAGCTGGTATATTGGTAAGGCAAAAATACAGCAAGTTAAGAGCTATAAATATTTGGGAGTTATATTTAATTTTAATCCGTAATGGGTAACTCACAGAAGAAGATCTATTAGTTTGGGGAAGTTATCTTCCAATCAATTAAAATCTTTCTTTTTTTCCAAAGGAAACCAATTTGTGCCAGCTGCCATTAAAGTTTTTAATACCAAAATTTTACCCCAAGTTCTCTATGGTGTTCCTATATGGTTTAATGCTTTTAACTGTGAAGTTGAATCAATACAATCATCCTTTTTTTGACAAATTATGGGTTTCCCAAACTTTGTCTCTTACCATGCATTGTGCTCTGAATTAGGACTTAATTTGATTGAAACCAAGATATGGGTGTCAACGGTTCGTTACTGGCTTAAATTGTATTTTAATATCGAAGATTGTTCGCTTATTTCTTTTCTGTTAAAAGAAATTCATAGCACCTCTTGGGACTACAATATTCGAACCAAAATAAGATCTTTGGGTCTTTCTTTGGAGGAGCTAGCTTTTTCTTCAAAAACTGCAACCTCTTCATCCCCCTGTCTGTTCTTCAGCTACATTAAATCTTAAGAATGTTGTGGGATGTATCCCCTTGTATTTGTATAATCTTGATAGTCCTAGCCACCGAAGAGCCTTCTCCCTTGCTCGAGTAAATGCTTTTCCTTCAAAACTATTGTATGGTAGGTTTCAAAACATTCTCAAGCATGAATGGAGATGTGACTGCGGTTCTAATTCTCTTGATTCAATTGATCACATACTGTTGGATTGTTCGTGGCATGTATCTGCCAGGGAAAAATGGTTAAACACCTGGTTGCATGGTAAACATCACCTTTCCAATGAAATAAAATGCCAATTTCTGCTGAATGATATATCAGCAGAGATTACTGTGGCAGTGGCTAATTTTTTAGTTGATGTGATGAGAGTGAAAAATTTGGGAAACTACGTTTTATGATTTTATAAATTAACTCTGTCTTCTAGCTGATTATGTCATTTACTGTCCTTGGGTTTTTTTTGTAATGTTTAATATTTATATGCCATTAAAGGTTTATTGATTGATTGATTGATTGATTGATACTCACTTATAATGTCAATAAAAATAAAGAAAACCAATTAGACAATATCCAGAAGTGGAGTAAACTCTAAGGTTATACTCCACTAAGTTACAATATAACAACAAGCCTGATGTGGCTGTGAATATATTAATCTATTCAATTAAGTCTCAAGTATTTCTATAAACTTTAACTATTACAATCACCCATGTCTATTAAACTATAAACTATAAATGTCCCCCTCCTCCTTTTCCCTCCCCCTCCCCAAAAATACAAAACCAACTAGCATTAATCTAACAAATACTTATTATTACTTTATCTATCTTATTTTAAGTAAAGTTTGGATTTATGAGTGTCCCACAGAGGGCCCGCCCAAAATACCGCTGGGAGAACCAAAGGATGATGCCTTTACCCTGGTGCACTCAAAACTGTGGGGACACAGAAACTACAACACTACCCCTCCCCTCCCCCTTTAAGAAAACTTATACATATTAAATGCAGGTGAAACATATAAAAAGCAATTTAACCAATACAAATACAGTCTGCATAAAGATAATAAAAGTCAGAGATTAACAGTCAACAGCTTGCCAAAATCTTTCCATAGATCAGATCAGGATTCTTCTATCGGAGTGCCCAGATGGATCTGCAGTTTAGGATCCTGTAAAGGTGAGGTGAGGAACTGCAGTTTCCTTTTTTGTGACCGTCATTCTGAATCTTGAGCCAAGTCCAGGTGGAGGGCTTTCAAGACCATTCTACCTGAATCTTCGTCCAGAATCTCATATCTGACACCTTGATGAAACAGCCGCAATCTAGCAGGGGTAATCCATTTATATTTTATATTTGCAGATAGAAGCCTGGAGGTGAAAGGATTAAACTCACACCATTTTTGAATAACCTCAGTAGATATATCTGGAAATAACTGAATCTGTTTTCCTTGATATTGAAGAGGCCCGCTCGATCTTACTGCTTCCAAGACTTTCTTCCTAAGTTGAAAATCTGCAAATGTGATGATAATGTCCCTGGGTTTTTTTCCTGGAGGGGTTGTTGGGAGATCCCTTACGATAGACATTGGGGCAATTTCTTCTTCCAGGTTTAATTCACCTGGTAGCCAAGTCGTCATAAAGGAGCAGATATCTACCATCCCCTTCTGCCTGCTCCTCAAATCCCCAAAACTTCAGGTTGCATTTTTTCAAATCTGACTCTAATACCATGATTTTTTCTTTAAATTGCCTGTAGATTGTAGGCTGTCAATATCCTCTTGCAACAGAGAAGTCATTGCCATAGCACTTTCGGCTACTTGTGATGTTTGCTTCACTGAGATTTTGATCTCCTCCAGTTGAGTTCTCAGAGGTTCCAATAAAGATGAATAAGCGTCCATCAAATTTTTTCCAAGTTTGACATTGTTATATTAAAGTTTTCAATTGTTAAGAAAGGGCCAGGTGCTAATTGTGTACCTTGCTTTGAGCTGTCCATCATCTTGTTGTTGTCGGCGGCCTTCGTTGTCCAGGCTTCTTTCTTTTCTGTAGCACCATAATAAGCGGGCAGAGGTTTAGCTTTCTGCAGTGAGGGTTTTAGCTTCGATCCTCCAGTGTGTGGCATAATTTAAAGGAGAGTACTTTTGCTCCATTCTGACTATAGTTAGAAAGAGGGGATCGGGAGTTGGAGCACCGCATTCAAGCATCTGCCATTTCAGGTAGACACCACACACCCCTCATTTCCAGTAGTTTAATGACAGTTCCAATAAATTAAAACACAATTTTAAACATAAGGACCATTCTCTGATGCAGTTTCCTTCCATAGCTAGAGAGCATCTCTTTGTTTCAAATGTTTTTTTCCCGATCTGAATGCATTTCTAGTGGTATTCTCTTGACCTTAATGCATTTGATTGCTCCTCAGCAGCACAATATGGAGGAGAAACTCTCACTGTAAGCTATTCAACTGTCGAAGGGTACTGTACATTTCCCCCCTCATTTTGGAGGAAAATTCATGAGAGCCTTGAAGATGTCCACAGCCAATTCCCACTGTCATCTTTCCACCTGTCAGCCAATGATCTGCCATTGGCACTAACACACTGATTGGAAGTGATATTGCAGGAGTGCAAGTCCAGGAAGTTGACACGTTTTCACATGTGGACTTGAAGAGCCAATCTACCAGCCCATCTTGAAAGGCATCTGCGTTCAGACTGAGTGTGGCTTCTCACTAGGCTGCAGCAGCATAGAAATAATGGTTCGTTTTCACCTCTCAGTATATCTTCTTTTTCTAATCCACAAGGAAGGATAAAAGTCAAAGGCACCATCAAGCCTGTCAATCCAATACTCCCAGGGACTTTCCCTGTATGCTGCTCTCATCAATCAGCCTTTCTCTGCCATCTGAAGCAACTAAAAAGAATCACTGCAACGTTTGGTGCCATGGGAATAATATAAAAGCATTTTGTATTTACATTTGAGATCTGCTTCTCATTTTTGTCAATGCCTCCCAAACCAGGAACCTGAGCTGGGAAAGTGGAAAGGGAGGTTATGAAGGGCCAGTGTTTTAGCATAAGTAGTTCTATTTGACCTTCTTTGAGAGACCAACTCAAATGCAGTATCAATTTAAGCAGAAGTGTTCCATGTGACAGCTAACTGTGTAGAATGCTTAAAAGGCTTGTCCTCCATCACCTTTGCTTGCTGCTCTACATTTATTAGGCAGGGAGAGGATGAACAATAGAATTGCAGCAACTTGTAGAGGCATCTGGGTTCAACTCCATCAAGTCTACAGTCCAAAGCTGAAAATAATGGCTTTGCTTCGGTGCACTTTGGCAATACTTTCTTGAAGTCTGAGAAGGGAAACCAGTTTTAAATATTCAGGAAAACACAGTCAGATCACGCAGATTTCCCTTATTAAATTGTAGCATGCAAGAAAATTGGATAAGACTATCTGAAGTAAGGGAGATATTTTTAAAAATTAGTTTTACAAATTAAAAAACAAAGTCCTGTATCCCACAAGTCCACTAAGTCAAGATGAAGCCTTCTTCCAGCCTAAACAATCTTCCTACAAATTAGTGGCTGTTCTGTTGGAGGAAGAGCTGCTTAAGTTGGAAGAAAACTCATGAGGTTAATGGAAGGCTCCTTAGTGAGGAGGAAGTTCCTTCAACCTCAAGTAGGAAGGACACGTCCCAAAAACCAAATAGAAAAGTTTGCATCAAAGGTCACTACAGGAATACATTCATTTCAGTCCTAACAAGATCTTACTTTCATAAGCCAATCTGTTCAAACCGAAGAAAACAGGCCATTTCTATAGCAAACTTTTTCTTGGAATTAATTAATTAATCATTGTATGGTAGTATAGCCAGGAGATCCAAAGATTGTCCAGCAGGAAGCTTAAAGAGAGCCTACTCTAGCCCGAGAAACTATAAAGAAATTGCGCCCGCCATTTTGAGGAGGACTAAATTTTAAAATTTAATTTTAACAGCGAAATTTACTTTAAAGGGCAGCGAAAAAAGTCTGACTTAAGAGAAGAACCTGAGTACAGTTGAAGTATACTTTAAAATTTTCAAAATGGACCCAAAACAGTGACAAAGAGCTGCTTTAACTGCGAGCCCAAGTATGTCAGCGAAGGAAAAGAAAGAATGGCAAGCTGCAATCGAAGCAATGGAGAAGCAGATGATGGAAGCGATTCAAGGTTTGATGAAACAGATAGATCAACAGTTGGAGAAACAAATGGAAAAACAGCTGGAGCAGTTGGAAGAAGTACAAGAAAAAAATGTGGCAGCCTTGAAAGAGCTGGTGCTAGCAGAGGTGGCTGAAATTAAAAAAGAAGTGGCAAACACAAATAGTCAAGTTAAAAGTTTGGCAACAAAATCAACTGAACTGGAGCAAAAGACACAAGATATAGACAAAAAAATGGAAACAACTTTACAAGAAAACCGCAAACTAGAGGCAATGATGGAATACAGAGTGATGTTAAACCATCTGAGATTAAGAGGGATAGAAGAAACGACTGATGAAGATATACGTACGGTAATGATGACAGCTTTGACTGAATATCTAGGGGAAGATCAAGGAGAATTGGATTCTGATTCTGATTTAATTTATAGAGTAAATTCAGCATATGCACAAAGAAAGAAACTGCCAAGAGATGTTATTGTTCAATTCATAACAAGGAAAATGAAAGAGGATATTTTCAAAAAACAATTCACACAACCTTAGGAGATTGATGGCAAAAAGATAATAATAATGAGAGAAATCCTAAGAATGATTTTGCAGGACAGAAAGAAATATAAGAAGCTGGTGGACAAATTGAAGCAGTTAAGCATCAGATTCAGATGGGATATACCACAGGGTTTGTCTTTTACCTACAATGTGAAAAGACATACAATTAAGACATTAGGAGATATGCATAGGTTTAAGGTGGAAAATCTGGAGGCTTTTGGAGATATTTAAAGACAAGTCATGATGGATTACAAATTGTTATCATGGAATGTAAATGGACTTAATTCACCTTCCAAAAGGAAGTTAGTGAATTATTGGCTACAAAAGCAGAAATCCAATATCATTTGTTTACAAGAAACTCATATTAAAAAGCGGGACAATAAGTATTTGATTAATAAAAAACTGGGAGAAGAATTTTATTCATTGGCAGAGAAAAAAAATAAGGGAGTTGTGATCTACGTAAATAAAGATGTGGATCCAACAGAAATTTTTAGTGATAAAGATGGGAGATATATTGGAGTGGAAATTACAATGCTTCAGAAAAAGACATTGGTAGTTAACTTATATGTGCCTAATGGAGCTAAGGAAAATTTTTTTAAGGACTTGATGAAGAAACTGGACCAAGTGAACTATGATCAGATATTATTGGCAGGTGACTTTAATGGCACTGTAAACAACAAATAGAGCTGCGGTGGCTCAAGTGGTTAAGATGCAGAACTGCAGGCTGTGGAAGGTCAGTAGTTCAGCAGTTCAAGACCCGTGAGTGCCACATGACGGGGTGAGCTCCCGTCTCTGGTTCCAGCTCCTGCCAACCTAGCAGTTCGAAAGCAAGAAATTGCAAGTAGATAAATAGGTACCACTTCGGTGGGAAGATAACAGCGTTCCGTGCACCTTGGTGTTTAGTCATGCCGGCCACATGACCACGGAAATGTCTTCGGACAGCGCTGGCTCTTCGGCTTTGAAACGGAGATGAGCACCGCAACCCTAGAGTCGGATTCGACTGGCTTTCGAGCAAGGGAACCTTTACCTTTACCTAAACAACAAATTGGACAGGAAATCAAAAAAGATTGATGAAAAGATCGGAAAGCTTCCTAATTTTTTTTTTTAAATTGATAGACCAAGAGAAACTTGAAGACATTTGGAGAAAATGGAATCCCAAAGTTAAAGACTTTACTTTCTATTCTAATCATAAATCCTTTTCCAGAATAGATATGATTTGGATGTCTGGTGATATGGCATTAAAAACTCAAAAAGCGGAGATTTTGCCAAAGACTAATTCGGACCATTACCTGGTGATTTGGATGTCAAAAGAGAAAGTGAAGCAGTTCCAATGGAGAATCAACGAAGATTTATTGGACAAGACAAAAATAACTGAGATAGTGCGTAAGGAAACTCAATCATTTTTTCAAATGAATCTAAATCAAAATGTTAAAATACAGGCGGTCTGGGATGCATATAAGGCCGTGATGAGAGGATTACTTATATCGTTGAATGTGACTGATAAGAAACAGAATATAAAGCAACAAAAGGAGTTGCAAGAAAAAATCCAGCAAAAAGAAAATGAACTGAAGAGGAGACCAGGAAAAAAGAAAATTATTAAAGAAATTCAAATTTTACAAGATCAACTGAACATGATATTTAATCGGGAACTCTATTGGAACTTAAAGAAACTGCAACAAAAATCCTTTGAAGGAGCAAATAAACCAGGAAAGTTTTTGACATGGCAACTGAAAAATCGAAGAGAGAAAAGGTTAAGAAGCAAAATAATTGAGGATGGCAAAGAAATTGTGGATATGAATGGTCTAAAAAGAGTCTTCTTCAAGTATTATGCAAAGTTATTTCAAAAGAAAAATATAGATCCAGAAAAAATCAAAAAATATTTGGACAAGGTAGAAATACCAAAGGCCAAAGCAAAAATTAAGGAAATGTTGAATGGTCCAATCCAAAAAGAAGAAATCTACAATGCAATAGAATATGCTAAGTTGGGGAAAGCTTCTGGTCCAGATGGATTTACCGTAAAATTTTATAAAAAATTAAAAGAGGAGTTGACTCCAATCTTGGAACTTTTAGCAAATGAGATACAGATGACCAAAGCAATACCAGAGACCTGGAAAGAGGCCAATATATCACTTATTCCAAAAGAAGGACAAGACTTAACAGATGTTAAGAATTACAGACCAATTTCTTTACTCAATAATGACTATAAGCTGTTTGCCAAAATAATTTCAGAAAGATTGAAGAACTATTTGAAAGATGTCATAACGGAAGAACAAGCCGTTTTTTTACCAAATAGACAAATCAGAGACAATTTAAGGACGGTGATAGATGCCATTGAATACTACGACAAACATCCAGAAAAAGAGGTTGCTTTTCTATTTGTAGATGCTGAAAAAGCCTTTGACAATTTAAACTGGGATTTTATGTTTCAAATGATTGAAAGAATGGACATCGGACAGCCTTTTTAAAATGTGATTAGGGTGATATATTCTGAACAGAATGCATCGCTGAACGTAAACAAGGAGATGACGGAACATTTTAAGGTTCAAAAAGGGACCAGGCAAGGGTGTCTGTTATCCCCCTTATTATTTATTTGGATTTTGGAAGTTTTGCTGAGGAAGGTAAGACAAGATAAGGATATAAGGGGACTAACAATTGGAGGCTTTACCTATAAGTATAGGGCTTTTGCGGATGATGTAATGTTTTTGATTGAAGATCCAGTAATCAATTTACCATTGTTGATGGAAAAGATCAAAGAATTTGGAGATTTGGCTGGATTTTATGTGAATAAGAATAAAACAAAGGTGCTTTGTAAGAACATGACAAAAGAAAAACAACTGGAACTGCAAGAAAAAATTCAGTGTGAAGTGGTGAAAAAAACAAAATATTTAGGAATTGAGCTCACAATGAAAAACATAGATCTTTTTAAGAACAATTATGAAAAGACATGGTGCAAAATTCAACAGGATGTAAAAAAATGGGATACTTTGAATCTGTCACTATTGGGCAGAATTTCGGTAGTCAAGATGAATATTTTACCTCGTTTGATGTTTTTATTTCAGATGATTCCGACTGTAAAAGACTGTAAAGTACTGAATTTATGGCAGAAGGAGATCTCAAAATTTGTCTGGTCGGGAAGGAAACCGAGGATCAAAATGAAGATTCTATGCGATGCAAAGGAAAGGGGAGGATTTCAACTCCCCAATCTTAGATTGTATCATGATGCGGTGTGTCTGTCTTGGCTTGAACAATGGATCAATTTGGATAATAGAAAAATGTTAGCGTTGGAAGGACATGATCGTAAGTTTGGACAGCACGCCTATTTATGGTATGAGAAATCCAAAGTGGACAACTTTTTTAAACACCACTTTATAAGAAGATCACTGTTTATGACCTGGATGATATACAAAAGATTTTTTTTTTGAAGCAAGACCATTATGGATAGTTCTGGCAGAGGTAATTAAACCACTTTCAAGGCACAAAGGAGAAGATTGGATACCTTATAGAGACATTTTGAAGGTAGAGGGGAGTAGTTTCGTGATGAGAGCTAGAGAGAATCTGGAATTTGAATACGACTGGTTAAATTATAGACAGATTTATGACTTATTTAAGGTGGATAAAATGAGGTATGGCTTCAGGAAGGAAAATAATGAAATTGAAACTGTATGGACAGGAAAAGGTAAAAAAGTGATTTCAAAAATGTATAAGGTTTTGTTAAAATGGTATACGGAGGATGAGACTATAAAAGAACAGATGGTGAAATGGGCTATAAATATAAATACAGAAATAGATATGTCATCATGGGAGTGTCTGTGGAAAAAGTCAATTAAAATTTCAACATGTGTTAATGTAAAAGAAAATTGTTATAAAATGATGTATAGATGGTATATGACACCAAAAAAAATTGCTAATATGAATGAGAACATGTCTAACAAATGTTGGAAGTGTAAAAAAAAAGAAGGCTCATTTTATCATATGTGGTGGACTTGTGAGAAAGCGGTAGCTTATTGGACTGAGATCCATAATGAAATTCAGAAGATCCTGAAGTGTACCTTGAAAAAAGAACCAGAAATGTTACTTTTAGGTCTTAAAATGGAAGAATTTAACATGACAAAGAGAACATTGTTATGGTATTTGATGACAATGGCTAGAATGACATTTGCTCAATTTTGGAAGCAAGAAAAGACACCGGAAAAATGGGACTGGATAAAGAAGATGCTTTTTATGGTAGAAATGGATAAATTGACAAAGAAGCTTAACGGTATAGAAGAATGGAAAGACTTTAAAGACTATTTAGAGCGGGACTGGGATGTAAAAAATAAGTTAATCTTCTTTGATAACTATTAAGATTAGAAGACTAGAAAGTAATGATTATTAGCTAAAATGTTACCTAATACTGAGTCAGAGAAAATGAATGAGTTAGAAACGAAGAATCAAATATTGGACAAGTTTTTATTGTTAGTGAATATTGATTGAAATGATAATAGGGGTGGAGCATCGCTGGAAGCCAGGTGGGGGGAGGGAGGGTATATTAGAAAAGGATGTATCAAAAAATATTTTTAAATATGGAATGTGTTAATATATCCTATTAATAAAGTTCTTTAAAAAAAAAAAACAATGTTGCAAAAAGCAGTTATATGGATCTAGAAAAGCTGCCCTTCTGAAATGACATGAGAGCATGTTTCCTAGGAGGTGGTATATAATGTATGTTCAAGAAATGAAATGAAGCAGAGTGCGTTATGCAACAGAATGAAGTGAGAGTGAAGTGATAAAGTCCTGACATCATAGCCACTTCAAATCCTTTCAAAGTGTGTTATTTTTTCACATGGGGAGCATTAAAACTGTGACACACACCTCTGCAACCTTTAGCAATACAATCAACTCTACTTGCATATTCAGTGGTTTTAGTACTAGTGATTAATCTTGTGTACAGTAATGAACTTTTTAAATCAGTACATATTTTGATTCAAATGAACCAACCATGAAGGCTATTGTAGGACAATAGACTGATTAATGAATGTCTACAAAGCATCTAGTACACTGGTTCCAAACTTTTTTGAGCCATCATCCCTTGGTTCCATAAACTCATCCCCAGTGCCCCCTCCCCTCTAAAAAGCATTATTCAGAAAAGCAGTTTGCTTGACCCACTAAGGAAGATAATAGCAAAAAAAACCCCAACAACCCAGTAACAGCTTGGAGTGCCATTTGCCAGCATGGTGGCACAACCTGGTCAATCATAAATAAGTGAACAATGTTGTCAAAGGGGTCCAACTCCAGTGCCCCCTGCTGTCCCCATGCCTCTTAGCAGCTCCTCAGTAAGCCCACCACACCCAGGGGGTGGTGCTGTCTACCTGGAGAACCACTAATCTAGTAAGTATACATTATAAATACCCACTGCTTCTTAGCCTAGACCATGGCTATTGTGTACTGGGTGTTTGTTGTCTGCTTCACTGCACAAAACATGACAACAATTATGTGACCCCCCTGCTATTAAAACACCCCAAAAGCTGTGGAAATAATTTGAGATCAGACTAGCTTGTTCCTTGCCTTCCATGTTAGTGCTGACTCACTACAGAAATGGTTGCATTGGGCCATACAGAAGCATTTGATGTAAGTCAACCTGCCTCTTGGGACTGTTATGCAGAAAGACTATCTAACTATCTACAAGTGAATAAGATTGAAGAGGCGGAATAAAAGTATGCAATTTTATTGACTGTCTGTGGAGCAAAAACTTTTGTCCATTCTGTGATGGCATCTGCTTTACCAAGTACAAAAACTTATGATGAGTTGATAGCTCTGTTGAAGACACATTTTTGCCCGACACCATCTGTTATTCTACAGAAGTTCTATTTTTTAAAGCATGATCAGCGAGCCAGTGAAAATATAGCAGAATTCACTGCAGAACTCCGTCACTTTGCTGAGCTTTGTGAATTTGAGGGTCTTCTGGAAGGCTTGTTATGAGATTGGCTCATCTGTGGAGTTAAGGATGAGGCTGTCTAGCAGCACCTCCTCTCTGAACAGAACCCAACTTTTGCTGCAGCAAAGCAACAAGCATTAGCAGCTGAAGCCACTTCATGGAATGTCAGAGAAATTCATAACAGACACCCCACTGATGCCCACATTCTCCAACAAACCCAGGAATCAGATGAGGAACAAATACAGAGGCTTACATCTACATCAGTGGGATTACGTAAGTCAAGTAACGCATCTATATGTTTAAGCTGTGGAGAGCAACATGAATAAAGTTAATGCATATTCACAAATGCTGAGTGTCACACTTGCCAAAAAAGGGGTCACACAGAAAGAGTTTGTCAGTCAAGGGCTAGTCCCAGGAAACAAAGAGAGCAGGAAAAAGGTAACCAGCTTCAGACTGCCCATAATTTGGAGGGTTTCCCTAAGGAAGAAGTAGAAACATTGTACTCCATTCAACATATTTATGCTGTTGAGGGGCAAAGCCCAGAAATGATTGCCATTTCTTTGGAGTTGACTCTGGGGCTGGATCCACTATCCTAGACAGGAACACATTTTCACAGCTATTCCAGGACTATTCTCCCAAATTACACAGATCACAGTGTTGCCTTTGTGATTACAATGGACAGATTGTTCAGATCCTTGGAAGCTGTGATACAGATATTCACTATGGACCTGTCAGACAGACATTACCCTTGCTAGTTACAAAAGGGATTCATAAAAGCCTCCTGGGAAGAAACTGGTTCACACCCTTGGGAATCAGTGTCTGTCCAGCAATACTGGAAGAACTGACTTCTGAGTTCCCACATGTATTCACTGAGTTATTAGGAGCATACAAAGGTCCACCAGTGACTTTTCAAATGGACCCTACCATAACACCTATTTGTTTGAAGGCCTGGAATGTTCCTTTTGCCCTGAGACCAAAGATCAATGAAGAACTTGACTGGTTCACTGCAAAAAGTGTTATAGAGCCAGTGACTCACACAACCTGGGCCACTCCTATTGTTCCCCTCTTGAAACCAAATGGCAACATATGTATTTGTGGGGAAACTCTGTAAACTCTTGGAGGATTGGCTACATTAGGGGTGTGTCACCTAATATGCAAAGGAGTTCCTGCTATAAAAAGAGCCCTGGCCCAGATTACAAATGTACCGTAAATAAGGCACTCAAGTTTGACCCATATCCAGTGCCTGCCATAAACCAGTTGTTGCCTGTCCTGGCAGGAGAAAAGGTTTTTGCTAAACTGGACCTTGCTCAGACCTGTGAGCAATTGATAGTGATAAATGTGTAGAGATAAATGGTCAGAAGTGTGAAATGGGAGTTGACTTTGGGGCTGGATCCACTTATACAAGGCGATAAATACCCAAAATGTTATTACATACAGAGGTGCTTTTTCATGTGAAAGACCTTCAGTTTGGAATCTCAGTGGCACTTCATAGAAACTCTCAGCAAAGGGCTCTTAGAGTGGTATCGTCTGCATATCTGAGGTTGTTGATATTTTTCCCAGCAATCTCAATCCCAAAAAAAAGGCAATGCCAAGGAACATTCAAACTATAGCACAATTGCACTCATTTCACATGCTAGCAAGGTCATGCTCAAGATCCTACAAGCTAAGCTTCAGCAGTATGTGGATAGAGAACTTCCAGAAGAACAAGCTGGGTTTCAAAGAGGTAGAGGAACTAGAGATCAAATTACCAACATTTGCTGGATTATGGAGAAAGCAAAGGAGTACCAGAGAAACATCTACTTCTTCTTCATTGACTACACTAAAGCCTTTGATTGTGTGGATCACAACAAACTGTGGCAAGTCCTTAAAGAGATGGGAGTACCAGACCATCTCACATGTCTCCGGAGAAAGCTGTATAAGGGTCAAGAAGCGACAGTTAGAACCGGATATAGAACAACTGATTGGTTTAGCATAGGAAAAGGAGTATGACAAGGAGGTATATTGTCACCTGCCATATCCCACCCTATCCCGCAAGCATGTTAATAATAACAAAGAGGCCTTCAGCCAAATGGAACTGGGTGTTTATATTGTTTGCTCCACTACACAAAACGTGGCTACTGCTGTGTCTTTGTTTGCAAGTTCCTTGGTACCCTTGACTCAACCAGAACCACTTACCACACCAATACAACAGCAAGAAATTCATTATTAAAACTGACAGCCTTTCTTGCTTAAACCAAAATCTATATCCCTCTAGTTTAGACCTCTTAGTGTGTCTGCCAAGTTAGCAATTATGCTGATCTCATTGATCGTACTGTGGCACTATTTCATACCTTTCTCAGTAAGTACTGTAACTCAGATCCTTTTGCAGCCATCTCTATAGCCAGATTGGGATTGTGCCATTCTGAAAAACTTGATGTCATCAACTATATTACCTTTCTATTCACCCCTGGATCATGTATAAATATACTACTAAGTCCTTTCCCAATGCAGATCTTTTGAGTACTCCTTTACTGTAAAAACTTATCTTTTCTTCCAATGCTCAGATTCCTCCTTTTTATAGATCCATTAACCAACCCTCTTTCTCCATGCCTTCTATAATTCTTTGGAGGTACTGGAGATGGAATTTGATGACAGCTTTTTGAAATTCAGCAGTCTCCTCCTCTGTATGCTTGTTAGGATGCAGTATAATGGGTTGAAAGATATGGCTCCATATTAGGGTCTCTTCTTACTAGTCTGGCAGTAGCAACATATTATGGTTGATTTTCATAAAGCCCTGCTTCTCAGTGTTTACAATGTATCCCTTTCTCCATCTCAGAGATAGCAAAGCAATACAGGACCTGGTCATTACAGTCTTGTAGGTAATCAAAATTTGTTGCTTAGCTCTGACCTGGATAGCCCAGGCAAGCCCAATCTCATCAGATCTCGGAAGCTAAGCTGGGTCTACTCTGGCAAGTACTTGGAAGGGAGACCTCCTTGGAATACCAGCAGTTGGGAGGAAGGGGCAGGCTTTATTCAGCTACCACTCTGAATATCCTCCAGGCCCCCAGTAGGGGTCAGTCACCAAAGGTCGCCATGACTTCCAGACATGCACATATTTTAAAAAATGTTGCCTAGAATCAGAATCATAGAGTTGGAAGGGACTTCCAGGGTCAACTAGTCCAATCCCCTGAACAATGCAGGAAATTCACAAATACCTCCCCTTCCATACCCCCAGTGACTGCTGTTCCATGCCCAGAAGATGACAAAAAACCTCCAGAATTACTTCCTGACCCCAATGTGGCAATCAGCATTTCCTTCAGTGTGTAAAAAAGGGCCACAAGAACTAAGCACTGAGGCAACCCATCCTGCCCTCTGAGCGCTCCAGCCGGGCTGTCGGACAACGCTACCGAAGACTCGCTCCACCGCTCCACGTGCGCCGTCCATCAGCACCACCAAGGGTAAATCCAGAGCCGTGTCGCAGCCGCCGACTAGCACAATGGCCATCACTCCAGGATCCGGGCTGCTGCCACCGTTCGACGCCTCCCAGCCCCAGCGATGGGGAGCCTGGGTTACAGGGCTGCGGCAAGCCTTCGTCTTTTATCAGATCACAGACGAAGACCGAAAGAGAGGACTGCTGCTCTGCTCTTGCGGCCCCATGATCGTAGATCTGGCCCAATACCTTCTCTCTTCCAAGAAGGTGGAGGAGTGCACGGTTGACGAGATTGTTAAGGCCGTGCAGAACTACTATTCCCCTAAACCGTTAGAGATGACCTGCCACGTGGTCTTCCAGCATTGGAACCAGCAGGGCAAAGAAACCGCCGCGGA
Organism: Gekko gecko; assembly: GCA_029375565.1. NCBI lineage: Eukaryota > Metazoa > Chordata > Lepidosauria > Squamata > Gekkonidae > Gekko > Gekko gecko. The sequence continues at coordinate 97,316,785 of JAPDNY010000002.1, read as the reverse complement.
GTTCCTCGGAGAGCTCCGCCGCCTGGCGGCCGACTCCGCTTTCAGAGCGTACTTGGATATGGCTCTCCGTGACCGATTCGTCGTGAGCCTCAGGGAGGAGAAACTCCGGCGCCGAATAATGGAAGGCGAGAAGGTGACCATCACCTCAGCGTTAGCCACCGCCACCGCATGGGAGAGGTCACACCCAGCCACCACCACTATGCATCGTGTGGCCTCCCCCGGGAACAGCGACCTCGACGACCCCGAGGTACACCGCACACTAGCCCAGCACTGCCCGCCAGCACCGCCCGCCAGCTCCGCACGCAAGCAACCCGGCTCGGCAGCGCAGGAGTGTGCCAGCTGCAGAGGGCAGCATGAGAGGAGATCGTGCCGGTTCTGGGACGCCACATGTCGGGACTGCGGCCGCACGGGTCACATCGCAAGGGTTTCCCGCTCTAAGCCATCCCGTGCAGCACAAAAACCGCCCCGCAGGTCTGAGGCGCACTTCGAGGACTGCGCAGCCCCGGAGGAGGACCTATACCAACTGACCAATGCCCCGGCCACCCGAGCACAGGTACTGAAACTCCCCAGTCAGGCCTCTACCCCAAAAATATACGTCCGGGTCAAAGTAGAGGGGGCCCCCTTACAAATGGAACTTGATTCGGGCTCCGCATGTTCCATCATTTTGGAGGCCACATTAAAGCAGATTTGTCCAAAGGGGGGCCCCCGCTTGTGGCCATCACCCGTGACGCTTATGGACTTTCAGAGAAACCGAGTGCCAGTGAAGGGGGTTGGGAGTTTCAGGGTGCAGTACTGGGGCTTCAAGGGTCACTTGGACTTGCTCGTAGTTGAGGGGGACCTAGTCAGCCTCCTGGGAAGGGCCTGGTTTGGACCCCTAGGAATCACGATTGAAGGGGTCCAGCAATGCGCAACCCGTGACTTCCAGGAAGTGTGCCGCAAGTTCCCATCCATCTTTGATGGGTCCCTGGGCCGATACACGCCCCCCCGGTTTTGCTACAACTCGACCCCACGGTGACCCCTATCCGCATGCGGGCCAGGTCCGTTCCGTTTGCCTTAAAACCCAAAATAGACGCAGAACTGGACTGACTAGTGGCTCAAGGGGTCTTGGAGCCGGTCTCCCACGCAGTGTGGGAAACCCCGATCGTGACCCCAATTAAACCCAATGGGGATGTCCGCATTTGCGCGGATTATAAATGCACGATAAATCGGGCATTGCAGGACCATTCCTACCTGGTCCCGATGGTGAGCCACGTTCTGGCCACCTTGGCGGGGGCCAAGATCTTCGGCAAACTAGATCTGGCCCAAGCTTACCAGCAGCTGCCTGTAGATGGGCCGACAGCAGAGGCCCAAACAATTGTAACACACCGGGGGGCTTTCAGGGTAAATCGCCTGCAATTCGGGGTGAGCGTGGCACCCGGGATATTCCAGCAACTGATGGACTCTCTCTCAATGGGATTCCCGGCGTCACACCATTCTTCGATGATGTGATGATCGCTGCCGCCATGCCTGACGAGTTCGCCTCCCGCCTCCGCATGGTCCTCAGCCGTTTCCAGGACGCCGGTCTCAAGGTCAAGCGCGAGAAGTGCCAGCTCGGGGTATCATCCGTCGATTTCTTGGGCTTCACTGTGAATGCAGACGGACTCCACCCGGCCCGGGTCAAGGTGAAGGCCATCGTGGAAGCGCCGCCCCCGACCTCCAAAGCCAAGCTCCAGGCTTTTCTCGGACTCTTGAACTTTTACCACACCTTTCTCCCCCACAAGGCAGCGGTAGCCAAGCCCCTCCACTGGTTGCTAGACAAGAAGGCACCCTGGGTCTGGGGCCCACATCAGGCTGCCGCATTCTGGGCCGTCAAGGCCCTGCTCATCTTGAACTCGGTCCTGTCGCACTTCGACGAGTCCCTGCCCGTGGTCCTGGCTTGCGACGCGTCTCCATACGGGGTGGGAGTCGTGCTGGCGCACCGTCTCCTGGACGGTCGGGAGGTCCCGGTCACGTACTACTCGCAGACCCTATCTGCGGCAGAGCGGAACTATGCCCCAATAGACTGCGAGGGACTGGCTGTCGTGGCCGGGGTGAAGAAGTTCCATGACTTCGTCTATGGTCGTCCCTTCACCTTCGTGACGGACCACCGACCACTGCTGGGCCTTTTCGCGGCAGATTGCCGGACCCCCAGGTACTCTCCCCCCGAGTCTTGCGGTGGTCCATCTTCCTGGTGGGCTACAAATACACCCTGCAACATCGGCTGGGCAAGGCGATGGGCCACGCGGATGCGCTGAGCCGCTTTCCCCTGCCAGACGAGGGGGAGGACCCGGCTCCTGCCCACCACGTTCTACAGATGGAGAGCCTCCCGGACGCCCCCTCCATGCGGCGGACGTCGCTCGCTGCTCCGCCTGTGACCCCATTCTCTCCCGGGTTCTGGGCTGGGTGGTGAGGGGGTGGCCCACGGCCCCAGCGGGCCCGGAGTTCAGCGCATTCTCAACGCGGCGCGAGGAACTGTCGGTGCACAAGGGCTGCCTGCTGTGGGGGGACCGGGTGGTAGTTCCCAGCGCGCTCTGACACCGAGTCCTTCAGGCCCTGCATGAGGCACACCCGGCCATTGTGCGGATGAAGGCCCTCGCCCGGAGCTACGTCTGGGGCCGGGAATGGATGGAGAAATAGAGGCCTGGGTGAAGCGCTGCCAGACCTGCCAAGAAGTCCGGCCAAGCCCGCCAAGCACGCTTACACAGTCCTGGGAGGCGACAAGGTCACCGTAGTCCTGGCTCCACATCGACTTCGCCGGCCCTTTCCGCAGACTGACGTTCCTGGTGACTGTAGATGTGTACTCAAAGTGGCTAGAGGTGAGTCCGGTCTCCACCACCATCTTTGCCATGCACGGGTTGCCTGACATGATCGTCTCAGACAACGGGCCAGCGTTCACGTCTGAGGAGTTCCAACATTTCCAGAGGAACAACCTGATCCGGCACATCAGGTTGGCGCCTTTCCATCCCGCAACGAATGGCCAGGCCGAGCGGATGGTCCACACCGCAAAGGAAGTGCTGAGCCATCTGACGGATGGGGACTGGGAGGCTCGCATCGCTCGTTTCCTCCTAGCAAACCGGACCACACCCAACCCTGTGAGCGGCCGCTGCCCTGCAGAGCTCCTGATGGGCCGGAGGCCCGCGATCCTACTCAACCGCCTGCACCCCGACAGGGCCCCAACAGTGCGCAACCTGGTCAAGGACAGGGAGGTGCCCCAGGGCTTCTTCCCAGAGGACCCAGTGTTTGCAAGGAACTACGGTCGGGGCCCGGAATGGCTAGCAGGGATGGTGATCCGCCCAATCGGCCCCATCTCCTACGAGGTGTCAACAATGGACGGGGGCGACACATGGCAACACATGGACCAGCTGAGGCAACACATGGACCAGCTGAGGTGGCGCCTACTACCTATGGTAGGAGATCCGGGGGACCAAGGGGAGGGGGAGCAGGCCCCACGAGAAGCCCAGGGAGAGCCCGAAGCAGAACAAGACCTCAGGGAAGCGGGCCCCAGCGACAGGCAGATCTCACCTCCAGGGGCCTCGGCAGCCAAGGACTCAACGGCATGCTCGTCCCCAGAGGGCGGAAGCGAAGCGGCTGGCCCCACCACACATCCACGACCGGCCTGCAGGGAAACCCCGACGCCCGCTCCGCAGCGATCCACTAGGGAACGCAGAGCCCCTGCATACCTGAAGGACTATGTCACCTAGGAAGGATCGGAACTATGGGGGGAAGGGTGTTGTGTCCACAGACCACTACGGGCCATCAGCAAAGGAGCCTGAGCTTGAGGTCCTGTGAACAATGGGACTGGGGCTCCTGGCTCCAGCGCAGGGGAACCAATGGGAACGGTGGCGTGAATTCAAACCCGCCAATGGCACCAGGGGTGCGTCCCCTGTCGCGTGTATATAGTTGGCCTCCTGGCCAGGTACCTTTGTCTCGTGTTGTATAATAGCGAACCATGCTGATCACTACATCGGTGTCTATGGTTTCATTATGCGTCTAACCCACTATACAACACCCTCTTTCTCATGATCTGCCTAAATTCACATAATCCACATTGCTGTCAGATGGCCATCTAGCCTCTGTTTGAAAACCTTCAAAGAAGGATAGCCCACCACTTCCTCAGGAAGCCTGTTCCACTGAGGAACCACTCTAACTGTCGTGAAGTTCTTCCTAATGTTTAGCTGAAAACTCTTCTGATTTAATTTCAAGCCATTGGTTCTAGACTGACCTTCTGGGGGAACAGAAAACAACTCTGCACCATCCTCGAGATGACAGCCCTTCAAGTACTTGAAGATGATTATGTTACCAGAGGCACTTGGGTAGCCCCAAAACAGGGGTGCCCTACTTTCTAACCTGAAGCCCAAAAAAGCCAGGCACTCTCAGCTTGACCACAGAGTTGGGCTGCAAGTGGTCTGCAAAAAGATTTCATATTCAGATTTCATAAGGTGACCTCAGAGCAAGCCTCCAGTCTTCCCCCTCCACCCAGCAGAGATTATGCTTATGGAATAACAATGAGTTCCAGAGGTAAGTCTTTAGAAGCCACCTGGCACTCTCCAGCACCTCACCCGGCCTTTTGTGTCCTAAGTGTAAATTCTTTGTCTTTCTTGCCTCTGTCCCTCAAGATACCGGGATAAACCAATCAATCATTCAAATGTTTAGCAATCCTTCCTGATGCTAATCAGGGACGTCTCCCATCTTTTGTCCACCCCAGGCCAGGACCATTAGTGAGTCAGATAATCCATTTAACTAGCTACCCAACACCTGGCTTCTATTGTTAAATCCAGACCCTGCCTCTCCGGAAGTTCATTGGTCATACCTAAGGTCTGCCCCTACTGGCAGCACACACCCCTGGGACCCATCATTGGTCCAGGTAATCTATTGTTCTCACCTGAGACCAGCCCCCAGGGCCACCCATTGGCCTGCATTCTTTGCCAGTGCCTATATCCCAGCACACAGATGGCCTTAGACTGTGTGTTTTCTGCCATGATCCAAAATGGCAGGCCACCCCTGAACTCTCTGAGTTTAGGCCAGAATCCATGGACCTCTGCACATCTGAACAGGTTATATCACCCCTCTATAACCCATCAATCACCTCTGCTTCCTTAGTGCTATATTGTGTGAATATTGTGTGTATGTTTGAGAATATTTAGTAAAGAAATCATTATTTTGGCCACCCAATTTCTGTGTCTGTTCCTGGGTGCTTGGGAATTCTAACTCTGGTATACAAAGGTAAGGTCCTATAGATAAGCCAATTGCGTATTAATAATTATAATTTCCCATCTTTATTAAATAATAGAGCAATTTGGCTAACAAAATGGTGGAGAATGCGCGGCAGGCCCTGCATGTCTGGAAACATGTGAGTCGACACACATGTTTTTCAGGCAGGCAGACGTAGGAGGACGTTTTCCCAAGAACACCCAGCTTAGATTTTTGTGATTGGTTTCTGTATGCGTGTGTGGCTCTACGGAGCACTCTATTCTGGTTTGGCTGTTCCCTTTTCACTCCCCTTCTATGGCCCTTCCTAGGCCAACTCTCGGTCTATCTTGTGGGTGGGACCTGAGAACAATAGCGTAGGGCAATAGCCGGCATCAACATCTCCCTATGCCATCCACTTTCCCACCCAAAACTACCAACCACAACAACTGAGAGATGTGCTCGGTAAAGAGCCGCGACTCTGCATTCCTTCCAGCCTTGGAAGCCATTTTTTTTGTTTTGCTTTGCCTCACGGCTAGAGCGTGAGTAAGTGCGAGTTCGGGGGAATATCTCGCTGAGGCACAGTGTCTCAAGAAACTCTGCTGGTTTGGGGTACGCCAGCCTAGGGCCAGAGAAGCCAAAAACTCTGCAGGTTTAATGGTGCTCCCTGCTATAGAGCGTAGAAAGCTCAAAACCTAAACCGGTTTGGTGTGGTTCACCGGTCAGAGCCGAAAGCTCAAAACCCTCCAGAAACGGGTTTAATAGGTCACCCCGTTAGGGAATCGAGCAGCTGATCACTCTCCTTCCCAAAACCTAAATAGGCTAGGTGCCCTTTTCCAGGACTGAGAAGGTCAGTCCAGGAATGGGGAGTAAAGAAATTCCCTGTCCACGTGCAGGTCTAGGCACACAGCCCAGACAGGCACCTTTAGATTTAAAAAGGTTTCCTCAAGGTAAATAGGAAGCTAGCCGCCATGTTCCGCACGAAGAGTAATGTGCCCCATTTAGAGAAGTGGCTAGTGAAGAAGGGTAATTGCCCTTGGGAGGAGAATTCCTTCCTTTTTGTCAGTGTAGTTTAAAAGAGGGAGCAGAATTCCTTTCTCTTTGGTAACTATAGTACAGGGGAGCAAACAGAAAAATAGTTCCCTTTTTTAAGTAAAAATGGTTAGTGAGAAAAGGAGCTTCTCCGTGGTTGGAGGGTTCCTTTGAGGAAAAATTGTGTTTGTGTGTGTGGGTAGCTGCACACCAGCATCCCACATGGACTTTGAAGCCCCTGGAGTCAGGGTCTTTTCCCTTTTGCTTGGTGGCCCTTGACCGAGTTTGGTTTGTAACATAAGTTTGCTCCTCAGATCCGAGAATCTGAAGTCAGGGAGACCCCAGGAATCAGGGTCTTTTTCCCTTTGGTGGCCATTGGCCATTTTGGTTTGTAACATAAGTTTGCTCCTCAGATCCGAGAATCTGAAGTCAGGGAGACCCCAGGAATCAGGGTCTTTTCCCCTTTGGTGGCCATTGGCCATTTTGGTTTGTAACTTAAGGTTGTTCCTCAGATCTGAGAATCTGAAGCTAGGGAAGCCCTAGGAATCAGGGTCTTTTCCCTTTGGTGGCCATCGGCCAATTAGGTTATTGTAATGTAAGTTTGTTCCTCAGATCCGAGAATCTGAAGTTAGACAAAAATGCTAAGTTAAAAGCAAGAGAAAGTCTGACCTTGTAATCAAGATCCTCTCTCTCAAATTCCCCTTTTCCAAATGGAAGGAGAACTGAAAAGGGTGATAGAATTGTAACAGAATATACAAAATGCCAGGCAGTCTTTTTAGAAATCAAACTGCCTTGCTCCCTAGCCTCTTAAGTAAAAACCAGCAGGCAGAAGTAAGTCACCAGTCTTGCCATGCTGAGATTAAATTCCCCTGAAATAGCAGCTTGAGACCCTGGTTGCATTTGCACCCCATGTGATGCTGCTAGAACTCTTAGAAAAGAAAAATCCCTAAAATTCCTGTAATCCTGAACAGAATAGTGAGAATTCTGTAGCTTATGTTAAAACCAAGACAATAGTAAGGCAACAACAGAAAATTAGGAAAACAGGAACCCTAAAATGGCCCACAAACTTCTGGGAAAGACCAGGCCAACTCCCAGTATAGAAGCAGAAGCAGTCATTAAGTACAGCCACTTAATGGCTGGGGCAAAATAAATAAGACAGTGAATGCCCAAAGTAAAACCTCCCCCCATTCCAACCCCAAACTGGGCAAGGAATGGAGTGCACACAGGACTTCCCTGTGGAAAGAACTTAGAAAGAAAGGAAAAACCTCATCCCTTAGCTTATTGCCCAGAGAATAGCATCTCCCTTTGATAGTGCCAGCCTCCAGGCAAGACCTGGAGCTCTCCTGGAGTTATAGCAAATCTCCAGGCTGCAGAGTCCAGTTCCTCTGCAGAAAATGAGTGTTTGAGGGAGAGGGAAGACTCTATGGCTTTTACCCCACTGGAGTCTCCATCCTTTTTCAGACCTCAGCCTAGATCTCCAGGAATCTCCCACCTGGACCTGGCAACCTTACTTAGAGCTCAACAAGACCAACGAGTCCAAAATATGTAACTTTAATATAAGTAAAGAACCTTAGCTGCAGAACTGAGGCCCCAGAAAGAACTTGAATTCAGTGGACAGTGCAGCTATGTCACCAAAATTCCCAAAACATGCTTAAATGCTTGAGAAATGAAGTACAATACAGATGTAGCATCAGAAATAATCTTTCCATAATTACTGGCATAATTGAGAGAAATTGAGAAAATTCTGTACCTCTGGATTTACCTTTTAAAATATAGAATTCTAGAAATCCCATTCTCTTCCCAAATGCCTTTGGGAGAGAGCTGGATCCATTTCAGTCATGTTTAAAACAGCCAAAAGAGTGGAAATTTAACACTTGCCTAATCAGGAAACTTTAGCCCCCCCCCCAAAAAAAAGAAAATGAGAAATTATTTTCTCCTTCCCAAACCTAAATGGGCACGAACGGCAGGGAAATCCTAAAATAAGAAATGTAACTTTTATTTTGAAAATGGAAGCTTCTAAGCTTCATTCTTTCTGTAAATTCCCAATAATCCATTGGGACGCCACCCTCCAGGTAGGACCTGGAGACTCCTCAGAATTATAGCCTTAGGCAGCTATAGTTCACTTGGAACACTTGGGGAAAAGGGGGAACCTCCCCCGCCGCATAACCCTCTTTCATCTGAAACCTCTGTATGTCCAATGTATTGTCTTTGTTTTGTATCATAATAACAAGCCTTTAAAGGCTGCCCCTTTTATATGTTTTGGAAGAATGCCACGTTATTTGGAAATTTTTGTTTAAACAGAAGTAATTGAGGGGCAAACATAGTTTTAAGTGGCACATTTTTAAACTTTTGAGCCCCAGCAGTGCGTTAGTTCCCCATGTCTGCAAGGAGCAGCAAAATCTTCATTTTGGGCACAAACATAGAGCCTCCAGCTTCTAGTGCAGTGAAAACTGAAGTAGTGCTGCTTGGCAGAACCCAGGCAGACTCTCTCCTTTCAGCTGCCCTTGAGGGAAAAGAAAAAAAATTGAGCCCAACTTCAGCTTTACCTGACAAAAGAAGTTAAATACAAAAGAAGTCCTCCTGTAATCCCCCATCAGGGCAGGAGGCTGATCAGTTCCCCTTGTGTAAATTTTGCATAACCAAAGAGCTAGGGGCACAAGATAAGAAGGTTCCTGGTAATTAATGGCCTATCTCAAACTCAGAGGGTAACAATTTCACCTCCCTCTTTTGTTAAGAGTATTTTCCCTCTGCAGCCAGAGAGGGAGAAAAGTTTTTTTGTTTTTTTAACATCACCCCACACCCTAAAGGATTCAAGGGGGGGAGTCAGTGGTAAAATTGTGTTCCACCTCCAAACTTTTTTGAATCACAGCAGCAATTCTGCTAAAATCTTTTGAGACTCATGGAAAATTCAAAATTGGCCATGTGGCACATAGTTTGTGATAAAGCCTCCTCAGACAGAGGCAGTCTATCTGAGAGACCTCTCCATTTAGGAAAAATGCCTGGATGGAAATGGAGCATATGTTCTCATGTTTGTTTGTTTTTATAGATATGATCACAGTAGCATCAGTTAAGAGGAGCAAATATGAAGGCTCCCTGAAAAACTAAAATGCAGTCACTATTGCAGAAATGCCAATCTCCAGGGATCACCTGGAGACACTGCCAAATTTACAGCCTTTTCTCCAGAATACTGAAGTCAGTGTCACTGGAGAACAGTGCAATGCCTCACAGAGTTTATTTTATGCAATGTTCTATATGTATGTGTTGTGATCTAGTTGGCTGACTTCTTAAGCCATAAAGAATTCTGTGAGCCTTATCAAGGGCTACTGCTTGTTCTATGTCTTGGATTTTCAATCCAGTCTATAATCCAGATACTTGATAAAAAAAAGCTCTGCCACTCATGCTATATTCTTTTATCTTTGCTTTGTCTACATTCTGTGCATGCACAGAGTACTATTTCTAACACAAGTTTTATGCCTGAGATACTGTGACAACAGCCCAGTTCTCCACATACCCGAGAAAAGGCATCTTCTTTGAGGTGCACAATCAGTACCTTACTATTTTAAGTTTATTTTCCTTTTTGAATTTTATTCCTGCATGGCCACAGCTTCCTCCTAGCCATGCAAAACTCTGCTAATCTTGCTCTCAAGTCATTTCATATCTGCAGGAACTGAAAGTCTGAACCTGCAATTGAAGTCTGATGCCTGATAGTAAAGGCACACCTTATAAATTATTATAGGAATTATTTGTCTTATGTGCGTGTTAATAATTATCGCTTTCCAGCTTTTTGTTAGCTTTGTTTTTGGGGTATTACCCACCCCCATAAGCCGGCAGTTTTCCCCGGGGGGCTCCAACTTTTTCTACAATAGCCATGGCAACTTAATTTCCTTTTTTAAAAAACGTTCTTTTGTTTGGCCATTTTTATAACTTCTTGGCGCCTCCAAACTGTGCACATCTTCACCTGGAACTCTGCTCTGGTCACCATAATAAAAACTGAATGTTCAGCTATTTCCAATTGTACCTGGAGAATACTCCTGCTATGCATATGCATCAAAAACTTTCCAAGGTTCCTGTTCAGCCTACAGACCTGGTGGTCTTGCCAAAGCCATTGCTCCCTATTTGCTACGCACTCAAGTCACCTCCTAATTTAAAGCCTTTGCTCCAGTTTCAGCAAAGGACCTGCCAATTTACCAGCTGCCTTCTCTGGCCCTCCAGCCACTGTGGACCTGCAAATTGCTTGCAAACCATCTCATGGACATTGGATGCCACCTCAAGGGCAGGCAACTCTCACAACCAGCTGCAAATACCTCATGGCACCCACCCAGTTATCACTTTGGGACCAAAGAATTGCTTTTTAGGGCCTGCCAGCATGAAACCTCCATACTAAGGCTCAGATTGCCTGTGCCTTCTGGCAACTTGGGTACCTAGGGGGGTGGTTTCAAAAATGTATCAATGTTCCCTACCCACATTTATCTGTAATGTTCAACTGAAGCTCAAATTGATTTGTATCACAGATTGTATTCCTTTATTGGTCCATGTCATTTTCATGTTTTGCTCACATGTTCTAAATATGTTCTGTAATCATGCTTTTACACACATTCATCCTCACTTCTTCCAGCATAGCATTTGCATTGCTTTTAGTTATATTTCTGCTTTAAGTCTGCTTAACCCACCAATTTTTGCTTTCTGTATTTGTCTAAGCGTTTAGGAATTTTGATAAGCAATTACCTTTGAGTTAGATATGTTTTTAGCTTATAAGTTTTTAGGATGTCTTGCATTTCCTTTTTGTTGCTTTATAATAATTAGAAGCCTTCATTAGATTTGCTATAGGTAGCATTATGTACAGTAGTCATGTCTCTCTGGAAGATGTGCAGAAGGTCCCTGCACACATATACACAGAGGCACTCACCCTTCCCTATTTTAAAACTTTTTTATTTTTTTTCCTTTTGGTTCCCAGAGATATATTTTTATAGCCAGTATACCTGACTCCCTCACCCAGCCTTTCCCTGTAAGTTCTCTCTCTAACCTTGTTCAGCTGTCCTTTCTTTTCTGGTCATATGGAACTCCAGCGACAGCGAAACATCATTTGAAGTGAAGCCATCTTGGCTCACGCCTAAAGACGGCTTCAAGGGGGGGAATTGTTACCAGAGGCACTTGGGTAGCCCCAAAACAGGGGTGCCCTACTTTCTAACCTGAAGCCCAAAAAAGCCAGGCACTCTCAGCTTGACCACAGAGTTGGGCTGCAAGTGGTCTGCAAAAAGATTTCATATTCAGGTTTCATAAAGTGACCTCAGAGCAAGCCTCCAGTCTTCCCCTCCACCCAGCAGAGATTATGCTTATGGAATAACAATGAGTTCCAGAGGTAAGTCTTTAGAAGCCACCTGGCACTCTCCAGCACCTCACCCGGCCTTTTGTGTCCTAAGTGTAAATTCTTTGTCTTTCTTGCCTCTGTCCCTCAAGATACCGGGATAAACCAATCAATCATTCAAATGTTTAGCAATCCTTCCTGATGCTAATCAGGGACGTCTCCCATCTTTTGTCCACCCCAGGCCAGGACCATTAGTGAGTCAGATAATCCATTTAACTAGCTACCCAACACCTGGCTTCTATTGTTAAATCCAGACCCTGCCTCTCCGGAAGTTCATTGGTCATACCTAAGGTCTGCCCCTACTGGCAGCACACACCCCTGGGACCCATCATTGGTCCAGGTAATCTATTGTTCTCACCTGAGACCAGCCCCCAGGGCCACCCATTGGCCTGCATTCTTTGCCAGTGCCTATATCCCAGCACACAGATGGCCTTAGACTGTGTGTTTTCTGCCATGATCCAAAATGGCAGGCCACCCCTGAACTCTCTGAGTTTAGGCCAGACTCCATGGACCTCTGCACATCTGAACAGGTTGTATCACCCCTCTATAACCCATCAATCACCTCTGCTTCCTTAGTGCTATATTGTGTGAATATTGTGTGTATGTTTGAGAATATTTAGTAAAGAAATCATTATTTTGGCCACCCAATTTCTGTGTCTGTTCCTGGGTGTTTGGGAATTCTAACTCTGGTATACAAAGGTCAGGTCCTATAGATAAGCCAATTGCGTATTAGTAATTATAATTCCCCATCTTTATTAAATAATAGAGCAATTTGGCTAACAATTATCATATCACCTCTCAGTCATCTCCTCTCCAGGCTAAATATACTCAGCTCCTTCAACCTTTCCTCATAGGCCTTGGTCTCCAGACCCCTCACCATCTTCGTTGCTCTCCTCTGGACACATTCCAGCTTGTCTATATCTTTTTTAAATTGTGGTGCCCAAAACTGAACACAATACTCTAGGTGAGGTCTAACCAGAGCAAAGTAAAATGGTACCATCACATCTCATGATCTGGACATTATACTTCTGTTAATACAGCCCAAAATTGCATTTGCCTTTTTAGCAACCACATCACAGTGCTGACTCATGTTCAATGTATGGTCTACTAAGAGCCCTAGATGCTTTTCACACATACTACTCCCAAAAGTCTCCCCCATCCTATAATTATGCATTCACTATCTCTCTGATACCGTTGAAACAAAATATATGCTTTCCAAAAAAGCCCTCTCTTGTGTTGTATGTTGCACTTGTGTGCACACATAAATGTGAGTGTGGGGATGTGCGCATGGCCTAGGCAATGAGATTTGCATTAACTATTGCATTTTCACTTGGTTTCTACAGGCAGTGTAATACTGGCACAAGGGTCAGCTTTGATCCCAGCTCCCCTGCTCTAAATCCTTCTTCTACTATATCTACTCTCTATTGCTTGGGAGCCACAAAAGGCCCTGACACTGGAGCAGCTGAGCCAGTAATGGTAAAAGAAGTTCTTTTAAACTCACAGCCAGCTGAATAGATTTTATTTGATTAATTTAGATTTGCATATACGAAGCACTGCCTACCTTTGTACATTTTCTCTACAAACTCTGGAGTGCAATCTACCCAGAGCGAAATCAACTGAGTAATCACAAAATGGAAAGGGGAAAAAAGTATATCAGCATGCCTTGAAATGAAGCATCACAAATCTTTATAAAGCTAAAAAAAAAATTGAAATGGTTTATCTTGTATTCTGGAAGTTATGACTAGCTGACAATGCATCATATGCTGGAGGAAATATTGTATGATTGGATGAGTGATGTATTTTTAAAGTCCTAGATGTTGACAACTGGTGTAACTATGTTATACTAGCTGTAAGGAATTGTGCATAGCAGGCTATATACAATGTTGTTATTGTGCATGAAACATCTATCATGTCTACTTCTGTTTGCAAATAAATATAAAGTAATATTTTAATGGTAGTTTCAGGCTACTGTTTTTTACAGATCCTGTTTCTTTAGAGACCAATTTGTTTCTGATAGCTTGATAAACATAAATCCATAGACTAATGAAGAATAAAAATACAGAAGAATAGAAAATAAAATGTTACTTGGCCCATCCAACTGAGTCTAAGAAGGCAATCTCATGAACTGGAGATATCAGTTTGATCTTTTAAAAATCATATGATACATTTCCCTCAAAATGAGCAGATTCTACAATGTCTAATCAAAAATGTCCTTATATTTCTCCTTTAGCTGCAGTAAGCAAAAAAAATCTAGCATCTTCTGCATTTTGGATTTTTTTATATATTATGTGAGCACAGAATTCTCACTCATTTTCTATTACAGTACCATGACTTTATTTATTTAAAACATTTATTCGCCACCTTTCTCCTTTGTGGAACTCAAGCCTTCAGTCAATATTTCCTCACACACTTTGATTCCAGTGGAAGCCATCTACACAGGAAGCCATTTCCCATCTTTTCCACATGCCCCTCCCACACACATGTCCGTAGATACTGATAAACTTTTGTCACAGAGAACTTATAGATCCAAGCAAAGCAATAAATCCTGCACAGTTATGGCTTGTCAAGCTCAGCTGCTGATTCAGCAGACCCTGCCAATTTTTTGTAGCAGTTGGGTAGGGAGCTATGATATTTTACCAGTTTCATCATGATAATGAACTATACCTCCATCATCTGTTGCAGAAAAATGAACGGGAGTCTTGTGACACTCTGAAAACTGACTAGTTTTCAGAAGTATGCCTACAGAGGTCTACGCAGAAGTAAGTCCCACATTATCAATGAACGTGTCCTTAGGATTGCAGGCTTCGTCTCGCATAAGCATAAATTTATGGACTACAACACATAGTGGGTCCTCAGTAGGGATGTGTGTGTTTGTGTATGTGTATTGTAAACAGCACAAAAAATGGGCCATGAAATGCAGGAAATACAAAGAGATACCTAATTACGTACATTTCAAATGTAATCAAGAAAAAAGCATAGATCATTCACAATAGCAGTAATTAGTGATACGTATTTCACTGGTTTTGCTGAGTTAATGTAATGCCTAAGTAACTCAAGATCCTTCTTAAGCCTAGATGACATCAAAGTTCTTGGTCAATTCTAATTTAGCAGTTCCAAACTAGAATCTTTTTCTGAATTTCTTTTGCTGGCAAACTTTTAGAGTTCAGCAACAGTACCTCCTCAGAGTCTGCAAACTTCTTTTAAGTGTTTTTGGAATGTTGCAGTTTTGTAATTTCCATCCATTTATTCTTTTGCTTGGTGACTCATCTGTCAGGCTGATATAGAGAGCAGAAGGGCATTGCTGACCCATCATGGCATATATCATGTCAGTGGAGGAGCAAGCATGGGACCAAGTTGGTATTTGTTGTTGTTGTTCAGTCGCACAGTCGAGTCCGACTCTTCGCGACCCCATGGACCAGATCACACCAGGCCCTCCTGTCTTCCGCTGTCCTCTGAAGTTTGCTCAATTTCATGTTCGTTGCATCGATGACACTGTCTAACCATCTCATCCTTTGCCGTCCCCTTCTTCTTTGACCTTAGTCCTGTAGTAATATTGCCTAGGGAACACAATTTACATTTAAATTTTTTTCAGGGTCTTATTCTTGTGTTAGGGGGCTTTGTTAGATGGTTCGTTTTTGTTAGGACAAAGCAGCTTTTTTGTGTGAGGGCAATATATGTTGGCAAAATAGGTCTACTAGCCTGTGTGTGAGAAGTATTGTTGTTCAGGATTGGCTGTAGGTCATTGTCAATGTCTAGCTTGAGCTGGAAGTTGTAGGAGACAACCAGTGGTAACTTATTGTTATCTCTTTGGGGTCTCTTCTGTAGTAACCATTTCCTGGATACCAGTCCTTTCCTTGTCAATCTGTTTCTTCACTTTGTGAAGCAGATATTGTAAACCCAAGAATGCCTGCTGTCTAAGAAATGGAAGAACATGTAATTTATTGCTTGTGCTCAGGGTGACAGCTGAGGACATGCAAATATGTATAGTAGTCAGTGGGCTTTTGGTATCAGGTGATCCTTAGGTACCCATTCTCTAGTTGTTACAGGCATTAGAGGTGTTAATCAGTTTATCAAAACAAGGGAAATTACATCATCACCAATTACAGTGAGAGTGAGCAACACATGCATTCCATTGGAATTTTACATAATTACATCTCACCCAGTACTTTCTTCATTTCATGGCCTTTTGACCTTACTGTTTGCAACATTTTTCATTACAACCTCTCATACTGATGAATTGGGCTCTAACCCATGAAAATATATGCTAGAATAAAAAATTTAAGGCATCACTCCTGCTGACTCTAAATGTTTATGTCCTGTTTTTCTTCACAATCCAGCTAAAGTTATATTTTTTCATCTTCAATTAAAGTCTTTCAATTTGAGATATATTTTTAAGTACCTGTTTAAATCTCTCATTAAAATCAGTGGAATTTAAAAGTGTGTAATGTTGGTTAGATTGCACGCAGTGTGGAGTAAAAGACTACTTCGTTTCAATTTGCAAAGAAAGATCATCCTGTAAATATAATCAGTGGCTGGCATTCCATAATGCATACTGCATCTGCTTGCAGAACTGTTCCCCAGTGACATCCTACATCCAAATGTCCTCCTATACTATATTCCCTTGCAATCAAACATTTAATTACAAGTCACCAGTGTAATTTCACTCTTCAGGGGATCAACATGGGAAGATTTACAAAAGATTAAGAGGTTTTTCCTCTGTCTTTAAAAGGGATTACTTAGATCATTCAAGGCATTTGCTTCAAGGCACCATCCAGGCTAAGAAATACAGAACTCTTAAAGCCACTGAGAACATGTAATCTGTAGCAATAATCCCTCTTGCAGATATGTTGCTCCTTATAGATTATTCTAATGTTTGCAAAGATTTGTTGCCTAATAATTTGACTGTTATTTCACATGGGAGTCAGTAATTTCTCTTCAAGCAGCCCTGGCTGGAGAACCATCAGGGACAAATTGCTCTTGTTACCAATGTTCCCATAGAAATTTTGGATACAAAATGAGGTTTACCATTAATCTTTTAAGGTAGTTATTATGATGTAAACATATGTCTCCTCATGGCAGTAACTATATAATATTAATTAATTACTGTTTCATTATGACAAACCTAATGACACTTCCACTCTGATTTCCTTTGACAAAGTGATTGAGTGATCAAGTGAATAGCTCCCATTATAACAGGCAAGTGAGCGGTTAATGACATCAAAATCAAAAGCACAATTTAGGTAGAGCAATGAAGAACTGTTTATTTCCTATATTTCCTAGAATCCATTTCTAAACTTCCAGGGTCTTTGGTCAATAAAATATTGGCTTTCATTCCTGGGCATATTTTACAACATCTGGGAGCATTAGTGATGACATGTCCAGGACTGAGTAAATATCCACCTCTTTCCTTTGTAATTGTTGTTAATATTTGTATCAATGTTTTTGCTGTTGCTGTTTTTGTAGATTCCTCTGTATTATATGCACACGTTGTGTGATTCATATGGCATTTCATGAGTTATATATAAAATGTATGGCATTCAGCTGCAAAGTCTGTATATAATGCTGATTTATTGATCGACAAATAATATTGGAAAATGCAAACTTTAACAGGAAAATTTTGAACAAAAATAAAAAAATCACATGTACAATTAACATAAGTTAAATATAAATAGCATTTTGAGGATCAAAACAGAAGAGATAAGACATTGTTAATCATCCTTAGTTGGAACATAAAAACAAGCCTTTGACTTATGAATCTTTGTCCACTGCATTTTTAATCTTTCATGCAAAGCTAGGCTTGCATATGAAAACACCATTGCAAGGAGGTCACAGTCAGTACCTTTCCCCATCATCAATAGATCAGACAAGTAGGGAATACAAATTCAGGCTCTGTGCACAAGCCCTGTTGCACATTAAAAGCTATATGCATGATGGTGAACGATGCACAAACCTGAGCCTGATTCCCAAATAGGGATGGGCATGAACTAGCTCACAAACTAAAGTTCGTAACAAATTTGGGGCAGTTTGTGGTTTATGAACTAAAGTTCATGGTAGGTCAACTAGCACGAACTTTCCATAAACTTTCCCAATTTCCAGACACTCTCCACTCAGAACGTTTACCCAACTTCAAAGCAATGGGAGGGGGCTGAATTCTCCAGCCTTGGAAACACTGTTGTCAGTTTCAAACTAGTCATGTCAGTTTCAAGAGGGGTTCCCTCCCCTTTGCTGGTCTTCCTTTGTGTTTGCTTCCCATTTTGCACAGAGCTTGTAAAATCACACCCCCTTGCTTTGATTTGTAACTCTGTGCTTTGAGATCAGTCCTTTTAAGCTTACAGTGCCAGTGGCACTGAGTTCTGTTGGGCACTCTGTGATTGCTTTGGTACTGCTGGGCACTCTGTACACTGTATTGGTTCTGCTGGGCTTGCCAAAATGCCCCCCTTGCTGGGATTGTGATTGAGCTGGAATTGCCACATTGGCACTGGGTTCTGCTAGGCTCTAGTATATTGCACTGGTTCTTCTGGGCCTCTAACTCTGCCCCCCTTGGATTGTGATTCTGTGCTTGATATCAGTCCTGTTCAGTTGGCATTGGCACATTGGCACTGGGTTCTGCTGAGCACTAGTACATTGCACTGGTTCTGAAGGGCTTGCAAAAATGTCCCCCCTCATTTTCTACTGCAGAGATTCTCTAGTTTGCCTTTAGTCCTGTTGGGTTTGCACTGCCATAGTGGCATTGGTTCTGCTTTTAAAAATGTCCCCCACCTTCAGTTTCTACTGCAGAAATTCTCTGGGAATTTGATTCTGTTTTACTGGGCTTCTATTGCCCTTGTTTGTTTGTTTGTTTTCCCTCCACTGAAAACAATGGAGAATGGGGGCACCGTCTTTGGTGGGCTGTAATTCAACCCCCATACATCCAGTCTTCACCAAATCTGGAAGGTAGGTAGAGGAGAGTCAGCTGGAGATCCCCCTGCATGTTTGGTGTCCCTAGCATACTGGGAGAGGGGGTGTTCTACTGCATCACAAGCCTCATGAACCTAACCAATTCATTTAGCTCTTTAAAGTTCGTTTTATTTGTTTGTTTGTTTGTTTGTTTGTTTGTTTGTTTATATACCCACCCTTCCACAAGGGTTCATGACAGTTCATGGTTCACAAACCAGTATATCACAAACCATGGACCAAAACAAACTACATTTTCCCAGTTTGTCCCCATCCCTATTCCCAAATCTTATCATGTACTGTATAAGGCTTGGTCTTCTGGAAGCAAATCTTCCTTGTCTTCTCCTTACACCAGTCCTCTGTGATTCCCAAAATAAGCTTTGCTGGGTGTAGGGGATCTCCATAGACAAAAGGTTGCTGGGCAGAAGGTCCTGTAGTGAGAAGGAGCAATCTGGTGAAATCCCTGATGTGAGAAGGACAAGTCAGTGTTGAGTACCAAGCCCTTATGTTCTTCACTGCACAAGGTATAGTTAAAGTAATCAGGTAGAAATAAAGAAAAAAGAGTATTCTAAAACCAGTTCTCCACTGTCATATTTTAAGCCACCTTGGTTTTGGAAATCTTGAAACACAAAGAAGCTAAACTTTTACAGTATAGGTTTCAAAGACAACACTGAATCTGCAATCTCAGTTCGGGAACTTTTGTGCCACATTAGCACATACTGTGTCTCGCTTCATTTTGTTCTCTGCTATTGTTCTCAGTAGTTGCAATTCCTGAGGGATGAAGGGAACACTTTCAGAGCCATTTATGCTTCAGACAGATTTTGCTAGCAGAAACCATTTTGTCATTGCAAGTGAAGAAATGAAACTCTGTGTGGGTCCCAGTAACTTCAATGTGCTGAAGGCCTGTGCACATGGTAATCTTGCTAAGGCCAAATATCATCAAAGCCAAACTTGGAACCTCTTCACATGTTATGAGTTCTTTACATGTAAGCATTGCCATATAGAGGTGCCACACACTGATCATCAAATGATAGTTCATTTATGACTTGCATTTAAATTCTGCTTCCTGACAAAGATCAGAAGCAATCACACACTCTTATCCATTTCAGGAAACACGACATAGAGTATACAAGATGCAAAAGAGGTCTGTAGATTTGAGAGTCATGCACAACAATACGTTTACTTCACATTTTGTTGTTTTTAAAGAAAGTCCTGGAAAAGGACCTTGATTGAAGAGGGTAGTTTCAACCTCTTTCTCCCTTTTGTTGTATCTACAGCTTTTCATAGGTAGATACAGCAACTCAGAGGGTAGCAACACCATATTCAACAACATTCACTTAAGCTGCCAGTGTGCTATTTAGTGTACTCATGAAAATCTCTCAGTTCCTGCACTAACAAAGAATAGCACTAGTCATCTATTTAATGGAAGTTATTGATTAATTTTCTTATCTATAGTGCTACCCATGTAGTGGGTGATCACTAAGGATAGCCAAGGATCTTCTTAGAAGAGGAATTCCCATGCACGCTTAACAGGAAGGATGATCAGGCATGACAAGCAGAAGACAGTACATGAGAGAATTCATTGATACAGCAAAATTCTCTCACCCGCTCAGGTAGCCTTTTCTGCCCATACTGCAGTTATTCCATATGCAGAAACCTTTGGCTTGAACCAAATTTTCTTCTTGTGCATGGAGAAGAGATCTTGCCTTGTTTCCCTTCTCTCCAGCACTCTGTTTACCTTAGGAAAGTTGATTTCTAGGGCTGTGGAATTCATGTGGAAGACTAAGAGTTCTGCAGGTAGGAGGGCTGCATCTGGAGGGGAACGAGAATGACACTATGCCCTCTTCCCTTTTCAGTCAGAACAATTCCACTGGTGAAAGAGGCGCAAAAGGCAATTTTGTTCCTTCGTCTTTCCTCGGTGCAGTTCTCCCACCTGCATGGCTATCGATCCACATGGGTCCCTCGAGTCTAGGAATCAATTTCTTGAGGTCAGTAGGGTCTTCTGCTAGGAGGCAAAAGAGGGGAAGTACTGTGATCATCAATACCTTTTGCTGATGGCTATGGCTTAAAATAAAAAGAAGAAGTAGCATCGAATCGTGAGTTGAAGATCTATTTTGAAGCGTAAATCGGAGCCCCCCTGCATGCGTATAAGCGTTGGGAGGAGGGAGGAGTTCCCACCCCCTTTGAGAAGCAAGATCTACAAAGGGAGCGCGAAGGGGAGCTGAGAGAAAAAAAAAAAGTGTTGGTGAAAGTACCGTTGGGGTTGCATGGAAGATTGTGATCATTTTAGCTTCCTGGGGGATGCGGCACGAACTTTTTAAAAGTAAACAAAAAAACAAAATGTCGATACTGGAAAAAGTCCTGCAGACACCGGAAGAGAAGAGAGGAGGGACTTCCGGTCCAGACAGCCCCCCCCCCAAGAGCTTGCTGTCAATCAACAGGAAAAGGAGATGCTGTGCCCCCTGCTGGAACAATTGCAGAAAATCAACGAAACTCTGTCTAAAATGGATAGTGTTCTCATCAGTCGACAGAAACAGATATCGGAAACAACTAGAAAGATGATGGAGATCGAACAGAAATCGAATCTGATTCTAGGTTTCCAGGGCATTAAAGAAGAAGAGAAAGAAGATCTCGGATTTACCTTGACAAATGTCTTGGCACCCCTAACTGGCAGTGAAGCGATAAAATTAAAAGAAGAGGTGGATGAGGCTCCCAAAGCCTATTCCACTTTTATAAAAGAGAATACTCTGCCAGTAGAAGGGGATGTTGAGCATAGCAAGCGACAAACTGGAGATCTAATTTCATCCGAAGAGTTTATGGAGCCCAGGAAGCTTGAAGGCCAGAAGTTTAAGGAAAAAGAGAAAAGAAAGAAGAAGGATTTCATCTTTAAAATACAGAAACTTCTGAAGAGACACGCCAGCAGGGAGGAAGATGCAGTATTCCAAACTGGGACAAGCGAAGAAGACAGCAGCCCAGGGGAAAGTGGTGATGGAACGGAAGACTTCAAAGTTAAAATGGACTCAATCCATAACTGGAAGAGATTTAAAAAGAAGATACTTTGAGGACTGTTCGTGTAACATCTGGAAGGAGCTGTTTAATTACTAACCCCAATGGACTTTACTAACTGCATTAACAGAGTGACTTTGGACTTTGCGATAGTTAAAAAGAAGATCTTCTAACCATGATAGATGCCAAATTGGTATTGGTTATTAACCTAAACTAACCCTCACTAACAGGAAAAATTTCACTCCATCTTTTTCTTTCTCCATCTGTCTACCCTTCCTGTTTCTTATAAAAAGAATAAAATTCTCTCTTTTTTAAGAGAGTTTTACAAAAAAAAAAATACCTTTTGCTGATGGATCACTAGATCCAACCCTTTGTCTGTATGTGTGTTGCTATAGTTGGACTTGAGGCTATGACCCTAACAATAAATCCAACCAAAATCACATTCTTTCAAATTGGGTAGTAAATTTCAAATCTCTTCTTTGTGCATGACTAAGACACAAGTTCTCTATCAAAGATATCCAAAGCAGGCATAAGCTTAAAATATCACCTTCATAAAAAGGGCCATAAAGGGAATCTCAGAGGAGCTTCTCCCAAGCTAAGCTCTCATTCTAATTTTGCATATTTACATTCTGTCATTCAAGATAAGCAGTCAAACAGGAGTATGCCTAAATACAAGGCAATATTTCCCCTTCTTCCCCAAAAATCTCAGTTCTGTTTCAAAACCATTCAAGTTATCATTCTTCTTTTGATTGCTATGCTTGAACAGAACAAACAGAATTCTTTCAAGTAACCTATAAAAATAAAATAAACCCTGCACATCTTACAGTAGGCCTCGGATCCTCTCCTCAAGCATGAGGCAGGAATGAATTCTTTATGGTGGATGCTGTAAACCATGGAAAATAAGACTGTGTGGTGAAAACATTGATAGATCCTTAACTATTATGGTGCCCGTTGGCATCACTGTAATTAAACTGAACATAACAACTATTAGTCATTTTAATCCATATACAGGCTTCTTCTTCGGTACAATAAAAATTACAAAGCAAGGATGCCACTTAATTAGGTAGCCTGGGAATTGATGTCTAACTGTATTTCATTTATATGAAATGTCTTTACCTAGATTTAATTTCTGTTTTATACTGAGGCCTGTGTATTTAGATGGCTGTTCACCTATTATAGTAATGTAAATTAAATACCTCAAGGACATGACTAAAGTATTGTTAAAAAGTAAACACGCAAAACATTATGCTTCCTTACACTGAGAAAATTAATAAGCTGCAATGATTTCCCAAACAAAAATAAATTTAAGGTTAATTATACATTCACAAACAGCTCTCCCCCTCCCCCCTGGATTTCTATCTGGGGGAAAAATAGCCTCACTCGAGTGTTTCTATTTTAGTTCCTCTAGAAGCCACATTTTTGTTTACCTGGTTTCTGTGTTACCATTTGTTTACTTGTCTTCTGTGAAAAGAAAGCAAATAAATAAGGAGCTTCCTATTACTTTACCATCCATTATATGCCTTCTTTGTTCTTCATCTGTGTCTTTAATGTGTGAGGGATTTTGTGTATGTTTGTATGTGTGTGTTTCCTTTGGCTGATTCAACCTAAATCCGTAGAGATTTGGGATGTTAATTTTCCCCCCAGTTTGGATTTATTTGAAAACATTCATCCCCCCCTTCATTATTATGCATACTACTATTTTCATTCTATTTTTATTTATTTCCATTGGTTTCCATGGGAAATACATTTCTGGCTGAACCTTTTCCCACTCAGTTGGGATGAAATTCATGAGACTCGATCATTTATCCAAGGTGATCTTCCTGTCATATACCATGCAGATGAGGAAAAAGGATTGCTGTTTTATAGGCAATAAAATTTGCACTTTTACAGGGTATAAAAGTACATGTTTGGCACCCAAGAAAGCTGATAAAAGAACCACTAATATAGGGGGAACCCTGTATATCAGGCTCTCTATTTATATCTGAAATGTGGATCTCTGTTTTTAAATAAACACAGTGTACATGGTTCAAGGGAATGATATCTTCTCCACACTGCTGATTTAACTCACGGCACTGTGCTACTTGAAGCATTTTTCTCAAAGCAAGGCCCTGACTCCAACATGATGTAGTGGTGTTAGCCTAGGACCTATGAAACCTCTTTCAAATCCCCACACTGCCATGAAAGCTTGCTGAGTGATTTTGGGCCAATCACTTCTCTCCATCTCACCAGCTTGAAGGATGGCTGGCTATGGGGCAAAATAAAGCAGTGGAGAACCATGGATATCATCCCAAGCTCTTTGGAGGAAGGATGATTGAGCACAGGAAATTGGGGGATAAGACAGTTTAGTATAGTATAGTGGTTAAGAGCAACAGCCTCTAATCTGGGGAACCAGGTTTGATTCCCTACTCCTCCACATGAAGCCTGCTGGGTGATCTTGGGCCAGTCACAGTTCTTTCAGAGCTTTCTCAGCCCCACCTACCTCACAAGTTACCTGTTGTGGGGAGAGGCAGGGAAGGCGATGTAAGCTGCTTTGAGATTCCTTGGGTAGAAAAAAGCGGAGCATAAAACCAACTCTTCTTCTCTATCTGCCTTGCCCATATACTCTATTTGGGGGGTTATTGTTTAAAATTCTAAAAACACACATATTTTCTTTACATAAATACAGGACACTACCTGTCTTTTCTCTCAACTAGGATTTGCAGTAGGGAGAGCAATTTGTGCCATGGAAATGTCAGCTTTGCAGTGAATGCTTTTAAAGAGCATTAAACACATTTTCAAGCGATTCCATCTATGCTTATCACTGATCTCTCACATCCTGCATAGTTTGGGCCTGATATATCTGTGCAAGTATACGCATTTGTAGTACTGGATGCACTGTTCACCCATTAAGGTAGCATGGCAGACAATACCTGTCACCAGGAAGGTAAGTGTGACATTTACATCCATTCTCTCCTCTGAGTCTGTAGCATTGCCAACCTGTATGCTGGTACATGCAAGGAGAACAATTGCCTCTGTGCCGGACGGATTCAGCCCCAGAGAAAAGAGACTAGCAAACAAACATGAGCCATTACATTTATACAGAATCACATCAAAGCCCTCCTGCCCAAGCAATATGACTGATGTAAAATAGGGATCCCAACCTTCAGGTGGGACCTAGGGGTCCCCCAGAATTACAGCTCATCTCCAGACTACATAGATCAGTTCACCTGAAAAAAATGGATCTTTTGAAGGGTGAAGTCTATGGTATTGTACCCTACTGTGGGGCCCTGTCTGCTCCCCTGGGTGGGGGGGTCTGTGCTCCACCGTCTTGCTCCCCATTTGGAGGGAAGTTCCCCAGGCCTAAGAATGGGAGGGAAGGAGGTTGTATCACCTGGTTCCTTCTCCTCCCAGTTTGACTTAGCTCCCTCACAGCCTGGAGTTGTCAGCCACTGTTTTCTACCTCAGCCTGTTTTCTACCTCTGTGCCCCACTCTCTTCCCTCATCTATCCCCTACAGCCACCTCCTCTGGTCTCCAATGGCCATTGGGTCCATCCTGTGTCCTTCTGTGGGGCTGTTCTCCCACTGGCCACTTAGCCTCTGCCCCCCACAACCAACCACCCCTCCCTTGTGTTGCCCATACCTGCCCACCTCCCTCCATCATCTTCGCTGGCTGAAAGAGACTGATGCCTTTCTCTGTAGGCATCTCTTTGGGCAGCCAGGGCTCAGGGAGCCATCCAGGCAGCAGTGTTGCCATGTGCTGCAGCCTGTTTCCACCCAGCCTCCCAAACCCAGTTGCTGCAGCATTGCTCTCTCAATAAAAGTTTACAATTCTGCTCTTGAAGGATGGTTGGTTATGGGGCAAAAGAGTGGACCCTCCCTGATGCTTCCTGCAGATGTCAGGGGTGGCTTCTGGAGTCCTGGGTGCTGAGTTCAGGTCATGGAGCAGGCAGGGGCCATGAGGGGTGTTTTTGCTGCTCCCCATGAGGGGTGTTTTTGCTGCTCCCCATGGACACCCCATAGCTAACTCAGTGGGATGAGGGTTTGCCCCTAACCAAAGACACATACTGTGGTCCCTGTCTTCCTCAGGCTCCATCCCCAAACCTCCAGGAGTTTCCCAACCTAGATTTGGTAACCCTAACCCCCCATCCCCCACCGGTGCCCAAGGGAGACCTGGCAACCATAGTGTCAAAACACTTTGAAAGACAAACTTATCAAAGCAGTCCCTCAAGGTAGCAAAATCTGTGCACAGTTCTACTTCCCTGGCCCTCTTCTGACAACTTCCTACACATTCAGTGAGCACATATAGAGAGGAGCAGGGTCATGCCCCACTATGCTTTCCATTTGTTCAAATGAACATCTGCAGCAAGTCCCCTATGTGTACATTTGAAAATACAGAAAAATAAGTTCACATTCACACAGGGACAACTACCCAGATTCAAGAGTTCAGTGAGTGCCATGTCACATATATATGGTTCTTCTAAGACTTCTTTGTATACCTGCATTTGGTAACTACTGCATACGTAAGTTGGAGTTGCGAGGCATATATCCACCGGTGACATATGGAAGACCTGCTGTTAATATTGCTGTTCAGTGTGACATTTCCAGGTCCCACAACAATCTCTGGAAGGGGTATGCATCTTGAAAATCTTGAGCTGAAAATGTACACAAAACATCACCGTTTTGGGTTGTTACTGTGATAAATGGTAAAGATAAATCCAGGATTCTTACAAATATATACCCCCGTCCCCCAAAATCTGTGTGGGGCTGTTTTATGTTCAGGTGCTCACTGTCAGGAGCAGCAGGTGTTTTCCTAAGTAATGGCATTTCTCCCTTGCAATTGGATCAGGACTGCTCCCAAACAATCACCATTGGAAACAACACCTAGAGTAGGGTTGCCAGGACTTACCTCCTTGCCAGCGAGAGGTGGGAGGGAACTTTCTGGGAGTGGGGGTGGAGTGACATTGCCATGTGCAACATCCCTAATGTGATGATGTCATGCAGAAGTGATCTCATCGTGCCAGGGACATTTTGCGGTGACACTCCGGTATTTTGGGCAAAACTCTATGGTAACCATAGTTTTTTTGCCCAAAATACCAGAGCGTAGCCATGCAACATCCCTGGTGTGATGATGTCGCCTCTGCATGACATCATCAGATTGGGGATGTCATGCCGGGTCATGGCTGTTGGGGGCAGGGTTTCCCCCACCAGCCACCTGGCCAGTGGCAGGCAGGAGCCCACAAAATTGTGGGATCCCCTGCTCCCACCTGGGGGCTGGCAACCATATAAGAGAAGGAATTTTTAAGGCCTGCAGCTGCTGTTGTGAGCCAGATGACATTTTCAGAGGAACAGGACACCTCTCCCACCAGAAACAACAGTAATTAAGGTGACCCTAAAGTGGGTGCCTGGCATGAAGACATATTTCTCATAGCAACTGGGTGATTGATTTATCACATGTAATCACACACACACTATTGAGGGGGGGATCTGAAGATTTCAAAGATTGCATAACTGGGATGGAGGAAGGTTTTCTGCAAAGGAAGCTTTCCTTACTTTGTAAGAGGGCAATGGACTACAACAAAGAATCATGAAAAATGCAAAGTATTCAGTAGCATGATTTTACAAAATTTACAACAGGCACTGTAAGAGTATATAACGAAAAAGATGCAGCCAGGAATTTTTGTTTTAGATGCTGGTGGCCAGAGCTCTCCTGCCAAGCCACCACCATCTTCCCCCGATGCACCAAGTGGTACCTACTTCAGGATTCTGTAAAATCAAACCCAGTTGTCCATTCTGCTTGAAACGTACATGCTCTTTAGATTATATTCTGCTATTTTCACCTAACCCCACTAAAGTGCTGTTGACATTAACCAATCAGAATTTGAATTATATATCCCTTTCTTCAGCAGTCCAAACTGAAAGATTAACATCTTTGGTTAATATTAGGACACATTCAGATGTGTCCAGTGAAAGCATAATTCTGACTCCTTGTCTTCCTGTCATGTGCTTGCTGCCCAGTGGATCCCATGCTGGTGACCACTGAGCTAGGAGAGGGCTTACAATGAATATGTTAAGGAGTTGCCATGGCTCAGTCAGACTGGGCAGATTTGCTGAGATTGGCCCTTGGGATTACCTCAAAGGCTGTACAATTCTCTGTTCTTGAAACCAGGAGTTTCTCTAGGGTTGTCCTTTTGGGCTTGCCAGAACTCCACAGCTGTAAAGCTGGAATGATGAGTTTTACAGTATTGGTGCCATTAAAACTTTTATTAGCTTTTCAGAAGGTACCAAAAATTACAAGTAGAGCGTCCTTTGTCCTATACATAGTGAAAACTTTAGTGCTATTCACTTGCATTTTCTCCTTAAAGCTGTTGACATGCTGGAAATGGTTTTTCAGGGAAGACAGTTGATAGCATTCAGTGGATCACGTGTTCATTAGTAGCAACATGATTTGGTATGATTATAAGTTTATGATAACAAATGTTTCATTTCCTGTATATTGTTCCTTGTTAAACCTGATATTCTGCATAATACCAAGGTGTCACTAGACTGCAGTAGTACACAAATAATTTTTCAAATAGCAAATACCCATATTTTCAAAGTGCCCTCTGAAATATTGCTTTACAGATAGAAATCCTTCCATAGATATGTTCAAGGGATCCAAGCCACTATTTCCAGGGTTGGATTATGAAACACTGAGTCAAACATACATGGAGAGTGACAAAGTTCTAGCTCCAATTGACAAATGAAAAACAAGCAAGTCACCAGTCCAGATGGAATCCACCTGAGGATTCTTAAAGAACTCAGATGTGTATTTATTGCCATACTAACAATAATGTATAATTTGTCACTAAAATAGACCTCCAAAGCAGAAGACTGCAAAGCAGCAAATGTAACATGCATTTTAAAACAGTGATCTAGGAAATTATAGGCAAGTTAGAATAACATCCGTTCTAGATAAATTGGTGGAAGCTGTTAATAAAGTTAGAATTATTACACGCAGATAGGAACAAGCCCTACTAGGTTTGCCAGCCTCCATGTGGGGTCTGGAGATCTCCCACTTTTACAACTGATCTGCAGCTGACAGAGATCAGCTCCCCTGGAGAGAATGGCTGCATTGAAGGGTGGACTCTATGGTATGGTACCGTGCTGAGGCCCCTCTCCAAACCCCACCCTCTCCTGGATCTACCCCGAAAGTCTACAGGTATTTTCCAACCCAGACCTGGGAACCCTAGCCCTACTGAAGAAGAATCAGTATCTAAATTCCTTTTGCAATCTCTCTCTTTAAATCCTTAGGCCCAAGGATTTTAAAATTCACTCTGTTCATGAACAGTGAATGGATATTGCCCCCCCAGGCGGAATAATGAGACAGACAACAGATTGGAATTAAACAAGGGCCACTTTATTAACTATTTAACAGAACATTGCAGCAATAACCACTAAGCAAGCATGGAACAGGCAAGGCAGGCGTCACTTCCCTGACCAACCCCCTTGCCCTTAAAGGGCGGGTCACCCAGCTCCAGCCGTGAGCCATTTACTCTCTGGCTCGTGACCAGCAGCCCAGCAACTGGTTGCCTTCCTGGAGCGCCTACCCCTGAAGCCTTTGAACTTGCAGGGAGGAGCCTGCCATAAAAGGTTCCCAGTGGAGGTGATCACCATTCCCCACCCTGGACCCTGAAATCCGAAGGCAGTTCCTGATGACCGCCTGATCCCAAACGGGATATGCCGAAAGGTGCTCACCAGTTCCGTTTCTTGCTTGCACAAACCTGCCATAGCCAAGGTCAAGCCTCTGCTTTGGCCTTTGCTCCCCACTCAGCAACCTAGTGCTGACCTAATTCCTTGCTGCAAGTCCTGTAAAAAGATCCCATTGCCCTTGAAAGACAGGTGCACCCCGTCATCCCTATACAGGTCTGGGAACATGACCCGTATATCGGGATGCGGCAGAAACATCCCCAATCCAGCATCCATGGCCTTTTTCAGCTGCCTATTTACTTTACGCCGGGCGCGGTCAATACACCTGGGGTCCTCTAAGTTCCGCCACACCTGGCAGGGCAGTATGGCAGACCATACTATCGTTACGCTGGGCCACCTTGCTCTTATCCTCGCAAGGTCTGCCTCAGCCTGCAACACAAGGGCCTTGCCCTTCAATAGACCCAAATCATTGCCCCCCAGGTGTATGACCAGTACGTGCGGGGGAGGCCCCGTCCTCTCGTGGAATAGCAAGGGAAGGAGCGCAGGCCACCGCATGGCCCTCCGTCCCAACCATTCCACCTCTGCCCATGCGCTAAGGCCAAGCTGAGAGCCGCTGGATGTCCTCTTGGCCTGATGAGCCGCCCAGAAGACCATGCTGTGGCCGCAGACAGTAACCCTCTGTCGCATCCTGCGGCCTGCAGCATCTGTAACAAAACAAACATTCATAAGCGAAAGTACACTGAGGGATAGTTAAAGAGTACAATTCCGGACATAACCCTTGTAGCACCTGGACTTCCAGCGCCCTATCCTCTGAATCTCCCTGCCAGTATACCCCATAGCTGCAGCCGTTGATGCCACTCCTATTCGGAAGGAATGGGTGCCAAAGTGAACACCACTCAGCCCCAATTGAGCTAGCGCCTTCTGCGTCACACTCCAAAATTGAAATTTAGTGAGGGGGGTACCATCCCTATGCTGGAATAGGTAGCCCCGACCCTCTCCTCTTAATGCCAAAAAATGGCTCAAGGCCCACACTGGGCACAACTCGACCTCTGAACATTGGTCAAGCTCAATAAACTTCCCCTTGCCACACTGATCAGTCTTCGACCTGCGTAGCCTAATACCCACTTTGGAATCTGAGACAGAAACGTCATGCCGTTCAAGAGCTAGGCCAGACACATCCTGCCGTGAGCTAGCAACCAGCTCACTGACCCGCAGAGCCCCAAAAAAGGCGACCAGCGACGCTGCATGAAACAAAGCAGCCTCATAGCTATCAGCGCACACTGTGTGCCACTGGTCCCTGAGACCCTTCAAAATAGCTGGGGTCAGGGGTTCTCTGGGATCAGCCACTATGCCGCTCTCCCTGGACCAACCCTCGAGCATCTTCCGAATACGGAAGTCGCCCATATGATCTACATGTCCCGATGCTTTGCTAGCATAGGCCAGAGCAGCCAACTTGGATCTGATGGTACGAGGTGAGAGGCCCTCCCCCCTCAACGTCACGCAGAACTCCATTAAATGAGGTATGGGCCAAAGCTGCCGCAAGCCTGCCCCCTCCCTAAAGGAGAGGAATTGCTTACCCGCCCTCATGTAAGCCCTGCGGGTGGAGGGGGCGAGGGCCAAGCTCATTGCCCTATCGGCCTCAGCCCACCAATCTGCCACACCTCGTCTGGCATACGCACCAGGAACTGGTCGGCCTCTGGAGCCAGCTGACGGAATCTCTCCATCTGTTTACGAGAGAGAGCGTCAGCGACCCCGTTATTAACTCCCGGCACATGCCTAGCCTTGAACAGTATATTATTGTGTAGACACTACAGAGTGAAGGCTCTGACCAGAGCCATGACTCTGGGGGATTTGGACGTCAAGGAATTAATTACATGTACTGTGGACATGTTGTCGCACCAGAATTGGACGGTGTGGTTGGCAAAGTCCCCTGACCAAATCCACACTGCTGCGACAATCGGGAAAAATTCCAGGAAGGTGAGGTCAGCGACCCACCCTGCCTGAAACCACTCCTCAGGCCAGTCCCCAGCACACCAATGACCCCGGAAATATACTCCAAAGCCGGAGGAACCCGCCGCATCAGAAGCGACCTGCAGCTCTGCTTCGACTAATAGGTCCTCACGCCAAAAGGACACCCCGTTGTATGACCCCAAAAATTGCTGCCACACAAGGAGGTCATCCCGGATCCCCCTGGTGACCCGAGTCCTATGATGGGGAAGACGCAAACCCCTCATAGACTCACAAAGTCTCCTAACAAAAGCTCGTCCAGGTGCCACAACTTTGCATGCAAAGTTGAGGTGACCAACCAACTGCTGCAACTCCAGAAGGGTTATCTTAGTCTTCCTCCTCGTTGTGTCTATTAATGCCTGAAGTGCAGTTAATTTAACCAAAGGCAATCTGCAGCACTGTCCCACCGTGTCAATTTCTATTCCCAGGAAAGTCAAAATAAGAGCCGGGCCTTCAGTTTTCTCCTCAGCCAGAGGAACTCTTAGCTCCCTTGCCAGATTAATGAAGCTGGACAGCAAAAATGCACATTGACCTGTACCCCTCCTTCCTGCCAATAAAAAATCATCAAGGTAATGGGCAGAACTGCCGAGGCATGTCCTGTACCGCAAGGCCCATTCCAGAAAGGAACTGAACCTCTCGAAAGCGGCACAGGATACTGAGCACCCCATAGGAAGAGCCCTATCCATGTAGAATTTGCCCTCAAAGGCAAAACCCAGGAGCTCAAAGTCATCCGGGTGGACAGGAAGGAGACGGAAGGCCGACTTAATGTCACATTTTGCCAGTTCCGCTCCCTGTCCACAGCTACGGACTACCCTCAAGGCTTGATCAAAGGAGGTGTATCTAACAGAACACAACTCCTCAGGTATCGCGTCATTCACCGACTCCCCACGTGGGTAAGACAAGTGGTGAATGAGGCGATATTCTCCTGGTGCCTTCTTTGGCACAACTCCCAAAGGGGAAACCCTCAAATTAACAACTGGGGGGAACGAAAAAGGACCCAGGACTCTGCCCTCTGCACATTCTTTGGCAATTTTTTGCCCCACTAATTGCCCCATACCGTGTACTGATTTCAAGTTAGGAGCCATGTATGGAGTCCAAGAACCCTGGAAAGGTATCCTAAAACCTAACCTAAAACCATCCAACAGGTAAACACGATCACGCTGATTCGGGTAATCCCGTAACCAACGCGCTAAAACTTCCAACTTTATTGGACTAGGTCCCTTTATCAGGAGGGAGGTTGTAGCCCCCACCACCTCCGGGGCGCTTACCGCCTCTACCTCCACCCCGGCCCTTAGGTTTAGGGCAATTGGAGAGGGAATGAGGCCCGGCACATAGTGGGCACTCGTGCTGGAATGAACACGACTTCCGACTACACGTCCCATGGGAGGTAAACTCCCAGCAAAGCGGGCGTCGCTGAACCACCTGCCCCGCCTGGGCGTGGGTGCCTGACTGAGTTTGCAACCTACGGACGGAATGGCCACTATGAGTCCTCTCACTCCCTGGTGTCCTAATAGTGGACATAATCTGCAACCATAGATCAGGATGTATCCGGTCCCATCGCATGGCTGCATTCATGGCTGCCCGCATACGGAATTCCTCGTCGTACTGCGACCAGGCCGGGCTCGGAAAATCCGTAAAGGCCTTATAAATAATGTCCATGTATTGGAGCAAAGCTGCAGCTCTCCATGGATGATGCCGGACAATCACTGATGCATAAATCAAGAACCCTGGGAACCAATTAGCCCAGGTCCTATCCACTACTCGCCTCTTCAGGCGTTCTTTCTCATGGTCGTCTAGCTACTCCCTATCCTTCTTCTCCAGTTCTCTATATAATAATGTGAATATATCTATGTATTCACCCTTAAGGATTTTCTCCTTAGTGGCGATAGAAAGATGGTCCCCAAGAGGCAATGCTGAGTCTCCCGATGGCATGGCACCCGGTGATACGGTATCATAAGAAACAGCTGCCGCATTTGTAAACCCTGTTCCTGGCAGCGTATAGCCCCAGCCAGGCCAAACCCTGGGAGGGGGCGGTGGATACCCACAGCCCCAACCCGTATATAGCTGACCATTAATTGGCGCAGTCTGCGGTACAGGCCCAGGGGCATTCTGAGGGCTTGGGCCCCATGGCCAATGTGAACTGCCCCGTTCACCATGCACCTCCTTACCATCCTTCTGTGGCTCCTTGTATAAATCAACTTGCAATTCAGCGGTGCCCGGCTCCTGTTGACCAGACGTCGAAGCATCGCCTCCGTCGTCTTCCAAAAAGGCCAGACGGGCCAGCACCTGCTCTTGGAAAGAAGCGTTAGAATCCCCAAGTACACGCTTCCCCCCCCTTTTTTGGAGGGGCACCCCGCTTCTTCTCCAGAGCCTCCAACCGCTGCAAAATGGGGTCTTCCTCCTCATCACTGGATGGGAGCACCGGCTCCGGCTGTACAGGGGGCCGCTTAGGCGCAAGCTGCTTCCCCTTGGCCTTACCTTGACCTTTCTTAGGAGCCATTACTAATAGTAAAGCAGAAAACCTCACTAACTATATACCCACTAAAACTAAACTTATGTGACTAGGCTCCAGCAGGAAGCCCCGTAACCCCCACCGCAATCGAGAACTGGTAACTTATGCGCACAAAGTCTGCCTAGCAACAACTATAGAAAATGGCTGCCGCCAAAGTTACTTAAAAATGGCTGCCTGGGAGGGACATTCAAGATGGCCACCCCTGACTACCCTAACAAGATGGCTGACTTAAGAATGCCACCTAAACTGGCCCCCCCCCGAGCAATGCCCTCCAAAGATGGCCACCCAGGGACCACCCTCAAAAAGGTAAAGAATAGTGAAGTGGCCACCCAGCAAAGTCCCTTGAGGAGGGGGGTAATCACCCAGTGTGAAGGAGGGGGGCAGATTCAGCGTCGAGGTAAAATAAAATAAAAAATGTGGCCCAAGCAGTCTCACCACACTGCAGCCACCAGATGTGAAATTGTGATTGGGGGGGGGGGTTTCTTTTTAACAAAGAACTGCGAGGACAGGACTGCCAGCCGCCCAGCCACCTCAGGCCTCTCCGCTGTCCCTCTCCAGGCGCGCCGTCCAAAAAAACGCTGAGGCCGCTCAGCGGGCCGCCTCAGCGCTACCGCAGCCGCTGCCTCAGGCCCTGAGCCGAGCCCCCAAACACAACAGCTGCTGCCTAGCGGAGAGCCGCCCCAAGAGATGCCCGGCACACGCCGCGTCGGCCTGCCGCCCCAAAGGGAGATCGGGCCCAGAACAGCTCTCCTAAGCTCTCCTCTGTGTGCTCCGACCTATTCCGAGCACGCGGAGCAACTGATAAGGGCGGGAGCGGAGCCTGGCCCTTTGAAACAGCCGGCTCCGCCCCCTGCCACGTCGGGACGCAAGTGTCCCTTCTGTTGCCATCTCCCTTCCCCCGGAGCGGCAAAACAGCCCCCGCCCACCACCGGCGTTGCCGGGCGGGCGGGAGCTCCATTATACTGTCTGCAAATGATGCATTTCCTCTGCTGTTGAGCACAAGTCCACAATGGAGTCTGAAGGCAAAACAAGAATATCTTGATATTTGGTACATAAACCAAGCAAACTTCCTTGACAACAACTTACTGAGATTGTCAGGCTTTTAAAACCCTTTTTATAGTATTTCAGATGTTTCTTTCCTCCTTCTTTCAGCCCCTTGATAGTAGTTAGCAATCTGTTCAAACCATCATTAAATTGTAATTATCCTTTAGTGAAGGAGAGGGCTCTAAAATGCCACCAAGCCAAAGCTCCATGACAAATATCATTCTGTTGAGAAATAATATAGGACTGTTTCCCACGCCAGAGTCAGGTTGAAGGTAAAGAAAACAGGTTCCTTAATGAAGAAAATGGGTTTTTCCTCAGCAGAATGTGGCAGCAATTTAAAAAAAGGTTTAAGTTTCCTCTGAGACTGGAGACAGGCAACAGTTTTTTCCAGAGAGTTGAAAGTGGTATGACAGAACTGTCACTCCTTGTGTTACGTATACTCATTGCCTCTGTCCCTACTATTAACTCCAGTCAAACAGGTGTTGTAGTGCTTCCCCTGTTTGACCCAAGATGACAGCAGAACAAAAGAAATGAGTGTTGTCAGCAGAACCTTGGTGGCATTATCTTACTGCCTGCAGTTTTGTTGTGTCAGCTGCCAGAACTGAAACATCAATTATTTGGGCCTAGTGTACATTTGAAACATGCTCCTCCCCCTATCCCCACACAAGCCATACACATGATCTGCTTGAATTGAAAAAACCCACCCTAATATCGTATAAATCAGCTCATGGAAAGAACTTGAAGTTCTGGCCAGGCTGCCATGCCCCCAGCCCCAATTTAGTGTACCCATTCTCTTTAAAGCTTGGGCCCTTTCGCTCACATAACAATCATGTAAGATCAAGCTCCTTGAGAGAAGAATCAAGAGAAAACAACAGCTACTGAAATAGCTATGACAGGTTCTTCATGCCAATCACACACATTCCCCAAACCATATCTTTTAAAAAGTTTATTATTTTTTTATCCTGTCCCTCCATGCACACACATGCTAGCTCAGGCCCATTTGCAGATGTGCCTATTCTGTGTAAAAATGGTTATTACCCACTTTGAGCTCTGGAGGCATTTATTCATTCCCTGTATTGAACAAAATCAGGTCCCAAAGTGACTTGACTCAGTTTAAAACAAATACGGGTACTGATTAAAATAAGATTTTAAAAGGTGCTCATGAAGGGTACATCCTGGTTAGACCTCACCTAGAGTATTGTGTTCAGTTTTGGGCACCACAATTTAAGAAGGATACAGACAAGCTGGAATGTATCCATAAGAGGGAAACAAATATGGTGAGGGTTCTGGAGACCAAGTCCTATGAGGAAAGGTTGAAGGAGCTGGGTATGTTTAGCCTGGAGAGGAGATGCCTGAGAGGTGATATGATCACCATCTTCAAGTACCTGAAGAGCTATCATCTAGAGGATGGTACAGAGTTGTTTTCTGTTGCCCCAGAAGGTTGGACCAGAACCAACAGGTTGAAATTAAATCAGAAGAGTTTTTGGCTAAACTTTAGGAAGAACTTCCTGACAGTTAGAGTGGTTCCTCAGTGGAACAGGCTTCCTTGGGAGGTGGCAGGCTCTCCTTCTTTGAAGGTTTTCAAACAGAGTCTAGATGGCCATCTGACAGCAGTGCTGATCCTGTGAACTTGGGCAGATCATGAGAAGGAGGGCAGGAAGGGTTGCCTCAGTGCTTAGTTCTTGTGGCCCTTTCTCATAGACCCAGAGAAATGCTGATCACCACTTTGGGGTCAGGAAGCAATTGTTCTCCAGGCCAGTTTGGCTCGAGATCCTGGATGTTTTTTGTCATCTTCTGGGCATGGAACAGCGGTCACTGGGGGTATGGAGGGGGAGGTATTTGTGAATTTCCTGAATTATGCAGGGGATTGGGCTAGATGACCCTGGAGATCCCTTCCAACTCTATGAATCTATGATTCTAAGGGGGTCTTCAGGTTTAGCCCAGACATGATAGTGAATCTATTTGAAAAAAAATCAAAGTGGAATTTTTATGATGAAATGTAAGTATCAACTTTTGTGTCACTTATCTGAGTTTCCAGAGTTGATACCTCATTCTCCTTAATCAACTTCTATCTACCTATGTCTGAAGTCACTCCTGATGCTGGTTTTTAATAAATGGAACAATCCTAACATTAATTTCCAATCAGGGTTTCCATGATGTCAAATTTAAGAGCAAAAAATACAGTATTTACTCTAATGCAGGGGTGTCGAACTCATTTGTTATGAGACCTTGTTGGGCCGGGCCATATGCGTCATAAAATGTAATGCCAGGTAGCAGAGATATAAACTTTATAAAGGACACAGGCAAACACAATTAAATATTTTTAAAACTTCAAATAAAACATGCTTTAAAAACTAGTACTCTTGCAATATTTTGTCTATTTCTGATAACTGACAGCTTTTGCTCTGAATTATTCCATCAAAATATTTATGCTGTAGCAATCTTGAATATATGGTTCAGGTGTGTATCAGTACACTGCAAACCTACTTTTGATTTATTGACATTCATTACAGGAATCTCATGCTCAGTATTCTGAGCCTAGGACCCAGGAGGAAACATGAAATGGCTGGGCATTGTGAGCTTTTGTACATATGTTTCTTCATGTGCTGATCAAGAACATGAGAAGGTATCCTGACACAGACTGAGGGCTGTTTGTCTACAAAACTATAGACTTCCCCAGAGAAATAACTACAACTTCCTACAAAGGAAATGTGCTGGGAGAACTTGGTCTGGACACACACTCTCAGTCTAATCCACCTCACTGGGTTGTTTTTATTCCTCCTCTAAAATAGTCCACATTGCTTTCTAACTGAGCAGGACCAGATCATGAGGGCATGAATACAGTGAAAAGGGAGAGGGAACCCAATTGCATCCAGGAGAGCCCTGACATAAGGAGCCCAACAAAACGCACACAGCATAAGGAGCACAACAGAATACACACACACTGTAGCAAGTCACACGAAAGCTCATACCTTGAACAAAACTT
Organism: Gekko gecko; assembly: GCA_029375565.1. Taxonomy (NCBI): domain Eukaryota; kingdom Metazoa; phylum Chordata; class Lepidosauria; order Squamata; family Gekkonidae; genus Gekko; species Gekko gecko. The sequence goes on along the minus strand of JAPDNY010000002.1, from coordinate 97,279,030 downwards.
TGTTGGTCTTAAAGGTGCCTGGTATTTCACCCATACGATTGAGGCAGTCCAGCAAAACAAGCTTTCCCTCATTCCCTCCCTCCCTGCCTTTGGGGAGGATCCTCAGCCAGTGGAATGAAATAAAGGCTTCCCTTTGTCTCCTGTACAAGATTGAGGCAGCCTGGTCAGGAAGCAAGCTCTGGCTAGTTCCCTCCCTCCCCCTGGGAGGAGGAGGGGAGGAGCATCAGCCAGTCCTTTATCAGACTCTTTCAATTGCAAATGAGAGGCTTGTCTCTCTATCCCTCCTTTGCAACTGAGAGAGTCTGGTAAAGCAAGCTGCAACATAGCTGCAACAGCAGAACTGGAAAAGGAAGCAGGAAACAGCCAGGGCCTTGTGGGCTGGATTGGAGTCCTCCGAGAGCCTGATTCAGCCCGCAGGCCACATGTTTGACACCCCTGCTCTAATGCAAGATAGCTATTTTCCAAGATATGTCATCCAAAAGAACAACAGCAAGAACATGGAGTTGCATTTTCTTGGAGTGCAGGGTTTTTTTAGAGTTTCATCTTATATTCAGGGTTGCCTTCCTTTTGAGTAAATATGGTAAAAATACAAAGTCAGCATGGTAAAATGCAGAAGAATGCAAAATGCACATGAAGTAGGATGGATTCCTGTAGCCATGATTCTGTTGTTGGGAACTGTATGGATCCACCAGAGTTATCAAATAATAAAGATGATCCTCTATCTTGTGCCATCAAAAAGTCTTATGATGACATGATGAGATCACAAGATTTGCACCTCTTCTTTTTGTACAGAAAAAAAGGAATGTTATGCCATGCAGAAATGTTATGCTGCCAGTGTTGCTACTGACAGAACAGGGGTTCAAATTAGCCACAGGATGACTGATAGGTGATTTTGAGTATTGATAGCATGTGCCTATGAGTGTCGTTTTATTTAATTAATTGGTTTAAAATATTTATATTCTATTTTTCAACCCAATGGGTTCACAGGTCTACTAGCACAGGATTAAAGAGTAAGTGTAACAGTTTTTCAGTACCAAAGGAACAACATAAAAACAGCAGCAGAACTGGAACTGAATATAATGTGCATGTCAGTTCTCAGAGGGGTGTATCTTTTCTCAAGTAGTATGCAAGTTTTCTTGCTTGCAAACCTATGAACAAACTACATATTTTTGTACTGCTTGCATTGACACCCTGTGGACTCAGCAGTACATCTATATATGGTGGAAAGAGATTCCAATTATGGACATCCCTTTTCCCTCTGTACTTTATGTTCTTTAGGATCTCATGTACATTGCAATAAAAATCTCTTCTGAAATTTCAGAACAATTTTTTGAAATGCAGAAAAAAAATCTCAAATTAAATTTATTATTAAAAATTGCATTGTCATTTCTTAGTCAAATGCAGACAGGAAGTCAGCATTATATTTTATGCTATATATTAATTTCCTTTCCTTCTTCCTTGGCCCTTTTATTTAAAAATAATCTATGTATCAATATTAGAGATCTAATTATCCTTTTCTTTTTTGGGGGGGCTATATGTAAAAACACCTGATCTCCAATGCTTGTCCCAGTCGGCAGCTCGAGTTCCATTATGGACACACAACGGCCGGACCGTCGGGACGGAAGAGCAACTCAATTCCCCAGCATCGCTCTAGCAAAGAGGCCACCCTTCAAAAGTCCCATGGCTAGGAGCCTATCCCAAAGGCTCCAGGGGGGTGGCGGACGATCACCCCCTCCTAGCTGCTGGTGTGTAGATCACCTACCCGGAGCTCCCAGGGAGGCGTCCGCTAGTGGGTCGCCATAGACTGGAAGCTTGAGATCTAATTATCCTTTTACACCTCCTCCCAAAAAGAAAAACTGAACAAAAATAATAATGATGACACATTCTTCTGGAATACAGTTAGAAAGTTAAGCTTACATTATAGAAAATGTGGTAATAAAACTATCACTAAAATGCCCTGGATAGGCTTCAATTTGCAACAAAGAGATGAGAGAGAAAGAATTTGGGAAAAGATAATAAAGCAGGGACCACTATAGGATTTCATACAGTGATACTGGAAGTAGGAACTGTATGTCAGGCAATGAAAATTCAGGCAGTAGCAATAAAAAATGTCAATTCAAAGGATGGATGATCATTAAATCCAATTTAGATGACTGCCTCTCTTCTTGTCCTCCTACAGAAGTAAGTCTGACTTTGCAACTCATGGGGGAAAAAATCTGCATGCAAATGGTCATAGCATTTTCAGGTTATGTAACTGTCTTATAAATGGGTCCTTTTCACACTAACTTTGCTGCAGGCTCAGTTGGCCCTTAACCTTGCAGTAGGGGTTGTTGATAATGCCAAAAAAGACATGGCAATGTCTTTCTGGATCTTCCAAGCATTTTATAAAGGCTAATTGCTGCTAAGCATGTAAAGCCTATTTTAGATCAGGGTTGCAGTACTGGGGGAATTAGAGGCTTAAACCTTCCCTTTCTTTGTGGCTTCATTAATTATTAGTCATGGGATGTGTGTGTGTGTGTGTGAGAGAGAGAGAGAGAGAGAGTGAGAGAGAGAGAGAGAGAGGGGGGGGGATCATCACTTTGCCCATCTTTTCTCCTCGACACCCAATATGGTATAGTGGTTTTAGACTACTATCTGGGAGACACAGTTCCAAATCACTCCTCTGCCATGGAAGCTTGCTGGGTGACGTAGGGACATAAGAAAAGCCCTGCTGAATCAAACCAGTGCTCCATTTATTGTGAGAATAAAATGGAAGAGAAGAGAATTATGTCTGTGGCTTTGGATCCCAACAGAGAAGTCAGACAGGGTATAAATGATGTAAATAAATCAATCAATCTGCATGGTTTATTATCAGCAAGGGAGTTGACTGGAGCAATCCATGCAGGGGTGGAAGTATCAAGCCTGTCCTCCCTCTTTACCCTAATTTGAATTGAGACTTTGCATGGCAATTAGTATTAGTCTTTTAAAAACATCTGATTATGAACCTCCCAGATTTATGTTTGCTTCTGCCTTCATTTGTATATTTTAGTGTCCTTTTCATGTTTCTTACACCAAGAATAGCTCTGAAAACATTCTGTTTCATTACCTCAATCCCTTACAGAATATCTTCTTTAAATTTCAAAAAACAGAATATGAACTAAATTAGAAAACAATCCATTGATAGGTTTTGATCTCACAATAAAACTGTGAAGGCATGTAAGATGAGAGAGAATTACTTCACCCAGAACATTAAATATTCTTAGAGATGGGCTCAGTTTTTAATCCTAGTCTGAAAGACTTTTATGCTAACACTTGTTCTAGATGAGCATTCTGTTATTATGCTGTCTAAAAGTAATGAAATGAAATATAAAGTTTATCCCATCTTTCTTCCAAGGAGTTCAGGGTGGTGTGCATAGTTCTGTCTCTCTCACAAGCCTGTGAGTTAGGTTAGACTGAGAGACAGAGTGACTAGATCAAGGTCACCCAGGCATCACTAGACATGATTTGTGGGAGAAGGGAAGATATAATAACAGCCAGCCCTCCTGTTATTTTAAATATATATATATAATTGGCATGAGCCCTGACTGAGCCACATAGTGAATTCACAATTGGGAGGGGAATGCTGAACCTAGGTATCCTTGATCCTATTTGAGTGCCTATTTTGCAAGGAGCAAGGTAGTTCTGAAATGAAACATCAGTTATGATTGAGGTATTTTCAAACTAGGGATGCCACGATTTTGCCACTAAGAAGTTTGCAAGGCAAACATACGATGTTTTACAGGTGTGGTTACCTGCTAGCTGTGTCTTGGATCTGTTTGACTGACTGCTGTTTGATGTCAAACACCTTTCAAACAACTAGTAGCTGTGGTGCTGGAGTTTCATTTCCTTGAGATGGTAGAGTTTCATTTCTTTTACTTGCAGGCACATTTGCATCTGTGCAGTAGGTGAAATCAATTCTTCTGCAAGGTCATGGATGTTTGGATCAGGTAATTAAATTAAAATGGGTCTGCTGAGCTAAGAACAAGATAAAGGGACTGTGAGGGAGGGCGAAATCGTCATAGCATGTTTAGCTGAGAGGTTAAGCCAGCTCTGTTTCTGGCCTGCAGAAACATTCTCCATGATCTTTTTGGTCAAGACCAGCAAGAGTTCCCCCATATTCCTAATGCTATCAACCACTGGAGGGGTCACAGTTCTATAAGATACAATCAGAAAACTAACCACAGGAGGATTGTACCATTAAACATATACTGTGGAATTTTGAAAAAAGATATACATACAAATTGATTTTCCTATAACATAGGATTCTTTGATGTAACATTGTTATAGGAGTGATTCTTTGATACTACATTGTATATTAGTGGATTGTAATTTGAAAAGTAAAAAAAATCCACCTGAGTGTTTTTTATAAATAGTCTTCATTAGTCTACAGCATCATATTGGTATGGTTTTGCAGTCTTCTGGTTGTACCCCTATATTCCTGGCCATATCCACAACACTACACCTCCCATAAGTCTGTGGAAAAGTACACAAAATGGGTATGACAGACTGAAGTGAAACCCAACAGTAAGACTTTTTTAAAAAAGCGTAATTATTTATAATCAATGGCTGATTTATTGATTTACTCAGCATTTATTTATACAATTGTATACACATTTATTTATACAATTATACCAAGCAGTATACAGAACTATCTGAATACATGAAAAGTGGTCCAAAATCAGGCTCAAAATGCTTCCAGACAGTCATATGAATGACAAAAAATCAGGTCCCTTTTCATGACCAACTAACAGGACATGAAGCAAACTAGCTCAGACATCCCTACTTCAAATTATTGTAACTTTTAATAATAAAAAAATTAAAACTGAAATCAAGGAGCTCATTATCTGAAACAGATCTATAGACTACAACATGGCCTATCAGCATGGTTTATCATACTAAGAATAGCATAGAAAGCCAAGGTATGGACCCAACAGATGGGTACAGGTTGGAGAAAATGATTGCTTAGTTCACCTTCCCACATAAAGGCTGAGTTCAGACTGGCAGTTTGCCCCGAGATAGGCACGTTTCAGCAACTTTTCACAACTGGATTAAAGGGTCCGTTCATACAGGCACATCTATCCAGCGTTCCCCAGCCGTACTCAACCCGTCTTGTAACGCTTCCCTCCCAAGTTTAAAAGATACTTGGTAAAAGTGGTATCAAACCCTGGAAAGCATGTCTTTCCCATGTATATATCCTGCACCAACATGATTTTTGCTTGTGCGCATATGTACTCATGCGCATGAGCGCATATCTCCAGATTAGCAAAACAGAAAGCCGTGCCTTATAGCTACACCTTCGGGCCAACAGCATGAATGCTCCCTCATGCCTCTCCCAGTATGCTCCTGCATCAGTCGGTGACATGTGACTGGGAAAATCCAGAACAGTTTGTTCCGGGGCTTTTTGCCATGGCTCCCTCCCACTTCAAACTGCCAGTCTGAACTCAGCCAAAGAGAAGCTGAGCTGGAATTCTGCAAGCCACAGGTATGAAAGAATTAGATTGCACCTGAATGAGTACAATAACTTTGGGGTCTGGTAATGATTTTAAAGTTTCCTTGGGATAAATAGATGCCAAGATTCTGAACACCCCTTCAAGAACTTGACCCCCCTGCCATCTAAAGGGAGCTCAGTACAGAAATTTTTGAAAGAGAGTAATTTAATAATATTTCTGACCCAACAAGGAAAGTGCTTTTGTTAAAGATCCAACTTGTTCTTCTTGTATGCACATCAAAGAAAAATATAACTTATTGTATTAATGCTATTAACTTCTAACGGAAACCCAAAACGTATAATACCTCTAATGATCCATGTGTACTGAAGGTGTACTGAAGTAAAAGCAGACTTCTATATGTGTTGGAATTGTACTTCCACACAAAAATATTGGGACCACCGATAACTGTAAGTATTTTTGATTGGCTTAGAACCAACTGCAGGCTGCCAGTCTAATTGTGAGGGCCTCCATGGTTGACAGCACAACTGAGGCACCACTGGTCCATTCTCTATGGACATTCTGCAGGAGGAAATAACAACATGCTCCACGAGGCACAGACAGCATAGCAAGCATACCAGAGTCCATAGCTACCCTAGCAGCACCCGCCAAACAGATGTCAGTACCTGAAGATGTCTCTCTGAGTGGCACACACAAGTACAGCCAATCACTGCCTGCCAATCCAGCCACTGCCCTTTGATGTCACTCTTCCCCACACAGAGAGCCAGCAGACAGGAAGGAAAGACCCTGTGACAGTGCAACCCCTAGAATGGAATGTGGCCTGGGTGTTTCCCCAACCCATAGAGGGAGGGCACCCCACCCCCAGCAAGGGCCTGACTCACAAAAAAAAAAAAAAGAGGCCAGAGGCTTCTATAAATCCTGACCTAACACGTAGGACTCTAATAGTCTAACACAAGAAGTAGGGGTAGGTAAAACATATGAGCCTGTCTAGAAAATTATATCTGGGAAGGTTAGCTGGGAGAGATGGATGAGACTATGGAAGTGGGGCAGGAACCCGCTCATAGTCTCCAGTGCTGAGTCACAGAGACAGTGACAGATGGAAAAGCCATTGGCTGTTTCTCCTGGCATGCTAGACATGAGTCAGAATCCATACTCCATGTTGGTGTGTGAAGGGGTCTCTGAAGCTACCTTTATACCCAACAAGTGTAGATAGAGGGGGAAATAAGATGCTCCTCAAAATGGGATTGGGTGGGAATGAAAATATTTAAAATTCATTGGTGGATTGAGAGAATAAGAGCTAAGCAAGAAAATATTTCTCAGGGAGAGAGGCATTGGGTCGATAATGTCTCTTTGATGGAATTTACAATTCTAACAGAATAATATTGAGCAAACTTCAGCGGACAGTGGAAGACAGAAGGGCCTGGCGTAATCTGGTCCATGGGGTCGCAAAGAGTCGGACTTGACTGTGCGACTGAACAACAACAACAACAACAACAACAAAACAGAATAATAACCCAAATTGTATTGTGACCATTTGATAAGATAGTATTCTGGAAGGAAAAAGGGGAATAAAAGTATCATCCTGAGAGATGGATGGGTTTACATATCATCATTACATATCCAGCAGATCCTGTTGTATACTTGGACAGTAAGGAAATCAATTAACAAAGACACTACTATCACTTTGGATGGGGGGGAGGTCTGTCTGTTCCCAGGCAAATGTTCCATTTTGAAGTACAGAAAGCCTTAGAACACTGATGCTCCCCCTGTCCCCCAAGATCTAGCTGCTACACTCCTTTATTCCAAAGCTTGGGGGAGACCAAATCAAGAAATAACAAAATGTAGTTCCATTCCAGAGGAATCTATAGCGGGATCCCAGCTGCATTCTGGGGTTCTAAAACAAAGCCTGGTCCATGTGTTACACATCTCGGCTGGAATTTAGGTAGTGCTAGAAAGGCTGCCACTGGGTGTGGGGAAGAGGGATGATTTTGGCTGAAGCCACAGTCACCATGCCATGCTACACGAGGGCTTGTTGGCAGGGTCATACTTGTGGGGGGACATTTTGTCTTTTGTGTTGTATGGACACCCAGGGCTATGCTGTGATTTTGATGACATAACTTTTGGGGCAGGCTGTTCCTGGATTGGAGTGTTTTAGGGAGCTGGCTAACTCCTGCTGGGGCGCAGCACTCCTGGGATGCTCCACCTGTGTATCTCAGAGATATAGCAGTGCATCTTGGAGACATGAATCAGCACCTCGTTGGTTCCCTGTGCTCTTCCCCCCCTCCCCCCTGGATGATACTATTGGTGTCAGGGCTGTTTACCTTACATTTCAAAATGGTCCATTAAATCTTGGGGTTTAGTCAAGATGCCTTAACAAGGTCAACAAATCAATGATAAGAAACAGTGGGAATTGTTTTCATTGAGCTGGCGGCATTTTGTTAATGTTATGAAGACCTGTTTTAATCTGGATATTGATTCCTTTGGGGGCATTTTCAACTATGTGAATGTCATCAGCTCTGTATTTTTTTGTACTGTAGCAGCCGTGCATTTGAATGATAAAAAAGTAATAATTAAAAGGACAACCCTCATCTAGGGCAATGCTAGTCCTGTGGCATCTGGCTGCTTGGTTAAATGTTATACAAACAGTAGACACACATCTGGCTCTTTTCCCCATCCGCCTCTTTTAATAAATCAAAAGTGAGACAGCAGGCAGGAACAACTTTGTACTTTGTAAGGCATGATATTAATGAGTACATGTAAAGAAAAAGAATTTGGTCTTGTTCAACATTTTTATTGATAGCTCCAATTTCTTAAACATAGAATGTTCCTGAAATTAAATCACTAGTACCAACAAAATCAGGAGAGACTGCAAAAATTCTTAGGAACAGGTGTGTTTTTTTTTAAAAAAAGGGAGGCATTGTCAAAGAATTTTAAGGAGGAAATTCAGACTCAAAAGTGGTACAGTAGATCAGAGAACTGGCCTGTGAATATCACAAGAACATTAATGACTAACAAATTTGCAGCTTTGTTGTTCATTGGATCACCATCTTTTTCTCTTTGTGTTACTTTCTCACCACACAGAGAAGCAACCTGCTGGTGTTATATGTGGAAAGACGTTACCTTGGATACACATGGTAATGTTCTTTGCACATGTTGATCTCTGCATACAAAGAGAAAAATAGCTGCAGAGGTATGTTAAATGCACATACAGCTGCATTGGTAAGCAAGTCCTTCAGGATTTTTCTCTGTGAGGCATCAGTTAAAGCTCTTGCTTCCCTATTATATCCAAACACTTTCCTGGTCTGAAAATGATCCCTGGAGTTTTGCGACTTGATGTGCGATCCTTTGTCAGCACTTGGCATTCAGACTCCAACCTGTTGTCTCTGAACAAAGACACAATGTTGTATTGTCTCTGACCCTTAACTGGAAAAGAGTAATTTCTGCAGGTAGGTTCATATTTCAAAGACTCATGAATACAAATCTGAAATCAGTTTCATGGGAATAGCTTCTCAGTTCTTACATAACAATGTGCTATATTGTAAACATATGCCAATTTATTTGCTCTCTGGAATATTTGTGGTGAATGAACCTAAAAGGGGGCACAAAGGAAATATTAGAAAAGACAAGCAAATATTTTGATATTCTAGTTTATTACTTCTATTCTACTACTGTCTCCCTCAAGATCTTTTTCAGTATAAGAAAATGGAGAGGATCACTGTAGCTTAGTTAAATACTAGAAAATAGCAACTTACTTCTAGTTGCAAAGAGGCTTTTTTCCTAGATGTTAAGTCAAATTTACGAGCACAAACATTCCGCTTGTTGTTGCTTTTCTAATGATTTATTAAATTCTTTCATCTGGTTCTGTATTTGAATGTTGATTATCCAAGGGGCAGTAGCAGGCAATGGTTGGTCTAGGTTGATCCTTTCACACACTTGCATAATAGATCTCTTCCTTGAGGTCTCAATGGCTTAGATCCAAATATGGCACTGAGAAAGAAGGGGTTTGGCCACTGATTTCTCCTCACAAATGCTTTCCTCTGCACTCTCCAAAAGACCACTTTGGAGGATCCCTTGACCCTTTTGAGCCAAGTTTTAGTAGTCTGACAGAGTACATTCATTTATTTCATTTATACTTTGCTCCCCTGCCCCCCGCCTTGGGTACCTGAAGTAGCATGTAATATCGCCCCTTCTCCAATTTATCCTCACAACAATGTTAGGCTGAGAGAGGCCCAAGGTCATCCAGCAGGCTTCCATGGCAGAGTTATTAATGTTGCCAACTTCTAAGTGTAGTTTGGTCAGTGAGCATGGTTCTCAACTCCGGGTTGGAAAATTCCTGCAGATTTTGGAGGTGGAATCGGTGGGGGAGCTGGGTGTGGGAAGGGAGGCGCCTCAGTGAGGTATAATACCATAGAGTCCACCCTACAAAGCAGCCATTTTCTCCAGGGCATCCGATCTTTGTAATCTGGAGATCAGTTGCAATTCAGGGAGATCTCCAGGCCCCACCTGGGGGCTGACAACCCTATCAGAAAGCCTCTAATAGTATATGACAAGGTTGTTTTCTTCCTTATTCTATTTTCAGAGCTGCATGATTGGTATGTCCCAGTAGAAGTAGAAGTAGAAGTAGAAGTAGAAGAATATTCCAAGTGGGGGCCTGGGAAATTTTGGGGGGAGAATCTCATCTCCCCCCCCCTTCACAAGTCCAGCCCAACCACCTGCCTTGAGGTGTGGTGCTGGCAGTGTCTGGGAGTTGCTCCAAGCCCAGAGCAGCTCCCAGTGCCTGCCACTGCTGAGCCTGGTGTGGCTCTTGACATTTGCTGCCACAGTGGCAGCACCCAGAGCAGATCCCAGCATCCACCGCCATTGCAGCAGGGCCCAGAGCAGCTCCTGGCATCTGCAATGGCAGGGCCCCAAATGGCTCCTGGTATCTACCAAGCCAGGGCCTGGAGCAGCCACCGGCTCCTGGCATCTGCTGTGGCAGGGCCTGAAGCAGCTACTGGTGTCTGTTGCCACCACAGCAGGGCCCCAAACAGCTTCTGGCATCCTCTGCTGCCATGGCAGGACCCTGAGTGGCTCCTGGCCAGTTTTTTTCCCGCCTACCTGGGGAGTCCCTCAAGTGTGAAGAAGAATCTCTTTAGCCTCCATGTGACTCTGATCCGTACATTTAGCTATCCACAGATCACGGCTACATGTGGGTAATAGTATATAAACAAGAGGGGGTCCACAACTCGCAGGGGGAATCTCATATTCCCTTCCATGCTCCCGCTAACCTGTGGAGTCTGGTGAGGAAAAATTCTACTTTGTGAGCTACTGGCATTAAAGTTGTGAGTGAGGGATTTGGCTACTACATAAATCACTTTGCTCTGGAGCCATCCTCCCTGAGCTACGACAAAAATGTGTGAGCCAGAGGCTAAAAAACTGTGAGCTCACTCACACTAACTCAGCTTAGAGGGAACACTGCTTGTGAGGCTCCTGGCCCCACCACCTACCACTCGGGTTGCAGCAGTGGCCAGCATCCTTTGGTGCTGTGCCTGGGCTTACAGTGGAGGCCGGCATCTGCATGGCCGTGCCCACAGCAGCAACCAGCATCCTCTGCTCCTACTTGGCTCTGCAGAAGCTGTTGGCAACCGCCACATCCAGGCCCAGAGCAGCAGCTGGCATCCTTCTCTGCTGTGGCTAGCAATGAGGCCAGGAACCACTGCAGCCCCAGTCATGGCAAAGGACACCATCCACTGCTCCAGACCCAGATCAGTGGTCGGCACCCTTCTCTGCTGTGGATGGAGCTGTAGCAGCTGTTCTTTTCCTCCTCCTCTGCACCCATGCCCACAGCGGTTGCCAGTATCCGGCACTCCTGGCCCTTGAGCAGCAGCTGGCTTCAACATCGAGCTCAAGTGGCACATGTGCAGACAAAACAATTCAATTTGAGGGGGGAATTTAAATTCCCCTTTATTTTTTATTTCAGATTTTTCTGTATACCTTGGAGTGCCCCAAATGTGCAGAAAGATCTGTTTAGCCTCTATGTAGTTTCAATCCATGGATTTAGCTATCTGCAGATGGGGGCTAAGGGTGGCTAATAGTAATAATAAAGATCTCACTATTTTAGCAACCACACCCCCTGGGGGGGTGGGTGGGAACATGGAATGATGAGCAGCAGCACAAACTCACAGACAGATAGATGTATTTTTTATACCCTGCTTTTCTTCCTGATAGGTTTGCCAGGTCCCTCCACTAGGAAGTCTGGCAACCCTGCTTCCAGAGAAGGGGACTAAGAGTGACTTACTACATTGTTCTGCTGTCCTCCATTTAGTCCTCAGAATAGCCCTGTGATGTAGGCTAGGCTGAGAAAGAGCAAGAGGCCCAAGAACATGTAGTGAGCATCCATGGCAGGGTGAGAATTCAAACTTGAATGTCCCAGATCCTAGAATGACACTCCAATCACTACATATTGCTGCTTCTCCCGCGTGACCCCCTCCACACACACACACACACACACACACACACACAGTGAGACAGAGGCCAGTTCTGTAACAGTAAATGTACATATACATAGCTACTGGGACCAGCATTTTCCAATTAATTGTGTTAATTGTTTTAAATAAAATGGGGGAAAAGTTCACACCACTTCTGATTAACTAACAAGGCATTTGTTAAAGGCTAATTAATTCCTTTTATAGTCTACAGATACAGACCTTGATCCAGCTGTGCACACACAGAGGAGTCTTAGAAAAGCAGCACACAATCCATGTCAATCAGAATATTCAAGAAGAAGATCGTGATTAAATCTCCAAAGATCAAAACTCCTCATTTGAGGAACCAAAAGTAATTATATCAGGGGGGGAAAATTCACCGAAGAGCAGTGAAGACCTTGATAAACCCATGCCTGACAGACCCAGTAGTATTCTTCATATTTTCTTAACAGCAAAATTCAACATTGACTTCTTGGAGGGTTTTTTTGCCTTGCAATAAGATAGAAAGGACGAGATTCTAGGAAACACAGTCCATATGTTCAAGGTTCAGGATGGACAAAAGGAAATACTACTTTACATAGGGAGCGATTAAAATGTGGAATGCGCTGTCAGAGGATGTAGTGATGGCCACCGGAATAAACAGGTTTAAAAGGGGTTAGATAGATTCATGGAGGACCAGTCTATCAATGATTTCAATCCTCTGTTGTTGGCCGTCTAGAGGAAATGATTGGCCACTATGTGAGACGGGATGCCGGAATAGATGGACCATTGGTCTGAACCAGCAGGGCTTCATTTATGTTATTATATATTTAAAATATAACATTTTACTGTCTTTTTAAAATATGGCCGAGGACAGACTGGCAATTTGCCGCGGGATGGGACCCGGGCTGACAACGACTCCATATCGGATTAAATGGAATGTTCACACAGGCACATCTGCCTGGCGTCCCCCACCCGTAGCCTACCGGTGCTCTCGCGCTTCACTGCCGGATTAAAAAAACACCTGATAAAAGCCGACGCAAATCTTGAAAGCCTGCGTTTGTCGCGCGTTTCTCCGCTTCCAGGGAGTCTGAACGCGCAGCCGAAAAGCCGAGAGCAACCCGCGTTGGGCATGAGGCAGCAGCGGTGTGATTGGCTGCGCTCCGCTCCACTGCCCAATGTGGTGCCGGCATTGCAGGGCAAAAAAAAAAAATTGCCGAAATGCGCTCATGCGCACATACGCCCACAGCCGAAATAATGGGGAAACAGCTAATATAGCGCGCCTCCGGCGCGGCAGTCTGAACGCTCCCGCGCGCCTCCGTCCAGTATCTTCCGGCAGAGGCCCCCGCTGTGTGGACGGGAAAACCCGGTATTGTTTACTCTGGGGTTTTTTTTGCCGCGACTCGATACCGGGGCAAATTGCCAGTCTGTCCTGGGCCTATGTATGTAGAAATACCATTAGTAGAAAATGCACTTCACCATTGCAATGCGGGGGAGGCACTTCTTTGAGGAAGGGAAGAACTAGATTCCCAGAAAGGTTCAAAGGTCTCATGAAGGTAAAATTGCCAAAACTGTTCCTGAGGAATGTTCACATGTTCAGGCATACAAGGGTGGGATATGGAGAATCTCTTCTTTACCTCCTAAATGCATACAAGTTTCTTGAAATACATAACATTTTATACTTGTAATACAGCTTCCAAACATCCTGAGAGGCTATACTACACTTAAACTTTCAAAATAGCCTTCTAGAATTTTTAGCAGAAAAGTAGTCTTAGAAGAAAAGTTTTTAAAGTCTTCCTTCCCCTACATCAGTCTTCCTCTTGCAATAGCAGCCCCAATAGTTGCATGCTGTTAAAAAAATATTCAAATGAGCCACAGAACTATATATAATATGTAATTTGGACCTAAAAGATACTAATGACAGGTTCCAAAGGGTGCTACCACAGAAAAGCCCTATTTCTGGTCACAATCTGACACCTGCCAATGTTTGGTGTACATAGAGAAGGGACTTAGATAAAGATCTTAGCTGCTAAGGTTTATATATGAAAAGTCAGTGGTTTGCATGGAGTCGGTGTGTAAGGAGAGCTGACACCTTCAGATGGAATAATAAAAGGGCCAAATTTTAACATTGATCAAAAGGGGATCTGTGACACCCACAAGTTAATGCCATTCAGGCCCATGGCTACACTGGGGTATTTAGGGGCCTGGCCCCCTGACTTCCTGCCAAGATCCCCTGACTTCCATGCAGCCCCCAGCCCCCCCCCAGCTCTCTGGGCCGCCCAGAGGAGCCCCAAATCTCTGGGCCACCTGGGGGACTCCCCATCACCACTGCTTCCCCAAACACGGCTTGCTTCCCCGCATAGGCAAGCAGAGTGTGAATGCCACAAAAGTGAGTTTTTAAATTTTTTTATTTTCTGATGTCAGTGCCTCCCAACTGATTGAAAAGCCCCCTCAAGTTACAAAATCCTGGCTATGGCCCTGATGCCATTCCAAACCTAGTCACAGTGTGGGCACTTGGTAGGATGCAGAAGAGTCAGTTCTCCTCTGTTTGTGCATCCTGGATTTTATGGGTGAGGCCACCCTGTCTTTGAGCACTGAGCCATCACATGCAAAAAGATCAGGCTCCTCCTGGCTAAGCCTTCATGATGCTTGAAGAAGATGCACCACTTCCTGTCCCCCTAGCTGCTGGGTTTATAGGTCAGGATAATAGAATTCCTCAAGGGGTCCCCATCCACTACACCAAACTGGGAGAGCCAGTTTGGTGCAATGGTTAAGTGCGTGGACTCTAATCTGGGAGAACTGGGTTTGATTCCCCACTCCTCCACTTGCACCTGACTGGATGACTTTGGGCAAGCTGTAGTTCTGATAAGAGCTGTTCTTGAAAAAGAGCAGTTTCTGTCAAGAGCTCTCTCAGCCCCACCTACCTCACAGTGTGTCTGTTGTGGGGAGGGGAAGGGAAGGGAATTTGTAAGCCGCTCTGAGACTCCTTTGGGTAGTGAAGAGCGGCGTATAAATCCAATCCCCTCTTCTTCTTCTTCTTCTTCTTCTTCTTCTTCTTCTTCTTCTTCTTCTTCTTCTTCTTCTTCTTCTTCTTCTTCTTCTTCTTCTTCTTCTTCTTCTTCCGCCTCCTCCTCCTCCTCCTCCTCAGTCCAGCAGGGCACCAATGCTCTAGGCCTGGCCTGAGGATTACTCTTTCACCTACAAACGATGCCTCAGGGTGCTCACTTCAACTGTACTGCATACCATTCAATCAAATTTACCCACTCTGCTATCACCAGCATAGAATGCTAATGACTAGACATCACTACCACTTTATGAGTAGATTGTGGGGAGGAAATTTAGTGTCAATATACCTAGGATACCTAGGTGGAGCCTGGCGATCTTTTGAAATTGCAACTGATCTCCAGATAGCAGAGATCTGCTCCACTGGAGAAAATGGCTGCTTTGGAGAGTGGACTCCAAGGCATCACATCCTTTTTAAGCTCCCTCTCCAGGATTTGTCCTCAAGTCTCCAGAAATTTTCCAACCCAGAGTTGGCAGCCATACATATACCAAAAAGGAGAGAATTCCTGCTTGCCCTCCAAACTGGGCAACCAGCCTGGATCCACTCTGAAATAAGGTAGGATGGGTGGGTGTTTCCCTCAGTGATGGTCAAAAGAGAAAAGTGTAGGGCAGATGCCAGCCCCTATATCGACTTCCTCTCCCCACCCCTCAATGTAAGGTTGCCAGATCCCTCCTGGCAGCCAGCAGGATATGGAGGGACTTACCAGGAAAAAGAAAAAGGCCCAGGGAACATTGCCAGCATCACACATGAAGTCATGCCAGCAACTTCCAAGCGATGCTCTGGTATTTGAGGGGAAACTCTATAGTAAAACCAGCTTCTACTATTGAGTTTTTGACCAAATACCAGAGTGTCACCCATAAGTTGCTGGTGTGATGATGTCACTTCCTGTTTGACACTGGCAACATGGCCTGGGCCTTCCTCTTTCTACTGGTAAGTCCCCCTACTGGACAGCTGATTGGCAGCTGGGGGACAGGGCCTTGCACCAGGGGACCCCTGTCTCTACTGGGGGTTCTGGCAACCCTACCTCAACATCATATCCAAAGAAGGCAGAACCAGGCTGGTTGGCTCTCCCTTCTGTCAGCTGTGGCAAATTCTGTCCTTAGATAAGCCCTGGCCTTAGATAATGATCTTATCCAATGAAGTTCAGATATGAAAAAGCAATCCTTTACACTGCAACAGCTTTCTGAGTCCATTGAAGACAGTGGGCTTAGAAGGGTATAACCGAGCTTAGTTTTGGAGGTCTCAGTCTGTTAAGGAATTTACAGATTAAAATCTGCACTTTGGCTCAAGAAACAAACTGGGAGCTCGTGATAACTTTTGATCACTGCTCAAAAGGTGGATCTAATTAACAGCCTATCCAATGTGTTTTGTACCAGCTAAATCTGAAGCTTCCAAATATTTTTCAAATGCACTCCTACATGCAACACATCACAGAAGTCAGTTGGGGATATAGAACATAGATAACACATATGGCAAGAGCATCTTTTCCAGAAAGGGAGGCAGTTGGTTCATCAACCAAAGTTGGTTTAAGGTACTTTGTTCTATGAGCACCGTTTGTAATCTCTCCTTATAAATAATTATCTTTTGGTTTCACAAGATTCCATGCACTCCCATTGGCTGTAAAATGCCCTCCCTCAGCCATTGGCCCATCAGCCGCTACTCAAGAGTACTCACGTGCCATTGGCCGGGTGCTGGGTCTGCTCCTCTTCCCCACCCACTCCCTCTGGCAGACAGCTTTCTCTCCTGAGGAAGACAGTTCTCTTGACTCCTGTGAGGGACTGTCCCCTCAGTGGCTGTTGGTAGGCAACCAAGCTTGGTTCTGTGAGTAAGTAAACAAAGGACTTTCAACATAACCCCCTCCCCTGCCCATAATCCCCTCCCCAGTGGCCATTTTCCTGTCAGAATAAATGGAAAAAGGCTCTCTCTCCTGCTTAGCTTCAACATGGCTGGCTGGCTAACGAGGTGGGCCAGCGACCATCAGACCATTTTCTTCAACTCCCCGCTGTGCGGCTGACTTTCCCCTAGGGCTGCCAATCTCCAGGTGGGACCTGGAGATCTCCCACTGTTACAATTGACCTCCGGATGGCAGAGATCAGTTCCCTGGGAGAAAATGGTTGCTTTGGAGGGTAGACTCTATGGCATTATAACCTGCTGAGTCCTTCCACACACACCCCAAATGCTGCCCTCCACAGGATCCACCCCCCCAAATCTCCAGGTATTTCCCTAATCAGAGTTGGCACCTGTACTTTCTCCTCTGTCAGTAAAAGGCCCTTTCCACACCTATGTTGGCCTTTGGGAGAAAACTCATTGGGCCCAGTCCTGATCAGGTTGCCAACTCCAGGTGGACAATTCCTGGAGATTTGAGGGATGGAGCCTGGAGAGGGTGAGGTTTGAGGAGGGGTGGCACCTCAGACAGGTACGATGCCATAGACTCCACCCTTCAATCCAGCCATTCCCTGATGGGGAACCATTGTTACCAATCTCCAGGTGGGAGCTGGAGATCACTCAAAATTACAACTACTCTCTAGGAGGGAGGGGGGAGGAGATGGAAAACTAAAGGCAGGTTGATGGTTGGCTTGGAGGGAGATAGGATTGTCAACTCCAGGTTGGGAAATTCCTGGAGATTTGAGGGGTCGAACCTGGAGAGGGTGAGTGTTGAGGAGAGGTGGGACCGCAGATAGGTACAATGCCATAGACTTCACCTTCCAAACCAGCCACTCCATCCTGGGGAACCACTGTTACCAATCTTGGGGGTGGGCTGGAGATCACTCAAAATTACTACTGCTCTTCAGGTAGCAAAGATCAGTTCCTCTGGAGAAAATGGTGGACTCTGTCATATTACCCTGCTGAGATTGCCACAGCAAATTGTCACTGAGTGCCCAAAGCCAGGGCACTCTCTCAGAGCCTCTTTCTAGAGCCTGTTGTATTTATTTCCACAACGGGCCTTATTCCTAGTCTAGTATAAAATAGTATTCTTAAGAGGCACACATAATACTTAAGGAAGGATGGAATATAGGATAAATACCACGGCCATGGCCTGCTGATTCACCTGCCATCAGCAACTGTGTTTTATGTGGACCAAGAGGATTGAGTTTCAGTTTATTGGCCTTTGTCCAACCCACTGTTGATAACATGACCCTGTTATGGACTCCCACAGCCAAGTCTGAAAAGAAGAAATAGAGCTGGGTCCCATTTGTATGATACCACTCATCAAATCCCCAGAGAACTTCTCCCAATGGCATGTAGATGTCAAATAGCACAAAGGACAAAACAAATCCCCATGGAATCCTAATACAATGTCACAAAGCACCGCAGCACGACCCCCCCCCCACATTCTGGAATGTAGCAGGAAAATTATCTTTGTAGTTATCTTGTAAAATTAAGGTACGTTAGCCACCCCAACAAGCTTTTGCTTTCAGGAGGAGGAGGATTCCAGTTTCTGGCAAGAGCTTAAGCTGAATTCAGTTGGACACCAAGATACTTAGAAGAACTCGTGGGTTTTCATTTGGTTACATTCTTTGGGTTTCAGTGCTACACCAGAGTTCATCTAACTAAGTTGGTCTCTCATGTTTACAAAGGCAAGTTAGATTTCAGGTTACTATGTTTTCTGAGGGTTTGTGGGGGGGGGTTTTGCCAGACCCTAGATGTTGGAAAAGGAAGTTTTCATAGTCTTCCTTCGTTTAAAGATTTCCCTTGCTTGAAAGCTAGTTGAATCCAACTCTAGGGGATGGTGCTCATCTCCATTTCTAAGCCGAAGAGCCAGCACTGTCCAAAGACATTTCCGTGGTCATGTGGCCAGCATGACTAAACACCAAGGTGCACAGAACACTGTTACCTTCCCACCGAAGTGGTATCTATTTATCTACTTGCAATTTCTTGCTTTCGAACTGCTAGGTTGGCAGGACCTGGGGCCAGAGACGGGAACTTACTCCATCATGTGGCACTAGGGTCTCAAACTGCTGACCTCTGAGCCACTGCAGCCTTCCTTTGTTTACTAAGAGATAAAAATAAGGCTAAGGCCTATAGCAGAAATAAAGTAAAATATATACTGTATTACTCAGCTAAAAAAATCTCTATGCGTTTTGCCAACAGGCTTCTTCAGGAGAATCTGTTAGTCTTGTGTTTCCTTAACAAGAGTCTGAAATCTTGGAATCTCATAAGGAATTTTAATTGAGTATTAAAATATATATTTTTTCCTTATTTGCACAATTATACTTGCCTGTATCTTATCTCTTAGTGACTGGTGTGACTTATTTTCTCCTTCTTTTGTTTACAAAATGTCTAATCCCCCCCCCCTTTCTTTAATACCCATATAATATTTCAGGTTTGACGTGAACAGCCCAAGCAAGATATGTCTCTCAAGTCTTTTCCTTAGTTGTAACATTGTCAAATATAAGGCATAAATTCCTTAGTGTTTTGATACATCCCTTTGAAATGTCCTCCCCAATTTTACTGCTGAATTGTAATGAACTAGCTCAGTGGATTTGCCTCAGCAACACAATTTGACTTATCATCAGGGCTAAACCTCCAACTAATTTGTCCACAAAGCCCTCAGCTAGAAAATAGATCCTCCTAGTCTTACGCTGACCTTGTGTACTCTACTCTTGATGCAGAAGATCACTTCAGACAAAAATCAATTTTTTAACTTACTGTCAAGGCTAGTATGCTATAAAATGAATTTTTAAAATGTATTCAGCGGTAACCAGTTTACATTCTTTTCCTTCTCAGTTTCATCTTACAATACTTTTCACTAACAGAGTTATGGATCAATGTTGTCATGATGGGTGCAATTTCTATGGAGCTCTAGTGTAAGCTTTCATCTTTATATCAGAAGAAGTACCATATAAACACAATACGTCTTCCTCCATTAGAGGACCTTTCTTCCAGTAGTTCCAGTGGCAGCATTCCAGTGAATACAGATTTTGTAGGAATATTATGTGCATTGGAATGGCACATGAATGATCCAAGAAACGGAGATGCTCACCATGGAGTTTTTATTCAGGAAAGCTACTTTGCCCATAGAAAATTTTCATGAGAAACCTAGTGAAATATATTAGACAATTTTAATGTACGAATTTCAAAGCTGTCCAAGAATCCATCATGAGCAAAATCCAATGATGTAGGTTGCAATGCTCAATTTTTATTGCAAAATTTTACAGAAACTGCCTCCACAGTCCTCAAAGGGCTCTTTTTGGTACTACAGTTAATTTGGGGATAAAGCATATGAACTTCTTAAAAGGAGCATTTCTGTCAGTTTTCAAATATCAGTGCTATTCACTCTCTCCCCTCAAAGAGGCTGTATACCAAAACAGGTTTCTGAAATTATTGTGGAATTGATTTTACATCCATTTCATCCTGTCATTCACTTCTCCAAGTCACTTCATAAAGCTCTAACAAATACGATTTGTGAAAATCACTACAAAAAATCCCACATTTGACCCCTCCCCCCAAAAAAGGGGGTTTGGTGTAGTGGTTAAATGTGCAGACTCTAATCTGCGAAAACCGGATTTGATTCCCCACTCCTCCACTTGCACCTGCTGATGTGACCTTGTGTCAGTCACAAGTTCTGGCATAGCTGTTCTTGAAAAAGAGCAGTTTCTGTCAGAGCTCTCTCAGCCCCGCCTACTTCACAGGGTGTCTGTTATGGGGAGGGGAAGGGAAAGGAGTTGTAAGCCTCTCTGAGACTCTGAATGAAGGGTAGGGTATAAATTCAATCTCCTCCTCCTCCTCCAAAAAACCCTCTTTGGCTGCAGTCACACATATTAAATAATCCACTCTCAATCCACTTTCATTGCAGTTTCCAACAGGATTTTTACTGTGTGAACTAGCAAAATCCAATTTAAAAGTGCACTGAAAGTGGATTATTTAGTGTGTGTGACCACAGCCTTAGTCACAGTATTATTTCCCTCTTACACATCTTATCAAAGCTTCAATTTTCAGTCTTCCTAGATCTTACGAACATGGAATCATATTGCAACAAGTGCCAGTTGCAGGCCAGTTCCATGAACTGTAAAGGTTCAGGACTGCAGGCTGTCTAGCATTAGTTTTAAACATAATACAAAATTTTGTTTCTTTAACCTAATCTTTCTTCCCTGTCCTTGCCACCCCAACCTTTCCCTTTGCCTTTTATTCTTTCTTTTTCTTTTCCTTTCTTTTCTTTTCCTTTCTTTTCTTTTCTTTTCTTTTCTTTTCTTTTCTTTCTTTCTTTTTTAATAAAGCTGCCTGGGAAGCTTGGTCTTGATAATCTTTTATGGGGTTGTGCAGCAAATGCAATTACACTAACAGCTGTTCAATATTTGATGAGTAGCATCTGAAGTTAGCCATGAGGGTCAAAACAGTGTGGTGCTGAGAAGATATGATGTTCAGCTGCAAATGTTACTTACTCTCTCCCCCTCAGTTTAAATTACTTTTAATGAAATATTCAACAGCAGCTTTGAAAGATCATCCCCCTGAGATGTCAAATTTCACATAGAACCTGGAGTAAGAGGGAAATTAAGTAATTGATAATATTTTCACTGTCCTCATCTTGGTCTGATACCCAAATTCTTCTTATCACTTCAATGAACCACAGTGTGTTCCTAAGAAAATACTCAAATTAATTGCTCCTGAGTAGCAAAAGTTGTATAACTTTATTTCCTTCACTGTTACAGGCAGGGGAGGCACATAAATATATTTTACAGTCAGTGGACACAGATTCTCAAATTGAGATTATGCAAATGAATGAATTTACTGCAGTAACATTTGCTTTCCTGAATTTGCAGAATTTGTGTAGAGTGAACTAAGAAACGATGAGTGAGATGAGGGAGGAGAAAAAGAAAAAAAGGGAAAGAAAGATATATATGTTAAAAGGTCTAAGGCAAGTGGTCTTCAACCTATCCAAACCTATTCAACCTATCCACATTTAACCCTGGTAGGAACATGGGGCCTGCTGAACTGCTAGCAGGAAGTCATGTGGCATCACAGTCATATGACAGGAAGAGGGATAGCCAGAGTTAAGACCTGACTGGTGTCAAAGCCACAACAGTGGGCAACAGATTAAAAAAAAAGCTGCAAACACAAAACACAAGCTGAGGACTAGGAGCTGAAGAACTGAAGCTGAAGAACAAGCCAAGGATCTGAGCCATGAAAGAATCCCTCCACCACTGGGTGACCTCACCTCACTGTCTTGCTGCCCTTCGCAGCATATGTACAAAGAGAATCAGGAGGCATGATGCACTTTTTATCTCTACATGCATTGTTCCAAGGGGCTGTGGAAGATTAAATCTCATGGGAAAGGTTTTCATGTGGCAAGTAGGGCAGGACTTTGAAGAAGAGTGTTGGTACTGAGGCACAGCCCAATTACAGACAAAGTATGAGAGCAAACACTTGCATGTCTTTCACAATGCTAATACTGGCATGTGTTTCTCTCCTAAATGGCCAGTGCATGAAGTACACTGCATAGATATATAGACAGATAGATAGACGTGGTGTGTCAGGATAGTTAATGGCTTCTTTCACAGCTTTACACTGCTCCTTAGAGAAAACTGTTTCTTTGCAAAGGCAAGTGAACGTGCTCTTGCAAATGCTGTTTAATCTGTGGGGAGGGATGCTGACTGGGTGAAATGACAAAACCACAACAAAGCTAATAAAGAGAATATACCGTACTGAAGACCGAAGGGCTCTGATTCTGCAGTTCAACACTGCAAGGGGCGCAATACAGAACATGTTGCTCCTTGTAATGAAATTACAGATCACATACAGTTTGTAACATATGTCTGTGATCAAACCCCCTCAGGCATTCTTTGTGTCAGAGTAACCTTCTGTGACAGTTAAGTGCTTAGGACA
Organism: Gekko gecko; assembly: GCA_029375565.1. Classification (NCBI taxonomy): domain Eukaryota; kingdom Metazoa; phylum Chordata; class Lepidosauria; order Squamata; family Gekkonidae; genus Gekko; species Gekko gecko. The sequence continues at coordinate 97,256,234 of JAPDNY010000002.1, read as the reverse complement.
AAAAGGACTTTTCTCTCTAAAACAGGCCTGGAATTGCAGCGTCTCTGTTAGATTCTGAATTGCCACATTCTTAACAGAGAGGGAAAATATTCAACCTGAAATCTATATATCTTGAAAAGGAGACTGAACATTATGTGCATGTTTTGTGTTGTAAATGTTTTAATAGACAAGGGACAAAACCAAATTCATCATGCAATAAGAATTCTTTATTGAACATATTTCACTGGCTATAACATTTCAAAAGGTTGAAACAAGAATAATTCAATGTGAGGTTTAATTAATCAGCTTTTAATTTTTAAAGTTTTAATTTATCTTTTTAAAAATGTTTTCTGACATATTACATTGGCTTCTGAAATAGTAAATTTTTAGCTAGTTTTGATTAATATAAGTTAAAGAATTTGACTTTACAGTTGCTATCTTGCAATTCTGAGAGCTATACTATGTATTTTATTGTCAGGCACTATCAAGTTTCAGCACAAATGGACTTATACAAAGTGAAGCTGTATCATTTACATCTGCTTTATTACTTATTTTTATTGATTTTTAGAAAATGAGGTGTTTCAGATGGGGTGGCTACCTGGGTTTCAGTTGCTAACTAAAACCATTTAGCATTGTTCCCCACCACCACCAAAATACACAAACACTACAGTCATCATCAAAGCTAATTGTCCCCCTCAGCATTTTTGGATTTGTAAATGTAAACATTTATTTTTTTAATCACACAAAGGCTTAAATAAGGGAGTTAAAGTGGGGGGGGAAATGATCAGGAACACTATCAATTTAGATTTTTGTAATACTTGTTTAAAATGGTGAGCCTATTGTTCTCATTTTGCCATCAAATTATTGTCCATGTATGGTTCCTCCCCCCACATTTTTTTTAAGAATTTCTATGAATTTATGTGCAATTCAGCCAAAACTTGGGATGTTTAAATACTTTGGGGCTGTAAATTCTGTTCTCCAAGATGGTTTTGCTTAAGTCATCGGTTCTAAATTAAGTCACAGAACAAAAGTCTTTGGTTGTCAAGCATGGATTAAACAGGCTGTCCCTACCCCACTCCAAATGATTTTGTTACGTTTCTGTATCTATGGGGCTAAGTGGTCTACTTTACCACAAGAATCCTCAAACAGTATTGTCACCATCTGTTAGATAAGAATTTCCTGCTACAAATTCTTGTGGCACTGAGGTGAGTTGTAACACAGTTGGTAGCTGCAGAATCCGCTAAGCTATGGAGAAAAGTCAGCACATCTCACTATGTCATGCAAAGTCCAAAAACATGACTGAAATAGGCTTGACTCCTTTAAGTTGTTCTAATGAATTGTGCACCTGCACTTGAAAACTAATGCTTCTCTGCTGACTAGCTCACATGAACACTGTTTTTGGGAAAGGCCACCACACCCATTTATTTCACAAAAACTGTGAGGACAATAGGATCTTCCATTTTAAACCAAGAGCTTTGATTGCTTTTCCTGCAATTTTACCTCCATTCAGAAACAACTGTGGGGGTGAATCAATTTGCTCTACAATGCACGTAAGTAGTTTTTTCAATCCTAATTATTTAGAAAATGAAAAGTATACCTTGTTTCTCTCAAAGTCTTTTCAGGTACTGAATAATTATCCAGTGGTTGATTAACAGTTTCTTCTGCTCCATTAGAATTTCACCTACAATATAAGCCAGGCTGTCAAATGATCCCATCTAGTTTTGCCATCAAATTATTGTACATGTATGGTTCCATACCCCTCCCCCATATTCTTCCTAGTGTTTCTATGAAGTTATGCTCAATTTGGCCAAAACATGGGGTGTTTAAATACCTTTAGGCTGTAAATTATGCTCCCCAAGTTGCTTCCTTCTCCTCTCTGTAATGTTCAGACTCACTTTTAAGCAAGTGCTCATTTTGAACACATTTCTCTTCACCAAATTCTCTTCCCCAGCATAGGTGCAATATCAATAGAGCATGAGAAAGCTTTGTGCTACCAAGTTTGAGAGCATGCATCACCAATCATAGCTGGCTCAGGTTCTTTGGCCACCCCAGCACAACATGGGCTCATTCTACATCTAGCATTCAATCCACTGTTTTACCAAACCAACATTGAACAGAAATTCCCTTCTACTTTACATGCTACTTTCACTTTGATTGATTATTGGATTTTATGGCAGTGTCCAGACTGCATGCCACTTTCACTTCATTTGATCTCTCTGTTTTATGGTACCAGCTGCATAGATTTATGGCCATTTTTTGGCCATTCAGGGGTGACTCTGCAGTCAGTATGGCATTGGCCCAGTGTATTTGAATGTGGTTTTGAGCTGCATCTTTTCCCATTCCAGTATGTGTTTGGTAAAACAACAGAGCGAATACTAGATGCAGAATGAGCCATGGAAGGAGAAATGCTCCTTCTCCTCCTGCCACCTGGCTCCAGTTCCAGGATGGCCCTTTTTGAAGCAGGGGCAGTAGGAGTTCCCAGGTGACATAGAGAGTGTAATGTATCCAGCTTGGCCAGGCTCGACCACGTGCTCCAGCCGGCGCAGACCGGTGGAGCGCGGGGCAAGCCAAGGCTGAGCTTCGTTCCAGGAGAACAATAGAACAGGGGCTCCTCAAGCCCCACCAATCGGGCCTCGAATATCTTAGGAGTTAAGTGGATTAAGTTTGAATGATCCTATCACGGGCGTGGTAGGAGTTGGGGTGTGGGTTTTGCAGGGGAATATAAGCCGGCCTGCGAGCCGGCTAGTTTGTCTTGTTCTGCAACTAATAAAGTATGTGAGAGCTGAAATCACTCAACAGTCTCAGTACTTTTCAGAGAGGATCTATGCGGCCTGTCGGAGCTGGTGTGACAGCAACATGGGAAGTGGTACATGCTTCCTCCTTCCTTGCTGAAACCATCTGCAGCCCATTGAAGCCAAGTAGCAGGAACACAGGAAGAGGCACATGCTTCCTCCCCACTTGTGCTGCCCTAGTTCCAAAGATCTGTAGACATTCTCTGTGATGAAGCAACATGTGCTTCTTCTAATGCTTCCTCTTCTCCAGTGCTGGACTAAAGATTCTGCAGTCTGCTTGATACTCAGTCTGGGAAACAATGACAGTCATACACAACCATGTCTGTTGCCTCCTCCCACATGATATCCCTGAAACTTCCCACTGAGGTGATGAATTAGTCTTGGACACACCCACCATTTGCTACATGTTTTTTTTGCTGGGAACTGGGTCAGCCCTGCCCAGCAGACAGATCTGTCAGAGACCAATGGCATTCCCAAATCCAACTGGAAACCAAGATTGTGTGTTATTCTAGTATTTATATATTCCCATGCTCATTTCCACACCCTGTCCCAAATCTTAGTACAATTTCTTATTGGTAGTAGCCAGGTCAGTAGGTATGGACACCAGCATGCTCCGTCCCCAAGGAAATATATGTCATATGTTGTATGTTTGTTTTTGAGCTACAATGTAGCAGAAAGTTTTATGGTGCAGCACCAGCTTCAACAATCACCCGAGACCCATGATTCCCATGCTTCCCCCCCCGGAAAAGTGGACAGTCTGATCATGTCATATGTCTATTCCAAGAAAGAAAAGTTTTCATTTCAACCTGTCAATGCATGCAATCATTACACCCTTTACTGCTGGCCTAATGCTTAGTATATGAGTCACTAAATCTCCTTAATACAAAATATCATAAGGCAATTCAATGAGTGAGCAGTTCTTGTAGTTCAGTCTTACAATCTGCTGCAGCGGATAGTGTGGCATTACTAGATATGAGCACAGAACACCACTCCAGGGTGTTCAGGGGGGAACTGGAATTTCCGCCTTACCTGCAAGCACTTGGAGGAGACAGTAGAGGCAGGGTGAACTTCAGACAGCACCACAGAAGTGTGTATTTGCTGTCTAAATTGTGCCCACTGCCAGTGTTAGCAGCCCATTCCCAAACCAGGGGCAGCTAGCCAATGGACGATCATGATGCCGACAGAGGCATTCCCTGCTTACACCACCACACCTTGGCTCTTCCTGTAAAGGCAGGAAGATCCTTGACTACCCTGCACCCTGCAGGAAACCAAGGTCTCCTAAATGTTAGCTGGACACAGACAAAATGGTTGTACCTCCCTGGGGTGACAAAATGCCTTGAACGGGCCCTGCATGCTTATCTGCTTGCTGTGGAGCTAGACAGAAGCCCTATTTCTAGAAGAAGGATGAACAGAAGTGTAAAGAAATGGGACAAGACGAAACTATAGCAATCTTTCTAACAGCTGAAGAGGAATAGATAAATTGAACTGCCCAGATTGCAGCCTGGTAACCAATCTATAGGATTCCTGTCATGACATGCACAGTTTGCAACAGATTGTCACAATCTGACTTTTTAGTCAGGGCTGCTGAAGTTAGGAATGGTGCCTATATTCAGCAGACAGGAGCATTTCTGACATCTGTGTATTGAGGAAGGAAATTCCATTTCTTCTTCCACCCCTGTAGCACAGATTAACTATGTTGATAGCCAGAGCATCATTGGTAACATTTGGCTTTTAGGGACTTTGCTTTGTCTACATATAATTGGGATTGCCTAGGATTCAACTGGCATAATAAACTCCCCCCCCCCAAATGAACATTTCTGCTCAAGATTAATTTAAGATCACAAAAGCTCTTTTTTCTCATTTTCTTGATGTAAGACTATTAAAAGGATAGTCTGAGTTTTCCAATGAAATGGAAATGTCATCTCATAAAACTGGCATACAAAAGATTGTGCTTTGTGCTCCTGCTTCACTTTGCTGCTCCAATCCACAAGAAATACCCTTGTCTGAATTCAGTCTGGCCAAGCCTCATGCAGAAACGTTGTGATCGATGCACACAATAGGGCACTGCACATCTTACAAGAAGACCAAAAATATGCATGCAGGTCCTCTTGGTGTCTGGGAGCTGTTCATGCTAATGGCCAAGCAGTTATGCTCTCACCTCAGCTTTGGCTGAGCCAATCATTTGCCAGGCAGTAGGGAAGGAACAGAAATCAGACATCCCTTTCAGCAAAATTGAAACCATCTGTTTGGCAGGATAATTTTCATGGTCTGCACAACCAGGGCCTCTCTCTTCCATCACACTCTTTGATGTTTTGAATTTAGGTTGTGTATCATTCTAACATGGCCTTTATAGCTAGTGAGTGGAACGTCTGTGTTCCTGAAATGTACAGAGCAATAAGAATTTAAATAGCTGAAGAATGACTGCATCTTTCTGAGTACATTATTCCTTGTAGAAATGGTGTCTGTGTTAATTGACTTTATGAGGTAAACAGTTTGTTGCCTCTAGGCAGTAATGTGAAACACATAGTGCTTTGAGTTATCCCCAAGCTTTATACCAAGCAAATGTATTCTTGGCGGCAGTTGTGTATTTTTAGTTAGCAGCTAAAGCTTGGATGATGTAGCTAAAACTATAAATTGCTCTATCCAGTTGTGAAGAAACCACATCTGGTTATAGGAACAGATCCCAGCAGATCCCTAGAAAGCTAATTGGCCTAAAACCTAAAATAAATCTAAAATAAAATCTAGGCGTAGTTATGCAATCTCTCTCTTATCTTTTTAACAACTTAGCTGAAGATGACACAGATGGTGAATCATTAGCAGACAATACTGCACATTTAATTATTTTACTAATGGAAAATGCCATTTCCCCCCCTCAGTATATCACATAAGGGAAATTTCTATATATAAATGTATTAAGACAAGTAATACTGTGAACAGTATTATGTTTTTCCATGTGCAAATCAGTATGTAGATTCCCTGGCCCTGTATACCTGTCTCTAATCTTCTCTTTTGGGGGGACTGTTATTCAGCAAGTTTTTGCCCAGTAGCTTCAACCACGCTTGGTTACTGTCAGTTCTGAAATGAGAATATGCTCAGTACTACTAGGACTCAGAGTTGGTTCATCCATACATGTTCATCACTTAAAAACTACAACCTTGAGTGGTGACTTGAAATATGTGAATGAGTCATCACAAATCTTACACAATACAGAAATGTCATATTTTTAAGAGAGACAGTACATACTGTCAGCTGCCAGATTGCATGTTGAATAATGAAGCTACTGGATGTCAAGTTATATTCAATGCATGTGGGAACCAGTCATGAAGCCCGGACACTACAAACTTTGAGGTTCTCATTGTCATTGTCATTGTGTAACACTTGCTTGTATTGTACTATCACATTTATCTTACAGCCAGTATCACTTTTCCTGGTTCCAGTATCAGTCCTCCTACTGAGGACTGATGGTCACAGCCTTATTAAATTGAATGTATTTGTGCACAAGTTTGATTTTGGAGCTTTTCTTTCATTACCATTATATTAGAAGGGTATACTGGATTGACAAGCACCCATGGAAAGTCGCAGCTGGATGCTGCTTTTGAAATTTTCCTTTTCTGTTCATTATTGCACTTCGTAGCAGTTCTGCCCATGTCACTCACAACCTGCAATCCATCCTGGAATAGGCACTTAAAAGGAAATAAGCAACTGTTCCTAAGAGTTAAGGTGAATGCCACTCAAAACTCTTCTCAGTTCATATTCCTCTGATCACACAGCCTACTGAAATATCTAGGATATCATTAAAATTATAATACACCTGATAAAGCTTATTGCTTTATTTAATATATTCATGGGTTCTTACCTGAAGTAGAAAAGTAGTTGGATGTGAATACTTCTACTCAGCTTTGTGATCTACCTTTCCTTATGGGTTTAAGGCAAGCAGAAGTATTACAGAGATAAAAAGAGGATTTTGTTTACAAAGCATGTTTTTTTGAATATACAATGTAGTGAATCGATATATGAATGATAGTGACATGGAGGTTTTCTTATTAAAAGCTGCAAAAACTATCAATACTTGAATGTCTGAGTTCTTAATAATGAAAATATTATTAATGCTCATTTTCCACTGAACAGGTATTTTGAACCCTACTTACCCATCTCCAGATCCAGCACTGGACTGAAAACCAAAAGTTGGCTTAATAACTGATTTTATACAATGATAATTTTTTTCTTAGAGAGCTATTATTGAGTTAGTGCTCACATATGCTCCAGATATTAATAGTAGGAGATAGATGATAGATACATACACACTTTGATATTATTGATTTTCAACATTTATGTTAATCTACTGAAAAGTAAATTAATGAAAACAATCAGTGTAAAGAGAACAAAATTATGTAAGTCCAAACTTCATTTGTACACCTAGGCTATTAAAGTTTATGGTTGTTCTAAGCCATCCAAGAGCATTCTTATGAGGATGTTATAGAAACTGCTTTTACCATTACTATGCCTTTACTTTGTTTAGGTGCAAAGAATAAGGGTAGGAAGGGAAGGGAGGAATGCTAGTGAATATTGTGTACAACTAGTCAATGGATTGCTAATGAATAACTCACTCAATATATTTCTTTTTCTTTTTCAAGTCAGAACACTATGTTCTGAATTATGCATTGTTAGACTTTTGTATTATTCTTGGGATATATACAGAAAGGACACCAAGAAACAAACAAAGAGTCCAATCAGACGGCTCTTTAAATCCGCGCGAGGCACGATTGCCTCATGGATCTAAAGTTAATGTCCAGACACAAACATCTGGGAAACATCCCTCTTCTGTGGGCATCCCGTTTTGCCATGCTTCAGAGCCATACTTAAAAGATACCACTTTAAATCTGGGGTTTTCGGTTACCTGCGGGACAACTGCGGACTTTCATCTGTCTGATCGTTCCACCAGTGCACAATCCTCCTGTCGGGGTGGTCTGACGTCAGACCATCCCGACTGGGCACCATTTTAAAAAATCTCTACACATGCGTGGATCAACAAGGACGTGCTGTCACATCTATGCGCATGTGCAAAAGGTCTTTTTTAAAAACCCACCATATGCCTCCTTCAACAAGGAGACACTTTGACGCCTATGAGCATGCACAAAAAGCTTTTTTTAAAAAAAAAAAACACCGCGCGTGCCTCTTTCAGTGGACGCCGTCTAGACAGTCCACAATGGAGGCAGCGCACGGTAAGGCAATTCCCCCGGGGGATGTCTGGTCATGCAATGATGGGTTTAAAAGATCGGGATCAAATTTGAGCTGGCATAATGGCAGGGTTAGGTGCCCATCTGAACGTACCCAAAGAAAGAAACCTCCATCAGCATGCATCTTGTTTATTGTTTGACTACAAACTTTAAAGTTTCCTTTGGAAACCTCACACAGATAAATTTTTGTACAGACCGTAGTAGCTCCTTGAATCATGCTTCCTGGCTTCCTTTGGCTTGCTGATCTTGGTAAAGGCTTATAGATGCTGCTCCAGGGTTTCTAGGAGCTGTCATAGCAACATCTTTTGTCTATCCAGCCATTTAGGGTGGCCTGTTTCCATCATTGCTCTGGCTTTTTGGAATGGGCTCCCTAAAGAGGTTGGAGGGGGGTTCTCCTTGGAGATTTTCAGGAGGCATTGAATGGCTTGCTTGTTTGCCAGGGCTTTTGATGGGGTTTGAATAGCAAGCATGATTTAAGGGTTCGAGGGAGGGAGAGATCTGAGGTTTGTTATTTTAGTTTGGTTCTTAACTGAAAGTGTTTTTTAAAATTATGATTGTAAATTACCTTGAACCTTGAGGAAAGGCAAGGTATAAATGTTGCAATAAATAAATATATAAACAAACATGGATCTGAAAGATATCCTTAATTATAGCCAGGTTCACTCAAGCACCCACCAGTTCAGCTCACCTTATGATCATATGTCACAATCGCCAGAGCCGAATGTTCACTCAGAAGTTTGTCCCGTCTGTGAATAGCAAGCAGAGAGAGTGAGATGAACTGAGCTAAGAGTCAGCTCACAAGTAGATCATGGCAAGGTCTGTTATCTGGGTGATTGTGTTCAGTACAAAGTTCTTAGCCTACCTAGTTATAGGTAGTCTCATATAGTTTGGAATTTGGCAGTCACACAGAAACTGGTCTGAGCAATCTGCCTCAGCACTCCTTTAAGGAGCGAGCTTGTGAAGACAGAAGAATTGGTGGCTAGAGCAAGCCTGCTTGTAAAACCAGTGTAGTGTAATAGTTACACCAACATGCATCATCTTGGAAATGAGATGTGTGTGTGTGTGTGTTAAGTCCCATCAAGTCACTTCCAACTTTTGGTGACCCTATAAATTAGTGACCTCTTAAACACTCTATTGTTAACAGCCTTGCTCAGGTCTTGCAAAGTAAGGACTATGGCTTCCTTTATTGAGTCACTCCATTCATGTTGGGTCTTCCACTTTTGCTGGTGGCATCAATGTTTCTAGCATTATTGACTTTTTCAAAGAGTCTTGTCTTCTCATAATGTAACCAAAGTGCACTTCTGAAGAACTGAGCAGTGACTCACAAAAGCCCACATCCTACCACAAATTTTGTTAGTCTTTAAGGTATTACTGGACTCTTACTCTTTTCTACTGCTACAGACAGACTAAAACGGTTACCCATCTTGATCTCTAACCAAAGTACAATAGCTTCAGTTGGTCATTTTAGCTTCAAGGGAGAGTTCAGGCTTGATTTGATCTAGAACCCACATACATGTCTTTTTGGCAGTTCACAGTATCCATACCACCACATTTCAAATCAAGCAAATTTCTTCCTGTCAGCTTTCTTCATTGTCCAACTTTCACACCAGCAGACAGTAATGGGGGATACTATGGCATGAATTAACTTGATCTTGGACACCAGCAACACATCCTTACACTTAAGATTCCTTCCTAGCTCCTTCATGGCTGCCTTTCCCAGTCTCAATCTCCTTCTGATTTTTTGGTTGCAATCTCCCTTTTGGTTGGTAATGGAAACAGGTAGTATGAATGTATTAATTTTAATTCACTATTAATATGTTTTTAGATACTTTTGACTATCTAAATAGAGCCAATTGACGTAATTAATGAAATATTTCCTTGTAGTTGTAGGTTGGGATGAGGGCACTCACTCAAGTTCCTGCTCTTGGGCTCATACAGCAGAGATGGGTGTGTTCAAAATAACATCTAACAAGGAGTTACAGGGATTTAAGTAACTGGTTACATAACATGGAAGCCCATGCAGTCTATCACTGTAGCAAACCACAGAACTAACAAAGCAGCAACTCCACCCCATGAGACTAAACCAACACATACAAATATTAGGGGGGAAGCAAACCATTTCATTGTAATGTATGCCTGGAGTCCCCAACGTAGACACCTATCCTAATGGCCACCAAGTGTTTTTAGAAAGCAGAAAGTGTCAGGTGGGGCTTTTGCCCAGCTGGGCTTCTGATTGGCTGTGCAAAATCTTAAAAGACATTGCTTTGGCAGCAGCTGCTGTAACAGCACAAGGATCTTCACTGCATGATTGGAGATAAGCTCTATTATGTGAGAAATTATTTTTAAACAATGTGTTCATTTAAAAAAGGCATCCTGTGAAGCAGAGCTTCTACCTGAAACATTGAAGAGTTACTGCTACAGTTATTTATAGCCCCACTCCTGGACATTTTGTGGCTGGCTCCACCTCCTCAGCAGCCATTTTGTGGTTGTGCCCACCACCCCCTTTCAGAAGAAAAAATTAAGAATCCATTAGCACCTTAAAGACTAACAAAATTTGTGGTAGGATATGAGCTTTTGTGAGTCACTTCTGGTTCTTCAGGTATCTGAAGAAATGAGCAGTGACTCATGAAAGCTCATACCCTACCACAAATCTCCTTTCAGCGATGAACCTCAATTAATGCCCCTTGGACAATCTCTTTCCTACCTCAGGATTAGGGATGGGCACAAACCAGGAAAATGCAGTTCATGACAGTTCCTTGTTCATGGTGTGCCCGATTTGTGAACCATGAACCATCACAAACTTTTAAGAGCTAAATGAACGAGTTCAGTTCATGAGGTTCATGATGCAGGAGAATGACCATTAATAAATGCGATATCACAGTATACAGTATACAGCAAATAAACAAGCACTGCACAAATAACACAGACCACAAGTGCTCAAAAAGTTATGTACAAAAATCAATTTATATGGAGGACCACATATATCAGTAAAACCAAAATTACGTCATATAGTGTGCAGGTCCAAAAATAGTACAAGTCCATAAATGATATACAAACAAAATGAGTAGTACAAGTCCATAAATGGTACACAGATAAAATGGACGAAGACTCCGGATTTTGATCTTCGTTTCGATAATTCTTCTTCAATAAGTTCACACTACTACAATTGCAAATAAAACCGAATAATTATTATCATATATTACAGCCAAACCCATGTTCTGAATACTAACAAAGAAATTTTTACCTTCATATAGTACTGATAGTGTACAGATAGTGGTCCCTCTTATAGAGCAAGTCTGTTTAGAAGAACTAAGCATGCAGCCAATCAGAATTTTTTACAACAGCGACCTCCTCGTTGAGGCTGGAAGAGGAAATAAAATCTAATCTTGTTGTTACCCTTTCCTCCAGAACACTAACTGCACAGGAAATCCGTCTTTTAAATCTTCGCCTAGGCTTTGTCCCTACTCCCAAATATGACCCTTTCAAAACACGTATAGATGTCTTTAGACTTATCAGAATGCTTAAACTAAAATCACTGTTTCAAGATTCTAGTAGTCGACCACCTGTTCCCTTTAAAAAGAAATCTCAATTCATTCCAAATTTGACTACTCCAGAAATACAGGTATTTGAACAAATAGTTCTTAGAGATATTGAGACTACTGAGAAATCCAGACCACGCTATAAATATAATCTTTCTCGTGAGGAATCAGATCTTCTGCAGGCTCTGGCTAATGATAAGAGCATTATCATTAAGGAGGCTGATAAGGGAGGTGCTACAGTAATTCTGAATACTGATGATTATTTATCTATGGTACATAACTTGTTATCAGACTCAGAGTTTTATCAACCTATTTCTAAGGATCCTACTGAACAAGTAAAGATTATTATTAGAACTGTGGTATATGAAGCTGTGTCCTTGAACTATATTGATCAACATGTAGCAGGGTTTCTTATCAATGACTGCCCCCATGTGCCAGTGTTTTATGCACTTCCTAAGATACGTAAGCCAGGATTTCCTCCTCCTGGTCGGCCTATTGTTTCAAGTTTCAACTCCATCTTTGAGCCCCTGTCTCAATACATTGAGTCTTTTCTACAGCCCTTTGTACAGAAAACATCCACTTATATTAAAGATACTAAAGATTTTATATCTAAGATTGAAGGTTTGCCAGCACCTATGAGCACATTATTGGTTACTATGGATGTTTCTTCATTGTATTCCAATATACCTCATGAAGAGGCACGCCTAATTTTGGCTGAACATCTGAATAGCCGAGAGGTCCTTTCTCCTCCTACACATTTTTTACTTGACCTTATAGATATTATTTTTGATAGAAGTTTCTTTAGATTTCAAAATGATTTTTTTCTTCAGATTAGGGGTGTGGCTATGGGATCCACCTTTGCACCTAGCGTAGCCAACCTGTTTATGTCTTTTTTTGAAACCAAATGGATACTGAATTCAGAGAATAACATTTTCTTTAATCATATCTTATTTTTTAAAAGGTATATAGATGATCACTTCTTTTTGCGTAAAGATATTCACATTCTTGAGTTTGTTCATTGGCTTAACTCTATACATCCAACCATTAAATTTTCCTTTCAGTGTAGTCCTGATAGCATTGACTTTCTTGACACCACTGTTTTCATTTCAACAACAGGTACTTTGGCTGTTAAACCTTTTTCTAAGAGTACTGATAAAAACTCATACCTTCATTATCAGTCCCATCACATCAGACATATACGTGATAATTTACCTTATGGACAGTATCTGAGGGCCAAAAGGAATTCTACATTTAAACAGCATTATGAGATAGAATCCCTTAAACTTTTTCAACAATTTAAGGAGAGAGGCTATCCAACAAAGATTATTCAACAGGCAGCTGTTAGGGCTGCAAATGTTGATCGTTCAGATTTGTTTAAAGGGACAGAACATAGTCAGCAACAACATTCTTTGTCCTGTGCTTTTAACCTTACACCATTGGCATCTCAAATTAAAAACATAGTTCTAAAGCATTGGCATATTGTGGAAGGTATTTTAGGCTGTCAAAATCGTCCTTTTATAGGATTTAGAAGAACTAAGAACTTTCGTGATTCACTAGTGCATTCTGATTTTCAAATGTGTAATTCTGATACCACAGTGACACCCAATGGCCATTATCCATGTGGCAGATGTTCAGTCTGCCCACTTGTCTGGAGAACAAGTAGAATTGAGATTCCAAGCAGAAATTTTGTATATGAGTTAAAAAAAAATTCTTCATGTTATACTAAATGGGTTGTATATCTTTTAAAGTGCCCCTATTTATATTTGTATGTAGGAATGTCAGCTAGAACCATTAGAACTCGAATGATTGAACATAGGTCTTGCATTAGAAACTCACGTCTGGATTCTCCTTTAGGGCAACATTACATGAATATGAACCACTCTCCTAATGATTTTCAGTTTGTGGTTCTGGAAATACTGAAAACTCACCAATATATTAGTTTAGATGTTCAAAAAAGGTTGAGACAACGTGAAGCATTTTGGATTTTTAAACTTAAAACATATGATCCTTATGGTCTTAACCAATCATTAGAATTTGGCTGTTACTTATGAGTTGTTGCAACTTACCTCTATAATTTAGCTGTAGAAAGAGTTACTGTTTTTTTCATTTACCCTTATGATTTTAATCAATGATTGGAACTTGGCTACTACTTATGAGTTGCTGCTACATAGTTATTACTTATGAGTAGAAATAGTAATGGTTTTTTCAACTCTTTGTCACCTTAAACTTTTGACTGCTATGGTGCCTAATAGAGATTAGCTAGAGTATATTAAGCCTTGGGTGTTGACCACTCTTTGAGGCTTACCGACTATTGCAGAGCATGTGCTATTGTTGATAGGATGCCCGGCTTTGAATGATTATAATAGAAATGGTGAGCATAGTGACCCTTTTAATATTTCTTTGTATATTGTAACTGTAAATAATAATATTATAAGAGCATTTTCCTTATTTTTCCTTGTTTCAGAATTTTTCCTGTAATATCGAGTTGAAGGCTTTTACCTACTGTGAGTGCTATGGTAAGGATTTTTCCTTCTATGAGTCTTCTGTATACTGGTTGACCTTCCATGAACTTTAGTTTGTGAGCAATGAACTGGCCAAAATTCATCATGAACTTTAGTTCATGAGCCAGTTTGTGTCCATCCTGACACAGGATTATTGTGAGGATTAAATGGAAGAAAGGAGAATTGTGTATGCTGGGGGAAAATCAGCTACTACAACTCCGACTGGAAAAATCCATGTATGTTCTACACTTTCAAAGAGTCCCGGAGCAACAAGAAGAAGACCTGAAACTAATTTTAAATGAGGCAATAGCATCATCTTCTGATCTCAAGCAAGAGGACCTCCAGACTGACATGGACATGGTTTATCGTACATATCCAGATTATATAAGAAAAAATAAAATACCTGAAAGATATACATGAAGTTTATTAGGAGAACAATGAGATAAAACATTTTGAAAGTGACATCAGGAAAAATATTAAAAATTCAGGAAGAGATTAAAATCTTAAAAGACATTCCATTTGAGATCCAGAAACAAAGATGTCAATATAAAGACTTAATCCTTTTTCTCCAAAGTAAAACAATTGCATACAGATGGATCTTCCCAGAGGGACTGACGTTTAATTTCAATGATAAGAAAACTAAAATTGACACTGTTCAGAAGGCTAAAAACTTTTTAAAGTAGCAATTAAATTTGAAAGATGATGAAGAGGAAGTAGAAGAAGAGGAACCAAGCGAGCATGGATTGGATAAAACTTCAGGCAACTCCAGCAGTTCAACTGAGTCTGAGAAAGGAGCAGTGGCCCCTAAGACTTTAAAAGCCAAGAAGAAGAAGCGTAAAAAATAAATGGCAGATATTGGATTATAAAGCACCTGAGTTTAGCATAATTTTATTTTAATAAGAAAGAAGTTTTACAAGTCTTTACATATATTGTTAATTTTGTTTTAATAAGAGAGAAGTTTTACAAGTCTTTACATATATTGTTAATTCGTGGAGTGACAATCAGTTTGTAATCTTTATATGCACTTGTCATAGATTTTAGGGCTTCCCTTTTCCCTTTCCCTGTAGGGTGTAGATTTATAAAATCAATAAAAAATGTTGTTGTTTTTTAAAAAAGAACATAAGAACATAAGCCAATGTTGCATCAGGCCAATGGCCCATCTAGTCCAACACTCTGTCACACAGTGGCCAAAAATACTAGGTGTCATCAGGAGGTTCAGCAGTGGGGCCAGGACACTAGAAGCCCTCCCACTGTTGCCCCCCCAAGCACCAAGAATACAGAAGAAGAAGAAGAGGAGGAGGAGATTGGATTTATACCCCGCCCTTCACTACCCAAAGGTGTCTCAGAGCGGCTTACAAATTCCTTTCCCTTTCCCTCCCCACAACAGACACCCTGTGAGGTACGTGGGGTGAGAGAGCTCTTGACAGAAACTGTTCTTTTTCAAGAACAGCTCTTATCAGAACTACGGCTTGCCCAAGGTCATCCAGCCAGGTGCAAGTGGAGGAGTGGGGAATCAAACCCGGTTCTCCCAGATTAGATTCCGTGCACTTAACCACTATACCAAACAGAGCATCTCCCAGCCTGAGAGTACTTATCTATACCATGTGGCTAATAGCCACTGATGGACTTCTGCTCCATATGCTTATCTAATTCCCTCATGAAGCTGTCCATGCTTGTAGCCACCATCACCTCCTGTGACAGTAAATTCCATGTGTTAATCACTCTTCGGTTGAAGCAGTACTTCCTTTTATCTGTTCTAACCCAACTGCTCAGCAGTTTCATTGAGTGCCCATGAGTTCTTGTATTGTGAGAAAGGGAGAAAAGTACTTCTTTCTCTACCTGCTCTATCCCATTCATAATCTTATAAACCTCGATCATGTCACCCCTCAGCCATCGTTTCTCCAAGCTAAGGAGCCCCAAGCGCTTTAACCTTTCTTCATAGGGAAAATGTTCCAACCCTTTTATCATTCTAGTTGCCCTTCTCTGCACTTTTTCCAATGCTATAATATCCTTTTTGAGGTGTGGTGAGCAGAACTGTACACAGTACTCCAAATGAGGTTGCACCATTGATTTATACAGGGGCATTATGATACTGGCTGATTTGTTTTCAATTCCCTTCCTAATAATCCCCAGCATAGCGTTGGCCTTTTTTATTGCAGTTGCACACTGTCTAGACATTTTCATTGAGTTATCTACTATGACTCCAAGATCTCTCTCTTGGCTAGTCTCTGCCAGTTCAGACCCCATCAACGTGTATTTATAGTTAGGATTTTTGGCTCCAATGTGCATCACTTTGCACTTGGCCACATTGAACCCCATTTGCCATGTTGACTCCCACTCACCCATCCTCGACAGATCCCTTTGGAGTGCCTCACAATCCTCCCTGGTTCTCATCACCCTGAACAACTTTGTGTCATCTGCAAATTTAGCCACTTCACTGCTTACTCCCAATTCCAAATCGTGAATAAACAAGTTAAAAAGCATCAGAGTGAGTACTGATCCCTGTGGTACCCCACTGCTTACCATCCCCCACTGAGAAAATTTCCCATTTATACTCACTCTCTGTTTCCTATTTATAAGCCAGTTTTTGATCCACAAGAGGATTTGTCCTTTTATCCCATGATTATTGAGCTTACAGGAGCCTTTGATGAGGAACTGTATCAAAAGCTTTCTGGAAGTCAAGGTAAAGAACATCTATTGGGTCCCCCTTGTCCACATGTTTGTTCACTCCCTCAAAAAACACTAACAGGTTAGTGAGACAAGATCTTCCCTTACAGAACCCATGCTGGGTCTGCCTCAATAATTTTTGTTCTTCAATGTGCCTACTAATTCTTTCCTTAATAACAGTTTCCACAAATTTACCTGGTATCAACATCAGACTGACTGGCCTGTAATTTCCCAGATCTCCTCTGGAACCCTTTTTAAAGATGGGAGTGACATTAGCTACCTTCCAGTCCTCAGCTACCTTCCAATCCTCAGTTTCATCCTCCTTTTACAGTTAAACCAATCTTGCTTCTGGAGGAGGAGAGCAGTTTAAAACATGAAAGCCATCCATGTGCATTAGTTGGACAAAATGGAAAAAATCCCATGTTCTAATTAAGAGACGTAACTACAATTGTGGAAGAATTTAATTGAAGTGATGTGCTCATAAATTAATTTTCTGATCCTCAGTTACATGAACAACTGAGCTATTAATTTAACTTGTCACTTTGGTCAAAACAAAATGCAGCGAGGTTTGGATGGTCTTGAATGACTAATTTGGACATACACTCAAAAACAGAGTAGTAGGAGGGAATTTAAATAATTGCCACCTAAAAAGACACTGAAGTGAATAATGATAGTAATAGCACCACCAGATTCTCAGACTACACAATAAACAAACCAATTAGATGCTTGGTTTCCAGTGATGACTGCTATGGTAAAATTTCAGGCTAATGCATCTTGTTTCTCAACAAAGATCACGTCTTGTGAGCCAACAGGTAGATAGAAAAATCATGTGGTTTGTTGTCTTGCTTGAGAACCACCATACAAGACTGATGGGCAATGTTCAGCATGGTCCATTAAAAATTACACAGGCATGATGTAAACTAGGGACAAATGGCAAAAATGTCCTTTAATAATCTCCAAAGACAAAGAGAATGTTGAAGTTAGCTTGTAATTAACAAAGATATAAAACCAAAATAATGTCTAATGTTTTTATCCTTTCAACATTTCATATTGCCTTGATCTATCTCAGCTGTGCCACCTGTTGGTGTCTCAAATCATCTGGGGATGTTACACTGACATGTTAATATAGGTTAGCACCACATGTAATGTAGCATCATCACAAAAAATGCACTATAACACAAAATATGAGTCATTATGGGCAATGATGAGCCAGCAAGAATGGATTTGACAGATGTACACAACAGTCAGCACTGGTAGTCTTGATGTAAACTAGTAGCAATCAGGCAGGTTACTGAGCTTTGGAAATTCAGTCAAGGAAATGAGCCTTCTGGTATGATTTTTCTCTGCTTTGTGTACAGTACAGTGGGAGATGTATGTCCCAAGCCCAGAAAGTGTATAAAATGTTACTGTGCATCCCTTTACTGCTACAGAACCAACTCTATTATAGATATGTGAAAAGTACTGGGACTGACGAGTGATTTCAGCTCTCACATACTTTATTAGATCAGGAACAAGACAACTTTACCCGGCTCACAGGCCGGGTTATATCACCTGAAAACCCCACACCCAAAACACACCCCACTCAAGTCATTGGCTATTTACAGTGGCTGAGAGTTCCATAGGCTCTCTGCCGGGAGCCTAACTCTCTGATTGGAGTGGGCTAGGATCCACTGAGTCCTTTGTTCAGGTGAGCAAAGCTCAGACGTATTTGCCTGACCGCATGGCTTCCTTGCCTCGCATGTGGTCTGGTCTGATTGCATTATGTCTGATTGTATTATGTCTGAGTACATTACACCCCTCCCCCCTTGGTCCAAAGACACCCACATACAAAGTCCTTCAGGTGAGTGGGTGCCTTATGCTCCCGAGTGGAGCGACGGAGCACGGCCAGAGTTGCTGTAGCAGCTGCTGATGCACCCGGCTGAGTGTTGGCCGGCATCTGCTGCGTTGAGTGTTGTTGTGTCGGCTTTGTTGGGGCTGTTGAGCTGGGTTCTGGTGTGAGCGCCAGCGGGGGGCTTGGTACTGGTTCGTCGACCTCGGGGAACTGTGGTTGCAGTGGAGCTTGTGCCATTTCGGGGGGTTGGGCTCCTCGACATCCTCTGGGTCGGCTGGCAACACTCGCCTGCGCAGCTGGTCGATGTGATGGTGTAGGACTTGGTCATCCCCACAGGAAACTTCATAGGTGCAAGGGCCATTGACTCTCACCACATGTGCCGGAATCCAGGTTGGACTCTTAGTGTAGTTTCATGCATACACGGGGTCCTCTGGGAAGAATCCCCTAGCCGCCTCATGGGACTCGGTGACCGGTGCCTCTTCTGCAGTGCGATCTGGGTGGAGACGGTCTAGCCGGGTCATCAGGTGACAGCCTAGGAGGAGTTCGGCTGGGCTGCATCCCGTCATGGTGTGGGGAGTGATCTGCTGGCCAAAGAGGAATGCAGCCAGCTTGTAGTCCCAGTCCTTTGAGTCCTTGGTCATCCTGACCATTCGCTCCGCTTGGCCATTGGTTGCTGGGTGAAAAGGGGCGGACCGGACATGGCGTATTCCGTAATAATGGGTGAAGTCCATAAATTTACTAGACGTATAGGCCATCCCGTTGTCTGTGACCAGGGTGTCGGGGATGCCCTGAGCACTGAATATCTGCCACATTGCTCGGATAGCAGATTTGGAAGAGGTGGATGGTACTGGGACCAACTCCAACCACTTGCTGTATGCATCCGGACCACTAGGATGAAGAACAACTGCCCCTGGAATGGCCCCGCAAAGTCCAAGTGCAGCCAGGACCAGGAGCAGTGTGAGGATTCCCAGACATGCTCGGGGGCCCTGGGTGGCTCCGGGTGGGATGACTGGCATGGTTGGCATCTCTAGACCATGTCTTCTATGTCTTTATCAAGCCCCGGCCACCATACGTAGCTCCTGGCCAGGGCTTTCATTCGTACCACCCCAGGGTGTGCCTCGTGGAGGGCACTGAGGGCCCTTTCCCTCAGTGGTGTAGGAATTACCACCCGGCTCCCCCACATCATGCAGCCTTTGTGGGTGGACAACTCTTCCTTCCTAGAGGTGAAAGCTGTGAAGTCAGGGCCTGCCTGGCCTATGGGCCACCCCCTCACCACCCAGTTGAGAATGCAGCAGAGGACCTTGTCTTTAGCGGTGAGGCGTGCCACCTCCTGAATACGCACCAGCTGGCCTGGGAGTGCCTCCAGGAGCACAACTTGGAAGGCTGGGGCTGGGTCGGGGTCTGTGGCAGGTAGCAGAAGGTGGCTCAGGGTATCCACATGACCCATCGCCTTGCTGGGCCAGTGGATGAGGGAGTAAGAGTATCCAGACAAAAACACGGATGACCCGTGGAGACATCATTTGGGGGGTCTGGCGGTCTGGGGCCAGGAGACTGAGAAGAGGCTTATGATCGGTCAGGATCGTGAAAGGCCGGCCATAGAAGTAATGGTGAAATTTTTTCACCCCGGCCACTATAGTGAGCACCTCCTTGTCAATTTGTGAGTAGTTTCACTCTGCAGATGACAAGGTCCTGGAATAATAAGCCACTGGGACCTCACAGCCGTCTGGCAGCTGGTGGCCCAGAACTGCCCCAACCCCATATGGTGAGGCGTCACATGCTAGCACCACGGGAAGCTGTTCATCAAAATGCAAAAGCATCGTGTTGGAGGTTAACAAGTCCTTGACTGCTTGGAAAGCGGCAGCGTGTGTTGGCCCCCAGACTCAAGGAGCCTTCTTGTCAAGCAGGCGGTGGAGTGGCTCAGCCACCAGCGCCTTGAGCGGGAGAAAGGAGTGATAAAAGTTCAGTAGGCCTAAAAAGACCTGCAGCTCCTGCTTGGACGAGGGAGGGGGGGCTTGGGTGATTGCCTTGACTTTGTCCTCTGTGGGCTGGGGGCCACATGCGTCGACCATGAAGCCCAAAAATTCTATGCGCGGCACTTCCAGGAGGCATTTTTCCCTCTTCACCTTGAGCCCTGCCGAGTCAAATCTCCGCAGCACTGCTCGGAGCCGGTCTTCGAAGGAGGACGAGTCCGGAGCCGCAATGATCACATTATCCAGGAACGGTTGGACCCCGGGGATCCCTTTCAGGAGGGAGTCCATGAAAGACTGGAAAATCCCCGGTGCGACAGACACCACAAACTGGAGCCGGTGGACTTTAAAAGCACCTTTATGAGTGGCTACCCTTTGGGCTTCGGCAGTGGCAGCATCAACCAGTAGCTGCTGATATGCCTGGGCGAGGTCTAGTTTGCCGAAGACCCAGGCCCCTGCCAGCACCGCTAAAACATGGCCAACCATGGGTACTGGGTACACGTGGTCCTGGAGGGCTTTATTTAATGTGCATTAAATTAAAGTCTGCACAAATGCGTACGTCACCGTTTGGCTTTACTGGGGTGACTATGGGGATTTCCCAGCATGCAGGTGCAACTGGTTCCAGCACCCCCTGCTCGACAAGGCGATCGAGTTCTGCCTCTATTTTAGCTCGCATTGCAATGGGAGGGACCCGGGCCTTGATGCGAATGGGGCGTATGGCCGGATCAAAATCCAGGGAAATCGGGGTCCTGGTGTACCTCCCCAGAGTCCCATCAAACACCTTGGGAAATTCTTGGAAAACAGCCTCAAAATCAGCTGCCCGGATCTGGTTAAGCCCCGTTATCTTGAGGCCCAGGGGCTTGAACCATGATAGTCCCAGCAAGCTGGTGAGGCGCCCTTCCACCACCAACAGGTCCAGCAGTCCCGAGAACCCCTTGAACTGGAACCAGAACTTGCCCCAGCCATGGATTGCCACAGGGTTCTTATTAAAGTCCTGTAACATAAGACCCTGTGGCTTGTGCAACCGGGGTCCACCCTTCAGGCACAGAGAATGGAGAGTCTCAGCCAAGATGATTGAAAAAGACGAGCCTGAGTCAATTTCCATCTGGCAGGGGGACCCCTCAATCCAGACAGTCAAATGCACCTTGTCCAGGCCATCAGGGGGCAAGTTACATACCGTTTGTTGGTGGTGGGATGAAATGGTGTGAAGATCCTCTGGGATGCCCGTTGGTTTACCTGGAGTACTTCCTTGTCCTCGGAGATGTCGGAACCCCACGTTGCTCGGGTGTGGTGAACCACCTTGCTGGGGAGGACTTGGTGTGCCTTTTCGTAGGTGGCGGACTCCCAGATGGCTTTGTCGAGGTTGAGGTCATTGTTGCTGGCCAGTTTCCGCCGTAGCTTGGGTTTGCGGAGGCCAACAAGGAATTGATTCAGCAGCGTGTCGGTAAGGCTTGGGAAAATGCACCTGGTGGCTGCCTGCCGGAGGCCGGCCAGGAAGTCAGGTCATCTCGTCTGGGCCCTGGACTTGAGCAAAGAAGTACAAGCACTCCACGAACTTGGTAGGCTTAGGTGAAAAGTGATCAGAGAGGGCCTTCGTAGGTCTCATCTTTGGTTGTCTTCAAGTTGATGAGATCCTTCAAGAGCAGGAAGGTGTCCATGTCACAGGAGCTGAGGAACAAGGACTTCTTTTTCCCAGCTTCCACAACATTGTGGTAGCAAAGTGGTTTTCCAAGGTCTCCAGCCAGGTGTCCCATTGCTGGGCCTAGGAGATGTTGAAGGCCTGGATGTTAGCTTGGGGAGCCACCATCGTTCCATGTGGAGGCTGCTCGGTGGCAGTGAGCAGTGCAGTGCTGCTCTCGGGGTCAGCAATGCAATGCTCAGGAGCACTGCGATGAGCGGCGGTGCTTGATGCGATGCTCGTCCTCATGGGCATTGTTCATGGAGGCTGTTAGAATCCCACCTTCATTGCCAGTGAAAAGTACTGAGACTGACGAGTGTTTTCAGCTCTCACATGCTTTATTAGATCAGGAACAAGACAACTTTACCCATCTCACAGGCCGGTTTATATCCCCTGAAAACCCCACACCCCAAACACACCCCACTCAAGTCATTGGCTATTTATAGTGGCTGAGAGTTCCATAGGCTCTCTGCCAGGAGCCTAACCCTCTGATTGGAGTGGGCTAGGATCCGCTGAGTCCTTTGTTTAGGTGAGCGAAGCTCAGACGTATTTGCCTGACTGCATGGCTTCCTTGCCTCGCATGTGGTCTAGTCTGATTGCATTATGTCTGATTGCATTATATTCTGAGGTAAAACCAGTACATGCACAGATTTTAGTTCTTACATGTCAGGCTCATGAGAGTTTTTTAAGTAATTCACAGTTACTTAAAATCTTTATCTGAGAGGCTTTTGTTCCAGTGTTTTCCAAACACTCTGGTACACTTTCTTTGAGTATTCACTGACTCTTTTAATTTCCAGAAGGCTGGTGCACTCTTTCCAGTACCCAAACCCCTTCACTTGAAACACCAGTCAGGGCTGTTTTTATAACAGGAATACACCCCTATTATATGCATATTAGGCAACACACCCCTAATGTAGCCAATTCTCTAAGAGCTTACAGAGCTTTTTTTACAGGGGCCACTGTAAGCTCTTGGAGGATGGGCTACATTTGGGGTGTGTCACCTAATATGCAAAGGAGTTCTTTCTACAAAAAGAGCCCTGCCAGTACTCATCTTAATTGACTCTTAAGGTTTCTAAAGGCAGTTCCTAACCACACCAGACCAGGGATATCTGCTTTCTTAAGAGCTAACTCCCTGGTTGACTAGGTAGGAAATTTTCTTCTCTCTCTTGAAGATCTATCCCCTTTCCTTGGCCCTAATGGGAGTTTCCATCTAACTACCTACTTGTCCTTGCCAACTTTCCCCAGTTCATCTGTCTGTGTTAAACAGCTCTCAGTTAGGGCTGAATTCTGAAACTGTCAGTACTCAGCTCTTTTCAGCTAGGGATGAAATCAGACTGAATTCTCCTCAGCATCCAGTTCAGAAGTCTTTCTCTGCTCAGCTGATGCTAGCCAATCAGATCTCTTGGAACAGCTTGTCACTCAAGGCTCACTGGCTCTGTGAAGAATTAACCCTTCACAGTCTTTTATCTGTTTACACAGCACTTCTAAGTTTTTAGAAGTACAGTCTGTCACACAGACTTCCAGCCCATGGATCCACTTTCCAGAGGATAGAATGATGAACAGTTGATGTAGCACTTTACCTTAGTTCTGCAATCATTTAAGCAGCCTTTTTCTCCTTTAAATGCAGCCACCGGGGCCGTTGTTTGTTTCAAGAAGAGAATTTTTCCTACTGAAAAATGTGACCACAAATTTCCTTTTAGCTCTGCTGAGGAAAAGTACAGGTACCTGTAAAGTTTTCTCCAGAAGGAGTACAAGCAGCTTAAGGGTAGCTTTCTTTCAGTGGGAGAATAGCAGGGGAAAGCAGATATCTTGTTCTCTACTGCAGAGAAGCAGCCCTGATGGATGTTCTTAGAAAAGAGGGAGGGGTTAAAATGATCACAGAGTGAACATGGCTGACTCTGCATTAGTGAATGATAATTTAAGGCTGATTTCTGCCCTTTTACAGAAGCCAACATTGTAAGTCAGTGAGAGTTATAGCTTCATAAATTAAGGTGCATGCAAAGACTGATGGGGTTTGAGAAGAAAGTATAAATGCATGATATATGCATTATTTAGACTATTAAGGCCATATTTGAGTAGTTGATGTATCAAGGGAATAGTCTAATAATAATAGAAACCAGTGAAGGATGTCTTCCAAAGGCTTTACAAATATTAACTAGCCTACAAATGACAACTACTTACCTCTAAGACAGTCAGACAGTGCAGGAGATGATGATACAGATGTTACATGGAACAATGAAAGTCAAATAGAAGGTAGTTGGTTGAGCATCTGGTATTTAATTAAATACCAGAAATTAAAGACATTTCAAACACTGAAAATGACAGCTGTTGAAAGAGGAAAGGTGCTTAAATATTGTATTACATTTCATTCATCAGAGTGAAATTCATATACTCCTTTGAAAGAAAGGTAAATCTTGTTATGGATATACTGATAGAAGAAGGGAGCACTAGGCTTTGCCTGCAATGGAATCCAGCTCAAGAAGGAAGGCAGAAGGACAGATGAAACAAAATAATTGGGAACAAAATAAGGCCATGATTTGTTATTACAGATTTCTTCAGTCACTGGGCATGGCACAAGCAAAAGTGGCACTGACATTCAACCCCTCCCCCTAACTTATCTGTTTGGGAAAGGTAGGTAAAGCCAGGAGGCACTGGATACCACTGTTTCTGCTGTCTACCATAGAACTTGAGAAAGGTGTGACCATTTGGTAGGCCTTGATGTGACCCCTCAAATATATTCCTCCCATGATCACTTAAGGTGGATCCTTAAGGTAGATCCATTCCTCATTCAAGGCTTTGTAGAATGTGCTACTAGAATAAAATGTGCCATTTGGTGGAGGGGAATTATTTATTTATTGAGACATTTATATTTTGCCTTTCTCTCCAATGGGGACTCAAAGCTGTTTATAAAACCATTCTTTCTCCTTCCATTGTAATACTCACAGCAACAACTCTAAGAGGTAGGTTAGGGCTCACAGTTACTGGGATTGGCCCATGGTCATCCCAGAAGTTTCCATGGCAGAACAAGCATTCAGATTTGGCCCTTCCAGATCCTAGTTGGACATTCTTACTGTCGGTGGGTATGAAAAAGGAAAACATGGTTTGGTTCATAATGTGCCAGGTTTATGAAACATGGACTGTCACTTTTTGGCACTAAACAAACTGGTTTGGTTTGTGAGGATGCTAGAGACACCAACCTTGCAGGGGATCTCCAACCAACTGTCCTATACTTGCCCTCCAAGTTTGGCAAGGGTTGGATTTATGGGGTCCAAATTACAGCCCTCCAAAGAAGGTGCCCCAGGAAAGTTCTACTCTTCTTTTACTCTGCACAAGAAACACCTGCCCAGCTGGCTGGGCCACCCCCAATTCTTCAAAGGCTGATTTGGAACAATAGAAAGGCAGACATGACAAGACATCCTACAGGAGCTCCCCAAAGTAACCACACAACAGCTTGGTGGGCACCCTAACCCCACCAGACAAGCAAGAGAAGCATGCCCACAACTCTCACATCTCCATCCCCCAGGCTGAAACACCACAGTGTATTCTTCTACTCTGCACAGGAAACACCTGTCATACCAGCTGGGCCAGGCAGATCTGGAATGACAGAAAGGCAGACATGACAAGACTTCTGATGGGGCTCCACAAAGTAATGCCACGACAGCATGGTGGGCACCCCAGACCCAACAGACAATCAGGGGAAATGTGCCTACAACTCTCATAGCACACACACACACACACACACACACACACACACACACACACATGCCAGGCTGAAACACACAGGTCCAGAGCACACACATCAGTTGTGGTGAATTTTTCTACTGTGCAGAGGAATGGAAACACATGTCAAGCCGGCCAGGTCAACCCTGAAGTCTCCAGTTCTGAATCACAGAAAGACAGTGTTTCAACAGGAGATTCCCAGAGTAACCCCAGGACAGCTTGGCAGGCACCCCTGGCAAGCACTACATCCCAACAGGCCCAAACACATAGATCCTCTGGTCATAGCCTACCACTAGGCAATTTCTGGTCATTCATTATTAGCAGAACACATTGTACAGATAAGAGATCACCTGTTGTGAATTGTACAAATGCAATGGAAAGGAGTGGTCAAACAGGGGCTGGCTTGTAGAAGCAGATATTTGTTGAGGTAGATGTTTGCTTAGGTGGATGTTGTTCTAAGAGGTAGGTATTATATTATCAGGCAGATGTTGTTTCATGGTAGGTATTGTGTTATGAGGTAGATGTTATTTCATGAGGTAGGTGTTGTGTGAGGGAGCCCACCTCCTGCCACCTAAGTGCCAAGGGCACAACTCATTGACTGAATGAGGGGATGTGCAGGGGGACAACAGGAGGCCTGGATCTTACTCCATGAGGTCCAGGGAGGGGTAGCCCTGCAGGGGAGGCTCCACTGCTGGACCTCCTGATGGCACCTGGTATTTTTGGCCACTGTGTGACAGAGTGTTGGACTGGATGGGCCATTGGCCTGATCCAACATTGGCTTCTCTTATGTTCTTATGACCTTGAGGAAGGCAAAGTTGTCAACCTTGTCTGGGTTCAGGGGGAAGCAGTGGGGGCTGAGAAGGTCTCCCATGTGGGAGAATACCTGCTGTCTCTGGATACTGGTGAGAAGGCAGGAGAGGTGACTCATGGCCACACAAGAGAAGTCAGGCCAGATGGCAGTCTTGTATGACCAGTACTCCAGGGGATTGGCAGAAGTGGGCTCAGGGGATTTGGCAAGGTATTACCTCATCATCACCTCTGCCAAATCCTCTGCCATTGCACATCTGGCAGCCCCAGTGCTGCTGACTTCCAAGTTCACCACTGACAACCAGTAGCTAGGCTTCTCCCTGGTTGGTCTCTTTGAGGCAGAGGTGCCAGGCTGTGGCTCCTCCTCCTTCTCCTTCCCCCCCCCAGTCTCTTCCACATGCTGTTCCCTCTGGCCATGTCCGCTGGCCTGTAGCCTCCGCACTACTTTGCAGAGCAAATGCTTCCATTGCATGAGCTCTGCATACCAGAGAGCAATGCTGCCTTTTATCTGGGGGTCACAGATACTCCCCTTCCTTGCAGAGAGGATGCAACCTAGTGGTGATGCCTACCTGCAACCTCTGTGCCAAGGTCCTGACCTGTGAGAGAACAGCTGTCCCCTCAGGGCCTAGCTCCATTGCAGAGGCCGGCATCCAGTCCAGCCATCAAATCAGGGGAATGACTTGTCCCAGGCTGGCTGTTGTCATGCCGGCCCCTGACCCAGCACCTGGAAGCCTGGAAACTGAGGACTTGGCACCTTTAACACCATCCAAAGTGCAAGAGTCCTCAGTACGGGTGAACTCCAAACTACAGGGCAACTGGCACCTGAAACTGATCAGGCAAGACCTGGCCCTAGTGAATCACCACCCGTCTCGCCCCCACGTGTGGACCGGCTGAGAGATCACAGACATCGGGCTCTGGCAGCCAGGTGCAAGGAGGCATGCGTGCGCGGACGGCAATCATTAAGTCCTGAGTATTGACGGGAGCAAGGACTTCACAATGGGCTGCTAATGAGTTAACAACCCAGCACGGTATTTGAAGAGATCACTGGCTGCTTGCAAACCATGCTGGCAATCTTGTTCATGGGCTAGACGCCTTGCACCTCCTGCTCTATCTTTGCTCCTGACTGAACTCTTGGCTCCTGAACTCCGGTCCATGTTTTGATGATCCCTCTGGCTCCTGACCCTCGGCTACGCTTCCCGACTCTGCTCCCGGACTCTGACTACTGGTAACAATTGATGACAGCTTGGTTTTGTGTCTTTGGAACTGTTCGCTTGGACTCTTGTTAACTCTCCTGGCTGACTCTTGGAACTTTCTCTTGAACTCTCCTCCTTTGCCCGGCCCCCTGGCTCTGTCATGACAGCTGTATGAGTGCCGAGTATATCTATGGTGTCCTGGAAGGGCTTGAGGACATGCACCATTTGGGAGAAGGTCAGCCAGTCATTGGAGCTGATGCTCAGCTCCTCTTCCCCATGCAGAGGTATATTTCATTTCTGGATTGATAGCTAGAGCTGGAAAAACTTGAGAAAAGGCATGCTAATGTTCACAAATCCAATCAACTTGACATTTTTTAGATTTTTTCAAGCATTAGTCTTTCCAGATGCGTAAGCCAATAAAAACTATACCAATGCTGTACCTGCCATCAGTTTCATAAGAAATAATGTGACAGCCACACTGTTCTTTCATCCTACAAGTGCCTTTCCACAGAATCTATTGAATTTAATCAACTAGTTATAATGTAGTTCCAGGAGCATGCCATGTCTCACAAAGCAAATTACTAGCTCATATAATTAAAGAACTGTAGTAGGGTTTGATGCCATCCCAGTCTCTAGTGTTCGCTGTATAGCTCTTCTGATGTTATTAAAAATCTAATCTCATCTATTTGCCAAAGGAACCAATGTGCAACTGTGGCTCTTTCTAGGCATATTTGTAGTCAATAAAATAATACAAGATAAAAATGGCACAAGAAAGATTGAAGATATTTTAAATAGTAAAGCTGAACATCTTTGAAATAAATTCATTTGATCATTACATTCTCCATCGCATCATTACATCCATGAGCAAACAGAGTATAGGAACTAACAGGATGTTTCAATATTAATTAGGGTCTGAGCCAATGCTACTTTGGGAATTTTGTGTGTGATGAACTGCACTTTTAAAAAGCTTAAAAGTGCTGTGTAAACAGATAAATGACTGTGAAGGGTTAATTCTTAACAGAGCCAGAAAGCCTTGAGGCTGGTCCAAGAAATCTGATTGGGTTGCATCAGTTGAGCAGAGAAAGACTTCTGAACTGGATGCTGAGGAGAATTCATTCTGAATTCAGCCCTGACTGAGAGCAGTTTAACACAGACAGGAGAACTGGAAAAGCTGGCAAAAGAAATGGGTAGTTTGGAGAAGTCTCCCATTCAGGCCAGGAAATGGGGATAAATCTTCTAATGAGAGAAGAATTTCCTTACCCAGTCGAAACATGGAGGTAGCTCTGAAAAGTGGAGAGATCCCTTGTTGTGTCCGTGGACCGCCACCAGGGGTCTGCGGCCTGAGTCCCTGAGCTTGGCTCCTAACACAATAGGGGCTAAGAATCCTAGTCCACCTTTTAGTCCACCAATAGGGAGTTTGGCAGGAGATTCAAACCCCCCAGTAGAACTATGGGTGTGTCTGGGATGTGTGTATATAGTTGGCCGTTGCCGGCCAGTTCTTGTCTTGTGTGTGTATTCAATAAATCAGCATAGTTCAGCATGTCATAGTCTGCCTCTCCATGCAGTGAACCCAGTACTTTTCACCCTGGTCTGCTGTAGCTAGAAACTGCCTTGTGAAACCTTAAGAGTCAGATAAGACTCAAGACAAGTACTGGTGTGTTTAGAGAAGGGGGTTGGGTACTGGATAGTGTCTCAGCCTTCTGGAAACCAAAATAGTCAGTGAATACTTAAAGGAAGTGTACTGGAGTGTTAAGAAAACACTGAAACAAAAGCATATCATCTTAAAGATCCTAAGTCACTGTGAAAAACTTATGGAATTCTCAGTATCCTGAAACATATGAACTAAAGTCTGTGCATAAACTGATTTACATTAGAGTTCTATATTTATTAGTTAGTTTGTTTGTTTGTTTAATTTGTATCCTGCCCTCCCTGCCAAGGCAGGCTCAAGGCAGCTTACAGAATGTGTATGTGTATGTGTTAAAACAGCAAAATATACTAAAACCCAAGATTTAAATAAAAACTACCACATATAAGATCATAAATGCTAGTAGACAGCTATTAAATGATGGTGGTGTTCTCTCAGAATCCAGAGAGTTACCTCAGAAACTTTACCCCTGGTTTCACCTGGCCTTTCCCCTCTATGTTGAATAAACTATTTTGTTTAGAATTTCAAAACACCTTGAGGGACATTGTAGTTAAAGGGGGCTCTCAACCCTTCCCTCAGGTTCCTGGGTTGAGCCAACAGCCAAAATATCATACTGTGGTGGTGGGATAGCCAGAGTTCGTCAGGAAAGTAGAAAACAGATAATTAGGGGAGCTTAGGCCCAAAGGGAAAGAAAAACAGTGGAAAAATCTTGCCTCTCAGGGAGGGAAATGGACGAGGGCATCATAATGTGCATTTAAAAAGCTCATGTGAGGAGATTTCAAGTGGGCAGTGTACCTCTCCACCTACCACTGCTGACCTTCTTGACCTTCAGATATCAGGCTTAGGGCCAAAATAGATGTAAGATTCATGGCTGAAGATCCATGACCAGACCTTACCAGCATTTTAAAAGGCTAATAACTACGGCTGCCGACCTTCAGGTGAGGCTGAGATTTTCCCAGAATTATAACTGGCCACAGAGATAAGTTTCACTGGAGAAAATGGCAGCTTTGGAGGGTGAACTCTACGATATCACATCCCTGTTAGCGCCCTCCCCTCCTGGCCTCCTCACGGTTTGTCTCCAAACCTCCAGGAATACCCCAGCCTGGACCTGGCGATAGTACTAATACCTGGTGCATGGAATATCAGTTTGGACTGAATCTGTGTAGTGGATGGGGAAAGTGATAGGGATTTAACCTATCCATTTCTATGTGAAATCTTTAATCACCACACTATAACGCCATGCTCTGGTACTGTCACTAGAAGAATCCTGATGGTGATGACAATGACAAGATTCTGCGGGTACCTCAAAGATTCACTGTCACTGGCAGAGAGAACCTTCCTGCCAATGATGATGACAATCTCCTACTGCAGGGGCAGCCAGCAACAAACACCTTGTTGACAGCACAGCACTTCACTGGTGTTAAGAGCACCTCACTATTTGTCACCTATCTCACTGGCTTGTAGAAGAAATTTCATGAACTGTAAAAGTCAAGAGGAAAAAAATCATTCCACAAAATTATAGGACTGTTATCAATCAGCCACCCAAATCAGCATAGAAAGCCAACACTATTTCTGGAAAACAAGAAGCAAGGTAGAAGTTCCAGATAGTCCCATTGTACAGATTTTATTATTCACACTTTTTGGCCATGTTCAAATTTAGCTGTATAGTTATAGCCAATACTATCATTTTATTTGTGTCTCTCCCTCAATCTGCAGAGTAAGGGGAGAATTGGTGGAGATCGGCACAAACCTATATATGAGTAGTGGCGCTTTCTATCTTTGTTATGGGATGTATTTGTGCTCTGTGTGTCCTTGCATTCACAGGCCTCTAAGCCCAATTCAATGGCTTCAGATCTCTCCTACAGTGTTCTTAACCAGGGACAGAGCTCAGCATGAGTAGGTTCTTGCTTCACTGCAATACAGAGACAAGAAGACACTTTCATTTTTTGACTTCATTTTTCACCACATTGAATTGATGAATATTTCCTTGCCAAATCAAAGTTCCACAATTTGAAGCAGCAGATTAACCCTTTTCAGGGTCCTCCCAAGTTCTGAACTTCATGTGCCTTCCTACCCCACTCAGCCAGAGAAAGAGAGCATGGAACTGCAAGAGCAGTTATACTGGGGACCTGCAGAAAGGGGGATTGGTGGACATTGATGCAAGCTTATATATGAATACTAGCTTGCAGAATCATAGAAGCATAAAGTTGGAAGGGATCTCCAGGGTCATCTAGTCCAACCCCCGCACAATGCAGAAAAGTCACAAATACCCCCCACCCCAATAAACACACTAACATTGGAAGACTTTTAGAAGATTTCTTCTAATCCCAAAGTAAAATAGTCAGCATCGCTATGCAATTGGGTTGGATAATTTTTTATGTGGGCAATAGAACCTTCTCAAAAGATATATCTTCTGCAGATGATGGAGTCAATTATTTGATTAAGGTAAAAGAAATGGCCAGTAAGCTTTCAGGAAGTCATTTGACTTAGAAAAATATATCTCTGCTTAGGATAGGATACAGAGCACTGTAAGTAACATTATTTTGTTTTCCATCTCCTCAAGTTTCTCATAAAAGAACAAACCCAGTAAGCCAGCAGTTACTTTGAAAATTCCCACAAATGGAATCTTTAATGAAGTGACACTGATTCTAAAGCCATTACTAAACTGTTTTCTGAACAGAACTACTGTACCATAACTATCAAACTGCAGAAATAAAGTTAAAAGGAAATGGGAGGAAATGAAAACAGCACAACATAGTAATAACCCAAGAGACAGTAATTAGGTAATCAAATGAAGGGAAAAGACATATCCAAGCAAAAGCTTAAAATCAGTTACCATGCCAAACATTATCATAGAAATATTAATACTATTAACAATATACAGTGTATAAGCATGTGCATATTTTAAAAGTAGTTTTAGAAAGTGCTGCTCAATATAAACAGCCATCCTTGATTAACAATATCAGTCAGTTCCTGTTGCAAAACAAAACTAGTTAAGTCCTAGCTAGCTTCTTAGAGCTGTATTGCATCTGGAAGGCTACAAAGAGAACAGAATATTTGAACTTTAAATATTGCTACCACACCTATGCTCTGTTATGTGTCACGGGCCATGCACAAAATGTGCATGCACATATGTGTTACCAAGATGAGTTCTAATGCTATTTATGTGATTTCCAGTTTGCCATGAATGTGTTTAAGAAATTATCTAATGTAACTAGAGATGTCAGCTATTAAAGAAGTCTTAGTTGATGATTCAAACTTTAACCAATCGTTTTATTAAATATGCATAAAATTAACCCAAAGAGAAGAGCATAATTTCTTTGTTTTTATATAATACATGCACACCTTAAAACAAGCACCATATGGGTAAAAGTGTTCTAATTCCTCCTGTTTGAGACAGAAATGTGGATGCATCTTCTAAGAAAGTACCTGTTAACTATGTAAGTATTACAAATAGTTAACAATTTTAAAACTATTTGGGTCAGATTTTTTAAATATCAGGGGCACATCAGTCAAAGTTTTTAGTAATTAAATCCAAATGATTAACTGACTAACAATACCATCTTTTGCAGAATTACACTCTAATAAGTCCATTGAATCAATGGCTTTGGCTAGGATGGTTCTGTAAATGCAGCCCTAAATTTAAGGAGATCTTACTTTTGATACTTACCAGATGCAAGCAATTAAAATATGAGTACTCAAAAGCATATGCTACCAACAAAGGAATGGGTGGCCAAATATGTGCATGGGATAAGAACATAAGAACATAAGAGAAGCCAATGTTGAATCAGGCCAATGGCCCATCTACTCCAACACTCTGTCACACAGTGGCCAAAAATACCAGGTGCCATCAGGAAGTCCAGTAGTGGGGCCAGGACACTAGAAGCCCTCCCACTGCTGCCCCCTCCAGCACCAAGAATAGAGTGCATCACCTGCCCCAGACTGAGAATTCCCATCTATACCCTGTGGCTAATAGCCACTGATGACTTCTGCTCCATATGTTTATCTAATTCCCTCTTGAAACTGTCCATGCTTATAGCTGCCACCACCTCCTGTGACAGTGAATTCCATATGTTAATCACTCTTTGGGTGAAGAAGTACTTCCTTTTATCTGTTCTAACCCGACTGCTCAGCAATTTCATGGAATGCCCACGAGTTCTTGTATTGTGAGAAAGGGAGAAAAGTACTTCTTTCTCAACCTGCTCAATCCCATTCATAATCTTATAAACCTCGATCATGTCACCCCTCAGCCGCTGTTTCTCCAAGCTAAGGAGCCCCAAGCGTTTTAACCTTTCTTCATAGGGAAGGTGTTCCAACCCTTTTATCATTCTAGTTGCCCTTCTCTGCACTTTTTCCAATGCTATAATATCCTTTTTGAGATGTGGCGACCAGAACTGAACACAGTATTCCAAATGAGGTCGCACCAATGATTTATACAGGGGCATGATGATACTGGCTGATTTGTTTTCAATTCCCTTCCTAATAATCCCCAGCATAGTGTTGGCCTTCTTTATTGCAGCTACACACTGTCTAGACATTTTCATTGAATTATCTACTACGACTCCAAGATCTCTCTCTTGTCTAGTCTCTGCCAGTTCAGACCCCATCAACGTGTATTTATAGTTAGGATTTTTGGCTCTAATGTGCATCACTTTGCACTTGGCCACATTGAGCCCCATTTGCCATGTTGACTCCCACTCACCCATCCTCGACAGATCCCTTTGGAGTGCCTCACAATCCTCCCTGGTTTTCACCACCCTGAACAACTTTGTGTCATCTGCAAATTTAGCCACATCACTGCTTACTCCCAATTCCAAATCATGAATAAACAAGTTAAAAAGCATCAGACCGAGTACTGATCCCTGTGGTACCCCACTGCTTACCACCCTCCACTGAGAAAGTTTCCCATTTATACTCACTCTCTGTTTCCTATTTATAAGCCAGTTTTTGATCCACAAGAGGACTTGTCCTTTTATCCCATAACTATTGAGCTTACTTAGGAGCCTTTGATGAGGAACTGTATCAAAAGCTTTCCAGAAGTCAAGGTAAATAATATCTATTGGAGCTCCTTGTCCACATGTTTGTTCACTGCCTCAAAAAACATTAACAGGTTAGTGAGACAAGATCTTCCCTTACAGAACCCATGCTGAGTCCGCCTCAGTAGTTTTTGTTCATCAGTGTGCCTACTAATTCTTTCCTTAATAACAGTTTCCACCAACTTACCCGGTATTGATGTCAGACTCTGGCCTGTAATTTCCTGGATCTCCCCTGAAGCCCTTTTTAAAGATGGGAGTGACATTAGCTACCTTCCAGTCCTCAGGAATGGAGGCAGATTTTAAAGAAAGATTACATATTTTTGTCAGGAGATCCACAAGTTCACATTTGAGTTCTTTCAGAACTCTCAGATGAATGCCATCTGGGCCTGGTGATTTATTAGTTTTTAAATTGTCCATCAGTCGGATCAGACAGGAGAAACTAGTATGAAGGGTCACCTTTTTGAAGAACATCTTAAAATGGGAAAACTTGGGGGGGGGGTTGGTATGTTTTGTATTTTTCATATGTGTGTGCGTGTGTGCGCCTGGAAGTCATGGCGGCCTCTGGTGACTGACCCCTACTGGGGGCCTGGAGAATATCCAGAGATGTGGCTGAATAAAGCCTGCCCCCACCTCCTGACTGCTGGTAGTCCAAGGAGGTCTCCAATCCAAGTACTTGCCAGAGTCGACCCTGCTTAGCTTCTGTAATCTGAAGAGATCAGGCTTGCCTAGGCTATCCAGGTGAGGACATGGGAAGACATGTTTGATGGACTGTCAAGGGTTAATGCCACACAGAGTCTGAGCACCTGTGAGTGACAGGCTGTTCAAATGGAATTCTGTGAAAAGTGTCAGTTAAGAAATGACAGTTGGGAACTGACAGTTGAAGAAGAGATAGTTTAGTACTGACTGAGGACTGGGAAGGAGGCAAAGAGGAGTGAGAGAATCACAGAAGATCCCCATTCAAGCCAGAAAGGAATAGAGCTTCTAGTGAAGAGAAGTAATCCTTGTCCAGTGGAAAGGAAAATGGCTCTAAAATGAGAAGTGATCCTTGGTCTGTGTATAAAGAAGGGCTTTAGGAACTTGGTTATATGTTCCTGCATTCTAAATCTTAAGAATCAGTGAAGCTCAGGAACCTATGCTTCACTGAGTTGAGACTGGCAGTTTGCCCCGCTATAGCCATGTTTCAGCCACATTTTACAAGTGGATTAAAGGGGGCATTGACACAGGCACATCTGCCTGGTGTTCCCCACCTGTAGTCAACCCATGCTGTTCCGCTTCACTCCTGCATTTAAAAGATACCTGGTAAAAGTGGTAGCAAATCCCTGAGAGCCCATTTATCCCGCTTCATTCCGCTTCTGGAAAGTGTGAATGCCAACCCTTAAAAGCCGGGAGCAACCTGCATTGTGCATAAGGCAGCAGCGATATGATTGGCTGTGCTCCACTCTACCGCCCAATCCTCCCCCAAATCGGCTGGATGTGCTCATGCACACACGCACACATACACACATACGCACACAGCCGAATTACCAGGAAAAAGCCATTTACAGCCGCGCCTCTGGGCCAATAGTCTGAACGCTCCCGCGTGCCTCCTCCCGGTATGCTCCCGCATCAGTTGGCGCAGTGTGACCGGGAAAACCAGGAACAGTTTGTTCCATGGCTTTTTTGCCACAACTGGCTTTCACTTCAAACTGCCAGTCTGAACTCAGCCCTTGAGTGTTTAAACAGACACGGAAAAGAAAGCTTCTCTCCTCAAAGTTTCAAAGACCTTGTTGAAAAGTGTTATGTATCATATATACCAAAATAGCCTGAGCTTGAATCTCACCCCTATCTAAGCCTGGTACTGAAAACAGCAGACCAATCAGGATACTAGAAAGATTCTGGAGGGAGATGTTCTTATTGGTTGTTATGTTACTGTTCTGATTGGTTCTTAAAGCAACAAGGGGTGTTGTTATGCCAGCCCAGACAGTTTAAAAGAGGGCCTGTTGCTCTCTTGTTTTTGTGTTTGTTCCTATCTTGTAAATAAAGCTGAATCACTTATTATGAGCTGCTGCCTTAAGTCTCATACTTAACAAAAAGCAAAAACACTTGTAGAGAACATATTATCTGGATTTTGTGTGATTACAAAGTTACATCAGTTTTTATTATATGTTCATCTCATACATCCTACCCCTGATTCTACCTGACCTTTTCCCCTCCGAGTTAAATGAAATATTTTGTTTATTTTGAACTTTCAAAAGCCTCCTGTGTACCATTACCGAAGTAGCAGGTGATTTAGCCTCTTTCCTCAAGTCCCTGGGCTGGGCCAGCATCAAAATATATAATGTGACAGGTTGGGACAGCTATAGACCAACTAATAATAAGAAAATAGAGATAGGGGGGTGCTCAGCAAGCAAGAAAGAAGAAATAAAGGGAAAATCCTGTGCATGAGTGAGAGAAGAGGGAGAGATTGCCATACATGTCCTCTGCTGTATGCTATAAAAACAAGAAAAATGTAAGGTATCTTATAAACTCTGTAATGTTAATCAAGTGCAGGTGTGAAGAATGACAAGGTGGCAGCAGTGTTAGCCCCTGAAAAGCCCAGTCTTGGAAGAATAGATTGTATCTTGGTTCCATGTATATTTTTACACATCACAAATTTAACCAATTATGAATGGGCTGATTTGATGGAAATATTAAGTCATGGAAAATCACCCCTTTTTATTATTGAAATATGGGTGAACTGGAAAGAAATCTAAAATTACTGCTAACCTATTACTTCAAAAACAAATTACTTGAGTGATTAATGTTTAATGAGGATCTAAATAAGAAAAAGTAAATGGACATTGCTGCATGCAGACATGCACCATAACACACTGTTTTATATGCAACTGCATATAAAACAGTTATGCTTAAGTCAAGTATACAATGAAACAATGAGGCTATTGGGGGGACAGAGTACATGTGCATAATGCATGGCAATTACAAGGCTATGCATTGATCTGTACATTATTAATCAGATTCATAACAATGGACTGTTATTTGTTCTCCCTCAAGGCTATAGTACAACTACTAGGTTATGAATTGCAACATGGCTTCAAATTTCTTGTGATCACACTTGAGTAACTGGGTAATCAGGTGTGAGAAAGTAAGGATGAAAGGAAATTAATCAAATTCTGCACAGTAATTACCAGGTCTTCTCTCTTAAGTAAATTCTGTAGTACTGAAGTGAAGTAATAGGAAAAAATAGAGCTCATTTTGTTACTTCCCAGTGAATGCAATATAGTACTCCTGAACACATTTATCTATGACAATAGGATCCTGTAGCAGGCTCCCGGGCACCAACCTAGCTGGCTGGATTTTGGTAGGAACCAAAAAGAGGGAAAAGAGTGGCCTCAGGGAACTTCCTTGGCAAGGAGGCAGGTTAAAGCTCTTTTTCCTTGTAATGAATTATAACCCTGAGGTCAGGGCCGGCTCGCCCCCGAACCCCCCCCCCACCAACCTAACCGGGTGCCCACCTCCGCCGCCTCCCCGCCACCGCTGCCAAGAGTGCCCGGGTGGGGCGCAGGAGGAGGTGGCACGGCTCGCCTGCCCACACACTCACCCTGGGGGGGAAGAGGCAGTGGGGTGTCCTGAGCACCTGGCCGCCGCCAGTCCTGAGTGCCCAGCTGGGGCGCCTCCTGTGCCCAGGGGAGGGAGGCGGAGCAGCATGATGGCAGGTGGCGGCCAGCAGGGACTTTCCCCGCCGCCGCCAGTCCTGAGTGCCTGCCCGGCCGGGACTGGCGGGCAGAAGGCACCAGAGCCGTGTCCTCCACCTCCCCTCGCTCCGGTACGGGGCCTGCAGGGGGGAACGGCTGGGCGACCATTGGCCTCCTCCTCCTCCCACCTGGAAGAGGCGGGAGTGGCATGGCAGTGGGGACTCTCCCCGCCACTGCCACTGCCAGTGCTGAGTGCGGCGGCCAGGGCTGATGGGCAGAAGGCACCAGAGCTGCGTCCTCCACCTCCGCCCCCCCTCCAGTACGGGGCCTGCAGAGGGGGGGGCAGCTGGTGGTGGGCGGCGGGGACTCTCCCCGCTGCTGCTGCTGCTAGTGCTGAGTGCCCAGCAGGGTTGGTGGGCAGAAGGCAGCGGAGCCACGTCCTCTGCCCGCCTCCCCCTGCTCCAGTACGGGGCTTGCAGGGGGCAGTGGCTAGGCAACAATTGGCCTCCTCCTCCTCCCGCCAGGAAGAGGCGGGAGCAGCATCTCAGCCGACAGTCCTGAGTGCCCAGCCGGGGCACCTCCTGAGCCCTGGGGGGGGGAAGAGGTGGGAGCCACTGCTGTCCTCTGCCCATGCCCAGCATCTCTGAGCCCGCCAGCCCCACCTCCAGCTACTCCCCCTGCAAGGGTTGAGCCAGGCCAGGCAAGGAGGAGGGGCACAGGGGATGTGGCAGAATGTCCCCGCCCCCCTTCCTCCCAGGAGCAGCCTGGAAATTGGCAACCATGTAATTGGCGGGCACATGGGGGAGGCGCCAGAAGGTAGCCTCGCCTAGGGTACAGAAAACCCTTGGGCTGGCCCTGCCTGAGGTGGGTGAAACTCACCACATCTCCAGGTCTTTGGACTAGTTACTTTCTAAGAAAAAGCCTGGGCTAGAAAGCAGTGACTGGCTGGTGTTTTCAAGACCTCCAGGCCCAGTTTTGATGGTGCCCTCTTCCCAGAGGGTGCCCAGGCTCACTGATTCAAACAGAATATATTACAAGCTAACTGTGTGTAAGATTAATGGTATAATCATGATATACTAAAGGCTGTATTATTGTTGACTAGGGAGCAAAGCCCGTTGTGGAGGAAGACAATGGGCCCTAGAAAGGGAGGGAGGGAGGGAGGAGGGAGGGAGGGAGGGAGGGAGGGAGGAAGGAAGGAAGGAAGGAAGGAAGGAAGGAAGGAAGGAAGGAGGAAGAGGGGAGAGTGAAAGAAAGAAGGAGAGAGGAAGAAAAGAAAGGGGGAAAGGAAGGGAAGAGGGGTGAAATGGGCTTCTCTGGGCCTACTGGGCCCATAGAAGGCCCAGAGGATGGTGTGGGGGGAAGGGGCTTCTCTGGCCTACTGGGCCCATAGAAGGCCCAGAGGATGGTGGGGGAGGCGGAAGGGACTTCTCTGTCCGACTGGGCCCATAGAAGGCCCAGGGGATGGTGTGTGTGGGGGCGGAAGGGGCTTCTCTCACCTGCCTCGGCCTTTAAGGCCTGTCCCTGCGCTCTCTCTGCAGATGGTCCTCTCCTGTCAGAGGACCAGAGCAGACTGAGCCAAAGATACTGGCCGGGGCTGACATGGGCGGGACTCCACCAAGCAGCCAGTCAGCCCCGGCTAGCATCTTCTGACTGCCAGTTCTTGTGCCGAATCAATTGTGGCAAGCATAGAATGTTGTGGAACCAAAATTCAAATATATATAAGGACAGATACTGCTACTAATAATAATGCTGATAACAATGTCCTAGTAGACTGGATCCAGAGCAAGGTCAGCAGCACTAGAAGCACTTATTGATATGCCTTGAAGACGTAGGCGAGCCAGCCATAGCCTAAGTGGAGGCTGTGGATTTGGGTTTTGCACAGGAGTAGAGTGCGGTGTAAACTTCAAATTTTGTGGGCTGGGGTGTGATCTTCCTTCCTTCCTTCATTATTACATCACAATTCTTAGATGCTAATCCAGACACATGAAAGAAAATAAAACTGCATAGTGAAACACACTGCAGCTGACTTGGGCCTCAATCCTGGCCTTAGTATAGGTGTTTTCCTTGTATTATAGAAGCAGCCCTGAATAAAATGCTTTGTGGTTGTTCAGCCTTTGAAACACATTTCTACAACCTGGCAGAAGTGTTGGTGCAATCTTAAATATTTGTCTTTGAATTCCCAAGCTTGTATGTATTTAGGAATGTTTTCATAAATACATCAATAACTGTCTTGTATGGCTCATTAAGGCAGCTTTTTATCCTTTAGTGTGATCGTACAGTTTACAGCTGCCTGTGAATCATTTTTATAGGCCTCCATTAAGCATGCCCTTCAAACTGCAATTATTTGTCAGATTTTTTTCCCTATCTACTTGAGCAGTCAGGAAAGAAATGAGCACTGAACAGACATGCAAACGCTTGGAAGCCAAAATTGGCCCACCTCCAGCAGTGCATTTCCTCATCTTGCTACCGTAAGTGTATATTAGAACAGATGTTCTCAGTTGATCAGCTTGGCCAAGTGAACCCATGTGGGTTCAAACCCCATCAAGATGAAATAAGACCCAGACTTGGAAGAAGCATTTGATATCTGGCATGAAACCTCTGTAGACTGGGCAAGTTTTAAATAGCATCTCTGTTCCCCAAAATTGTTTTCAGTGAGATACAAACCACAGTGGTAATATGCATGGGGCGGGGGAGGGAGAGATAAAGCACGTCCTGGTATAGTGATTAAGAGAGGCCTCTAGGTCAAATCTTTTGTCATCCTTGATCACACTAGCTGTGTTAAGCAAAGTACTATCTCAACAAAAAGGAGATGGAGCAGGCTTCTTCCACTGCATAAATTACATGCCTTCTATCTCCAGATGTAGAGATTCTAAGAAACTTGCCTTTTTCGGAAGGAAGGAAGGAAGGAAGGAAGGAAGGAAGGAAGGAAGGAAGGAAGGAAGGAAGGAAGGAAGGAAGGAAGGAAGGAAGGAAGGAAGGAAGACTGATCAGCTCATAGGCCAAATAAGTGGTTTATCCAGGTTGTAAGTAAAATCAAGCCAATGGGGTAATATAGCCATCCTAAATAATACATTGTAATAACCCACATAATCCCAAGGCATATAGAAGGTCATCCTTATCCAAGCAGAGATGAGGCCAGTGCATAAACTGAATTTAGTGAAAGGCAGTACATGTCATATGGATAGATATGGATCTACGAGCACCCCTAAACTGTGATGTTTCAGGGAAAGTACAGCCCCATCCAGGGCAAATTTAATACCACTTTCCCACAACTAACAGTATTTCCTGTATCAGCCCTCATTCAACCCATTACTGACTTCAGACATACATCACTGCCTTAACCTGGCCTGGATGAAAAAGCTGGGTGTCATCAGTGTTGAAATGATACCTCACCTTCTGTTTCCAGGTGAACTTTCCCAGCAGTTTCATGGAGATGTTCAATAGCATGCAGAAAATAACAGAAGCTTGTGGCAGCCCAGATGCCCCAGAAGGGCAGAAAGCTCCAGCATCACCTTCTGGAATCTGTCTGACAGATAGGAGCTGTATTTAGTCTTCAAAAGAAGGGAACAATATTTTATTAGCTCTTTAGAAGTTAGGCAAGTATGTCCCACCATCACAACTGCCTGGAAAATCCATCTCCAGCTGTGGCATCTCTATGCCTCAGAGACTATTCTTGTTTATGCAAATAGGTAATTAAGATTACATTCTAATCCAAACATTTGCCAGACACACTTGCTTGTGTGTATATGTGGGATGCAAAATTGCCGGATGATGCCATCACGAGCCTCTTAGGATGTTTAGAGGCATTTTTTAGAATTGAGCATGAATACTAAACAACTCTCAGTCTACTTTAGCCAGTAGACATTATCTGCTTTAGCAAAGAAGAAAGGTAAACAACATATATATCTGTGTGACAAAAGCAAAGGTTTCATCATTCTTAAACATCGTACCTATTAGATTGCACTGCGTCTACTGTGAACAGGTTTGCAAATATGGTTGGAAGGTAGCTGGAACGAGTATGACCACAGCTGTCATGGGAGTAAGATCCATTGAATAGCATGGGATTTATTTCTGAGTAGACCTGCTTAGAATTGCTTCCTATGAGTTTTATGGAGGTGGGGTCAAGGAAATCAAATCAACTAGAATTGCACAGTGTGTGTGTGTGTGTGTGTTTTTCCAAACAAGTAGTTCATTTGCAAAATACAAACATACTCGAGGTCAAACAGCATGCAAGAGAAGTCAATGCTACAACAGTATCCAGGAAAAGTAAGTTATAAGGATAAATGAATTCTGTGTGATTAATAGCATGATCTGAATATTTTGACACTCTGCTACAGAAATCAATATAATACCATTTCCAGAGCCAAATCTTTCTGCTTAAAAAGGCTGCAGGTGACAAGGCGTTAGCTCTATTCTTTATTGCTGCCATTGTATAGGCACGTCATAAGCCAATTGCTTTTCTTCGCTGTACAAGCCTTACATGTTTCAGTGTTTCAGTATTGTGCACCATCTCACTATGAAATATGATGGGACACCTTCCTATTAGTACCAACTCCATCCATGATTAATGTTATGAATACACAAGGAATTTATAATGATTCCCCACTTATGGCAAAGCATCAGCATAATTAACTTGTGCACTATGTTTGTATTATAAAATTAAAATACAGGGAGCTAATGATCACTTAGGTGTTAAAATTGCTTTTTAGTTCTACTGGGCAATGACAGCAGGATTAATTTAGGGGAAATGTTTACAAGCACAGTTACGTTAATAAATGTTTAACATAACTTGCAAGTACATGTATACCTGGGGGAATTAGTTGAATTCAGTGACCACTAAACCACAGTGCTGGAGTTTATACAGGAACAGCATGCAGTGGGCCCAGTCATGATTGCTTGTAACCATGTGCCATCACACTTAGGGGCAAATTACAACAGAAACGAACTGAAACATTTAAATGAACTTCAAAACAAGCAGAATAAGTAGGCCTGCTTGAGCACTTGCTGGTTCAGCTCATGTCCTGCTAGCCAGCTGTGAGCAGATGTCTGATAGTTCAGGACATTCTTCAGGTGTGTCTGATTGTGATTGTTTTGCTTTCTCCCATGCCTACAGAAGTTTTTCACAGCAGCTCCCCCACCCACCTCCACTCTCATTTGCCATGGTCCCCAGTTCTAAAAGGCACATTGTTACATGAAACAAAAATCTACTTGAATTGAAACTTACTATTTAAATATCTCTATGCCTTTGGTGTCTGCTCATTATGATCCTAAATATGTTTTCACCCCTGAAGTCAATGAAAATATACCTTTGTAAATTATCTCTCAGCTTGAACCAATTAGTTCTGTTGTACCATGACACTAGTTCCAGCTCCTGCCAACCCAGCAGTTAGAAAGCAAGAAATTGCAAGTAGATAAATAGGTACCACTTTGGTGGGAAGGTAACAGCGTTCCGTGTGCCTTGGTGTTTAGTCATGCCGGCCACATGACCACGGAAACGTCTTCGGACAGCGCTGGCTCTTCGGCTTTGAAATGGAGATGAGCACCGCAACCCTAGAGTCGGATTCGACTGGCTTTCGAGCAAGGGAACCTTTACCTTTACCTTTTACCATGACACTAGGAATATTGCCTAATGTTAATAGTGCCAATTTAAACAAAAAAAATTAAAATGGTAACCTTGCAAGCAGTTCACAGGTTCACAACCAGAACTGCAACAATCAAAGCTGTAACAACCTGGCACTGAAAAATATTGCCTAGACAAAAAGCTACTTTTCATGAATTTCATCAATTACCAGAGAGGCAATGCAGTCAAAAGCTTCCACTATATCTAATCAAGGGACCCAAGCAGGGTACGTTCACTTTCCATTTGTGTTCATGTCAAAGTATGGCTAAAAATAAGAGGTGCTACCAAGTGTATAAATCCAAAATTAGCTTCCAGGAAGATCTTCCTGTACCTGCACCACCTGCTGCTATTATTTTAATGTGGCAAGAAGAAAGACGAGAGGTCGTAAGACAGTTGGATCCTCTGAAAAATCAAGTGTACTGTAATGGCTAAAGGACAGACTACATGTTCCAAAATATGTGAGCCCACCACAGGGAATCACAGCCATAGTGTAGATGTGGATTCTCAGTGAGAATTCCAGTTAGAAGCACAGTTTGGATCAGGACTACAACACAGAGGCTGCGATCATACACACAATTAGACCTGACATAGGCATGAATACTGGGCAGATTTAAAGGGCACAATCAGACAACAACATCTGGGAAGCACCCCACAGCCGTCGGCAACCTGTTCTGCTCTGCTGCAAAAATGGAATTAAAAGACACCAGGGAAAATCCAGTAGTAAATGGGTTGCAATGGGCCATGGATGGACTTTCCTGTATCTGATCACTTCAGTACACTCTCATGGCATCAGGATGGTGTGATCAGGCCATCCCAACTCTGTGCCATTGTTTTTTCCCCCTTCGCAGTATGCACTTCATCGCAAAGTCCATAGGGAGCCCTTGGTGCAGAGGTGTGATTCATTGATCCTTCAGTTACGCAGATGGGAAAAAATGGCACAAAATCCCCCAACTCACCTGCAGTTGCATCTGATCATGCACTGACA
Organism: Gekko gecko; assembly: GCA_029375565.1. Lineage (NCBI taxonomy): Eukaryota > Metazoa > Chordata > Lepidosauria > Squamata > Gekkonidae > Gekko > Gekko gecko. Next base: position 97,211,366 of record JAPDNY010000002.1, on the reverse strand, counting down.
GTCTGCACTCGCAGCTTCAAAGGGAGGTGTGATCGTGCAACTGTGGGTCAAATTCCTCCAGAAGAAAAAGCCCTGCTCCCCCCCCCCCATTTTTTTTCGGCACATGTGACTGCAACCAGAGGGAGGCTCTTGGCTCCCCGGTGGCATTTTCCCAAGTCAAAAACAGCCAGGGAGGTATAAACTGTGCAGCCCCTCAATGAAACAAATGCCACCACTGGCACACTTTTGGTTCAGGAAAATCATGTGGCAGGGAGCAGGAGCCCCATGTCTCCTTGCACAATGGTCCTGATCTGATTTGGGGGCCCATGGTGCTTTTAAATGGTGTTCCAACCAGGAACTCGCAGTTGCAATATGGCTGTGAGTCCCCATTGTGGACTTGTGCACATTGTAACATGTAGTTTGGCCATAAGAGACTGAGCTAAACATCAAGAAATCTCCAGTTTAAATTTAACCTTTACTATAATGTATACTGTACTACAATAAGGTGCAGCGTCTCCAGTACCTTTGAAAGACTGTCTGAGGCAAAAGTCAGAGACTGAGGAGAAGACAGAGATTTCAGTCTGTGCTGTGCCTGGCTAGAGAGGCCATAGTATCAGCCTGATCTGCACAGTGAGTGGAGAGAGGAAGAAAAGGAGGAGGACAAAGGTAAAATGAACAAGTAATAAAAAATGAATGAAATCAGACTGAATTGAAAATGGGGGAAATGTACACATCCCACTGTGAAAGCAGCTATGAGAAAGACCTATAGTTTTCTTAATATGCAGGGCAAACTACTGTTAGAGATATAGTAGCATAGGACATGGTGCTACAAAGATAATTTGTATAGGCTTGCCTTCACTTGCCTTCAGTAAAATTCATATCTATTCGCATGTGGTGTCAGGTACAGCTATTTATTTTTATCACTTAATTCATCATGTCTACAGAGGCCATGCCCAAGCTATTATGTAACAATTTATAGGGAACTATTATAAACATATACTCCTAAACTAAATACAGAACTAGGATAGTTCTGTTTTGTCATCAAGATTACAATTGTTAAATAGCCCTTTCCATATCTTTCTTTTGAGCAACTGTACCATATCAGAGAGATCTGTGATTTTTCATAGTATATAAAATGATGAACATGTCTGCTGCACCATAGAATCCCAAGGAAAATTACTAGTTGCCACCTGTTCTATACACACTCCTTTGCTTTACATTCAGTAAAATATACTTCTGTTATACTAACTAGAAATGAGTTCTTTCAGGACAGGCTTTAGTTGGAGCCATTTCCAGGTTTTTTTTTGGGGGGGCAGGCAGAGAATTCCAGGGCCCCTTCCCCTCCTCTGCCTACCACCAGCCTTCCTGCTCATGCCCTCCTTCCTTCCCACTCACATGCCTCCCACCTTCCTGTATGATTTTTCTCTTTTCTCTCACAAGGCCTCCCATTACCTATGCTCACAGCCACCTGCCAAGGCTGCCAAGAGAAGGGTACTGCAGGGGACAAAATTAGGGGGGCAATTCAGCTGGAGGGCCCCTGAAACCAGTATCCTGCTGCTTCCAGCCAATTACCATTCCAATGATCTCCCTTTTGATGCAGCTCTGGCTGCAGCCACTAGGGGCACAGGGAAGTCTGAGCAAAGTAAAAGGCATTCTGACTATCAGCTAGATTCACCTTTCTGCAAGACTGAAGCAAACTTACCTAACAGATCTTGCTCAGCGAGCACTGGAGCAAGACAAGACAAGACAGTGGCTGCTAAAGTAATTGCCAACCTACAGCCTGTTAACAAGATCATTGTCCCTAACAGTCCAGTCTTTCTGTCTCCTTTTCTTGCATCCCACTCAGCCATCTCTTGCAAAGCAGTGATTAGTGTGTTGCAGCGAGATAAAACAACCTTTCCCTCTCCTTTCCTTAATTTCTCTCCTTTTCTCATTCATTTCTCTCTCCTTTTGCCTAATTTTTCCATGACCCCTTCCCATTTATTTTCAAGTCTTGGTCTCAAGTCTGTTTTATCCTTATCCTGCTTGGTGATGGAATGTACTTAATAGTACTATAGTGGCAATTTTTTGTTAATATTATGATTAGAAGGGGATGAAGTAATATTTCCCCGTGATTTAACAAAGTTGTAAAAGGATGCTTCCCCCCTCCACCCTTTACATGCATAGTAATGGACCAAAAATCTGTTTTAGTGATTCTATATGTGGAACAGAAGTTAGAACTCCCAGTTCAGACACTGGGTTGTTATCATTGTGTTGGTGGAAGATGGAATAGCCCCTTGTAAAGGCTACCTTGCTGTAAGACAAATTACATGATCTTTCTAATGTCATTAAAATTAGATATATTTTTTTAAGAAATCCATTCTCAGCCTTTCTCCCCAAAGGGGACCCAAAGCTGCATTGTTCTCCTGCCCTCCATTTTATCCTCACAACAACTGTGTGAGGTACGACTGGCTGAGAATGTGTCACCCAGCAATCTTCCATGGCAAAGTGGGGATCTGAGTATTAGAGACACATGACAGGTTGCATATCATGAAGATAACATGGTTCAAGGTATTCTAATTCCCTTCACTTTTGACACTGCAATGTCCATCATTCTGGGGTTGGGGGCCAGTTTTCAAACATGAAGCACTGTTATTTGAAGAAGTATTCCTGCCACAAACAGAGACCCTTAACTTCCATTGCAAATAGCATGGGGGGATTGTCTAGAAATATCCTGGGCCAGGGTTTCCCCACGCCTTTCTATTTTGGCCCTGGAACACCCTCAAACAGCCTGAAGATGGTGGCCAATTTTCAGTCTCCTAGCTTTATTCTCTGACTAGTGATAAAGCCCATTGCAGAAAGAAATGCAATGGGCTCTAGTGAGAGGGTCTGGGAGAGTGCTCCTGCCTGCAACCGTGGCCCACATCTGCCCTGCAGATAGCTATCTAAAAGGCAGGGAGGTGAGGAGAGGCCAGCGACAGGTGGTGCAGGAGAGGGCACATGCCACCCGGCCCTCCCAGAGGGTGCAGAAGTGGGGGGGCAAAGACAGGCTGGCACAGTGGCAAAGGAGAGGCTGCATGCCACCTGGCCATCCTAGCAGCTCTGGACGGTGGGGGGGGCAAAGACAGCCTGTGCACCAGCGAAGGACAGGGCGCACGGCAGCCGGCCCTCCTGGATGCTTTAGAAGCGGGGGGAGGTGGGCCGGTGATGTGTGGTGCACCGGTGACAGAGGCTGCATGCCATCCAGGCCTCCCAACAGCTGCAGAAGCAGGGGAGGGGTGGCGGGATGGTGATGCATGGCACGCCGGGGACAGAGAGTCCGGACGCCACCTGGCCTTCCTGGCGTCTCCGGAGGGGGGTCGAAGATGGGCTGGCATGCCGGCAGAGAGGCTGCAGGCCACCCGGCCCTCCCAGTGGCTTTAGAAGCTGGGGGGGTAAAGATGGGCTGCTGACAGGCGACGTGGCAGGGAAGGGCATGGCCCACACCACCCGGCCCTCCTGGAGGCCTCCCAGCAGTTTGTGGTGAGAGGTCAGGTGGCAGAGGAACTCACTCCTGGCATAGCAGCCACCACCGCCCCGCCACCGCTTGGTCCTTGGCCACTTGCGGGTCCACCGGGGCCCTGCACCGTCGCCCTGTGGCACAGAGTGCTTGTGGGAATGGACGGGGGCTGCATGAGCAGTTTGGCCAGGAGAGAAGAGGCAGCGGCCTCCTCCTCCTCAGGGCTCTCCATGAGGGAGATGGAGGAGTGAAAGAGAACCACTGCTGTGTTCGGCTCCCTCACAGAGGATAACGCTGGGCCATCAGCTTCCCTCCACCAGGGCTTCCGCACTGCCTGGGCTGGTGTCCCCCAGGCTGGCCAGCAACCTCTGTGGAGCATCAGCAAGTGTCCGGCCCCTCCATCAGCTCCCAAGACACTGAGGGTGAGATGCTGCATGGCATATCTATGGGTGAGAGGGAGGGAATGGAGCCAGTGGCCAGGGACCCATCTTTGAGTGGCACTTCACAGAGCATACTGATTTTGCCGCACATCAAATCTTGCTACCCCAAGTGACAAATATATATAAGGAGAGATGAGTTATGCCTGTCATAAATGGACAGATGGACAGACAGGCTGATTCTTTTATTATTATCAATATATTGTAATGACAAGCTAAGTGATTTGTTTTATTATGATACTTGGTTTGAATCAGTGTCATATGGGGGGGCCCAGGTGGAATCTTTGTCCATGGGCCCAAGGTGGCTATCAGCAGCCCTGCCACCTGCACTGCCTACAGTCCTTTCCCTGGTGGCACTGGCAGTGCATGCAGTTGGGAGCATGAGTGATGGAGCATGGGTGGTTGAGTACTATAAGTAGTCATCATCACTATAAGTGAGTGGGGTGGTCAGCAGCAGTGTGCCCTGCCAGAAGCCCAGGGTCCTGGCACCTGCCCCACCTTGGAGTGTGTTCATGCAGTCCCTGGTTCAGATAAAATCAACAAAAAAGGGAGTTCATAGATTTTGAATGTACTTTAATTTTTTTTAGTTATTTATTTAGACCAATGCTGCACAACCCCATCAAGCACCCAAGCCTTCCTAGATTAGGTCTGTATATGCATCCTTCAAGATGGCCATTGAATTATCTCTTCCAAAGTACAGAAGGGCATTTATGCTTGCACCTTTGAATGCCTTGCCATCGGTGGGATTGTAGGAAAGTTCAACAGTATTCCATGGATTCTGTGGATGTGGTACTAACCAAATTGACTCTGTAGATCTTATTTTTTTGGATTGCCCTGAATTTTCAGATTTGAGAGTTGAACTGATTTTTACTTTGCTTAAGCATGACTCTATCTAGAAGCAAAGTCTTCTTTGTTACACAGAGTTGAAGCCTTAGGCTTCCCTTTTAGAGTACAATGGCCCACTATGAATTTTTGTCATGGAAACAGTAATTAAGAAGTAATTATTTATTATAGTGCTATTTTTTTATCTACACAGTACCTCGATTTTCCACACATAGAAACCCAAAGAGGCTTAAAACATAATTCTCCCTTCATTTCATCCTCATAACAAGAATCCTGTGAAGTAGCTTAGGCTGAGAGAGAATGTTTGGTCCAAAGTGCCCTAGTAAGCTTCCATGACAGAGTAGAGATTTTAACCTAGTCTCAGATCCTAGCCTCTAAGCCTCTGTTAAAGGACAGGACTTTTTTTCCCCAGGCCAGTTAGCAACTATAAAAATACAACAACACAACTAAATTTAAATATATCCTTTAAAACCAGAGGAATAATAAAAGTAGAAAAATCAAACTTTGCTTACAGGAGAATTAATCAATCCAATTTCAATCAAGAAAAAAAGCAAAGAAGAGAATCCCTCTGTTCCATAACGTTAAAGCTGTAAATATGATCTTCCCATTGTTTACTGATTTCAAACTTAAAATTTTGGGGGTTCTGAAAGAAAAGTTGGCAACCTTTCATATTAACTATTTGAGCTGAATGAGTAAGCATTCTTTCCAGTTTTGTGTAGGAGAGCCAGTTTGGTGTAGTGGTTAGTGTGCGGACTCTAATCTGGGAGAATGGGATGCTCTGAGACACCAAGTGAAGGGCAGGGTATAAATCCAATCTCTCTCTCTCTCTCTCTCTCTCTCTCTCTCTCTCTCTCTCTCTCTCTCTCTCTCTCTCTCTCTCTCTCTCTCTCTCTGCTCTTTTCCAGCCCTCCAGTTGGGCTATTGGCTATTAGTCTATTGATCAACTTGGAACTGTGCTGGAGAGAACAATGAGAGTTATTAATGAGCTACATGCTGATTCAATTTGTAGGCCAAACAGACCAATGCAGCAAATATTTCAAATGAATTAAATGGCTTAGTAAGTGGGACAAACCCAAAGACTAACACTGGTCTTAGTCCTTCAGCTATATTTTCACTGGTCAGCAATGTTCCCTCTAAGCTGAATTAGTGTGAGTGAGCTCACAGTTTTTTAGCCTCTAGCTCACACGTTTTTTGTCTTAGCTCAGGAAGGATGGCTCCAGAGCAAACTAATTTATGCAGTACCCAAATTGCCTGCTCACAACTTTAATGCCAGTAGCTCACAAAGTAGAATTTTTGCTCACAAGACTCCACAGCTTAGAGGAAGCATTGCTAGCCAGTGTTATTGCTTTGGAAGAAAAGAGACAGGGTCATTTTATTTATTTAGTTAGTTCATTTATCTCCCACCTTTCTACCCAATGTGGATTCAAAGCAGCTTCCGTCATTCTCCACTCTTCCATTTCATCTCCACAACACCCCTGTGAGGTAAGGTTAGGCTGAGAGTGTGACTGGTCCAAGGTCACCCAGCACACTTCCATGGCTGAGTGAGGATTTGAATCTGGGTCTCCCAGATCTTAGTCTGACACCCTAACCACTACATCACACTGCTTCTTATTTGAAATGCTGAAATATAATATCATATTTTCCCCTGCATAAGTGATGTCCAAGCTAATTACCAGCATTTCTCTCTTTCTTTAGAAAGGACCTCAGTAATATACTAAATATATCCATGTATCTCCCCATTATTTCTAGAAACAGTTTAGGAAAACACATTACCATTACTGGGCTTTCAGATGAACCCAAAAACACTTCTACAGGATTCAATAAGGAAACAATTAATTGCACATATTGTGCAGAGATTTTGTGAACTTTTAGCAAGATATCAAAGGGCAGATTAATATGGTTAACTATTCTGTAATTCTTCCTGATTTATCTGCTACCTTATTTCACCACTAGCTATTTCATGTAGGGCTAAGCCAAAACTGGGGGAGGGGGGTTAAGGAAAACCTCTTTTGGTGATTCCTGAGGAGGTATTGTGACAGGTTGCAAGTGCAAATTATCCAACTGTTCCCTTATTGGCTAGGGTCACTGTAGGGACCAGATTATAAAGCAGTGGCCTTAGTCTACGTAGGCTTTATTTAGCCTTAGTAGCATCAGATCATAGCCAAATCTTGTCATTACATAATGCCATTATATCAATATATGATTCCTGACTGGTTGGAGTTGCTTTAGGAGAAATGAAGCAATAATTAAAAAGCAGCAGCACAGGTAGAAAACAGCTTCCATGGACACCAGTAAACAGCCATGTAAGCATAAGAAGGCTTAAAGCTTTAGAAGGACTCCCACTAGAAGGTCTAGTTTCAAGGCAAAAGTAGCCACAAAAACATTGTGGTGAATTGATACTTCTTCCCAGGTGTCCTTGTAAAAAATTATAACTTTGCAATGTTTTGGACCAGAAAAGGGCTAACAAGCTGAAACTTAATCCCAACAAAATAGAGGTGCTGCTCATGGAAAGATGGTCTGGCTTGGGACTTGGGGAAGTGGCTTGCACTCTCCCTAAAGGAGGAAGGCTGTAGCTTGGAGGTGCTTCTGCACCTGGGCCTCCTGTTGGATGAACAGGTGCTAGCAATGGCCAGATGTGCCTTTCACTCACTTTGACTGGTGAACCAGCTGCAGACTTTCCAGGGAAGGAAAGATCTTGCCGCTCTGGTACATGCCCTGGTAGCATATAGATTAGATTACTGCAGTGTGTTCTATGTGGGGCTGCCCTTGAAGACTGTCAATAAACTGCTATTGGTACAGGATGCTAAGGTTAGAGTGCTGAGTGGGTTGTAGGGACTATCTATACTGGTTCTAATTTGCATCCTGACTCAATTCAAGGTGTTGGTGTTTACCTTCAAAGCCCTGAACATACTGTGACCAACATACCTTAAGGACCAACTTCTCCCATGTGAATTTACCTGTTCACCAGTATTCCCTCTAAACTGAGTTAGTGTGAGCTAGCCCACAGTTTTTTAGCCTTCGGCTCACATATTTTTGTCTTAGTTCAGGAAGGATGGTTCCAAAGCAAACTAATTTATACAGTAGCCAAATTGTTCACTCATGACTTTAGTCCCAGTAGCTCCCAAAGCAGAATTTTTGCTCACAAGATTCTATAGCTTAGAGGGAGCATTGCTGTTCACTATGACTATCTTCGGAGGCCCTGTCTTGTGAGACTTAATAGGTGGTGTCCTGAGAAAGGTCCTCTTCTTCAGGAAGATTTGTCTATCTCCCTCTATCATTGTCTTCCAGAACTAGGCGAAGACTTTTTAAAATTTGGCATATCCCTAATAATAGTTATTAGCCTCCTTCCCAGTTCTGGCATTATATGTTTATGTGTTTTATTGAATTATTTTATAATTTTAAAATTTTAAATCTGTTTTTATCTGCTTTTGAATTGGCAGAAAGGATTGCTTTCTAGGACCAGAAACCATTGGTGTCCAGGGGGGGAGGACAGCAGGGAAGATCAGTGATTGCCAGAGCCTTGTGCCGATGGATTGTGGGAACTGAGTCATTATTATTCTGGACATCCATTACACTACAATTCTGGAATGGCAGCTTCATTAAAGCCAAATATTCATATTTTCTCTATGTGAACATAGCAATGCATTTGTAATCCACTGTAGATTTTGCTTGACAACCTATCGCTTTCAAATAAGGATAATAAATTGATAATATGTGGTGCCAGAACAGCAGATACACTCAGGTGTAAAGATGAGAGGTATGAATAATACATTGCACAATAATTGCACCAAATTGTGAGTTGCTTAGATTTCTTCCCCAAGCTCTCTTGTGTCTCTGAGAAGGTTATAAATATCCACATCTTGGTGTGTGTGTGTTTTTTCCTTTGCAGCAATTTAATTAAACATACTATACTGGAAGACAGAAACTTTCTGATGGCCAACCAGTGAGCTTCAGAGATGGACAGAAAATTGAGCATAGGTCTCCAAAAGCAACACTGTCCAGGGCCCATGCTGGCTTATGTCAAGTGGACTTATGTGAGGTACCATATCTCATTGTTTTTCATACAGAAGGTCTCTGGTTTGGTCATTAATTAAAAGGGATTTCATATAGGAAAGGAATGGAGTATTGGAGAGCTACTGCCAGTGGTCCAGTGGTTTGCCACAGTATAAAGCCACTTCATATGTTCATTTGGGCCTCTGAGTTAGGTTTAAACACATTATTTAGTGAAAACAGTCTACAGAAGACTGAACACTTGAACAGTTATTGCTTTGAAATCAGAGTATGTTGTGCACTATATGTGGAAATCAAAGTATGTTCCACACATGGAACTGTGGCTGAATTTCATTATGTTGAGTAACCACTTTAAACTGATATCATTAGATGCTACTATCCTCCTTTAAAACTTATGTTTGTTAAAATAATGCGGAAAAGTAAAAGCTTAAGTACTATTAATGTAAAAGTGTATTAGATAAGACCCAATTAGATACCTAAAGTTTCAAACCACTTTCTCCATGACCAGGAAATTGTGAAATGCAAAGTGAAGTTATGACACTTATATCTCCAATATCTGAACTAGAATAGAAGGCTGCATAAAAGTGTAAGCTTAGTTTGATGGATGAAGCGAAGCTTGACTTACTAGTTACAGGATAAACTGCTCAGCCAGGATAATAAAGCAAAATCAATGGCAGAGTAAATTGTCTGATTCATAATAAAACATTCATGGAAAGTAAAAGAGCTTTGCACTAGCTGAACATTGTATTAACCTCTTAATAGAATTATCCTTTGCACTTTAAAGAGAGGTTTCATTGACCTGGTAATCACAACATTTTAATTATTTGTGTTGTCTATTTATTTATACAGCCCTGACATTGTGTTACAGCACAACAAACTGACCTAGCTCTGCCCCAGCTCTTCTGTCTGAACCAGGATTATGTTGCAAATTAACAACCTATAATGACTATGAGTAAGCACAAAGTTTTTACAAAGCAGATGCTCTCACTCTTTCAAAGTGCCTCTTTACAATCTACAAGTGAAATTACTTACTGTTGTATGATTGACTGTGGTCAACTCTTAAAGTCTCAATTATGTTTAAATATTTTAAAGAAACACATACACATATATTAGATAGTGACTCCTCTTGCTTTTTGGGGGGACTGTTTGTCCTGATGCCATTTCAAAAATCCCCTCCATGTTCTTTGGAAAAGATGTACTCCTTGACACATGTCTCCAGAAGTGTATTTTAAAGACCATTCATATCCACAAGGCACATACCCATTCTATGCAGATAGATATCATTAGTTTAACATGAAGGTATCAGAGATATCATATTTTCACCTTGCTCTTACTTCAAGGAACTTAGACCATCACACTTGCCTCCTTACCCTTATTTTATCCTCACAACTACCCTATGAAGTAGGTTAGGCTGAGCAGTGACTGCAGCAGGGTTACCCAGTGAACATCATAACTGACAGTACAACTAGACACTTTGGGGAAGATTTCTTTACAAACCTTAAGGAAGTCCCAGGGTGGCAAACAACAACAACACTGAGTAGTTATAACTCCCCAAAATAACAGAAACAATGCCTGTAGGTTTAAGAATGCCCAGTGAACTCTCAGTGGCTTTTGGGGGTTGCCAGGCAACCATAATAATATTGACAAGCCTTTGTTTCTGTAAGGCAAAGCCATGACGGGGAGCAGGAGTGGACTGGGTGGCTGAAACAGCCCTCAAAACGGTCCCACCCACACTTATCATCATGCCCTCTGATGGAAAAATACAGGCCCAGGAGTAACTATCAGAAACTCACTGGACACAATATAGGCACAGTCTAAAGTTCAGGGCTCTTTTTGTAGCAGGAACTCCTTTGCATATTAGGCGACACACCCCTAATGTAGCCAATCCTTCAAGAGCTTACAGAGCTCTTCTTACAGGGCTACTGTAAGCTCTTGGAGGATTGGCTACATTAGGGGTGTGTCGCCTAATATGCAAAGAAGTTCCTGCTACAAAAAGAGCCCTGCTACAGTTCATATATTTCAAACAAATGAGAGTTTATTTAGCTTTTCACAGTGACTTAGAATCTTTAAGATGAGAGGCTTTTGTTTCAGTGTTTTCTAAACAGTCTAGTATACTTTCTTGAGCATATTTGACTCTTTTGGTTTCCAGAAGGCAGGGATACTCTGTCCAGTACCCAAATTCCTTCACTAAATACACCACTACTTTTCTTGAGATATAACTGATTCCTCAGGATTCAAAAGGCAGTTTCTAAACACATCTGACGAGGGCTCTGTCCACGCTTCAGAGCTGTCTCCCTGTTTTAACAGGGTAGGGAAATTGTTCTCTCACTAAAAGATCTATCCCCTTTTCTGACCCAAATGGGATTGTTCACCTAACTACCCACTCTGCCTGCCAACTTTCCCAAGTACTCTATCTGTGTTAAACTGCTCTTAGTCAGGGCAAAACACAAATGTCATCAGTACTAAACCCTCCTCTGTCAGGGCTAGACTGAGACTCATCAGTACAGTTAGGGCTGAATTCAGACACCCCTCTCCTCAGCATCCAGTTCAGAAATCTTTCTCTGCTCAGTTGATGCTAACCAATCAGATTCCTTGGGACAGCCTGTCACTCAAGACTCTGGCTCTGTGAGGATTTAACCTTTCACAGTCCATTACCTGTTTACACAGCACTTATAAGATTTTAAACTGCAGTCCCTCACAGAGGTCCAGAAAGAAACAAGTATGGATGTAAAATCTGAGCCATATTTATTTATTTACAAAATTTATATCTCACCTTTCTGCCCTTACAAGGGCCACCAAGGCAGCTAACAATTTAAAACATACATGATAAAATGTTATAAAATTAAAATAAACCACTCTCCCAAACATACTTCATTAAAACAAGTTTAAAAAGAGTTTAAGTTCAAACACATATAAGAGTTGAAATACATGCAAAACATAAGATACTGGTTAGAAAGGAGGGATCATTGAGGGAATGCCAAACAAATAAAAAGTCTTCACCCGCTGGTGGAAGATAGCAACAGAAGGGGAAAGATGAATCTCTCTGGGCAGAGAGCTGCAGAGCCTTGGTGCTGTGACTGAGAACTCCCTTTCCTGGGTTGCCACCCATATAATGTCAGAAGGTGGGGGCACCCAAATCAGGACCTCCAAAGGTGACCATAAGGGTTGGGCAGATTCATAAGTGTTGGGATATTGCACGTTCATCCTTTGGTCATGAAAGAGTTTATCTGCTTGTTTGTGCATGCTAATGTTAGTTAGCTTAGAACCAATTAGATCTTAGGCATGTATTTCCCACCAGAGAAAAGGAGGTGATATTCCTAATGAGTTGGGATTGGGACCAGCTATTGGCTAATCAGTGTTATTAGAGTGCTACTTGCACCTTGGCACATACACAGGAAGTGGGGGCACTGGGGTAAACTTTCTAACTCCTTTGTTCTCATGCACATGAGGTTTAGCAAACAACTAGACAACATGGAGCTTAGAATTAATTAGCCAGGAGGTTTGTTATTTTATCTCGAATGTAACCCTTTCACCCTTATTATTTAGTCAAGTCTGTTTCTTCAACTAATACACATATGTGACTGCCATCCTTTTACTCTGCTGAATATTCAACAACAAGAGATTAAGTGGCCCTTCAGGTATGTTGGCCCCAAACTATATAAGGCTTTGAAAGTGAAGATCAATGCCTTCAACTGTGCCTGGAAACAAAATGGAAGCCAGTGTAGGGGGGCCAAGACTGGAGTGATATGTTCCCCATGACCTACTCTAGTCAACATCCTGGCTGCAGCATTCTGCACCAAATGAAGTTTCCAAACACTTTTCAAAGATAGCTCCACACAGAGCTCATTGCAGTATTATAATCTGGATGTAACCAGGGCATGCATCACTGTGGCTGAATCTTTTCTGTCCAGGAAGGGCCACAACTGACTAACCAGTCAAAGCTGGTAAAAATCACTCTTGGTCACAGCTACCACCTGCTTATCCACCTGTAGGTCTGAGTCCAAGAACATCCTCAGACTAATAACCTGTTCCTTCCAGGAAAGTGCATCCGCATCCAAAACAGTGAGCACCTCAAATCCCAGATCAGACCTTCCACTCACCAGTAGAACTTCCATCTGTTGGGATTAAATTTCAGTTTATTAGCCTGCATCCACTCCAAAACTGCATCCAGACACCAGTTCAGGGTTTCAGTAACCTTCCTGGGATCAGCTGGAAGTGCAAGATAGAGCTGAGTGTCATCCACATATTGGTGACAACCCTGCCCAAATCTCTGCATAACCACACCCAGAGATTTCATGAAGATGTTAAAGAGCATAGGGGACAAGATGGAAACTTGTGGGAGCCCTGAGGCAAAAGCCCAAGGCACTGAACAGCAGTCCCAAACCACTACCTTCTGAAACCTAACCTCCAGGTAAGACCAGTACCACCACTGAACGATGCCTCCCAATTCCAATCCACATAGGTGGTCCAGAAGAATACCATGATTGATGGTTTGAAAAGCCACTGAGAGGTCCAGGAGAATCAACAGAGTTACACTCCCTCTTTCCATTTCCTGGTACAAATCATCCAGCAGGGCAACCAAGACTGTTTCAACCCATAACCAGGCTTGAAATCACATTGGAAGGGAACTAAACAATTTACCTCATCCAGGAGAGCCTGGAGTTGTCCAGCTGCCACCCGCTCAATCACCTTGCTTAAGAATGGAACATTTAAGACTGTTTTCTGGTAGATGATATGTTCATGACCTCTAGAAAAATACATTTAAGGCTCTTCTCTACAAGAGATATTTAACAAACATGTAAGATTATTTTTTTCCCCTGTTAACCATGTTATGAAAAAAGAGCTCAAAACACCATTGCTTAGAGCTGTCTGTCTTCCAAGCACTGTAGGTTGTGGCACTGTGCTCTCCGGTCTACTTCTTGTTGTACACACTGTATTTAAAAAAAAAAAAAACCTTGCCAATGCAGACTGTGGACCACACTAGCAAGGGGAAAAAAGCTTCATTTCCACTTCACTGTGTACAGGTACAAGGACAGATGTCAAGCAGGTAAGATGGAACTAGGTATTCAATTATCTTGTCTTTCTTGTTCAGACTTCCAGTGAATATACATTCCTTCAACTGTTCTGTTATTTCTAAAAGTAAGTTTATCAGCAAATTGTTTGGGAGTAGCTTATTGAAAAAGGTACCTCCTACCACTGCTATCCATGTGAGTTAGTAGCACACAATTCTGCAGTGGATTTGGAGTGGATTGACAGGCACAAAGGGTTTGAGATCAGTTCCCTGACTTTGGCCTCCAAGGATTCCAAGGGAAGCCGACCCAACAGCAGCAATGCTAAGGATCTCTCCCCCCCAGTTATATTTATTAAATATAATGCAAAAATACATGTATCATCACAAAAAAACAGGCGAAGGAAAGAAGTAGTAACACATATATGGTGATAGGAAGGTAAGTAACATATTCATACTATTAAGGGCATTAAGCCAGATCATAACCCACTCAAGAGGCAAATGCTCAGAAATGAATCTAGTCCTGATAGTGTACATTAGATGGAATAATCTCATTCTCTGCTTGATATTGCAGTATTGGGAGCCAGGTAACTACAAAGGTGCTGTTCATATCCTAAAAGGAGTGGCAGTTTAGACCATCAGCGATCTTTCCCATCACAAATGGTGTCCATAGTTATTGAATCATAGTTCTATAGTTGGTGCTTCCTTGGCTTTCTATTTCTAAGGATCTTTTGAAAGGATTTTTCCATGAGCATTGAGTTAGCTTCTTCAGTTTGCTTGATAATTTCATCAGGTAATTTTTTTTGAAGTCCCATATTATATTTATTGCATGACTATCCCCTCTTTTTCTCCACCACAGAACTCAAGGGAACATACAAGATAGTTAACCAGATCTCCCACCCAGGCATTGACTGTGACCAGACCCTGACCTTCAGCTAGAATGGCTGCTACATCATATGCTCATCAATCACACCACAAGACCATAGAGCAATTTGCTTCTTTCTTTTGGTTGTTGCACTGCTTGTCTTTAAATTACAATATCTTCTATTATAGATTAAAATAAAAGATTGAATTAAGAGCCAAAACTAACCATTAAAAACTATTGATTTTTTCCCTGACACTTGTACTCCAATAGCATTTAGCAGTTAGGTACTGCAGCTAAAAACCTCATACACACACACAAATATTGATTTTGTCAAAAAGATGGCAAACAAAATAGCTTCCTAACACTTCTGAACAACATATCAAACAGCCATTTGTTTAAAACATTGCTGTGAGCATTCTCCCTGGAGATAAACAGTTTGATGGCACTCTTTTTCATTATTCAAATATAATAAAACAATTTTATGTATGATGCTGGCCCAGAAATCAGTCCTAGAGACACCTCAGGCATGTTAACATGCTTTACATGAGATTTTTGGAAGGAATATACTTCACAGCTCTCGAAGAAGAAGAAGAAGAGGAGGAGGAGGAGGAGGAGGAGGAGGAGGAGATTGGATTTATACCCTGCCCTTCACTACCCAAAGGTGTCTCAGAGCAGCTTACAAACTCCCTTCCCTTCCCCTCCCCACAACAGATACCCTGTGAGGTAGGTGAGGCTGAGAGAGCTCTGACAGAAACTGCTCTTTTTCAAGAACAGTTGTGCCAGAACTATGGCTTGCCCAAGGTCATCCAGCAGGTGCAAGTGGAGGAGTGGGGAATCAGACCAAGTTAGAGTCTGCACACTTAAGCACTACACCAAACTGGCTCTCACTACTAAGCTTATCACAATCCCAAAGGAAGACCCAGAGTTCTCGACATCCACTGTTCAGGACTTAATTTACTGGCTAATCTTTCTGCTAATTTATTTGCAGCATAAAACTTGGCCAATGATGTAATAACTTCTTTATAATGATAGTTGCTCTACCTCCATATCCTAGTTAGCTCCAGTGACCAGGTCCAGTTCGGTGGTCAGAGCCTCTCCCCCTATAAAAAACAGATGTCCTTTTATATTTAAGCCATTTGGAGATTGTGTAAAGGAATTTACACAGCCACAGAGAATATTATGTGAAAAGTTTGTTACAGAAGTTCCTGCTTCACAGCTGGACCTGCTAGAAAACAAAATTGTTTTACATTTTAGATCTGCCGTTGCTACTACTTTTACTATAACTAAACATTTATTTAATGTCTACAGGGTGCTAGGCACAGTGCCTCATAATAACAGCAGCAGCATTTACATGAAAAATGAAACCAATTACTACCAGTGGTAATTTCCTCCCATGTATTCATTGTAGTTACTTCCACTGCTGAAATCAGAAAATCACTATGGTGTGACTCTTCAAACAAATCAATATTTTTAATAGCTATGGTAGGATCCCTCAAACAGAGAGAGAGAGACAGAGACAGAGAGACAGAGACAGAGACAGAGAGACAGAGAGAGACAGAGAGAGAGAGAGAGTTTTATATGGCTAATATTGACCTAAACTACTCCAGCAAATGTATGTGACATTAACCATGACCCGTAATAAATGACAGCAAAAGCTGGCTTTTTAAAATCTTTGATGGGTAATTTTATTAGTTAATTTCATTCTTTTTTAAAATATTTTTTTATGTTGAATAAAAAGTTAATTTCATTCTTGTATAGCAAATCCTCCTTTCATTTTGATATATATGAACACATGAAACTGTTTTACACTGAGTCAGCCTACTGTTCTATTACAGTCAAAATTGTCAACTCTGCTCTCTCCCATCACCTGCTACCTCATCTTTTTAACTGAGGATGCCAGGGGTTGACATGGGACCTTCTTTGTGCAAAGTGTGTGCTCTACCATTGACATACAATCCCTCTAGATTCAGCCAAATCCTCCTTTCCCATGATAGGAAATTATGTAAAAGAGAACAGAAAATTCTTTTGATATCAAAGCTTGGAGGTTTGCCTAGATGGACAAACAGTACTTCAATATGTGAAGTGTTTATCCTCTACTTAAATGGGTGTTTATCCTCTACTTAATGTAAAATGTAATCTAGACCAGATTGCCCAGAGACACCATGGCACCCGCCAACACCTTTCCTGGTGCCTGCCAAGTGTTTTTTAGAAAGTGGATGGGGCCAGCTGGGATACTACCCAGTAGTGCTTCTGATTGCCCACTGGAGATCTGATTGGCTGTGCACTTTAAAATAATATTTCAGCGATGGCTACACTCTATGTTGGTTTATTCTACCTCTGACTGTTTGGTGTAGTGGTTTAGTGCACAGACTCTTATCTGGGAGAACCAGGTTTGATTCCCCACTCCTCCACTTACACCTGCTGGATGACAAGCCATAGTTCTGGCACAGCTGTTCTTGAAAAAGAGCAGTTTCTGTCAGGGCTCTCTCAGCCCCACCTATCTCACAGGCAGGGCTGGCTCCAGGTGTCTGGGCGCCCTAGGCAGGACAGCCTGGGGCACCACCCACCGGGGATGCCAACCTCCCAGTGGGGCCTGGAGACCGGGGGTGACGGCTGAGCGCTGGCTTTCCTGGGTGCTCTGCAGCTGCAGGGCCCCCAGGAAAGCCAGGGAAGGGGGTGGGGGTCTAGCCCCCGCCCCCTCCCCCAAAGCGCCGGCTTTCCTGGAGGCTCCGCAGCTGTGGGGGCCCCAGAAAAGCCGGGAAGGGGGTGGGGGGTCTAGCCACCGCCCCCTCCCTCCCAGCGCCGGCTTTCCTGGAGGCTTACCCCCGGGACGCCTCCCTCCAGCATCTCCAGGCAGCCTGTGATTTGGGGCTGCCCTTGGAGATGGTTCAGACTGGGGGGGGATGGGTGGGCGGCTGGCACCGTCTGGGATGCTCTCCCGGCCAGCCTCGGGGCTCCAGGCGAGAAGCAGCTCTCAACTCTCAACGCCCCCCCCCAGGAGCAGCCCCAGCCATGCCCTCAGGGGCCAGCCGGGCGAGGGCAAAGTGCGTGTCGGGGAGGAAGCCACGTCTCTTGAGGGCTTTCCCCATCCTCCTCCTGCTCCTGCTGCTGCTGCTGCTGCTGCTGCCCTGGGGAGTCCCCGCTCAGGGTCCCGCCCCTCGCAGGCCGGAGGCGGCTGAGGACAGCCGGTGGCGGGCAGGGCCCCTCCCTGCAGTGGCTCTGCAGCATCCGCCTGGATAAGCGAGGGGCTCTGCGCTGCGCGGGAGATGCTCCTGGCCATGCCGCTCCTGCTGCCGCTCCTCCTCCTCCTCCTGCTGCTGCGTGGCCCAGAAGGAGGCTGCCCCTCTGCCCCCCACCCCGGGCCCTCACCCGCCACCCCCCAGCATGTGCACTTCCGGGCCCACACCTTTGGCCACCTGCTCCTCTAGGTGCCTGGCTGCGGTGGCGCCTCCTCCTCACCCAGCCTCCTCTATGACGTGCAGTACAAGCGGTAAGGGGACCCGGCCTGCCGCCGCCTCGACCCCCAGCCCCCTGCCACTGCCCCCTCCCTCCCAGCGCCGACTTTCCTGGATGCTCCGCAGCCGTGGGGCCCCCAGGAAAGCCAGGGAAAGGGCGGAGGTTTAAACTGCCACCCTTTCCCTCCCAGCGCCAGCTTGCTTGGGCACTCTGCGAAGCGCCCAAGCAAGCCTGGGAAGAGGCAGGGGGGTGCCTTTTGGTGCCCCTGCGGCCAGTGCGCTCTAGGCAAGCGCCTAGCTTGCCTAGTGGACGAGCCGTCCCTGCTCACAGGGTGTCTGCTGTGGGAAGGGGAAGGGAAAGGAGTTTGTAAGCCGCTCTGAGACTCCTTTGGATAGTGAAGGACAGGGTATAATTCCAATCTCTTCATCTTCTTCTTCTCCTTCTTCTTCTCCTTCTCCTTCTCCTTCTCCTTCTTCTTCTTCTTTCTTAGTGTATTTTTGCAATTTACTTCTCTTGTCCCCTGCACTTGGACTTCCTCTGTGTGTGGTTGGCTCCACCTCCCATGGTAACCATTTTGTGGGCCACCTCCCCCAGCAGACATTTTGTGGTTGCACCCACCACTCTGTGTCAGAATTCCAAAGGTGCCCACGGGCTCAAAAAGGATGAGGACCCCTGGTATACATTTATAGGAGGAACAGGCTGTAGGATGAATATAGTATGGTGAATGAGCCTTTTTTGAATCTAACTTTGATATAAAGTCATATGTAAATCCAACCTGACTCCTTCATTTCCATAAATATGATTATGACACAACATGAAGATAGCCATCTTTCCCCTCCAATGCCCTACACTGTGACAACCCTAGGAAATGTGGATTTCAAATCATTACCAAATTATTTTATGCCATGGTGACTAAAGGGAATTTCCAAATTCAGAGGCATTAAACCTTTGAATACCAGTACCAAAAGGCAACATCAGGGGAGGCCTTGGCTCTATGCCCTGTTGCTGGACTTGCCAAGAACTGGTTGGCCAGTGTGTAAGACGGGATATTGAACTAGATGGACCACTGGTCTGAACCAGCAGGTCTCTTCTTATGTCCTTATTCTCATGTTTCAATACCAGTTGAGATATTTCTCAAAGATTAATTAACTTCACTTGTCCAGATACTTTCCCATCTAAATGACCTTTCTGAATATTTCAGATAGTAAACTCTGCCAGCTGGACATTTTAAATTTGCAAGAAACCTATATCACTTGCCCTCAATATAGAACAAAAAAGCAGCAGGGGAGAAGTGTTTCATGGCATGACAAAGAAGACTGCAATTTGTAGAGGTTTGTACTTGTTCAGCAGGCCCACCATCTTCCTAATGCTGGAATACTCCAGTCCCTTCATATTTAACAGAGTTCTCTAGATTTTAAAAATTAATTTAAAGCCAGGAGAAGAAGCCTTCACGACTTTATCAATAAAGGCTTATCCCCATGCATTCAGTGACTTAGTTGGGCTGTGGCACTTAGCTTAAAATGAGCTAAGGTGAGCTAAGGTTATCTTGTGAGCCAAGCATATTTTCTCCACTCTTGCCAAGCAAGACAGAAGTTAACACGCTTCTATTCCTGATCAATAACTCATGCTATACAACCATTATAGTACCAGAGCTATACTAATGGTGTCATCCTAAGTAGAGTTACACCCTTCTAAGTCTACTGAAGTCAATCCCATTGCAGTCAATTCCATTAGTCCAATGTGGTTTTGCTCCTACACTAAGGGTGCAGTCACATGCATGAGATAAAGCGGGGGAGAAGCAAGGCTATTTCCTCCTGAGGAATTTGACCTGCAGTTGTGCAATCATGCAATCCTTGGAAGCTGCGGGCACAGCCCACCACTGTGTGATCAGATGCAACCGTGGGTGAGTCGGGGGGAGGTACTGTTTGTTTCCGATGTGCTTAAAAGAGGAATCGCTGAATCATATCTCCGCACTGAGGGCTCCCTGTGGAGTTTGCGATGATGCACATACTGAGAAGGGGGGGGGAATAATGGCATGGAGTTGGGATGACCTGATCAGACCATCCCGATGCCATCAGAGCACATTGGAGTGATCAGACATGGGAAAGTCCGTCTGTGGCCCATCGCAACCCGTTTACTACCAGATTTTACCCAGTGTCTTTTTACTCCATTTCTGTGGCAGAGCAGAATGGGTTGCCGACAGGTGCAGGGCGCTTCCCAGATGTTCGTGTCTGATTGCACCCTTTAAATCTGCCCACCATTCGTGCCTATGTCAGGGCTAATTGTTTGTGTAATCGTAGCCTGAATGAAGCCAGAGAGAAAGACAGCCCTTGAGAACTTTCTTCTGAATGTTACATTGTAGATGTATTGAGAAGGAAGTGAGGTACTGTGCATCTGAACATCAAGCATTGCTTGCCACAGCTGTAGAGGGGTGATAAAAGTTATACTTTTTCTGAAAGTTTTGCAGCAGGTCATGCTTGAGCCTATCAAGGGTAAGTGGGGGTGGGGACGCCTGTGGTGATAACAGTGGGTTAGTTTGTATGTATAAAGTTTAGGAGAGCATCCTGAGGTATCAGTTGAAGGATGAAGGGGTAATTCTCAGACCAGGACCTTGGCCTATGGTGCTTTCATGCATAAGAACATAAGAGAAGCCAATTTTGGATCAGGCCAATGGCCCATCCAGTCCAACACTCTGTCATACAGTGACCAAAAATACCAGGTGCCATCAGGAGGTCCACTAGTGGGGCCAGGACACTAGAAGCCCTCCCACTGTTGCCCCCCCAAGCACCAAGAATACAGACCAAGAGCTGCCCCAGACCAAGAGTTCCTATCTATACCATGTGGCTAATTGCCACTGATGGACCTCTGCTCCATATGTTTATCCAATTCCCTCTTGAAGCTGTCCGTGCAACTTGGATAGGAACCTGTGACAGTTACTATCATCCTTGACCCAAAAATCTTGCAGCTAGGGAGAGATGACAGAGCATAACTTCCTTGAGTTTATCTATAAATGCTTGGCAAAGAGAACCCTTGGCAATGTACAGTCTGATAGCCCAGGGATCAGAGCCAAGATGGGCTTTGACCAGGAACACAGGGATGAACAGATAGAGGAGGCCTAACTATTTTGCATCCCATCAGCTGCCTGCACTGTGATTAAATATAGAATGTTTTGCCCTTGGATGTAGGAGATCCTTAATTTGTTCTAAAATGCTTAAAATGGACCCTTGATAATCTCAGCTGTTGGTATTGGCTCCCCTTATTCTACATCTGTCTGCTAAGTTTTCCTGGTAGCACCAGGGTTGCCAGGTGAGGCCAACAAGCAGGTGGGGACTTACCAGGAGGCTCTGGGAGAAGGGAGGGAGGCCCTGGGAGAGGGACCTCTGAAGCAAGTCCCTGGTGAGTTGCCATCACATTTAAAGGGACCAGGTTCCTTTTAAATGCTTTCCTTCCATTTGGAAATAATGGAGGATAGGGGCACCTCTTTTTTGTACTCATAGAATTAGACCCCCTGGCTCAATCTTTTTGAAACTTGGGGGAGGGGCATTGAGGAGAGGCACCAGTAGCTATGCTGAAAATTTGGTGCCTCTAACTCAAAAAAACAGCCCTCCCCCGAGCTCCAGATAGTCACAGATTGATTTGCCATTATACCCTTAATGGGCCACTATAATGGAGCACCCAGCAGCCAGGGGTCTTTTTTGGGGGGAGCACACCGGAGCACAGCTCCAGGAGGGCAGAAAGGCTCCCGCATGTCAGTTTCAGCTATACAAGCCAATTCAGGAGTCTTTTGGCCAACCGAATGTCAATTTCAGCCCCATTACATCCTATGGGCCATTGAAGTCAATGGTGAAAAAATAGGGTATATTCTGGGGGCTGGAGAGGAGAGGGTTTGAGGAAAAGGCTCCAAACTCACAGGGTAGCTGTTGGAGCCTCTCCCCAAGATACCCACCACGTTTCAAGAACATTGGGCCAGGGGGTCCAATTCTGTGGGCCTCCAAACAGGTTGCCCACATCCCCTCTCTATGGTGGGGGAAAAAGTTACTTTTCCCCCTTGGTGCTGTTAGTAGCTCTGGGGGGGAGGGGGTTTGAGGGAGAGGCTCCAAATTTTCAGGGTAACTTCGGGAGCCTCTCCCCATATACACCCCCATGTCTCAAAGCAATTGGACCAATGGGCCTAATTCTATGGGCACCCAAACAGGTTACCCCCATTACCTCCATTGTTTCCAATGGGGAAACCCAGCCAGCAGCACTTAAGGCAGGCAAACAGGCAGCCACCCAGGGAAAGTGAACTGTCTTGGGAGGTGCTTGTTTGCCATGAGAACAAGTGGCACACTCCAGAACAAGTGGCACTGTGGTAGTGCAAGCATGCCACAGTGCCACACAGAAACCCCAAAAGACCAAAAGGAACATCATTTATACATGTATAAATTGATGTGCAACCTCATTGAACCACTCACACCACACAAACCTCAAAACGAATATTTATAGCACTGGAAAAAATGCAGAAAAGGGCTACTGCAATAATAAGAGGAGGACACTTTCCCTATGAAGAAAGATTATCACATCTGGGGATCTTAGCTTTGAGAAACAATGACTGAGGGGTGACATGATAAGAGGTTTACAAGACTATGCATGGGATAGAGTAGGTAGAGAAAGAAGTACTTTTCACCCTTTCTCACAAGACAAGAACTCATGGGCACTCAATGAAATTGCTGAGCAGTCAGGTTAGAAGTTAGAACAGATGAAAGGTTTTTTGGTTCTTACAGGTTTACAATTTTAAAAAGTTCTGCTGGTTGCTGTTGCTTGGTGGTAGGGGGGAGGTTCCTGTCTTCTCCAGCCTCCATACGTTTGTCAAATTCCATCTGGAAGCTGTTCATGCCAGCCACCACCACCACCTCCTGTAGTAGTGAATTCCATGTGTTAATCACTGTTTGGGTGAAGAATGTTAGCTGAACTGCTTATCTACGCAGTGGGCGGACTAACTTATTTGAGTTGCTGGTCTATGTATACAGAGAAAGCTACTTTGCCCCAAGAATCCGTTTCCCCAAAGAGAACACTTGACAAGGTTTCTTAGTTAAATCAAAGATTCTCTTTACTGAATAATATCTTTTTAGTACACAGGCAAACAAAACAGATGCTCTCACACATACATACAAGTTCCTTTAGATACAGTAGAAACGGAAACACAATTTGGGGTTTTAAACTAGAAGTATTTAAGAAGGGGAAAAGCACGTAATACTTATCTGATCCTGTAGCTTGACCTTTCCACAGTGAAGAATGCAAGGATAGTTTCTAACTAAGGATAACTTTACTTTCACTTAACACTGTTGGAGCCTGCCAACATGTGTAAGGGCTCCTTGGTCGTGACTCCAAGGAAGCACAGTAAGTTCAGGTAGGTACAGGGGGAGGGGAGGACCAAGGCGACCTAGAACAAAGGTTGCATCTTGTTTTATCAGCTAGTATTGGGGGCTGGCTTGGGGTCTCTCTGGTCCGTCCCATCCCTTATACCATTGGCTATAGGATTTGGGGTACCCTCCTACTAAGGTGGGGCAATATTGAAAGTCTACACCTTACTACAAGGGAACATTTGGTCCAAGGTGCAAAGATGGGTTGTCATGGAAACCTTAGATGTGCAGATGACCCTGGCTTGGTCCAAGTGACAAAACAGGAAACAGTCTTAACACATGTAAATACCAAGCATCCTGTGGGTTATGTGTGAGGTATAGATTCCTCAATGGTGGACAGGTTGTCATTTTTACATCCTTCTGGCAGACCATAATGGAGATGCTTTCTTGTTCCCAATGTCTGCTGGGTAGAGGTATGCGAGGTGTGTGTGTGTAACTTCATTTGCATGAAAGTACAGGCTGTGTGGTACCTTCCTAGAGTGGAGAGTCACATCCAACAAAGCATACATTTCTCCCAATGCAAAGATGCTGTGTATGCACCATTCTGGTGTGTGTGCAGGTCAGAAAATAACAAATAAAAGCAATTTCAAAGTACATCTCCTATCAAGAAGTACTTCTTTTCATCTGCAGTTGCCCTTTTCTGCATTTTTCCCAGTGCTATAAATATTCTTTTTGAGGTGTGTGTGGTGTGAGTAGTCTAATGAAGTTGCACCATCAATTTATACATGTATAAATGTTGTTCCTTTTGGTCTTTTGGGGTTTCTGTGTGGCACTGTGGCATGCTTGGGAGTGTGCCACTTGTTCTCATGGCAAACAAGCACCTCCCAAGACAGTTCACTTTCCCTGAGATTCTCTGGGACACTCTGACTGCTGGGTGGCTGCCTGCTTGCCTGCCTTAAGTGCTGCTGGCTGGGTTTCCCCATTGGAAACATTGGAGGTAATGGGGGTAACCTGTTTGGGTGCCCATAGAATTAGGCCCATTGGTCCAATTGCTTTGAGACATGAGGGTGTATGTGGGGAGAGGCTCCTGAAGCTACCCTGAAAATTTGGAGCCTCTCCCTCAAACCCCCTCCCCCCCAGAGCTACTAACAGCACCAAGGGGAAAAAGTAACTTTTCCCCCACCATAGAGAACAATGGAGGGGATGGGGGCAACCTGTTTGGAGGCCCATAGAATTGGAACCCAGTCCAATGTTCTTGAAACTTGGTGGGTATCTTGAGGAGAGGCTCCAACAGCTACCCTGTGAGTTTAGAGCCTCTCTCTCAAACCCCCTCTCCTCCAGCCCCCAGAATATACCCTATGTTTTCATCATTGACTTCAATGGCCCATAGGATATAATGGGGCCAAATTGCCGCCAAATTTCTTTCATTCCCTCTTTTCCTTCTTTCCTTTCCCTGTTTCCCTCCTTCTTCCCTTCTCTCTCTTTCTTTCCCTCCTTCTTTCCTTCTCCTTCCTTCCTTCTCTTTCTTTCCCTCTTTCCTTCTCTCTACTCTCTCTCTTTCTCCCTTCTGTGGCCCAACTCTAGTTCACTCCCCCACCCAGGCCAACTGGGGAAGGGAAGGGGAGGCTTTCGAAGATGCCTCCCCCCCCCTTTTGCTTCTCCTTCTGACATCATTTTTGGTGATGTCAGGGGGCATGGCATATGCTAATAGCCTAGTAGCTCATTAGCATACTATATGCTAATGAGCTCCTGCAGCTCTTTTTCTACAAAAAGACCCCTGCCAGCAGCTATTTCCCCACTTTCTGATAGCCCTGGAGCAGGGGGAGGGGCTCTAAACTGGGAGATCCCCTGCCCCCAATTGGGGATTGGCAACCACGTGCTGCTATAGAACCAGGCAAAAAGTAAACTGGTAAGACTGCCAGTTGGGAGAGGGAATGTTATCTCCTATTGCTGCTTTGAGCTCCCCCCAA
Source organism: Gekko gecko (assembly GCA_029375565.1). Taxonomy (NCBI): domain Eukaryota; kingdom Metazoa; phylum Chordata; class Lepidosauria; order Squamata; family Gekkonidae; genus Gekko; species Gekko gecko. Next base: position 97,185,977 of record JAPDNY010000002.1, on the reverse strand, counting down.
AAGTGACAGAACCCAGCACTGAAACTTTTTGTTAGTAAAATAATTTCTCAGTTATTGTATGGCATCGAAATATGGGGATGGAAAGATCATTTACTCCTTAGGTTAGAGACACTTCAAAACCTATTTATGAGATATATCCTGGCACTTCCAAAAGGAACAACAGCTGACCTGTTACAAGCTGAACTGGGACTTCCATCAGTGAGGGTTCGAGCCCACTTGATGATTTTAAAAATTCTGGGAAAAAATCCAACTAAAAAGTCCAGATGCATTCAGTAAACTTAGTTACCATGTACTGAATGACAAAGATAAAGTTCGCCCTGAATTTTTTAATTATATCATTACTAGATACACTATTCCATATGACCTACTACAACATACAGGGAACAATACTAACCCACGCGAATGGATGTTTAGAGAGGATGCTTTAATAGACGCCACTCTGATCTCCCAATCACGGTTTGCTCCATGGTTTAAAATAATTAAAAAGGATCATTCCAGAGCCTCTTACTTAAAAAACATAACCTCATATAATCTCAGGAGGTCCCTTACCTCAGTGCGTTTTCAAATGATACCTTCAGAGATGCTAGCTGGTCGCTATAAGAAAACCCCAGTAGACCAACGTATCTGCATAAGGGGGCAGTCAGTGGAAGACCTTCCCCATTATATTCTGGCCTGTCCTTTATACATAGAACCTAGGGCCAAATTTTTAGAAAAGATATTTACAGCCGTATATACCCTGTGTTGTCAAGGACATCGAGGTCCTTCTTGTATAGTTCTTCTGTGTATTCTTGCCATCTTTTCCTAATCTCTTCTGCTTCTGTTAGGTCCCTACCGTTTTTGTCCTTTATCATAGCCAGCTTTGCATGGAACGTTCCCTTGATTTCTCCAATTTTCTTGAACAGATCTCTAGTCCTTCCCAATCTATTGTTTTCCTCTATTACTTTGCATTGTTCATTCAGGAAAGCCTCCTTATCTCTCCTTGCTGTTCTCTGGAAATCTGCATTCAGTTGGGCAAATCTTTCCTTTTCACCGTTGCCTTTAGCTTTCCTTCTTTCCTCTGCTATGTGTAAAGCCTCATCAGACAGCCACTTTGCTTTCTTGCATTTCTTTTTCTTTGGGATGGCGGTGATTGCTGCCTCCTTTACAATGTCACGGACCTCTGTCCATAGTTCTTCAGGCACTCTGTCTATCAAATCTAGTCCATTAAACCTATTCTTCACCTCTACTGTATATTCATCGGGGATGCGATCTAGGTCAAATCTGAATGGCCTTGTGGTTTTCCCAACTTTCTTCAATTTAAGTCTGAATTTTGCAATGAGTAGCTCATGATCTGAGCCACAGTCAGCTCCAGGTCTTGTTTTTACTGACTGGATAGAGCTTCTCCATCTTTGACTGCAAATTATATAGTCAATCTGATTTCGGTGTTGCCCATCTGGTGATGTCCATGTGTAGAGACGCCTCTTAGGTTGTTGGAAAAGGGTGTTCACTATGACCAGTGTGTTCTCTTGACAAGAACGACCTCGATGTCCTTGACAACCACGATGGTATAATCACTGACCTTGAGCCAGACATCCTGGAAAGCGAAGTTAAATGGGCCTTAGAAAGCATTACTAACAACAAAGCTAGTGGAGGTGATGGTATCCCAGCTGAGTTATTCAAAGTCTTAAAAGAAGATGCTGTTAAAGTGCTGCACTCAATTTGCCAACAAATTTGGAAAACACAACAGTGGCCACAGGATTGGAAAAGGTCAGTTTACATTCCAATCCCAAAGAAGGGCAATGTCAAGGAATGTTCAAACTATCGCACAATTGCACTCATTTCACACGCTAGCAAGGTCATGCTCAAAATCCTACAAGCTAGGCTTCAACAGTACGTGGATAGAGAATTGCCAGAAGTACAAGCTGGGTTTCAAAGAGGTAGAGGAATGAGAGATCAAATTGCCAACATTCGCTGGATTATGGAGAAAGCAAGAGAGTACCAGAAAAACATCTACTTCTGCTTCATTGACTATGCTAAAGCCTTTGATTGTGTGGATCACAATAAATTATGGCAGGTTCTTAAAGAGATGGGAGTACCGGACCACCTCACATGTCTCCTGAGAAACCTGTATAAGGGTCAAGAAGCAACAGTTAGAACCGGATATGGAACAACTGATTGGTTTAGCATAGGAAAAGGAGTACGACAAGGATGTATATTGTCACCTTGCTTATTTAATTTATATGCAGAGTACATCATGCGAAATGCTGGCCTGGATGAATCACAAGCTGGAGTTAAGATTGCTGGGGAAAAGATCAATAACCTCAGATATGCAGACGATACCACTCTGATGGCAGAAAGTGAAGAGGACCTAAAGAGCCTCTTGCTCAGGGTCAAAGAGGAGAGCGCAAAAGTGGGCTTGAAGCTCAACATCAAAAAAACTAAGATCATGGCATCTGGGCCCATCACTCCTTGGCAAATAGAAGGGGAAGTCGTAGAAGTAGTGACAGACTTCATGTTCCTAGGATCCCAGATCACTGCAGATGGTGACTGCAGCCATGAAATTAAAAGACGCCTGCTCCTTGGGAGGAAAGTGATGGCAAACCTAAACAGTATGATAAAAAGCAGAGACATCACCTTGCCAACAAAAGTCCGCATGGTCAAAGCAATGGTATTCCCCATAGTAATGTATGGCTGCGAGAGTTGGACTATAAGGAAGGCCGAGCGCCGAAGAATAGATTCTTTTGAACTATGGTGCTGGAGAAGACTCTTGAGAGTCCCTTGGACTGCCAGGAGATCAAATCAGTCAATCCTAAAAGAAATCAACCCTGATTGTTCCTTGGAAGGCCAGATCCTGAAGCTGAAGCTCAAATACTTTGGCCACCAAATGAGAAGGGAGCATTCACTGGAGAAGACCCTGATGCTGGGAAAGATTGAAGGTCAAAGAAGAAGGGGACGGCAAAGGATGAGATGGTTAGACAGTGTCATCGATGCAACGAACATGAAATTGAGCAAACTTCAGCGGACAGTGGAAGACAGGAGGGCCTGGCGTAATCTGGTCCATGGGGTCGTGAAGAGTCGGACTCGACTGTGCGACTGAACAACAAAAATACCCTGTGTAATCATGATAAGATGGCCTTTATGCTCTCAGATGAGGACCCCTTCATCTCTTCAGGATTGGCTCTCTTTTTCCTTGGCCGCGAGAAAAATTAGAGCAAAGAAATCAAATAGTACCATTGCAACTAAGTGAGTGTTCTTAAAAGGTCTTATTGGATTTAAATATTATAGGCTGAGGTAGTTTTAACAGGTTTTATACATTTTATAGAGGTTGAATCTTTTATTTTTTTATCATATGTTATGCACAAACTCTCTGAGATGTTTGATACTGTGAAGGCCTATGGCCACATACAATAAAGTGATTCTGATTCTGTTACCCGAATAACCTACACATGTATATATCTCAACTATAGGAGTATCCCCTTTAATGTGTCAAGAGATTACACGCACATGCACCCCAGGCAATTATTATTGGGACACTCTGCCAGGTGTATACCTGGGTCCAAGGTTAGGTTTAACACCTCATATCAGTGGGCTAATTCTTGGAAATAAACAGGAATTGGTTCAAAGTTGAACGTTTATTAAGAACACTAATAGCACAGGGAATTAGCAAACAGAATACAAAGTTAGAAAAAGAAACACATACACACATGCAAAATAGCAGTTCTATAAATCCTAACTTATGCTAAGTCTTAACCTAAGCAAAGTTACTAGTCTAAATGGGGGGGCGGGAATAAGTGTACAAGCCTGTCCAGCAAGTCGCATCCAAGAAGTTTCATCAGAAGAAGAGGAAAAGCTATGGTGGAAAGAGCAAAATGCAGTCTTCAGGGATGCCTGCATTGGTTGGCAAGGTTAAAGCAGATTTACATCACCTTTCTACCTACGTGCTCCTACACAGGGGTTGGAGCCACTTGCTAAGTACTAAGATGGGACCCAACAGTTGGAACAAACAACTGGGATTCCTTGGGCTATTGTTATATCCCAAAATTGTTAAGATAGCAGGGGAAATAGGATGCTCCTTAACACAGATTGGGTTGGAGCCAAAAGTCTCAAACCTCATTGGTAGATAGGCTGAAGAAGGAGGAGAATGTAGGGGGCACTGATGTCTTCTTTGATGAAGTTGAGAGCTCAAATAGAATAACCAACTGAGTTATATGGTTGCCATATGGTTAGATTGAATTCTGGGGGAAACATAGCAAAAAGGAATACAAATATAAACCTGATGGATGTGTTTTCATGTGGCCTCTAAATCTTGGGCAGATCATGTTGTGCGCAATGCAAGAATGAATTAACTTGAGACATTGCTCTTACTTTAGAATGATGGGGGGAGAGATACAAGTGGAGGTGTCCTTCCCAAGCATCTTCCTTCCTTCCTTTAAAGTAGAGAAGATGCTAACTATACATCCTAATATTCCAAAACTCAGGTGAGTCCAAATTAAGAAATAAAAAGAATGCATTATCCTTCTAGGCGGATCTATGGAAGGATCCTAGTTACATACAGGGGTGTAGATTTGAGGTCTTACATGGTCACTACAGTACTGGTAAGCAGCTTAAGCTACTTTCATCCCTGCTGCAAAATAGGGATGGGCACGAACCAGCTCATGAAGTAAAATTTGTGATGAATTATGGCTCACATTCACAAACTGAAGTTCATGGCAGGTCAACTGGCAGTAGTAGTAGTAATTTATTGTGTTGACCATAGGTCATAACAATACAAAAAAACCCTGCATAAAATCCCACATGATAAAACTCCAAGGTAAATATAAATTAAATTAATATCCAACAAGGTCAAATAAATACAGAGCCAAATTAGGTTGTGGTCATTTCCATACAGTTCAATCTAATAGATCTAGCCACTAATGCAAACAGAGCGACTCTGTTCTTATCTGCAAGCAAAAATACAACTTTTTCCATATCTGAAAATCCTTCCTGCAGACATAAGATACTAGTGATACATTTATTTTGAGGGGGCAAAAGAAGAGGGCTTCTCAAAATGTAATAGGTCAAGTCATATACTTCTCCAGTGCCACACATACAAAGTCATAAGGGGGCAGGGACCCTTAGAAATCAGGTGGTGCAAACCATAGAGGACATAGCTTGAAATCCTAAGTTGGTAAAGGCGAACCTTAATTTCATTGTTGTTAAAGTCTTTAGGTAAGATGACCTGGTATGGTCTTTTTTAAATAATTTGAAGAAAGGGGCCACTCTAGATTGACTGATTGCATTACTATCTAATTTCCCATCCGTGTTAAATACCCATTCCCTCAACTCCCACCTTGAACTGTTAGCTGTGTTAACAGATCATTTGGGATAATGTACTTTGATTGTACAAGGCCCAGATGTTCCTTATAGGTCTTGACAAGTTTTAGGAGAGAGTAAAAACTTTTACTTCCAAATGAATCCTGAGAACGTTCTAGGCCTTTCTTCCAATAAGACAGGATTCTCAGGTTAGCCTTGGCTTTCAAGGATGGGACACCGAGCTCAGTCCTCATTAAAGCCATAGTAGAGCCCTTAGGCAACACCAGGATCCATCTCATAAAATTGTTTTGAATTGTTTCCAACAGATCCAAAATCTGCTCTCCCCAGCCCCATATTTCAATCCCATATAGTAAGGTGGGGATCAAGGTCAACTGGCATGAACTTCCCACGAACTTTCAAGCAGTTCATGGTGGTTCATGAATGGATACATTTCCAGATAGTCTTAGCTCATCAAAATATTTATCAAACTTCAAAGCAACAGGGGAGAGATTATAGAGGAGCAGGCAGCAGGGTGAGGTTCCCTGTGAGTTTGTGTGTAGCTTGCACTTTTGAACCTGCAGCTGACATTTTCCCCAAAAGTACTTTCCTGGGAGCATCTTCTTTGGGGGGCCATAGTAATTCAGACACGCTAAGTCCAATATGCACATAATTTGGAGGGCATGTAGAGGAGCATTAGGGGGAGATCCCCTGTAATTCTGATGTTTCTAGCTTGCACAGGGTCAGTTCTATACACTCCTGAAGCTCCTGAACTTCCTTTCCTGGGGGCACTTTCCTGGGGGCACCTTCTTTGGGGAGCCATAACTCAGATCCTGTAAATCGAATCCTCACCAAACTTGGAGGGCAGGTAGAGGAAAGTCAGTTGGAGCCCCCCTGTGGGTTTGACATCTCTAGCACACCAAGGGACCATTCTACTGCATCATGAACCTCATGAGCCTAACTAGTTCATTTGGGATCTTAAAATTCGTAGCATCTTAAAGTTCATGGCTCACAATCCAGGCATGCCACAAATCATGAACGAAACCATATTTTTCTGTTTGTGCCCACCCCTACTGTAAAATAAATGAGTAAAGAAGATGGAGGAGGTCCATCAATAATGTACAATTGGTGAAAGGCACTCAAACACTGACTGACCTTCGGCATTGGAAGGGGGGGGCATGAGTATGTCCCTGTTTATATCTGTGAAATTCTGTAAGGTGTGCTGCTGTTAACAAATAGAACCTACGTGTTTTAATTCCTGATGTTATGTTACGGCATTAACAGTGACTTCATGAGAAGTATATCTTGCAGTTTAAACTAACATCAGCAAGCTGCTCTGCCAATTGCACAGCTTTTAGTACCAAAGGGAAAAGAGGATGTACTCAAATAAAGAAAATAAACTTGAGATTGATGCTTGGGTCAAATTTTTTCAACAAGAAACAACATGTTTATATTTGACAGTAGCAATTTCAGGGCTGTTTTTCATGCACTGGAAACTTTACTGGATTAGATAAAGAAACTGAAGCATTTGTCAATTTTTACTCCAGGCTCACATTATATTCCCCATCCAAGCTGTATCTGACTGATGTAATCTAAATGGTCTACCATTGCAAATGCCATCCATCAAACTGATACAGTAGTCGAATGTGAATACTTCTCCAGAAGTGAATGCCAGAAAGTGCTAGTAATTTTATCATAACATGTTCTTTCCTACATTCCAAGTTCTAATTAAAATTTCCTTTTTTCTTTTTTTAGGTACACTTGAAATATATCATGATACACTTGAAATATACACAATGATGTGAGCACACTCCAAACAGGCAAGTGCATTTAGGAATGTCTTCATGTGAAAATATTCTTCAGTGCCAGAAAAAGGAATCCTATCTTTTCTTTGCCATATGTAAGTCTTACATGTAAGCATTACTCCACTTACCCTCCTTCTTGTTTCTCCCAAACCAATTATTGCATACCTGATCTTATCCTTTTGCAGTTAACTGCTTTCAATTGGTCCTTGATTTTTCTCATCCTGCACACATCATTCATCTCTCGCCTTCTACTGGTTCTTTCTCCTCTTTTTAAAAAATAGGCTATCATTTCCCCTCTTCATTAAAAAAACACCTCTCAATTTGTCTTCCTTATCTTTTGTCCTATTTTTATTGTTTGTTTTCCTTCTAAATTCTTGTAGAATGCAATATATTGTTGTAACTGGGACTTTGTCTTTTCCATTTTATTCAGTCTTTTCCATTTGGATTCCATCCTAAGCATTCCATTGAAATAACTATAATTAAAAGCACTAAGGCTCTACTTCCACCTAAAACTGATTTGCTTAAATTCTGTTGTGACTTATTCCCAAGTCTTTTGTTATCTTAGACACTGTTAGCCATTCACTATTAGGTTTAGGTTCCAGGGTTCTAGTCCAATTGTAGTTCTTTCAGGGCCTCAGTTGAGGACTGCCTGTACCTTTCTTACTTTCTAGTGACATTTCTCAGTATTTGGATCCAATTCAGTTATTAAATAGAAATATAACTCTTTTTAAACTTCATTCATACATTACATTTATCCACCATCCAATCCAAGGAAATGTGAAAAACAGGAAGAGAAGAGTTGGGGAGAGTGGGTGTACCATATACACATAGATGTGCTGCATACATGATATAGCAAATATCATACATTTTGTCTATCCTTTGGTTTGGATCCACTAGTAATTTATGTTCATTGATCTCTAGCCAGTGAAAATTACTTTCTTGCTCTTCCCCCAAATTCTGTCCCTGAGGCACAGGGCATCCCTAAGAACAGCATGAAGGGAGAGTCAAAGGTCTGCTGCTGGAGAGGAAAACTGGCAAAAATCTCCCCCTTTCCATCTGCAGAAATCCTCTGTGGGATCGAAGCCACTGACTTGAAGGGGCATTTCTCTCACAGTTTGCAAGCGCAGTCATTTCTAATTCCCAAAATATGATTATTTTGGTCTGAATTTACTTTTCCAGGGTTTTTTTTTTAAAAAAGGACTGATCTCAGAGGTTGGCCATTCCTGGGTAGCTGTCAAATGGGCTGAGTTTGGTACACAATTAATGATACAATGTTGTTTTTAGAAGCTGAACACTCTGAACATCAATTATATCTTCATGCAACCTCTTCCAAATGGGCAGCTCCTACTGGTAGAGATGGCTATTAACAGGTACTTTCACTACAAATACGAAATATGTCAGAGTTCCACATATCTGTATGTTATTCCCTTCAGCCTAAAAATTCTGGATTTTAGATAATATCTTTTAATGTTTTTGTCTTTATTTTATTTTTTATTTTGTAGGCCATTTCAGACAGGATCCTGGAGAGGCTGGATTAAAATGTTCTAAGTAAATAAGTAAATAAAATATGTGATAGAATATGAAACTTCTGGATAGAAAGGAAAAACATTCTGGCCATTCACAGGGATAATCACCACCTTTTTGGAGCCCTGGGTATTGAGAAGAGGGCTTATCCTCGTCTCAAATTTAGTTCAAATCCACTTCTTCTTTTTCAAGAATGAGAGGCCATGGGGTTTGAGACTGCTTGGAGCTAATGGCTTTTGAATCCTTTGCCCCTGCACAATAAAGTACTTCTTCTAGTGAGAGAGATATTTTGGTGCTTAAGCTTGCTCAGGCATGATGCACTCTTTGGTTTTAGCTCTGATCCCAGGAATCAGGCAATGGTCCAAATGCTTCCTCTAAGCTATGGAGTCTTGTGAGCAAAAAGTCTACTTTGTTGAGCTAGTGGCATTAAAGTTGTGAGCGAGCGATTTGGCTGCTGCATAAGTTAGTTTGCTCTGGACCCATCCTTCCTGAACTGAGACAAAAATGTGTGAGCCAGAGCTAAAAAACTGTGAGCTAGCCTACTCTAACTCAGCTTAGAGGGAACAGTGGTTGTCACTCATTGGCCGAGGACAGACTGGCAATTTGCCCCGGGATGGGACCCGGGCTGACAACGATTCAATACCGGAGTAAATGGAACGTTCACACAGGCACATCTGCCTGGCGTCCCCCACCCGTAGCCTACCGGTGCTATTGCGCTTCACTGCCAGATTAAAAAAACACCTGATAAAAGCTGTCGCAAATCCGAAAGCCCGCGTTCGTCCCGTGTTCGTCCCGCATTTCTCCGCTTATGGGGAGTCTGAATGCGCAGGCGAAAAGCCGGGAGCAACCCGCGTTGGGCACGAGGCAGCAGTGGTGTGATTGGCTGCGCTCCACTCCACTGCCCAATGCGGTGCCGGCATTGCAGGGCAAAAAAAAAATCGGCAAAATGCGCTTATGCGCATGAGCGCTCATGTGCACATACACCCATACACCCACAGCCGAATTAATGGGGAAACGGCGAATATAGCATGCCTCTGGCGCAGCAGTCTGAACACTCCCGTGTGCCTCTGTCCCATATCTTCCGGCAGCGGCCCCCGCTGTGTGGACGGGAAAACCCGGTATAGTTTAATCCAGGTTTTTTTGCGACGACTGACTACCGGGGCAAACTGCCAGTCTGTCCTCGGCCATTGATAAGTAAAAGGAATTCTGAATTGTGCTCAGAGACAAACAGTTATTCATACTGAGCCATATTGCAGCGGTATGACTCAATGGTCCATTCAACCTAGAACAGCAACATGAGACACAATATTGGATTAAACAGCTGATCTGTGACAACCGAATCTATCAGTAACATCCTTCTCAGTGTTGATAGTCTGTTCTAGAGATTTTTCTTCCCATGGCTTTGAACGGCAGGCAATCCCCACCCCCAGACGTTAAGCTCAGCATGGCCTATGGCAGAGCCTCAACTTCCAGATGAACAGAGGGCTGTTTTACCCTCACCACCACTCCAAATTATGGTTCATCCTACTTTTGAGTAGGGTTGCCAACTCAAAACTGGAAAATCCTGGAGATCTGGAGGTGGACCCTGCTGAGGATGGCATTTGGGGATAAAAGGGATGTCTATAATGCCACAGGGTCCACTGTGGTTGGCAGATGGAGCCTGGAGACCTCCCGCTTTTACCACTGATCTCCAGGTGACAGAGATCAGCTCCCCTGGAGAAAATGTCTGCTTTAAAGGGTGGACTCTATGGCATTGTACCATACTGAGGCCCCTCCCCTTCCCAAACCCCACCCTCTCCTGGATACACCCCCAAAGTCTCCAGGTATTTTCCAACCCAGAGCTGGCAACCCTAGGGTCCACCTTCCAAAACAGCCTTTTTCTCCAGGGGACCTGATTCACTCTTGTCTGGAGACCAGTTGTAATTTTGGGAGATCTCCAGGCCCCATCTAGTGGTTGGCAAAACTACGTTTGAAGCAAATCTCACACTGCAAATGGAGAGTACAATCCTCAAAATAATAACAATCCAGTTCAAGTATTCTGCTCATTGCTCTCTGTTCTCAGGAAGCTAACAAGAAAGTGGTATTCTGAGAAAAGGAGTTTTGACTCATGAATGCTTATACCTCGGGGAAATTCTGTTGGTCTTTAAAATGCCATGGGACCCGAATTATTTGGAAAAAATATTTTAAAGAACCCATACTGATTTAAGAAAAAATGAAACTCAAAATTCAAAATGATGCTAGAAACACTCAAATGAAAGGGAACCCTTGATTCTCTTTGAATAAACATGAGATATACTTTATGGTAGGATTTTTAATTTCTTTTTTTTTCTTTTTCTTTTTTTTTTTGTAAAACTCTCTTAAAAAAGAGAGAATTTTATTCTTTTTATAAGAAACAGGAAGGGTAGACAGATGGAGAAAGAGAAAGATGGAGTGAAATTTTCCTGTTAGTGAGGGTTAGTTTAGGTTAATAACCAATACCAGTTTTGGCATCTATCGTGGTTAGAAGATCTTCTTTTTAACTATTGCGAAGTCCAAAATCACTCTGTTAATGCAGTTAGTAAAGTCCATTGGGGTTAGTAATTAAACAGCTCCTTCCAGATGTTACACGAACAGTCCTCAAAATCTCTTCTTTTTAAATCTCTTCCAGTTGTGGATTGAGTCCATTTTAACTTTGAAGTCTTCCGTTCCATCACCACTTTCCCCTGGGCTGCTGTCTTCTTCGCTTGTCCCAGTTTGGAATACTGCATCTTCCTCCCTGCTGGCGTGTCTCTTCAGAAGTTTCTGTACTTTAAAGATGAAATCCTTCTTCTTTCTTTTCTCTTTTTCCTTAAACTTCTGGCTTTCAGGCTTCCTGGGCTCCACAAACTCTTCAGATGAAATTAGATCTCCAGTTTGTCGCTTGCTATGCTCAACATCCCCTTCTACTGGCAGAGTATTCTCTTTTATAAAAGCGGAATAGGCTTTGGGAGCCTCATCCACCTCATCTTTTAATTTTATCGCTTCACTGCCAGTTAGGGGTGCCAAGACATTTGTCAAGGTAAATCCGAGATCTTCTTTCTCTTCTTCTTTAACGCCCTGGAAACCTAGAATCAAATTCGATTTCTGTTCAATCTCCATCATCTTTCTAGTTGTTTCCGATATCTGTTTCTGTCGACTGATGAGAACACTATCCATTTTAGACAGAGTTTCGTTGATTTTCTGCAATTGTTCCAGCAGGGGGCACAGCATCTCCTTTTCCTGTTGATTGACAGCAAGCTCTTGGGGGGCTGTCTGGACCGGAAGTCCCTCCTCTCTTCTCTTCCGGTGTCTGCAGGACTTTTTCCAGTATCGACATTTTGTTTTTTTGTTTACTTTTAAAAAGTTCGTGCCGCATCCCCCAGGAAGCTAAGATAATCAAAATCTTCCATGCAACCCCAACGGTACTTTCACCAACACTTTTTCTTCTCTCAGCCCCCTTCGCGCTCCCTTTGTGGATCTTGCTTCTCAAAGGGGGTGGGAACTCCTCCCTCCTCCCAACGCTTATACGCATGCAGGGGGCTCCGATTTACGCTTCAAAATAGATCTCCAACTCACGATTCGATGCTACTTCTTTTTATTTTAAGCCATAGCGCTGTCTTCACTCCTGGAATTCGGTGGCGCCGCTAAGTCCCATTACGGGCACGCCGCAGCGGGGCCGATTGGGGCGGGGAGAAAGCCTCAATTTCCCGGCTGTCTGCCGGCAAAGAGGCTACTCCCCAAGCGCCCCCGGTTCGGAGCCTTTACCTAAGGCTCACTAGGGTCTTTCGCACATGCGAAGACCCCCCCTAACTGCGCGTGGGCTAACCGCCTCCGGGAGCGTCCCGAGAAGCGGCCGCCATTCGCGACGCCGAAACCGAAACCCCGGATTTTTAATTTCTTTATGGTGTTGAAAGAGGGGGGATTGTACTCTCTCACTTCAGCTGCACATTATTCTGTACAGTACAATCAGCAATCATGTAATTCACTATTTACAACTATTAAGGAAATGAAGTGTGTAACAGTGATTGCAATATCAGAATAGAAACAAACAGCGTTGTGTGGTATTTTCAAAGCCATTTGTGCAGATCAATAGTTTAAAATGGGAGGAAACAATAACATTTACAAAACCAATTCACTTTACATTTCAGGATCCTTGATCACAATAACACTATCATAAAATGTTTAAATGATCTACCTATTTTTGGCATGCCAGGGTTATTGATAAGGCAGTTCTATTGACATATACTTATTTTAAGGACATTCACATTGCTTTGACTAACACAACCTCCCAATGTTCAGCCAAACCTGAAAAGAAACAGTGAATAATTGGGATGTATAATTCTGTAATACTTTTGAAATGAAGCACTTCCTGTTAGGTAGGATTTCAAACACTAAAATGCAATGGATGACTTACAATATTTGCCGATAAAATTAAGCTATATTTAAAACAGAATGCTTGATAAAAATGTTGGGGGTGTACCTTCCACAATAACTTGGTCTGCCAGTATCCTGTTCTATGTCCTATTAGAAATGGCACAGATTTATGCCAAATCTGAGCTAACTAAAAATCAAAATATAGCCAGTGTGAGGACAGTGAGTCTACAGCATCAATTCACCCCAACATTGCTCCCAACATTGGTACCACTACAAATTTTGCCCAGCTTCTTCAGTTCTGCCCACTTTTGGCTTCAGGTTAGACTACTGAATATCACTGTCACCCATCAAGCTTAAATGACCCTGAAAAAAAAAATCCCCAATATGATGGTGAACATGGCAGCAGGCTAAAAAAATAAGAGGAATCTAAGGAAATTAGCATTTATTTAAGGAATGTGTATGTTACTGATAGGTAAAGCATTCTAAACTTATAAATAATAGTTCTTCTCAGTTTCAACATTTTCAGATGCACACAGTTCATAGATATTAACATATACATAACAGGCTTGGTGACAGGCTTATAGAAGTTAGGTTGATTCTGAGGAAATCACTTCCACTCATTTCCTTGAATTCCTGCCTGAAAACTCCAAGCCCTGCGTAGTGAGAAAGGCTAGCTATGAAGCTCTATACTCACAAGGTAAAGCGTCAATACTCTCTTGGTCTCTGCAATACTAATCAGAAGAACCAGATTTTGTGCAATATATACATGCAATATGCACATAATTTCTATTGTTATAAAGGTCACAGAATTTAAAAAAAAAAATTGTCCGAGTCCACTCATCTGGAAACCAAAACATGCAGTATCAAGCATCTAATTTTGGAAACATAACCAGACTTCTTCAACACCTCCTTATGTTTGCTTATGTCTCTGTCCCTAGCAATATCTTCATATAACATGCTCCCAGAAACAATATCCACTTCATTACTGGTCCTCCCCATCTTTTGCTTTTCCAGTCTAGTCTGTTGTTGAACCAACTTCAGAGGTACCATTCTTTCAGTGTCTTCATTTGCCACTGCTGGAGTTTCTCAAAGCTCTGCACTCTCACCTTTCAGGCCTCTTACCTACTTCTTTTGCAAAGCAGCAAGTAGAGAACCAGAAGCAAATTACTGTCAAGGGGTTTCTAAATATGCATTTCTACAAAAAATGTGTAAATCACATCTAGGGACAGGTATGAAACAGAAAAATGCAGTTCAGTTCAGTTAATGGCATGCCCAGTTCATGAATCATGAACTGTCATGAACATTTAGGGGCTAAAATAACCAGTTCAATTTATGAGGTTTGTGACAAAGTAGAACCACCACCACCAGGCATGCTAGAGACACCAAACTCCCAGAGGATCTCTGGCTGACTCTCTTCTACCTGCCCTCCAAGTGTGGTGAGGATTGCATTTATGGGATCGAAGTTATGACCCTCTCAAAAAGAAGGTGCCTCCATCCTCCATTGTTTCCAAATGGTGGGAAAAAACAGCATAAAAAGCAAGGGCAATAGAAGCCCAGCAGAACAGAATCAAAGTCCCAGAGAATCTCTGCAGTAGAAACAGAATGGGGGGCCTTTTTGCAAGCCAGCAGAACCAGTGCAATGTGCCCAGCAAAATCAGTGCCACTTTGGCAGTGCAAACCCAATACAACTAAGGGTACGGTCACATGGACCTTTTGATCGGGGTTCGCTGCTGTTCCCTTGTGCATGTAAATGTCACGTTCACATGTGCCAATCCACCTTCCGCGCCAAAGCCAGCTCACTCCCACAATGCTCCCAGGTTTTCCTGCCCCCTGGAAAATCAGGTATTTTCCTGGCACTTTCGCTTTGAAAGTGTGACTTCACCCATCTGGACAGCCATCTTTCGCAATCATTGCTATTAGGGCCGTCTGACCGCTCTTCGTGCATTGGGGTTTGTTTGTTTTTTAAACAAAAGCTTCTGGTTTGAGCGTTTGCATAAACATGTGCTTAATAAATCCATTTAAAGTTTAATAATGGTTTTATTGAGCACATGTTTGCTCAAGCGCTCAAACTGGAAGCATTTTTAAAAAATGCACAAAGATGGCCCTGGAGGCGGGAACGAGAGGCAGGGGCTCCAGCAGCCTGGCGGAGCCTTTTTCTGTGGGGCAATGGTGGCAGCACCACCCCCCACAGCAGTGGCAGGAGCAGCAACCTCCCAAGCCTGCCCCGTGGCCTGCAAGATTGCCTGGAGGGACGGTGCAGTGGCAGGCGAGTGGGTGGTGAAGAGAGGGGCCGGCTGCATCTAGTCAGCCCAACTCGCAGTAAAATGTTCCCGATTTAAACAAAGCAGGAACAAAGCACGATTACCTTGCCATGTGACCGTACCCTAAGTTAAAGCCAGAGAATCTCTGCAGTAGAAACTGAAGAGGGGGGGGGGCATTTTCGCAAGCCCATAAAAACCAATGCAATGTGTCCAACAGAATCAGTGCCACTGTGGCAGTACAAACCCAACAAAACTAAGTTCAAGCCAGATAATCTCTGCAGTCGAAACTGAAGGGGGGGATTTTTGCAAGTCCAGCAGAACCAGAATCCAGTGCCATTCTGGCAATGCCAACTCAACAGGACTGATATGAGGTACGGAATCATGATACACGCAAGGCAGTTTGCAAACCCAGCACAACCAGTTCAGTGTTCTGCCCAGCAGAACTCAGTGCCACTGTGGCACTGAAAATTAAAAAAAAACTGACCTCAAAGCAGAATCACAAAAATCCAAGTGTGGGGGGGATTTTGCATGCCCAACACAATTATTTTCAATTTACAGAATGTCCAGCAGAACTCAGTGCCACTTTTGCAATGCAAGCAAAAGTGGACTAATGTCAAACCCTGCAGTACAAACTGAGGGGGGGGCATATTTTTGAAGCCCAGCTCAACCAGTTCAGTGGACAGAATGCCCAGCAGATCCCAGTACCACTGTGGCAATGCAAGCAAAAGATAAATAATGTCAAACCAGAGAATCCTTGCAGTACAAACTGAAGGGAGGGCATTTTTCCAAGCTCAGAAGAACCAGTTCAGTATACAGAATGCCCAGCAGAACCGAGTACTGCTGTGAAACTGCAAGCTTAAAAGGACTGATCTTAAAGCACAGTCACAAGAAATCAAGCAAGCTCTGTGCAAGAAAATGGGAACACAAAGGAACACCAGCAAAGGGGGGGACCCTCTTGAAACTGACAAGAATAGTTTGAAACCGATCCCGTTGGTTTGAAGTTTGGTAAACATTTATATTGAGCAGAGACAGTCTTCCTGAAAATGTATCTATTCATGAACCAGCACAAACCTCCATGAACAGCCTGGAAGTTTGTGGAAAGTTCGTGCCAGTTGACCTGTCATGAACTTCACTTTGCAAACCACAAACTGGCAAAAATTCATCATGAACTTTATTTCACTAGCTGGTTCATGCCCATCCGTAATCACATCTGTCTGAGTCTAATTTGTACGATTCTGGATCAGATCTGCTGACTGTAGTCAAAGAAAGGTATAAATAAGAAAATATTTGCTTTATTTTACCAAAATATTTTGTTCTTGTGATACCATAATTTTTGGAATGTCATGGACTGGTATATCCTGCTGCCCTTATTGTTGAAGCACACTTATGTATTGGTGAGGCTGGAAAGTTCCAGAAAATGCCAGTGCAACTACTGATTTGGTGAACTGAGGGTAGAGATGGTTGTGATTAGTTACTGGGAGACTTAAAAGGAGTATGTTCAAAGATATGTGCACACACAAGACAATGCTGTAGTAGCACATCTATGCACATATATGAGAGGCAAATCTATGCATTTCAACCAGCTTCGGCATCCCCAGACACCCCTGTGCAATTTCAAGTTTTCCTTTGGAAGCAGTGATTGTTATATTCTGTAGATCCTTACTGGGCAAGAAAGGAACTAGTTTAGAGGAGTAATTAGGTTCTGTTGTAACAACAAAAATGGGAAGAAAAACAGTGATATTCACCAACTTTAGTTTCCAGTATCCAGTTCTCAAGCAGGACAGTAAAATACTTGGGACACAATTAGGTTTGTCAACCTCTGAGTGGGGACTGGGGATTTCCCAGAATTACAACAGATCTCCAGACTACAGAGATCAGTTCCCTGGAGAAAATGGCAGTTTTGGAGGGTGGGCTCTAAGACATTATGCACACAGATGTCCCTCCCCTCTCCAAACCCTGCCTTCCCCAGGCTCCATCCCCAAATCTATAGAACTGTCCCTACCCAGGATTGTCATCCATAGACATTTCCCTAAAACGATCCCATCCTTGCCTGCTTCAGGACCTCTATTTCTCTCTTTTCTTTTAAAAAAATATATGAAAGAGAGCTTTTTATAAGCTACTTAAAATTTTATGATACAGTTGGAACTTAAATCATTTTAAACAGCCTAAACCACATGAAGAGAATTGACTCCTTTTTGTCATTAAAAAATAATATTTTTACTTATTAGTGCTTATGAATGAAATCTGCAGTACAGTGATGAAATGCATTAGGTTCTCATGAATCCTAAATATTTCTCCTAGCATATTTAACACCGCAGAATACTACATTACTTACACAAAAAGCTAAACATTTCAAATACACTTGTACAGTTATGCTTTCTCTCAGTTTCTGAAATCCAACCTAAAAAATGGTTTTGATGGCTGCAGTCATATGAAAACTTACCTGACAGTGTGCACCATAAAGTTAAATGGGAGTTTCTTCTGAGTAAACCTGCACAAAATTGTGCTGAATGTTTCCTAAAGATTCCCAGGCAAGTCTCTTTAAGAAGAAATTTTTTGGGACTACTTGTGCCAGTCTAAATGAATTTACTCTGCTGTGTTTCCTCACTAGGGATGACCACAAGTAAATACCTTTGACTCAATGTTTGGCATACAATGATGGGACATTACTAGTTCCTTGGGGTGAAACCAAGTAAAAACTTCATAGATCAAAAACAGCACCATGAATGGTACATAGAAGACATTTATTTATGCAAATATTTTTATCCTCCTTTTCTCACCATATGTGGTAACTCAGGGTGGCTTATTTATTTATTTGATTTATAAACCACCATTCCCCAAAGGGCTCAGGGTGGTGTACGACGTTGTTTAAAACATACAATAAATTAAATATACATCAAATAATCAATCAATTTACAATATAACACTATTAAAATACCATTTAAATAATCAATGGTGTGTGTATCTGTCCTCATATATATTTGAATTTTGGTTCCACAACATTCTATGCTTGCCACAATTGATTCGACACAAGAACTGGCAGTCAGAAGACACTGGCCAGGGCTGACTGGCTGCTTGGCGGAGTCCCGCCCATGTCAGCCCCGGCCAGTATCTTTGGCTCAGTCTGCTCCGGTCCTCTGACAGGAGAGGACCATCTGCAGAGAGAGCGCAGGGACAGGCCTTCAAGGCCGAGGCAGGTGAGAGAAGCCCCTTCCGCCCCCCCCCACACCATCCTCTGGGCCTTCTATGGGCCCAGTAGGCCAGAGAAGCCCCTTTCGCCTCCCCCACACACCATCCTCTGGGCCTTCTATGGGCTCAGGAGGCCAGAGAAGCCCCTTCTGCCCCCCCACACCATCCTCTGGGCCTTCTATGAGCTCAGTAGGCCAGAGAAGCCCCTTCCGCCCCCCCACACCATCCTCTGGGCCTTCTATGGGCCCAGTAGGCCAGAGGAGCCTGTTGCACCCCCCCCAATCCTCTGGGCCTTCTATGGGCCCAATAGGCCCAGAGAAGCCCGTTCCGCCCCTCTTCCCTTCCTTTCCCCCCTTTCCTTTCTTCCTCTCTCCTTCTTTCTTTCACTCTCCCCACTCTTCCTTCCTTCCTTCCTCCCTCCCTCCCTCCCTTTCTAGGGCCCATTGTCTTCCTCCACAACGGGCTTTGCTCCCCAGTATGTGTGTGTGTGTGTGTGTGTGTGTGTATATGTGTGTGTGTGTAGTATATATATATATATATATATCCATCCCTTTGTGGGGGGGGCAGATCATGGGCCAAGTACAATGGAGACCATTGCTTTCCTCAACCATAACAGCATCTCTGTCTTGCATGTCCTGTGGAACTGCACTACATCCCACTGGGTGCAGATTTCACCAGCAGAGAGTTCCACCAGGACAAAATGGCAACTTTGGAGGACAGACTCCATGGCAACATATCCCCACTGAACTTGCACTTCTCTCAGAACTTGGTCCCTCACAGCACTGCCCCCAAATCTCTAGGAATTTCTCAAGCCAGAGTTGACAACCCCACTCATTCAGGAAAAATAAGTAGGGGTATGTATTCAGAACCCCCCCCAACTGAAAATTAACCCCAAAAATGCCTTTTAGAGACATCCATGTTTTCCTGATAAGGTGTTTTTCGGGTATATTTTGGCTTGGTTGTATCCGTGTCAAGCCAAAATATACCCAAAAAATACCTAATTTGTATATTTTAGATATATTTTGGCATCCCAAATATATCTGGGATTTTTTCAGAAAGCTGGGGGAAAATCCTGGATGTATTCAGGCTTTTCTGCGAAGATTGGGAGCCAGCACTGAAGACTCCCAGGGACTTTGTTGTTGTTGTTGTTGTTGTTGTTTTTGTGTCTCCTGGCTTCTATGAGCTTCCCCACTGCTCTTGTCAGTTTCAAACTAGTCTTGTCAGTTTCAAGAGATTTCCCCCCCCCCTCCCTTGTCGGTGTTCCTTTGTGTTCTCTCCCCATTTTCTTGCACAGAGCTTGCAAAATCCCCCCTCCCCTTGGATTTGTTATGACTGCTTTGAGTTCAGTCCTTTTAAGCTTGCAACGCCAGTGGCACTGGGTTCTGCTGGGCATTCTGCACATTGTAACTGGTTGTGTTGGGCTTGAAATATCCCCCCCTTGCTTGGACTTCTTGTAACACTGTGCTTTGAGATCAGTCCTTAAGCTTGCAGTGCCACAGTGGCACTGGGTTCTGCTGGCCATTCTGTGCACTGAACTGGTTGTGCTGGACTTGCTTGAATTGTGATTCTGTGCTTCACGCCCATCCTGTTGAGCTGGCATTGCCACAATGGCACTGGATTCTGCTGGGCACTAGTAAATTGCACTGGTTCTGCTGGGCACTCTGTGATTGCACTGGAATTGCTGGGTACTCTGTGCATTGTAGTGGTTCTGCTGGGCTTGCAAAAATGTCTCCCACCTTCCGTTTCTACTGCAGAGTTTATCTGGTTTAACATTAGTCCTGTTGGGTTTGCACTGTCACAGTGGCACTGGTTTTGCTGGGTACATTGCACTGATTTTACTGGGGTTTCAAAAAAAATGCCCCAAATTTGGTTTCTACTGCAGAGATTCTCTGGGACTTTATTTCTCTTCTTCTAGGCTTCTATTGCCCTTGCTTTCTCCTCATTGGACACAATGGAGGAGGAAGCACCTTTTGGGGGGGTCCAATCCTTTTGAAAATTGGAGGTTCTTCTGAGGGGAGACACCAGCAGCTATGCTGCAAATTTGGTGCCTCTATCTCAGTAAACAGCACGCCCCAGACATCAGATAACCCAGAAAGATTTCCCATTGATTATAATGTTCCCGTTAGGGTATAATGGAGCAGGAAAAAATCAGGATTCCCCAGAAAATACTGAATCCAAATACCATGCCAATATTGGATTCAGGAATATTAGGAAATACCAATATTTTTCAGATCCAATATGCCCAAACCACCCAAAAAAGAAAAAAAATGCACACCCATAATTAACAGCATTCCATAATTTTTTGCTATTACAGAAATGCATCTCATAAATTTCTGTTTGTTTGTTTTGTTTTGGCCTTTCCTTGCCTGTTTCAGTAATCTCTTTTTCCCTTCAAATGTACTGTTTCCTTGGGCAATGGAAGGGAGACAGCTCTCCCTTCCAATCCCTGGGCGGGATCAGGAGACTGTTCTCAGTAGCTAATCACGTAACTATAACCCAGGGCCGCTGAGAGCCACTATGGGCCCCCAGACAGTTTCTACCTTCCCCTCATATGACCTGCCTGAATGGCATTTAAAATGTAATTAAATCTAATTAAGGGGGTGAGAAGGAGCTCTAACTTCTGTTCCACATGTGTAACCACTAAGGCAGATTAACATTGCATTACCATGAATGTAAAGGGGAGAAGCATCCTTTTACTAGTGTTATAGATCGTGGGAAATATTAACGCTCCCTGACCCTGCTTCTGTTCATAATGTTAACAAGAGTTAAGGCTACTAGATTACTTTAAAGTATATTCTAAATTGCCAATCAGGAATGAGTTGAGATGAAGATTGACAAATAAGGGAGGGGGATTAGAAGGGGAGAGAGAGAAATGAAGGCATACCATGAAAGGAAGACAGCAAAATTAAAGGACTGACAATGTAACTGGGAAAATACAGCAGCTGCTAGTCCCCAGGAGCAACTCCTGTGTAAAAGCTCTTGCTCTTACCTCCCACCTACACCACTTTCCAGAGCCACAATGGTCCAGAAGTGAGGGGAGGCATTCTTTATAACATTGGCCTGCTGCACATGTACTGAATGCTAGCCCATGTAGCTGCCCAACCCAGCAGAAAATGCTGCCCACACTCCCTGCCTGCCCAGCTGGCTGAGTTAGGAGTGTCTTGCTTGTGCTGTATTTCACTTAACTGCAACCTGGATGAGCTGCTCCATATTCCCTGCTTTCCCTCCCTGATCCTGCTGTCAAACACATGCACTAACATACAGTGCATGGGACCACTGAGCACCACCAGGCAATAGCCTATCACCGCCACTTTCCTCATGGAATTCCAGAAACCCACTCACTGGCATACCCTCCGTATTCTGGGCACTGGGGTGGGCTCTGCCACCTCTGATGCCAGTGTCAAGGAGATTAACTGGGAGGAAGGACTACAATGTGCCCCTGGAGCTGCCAGTGGGGCTGATGCTGGCTAGGGAAATCTCAGGCTGTTTACCTCCTTCCTTGTCTTTTGAGCAATGGAGGCAAGGAAGGTAGGGGCGCCATAAAACCAGGCCACTTTGTCCAATTTCCTCGAAACTTAAAGGGTCTTTAGTCTAGAGGGAGAACTGTTCTCTGTGCAAATTTGGTGCCATTAGCATTTTTAAAAAAGTTTTTAAAATAACAAACAATCTCCTATGGCCATGGATGGTAGCCTCCCTTCAAATAACGTATTTATCAAAATACTTATACTACACCTTCCCTTGTGAACAGCAGTTCAAGCAATTTCCAAAAGCCAATATATACCAAGAGTGCAAAGAATGATAGCTATACACAAGTAGGCCAGTGAATTTCCTTAATGCTTCAAAAATGTTTATATCCTTCTCAGATCTTTCTTTTAGAATTCCGCACTGTTCAGAATGTTGTGGCAATGGTTATGTCTGCACATCAGAAGAAAATGAAAAAATAAATTGGTGCAGCTTTAGTCTCTCATATCTTTTTACTAGGTACTTTAACAGTGCAATCCTAAAGAGAGAGACTCCAGTCTAAGCCCATTCATCTCAGTCGGCTTAGACTGGAGTAACTCTCTTTAGGATTACACTGTAAATGTATAAGCATATTACTACTGAATCTTGACATGTGACAGTGCTTTTAGTCTTCCCAGCCTTTTCAGTAAAGAATTAGATAATCTATATACATCAGAACATCCATATTCTACAACCTGTAATATAAACAGAGTGGAAAGAGGAAAAATTATATTTGCTGGTTCCAGTTTTCCCAGGTTTTCCTGGGTTAAATAACTCAGAATATGGTTTTCAGAATTCACCTCTTACAGCCTTGTTTTCTTGATACTCATTCTGATATTGAAAAAAACATTTCAGAGGGCAGCAGTGTTAGACAGTTGAAACAAAAATAAATGGGAGTCTTGTGACACCTCAATTTTTATTCTAGTCCCTTCGTGGACTAGAGCCTACTCTCTCAAATACATGAGGTTAGTCCTGACCTGGCAGAGATAAATATCTGAGATTCAAAAGAAAAAGTTATAAACGGCAGGGTCAAGTGGCCATGAAATGAAGGATGTATAACATAATTATATAAAATTCAAATATAAGAGATCATTCACAATATCAGTAATCAGTGATCATATAGTCACTCTGGTTTTGCTGAACTGATGAGCATCAGTGATGAATAAGGAATTCCAGGTGCTTTTTGAGGTCACTGCCAAATTTCTTGATGAACTCAGCAGTTTGACTCCAGAATCATCTTTTAAATTTGTTTTGTTGAAGAGTGGTAACAAAGGGAGCAATTACAGGCAGGTCTAATCTGAAGTAAACCCTTTTGTATTCAATAGGCCCTAATACTGTTGCCAGTGATGGACGACTTGGCATTTGGATGGTCAATGTGGTCCAATGCATCAAGCCCATCCTGAACATTGATGCTTCTCTTACACAGGTCTTCAGTGGCAATCCTTTTATTGCTTATGGACTCATACTCCTGGAATCTAAAAGAACTTATTATCTGCATCAATGGAACAATGAACAGAGACAGAAATGCAAGTACCTTACAACACTTTTTGTCTGTGGGGTAAGACATTGAGATAATATTCAGCCAATATTATTGCAGCTGTACTAGCTACCAATCCTCTTCCAGGATAAATTCAAGCTGTTGATGTTTACTTCTGAAACCTTTCATAGCCTGGGGCACAAATACCTAAAAGATTACCTCTCTTCATATGAGTGCACATGCCTACTGAGAAACAAGTGCAACAGGAAAACCAGGACCGGCTCTTTGCTTTGAGGTCGAAGCAATTGAGCATCCAGAAACACATTGGCAGGGAGCACAGCACCTATGGGCTCTGCATTGGAGATCACCATCTGACAGATTAGGAGTTTCAAAAATGCCACTTAGTGCAGTACTGTAATGATGACTACAGAGAGATAGCAAAAACAAATCCAGCAAGGCTGGGGTACTAATTTACATATCCATGTTTTTGTTCTGTAAGTAGCACAAGTAGAATATCTATTGTGAGGCAGTGCCATGGTTTGGGGGTGTAAAGTGTGCTTGTTTCTCACCCAGACAAAGCTGGATAGCTTGAGTCAAAACCTCAGATGCAGAGAACTGCTCCTGGTGAAAAGACAGAGGCCCAAACTGAGATGGAAAGGCATTCCATACCATGATTGCAATAGGCTAGGTTGCGGCGGAACCAACTGAGTAGGACCTTGATGAGTTGAAGTGGCAGCTATCAGAACTGAGTGAACCTCAATGGAGGGTTCTTTGGTGGAGGGACTCAGATTGGAGGGTCTGGAACAATTTCACCTTCAGGCATGGATTTCTCAGGAACCTGGAGGTGAGGCAGCTGAGTGTGAGGGGTCAGAACCAGCTCTCCTCTAACACTATCAGATCCAGGGCGTCAATGGCGAGGCTGGGTGCTTCAGCAGGCTTTGGGCAAGATGGAACTGAGCACTTTTCGGAGTGCTTACTCTTGGATTTAGCCTTTTGGGTGGAGGCCTGGAAGCACTTCAGTGAGAGGCCATTGGATCTGGAGATCAGTAACAGCATCTATGCAGGTCTGGCATTGGAATGGATCATGCTGATGAAACTAAAGCTAAAAGTGACAAAGTTTGCTGCAACTGAGAATCAGCATCTTATCCTAGTTTTCTGGAGGAACTGACACTCCTCTACTTTGCTGACCAGGATAAACCAGCCTCCAAGGAACTGGATTCTAGCATTTGGTGGTTTTAGGTTACCTCTGTGAGGGACAACACACCCTATATTCCTTTGACAGGCCCAGAACTTGTTGATGCTCCCTGTAGTGGATCAATATATGAACACCTGAGAGGCTCCGCCAAGCTATTAAGGTGATTGAACTTGCTTATCTAGTCTGAGTCTCCTTTTGGTTGCCACTATTAAGTATCTATTAAACTGGGTAACCTTTGGAGGAATTTTATATTAATTAACCCCACTGGTACAGACGAGTGAGCAGGGATGTTTCTGCATCCCAAGCTGGCCTTTCACTGAAAGGCCCAAGTTATGCTTGTACAGGATTTCTCATCTCATCCCAGTCCAGTGATGACAGTCAAAATCCCATACACTTCAGGAACACTTAAACAAGCCCCCAGGAGTATGTCTGTACACTCTCTAGGGTATCAGTAGTCACTGCCACCAGGACCTCTTGACACAAATGGTTCCCACCTCAGACAGGAGCAGAGGTCCCAACTCCTGTCTAGTCTCTGGGAATTAACACTTTACCAGCTCTGTACCAGGGCTGCAAACAATTAATTAACACAGTGGTAGCTGCATCATCAGAGTCAGCCTAGGCACAAGATTAAGCCTTAGAGTCAAGTTGCAACAGAGGAAACACGTCCAGATAATATTGGGTATATATATATCTTTTATTCAGTGCAAAAGCATGCATATATAATGAGACTAGCAAAAGGTAAATAAAAACAAATAATTCCTATAGTTTAGACAGCTCTAACTACACATAGAGGTATTTCATAATTACCAGCTTTCAGAGGTACCAGATGATTCAATGTGCAAAGAGTCCAAAGAGTCACCAGGGAATCTTGAACAGGAATTCCATGATGCTGTTGGCAACCAAGTCCAGCTTAGCTGCCTGTTAGTCAGAGTCCATGGCAAGCAAGCAAGTAACCAGTCCCAAAAGGAACCCTTTGTTTCCAGCATGGAACAAAACAAGAAAAACCCACAAAGAGCCACTTCTCCCAAGAAGCCACTTTTCCCATAGGGTTCTCACAATTAAACCCTCTTCTCCATCACCACCGGATATGGCCATGTATCCAATCGTGAGGGATTGAAGGGGTGTGTCTAAATCTCCAGTTACTAACCATTGCCTACATGATCCATAGCAGGTCAGAGACTGCTTTGATGTGTTAATATACTGGGCCTAGCTATGCCCATGTGTGAGAAGGCGCCTGAATGTCTCCTTGCTCTAGTAAAATGTGTCACAGGCTGAGTTCAGACTGGCAATTTGCTCTGGGAGCCAGTCGCAGCAAAAAAGCCCCAGAACAGTTTCCCATTCACACAGCCGGGGCTGCTGCCAGAGCATACTGGGAGGAGGCGCGCTGGAGCGTTCAGACTGCTGCCCCAGAGGCACGCTGTATGTGGCATTTCCCCATTAATTTGGCTGTGAGTGTATGGGTGTATGGGTGTATGCCGATTGGGGGAGGACCCTGCAGCGCCGGCATCACATTGGGCAGTAGAGAAGAGCACGGCCAATCATACCGCTGCTGCCTTCTGGCTTTTCCTGTACAATGCTTCTAGCAGGCATTATTGAGAGCTCCTTCACAATAGTTGGTTAAATCAATATTGACTAGGAATAGGATGTTTTTAGTGGCTGCGCCCATTTTGTGGAAGCACCTCCTCATAGAGATGAAGGCAACTTCTTTAATAGTTTCATTAAAGGTCATGAAATCTCCCTTTAAATGGCTGGTAAGGTATTTTAAGACTTTTATTATTGCTGTTGTTGTTTGTATTTATTAGACAAGTGTTTGTAAGTATTGTAAGTATTGGGAGGGAAAGCAGCATGCTATAGATCGGGGGTGTCGAACTCATTTGTTATGAGGGCTGGATCTGACATAAATGAGACTTTGTCAGGCTGGGCCATGTGTGTCATAAAATGTAATGCCAGGTAGCAGAGATATAAACTTTATAAAGGACACAAACAAAGTTTTTTAAAAAACTTAAAATAAAACATGCTCAAAACATTAGCACTCTTGCAATATTTTGTTTATTTAACAGTCTCTGATAACTAATATCTCTTGCTTTGAATCATTGAATCAAAATCTGGAGACAATGTCTGTCCTGTAGCAATCTTGAGTATGCTGTCCATATTGTTCAGGTGTGTATCTATAAGTTGCAAACCTACTTTTGATTTATTGATATTCACTACAGAAATCTCATGGTCAATGCTTTGAGCTTAAGACCCAGAGGGAAACATGAAATGGCCAGGCATTTTTTTTGTTTGTTTCTTTTATATAGCTTTTTTATTGCTTTTTCACTACACAAACTACAAAGCATAAGGGAAAAGGGGAAAACTAAACTAAAATACAAAGCTAAAGCAAGGATCATAATACACTGATTGTACTGATATCTTAATAGTCTTCCCACAATTACAAAAAATAAAAAAGGAATGTTACTGATTATTATTTGAGATCAAACTAATACAAGCATGATTAGCCAGAACAGGTGCATCCTAGTTTCTTACATAAAAAAGAAAATAAGGCTTTCAGCATTAAATTACACATCATCCAGAATCATCTGGGACCCCTCCTGTCCACTGTGGTTATGGGGCGCTCACATTGGAGCATAGTGGAGTGCACCCGTCCAGTGAGTCGCCAAAACCAGAAGTCAAATAGCCAGGCATTGTGAACTTTTGTACATTAGTTGCTTCATGTGCTGATCAAGAACATGTGAAGGCACCATGACACAGGCTGAGGGCTATGTGTTTGTCTACAGTACTATAGTCTTCCCCAGAGAATAGCCACAACTCCTACATGGCAGTGCAAGAATTGAGACACAGCAGTGTATATCAGCCTACTATCTGGGAAGTCTAGGTTACAAATCCCCAGTCTAGAAAGGAAATGCATTGGGTGAACTTGGTCTGGACACATACTCTCAACCTAATCCACCTCACTGGCTTGTTGCTATCCCTCATCTAAATCGTTCACATTGCTTTCCTACTGAGAAAGGCTGGATCATGAAGGCATAAATACAGTGAAAATGGGGAGGCAAACCCAGTTGTACACCAGGAGATCCCTGCCATAACGAGCCCAACAAAACTCTCTCTCTCTCTCTCTCTCTCTCTCTCTCTCTCTCTCTCTCTCTCTCTCTCTCTCTCTCTCTCTCTCTCACACACACACACACACACACACACGGAATGTCATTGCACAGAGGTAGAAAGGAGAATGGTATGTGAAGAGAAAAAGAGGGGTTTGAGCTGACAAGAGAACAGAGAGCTTCTGGGTGCAGAGAGAAAGAAACAGAAGAAAGCCTATGCTATTGGGTCCAGACAGAGAAGAGAGTGTACACTGGACTGGAAATAAAAAGCAGGAAGATTGAGAGGGGTTGCAAGTAGAGAAGAGAGAAGATGCAAAAAGTTTATACCTTGAATAAAACTCTGTTGGTCTTTCTTAAAGGCACTATCTTTGTATCTCTTCCCTGCGATTGAGGGAACTGGGCAAAGCAAGCCCAGGAGACAAGGAAAGGGAGGAGCCTCAGCCAATGGAGGGAAGACAGGCTTTGCTCTGTAGTTCTGCTGTGCAATTGAGAGAGCCTGGCAAAGCAAGCTCTCTCTTTTATCCCCCTCTCTTCCTTCTCAAGGGAGGAGGCCCAGTTAATGGAGGGAAGAGAGGCTCTACTCTTTGCCTTTGCTGTGCAATTGAGCAAGCTGTGTCGCAGAAGAAAGCAGGCCTGATACAACCCCTGCGGGGGCCGGATGTGTTCCGTGAGCTACATGACTGACACCCCTGTTATAGACCAGTATCATCAGATCTCAGAAGCTAAGCAGGGTTGGTACTTAGATGGGAGACCACCACTCTGCAGAGGAAGGCAATGGCAAACCACCTCTGCTTCTCACTTGCCTTGAAAGCGCCTTGCTGGTGTAGCCATAAGGTGGTTGCAGCTTAATGGCACATAGTATGTACATAACTATTTCATTACTGAAGTTTTGGGGGGTTTATTTAGTTAGTATGAGCTGCCCTGATCAAAGGAAGGGGAGGATGTCCATCTGTAAATAAATAAATTCTCTAATTCCTTTTCATTTTAACACAACAATCCAGGAATGACTTCCTTTTGCCTTTTTCCCCACATGGCTGTTATGACTATAAGCTTAAAAATACATGAGCAGGATCAATTGTATGAGTCTTTCCCAACCAGACGTTGCATACAGATGAACAGACACAACTCCCTTACACTGAACCAGAGCACTGGTCCATCCATCTAATCCAGTTCAATGTTATCTGCTCTGATTAGCAGCAGCCCTCCAGGAATTCAAAGGCCTTTCCAAACATCTGCTCCCTAAGATACTTTTTAACTGGAGATGCCAGGAAATAAACGTGAGACTTTGTTTATGCATGCATTTACCTATGGTTGCCAAGTTCTAGGTGGGGTTTGGAAATTTCCTGGAATTACAACTGATATCCAGATGACAAAGATCAATTCCCCTGGAGAAAATGGCTGCTTTGGAGGGTGAACTCTATGGTGTCATACCACCCTGAGGTCCTTCCCTTCCCCAGGTTCCTCTCCAGCAATTTTCCAACCTGGAATTGGCAACTTAACTGTGTCACTGACCACAACCCTTCCCTCTCACCTTTCTTGGAAGTAACATATGAAAAGGCCACCAGGTCCAATCTGCAAATGACTTTTTGAATGTTGAGGCTGCCTGAACTAGCTCCAAGTTATAACATCCAGAGTGGTTTGTCACGTGGAGCCTTTCAATCATACAGGGAATCTCCATACTAGCAAAGAATGTTCCTGGCAGAGAAACTCTCTAAAAGGTGATGTGGCAAGTCATTCTAGGTGTTATAGCCAGAGCATGAAGCAGTTACCATATGAAAGCATACAGAAGATTACAGACATATGGCCTTGGTCCTTAGCAAGCTTAGTTGATGTTGCACAGAAATTATGGATGCATAAAATGATCCTACTTACAGTTCAACAATGACCTGTTCCTGTAGATCACATCCCTAGTTGCAGCTGAAAAGTACCAACAGAATCAGAACAGACACCTTCTCTCTGCAACAAGGCAGCAACACTGACCCATCAACATACCAGATATCAATCACCAGAATCCAAATCATAGCCTGTCACAAAGAGACAGTAGGTACCCTCAGATTGGTGCTTGCAAAACAAGTCACTCCAAATGACTCAAACAATAGAAGAAACCCTTTTCAAGGTCTTTCTTTCCTTTCCCTACACAAACTACCAAGAGCTTAAAAGTAGCTGTGTTGATTAACATAAAAATCAGTCGAGAAAGCCATACATTCTGCCATCACTTGCTGCAGGGGAAAATATCCTCTTTTTTGTGCTTCTTCATCTGGCCAAGTTACAATGGAGAAAGAACAAAGCAAATGTATCAGCATTGTGTGTTTCAAATTCATCCAACAGGGAATTTAAAAAATGCACATTGATGTTAAACATGAGATAATTCAGGGCCCTCAGTCTGGGAATAGAAAGCTAACTTAGAGTGTTCATTTCTGTCTGCTGAAAGTGTTGCAACTGAGCAAATAATTGATCTGGAAATCTAGGAGATCACAGAGCTTGCCAACATGAAGAGCAGAGAAAGCCAGTTCCTGTCTTTGTGAAATATTCCTCAAATGTGGAGCAGTAGGATGGCAACCTTTCAGAGAGTTTATCGACAGAAGAATAGCCTCAAGAGACAAAAAGCTCTCTGAAATGACTGCATGGAGCTGTCAAAAATATTATGAGATACAATCTAGATATTAAATCTCTATTGCTGAGAGATCTTATTTAATCAGTTTCTGAATGGAGCATTTCTTGACAAGCTAGGCATGGGAATTCATTAGTGACAAAAAAGCAACATTATTCATTGGTCTGGGTGGAGCCTGCCCTCCCCCTTTACATCTTCATTATTGTGCACATATGATTTTGTATGGCATTTTCTTTAACGGATGTCTCCCGCTTTGCACAGAAGCTTCTCTCCATCTCCCCCTCCCCCTCCACCAGCCCAATTTAGTCTCCTTCTTCTGCATTTGTTCCCTCTGTCATGTCTTTCTGAAAACAGGTTCTGTTTTAGCCTGGAAAAGGAATTTGTTGTGTCAGCTTTCTAATCCATTTCCCATATATTGCATGACGTTGGCACTATCATATTACTACAGCACATGTAAATATATCTATTTCTTCAATGTACTGGTGACATAGGACCTGGGTGTGTGATATCTTTTGTTTTGATATATTTACCTGAAGGTCAGTGTCCTCCCATTCACCAAAAAGCCCCATCCATCAAAAGTAGCATGCCAACTAATCGCTCTTTTTTATCAAAGTTACAGCTTATAACTGTTTTCCTGTATTGATATAATGCCCCTGCATAAACTGTACTTACAGCAGCTCACAAACTAATTTGCATCACCACAGAAATGAAACAAATAGTATTACTGTATTAATTTTAATTATCTATTTGAAAAAAATATTTCATTGTTCCAAACAGAGACAATATGGTGTAGTGGTTTATTTATTTCTTTGGATTTATATCCTGCCCTCCCCACAACGGGCTCAGGGCGGGTTCCAACAGTATAAAATACAATACAATTAAAACCAGATTAAGAACACAATATAAAATAACATAGCTCCTAAGTGCCATATAAACTCTAGTAGAGACCAGATACCTTAGTGGTTGATGATATTAGAATTTAAAGAATTTTTTAAATATCTTTAGGATTTTAAGATCTCAAGGATCCAGGCTACAGATGGTGGCCAGCCAAAGAATGCCTGATGCCTCAACCAAAAGCCTGGGGGAAGAGCTCCATCTTAAAAAGCCCTGTGAAATTGTAGTAGATCCCACAGGGCCCTGATCTCACATGGGAGCTCATTCCACCAGACAGGAGCCAGGGCTCAAAAGGCCCTGGCCCTGTTCGAGACAAGTCGGACAACCCTGCAACCAGGGACTACCAAAAATGTTGATTAGTGCTCTACGGGGCTCATATGGGGACAGGCGGTCTCAAAGGTATGCTGGCCCCTGGCCATATAGGGCTTTAAAGGTAGTACCAGCACTTTGAACCAGATCTGGAATTCAATAGGCAGCCAGTGCAGATTCAGACTACAAAGATCTGGGTTAAATTCTATATTCAGCTTCTGTGTCTCTCCCTACCCCCCTCCTCTGTCTACTGGATTATTATGACAATAAAATTGGTGAGAGGAGCAAGGATTGGATTAAAAATGGATAGATACATAACAATATTAATCATTTATATAAACCTCTATGTCTAAGAATATGTTTTCACCAGATAATGAGCAAAGTGTGGAGCTGTGCTGAACCCTGAATGCATAGAAAACAGAGCCATTACTGCACCCATTACATGTGGAAATGACAAGCTTGATGACTTCCAAATTATTTCCAAGCTTCCACACAGCTTTGTTGAACATAAATTTTCCTTTCACAATTTCCCAGTGCTTTCTTTGTTTCTCAGACTACCTTTGCTCCAATGTTTCTTCCCGGTCCTCAGCTGCAGTGTGCTTGCCCTTCATTTGGAAGGTATGCTGCACTTCAAAATGTACCATCCAGGTTTCAACACCATCATTTTGTGTAGACCTCCAAGGTAGCCTTCTCAGAAGTGCTACCTGTTCCACGCACAGGGCCAGAGAGACAGGCACAGATCAGGAGTCTCAACGCATGGATGAGAAGATGGTGTAGGGGGGAAGGGTTCATGTTTACTGGGATGCTTTTTGGAACAAGAGGGAGCTGTATAAAATGGAGAGTCTCCACTTGTCTCGAGAAGGAACTAGGCTGCTGGCACTTAAAATCAAGAAGGTGGCAGAGCAATTTTTAAACTCAATATTGGGGGAAAGGCAACAGGAGATTAAAAGTCTCTGGTTTGGGATGGGTCATCTCAGAGAGATGACAGAGTAGCTGTTGCTTTTCTACAGGGAGGTGGATTGAAATTGTCCTCTGAGACTGTGGCTAGTGATATGGACTGCCTGACAGGGTCTCAAGGAAGCAAGAGGAAGGTTGTGGGTTTAACATGTATGGGAAATTATAGGTGTTTCTATACAAATGCTAGAAGTGTCCGAGGTAAAATTGGGGAGTTGGAGTGTTTGGTGTTGGGAGAAAAAATAGACATTGTGAGTATATCAGAAACTTGGTGGGATGAGGAAACCAGTGGGATACGGTGATTCCCAGCTATATATTATATTGGAAGGATGGGGGGAAGGGTTGGAGGTGGGGTGGCTCTGTATGTCAGAGGGGGTATACAATCCAGTAAGACTGAGAGGGTAAGAGAATTGGATTCACTTCAAGGGTGAATTAGATAAATATATGGAGTAGAGGTCCATCAGTGGCTATTAGCCACAAGGTATAGATAGGGATCCTCATGGATCACTGCCTCTCCCTCATGGATCACTGCCTTGTCGTGGCGAGGGGGCTTGCGTGGTTCGATGAGGCGGTGGGCTATGCCGTGGAGGGCCACCCAGGACGGACAGGCCACAGCAGAGAACTCAGACCAAGCGTGATCCCCCTGGAGAAGGAAATGGCAACCCACTCCAGTATCTTTGCCAAGAAAACCCCATGGACAGTAACAAAAGGCTAAAAGATATGACGCCGGAAGATGAGCTCCTCAGGTCAGAAGGTGTCCAATATGCTACTGGGGAAGAGCAGAGGGCAAGTACGAGTAACCCCAGAAAGAGTGAAGCGGCTGGGCCAAAGCCGAAAGGACGCTCAGTTGTGGATGTGTCTGACGGTGAAAGGAAAGTTCGATGCTGCAAAGAACAATACTGCATAGGAACCTGGAATGTAAGGTCTATGAATCAAGGTAAGCTTGACGTAGTCAAAAATGAGATGGCAAGAATGAACATCGACATCTTGGGAATCAGTGAACTAAAGTGGACAGGAATGGGCGAATTTAACTCAGAAGACCATTATATCTACTACTGTGGCCAGGAATCCCGTAGAAAAAATGGTGTGGCCTTTATAGTCAACAAGAGAGTGAGAAAGGCAGTACTGGGATACAATCTCAAAAATGACAGAATGATCTCAGTCCGAATCCAAGGCAAACCATTCAATATCACAGTAATCCAAGTCTATGCCCCAACCACTGCTGCAGAAGAGGCTGAAGTGGACCAGTTCTATGAAGACCTACGACAGCTCATAGAACTAACACCAAAAAATGATGTCCTCATCATCATAGGGGACTGGAATGCTAAAGTAGGAAATCAAAAGGTAACCGGAATAACAGACAAGTTTGGCCTTGGAGAACAAAATGAAGCAGGGCAAAGGCTAACAGAGTTTTGTCAAGAGAACACGCTGGTCATAGCGAACACCCTTTTCAAACAACCTAAGAGGCGTCTCTACACATGGACATCACCAGATGGGCAACACCGAAATCAGATTGACTATATAATTTGCAGTCAAAGATGGAGAAGCTCTATCCAGGCAGTAAAAACAAGACCGGGAGCTGACTGTGGCTCAGATCATGAGCTACTCATTGCAAAATTCAGACATAAATTGAAGAAAGTTGGGAAAACCACAAGGCCATTCAGATTTGACCTAGATCGCATCCCCGATGAATATACAGTAGAGGTGAAGAATAGGTTTAAGGGACTAGATTTGATAGACAGAGTGCCTGAAGAACTATGGACAGAGGTCCGTGACATTGTAAAGGAGGCAGCAATCACCGCCATCCCAAAGAAAAAGAAATGCAAGAAAGCAAAGTGGCTGTCTGATGAGGCTTTACACATAGCAGAGGAAAGAAGGAAAGCTAAAGGCAACGGTGAAAAGGAAAGATTTGCCCAACTGAATGCAGATTTCCAGAGAACAGCAAGGAGAGATAAGGAGGCTTTCCTGAATGAACAATGCAAAGTAATAGAGGAAAACAATAGATTGGGAAGGACTAGAGATCTGTTCAAGAAAATTGGAGAAATCAAGGGAACGTTCCATGCAAAGCTGGCCATGATAAAGGACAAAAACGGTAGGGACCTAACAGAAGCAGAAGAGATTAGGAAAAGATGGCAAGAATACACAGAAGAACTATACAAGAAGGACCTCAATGTCCTTGACAACCATGATGGTATAATCACTGACCTCGAGCCAGACATCCTGGAAAGCGAAGTTAAATGGGCCTTAGAAAGCATTACTAACAACAAAGCTAGTGGAGGTGATGGTATCCCAGCTGAGTTATTCAAAGTCTTAAAAGAAGATGCTGTTAAAGTGCTGCACTCAATTTGCCAACAAATTTGGAAAACACAACAGTGGCCACAGGATTGGAAAAGGTCAGTTTACATTCCAATCCCAAAGAAGGGCAATGTCAAGGAATGTTCAAACTATCGCACAATTGCACTCATTTCACACGCTAGCAAGGCCATGCTCAAAATCCTACAAGCTAGGCTCCAACAGTACATGGATAGAGAATTGCCAGAAGTACAAGCTGGGTTTTGAAGAGGTAGAGGAACTAGAGATCAAATTGCCAACATTCACTGGGTTATGGAGAAAGCAAGAGAGTACCAGAAAAACATCTACTTCTGCTTCATTGACTATGCTAAAGCCTTTGATTGTGTGGATCACAATAAATTATGGCAGGTTCTTAAAGAAATGGGAGTACCGGACCACCTCACATGTCTCCTGAGAAACCTGTATAAGGGTCAAGAAGCAACAGTTAGAACCGGATATGGAACAACTGATTGGTTTAGCATAGGAAAAGGAGTACGACAAGGATGTATATTGTCACCTTGCTTATTTAATTTATATGCAGAGTACATCATGCGAAATGCTGGCCTGGATGAATCACAAGCTGGAGTTAAGATTGCTGGGGAAAAGATCAATAACCTCAGATATGCAGACAATACCACTCTGATGGCAGAAAGTGAAGAAGACCTAAAGAGCCTCTTGCTCAGGGTCAAAGAGGAGAGCGCAAAAGTGGGCTTGAAGCTCAACATCAAGAAAACTAAGATCATGGCATCTGGCCCCATCACTCCTTGGCAAATAGAAGGGGAAGTCGTAGAAGTAGTGACAGACTTCACGTTCCTAGGATCCCAGATCACTGCAGATGGTGACTGCAGCCATGAAATTAAAAGACGCCGGCTCCTTGGGAGGAAAGCGATGGCAAACCTAAACAGCATGATAAAAAGCAGAGACATCACCTTGCCAACAAAAGTCCGCATGGTCAAAGCAATGGTATTCCCCGTAGTAATGTATGGCTGCGAGAGTTGGACTATAAGGAAGGCCGAGCGCCGAAGAATAGATTCTTTTGAACTATGGTGCTGGAGAAGACTCTTGAGAGTCCCTTGGACTGCAAGGAGATCAAATCAGTCAATCCTAAAAGAAATCAACCCTGATTGTTCCTTGGAAGGCCAGATCCTGAAGCTGAAGCTCAAATACTTTGGCCACCAAATGAGAAGGGAGCATTCACTGGAGAAGACCCTGATGCTGGGAAAGATTGAAGGTCAAAGAAGAAGGGGACGGCAAAGGATGAGATGGTTAGACAGTGTCATTGATGCAACGAACATGAAATTGAGCAAACTTCAGCGGACAGCGGAAGACAGGAGGGCCTGGCGTAATCTGGTCCATGAGGTCGCAAAGAGTCGGACTCGACTGTGCGACTGAACAACAACAACAACATAGATAGGGACTCTGGGGCAAGTGATGCTCTGTATTCTTGGTGCTTAGGGGGGTCAACAGTGGGAGGACTTCTAGTGTCTTGGCCCCACTAGTGAACCTCCTGATGACACCTGGTATTTTTGGCCACTGTGTGACACAGAGTGTTGGACTGGATGAGCCATTGGACTGATCCAACATTGGCTTCTCTTATGTTCTTATGTTCTTACTTGGGTCAACAAGACTTTTTTAAAGGTGTATACATAAAATACCTTCACTATTTGAAAGAAACTTTTAAACTTCTCAGCCCCTCAGAGAAGCTGACCAAGTGGGGATGTTTCCTAATCATCTCATAGGGTAATCTACTGAAAAGCCCCTCTATTGACCCAAGAAAACCCTGCAAGTTCAGAGGTGGGAAACCAATTGTCCACTTATGGCAAACATGAAGGAGGGGGAGCCAATGCATCATCATCAGCCTTCTATATAAGTGAAAGGGCACAACAGGAATACCACAGGAATGAGGAAAGAGCACATTAAGGGACAGCACAGAAGCTCAGCAGGAATCACAGTGGCAACCAAACTACCACTAAATATTGTCAGAAGAGTATCACCACAAGGAAGACCTCCTTGTTTCCAAATACTCTTTTTCCAAGTCAAGACAAGGCCAAACTCAAAAGGTGCCTGGGCATCTGAATATTGAATTCTTAATTTATATTATTAATAGCTTCCCCTAGAAAGAACCATTATGACTGAATAGTGGCTTAAGCCTTCTCATCATTCTGCAGCTCCCTTATCTGCTGCACTAATATGCCTACCATCTTCATACAAATATTGCTGCAGACATAGAATACTGTTTACAGGCAAATTGCAAACTTAGCACTTTTGAACTCTTTGGCAGATGGATCTGGAAGCCTTATATTTTGCAGTTAACACCACAAGTACACTATGCACTCATGAAAAATGTATATGTTCTGATCTGGGTCGAGCTTCTGTTTCCCTCCCAGCTGCAGATATTTAAGACTTATTATGGCCAGATGCATGAGCCATTTGGTGCAAACTGAATGGTAAGAACTAATGGGTCTTGGCCCTTGGCTCTTAGCCCATGACATGAAGCCTATCATCCACAGTGCCCTCATTGCTAAATGCTGTGAGATCCAGAGTTCCCTAAAATCCCAAGGTCCTCTACAGTCAAAGGTACAGGAAGACTCTATGTTATGAAGCTGCCTTATACTGAATCCATCAAAGTCAGTATTGTCTGCTCAGACTGGCAGTGGCTCTCCAGAGTCTCAGGCAGAGGTCTTTCATATCACATCACCTATGACCAGGACCTTTTAGCTGGAGATGCTGGGGATTGAACCTGGGACCTTCTGCATGCCAAGCAGATGTTCTGCCACTAAGCCACAGCCCCTATTATGTTGGATCATTATCCAAGTTAAGTGCTATGGAGGACAGAGCCAGCTCCCATGGGAAAGCTGTCACACACCCCAATCAAGGCTTATTCTGTGACTTTTTGGGATCCTCACACACCTTGGCCAAAATGAATTACTGTTGTTTTCAGAACAATAAGCATAAATTCCACCCAAGGGGGACTCACCCAATGGCCCAACTGAGCCATCCTTCAAGCAGGACACATAATCACCTGCCCTATCAGCATTCTTCACATTAATCACAAATTTCAGTTTCCCACCACTGCCAAAAAGGGTGCAAAGCTTTGGTTCCTAAGCACCTCCTCAGCGTCTAGGTCCAGTCCTGTGCCTTGACTATCCCTCCACCACAGAAGGAAGCTTTATACTACCTGGATCATTCCCTCACAGCTTCAGATTACATTCATTCTACAGGATCAGGCAACATATGATCTTTTCCTCTTTCTCCCTCTAATCCCCTCTTCACCAAGAATCTTAGTGAACATGTAAAATGTCTTCACCCATACCCATCTATTGGGATAATATTGCACAGGACAGCTGACAGGGGATGTGCAGAGAGAAGGAAAGGCAGAGATCTGATCCACAGAGTTGAGCACTACCTTGCTAATTGGATGCAGCCACCTTGAAGCTTAGTGTCAAATATACACACTACGGTCTTCTTCCATTAGCTGAAATACCAACCAAGCTTAAGGTTCAAGTTATATATGTATATAACTGCACTGTTAATAGAACAATTCTGGTCAAACTGCCAAAATATACCAACATTTTCCCTGTACTGTATTCTCTCTTGCCTTCTCTCTTAACATTATCTCCTTTTTGGGATCCCAACTGTGCAAAATATTTCTGTATCCATCTATATATAGCATAGAACCTGGAAATCAAAGCTTTCCAGAGCTGTGAAATGCTCTGGTGGGATCCCCTGTGACGGTTTCAGGACCATCTTGGATTATTTCAACCATTTAAAAATAGCAGTGGTGACAAAAAAGATCTTTGAGTGTGAGAAAGCAAAGAATATTTTTAATGGCTCTTGGAATATAAATTCTGTATGATCTGGGATAGAACAGGTCAATTTACAAAACTGACCATCTGGACAGTTCAGAGTGCTGAAAAAAGAAAAGGTGACTCAGTATCTTTTTTTTAACCCGTGGGAACAATGAAATAAATACTTGATTATAAAATATTTTAAAAGTGTCTTATTTCAGTTAGAATTTCTCTTAATAATGCTATTACACTATAATGGGTACAATAATCGCTTCATTCCAGTGACACAGTACCCACCCCTCTTTGTTGTGTGAGCCTGATCCCTTAAAATGTAGCTTTTCATGGTCCTCTCCATTCTTAAATGAGTCAGGAAAGAAAAATAGTGATCTTTTAAATTGGAGAATGATAGAAGTTTCCCTCAGCAAGAGAATTAGTTTGTGTTCAGAAATCTACAAATGTTAATTTAAAAACAAATTACTGTATTTTTAAAAGGTAAAGCTAGAGGCATATTTGCCAATTATTTAGTGATTTTCAAACAGTAAATAGCAGCAGAAAGACAGCGGGCATCCGAGATATAGACAGTCATGACCTAATCATTAAATTTATCATTGCTGATAGCATAATGCCATGCATCAGAAACTGTCACATCCAACTATTTCACTGCTGGCACAGAGTGCAACAAATTCAGCAAATTCATGATGCTATGGGAATATGAGCCAATAAAATTTCTAAAATGCAAGCAATGCCATCTATACAATTTACACTTCAGGTTTACAGTCTGTGGTTTTTCAACAGTGCTTCCAGTTAAAGACCCCTCAGAATACGTTATCGCCAAGCAGAAGTGATGGCCTACAAACAAGGGTATGTGGGTTAGGGAGCAGAGGTACATGCACAAAGGACTTGCATTATTTTGCTCCCCCTGGCCAGGCACAAATAGCCTTCTTACCATAAAGTCATTAATATCCTACGGGTAGAGGAATGGCATAGCCACAACAGCATAGTGGTAGGCCTGTCCAAAGTCATTACACTTGTTCTTTGACATTGTAGGCTTTGGGGTTCTAGGAAACATGAAAATAAGAGATTCAGAAATCATGTAAGGTGGAATGAAGATTGTAGGAGGGAAGTAAAAGAAGGAGTAGGGAAACTCAAACCAAAGATGGAAAATAGAAACAAAGGGAGGAGAAAATGTACAAAAGCAGATCAATGGATTTTTTTTAATTGCATATTCTGTGCCATGCACAGGTAGAAAGACTGGAGTTTATTTATTTTATTCAGTTTATATCCTGTCCTCCAGCAAGTGGGCTCATGCTTGCAGTAGAAGTTTATGCTTGCAGTAGAAAACTAGGCACCTTTGAGCTTTTTTAAAACAAACCAGTGATGGCATGTACTTGCTGACCAGGGTTTTGTATACTGCCTTGACCTACCATGGTCTGTGAGAAATGTAGGTTATAAATGTTTTAAGGAAATAAAATAATCTACATTCACACACCATCCAGAGACTAAATCCTGGGTTTAAATACCACTTCAGTCATGAAGATATGAGGGTGATTTATGATTGTCATATATTTTACTTCAGATTTCGTTCCCCGTCTCTGTAATAAATGGAAAAATTAGCCCTACCCCCAAGTTCATAGCTCTTGTGATGAATATCAAAGATTACATAGCATGCAGTTTACTGAAAGTACTGTGTAATTTATTGCTAATAATATATTGATTTAGGTTTTTTTTTTCTTTTTTGAAAACTGAACCAATTTGTATTTCTTTGCAAAAGCAGGCATGGGCCATTCTTTCACCTTCTTCCCTCAATACTTGCGCCATTGTGACTTTTCTTATGCTCTGCTCACATAAGATCCTTTCAGGTTTAATCAGGACACTGGATGAATGATGAATGCATAATGCATTAACCTTATGCTCACTAGCAAAGGCAAGATAAAAGCAAAGAATATTATTTTCTAGATTAAATATTAGGTCAAATTCTCACTGGATCATCACAGTCCCCATATTGTTGATCCTAAATGAGCTCAACTCTTAATAATAAATGCCAAAACTGATCATACACAAAATGGAGCAAAAGAAATTCTCAGGTAACTCAGGCTGACTCAGACTATAGTGTTTCAAACAGAAGCATGATGTAGAGAAAGCTCAACCCAAAGCTGTTCAGTTGCTTGTCAAAGTTCAAAAGAAAGCATATTTCTATTGAATTTTGACAGTTTGCCTTTTCCTGTAATCTTTTCCCCTTTTACTATCTGCTGTTTTTATATTCTTTCACTGTCTTTCTCTTCTTCCTTTTGTTACTTTCAAAACCACAATCTTTTAAAAGAACATTTGAAAGCCTGTGTTTTATTGTGGCTGGGTTTGGTAACCCACCATTATTTTCTACTAGATAGTTTTAAAGTTGAATCCCACCACAGTACTAACTGTAGCAATAATTCCTAAACTAATCAAACTTTATAATAACTGTATTATAAATGACAATAATTCTTTAAATTTCATTTTTGTTTTTTGATACAACAAGAATTTGGGCTCATCAACCATGGGTGAACAGACTTCAGACTTACAAAGTCTGCTTTGTTTTTTATTAGAACCCCTCCCCTAGTTCCACTAACCCAGAACCAGACATAAAATGTTGATTCATTGGAGGAGCCAGGCACAAGAGCATGGATCAAGGAAGTGGCTCATTCCTTGTTTTTTTCCTCACTCTTCCCGGAGATCTTCACAAACTTTTTTAAAACTCACCTTCCACCAGAACCCATAGAAGATATATAGAATAATGGAACAAGTTGATTCTGAAGACATAGTTAGGCCAGAAATTTGCCGAGACCAATCAACCATTGACTCAATAACAAATGCATGTTCTCATTCTAAAGCTAAAGAACACTGAGACTTCCAGATACATTAAGTTGTCCATGTATCAAGCAAATAAGGATAGGATTGCCAAACTTGGAGATTTGGAGAGGAGCCTGGGGAGTTGAGGGACCTTAGAGAGGTACAATGCCATAGAGTCTACCGTCCAAAGCATTCATTTTCTCCAGGGAAACTGATCTTTGTAGTCTGGAGATGAACTGTAATTCTTGGGGATTCTCAGGTCCCACCTGGAGGCTGGCATCCCTAAATAAGGATAACTTCTTAACAGAATGGGCCTTCCTGACCATAAAGATCCATAAATGGGGCACCTGAATTAAAAACATATAAAACCACTCAAATCTTTCAAAGACCCCAACAACTCCAAGAAGACTTTTGCAAATCTGTAAACTTCTAATAACGGTGAGTCCTCTTTCAATTAACAGTAGAAGTGTGTTTTTGTGCTCCATGCATGTTAGTTGTAATTCTAATGCTATTGGATCAATTTAAATTTCCAAACCATTTTTAAAGGCAACCCAACATAGAGCACACGGTAGTAATCTAATCTGTATGGGATCAGAGCATGGATCACTGTGGCCAGATCATAGTTTTCAAGGAACAGAAGTAGCTGGCTGTGCTGATAAAAGGTGCTACATGCCATGCAGGAGGCCTGAGCCCCTAAGCATAGGGCAGGATCCAACAGCACCCCCAAGATATGAACTTGATCCTTCATGTGAGTACAGGACAGACAAACCCTAAGATGTTTTAACAGCTTCTCAACTGACCAACACCACCTCAGTCTTGTCTGTATTGAACTTCAGTGTAGTGTCACCTTCCCCAGGCACCTATTCTGGACTTCCATGGACCCTCCTATCTTAATTGATAAGGAGAACTATTGCTGGGTGTCATCCACATATTGATGTCACCTCACTCCAAATCCTTGAAGACAGTAGAACATAGAAGAAGAGAGCACTTGGCAGCTCAGGAGAGATGAAGGAGAACCCACTTAGCTGCTCCCAATCTGGAAGGGTGTAAAGCAGGATTGTGTGTTGCCCCCCGTACTATTTAATCTTTACATCAACAACATAGTTGTGAAACTTTTAGGGCCTCATTTTACTACCACTTCATTGGGCCATCAAAAAATTTCAATCCCGTTATATGCTGATGACATGATTTTAATTTCTTTCACGAAAATTCATCTGAAGAGGCTACTGCACCAACTAGGGACTTATTGTAAAGAAGAAGCTTTCACTATTAATTTCGATAAGGCTAAGGTCATGATTTTTAGGAACAGGGAAAGATCTCCTCTTGGTGCATTCTTGGAAATCCAATTAAACTTAGCTGCTCAGCAATGATTCGTTCCTGGAATGGAGTCCTTTCAGGACCAGGACAGACAGGCTGATAGGGAAACAGTAAAAGACCCACACCAGTAGGAAGGTGAACACAACTGTAAGGGGCGACAATTGGCCTTCCAGGAATATGTCAACAATACATGCAAATAAAAAGAACACATTGAGCAAGCCTTGGTGTGGAAGCAACCTTGCTTGCTACCCCTCTGTGTGCTGACTTATTAGCAAACATAGCTATATCCTGACCCACTGCCTTGTACCTTGTTTCTAGTAATCTGTGCATTACACATGAAATGATGTCATCATATCAGCAACATCCAGGTGATGCTCTGGTATTTGGGCAAAACCTCTATGGTAAAACGAGCTTCTACCATAGAGTTTTTGCCCAAATATCAGAGCATCATTTGGATGTCACTAGTGTGATGATGTCACTTCCTGTGTGATGCCAGCAACGAGGCCTGAGCCTTTCTCTTTCTAACAATGTCCCTCCGCCAGCCAGCTGATTGGCAGCTGAGGGGCAGGGCCTGGTGTCAGGGGACCCCCACTTCCACTGGGGGGGTCTGACAACCCTGTCCCAGCACCACCTTCTGGAGTTAGTTGGTCAAGTAAGAGAAGAACCACCAAAGTCGACATCCTCTGGGGCTTGAGAAAAAAGCCCCTTCACAAGCCAGAAAAAGTACCTAAGGTTGGAAATGGAAAGCATTGTGTACACGCAATGGTGGCAGAAAAGTGAGTTTGTTTCTCTGCCATCACTGCTACAGAGTAGGCACAATAATGTGCTCTCACCTATGCTCAGTTGCATTTGCTTTAAGCTTTTCTCTATTTGCATTCTAACTTTCTGCCCAACAATGGCATCATCTGAAGCTCCTCAGTAAACAAAGGGGCATTCCAGATTCTACAGAAGGAAATAGGGTGCTTGGGTCCACAGCCCGGGTCATCTCCACAGGTCAGCTAGGGCTGTAGCAGAAGCACCAGTCTTGCTGACAAGAAAGTTCCTGAGAGACATCAGGAACACCTCTGGATTCATCAGCTTTGTGGGGCAGATCATCCTAATTATTCCCTCACTCTTGCAGAGGTTCTGAGTTTCCATGAGTCTAAATCTCACAAGGTAATGGTTGGCCTATGACAAGAGCAGAGTGGAAAATTCTCTTTTTCAAACCATGTACCTTATCACCAGAGGAAACCAAATAAAAGTATGGCCTATTATATGTGTAGGTACTAAAATGTGCTGGGACAGTCCCATAGTTGTCATGGAGGTAATGAAGTCTTGAGCTGCTCCTGTTAGGGCAGTCTTGGTATGAACACTGAAGTCCCCAACAAACCTCGGGATCCTCAATGCCAAATCTGAGAT
This sequence comes from Gekko gecko, assembly GCA_029375565.1. NCBI lineage: Eukaryota > Metazoa > Chordata > Lepidosauria > Squamata > Gekkonidae > Gekko > Gekko gecko. Next base: position 97,141,860 of record JAPDNY010000002.1, on the reverse strand, counting down.
TGATTTGTTTATCTCAGGAAAGGAGACTGTTGGAGAGCAGGGTGGGCAGTACACCAACAGAATCTCCATTCTGTCCCGAGCCCCAGCATCAGATACATACAATCAAAATTGGGGCTCTGGCTCACAAAGTATATGGTGAGATCCACAGGGACCCTATAAACCAGGGGTCCTCAAACTACGGCCCGCGGGCCACATGCGGCCCGCCGAGGACATTTATGCGGCCCGCCGAGTTTTTATGCCCGCCCGCCCCCCACCCGGAGCCACCGCCTCCTCGAGGAGCGCAGCAGCAGTGCCCCCGCAGCCTCTTTCTTCCTCCAGCAGCCCTGGGCGGCAAGAGCGCCCAGGAGCTGAGGAGGAGGAAGGGGCGAGCAGGCTGGTCGTGGGGGAGGGGGCAAACGCGGCGGTGGGGCAAGTAGGCTGGTGGGGGGCAGGGGCGAACGCGGCGGCGGGGCGAGCAGGCTGGTGGGGGGGAGGGAGCCAATGCGGTGGTGGGGCGAGCAGGCTGGTCGTGGGGGGAGGGGGCAAATGCGGCGGCGGGGCGAGCAGGCTGGTGGGGGGGAGGGCGAACGCAGCGGCCCTCCAACGGTCTGAGGGACAGTGAACTGGCCCCCTGTTTAAAAAGTTTGAGGACCCCTGCTATAAACCATGGCCACCCCCTCTCCCTGCCTACCAAACCTAGTCTGATGCTGCACAAAGACACTGTACATCTTTTGCAATTCCAAAATGCTTTTGTACCAATGTGAAGGAACTATATTTCATGTTCAAAGTCGAGCCTCTTTGTTCATGTCACTTCATTCACAATGGGAAAAGATAAGAGCCTGCTATTTTTAAGTGTCAAAATTCTTCTGGGGCTTAATGCCTAATCAGATATTTTCCTACTACAGATTTTCACATGTACCATTCCTTCCATTTGTTACAAAAGCATCTTGAGCCTGCAGAAAAGTCTGTGGATTACAGCATGAAAGTTTCAGAGGGTAGCTGTGCTCGTCTGCAGTAGAACTGTTAGATTTGTAAGGTGTCTATGATGGGTTCGGAGCTTTGCAAAAAAGAATGGTGCTTGCTTACTCAAGCAACTCACATGCATTTTTGTTAGGGCTTTAAACTCCACACGTGCTTCACTTCCCCAGTTTCCTTATCCATACCACAAACAACAAAGGCACAAGATAAGAGGAAGTGTGGCAGCTGTTTAAGAATGGGAGGTACAAGAGGAGAGAAAAGAAAGTAATTATTAAGAAATCATAGCATGGGACACTGAAAGAAAATGCTGCCTTCTTGTCACTTCCTTACCTTTGTAAGCATTTGTGATTCTCTAGAAAGGTATAAAAGTATCTGGACTGTTAGACTATTCAGTGGACATCACAACAATAATGAATGGAGTTGCCACAGTGGAAGATGCCGCAATTTTGTTCTCAGTGCAATGGCCAAAAGTTGCAATCCTAACACTTTCCTGGGAGTAAGTATCACTAAATAAAATATTACTTACTTCTGAGTAGACCTGCTGAGGATTGCTCCAAAAGCTACTTTGATCTTTCCCTGGGATTGTTGCCAGGTAACAGCTATCACCTTTCCATTGTGCCTCAGTCCAGCGCCAGCTGAGCCCCTCTCCTTCCAGTTCCAGCTACCAATGCTAAGACCTTTAGAGGGCCAAAATTATTTCCATATATTCCATGCAGGAGAGCGGAGGCATGTGGGCCATCTTCTTTGGAGAAATCGATGGTTATGGGGAGACAAAAGCAAACATGAAATTGGCCAGAACTAAAACTTATTTTCCAAACTTAAGCACTTAAAATTTGTCTGGAGCTCACATCTAAAATATTTTCTGTGACAGACAGAATCAGGTGAATAGCCATGTTGGTTTGAAGCAGCAGAACAAAGTTTGAGTCCAGTGGCACCTTTAAGACCAACAAAGCCTTTGTTGGTCTTAAAGGTGCCACTGGACTCAAACTTTATTTTTTATGACAGGGATCCAAAGAGAGTACTCTCACATCTCTGTCCCAGAGGTGTCATGGCAAGACATCTTTGCCACAGCAGAGCCTCTGGCAGGCTGTCTGTTGGATAATAGGTGGACAGAAGTCTGAATGGGTCCCATTTGGTGGTGGTTGATGGCTCTGAAGCTTCTGAATGGGCCCTGAGATCTTCTCTGTGCCTGAGCAATGGCTCCTTGTGTGAGGTTTAGCTCTCAAGTTACATCACTAAGATCCAACCTGGTTTTTCACAACTGTATGTAGTTCTTGCATCTCATGCTGCAATGACTTTCATGGCCAAAGGCCTGAACCTTCCAACCCTGTAATGAGGAAATAGTCTTTTATTTCTTTTCCTTATCTGCTACCTTCACTCACTATTTCCCTTCCTTCTTGTTTTGTTCTTCCTCTTAACTGTCCCTTTCTCTTTATGTGGTTCCTCCCTTTGTTTGCTTTCTGGGTCTTTCCATTTGGCTTGTCCTTTTCTCCTGCTTGCTGTCTGCCATCTATTCTTCCTGCTGCTAAAGTTCTCCAGACCATTCCTAGATAAGTGGCTGCACTCATTGCCACATACAGTATTGTGTGTTTTTTCAACATCCCCCCCTCCCCCGTTCTAGTAGCCATCCCCATGCTCCACAAAAGCCAAATCAAAGGCAGCACTCCATGATGCAAAAGGAGCTGCTGCTAGGTGGAGGAGAAGTCCCCGGACCGCCCTGTATACAAAAGTGCATTGTGAATGCACACAGGTTATCATTGGATCCAAGCCAGTATCTACTATGGAGTGTGTGTTGTTGTTTTTAAGGTCGTAATTGTTCATTCACATGAAAGGTTGTGCAAAAGAGTGCCTGATTTAAGATAGTTTCTGAACACTCTGAAATAACCATTTAAAATAAGCACTAAAGAAAATGAGAAGATTTTTAAAAGGTGATTTGGCTTAGCAAATGTATATTCCCCAGTTTCATTGCTTGTCAAGAATTCATTAAAGTAATCAATCACTACCTGGCTATATCTTACACAGAGGATAATTCAGGTAAAATGAGCACTCTAAAACCATAATAAAATGCTGCAGTTTTATCACAAAATATGTCCTTAGTATTTCTTTTTCTAGAAGTCATGTAAGAATTACAGAGAGAAGGTAACCACATGAAATGGCAGAGTATTGGCAATTTCAGCTTGAATGGCTAGCAGACATGACAGTAGAAGGCAATTTTCTGAGTTTATACCTTTCTTTATAAGGGTGTTTAAATATCTAACCGAACAATGGGCTGCTGCAGATTCTCTTTTTTCTAAGACACTAGTTATAACTCCTTTATGACAGTCTAAGAATATGAAGCCTTGAGTAGACAAGGCTATCCAAGTCGTCATTCAGACAATGCAAATGATTGCAAAACCTGATGATTTTTTAGATTTAAGGAGATGCATTTTCTCTAAAGTCATGGACAGTGCCAATCAAAAATTTTTAATAAATATAAAGTAATCATAAATCTCTGCTGTTGTACCTATGGTACAATTATATTTCTACATACTACTGATATTAATAATACTGGCAACAGAACACTGAATGTTTATCTTTTTTTTTTTTGCTGTCAAGTTGCAACTCCATAGGGTTTTTGTTGGCAGATTTTAACCATGCAGAGGAACAGAGCACCAACTGTTTAAAGAAAATAACTCGGTTTATTAAAGAAGAAATAAACTCTGACAGAACAGAGAAGAGGGAGAGAGGCTTAAATAACTGACTAACTGGTGTGAGAGACAGGAAGGAAGAGAAGAGGGCTCAATTGGAGCAGGAAGTCTCTGAAGAGCCAATCAGGAGGCAGGAAGGACATAATTTAAACTTGTGGGAAGTCCGTAATCTAGCTATGCTAAGTAGCAGTCCTTCAGCTATCCCCTACTGGTTGTTCTGATATTCTTCAAGAAGGTGCACTACAGATCTTGTACAGTCCAAAAGTTTTCAAGGTAAGAGATGTTCAGCGGTAATTTGCCGTTGGTCCAATCTTCATTGGTCTTTCCTGCCATTGTGCCACCGACCCCACATCATCTAACAAATTGCTGTCTGCATCTCATTCCACATCTGCTCTCATATTGCTTTGTCTCCGCATCAGCTGTCTACATCATTTTATTGCCATTTAGTGGTGACTCCGAGGTTACTACGGCATCTTACCACGTTAGGCGGATTTGGTTTTAAAGTGGTTTAATTAGTCCTCCCTGTCCTCTGAGCCACTGTGAGTGATAAGCAGAGAACTGGAGCCAAATTCTCCCCCCCTTTTCTAAGGAGATACACAAATTGTCACAAAGGAAACAAGTTAGCTGAAAATCCAGTTGTCTGCATTTAAAAGCAGCCAGGGAACATTTTTCTGCAATCATATTTTTTGGGGGGGTTAGAAGCACGGCCACCCCAGAACCATTTGTTATTTCCTGGGGCAGTCCCCAGAACACCCAGCCTAGCAATCGCTGGGTGTTTTGTGTTTTTACCCAGCTTGTTTGGTCTTTCCTGTCCCCCTGCTTCCCCCTCCACCAGGTCGCCCCTTTACTTTCTGTGGGGGATGTCGTGGATGCTGTTTCCTCCCCACAGTGCAGCACAGTGCCCTGCCAGCACCCCTGAGAGGCTACTTCTCCCCCCTCTCTCATGCACTTTCCCTATGCAGATGATGCAGACGGCAAGCTAGTATATTGAGCCAAATGGGAGGCAATGGAAGCCGGTGTCACAGCTGAAAGAAGCAGCATTACCCAGCAGATGCAGATTGGGACTCCACATCACAATCCTGGTATTCTTCAGAGGTTTCCCAAACAATACTAACCAGGGCCAATCTTCCTTAGCTTCTGAGATCTGACAAGATCTGGCTAGCCTGGGCTATCCAGGCCAGGGTTTGTTAATCATACCCCACATATATAATGTTCTTTTCCCAAAGGACTGAGAGTAGTGTATATTTGTAGTATCCTCATTTTATCTTCACAACAATCCTATCAGGTAGATAACAGATAAGTGATTCACAGTTATATGATTGGCTCAATATTGCCCATTGAGTTTTGATTTGAAACTAAGTCTCCTCTTCCAAACGATCTGCAAGATTACATTGCCTAAGTCTAATTACGAGTTCCTGTTTTATGCCTAGTTGGAATCCAAAATAACCAGAATGAAACTCTCGGGAAGGTGTATACATCACAAGTCTAGCTTCAGTATTTAACACTAGCTTTAAAAAATGGGATGGAAACATGCAGATATGCAAGTCTTTGAAGTGCGCATGAGACAAATCAGACTACACCTCAGACAGCTGACATCAAAACAACAGCCACTCATGTATTCCAGTTAGATTTGAGTCCAGTAGCATCTTAGAGACTAGCTACGTTTTTGGGTTGTAAGCTTTTGAGAGTCAAAACTCCCTTCATCAGCTTTGACTCTTGAAAGTTTATACTCCCAAATTCTTTTCAGTCTCTAAGGTGCTACTGGACTTCAATCTAGCTGTTCTAGAGAGCAGATCAACATGGCTACTGTCTGAAACTATCTCTATATATAATAATTCTATTTTGTCATGAATGCTCCACATGCTCCCACAGCTTTTGGCTCCCTCACCTGCCACTCTGAAGGTCTGCCAATCCCCTGGCTGCATTGCCTTGATGCGTTGCCTTGGCCCCGCCCACAGAGCCAGCAGCCAGCATCTCACCATCAGTTTGGAGGGAGCCAGCAAAGGGGATATATGCTCTACTGAGAGAGCGGCAACCCCTCCACGGGGGAGAAGGAGGCAGACCTAGCAAGCGGTGGCAAGCAGGGAAAGCACTCACCTTCGCTGTCTCTCACAACCCCTCTCCCTCGGCCACAAGGCCGGTGCTTTGTTAGGGTGATTGCTCAGCGGGCTGCACCACAGAAAAGGCTGTCCAGGGCCTTTCAAAGGCTCCCCCGCCTTCCTTCAGCAGTGGTGGCAGTGCCAGGAGGGTCTGGCCTAGAGGAAATGAGCTGCGGCTCCTGGAAAGCCGGACTTCCTCCTGAGGAAGACACTTCTCTTGGCTCCTGTGTGGGACTAACTGTGACTAACTGTCTCCTCAGCGGCTGTTGGTGGGCAACCAAGCTTGCTTCTGTAAGTTTAAAAAAAAAGGACTTTCAGCATAACCACCTCCCCTGCCCACTGCCAGCTTGGCCACTTTCCTGTCTGAATAAACTCAAAACGGCTCTCTCTCCTTTTTGGCTCCACCATGGCTGGCTGACTAATGAGGTGAGCCAGTGACCATCAAACCATTCTCTTCAACCTCCTGCTGTGCAGCTGACTTTCCCCTAGGGTTGCCAATCTCCAGGCGGGACCTGGAGATCTCCCGCTGTTACAATTGATCTCCAGATGACATAGATCAGTTCCCCTGGAGAAAATGGCTGCTTTGGAGGGTAGACCCTATGACATTATCCCCTGCTGAGTCCTTCGATCCCCCCCAATGCTGCCCTCCACAGGATCCATCCCCCAAATCTCCAGGTATTTCCCTAATCAGAGCTGCCAACTGTACTTTCTCCTCAGTGCCTGTTGCTAGGCAACCAGGTTCTGTCAGTAAAAGGCCCTTTCCACACCTATTTTGGCCTTTGGGAGAAAACTCATTGGAGCCAGTCCTGATAGGCTTGCCAACTCCATGTGGGAAATTCCTGGAGATTTGAGGGATGGAGCCTGGAGAGGGTGAGGTTTGAGGAGGGGTGCGACCTCAGACCGGTACAATGCCATAGACTCCACCCTCCAAGCCAGCCATTCCCTCATGGGGAACCATTGTTGCCAATCTCCAGGTGGGGGTGGAGATAACTCAGAATTACAACTGCTCTCTAGGAGGGAGGGGGAGGAGATGGAAAGCTGAAGCCAGGGGGCAGATAATGGTAGGCTGATGGTTGGCTGGATGGGAGATAGGGTTGCCAACTCCAGGTTGGGAAATTCCTGGAGATTTGAGGGGTGGAGCCTGGAGAGGGTGAGTGTCATGCCTGCCCCTGACCCAGTGCCTGAAAGCTCAGACGTGGCATCAGAGACACCCTCTGACCTGGCACTGGGGAGCTTAGAAACCGAGGACGCGGCACCTTTAAGTCCTTCTGGTGTGCCAGAGTCCTCAGGGAGCCTAAGTACTGGGGAGGATGGACTCCCAGCTACAAGGCAACAAGCACCTGGAAGGGATACATCACCACCCGACTTGCCTCCACGTGTGGACCGGCTGCGAGACTGCAGGCGCCGAGACCTGGCAACTCAACAAAAAGAGGCACGTGTGCGTGGGCGACGGTCGATGAGCCCCGAGTACTAGCCAGAGCCAGGACCTCTCAATAGCCTGCTAATCGATTAATGAGCCAGCACGATACTTAAGGACACCACCGGCCATGAACAAATCATGCTGGCAAACTTGTCATTAGACCACCCGGCTTGCACCTCCTGCTGACCCCTCGTCTCTGCTCGACTCCCTGGCTCCAGACCTAGGCACGTGTACTGACGCTGCCTCCGGCTTTCGACCTCGGCTCTGCTCCTTGACTCTGCTTCAGACTTTGACTACCAGTACGTCTGACAACGGCTTTGCTTATTGAATTGGAACCTGCTTGCCCGGACTCTGTCTGACTACTCTGGCTGACCTCTGGAACTCTTGCTGACTCTTCTCCTGGACTACTCTCCAGCACCCAGCCCACGGGCCCTGTTGTGACAGTGAGGTTTGAGGAGGGGGTGGGACCGCAGACAGGTACAATGCCATAGACTCCACTCTCCAAACCAGCTATTCCCTCATGGGGAACCATTGTTGCCAGTCACCAGGGGAGGGATGGAGATCACGCAGAATTACAACTGCTCTTCAGATGGCAGAGATCAGTTCCCCTGGAGAAAATGGTGGACTCTGTGTCATTATACCCTGCTGAGGTTGCCACAGCTAATTGACGCAGAGTGCCCAAGGCCAGGACACTTTCCCAGAGCCTCTTTCTATAGCTCATTGTATTTATTTCCACAACGGGCCTTATTCCTAGTCTTCATATATTCCAGTTCTCAAGGCATGCAGGCAGTGAATGCCAACAAATCTTCCCTGTTTCCTTCCATGCAACCCACTCTCAGCATCTAGAACTGGTTGATTTGTGAGATGTGCTTGCTTCACTATCCTCAGCATACTAATTGCCTCTATAGATTGAGGCATCAATTGAATTATTCTTGTTCTCACATCTGGAAATAGAAATATAACAGTGGGACAAATATCCTGTTTTAAGGTGTGCTTTGATAGCAAAGCAAGGTTTTTGGTAATAAAGAACCACACTATGAAGTATAACCAGTTAAAGACAGTAATGTGTTTATGTAGGAAGTTAGGTTTCTGGACAGATGGGCTGCATGCACTTAACATCCACAGATACTGTGACTGTCAATATCTCTCATGCAGAAAGGTAAGAAAAAGGGGAAACTGCATGGGCTGGCCCATAGCTATTTCAGGGCCCTGTCCCTCACTTACATATCCCACCCTACGAGTTTCTATCCTAAAAAGCCTATTTTAATTTTTTTAAAAAAATATTACAGTCGTGTGTGCCCTTGCCGAGCCAGGTGGCTGGGAGTTCTTTGAGTTAATTTGTCTCACTGCATGCCATGACCTCTCTCCACTCTCCCCTGCTGTTCCCACTCCTGTTCCCACACTTGAGCTGGTGGTGGCAGGGCAGCTGATCCTGGCAGCTCTTGCTCAATGTGCCTCAGAGACACCCGTGCTGAGTGTGAGAATGGGCCAGACCCTTTCATTTCCACTGCTGGAACAGCCTCTCCCCAGCTGAGTTCCAATCCTGATAGTGCTATGAAGGTGAACTTGCAAGGAGAAGATGAGGCAGCACCAAAGGAGTCAGTCCCATGCAGCTCTGAGTGGCCTGGAGGAAGGGCAGGAAAAATGCACTAGAAAGTACAGGTCCCCTCCCCAGCAGGTTGCTCATGAGCTACTAGTTTCTAGCTGAGTGCTGCAGAGGAGCTCATGAATCCATAGAAGACCTGGGGGGGGGGGGGGCTGTGAGAAGATCTGCTCTGGGCTTTAAAAATATTAACAGGATTTTTCTCCATGATTCTTACCCCAGAGCTTCATTTCTGGAGCTCTTCCTCCATGTTGGGGACCCCTGCACTAGAGACAGGGAGATATCTCTAGTGTTTTTGTCACAGAAAGAGAGGGACGGGTAGTGATAAACTGGGGAGGAGGAGTGAAGCAAAGTATGGAAGCCAAGGAGGGGGCTGCACTCTCCCATCATTCATGAAGCCTGAGCATATGGGGCTGCTGCTGCTATCACTTTCTGTCTGAAGGTGAGGAAGGTGAGGTGGGAGGACAGAGCGACCCACCGACGTCACGCTTCCCCTCTCCCTGTGTCCTAGCCATGGCTGTCTATGAGTATGTGAGTGGCGAGCAGTTGGCCGGCTCTGACTAGTATCAGGTGTGCAGTGGGGGAGGCATTTCTGAGAGGGGTGGGTTGAAAGTTCTTTCACAGGAGAATAGTAACTTTTAGTCCTCCAATAATACAATGCCCTTGAAGATTAAAGTGTTTCACCAATGGTTTCTGGATATGAATCCTTTTTAAAAAATAGTAATCTAATTAAGTTCCTTGCCCCAGCGCCCATACCCTGCCAACTGAAATCTTCTGGCTACGGGTCTGCGCATGGGACTGGGTATATGAAATGGAATGAACAGAAAACTATTTAAAACCATGGGCACACAGTCTAATGGTACCATTTCTATAACTATTTGTTCTGTTCATTTTGTAATTGCCTTTACCATCAAATATTAAAATTTCCACACCACTGTAATCTTTAAATTGGATCACAAAACTCACTATTAAATATGTCCACTAAAACTTTCTGTGTTACAGTTGAAATAAAGCAGCATTGCATCTTGTTGCAGAACAGTTCGTTCTGATCAGAGACAAATTTAGATTTAACAAGGGCGAGTGAAGGTTAATTAACTTTGGTGCTGTTCTCCATGTTGTGAAATTGCTTTGCCTAAAATGAGAGGAAAGACATCCTCTCATCTAAATCCATTAAAAACATCCTCCCACATTCACAAAAGGCAGCAAAAAAAGTTTGTACAGTCCACCAGGAGTTCTAAGAATTTTCCTCCAGGTTTAAAAAAATATATGTTTGTGGGCACACAGAGGCACAGACAAAGAGAGAAAGGGAGAGTTTTTCTCCTTTGCATTTGCTACAGCAACTTCCAACACTTAGATGCAATATTTTCATTAAATTGAAAACATATAACTGCTTTTCTATCCAAAAAACCCCCAGTGCTGTGTACCAGAAAACAATAGTGCTAAAATATTCAATTTTAAATATGTACAATAGTGCTTTAATATTTACCATATAAAATATTAATATTTTTAATACTGAGAGTTGTTGTAGAGTACTGCCTTAAAATTCTTCATAGCAGGGCTAGAGTGAATGGGTAAGAAATTGTTTGACACTATGGAGAAAAAAAGAGAGGGAAATCTGGCTTCATGTAATCAGAAGTTCTATTTCTTGGAAGAGAAAGTTCCATTCTGCATCTAGCGTTCACTCCGCTGTTTTACCATACCCACGCTGGAACAGAAATTCCCCTCTGCATTGCATGCCACTTTCACTTTGATTGATTGTTGGATTTTATGGCAGTGTCCAGACTGCATGCCGCTTTCACTTCATTTGATGTCTCAGCAGGGCCGACCCACCCACTAGGTGAATTAGACTTTCGCCTAGGGCGGGCCCTGGATGTAGGCACTGAACTGTGCCGCCCTCCCCCCACCAAAAGCCCCTTGCCCCCACCAAAAGCCCTGAGTCGCACACCCATTGCTGCCCCCAGCAGCCACCACCTCCTCTTTCCTGACTGAGGTGCCCCATGCTCTCTTCCACCCCGGCGCCCCTGACCTGTTGCCACCTCGTGTGGTGGTACCCATCAAGGGGGAGCCCAAGCCACATGGCAAACGCTGGAGAGGAGCACTGGGGGAGGAGGGGGTGAGCCAGCGTCAGAGAGAGAGAGAGAGAATTGGGGGGGCTTGCTATTCTCCACCAGGCAGGTGCTTCTTCTTTGGGGTGGACATTGGACAGGAGGGAAGAGAGCGGCCCGGCAGGGCTTCCAGTGCATTTGCTTTCCGGTGCAAAAAACCCTGGAGCCAGCCCTGGTCCTGTGTGCCCTGAAGGAGCCAAGGGCTGCCCCCACCCACCCCGGCTGATCCCTGGGTCACATGTTGGCCCTTTCTTGTCTCTCTGATCCCTTCCTGCAACAGTCCCCACAGCTCAGCCATGGCCTCAGCACCTCCATGCACAAGCTGTTCCTTGGGCATCGGGCTGTGCATAGCCATGCAACTGGCACAGGATCCAGGTGGGCACTTTCGAGGTGAGGCCGGGGCATCCCAAAGGGGGGGTGTGCTGGAGGAAGGGGGAGGTGCAGCTCTCAGCTGGCCAGGCGCTCTCTCCAGTAGCCTGTGGTTGCCGATCGCAACAGCTTTCTTGGGGGGGGGGCATCACAGGACAGCCATCCCACTCAAGGGGCATCTGGGATTTGGAGGACTCTCTGTTCTGAAAAGCTAAATGGCACTGGGAGGGTGGGGCACTGTTGTACTGGAGAGGTCTGCTTTGAAATGCCATTGTCATCCTCCTAGTGAGAATGAGTTCAGTGGAAGGGAAGAGAGCTGAAGATATGAGAGGGTCTCAGGCAGTGTTCCCTTTAAGCTGAGTTAGGGTGGGCTAGCTCCCAGTTTTTTAGCCTCCCAGCTCACACGTTTTTGTCTTAGCTCAGGAAGAATGGCCCCAGAGCGAAGAAGAAGAAGAGATTGGATTTATACCCTGCCCTTCTCTCAGGGTCTCAGAGTGGCTTACAAACTCCTTTCCCTTCCCCTCCCCACACCCTGGGAGGTAGGTGGGGCTGAGAGAGCTCTGACTGAGAACTGCTCTTTCAAGGACAGCTCTGAGAGAACTGTGGCTTGCCCAAGGTCATCCAGCAGCTACAAGCGGAGGCGTGTAATTGGCGGAGCATCTTCACTATGAGCCCCCTTGTAGACAGTAGTAGAAATCAGAGTATGAAGAAGTCCCTATACACCAAGTTCCAGGTTTCTGGATGGTCTGGAATTGCCTTAATCTTTGGGGGGCTTGTGCCTAGAGAGAGTCATGAGAAAGTCTCCCTTTCAAATGTTTCTAGAAATCAGAGGTGCCTCTAGAAATTAGGGGTATTTGGGGCCACACGTGTGTAAATATAAGACATGTAGCTTCTCCTAAAATGCATTTGTTTGAAAATTGGTGGGCTCACCAGGGGGGGCACCAGAAGGTAGCCATTCAGGGGTGACTCTGCAGTCAGTACTGCATTGGTTCGGGGTATCTGAATGTGGTTTTGAGCTGCATATTTTTCTGTTCCAGTGTGGGTTTGATAAAACAATGGAGCAAATGCTAGATGCAGAATGGGTCAGTGTTTGTTTACAACATGACACAAAAACTTCATCAGAACAAAAAAATGCTTTTCAGGCAACAAATCAGAAATCATTTTCAATTAAATTAGACAAACATTTTATATGAAATGATACATTTGGCATGCAGGTATCAGATTGCTTTGCAAAAGAATAAACAGTGCTTGATTTGCACTATATTGTCTTTTATTGTATATGCATATATTGTCTTTTATTGGAGAGAAGCCACAATTTGCTCTTCTTTTCCAGGCTTTCCTGTGGAAAAACTTGGGATTTTCTGAAAGTTCTTTGAGAGCTTGAAATGTTAGAGCTCCTAATAATGACCGGTCCTGGTGTGATGTGGTGTACTGGGTAAGAGTGGCAGACTCTAATCTGAAGAACCGGGTTTGATTCCCCACTCATCCACATGAAGCTTGATGGGTGACCTTGAGCCAGTCACAGTTCTCTCAGAACTGTCTCAGCCCCATTTACCTCACAAGGTGCCTGTTGGGGGTAGAGGAAAGGAAAGGCAATTGTAAGGTGCTCTGAGAAGCCTTTAGGTAGAGAAATTGTAGAAAAGCCTATTCTTCCTCTTATGGACATTGGTCTCACCTGTTCTATTATTTACCCTTGCAAAGCAGAAGTGAAAGTAGGAAAGACTGGAAGGTTTACAATGAACTGTCAGTAGGGTGGCTGGGTATGCTGCTGACACTCAAGGGAAGCAAATTACAAATCAGGACCAGACTTTGGAAAGTTTGGACTTAGATTGTAATGGCTCAGTACTTTACCAACTGTCAGCTCTTTTCCAAAGCATCCTGATTACTGGCTATGCTATTCAGCAGAAATAGTGACAAATTATGCCAGTAAAATAGCTACTGTCCAATCCTAAACCTTTAAGAACAATTCCCTGTTTTAAGGCCAGTATTGCCTTGTTGGATAATTAAAAAGAAAATGCAAATAACCTTTTGGGTGTCACAGCTATGTTCACAGTGACAGAGGCACACATTATAAAAGGTCGTGTTAATTTCATATTTATGATATTTAAAAATAATTTTCTCTACTATTTCTCAGGATTCAATCATTGTTCATTGTGCTTTCCATAATGTGGTAGATACTTAGAGTCAAATGGCACCTTTAAGACCAACAATGTTTTATTCAAGGTGTGAGCTTTTGTGTGCATGCACACTTTGTCAGACACTGAAATGGAATGACATATTATAGTTGTATATATAGGAGTGATTTGTTAAATTAGCTTGCAAAATAGTGAGGACACATTTTTTTTAACAGATCAAAAGAATGACAAGGTAGTTCCTGGTTATCATCTGTTTCGGTTCAAGGGGGAGGGAAACAACATAGGTAATAAATATGTTAGAACTGGAGATTGATGTGCCTTAAGTTGTGAGAATCCTATCCTTAGACCCCATCCATTTCCTTTCAAGCATGGAGGTGAATTTTACAGCCTCTTGGCTGTGTAGAGTGTTTTCCTTGTCCCCAAAACAAAAAACTGCATTTAAATCTACCATTCCAAATTCAAATATATTCTTAATTGCTAAGAGTAGTAATAACATTTTGCTTCAATAAAACGTGGAGTTAACTGACAAAATCCTTTTCCTGGGGTACAGTGTTATGTCAGAGATCAATAAGATATTGCATCGCATTACAATCACTATTATAATATACTATCTCAAAAAAAGAAAAGAAAAACATCAAAATATAGGGGATGTATAGCCCTTCTTGGTGAGAATACATACGTGAGGACTGAATGAGTTAGCATGTGTAATGGGATAAGAAACCAATATCTCTATTATGTCCTGGCGGGGTATTCAGCTATTTTCTTTCCATTCTGTTCCTAAAGTTCCTTTGCAATAAAACAGCTACTTTGAGGTCAGCCATTGAATGTCCTGGAAGGCTGAAATGTTCCCCTACAGGTTTCTCGGTCTTGTGATTCCAGATGTCTGATTTGTGTCCATTTATCCTCTGGTGTAGGGTTTGTCCTGTTTGTCCTACGTAGAGAGCCAAAGGGCAATGCTGGCATTTAATGGCATATACAATGTTAGAAGATGAGCTAGTGAATGCACCTGAGATGGTGTTGTTGGGTCCAGTGACTGCGTTGGCAGGGTGTATGTGGCAGCAAAGTTGGCATCTGGTTTTATTGCAAGCTCTAATACCAGTGTCTGTGTTCAAATTAGATGTTGCATTATTGTGGGTGAGAAGCTGTTTGAGCTTGGGGGGTTGCCTATGCGCAAGAAAAGTTTTACTTCCCAGTATTTGTGAAAGAGAACTGTCATTGTCCACTAGAGGTTGATGTGTTGAACTCTTTTGAGTTGAGAGTTATATGTGACCACAAAGGGTGTTCTGTTATTGTCCTTTTGGGGCTTGTTTTATAACAGGTTTCCTCTGGGTACCATTCTGGCTTTGATAATCTCTTTCCTGACTTCATCAGGTGGATACTTTAGTTCCAAAAAGGTCTGTTGTAGATCCCTCAGGTGTTGTTGTAAGCCACTTTTAGTACTCACTGGGGAGAAAAGTGGTGTATAAATGAAGTAAATAAATAGAATGAGATAAAAATGGGAACAAATCAGAAAAAGCAAATAGGAGCACCTCCAAACTCTAAAACTTATCCAACTCACAAAGCCCACTGAAATTAAAATATTTTGACAAGCTTTATAAGGCAAGGCATGGAATGAGGGTGCCGGGCAAGATTTTTGTAGCAGAGAATTCTGCAGTCTACACACAATAGCTTAAAAAATTGTCCTTCATGCCTACCAATTTATAATATGTACACACACAATGCAAACCTGATCCTTCAGAGGGAGCAATCCCATCCAAACTCACTTAATCCTAGAACAGGGTATTACAACCAGGTTCATGGGGTGGAAGTGGTCCTTCAGATACCCTGGCCATTTAGAGTTTTAAATCATCATAACCAGTTCTGTAAATAACCAGATCAGACACACGGAAGGTGATATGGCTCGGGAGTCAGGGCTATTTTGGGGCAGGAACGCACAGGGATGGAGTTCCGGCTGGCTTCTGAGTTGGCCACATCTACAGCCTCCCTCCCCTCAGGTTTCCCAGATACCTCACAAGCCACAGGGTGTCTGGGGAAGCCAAGCCAACCCAGGGAGGGAAGGCAGTTTAAACTGCCTCCCCTCCTCAGGTTCCCCAGGCGCTCCACAGCTGTGAGGCACTTGGGGAAGCCGAGCCTGGGAGGGAGCTGCATGGTCAGGGGTGTGGCCTAATATGTAAATGAGTTTCTGCTGTTGAGTGTGGCCTCTTATACTAATGAGTTCCTGCTGAGCTTTTTCTACAAAAAAAGCCCTGTCTGGAGTTATACACTCTCCATAATGGTTTCCACATTAGGACCATTATGTACCAACAGTACTCTGGGCAGTTTTCACAGGCAGCACCCATGTAGATTATGCTACAGAAGTAAGCCCAGTCTTATCAAGCTATGTGGAACTACAGCCAGACATGATGTCCTAGGAATGGTTGCAGCTGGCAAACTAGCCTAAACTGTCAAATTAAAGTGGCATTACCAACCATCTCTACAGTCTACATCTACAAAAGTAGAACAAGATGCCAGAGTACACACACAATACCAACCTGAGCCTTCACAGGGAACAAATCCATACATATGCACTTAATACAAGAACAGTTTAATTATTATTGATCATTTTGTCTCTTTTAAGCGTCAGTTTGTTTTCTTCCACTGAGCCTTGTAGTGACTGAAAGCTCCAGTTTAGGATTTCTACCATCTTCCTAGAATCAAATGGAATGTCATCTGCATATTGCTGGGAGTATACTCCATATCTCTAGATGATTTAACTCATGGAAGACAATAGTGCCTCAAAAACTGCATAAGAAAATGGGTATGGGAACACAGAAGTATTATTTCAGCAGCATCTTCTGGGACCTGCCCACAATGAACAACTGAACAAACTCCAGTGCAGTAACTCGGTCCCATCCTAGCCACAAGGCCAATGCTATGTGGTATTGAAAGCCACTGAGAAATCAAGACACACCAACAGAAAAATGCTCACCTTGTCTACTGGATGGTGTAGATCTCCAGCCAGAAGACTGCCACGTCATAGTTGGGTTGGAAACTATTTTGAAAATAAGCAAGCTCAGAATGACTACACTAACCCAATTACCAGGAGAATGTATCTTGTTTCAATGTCCTTGATTACACAAAAGATTATCTAATTAGTTTTGTCTCTGTGGTTTTTATCAAAATTTGTCTTGAGGACAGGCCCATATGCATGAGTGTGCCTACAAGTGCCTGGCACCCCCACCAAACAACCCAGCACAGTCCCCAAACAGCCATGCCTCCCCGTTCCCCCTCTGAAGCACCCACCTGGCTTGCCAGGGGAGGGAGAGCATCTCAGCATGCTCAAGTGGCAGCCAAGGCAGCCCTTCTGTGCTGTCCCCCCTGGTGCCCATCAGGAGTTGCTGCAAGTGTCTGAGCTGTCCTTTGTGTGCCATGGCCCACCCTTGGGGAGTGGACAATAAGCATGGGATGCCGCCTACCTACCCAGAAAATGTGCATGAGCTGGGGATGCTGTTATGACCAATGGCCTGTCTTCTTGTTTGGGGAATTAGCTAGGCAGCAGGCAAAGCCAGAGAGATACAAGGGACCTGAACACCTTTTTATACCAAGGTCCAGCACAGTAGGAAGACTCCAGGTTTGAAGAGTAAATTAAATATTTTTTATTAAATTATTTCCTTAATTACAAGCACACTAAACATTTAAAAGAGCAAGGAATACAAAACTAAGAAAGCAGAGGTGATTGATAGCAAATAGGGGGTCAGTTAACTGTCCAGAGGTGCATTGTCCTTGAAGAGAATAGTGCCAATGGCCAGTGTTATGCACTATGAGGGTGCAGAGAAAAAGAGAGAGTCAGGGTGTGTGGACAGATATAGACTTTGGAAAACAATGCTGACCAATGGGAGGTCTTGAAGGACTTGTCTCAGGTGAGGACAAAAGATTACCTGGGCCAATCCTGGGTCCCAGGGGGTGCTGCATCAGGAGGAGCCAGAACTAGATGTAACCAATGACGTTCCAGAGGGGCTGAGTCAGGCTTAACAATAGCCTTGATGAGAGTAAACCAGGTGCTGGGTGGCTAGGTGAATAGGTTTTCTGACCACTAATGGTCCAGTCAAGGCAGTTTGAAAAGGTTCCCAAGTATAGACAAAAGGTGGGAGATGAGTCCCTGATTAGAGTCAGGAAGGATCGCTAAACATTTGAATGTATGATTGGTTTATCTCGGTATCCTGAGAGATGGAGCAGAAAAAGACAGGTGTGGAGACAAAGGATTTTCACAAAGGATTCAACAACATATCGACAACAGATTCTAACATAGACATGGGGTCACACAAAACGGCTAGGTGACGCTCTGGAGACAGGAGGACTATTTGCCAGGTGGCATCTGAATAGCCTTTAGAAAAGCAAATGCCTACCTGATGGAACCCATTGTTTCATATGCATACATCTTCTGGGTGGAGGGGGAGGTTGGACATGAAACCTGAAGTATGAAATCTCTTTTTGCAGATTGCTTGCAGACTGACTCTGTGTTTCAGAAACAGGAGTGCCTTCCTTGGTCTGGGTTTGTGGGTCTCTGGCTCAGGTTAGAAAGTGGAGTGCCCCTGTTGTTTGCGTTACCCTAGAGTAAAGGCATCACCTCTGGACTACAATGCTCCCTCCTGGCCTCTGGCTGGTGCAGCCAGGCTCGCCGGCATTTGGTTTGGAGATATAGGAAAGAGGTTGCAGGAATACAGGGGAAGTTTTTCTCATTTCTCTGCAGTACCGAAAGGGTTCAAATGAGCAAGCTGCGTCCTAGAGAGGCTGAGGAGGGTGGGGTGGGAAAGAGGACAAGGTCATTGGGGGGGAGGGCTTCAGATATGCCACAGGAGGGCAAAAAAGCCTTGCAGTTGGATCCCGGGAAGGTTTACTCACAACTAAGTCATTTGGGGGAATAAGCTTTTCAGACCTGGAAGAGAGAAGTGCAGCCATCGAGTGTTTTTTGACAGGAAGTTGGTATTAAATTTAAGAACTGAATGAAAAATAAATCAATAGTTTTCAAATGTACTAAATAGCCACCTTCTGCTTTGGGAGGTGCTGACTTCCAGGTGGGGTCTGGAGATCTCCTGGAGTGACAGCTGATCTCCAGACTAGAGATCCATTCCCCTGGAGGAAGTGGCTGCTTTGGAGGGTGGACTCTATCCTGCATTATTCCCAGCTGAGGTCCCTCCCCTCCCCAGGTGATGCATGGGGTTTGGGGCTGCTTGAGCACCATATTTAGTGGCTTTGAATCTGCACAGTACTTGTTTGTGTTACAAGACCAGGCTAACCTTAATAATAAATGTATGTAATAAATAACAAACTTGACTACATTTTCTCAGTTATTAGAGAAGAGGCATGTATATCTCGCAGTTATGGTTGAGTTATAGTTGACAAGCAAAAAATTGTGTGATGTTTGTCCCCTCTTCATGTCTGCACAATTGGGTGCATCTTTTAAACGACCAGCACCAAACATGGAAATAATTTGGCCTAAGGCTAGGAATATGGGTGTGTACACTGCATGTGTAGCACACATAGAGAGACAGGCAGAAATCAAAGATAACTGCACACAACAAGTAAAAACCTAAGCACAAGAAAGAGTAAGCTGAAAATGCCTGGTCTCAAAGAAAATGGAACTACTGGGAAAGAGGGAAACTGAGAGAAGCCATTGTTTCACCATGGATGCCTGCCTTTATGTGGGAATAATGGGTTTATCAGTGAATCTGACAGTTTCACAAATAGTTTTATTAATTTATTAAAATACTTAACAATGTACATATAACATTTTCTCATTAGGTACACTGATACATTATTTCAGACATCTTTTAGTACAAGGCAACAGAGAACTCTCTTAACTGAAAATCCATGTTCCCTTTTATTAATTCTCCCTTCATGCAAAATCCATCTAAAATCTGCTTCAAGGAACTTTCTATTTCCACAAAAAGGCATGCAACCACAGTGAGCTTGCCATTTTACTCTTCTCCCTACCTCTGCTAATCAGTCAGAATAAAGGCATTCCCTGAAGTCATCATGTCTCCAGACAAGGCTTCAGTATTCCCTGTAGTTTAACTTTGTTCTTTGGTTCAGCTGCTGCTCCTTCCTTCACTGACAAACTGTGGAGGTTAAAGCAGCAAGGGAACACCCAATATTGAAGACAACCCACAAAGGTAGTGTTTATTCACATGTTATATTGGCAGGGCTTTGGAAAACCAGCCTCATCCTAGGACCCAAACTTCACATTACTATTTGGAGCACCTCTGACCTGACTTTGATGCAGTAATCAAACATCAGGATCAGGCAAACTGGTTTTTCAAATACTCAGACCCCCGATTCAAATCAGAACTGCAGCACAAGGGGTAAGGGTCTTCAACCTCCTACTCACCCTGCTTTCACAACCTAAAACAGACCCATGGTTGGGAAGGGGGACGGGGACGACATTATTTATTTATTTAACTTACCAAATTTGTATGGTGCCTTTCTGTCTGATCATGGCCACCAAGTTGGTAACAATTAAAACAAGATATTATGAAAACATAGCAACAATTAAAAAAAAACAATTGAAACCAAAACTAAAATATATATTAGAAACACATTAAAAAGAAATTAAAACATAGGGCAGGAAAGTGGGGTCATTGAGGGAATGTCAGACAAGGAAAAAAAAGGGGGGTGTAAAGAGAAAAAATCAGTAAAAAGGATAGGGCACTGAACTCATAATTTTGAATTTCTGAGTATCCTGCTACTGGTTCAGGTTTATTTTTGGATTTCCAGGTTTTCAAGTCCTCTGTTTCCCATGGGGGACTAGGGGATCTTTCAGGGAGTCTGGAACAGGTTTTTTAGACCATATAACACAGTAGGGTGATTGTTGTGTTTGGGGGGGGCAAGGGGTTTCTCTGTTGCTGTTGTTTGTGCTGGTTTGTTGATTGCTGGTGAAATTTTATGGTGCTCTAGTGGGGGAGACTGGATGTTGCTTTGATTGATTAGACTGAACGTTTTAACAGAAAGCATAGAGTCTGACTCGCTTGGCTCTGTGTGGCTTGCTAGGTCAGGCTGTCTTGGTTCAGTCTCAATTCTGAGGTTTGATAATTCACTTTGGCTTGATAGGTATGGCACCCTTTGTTCTGTATGATTCTCTAGCTTGATATTGTTTCTGTTTGTATTCCCAGGTTTGACATTGTTTCTGTATGGCTATTGTTGGCTTCTTTGACCTGGAGGCAGCATGGTATTTTTCCACACAGAAAACAATGGAGACCAGAACAGGACAGCTGGGGACACCGTGTTAAGGGCACTGTAAAATCAATCCCCTTCAAGCGTTAGGAAACAGGAGACAGGATGGGTGTGATTCCCTAAAAATTTTCACTATTTGCTTGACACAAAACTAATACTTTGGGTCTGTCCCTAAAACATCACTGAGGCTAGGGTGCTGCCACTAGTCATTAACCTAGGCCCATTCCATAGAGGACATAAAAGTAAATACAGCACCTCATGCTCATATGACAGACAAGGATAGAAAAAGCCAATCAGGATATGCTGATGTTCCTTTGCTCCCTTGTCATCAATTCACCATTGCCCAGATGCAGAACGTGTGCAGTTCTATCCCACAAGGCAATAGGTACCATTAGTGCATAGCCAGCAAAAGCAATGTTCTAAGTGGAGTGCTTCACAGGCAGTGTTCACATGCGCAAGATAACATGGGGGGAAGTGAGGATATTTGCTCCAGAGTAATTTGACTCAGAGTTGCACGAGCACACAGTCCCTGAGAGCTGTGGGGGCAGCACGCCACTGCGTGATCAGATGCAAATCACGGGTGAATCGTTTTGGTTTTTTTGCCGTGTGTTTCCAGTGCACTTCAATGGGGAATTGATGATCCGCATCTCTGCACTGAGTGCTCCCTATGCAGTGTGTGATGATGCACATACTGAAATGGGGGGGAAAACAACAGCATGGAGTCGGGATGGCCCGATCAGACCATCCAGATGCCATGAGAGCACGCTGGAGTAATCACACAGGGCAAGTGCATTCCTGGCCCATAGCAAACCCGTTTGCTACTGGACTTTCCCGAGTGTTTTTTTTACTCCACTTCTGCGGTGGAGCAAAACAGGCTGCTCACGGGTGAAGGATGCTTCCCAGATGTTCTCGTGTGATCATGCCCTTAAAATCTGCCCAGCATTCATGCCTATAGTGTGACTAATTCTGCATGTGATCACAGCCATTGTCACTGAGGCCTGTGTTTGTGTTCCTCTGTTCCCAGGGAAGGGAAGATGTTTAAACTTAAAACATTTTTCCTTCCTTCTGGGGCTTGTGCAGCCTCCACAGCATGACTCCCCAGCCAAAGGAAGTTATTTAAACTTTAAATACCTTCCCTTGTCTGGGGAGTCATGCTGCAGAGGCGACTTGAGCCCCAGAAGTGAGGGAAAGTGTTTTGTTTAAACACTTTCCCTTTTCTAGGGCCAGCAAAGGGCTTCCCCAAATGAATGCCAAATATACAGCATTCATTCGGGGAATCCCTGTTTGGCCAGCCATATCAGATTCGAGAATCTGCTTCAGCTTTTGGCATGCCTGAATAATGCCAAATAGGCATTATTCAGGGTTTTTTTGTTTGTCTGAACCAAATACACATCCCTATCATGAACCTATACAAACAAGTTCGGTTTGTGAATATAGGTTTGCGTAGGTTTGTGGTTTGGTTCATGGTTCAGCCAGGACCCCCAAACTGCAAAAAATGCAGTTCAAAGGGTGACTGATCACTTTATTTGGGGTCCTGAACACAAGGAATTTTTGCCATTATTAAAAAATGATTATTACTAACTATAGGTGTATCCCACCTCCTCCCTAAGCACCTCCCTAAGTCACTCTATGGTGTATGTGGACCACTGAATTTTGTTTACTAAAAACTTGGTCCAAAGATATGCTGTAGTACATTTTATTCAGCAGTGCTCTTTGGTTCTGTAAATTGATCTATTTAAGGTTCTAGTATATAAACTAGTACAGTACTCAGTACCGAGAATACCTTCTTGTTTAAAAATCTGAGCAGCAAAGGAGCAGTAAACCTACAGGAGTACCAGCTGACCCAGTAGGCATTCAACTAAGGTATAGGATCCTCACGAGACCCAGTCAAGTGACCAGGCTTCGGGTGCAGTCAGAGATTGGGCCAGAAAAGGAATATAAAATCAGGAAATTCCTGTGCAAAAATGGTCTTGGACTAGGAAAGAACTCCAGTCATGGCTGAATTCCATTTCAACTAGGCTCCTGGTCCATTGGCTTCATAATTGCCAAGGGAGGTGAGGATAGCAATCAGGGAAGGAAAGCTGCACATTGACAGCTTTCACCTTAAAATGCTTGAAACATCAATTTAGGCATGCAGAGGTTTACCTGATTTTTAGGATATTCCCAGATATTTCCAGAAGAAAGAACAGGAAATGTTTCTCTCTTGTATGCTCAGTGTATAAATAAAATTAAGAACTATTATTCCACATTAAGAAACCGATCAAAGTTGGTATGGCTTTAAAGGGATTGAATCTGTTGTTGGATAGGGTTGAATCCTAATATCCATAAACTGAGCTCCACTCCAGAATGAATCTTTCCTACCTTTTCCATCCTGCTGCAGTCTCCTGGGCCCCTAAAAGCCACTCCCAAGGGTTGAAAGTGTGGTGTGCTACTGGAAGCTGAAAGTCAAGGTAGAAATCCATAGAAACTGTGGAAATCCCACCCCACCCTGTATGAGCAGAAGTGCCTCCTGCTACAATTGAGATTTGAAACTCACCTAATCTCAAATTTCTATATACATGGGATTTTGAAACTGAGTCATAGATCATACAGTGTCAGTGACATGGTGGTTAACAAGTTAACTCATAACAGAAAATTTGTTTACTGTTTTATTTACCTAAATAAAGACCTGCAATGTGAGAATCATCAAAAAGAACAATAGCTTTAATGCAAAAACAAAAGTGTTTCATTAAACATAAATATATCAGAGTACTGGGAGAAAAATAGACCTACAAATGCTTTTAAATAAATAAATCCTAACAATGAGTAAAAAACTGAATGTTTGACACATGAGTCGCCACACAGCTGTCTTAAATACCAACCTTATTCATAAATGCAGTATGCTGTACGATTTCTTAGTGTTTTCAAATGTATGCTAAGAAATGCTATCCATAAGTAACCAAGATGATTTTCAGTTTCCTTCCTTAAGAAGAAAAGGAAAAGACTGGGGAAACCCTTCATATTCTTTGCAACAAGTCTTAATTTGCAAAATTATTCTGTCACAAAGATATCATTCCTTATTAGGAAGTAAATTTAACTACTGATCTAATTTGCTTCTCCCCCTCCTCACCCAGTACTGATATGCAGACAAACATATGTTGAACAGACTGGTTAAGAATATTTAATGAGAACTGAGTTACTGATTTGTAAATGAAAAGTGCAAATGTGGCAGTTGCCATAGATGCAGGCCGTTCCTTCTTGGCACAGAGTGTAGCAAAGCTTTAAAAATATGCAACATATTGGCAAAAGAAAAACGGAGGAGGAAAAAATAGAATATTATGATGTGTAAAGCTAGTGTGGATCTTAATGTAAATTGTATGAGCAAAAAAGAAATACTTTCAGAATACATTTATGGATGTTGAGATTAATGCAAATGCTATAGTCATATCATAAATTCACAGCAAAATGAATGCCTATAGGCAAACTTGGTTTCCTTTGCAGCAAAGAACAAGCCTGTTTATTTTGTATGAGGACTGCATACACCAGCAAGTGAAATTGTGAGGAATAATCATTTTACTCGCACCTACTTTCATGTGACATTTATACTATGGAAACTGAGATGCCCTTTTCTCAAGCATCAGTTGCTGAGAAATACCCATCACAATCTAGAAAGCAAAAAATATATATAAATAAACAGGAAGATTGAACAGACTATTAATTAAATATTAGTAATCCTTAGCCAAGTAAATGTTAAGGCTGCAGACAAACTATTTTTCTTTCCCCTGTTATTTAACTAAAATTGAGAGTTATGAGAAATATATTGCTGGATCCAACCCTTTATCTACTTGTGCCCTGCTTTTGTGATATTTTAAACTGACATTGATCTAATGTTGATTTTGACATCATCTTCAAAAATCACTGGAGTTGAGGGTAGAGGTGGTTTCCTTCTCATGACTAACACCCCAATCCTGTGGGTGTTTCTGGGGATGTAAACTCCACAGGTGTCCACGGCTGATACTCTGAAATAAAGGTGCCTCCCTGGGATTGCAGCCTAAATTCCAGATAACTCAGATCAGACTTCTAGAATGGACAGGGGCACACCAAGTAATGCCTTTGTTACTAATCTTTCTAAGACATATAAAGAATTGCTTTAAATTCTGACGGCTGACTTTTCCATTTTGGCTGCCAGAAAAATCAATAAACTATTAATACTACGAGAGAGAGAGAGAGAGAGAGAGAGAGAGAGAGAGAGAGAGAGAGAGAGAGAGAGAGAGAGAGATCTGTTTTGTGGAAGCTACTGAAAATGCTTCTGCTTGGCAGGAGATACATACAACAATTGCAGTGTGTAAAAGCCACATGTGAAAGTCCACAACAGTTTTCATGGAACTTTGCTATTTTATCCCAGGAAACAACAGCACCTACATGTTTATATCTACCATCAACTTACAACATATTGACTGTAAATTTTTCTCCTGAAGTACCTGGACAAATAATGGGATGTGCATGTATAAAATTCACATGGACTGGGGACTGCAGTATGCTGTGGAATTAGATGAGACTGAGCGAGAAGTTGGCTGGATCCAGCTCCATGTGCACACCAACATTTCTGCCTTTTTGAAATGGGGTACATACATTGAGTTATCCAGAAATCCCCACTGGCTATTTAGACCAAGTCCTTTTATTAAATGGAAGTGAGAGTTACTCAGTTTTCTCCTTTGTGGGACTAGTTTGTATATGGAGAAATATGTTCTATGCACCATTTATATATTGCTTACAGAATGGTACATTAGGTTTTAATACACGTGCACAGGTCCCCAATTTGGGCTCTATTCCTCTGGCACAAGGTGATAGGGTAAAGGTAGGTAAAGCATTCAGACTATTATTTTTCTCCAAACTTAAGTCAGTTTGACCATATTTCAGATATAAAAGCCATAGCAGAAAGGGAAGGATTGAGGCTCAGGTTAAGAAGGGACCACTTCATCTGGAGAACATTCTCATGGTGCTGGGAAAAACTGGCTTAAATTCACCCATTACAATTTTTCAAAGGAGTACTACACACTAAACAACAAAACTACTTAATCCCTCCCTGCAGCATAAATTATGAAATTGTGTGTTTGAAAAACCAGAAACATCTACTGAATTACAGACCATGAATTTTATGGGTATAGGAATAAAGGAGTGATGATGCCCATGGCATCAGAATGGGGTTGAAAACATGGCCCACCATTCCATTTTATGCTTCCTCTATGGCCATAGACTCTGTGGCCAACATCAGAGAGCAAGCTGTATATTTACACTCTGTGTATCTCTCCTTATATATAATTGTGAAGTGGGGTGGCACCTTCTGATCATTCCACATGTTCCTAAATCAGTTGTCTCCATGATGTGTCACTCAGAAGCTGTCCCTATCCACTGGCTGCATTACTTGAGTCCCACCTCCAACATTCCAAACAGTTTGCTGTTCCTCTCCCCCCCCCACACAGCCAGTGAGAACACAGAGGTCGTTTGCATATGTGGCCTGATTGGCCTTTGCCTCTAACATTCTAAACTGTTTGCTGTTGCTGATGGGAGTCATTGAATGTGTCCTGAGGTAAAATACATATCCCAATCTTCCCTTAAATGGTCACTGGAGTTGCCAAACTCCCTGTGGGGCTTGGAGATCTCCCAGAAATCACTCTGTTCCCCAGCCATAGCACATCATTTCCCCTACAGAAAATTTCCCAGGTATTACAACTGATCTCCAGATGACCAAGATCAGTTCTCCTGGAGAAAATGGCTACTTTGGCGAGTGGACTCTATGGCATTATACCCTGCTGAAGTCTTTCCCCACCCCAAACCCTGCCCTCCCCAGGCTCTACCCCTCAAATCTACAGGTACTTCCCAACCCAGAGTTGGCAACCATGTAATTGGCCATGGAACCACTTTCCAGACCCTTGGAACCTAGAAAACATGGCATAGGAAGAGGTGCTTCTCTAGCTTAGCTGCCACTGCATAGCCCCAAATTAACATAAGCCAACCTCCAGGGGGCACCTGGAGATCTCCAGCTATTACAACTGATGTCCAGATGGCCATGATCAGTTCTCCTGGAGACAATGGGCAGTGGACTCTATGGCATTGTACCCTGCTGAGGTCCCTCCCCGCCCCAGGGTCTACCCCTCAAATCTACAGGTATTTCCCAACCCAGAGTTGGTAACCCTGTAACTGGCTATGGAACCGCTTTCCAGACCCTTGGAACCCAGAAGACGTGGCATAGGAGGAGGAGGTGGTTTTCTGCCTTAGCTGCCACTGCATAACCTCAAATCAACATAAGTCGGGGTGGAGGAAACCATATCTGTTACCATGAGGCTGTCCTCCCACACTACCCACTTGGGGCAGCAAAATAACTTGAGACAGCCCTACCTTATAGCTAAGCAGAAGGAAATAAACACGGCTTGCCTTCCTCTATTTTCCCCTTCCCTCTGCCGCCCCACCAGTCACAGCTGGGACACTCACCTGGAGCTTCCTTCTAGAGCCCGTTGTATTTCTTCCCATAACGGGCCTTACTCCTAGTATATTCATATTGCTTGTTCAGTGTCAGAGCTGATTCTGAGTAATTATACATCAGTTTCAGTCATACTCACAATAGTGTCACATTTCTTCTGCCTAACAAACAACCTGTGCAACTCCCCGCCCCCCACATGAAACGTGAAAACCTGAATAATTTCTTTTCCCTCCTATTTTGCCTATGTATGAAAATATTATCAAGAAAGGACATACATGTTTGTCGATCATATTTTTCATGTCTTGATGAAAATTATCAAGAAAAATAGGAAGAAGTTGCTAGCAGCTCTGTGCATCCCATGTAAAACCCAAAAAAATCAACACAGTTTCTGTAATACTTTTTTATTAGGTCCAATCAAACGATACATAATAGAATGAGGTTTTGAGTTCACTGAAACCCTTTATCAGACTGGAAGTTATGGGAAGGTTTGCTACTATCACAATGTCTGTGTTAGCAAAATTATTTTTTAAAAAAAATTATGAATATTCCCATAACAATCAATCCGGTAATATTGAAAAGTTGACAAAAGCAGTTCCTTCTGTTTATCTGGCAAAACAAACCCTCTGGATTTTCTGTTAGAATCTTGTATCAGAAACCTTTGTATGATGGCCTGGGTGTGCCTAATATATATTTTTATTATCAAGCTGTTAGGGTAAGCTTTTTTTAAAAAAAAAAAAAGTTTTATTAGGATATACAGTGTTTCACAACTTGATCCAATAATATAACAAGTCCTTTTTACATAACTCCTCTCCCCCCCCTGTTGGCTCCCAGCATTGCTTCCATTCAAACCAAACGTAATACATGTTAAATTTTTGTTAACATACTAATACAATAGGAACTCAATTTAGTTAATTATAACTGCTATGAACACTTGTTAACTGTTTACCATTAATATATTCTTAGTAGTATCCCAGACTAAAAACACTATCCTTCATTTCCCAGTACTTCTGTATATAATCTTTAAAATCACTCCAATCTGTCAAGAAGGTTTCTTCTTCTAAGTTGTTGAGTTTTCTTGCTATTATAGCAAAATATTAAAACTTTAAAAAGTAAGATCCAATAGCCTTGTTCCTTGTCCTTTTAAGCGCTTATCCAAATAGCCTAATTTTCGCCTCACCAAACTTGCTAGTAACTTGGCAAATTTAGTTCAAAGTTTTAAAAAGTTTTGACCTCCTCAAAATGGCAGGTGTCTTTTCTCTATGGTAAAAGGTCGGAGTCAACTACTTCCTGATGGTTCTTCCTGTCTGTCTGCTTCTACAGTCCTCCAGTTATTCTGGAATGTCACTTCCTCTTAGAACTAGTCCTCCTCAAGCCCGTCTGCTAAAATCCTCTTGTCTCCTCTGGCCGTGGTCATCACTTCCGGTTATGTGCTCTATCGATCGGGACTTCCCAGCTGGCAAATCTCGCGTTAACAAGCACAGTTCCCAGCCCCTTATCGCTACGCGAGCCACAGGAATGGTAAACAATCTCTTCTTTTGGCATTTTTAGCTTTAAAAAACAGCTTTCTTCACGGGAAATTACACAGATATTGTTCTTTTGGTACCAACACTTCTCCGGATAGTTATACTGCTCGCTCCATGCTAGTCCCGGTAAGAAAAATGTTTTTTTGTTACCTTCATTGTTCTCTCCAGGTGTACACAATGCTTCTTTCATTAAGCTTTTCCTTCTTGTCTTAAGAGATCAGGGGGGTGGCGGTTTTAAGCTGGAAATTCCAGCCCAGCTTATCCCCTTAGAGATGATTGCAGCACCTGCTTTGGGAGAGGGGATCAAAGCGAGGAACAAGCCCCCTCCGGGGCTTATCTCTCGCCAATCTCAACTCTCTCTTGGGTCTTCGGTGCTTGCTTGTCTTACCCCTGCCTGGGGTAAGCTGCGTTGGGCATAGAAGTCACCCAAACTGTCAAAAAGGACGGCCATCCATCCTTACAGGGTGCTCCAAATCGCCATCTTTCCCTGACTGGAAGCCAAGCTGTTAGAGTAAGCTTGAGTGCTGCTGAAAAAGTAATCAACAGGAACTTATTAACTATTTTGTTGCCAAACTGTTAACTAGTTTGTTGCCAAGAAAAAGAAATATGAGTTTGAAAATATTAACACAGGCCTAAATGTTCGGAGAAAATTGAGACCATTTTTGAGTCCTGGTCTATCACCGCTGACATCTGTTTTTTATAATGAGGAGGTGCAAGATGTGAGCTCTTTAAGAGATATTCAGCTGTGGAAGAAAGCTAATCAGTCTACAGTTGAAAGTCTATTAAGTAATGAGGGGATTCAGAAGTTCTGGGAAATTTTGGTTATGGAAAAGACTATAATGCAACTTAACCAGTCAAACTCAGACGATGCAATATCTTCCTTTGTGGCAGTATAGTATCCCCTTATAGATTATTTATCGCAACATGTATCATCTTTTAATTTTTCATCTCCAATAGATATCTTTTGTTTGTAATAGGTCAACTAATCTTATTGAGCTTCTTATGAGATTTGTTCATATAGTTGTTCAAGTTACTAATAATAGGCTTTCGTTTGAATACTGTCAAGTTACAACCTTTGTAATATATCCTATTGTTAAGTTTCTTGTTTTTGGATTGTTTGTTGTATTGTTTATTTTCTTGTTGTACTGTTAAAAGTTAATTAAAAAATTTAAAAAATAATGAGGGGATTCTCTCTTATGATAAAATCATAGCTAAAATGAAGGAAGAAATAGAGAATACCAAAGAAGTTGATCTCCATTGACTGTAAAGAGAACTTTTATAAGATCATGTATGATTAGTATCTAACTCCATATAAATTGGCTGAAATTCACAGTATACCCAATAGATATTTGTTGGAGATGTCATTCTCCAGAGGAAGACCAATTCCACAATTTTGGGGAATGTACTGGAATACAGAGGTTTTGGTTCTCAGTGCTGGAAATAATTCATGAGCTTATTGGCTATATAATCTATTTTAACACTAAAGTCATTGTTATACTATTTTAAAGAGGTGATCAAAGATACAGGTTTGGAGTTGATGACCAGTCTCATAATTGCTGCCAGAATGTATATTGCCAGCTACTGGAAGTGTATGGAAGTCCTGACAATATCTGAATGGCTTTACAGATCACTTATTTTACTAAATTAAAATATTATAAAAGTATCTTGGTTGGCGAGAATTTATATGAATACAAATTCTTGAAGTATTGGATAGTTTTCATTATGTTTTGGAATAATAAATGTGAGGAGGGTGTATGTCCATATATATTTTTGAACCACTATAGAGTTTGAAAATATTGTATATATAGTACCGCTATACGGTTGTTTATGGTCTGTGTAACATACTATATTGCAGGGGTGGCCAAACTTGCTTAACATAAGAGCCACACAGAATAAATGTCAGATGTTTGAGAGCCGCAAGACACAAACAAATATTACACACATTTTTATTGAAAAATAGGCATATTTCTCATTCATCTATGAAATCTGCAAACTATATAGCAGGGGTGGCCAAACTGTGGCTCGGGAGCCATATACTCTTTCGCATATATTCTGTGGCTCCCGGAAGGATGGCTGGGGAAGTGAGGCACGCCTCCCTAATCGGTCTTCCCTTCCCTAGCCAGTGTTCCCTTCCCTGGAGAGGCTTAAATTGGGGGGGGAGCAGAAAAAGAAAGCAATTTTAACTTTAAATACATTCTCGAAGGCCCCCCCCAAAAGCCTACAAATACCATTGGACAAATAAATATCATTATCAATATCTGGTTTTACCCCTTTTGTTTTATTTTTGGTAGTCTCATTTAATGTTAATAAAAAGCAAATTTACATTTTTATCTGCTTTCAGATTTGCCATCTCTAAAATATAAGTTACTTTGAATGGTTTGATTTGTGTTAAAACTATACAAGGAAAACACCATCAGAAATATAAACGTTTAATCAAACAAGCATTTATGTTTTGCTCAGCCTTACCAGTCTATAGGACTGTTATAGACCATAATGGGGTAAACATTCTGGTGCGATGTTCTGTGCTTTCATGGATCAGTGATTGGGAAAAGACCATGATTGTTGATTATATAGTTACTTACATCCTCAGTATAGTTGTTACTTTGTTTTTGCCTTCATGAAAATGATCATATAATATGACGTGCTATGTATTAATTTGTATGAAAATAAATAACAGAATTGTAAACAAAAACAAAAAGAAAATTTCTTGGGATGTGATGGTGAGTCCAAATGACTTGATGAGAGCGCTGAAACAGTGAAAAGACTTTAAGAAATGAAAGGACTGAGAATGCTTTCATCAGGAGGAGGCAGAGAAGATGTTGCTACAGGAGTTCCCAGAGAGTGTTTTGAGTGAACTGTCACCTTCCACTGGTGGAATTCAAATGGAGAAGGATGCTAAGGATATCTAAAGATCTGAGCAGTTGAGTTCCAGTTTTATTGGATACATGAGATAGCAATGAACCCACTGATATATTTTCCAGGCAATCTGAAGGGAAATAAGAACTGTGGAATTCGTAGTATGCCACTTGCAACTAAATGATATTTTTGCATGATACTTTCATATTTTATTCAATTATATTGTTACTGTATGATTGCGTATTATGATAGGTTAATTTTACTGTGATTGCACTCATGTACCTCCACATTTCTGTATTATGATCATTCCATTTGATGACACCTTTTATTTCTGTATGCAAATGTAATAAAACATGACAGTGAAGAAGCTTGTAATTTCCACACATTTGCCATCTGAAAGATTATCTGGGCATGCAGAACATTAAGGACCCTGGTGGCTCAGACTAGTGGTCCATCTAGTCCATGTTTCCCCAAGTGGCCAACCAAATGCCTTCAGGAGGCATGCAAACAAGGCATGGCATTGAAAGCCTTCCCATCCTCTCTGCCCCCCCCCCAGCAACTGGCACTCAGACATACATAACCTCTGAACATCCTAGCTTTTATGGCAATATCCACTTATGGACCTATCTAATCTAACTGTTTGAAGTTAAAAGAGAATCAGTGGCCTTTTTTAGACTGCAGCCACCTTTTACATTTTTGCATGTATCGTGCCAGTTACAATGATCACACTATTGGTGGGATCAGTTTAGACTTTCTGTCATGGTTCCATCTGTTCTGGGTCCCCCCCCCAAGTATTTTTCTTTTGCACATGCTGTTTCAAAGTTTCAGCAGCCTCCTCACTCCAATTACCTTCTTTGGAACACATAGGCAGGGTGAGATCCCCTTACATGAGAGTATCCCCATTGGCCTCAGTACATTTACTCTTGTGTAAAGCAAGCAGGCTATCAAACAGCAGCTCTGAAGAAGAAAAGATAATTTATTTGTTCAATCGCTTGATCCCTGACATTTTTAAACTAAAAACATGAAAAGAATGTAACAAAAAAAGAGAAGGGTTTTCCCACTGGGGAAGTGAGTGTTGCAACTGGAAATCCCCTTACACAAGACTAGCAGCATTGGCTTTGGTATATCTACTCTTGTGTAAAGCGAGAGGTGGACAGGGTCCAGGGAATCTCCCCCCCCCGCCCCAGTTTTATGATTAATATGTGTACCTTCTTCAGTCTCTCTCTGCATTGTTGTGGTAAACATCTCAAAAGCCATTTTTAAGGAACTGGAGTTGCAGATGTCTTTTCCCCCAAGATCTCTGCAGGGGGGAGGTGGCCGCAAGGAGCTCCAGGCTTTCTCAGGCTGGAAAGGGAGAGAGAGAGGCAGAGAGAGGGGAGCAGAGGAGACCGAACACACACATGCTCACGAGACAAAGCAGAGAGGATGGTGACTCCAATGGGAATGACTGCTTGTCTCAATGCAGGTGGCTTTCTAGCACTGAAATGTTTCACTGCTGCCATGCAATTTTTTAAAAAAGCAAAAACAAGACTTTTTTAAAAAAAAAATTCTGGGCAATTCCCAGGAGACTTTCATGTGAATTCATTTCACAATGAAAATAAAAAGTACAGGAGAAACCAGTTTTAAAAGGAAAAGGGGAAGAAATGGGACAGTACTGGGATGTTTATGAAGTTGTCTAAACACAAGAAAAAACATGGTAGCATTGGGTAATGAAAGTGAAATTTTAACACAG
Organism: Gekko gecko; assembly: GCA_029375565.1. Lineage (NCBI taxonomy): Eukaryota > Metazoa > Chordata > Lepidosauria > Squamata > Gekkonidae > Gekko > Gekko gecko. Next base: position 97,108,705 of record JAPDNY010000002.1, on the reverse strand, counting down.
TCTGAAAAACGTCATCTTGATTCAGGCTATACTAGTACTGAAAGGATGCTTTAAAGTTTAAAAATCAGTTGTAAACTCACCTCTTTACATACACACACACAATTTATGTGCTTGAAAATGTATGTCTTGTGTAGGAATTTGCAGTAGGACTTATGGATGTAGCTTTTAAAAACTACAATGGAATACAGACACAGTCAGTGACAATGTTAGCTAGCAATCTATGTGCAACTCCAATCTTGTGCTTCCTAATTTGTCGGATTTTGAAAAAAATCCTAAAATGCAAAGTTGAGAAATGTGCTGGCCTTCACTCTTGAATAATTAGAGAATAAACTGTTGTTACCACAATTATATGATTATGAGAAATAGGTTTATAAAAAGGAACTGAAAAATTAATTGGCTGTCTTATCTGAAATTATTCTTTGCTAATGTGCAAGGGGGACAAGATTTTCTTCTTTTCCAAGTAGCAAAAAACTTGCACCTTTAAAGCCCTTAGTCTTCAATTAACTGGAGCAGATAAACAGTACAAAAGGAACACTTGGAGTCCAATTCAGCCAAAGTTAAGCACTTTCAAATCCCATTGATGTTAATATCCCTGTTCAGTAGTTCAAACCACATCCATTTTGCAAGCTTAGAGGGTACTAGAATCAAACCTTCTTGTCCTGTACCAAGGTCATTAGTGTGTACAAACATGTACAGCAAGCATTATCCATGTATAAGCATACACTTGAACTTTTTCCTATATTCAATCAAAATATGTAGTCAAACTGTAACAAGCAAAGTCTCAGTCACACATATACATAACTTGAATGTACATAGGGCTTGCTGCAGCTGTTCATCTCTACAGATGAACATCTGGTGGCAGAACTATAAACTTTGAACCTATTCCACTCTATGAATGTCATGGGTATGCACTTTGAATGATGGAACAGGAATAACAGAAGAGCCAAGTAAGTATTTTAAAGTGCTTAATTTGGGACAGATCTTGTCCCTAGCATTGGGGTATTTCAATAAACATATTTTCCTATTTAATAAGGAGTTGTAGGACTCCATATCTTATCTTTAGGGGGCAGCTTTCTAAAGTCTTCTAAAGCATCTGGCTCTGATGACCAAAATGAATGAGAAAAACCACAATTCTTTTTAAAAGAAGCTGCAGAGAGGGCTGAGTTAGACTGTGACTACAGTATGAGGGGGACAATGGTTTTCTTCAATACTATATTATTTACGTAACCAACACAAACACAAACTGCCACCTTGCCAAAAAAAAAAAAAAAAGAGTGCCTTACTTGGGGAAAATTATAAATATCTGTAAACTTTCCTTACACTGGAACAGTATGTGGGGATTTACACTGGAAAAGACCATGCAGGGAAGGTTAACACCCCCGTGCGATAATTCTAATCCAATTTTCTTCTCCATAACACTGCTTTTAAAAGAAATTTAACATGATGGAAGATATGATTACAGATCTCCAACATCTCATCTAGTTTGGCTATGACAGCTCTCTTTGTATAAAGGTGTCTGGGACTCACTGACTGGCTCATTCACACACATTCATTCATTCATTTACTCATCGAGGTACTGAGCTTGTTATAACACGTTTGCAAACTGGGTAATGCATGTTTATCATGCCAAATTTTAAAATGGGACACTGAATCAAAGACCTTGCAGCTTAACTCCATAGATATACTCAGGTGGGTAGCTGTGTTGGTCTGAAGCACCAGAACAAAGTTTGAGTCCAGTAGAACCTTTAAGACCAACAAAATTTTATTCAAGGTATAAGCTTTCGAGCACAAGCACACTTCTTCACCATAGGTGTACTGTCATCTGTTAGGACTAGTATTATGTAATCTCATAGATTCACCCTGTTTTTAAACTATAGCAGAAGTTAACAATAGTGCAAGACTGGAATATAGCTGTAACACTTAGAAGTTCATGTTTTATCATAATTCCAGGGTACCAGGATCTGGAGGAAATCCAGACCAGGTTTTACATAGGACTCAGGGTAAACTGGCTAGGAAAACAGCTGTGAAAACTGTTATAGACCCTGTGCTTCTTTTCTTTGTTTGCTGTGAATAAAGTTGTACCATGTTTCCTTAATAAGACAGTTTGTATCTTCTTGAGTGACTGCAGCATTTTACAGTATCTTCTTTCTAATACACCATTCCTTATTTAAGATAAGGAAACACCATTATTAAAACCTGGTGTTTATATAGTGCTGTTTTGCAGATCATTTTTTAAAGAGTTTTATTCGTTTTTACATATAGAAAAAAGACAACTACAAAAAGAGAAAAACTAACACACAATGAATATGGAATATGTACTCATTATAACTACTTAAGTTTAACATAGAATTATTCTGTTATGCACCTAGATCAATTTAGCCATTTAACAGGTAGAGCTTATGTTTTGATAGTTATGTTACATGTCTTCTAGGATAGTCCTCGATCCACCTATAGAATCTTAACCAGTTCTCAAAAAATTCTTCTTTTTTGTCTTGTAACTGTAAAGTTAGTTTGTGCATTTCTGCTTTTTCCAGCTGTTTTTTAGATCCTATAGCAAGTTATAGTATGTACTGGTGGACAGACTGGTTGCAGTGTAGGATTGGCAGCTCTGGGTTGGGAAATTCCTTGAGATTTTGGGAGCAGAGCCTGGGGAGGACAAAGTTTTGGTAGAGGAGGGACCTCAGTGGGGTATAATGCCATAGAGTACACCCTTCAAAATAGCCCTTTTCTCCAGGAGAATTGATCTCAGTAATCTGGAGATCAGCTGGACTTCCAGGAGATCTCCAGATCTTATTGATGGCACCATGCTGCCATTCTTATATAAACATCATCATCATCATCATCATCATGGAATTATTTACTTATAAGAAACTTAAAATCATACTGTGCTGCATAAAAACTTTTCTAAATATAAAATATTTATTTGGTTTGCAGAAATACAATATATGAATATCATAATTACACAACACAATTACACAATACAGTGTCAAATGTATAAATGTATAAAATTAATCACTTATAAATCAAACTCTATTTAGCGTACTACATTTCAATCCTAAATGAAATCCTAAGGAAAATCGTAGGCATAAAAACTTAAAGTGAGCCTGTCACAGGCTTGCAATCTAGGGTACATAACAAGACAGAAAAGAAAAGAAAAGAAAGAAAAGAAAAGAAAAGAAAAGAAAAGAAAAGAAAAGAAAAGAAAAGAAAAGAAAAGAAAAGAAAAGAAAAGAAAAGAAAAGAGATTGCAGGTCAACCAGGAAAGCCAGGATGAAGGCAGGGTGTACAATATTACTCCTGGATTGCCAAATGTTGACAGACATATATAAAGCTCTCTAGGGTGACATCTCCCCTGCTGATGATGCTGTAAGCCACAGCCCACTTAAAACAGAGCACTTGCACTATAAACAAGCAGGCAGCCTAATCCTATTGCCAGCTGCAGCTACTGCCTTGCAAGCAGCCACAACTACTGCGGCATTTGAAGGTGCTTTTAATTTCATACATCAGATTTGACTTGGCTTAGTTTAAATCAGCTCACAACTATGAATATAAAAACTGCATCGGCTTGGATGTATATTTGATATGCCTTCCAAAGTCTCTCCCATATGAACAACATTCACATATGAAACAAAAAAAGAAAAATGAAAGCAAGTGTGCAATTTGCTTCCCAATATATAAAAATGGTTATGAGCAGTAATCAGCACAAAACAGTTTTATTCATGTATCTGTTTTTAAAATAATGCTACCTGACTTCCAATGGACATTGTAAGTTTAATTACCATCAATACAAAACAATAATAAAATTCCTTCAAAAATGAAAATCTTTCATATTACGTAAATGGAACAAGAGCTGGCCAAAAATCAGGCCAGAAGCAGGGCAGCAACTAGATTGCCACTGGACAGAAAATATCTAGAAAGAAAGACGGTGAAAAAATGTATATCATATGAGTACAGAATCAGTCAGCACAGATCCACCAGGCACCTAAACAAAAACATAAGATGCCCGGTGGATCTCTTATGGGAGGGAGTTCATTTACAGGGCTCTTCCACAGAAACAGTCAACTACCTGCCTGATCACCTCCTGGTCACACGACCTAGCTCAGGGGTCCCCAACATGGTGCCTGTGGGCATCATGATGCCCACCCAGTGTTTTTAGGAAGTGGGTGAGGCCAGGTAAGGCTTTTCCCCAGCAAAACTTCTGATTGACCATTGGAGATTTGATTCAATGTGCAGATTTTTTAATATGTTGCTTTGGCAGCAGCTTCCACCACAACATTAGGATCTACATTCTGTTACTGAAGTTAACCTGTGGCAATCACTTTGCAGTTGGCTCCTCCTGTGTCAGCCATTTTGTGGCAGCCATTTTGTAGTGTACCCACCATGCTGTGTCACAATTTCAAATGTGCCTGTAGGCTCAAAAAGGCTGAGAACCCCTGACCCAGCTAATCTCGAAGGAAGGAGCAGCCAGAGAAGGGTTCCACAAAGATTATGTCAGCACTGTATGTTTTGATCATACTTACAATTCAGAGCTACTAATGTGGGTGACCTTGCCCCTTTTTTCATCCACCTTCCCCTCAGCTTTCCTAAGTGTCAGAGCAGAAGTACTTCTGGCTGCTGTCCCATCACAATGACTGCATAAAAGAGATGTTGTATTATAACTGTATTGAAGCTTATTTGCTGCAGGGCCCAATTCAAGCTGCTGGCTTTTACCTTCGAAAGCCTGAACAGCCTTGATCCTAGACCTTTGAGAGCATCTTCTCCCATGTGTGTTAAGATCTGTTGCCTATTGTTTACTGTGGCTGGACCAGAGAGAGTGTGGTGCAAGGCCTTCTCTGTAATGCTACCCACTGTGTGCAACATCCTCCATCAGGTCTTTTGACTGTTTTCTTAAAGCCTACTAATTTGGCAAGCTAATTCGAAAATGCTCCTGCCAGTTTTTGCTGAATATGCTCGAAATTTTCAACCTGTGTTTTTATTATTTTTAAGGTTATCACTTTGAGTGTCATATGATCAGAAAGGAATCTTTTAAAATAATAGTAAGAACAAGAGTTGCAATGATAATTCAATGGCAGTTCCACAGTGGACAATCAGACTGAGCTTTCTGCTCCATTTATTGATCACCTTGGCAAATTTTTCCACTGATCAAGTGATAATAGGTGGGATTATAGCCAGCCTTCAGAACGGCCATAAGGAAAGATTGGGCAGTGAAACTACAAATCGAAATCTAGAATGGCAGAATGGGTGACGCATGAAAAGCAGTCTTGGCCCCTGGACCCACAATAATTCCTAACGCAGGTAACTGACTCATTTTACCTTTTGATTTTATATTTAACATTATTTAGATAAATGTGAAGATGCCCAGCTAAGCCAAGTATTTTTGTCCATTTGTTTGGTCTTAGACTTAGTAATTAAAGGAAAACTTGTCAGTATCCTCAAATGATGATAAAAAGGCTTAGAAAAATGATGCAAATTAGTTTTCCACTGCAAACTAATAGTTTGTGACAAAACTTTCTTCTCTGTTAAAAACTCTTGAACCAGGACAATGTGTACATATATTTGCTTTCCAAGGACTGGTAGCAATCTCACCTGTGCGCTACTAAAATTAACCACTTCTAAAGGGCTGTCCTTTAAACAGAATTTTGGATGCTTCAAAATAAATCTGTATGAGATGCACTTTTAAGTTATATATGGCTCTATTGATTATATTCTAATTAACGACTGAAGACACATAGTGATTTATACTGTCAAATCCAGTAAGACTTTTCCATAAGAAAATGTAATAGAGAAAAATGCTTCAATTGTCCAAGGGTGTATTACTGTAAAAATAATGAATTAAAACTGCAAGATGAATTGGAATTAGAAGTGACAGAATAAAAATTGTTTTCCTCTTGTGCTTCATTAAAACAGATAACATCAGGATTTTTATTAGCAGTTTGCTTTTAAAATAATCCAAAGTATATTAATAATTGTTAGTGTCATATAAAATAAGCAATAAATTAATATATTTTAGAGACTCAGATCCTTTATGAAACAATTGATTCACTGCCTAGCTGATGGCATATAAAATCTTTAGATTATCTTTTTCACTGACATGGTCAAAATTAAATATGTAACATAGGAAAATAGAAGTGTTATACCTCCTCAAGAACATTACATCAGATAAGACCAGAGGAGAACAGATATACATAATGTAGACACTGGAAATACCAGAAGGACAATACAACAGCTTGGTTTTTTTTCATTTCATGCCCACTTTTATGGGGCTAAACCCATGTTGATTGTCATCAGGTTGTTTCCAGCCCCTAAAGCCTTAAATAAAACCAAAATATTTTAAAAGGAAATCTTAATTACTGTCATCTCAACCTTTGCAGAAAGACCTTTAGAAAAATATGTGTTCACCCTTTATCTTTGCCATTAGCTTTGTGAAGATTTGTTAATAAAGCCCAAAGTTAATGCTTCAGGCATTTAATTAAGGGCCCCTGTTACTAATTACCATCACCAATGTTTGCCAACTCTTGCCAAGCCCTAACTAGCATTTTACATCAAGGTTAGCATCACACTGTTACTTATACATTGTTTAGATTGAAACTCATTACTTTTGAATGTCTTTATATGGGCCTCGGGAGCTTTAAGTATTTATGAGCAGGTTGCTCAGTCTGCTGACATAATGGAAACATCCCACCTACTTATTTCTTCCCTAACGGCATATCCTATTTTACATGACTGTCTGTCCTGAGGTAACCTTGATTAAGAAATTGGTGCTGGTATGTATACCTCTGTATTAGTGTCATTGACACTGAGCAAAGTGGCCTGGTGGGGGGGGGACTAGTTCAAACAAGGAGCACTCTTGTAAAGGACATTAGTTTAACTGTTTTCTCTGAAAAGCCAGTACCACTTGTTTTGGCTCAAACAATATGTTATATGGGTTTTCATGGACTGTTCACAGTGTGTTTGGTTTTTAAAACAAAAAGCAGCCTGAACAGACTAGAAGCTGGAGCAAAAGAAGGCAAGACAGGCCACTGAAGTCTTTCCTTTCATAATTGTTTTTTAGCTCAAAATAACTCTTTCCCAAGCAGTTCTTTTACCCGAGTATGAAAAGTTTTGGGGAAGAAATGAAGAACCCCTTGCAGGTGAAAAAGCACCATGGAAAAAGTGATTTAAGATTGGTAGGAGAGCCTTTTACAAACTCGGTGTCACTGATAATGCCATGTCAGAAAGGTGCTTACACTTGTCCCCCCAGTCGGAATAATGAGACAGACAACAGTGTGGAATTAAACAAGGACCACGTTATTAACTATTTATCAGAACACTGCAGCAATGGACAACTAAGCAAGCATGGGACAGGCAAGGCAGGCGTCACTTCCCTGACCAACCCCCTTGCCCTTAAAGGGCAGGTCACCCAGCTCCAGCCGTGAGCCATTTACTCTCTGGCTCGTGACCAGCAGCCCAGCAACTGGTTGTCCCCTAGGAGCGCCTACCCCTGAAGCCTTTCAACTTGCAGGGAGGAGCCTGCCCTAAAAGGTTCCCAGAGGTGATCACCATTCCCCACCCTGGACCTTTAAATCCAAAGGCAGTTCCTGATGACCCCCTGTTCCCTAACGGGATATGCCGTGAGGTGCTCACTAGTTCCATTTTCTTGCTTGCACAAACCTGCCAAGTGACCAACCTATTTAACCGCCGTCCACCACAATGTCCAATAATCCACTGCCCTCAGTGTAAGGTAGGCGAAAACACCTCCACCCACTGAGCCAATCTGGGTAGAAGCGAAAAATTCCTACCTGGCCCCAGAGGCGACCAGCAACAGCCTACAGTAAGAACAGGGAGGGTGGGTGGGCGAGCGCACGGAGCAACTGCCAAGGCAGGAACGGAGCCCCAGCCATTTTAGAATGGCTGGCTCCTCCCCCAACCTCGTTGGGACGAATCGCTCCCAACTGCTGTTGCTGCCCAGATTCCTCAGGGTGACAAAGCAGCCCCTGCCCACCAGCGGCGTTGCCGGGCAGGCAGGAGCTTCGTTGCCCCCCCAGTTGGAATAATGAGACAGACAACAGTGTATGAAAAGTTTTGGGGAAGAAATGAAGACCCCCTTGCAGGTGAAAAAGCAGCATGGAAAAAGTGATTTAAGATTGGTAGGAGAGCCTTTTACAAATTCGGTGCCACTGTTACAAACTGTTAATGTGCCTTCCACCAACTGTTACTGCACCTTCGCTTCAGTCTAATCCAGTTGTCAAGAGAGAAATAAAAGACATTAATCTGACAGTTTTACTGATTGGAAACCAACCCGTTTGTCCATATCCAGTCCTAACAGTACCCTCTTGCCCAGAGTACAAGTTTGAACATCCCAACAAAAACAATGTATGGGACAACCATCACTTTTAAAACCAACACCAGCTTGTCAAGATTTACCCAGTCAGAAGCTTAGTGGTAATCCGTAAAACACAAGCTGACATTTTTGCTTTTAAATTCTCTTGTAATTCTCGGTAACCACCATAAATTTTGGCAATATGATCTCAGTGCCTCTTCCCTTTCTGTATCTGTCTTGAACATCTGTAAAAAGACACAGGAGCCAGGATGATTAAAGGGTTGGTGTGCCTTTTGTATGAAAAGATGGGACCTTTCAGCTCAGATAATGGCCCCTTATGCACACACCTCTCACTGCAGTTTCAGCGCAGCAAGCCCTCAATCCTGACTTCAAACTCTGCACCAACCCCATGCACCATTCCCTTTCTCCTGGTGCATTTAGTCTGCAGCCACAATTATTATGTAACATATAGCAATGTATTTTTAAAGGACAAACCCAAATACACCTCCACGGAAACCGATCACTTATCTGTGGTGTATTATTGATTACTAATCTGTGGTGTAGTACTGAGGAGCCACCTAGTTAAAATCTGATATATTATGGACTGGTACTTCTGAAGACAGAGAATAAAAGAAGCCAGGCTTTCAGCTTTCTTGGCCACAAACCATTCCAGGCTTTAAAGGATGAAAGCAGCCCTGAATTGAGACCAGAAACATACTGGCAACCAATGTAAATGGATCAAATTAGATGTAACGTCATCTCAGTGACAAGCCCCAAACAAGCTCCATTTTGAACTAACTGAAGTTCTTCACAGTCACGCCCTGTGGGATGCAGTCTAATATAGGAGGTTAGCAGAGCATATGCAAGTGTGGCCAAGTCAGACTACTTAGGGGTACCAGCTTCCAGGTGGGCCTGGGTATCCCCTGGAATTATAGCTCATCTCCAGACTACAGAGATCAGTTCCACAGGAGAAAATCGATGATTCAGAGGACTGAGTCTTTGGCATTGTACCCCACTACAATACAATGCAACAACTTTTATCGGCATTATGCACTAAGAAGTATACAAAACATAAGGAGTATTCAATACAGTTAACACATATCTCGCTTTTTAGAAGCCAGATACAAAAAAGTTGCCACTATTTCAAAAGTTACAACACTTTTTGAGGAAAGAAGAAAAAAGGACTTATAATTATCAGATTGGCCTATTAAATCCATTAACAACCAATCTAAATACTTAACACAAATGTCAGCATAATAATCACAATACTAAAGGACATGCGCAATACTTTCTACTTCCTTTCTTCCACAATCACATAACCTTTGTAAGGAATCTTTGAAAATCTCCCTTGAAGTGTACCCCACTAAAGTCCATGTCTTCTCCAGGCCCCATCCCCAAATCTCCAAGAGTTTCCCAAATTGGATCTGGTAACCCTATTCCATCGCCCACAGGTGGCCTGTGGGACCTGGTTACCCTAATGGCAAAAGCTGATAAAAAATAATGACTAATAAAAGGCACACAGTCTCCACTTAACCAGTCAGGAGCTAGATCAATTGTGAACCTCCTTAGAATCAAAAGAAGATGAGAAGTACAGTTAGATATTATCAGCATTTTGGTAATACCATAGGTCTAAACTTTTAACAACTTCCATCCCACCCCTCAACCAAGGTGGGGAGAGGCAAGGAGTTTGTGGGTAGCCTTGCATATGAGAAAGGGTGTGCCCATGTGTGTGAAAGCACACAAGCATAGGTGGGGTGGGAAGCAATTGGGGGCTCTTAAAGGCCCACTGGGCCTACTCTCACCCTCTTTGTCCAAAGGTTTCATGTACATATTAAAAAGTATAGGAACAAGGTAGAAACTAGGGCTTCCAAGTCCTCCCAGGGGGTGGGACTTCCCCCGCTAAAAGGGTCCCCAATCTGCTGGTCCAGATCCCAGCCAATGGGGGGAACCCAACCCCCAAAGCAGCCAGATCTGCCCGATGTGGCCAGAGTGATGACATAGCCTGGAAGTGATGTCATCATGCTGGACACATCGCTGGGCGATGCTCTAGCAATCACCCTGAAAATTCTATGGTACCATAGAGTTTTCAGGCGAGTTGCTAGAGCATCACCCAGTGATGTGCCCAGCATGATGACATCACTTCTGGGCTACGTCATCTCGGCCTGTGCGTACTTTGCATGTGCGAGAAGACTCCCGAAGAGAGCCCTGGACTCCCCTGCTATTATGTAAGTAAGACTTGGCAACTCTAGTAGAAACTTAGGCCACCAGGGGAAGGAGAGTAGTTTTGTAGCACCAATTTCTTGACTCTACTCTCAAAGAAGAAAAGCAATAATTGTTACAGTTATCCCACAGTCCTTCTTTGGATTGGTGATGTAGAAGGCTCTCTCTACAGGGCTGCCAACAGAAAGGGACTGGGGGGGACAAAATTGGGGGGGAGTCAGCTGGAGAGCCCTCGAAGCTAGCCTCATGCTGCATCCTGCCAAATGTCTTTCCAGTTATTTTAATGAAGTTCTGGAGGCAGCCACTTGGGGTGCAGGGAAGTCAGAGCACAGCAAAAGACACTCTTCTTTTTTATATATAAAACAATTTTTATTAGGATATATAATACTTCACAATTTTAGGTAAGATAATATAAATCATATCCTTTTCTTCGGATTTCCCTCCCCCCCTATTGGCTCCCAGCATTGTTTCCACCATTTTACCAATACATAATGCCTATTAATTCACTGTTATCATACAAATTCTACATGTAACACAATTTACTTAATTCCAACTACTACTAATACTTATTGATTATATACCTGTAACACATTTGTTATATATCGGGTGCGTTCAGACGCGCCGTTTGAGCCGTTTTCAGCACGGCTCAGAAACGGCTTTTCCCTGCGCGTTCACACGCCCAACATCTGCCCACCGTCCCCAGCCGTCGCTTTCTGGAGCAAACCCCTTTGAAACGGAGTATTTTGACACCACTTACCCAAGTGGTGTTTTCCATGATTCTCCGTTTCAAGCCGCACTTTTCCCTGTCTGATCGCTCCATCCAGCCACTTCCGGGTGCTTCAACCCCCCCTCCCCTCTGGGAAGCTGCCTCCAGCTTCCGCTTTTAGTCTGCCATTTTTTTTTTCCCCTTAGCGGTGTGCGCTTGAGCAGAGCTCCGCACTTAAGTTATGTAAAGAAAAGCTTCAGTGGTGCCTAGTTCAGGCATTTAGACAAGTCCAGGATCTTGGGGAGGCCAGTTTCGGGGAGAAAATTTAAACAGAAGTCTTCATTTAAACTTTAAAGGGACGGGTTGAAATCGCTGTTCTGCGCACGCGCCAAACTTCCTGTTCGGGAGAGGGCTGCCTGTGCGCATGCTCAAAGGAGAGGGGAACCCCCCCCCACCTGCAGGAGGACGGCAGGGAGCTCCGAAGGAGGGAAGGAGGAGGTGAGTGTGATCGCGATTCTCCAGTTTAAAAAAAAAACGCATCGTGCCGGAGCAGTTTAAACCGCTCCAGCACGCTGTCTAAACGCACCCATCTAGTAGCTTTCCAAACTGAATATGTTATCCTTCATTTCCCAATGTTTCTCTAAATATTCTTTAAAGTCATTCCAATCTACCAAAAAAGTTTCTGCTTCTAAATTGTTAAGTTTTCTTGTCCATTTGTCCATTTCTGCCATAAATAGCAGCCAGTCCCAGAGTTCAGGGATTTTTTCATTTTTCCAACTTTGAGCATAGATCATTCTGGCGGTTGTTACCATGTACCACATCAGTGTTCTTTTACTCACATTTATTTCTTCTAGTTTAAGACCTAGAAGGAACACTTCAGATTCTTTCTTGAAGGTACATTTCAAAATTTTTTCCATCTCTGTATGTATTGCAGTCCAGAATATTTTTGCTTTATCACAAGTCCACCACATATGATAAAAGGAATCTTCGGCATGTTTACATTTCCAACATTTGTTAGATAGATTTTTACCTATATTAGCTATCTTTCTTGATGTCATATACCATCTATACATCATTTTAAAACAATTTTCTTTAAGGTTGGTACATGTAGATATTTTCATAGCATTTTTCCATAAGAATTCCCAAGATGACATAGATATTTCCTTATTCATATTAATTGCCCATTTAATCATTTGCTCTTTAACTACTTCATCTTCTGTATACCATTTTAACAAAATTTTATACTTTTCAATATCATTTTCTTCCCTTCCTCCAGCCATAATTTTTCAATTTCATTATAGTTTCCCCTGAACCCAACCATTTTTTATCAGTTTTATACAAATCATAGATCTGCCTATAATGCAAACAATCATATCTTATATTCTAATCCCAGACTTTTTTTTTTCTGTGCGGATACCTATTCCCTCCAACAGGGGCCTCACTGTCCCCCAACAGCTTTTCCTACATAGTCAGTAGACTTCCTGGGTTTGTAGAAAAATCCGAAAAGTAAGGAAATCCCTTCAGGGACGGTTGAATTCCCCCAAAAAGCCTTTTGAAATGGCCTCTGCAGGGACCTGACTCCAGGCAGCAACGGTGAGAGATTAGAACGTTGGAGGGGTGGGGGAGGGAGAGGCTTCTGACTGGCTCTGTCAGTCAAAGGGTGGGGGAAGGGCCCTTTCTTTCCAGGCCTCTTTCGGCCTTGGAGGGAGGGAGGGGGAGGGAGGGAGCCTTGGGGCCAGGCTGGGGGATTCCTAGAGGTTTTGGGGTGGAGTGCAAGGAGGGCAGGATTTGGGGAAGGGAGAGGCCTCAGCTGGGCATCATGCCACAGAATCCACCCTCCAAAGCAGCCATTTTCTCCAGGGAGACAGATCTCTGTTGTTCACAGATCTCTGGAGTTCACCCTCCAGCAGGCCCCACTTGGAGGTTGCCAACCCTAGGCCTGGCAGCAGTCTAGGGTTACCAGGTCCCCCCACGGGCACTGGCAGGGGATGGGGGTAGTGGGGCTGCCAGCTCCAGGTCTGGAAACTCTTGGAGATTTGGGGATGGAGCCTGGGGAGGACAGGGACCTCAGTGGGGTACAATACCCTAGAGTCCACCCTCCAAAGCATCCATTTTCTCCAGGGGAAGTTATCTCAGTAGTCTGGAGCTGAGCAGTAATTCCAGGGGATCCCCAGATCCCACCTGGAGGCTGGCATCCCTAGGCAGCACCCTCTGGGTGACTTGATGCCACCTAATTTGCATGACTCAACTTGGCCTGGCTGCTTGCTGCTGTTCAGCAGCCACCCTATGAAAGCCAGCAGTGATGCAGCAGTTAGAGCCTCAGAGTAGGGTCTGCAAGACCCAGGTTCAGATCCCCATATTGCGGTGGAAGCTGACTGGGTGATTTTGGACCAGTCACATACTTTCAGCCTAACCAACCTCACAGGGTTGTTGTGCAGATAAAAAGGAGGTGAGAATAATGTAAGCTGCTTTGGTCCCCACTCTGGAGAAAGACTGTAATTTTCCTTGGTAGAAGCTGTGGGGGAGGGGGTGGAGACAAAAAGCTGAAGACAGACAAAGGCAGATAAAGGTTAAGTTGGCTGTTGGGTGGGAAGGAAATAGGGTTGCCAACTCTGGATTGGGAAACTCCTGGACATTTAAGGGGTGGATCCTGGGGATGGTGGGGTTTGAGAAGGGGAGGAACTTCAGACCAGTATAATGCCACAGACTCCACCCTCCAAACCAGGCATTTCCTCCATGAGAACTACCATTGCCAGCCTCTGGGTGAGGGCTGGAGATCACCCAGCATTACAACTGTTGTCCAGGTGACAGAGATCAGTTCCCCTGGAGAAAATGGGTGCTTTGGAGGGTTGAGTCCATGGCTCCACCCCCAGAAGGGAGAAGGAGTGTGAGATAGGTAAGGGGAGAGGGGAGGAAGCAAAGGTGTGAGGAATGGGATGACCATCCCGCAAGTTTCTTGCAGGTCTCCACTTGTTTAAAATCTAATTGGCTTTCTTCTTTTATCATATACGATTTCCCTTCAGGTCTCAATAGTTCACTGTATTTCAACCAGTCCTGTCCCTTGTATTCTGAAAAGGGTTTTATTATTTCTGCTGGTACAATCCACATTGGTTTTTCTTCAAGAAAAAAATGTTTGTACTTAATCCATGAGTCAAAAAGTGTTCTTCTGATATAGTGATGCTTAAACAAGTTATCCATTTTCAACTTACCATAGTAAAGATATGCATGCCAGCCAAACCTGCAATCATGCCCTTCTAATGCCAACAATTTTCTATTTCCAAGAGTGATCCACTGTTCTAACCATGTCAGACAGACCGCATCATGATATAATCTCTAGTTTGGTAGTTGAAAACCTCCTCTTTCCTTTGCATCACACAATATTTTCATTTTGATTCTCGAATTTTTCCCTGCCCACACAAATTTTGAAATTTCCTTTTGCCAAGAATTAAATGCTTTTGAATCTTTTACAATGGGAATTGTCTGGAATAGAAACATTAAACATGGCAAAATATTCATTTTGGCCACCGAAATTCTGCCCAACAAAGATAGATTTAGTGTATTCCATTTTTTAATGTCATTTAGAACTTGTGACCATAATTTTTCATAATTGTTTTTAAAAAGGTCAATATTCTTCATTGTCAAATCTATACCTAGATATTTAGTTTTTTTCACTACTTCACAGCTTATAGACTTCTGCAGCTCCATTTGTTTAGACCTTATCATATTTTTACACATTACCTTAGATTTCTGTCTGTTCACGTAGAAGCCAGCCAAGTCTTCAAATTCTTTTTTTTTTATGTAATAAGAGTGGTAAAGTTTTCAATGGTTCCTCTGCTAAAAACATAACGTCATCAGCAAAGGCTCTGTACTTATATGTAAATCCCTTAATTGTCAAACCTTTAATTTCCTTATCTTCTTTAATGTTCCGAAGCAAAACCTCTAGAATCCATATAAACAATAACGGAGAAAGCGGGCAGCCTTGTCTTGTTCCTTTTTGCACTTTGAAATATTCCGTTGTTTCATTGTTGATCACTATTGTTGCTTTTTGTTCAGAGTATATTGCTTTAATTGTATTTTAAAAAGGTTCTCCAATATCCATTTTTTCAATACCTTTAAACATAAATTCCCAATTCAAATTGTCAAAAGCTTTTTCTGCATCAACAAAGAAAAAGCCGACCTCCTTTTCTGGATGCTTGTCATAATATTCAATTGCATCTACTACCATCCTGATATTATCCTTTATTTGTCTGTCTGGCAAAAATCCAGCTTGTTCTTCTTCAATTAAGTCTTTCAAATATATTTTTAGTCTCTCGGCTATGATTTTGGTGAATAACTTGTAGCGAAATTGGCCTATAATTTTTCACATTTGTTAAGTCTTGTGCTTCTTTTGGGATAAGAGAAATGGTAGCTTCTTTCCAAGAGTCTGGTATTTTCCTTGTACCTCTGATCATATTTGTCAAAACTTCAAAAGTCGGGGTTAGCTCCTCTTTTAGTTTTTTATAGAATTTTGCTGAGAAGCCATCTGGACCTCTTCGATTGGGTAGACTTGCCTTTCTCCAAGACTGAAGCAAACTTGCCTAACTGATAATGCTAAGCCCATCAGCCAAGCCTGCACTGGAGCAAGACAAGACACAACATTGATGCTGATACAGTAATTGCCACCCTGCAGGTCATTTTCCCAAATAGTCTTGCCTTTCTGTGTTCCTCTCCTTGCATCCAGCTCAGCCAGATCTTGCAACATGGGAGCCAGGGTGTTGCTGCAAGACAAAACAACATTTCCCTCTCCTTCCCTTAATTTCTCTCCCTCCTTTCCACACTTTTCTTATTAATTTTTCTCTCCCTCAACCTAATTTTTCCGTGTTCCCTCACCTTAACTTTCAAGTCTAGGTCTCAAGTCTTTCTCATCCCTATCCTGCTTGTCTTAATAGAAGTATAGTAGCAACCCTTTGTTCATATTATGAATGGAAGGGGGAAGTTAATATTTCCCCATGATCTAACAAAGTAGAAAAAGATGCTCCAACCCCCTTTTATATGCACTGTAATGGAATGCTAATCTGTTATAGTGGTTATACATACGGAACAGAAGTTAGAATTCCCAGTTCAGGCACTGGGTTGTTATCATTATTATTGTGTTGTTGAAAGATCTAATAGCCCTTTGTATTGTCATTAAAATTAGATTTATAAGAAATGCCATATCCAGTATTTTTTCAGTGGGGACCCAAAGTTGCCTTGTTTTCTCCTGTCCTTTGTTTATCCTCATAACAACCCTTTGAGGTAGGTCTGGCTGAGAGTGTGTCACCCTGTAGCCTTCCATGGCAGATTGGGGATCTATGTATTAGAGACATGTGACAGGTTGCTTAAAAGCTCTTTTATTACATGTTGCCCATTGTGAAAATAACCTGGTTCAGGGTGTTCCAATTCCCTTCATTTTTGGCACTAGAACTTCTATAATCATTCTAGGGTTGGTGACCAGTGTTCAAACCTGTAGCATTATTTTCTGAGTAATGCCTGCCACCAACAGAGACTCTTAGCTTCCATTGCAAATAGTATGGGGTGGTTATGGTTTGTCTAACCTGGGCCAGGATTTTTCCATGCCTTTCCATTTTGGCTCTGGAACTCCCACAACCTTCCTGCAGCTGGTGCTCAATTCTGAGTCTCCTAGTTTTATTCTTTGATGAGTTATGCCTGCCAGCGTGGCGTAGTAATTAAAGTGTCAGACTAGAATGTGGGGAACCCAGGGTCAAATCCCCACTCTGCCAGGGAAGCTTGCTGGGTGAAATTAGGCCAGACTCACACTCTCAGCCTAACCTACCTCACAGAGTTGTGGTGAGGATAAAATAGAGGAGAAGAGAATGAGGTAAGCTGCTCAGGGCCCCATTTGGGGTCACCAATGTCCAGGTGGCCCCGGTGATCTGCTATTACAACTGATCTCCAGATTATCAAAAACTATTTCCCTTGGAGAAAATGGATGCTTTGGAGGGTGGACTCTATGGCATTATACCCTACTGAGATTCTTCCCCTCCCCAATTTCCACCCTCCCCAGACTCCACCCCAAAAATCTCCAGGCATTTTCCAACCCAGAGCTGGTAACCCTATCCCTATTGGGGAGAAAGGTGGGATATAAATAAAGTAAATAAATAAGCAGATGGACAAACAGGCTGATTCTTTCATTACTTTAGATTCATGGTAACAGCATGCCAAGTGATTTGTTATGATGTTTGGTTTGGATAATGGGGGATGGCCATGTGGAATCTTTGTCCTGAGGCCCATGGTGGCTCTTGGCAGCCCTGTACCCAGCATAATCTCTCAACTGAGGCAAACAAGGCAGTTTCAATGAAAAACATAGGTCAGAGTGATAGGGATAATCTATTTCATCAAAATAGAACAAAATAACCCTATAGAGCTATAGACTTAGTCACTGCCATTTTATTCATGCCATAATGAAAGAAAACAACATGACCACACATATTCAAAAGTGCTCCAATCTCTGCTTTTATTTTACAAGTTGTGCTTAGCTCTAGAATCTTTTAAATCAAATTGACATCTTCAGCCTTTCCCATTGATACTTTTTTTTTCTATTGTCAATTTCTTCCATCCATTAATGGGTGTAATATAGGTTCTGTCATAATTGGCTTTAAATTTATTGATGTGTATTAGTTTATTTAGAGTACTGATATTATGCCTTTCTACTACTCTCTCTCTCTCTCTCTCTCCACACACACACACACAGAGAAGCTCACAAACAATATTTAGAAACATCATATAAAACAATTAATTAAAAAACAATATAAAAACAAGAGATAGAATTTTATCAAAAAGTAGCCACAGTGGAAGACAGTAGCAATTAATATAGTCCAATAAGACTTACCTACCTCCAAATGGCTTCAGAATAGAAAGGTCCTAACAAATTGCCAGCGGATAAGGAGGATTTATTTCTTGGAACAGAAAATTCCTTTATCTGGACACAAAGGCTGAACGTGCAAAGCCTCGTATGGCCATTAATTAACACATAGAATTGAGCATGTCAGCTGATCTTAGATCACAAACATACTCATATGGGTGAACACGGTCCTTAAAGTACACTGATCCTAGGTCATTTAGGGATATAAAGGTCAGCCGTAGCTAAGAAAATCCAGTGCTCTGGTTTCCACTGTGTCTAATAAGTTAGTCTCTGATTTCCAGATGTTTTTTAAAAAGGAAAATGGAAGGGAGGACATAATAACACATTAAATTCAAGAAGTAGCTACTGTTAAAAGGGTGTCCTAAGTTGCATTTGGTGTTAAAGCTGGACCTCAGAAAACCACTTTTTCCTAATTATACGTTGTTGATAGAATCAGGTGGGTAGCCATGTTGGTCTGAAGCAGCAAAACAAAGTTTAAGTCCAGTGACACATTTAAGACTTTTTTTTTCATTTATTTTTCAAGCTATAAGCTTTCATGTGCACACACACTTCTTCAGATATAATGAAATGGAAGTTACCAGTCCATAGCATAAGAAAAAGTAGAGACATCACTCTGCCAACAATAGTCTGCATAGTCAAAGCGATGTTATATTCCCAGAAGTAATGTATGGCTGCAAGAATTGGACCATAAGGAAGGCCAAGCATTGAAGAATGGATGCTTTTGAATTATGGTGCTGTAGAAGACTCTTGAGAGTCCCTTGGACTGCAAGGAGATCAAAGCAATCAGTCCTAAAGGAAATCAACCCTGACTGTGCCCTGGAAGGCCAGATACTGAAGCTGAAGCTCAAATACTTTGGCCACCAAATGAGAAGGGAGCAGTCACTGGAAATGACCCTGATGTTGGGAAAGATTAAAGGTAACAGAAGAAGGGGATGGCAAAGGATGAGATGGTTAGACAGCATTACCAATGCAATGAACATGAAACTGAGCGAACTCTGGAGAATGGCAGAAGACGGGAGGGCCTGGCGTGATGTGGTCCATGGGGTCGTGAAGAGTCAGACTTGACTGTGTGACTGAACAACAACAAAAAACATATAGGTAGAGGGTGAGCAGCAAATTAGCATACAGCATAATGAAGATATTTAACAAATGCAAGGACCAAACAGGAATAACAAGCTTTTTATACTTATATGTATGAACTTGTAACTTCCATTTCATTATATCTGAAGAATTGTGCATGCACATGAAAGCTTATACCTTGAATAAAACTTCGTTGGTCTTAAAGGTGTCACTGGACTCAGACTCTGTTATACATTGTTGATTTATTTACTTGTACATTTATAATTCACCTTTTTCAGAGAGACTTAAAGCAGGTCACTAAAATCTAAAAGCCAACAATAAATATAATACAAATCATTCACAAATTTCCAGTGAACAATAAACACTATAACACTATCCCTTTTCATAGGAATGCCCTCCAGAGAAGTGCTGTTTTTCACATTCTGTGGGGCAATCCTAGTGTTGTGAGCCTTCCAAACTCTGTAAGGAAGGTTATTCTATCCAATAGGGGCCACAACAGCAAATGCTTGAGCACCAGCAGACACTGACCTTACCCATTTGCAAAGCAGCACAACCTCTGAGGCAACCTTGGATATATTATTACTTTTAAGTGCTCTTATGGAGGCAGCCATCTAACTGTGGTACAAACAGCATTATTTCATTTAGTAATAACATTTATGATTGCTGGCACAAGGACATCACTAAGGAGGGATAGCAGTAATTTTACATTCTACAAGCTTCACACCTAATATCATAGTCAGTAAATAAACCTGTAGTAGTATTAAAAAGTGAGGTCAAGATGCACTATTTAAATTAGTCTAGTATAGTTTACCTTAGGAGTTATTATCCTGCTGCTGTAAAATATGGAATGAATTGACATCACTCATGTACCATTACAGCAGGCTAGATAAGTTTAGTAACAATATAACAAAAATACTGAGAGCCCTGCTAATTTCTGTGCAATAAGCCTCTCTGTTCTTTCAGTTTTTGTTGCCTGACAGATACATTAAGAGCAACATATGATAGAAGGTATGCACCTTTTTATTGTTTACCAACACCCACCTAACGCAACACCCACCTGACATATATCCAATACCCAATGGTCCTTTATATGGAATTGTCCTATTAACCATTCCAAGGTCATTAACATTAAAATGCAGTTTTTTAAAAGTTATGGCTCACTGGTACTGTACTCCACTGCAGATTCACCATATGAACTCATCTTACTCACCCGTGTGTTGGAAAAGGTGTGGGTCTCCTGGTTCCTTTCTCCACTGTTGATGGTCCTGCCCTGTCATCCAAAATTTTTGGTCATCTATTCAAGACCAAAATTCTGTCATCACAGGTCTCTCTGTTCCATTGCACCCTGACTATAACTGATCTCCAGACTAGCAAGATCAATTCCTGTGGAGAAAATGGTGGCTTCAGTGGGTTGAGTCTATGGCATCACATCCCTGCTATTCCCTCCCCAAACTCCACCCTCTTCAGGCACCTCTTCTAAATCTCCAGGAATTTCCCAAGCCAGAGCTGGCAACCATAGTCAGTGGGCAGCCGTGAGGAAAGGAAAGGGAGCAAAATCACTCCTCCTAACATCACTGCAGCTTCACTGACAGAAGAAGCAGGAACAGCAATAATTCCTCTGTCCCACTCCTCATAGCAGCCCTCCTACCTGCATGGCTATTACTTCATGTGGGTTCTGCAGTCCTAGGAATCAACTTTCCTGCGGACAGAAGGGACAGCTAGAGGAAGGAGACAGTGGGGGAAGATCAACAACCAGCAGAATCTTCCACTGACGGATTGCTGGATCCAACCTGGAACCTATTATTTCATTCTGCCAATGAGAAATCTTCCTTAAATGCAAGGGGTCTGCCCCATATTCCGCAGCTCCTTCATTGGAAGAAGATTCCAAGAATCATAGAATCCAATCCATAGTTTTCTATTTTATGAAGACAGTTTTTTAGATTGTTAGGGCACTATCCTAATGCCCCAGCTACATCCTCCCATTTGCTAAAAATTCTGTCTGTCAAATTGTGGCTCAGCTACTATAATATGTTTCAGCTTGCACTCCTCTTCATCCAATTGAGGAGGTCTTCCTCCGCTGTGAGGTACACATTCCTCTTTTGCTAAATATTTTTTCACACAAGGTCAATATTTTTTTAAGGAGCTGAAAAATGCCTAGTACAAATAGGGACAGACACCACAATGGAGAATTGCCTCTGTAATAGGTGAAAAGGGGCCAAAGCCAAGAATCTAAGCCTATATCACAAAGAATTGTAAGAAACTTTAAAAACCCTTCCAATAGGATTGTTTATATCTAAATTATGTTTAATTTGTTTGATGTACTCTGTTCATCTTATTTACAGTACAGGAGGAAAGGAAGTTTGTGCACAATGCATAACAGCAGATATTAAGCAGCTTTGATATACAGTTATGTGCAAATATTTAGGATCATACTGACTCTTTTAAATATTCACCTACTAGGCAGGTCTTTAATGACTGTTGCATGTGGTGTTCATTGTTCGTATAAAATGGCTGAAAGTCTGGCAAAATGAGACCCAGGACCGGCTGCTACTTTAAATGCACTACATACACAAATAGTCTACATTTCTCATCCTGATAGATGCTGATTTACTGTACCTTGGAAGCAGGTTTGCAAGGCACCTGGTAACTATAAACACAAGTCTACTGAAAATGGTTTTCCTGGTCCAGTCCCAAAAACTAAAGCATCCAGTAGGTAAGAATCAAGTAAAAGACATTATTGCATACTAAACAGGAATATTCTGAACACCCAAGCCAAGACTCAATATTCTTAAACAAAGGAAACATGACACATTTAGAAAACCTGGAAGAAACATAAAACACAGAAAAGTATAAAAAAAAACCCAAAAAATGCTAGCTAAACGGTCTCCTAGCTAAAATGGAATAGATTGGAATTTGTACGAGAGGTTCATGACATGAAGTTAATAAAGATAGATTTTTAGTCTATTTACAATAACAGTAGATAGTCTCATGAGAAATCAGAGAAACCACGTCAGAGTTCAGACAAAAACATAGGAAGAGGAAGAAAAGGCTTTCTTTCACCCCTGTTATAGAATGGTGGACTGTCTGAAATCAATCAGACCAGAAATACATGCATAGAGCTGCTCATTGTTAACTACATGTTTGTATAGTAATGCTACGAGCCACTTTGAGAAGATGAAGAGATGAATGCTTTAGGTAATGTTAATAACTAAACAGCCAGATCAGAAAGTAGGAGATGAACAAAATTGAATCCACATATTTCTGATGGATTGTCTGTCAGGAACCTCTGAAGAGAATGGGCAATCAATTACAGGCTAGGGCTTGGATCCACTGGAGCATTTCTGTGGACAAAAGGATTTTTCCCCATGGAGTGTGACCTTCTTGCTTCTTCTTTCCAATACAGCCCCCCCATAACCCCCAAATTTCCAGGCATTTTGGGAAGGAATTTGATACCGGTGGGAGATGGAAAGGCAAGACTGAGAGGAAACAGCACTCAATTTTCTTTGCTTGTTAAGAAACAGCCTAGGTCCTTATTAAGTCTCATATGTCCAACTACGCCAAAATTTATGTCAAACTGCACAACATTTTTGCCATTGCACAAAATGAGTCTAGGTGTGCATCAGAATGGTGTACTCCACTGACAGAAATCTTTCAATCCTTGGAAACACTCCAGTTCGTCCAACCCTAGGATTCAGGAGATTTGGGTTGTGACCAGTCAGGTATCACACACAACAAAATGTGTAGCTGGGTTAGTGACAAAAACATTAAAGGAAAATCTAATCCAATGCATTATTTGGTATCAATGCCAAAATACATTAGCAGTTCATCTATTTAGGTGTTTACCTTGCTATTTAAATAGTAACAAAAATCTAATTCAAATATATATTCAGATCCTGTTTGACATTACACCATTAACAAATGCTAAGGTAGTCTGGTCTAAGTATGAATATTACCTAAAGCCAAATATATCTCTATTTAGTCTATTGCTGTATAATGGCACACAAGCTGTAAAGTACTGGGTTCTGGACACGTTGTTAGTAAATCAGCTCATAGTTTTTTTAGGAACACGAAACTAAGACAAAATAGCCTGCCCAAAGTCCGGCTTAAATCACCCAACAAAACCACACCCCATTCCCTGTGATAGGTTTACTACTTTGCACCCATACCCCATAGGTCCATTCCATTCTGCGGATGGAGGATCTGGACGAGGTGGAAGGCACTGGGACCACCTCCAGCCACTTGGTGTATGAGTCCATCAAGATAAAAAAGATTTATCCCTGGAAGGGGCCCGCAAAATCCAGATGAAGCCTGGCCCAGGGTTTGTGGGAGGACTCCCAGGGACTCACCACGGCCTTTGGGGGGGGGTCAGGCCACGATTCTTGACATGCCTGGCTGCGCTTAACCCGATCTTCGATCTCTCCATCTAGTCCCAGCCACCATGCATAGCTCCATGTCAGCGCTTTCATTCTCACTATGCATGGGTGCATTTTCTATAGCACGGTTAGGACCTTCTGGTGCAGCAGCACCGATATGACCACTCTGCTGCCCCAGAGTATGCAGCCCTTATGCGAGGAGAGCTCATCCCTTCTAGATGAGAAAGCAGCAAATTCCAGGCCCACCACACTGGTGGGCCACCCCCTCCCTACCCAGTCCAAGACCCGGGATGAGATCCCAGGCGATGTGGCAGGACACCTCTGCCACCTGGACAGGGTGGTTGGGCAGGTCTTCTAGCAGGATGACCTGATGAGCCAGGGCTGAGTCTGGATCTCAGGACAACAGCGGAAGATGGCTGAGTGCGTCTGCATGGCCCATTGCCTTAACAGGCCAGTGGACAAGCACATACTGGTACCCGGCCAGGAAGATGGACCAGCAAAACACTCAGGGTGACAACATCTGTGGGTCTGGTGGTCCAGGGCAAGCAGGCCCAAGAGGGGCTTGTGGTCTGTAATAATGGTAAAGGGCCAGCCGTACAAGTAATCGTGGAATTTTTTTACGCCAGCCACAATTGCCAGGGCTTCTTTGTCAATCTGTGCATAGTTGCGCTCCACCGCAGACAAGGTCCACGAATAGTATGCTATGGGGACCTTGTGGCTGGTGGCCAGCCGGTGGCCCAGAACTACCCCCATCCTGTACAGAGAAGCATCACACGCCAGCACCACCGGCAGGGTCTCGTAGAAATGGGTGAGGACCGCATTGGAGGAGAGCAGGTCTTTGACTGCACGGAAGGCAGCAGCATGTATCGGGCCCCAGATCCATGGAGCATGCTTGTTGAGGAGGTGGTGGAGGGGTTCTGCAACTGCAGCCTTGTGTGGTAGGAAGGAGTGGTAGAAATTTAAGAGTCCCAGAAAGGCCTGTAGTTCGGCCTTGGAGGAGGGGGTAGGTGCTTGGACGATGGCTCGTATTTTGTCCGGCGTGGGATGGATCCCCTGTGCATTGACTGTGAACCCCAGGAATTCCACCCACGGCACCCCCAGCAAGCATTTCTCCCTCTTGACTTTGAGGCTGGCATCATTGAAGCGCTGTAGCACCATCTGTAGGCATGTCGTGAAGGTTTCGGCATCTGGGGCTGTGATTAAAATGTCACCGAAGAATGGCTGGAGCCCGGGGCGTCCTCGATGGTGGGAAACTTGCAGTCGATTGCCAGCCTGCGAATTTCGGCCATGAAGTCGGCAGCCAATTCTCTGGGTCTTTGGTTTCATGCAAAATAGTCCATGTGCATCGCCATCTTGGATGGTTTCAGTGCAAAATGATTGGTGAGGGCCTTTACCAGTTCCTTAAAGGTCACGGCATCCAGCTTCCTGGGTGTGATGAGGCCCTGCACCAGGCGGATCATGGAGACCTCACACATGCTGAGTAGCCACGATTTCTTCAGCTCAGCATCAGATGTTCCCTGGACCAGGAAGAAGTAGGTGAGTTGCTCGACCCAGGCCTCCCACAGCTCAGGGTGAGCCAGGTCAAAAACAGAGATCTGTCCCAGAGCGGTTGCCATGACTCGGGGTGCTGAAGTGATGCAAGGCATGAGGTCCTGGAGGCCAGTGTGCAGTGCGGTGCAGTGCTAACGGCAGAGGCAGAGGCAGAGTTGTTCATTGGGATCCCATCCTCATTGCCAATGTAAAGTACTGGGTTCAAGATGCGTTGTTAGTGAATCAGTTCATAGTTTATTTATGAACATGAAACTAAGACAAAATAGCCGGCCCAAAGTCTGGCTTAAATCACCCAACAAAACCACACCCCATTTACTACTACCACACCCCATTTACTACTTTGCACCCATACCCCATAGGTCCGTTCCTGGGTCCTAACTGCCCTATTGGTCCCTTCTGGGATCCACGCTCTGCATCATTCTCGGAGGTGAAGCTTCACCCATTCACATGAACATGTGCGAACCCTGACCGTGTGCACAGTCCTTGGTTAATATACAACACAAGCCATACTGAACCTTGATAGAATTCCACTAACAAGATCAGTTATAGAGAGATGTACAAGAATTCAAACTAAAATTGTCTATATGTGCAGTCTAAATTCTAAATCCCCAACTCTAGATTGGCTTTTTTATTTGCTTTAATTATGTGAACTCTTCTGCCTTCTCTGACCAAGGAAATGCTTTTGAAATCACCAGGGCATACAGCCCTCAAAGAGCTACAGGATTTCTCCCCACTCCAGCTGAAGTAAAAGAAAGGGAGTGGAACATGATGTCCTGATGTTCATCCCAGCCCCTGAAAAGGAGGTGGGGATGAGGAACAGTGGAGGAAGAAGAATCAGAGAAGAAAGTTACAGTGATGGCAGCAGAAACAACAGACCTGTCTGGACAGCAGCCTAGTCTCAGACAGCCAGAGGAGCCTTAAGGGAGACAAAAACCAGAGCCTCCCAGCTGAACATTCACTTCCATGAAAGAAAATATAAAACGGGTGGCTAATACTGGCATGAAGGTGGATACTAGAAGCCATGTACAAAGAATTCTTGCAACCTGTCATGAATATACAAAGCTGTGTAAGGCAGCTGATCCACCTAGTACCGTACTGTATGCTCTAAGTATCAGTGACGCTCCACAGTCTCAGGCAGAGAAAGGTCTTTTCTAACACCCATTCCTAAGATCTTTTAATTGAAGTGCCCAAAACAATTGAAACCTTCTCCTTCTTCTCCTGAAGCTCCTTATAAGTGTTTTGTCAGGTGAGTGTTTCAGATGACATGGGGAATTGCAACACCAGGGCTATGTCCTCTGAGGCAAAGGAGAGTTGGGAGAGGGTAAAGAACATAGGTAGAGTGGACTCTTCCCTTTCAAATCCACACAGTAAAAATCAGACAGTTTCGTATGGTAGTTCCATAATTACAAAACTTGCTTCTGAATAACTATCAAATTTGGAAGTGGTCTAAAGAGCTTCTTTGTGGTTCTAACTTGTTTGGCAGAATTAAGTTAGATAAGGATGCTGGGATTAATTTGAAATTTCATCTTTTAAAACCGCTTATATTCATTATTTTTGCGTACCTCGTGACTAACATCTTCTGCAAATCGTCAGTGCAATCCTTATGCATCTGTTTTTTCTGTCTGAATGGTCATATGTGCAATGGGGTCCTCCTTCCTTTCAACAAAATAGACTTGTGACAGGTACCAAAGCATTGAATCCATTGCACAGTGAATCACAGCACTTTTAGGGAAAGAATGCCATAGAAGAAATGGCATCTGAACTCATCCATAGGCACCTACTTCTACTGCAGAGACTAATGCCAAACACGTGCCAGATGATTAAAGAAAAAATGAATGATAGCAATTCAGTTGTAGAGTGCCATACTGCTAAAAAATATTACAAGCCAAGAAAGGAGACTTTTTCCCCTCCATAACATTCTCCATGGAAATGCTAAGAGAACCAGAAACTCTAGGAAACTTACACAGCAGTTTCACTATGCTATGCAGAACAACAACAACACTTGGGGGGTTGAGTTCATGTAACATTTTTAATATCTTTAGTTGGATTCTTTAAAAACACTGGATGGCTGTTCTAGCATAGTACAGACTTGTTCATAATCAAACATGGTATTAAACCAAAACCCTGAAGGAGTGCACACATCTCATATAGTGATAATGGTAAAATTAGCAGTGGCTCCTAAAACAATCCTAACACTAATTCTCTTGGTTTACCCTCTCCCCCCGCTCCTCCACCTAGCCAGCCAGCAGGCAAGAGAGATGCAACTGCACCTGGAGGCTAAGGTGGATTTGTTTTGTCCAAGGGAAACCCACCCTTCCCTGTGGGAATTCCTCAGTGCTACTCAACTCTCATGCGGGCTTTGGAGGTTCTTCTTCTTTGGTAGCTGCCACCATCTCCTGAGTCACACCCTTCTTACAAATTTGATGCCAGGAGGGCATCAGGAGAGCCATCAAACAGGATTGTTTGATAACGTAGGCACGGCAAGGCCCATAAGTAGGAATCAATGCAGGATTTTTTCTTTCTTAAAAAACACAAAGCTGTATTCCATTATCATTATATCTTGAAGGTATACAAGGTGCAGGTTCTAAGAAATAAAGCAAAACAGAGAAAGGTTTCTAACCTAACTTGAAAACTCTAGTTGCCTGTCATTTGTTCCTTCCTCTCCTATGGGATGGAGCAAATCATGTGTAGAGGAAGCTCCTCACCTGTCACTCACTCACACACATGCACACAGAGAGAACACCTCCTTTTCAATTCCACCCCCCCCCGCCCAGTTGCATCAAAGGTGCTGGCCCAATCTGAGCTCTGGAATATGGAGCCTGCCAGAATGGAGCAGCCAATGGGCTGATGTTACACAGCTCAGGATGTGAAACATATTGATCTGGAACCAGTGAGATTTTTCCAGCCTATCAGTCCCCATCATACCAACTTATCATCATAAATGTCAGGCTTTCCTAAGATGAAACTATTTTCCCTGCTGTCATCTACAACAGCTTCTAGGATCTTCTGGTTTCCTTAGAAATTTACCAGTATTAAATTTACCAGACTGGTACATTCCTGAAAGTCATTTTGTATACCATTATTTGCATTTCAATGTGTGTCTCGGTGTACTGCAGATAGCTGTGACAGACTGCACTTTTAAAGAGGTGCACTTTTTAAGACAGACTGCTTTTTTTAACTACAGAACTGTGAAGAGTTAATACTTCACAGAGCTGGAGAGCCTTGAGTGACAGGCTGCTCCGGGCAATCTGATTGGTTGGTATCAGCTGAGAAAAAAAAAGTCTTATGAGAGCTGGATGCTGAGGAGAAA
Source organism: Gekko gecko (assembly GCA_029375565.1). Lineage (NCBI taxonomy): Eukaryota > Metazoa > Chordata > Lepidosauria > Squamata > Gekkonidae > Gekko > Gekko gecko. The sequence continues at coordinate 97,080,265 of JAPDNY010000002.1, read as the reverse complement.
AGATTCAGATTTTTGCCTTAACTGTGACAAGAGGTATATGGATATTGTCTTAGACTAGGGCCCAATCTGCATCTAGCAGTTGCTCCGCTGTCTTACCAAACCCAGATTGGAACAGAAATCCCCATCTACGCTGCATGCCACTTTCACTTTGACTGAGTGTCACATTTTATGGCAGTGTCCAGACTGCACGCTGCTTTCACTTCTTTTGATCTCTGGTTTTATTGTGGTTGTCTGCATAGATTTATGGCCATTTTATGGCCATTCGGGGGTGACTCTGCAGTCAGTACGGTGTTGGCCTGGGGTAATTGAATGTGGTTTTGAACTGCATCTATTTCTGTTTTAGGGCCCAGTCACACTGACGTTTTGATCGGGGTTCGCTGCTGTTCCCTCGCGCATGTCAGTTTCACATTCACACGCACCAATCCGCCTCCCGCCCCGAAGCAGGCTCACTCACGCAATGCTCCCGGGTTTTCCTGACCCCTGGAAAATCAGGTGTTTTCCTGGCACTTGCGGTTTGAATGCGCGATTTCGCCCATCTGGACAGCCCTTCTTTCTCAATGATCGCAATTAGGGCCGTCTGATCGCTCTTTGTGCGGTGTTTTTTTTTAAAGCTTCCGGTTTGAGTGCTTGAGCAAACATGCACTTAATAAATCCATTTAACATTTAATAATGGATTTATTAAATTCATGTTTACTCAAGTGCTCAAACCAGAAGCTTTAAAAAAAAACGCACAAAGTCGGCCCTGGAGGCGGGAACGAGAGGCGGGGGTTCCAGCAGCCTGGATGGGGCCAGCAAGGAGGATGGTGGAGACAGCGGACACAGCGGAGCCTGTTTTCGTGGGGCAATGGCGGCGGCAGCATCCCCCCCCCAAAGTGTTGGCAGAAGCAGCAGCCGCCTGAGCCTCCCCCGTGGCCAGCAGGATCACCTGGAAGGACAGCACAGCAGCAGGCAAGCGGGTGCTGTAAGAGAGGGGCTGGCTGCATCTGGTCAGCCCAATGCGAAGAAAAATGGTCCCGATTTAAACAAACCGGGAACAAAGCGCAATTACCTTTGCAGTGTGACCAGGGCCCCAGTGTGGGTTTGGTAAAAATGCTAAATGCAGATTGGCCCTAGCACTGACAGAAAAAAGGGTTTAGTGCTGACAAAGTCAGAATTTGCCCATGACTTAATATAGTCTTAATTCAGCATTAGCTGAGGGCAGTTTTGAACACAGGCAGTGAACTGGGGGAAAGTTTGACGAGGAAGCTTGGGTAAGTCTCCCACTCAGAACAAAGTAAGAGGGGATAAATCTTCTAGGGAGAAAAGAAGAATTCCCAACCCAGTTAAACAAGGAAAATTATCTCTGTAGAGATTCCCTGGTCTAGTGTGACTGGAAACTGCTTGTGGAGACTTAAAAGTCAGTTAACAATTCAAGAAGGTTTCTGAATCAGTAAGAATAAAATTCAGATTTAGATAAACAATTAAGACAATATTAAGGTTTTTATATAGAAGTCTGTTCAACTGTTAAAGATGTGTTCTCTTTTATTGTTAATATATTACTGCTAATTTTAGGAGAGTTTTTGTTTATTCCTTAAAGAGAGAATCTAACCCAAAACTCTGTAATATTGATGCTTTATTGTTTCTATATTTGATTTATGTAATATATTTGGTAATACATCTGATTTTACTTGTTGTATGTAACAATTCATAATATTTAACAAACTTGATGAATTTATATTTTCCCCCTCCCCTTCTTCCCTTCTGTATCCCACCTTTTTCTTTCTTGAGAAAATAATTTAAAAAAAAATTAAAAAGAAGATTGTTGGTGTTCCAAGATAAGTGCTTTGGATACTGGGAAAAGGATACCAGCCTTCTAGGCACCAAAAGAGTCTTCTGTTATACAAATAAAATGAACTGGAGTGGTTTGGGATAAACCAGGAACCAAAGCCTCTAAAAATAAAGAACTATAGTAACTGTGAGTAATTCAAGAAACTCTCATTAGCCTGATCTATGGGGAAAAGAGTTTGTGCTTGTACTATTTTACCTCAGTGTTTTTAACCCCTGACTTCATATGACCTTTCCCCTTGATGTTAAATAAAACCTTCTGTTATTTTTGAATTTCAAAAGCATTTCAAGTGCCATTTTCTGTCATTTAAGTTAAAGGAAGACCCTAACCCTTCTCTCAGGTCCTGAGCTGAGAAAATAGCCCTCATATATTATTGATGCAGGGTGGGACTACTAAAGCTACTTTATAGAGACGAATACATGGTACCAGGGCTGCTCAGGCCTGAGGCTGCAGTCAGATATGCAGTCAGACATGTGTGGTACCAGGGCTGCCATTGCTGTTCCCTTCCAGATTTAAAATGCATGATCAGACAGCAACATCTGTCTCTTGTTCCCCAGTTGTCTGCCTCTTGTTCCCCCCCTTTACTGTGTTTTTATGACACGTGAAAGTCTGATCCTTTTGGGTTGAGCTGGTTTCACATCGGAATTCCTGTTGTCTGATTCCTCTGTTGCAAACCCCAGCTGCCATTTTTTAAAAAACTAGTTAGCAATGTGTGCAAAACCATACCTCTACACCTGGGCTGTGAAGCTGAGGGGAGGGACAGGCTGCTGCTGTGTTTTCGGCTTGCCTCCTTTTTAAAATAATTTGTCCTGTCAAACAATCGGTCCTGTCAGGGAAAAGGACCTGCAGATGAAACAACAGCCTGCCTGTCTGCCACTTGCTCTGTGGTTGCAGTCTGATTGATCAACCACAATGTGAATGCTCAGTGCAGCGGTTAAGGGTGGGACATCTGATCAAAACTCTACAATTAAATTAGATACGCAGCCAGACCATGCTAAGCTTGCCATCTGACCACAAACCTAGTGAAGGGACTCAATAGGGAAAAAAAGAGAGGGAAAATCTTGCCTCTAGGGGAGGGAAGCAGATGGGGTCTGTCATAATAACACTGTTAGATCACTTGAGGCAAGACCTCGGCCTGTAGGCGTGGCCACATGCAAAGGGAAAGAACACCTTACTTAATTTCCACAGAATCCTGCATAATGTTCAGCAATTCCACAACAGGCTTACCTTTGACAGGCAAATCTGTGTACAAAAGATTTCCCATGTGTAGGACGTTTGATGTATACTGGATTGGATGATCAGTGGTTGCACATAGAGACTGTTTCATTTTTACCCAAAAGTCAACAGAATAATAGAGACTTTTGCCCTGACCTGGATAGCCCAGACAAGCCTGGTCTTGTCAGATCTCGGAAGCAGGGCTGACCCTGGCAAGTATTTGGATGGGAGTCCTCCAAAGAATAGCAGGGCTGGGTGGCAGAGGCAGGCTATCAAGCCACTTCTCTGACTATCTTCCATGCCCCAGTAGGAGTCGCCAAAGGTCACCATGACTTCCAGGCCCAGGCACAAGCACACACATACACACATACACACAAAGACAAGAGACTTTTCATTTGTTGAATTTAAACTAGAGCCCTCTTCAGTTAATTAAATGGAGAGAGACTGAACTCATGCCCACTGCCTCAGCTTCAATATTCATTTCATTCCTCAGACTTTTTTTTAACAAAACTCACTTCAGGATTACCAGCACAAGGCTAGCAATGGACAGGGGAACTTTCCAGTGACATAATGAAATTGTTGGTGATGCACTATGGATACCAGCCTCCATGTGGGACTTGGGGATCCCCTGGAATTAATAGCTCATTTCCAGACTACAAAGATCAGTTCCCCTCAAGAAAATGGATGGAGGGTAGACTCTATGGCATTGTATTCCAGGAGTATCCCAACTTCAAGGTGGCAATTTACACCCCCAACTCAACAAGTGATCAGGGGGACCTGGCAACCTTATGATGTGCTGGTATTGCTTTTGGGTGCATAGAGAGTGACATCAGCACATTGGGACACTGCCCATTGCTCCCCCATTTTTGCACTTGTTTTTCTCCCATCACCCAGCTGAGCAGGAACCTGGCAAGCCTAGCCTACTCATGTAAAATATGGTTGAAAGGTATGTAATGTAGCAAACTTGCCAAATCCAAGCAGATCTGGGCCCTGTCAGTGCCTGTCTGGGAGGCTTCTTGGAACCTCTGTGTATCTTGTCTTTGAGATAAATGGTGACAGAAAGGCAGGATATAAATGTAATGAACAATGTACAAATTCATATTGCACATATACACACTGTCCTCATAATCTGCAGCTTGGGGAGGGGGACTACTTGTAGAAAGCCAAATTAATAAAATCTGATACTAAACCAAAACTCTGTATTAATGGAGAGATCTCATATTGGTAATGGTTAAATCAGTAGCTCCAAGGCTCCTTTGTGTTCCTCGGTTCATAAGTGTTTTCTTGTTGTAGAGTGGTACATTCCTGAAAGAGAGTACAGGGCCAGAGGCAGGACCAGCTGTTGCCATCCCAACACAGCTCTTTGAACACTACCTTATACTTAATAAAACTGGTCTATTAAGGTCAGTAGTCTACTCGCTGGCAGCTCTCTTGGGTCTCAGACAGAGATCTTTCACACGGTCTACTACTTGTTCCTTTTTTTAACTGGAGATGCCAGGGATTGAACATAAGAACCTCTGTATGCAAAACAGATGCTCTTCTACTGAGCCACAGCCTGAACCCATAGGTATGGCCAACTAAATGGAGCTTAGGTAGGTATACATCCAGGAAGCCAAGTTAATATTCACTTGGTTTAAAGTGACAATAACAATTGCATGCTGGTTGGTTTATCTCATAGTCCAGATGAACAGCTGCACTCAAAACCACAAGCGGTTACTTGTGAAAAATCTTGGACCCACTGTCTGTGGTGGCTAATAAAATTTATAATTGTGTATGCTTGACAGTAAAGAACATGTAACATATATGTATAATAGTTACACTTCAGACCTGCCGCTGAATTAAAACACATACAAATTTATGAATATTAGGGTTTTTTAAAATCTCTAGTTCCAAAGCCAGACAGTATTAATAAAGTAAAGGACAAAACATTAGAGGCTGGAAGATGCCAACAGGACAATATGATAGCTTTATGTCTAAGATGAAGAAGGCACTCAGTAAAAAACAGGGTTGTACTCAGACCTTTAATTGCACTCAGAGACACTGGGATTTAGTTCTTGTTCACATTTAATAGGTTTCTAAGGGACAACCTCAGGAAACCAGTTGTAAGATGTGAGGACTTTGATTACTCCACTGTCAATATTTTAGTTTTAAAAGGCAGATACGGAAGATCAGTCAAATGCTTACTACAAATAAATGCTGGTTTTAAATGCCACCATTGTTTTTAATGTCTTCATGCTCTAAAATGTATACTTTTTAAATCTGAAACTACACATTAAAACCAATTTTGCTGCTTATTCTTTCATCCTCTGTTTTGCTTATTTTTAGGCAGTTGGCTGTTTTGTCAGGGGTACATACATTATAGAGAGAGACAGATATAGATACAGATATATAAATACAGGTATTCTATAAGGCACTATGCAGGTGAATCATTGGCTTGTTACTGCTTCAAGGGGGAGGGATGCAGGCAACAGGCTACTTAATATCTTGAACCCAAGCAGCAGTGGACAGAGTAGGAATGGGGGATGGGTGCAGTTCCTGCACATTCTCATCCCACATTTTGCTGCTGTCATGATGAAGGAACACTATTGCATCCTTGCATGGATCCAGCATATGTGCAGAAAAATACCCCTCTGAACTCCCCAACTTTTCTGTGAGAAGGGTCACACATAGGGTTGCCAGCCCCCCAGTGGACAGCAGGGAATCATCTGCTCCTGCTGGCATTTCCCACCACTGCTCAAAGTGGCAGAGGTAGAAACACAACATAAAATAACATTAACTAAATGGTTATCAGCTGATGGTGTGACATCACTTCTAGCTAAACCCTGAAGAGACCTTATGCCTCTCTAGGAATTGCCCAGAACTCTGTGGTAAAACAATTCCTAGAGAGGACTTTTGTCACTTCTATGTTTTCCACTGTCAGGTTTTACCATAGAGTTCTGACCAATCCCTAGAAAAGCATGACACTGTTGTCTGTACCTGGCAAATCCCTCATGTCCCTGCACCACCACCACCCAGTCTCCCACTGGATGCCTAGCTGGACCTGGCAACCTTAGTTGCTCCTGCAATTTTTCTCAAGCCATTGGAAAATATCTAGCTGTAGAGGAGAACTCAATGGCTCTAGCCTTGGACTTGAAAGGAATTGTGTTTGCTAATCAGGAAGGCACTACTTCCCAGCCCAGCACTAACAACCCTTCCCCCCATGCATTTTGACTAACCCTGCTGGCAGGGAGAGCAGGCACAAGCATGTTGGCCTTGCCCCGTGCCGCCATGCAATTGCTAACTTGTCCACAGAGTGTGACCATGTGTAGGCAGTGCTCTCACTTACACCTCCTCCCCATGATCAGCAACACTCTTAAAGCAGTTGCTGAACATAGGAAGGGGCCCCTTCTTCTGGGCAGTTTCATCCTGGATGCTCCTGAATTATAGTAGTATGACACAGAGAGAAAAACATTATCTTCCTGCTTTCTAGGTTTCCATCATGTCCCCTTATTAGTCATCTTTTTCTAAATTAAAAGGCTACCAATGCTTTAAGCCTCTGTAAATGTTGCTATAACCCCTCGGGCTCTTTGACCACCCTCTTCTGTACCTTTCTCAGCTGTATGATATGTTTTCCCAGACCAGTCCTGTACACAATATTCTAAACACCTGTGCATCTAATAGCATCATGGTACTGGCTGTTCTATTTTCGATCTCTTTCCTAAACAAAAGGAAATATTTTGCTTTTGCTTGTACTAGCCAGGAGGCAAGCAGGGCTGTTGAAATGAGAAAGAACAGAAGCTGACATTCAGGTTTTTCTCCTGCTGGCAACAGGCTACCTACCTCCCCTGCAGACAGAGACTAAGGCCCTTTCTGCACTCGTGTTTTGCCTCACTTTCCCCTTGCATTTCAGCCAGCTTTTTCTTTGTCATTCTGCATTCCCATCACTTTTACTATGTATGTGCATCCAGGTTTTCTTTTTTTCTGGTTTGTTTTTCCTCCATTCAATGCTCAGTTCGCTTTCCCTTTGTTGTTGGTCCAGGCTTTGTGAGACTGGTTTTCCTGCAAGGTTTCCCCTCCCCTTGTTTCCATGCCAAAGCTAATTCAAAAGTAGACATGTTCCCTCATATTTCCCCTCCCCCCATTTCTGGCCCCTCTGAAGCTACTTCTCCACCTACACTGAGGTAATTCCTTTCACAGGATGTTCAAAGAGCTTCCATTCTTGCCTCCCTCTCCCCTCTTCTCCTTCTCTCTCTAGCAGCACCTGGACACCTTGGGCTACTAAGGCAAGGGAGAAGCAGCAGGAAAGCATGTGTGCAGCCGCTGTACAAAGAAGGAACCGGCCCAGGTTGGGAGGTGCTGCGGGTGTAAGGAGAGAAAGGTACTGGCTGGCTCACTGGGTTGCACACCCCCAAGAGCAGCTTCAGAATTGCTCACTCCATAATAAAGTTCCTTCAGTCTCTGTGTTATGTACCCAGGGCAACCTGTGGCCGAGTACACACGCGGGTACACACGCGGCCAGGCGATGGGCCCAAGCTTCGTTCCAAAAGACAATAGCCTAACCAGATCATAGCCAACATTTATAGGAAGGCTAGGATCCAAGAAAGGACCTATGGAATGTAAGAGCACTGTAAACAGCATATCACGGGTATGTGTGTGTTGGGTGTGGTTTACAAAGGGAATACAAACCGGCCGCCAGCCAGGTCTCTCTCTCTCACGATCTGACTGTAAGCAATAAAGTATGAGCTGAAATCACTCTCCAGTGCATCAGTCTCAGTACTTTATACTGTGTTTGGGTGCGTGTGGGGTTTTTTGACAGCTGGGTGCAGACAGCCTCTGTTGGATCTCCTGGGTTTGCCCAAGCAAAGTTTCCCATTTCTTCTCCTCACCTCCTCTCACCCTTCCCGAGGAATAACAAGCAGCTCTGAGGCTGGGGGGTGGGAAGGTAAAGGAAGCAGCATTGTGTTAAGTTTTGGGTTGACCTCTCCCCCCACCACCACCTGTGGAAGGATAAGACTCAAATTTCTTTGCCTCATGACCCCTGCAAAATCTCTCTTCTCTCCCCCCCCCAGGACCGTAGCTACAGTGGGGCATTTCAGGGCCTGGCCCCCTAACTTCCTGCCAAGGCCCCCTGACTTCCATCCAGCCCCCAGTCCCCCAGGCTCTCTGGGACACCTGGACAACTCCCAACTCTCTGGGACACCTGGAGAACTCCCCGCTGCCTCTCCTTCCCCAAGAATGGCTTGCTTCTCCATGTAGGCAAGCAATGTGCAAACACCACAAAACTGAGTTTTAAAAATTTATTTTTATTTTATTTTTTATGTTGTGATGTCAGTGCTCCCTGACTTATTTAAAGGCCCCCTGAGTGACAAAATCCTGGCTACGGGCCTGCTCCCCCCTATGCTAAAGTTTGGATGTGAAAACCTGAGAAACTTTTTAAAAAATCACCTGGAGAGTTGATGAGATCTTGGAAAGAGTAAGGGGGAGAGAGAGGTTCGAAGGGGGAGAAAAGGGCCATTGCAGGCACTGCTGTTGCAAGGAGCTCCAGAGGCAGGGGTGCACTTGACAAGGAGCATTCAGGGCTGTGAGTGGGCTAGAGGGATTGAAGAGCACAGGCAGATGGCGTTTAAAAGAATGGCTGCCAATCTCAACACTGAGAAGTGAGCGCCATCGAAATCGGGGAGCATGTGTGTGTGTGTGAGAGAGAGAGAAAACATACATGTGAGAGTGTGTGTTTGTGTGTTTGTGTGTGTGTGTGTGTGTGTGTGAAATGGGAAGGTGGGAGGGAGGTCATTGCTGGAGGCTACTACACAGCTGCAGTAGGACAATCCAGTAAATTTTTTAAAAAACCTTTGGACACTGCCCCCACAGATCATGTGTATACCTTAATTAAGCAAAAAATGTGGGTTTTGCTTGTAGATGCAGAATGCATACACAGATAAACCGCGGGGGGGGGGTGGAATAGTGCAAAGGGAAGGAACAATAATCCAAAGTCAGCCTTTAAGGCTCAACTGCTGGGTTTCTCCAGAGTAAGCTGCAGTGAACAGTGTGTGCAGAAAGGAACAAAGACTCCCATTCCCCAAGAAGACACATACACCAAACCAAACCAGATGCAAGAGATTAGCAATGAGAAAGGATCCAACCACGTGTCTCTGCGACAGAGAACTACTGATTCAGGACCTCTCAATATCTGTGCTTTTATGTAAAAGCACTAAGCAGATTACCACTTCCTGTCCAAATCATTCCTCCCCCAGTGGCTATTAGCCTAGCAGGGAGGAAAGACAAGCAGCTGTTCCTAGTACTGTGTACAGAAAGTGAGGCTGGGAATAAAAAAGGGGGAATGCAAGAATCAGGTGAGGGAACTCAGGTCTTAACCACCACCCCTCAACCCAGCTGATTTCTGTACTGGAGAAAAATTCTGAAAGCACTGGAGTGGAGCAAAGTAAGCTATAGGAGGCAGTAGATTTAGCTGCTCTCATCAGCAAACACCATTTCTATTTAAAAACCACCCTCCTCTTCACAAACCTCTCTCTTGAGAAAGCCAGAAAAGGACTGAAATGTTCATTCACATACCAGTTAATACATATATGCCTGTGCCCATCCTGCAAGTGAGAATTTTGATTGCCCATGTATTCCATAGTGGGTTGGACGCATAAGGAAGCCACAGACATAGACGCAGTGATCTGTATGGCTTGCTATTACACAACAAAGAACACCTTTACCGGCCAGGTGGCCAACTATATACAAGTGTAGGGAGACACCCCTTGGTCCCATTAGCAGGTTTGAATTTCCTGCCGTCATTCCAATTGGTTTCCCCCAAGTCAGAGCCAGGAGCCCAGTTCCATTGTTTTCTAGGACTCAAGCTCAGGCTCTGCCACTGACGCCCTGAGGTGGTCAGCAGACACAACACCCCTCCCCCCATAGTCTGGACCCTGCCTATGAGACATAGTCCTTCAGGTACGACAGGGCTCTGCATTCCCTAGTGGACCACCTTGGTGCTGGAGCCGGGGCTTCTCTTCTGCTAAGTTCTGCTTGTGCTAGAGGAGCCGCTGCCTCATTCTGAAGCTCAGGGTGTGGTGGCGCCGGTAGGAGCTCATCCGGCGTCCCCTCCAGAGTCGGGGCTTGCACTTCGGGTTGTGCTGCCTCATTGGGGCCCCGTTCCCTTTCGGGGACTTCCTCTGCTACCAGTGGGCCATGTCTGTCCCCTTGATTCGGGAGCTGTCTTGCTTCTGGGAGCAGGCGCCGCCTTAGCTGATCCACATGGCTTCGCAGGACCTGTCCACAGTCTGTCAACACCTCATAGGAGACGGGTCCTGAGGGGCTGATGACCCTGCCAGCAACCCATTCTTGGCCTTTGCCGTAGTTCCTCACAAACACCGGGTCTTCCAGAAAGAACCCCTGTGGCGCCTCTCATTGCTTGGCCATGTTGCACGTCTCAGGAGCCTTGTCAGGGTGCAGGCAGTCCAGGAGGATTGCAGGTCTCCGGCCCATGAGGAGCTTGGCAGGGCAGCAGCCACTTACTGGGTTAGGACTGGTCCGGTGCGCTAGAAGGAACCAGGCAATGCGAGACTCCCAGTCTCCTTCAGTCAGGCGGCTGAGTGCAATTCTATCAAAGTGGCACAATTACCCAACTGATTCCATAGTATGACTAGTTTTGACTCAGATATTAAAGAATCTGTCTCATGTTTTTAAAACAATGTATGATACCACTTCCAAATCTTAAATCCTTCCATTTAGTCCTAACCTCTGCTTCCTGCTACTAAACTAATTACTAATCCATTCATAAGAGGATTGCTAAATTTAGTCACAAGCCTTTGACAAGGAGCTTGTAAAAATATGTTATAAGTACCCCATCTGCATCACCACTGGCACTCTCAAAAGAACTCCAAAAGGTTGGTGAGGTAGGACTTACCTTTGCAGAAGCCATGCCGATGGTTCCAGATGCCTTCAGGAAGCCCATTAGCTGGACAGTAACTTTGGGACTTCACCATCCTGAACAGTTTGATGTCATCTGCCAGCTAGGCCACCTTACTTTTCAGCCATTGCAAATTAAATAGTACTGGTCCCAATAAAAATCCTTAGAGGACATCATAGCATCACCTTCCTTCATTATAAGACCCATTTTTCTACTTTCTTTTTCTCTGTTGTTTAACCAAGAAGACTTGTCATTTTATCCCAATAATTGCTTTGATTATTGAGAAACCTTTGGTGAGTGTTTTTGTCAAAAAGTTTTTGAAGCCAAAGTATACACTGAAACGCTTGCTGACATTCTCAAAGAAAGGTTTGTGAGGCAGGACTTCTCTTTACAGAAGCTATGCTGATTCTTCCATATGCTTAGTAATTCTACTGTAAATTATGTTTTTCATCAATTTACATGGAACAGACATTAGGCTGACCAGAGTATTATTTCTTGGCTCTCTTCACACAAACACACACAATGCCTTTTTAAAAATTGGCATTATGTTTGCTTCCAATCCTAATAGGCCTGATCTAAGTGACAAAATACATATTTCATTAGAAATTACTAGTTTTGCATTTTAAACAGTGTTTGCTGTCCAGACATTTTTAATTTGTAGTTTTTGTCTTTTAATAAAAGGTTCATTGTAGAATCCTTACTCTCAGCTCATCTAGCTGTAAACTACCATCTCAAGGTGGCTTGTCCATAATAGTCCTTTTAGACTAGATTAATGATTATAAGTAATGAGAAACTTGCAGTTCCATAGTCACCATTATTGCTTTTATCTATTCATTCATTTTATTATTATATCTCTGTGCTCACTTTTCTCCTGAGCAACTCAAGGTAATATAAAATCCAACACAATGCAGGTGGAAGAAGAAAGAACAGTAATTTACAATTGTAGAAACCCAGTAGGGAATACAAATAGATGTGTGCTAAAGAGTAGGTCATTCAGGTTGTGATCCTAAATCTGTGAACTCAATTGCTAGGTGTGTCAATATTAAGGATAGATTCGGGGAAGGAAAGGTTGAATATATTAATCCCTCCTTTTTCTGAGGAGAAAAGAATGTACTGCGTCCCCTCTGGTTTTTGTGGTCATGTCTGTCCAGTTTACTTTACGGAGAAAACCCCAACATTTATAGAACCTTGGCTTTTATTATGTTTTGAGTTGGCTGTACTATGCTACACATTTGTATCCCTACGGAGGGCTCAGTAATTATGTCAGGGCTCTTGACACAGCTGGTCAGAGCAATTAGATCACCATCCTCAGCTAAAAAGAGTGAAATGTATCTGAAGTCAAAAGGTGAGGAGCACAGAGAGCTTATGTCTTTCATTCAGGCAAGCTACAGAATATCTTGTTTGCCAAAGTCTCAAGAATACCTTTGTGTGTGTGTGTGTGTGTGTGTGTGTGTGTGCGCGCACACGCGCATGTGTGTATACACACATGCACACACTGCAATAAAAATCTTACATTATTGTCCCACTTGCAGCAATCAGAGTGATGTCCATGCCGATAAAAAAAACAGCATTACTACATTACTTGTCTAAACTGCTACAGCAGTGCATGCTTTTGTAAATGCTTAAAATAAGGTTTTTAAATGATTAAAGTTACCTTTTATTCCCCTCTGGATGAGGTTTCATTATGGTTATTTTTTTGTGTTAAAAAGCCATAGTGTAAAACAAAAATGTATGCTGCTGGATAGCAATAAAATGGTTTAGTCCACTAATGGCAAGCTGCATTATTTTATATATTGCATTATGCTATATATTGCTAAAACAACTAAATCTCCAGGGCTACAGAAAAGCCATTTTCTTTAGCAACAAGTGTGAGGTGTTCCCCCCCCAGGATAGCTGTTCTAGAAAGTACTTTTTCCACATACACATTTGCTAAAATTTGAAACACAGTCTATAGATTACATAGCCCTTTTCCTGATCCCATTTGTCAGAAATCAATTTGGCCACTTCATTAAGAAGACCTGTCTCATTATACAAAGCATAAAGAACAGAAAACCACCACTCTGTGAAGCACAACAAAGGGTTTCCTTTCCTGAATCAATGCACCACAGAGAATCTTTTACAGATGATTAGCACCACCTAGTGACACAAGAAAGGTACACAATTCTATTGTATTATTTTCTTGGCCTCAACTAAAAAGACCTCTAGTGACTAGTCCATATTGGTCTTTAAAAATGAAATCAGTACAGAACATCTTCTAGCAAATGAAAATACAAAATCCATAGATTTGTGATATCATTTACATCACTGGGAAAAATAAATGAGTCCATTAATGGAAAGTTCATAGTCATGTACACATGGAGCGTATGTGTACACAATATGGAGAAACAACTTCTCTAACAAGGAGAACAAATACTGTTTGAAATAATTTCAGTATATATATGTTTTGTTATCTTTGTTTTGTTTATGTATTAAAGTCCTGTAAAGGAGGGTTTCAAAGAGCTATAATATATTTCCATTTAGTGAAGCAAGTAACTGTTGCTAAGGAGAGATTTAAAAATCATAGCTTTCAAGCTCAGAATAAGTTTTCAGTTATGAAGGATACTTTGAGGGGGTTCTTAAAGTCTGGAATTCCAGAACCAATGAGAACAATGCTTGACCAAGTGTCAGCACTTAATTGGACAGAACGTTCACCAGTGCGTATGTAAGAGGAAGTTTAGAGAGACAAAGGAGAGAAAGGCAGAAGGGAGGCGGCTGGAAGGCAGAAGATTTTCAGGAGGAAGAAGTGAAAAATGCTGCCAGCAGAGGCCTTCCAAGAGCTGGATAAGTAAAAGAATGATCACAAGGAAAATTCACAATGAAAAAGAAGGCAGGAGAAAGTGCAGATAGCCTAAGAAGAGGCTAGAAGATCTGTGGCTACATCTATTTGAAGAGATAGGAAGAATGACTCACCAGGATCAAAGGGAGGACTACAAAGCAGTCTGAGAGGGCTGCATCGACAGGATTCTGCCAGACCAAACAAGACATCATCCATCAGTAAGCCATGAAGTATGAACAACAGAATCTAAGAAGAGCCCTGCTGGATCAGACCAGTGGTTCATCTAGTCCAGCACCTTTGTCTCACATAGTGCCCATCAGTTACTCTGGAGGGCCAACAACAGTGCATAGAGGCTGAGGCCTTCCCCTGGTATTGCCTCTGGCAGTGGTATTCAAAGGCTTACTGCCTCTGGCCAGCAGGCACTGATAGACTTCTCCATGAATCTGTCTAATCCCCTTTTAAAGTGTTCTGTGCCTGTGGCCATCACAACATGCTCTGCCAGCAAATTCCACATTTTAATCACTCCTTGAGTAAAGAAGTATTTCTTTTTGTCTATCCTGAAGCTATTGCTGAACAACTTCACTGGATACCTGGCCTATAGGCATGGTGGGGCATCTCAGGGCCATGCCTCCTTAATTCATGACCATGCCCCACAAAACTGTCTCTTAAAAACCTTTTTAAAAAGTATAAATACCTCTGTATTAATTCAGCCTTGCCACGTTGTGCCCTGCCTGTGAGATCAGCAGCAGAATTAGCCAGCTGTGGCCCGCCCTGTGCCTACCTTCTCCTAACTCATGAATTGCCCTGCTGGCCAAGATTAGCTAGCCGGTCCTGCCTTCTCCTGACTTACTGGTCAGGTACCTTGTGACCTTGCCAGCTCTGCCCTTCCTAACTGTTCCCATTCCCATGCTCGGCACGCTGGTGTGAATTAACTGCTCGCCCAGCTGAGGAGAATGGTAGGCTGCTGTGCACCTGCCTCTTTTTCACAGATGTTGGGGGTTGGGGTGTAATTCACATTTGATTTCACATAATAGCTGCCCCACAAGAAACAAAATATGCCCCACAAACCAAAAAATCCTGGCTACATGCCTGCTAGATACCCTCAAGTTCTAGTATTTTGGGAGAGGGAGAAACAACTCTCTGTTCACTCTACCCCATGGACAATTTTATAAACCTCTGTCATGCCCCCTAAGTCATCTCTTTTCTAAACTGAAAAGTTCCAGACTCTTCACCATTTCCTCATAGAAAAGATGCTCCACCCATCCACCCATCAACCTGAGTGCCCTCTTCTGTGCTTTTTCCAGCTTTACAATGTGCTTTTGAAGACACAATGACCAATACTACACACGGTATTCCAGATTGTACATACTGTTAGCCGAACTGCCACATTTTGTATCAAGCTTTTGGGGCTTTATGATATTAAAGGGCAACTGACATATAGCGCAGAGACATAACCTGTGTATACCAGAGTCAGAATTCCCAGAGCCTGTGAATAGAGGAGGAGACAAGCCTGCTGTGATAATTGGTCTTTTACTTAATGCTTATCAGTCATACAAAAATGATAAGCACACATACACACTCAATGCAGATCTAGGAAGAATTAGGCAGGAAAAGACAGCAACTTTTGCATTAGCAGGAATATTGATGATGGGTGATAATGTTACCTGTCCAGTGAGATGAGTAGACTGTACAGTGAAAAGGGAAGACAAGGTGGGGGGAGTGGATTGTGAGCCAGCCAGTGACACACGTGGAGCGGTCCCAAACTGATCAGGGATGAAACCTGAAAGGTGGGGTGGAAGTGAGAGTTCCACTGCATATGTGGAGAGTTTCTCTTAAGCAGCCAGTTTTGTGACCTGAGGCAGGAACTGAGTGGTCACTGGTTCCCAGGAAATGTAGAAGAAAAAAACAATACCATAGGGTGGATAGGACAATAGAAATGACAGTTGATGTGCATAAGGCAGTGACACCTCCTGGAGAGGGGGAGGCAAGGGAAGGGGGAAAAGGGTGCAGTCACTTTGACAATTCGATGCTTGTCATGGGCGTCTTCTGGAATGGTGGCAGGAGGACTCAACTGCATCTTTTGTTTCTGGCTGGGCAACAGTCTTTGTTTGCGGATGACTCAGGGGGAAAAGGAATGTGCTGCATGATGGAGAAGCAATCCCTTTGTGGCTTCTTTGCAGGAACATCTGGCCTCTTCCAGAGCATGGCTCCTCACTGGTCTGCTGCTGTTTCTGTGTTCATAAAGACCAGGGGTGCTGGTCTGCATCACAGTGCTGGTGCAGACGCAGAGTGGAGCATGGGCAGGAGTCCTCTGTAGTCTTGGTCCAGATCTGGCTTGGCATGTGCCTGTGGCACAAGGCTGCTCTGGCCACAGTATACAGTCCATAGCCCAGCCTGGGGCACTCAGTTTAGGACCACTGCTCTGTCCATTGCCCTGGTACTCAGTTCACAGTCCAGCAAGGCATTGGTAGTAAAAGAGTCTCTTTAACAGTGCAGTCTGGAACAATGCGATATGGTGCATCACCTTGCACCATATCTATATTGAACTTCATTTGCCACATTACTGCAGAGACCTTCCTGGAACTCTTCACAGTTGGCCTTGGTTTTCACCATCCTGAATAATTTTGTGTCATTTGCAAACTTGACCAATATGCTACTCCCCTCCCACACCCTGTTCTCAATCACTTATGAAAAAATTAAATAACAACACTTACGATATCAAAATGCCTGGAGTGTAGATCTACAACAGCACATTACAGACGACCAATGGATTGAAATATGGCAAACTCAAGCTAAGATATCCAAATCTTTAAGTATTCAAGAAGCTAACACAAAGGTCCTCTTAAGATGGAATTTAACTCCTACAAAGCTAATGCATGTTATTCCACAAGCATCTCCAATGTGCTGGAAACTTTGTGGAGAAAGAACTTACTATCATAACTGGTGGACATGCAAACATATTCAACAATTTTGGAATTCTATTATTAAACAAATCGAGAAACTTACCAGCTACAACTTACCTTTAGATCTAGCACTGATGCTACTTCATCTCTGGCCCTGTGAATGCCCACCTGCAATGGAAAGAAAACTAATCAATAGCTTAATAACAGCGGCTAAAATATCGATAGCAAAAAACTGGAAAAGTGAAAAACCTCCCACTGTTAATCAATGGATCAAAAAAGTATGGGATCTCTTCATGTTAGAAAAGTTCTCAATATATGACGCTTCACACCAAAATGAGCGTGAATTCTACAATCCTTTAAACATATGGTACTCAATAATGGAAAAAATAACAATAAACAAATTTGACTGGGGAAACCATCACTGAAGCAAAGTTTAAGATAATGCTATATAGCTGAGATCAGAATTACAGCTTTAAATAAGATACAAAAAATCTATGGTTAGTTTTATACTATGCTTGGAGAAATACTCTTGTTATTATAATTTTTCTGTAAGGTCCACTTATAAGGCATTTTAGTTCATATCTCCTATTGAAATAGTCGCAGTACTGATGTTTGACTGTATGGATTATATGTTTGAAAAATTTAATAAAATTTGATGGGGAAAATGAAATAAATAAATAGTACCAACCCCAATACCAATTCCTTTTTTTTTTTAAGTACCCTAAGGTACACTTTTATTATTTTTCAATATACACTACAGACATACAACAATACACATACCTAACATACACTAAGCTACTACATATAACACATATTCCAAGAGACTTATTTCTTACTCCTTCTTCAGTTAACTGTTTTTTTTCCTCCAGTTTTCTATATTCATACCAATTCCTGTGGGAACCCACTGCTTACTTTCTTCCATTGTGAGAACTGTCCATTTATTCATAGTCTTTGCTTCCTTTTGTTTACCCAATTTTCCTATGACTGCTAAGCTTAGTCAGGCATCTTTAGTGAGGTACCTTGTCAATGCCTTTTGAAATTCCAAGTATATAATATCTACCAGGTCACTGTTATTTACATACGTGTTCACTTTCTCAATAGACTCCAAAAGTTTGGTGAGGCAAGACTTCCCTTTGCAAAATCCATACTGATTTTCCTTCAGAGGCTTTGTTCCTCTATGTTCCTAATAACTATATCTTTGATTACAGTTTCAACTAATTTGCCTGGGACAGGCTTTAGGCTGACTGGCCTGTAATTTGATAGTTCTGCTCTCAACCCCCTTTTTAAAATTGGTGCAACATTTACTACTCTCCTGTCTTCTGGTACAGCAACTGAATTTAGTGATAGGTTACATATATGGGTTAGTTATCAACTATCTCACATTTGAGTTCCCCAAGAACTCTTGGGTTATCATCAGGACCTGGAGAATTACTTGTTTTTAATTTTTAATCTTCTACCACCTCAATTTGAATCAACTTCAGATTTCATTGCTGAAAATTGTGGCTGTGGCCTGGGCATACACCTCATACTTTCCATCATTAACACAGATAGAAAGAATTCATTTAGCTTTTCTGCCATCCTTCCATCTTCCTTTAGGGCTCCTTTGTTCCTTCATCATACAACGGCCCAACTGCTTCTCTGGCTGGTTTCCTGCTCTGGATATATTTTTAAAAATGTGTAAAGTAGTGGCTGGGGTGGAGGAGTAGGGAAATTTGGCTTTTTTTCAATAGGAAGTGTGACTCTTAGAGCCTCAACCTGTTCACAGTCCTTTACATATATATGGGGTTTTTTCTATATATATTTTAAGTCTTTATTTCCAGGAAACCTGATCAACAACCTGGTGAAGCTTGCAAACCTTTGCAGTCAAATCAGGCCAACCCACAAGCAGTATAAAGAGAAGGAGGAATGGAATCATGCCCTCTAGCCTTGTGCATTCAGCCATACCTTGAAACAGACCCTGTGCCCATAGTTGCTGTGCAGATGGAAGTGCCACCTATGAGAACATGAACTATAGGCTCTCTGCCAATGGTAAGCTAAATGAGCATAGATGGTGGAGCTAATAGGTCTAGTAACATATATATAAATTGTTGAGAGCTAGCCACTATAGAAGATGCTAAAATCTTCCAGATGATTCCTCCAAAAGCAGCAACTATCCCATAATGGACCAAAGATGTAATAAAGATCAGGCATGAAGAAACCATTACAAATAATGAACATGATATGAAAAGGACATAGGGTTGGTGGGAGACCTCGTGGTGGTACACACCATGCCACACCCTGCTGCCAGCTGCCGCTCCATTGGCTGGTGGGAGAAAAATAAATTTAAATTGCCATGATGGTTTGACATCACATCTGGGTTTTCCACAGAAGTGATGTAATGCTGTTGCTCTACACCCCCCATGCCCCCCAACTCCCAATAGCTGGCAACTCTGAAGGGACAAACCAATTCACCAAAAAAGCTTGTGATGTATAAAACCTACCCCATTTGTGGTAAGTTTTACAGAGCTCACAGGTATTAATGGACTCTATTTTATAGATGCATTGTAACCTGAAACAAAGTTCAGGATGAAAAATGAATCATCTGCCTATAAGTTTTAAACTAGATTTTAGTTCATCCTTATTTCGATTCCTCTCACCTCTCTACCCATCAACATTCAAAAACAGATGTTCCAGCCTACATTCCCCAGGGTTGTTAAAATGTGATATGAAGCACATTTTACAGTGGTGGAAGAAACCCAATAATTATCACAAGCCAATTTTTAAGTGGTTTGACTGGGCCAAGAATTAGAGTACAAACTTGGCTGTCTTCTCCCTGTCCCTCCACCTTCACAGGCAGCGGTAGAGGCAGTTGGCTTTGTGGTCCTTTCGACTCATATTGACTAATGATTCAGGGATCCTATGTTTAAGCAGTGCCTTCATTTGAGGAGCTTCAAGGATACTGCAACCAACATATTCTACTTTATACTTATCTAAGAGAGCCAGTTTGGTGTAGTAGTTAAGAGTGGCAGACTCTAATCTGGAGAACTGGATTTGATTCCCCACTCCTCCACATGCAGCCAGCTGGGTGACCTCAGGCCAGTCACAGTTCTCTCAGAGCTGTTCTCTAAGAGCAGTTCTCTCAGAGCTCTCTCAGCCCCACCTACTTCAAAGGGTATTTGTTGTGAGGAGAGGAAGGGAAGGGGATTTTAAGCCACTCTGAAACTCTGAGTGAAGGGCAGGGTATGAATCCAATCTCCTCCTCGTATTTACACATTGATTTGCTCAGCCTTGTACATGGCAAAAAACAAGCAATCTCCATCTAGTATTAACACTTTAATTTCATTCATTTATTTAATAATAAAGATTAAATGTAACAAATAAATGAGTGAAATACTTGAAATAATTTCTCTAACATAATAGTGTTTGATTTCTTCATATGGGAACCCTTTCACACAAAGACTTAATACAAAAACACTAGTTAATGCAAGAGAATTTTATTGTTTTTTGAAAACAAAATATAGAAAATATAGAATATTAAATTAAATTAAAGCCTGGCAGATTGTCAATCTTTCTTGGAAACTGTTCATGTTAAAGAGGGAAGAATTTTAAAAATCCTAGATACTTGAATTATTGAAACTCATTCTTTGACTTCCAGAAGCAAGAGTTAAGTTTCTCTTTTGATTGGTAGAACTGTGGACTGCTGCAATAAGCAGATTCATTGTTGTAATAATTTTGAATATTGAATAAGAAAATTGAATATAGATTATTTCTAGGTTATGAGTTATTTTGTTAATTTGAGGGGTTTTCTACATGGCATTATTGTGTCACAGTGCTTTGGTTTGTTCCCTGTCTTCTGTACGTTCTCTTGAGTCATTATTTGTCACTATTTTGCTTGGGGTTTTTTTGTTCTACAATTCAAACTCACAGTGCCATCCTAAACCACTTCCACTGATGTCAATAGGTTATAACTCTGCTTAAGATTATACCATTAGAGCCTTCCAAAATAGCTTAGAGTAAAATCATACTAAAGTATACCATATCACACAACAAAACAACAAAGACAAACCAATATGATCTAAGAGAGTCCTCTATCATCTGACATTAAAACAAAAAGCAACAACTGAAACAATGAAACTTAATAGAGACAGTACCAAACAAGCCTTTTTGTTTTATCTTTCAAAGTGGTGTGCTATAGCATCTTCTCCAGAACACATTTAAAGGCCAGTCTTGAGGTCGGCCACACCACCACAGCAGCTTGCCACCAGAGGAACTCCAGAGGTGCTAGCTGGATCCCAAAGGGGACTCAGGATAGGTATCATGGGCATGGATGAGGATGAGCTGACAGAGCCTGCAGAAACCACAGCTGGCCTTTCTGAAGCAACAGAGGAGAATAGCTGGCAAGTGCCTGTAACAGCAAATTTCACACCTGGCCCAGATAAGAAGGAAGAACTGCAAGCTGAAAGTCCTCCTGACTCACCCCCGTGTGACTCGTTTAAGGGAGCGACTGTGGCAAAACTTAGCAACCAGGCGAAGAGTGGCCAGGCTACAAGGGAGACATTCAGCTAGCCCAAAGTTCTAACAGGAGCCTGGCCGATCGTGCAGCTGGCTAATTGGTAGCAGCATTTAACTCCACACTCTGGGCAGTACTCTTTGTGGAAGCAACAAGTCAGCTTTGTGCTGTTAGCATTCACTCTGGCTCAGCTCTTGCACCTAGACCTTCAGACCCCCTGGCTTTGGACTTGACTCTGGCTTGGCTTTGGACTATGTTTCCGGTTGGTGGTTTTGGACTTGGCTTTATGTTTCTGGCTCCTGATCCTGGCTTGGCTTTTTGGACTTTGCACTGTCTTCTTGGCTCCTGACATTGGCCTGTTCTGGACCCCCTTTGACTGGTACCCCAGCCCATGACAATAGGTCAGCAAACATCCAGCAGCAGTCAGGGAGCCACAAGTACAGAGACACCACCCCAGACCCTAGCAACCACGCCATTACAGCCGAGTCACATCACAATGGTGTAACGGCATGTCTGAGAAAGATGTGGGGGGCAGAAGGAGAAACCACAGCAAACAGCCTCTGAGGATCCTAAAGAACTGACTTCCACCAGACCTTCAGTTGAGGCAGCGGGTATCCAATTCAATCTGACCTCCCCCTCCTCCTCCCCCCAGTGAGTCGCTCTTATGTGTCTGTTGTGGTATAATCTATTTTAAAGTATTAAGTGTTGTATTAATTGTATGTATTTTATTATTCTGTTTTTATGATGTACATCTGCATTCAGCAATTATAGGTTGGAACCAATGTTCCCTCTAAGCCGTGGAATCTTGTGAGCAAAAATTCCAATTTGTGAGCTGCTGGCATTAAAGTTGTGAGCAAGCGATTTGGCTGCTGCATAAATTAAGTTTGCTCTGGAGCCCTCCTTCCTGAGCTGAGACAAAAATGTGTGAGCTGGAGGCTAAAATACTGTGAGCTGGCTCACACTAAATCAGCTTAGAGGGAACACTGGTTGGAACCCACCCTGAGCCTGCTTTTCAGGAAGGATGGGATATAAAAGGAAGGAACACACCTCCAGGAATGCCACTTCCTCCTCCATTTAGGGCAGTACACCAGTGAGACTGTAGAGGGGAACTGTTATGGAGGCACACTAGTGGCTAGCTGCCATTACACCACTCTGAAGCACTACATCAGTATACCTCCAGGAAACACCAACATAATTCCAAGATATGCCAGTGTAAAGTCTAAGTGCTTTCAGCAACCTCCCACCCTTAGGATTGTGTTGTTACTTAAGATGGGAAACAGACCCACATCAGTTGAATCTCAAAGTGTAGCATACTTTTAAGGGCCTCTTTTAATGTTTGTCCAAAAATTGCAGAGGGCATTGAAGAAAATGTAATCATGATGCTTGGAATATGGTTAGGGTTGTATCCTTCTTACTGTTTAGAATCAAAGCATGGGAAAAGATAGCTCAGGCCCACCTTGCAAAAGCCAAAAATATGTTGCAAATTAATAGCTATTGGTATTTTACAAACTTTCATTTTCTGCTTACGATTAATTCATTAGCTGTAAAAGAACAGCAGTGCAACATGTGAATGCCCATATTGTAAAACCTCAGAATAAAAGCAAAAGGTACCAAGCTATTTTTAGCATCGTAATGGCTGCAGATACATTTTGTTTGAAGGTCTTGCATGCCCATTAGAAAGGCATCTGCACTGACAGCTTGAATGATCATTCACATAACTTTTAAAAAACCTAGAGTCCATCAGCATTCTGAAAGTTGTGCCTCAGTTAAGCTAAATAAAAATTAAACAATGAGCTCGAAAAATATTTTGTATGTTGAATTACATCAGATTCCATTGTTTTTAATAACTTTTGTTTTTATTGTATTTCAAGATCCAGCAGTGAGACCCAAATATGTAAACACAAATTATTAGTTACTGAGACACTTTGCCAAAATTAATAGAGTTAACGATTTGTGTTGTTTATTTTATTTAGTTATTTCATTTCTACCCTGCTTTTCTCCCCAATGGGGACCCAAAGCGGCTTACATCATTCTCCTCTCCTTCCTTTTATCCATACAACAGCCCTGTGAGGTAGGTTAGGCTGAGAGTGTGTGACTGGCCCAAAGTCACCCAGCAAGCTTGCACAGCAGAGTGGGAATTCAAACCTGGGTTTCACAGATCCTCTGACCCTGTAATCACTACACTGCACTGGTTCTCACTACAGGGGTGGGTGTCCATTTAGCTTTAATTATAAACAAATATATCCCTATCTCAGGAGGCAATATTGACTTTAGTATGAAGGAGAGCGTACTCTGCTACAAATGTACATGCTAGTTTACTTTGAAAATTGTTTTTTCTGTGACTTGGTGAGTTGATATGCTATTTTCCATGTTTGTTGACTATTGTATTAGTTTAAATTCTTAAAATCATAGTTCTTTTTTATCTTTAATAGAACTTTGATGCTACTGTGAAACTACCCTTTGAAAACTGAAACACCAATATAAAAGTAGGTGTTCTCACTCTATTTTTATATTAATTGTCTATTCTAAATTCTTAAATTACATTATATTGCCTAAAGTGTTCTTTATATTTATTGTAGTCTATTATTGAAGACCACTACAGTCCATTTCTGAAGAAGACAACCAAAACGCTAGATTTATCTGCAGTCTTCATTGTTTTCTTGGATGTTGTTTTCATGGACTTAAGCATCTTTGGAAAATATATATATATATATATATATATATATATATATATATATATACACACACACTCTAAATTACTTCTAATTTTGTATTTTTGCACTTGTGATATTTCTATTCTATATTAATTACACACAGAGAATTGTACAAATATCTTTATTAGTGTCTTTTCCCAGTTTTTTCTATATTTGTTTACCTGTTTCTATGACTGTATCTTCTTTTCAGTTTGCTGTAATTATAAATAGACTCCTGTGGGCCTTAAAACAGATCTGCAGCTTTTCTCCACATACCACTGATCACACTCAAATGTCTGCCATTTGCTATAGAGCATGGGAGCAGCAAGTTAAATAAATAAGTGGACTTTTCCCTTGTGTATTAACAGAGATGCCCTTAATATTCTCATCAGTTTCAATAAGAGAAAATGAGCAATGCTATTCATGCTATCCCAGTGCCACAGACTGGCACCTTAATCCTAAACATTTGCATGAGAATTATCTGCCTGCAGTTTCAGTGCCACATCTCTGCAATATCATCCTAGCAACCAAGCTTCTTGCTTACATTGTGATGGCACAGCAGTTAGCAGGCCTCTACCTAATCATTCATCTGCTGGCCCAGCAGGCCTTGGAACTGGGCTGCACATTATTCCAAATACACAGGCTACTACTTTTCTGTAAGCAACTGTATTCACTGAAGTTGGCCAAATAGAAGAGAACATCCTTGAAATTATGAGGGAAGTTTGTACTAACCCTACCAGCATGTGTCACTTCCATTAACAGTTAATATGTCAAACTTTTATGCTATTTTTTTCCTTCTAGAAATGTTCCTCTGTGTAACTAATGAAATATTAAACACTAAAATACATGTCTTGATAGTTGATATATTTTAGGCTCTGTATGATGATTTACTAAAAACTACTGTATTGATTTGATTAGGCTATTTCCTTTCTTTCTAGACCGCCTTTCCGAATTGGTTTGAGGCAGTTTCCAGGCAATTACATAAAAATCCACACATTGCAATAAAGCAGATCAAGCAGACAAGCAGTAAGCATGATAGCATAAAATCATAGCATTAAATACTAGACCAAATTCAAAGTGGTATCATTTTGTCCGTGCACATTCTCACAGTGCCAGTTGGTGCAATGGGAAGGCATAGTATTACTTAATCAATTCTGTGATGATCAGCATATATCCTATATATCATGAAACTCTGTCCTGTGATTCTGCAAATGTGCCAATAGTAGCTGCTGACCAAAGAAATACGTTAAATGCAATGGATGCAAAAACAATTCATCTACTTAGAATACTAGCCCTACACAGACAACCCATCCACAAGATCACATACCACAGGGGGTTGGAAATCAGGCTCAAGTACACTGGTATCACCTCCTGCCTCTATGCAATTGCCAAGTGGTCTGCACAGGGCAAATGCCCTGTGATCAGCACTGCTGGTTTTGGAATATTGCTGATTACCGGGAGAGGCTGTGCTCACAGGAACTTCCTCCACACATTCACCCTGTACATAACACTCAGCAGTCTCTTGAAGACAGCGGGCAGAGCATGTGCTCTCATACCCATTCTCCCTCCCTGTGCAGTGAGTGAATATGCAGACAGATCACCTGCAAACAGCTCCTGTGTGTTTTTAAATGACAAATGGATTATCTGTGTGAAAGAGTAGGATGCCCCACTTTTTAAAAAGCAGTGTATGGTAAGTTCCATTTTGGAGCACATTATTGACAAAGATAACAAGATCACTAATTAGAGGAGTATTTTGCTTTCTAATCACAATGTTTTGCGGTGAAAGTAGATGAGACATTAGGACAGCATCCACAATTACTTGGCTGTTTCATAGGACAATCCAGTTATGAATCATTGGTACAGTGGAACGAAAGCTCAATAGCCAACAATATGTGGGTGGAGCCTAGGAGACCTGTGATCAGTTCTCCACTTTCTTTTAAAATCAAAGCAGTCACCATGGCATTCAGGGAGAAAGGTCTTTAACCTTTTCTCCTGTGCCTTTCCCTTTATTTCCAAAGCGGCTATGGAACACAGAACTAGATGAAGCTGCATTACACTGAGTCAGTCCATCTTGCTCAGTATTGTGCACAGTCTAGCTGGCAGCACTTCTAACTATGGTTGAATCTGCATTTGCATTTTTAAATCAGTCTTGTGCTGCTGTGACACCGTCAAGCATAGAAAAAGACAACGGTCATGTCTGCATCTTCATTTTTAAAGCAGTCTTGACACTGTCTGTCTTTATGCTGGAGTGGTGCTTGTTTCAAAGTGGTACAAGAAATTCTTCCAATCTGCTATTTTTTTCTGCTTGCTGGCCAGGAATGTTGTTGTTGTCTCCTCCTCTTCTCTTCACCCATTTTACACAAGGCAATAAATTACTTAAGGCAACAAGCTATAAACTTCTCTTTAAATTCAAAGAGAAAGATTTTCTCAGCTTTTGGTTTTGCCCAGCTTTTGTTTTAGACTAGAAAGCAAAAATAGCAAAATAGCCAAAAACCAGTAAAGACTGGGTGTTTAGTTTGCAAAATGTATGTATGTAGAAGGGATCTTTCTCCAACTTTTCAGCAATATAAAAACCACAAAACAAGATAAAATCATTCATTCTTAGCTTGCCAAGCAAGGGAAAAGTTTCTTACATTTCTCTATGTGCTGTCAGAAAGTAAACAGAGCAGATAAGCCTCTGCTTAGCGCTTGGGGGGGGGGGCCTTAGAGTGCTTTGTAACCAGATGCAGTTGAGCCGGTGAGATTCTGCAATCACAACAGAGTCAAAACCATAGGGCAATAAAATAATGCAGACAACAGAAATTATAATGGTACAGTAGGAGAGCAAATCCAAAAGAGATGTGGAAATCTTTTTTGGAGATGAAGCGGGAACATCCCCAAACCAGTGGAAGATACCAATGCAGATTTGACCAGTGTCACAGCAGCACAAAACTGATTTTAAAATGCAAATGCAGATTCAACCTATGTCTCAGCCAAACACATGTGCTATCTGAAATCATTTTTAAATAAAAATGGCAGAAATTGAATTTGTGACCTTCTACATGCAAGCATCTGCTATTCCATCAGATAATGGCTTGTGTAATGCCTTTATATTTTCCCCTGCAAACAGAAGCAGAGAACAAGGAAAAGCGTTAAGCACCCATAAATGCTTTCCCAATCCCAACTGTAGTCTGCAGTCATTCAGGAATATGCCAATGATGTTCTCAGGTAAACAGCATAACTTCACTCTGAACATGTCAACATAAAGCAAAGTGAATGAAACTTACTTGTGTCCTTATTGCAGTTTGCTTACAACTTCCATGTAGAAAGAATAAAATTTATAAGTAAAACTTGGCTTGGAATTAGTCCAGAATCTCATTTTTGGTACCTTGGAATAATAAAAAATATGGAACAAACTTTTGAGTAATGTCATTCAGGGCTCCAATGGTGGCTTTGGATGTTTAGGAGGGGAAAGAAAGAAGTCTGTGGGAGACCCAGGTCCATTATGCACTGTCAGCTTACTCCAGAGACTCTGAGCAGTCAAGCCTTTAAGCTTGACTTCAGATTTGTGTGCCTGCCCTATGCATTGTCAGGGCTATTTTTGGGCAGGAACACACAGGAATGGCGTTCCGGCTGGCTTCAGAGTTGGCCACAACCACTGCAGCCAAAACCTCTGCATGCGTGGCTATAGAGGGAAGGCCTGGAGAGCGACCCCCCCCAACAACTCTGAAGCAGGCAGGCCAGGGGGGGCTGGAAGGATCAGGGAGGCATTTAAATGCCTTCCCCAGCGTGTCCAAGGGCTGGCTTGCCCAGGCTTCTGTCAGGCTCGATAGTCAGATCACACAACACAGGGCTTCATCAGAAAAATACTGTTTATTGGTAAACCAGAACTATGACACGTGTACTGCTTGTGTCAGGAATGCCGAGAGATAGTATGGCACCCTAAATTATACTAGAATCAAACACCCCCCCTTACAAAGTAAAGCCAATAAGCAATGTTCACGTGCACGGGTAAAGAAAGCGGGCAAAAGCTAAAACCGTTGGTTCCCAGCATAAGTTTAAGGCAGCTGGTGCTCAAGGTCAGGCAACAGATAATACAAAGACAGTGAAACTCAGAATGAGGCAGAGGTAGGGTTCCCCCTATGCACATTCTGGGCCCATGGCAGAGCTGACAGCTCCCCACAACCATGGGGCACCCAGGCAAGCCAAGGGAAGGCAGTTTAAACTGCCTCCCCTACCCTCCAAGGGCCGGCTTGCCCGCAGCTGTGGGGCACCCAGGAAAGCCAAGGGAAGGCATGGGGTGTGGCCTAATATGCTAATGAGTTTCTGCTGTTGGGTGTGGCCTATTATGTTCCTGCTGGGCTTTTTCCAGGAAAAAAGCCCTGTGCATCATTCTTTTTTCTGCAGTCTTTTCTGTATGTTTGTTCTGCAGCTGCAGTCAAAAACTGCACTTTTTCTTAATTGGGGTGGGAATGTTGTGTGTGTTGTGGGGGGAGGAGTGTCCAAAGGGTTTTTTTTTTTTTTAAATTATGCAATTGTCCTATCACAGCTGCACAGTAGCGTCCAGCAAGCACCTTCCATTTAAATCCTCATGGTTCAGATTTTTGCGCATGCATTTTAGAGTTAGTTTGAATGAAAGGAAATAGAAATGAACACAGGCAAAAGGGGGGGGAAACCAAATGTTGAAATTGACCAGACTTTTTTTTTTTTTTAACCTGACTACAAGCAGCTGAGAAGCCCCGTTTTTCATATTGCCGAGCACTAGAGGATTCTCTGCTGTGTTATCAGCCACTGTGAAAAATGGAATTCACACAATCTCATAATATGGGGGGAACATGTGGAGTGAACAAAATGCATGATAGAACCCGCTGATACTGGCATTGCAAGCTGTGATCATTGCCAATGTGTGAGTGTATGTGTGTGCCTGTGCATTGTTTTCATTCTTTGCATGGGAGGAAATGGGAGACTGGGGGCAAAGCACGTGTGGGTGGGTGGGGAGGTCATTGCTGTGGCTTTTGTCCCAAAAGTGGGGAAAGCTCCCAGCAATGTGTAAGAAAGGGGCACAAATCTCCACTTCCACAGCCCAGTTTCTGCTTTTTCACCCAGGCTGGGGCTGGCCACCCCCAGGCAAGCCAAGGGAAGTGGCATGCTGGCTCATAGCCACCTCCCATGAGCCAGCCAGCCAACCAGCCCAGCCAACCCCTGCAACCACAGCAGTAGACAGCCAAGCTACATGCAAGAGCTGCCTTTCTTGGCTCTTACCATCAATACTTCCTCTAAGCTGTGGAGTGTTGTGAGCAAAAATTCTACTTTGTGAGCTACTGGCATTAAAGTTGTCAGTGAGCAACTGGCTTCTCCATAAATTAGTTTGTTCCAGAGCCATTCATCCTGAGCTAAGACAAAAATGTGTGAGCTGGAGACTAAAAAACTGTGAACTAGCTCACACTAACTCAGCTTAGAGGGAACACTGCTCACCATCCAGCTGCAGGCATTTACATAAACCAGACGTGCCTGGCATTTGGCAAAGAGGGGAGGAAGGCAGGCAGCACCAAGACCAGGGAGGTCACCAAAGAGTTTGGCTCCAGCTTTTGGGAGGTGGAGGGGAAAGGAAATTCAACCCCCAAATCAGCACCTTAGAGGAATGAAAGAGCTTTAGTCTCCCAAGAGAATTGTTACAAAAACGTTACCCAGTCGCCCTTGTGTGCAAGTGATTCCAATTTGTTTATTTTTCCAGAAGGCCTTAAATAAACTCTGGTATATTCCCAGGACAGACTGGCTGCTAAGGAACTGGTGTTACTTTCATTTTTTCCTAGGTACTGTTTGGAATCTAAATTTAGAAGGGGGGGAGGAGGGAATTCAGCTACCAAATTGGGACCATTTGCAATAGCAGCTCCTTCTAAACTTTACCTTGTCCTTTAATTTTTTTTTACAAGCAGCATGAGACTAATGTTAGTTTCATAATGCTAGACTAATAATGCTTGTAAAAAAATTAATTTAAAAGAACAGGGAAAAGTAATCAATGGAGCTTGTTCACCAATTAATGGTAGAAGGTACAGAGTGGGCAGAACTACATCAGTGTGGGTGGGGAGTGACCTTCCAGGGCCAGCAAAGGGGCAGGGAGGCAAAAATCCAAGGGAATATGTATGCTTTTGAATTTACTCTGGCTTGGAAAACAAAGTAAGGGGAAATATCGACACAAAAGCACTCTAAAAAAATCGGGGAAAGAGCGAACTGAGCACTGAATTCAATGCAGAATGGAAAAGAAAATCTGATGGACATGCACATTGAAAGTGAGGGGGAATGCAGAACAACAAAGAAAACCTGACAGACATGCACAGTGAATGCGAGGAAAAACACCCATGCATAAAAGGCCCCAGTGTCAACTCTTAGCATTTTATCCACTTTGGCTCTGCCAACTGCCAATTCCAACTTATTTTTAGCTCCTATTGGTCTCTCTTGGGGACAGACAGGACCTGCCGATCCCAGGCCCTTATATTGCAGAAAATATCAAGCAGACAGGCATTAGTATTGTGTTCACAAAATGGAGCATGTTTGGCTGGCAAACACGTCATAAGCCAATAAGATATAGTTTGTGATGATCATGACGATGATCATGTGATGATCATCACAATTCTTCTCATATTACAGGCTCACCTTATCCCTGTTCCCAGATCCAAACATTTCCCTTAAAACTGTTGGGATTTGTCACTTACAATTGTTTTGATAGAGGGAATCTGAGGAAGCGGAAGCAGGCATTTTTATAGAGAAGCTGGTCATCATAAAAAGTAAGTAGAAGTTAAATATGGTTCCCTTAGGAACGAACTGCATGCAACTGTAGTAACACAAACTACTATCCTACTTATATAGTTTGAAAGAAAATACAGCCTGCTCTTAAGAGATACTAAAACAGGATTTGGTTCTTCTGGGATTTATCGCTGGTTCGATTTAGGCAACACTGCTATTCTAGTCACATGGTTCTATTAAATGCAGCCATCTTCATCTGAGATATTCATAATATGCACTATAAACTGCAAAACGAGGCTTAGCGGTGTGAATATGAGTTGTTTAAAGTAATAAATGCCTACAGCAGTAAAGAGTTGAAAGAATACAAAAGTACACTGCCAAAGAAACACAGAATAACAACTAAATGGCCACTGAATTTGCTGAAGTATATAAAAGGTGTCTATGCAATGGCATATTATTCCTTTAATATACCGAAGCGAGAAAATTTAAAGCATTACTGCTTCATTTATTTACTTACTTTCTGCTCTTGCCTTTCATTCCATTGAGATATCAAAACCGTGGGCAAAGTTAGAAGATTCCTTGTTATTTAAACACCACAATAAACTGTTAAATTTACACTCGTTACTTAAAACTAGCTAAATGCCTACCCATGGCTTGGTGGAAGTAATAAGGGATTTGTATCTCTTTCTCCAGATTGCTCGGAGAACCAGTCAGGTTTCCTGTGCATACGGACACTTTACGCTGAACAGTCCCCATAATCAACTGTTATGGGCTGGTGTATTTGGCTCAGGCTAATTGAGCCAGACAAGAAAGAAGCAACCTGGTTAATTTCTTGGGTGAATCAAATGTCCTTCCCTTTCAGCTGAAGGAGGTGGGGAACACAGATGAGTGCAGCTGGCATGGCACACATGAATCCTGACCTGAATGCTTTAAGTGGTTCTTGTCATGATAAAAATGTAAAAAACTGACATCATTCTCTTTTGCAGCAATTTCCTAAATGGGCCTTGTAAAGTGATCGTCTCCCTAGTAGAGTGAGTCAGCCCTGGAGGAGAGAGGCCCCATCGGTTGTCATTCAGTTACCACAAACAGTGGATCGAACTTCCTCCCCTACAGTTGATATGACTGGTGACAAAAGGTAAGAAAAGAACAGGAACTCTTCAAGTTAGGTATTGTCTTGACAAGTGTTGATAAGAAGTTGTGTCACTGAACTGCCCTCAGGAGGAGCCATGGAGCAGTTTATGACAAGGCAATCTATGCATCTCTCTTAACTTAGAACAGAACTATTATTTATTTTACAAAATTTATAGCCCACTTTTTTGCTCAACTTCAGTCCCAGTCACACGTGCCAGATAACGTGGGGGGAGGGGAGCGAGGCTATTTGCCCTGTAGTAATTTGATGTGCCACTGTGCGATCAGACTCAATTCTTTGTTTCTGGTGCGCTTCAACGAAGGATCACTGACATAATGAGAAAGTGCTGGTGCGATCATGCGGCCCATCTCAAACCCGTTTGCTACTGCACTTTCCCAGGTATTTTTTAACTCCGCTTCTTCGGAGGGGTGAGACAGGTTAGCGACGGGTGCAGGACTCTTGCCAGATGTTCCCATGTGATCACACCCATAAAATCCACCCGGCACTCATCCCTTTCACGCTGCTAATTCTGTGTGTGATTGGAGCCTTAATATTTCTGTAGTCATCAACCTGACAAGACTTTCCACAGTCTCCAAAATTTGATTCTGCAAGTTCAGTTTTGTTAGCCTACCTCATTATTGGTTATATTGTAACCTCACAATGGCCCTCAACACCTCAGCGGTGAGCTTTCTTGCAACAATTCCTGTAAAATAAATTAAGATGAAACCTGGCAATTTGCCAAAGGCTGCCATAACAAGTTTCATAGGTGAGCAAGGATCTGAAGCCATCCCACATCCAAATTCAACATTTTAACCATTAACAACACCTTTTGTTCTAAATAATGTGATCTACTTGCAAAGCTATTGACATGCCCTAAAACAGGTCTTCTGAAATGAAATTTTCAGAAATATATGAAAGTCTTGAGACATCTCTTAAATCTTAGGAAGAGCAAGGCTGAGACTTCTACAGATTGCTAGTTATAAGAACTATATAACTAACAGTTACAAACAGTCTTGAGTCTTAATTCTCTGGTCTTCTTTGCCAGTCTGTTAGAAAGAGTGGCTGTTATTAACTGGTAAACTGGTTCAGAGTACTCATTTAAGAGTTCCAAGATAGGGTTGTTGTCCACAAAAACAAGAGAATCTGAGCAAATTTTTCCAGAGGAAAACAGTTATATATGTTAGAATTTATGTATATAATAAATGTCAGTAATGCTTTGGAGTAAGTATTATTATATGCATTTCTTCCTGTGGTTTGGTCAACCAGCACAAAGAACAATAGGCGAGTCCAGATTTCTGTGAACAACAATCTTTGATGATAGAATATCAGGAACATTTTCCTCCTCTTTTTTTAAAAAAGGATTTTTTATAAAGACAAACATCACAATGACCAAACACACAAGTACATAACACACAAATAAATAAATGTTGTGGGTTCAATTAAATCATTAGCTTACATGCTTGAATACTTCATACCATATTTGTTTTCCATGTTCCACCTTAGGTTCTTAGAAAAATCTTTTGCAAACTTTTAAATATCAGTTTTTATAATCTATGGAAGGTTATACGTCTGTATACTTTTTCTATTGTATTCTTCAGTTCATTTTAAAATCTAAAACCATGTTATTTCATACATACACAAGCATTTACACGGGTATCTAAATAATAGGGGATTTCATTGCCTCATCAGACTACCTATTTAAATACCTCAAAAATTGTTTTTCAAATTTTACCTTATATTCTTACAATAATCTTTCACTTATGTTTTAAGAAGCATTTATACGCTTTTAATATCTTTTCTAATGTTTCAACTCATTTATATAGTTCTAAACAGCTGTGAACTGTGTTTCTCCCTTATCCAAAGAAATTGATGTATCTCTCTTATCCACAAAATTTTGGAGCTTTTCCATAAATTTTCATCCTCTTCTTCATTCTCTGATTTCTCCTCTTGAGCCTTAAAGTCTTAGTTTTGTGCCTTATCTTCTGGTGGTAACCATCTATAATCAATTTTTAAAGTAGTTTGAGGTTCCATATATTCTTCTTTTTTCTCTCTGAGTAGATGTTTCATTTGTTGGTTCAGTAATTTCATTTCTTGTCATTCTTTCATGGGGTCACATATCATATCAGCTTGTCTGTTTTTGAATATATTTTGTAAGTCATATCGGTTGGATTGTAGACTTCATCTAAATCTTCCGTATCAATATATTCCACAATAATAAGTGTTGTGTCAGTTTGCTCTTCCTTCTGATTGATGCTGTGCTGTAAAGGTAAATCAGGCTTAGGTTGCATATTTTTCATAGTTTTTTCCAGAGCTGTTCTTACTGCTGTTATAATTACTTCCTGTAATAATCATTTAAAGTCTGTAGTCAACAATGTATCTTTGTCTACACCAGCCATTTCCAAAATATCATGTTGAAAACAGGGAATCTCTCCAACTCTGTCAGTACAACCTCTATTTTCACACAACTACCTCTAGGCCCCGTTCACACTGAGCATTTGCCCCGCTGAAGGCACGGGAGCCCTGCGGACTTTCTGTGCATGATCATACGAGCACATCTGGGAGGCGTAGTGCTCCCGTGGCCAACCCGTGGCTTCCCATGGAAAACGTGGAGTAAAAAACTAGTAGGTCCAAAGTACTAGTTTCCAGAAACCCCGGGGCAAAGGCTGGCGTCTGATCGCGGGAGTGCCAGTATCCCGCGGCTTCCAACGCCTGCCCATGTCCCCGGGGTTTCCGGATGTTGTAAGTGCCCATGGGATGCGCACCAACGCTGAACAGTGCATGCGCACACACACAAGACAGCAACAGCAGCCCGCCCCCCCAATGGCACATGCGCACTTCACTGCTTCTTTGCTGCGCTGCAGCAGCGCAGTGTGATCGGGGCGCAGAGCTGGAGCATGGCAACCCGGTGGCCCCTGTGATCGGGCTACCACCCCTTATTTAGCTCCAGGGCAAACTGCCACGCTTCTCCCCTGCGTTTTCTGGCCCGTATGACCGGGGCCCTATTTACACAGCAAGTTTTGTTATGGTTACATTAAAGCAAAGCAACTGCATTCCTAAGTTAGAATACAGAGAATCTTTCAGATTGCCTTTCAGTAAAAATAACCCCTTACAATCACACCACTTCTATATTTGTAAACCAATAGCCATTACAATCATATTAAAGACTGAGACAATTTCACCAAGGCCAATATTCTTATCAATTGTTAACAATACAGAGAAAATAGAATTTACTTTTATAATTCCAACAAACCAAGATAAAGTATGTTATGAGAATATAACATATAAAAAAATTCAAATTACATTCCTAATAGTTCTTATTGAATCTTCTTCTTTTTAATTGTGGTACTTATTAAAATATAGCTATTTGTAATCCTTTAAAGGGTCTTCATATAGGTCATATAATTCCAGATAATTTATTTGTAATTCAAAACAGAGGAGCTCTTATTTCCCTAGAAGTCAAACCCAAATAAGATGAATATTTCCAAAATTTTGTAGTCCACTACAGAGTATTAAAGGATCAGTATTTTTATTAACAGTTTTGTTTTTGGACCACAACCTTCTCTTCTTTTGCCCAAGCCATTTTAAAGAACGCTTCCAGATCTCTTCTTAGCTGCTGGAAGAAAGAGGGGAGGAAGGGAAGAGATTCTTCACCCCTTTACTCCTTTGTGTTTTCAATAGAGTTAAAGGGGACTAAATCAATGGGGAGTCTCTGATGTTGTTGCTTGCACTTTTACTTACGGTGATGATGTTTTTAAGCAGTTCAATTGAAGTTTTCTGCTTCTCCCCCTCGCTTGGGCAGTCACGGCTCCATGCCCATGCCTGGCATGGGTGCTCTTGATCAGTTCTTGCTTCGGGCTGATCATAGGACTCTCGCCTGCTTGCTGCCACTTGTGGGGAGTCCCAGTCGAGCCCCCTGCACTGTGCTCCTCTTCAGGGAGCTCATTAGAGTTCACGAGCCCCCGAACTCCTCTAAAAAAACCCATCAATCCAGCTGGCACATGGGAGAGCTTCCCTGTGTCGACTGTTCTCATCGCACCAGCACCCATGTCTCAAGAACATCTTCCTCCTCTCCACCATACGAATAATGCCATAAAAATTGGGGACATTCAACAGAGACATTCAGTAACATGGACAACTGATCCATGTGATCTCCCATATTCTGAGGGGTGCAAACAGTGCAATTAGGTGTCCATGTAGAATAACTGAGTTACATGTGGTATCTCTATGGGGGAGAGATGATACTCCCATTCCTCTACCATGTAAAGACTGTCACTGCCAGGTAAACTGTCTGAACTGGACCAATACATTCATGCATGAAGATATATCGTAAAACAGTACACAACAGCAACTGGTAATTTTGTCCTTTCCACATTCTCCCTTAACCTGGGCGATGCAGAGTTGATATCTCTTAGCTCTACCTTGCACTTTGTTAAGGGAAGCAGCCCTTCTCCTTATTTTGGTGTTGGAAATGGACAGAGCACATATAGTAAATATAGCCAGTTTGATATAGTGGTTAAGCGTGTGGTCTCTAATCTGGGAGAACCGGGTTTGATTCCCCACTCCTCCACATGCAGCTGCTGAATCACCTTGGGCAAGCCATAGTTCTGTCAAAGCTGTCCTTGAAAGGGCAGTTCTTGAAAGAGCTCTCTCAGTCCCATCTACCTCACAGGGTGTCTGTTGCGGGGAGGGGAAGGGAAAGGAGTTTGTAAGCCACTCTGAGACTCCGAGTGAAGGGCAGGGTATAAATCCAATCTCCTCCTCCTCCTCCTCCTCCTCCTCCTCTTCTTCTTCTTCTTCTTATTCTTCCTCCTCCTTTGTATAAACAAAAGCTGGCTGGATGGAAGGAAGAAACTGACCAAATCTGCTTCTTGGGCGGTTCCTGGACAATCTGCTATGAATGTTTTTCTTTATGACTTCCAGTATAACCATCATTCAATTTAAAGTGCTCCTGCTGTTGAATACCAGGGCCAGACTACAGATTGTCTTATTGTAATGCCCATCTCTTTACATTTGGGAGGACACTTCCACTGCGTGCTTAATTGCTGCTGTTTCAGGTGTTTTGTTTGTATTCTTGTTTCCAAGTCTAATTAATATAACAAATGCAAATGTATATAAACCCTAAATGGAAAATGGAAAAGTGAAATATATATTCAGAGCTAACACATTGATGCCAAATTGTGACTTTGAATTTTATTTCTGTCCACTTGATGAGCATTGAATAGCTCCAATGCTACAATAGCTTTACAGTCAACAGCTTCAACTTTCAAATGGTGGGTAATTTCTCATGTTATTTAATGGCTGCCAAAAGTGGAGCACAATCCCATACACCAAACTACTTTTAATGATAACGAGCTGTCCAGATCCATGAGACATACTGATAACAACTAGGTAAGCTCACTGTTACATACTTATTAAAAGACTTTAAATGTCCCAGTGAACTCAGCATGTTTCTTGGCTGTGAGCAGAAGTTATCCTTCCTAAGGATGGTCCTTCAGAGGCTAGAGAAGGTGCAAGATGTTGATTGAATAGGCTTATCCTAAGGCTTGTCAAAAGCCCCTTTACATTTCATCATGAGAAGGTCATAGGTTTGTGTAAGCAGGGCTCATATAAGGTTGTCCTTGGCCTCCTTCAGTAATAAGTACACAGGCTCTGATCATCTGCAGACTGATGGAAAATAATATTCTTCCTTCTTCCCCCTACCCACCAGTTACTTTTATGCCTATGTCACAGATCCACACATTCTCAATCTAGTTGTATTTTGCTCTGTTCTTGATCCCATGGCGCCTTTGGGTGATGTCACTTGAATCCCTGCAGTTAACATCAGAAATAGAAAGGCATTCATGGAGAGTGGGAAGAAGTATGAGGGTCAAGGAATTAGCTCACATTCATACAGCCCAAATCATTATGTTTCCGAGGGCCTCTTCTCTACCATAATTTTGCATTACTATCTTTATGAAAGGAGGGGAGCACTGATTCCCATTATTTGATTTAAAAAACCCTGTACTTTAAACATTTGTACATCATTTACAACTGATACAATGTATTTGTATCAAGCACAATAAATATCAAACACTACTGACACTGTGGAACATCATGAGACACCAAAAGAAGGGGATCAACCATTGTGCTTTGCATATCTCATGAAGAATAGGCCTGAGAACAGTCAAGGTTTAGAATTTCCACAGTGTGGGTCGTGGCAGGTATCGATTCTAACAGCTGGTACAGTTATGTAGGGAAAGCTCTCTACCAGATTCACTCAACAATGCCACCCATACCTACTCACCTTCAACAACATCTAGCTGGCAGCAGGAAAAATAACCCAAGGAAGTCACTATGAAAAGGATGCGGTAACTTCCATGATAATCTCTACTGCCAGGAAAGGCCAGGTAAGTGGGTGAACGGTAAGCAGAGTGGACAGGCAGCAGCACTGGCATTCCTAAGGAGGCTCAAAGATGACTTTCCATAGGTGGTAGTAATGGCTGTTGGAGCCAATGCTTCACCCAGAAGCTTCTGACCATAGGAATACTCATTCATACACTCCTATCTGAACTGTTCCAAAGTTAGGCTCTCTTAAGTGTAAGGAAAATGTTGGGATAATAAACCACACTAAGACAGAATATAATTAATATTAATGGCCACTATTCTGGTGTTTAACTTCTTTTTGTTTCTGTTTTTATTTCATTTTTCTATCCAGCGTGCGTAGTTAATAAAGCCTCCATTATGAGCAAGTAGCAATTGTACTGTTCCATGCTACATCAATTATTATGACTTTATTGTGACTTATTGGAATTCAACGAATCTCCAAAGACTGTGCTGATGCCTTGGAAGCAATTAATTTTTGATTGATCTAATTCACTCCAGTACTGCATGTAAAATGTTCATAAGCATTTGAATAATTCTATTATATGTAGGAGAACACTGCAGGCAAATCATTTGAAAATTAATTGCATAGTTATTTTCAGTAAATATAATTTATTCCAGTTCTATTATGGAAACTTATGTAGTTGCTTTATGGAGTAAACTAATGAAATAAATGATCTTTGACTGGCTAATAAAGGATGGGAAAGCGAAGGGAGGCACAAATGCAACATTCCATTTTTTTTTAAGCAGGGTTTAACTTTCAACTTTCCATGTATGAACCAACATAAGCGGAAAGACAATGAAACAAAAAAGCCTTGAAATGGATTTGACAAAATTGTTTAAAACAGTTCATAAGACACAAATGGTATCCTTTGTCAAGAAGCTGGAGAAAGCAAAAGCCTTGAGAGACCATATTGAGCAAAGTCTTCTTCATGTCCAGCCACTCACAATAGGGGTTGGGATGGGGTGGGAAGAAGTATAGTTATGGCTAGAAGGGTGTGTGAATTCTGTCCATGTGCCAGGAGACCCCAAAGATATGCAAACATATGGAGATTTTAGGAAGAGACTTAGAGATATTTTACAGATATTACACATCTGTAATAGCTGATTCACATTATTTAAAAAGACTGCAGAAGACAGTGTTAGCCAAATTGCTCTATTATTTAATAAAGATGGGGAATTATAATTATTAATATGCAATTGGCTTATCTATAGGATCTGACCTGTGTATACCAGAGTTAGAATTCCCAAGAACCCAGGAATAGACACAGAAACTGGGTGGCTAAAATAATGATTTCTTTACTAAATATTCTCAAGCATACACATAATATTCATACAGTAAAGCACTAAGGAAGCAGAGGTGATTGATGGGTTATAGAGGGGTGTCCAGATGTGCAGAGGTCCATGGATTCTGGCCTAAACTCAAACAGTTCAGGGATGGCCTGCCATTTTGGATCATGGCAGAAAACACACGGTCTAAGGCCTTGTGTGTGCTGGGATATAGGCATTGGCAAAGAATGCAGACCAATGGGTGGCCCTGGGGGCTGGTCTCAGGTGAGAACAATAGATTACCTGGACCAATGATAAGTCCCAGGGGTGTGATGCCAGAAGGGGCAGACCTTAGGTATGACCAATGAGCTTCCAGAGAGGCAGGGTCTGGATTTAGCAATAGAAGCCAGGTGTTGGGAAGCTAGTTAAATGGATTATCTGATTTACTAATGGTCCTGGCCAGGGTAGACAAAAGGTGGAAGATGTCCCTGATTAGCGTCAGGAAGGATTGCTAAACATCTGAATGATTGATTGGTTTATCCCAGTATTCTTGAGGAACAGAAGCAGGAAAGACAAAGAATTTACACATAGGACACAAAAGGGCTGGGAGAGGTACTGGAGAGTGCCAGGTGGCTTTTACCTCTGGAATTCATTGTTATTCCATAAGCATAATCTCTGCTGGGTGGAGGGGGAAGACTGGAGACTTGCTCTGAGATCACCTTATGAAACCTGAATATGAAATCCCTTTTTGCAGAGCATATGCAGCCTGACTCTGTGGTTCAAGCTGAGAGTGCTTGACTTTTGAGGACTTCGGTTCAGGTTAGAAAGTAGGGCACCCCTGCTTTGGA
Organism: Gekko gecko; assembly: GCA_029375565.1. Lineage (NCBI taxonomy): Eukaryota > Metazoa > Chordata > Lepidosauria > Squamata > Gekkonidae > Gekko > Gekko gecko. Next base: position 97,040,105 of record JAPDNY010000002.1, on the reverse strand, counting down.
GTTACCCAAGAGTAAAAGGCAGTGCCTCTGGCAACAACAGACCCCCCAAAATGGCCAGCAGAAGCGAGGGGAGATCCCCCGGGAAGGGACTACCCTCCCACCTTTCAGCTGGCTGCAGTGAACCCTAGCCAGCAGACATAGGGGGGAGCTGTACTGGCTTGCAGGCTCTGACTACCAGGTGCCAAAAGTCAGGCAAAGTCAATTTGTTCAGTCCAAGGTCAAGGGTCCAGAAGTCAGGCGAGGCAGAGTTGGTGGCTTAGCATTTATTGTACATGTTGCATCCATGCCTAACAGCCTCTCTTGGCTGGTTTTATAGCCCCACACATAAGGGTCATACAGTTGCTCAGAAAGAATCCTACAACTACTCATCTCTGTTATCAGCAAGCAGCTGGCATCAGGCCAGAAGGCATGCACTTTGCCATCTTGTTGTAGCTCTGTTCTCAACCTCCATCTGTGGTGCTCTAAGGTTGTAGGTGATAGTGATGGACTGGGAATGCCCAACTGAGGTTAACCTGCTGAACCAGGGCTGGAAGGTGTTGGTGGCTCTTTAGCAGTAATTGGCTGTGAATCATGACAAGTCTGCAGCACATTTTACTGCTGGTCAGCTTCTGTTAACTCAAGGCTGGCTACATGGGGCTCCTGCTCTCTTGAGGAGTCCTCACTATCACTGAGTCCTGGCTGAATCATGACAGGAGATCTCCTGGGAAGGGACTTCCCTCCCATCTTTCTGCTGGCTGCAGTGAGCCACAGCCAGCAGAAAAGGAGAGATCTCCCAAGAAGGGACTTCCCTCCTATCTTTCTGCTGGCCACAGTGAGCCCCGGCCAGCAGAAGGGGGGACAGATCTCCTGGGAAATGACTTCCCTTCCACCTTTCTGCTGCCTGCACTGAGCCCCTGCCAGCAAAAGGGGGGAATCTCCCAGGAAGGGACTTCCCTTCCTCCTTCATGCTGGCCACAGTGAGCCGCAGACAGGTGCAGCTGAACTTCCCAAGGAAGACACTTCACCCCTGCCATTTAAACCCTCCTTTCTGCTCCCCATGGCTTTTTGTAAGAAGCAGAAAGCAGGGGCATTTAAATGGCTCTGCTTTCCACTCCCAGTGATAAGCCATGGGGAACTAAAAGCAGGGTTTAAATGGCTAGGAACCATTTGAACCCTCCTTTCTGCTCCCTGTGGAGCAGAAACCCTATTTAAACCCCATTTTCTGCTCCCAGTGGAAGGCCACAGGGAACAGAAAGCAGCAGTGGTTTTTAATGGCTCCAAGCCATTTAAATTTTGCTTTCTGCTTCTGCAAAAAGTCATGGGAAACTGAAAGCAGGGTTTAAAATGGCTCTTAGCTATTTAAACCCAACAACTGACTGGCTGGGGAGCTCCCAGCTGCTCAGCTGTTTCTCTGCTCTTCACAAAATAGCACGAGCCACCACAAATTGCTTCCAGATTCATGGTAATTTATTCCAGTTCTTCAGTTCATGAACCCCAAACAAGCCAATATTTGTGACTTTAGTTTGTCAGCTGGTTTGTGCCCATCCCTAAATTCACTGATGTAACTCTATTTAAGATTGCTCAGTAAATGTAATATTATATACAACTGGTGTGCTTCCTACCATGAACATCATCATAGGACATATTTTCAGAAAATGGGCTCAATCCACTGGAAAAATTTTCCTGCAATACCACACAGAGTCTGGTAGTAAGATACTTTGATCCCCCCACCCCCGCCATCCATTGCTCTCTAGAGATATCACTTGAAGCGTTAATTCAAGGGCTGAAAATGTTTTTATGACAAAAAGTATTCTTCTAGCATACAAATGTTTCATCTCAGTAAACAATACATCATCATCATCAGACACATTTGTTCCAGTTCCCAGCTAATGTTATTCAAAGGTTATTGACTTTAAAGGGAAAGCCATGACTTTAATCAATACATATTTACACTGCTGCCAAAAACAGAATTGGAGATGGAGAAGGACTGTTCATCTTATGGGGGTGAGCGCAATTGTGGAGGAGACAAAGTACAATTACATATGGCAGGTTAAATGAAAGGGGAGCCCTTTACTGTTAAAATAATGTCTTGAGTTGTTTACAATAAAAGCCAGTTTTCTGCCACAGTTATATTATACCCTAACTCCTTGTAAATACATGTAATACATACACAAACACAAGAAATAAACAACTTAAGACTAAAAATCAATTTGCTTTGAAAAATCTCTGCAGTTTTTTAATGCCAAATATTCACCAGATATCTATCTGAATATCCAAAAACTTGATGAATATCTTTGCCTTTATGCAGCACTTTTGAACAGATATTTGAATGTATTTAATAACATACAATGACCTTACAATTTTATAGTGGTCATGCACCAATTCAGTGTTTGACCATGGATAACTTATGAGTTTTCATAAGTTCTCCCTGCTAAAATCAAAACTATTAAAAAACACAAACAGAGCTAAGGCTCTTGAAATTCATATTTTGATTGAGGTGGAGATGTTATGTTAAATATTCAGATTCCAATTTTGAATTCAGAATCTCATATTTAAAATTTCAGTGGCTTAATATATGTTAATAGTAATAAAAATTCTAATGAATTTCAACTACAAAAAAATAGAGTGGAAAAATGTGAAATTTTTATTATTTGCATACATTCATTTCAGCCCTGCAGCCAGCTGTCATTATGACACTACAGTGGCTGGGTTCCATGTCAGTCCTGAAAAGCAACAAAATCAGGTAATCCACAGATAAGAGAGAACTCTTTGAACCTACTTGAGGGATTGGGGAGGCTGGAAAACATTACTTTGTAACTTCAGAGTTCAGAGCAGCCATGAGAGCCCTATATAATGTAATCTTCTAAATTAAGCAAAAGAATAATAAAAAAAAAAACATAAAAAGGCATTATGATGACTGAATATGTTCCAGGAACACAGAATGTTAAAAAACAGTTGAAGGAGGGGTAGATGGGAAATATTGGCCTGTTCAAGCCCCTGAGAGTTAATAGAGCCCTGGAAGGGGGGGGGTTCAATTTTCCCCACAATGACTATTCTTGTCCCCAGCTCAGTTATTTTGCATTGTCGTGGTTCATTGTGTGCACTTTGCTTAATTATCCATTTTATTTATTTATTAAATGATTTATATGCCACCTCTTCAGCAATTTGCTCAAGGTGGCTTATAAAATAAAACAAGTTAAATCATAAAGATACAGTACAGCCCTAAGAACACTTTTCGTGGGAGTAAGCCCTATTGTATAGACCTGAGTAGACTTGCTTTGGATGGCTTTCAAAACCAAGCCATTGGAAGCTCAGAGAATAAAACATCGAGCAATCTAAAAGATCCTTCTAACAGTCCTTAGGTTAGAAGCAGGTTGTAAAAGCAACTAAAAGGATCCAACCCGTAGTAAATGCTTTGGTAAACAGAAATCCTTACTCCTGGTACCTAAGAAAGAACAGGGCAGGGTGCACCATTACTATTAATGCTGGTCTAAAACTTTGTTTCACAATCAATTTCTGTGACATTCTGCTATGTTAAATTGAAAGGGAGCATATAAATATCCTAGAACAAAAATACATTCAGCAAGTGGCTTTGTGGCAGCTTTGCAGCAATCACAAGATTGTGATTGATCAGGCACTTTCAGTTTCATCTAGAGTTACCAACCTCAACATGGGGGCTGTTCTCCCAGAATTACAACTGATCTCCAGACTACATAAATCAGCTGCCCTGGAGAAAATGGTAGCTTCAGACATTGGTAGGGCTGCCAACCTCCAGATGGTGGCTGGAGATTTCCTGCTATTACAACTGATCTCCAGGTGACAGAGATCAGGTCACCTGGGGGAAATGGCTGCTTTGGAAGGTGGACTCTACAACATTTTACCCTGATGAATTCCCTCCCCTCACCAACCCTGCCTTCCTCAGGCTTCACCCCCAAAATCTTCAGATATTTCCCAACCTGGAGCTGGCTACCATAGAAGTTGGACTTAGGGTTTCAGGTCTCCACGACACACTGACAGGGAATGGGAGGGAGCCTTCCGTGAGTGGTGTGGGGCTCAGCCCCCAAAGAGTGATTTCACTGTGACTCCTGGTTCCTTCTGCACACCCACTGAGAGCAGCAGAAGGTTGATAAGGCTTGGTCAGTTAGTGCTAGAGAGGATTCCTTTTTTATATAGGCAAGTTCAGAAATACCTCCTCCTTCCTCTTCTGCCTTTTTGCCCCACCCCAAGTCAGGTGACCCTACCTCCAAACAGCAACATCGCGCAGTGACATCTCTGACATGATCACATCACACAGAAGTGACATCATCATGTTGGGGACATCATGCAGCAAATGCTCTGGTTTGAGGACAAAACTCTATGGTAAAATGGGGTCAAACCATAGAGTTTTGCCCTCAAACCAGCGTGTTGCTGTATGATGTCTCCATCGTGATGATGTCACTTCTGCGTGACATGATCATGTCAGAAATGTTGTTGCACAACATCACTGTTTGGGGCGGGGTCACCTGACTTGGGGTGGGGCAAAAAGGCAGAAAAGGAGGAAAGAGGTATTTCTGAACTTGCCTACATGAAAAAGGAATCATCTTCCAGCACCGACTGACTGAGCTTTATCAGTCTTCTGCTACTCTCAGTGGGTGTGCAGAGCGAAGCAGGAGTCACAGTGACTATGTTCTCTATGCATACACACTAGCAGCAGGTCCTTCCAAAAAGCAGCAGAAAGAAATCTGACTTAATAGGAGTCCACAACCCTGTGTCTCCATGACCATTCTGAGGGTTCCAACCAATGCTCCCTCTAAGCTGGGGGCTGGGGCGTCTTGTGAGAAAAAATTCTGATCTGTGAGCTACCAGCACTAAAGCTGTGAGCAAGCGATTTGGCTACTGCATAAATCAATTTGCTCTGGAGCCATCCTTCCTGAGCTGAGACAAAAATCTGTGAGCCAGAGCTCAGCTTAGAGGGAACACTGGTTCCAACCTCTAAGTTAAACAGCCCTGATTGAAAAGAACTGGGCAATAAGTTGGGCCTCAGATCAAGCTAACTATAAATACCTGGTTTCTTATGCATTTGAAGTTTTTGCCCAAATCATACAAACAAGGACTTTTCTGACAATTAAAAAAACATATCCTTCAATACAAAAGTATTTACTGCTGCATCATACCCACAGTTCAGTAACCAGAAGCCATTTCCAGGTTTGGGACATAGTGAGAACTTGCTGAGTCCCAGCTTCATGGTCTCTGTCTTAAAGACTTAATGGGTGGGTACACTGAAGCCAGCCTTCTCAGTAACTGTTTCAAGATTATTGAATTCCCCTTGCTGCAAAACGTGCCTTGTGCCTTATTTGTTACTTTTCTGGAAGACCACCAATACTGTGCTATTTAAGCAGTTATTTGTTTTGGGTAAATTTCTTTTAATCTGCTAATGCCTCACTGCTTGCTACCCTGATGACCCTGAATATAAAAGAACCCCCTCCCAAACCTCCTAAAACATTATATACACCGAGTATTAACTACCTGTAATCAGTACAATGGTATAATGTTTTAAAGTCAAAATTCCCCAGATAATTCCAAATATCTTGGTCTTTACAGATGATCTGTACCTATACCAGAGGAAAAGGAGATAAACATTTCAGATAAACTATCAATACATCCTAATAGATTTCTGGCCTTTATTCCCCCCCCACACACACACACACACAGTCACACACATTCACTTTATGTAGTCCAGCAACTAACTTCCTTCAAAACACAAGACCAGACCAGCAAAGTACAAACTCATAAAGGTCTCCCTAAGATTTCTCCTATATTTATGTCAGTGACCCACCTAATAAGCTGAACAACCAGTATGTGCTCCAGGAACTTGTGGCAACTGAAGCAAGGATGGAGCTGGCTCTGCCTTCCACCTCTGGCCTTGCTTCTGCTGCTGCAGCCTTTGATCAGCAGGCCAGTTGCCACACATTGGAGTTAAGCCCAGAGGCAAGCATTGGACCTGGTTCTAGAAAAGCATACAATTTAACCTAAATTTGTATGTAAATTTAAGACAAACCCCTTATTTTCTTGATGACACACCTGGGGGAAAAACCTGCCTACCTTTTGGATAAATACACGGCTTTTTTTCTGGGGGAACATGCCAGAACAGAGTTCAGGAACCTCTTTGACAAAATTCTTTTAAAAATGTTTAAAAGTTCCTGAGTTTTCAGTATACAGATTGAAAACTTCATTTCCCTCTTGAGAGTTCCGGTACCTCTTTTTTTTTTTTTTTAAGCCCTGGATAAATACACTGTCTGACTAATTTTATGATCTTCTCTCCATCATAGCTTCCTCATGCATGACAAATTTTCATGAAGAAATTGTCTTTATTGTGGACTGAATGTTGGATAAGTACAAAGTACTAAGTGCCAATTCATATTCCCATGTACAATATTCAATATCATTTGATGACGCAGCAGGATTCGTGAATTGCCTTGCATTGAACAGATTGTGTTTGAGGAAATATCCACTGAAATGAAAGATCTCTGCCTTTCATCAGTGACACTTGTTTTTAGCATATGCAAATTCTTAGTTGATATCGAAGTTTCCACTGGGTTTTTTTTCAGCTGTCACAATATACAGTTTCAGGCACCCTCAACAGTCACAACCAGACTGGTGTCTTCTAGACGCAGGGCATTTTCTGTGGTGGTACCTCCCCTGTGGAACACTGTCCCAGAGAAGCCAAACCACTCATGTTCCATCAGAACATTTATGAATGCTGCAAAAAGAATTTATTCTGTCAAATGATGGAGTACTGTTTTATTTGCTATTTGAAGTTTAGCTATGCCTTAATATGATGTTTATTTTTTATTTGATTTAGCTAGCAGGCTGTTATGTATTACACAGTTTTAAATTGTGAGCCACTAAGAGGGCATTTGAAGCTGAATTGGAAGGATATAAATTAGCAAATAAATAAATGAAATCAATTGCAACTGTAAGCTCCATCTGCATTATAGTACGATTCTTACTGGAATGTCTCCATGTCATCCCTAATGCAGGAGGGATCATGAGATATACACAGCAGCCTGCATGCATAAACAAGCAATAAACATTCACATGTGAACTTGCCCTGTCACTAAATATTTACTTGCATTGCTTAGAATCACACACACACTCACACACCACGTGACTAGGCAAACCAAGCCAGTATGGTCAGTGGAGCGATGTTCTAAAAGGTATCATTATCAGCAACTCAGCCTGGGAGTTATTTTTGCACTCCAGAATTCCTGTATTACATGGGGGGGTGGGGGAAGAGTAATGGCTATTTTCCCTTCAAAACAGATGTAATGTCATGACCTCTTTCCTTTTCTGAATTGTATTCATTGCCAGTACTGAGTGCTTTAATGACAAAGCAGCATTATACTCAGTGGCTGCTTTTTTCCTCCCTACCTAATTCACAGCTGAAGGAAACAGCCAGCTGAAGCAATTTACAAAATTGCCGAAAAAAATGATTATGCAAACATTCTTAAGGCCTCACACTTCCCATTCTGGTGGTGACCAAACCAATTTGTTATTGGAACTGTGTGCTTGTTTAATGCCCTTTGACTTCATGGTACATCATTTTCTGGACTCATTTTTCAATCAGTACATAAACTGCATCAGGTCAGATCAAAATCAAGCTGGAATTCACACCAGCATTAGATAAATATTTCCAGAAAGCTGGCATGACTAATTCAAGATTTTCATTCTGCCCTCTGTACAGTCAGACTTCGTTTCATTGACTGGAGTCAATGTGACCTGTCAATGGAGTCTGGGCCAATTTGGCCAACTGCAACAACAGTATGAAGTGGCAGCAATACAGGAAATCCCTTTGAAAAATAAGCACCAATGGCTTATTCCAGTGGAAGCTGCACTGGAAGCTACATCTGCGTACAGTCTGGTTCTTGCTGAGGTTTATTTATATACATGGGCCAGATCACACCCACAGGCATGTGTGAATGCAACCCTACCAGCAAATGTTTACACACATTCCCTTAAATATTGCCTCTTCCACACACAGATCAAGACTTAGAGAAACAGAAAACAATAAATAGTAACTGTTACTAGACTACTAGTAGTTTAGCTCAAGTAATTAATAGGGTCAGAAAAGCCAGAGAAAGGTTTTTTTCCTTGTTTGGTCTCGTGGGTTTGTTGACAGGGAAGAGCATAATTAGGTAGTGAAGACTCTGTGCTGTGGGTAAGGGATTAATGGGATATTTCTGTGTAGTTTATTAAACCATTACTCTAACAAAAAACGAACAAGTATTTTTCATTTATAGTTTGCCTTTCCTACTAAGCAAATATATATATGCATACAGAAAAACTCACACACCAGAGAATGGGCTGAGTTCAAGCTTTTCTCCCTGATATGCAAGTTATGAATTTACAGGGAATGTTTTTTACAGTCAAAGACGACATCTGCTTTTGCATACTCAATGGGCTAGGCCATTCCATATCATGTGCAGACCAGACCAAATTAATTTCCAGACAGAATTTACACACATGTCAGCTCAAACAGTCGCTTTTCTATGGTGAGTATTCACACATTTAGCAGAGAGGTATTGACCAAGCACCTAAGGTCACCCATAGGATCAGCAAGCTCTTATATGCATCTAACCTTAAGTGCATAGTTTCTTGGATAGCACAGACTGAATTGTTTAAATTGGGTCAGCAGTTAACCTGGCCTGAAATTCAGTCTGAAGCATTAACTTTCAATAGGATGTCCATTTAGGAACCTCACTGTGGACCTTTATCCCTGCTGTTGATGAGTTTGTTCTGGCTTACCTGTGTACTCAGCACCTGGTTGGGAACCTTCACATAACCCAGGGGTTAGCCCTTCAGACCTCATCCTTTCACAACTCAAACAAGGTGCTGTTTAAAGTCAGTGTGCTTCTTTTCTAAAAAAAACAACTAAAAACTCTTACTTGAACCCTAAATTGTGACAAACAGGGCTATTTTGGGGCAGGAACGCACAGGAACAGAGTTCCAGCTGGCTACCGAGTTGCCCATACCCAGCAAGAACTCATTAGCATAATAGGCCACACCCAACAGCAGAAACTCATTAGGATTGGCCACATTAGGGCTGTGTGGTCTAACATGTAAAGGAGTTCCTGCTACAAAAAAAAGCCCTGGGTTTGGACAGCAAACAAGGTAAACAGAATAAGAAGCAAAAGGTGGGTGTGGCTGGATGACCACACTTCTGGTAACATGGGGGTGTGGCCTGATATGCTAATGAGCTGTGCTGTCAGGGGTGTAGCTTAGTATGCTAATGAGTTCCTGCTGTTGGGTGTGGCCTATTATGCTAATGAGTTCCTGCTGGGCTTTTTCTACAAAAAAGCCCTGGTGACAAACAAGCTAATAACCAATAACCACTCATGTGAAAAATGCAGTAAGCAAAAAGAGAAGGTCAGCCCATTAAAACAAAATAAGAAGAATGTGTCAACATGTCAATCTGGTTACAGTGAAAAATGTCATGTTTTCTCAAACCCTGAGCAGAAGCACATTTAGCGAAAGCATTCATCAAATCGTATTTGAGGAAGCAATGCAGGAAGTGCTGTATTGTCTCTCTGAAGAGCTGTCAATTAGTGAGTGAAAGGATGGGTCTTTCAGGGTCCTTGTTCTGCCTACGAGTATATGGAATCTAACCAGCAGGCCCAAGTCACTGGACCGCAGTGAGGAATTAATCTCTCCAGCCTTGTTCCATCTCTTTTCCAACATAAATAAATCCCCTTTTGTCACTACCAATGTAGGCCTTCTGGAAGTTAAACCGTTCCTTTTTGTGTCTTCCCATACTTCTCTTCCAAAACTGTAATTTTTGTACATACACATAGTGTAGAGAGACATAAATGCATTATCAGTGTCCTATCCCCTCTGTCTCATTGGCAAATTCAGAGATGGATCAGGGCATGTTTTCCAACTCATGACAGCATGAACATATATGCCTTCCAGCAATGTGGGCCATGCTGCCAACACCATTTGTCCATGGCACAGGAGGAGCAGTAGGGAAGACCCTGTTCTCTACTAGTCTAGCTGCTTGCACTCAGCTTAAAAGTAAGAATGTCAATGCTTCTTTATTAAAACTTTCAAGCAGCACACAGTTCTTTATTGTTTCTGTATAAACATTGCGCATTAGTAATTAGGTCTTAAACATGTCTTGTGTTTAGCCTTACTCATGCTGACTGTTTTGAAAGAACAAAGGACTAAATTTGTAAAGAATGTTCTTCCAGTGATCAGTTTCACAACACAGAAGGATTAGAGAGACCATTACTTACAAAATAATAATTAGGCTTTAAAAAAAGATGTTTCAAATTGCCACCCAGACTGAATGTAGTCACCAGTGCAAATTTTATTACAACCCTGAGCAAAATTCATTTCTTTTTGCCATATATTGGGGATCACACAGGCAAAAATTTGGACAACATTAATGAAGTTCTATGTCTTTTACATCCAATTTCAACACTGGCTCCAATATATCTTTGGTTGCCTTAACCAAAGAGATTCAGATTGCTATTTAGTCCTAAAGGAAGACTGGAAATCAGCCCCAGCCATAGGGTTGCCAGCCCTGGGTTGGAAAATACCTGGAGACTTTGGGGCTGGATCCAGGAGAGGGAGTGGTTCGGGGAGGGGAGGGACCTCAGTATGGTATGCCATAGAATCCACCCTTCAAAGCAGCCAATTTCTGCAGGGGAGCTGATCTCTGTCAGCTGGAGATCAGTTGTAAAAATGGGAGATCTCCAGTCCCCACCTGGAGGCTGGCAATCCCATCCAGCCACAATCCTGATATTGTTCAAGAAAACTCATGAACTAAACATTTCTGTCTTTTCTTTACACAAGATCTGTAACCCAGATGGCTGCAGATGGGAAAACAAACTGAGAAAATAGGCTAGCTTTCACTAAAATCTGTGAAACTAGAGTATCACTTCTAGTAAAGTTGTTGGGTGCCTTCCTTCAATCAACTCAGCACCCCCAGATCCTCCTGAAGTCTGGTATCCAAATAGTGGGACAGAATTTGATCAGAATTTGTTTTAATGGAAATGTTTGGCCTCACACCAAAAACTAGGTGTCACAATGGGTTGGATTCTATGAATGGCAAACGGAAGGTATTTGTGTGGGTTTTTTCCTGCCTCCTTCCCACCTCAATAGGCCTGAGGCCAAAAATCTGTTGCTGGGTTCATGGGATCCCTGTGTCCAAGATGCCATGCAACATGAGGGATTGCAAGAAAGAATGGAATTAGGGCAAAAATCACAGCCCTTTCCCTCTTTTGCCCAACAGGGTCTCTTCAACTCTGCTATCAGAAGAGCAAGTAGGGCAATTTCATCCAATTCCATCTCTTCACTGAAGCTTCCATGCCTTTTTGTCCACAAGACTCCTTTAATTCCAGACGTTAGAAGTCTCACAGATCTTACAAAAATGCTTCAAATATTCATTATTTCTTTACAGAATTAATAATATGTCTTTGTTGGCAAGGAAAGCCTGAAACAATAATAACCTGTTCCCCTAAAATTGCCTCAAACATCCCAATCCCTGCGTTTTTCCATTATGTAGGGTGTTACTAAAACCCTGACGCTGGCACTCATAAGCTTCCCCACAAATGCATACCCCAAAAGCCTTGCCCTGGCATGTCCCACCCCCTTCCCCAAATGAACTGAAAAGAAAGCAATAGCAAATTTTATTGAGTGAAAAGTGGCTAGATCAATTAATCAATGGCAGTTCATAAATGCAATAATGACAATCTCAATCTAGTGTGAGTATTCCCTCATTGTATAGCAATATCCCACCCTCTTTCAGTTCCCTTTTTAGGGGGGGCCAACCAAGGGGAAGGTGTGTGTGTGTGTGCGCGCACGCGTGTGTGCGCGCACACTAGGTCCTGTCAGGGACCAAGCTAAAAAAGCTGCTGAGCTGAAAAGGAGAGAGAGATAGGCAGGCGCAAAGGCAGGAGTGGATGAGGAGGGCTAGAAAATGCCTGGAACTGAACCCAAGAGGCTATGCTTAAGGCTGTTGCAGAGGATGGGGTTGAGGGAAAGCTGTGGGATAGTAGAGGTCCATGGAGAGTGGGGAGAAGTAGGGTTCAGGTGGTAAGATAGAAAGAGGGAAGCTGGAGCAGGATGGTGCAGTGGGATAGTGTTTGCAAAGTACAGGTAGAAAGCCTGGGGAATGCAGTGGTGGTGGGGGAATTAAATCATATTTCGCCTGATTCCATTGTCCTGGTGCTGGAGTGGCAGCTCAGTTTGGAGGAGAAGCTGAACTCCCAGTCCTTATATATCCCAAGTTCCTTTTGTTTTAGGGGAGTCTCGTGACAATTTCAAAGCACATTAGTGTTATTCACTAGTTTCTTGAGTCACAGAAATCATTTTCTTGCTTAATGTTCATTTGTGGCAACAGCTGAGCATTACATGATTAACACCATGGATGACAGGTGTGCTGGGGCTGTGGAGATGAGTTTTTGCCCTTATGATTAACTCAGGAAGGAGGCTATATTGTTCTCTTGGATGTATTAGACATTTGATTTAGGAAAATCCCTTTATGTTTTCTACAACATTTCTCCTGTGGCATCACAAACACTGACTATTTCTTATGGCTGCTGGAATCTGAAATGATCTCAGTTAATCAAGGTGTTTGCCTTTAAGATTAACTTTCTCACAAAAGAGAGCTTTACTTTGCACCTTCTCTGTAAGACAAAGAGTCTAATCCATGCTGCTCCCTCCACTGGTCTTTTGGCCTCTGTTCTCTGTCTAAAAGCAACCATGGATAGGGAGCTTTTAGCTGCCCCTTTTTCTATTTTCTAGGGTGACCTGAAGCCCTAGATGAATACTGGGGTGTTGGTGTAAAAGGGTCTCCTTCATTCACCCACATGGGAGCATGTGAACTTCAGCAAAGCAATCCACAGGAAGCAAATTTACATGTGCATGCAACAATTGTATTTCCCACAGCATGGATATGCAAGTCCACGCTCCAGGAAAGCCAGAACTAGCTGTGGATGACCATGACTGCTTCTACTTGGGGACATGAAAAGTTGCCCCCACTGTGGAAGCAGCAATGAGCAGGGTGGACACATACCGGCACAACATCCATATGCCATAACCCTGTGCCACTTACTGCTGTCCCTGCCCCTCTGCCATGATCATACAGCTCAGCAACCTTCCTTCCCCCTTCTCAGCTGAGCTGCAGTGCTCAAAGGTCAAAGGTGGGGAGGAGGAGCCTATTAAAGGGCTTAAAGGAGGGGAAAACTCCCCCACATCCCCAATTTGGCTGTGGGAAGAGCATCAACATGGATGCTATATCCACAACTATCCTGCACTTTCCCCTTGAGTCAAAACAGAGGGATTTTTTTCCTTGCTCTGCCTCATAACTGAAAAGCACAGGAGCCACAATTCATGCTTGAATAAGCACATTGTTTTGAAGCTCTTAAAAAAAAAGTGGGGGCATCCAGCTAGCCACATGGGGCAAAGTCCTCCTGTGGAAGTGCCCAATGTCAGAAAACATGAATTCATATCTCACCTCAGGCAGAGACTTAGATGTCCTAGGCAAGCCACTAGTTTCACAGACGCCACAGAGACCTGCCACAATATGTGGATAACAATATTGGTCTACTGTATAGAGCTACTGTAAGAATTACTGAAATAATTATATTAATTACTTTGAACACATGAAATGTGCTATATGAAACCTAATTACTTTATAACCTTCACAGAACTATTTTCTTCTGGCCACAGCATCATCACAATTCCATTGCTGTTTTATAGTTCTGTTGTTGTAATTATTTTGATTATTATGAGCTGCCTTGTGTTTTTTTCTTGTAAAAAGGAAGCAATGTATTTCTACAACTTAAAATTCAATAAAAATTCTGAAGCCTAGGGCATTCTCCTTTAAAGTGTGAAGTGAAATCCTCCCAGCTTGGGACAATATAAATTCTTATTAATAAACAAGTCCAGAATAATACCAGGTTGTCTATTGAATTCCAGCTGCTCAGTATTTCAGCAGAATGTAATAAAAACGACTTTAAAAAAAATTCTTGCTTCCTTTGTCCATTTTTGTAGACTGATGAAACTGCCTCAGAAATCTCTCCACCATTATAACAGATAACCCCTTGAGATAACATAATCAGTCTATCTAATGATCATCATGACCCTATATGCAGATATTTAAATACTCAGATCAAGGCCATGTAGACAGAAGGGAGCTTTTTCAACAAGCTTGCCCCTCCCCCTGCAGGTTTGCAGAAAAATCTGAGACTCAAGGGGAAAAGGAGGGGGTTAAAGCCCCCAAACAGAGGATCATTTATCTATGCATGCACACACAGTGCTCCTCCATTGGAGCCACTGGTTCATGGCAAAGATGCTACAGCTGAGTAGGGGAAAGGTGGGCACAGTAGTGGGGTGGTGCATGCAGATGGGAAGACAAAATGATGTGGAAGGGGGAGCCTCTGCAGTAACCAGGCATTGCCCAGGCAGGCTAGTTGGTAGGTGGCTGGCCCACCAAGCAAGGGAGGAGGGTGAGCAAGTGAACAGAATGGCTGGGAGAGCAGTCAGTCAGAGTAGTGATGAAGGAAGAGGCAGTATTGGGGGAAAAGGGGTATAGAAAGGTGGCTACGGATGGTTGCCAGAAGACAGTGAAGGAATTTCCTCATGAGTTTCTCACAGGCCTCTGCTTGTCAATACAGCCCCATCTGTGGATATTTAAATGCAGATACTGGAACCATGACCAGACAAGGCACATCTTTCTGTAAACCTGCAAAAGGCCCCCGGTTTGCAGAAAAACCTAGTCTTTTTTAAAAGGGCAGTTAAAACTCACCAAAAAGAGAAACAGTGCCAGTACCTTTACAAAAGAAATCTCTGTGGTCATAGTAAGGGTTGCTAGGCAACTACAGTATTGCCAGCCTTCAACCCTTGGTTTATGCATTTATTTAACCTCAGAGGTGGAAGGGATCACCAGGGTCATCTAGTCCAACCCGCTGCCAATCCAGGAACTACAACTATAATAGCCCCAACAATCAAATATCCAATCAATACTTAAAATTGATGAGGCTGCTGCTTCCATTCAGGCATCAGACCTGGTGTTTTCCATGGCAGCACTAGGGCTTTCCCATAAGAACATAAGAACATAAGAGAAGCCAATGTTGAATCAGGCCAATGGCCCATCTAGTCCAACACTCTGCCACACAGCGGCCAAAATATACCAGGTGCCATCAGGAGGTCCAGCAGTGGGGCCAGGGCACCAGAAGCCCTCCCACTGCTGCCCCCTCCAGCACCAAGAATAGAGTGCATCACCTGCCCCAGACTGAGAGTTCCCATCCATACCCTGTGGCTAATAGCCACTGGTGGACTTCTGCTCCATATGTTTATCTAATTTCCTCTTGAAACTGTCCATGCTTGCAGCTGCCACGACCTCCTGTGGCAGTGAATTCCATATGTTAATCACTCTATGGGTGAAGAAGTATTTCCTTTTATCTGTTTTAACCCGACTGCTCAGCAATTTCATAGAGTGCCCACGAGTTCTTGTATTGTGAGAAAGGGAGAAAAGTACTTCTTTCTCAACCTGCTCAATCCCATTCATAATCTTATAAACCTCGATCATGTCACCCCTCAGCCGTCGTTTCTCCAAGCTAAAGAGCCCCAAGCATTTTAACCTTTCTTCATAGGGAAGGTGTTCCAACCCTTTTATCATTCTAGTTGCCCTTCTCTGCACTTTTTCCAATGCTATAATATCCTTTTTGAGATGTGGTGACCAGAACTGTACACAGTATTCCAAATGAGGTCGCACCAATGATTTATACAGGGGCATGATGATACTGGCTGATTTGTTATCAATTCCCTTCCTAATAATCCCCAGCATAGCGTTGGCCTTCTTTATTGCAGCTACACATTGTGTAGACATTTTCAGCGAGTTATCCACTACGACTCCAAGATCTCTCTCTTGGTCCGTCTCTGCCAGATCAGACCCCATCAACGTGTATTTATATTTAGGATTTTTGGCTCCAATGTGCATCACTTTGCACTTGGCCACATTGAACCCCATTTGCCATGTTGACGCCCACTCACCCATCCTCAACAGATCCCTTTGGAGTGCCTCACAATCCTCCCTGGTTTTCACCACCCTGAACAACTTTGTGTCATCTGCAAATTTAGCCACATCACTGCTTACTCCCAATTCCAAATCGTTAATAAACAAGTTAAAAAGCATCGGACCGAGTACTGATCCCTGTGGTACCCCACTGCTTACCACCCTCCACTGAGAAAGTTTCCCATTTATACTCACTCTCTGTTTCCTATTTATAAGCCAGTTTTTGATCCACAAGAGGACTTGTCCTTTTATCCCATGACTATTGAGCTTACTTAGGAGCCTTTGATGAGGAACTGTATCAAAAGCTTTCCGGAAGTCAAGGTAAATAATATCTATTGGGTCCCCCTTGTCCACATGTTTGTTCACTCCCTCAAAAAACACTAACAGGTTAGTGAGACAAGATCTTCCTTTACAGAACCCATGCTGAGTCTGCCTCAATAGTTTTTGTTCATCAATGTGCCTACTAATTCTTTCCTTAATAACAGTTTCCACCAACTTACCCGGTATCGATGTCAGACTGACTGGCCTGTAATTTCCCGGATCTCCCCTGGAGCCCTTTTTAAAGATGGGAGTGACATTAGCTACCTTCCAGTCATCAGGAATGGAGGCAGATTTTAAAGAAAGATTACATATTTTTGTCAGGAGATCCACAAGTTCACATTTGAGTTCTTTCAGAACTCTCGGATGAATGCCATCCGGGCCTGGTGATTTATTAGTTTTTAAATTGTCCATCAGTCGGAGGACTTCCTCTCTTGTTACCGCAATCTGATTCAGGTCTTTCAAACCCCCTCCCGAAATCGGTGCTTCTGGAGTGGGCAAACACTTCTCCTCTTCCACAGTGAAGACAGAGGCAAAAAATGCATTCAGCTTCTCAGCCATTTCCCTATCATCCTTCACTACTCCTTTTACCCCTTGGTCATCCAAGGGCCCCACTGCCTCCCTGGCTGGCTTCCTACTTCTAATGTATTTGAAGAAAGTTTTATTGTTGGTCTTTATGTTTTTTGCGATATGCTCCTCATATTCCCTTTTTGCTTGCCTGATCACAGACTTGCATTTTATTTGCCATAGTCTGTGTTCCCTTTTATCAACCTCACTAAGACTAGCTTTCCACCGCTTAAAGGAATCCTTCTTACCTTTTACAGCTTCCATTACTTTATTTGTTAACCATGCAGGCTTTTTTCTATACCTATTTGTACCTTTCCTAACCTGCGGTATATATTTTTTCTGAGCTTCTAGGATTGTCTTTTTAAATAGTCTCCAAGCTTCCCCAATGGTTTTGACCTTCTCCACTCTTCCTTTCAATTTCTTCCTCACATGTCCCCTCATACCAGAGAAGTTACCCCTTTTAAAGTTAAAAGTGGTTGCGTCAGTCTTTTTGGGCAACTCCCTATCTGTACAAATGTTAAACTCAATGACATTATGGTCACTGTTCCCAAGTGGTGCAATCACTTTTACATCTCTCACCAGGTCTTGGGTGTTACTTAGGACCAAATCCAGGATCGCCTCTCCCCTGGTAGGATCTGTGACCATCTGTTCCACAGCACAGTCATTGAGAGTGTCTAAGAACGCAATCTCTTTTTCCCGACTAGAACTCATATTGACCCAATCAATGTGTGGGTAGTTAAAGTCGCCTATTACAACACAGTTATTTCGTCTAGCCGCTATCTTTAATTCATTCATCATTTTATAATCCTCCTCTATCTTTTGATCTGGTGGGCGATAACAAACTCCCACTGTTAAGCCTCCTTTTGGACCCACTATTTCAACCCATAGCATTTCCAGAAGCGAATCCAATTCTCTTACCCTCTCAATCTTACTGGACGGTACACCCTCTCTGACATACAGAGCCACCCCACCTCCAACCCTTTCCCCCTATCCTTCCGATATAATTTATAACCAGGAATCACCGTATCCCACTGATTTTCCTCATCCCACCAAGTTTCTGAAATACCCACAATGTCTATTTCCCCCCAACACCAAGCATTCCAACTCCCCGATTTTACCTCGGAGACTTCTAGCATTTGTGTATAAACACTTATAGTTTCCCATGTTTGTTAAGCCCACAGCCTTCCTCTTGCTGCCTCGAGACCTTGCCAGGCAGTTCCTATCATTAGCCACAGTCTCAGTGGACAATTGTAATCCATTTCCTTGTACAAAAGTAATAGCTACCCCTTCATCTCTTTGAGATGAGCCATCCCGAACCAGAGACTTTTCATCTCCTGTCGGCTTTCCCCCATTATTCAGTTTAAAAACTGCTCTGCCACCTTTTTGATTTTGAGCGCCAGCAGCCTGGTTCCTTCTCGGGACAAGTGGAGACCGTCCCTTTTGTACAGCTCCCTCTTGTCCCAAAAAGCATCCCAGTGCCTAACAAACTTGAACCCTTCCCCCTACACCACCGTCTCATCCACGCGTTGAGACTCCTGATCTGTGCCTGTCTCTCCGGCCCTGCGCGTGGAACAGGTAGCACTTCCGAGAAGGCTACCTTGGAGGTCCTGGCCTTGAGTTTCCTGCCCAGCAGCCTAAATTCCCAGTTTGTATCAGGTCCCACACATCAAGCAGGCCATACTCTGGATTTGATCTTTGTTATGGGGACAGAGGAGGATCTAGCTTTGCCATGGTCAGATCACTTGGTTTTGAGGGCCCAACTGGGTGTTGTGCCCCATCCCAGTCTAGGTGATGAGCTGATTTACACTTGCCTGTGAAGACTAATGGACCCAATTGGGTTCCAGAATGGTCTGCGGGATCCAATGCCTTCTAGCAACCCACTGGATGAGCTGATAAAGGAATGGAACACCTGGCTCTCTGAGGCCATCGATGAAGTCACTCCTCAACAACCTCTAGATTCCCACCAAAAGGTCATTCCCATGGTATATTACAGAATTTAGGGGGATGAAATGGAAACTTAGATGACTTGAGAAAGTTTGGCAGCATGGCCATAACAAAGCTGCAAGAACATCTTAATAGGACGCTTATGAAATCCTGTGAGGTGGTGGCAAAGGCTGCGAAGAGAGAATTCTACTCAGCCTCCATCACATCCACTAATGTGCCTCATTCTCCTGTACCTGTAGATTAGACCTCAGACTTACTAAAAGCAAGTTTGTAGATGGTTCCAAAAAACAAGTTGTACTGGCAGGTGAGGATGGTGGGAAACAATGGCCAGCAGCAAGATCTGGGCTTACACCCTGTTTAGTGACACCCAACCTAGTAAAATGTTCTGGGTGAATTAAAAACTTACATCCAATTTTGTGATATTAGTTCTAATACATACATATGACACAACATCCAGTTTTGGAATTTATGTCTAGGGTAGACCAGACTAACAAAGCTTTTGTAGACTTTGCATTGTCAATTTCATGTGGGTTGTACATGTGAAGTAACCTTGACATGTTAAAAAACATTAAAATGTTCATGCAATAAGTGCAAATTTTCCAAAGCATGTGAATGCAAGTAGGTGCACCAGAGGAAGCTGTAAATAGCCACAATTCCTTGACTATAGAAAATATGAGTTTGTTTTTGTAAGATATGGGAAGCAACCATCAGTGATTATCTACACAAAATGTTAAATCACTCCAATCAGTTTTGAGAAGAAGCTGACCTAGGTTCACAGGGTTCACCCAGTGATCATTATGCCTAACACTTAATAAAGAATTCAGTTTCATGCCCTGACCTGGATAGCCCAGGCAAACCTGATCTTGAAAGCTGATCAGGGTCGACTCTGGCAAGCACTTGGAGGGGAGACCTCCTTGGAATACCAGCAGTTGGAAGGCGGGGTCAGGCTTTATTCAGCCACCTCTCTGAACATCCTTCAGGCCCCCAGTAAGGGTCAGTCACCAGAGGCAGTCATGACTTCCAGGTGCATACACAGTTGGTCGCCATGACTTACAGGTGTGCACACACACACATACATGAACAAAATACCAAACAATAAAAAAAATCAGTTTCATGAAGGATGTAACTAGCATAAAATTTTACAGCTGGAAAGTTGAATAGGCCCCCTAAACTATCAACTCCAAGCTCTGGCACAGGAACCTCCATACTGCCAACTTATGTTAGCAGTATGTGGAACAGAATGCATGAAGGACCAAGGAGCACTATGTCACAGATAACCTTGTAAATCTAGAAGTTTAGTAGAACATAGCCAGACAACTCAAAAAGAAATTAGAACTAACAGTAAAGATGCTAGCATTACACAATCTAAATGCAAAGAAAATTATTTCCGAGCTGTCAGCTCATCCTCAAGTGCTACCGTGAGGTATGCATGTGGAAGGTTATTTCTTGATCTTTCATACACCAGTCTTTCATAAACTGAAACATCCTGTGCAAGAGCTTGAATATTCCCTTCTTGGCTAACTACCTTAAATGCCCACTTGATATCATAATCTATCAGATGATTCTAATCTCTTAAGAATTTTAGTGTTGTCAGCCTGGTGAGTTAACCTATCATACCCTATCAAGATTTCTAGACTCCCAGAAGCAACCTGCAAGTACTTGTGTGTCCACTCATTTCTTCTTGCCCACCAAGTCTCTTCTTATGTAGAGACTTATCTCACCAAACCTGAGAGAACAACCATGATCACAAAAGTAACAGGCATCAATAATACCATCTAAAATCATTTAAACAGATTTTTCAAAAGGCCCAGCATTTTAGAGGCTCCTTAAAAATAAGAGTGTATAGAAGCATTGTGTAAAAGTACTGCCGAATGGTTTCCATTTGCATCTCTACTCCAAGACCAGCTAAGGGCAAAGCTCAATAAAATGTAAACACCATCATGTTTTAACTGTGTAAAATGAAACACATGCAAACAATAGGCTTTATTTGAACAATTTCCTTAATGCAGGTTTCTTAATTTAGCTATTATAACAGCATTTCATAAATGAATTCATTTTGTCCATTATTGTTGCATTCCCCTGATATTCCATGGCTATTCTGTTGAAAACTGAAGCAATATAGTGGAACTGATTGCCATGAAATAATGGAACACTAACAGAAGACACAAATTAATAGAAATCTTCTCCCTTATTAATTCCATATTCTGAAACAACATACTTCCTGCCATCCTTAACATTTAATTAGCAAATGAGATTTGCTATTATTAAGCCCAACTTTGTTTTCACACATACGGCACAGAAAGGCAGTCTGGAAATTTAAGTCTGGCATCAAAACACTTGGCTGATTAATCCAACCAAATCATTATATGACAGTTAAGACCTCACCCATCTTTTCTGGTTGCCTACAGCCCACCACTCTCCAAAACCTCTTTACCTGTCCTCTCCCTTCCAACAGAATGCTACACTTGCATCATTAGGTCTGTTTTTCTCTCAGTCTCCTTTTCCTTGCCTGTTCCATTCTCTTTGCTTCTTTTTTTCCTCAACCTATTACCTACCCTGTCACACTTCTTCAACCACCCTATAGCTTTATTTTTTTCTTATTTCCTCAGACCTGAATCAACACTCCTACCTCTCCCTATAGCCCATCAATCCACAGTTCCTCCTAAGCTGTGCTAGGGGGGACTGCCACCCAAAATTTCAGAGGCCAGCTCAGAGGATTTCTGCTCTGCTCACAACCAAGCTTCCTTTACCTCAAAAAACAGCCCCCCTAGAGCCCCAGATACCCCTGGATCAATTCCCTATTATAGCCTATGGGGCCCATTGAGTATAATGGTCCCCATAGGCGATAATTGAGCCCGGGGGGAAAGATTTTTTTGCACACCCCTATTATACTTTTCAGTATGATTTGTAAGCTGCCTTGAGTCACATGGAAAAGTGGGATATAAATATTTGAATAAATAAGTCGTTTGGGCAGGCTGATAACATTTAAGTAACTTCCTGTTTTTTCAGGTAGGCAGGGTTCTGACAGTGATTGTTCCACCTCTGTTATACTGGACCTGTAATGCTGGTTATCATATTCACTAAAAAAAACAAAGTAGACTGCAAGAATCCCCACCCCCCCTCCAGTGCTGGTATGTTTTCTAAGGATAAGCACAGGGCAATGATCCAGGACCACGTCTACCAATATAGTGGATTGGGAGGGGGTAGACCTGCTCTCTGGAGGCCAGGTCTACCAATATAGTGGAAAGGGGCAGATAGACCTGTTCTCCAGAGATCTGGTCTACCCCACAGAGGACATTTTGTGTAATAAATTTTACTTGATTCTGTTTTCTGTTATAATGTTTAAATTATTCTTAAAATATAGTTTAAAAGAATTCATCCTGAGATTTTTACAAGGTTATGGAAATCTTTAAAAATAATTGACGCAATAGTCAAATGTAGACTTGCTCACAACTTTAATGCTACTAGCTTTTTTTGCTCACAAGGTAGAATTTTTGCTCACAACACTGCGGCGCTTAGAAGGAACATTGCTTATCATACCAAATATCTACATATGGTTTCAGCATCTATGGTTGGTAGCTTTCTGCTCAGCAATATAAATGCTTGTGACTGTTCTGTGACATCACAGCAGTTTAAGTAATAGTATATTCTGCTTATTATTCTCAGGCAATAGGTAACCAGGACCACTTTTAAAAATGTACCAACCAGAAGATAACATTTCAAATGCATCTAGAAGGTTCTATAATTTCAGAATCTCAACAAGATAAGATAACAAATCAATGTGATGTTCTCAAAATACTCTGGTTGCATTCACACATGACAACAAACTATGGTTATTATAGGGACAAAATTTGAAAATACTGAGGCATGCATGCCTGTATGCATACACACCATTCTTTCTTCCTCTTCTAGGAACATTCAACTCACAAATCACTTTCACATTTGCCACAACATTTATTATTTTATTCAAATCACAAAATGCGATTTGCTCTCTTGCCTCCGATCTAGGATTAAAACTAGTTTGGCATCCTGATTTCAAGGCAGGAAAACAAACCATGGCTTACATTTTGAATGAAACGATTGAACAATTTGTTTTTACAAATGGGAAACTACAAATCTCAAGCAGCACACAAGAGAAGAAGAGGAGGAAGGGAGTGCACAAGCCCAAAGATTTTCAGGGCTGGTTTTTGTAACAACAAAATTAGTTTGCCATTATATATGAATGCAGTTGTTGTGGTACATCAGATACCTTTCGCTATTACAACCTTACTGAAGCCAGAAATTACTACACCCATGTAAGATATTTAATGACATTCAGTGCCTTTATGTCATAGTAAATGCAGGATGAATGTATGATGCCACAGTTAATGCATGATGAACATATAAGAATTCAAGCTCAGGTCTATATCATTCTCCACCTTAGAACTCTGGGGAGTTCCTGACTTTATGCATCGTATTCTCAAACTCTTGGACCCTGCAGAACCACAAATGTAGTCACAAACAAGCTTGCACTAAAGGTGGCAAAGGGCAGGGAGTGTCGTCATTAAATGCCCAAACACTTTTCAAACCACAGCCCACTTGGCTCCTGAGAGTATCATGAACCTTAAGGATGACTACTGGTGGTGTGGTGCAAGGACTAACAGAAATCCCTTCTGCTCCACTTGTAGGATTCAAATAATTGCAGAGGAATTACATATACTAAAGTAGATTGGTTTGCTTTTTATTGCAAATAAACTGAGGCATGAAAACAGTAACGAAGTCTACCATCATATTCAGCTATACATAAAAATAAACTATAAAAGATTCAAAGGATTGTTTTAAAAACTAAAGCTTCAATAACAAATTTAGATTACATTAACAATTAGAGACAATTAAATTAATTCCAGAGGAACAGATAACTTGTCTGCTGAAGCAACAGAGAAGAAGTCCAGTGGCATTTAAACACATATTTTCATAGGCAAGATCAGGCATAAAATTTATACCACTTTTACACAAAACTTTTACAGAATGGGAGATTGCTGAGTTACAAGTTATTATAACACTCAGGACAATGGAACCCACCAGGGCTTAACAGAGCTATCACATTCTTATCTCACTGCACATGGTAATATCATTCAGTTCTCACATGTTTGTAAACTTTCATTATACTATATGCTAATCTGCTGCTATTCACAGGTTTTACCAATGGCCTTAACCCAATTTTAGCTATATTTGCTGCTATTCACAGCTCTTACCAATTGCCTTAATCCACCCTTAGCTCTAAGTGGCCCTTCCTAACAACATTCTCCTCACCTGCTACCTATATGTACCTATTGAGGAAATTCTGTTTCAACGTATCTGAGGAATTGTGTGTGCACATGAAAGCTTATACCCGGAATAAGACTTTGTTGGTCTTAAAGGTGCCCCCACTGGACTCAGACTTTGTCCTGCTGCTTCAGACCGACACCCAAAACAAAACACAAAAGTTATTTATATCCGCTTTTCTCCCCCATAGGCTTATCGTTCTCCCCTTCTCCACTTAATCCTCACAGCAACCTTGTGAGATATACTTCTTTATATCCCACCTTTCCCTCCAATGGGGACACAAAGCAGCTTATGTGGTTCCTCACAACAATGTGGTTCTTCTTTCCTCCTTTCCTTTCTCCTTGTTATCCTCGCAACAATCTTGTGAGGTAGGTAAGGCTGAGAGTATGTGACTGGCTTGAGGTTGCTCAGCAAGATTCCAAAGCAGAGCAGGAATTCAAACTAGAGTCTCCCCAAAGCCTAGTCCAGCACTTGAACTCAGGATAGACCAAGAGATCGTGATGGTCCAAGGTTACCACCTGAGCCTCCATGGCAGAGCTGGGATTTGAACATGGTTGTCCCAGGTCCTAGACTGATGATGTCAGCTCTCTTAAACTTTGACTGTGAATAACAAATTATCAACAAAGCAGTATCAAGAACGTGGGTACAGTCAAAGTTATCTCTTCATACTAGACATCTGACAATTGCCATACATTTCTTAGGGATTTTCCTACTAGCACCTCAAACCTATAAACCACTGGCAACTTATGAAACACTATAATCTTTTCAAGTCCATTAACTTGCTCATTTTAACACAAAATTGTAATACTTTACCCAGTTTGGTCCTCAGTGCTTTATGAAAAGCTCAGGATTGTGAGCACATCACTACTTGCAAAATGGAGATTTTTGATCTTTCATCAACTGCTATAGCCAACCATGCATCCCAGAACACTGCCACTGGAGGACCTGGTAATCCTAAGAATTGCCCTGGGTATGATTTGGGCTGCAGTGAGATGGGGTAATTAGCAAAAAAAAAATTGTGTGAAATATGTCTTTTCCTTGTCACCGGGTACAACCAATACACAGAAGTAAATGACAAAACTCCAATTTACTTTAACAAAGCTGAGTTTTCATCTAAATTTTGGTAATGTAATTTTAACAACCCAAGCTAGAGAAAAGACATTTTCAGACAGACATTTTACAGAAAACACTGTTTGAACATGATAGAGATGTTAATAAGACACCTATGTTTTTAGTACTGTTCATGTTTCAGTTTTACTAAGAAACCAAGTTGCCTATACTATACTCTCATAACACTGTATTGTGGTTTTTGTTCCGTATATACTCTGCTTTCTCTTACAAGCCTTTAAAAAGGGTACCCCAAAATAGTACCAACTGGCACCATGGCACCTGTTGACATCTTCCCTGGCACATGCCAAGTGTTTTCAGGGCCACTTCTGATTGTCCATAGGAGATCTAAATAGTTTTGTTTATTAAAATAACGTTGCTTCAGCAGCAGCTCCCATCCATAATGTTAGGTTTATTCTCTGTCTCACTCATCTTTCCCAGTGTATTTTAAAAATTACCCCTCTTTTCCCATGCACTTGGACTTTGTCCGGGGAGTGCGGGGGGGGATGGCTCTACCTCCAATGGCAGTCATTGTGAAGTTGTACCCACTACCCTGTACCAAAATTCCAGAGGTGCCCACAGGCTGAAAAGCATGAAGTTAGGGACACCTGTTTTAAAATCTTGTTTTCCAATGCACTGGTATACAGTATCCTTCAAATTTAAAACAAAACAAAATTAACTTTAGGCAGGTATTTACTATGTAAAATAAAAAACCCTTGTGGTATTCATGTACAGAAATTTAAAATGAGAAAGCTCCCATAGGACTACTGTTAAGGCTCTGCTACCTGTCCTAATATTTCAGGCCATACTGTTTCACAGGAGAAAAAAATGACTTGTAAATCAATGTATATAGATTCTTCTAAGATGCCTCTATATAACTGATAGATTTGCAACATGTCAAGTGAAAAGCATTTTTGTGAGGCTAAAGATGCTTATCAAATCTACAGGAATTTTATGGCTGGAACAGGAGTTCCCTAAAGTCTCAGACAAGAAAATAAATCAAAACTATTCCAAAATAAACCACATTCCAATACTCAATTATGCCTGAATGCAAGGAATTTGAAATAGACTATCTAAATCTGGTACAGTATGTACTTAAGCTATTTTTTTCTGTTCAGTTGGAAGTAAATTTGGGAGCAAACATTTTAACAGCTGTCAGTTGTACACAGCAATTAGCATGATAGGCATCTCGTGTCCCCAAAATGTTTTGCAGATGGTATATACAATTAAAATGGCATCATAGTAGTGATACACAATATTCACTTGCCACTGGCTGGTGTCAACCATGATAATGCAAATAGTATGTAAATTATGCATAAATATACTACTCAGCAGTAACCCTCAGCTTACCAAGTTACTTGCCCTTGGCGTAGTTTTACAGTTTGAAGCAAAGCTGTCAGTTTAAATTGCTTTGAACTTGAAATGTCACCTTGTTACCAACTATTAGACCTCACTGAAAGAATTCAAGATAACCAGGATAAATTTATGACCCTATACATTAATTCCCCAGATATATTTATATAAAATCTCTGTAACAAACATATATAAATACGAAGGACTTATTTTGCTGATGCTCATTTTATTTCTTCTTTGGTATACTTTGATAAAAAGTGTGTCTTAACAAAATGGATCAGCTTGGTCTCTGTGAAAAATATGGTAGCCAGAGTTGCTATGAAGCACAGTGCTCCCACGGCAACATGACTTAGCCTTGCCATCCAGCCCTTATCACAGCACAGGAACACCTACAAAGGAAGCAGATTTAAGTTACTATTCTCAGTGTTAACACAGTTCAAGGAATCTAATGCTTCTCTTCACAGAAATACTGAATAGTGTTTGCACACTCTGTTAGCACATTTTTACAAATTTTCCATGTAACTGTGGAATGGTCCAGTTTGTCTTGTCATTATTGGCTCATGTGGGATCAGGAAGGCTGGGCACAATGACTGCACATGATGAGGCATCTCTCACGCACACATACATAAGGTAGTCTGACCCAGACATGTCTCATTTGCTGCATGTTGAGTTATCTGGGTGCAGTAGCCAAAACAAGAAAAAGATGCCCATGGCAAAGGGCTACAAAGAAAAAGTGGGAAGGGGACTGCAGTCTCTTATATCTTCATTTAAGCATAATGATTTTGAAATTGCCCTAATAGAAGGAAGGCATTAAGATGTCAGCTGAAAATTGATGTTGCCAGTTGCTGCAGGAGCCTATGCCTTCTAAAAAGATTGAAGTTAGTTTTCAAGATGACAGCAAGTAATTCAATATCACGCAGAGACAGTGGCACCAAGGGAGAGTTGTCCTGCATGACTATAGGAGAGAGAAAATAAATGGTCACAGAAAGTTGGCTTTCTTGGCTTTGGCAGAACTGCTCTTCAACATGATATCTCAGTTCAGTCAACAGGGAACTTATCTGTGGCTAACAGATTTACTAAGAATGCTGAACAATGTTTGGTAAAAATTCAGTGAGCCAAATAACAACCTTAATAAAAATGTTTTCTTAAATTCATTTAGTGAATGTTTCTCTTCCAGAAATAAAAAAAATAAAAATAAAAACAGAGCCTATTTGGTAAACTGACCATTTGTAATTCTTTTCCAAATGACTGCCAGTTTGTTTGATCCTATTTGATTATAGAAAGAAGATTAATAGCCTTTTATTGGGAAGGTTTTGATTGTGTAATTTGCTACACGATGGAGCTTAAGCAAAAAAAAAAGATTGTTTTAACTATTTTTCAGGTTGTTGGGACTGCTTCGTACTATTCATCACTTCAGATTTCTGCTAGGAAAACATAAAAAACAAAGCAGCAATAATAAACAGTTACATTCTACGATATTTGTTAGACATGTTTCATGACTATATATACACACACACACACACACCATTCATTTTTTTTCTCTGTGTGCACTGTAAATTCGACTTTTTCACTTTTGTTACTTTAATTTATTTATGGCACTTATTCCTTTCTTTCATTGTGGAGATCATGGTAGCCTACAAACAGTCCCTAAGAGGTTTCCCATCCACAAACTGCTAAGATGCAACTGCTCACTACAACAAGAAAATCTTCTTCAGATACATGAGGAGCAAACACAAGATAAAAGAGGCAATGGGCCCACTGTTGGGTGAAAATGGAGAAACTCTGACAGAGGAGAGAGAGAAAGCAGAAAGGCTTAATGCCTATTTTTCTTCAGTTTCTTTCTCTGAAGAAGAGAACAGGCTCATCGAGAGATGGTAGTAGGCAAGTCACAGCATCTGGGCTGCTGGTTGATATGGACAGAGAGGTAGTTCAGAAGCACTTTGCTGCACTGAATGAGTACAGATCCCCTGGGCCAGTGGTATGTACCCAAGAGTGCTCAAAGAACTTTCTAGAGAGCTTGCAGAGACTTTGTCCATAATCTTCCAGACCTCTTGGAGAATGGGAGACATGTCACAAGACTGGAGGAGGGCAGATGTTCTCCCAATTTTCAAAAAAATGGAGGGATGACCCAGGAAACTACAGGCCAATAAGCCTGACCTCTGTCCCAAGGAAGATATTGGGACAGATTTTAAACAGATCAATCTGCAAGCATCTAAAGGACAACTTGGTGATCCAGTCAGCATGGATTTGTTCCCGACAGGTCCTGCCAGACCAACCTCATTTCGTTTTGATCACGTGACAGGCTTACTGGATCGAGGGAAAGCTGTTGATGTTGTTTACCTGGATTTCAGTAAAACTTTTGACAGGTTTCCCCATGATGTTCTGTTGGGTAAACTAGAGGACTGTCGAATGGACTCTAGGATAGTTAGGTGGATAGGGAACTGGTTGGAGAACTGCACTCAAAGAGCAGTTGTCAGTGGCATTTCATCTGAATGGAGGGAGGTGTCCAGTGGGGTGCCACAGGGCTCAGTTCTGGGCCTGGTACTTTTCCATATATTTTTGTAAATGATCTGAATGAGGGTGTGGAGGGACTTCTCATTAAATTTGCAGATGACACCAAATTGGGAGGAGAAGTGAACACATGAGAAGATATAGAATTCAATGAGATCTGAACACACTAGTAAAGTGAGTGGATGTGAACAAGATGCAATTTAACAAGGATAAGTGCCAAGTTGAGAAACACACATACTCAATGGGGGATACACTTCTGAGTAGCAGTGTGTGTGAACAAGATCTTGGGGTACAGGTGGACAGTAAGTTAAATATGAGTAGCCAGTGTGATACAGCGACAAAAAAGGCTAATGCGATCTTGGGGTGTATCAATAAAGGCATAACATCCACATTGCAAGGTGGCATAGTCCTGCTGTACACTGCATTGGTCAGGCCACACCTGGATCATTGTGTGCAGTTCTAGAGGCCTCACTTCAAAAAGGATGTGGGCAGAATGGAGTGGCGTAGAGGAGAGCGATGAGGATGATCAGGGGCCTGGAGACCAAGCCCTATGAGGAAAGGCTGAGAGACTTGGGAATGTTGAGTCTGCAGAAGACGAGGTCGAGGGGGGATATGATTGCTCTCTAACTATTTGAAGGGCTGTCACTTAGAGGAGGGCAGGGAGCTGTTTGTGTTGGCAGCAGAGGATAGGACTCACAATAATGGGTTTAAATGAAGGGTGGGAAGGTACTGGCTGGATATTAGGGAAAACTTTTTTACAGTAAAAGTTGTTCAACAGTGGAATCAGCTGCCTAGGGAGGTGGTGAGCTCCCCTTCACTGGCAGTCTTTAAGCAACAGCTGGACAAACATTTGTCAAGGATGCTCTAGGCTGATTCTGTATTGAGCAGGGGGTTGGAATAGATGGCCCGTATGATGCCTGCTCCTTGGGAGGAAAGCGAAGGCAAACCTAAACAGCATGATAAAAAGCAGAGACATCACCTTGCCAACAAAAGTCCACATGGTCAAAGCAATGGTATTCCCCGTAGTAATGTATGGCTGCAAGAGTTGGACTATAAGGAAGGCCAAGCGCCGGAGAATAGATTCTTTTGAATTATGGTGCTGGAGAAGACTCTTGAGAGTCCCTTGGACTGCAAGGAGATCAAATCAGTCAATCCTAAAAGAAATCAACCCTGATTGCTCCCTGGAAGGCCAGATCCTGAAGCTGAAGCTCAAATACTTTGGCCACCAAATGAGAAGGGAGCATTCACTAGAGAAGACCCTGATGCTGGGAAAGATTGAAGGTCAAAGAAGGGGACAGCAAAGGATGAGGTGGTTAGACAGTGTCATCGATGCAACGAACATGAAATTGAGCAAACTTCAGTGGACAGCGGAAGACAGGAAGGCCTGGCGTAATCTGGTCCATGGGGTCGCGAAGAGTCGGACTCGACTGTGCGACTGAACAACAACAAAAATGGCCCCTTCCAACTCTTGTGATTCTATGAGTCTAAGATCCAGACCTGCCTAGAGCTTCAGCAAGCTTGCTATAATTAGGTGTCCTCTAATCATACCCAAGGTACCCTCTAGTTTATTTAACAGCACAACAAAGCCAAATGCTTTTCTACTCAGTATACAGATAATGCAACAGCAGCAGCAACAAAAACTTTGTTAGTAATATGTTCAAATAGGATAAAAGCGACACCCACCTCTGATACAGTTGTTATCACCCCACTGACAACATAAACAAAAATGAGCAACGGTGAAATAAGCAGACCCTTTAAAGGTCTGTAAGGGCTCTCTTCAAAATATCTGTAGATGTAGAGGACACTGTGAGTTATTCGGATTCCCATGTTGAAGCAGTTTGCCAGGATGAAACCTATGCTGCCTTGCCAATGGGTCAAGAAATAGGACATGCACAAAAATAGGAAGGACAAAGCAAGCATGACAAAATTGTACCTAAAAAGAAAAGAAATTGAGGGAAATGGGTCATCCAGTTTAGTACAAATCTACAACTACATATTGGACAGCCTTGTGTTTTACTAAGAGGAATGGGGAGGAATACTTCTGGAATTTTATGTGCTGAAGCTCAATATAAGCAAGTGTTGTATAAGTAAGTGTTGACGGTTTCAAGGGGGCATCAAATATGCATTAACTGGTTATACAACTGCATTGTTAACTGCATCAATCAGAAACACAAGCACAACTGGGGTGTGTTTCAGACATAATGCCATACATGTCATACAAACCAGAAATCCAAACGACATATTATTACCTCTACTAATTTTATTGGTTTATTTTATTTATAGCCCACCTTTCCGTGGTCTCTTTAAATGCCTGAGTTCACTCTCCAAGTTGCTGCCATGGCATGACTTGGCAAGTGAACTCAGAAGGGATTTAAATTTTAAATGCCTGGTGAGTTCACTTCTCTGTCTATCAAGTACTGCTCATACAGCTGTCACCTTAAGCAGAAGTTAGAACCAAAAATTATTTTAAAAGACCTTACTAGGTATTATTTCTCTTTGATTACTGCACCTATGAATTTTGCCACTGACTGGGTGACACAATCATTTGTATCCGACAGTAGCCATGACACCTGGGCTCACACATTTAGCAATTTCATATTTTTAAGTAAAGGGGTGACTAAATTAGCCCATAACTTGTTGAATATAGGGCACTCCTTAGTCATATGTTCAGTGGTTTAGATTTTATCATGTGAGCATGTGCATGTTCTATTAGAGTATAATTATTACATCAGCCCTCCAAAACTGTCAAGGGAAGAACATTCATTTTTGTCAAAGTAAAAGCTCTTCTTATTTTTGGGACTGTCAATTGATAAAAATCTTTCGGCAGTTGCATCGGGGGGCAATTCTCAAATGGAGTGTCCAACATACAAGTATGTCTATTAGGGTATAACATCCAAATTCCTTACACATTTTTTTTATTTGTCTTAAAAAATAGCTGCTGCAGCTTCAGTCACACATTTCTTATGCTGTGATAGCAGCTGCTGCCAAAGCAGTATTTTTAAAAATCTGCACAGACAATCAAATCACCAGTGGCCAATTAGAAGCCTTGCTGGGCAAAAGCCACATCCACTTTCTAAAAAAAATTTGCAGGCATCAGGAAATGTGTCAGCTTGGGCACTATGTTGGGGACCCTGGGATAATGTATTAATAGGTGTCAGTATGTTTTTTTAAAAAATACAAAGGAGTGGATGACATTATACAACAGTTCTCAGGCTAAAACAGGCTTATATTTTATTTATCTGAAGTAGAGCTTTTAAAAACATAGAATCATGTCCCATGCTCTTAGCCCCTCTGGTGAACACTATTACCTCTCCCAATAGAAAAATTTAAAATGACAAAAGTAAACTAAATATAATTTTATTAAATTTTATTATTTAGTAAAAGTAAATTATTAAAATTAAATTGTTAAAATTAAATTTAAAATAAATTATTATTTATTAAACCACTACTAATTTTATTGGCTTATTTTAGTTATAGCTTGCCTTTCTGTGGTCTCTTTAAATGCCTTCTGAGTTCACTCACTGAGTTGCAGTGTTGCTGCCGCCGTGGCACAACTCGGCAAGTGAACTCACCAGCAAGGAACACAGCCTTGAGAGTAGGGAGGACCATTGTAAAATACTTCTACTCATCAGGAGGTGAATCTGTCTCCTTGGCCTTAAAGGTATTTAATGCTAAGGTTCTGAACCAATTTCTGTATGGAGTTGAGCTGGATCAGACTCATGGTTGGTAGGGAAATCACAGGCTGGTATGTAAGGAAAATGTTCAAACATTAGTAAGAATTACCCACAGAAGTTATTCTTTTTTCTATACATGGGATGTCTCAAATGATGCTCATACACACTATTCAGAAGGATGCATTTATAAAGAACTTGATTAAATTAATCATCTAAAGATGCAAATAATATGTACATATATAATAAAGAAAGTCTAAATACAAAACAATAAAAACCCACCTGTCTACTTCTTCTTTACACATTGAAGCAAATGCAAAACATTCTGTTACCCCATTAACTGCAAGTAGTAAGACATATAGGCTATAGCAACGCAAGAGGCTTGGACCTGAGAAAATATTTTGACAAGTAGATTAATAAAATGAAATCTCATACTGACCTTTGTGCAGTAATGCAAACAGTGATGATAATAAATTATAAATGCATCATAGACTTTCAAGTTATTGTACAAGCTATTCAGAAAAGTATTCCAAAATATATCCGAAGTAGTGCAATACAGTATACTGCATTTCAGAGAACACCAGTTGAGCAGCAAAAGAACTGATTAGGGGTTAGGATTGCCAGGTCCCCTCATCACTGTGGCGGGGGGATTGGGGGGGTATTCTGGGACATCCCCAACATGGTGACGTCTCCCAGAAGTGATATCATCATACTGGGGATGCTCTGGTTTAAGGGCATTAACAGCCAGCTTAAAACCATAGCTCTTCCCTTAAACCAGAGCTTCCCTGCACAATGCTCCAGTGTCAGGGAAGTCACATGAGGACATGGCTGTTTGGGGGCAAGGAGAAGCCCCAAAAACTGGAGGAACCCTCGCCCCAACCTGGGGACTGGCAAGCCAATTAGGGGTATAATTGTGGCTTTCCCCTTTCTTAAAGGAAAAAAAGCAGTGAAGAATAAATGACACAACTTTTCACTGAAATGAGATCATTTCACTAGAATATACGTAGGAAATTACCTCCAAAGGGATCGGCGTTAAACACTTTATGTTTCAGTTACCACCAGTGTTCCCTCTAAGCTGAGTTAATGTGAGCTAGCTCAGTTTTTTAGCCTCCAGCTCACACATTTTTGTCTTAGCTCAGGAAGGATGGCTCCAGAGCAAACTAATTTATGCAGTAGTGAAATCACTTGCTCACAACATTAATGCCAGTAGCTCACAAAGAAAAATTATTGCACACAAGACTCCACAGTTTAGAAGGTGCATTGGTCACCACTAGCCCTACTCTCTAAGCCTTTGAAGCTAATGCTCATGTTTAACAGAAAGCTCTGTAGTAGAAACAGCCTTCAGTGCTGAACAGTTTGCTTATCAAAGATCTATCATAAGCCAGATGGCTGCAGCTTATCTGCATATAATTAACAAAATTAAACATCATTTTCATGAACCTGGCAGATGCTAAAGTATAGCTTATTGACATATTGTACTACTCCTGAAATTAATTTCTAATGTATCGATTGAGCCTTAACAAATTGGTGATAAATGGGCTTTAGAACAGATGCTGCTGTCTTGTATCATCAGACCAACGGCCCACCTAGCTTGGTACTGTTTACTTCTACTAGCAGCAGCTCTGGAGAGATTCAGTCTTTCCCAGTCTAGGAAAGAGCAACCAGGAATGCAATACGGAACCCTGTGCATGCGAAGTATATTTTCTACCCTCCCTCTCATGGATTCTGAGTTACTTGGGGCTTCTGTTTGCTCACAAATTAATTAATATATTCACTTCATACAACTACAAGTGTCAGGAACATATGGGGTAAACTGGAATCCTTAGTTGATAAGCAAATATATTTTGGGAGTTCTTAACAATTTGCTTTTCAGCTTCCTGAATAATTTGGTGTTAATAAGCCCAATTACAGATAATTTATAAACGTATAGCATTCATCTTGATTCAGTTATTAATCCACAAAACAACCAACTTTGTTATGACTTCTAAGCTTACTCAAGAGCCTATGGTGAGTGACATTGTCCAAAGTTTTTTGGAAGTCCAAGTATATAATATCTATCAGATATCCTTATTCAAATGTTTGTTTTCTCTCACAATTAACTCCGAGGGTTGGTGAGGTGGGACTCCCCTCTGCAGAAGCTACACTGATTTTTCTTCTACCAATTTACCCAGAATAGAGATCATGGTATCTGACTTGCATTTCCCCAGAACCTCTCCCCTCATCTGGATCCCTTTGTTAAAACTGCTGTTAAGGTTGCTATTTTCCACTCTTCCACAGAGTAGCTGATTTTAAATTATGTTTCATATTATTATTAGCAGCTTAACAATTTCACATTTGAGTTCTTGAATTCTTGGATTATGTCCTCCTGACACAGTTTTTACCTCCAACAGTTTTCCTCCAACTAGCAGCCTAAAATAGAAAATTAACATTATGCAAAAGGGTTTTACTCTGTTTTTCAAAGAAACAACTGACATTTTTAAGGAACTAATTTCCTTTAAAAAAAAAAAAAACTTTTAAGAAGTATATATCCCAATTCTGTAAGATTTTCAAGAGGGTATAGTACCAAGAGTACAATAACCAAGATGGGTATTATAGAACGGCATTTTTTTCCCTCAGTAAAGACCCAAACCATCACAATAAAGTGCAGTACTACTAATGTTTGCCAGGACTCTTCCTTAGTGCACACGTACACAACAAACAAACATGAAAATACATTTCATAATACACGGAGAGATTCTTTTAAACTTAACACAGATACAAGTCTCTGAACTCCAGTTATAGAATGTGCACAGATACAGGAGCAAAAAGTCTTTGTATTTCACACTGTCATTCCTACCATGTTTATAACTGAATGCAATGGCATAAAAGTAATACATAAATCTATAAAATAAATAAAAATATATACACTACATTTTTACAAAATGAAAAATAAAACAAAGCTGTTTTCACAAAATAATTTGACATATGTGAAACTACTGTTCAGGAGGACAGCAATCATCAGACATTACCTGATCCCAAACTGAGCATTGAACCTCCATAAAGATCCAGGGCCAACTGGGAATAGGCATAACCAAAAACAGTAATGGTCAGGCCAATCAGAAGCACTAGTTTCAACAGTAATTCTAGAACAGCTGCTGCCATAGAGATATCATCCTAGAAAAAGAACTGTATTAATTAGGCATACATAACAAAAACAACATGTCCCATTATATGGAAAATAATTACATTTTACAGTACAATGCTTTTACCTGGCTAGTTACTGTCAAATTTATAATAATTAACATGGACTATTTTCTGTCTCAAATTTTTTTAACAGAATTTAACATTTTTTTTAACAGAAGCCACATTTACAGAGTAAATGAAATGAAAATTCTGACTAATTTATTTTTTGCAGCCAGTCTGCACAATACCCCAATGAGGTACTGCATACAAGCCATAATAATTAATTTAATTATTCTGCACAAATCTGTGCATTAAGCAGAAGATCAGAAAATAAAATCACCCTGTATTGTATAAGAGGAAATGCATTTGATTAACTTTGCAGAAAATGAAACAATGGACTTGCTGTGGTATGGAAGGTATCCTTAAGATTGGGTTATGCCTCACTCTGCAGGCAGGTCTTACACAAATATTTGTGCAAGGCTTCCTTCGTTGGTTGAAGATGAACAGCAGGTCATGACTTGCCAAGCTATTTTGGCAGTCCTCTCCAAATATGTGCCCACTGGAGAAATCTTTAGGGCAGCTACATGGGCTTCAGCCTTCACCCTTATGAGGCCATATAGACTGGATACCCTGCTTCCACTCTAGAGCCACAGTGGAAGCAGGGTATGGACTCTGGGGTCCACTTCCAACTGACAGAAGAAGCTCTACAAAAATCATTTATATAAGCCCTGCCATGGAGCAAGGAGAAGGCATAACCCAGAAGGAGAGGAAGAGGAGGAAGAAGAGGAGGAGG
The DNA here is from genome assembly GCA_029375565.1 of Gekko gecko. NCBI lineage: Eukaryota > Metazoa > Chordata > Lepidosauria > Squamata > Gekkonidae > Gekko > Gekko gecko. The sequence continues at coordinate 97,003,336 of JAPDNY010000002.1, read as the reverse complement.
AGACTGGATTTGTACCCCGCCCTTCACTACTCAAAAGAGTATCAGAGCAGCTTACAATCCCTTTCCCCTCCACTCCCACAACAGACACTCTGTGAGGTAGGTGGGGCCGAGATGCTTAGTTCCCTCTAAGCTGTGGAGTCTTGTGAGCAAAAATTCTACTTTGTGAGTCACTGGCATTAAAGTTGTGAGCAAGTGATTTGGTTAGTGCATAAATTAGTTTGCTCTAGAGCCACCCTTCCTGAGCTAAGGTAAAAATGTGTGAGCCAGAGGCTAAAAAACTGAGCTAGCTCACACTAACTCAGCTTAGAGGGAACACTGGAGAGCTCTTTCAAGAACTGCCCTTGAAATAACAGCTCTGAAAGAACTTATGACTGACCCAAGGTCACAACAGCAGCTGCATGTGGAGAAGTGGGGAATCAAACCTTCTCCCAGATTAGAGTCCATGTCTTAACCACTACACCAAACTGGCTCTCTTAAACATACCTTCCTCCACTGACTGAGAATCAACAACCTCTTACAATATGAGATTGTAGTGAATGATGTACAAGGAGAATTCCAGGAATAACTATTTGTCTAAATACAATACAAATATTCACAACACTACCACATACTCTCCTAATAAACTATGGCTGGTAGAGCATCTGATTGGCATGCAGAAGTTCCCAGGCTCAATCCCCAGCATCTCCAGTTAAGGGATCGGGTAGTAAGTGATGTGAAAGACCTCTACCTAAGAACCTGGAGAGCTACTACCAGTGTGAACAGACAGTACTGACCTTGATGGACCAATGGTCTAATTAAGGCAGCTTAATGTATAAACGAACAGCCCAGTCCTAACCATGTTTACCCAAAACCAAGTGCCATTGATTTCAATAAAATAAGCTTTCAGTGTATATTCTTAAGACGCATTTATAACCACAGGTTCCAGTATTGCTTTAGTGAAAAATAACAAAATTACACTAATGTTTTAGAACCACAATGTGATATATACATTATCTACTTGTTACCATGTTGCACTATGAATTTTATATTCTTTCCTTCCCCCAATTATCTTTCCAAAATTTTATGGTACAAAGTTGCTAGAGCACATAGACTTGCTCTGTATTCATTACATTACAATTAGATTACAGTTACCTGTTTTTGCAACTTGATATCCTTCCCACGTTCCAAAACTTTGGCAAAATACACATAAAAACTCTCCTCTATAGGCAAAAATACAAATCTAGCTGTCAGTGATCCAAGGTTATTCACTATATCATACACACCTTTGAAATGAACAGAAAAATATTGTTCAGTATTTTATTTATTCAAAAACATATCTTCCTTGCTTTTCAAAAAAGAACATTCAACATGGTTTACAGACTAGTACATCATCAAGAAAACCAGACCAGACCTGACCTGAATAGCCTGGGCAAGCCCGATCTCGTCAGATCTCGGAAGCTAAGCAGACTTGACTCTGGCAAGTACTTGAATGGGAGGCCTCCTTGAAATACCAGAGGCAGGAGGTAGGGGCAGGCTTTATTCAGCCACCTCTCTGAATATCTTCCAGGCCCCCAGTAGGGGACAGTCACCAGAGGTCACCATGACTTTCCAGTGCACATACAGGCAGTCACCAGAGACCGCCATGACTTCCAGTTATACTCATATGCACACACAAATATATATTAAAAAATACCCAAAAAAAGAAAGAAAACCAAACCAATAAACTAACTTTATGTACCTTGTGACATATCACAATACATTCACTTAAGAGGTAGTGCAATTGTGGAAACAACTGACAAAAAAACCCCTAAACTCAATATATTTTGGGTCTAAGAATAATATCACAAGATATATTGATGGGATGGCAAACAGACGATGCATATATTCTGAAGTGATAAAAAACAGAATGCAGTATAGTAATCTGATTGTTTTCAGCTGCCTAATTACAACTATACTTTGAGAACAACAGCTATGTAGCTCATTAACTGTATGTTTGCACAGCAATTTTGTATTATGAAAATCAAAACAACAAAAAACTAATGCAATAAAACCATCATCAAGTCAGAAAGAAAACAACAGGTCAGATCCCACCAATCATTTCCGTTGATAGAATGGTGGTGATTTTCACTGATTCTCCCATGGCAGTCCCGACTCCTCCCTAACTCTCTGGTCCCTAGGAGCAGACTTTCGGGAGGCATTTTGGGTTGCAGCAGCAGAGGCAAGGCAAAGAAATCATACTGCATTGACAAAAATCTCTTTCAACAGTGGAGCTTTTCAGTTGGATCCAAGCCAATGTATCCCAAAAGAATCAACAAAATTAGCAAAAAGTATTCCAGAACAAAACTGCATTGCATGATTTCCTACAGATAAGAAGGGAGAGCTTTTTTTGTAACCTTATCCCTACAGGCATTCCATAGAATTGAAAAGACTGGTTCTACCCAAAAGATTGTATGTTCCTAACAAATATACAGTGAGTAAGAGCTGCTGGAAGGAGCATAACTAACATTCAAATTCCTAGAGTGAGAGACAGTCTACCTGACAGGTGAAGTTGGGAAGCAAGAACCAGATCTTTCAGAAACAAAAAGCAACCAACTTAGTCTTCCTAGTACAGGAGAAACATATTCATTCTGGCTTGCTTTGATTAAAACACAAATTGCTGCATTTTGCACTAACTAAAGTTTCTGAGTTAGAGCAGATCCCATAGCAGCACACATCAGCGATCTAATCTCAACATTAAAGGTCACATCAGCAGTATTTATAAGTTATATACAAACATTATTTTTAAAAGACATCCTTAATAATTATTTTACAAAGGAAGGCTGGGTCAAAACACACTCATAACTCCTTATATGATCTGCAAAAGACAAATTAACACCATCCACCTTAGGCAGCACAATCTTTCTAGAACATCAACCTTGCCAACCAGCATCACCTCCGTTTTATCTGGATTTCATTTCTGTTTATTCCCCAGCCAGTGGCTTGACCACAGCCTCTAAGCACTGGCCTAAAACAGTTAAACCACTTCCAAAAATTTATTAAATGAAATACCTAGTTTTGAATCATCATCACAGTGATGGAATCTAATGCAAAAGCTATGGACAGTCTCATTTAGCAGCCTGACACAGGTATTAAACAACACATGGCTGAGAGCAGGGGTCTTTGGGGGGGGAGCGCACCGGAGCACAGCTCCAGCAGCTTCCGAGGGCAGAAAGGCTCCCGCATGTCAGTTTCCGCAGTACAAGCCTATTTGGGAGTCTTTCAGCCAGCCAAATGTCAATTTCAGCCCCATTACATCCTATAGGCCATTGAAGTCAATGGCAAAAACATAGGGTATATTCTGGGGGGCTGGAGAGAAGGGGGTTTGAGGAAGAGGCTCCAAACTCACAGGGTACCTGTTGAAGCCTCTCCCCAAGATACCCACCAAGTTTCAAGAACATTGGACCAGGGGGTCCAATTCTATGGGCCCCCAAACAGGTTGCCCCCATCCCCTCCATTGTTCTCTATGGTGGGGGAAAAAGTTACTTTTTTCCCACAGTGCTGTTAGTAGCTCTGGGGGGGAGGGGGTTTGACGGAGAGGTTCCAAACTTTCAAGGTAGCTTCAGGAGCCTCTCCCCACATACACCTCCAAGTCTCAAAGCAATTGGACCAATGGGCCTAATTCTATGGGCACCCAAACAGTTTACCCCCATTACCTCCATTGTTTCCAAGGGGAAACCCAGCCAGCTGCACTTAAGGCAGGCAAGCAGGCAGCCACCCAGCAGTCAGACTGTCCCAGAGAATCTCAGGGAAAATGAACTGTCTTGGGAGGTGCTTGTTTGCCATGAGAACAAGTGGCACACTCCAGAACAAGTGGCACTGTGGCAGTACAGTGAATTTGTAATATAAATAACTAGGAATAAGGCCCATTGTGGAAATAAATACAGCAGACTCTAGAAAGAGGCTCTGGGAGAGTGCCCCGGCTTTGGGCACTCAGTGACAATTTGCTGTGGCAATCTCAGCAGGGTATAATGACAGAGTCCACCATTTTCTCCAGAGGAACTGATCTTTGCTATCTGAAGAGCAGTAGTAATTTTGAGTGATCTCCAGCCCACCCCCAAGATTGGTAATAGTGGTTCCCCAGGAGAGAGTGATGGGTTTGGAGGGTGGAGTCTATGGCATTGTACCTGTCTGAGGTCCCACCCCTCCTCAACACTCACCCTCTCCAGGTTCGACCCCTCAAATCTCCAGGAATTTCCCAACCTGGAGTTGATAACCCTATCTCCCTCCCAGCCAACCATCAACCTACCTTTAGTTTTCCATCTCCTCCCCCCTCCCTCCTAGAGAGCAGTTGTAATTTTGCATGATCTCCAGCCCCCACCTGGAGATTGGCAATGATGGTTCCCCATCAGGGAATGGCTGGACTGGAGGGTGGAGTCTATGGCATCGTACCTGTCTGAGGTGCCACTTCAAACCTCACTCTCCAGGCTCCATCCCTCAAATCTCCAGGAATTGCCCACCTGGAGTTGGCAACCTGATCAGAACTGGGCCCAATGAGTTTTCTCCCAAAGGCCAACATAGGTGTGGAAAGGGCCTTTTACTGACAGAGGAGAAAGTACAGGTGACAACTCTGATTAGGGAAGTACCTGGAGATTTTGGGGGGTGGATCCTGTGGACGGCAGCATTTGGGGTGTGTGTGAAAGGACTCAGCAGGGTATAATGCCATAGAGTCTACCCTCCAAAGCAACCATTTTCTCCCAGGGAACTGATCTCTGTCATTTGGAGGTCAATTGTAACAATGGGAGATCTCCAGGTCCCACCTGGAGATTGGCAACCCTAAGGGAAAGTCAGTCGCACAGCAGGGAGTTGAAGAAAATGGTTTGATGGTTGCTGGCCCACCTCGTTAGCCAGCCAGCCATGCTGAAGCTAAGCAGGAGAAAGAGCCTTTTTCCATTTATTCTGACAGGAAAGTGGCCACTGGGGAGGGGGTTATGGGCGGGGGAGGAGGTTATGCTGAAAGTCCTTTGTTTTTTTACTCACAGAACCAAGCTTGGCTGCCTACCAATAGCCACTGAGGGGACAGTCCCTCACAGGAGTGAGAACTGTCTTCCTCAGGAGAGAGAGCTGTCTGCCAGTAAATCTGACATGCAAATCTGTCTGAAAGGGGAGTGAGTGGGGAAGAGGAGCAGACCCAGCACCCGGCCAATGGCACGCGAGTACTCTTGAGTGGCGGCTGATGGGCCAATGGCTGAGGGATGGCATTTTACAGCCAATAGGAGCTCATGGAATCTTATGAAACCAAAAGATAATTATTATAAGGAGAGATAATTAAGACACTCTTTTCAATACCTCATAGTAATATAATCAGCTCAGCTGGTTATAAGGGAAACCAGTCAACAAAAACCCTCAAAGACATTATCATAATATAAACACCAAAAAGACATTTATACTGATAATCTTCAAACTGGTATCACCATAAAGTGTATTCAACATGTAAGTCTGTTAGACTTTAGTACTTTCTTTAAAAATATTCAGCTTTTTTTCAGCATCAAGGACAACTATACTATGTAAATTTGATAATAGTTTATACTTACCCTGGTCTCCAAAATTTAGCACATTCAGGAAAGTCATTACATATCTTTCACCTGCAAAATTAACACAATATTAGAATTTATTGCCCTTTCTGTTATCCTAGCAAGTGACTGTGACAAACCCCTAAACTGTTATCCTGAGATGCATGATTGCCATCAAGCACTAAATAAAACAAAAGCCTTTTTTTCATTGTGATATCAGACCAGCTACTGTGGGGCAGTGTACAAATTCATAAGCTTTCAAGTATAAGTAAATGTGTGAGAAAACAAAAGGAAGATAAAAGGCAAAATCTAAACAAAGTAAATAATATGACTTTCCAGTTAGGAGTACTAAACCTACAGTACTACAAATACTCTAGAAGCCACCTAAAGAAAAATGTGTGAAGAGAAGTTATTAGAATTTTTGGAAAATACTGAGAGCCAGTTTGGTGTAGTGGTTAAGAGCGTTGGACTCTAGTCTGGAGAACCAGGTTTGATTCCCCGCTCCTCCATATGCAGCCAGCTGGGTGACCTTGGGTCAGTCACAGTTCTCTCAGAGCTCTCTCAGCCCCTCCTACTTCACAGGGTGTCTGTTGTGGGGAAAGAAAGGGAGGGAGATCATAAGCCGCTCTGAAACTCTGACTGAAAGGTGGGGTATAAATCCAACTCTTCTTCTTCTGTTATTGTAACACTGACCTAGAGTCAGTTGGAAAAGATTATTGCACATCCAGTTTTGCTGTGGGTCACGTGATTCAAAGATTATTATAGTAATAAGCTAGTAGTATTCTGTGGAAGTGTCAACTGATCCAACTCATACCTAATATATGGCTTAGACTTACATGGACAGAATAGCATCTTAGGATCTAAGCCTATTTAACTGCTACTGTCATCACAGGACTCTCACTTTTCAGACCAATACTGCTGGATTCAAAAAGTACAACCCAAACCCATACCACTATACTAAGGTTACATCCATAAATAACTATATTTTAAGAAGACACAAGTTCACTTCAGGTAAAGCAAATGTGTGCTTCCTGTTACAAAAACTGTGATCTCCTAATCACAATTTCCGCTTTCTAATGAATATGCAAAACAAAATCAGTACACTTCATTTCAAAAAGAAGTTTCAGAGAGTAGCCATGTTGGTCTGCAGTAGAACAGCTAGATGTGACTTCAGTAGCACCTGAGAGACCAACCAAAGTTTCAGGGTGTAAGCTTTCAAGAGTCACAGCTCCCTTCATCTGACATGTAGAACAGAAATGTAGATCTGAGTCCTTTACATTCTGACTAGGATAAAAGGACTCAGATCTACATTCCTACTCTACCGTATCTTGTCGAAGAGAGCTTTGTCTCTCAAACTATACCCTGAAGCTCCTTGTTTGGTCTCTTAAGCTCCTGGACTCAAACCTAACTGCAAGGAAAGAGTATGCTTCTCACAGCCATCTCGTTTTGCTCATAAAACAAAAATGCTGGAAAGTGCAAAACTGGCAGCTAAGCTGGGGAACAGGAGAAGAAGTAGAACAAGTAAATTTGGGAGTGTCTCATACTCACCCTCTGTTAAAATCTGTTTAAGGAAAGACTGCTTAAAAAAACTCCAGGTCAGTCTGGCTTCTTTCCAGTTAACAAGTTCCTGGAATAGAAATAACTATTACAAAGGTGCATTTAAGAATTTTAAAACCCTGCAGATAAAGTCATGAATGTCTATGTTTACAAAGGCCGGTGCGCAAAAACACCTGACGTGATACATCTCCAAGTGCTCTGGATATAGGGATTGTGTGAACGAACAGTCCTCAACAGGACTGCATCCATGCAACATCAGTTCATAAAATACTGTTATCAATGTGAGCTACATACCTGCAGCTAGGGGAGATTAATCAAACCAGCCTTCGCTGTAAAGATCATGATATTCCTACCAGTACTATAGACACCGCATTATTAGTGCCCTTCAGTAGTGAAGTTGCTTGCAGCAGCACCTCCCCTCCCCCCAAATGTAGTTGGTGCAGGGTGATGAGGAAGAAGTATGAGATGTTCCCATGTTGGAAATGAAAATTAATGAAAACTTGTGAAAACAAATATTACTAAAAATTATTTTTAAAATGCAAATATAAATGTAATGTAAACAGTTTACAAATCTGTCTTTCACTATGTGAAAAATAATTCTGGTCAGGGTTGATTAGAAACTTTTCTTATGCAAAAATAATCTGTTTTTACTTAAAGCTGTTCTACTTACCTCATCGTGCACCAAAGTGGGTAAAACAGATTTCATTCTGGTAACCGGAAATGATTTTTTGGTTGCTTCAGGAGAACCCAGAAAGTTCATGAAATACACTACATAGCATAATACCAAAATGCTGGTATATAAAAGCTGGAAAAATAAATTTTCATTAATTACACAGACGAAAGATTAGTGCAGCAACATTGCCATCTGAACATTTAAATAGAGTACCAATAGCAAGGTCATGCTCAAGATCCTACAAGCTAGGCTCCAACAGTACGTGGATAGAGAATTGCCAGAAGTACAAGCTGGGTTTCAAAGAGGTAGAGGAACTAGAGATCAAATTGCCAACATTCGCTGGATTATGGAGAAAGCAAGAGAGTACCAGAAAAACATCTACTTCTGCTTCATTGACTATACTAAAGCCTTTGATTGTGTGGATCACAATAAACTATGGCAGGTTCTTAAAGAGATGGGAGTACCAGACCACCTCACATGTCTCCTGAGAAACCTGTATAAGGGTCATGAAGCAACAGTTAGAACCAGATATGGAACAACTGATTGGTTTAGCATAGGAAAAGGAGTACAACAAGGATGTATATTGTCACCTTGCTTATTTAATTTATATGCTGAGTACATCATGCGAAATGCTGGCCTGGATGAATCACAAGCTGGAGTTAAGATTGCTGGGGAAAAGATCAATAACCTCAGATACCACTCTGATGGCAGAAAGTGAAGAGGACCTAAAGAGCCTCTTGCTAAGTGTGAAAGAGGAGAGCGCAGAAGTGGGCTTGAAGCTCAGCATCAAAAAAACTAAGATCATGGCATCTAACCCCATCACTGCTTGGCAAATAGAAGGGGAAGTCATAGAAGTAGTGACAGACTTCACGTTCCTGGGATCCCAGATCACTGCAGATGGTGACTGCAGCCATGAAATTAAAAGACGCCGGCTCCTTGGGAGGAAAGCGATGGCAAACCTAAACAGCATGATAAAAAGCAGAGACATCACCCTGCCAACAAAAGTCTGCATGGTCAAAGCAATGGTATTCCCCGTAGTAATATATGGTTACGAGAGTTGGACTATAAGGAAGGCCGAGCGCCAAAGAATAGATTCTTTTGAACTATGGTGCTGGAGAAGACTCTTGAGAGTCCCTTGGACTGCAAGGAGATCAAATCATTCAATCCTAAAAGAAATCAATCCTGACTGTTCCCTGGAAGGCCAGATCCTGAAGTTGAAGCTCAAATACTTTGGCCACCAAATGAGAAGGGAGCATTCACTGGAGAAGACCCTGATGCTGGGAAAGATTGAAGGTCAAAGAAGAAGGGGATGGCAGAGGATGAGATGGTTAGACAGTGTCATCGATGCAATGAACACGAAATTGAGCAAACTTTAGCGGACAGCGGAAGACAGGAGGGCCTGGCGTGATCTGGTCCATGGGGTCACAAAGAGTCGGACTCGACTGTGCGACTGAACAACAACAAAATATTTAAATGCCCAATGCCAGCATCCAATGAAGCAAATGCGTGGTTGATTCAGGACAGGCAAAACCAAATACTTCTTTTATAGTAAGTGATTAAAATACGGAATTAGATGCCAGAGGATATAGTGATAGCCACGGGCACAGACAGCTTTAAAAGCAGATTAGACAGAGTCATGGAGGATAGGTCTATCAGTGGCTGTTAGCCACGATGACTAAAGGAAACCTCCACATTCAGAGGTCATAAACCTCTGCATACCGGTGCCAGGAGGCAACATCAGGTGAAAGCTCTGGCCCCTATGCCCTGTTGTTGTCCTTCCAGAGTAACTGGTAGGCTACTGTGTGAGACAGGATGCTGGACTAGATAGACCACTGGCCTGATCCAGCAGAACTCATCTTATGTTCTTAAGTTCAAATGCGTAGTGACAGATCAACGTAGTGGCACAACAGTATATACACAAGGCACTGTTTCAAGAATTAGTGCCCACATATGGGGCTGTTAGTACAGCAACTGTGGTATGTCTTTTTGCTGTCACTGCAACTACATGAACAGTTCACATATAAACTATGTGGTTTGAGAGATCAGGCACTTTACACAAGTACTCTGCATTTCTATGGGGCAACTACAATATGTGAACCTGAGCTAAATTTAGGAATTTATATGAACGGCAGTTAAAAAGCTAAAATACTGTTTAAAGTTATCTCAAAGACCCTCAATGTATTGTATAACATAATTATAAGCTTATTTATTACTTTACTTCTTACTGTTTTTATATCAAAAGTCATAAACAGCACTAAGCTTATTTATAGCTATTCCAACTTCTCCCTTTCCACTTTTCTTTTTACATTTAATTCAAAATAATGCATTTTGGCTTAATATTTCATAAAAATGCTTAATATGAGAAGATTGTCCTCCTACCTACCCCACAGCAGAAGTAAGCATATGCAGAAATACATTTTGTTAGTCTTCAAAGTTCTGCTTTATTGCTCTGTATTTTTACATCTTCCTGATGTCTCCCAAGCCAGTTTTTGGCTACCCTAATTAGACCAGATGGCTGACAGCATTCTTACTTTGGGGAAACAGAGCTATATTAAATGCCCCTATCTGGATCCAATGCATCTTTACTTCTACACTCTCATCATGTGAAGCACAAGTAACATTAAAGTTACGTGTCTAAGAACAACACGTCATTTATATCATTAAATATGAAAACATGAGAACTTAACATTAAGGGAGAAAAGACTGATTAATAAATGTGTACACTGTACAACACCTCCTGTGAATGGTTTGGGATGGTAAACAAGAAGCACTACTGAAATTGATCAAATATAAGGTGTTACATGCCTTGTAAGTTAATGCAAGGGGGTGGGGGGAACACCTATCTCCTGTATTTATGGAATAAGCTAAATGTAAAGTCCCCAGCTATACTTATCAGAACAGTGGCACTGAGGTTGTGCCAAACAGAGTTGTATCAGCCTGGCCTTCTACAGGAAAGAAGCAGACCTATGAGTTCTGGCTCAAATTGGCAACTTTAGTGCATGGTGGATAAAGGTTATAAAGCAGGAGAAGCTGTAACAAGCAAACATCCATTATTTTAGGCACAATAATCATTGTGTTAAATGCAAGAACTAACAATCTCAAACCATACCTGGGCCAGAGAAAAGATGTAAAGTCCCCAGTGAGGGTACAGAACTACTAGAACAACTGTCAAAATACATTTGCAAATGACTGACAGACTTTCAGCAATTACCTGCAAAGAATACACAAAAATTATGTTAGGCATTTATACAGTGGGTTGGATCCCACCAAATATATCCGCTGACAGGGGGAGATGGTACTCGTGATTCCCCTCCCGCAGAAAACCAACTACCACCTCAAGTTGTTCAGGGGGGAGCTACCCTCAGATGCAGCATTTAGGGCATTTAGGAGAGGGGGATTTTAAAAGTTGCGCTCCAGGGATAGAAATCCTTTGGTTGGTGCTACTTTTCAAGGGGATCCAAGGCTATGTTCCTAACTATGTGTATGTCAAATTCAAAAATTTGTGATTGTCAAATGTGTCTAAGAATATTTAATTATGCACTGTCCCAAACAACACAAGAAACTGAGGGCAACCTGCACAATATGAAAGATTCTATTTATACATGCACACACACTCATTTCTACTTTACCAGTTTGAATCAATTGGGGGGGTGTCAGCCTTTGCTCCTAAGTTAGTACTTCATACAGGACAGTGCTCAAATCAAGCATGTTTTTGTCATTTAACATCACAGCACCCAAGATTTTAAATTAAAGACTCTCCCTCAACATACAGATTTTTAAAAATAATTTACTATTTTGTTCAGTCTATATATTAATGTACCACTGTGCTATTTTACTGTAAAATTCAGGTCATAAACTATCAGCCATCTTTTCTAAAATAATCTCATTCATGCTTTAAAAAACCTATTTCACAGCAAGTGATTAAGGCTCACAGCTTTACTTCAAATATTATGTAGTATAGCAGAGTACTGAACAAATTTGTTTTCAAAATAATGCAAAACAGTGGGTACAAGCTGTCATATAACATGACCAGTATTCATACACCACACAAAAAAGGAGTTTGATTAAAGTAATGTATATAAACCATGGTTTATTATAAAGTCTGCATACAGTCAATTTTTGAAAAAAGGAGTCCTCTTTTAAACTTCACATTAATAACCAAGAATAAAAGTTTCTGCACAGATTTTACTAACCTTTAGTTTTACAAATAAGTGTACTTGGGCTAAAACCCAAAAAGGTTCACCTAGGAGCTCAACCACAGCAGAAAGACCAAAGGTTATTACGCCAAACTGGTAATGAGGAACAGCATTTCCATCAGGAATTTCAAGTATATCTAGCCAGATCCAGCCTAGGAATACAGACCAACATACACCCAAAGGCACTCTACAAAACATGAAAAGAGAGTTTCCTTAGACCATTTCATGTTTTGCTCTTTTCTATGCAACATTCAAAACAGGATTCTTTAAAAAAAAACTTGTAAATCTGGAATCCAGATTAAAGATAAAAATAAACACAAAAACATAGGCATTAGTTTTTCCCTATATCTGTTTGAACAAAGTAACACTAAGTAATAAGTTGGATCCGGCGATCCATTAGCAGAAGGGACATAGAGTCACAGATGCTCCCCACTTTCCCTTGTTTGAACCCTAGGAAATTTTATTCTTGGGGATGTAGGGCCTGTGTAGAATTCATAAATATACAGGTCAGTGCATTGCAGTAAGGACAGGAAAAGGGCAAATTGTATTGCATCCCTTTCCTTTCATTAAAATTGCCTCTGCCATCAGCAGGGTTGCCAACCTCTAGGTGGTGGCTCGAGGTCTCCTGGAGTCATAACTGATCTCTAGGCAACAGAGATCAGTTCACCTAGAGAAGGTCACTTTAGAAGGTGGATTTTATGGCAATTATGCCCCACTAAAGTTTCTCTCCTCCCCAAACCATCCCCCAAGCCCTCTTCAGGCTCCACCCCCAAAATCTCCAAGTATTTCCAAACCCGAGTCTGACAACCCTATCCATCAGTGGGAGAGAGAGAAGGAAGCAATTTCTGCTCTTCCCCCAACTCACTGTAGCCCCCCACACACACACACAACCTGAGTGGCTAGTACACCATGTGGGTCCCATGATCCCAGGAAGATCCATAATCCTTGCACAAGCAGATTGTTCTATAAAATGCATTACTTTGATGCAGTGGGAAATCTATAATCAGTTTTAACATCTCTGTATGCAAAAAAATCTAAAATTTTCCAGTTTGATGCCTCTTCAACAACATAGCTTTTTGGACAATAACTAAGGAACAATATCAATCCCCTATTGATCTCTACACAACCATGCATTAAATCAACATGATATTGAGATAAATATATTGAAACAAGTGGGAGACCCACAAGGACTTCCAGAGAGCATCTTATTTTCCCCTCCCCTGCTATTTTCTCTTTCTACTCCCAGAAAGCCCCACCCAATACCCTCTCCTTTTTCCTGCTTCTTTTTCTCTTTTGCACCCACTAGCCAACCTCCTTTTATCTCTCCCCATCTTCAATCTTCCCTCCCTCCCACTGGCAACCTCTTCCTGGGAAATCTGGCCAAGATATGCTGTGCTGGCCAGCAAGCTGGGCCCACTTTTGCAGTGCCAGCCACCAGGCCAGGCCCAACTGCACAGTGGGGAATGCACAGAGATTTGCAAGCAGCACCTCAATTTACCCTGCATCCCCCTCCCCACACTTTTCCTCTTTCCCTTTTCTTGGCAACCTCATATCCTCCATTTCCTTCTTTCCTTTCCATCCACCCACCCAACTTCTGTTATACTTATTATTTTTACTATATTTATACTCCATCTTTCTCCACAATGGAGAAAGTGCTTATAAAAATGATTTGCTTTTTGCATCTGAATATATCATCTAAACTTACGTTAGCCACAAAAGATTAAAGGTTTTGGTCCAATTCCTCCTTGTACTTCCACTTAGACAAGCTCTACGGAATGCCTCCCTGGCTAAGAAAACAACTGTAGAATAAAGCAGTGTTAGCCTAAATAAAAAGACAAAAAAAAGCAATTTCAGCATGACTAACCGTCAGTGACAGTGCAACAACCTGAGAATGAAATGAAAACTGAACCCTAGCCTGAAAACTGGCTCTAAGAGGTCTCTATCTGTGAACTTGAATTAAAACTAACCTAAAGTCTGCTGGGGTCTTTCAATCTGAACCAGAAGTGAATTCCCAAGCAGAAAAAAAATGGATTCCAGTTTAGTTCTGGCCTCTGGTTCACAGGAAAAACATTTCTGAAGTGATCTGGGGGCTAGAGTTCAGGTTCAGTTTGACTTCCTGATTATAACTGATTCTAATGAAACAGAGGTAGGTTATTAAACTAGTTCTGCACCACAGGCATGCACAGAATACTGTCCGCCATATCATTAGATCACCAAAAATACCATTATATTCCGGCTAGAAGCATACATTTTATGCAGATGTTCAGTATCACTGCCACGTTTTCAGTACCATGAAAGATTTCTAACTCCTTGAAAACAATCTTTTTCAAGTTTTGTATTTCACTCATTCAGGCACTTACGTAAAGCTGACTTCTACACAGCCACTGTTCTGTTTGTGTGTATGTGCTGTCAAGTTCTACCCAGTCCCATTCTACCCAACATCCTATCACTTCAGGTCCCACTTTGGAGCTGACAGAAACATTAGCTAGAAAAATTTTAATTAATAAATAAATAGAAACAAATAAATCCCAACATATTTTACAATAATTTTGGTCCTCATAATCAGGACCCAATGTTCTGTATACCAGGGACTTTAAGCGCTCCCTGTACAAGCGCCAATAAGCCATCCCACAAACTTTAGAAACCAGAACCTCATGAGGCTTGACAGGCTACCAGAAAGAGAGGTATGCAGCACACACACACCCTTCCCCCAATCTTTGCAAAATTTTGTGCACCTAACCATGGCCTTCACTGCATCTGCCCCAGGTGTTTTGAATATCTCCTATACATCTTAAAGAAAAACAATCTGTTGGGTTCATTTTGTGCAGAAATGTAGGCTATACAGCAAATAAACAAACAAGTGCAATATTTTTATGCAACTAAAAGCACAGTACTATACATAGTTACTCCTTAACAATGAGCATAGACTGGAGCAAATCCACATAGGATTGTGCTGTAAATATATTTAGAGAATAAAATATTAACACATCTCCATCCCAGTCATCTCAATATAAGAAAGCAAAAGTAGTCATGCAGTCTATCTAGCCTTAGCATACTGTTTCCAATAGTGACTTAGTTAGATGCCACAGAAAGCTATGGTACATCCCCATTACTTTCATTGGGTCTAGCCATATGTTCAATGGCACTTTTACAGAGTAATTTTGCTGTAGAATACCCATAATAAGAATGAGATGACACTCATAAATCCACTAATCACTCCACAGAAAATATCAATAAACTAGTTATAATGTTGTTCTCCTAAAGATGGAAGTAAAGTGCCAGAGATGTGGGAATTCGACTGCAGGCACCTCAAGGTTTCTGCTGAGCTGAGATAAATCTGGCCAAACAGCAGTAATCCAGTTTGGTGTAGTGGTTAAGTGCGTGGACTCTAATCTGGGAGAACCAGGTTTGATTCCCCACTCCTCCACTTGCACCTGCTGATGTGACCTTGGGTCAGTCACAAGCTCTGGCACAGCTGTTCTTGAAAAAGAGCAGTTTTTGTCAAGAGCTCTCTCAGCCCCACCTACCTCACAGGGTGTCTGCTGTGGGAAGGGGGAGGAAAAGAAGTTTGTAAGCCACTCTGAGACTCACTTGGGTAGTGAAGGGTGGAGTATAAATCCAATCTCTTCTTCTTCTTCAATTTTGGTATACTCTAATAATAGTACTTTTCAAATCTAATATTTCAAGAACATCTAATAATTATGGAATGTCTGTTAGCATCAGAAGGTACAAAAATGCAAGTTTTAAATAGCTATGAGAGATGTGCATAATTTAGAAAAACAATTCACTTGTCCAAGAAAGAAAAATCACAAGCTCAAATTTGCATTTAGACAACCCTGTAAATACTAATTCAACTAAAAAATGCCTTCTTGCAGCATCCTGCAAAGAAGCAGAAAGTTAAAAAGGAAAATGTTTTTCATTGTCCATGCTTGGAAAGAGATCAAATAGAAGAACAGAACTGCCATAATTTAGAAACATTCACACCTTAAAAGAAAACTGATTATCATTTATTACCTTACGTTCACAAGGCCAATGATTTCCTTTGAAACATATCGCAGAGTGAAAGCATTTAAGCAAAAGGTAATCAAGCGGAAAAATATCTGAAAAAAATAGTAAATAACAGTAAATAAATCAAAACTGCCTTGCAAACTATGGAAACAAAGTCAGATCTTAAAGAGCAGCTTAGCTGCTAATACTGTAAATGTGATCAGCTGTAGGGTTGCCAGCTTCAGGTTGGGAAATATTTGGAGATTTGGGAGGGTAGAGCCTGAGGAGGGAGAGGAGGGACTTCAGCAGGGTATAATGCCATAGAGTCTACATTCTAAAGTAGCTGTTTTCTCCAGGTGAATTGAATTATCTCACCTGGAGATCAGCTGTAACCTCAGGAGATCTCCAGCTACCACCTGGAGCTTGGCAACCTTAGATCAGCAGTCACTAGTACCAATTTCAGTTCAACCTCAGAAACTCTAATGGTGAAATCATGGGCACTTAAGTGACAAGTGCCACTGAAAATAATAGGATTTGCTTCTAAATAGAACCAGTGTGATGTAGGGTGAGGCAAGGATCTGGGAGACCCAGGTTGGAATCCCCATTTTGCCATGCAAGCTTGCTGGGTGACAGTGGACCAGTTACACACCCTGAAGTCTAATCTATCTCACAGGGCTGATATGAATATAAAATGGAGGAGGAGAGAATATTGTAAGCTGTTTTGGGTGTCCACTGGGGAGAACAGTGAGGTATAAGGAATGAACTGAGCTGCCAGCTCCTGCAGAGTTGCCTCCCCCCCGCCCGCTCTTTGGGAGCACTTTCGGGTAATGCCTCCTGTTTCTCTTTGTAGACCTGCTAAGAGAAGCAGGCAAACAACAAAAAGAGATCAGCCACCACTGGCGCTAGTTATTATATATATATTTTTAACCACAGGCAAATTCAGCCGCGCCTCCTTTTTCCCTCAAGTCCTCTGATTGGGTATTACGAGCTCAGTGCGTCACATGTCACTAATAGGGGGGTATGTTTTGATCCCAGGTTTTGAAAAGCTGAAAACCGATGCTCTCGAGTGCATATATTTTCTTCCAGGTACAAGCGAACAAAGGGTTTGCGAGGTTCCAACAAGAGACAGCCCCTTAATCCCACGCAACGTCATTTAAAACACCAATGTCCCTCATAACATGTGAGGCCGCCCTTAACGTGAGAAACGGAGAGCTATCGATTTCTCTTGACCAGCCATCGCTTTGCAAAACACTCCTTCATGGGACGACTGCGAAATATGTCTCAGACTGGGGAACACGTCACTAGCCAATCCGTCGCCCCAAACCTCTTTTTCCGCCTGCAGCGCAGCGAGGAAGCCTCAGCTCTACTCCTTTCCCCCCTCCCCACCGGCATCCAGGGGTAACGCGGGAAACCAAGCGGCAGCTGCTGCGGCAGACCACCACCCCTCCCCGACGTTCTGGGCGGCTACCTGCAAGAGGGCGCTGGAGGAGGCCAGCCGGGTGGTCTCCCGGAGCACGTCCTGAGAGCGCATTTTTGCCGCCTGCCTGCCCGAGAAGGGAACTCCTCCAACTGGGCGCCCGGGTCCATGCGAAGGATTTGCTACCCCACCACCCGCCTTGCCGCCTTCATCTCCCTGTCTGGGCACCCGGCAAGCGCCGCTTCCTGAGAGAGAAAACAGCCACAAATGGCTCCTCCCCGTCGCGCTCAAATCTCGTCAGCTGCAGAGGTGGAAAAGAAAAGGAGTCTTGCTAGCTGACAGTCTCGTTAACGCTGCGTCCTACCGAGCTCGTCTTCAGTGTCGAAGCAGCCAGGAGACTCAGCCTTTCACCCTGCTGGAATGCAGGGTTTTTTTGAGATTGAGGGATGACTATATTAAGCCTTTATTCAGTCAGTCGCCTCCCTGTTCTCCAGAAGCCCTGTCTCTTTTGCTCAGTGATAAGGATCCTAAGATCACTCTGGCAGTTGCAAAATTTGTCTTAGTCCTTGCAAATAAAAAATAATAAAGAAGTGTCTTCAGCTGCTCAAGATTCGTGAATCAAGGAGCTTCTAAGGGTACAAAAGGAAAGGAGCAGCAAGGGTTCTGCTAAAGATCTGCCTGCCAGCTCTCCCTTCTCCAGGGATCACTTTTGGCGCTAGTCTGGGGGAAAGTGCAGGGGTAGATGGGCCATTATAGCCAGGGTAAGGACCAATGAGCAGCCTTGGGGGCTACCACCTAAACAGCTTTCTCTCCTCCATGGGCAGTGGAGGGGGGGGGGCAAGGGGATCCCGCGACCAAGCAGAAGCTGCCGCTGGAATGAGGCCTGCTGGCAGAGTCAGGCTGCGCTCAACTAGGCCAGATTGCCTCAGTCCTGCAGTAGCAAATAGCCCTGTGGTTGCTGCCCTGCTTGCTGCAAGCAAATAATGTAGTAGCTGCTGCTCAGCCTGACCATGTCTTGCAATAGGCCTAGCTCAAGCTAGTTGTGTGGTAATCATTCAGTGGCTCTAGTTAGGCAATTTACACAGTAACTGCTGTGGGAACTGGCTTAGGTAAAATCACATGGTGGCCGCTGCCCAGCCTGGTCAAATCAACCAAGTGGCACAGTGGTTTGGAGAGTTGCACAATAGCCACCATAAGAGCATAAGAACTTGTTTCATCTGGTCCAGCATACTGTAGCACTAACTAGAGGGCCAGTGAACAAGGAACAGAGGCCAAACTCTTTCCTTGATTTTGCTTCCCAATCCCAGCACTGGTACTCAGAGATTTGCTGTTTCTGGCTGTGGAGGTTTTCTGCAGTCACCATGGACATTGAGGGACCTGCCCTCCTTGGATCTGACTCACCAACCCAGCCAGGGGAAGTCACAAAGTAGCCGCTGCAGGTCCCAATCCCACCTGGGCAAGTCTCTTGAACTGTGCAGTAGCGAATCACTGAGTCATCGTTGCTCAGTTTGGCCCAGACAATTCATATAGTAGCAAGTCACACAGGCCTGGCATTCTAGTTTTTAAAAATTCATTCTTCCATGGTCACTCACATTCAGCTTTTGGCCAAACATTCAGGTAAAAATGTATAAACGCTATTTGTGTAGTCTGGTGTAATGCAACTTTTGGACAGGCACACTCTCAAACAACAAAAGCAAAAAGAAAGTTAGGACATGCTGGCACAGTAAGCTGTGAAAAGCATTGACCCCGATTCCTAATGTTGTGGGACCAGGAAAAACACATTTTAGGATGTGAGACAAAATCCACAACACCCATACAAAAGCATGATCCATCCCTGTTTAACATCATCTGCCATTATTTTTGTGAATGCCAGGCTATCATTGAGAACAGCAGGGCTATTTTTGGGTAGGAACGCACAAGAACGGAGTTCCAGCTGGCTCTTGAGTTGGCCATGCCCAACAGGAACTCATTAGCGTAATGGGCCACACCTAACAGCAGAAACTCATTTGGATTGGCTACATTTGGGGTGTGCGGCCTAACATGCAAAGGAGTTCCTGCTACAAAAAAGTCCTGGGTTTTGACAACAAACAAGGTAAACAGAATAAGAAGCAAAAGATGGGTGTGGCTGGATGACCATACTTCTGGTAACATGGGGTGTGGCCTAATGTGCTAATGAGTTTAGCACATCTAGGAATGTCCTAACTGGGAGTTGGCAACCCTTTCCCCATCCAACAGCCCACCTACATTTATTTGCCCCTCTAAGCTTTCTGTTAGATATGAAACTCAGGCAGCAGCTCTTTGAACAGTGAAGTCAGCTTTATTTACAGAGGTTATGACAAGATAGGACAACAGCAAAACTGGAGAGCAACAGGCTCCTTTTTAAACAGTCCAGGCTTGCAAAGCCATGCCCATATGTACAGTAAGGACCAATCATATTACAGACATAAAGACCAATCATATCGTTTCCCTCCTGCACATATCTTGTTTCCTGATTGGACAACTACGCAGAGTGTCCAATCGGTTTGTCATCTTTTAAATAAGAGGGAGGCCGTTGCGTTCTCTGCGACCGTCTTACCGGGTCAGGTTGGGGAGCTGGTTCAGGGTCCCTGTCTCTCTCTTCTCTGCTGGGATCTGAGGGACTGTAGTCAGGAATCGGGTTCTGCCCCGATTCCACCTTGGCAACTGGCTTAGTTTCCCTGGTGTCCACACCAACCTCACTATTGAGAGGCCCTGCTTGCGTCACAGTGGGAACAGGGACCATGCTAGGCTCAGGCTTGTCCTCGGTCTGCGAGTTGGCCCATCGCTGCCTAAGCTGGTCTACATGGTACCTCAACAGTCTGCCATCTGCAGTTTGCACCACGTACGATAAGGTGCCAGTCACCTCGGTGACTACAGCTGGTAGCCAAAGATGTCTCTCATCATAATTGTGGGCAAAGACAGTGTCCCCTTGCTTGAATGGCCTGGGAGATGGTAAGGTCTCAAGCTGTGGCGGCTTTGCTGATGTCAGGTCAGGGTGGAGCCTGTCAAACAGTGATGTCAGCCTGCATCCCATTAGTAGCTCGGCAGGGCTCTTCCCTGTTGCCAAGTGGGGGGTATTATGCTGGTACACATAAAGGAAGCAAGTCGTTGGTTCCAGTCCCCATGTATAAGCCGCTTGAGTGATTCCTTCGTGGTCCGCAGCATCCTTTCAGCCTGGCCATTAGTGGCTGGGTGGAAAGGTGTGGACGTTATGTGCCTGATTAAGTTGTTACTCAGGAACACTTGGAACTCCTTTGATGTAAACTGAGTTCCATTGTCTGAGACTAGAGTGTCAGGCAACCCGTGGGTGGCAAACAGCATTGATTACCGAGGTTGAGGTCATGTGGGACATTAACACCACCTCCAACCATTTGGAGTAAGCATCGACTACCAGAAGGAAGACTATCCCTGAAACGGCCCCGTAAAATCCACATGAAGCCTTGACCAGGGCCTATGTGGAGTCTTCCAATGATGAGTGGGAGCTTGTAGAGGATCAGGCCTGGTCTCCTGGCAGGGCTGGCACATTTTAACCCACTCTTCAATGTCTCGATCAATGTGGGGCCACCAAACATAGCTCTGGATCAGAGCTTTCATTTGGACAATGCCTGGATGCCCTTCATGCAAAGCAATCAACACTCATTTTTTCAAGTTGGGAGGCACCACCACCTGGTTCCCCCAAAGCAAACAGCCCTTGTGAACAGACAGCTCTTTTTGTCTGATAGAGTAAGGCTGAAATTCGCTAGGTAACCGATCCACCGGCCACCCCCTCCACACCCAGTTCAAAACCCTGGCGATAGTGGAGTCTTTCACTGAGCCCACTGCAATGTCTGAGGTGTGCACAGCTGGCTGAGGCAGTTCCTCAATAGCCAGAACCTCCAAGGTAGGAGCAGGGTCCAGAGCCAGCCCGTCAATAGGACACCAGCTCAGGGCATCTGCATGTCCAATTGCCTGTCCAGGTTGGTGGACCAGTTCAAAGTCATATGCTGCGAAAAACACTGTCCATCTCAGTATGCGGGGTGACAGAATCTGAGAAGTCTGGCGGCTTGGCGCAAATAGTCCAAGTAATGGCTTGTGGTCTGTGACCATGAGGAACTTAGGCCCATATAAGAAGTTGTGGAATTTTTTAACCCCAGCGACTAAAGCAAGTCCCTCCTTGTCTATTTGGGCATAGTTCCTCTCAGCAGCAGTCAGTGTTCTTGAATAGTACACCACAGGCGCTTCCCACCCGTCCACCATTGCATGGCTTAAAATGGTGCCAATGCCAAAAGGGGAGGCATCTGCGGCTAGAACCAGAGGCTTCTGCTCATCATAATGAGTCAACACACTAGTGGACATTAACAGTTTCTTTACATCAGGTTGCACGCATGCATTAAACCAAGCCGGCTGTGTTTCCTCTGAGCTCCTCCTTTGAACTAAAGAATTTATAGCTCAAAGTTTGTAAACACTACACAAACCCAGATAAGAGGCTGATAACCAGGGAGCAGCTGGTTAGAACATCTTCAGAGTGGTAAGAACCTAATTTATTGCTGCATTAGAAAGGAAAGCCTTGGGATTCTTAAGGCCGCTCCCAAAGCTTTGAATCAGATATGGCAAAGACAATTAAGGACCTATCTGAACAAATTGCAGGACTCCAAAACACAGTCCTCGCCTTTCAAGAAAAAAATAGTGGTGAGTTAAACTCATTATGGGGAGAAGTTAGCAAAATAGGCACAGAAATAGCCACTATAAAGCAGATGGCTATGACAGCCAAACAGCTGGCTGAAGCTAATGAGCAAAAAATAACCTCTCTGACCTGCCAAATAAATGACTTGTCAGACAGAAATAGGAGAGCTAACCTTATCTTATCAGAGATATCCAAAGAAATTTCCGTAAATAAACTGGAAGAGTCCCTGATATAGTGGATGCAGACAAATGAAGTAGAGGTAAAAGCAGAGGATGTTGAAAGAGTGCATCGACTACAAAGGAATGGGAGGGGCGGGGCCCCTAGAGATGTAATAAATTCGCCAGAGAGAAAATTCAACAGCAAATATATACGGCACTAAAGAAGAGGAAAGACCTGACTTTTAGAGGAAGAAAAGTCTGGGTGAGACAAGATTTTTGTCAAGAGACCTTAAGGGAAAAAAATCTCATGCGCCCCTTCGCTCAAAAGCTTTATGCAAACAATGTTAAATTTTCATGGGGCCATCCATCCTCTATAATCATATTTCGGGAAGGAAAGTGACTTATGGCAAGGAACACTACAGAGGCAAAGGAACTACTTAAACAATTAGGAATCAACACAGATGATATGGGAGAGCAAGAAATGGAAGAGGAATCAGGGGTTCCTGAAGATGGTGACAAAGGAACTTCAGAGAGAGGAGGGAAATGCCTCAGGACCAGCTCCCGATAACCAATTAAGGGAAGTATACCTTTATTGACTGAGCTAATGATTATTATCAGTATTATTATTTTTTACAGTATCAGGAAGGAGGGGGGTGCATGCATCCCATGCAGTGGAGAGAGGGAAAGAGATTTTCTTTCCATTTTCACTCTCAACCACAGAGGGGGAAAGGGAAGGGGAAGGGTAAACTAATTAACCATTCAAATTTTTCACAGCCACGAGATGTCAAAGCCTTAATTGATGTGGGAAATGGATAAAACAATAAAAAAATTATCACTGAATGTCAAAGGTCTAACATCAGAAATTAAAAGATATAGGATAGCCAAGTTGGCAAGGGAGCAAAAAACAGATGTTCTGTGCTTACAGGAAACACATAAGAAAAGAAATGACAACAAGTCTTTGCTAAAAGACTCGACCTAGATGATGTTAGCGGAAGCTAGGAGCCACACCAAGGCCAGAGGAGTGGCAATAATGATTCATAAGAAACTTAGAGTAGAGGTACTAGAAAGAAAGACAGACAGGGAAGGTAGATATGTGATGGCTAAACTCAGATTAGAGGGGAAGAAATTTACATTGATAAATATATATGCACCCAACAAAGGACAAAAAATTTTTTTAGCCAGTCTATTTAAAAAAACTAAGCAATTTGCAGAGGGAGAATTAATTATGACAGGAGATTTTAATATGGATCTGACCAAAAATAAGGCAATTAAAATAGGAGATTGGGGCTTGAGGGAAGCACATGAATTGAGAGGACAGCAGCCAAAACCCACCTATGTATCCAGCCGGCACAAAACCCCATCATGCATAGATTACATAATTGTAGAAAAAAGCAGTAATCTGACTATAAAAAAAATCACAACGCACCCAATTTGGATATCGGCTCATGCACCAATCGCTATAGAAATAGAAGGTAATCAAAAGCCAAAAAGTAGAACTTGGAGGTACGATAATTTAATAATGGCTAAAGAGGAAGATAGGAGTTATATGATGGAGCAGATAAGATTATACTTTGAGGAGACTAGAGGGACTGTCCCAACTAATACCCTGTGGGATGCCGCAAAGGTGGTGATAAGGGGACACTGCATAAATAAGGAAAAGTACATCAAAAGAGAACGCTATCTAAAAAGACAATCTAAAATTCAGGAACTGGAGAAGTTGCAAAAGGAACAAATCAACAATCACGATTTAAAAGTACAGAGTCAGATAACAACAATTAAAAAACAATTAGATGACTTGGACTCAGTTACATTATGGAAGAGAGAAGCAATGGTAAGAAATTACTTCCGTGGAAATAGTATTAATTCAGCCAGAAGGTTAGCTAAATATTTGAAAAACAGGAAGGTAAGGCAAAAGATAGAAAATATAAAAGTGAATGGCCAAAGAACTGGCAACTCAAAAGATACAGTAAAAGCCTTTGAGACCTTTTACAAAGAGCTGTATAAAAAAAAGGACATAGTCATATATGAGGAAGATATAAGAACAACACTTAAAGAAAATGATAAAATTATGTTAAGGAAGGAAATAACACTACAGGAGATAAAGGATGTAATTAAAGAATTGAAAAAGGGCAAATCCCCAGGCCTAGACGGTTTCACAAGTGAATTCTATAAAGAGACGGCAGATATATTGGCCCCAGAGCTCCAAGAGGTAATTTAATGGAATACTGAAAGGGAAAAAAGCCCCAGATTCGTGGAGGCAATCAGAAATAGTGGTAATCCCTAAACCACATAAAGACCCAGAGGAAGTGGGCTCATATAGACCTATTAGTTTACTAAATCAGGATTATAAAATCTTTGCAAAAATATTGGCAAATATATTAAAGAAGATCATACCTAATATAATAAAGGAGGACCAATATGGATTTGTAAAAGACAGGAATATAGCCCACCCCATAAGGAATATTATAAATGTATTACAATATGGTCACAAAAAAAAGCTAGGCCTCCTGAAATTAGATGTCTACAAAGCATTTGATACACTCTCCCAGGATTTTTTGTGGCAGGTAATGACTAAATACAAGATGGGGGAGCCATATATAAAAGCGATCCAAGAAATATACAGAGAAGGGACAGCAATGGTGAGAGTTAACGAAGAACACTCACAACCCCTTAAGATTCAAAGAGGAGTCCGGCAAGGATGCCCTCTCTCGCCCCTCCTATTTATACTAGCAATAGAACAGCTAGCCAAAAGAATAAGAAATTCTGCAAGGGTGGAAGGATACAGGGTAAGGAAGGAAGAAATGAAAATCAGTTTATTTGCCGATGACATTATAATCGCTATGACAAAGCCCAAAGAGGCAATAAAAGAAATAAAAGTTATATTAGAGGACTTCGAAAAATGTTCAGGACTGAAGGTGAACATGGCTAAATCAGAAATTATGTATCTTAATGTGACTAAAGAGGAAAGGGAACAAATACATGGGATTACTAATATTGGAATGGGTACCAAAAATTCAGATATTTAGGTATTGTACTACAGAAGAATATTGATCAAATATCAGAGAACAATTATAACAAGGTCTGGAAGAAAATAGAAAAAGATATGAAAAAGTCGAAAAATAAAATAATGAATATATCTACTAGAATCAAAAGTGTTAAAATGTTTTGGCTGCCGAGATTAATATACCTCTTCCAGACAATACCGCTAGGAATGTATACCAAAAAACTAGACCAATGGAACAGAGTGATTAAGGAATGGATTTTCAGCAGTAAAAAATGCAGAATACAGAGAAAGATAATTTACAGCCATAGATCAGAGTTGGGATGGAGAGTCCCTGACCTGATTAGTTATTACAAAGCCTTCCAAATAAAATCGATATTGGAGATAGGCAATGGAGAGGGACTAAAATGGGTGAGTTTTGAGAATGAAATCAATAATAACATAGGGAGTTTTGGGGTATTCTCCAAAATGACAAATAAAGATCTTACACAAGTTAAGGGACCTAGGTATTCTACACTAACAGTGTGGAACAAGTGGCAGCCCTCATGGCTTAAAAGAACCTCAAAGTGGGCAGCACTAAAGTCCCTCTATAACGAAACAGGAGAAAATAAATGGTGTGAATTCCTGAGATCAAAGGGATATTATAGGCTAAGAGACTTATTTAGAGGAGGCATTCTAAAAGCAGCACAGGAATTAATCGAGGAGATAGGCAAGCAATATTGGTTAAAAATTACAGGCCTTTATAGAATGATTAAGGAAGTTAATGAAAAAGGAAATATTTGGACAGAAGAACCAATTGAAGAAATACATAATAGGATGCAAAAATTTAAACAAGGATTAGCAGGATATATTTACAAGAAAATGTTATCCAATAAAGATAAGGTGATACTATATTTACAGAAAACATGGAGTAAGGAAGGCCAGATATTGGAAAACGATGCAAATAGAATAATGAAGGGAATAGAAGAAACCAAAATAATTAAATTTAATGAACTGGAACATACATTTTTCACAAAGTGGTATAAAACACCAGCGCAGATAGCAAACATGTTTCCGGGATTGAGTCCTATATGTTGGCACTGTAAACAATTTAAGGGTTGGTTCTCCCATATGTGGTGGGAATGTCCAGAAGTGAGAGTTTTTTGGCTAAAAATAATACAAACTATAAATATATAGAATCTCATTGAATGTAGACTTTAAACTAATGTTAATGGGTATATTAGGAAATAAGGTAGTCAATAAGGAAACCCAGGCTATACTCAAAGCTATGGTGTTAGCAGGCAAGGCAGTGATAGCTCTGGGCTGGAAAGATAAGAGCAAATGGACAATAGATACCTGGCACACTTATTTGTTTGAATTTGTGCAGTCGGACATCATTGAGAAATTGCGCCAGAAGACCACATGGGAGGATAAAGCCGAAGAAATTAAAGCGAGATGGAAGACCTATCTAAAGTGGATAACAGTGGAAGGAAGACAGGACATTCGGTGGAAGATTCAGACTTTGTGCCCATGGCTGTGAATAAAGGATCAACAAACAAGGGGTAGAGGGAGGGAGGGTTGAACTTATCGAGTTATGTAAAGTAAGGAGACAAAAGATATTATGTAATATATAGAAAATCTACAAAAAATAAACCTTTATTTAAAAAAAAGTTTCTTTACATCGTTGAAAGCCCGTTCTTGTTGTGACCCCCAGACCCATTTCATGCCTTTTATTAACAAACGAAAAGGTGTTATAGAAATTAAGAATTCCTAAGAATAATTGCAGCTCTTTCTTGGTCTGAGCCCTCGGCGCTTTCTGTATGGCCGCAACCTTTCCCTCCGTGGGGTGAACCCCATGTTCATCTATGAGGAACCCTAAGAATTTCACTCTGGGCACCCAAAAATGACATTTGCTCTTTTTAACCTTTAAACCAGCCGTTTGAAACTTGCCTAGTACCACTCGGATTCGATCTGCTAATTCCATTTCATTAGCCCCCGCAATCAAAACATCATCGAAATATGGAACCACACCTGGCAGATCCCTTAAAAGGCCCTCCATCAGCCCTTGGAAAATACCTGGGGCCACGTTCACCCTGAATTGTAACCTGTTTACCTTGAACGCACCCCTGTGTGTCACAATTGTCTGTGCTTCGCCTGCACATTGATCTACTGGTAGCTGTTAGTAAGCTTGTGCAAGATCTAATTTTGCGAATACCTTGCCCCCTGCAAGGGATGCCAATACATGACTGATGATCAGTACAGGAGAGGAGTGCTGTTGCAATGCCTTATTAATCATACACTTGTAATCGGTGCAGACCCTAACAGACTCATCAGGCTTAACAGGTATAACAATAGGAGTTTCCCATTTTACATGTGATACTGGTTCAAGTACCCCTTGAGCGACCAGTTTGTCCAACTCCGCCTCAATTTGCGGTTTGAGCGAAATAGGCACCCTACTGTATTTCAAATGGATAGGCTTTACCGTAGGGTCTAAATCAAATGAAATTGGCGGGCCCGTATATTTCCCTAGTAACCCGTCAAATACCTCAGGGAACTCAGCATAGATAGAACTCAATTTATTCACACAAATTTGATCGACCCCTGCCACAGCAATACCAAGGGCCTCGAACCAGTCTAAACCCAACAAGCTGGTTCTGCGCCCTTCAGCCACCAAGAGACTCAGCGTCTCCCTAAGACCTTTAAATTGTACCTTGAACTCAGCCTCACCCGCCACAGGAATACGCCGCCCTTGAAAATCGGAAAGGTGCACCCGGCTGGGCGCCAAATGGCGACAGCTCCTTCTGGGAAAAAGGTGCTGCAGAGTTTACGATGAGATGATGGTCTTAGCCAATCCTGAGTTGACCTCCATCTCGCACGGCATTCTGTCCAGCAACACAGTCATGTAGATTTTCTTCCTGGCCCTGAGTCCAGTGTTCAAAACGGTCATGGGGCAGGAACAGCAGGTGGTCTTGTTGCAGTCAACAGGTCCAGAACCGCTGACGCCTGTCGCCTTATGATGCTGCTGTGGTGAAGACGGGGGCAACTGCTACTTCCCCTTCACTTGACACACTTTAGTGATATAACCCCACTTGTCACATGCTCGACAACGGAGGTCACATGCCCAGCACCGATCCCGCCCATGGGCTCCACCGCAATCAGCACAGGCTTGTTTGGGTGCTGCTTTCTCTGGGGTCTGCTGAAGCCTCGCTGCCCGAGCTTTGTGGACTGCTTCATCCTCACCGTCGGAGTCAGTCTTGGAGTCGTGATGGATGGCCTTCTCCTTCCACAGTCAGGGTGGACTGCCAGCCTGTCTCACCTCCTTTGTCAACCTTTCCACAGCTTCAGCTGCGATGGCCTCAGTGTAGGCCGTGGCGTAGGTCAGCTCGGTCTTAGCGAAAAGTCTCCACTTGCAGCTTTTCGCTCCATAGGCTACAGACCAACCTATTCAGTAGTGCCGTTTCCAGGTCAGGAAAATTACAGGTCTGGGCTGCTTTCCTCAGTGCTGTAACCAACTCAGCTATTGTCTCACTCAGCCCTTGGTCCCGTTTGTAGAAGGCATGCCGGCAGACGATCTGTGATGGCTTGGACGCAAAGTGATTCTTAAGCTTATTAGTGATATCAGCGAGGGACACAGACTGGATGTCTGCCAGAGCTACCAGGGACTTGGCCACATCAAACACAGCTCGACCACATGAACTGAGCAGCAGCGCCATCTTCATAGCCTCCACCTCGATTTGGTTAGCCCATAAGTGGAACTCGAATCATGATATATATGAGTCCCAATCCTCCACCTCCCGTTCGAACGCCTCGAACTTAGTACTGCCTGCCATCCCTTTTGCCAGTTTAGCTGGTGGGTTGGCAGGGTGTCGTCCTTCTTCCTCTGGGACCCCAGGAGGGTTCGTCCCATCTGCTGTGGTGGCGGTGGTTCAATGGGGCTGCCTACCCATTATGATGATCCCATCCTCGTTGCCAGTTGTTAGATATGAAACTCAGGCAGCAGCTCGTTGAACAGTGAAGTCAGCTTTATTTACAGAGGTTAGGACAAGATAGAACAACAGCAAAACTGGGGAGCAACAGGCTCCTTTTTAAACAGTCCGGGCTTGCAAAGCCATGCCCATATGTATAGTAAGGACCAATCATATTACAGACATAAAGACCAATCATATCATTTCCCTCCTGCACATATCTTGTTTCCTGACTGGACAACTACACAGAGCATCCAATCAGTTTGTGACATTTAGAATACTAGGTTTCAATGGGAGCTGGAATCAAGCTCCTTCTATTTATGTATCTCCATACATAACACTTTCCCTCCCCCTCCCCCCAGCAACCTCTACCTTAGAAAACTGTAGACCAGTGGTGTGGGTGCCAGCCACTGAGCCAGGCCCACATTCATGCTAGAGAAGCTTCAAGGATTTCTGGGATGGCACCTGAGTTTTTCCTGTATCCTCCTCCCCACACTATTTCCTCTTTCCCTCCCCCTGGCAACCCCATATCCTCTCCCCTTTCCCTCCCTCATTCTCGCCTTCTCAATCTACCTTTTATCTGACTTCCATATTCTGCTCTATTTATTATTTATTTACTTCATTTATACCACACCTTTCTCCACAATGGGGACCAAAGCAGCTAACATTATTCCTCTCCTCCTTTTTTATCCACACAATAACCCTATGAGGTAAGTTAGGCTGAAAGTATGTGACTGGTCCATAACCACCCAGTGAGCTTCCACAGCAAAATGGGGATTCAAATCTGGATATCCCAGATCCTATTCTGAAGCTCTTACAGCTACACCATACTGGCTTCCATAGGGCGGCTGCTGTTGAATAGTAGCAAGCAGCCAGGCCTAGTTGAGTCATACAGGTCAAGTGGTATCAAGCCACCCAGAGGATGCTTCCAGGGTTGCCAACCCAGAATTACAACTGAACTCTAGATAACAGATCTGTCCCCGTGGATAAAATGGCTGCTCTGGAGGGTGGACTGTATAGCATAACATCTGACTGAAGCCTCTCCCCTGTCAAAACCCTAACCTCCTCAGACTCCATCACAAAATCTCCAGGAATTTTCCAACCCAGAGCTGGTAACCTTAGCCAGACCTGGCCCCAATGAATCCTCCCTCAAAGGCCAAAATAGCCGTGGAAAGGACCCTGTCCCTCCCACTTCCCTTTACTGACAAAACCCAGTCTAGAATACTGCAGTTGCCTAGCAACAGCCACTGAGAGAATCTGTTGCATAAAGCTACAAGTGCTCTGTTTAATATTTGGAGTTTTTTATATTGGATTAAATTTAAAAAATTATTTGCCTTGGAAGTACAGAAGCTTTACTTTCACAGTATTCCCAATTTTCCACATTTCCCCATTAAGGGGAAAATGTTGTTCAAACAAATTACAAAAATGATCTGACTCCAGTGGTAACAAGATAGAAATCTTACTTATAAAAACAGAAGCACATCTTACATGACATATTCATGTAGGTACATTTAACTGGGAACAGATTAACTTCAAAAAGGTTAACTTGCTACAGCTCCAAGCCCAGGTAAGAGCAAGAAGAAGAGAGGTCCTATATAAGATGAAAACAGGAGGCAAGCAACAGCCAAAGAGGCTGAACATCTAACTGATAAGAGGGTGGGGCTAACTGCAAAGAGTATCCAAGTGAGAAAATTCTCCTAACCCTTTCCCTCCCAGACCCTCTTGCATGCAGAGCTACAATGTCCAATAATTTTTTTAAAAAACAATGTATTTTTTCAAGGTTATACATTTTTCTGCAAACCTAGGGTCTGTCTTGCCTGTTCACAGCTCCAATCAATGGATTTAAGTATCCTCAGGTTTAGTGCACTTGGCTATTAGTATATAGATTCACAACTTTGGAATTGGGAGTAAGCAGTGAAGTGGCTAAATTTGCAGATGACACTAAATTGTTCAGGGTGGTGAGAACCAGAGGATTGTGAGGCACTCCAAAAGGATCTGACGAGGATGGGCAGATGGGCGTCAATATGGCAAATGGGGTTCAGAGTGGCCAAGTGCAAAGTGATGCACATTGGAGCCAAAAATCCTAACTATAAATACATGTCAATGGGGTCAATGGGGTCCAAACCAGTGGAGACTGACCAAGAGAGAGATCTTGGAGTCATAGTAGATAACTCACAATGTCAAGACAATGTGCACCAATAAAAAAGGCCAACGCTATACTGGGGTGAAAAGTACTGAGACTGTTGCAGTGATTTCAGCTCATGCTTTATTTAAGGTTAAGAATAAGATACAGAAGCCAGCTTGCAGGCTGGCTTATATCCTGGAGCCAAACCACACCCAAACACACCCAAACACCTGTGATAGTTTTATTTACATTGATTAGGTTAACTCTAGGATCCTAGTCTCCCAATTGGAAGGGGAACTAGGATCTGACCGTCTATTGTTCTGGTGGAGTGAAGCTCCTGCTCTTCGCCTGATCACATGTGGACTGGCTGAACCTGGATCGCGCACATAGTCGGGTTAGTACACAACACCCCTCCCCCCATAGTCCGAAACCCTCCCACAAACATAGTCTTTGAGATAAGTGGGTACTTTCTGCTCCCTCATAGAATCTCAGGGGCTACCCTGGGGGCTGGCTCTGGCTGGCCCAGGGATGTAGCGGTCACAGCTGGCAGAGGCACTGCAGGTTGTGGAGGGTCCCTTGGCTCGAGATTCCTGGCAAGTGTCGGCTCACTGGTGCCTGGTCTGGTCTGCTCGTCCGGTGGGGCTGGTGGTTCTTGCACTGGGGCTGGCACGGTGACGCCAGTGGCGTTCACTGCCCAAAAAAGGAACACCGCCAGTTTGTAGTCCCGTTCCCCCACATCTATCTGTCTGAGCGCCTCTTTGGTGGTACGAACCATTCTTTCGGCTTGCCCATTGGTTGCCAGGTGAAAGGGGGCTGACATGATGTGGCGGATGCTGTAGTACTCGGTGAACACCCGGAACTCCTCCGATGTAAACGCTGTCCTGTTGTCGGTGACCAGGGAGTCCAGAATGCCTTGGGCCCTGAAGATCCTCCACATGGTTTGGATGGTGGACCGGGAGGAGGTTGAAGGAACTAGAACCACTTGTAACCATTTACTATAAGAGTCTACGAGAATAAAGAACAATCGGCCTTGAAACAGCCTGGTGAAATCCAGGTGCAACCTGGCCCAGGACCGCTGAGATGATTCCCAGGGTTGGACTGGCATGCTGGGAGGTGCTGGTCATGTTTCCTGGCATTTCGTGCATCACTTAATGATGTCCTTGATGTCCCAGTCCAGCCCTGGCCACCAGACATAACTCCGTGTCAGCGCCTTCATCCTGACGACCCCCGGGTGGCGTTTGTGGAGCACTGTGAGGACCTGGCTCTGCAGGGGACCTGGAATTACCACCCTGCCACCGCACATCAAGCAGCCCTTATGAGACGACAGTTCATCTTTGTGGGAGGAAAAAGCTGTGAATTCCACCCCCTTGGCCTGCAGGCCACCCCCTGCGCACCCAATCTAGCACGCAGCAGAGAACCTTATCCCAGGCCTTGTGCCATGCCACCTCCCACACATGAACCAGCCACTCTGGAAGGGATTCCAGGAGAGCGACCAGATGCTCTGGAGCAGGGTTGGGGTCTGTGACAGGGAGGGGAGGGGAAGGCAGCTCAAAGCATCTGCATGTCCCATGGCCTTGCCAGCCAGTGTACAAGCGTATAGGAATAACCAGCCAGAAAGAGCGACCAGCGGAGCACCTGGGGTAAAACCATCTGCGGGGACGGGCAGTTGGGGGCAAGGAGGCCCAGAAGGGGCTTGTGGTCCATCACGATGGTGAAGGGCCTGCCGTAGAGATAATGATGAAATTTCTTCACTCCCGCTACCGTAGCCAGCGCCTCCTTGTCGATCTGTGCGTAATTACGCTCTGCAGCTGACATGGTCCTGGAGTAGTGTGGGACAGGGACCTCGCAGCCATCCGCCAGGTGATGACCCAAAACCGCCCCCACCCCATAGGGAGACTCATTGCAGGCAAGCACCACAGGTAACGTCTTGTCAAAATGGGACAAGACCGCATTCAAGACTAAAAGTTCCTTAACCACCCGGAAGGCAGCATCATGTTTGGGCCCCCAGACCCAAGGGGTGTTTCTGTCCAGTAGGCGGTGCAGAGGTTCTGCCACCACCACCTTAAGGGGAAGGAAGGAGTGGTAAAAGTTAAGCAGACTGAGGAAGGCCTGCAACTCCATCTTGGACGTGGGTGGGGCACCTGCGTGATGGTGTGGACCTTGTCATCTGGGGGGTGGAGTCTGTATGCATCCACCGTGGAGCCCTAGAACTCCACCGTGGGAACCCCTAAGAGGCACTTTTCATGCTTCACTTTCAAGCCTGCCATGTCAAAGCGTTGGAGCACCATCCGAAGTCTCTCAGCGAAGGTGGCAGAGTCTGGGGCTGCAATGATCACATCATCTAAAAAAGGCTGGACTCCGGGGATCCCTTTGAGAAGAGAATCTATAAATGATTGAAAAATACCCGGCACCACACTCACCCCAAACAGCAGATGGTGTACCCTGAAAACCCCCTTGTGGGTCACGATTGTCTGTGCCTCAGCCATGGTGCCGTCAACATGCAGCTGTTGGTACGCCTGGGCCAAGTCCAATTTCCCAAAAACCCATGCCCCTGCTAGAGCAGCCAACATGTGGCTGACCACGGGCACCGGATACATATGGACCTGCAGCACTTTGTTGAGAGTGCACAAATCTTGACTTCCCCATTGGGCTTAACCGGGGTTACAATTGGCGTTTCCCACCTATTGTGGATGACCGGTTCCAACACTCCTTGGGCGACTAAGCGCTCCAGCTCTGCCTCGATTTTAGATCGAAGTGCAATGGGGGGGTGCCAAGCCTTGATACAGATGGGCCTCACTGCGGGATCGAGATCCCGCAACACCGGAGACCTGGTGAATTTGCCGAGAGTCCCATTGAAAACTTTGGGAATTCCCCACACACGTCTGCAAAGTCTTGCGGCTGAATCTGGTTGATGCCCCGATTGTGAAGCCCAGGGGCCTGAACCACGAGAGTCCCAGAAGACTAGAGAGACAGCCTTCCACCACCAGCAAGTCCAGTAGGCCATCAAAATCCTTGTAGCTCACCCTGAACTTGCCCCACCCCCGGACCACCACTGGGTTTTTATTAAAGTCCCACAACGTTAACCCTTTGGGTTTAGTTAGGAGGGGTCCCCCCATGGGCAGAGAGTGTGGAGTGTGTTCACCGATATAATGGAAAAAGATGAACACATATCTATTTCCATTCTGCAAGGGGACCCCTCAATCAGTACCGTGACATGCACTTTGTTTGGGCTGTCCAGGGGCAAGTTAAATACCTGGTGCTGCTGGTGGTGGATCGCAATGGTGTGAAGGTCCGATGACTCCTGATGGACCGATGATCCTTGGCACTGTCCTCATGAGCGGCAGGCATGGGCAATGTGGCCCTTCTTGTTGCAGGTCCGGCAGATGGTGTCTCAGAACCGGCACATCTGCCATTCGTGCACATCACCACAACTTGTGCAGAGGGCCAAAGATGAGGAAGCCGTGTTCCCAGAAGGGTGCGGTGGACGAGGCAGGGGATAGCGAACCTGCAGAACCTCCTCCTCATCAGAACCATCGGTTGCTGCAATGTCGATACGATGGACTGCCTTGCCCCTGCAGTCTTGGTGGGTCTTTTCCTAGGCCGCTGCCTCCTTCAATGTCAGGTCATCATGGCTAGCTAGTTTTTGGCAAAGCTTGTGTTCCCAGAGGCCCACAACAAACTGGTTCATGGGCATGTCCGTGAGGCTTGGGAATGCACAGTGTGTGGCCCTGGCCCGTAGCCTGCGTGGGGCCCTGGGGGCCCGGTCCCCCGCGGGTTTTGCGGGCCCCCTCCCCCATCCTCTGCTCCCCCTCCTCCCCCCGCCCCTCCCCTCCCCCTCCTAGGAGCAGTGGAGCACTCTCATAAGGGAGGTTAGACCTCCGCTCTACCTCTGCTGCTCCGCCACTCCGCCCCTCCACCCCTCCCAGCACTCATCTCAGAAGGCGGGGCTAGACATCCGCTTGGCCTCCGCCTCTGCTCCTGACCTGCCCACATATACCACTTCCCGCCTAAAGGAACGCACATGAGGGACGCTGCAGCAGCCCTGGAACAAGGTGAGTGGCTGCTGACTGCGCCCCCTGCGCCCTGCTCTAGGCCTCCACCGCCTCCCCCGTCCCCCAATCTTTGCAGGGCCGTGGTGAAGCGCGGCGGCCCTGCAAACCCTTCTCCCCCCCGGTTTTGCAGGGCCGCGCTGAAGAACGGCGGCCCTGCAAAGCCTTCTCCCCCACCCCCGTCTTTGCAGGGCCGTGCTGAAACGCGGCGGCCCTGCAAAGCCTTCTTCTCCCCCCCCGTGACCCTGCAAACCCTTCTCCCCCGTCTCCCAGTCTTTGGTGGTGGGCCCGCTGAAAAAAACATGGGCCCCCTGACCAAAAAGTTATTAGCTACGGGCCTGGTGTGGCCGCTGACGGAGCCCGGCTAAGAAAGCCATCGCTGTTTTCGTCCGGCCCTTGGGTTTGAGCAAAGAACTCTATGCTCTCTGCCATCATGGTGGACTTGGGTGAGAAGTGGTCCATCAGGGCCTTCACCATGACGTTGTAAGTTTCCTATTCGTTGTCCTCAGTTTGATCAGGTCCTTCAGCAACCGTAGCATATGGATGCCACATGCACTGAGCAGCCATGCCCTTTTTTTCCCTGTGTTGGTGACATCGTGGCACTCCAGATGGCTCTCCAAGCATTCCAGCCAGGTGTTCCATTGCTCCAGAAGGGTAGCGTTGAACTCCGGGATGGTTCCCTGGCTGGTGGCCATCTTATGCATTCCATGGGGAGGCAGAAGCTCGGGAGCGGTGGTGGTGGTCGCAGCAGGAGAGCATGGTGCTGGGCTGGACCAGGAGTCAGCGGAGCGATGCACAGTTACCAGCAAAGTGGGGCATGATGTGGAGTGGTGTGCGTTGCCTTTGGTGCCGGGGCACAATGCAAGGTTCAGGTCTTCTTGGTCGTTGCTCATGGGAGTTCAGATCCCATCCTCGTCGCAACTGAAAAGCACTGAGACTGCTGCAGTGATTTCAGCTCATGCTTTATTTAAAGTTAAGAACAAGACACAGAAGCCGGCTCATAGGCCAGTTTATATCCTGGAGCCAAACCACACCCAAACACACCCCAGTACCCATGATAGGTTTATTTACATTGATTAGGCTAACTCTACGGTCCTAGTCTCCCAATTGGAAGGGGAGCTAGGATCTGACCATCTATTGTTCTGGTGGAGCGAAGCTTCTGCTCTTTGCCTGACCACATGCGGACTGGCTGAACCCAGTTCGCGCACATGGTTGGGTTAGTACACAACATGGGGATTATTAGGGAGGGAATTGAAAACAAATCAAGCAGTATCATCATGCCCCTGTATAAACCTCCTTTGGAATACTGGTCTGGTCACCATACCTCAGAAAGGATATTGTAGCATTTGTGCAGAAAAGGGCAACTAGAATGATGAAAGGGTTGGAACACTTTCCCTATGAAGAAAGGTTAAGCACTTGGGGCTCCTTAGCTTGGAGAAACGGTGACTGAGGGGTGACATAATAGAGTTTTACAAGATTATGCATGGGATAGAGCAGGTAGAGAAAGAAGTACTTTTCTCCCTTTCTCACAATACAAGAACTCGTGGGCACTCAACGAAATTGCTTAACAGTCAGCTTAGAACAGATAAAAGAAAGTACTTCTTCATCCAAAGAGTGATTAACACATGGAATTCACTGCCACAGGAGGTGGTGGCAGCTATAAGCATGGGCGGCTTCAAGGGGGAATTGGATAGACATATGGAGCAGAGGTCCATCAGTGGCTATTAGCCACAAGGTATAGATAGGAACTCTCAGGTTGGGGCAGGTGATGCTCTGTATTCTTGGTGCTTGGGGGGTGCAACAGTGGGAGGGTTTCTAGTGTCTTGGCCCCACTGGTGGACCTCCTGATGGCACCTGGTATTTTTGGCCACTGTGTTAACAGAGTGGTGGACTGGATGGGCCATTGGCCTGATCAAACATTGGCTTCTCTTATGTTCTTATGTAATAGAACAGAGGTGGCCAAACTGAGGCTCAGGACCCACATGCAGCTCTTTCATGCATATTGTGAGGCTCCTGACAGGGCAGCTGGGGAAGCGAAGGAGAGGCATACTTTTCCTTCCTTCCTTGCTTCCCCCTACCTCCCCCATCTATTTGCTTTGTTTCTCCCTGTCTCTCCCTTTCTCTCTCCCTCTCTCTCTTTCTCTGGGCTTTCATTCTTTCCACTTCTTTCTCTCTCTTTCTTAGACAAATATCATTAGCAAACAAATAAATATTATTGGAAAAATAAATATCAATATCTGTTTTTACCCCTTTTGTTTTTGTTTTTGGCAGTCTCATTTAATGTTAATAAAAAGCAAATGTGCATATTTTTCATAAAAACATGTAATATTTGTTCATGACTTGTGGCTCTCAAACATCTGATGTTTGTTCTGTGTGGCTCTTATGTTAGGCAAGTTTGGCCACCCCTGTGATAGAACATAGTGGCCTTTGGACACCATTAGTCTGCAACTTGAAGCAGATGCTTCACCCTGGCTAATAAGGTTGACTCTGTTGGAGTGCACTTGGGAAAACTGCATCATATCACTCTTGCTGCAAAGATAACACACTACAAAAAGAATCTGGAAAAACTAATCAAGAAAGGAATACAGTGCAGCCCAACCACAGCAAATCACACTGTAAAGGCAAGTGAAAATATATTCTAAATGCCTTTCTTATTTCTATATTTTTATTCCCATTATCCACTGGCATAACATTCCTATTTTTGGCACACTCACAGTACAGTCCTAAGAACTATGCCCTCTAAGCCCATGAGCTTCAGTGAGATGTGATGCAGTGCAGGGAGTTTAATAGATAAATTTGGCATCAGTTTGCATATGAGAAAAACAATAGCTCTAAATAAAGACAGCTTACTTTCTGTTTTGCTCAACACTTTGCAGATAAAATCTCTTTCATTCACTCCAACAGTGACAGGGTCAGATGGTGCCAGGGTCCCAACCAACCCAATTGTTTGAGATACTTTTAATCAGTGTGAGGATGTGGACAGGATCCGTGGTGGTTTGGGGCCTACCACCTGCTCATATGACCAATGCCCTTCCTGGCTACTTAAATCTGCCAGGGAGGAGGGCTGGTCAACTGTGTCCAAGACGTAGATTATGCTTCCTTGAGAGAGGGGGTAGTTGCCCCAGCCTTGAAACAGGCTGTGGTGTCTCCCCTTATAAAGGCTACTCTGGACCCAGGAGATCTCAGTAACTTTCAACAAGTCTCAGATGTTCCATTCCTGATCAAGGTGATTTAACGGGTGATGGCTGGACAACTTCATGCTTTCCTGGATGAGGCAAACTGTTTAGAGCCTTTCCAGTCTGGTTTTAGGTCTGGCTATGGGACTGAAATAGCCTTAGTCAGCCTAAATTCAAAGTAATTTATTATGGTATTAACCAGCATGAAACACAGAATAAAATATACCATAGTCATTGTCCAAAATC
Organism: Gekko gecko; assembly: GCA_029375565.1. Classification (NCBI taxonomy): domain Eukaryota; kingdom Metazoa; phylum Chordata; class Lepidosauria; order Squamata; family Gekkonidae; genus Gekko; species Gekko gecko. Next base: position 96,964,598 of record JAPDNY010000002.1, on the reverse strand, counting down.
ATTAAAAGTTTCAGGTAAAACTATAATAAACTTTGTGTAAGAAATTATAAATAACATTCCAATAATACATTGGGATATATTGTGAGAGAAGGATTTCAACCTTTAAGACTTATACATTATAAAATTATATAATATATTGGCTTATATGTCATACTTGTTCAGTTGAGTTTTGCAGGCTGCTGCATAGAGTTTCACACAAACCTTAGTCACCCTAGTGGATAATCTGTTCCCGAAGATAGAGGAAGTGCACCACTATTGATTTTCCTGGAACTCTCAGCAGCTGTTGATACCATCAATCATATCCTTCTGGACCACCTTTCCTAGCTGGGATTGGGAGGTGCTGTTCTGTGGTGGTTCTGGTCCTACCTGGAGGATAGGTTTCATAAGGAGGTGGTGGAGTACTGCTGCTCAACCTCTTGGACTTTGGCCTACAGGGTCCTGCAAGGTTCCATCTTATTCTCTATGCTCCTTAACATCTACATGACACTGCTGAGTGAGGTCATCCAGAGATTTGGGCTGGGATGCTACTGATATGTGGATGACACTCAGCTTTTCCTTGCACTTCTGGCTGATCCCAGGGGGTCTGCAGAAACCTTGAACTAGTGTCTGAATGCAGTTTTGGAGTGGATGTGGGCTAATAAACTGAAACTCAATCCCACCAAGATGGAAGTGCTACTGCTGAGCAGAAGTTTTGACCCAGGATATAAGGTGCCACCTGTTCTAGATGGGGTTGTACTCCCCTTAAAAGAGAAGATCCATGTCCAGGGGTACCCAGCAGGACCAGGCGTACTGCTGGGTAAACAGTGGCAGCTGTGGCCAAGAGTGCCTTTTATCAGCTTCAACCTGGGCTGAAAAAATGTAGCCACTGTGGTACATAACCTGGTTACATCTAGATTAGATTACTGCAATGTACTATACAATGTATTGCAATGTACTATACATAGGACAGCCCTTGAGATGTGCTCAGAAATTTCAGTTGGTGCATAATGTTGCCACCAGGATGTTAAATGGAGCAGGGACCATCTCACTCCAGTCTGACTCTTGGCCCATCTACATTGGCTCCCAATTTGTTTCTGGGCACCATTCAAGGTGCTGACCTTTAAATCCCTATATGAGACCAGCAAATCTGAAGGATCTACCCCCTTATGAATGTATCTGACCACTGCAGTCATCTGAGATTAGGAAAGTGGCAAGGAGAGGGCTTTCTTGATCGTGGCCAGTGTTCCCTCTAAGCTGAGTTAGTGTGAGCTAGCTCACAGTTTTTTAGCCTCCAGTTCACACATTTTTGTCTTAGCTCAGGAAGGATGGCTCCAGAGCAAACTGATTTATGCAGTAGCCAAATTGCTCACTCACCACTTTAATGCCAGTAGCTCACAAAGTAGAATTTTGTTCACTAGACTCCACAGCTTAGAGGGAGTATTGATTGTGGCACCAAAATTCTGGAACTCTCACCCCCCAAGGGATATTTGTCTGTTCCCTTCTGTTGCCCTGTTCAGCTGGCAGGTGAAGATTTTTTGTTTATTTCCTTTGGTATTCGCTCCGTGATTCTCTCCTTCCTGCCCAATGTTTTAATTGTTGTTTTTATGACTTTATATATTATTTAATTGAAACTCTAATTGTTTTAAAGATGCCTTGGTCTTTTGGGTTGGTTTTAATCACTTTTAAAAGTATTTTTATGATGTGTGTATTAATTTGTTAGATCCCTTGGTGGCCCTGTGAGGGCAGAAAGGATATAAATTTCATGGATGGAATGTACTGCGGCAGTCACTATATTAGAAAAGATATTCCCTCATCATTTTCAGCCCAGGAAGGAAAGCATGTCCTAAGATGGGGCTTGCTCACTGCAGTTTTTGTAATATAATAATGTTAAAATGTTAAAAATGTGTTGAGTCAAATGCATGCCTGGTTGCAAGAAACCATCTGGGTTTCTTCAAAACAAACCAGTGAAAAATGTGTGGCATCATGAATTTATGTGTTGGAGCCACTAGATGGCAAGCCTTCCTTAGTGCAGTGAGTAGGAAGAAGTACTCCCTCCTTAAGACAACCCTATTTTATCATCATTGCTGTTAATAATAACAGTGAAACAACTTATTCAGTAGGTAGTGCAATTCTCTGATCCTGGTAATATTGATAACTGTTTATGCCCATGTAACTTAAATGTAGTTGGTATCCTGTGCATGCCCAGCAGCAAAATTTTAGAACTGTCACTTTAAACAATAGTAATCCCCCAAAGTCCTTAGGAACACAACAACAAAACATGAAACATGAAGTAATATGCTGACAACATTCCCTTATTAGCCATGCACTGAAGAAGCCAGTCCACATAGGGCAAAGGTTGAATGCCTCCATGATGTCATCTGGCTCCTTCATGCAGACAAGTAACAAATTATCACAGAGCATTTAGGAGTGTGAACCCCTGTTCGTATTTCCCTGCTGACCTATCTTCCATGTCTTCTGCTCAAGTCCACTTTATGGCACCCAGCAGCTGGTTTATCACACTAACAGACGGCAACCAGGCAAATTCTGAGCTGTTAGGAATTTGTCCCATCAGCTTGTCAGACTATGAACAGGATGCAGGGCATGGTGGGCAATAGTGATGTCCCTTCTCCCTGTTAAGAGTTTCGTTCTAAAAACAACTAAAGTGCATAACAAAGGAAGGTGGAGAACAAGTACTCTCAAATGGCTAAGCCCCATCAACACGAAGATGACTGCTGAGGAAGTTATATCTATTGAATAGTACCAGTGAGAAAGTTTTGAAGGCAAGACAAATGAATGGCAAGTTAATTTTTATTCATATGTGGTGGGGACATGGTCTTCCCCCTTCCAAATGGAGCAAATTATGGGAGAGACGAATCGAAAGTCTGAATTCCCTGACCTTTTCTCACTCCAATCCAGTACTTTCACCATTTTCTCTTAGTGGCTTCAATACAAGTCAGCCAGACTGGGGGAGGGGGAATGATGAAAGCAGTGGAATAAGGTGCAGGATGGAGAAAGATTTAGCTCCCCTTACTCTCACACTCTACTGTGGTGGTTTTTTAATAGACACACAAACACATCTTTATTTTCCATACCAGTGAACAGGAGATTGCCTGCCTGTATCCACCAACAGGATTAAAAAACAGCTCAGTAGGAGGCGGTTATGGGGAACTGATACAGATGCATGTTTTCATGCGCTGAGATCTCATAAATGTAATCTTCAGATGTCTTCCTAGAGAAAGAGAACATAGAGAGAGAACGTAGATCCTTTGCTATCTGAGGCTAGCCACACTACCTCCTCCCCTCAGTGGGCCAGCATAGTTGAACACATAGATGGCAAGGAGCAAAGATGTTGCTGCTAGCTTGTGCTGGAAAACCAGCAATGGGGAGGGGCTAGAAGGAGAGGGACGTTACATTACATTCTTCACCTGCCCCCCATAAAAGGCATCCCCTCACTTGGAGGGAATGATACCTTCTCAAAATACTCATTCAAGGTCAGAACTATCTGGAGACCAACTCCTAACAATTCATTCCCACTGAAAAAAACCCTATAATCCTTAGAGAATATTAACATAATTCTTTTTCTTTGATTTACATGTGTCTCCTACAAAAGGCCAACTGAGCTTTCATCTGTATTTGCTCATTAAATTATAGAAAGTTTCAGCAACTTCAAGTATGAAAAGTCAGGTATGAAGTATGAAGAAGTATGTCGAGTATGAAGAAAAGTCAGAAGGAAGGGGTTTAAGCCCCCCACCGTATGCCACTTCATCAAGTTGCTACTATTTGCTGTGTTGTGGAAACTTATATGTCATTCATCAGTCTTTCGAGGTCTTAAGAGAAAATGTTTCTTTTCATAAAGCCAGCAAATCTCTCCTTATAATATATTTATCTTTTGGTTTCACAAGATTCCATGTGCTCCCATTGGCTGTAAAATGCCCTCCCTCAGCCATTGGCCCATCAGCCGCCACTCAAGAGTACTCGCGTGCCATTGGCCGGGTGCTGGGTCTGCTCCTTTTCCCCACCCACTCCCCCTAGCAGACAGCTCTGTCTCCTGAGGAAGACAGTTCTCTTGACTCCTGTGAGGGACTGTCCCCTCAGTGGCTGTTGGTAGGCACCCAAGCTTGGTTCTGTGAGTAAGAAAACAAAGGACTTTCAGCTTAACCCCCCCCCATAACCCCCTCCCCAACGGCCACTTTCCTGTCAGAATAAATGGAAAAAGGCTCTTTCTCCTGCTTAGCTTCAGCATGGCTGGCTAACGAGGTGGGCCAGTGACCATCAGACCATTTTCTTCAACTCCCCGCTGTGTGGCTGACTTTCCCCTAGGGTTGCCAACCTCCAGGTGGGACCTGGAGATCTCCCACTGTTACCTCCAGATGACAGGGATCAGTTCCCCGGGAGAAAATGGTTGCTGTGGAGGGTAGACTCTATGGCAATATACCCTGCTGAGTCCTTCCACACACACCCCAAATGCTGCCCTCCACAGGATCCACCCCCCCAAATCTCCAGGTATTTCCCTAATCAGAGTTGGCACCTGTACTTTCTCCTCTGTCAGTAAAAGGCCCTTTCCACACCTATGTTGGCCTTTGGGGAAAAACCTCATTGGGCCCAGTCCTGTTCAGGTTGCCAACTCCAGGTGGGCAATTCCTGGAGATTTGAGGGATGGAGCCTGGAGAGGGTGAGGTTTGAGGAGGGGTGGCGCCTCAGACAGGTATGATGCCATAGATTCCACCCTCCAATCCAGCCGTTCCCTGATGGGGAACCATTGTTGCCAATCTCCAGGTGGGGGCTGGAGATCACTCAAAATTACAACTGCTCTCTAGGAGGGAGGGGGAGGAGATGGAAACTAAAGGTAGGTTGATGGTTGGCTGGGAGGGAGATAGGGTTGTCAACTCCAGGTTGGGAAATTCCTGGAGATTTGAGGGGTCGAACCTAGAGAAGGTGAGTGTTGAGGAGGGGTGGGACCTCAGACAGGTACAATGCCATAGACTCCACCCTCCAAACCAGCCACTCCCTCCTGGGGAACCACTGTTACCAATCTTGGGGGTGGGCTGGAGATCACTCAAAATTACTACTGCTCTTCAGGTAGCAAAGATCAGATCCTCTGGAGAAAATGGTGGACTCTGTCATTATACCCTGCTGAGATTGCCACAGCAAATTGTCACTGAGTGCCCAAAGCCGGGGCACTCTCCCAGAGCCTCTTTCTAGAGCCCGTTGTATTTATTTCCACAACGGGCCTTATTCCTAGTCAATTATATTTCAATTAATCACAGCTTCATTCCATTGCTTTCAACAATGGCACTTAGGGCCAAATCATAGAAAATGCTGGGAGTTCCGTGTATTGACATTGTAAGGTGTTGTTGTTTTTAATAGCATTTGTCCCTGATTCAGACTTGGAGCATGGCCTGGGGGGGGGTGATCCCTATACATCTTTTTCCCAAGCTGAAACAACCCCACCATTCTGCTGTTTTTCCCTTTGGAGCACACAAACAGGACCTGTATCAAGATGTGTATGTTTGCACCAATGGAGCAAATAACATCTCCACATGACCATTTGGGAGATAATGTGGGGAGGAGGGTGAAGCTTAACCCTCCCCATCCCTCACATTGTGGTCACAATTCAAACCATTATCCTGCACACCTGGTATTTTCTTTACAAACCTCTTGGAACCACTATACATGGAAACACCTAGCATCTTATTTGGTATGCTTATTCAGTTGTTACTAACTTGTGCTCCAGATCTTTTGCATATACTGTATTTGTTGTTGTTCAGTCGAGTCCAACTCTTCGTGACCCCATGGACCACATCACGCCAGGCCCCCCTGTCTTCCATCATCCTCCAGAGTTTGTTTAATTTCATGTTCATTGCATCAGTAACACTGTGCAACCATTTCATCCTTTGCTGTCCCCTTCTTCTTTGACCTTCAGTCTTTCCCAGCATCAGGGTCTTCTCCAGTGAGTGCTCCCTTCTCATTTGGTGGCCAAAATATTTGAGCTTCAGCTCAGTATCCGGCCTCCTAGAGAACAGTTAGGGTTGATTTCTTTTAGGATTGACTGATTTGACCTCCTTGCAGTCCAAGAGACTCTCAAGAGTCTTCTCCAGCACCATAATTCAAAAGAATCTATTCTTCGGCACTCAGCCTTCCTTATAGTCCAACTCTCGCAGCCATACATTACTACTGGGAATTCCATTGCTTTGACCATATGGACTTTTGTTGGCAGGGTGATGTCTCACTTTTTATTATGCTGTCTAAGTTTGCCATCACTTTCCTCCCAAGGAGCAGGCATCTTTTAATTTCATGGCTACAGTCACCATCTGCAGTGATTTTGGATCCCAGGAATGTGAAGTCTGTCACTGCTTCCACAACCCCCTTCTATTTGCCAAGGAGTGATGGGGCTGGATGCCATGATCTTAGTTTTTCTGATGTTGAGTTTCAAGCCAACTTTTGCACTCTCCTCTTTCACCCTTAGCAAGAGGCCCTTTAGGTCCTCTTCAGTTTCTGCCATTAGAGTGGTATCGTCTACATATGTTATTTCCTAGGAAGGAAGTATTCAGAAACTGATACTTTAAAAAGCAAAAGAAAATAATTGCATTAGACTTGTATCTGAGACCTTGCATACTTGACAGTCTAGATTTTAAATATATTTTTATGCAAAGGTGCATGGTCAAAAATAAAGTCAGGTTAATGAACAGTATCAAGTAAGTCTTTTAAAAAAATAATGTTATTAAGCTAACTACAAATTTCTAATATTCATATAGCTACATAAATAAAAATCATCTCATATCCCTATCAGCACATATTGGTTTATAGTTAGGGGGAAATTACATTTTACATACAAAATATGTCATGAAGCTCTGCCAGTTTTTTTCTTTTTTTAATGAAAAGCAACCTGGGAGGATGAAATTTGAGCAAATAAGCATCAGGCTGAGAATCTGTCCTCCCCCCTGATAAGTATGACACTTAAAGGCAGTGTTCCAACAAGTGATGCAGCTTTAATGGTAGTGATTCAACAGCTCAGAACAGATCAGAACAGACAGCATAACATAGAGCAACAGGCTCTAATTTAAACAGTGTGGGCTTGCATAGCCACGCCCACATCAGAGATAACAACCAATAGCATTGTCACGATAAGGTCCAATCAGTTTGCTTCCCTCCAGTACAATCCTTGTATCCTGATTGGCCTGCTACGCAGAGTAGCCAATCAGGTATTGCCATTCTGGATACCAGCCTGTCAATAGGGATGAAATCAAGCTCAGGACATAACATCCCTCCACCCTGTGAATGGACTACCTCTGAACAGATGTAGTCCTTCAGATAAGCTGGTCGCTGCCTAGACCATTGAGACCGACGCAGGGTCTCTGTCAGGGGTGTCTGCTCCTCACCAGTAGTCTGAGGACTACTGTTTGCCTGTTCAGGCACCTGGGATTCTGTCCCTTGTCTGGTTGGAGCTACCTCCCTAGCTTCTGCGGCCTGAGGAGTTTCACCCACCTCTACCTCTTGAGGCACTGGTCTGGCAGTTTGGCTTTCTGTTTCTTGGTCAGGGGTGGACCATCGCTGGCTTAGCTGGTCGATGTGGTGCCTAAGTTGTCAGCCATCGTCTGTCTGCACCACATAAGACAGTGACCCAGCTACTTCTGTGATGACACCTGGAAGCCAAAGGTGTCCCTCCCCATAGTTCCGGGCAAACACTAAGTCCCCTGTTTTAAAGAACCTGGGAGTTTCCTTGTCCTCCCTCTGGGGCGGTCAATCTGTGGTGAGATCAGGGTGGAGTCTGTCAAGGAGGGTGGTGAGGCAGCGACCTATTAACAACTCTGCAGGACTCCTCCCTGTGGCAGAGTGTGGCGTTATATGTTGATAAAGGAGAAAAGATGACACCTTTTGACTCTACTCCCCCTGAGTCATTCTCCCCAGAACCTCCTTAGTTGTTCTAACCATTCTTTCTGCCTGCCCATTCATTGCAGGATGGAATGGCGTGGACGTAATATGCTTTATTACATTGTCCTGCATAAACTTTGCAGACACAAATTGAGGCCCGTTATCAGAAACCAGAGTGTCTGGCAACCCATGTGTAGCAAAAAGCTTTCGCAGTGCTTTTACGACTGCCGTGGTCGTCTTTTTGCTCATGAGGAGCACTTCAAGCCATTTCGAATAGGCATCAACAACAATCAAGAATACCTGCCCGTGAAATGGGCCAGCAAAGTCTACATGGATTCTGGACCAGAGTCTGTGTGGGTTTTCCCAAGGATGCAGAGGAGCCTGGGGAGGATCCGGCCTGGGCAATTGGCACTCATTGCAAACCTTTACCCACTCTTCTATGTCATGGTCTATACAAGGCCACCAGACGTAGCTCTGGGTCAGAGCTTTCATTTCCACAATGCCTGGATGACCCTTGTGTAGTGCCTCCAAGACCTGGTCCTGTAAGGGAGGAGACAATACCACCCTGTTCCCCCACAACAGACAGCCCTTGTGTACTGACAGCTCTTTTTGCCTTACACAATATGCTTGAAATTCTGGCAGCAAACGACCCGTTGGCCACCCCCTCCACACCCAGTTAAGCACCCGGGTGATTGTGGAGTCCTTAGCCGATGTGGCAGCAATGTCCAAGGCATGGACTGGTGACTGCAACAGTTCTTCCAGAGCCATCACCTCATAGGCAGGAGCAGGGTCCAGAGCAGGTCCCGGAATGGGACACCAGCTTAAGGCATCTGCATGTCCCATCGCCTTGCCGGGACAGTGGATAAGTTCAAAGTCATACACTGCTAGGAAAACTGTCCAGCGCCACATGCGGGGTGAGAGAACAGGAGTCATTTGGCAACCCAGTGCAAATAGTCCCAGCAAGGGCTTATGGTCAGTGACCATTACAAATTTTTGTCCGTATAAAAAATGGTGAATTTTTTTAACACCGGCAACTAACGCAAGTCCCTCCTTATCTATCTGTGCATAATTTCTCTCAGCACCTGTCAGTGTCCTTGAATAATATGTGATTGGCGCTTCCCGCCCATCCGCCATTTTGTGGCTGAGGACGGCGCCGATTCCAAACAGGGAGGCATCTGCAGCAAGGATGAATGCCTTCCCTTTGTCATAATGTGTTAACACTGAGTTAGACACCAGCCATGCCTTTATTTCCTGAAAAGCTTTGTCATGCTGCGACCCCCCAGGTCCACCGTGCCCCCTTTTCAAGTAGCTTGTGCATAGGTTCTGCCACCAATGCCTTGTGAGGCAAGAAGGCATGGTAGAAATTTAAAATCCCCAGAAAGGACTGCAGCTCTTTTTTATATGGGGTTTTTGGGGCTCGTTGGATAGCAGCAACCTTACTTTTTGTGGGGTGGGCACCCTGCTCATTGATTTAAAAACCAAGGAATTCAACCTGGGAAACCCCGAACTGACATTTTTGTTTTTTAACTTTTAATCCTGCCACTTGGAATCGGCCCAGCACACCCCTAATACGCTCTGCCAGTTTTTCTTCTGTGGCACCAGCAATCAACACGTCATCAAAATAAGGCACCACCCCTGGCAGATCCCTCAGCAAACCCTCCATCAAACTCTGAAAAATACCAGGAGCTACATTAACCTCAAGTTGTAACCGATTAACTCTGAAGACTCCTCGATGGGTCACGATCGTCTGTGCCCAGGGCCGGCTCACTCACTAGGCAAACTAGGTGTTTGCCTAGAGACTGGCCCTTAGGGGTGCCAAAAGCCCCCTGCCCCCTACCAAAACGCCTGCCAAAAAAACCCGCCCCTTCCCTGGCATGCTGGCGTGCCCCACAGCTGTAGGGCACGCAGACAAGCTGGCACTCAGATGGAAGGGATGGGGGTTTAAACCTCCACCCCTTCCCTGGCTTGCTGGCGTGCCCCGTTGGTGGGCGAGGGGGGAAGGAGGAGGAGGAGGGGAGCCCTCCCTTGCCCTGGAGAGCCCTGGCGGTGGAGAGGCGAAGTGGCTTCTGGTGAAGGAGAGCAGCCAGGGGTGGCTGCACCTCTGCTTCGGCTCCACTGTCCAAAGCAGGAGAGGGAGGGTGCACCAGCAGCAGAGAGAAGGGCTTTCTGGGGGCGTGCTCTGGGAGGCTGGCAACCCTGTAATTGGGCACACGCGGGGGGGGGCACCAGAAGGTAGCTGTGCCTAGGCCGCAAAAAAAACTTGGGCTGACCCTGTCTGTGCCTCACCTGCCCTGTGGTCCACAGGCAACAGCTGGTATGTCTGTGCGAGGTTGAGTTTGGCAAACAGTTGCCCCCGCCCCTTCAGTGAAGCCAATACGTGGCTTATAATGGGAACGGGGTAAGAGTGCTGTTGTAATGCCTTGTTTAAAATACATTTATAGTCAGCACAGATCCTGACCGAACCAACCGGTTTGATGGGCGTCACAATGGGTGTTTCCCACTTCGCATAAGGCACAGGCCCCTGAGCCACCAGCTTATCTAATTCAGCCTCAATTTTTGGCTTGAGAGATCCCGGACACAGCAATTCCAAGAACCTCAAACCAGTCTAACCCAAGCAGACTGGCCCTCCGCCCCTCAGCCACCTGGAGATCTAGGGTTCCCTTAAACCCCTTAAATTGTATCTCAAAACTGGCTTCCCCAGCCACCGGTATGCGCCACCCTTGGAAATCTGAGAGATGCACTCCGTTGGGTGCCAACCGGCGGAGGCTCCTGTGAGGAAACAAATGCTGGAACATCTCCGTGGAGATGATGGTCAATGCCGATCCCGAGTCAACCTCCATCTCACACGGCACTCCATCCAGCAGCACGGTGACATGGATCTTCCTCTTGGTGCGATTTTGGGTGCTCAGGACTGTCGTAGGGCAGGAATGGCTGGTGGTCACATTGCATTCTGCTTGCCTCCATGCTCCTCACTCCTTCCTTGACATCCCTGGTGATGACTGCGGTGACTTCTTTGGATCTGTTGCCTTGCAGACTCTGGCCAGATGGCCCCGCTTGTGGCAGTTTCAGCACTGTAGGTCACGTGCCCAGCACTGGTCCTGCTTGTGATTGCCTCCACAACCTGCACATGACTGCCAAGGTGCTGCTTTCCTTGTGGTCTGCGGTGGCTTCGCTCTCCGCATCTGATGGACGTCATCGCCCTCGCCCTCAGAATCGCTGTTCAACTCATGATGGACCGCCTTCTCTACTCGTGGTTGCAATGGACCAACAGCTTGCCGGACCTCCTTTGTAGACCATTTGGCAACCTTGGCAGCTATAGCCTCTGCATAGGCTGTAGCTTATGTGAGCTCAGTTTTGGTGAACAGCCACTGCTGCAGATGCTCGTCTCTCAGACCACACACCAACCGGTCCCTCAAGGCCCATATCCAGGTCAGTGAAACTACACGTTCAGGTGGCTTTCCTCAGCTCGGTGAGAAACTCTGCAATCGACTCCCCAACGTTCTGGTCCCGTTTATAGAAAGCGTGGCAGCACGCAATTTGTGATGGACTAGGCGTATAGTGATTTTTCAGCTTTGCCTTCAGATCCGCCAATGGCACCGTCAGGATGTCGGTCGGCATGACCAGGGACCTTGCCACGTCAAACACGGCTCGGCTGCAGGAACTCAGCAGGACCACCAATTTTGTGGCCTCATCCTCGATCTGCTGTGCCCATAGATGGCACTCGAACCAGGTTATGTACAATTCCCAGTTCTCCAGGCCTGGTTCGGACACCTCGAACTTGGCACTGGCTGCCATCCCTCTTGCCAGTTCTGCCGGTGGATTGGCAGGGTGCTGTTCTGCTGGTGGCAGAGCCGCGACTGGTTCCACTTCGTCTGCCGTTGTGTCGGTATTCAGTGGGGCTGCCTACCCACTAGATCCCATCCTCAGCGCTACTGAGAAGTATGACACTTAAAGGCAGCGTTCCAACAAGTGATTCAGCTTTAATGGTAGTGATTCAACAGCTCAGAACAGATCAGAACAGACAACACAACATAGAGCAACAGGCTCTTATTTAAACAGTGCGGGCTTGCATAGCCACGCCCACATCAGAGATAACAACCAATAGCATTGTCACGATAAGGTCCAATCAGTTGGCTTCCCTCCAGTACAATCCTTTTGAAGAGCTGCGGTGGCTCAAGTGGTTAAGATGCTGAACTGCAGGCTGTGGAAGATCAGTAGTTCATCAGTTCAAGACCCAGGTGCTGCAAGACGGAGTGAGCTCCCGTCTCTAGTTCCAGCTCCTGCCAACCTAGCAGTTCGAAAGCAAGAAATTGCAAGTAGATAAATAGGTACCACTTTGGTGGGAAGGTAACAGCATTCCGTGTGCCTTAGTGTTTAGTCATGCTGGCCACATGACCACGGAAATGTCTTCGGACAGCACTGGCTCTTCGGGTTTGAAACGGAGATGAGCACTGCAACCCTAGAGTTGGATTCGACTGGTTTTCGAGCAAGGGAACCTTTACCTTTACCTTGTACAAACCTTGTATCCTGATTGGCCTGCTACGCAGAGTAGCCAATCAGGTATTGCCATTCTGGATACCAGCCTGTCAATGGGGATGAAATCAAGCTCAGAACATCACCCCCCCAGCTTTGCTTGTAAGTGTGGAAGTGTTGATAAAAAGCAGCTTTACCCACAATGCAACAGTGAAATAACACCACTAACAATGAAAATAATACAATTGTAACTCTCAAAAAGAATAATTCAAGGTGATACATTCAGCAGGAGTCTAGTAATGCCTGTGCCCACTTTTGCCTTTGCAGTGGGAACCATCATTGCCTGAGTGTAAAGGGCTATGTTGTGAAGTAGAACCACATTTATAACCTTTTCCAGCTGCCAGCAGAAGAGCAATGAGACAGGTTGGCTGTCTGTTGGATTCCATGGTTTTAAATAAAATGCAATAGCAATTCCTTTATTTGCTTGACTAATACTTAACAAAACATATCTATAAGGCTCAAGGCAGACTACAATGTCTAAACCACTAACCAGTCACTGCAGTGAAACAAAATCCAAGATGGCAAAGGAAAGCAAGAATTATGCATTAAGGCCAAACATTCTGATTTTGTGTCTAGTGGCTGAAAGCTGCACTTGATTCAACATACTTCTATTTGTTTTCTGTTGCTAAACTAACAAGGGTGTCTTGTAAATTACATATTTATCCAAGTCAAGCAAAAAAAATCTTATCAGACTACATCAACCCAGTGAGGCTACTATTTCATCTAAACAAAATAACTCTGTGGGAGACTTCCTTATATGAAGGATAGTAGAAGATAGTGAACTCAGTTCTATTTTGGACATGTAGACCTACAAATATCCTATTATATCTACTGTCCAAATAAACAGAGGACATGATTTGGAAATATAATTTCATAAAGGATTTTTTTAAAGAGTGGAATATATGTTTTTGAAGACTTTTTTCCGTATGATCCTCCTTTATACAGTGGTACTAATGAGTAAAATGGACAGTCAATATTTTAACTCCCCTGAATTCTTGCTTAAAATTATATTATTCAATATGTTTATTGCAGTATTTAATTTATAGTAGACAGATACCTCATAGGTTGCTAACAACACTTTACATTGCTTTACCTTCCTGGTTCCATCAGATCATTTGTCAGTACCAGCCATCACCAGAATGTGATTTATGCCTTAATGTCATGGAGCCCAACTACTGCAGTGGCACTGCAATCAGTATCCTCCTCCTGCTCATTATCATCATTGTATGGCATTGTATGTGGTATATACTACTCAATGGATGGCCACAGTTAAATGAGCAAACCCAGAACAATCCAAATAACAGAAAACTGAAAAATATGCTAGAATAATATTTATCACAGTGGTGTAACTTGAATACAGAATAACAATATACAATATCAAATATTTAAACAGGTTATTCTCTTGTCTGAATAGTGTTGATGTTGTTAACAGCCTGAAATTCTAGCTCTTGTAGTATTATGCACCACTAGGTGGCAAGCTAGACTTAATTTTTGAGCTGAGAGAGCTCTGAGAGAGCTGTGACTGACCCAATGTCACCCATGGCTTCATGTGTGGAACTGAACCTGGTTCTCCAGATTAGAATCCATCACTCTTAACCACTACACGATGCTGGCTCCCAGTTAGTATCCTATCAGGTAGTCATAGAAAAGCATCTAAGAATTGCTTTTAAATGGTTTATAAGAATTTGAAACATTTAGATTCCACACTTTTGCTTCACATAGTACACATGAACACATGAAGCTGCCTTACACGGAATCAGACCCTTTGTCCATCAAGGTCAGTACTGTCTACTGAGACTGGCAGCAGCTCTCTGGACTTTCAGGAAGGGGTCTTTCACATCACCTTCCACCTGGTCTTTTTAACTGGAGATGGCAAGGATTGAATTTGGGACCTTCTGCATGCCAAGCAGATGCTCAATCACTGAGCCACAAGCCCCTCCCAGCAATGACTTCCCAACAGATTTTAGATGCTGGGACTACAAAGTTTCTATCCTTACTGCATGCAAAATTAAGAATAGAGTGTGCTGATTCAGAGGTGCCAAGTCTGGCTGATTTATGCTCATTCCTGGGATGGTGTTTGTAATGGACAGGGCCAGCCCAATCTATTTTGTCACTCCAGGGGGCAGAAATGAGGGATGTGAGGAGATGTGCCGTCCTGACTGATACTGTTCCAATGAGAGAATGGGTGAGTTAATGGCTGGGCAGCCATTTCATCATTGGGGATGGAATACCCAGGAAAAAAGCGCCAATGATATTGTTGGGAAAGATATATGGCTGCATTTGCAGGGCTGAACTGACCTGGGACAAGATAAGAAGTAGTAACATCCTTTTCTGGAGCCTTTCAAGGAGAAGAGTGTGCATCAGGCAAGGATGCTTTAGGAATGGTCCTGCTTTTGATCGTTGCAGTAACCTTGATGCAAACATACCCACTTTTTATCCGTCCATCTCTTCTATAGTTACCTGTGTACTTTCCAAGAACAGTTTTAGGGGTCATTCCCTATGAGTTGTTGCTGTAGAGGAGTAAAATACATCCAGGCTTAGGAGGGGATTTATACAGAATTTTATCAAGGGAATGCTGCTCATGCTTTCTTCCCCATTCCTTTGGTCTGTTAACTCTCTAAAAGTATTGCAACTGGACTAATTAATGACTTAGAATTAAATCTATATTTCACTCTTCCATAGATGGGAGGGAAGGAAACTAACAAGTATATTTCAATAAGCATGGTTGTATTTCCTGCTTCTTCTTCAAGGTGAAGAAGCCATGAAGTTTTGGCCATTTTGGAAATCATCTGATAATCAAGATTTCTATGAATAAGCTTTGAACCTTGGCTAGATTTGAATCAGGTACCAGTCAGTGTTTACCTTTGGCATTTGACATTTTTATGAGTTTTCTAATTTTTTACCTTATAAAAATGCTATGCAGCTTTCTGATTTCCTTTTGTAAAAAAAATCTTTTCTTTTTCAAATAAACTTGTGTCTGTGGGTTACCATTCTTCCTTCTTATGAGATGACAACCCTAGTTTTGATATCCAAGTTTATTCTCTGTTAGTACTGGCATTCTTTGATGCAGGTGTTCTTGGAAGCCTTTAATATATTAAGTGGTAGCACTTAATAGTTTTAAGATTTTTTGGAAGGGCAATGCTGCCAGGCTGGGAATGCAGGCATTGGAGTTGGTGAGTACCCTGCATACACCATAGGCTATGGTGTTCCTCCTTTCCACCACAGTGTTCATTAGAAGAACTATGTATTACACTTTGAATTTTGTGAGGGATGGATCAGATTAAAATGTCAGAGATAGATAAAGATTGGATAGTCATCCAATAAATCTTTAGAATAGCTATGGCTCAGTGTTAGAGCATCTGCTTGACCTGCAGAAGGTCCCAGGTTTAATCCCTGGCATCTCTACCTAAAGGATCAGGTAGGTGATGTGAAAGACAACCTAACAACCTGGAGAGCCACCACCAGTGTGTGTAGACAATACGGACCTTGATGGACCAATGGTGTGATTCAGTGGAAGGAAGCTTCACATGTTCATGCATTGCCTGCTGCTCCATGTTAACTTTACCTAAACAGAGGCCGAGGACAGACTGGCAATTTGCCCCAGGATGGGACCCGGGCTGACAACAATTCAATACCGGAGTAAATGGAACGTTCACACAGGCACATCTGCCTGGCGTCCCCCACCCGTAGCCTACCGGTGCTCTTGCGCTTCACTGCCGGATTAAAAAAACACCTGATAAAAGCCTTCGCAAATCTTGAAAGCCTGCATTCGTCGCGTGTTTCTCCGCTTCCGGGGAGTCTGAACACGCAGCCGAAAAGCCGGGAGCAACCCGCCTTGGGCATGAGGCAGCAGCAGTGTGATTGGCTGCGCTCCGCTCCACTGCCCAATGCGGTGCCGGCGTTGCAGGGTGAATATAGCACGCCTCTGGCGCGGCAGTCTGAACGCTCCCACGCGCCTCCGTCCCGTATCTTCTGGCAGCGGCCCCCGCTGTCTGGACGGGAAAACCCGGTATTGTTTAATCCGGGGTTTTTTTGCCGCGACTGGCTACCGGGGCAAATTGCCAGTCTGTCCTGGGCCAGAACTCTAGAGGAACTTAAAAATGCCTTTTATGTTTAAGTTATGTCTTCAGGATAAGATAGAATCTTAAATCCTGTTATTCACAGACAACATGGCTGTGATAGGTTGTAATGTTTGTTCTAAAAATGTGCAAATTTTAACCAACAAGAACACCTGTCTTTTAAATTATATTAATGTTGCATGGCAACAGCCCTGTAAAATATGAATAGCCCATGGATTTCCATGAGTATCTGGAAGTTCTTCTCTCCTCCATTATATCATCACAACCATTATGTGGGGAAGGTTAGTTTGAGAGAGAATTGACCCAAGATAAGCCCAGAGGTTTCATAACTGATCAGGGATTTGAACTCTAAGTCTCCACAGTACTATGCTGACACTTTAACTATCCCACCACACTTGCCTTTCCTCAGTCTACCCTGTGTGTGGAAGAGATTAACGTAGTTGGTCCTCAGGAATCTGTTGAACATTGAGCATACTTGCTATTTTATACAAGAACAAAATGCTGATCAATAGTGCTTTTACTTATGTGTCAAAAGCTGTTCTATAAGTAATCAATATGAATCACCCAAATTGATCTCTAATACTGTGACAAATCAAATAATTATTATTTTAAAACTATCCCTTTTCCTTTCTGGAAGAACAGGAATATGTGGATAGAATGGTACTTTATATTGCACGTTTATTCATGTAACTCCATTCTATTACTGATAAATTCAAAATGTATAAATGTATTCATTATAAAATTAGACATGGTGACTCAAATAAGTAAGTGGAAGGAAAAACAATCTTCATATTTTTTTTACTTTAATTCTAGCTATCTTCCTCAAGGGTAGCAGTGCTATCATCTGAAAGTAACCTTTTGTTTGTGAATCTTGATTTAAATGCCATGGAAACTCCCTGGTGATCTGGGCCAGTCACACCCTCTTAAACAAACTTACCTCACAAGGGTTATTGTGAGGATAAAATGGAGGAGAGGAGAATGATATAAGTCACTTTGAGTGTCCATTGGGGAGAAAGGCAGGATATAAATATATTAAATTTTTAAAAATCTTAAATTAAGATATAAATAAAGTATGATTGCATGCCAGTGACCTGTACAAATACAATAAAGTATGCACCCAGTTTTTCTGATTTGGCCAGTCTACCTAGCTGCCAAAGAGAATTTCATTCTCCTTAGCATCTACCAATATGGTCTACTTCCACGCAAAACAGTTGCCTGTCATTTAGGGCTGATCAAACTTCTTTATATGGTCATGCACTGCCTGAGAAAGTATTGAGAACAAGTTAATTGTGCCAGGACACATGAATGTTTTCTAAGAGTTTTAAAAGTTTAGTGTTGAAGAAACCCACTCAGAATGAATGCTTTTCAAAGAGACTGCTGTTTAGACGCTCACAGTCTCAGCATACTAAATGAGCTGAGATAGTTAAACTTAATTTCAGGAGTTAAACAAAGGCAGTGTTTGTGTGACTACATTCCAATGGGCAAAACTAGCTGGGGTTTGCCAAAGCTCTGAAACAAATTTCATGCTGTGTTTTCACTAGCCACACTACAAATGTATATCAGATTGATGAAAAGATGAATTAATACCATGGTTAATTGTACTTAGAAATGTAGAATAATATAAATGCCCTTCTACTATATAATCATTTTTATTACAGATTAGGTTACTAGAATGGCATTGGTGCCAGAACAGCCTCATATTAGGCTTTTCTAATATCAAATATGCCAATGTGAAAAAATGTCCTTTGATCTGTTTTCTATCCTATAACATATTAAGGGTGGTTTTACCATTCCCTGTGTCATTTGCCTTACTAATCCAGTTAGGTACAAAAGCTAGAATGCAAAGAATTACTTTAGTTGAGAGCAAGTCCTTGGTTTTTTTTTGTGTTTTTTTGAACAGCAGATTCTTTGTCACATACCACTTATGAAACTCCCATCCGTTTCAAAAAAGACTTTCCACGAGGCATGGAGTTTGCTGTTCAAGAAACACAAGTCTGTATCTTCCTTGGGCATACAAAACTAGTCCATGTAGATCAATATATCCAATCTTTCTGGGAAGGATGAGTTTAAAGAGGAGACTGATATGGAATTGAAGACAGGGCAGTTCCTGATTTGCTTCCCTTCCAAATTATTTCCTTCTGAAGGTGTAATGCATGTGCGAATGGTGCAACCACATTGGTGGGGCCAATCATATTGGTGCCTTTTTCTGATGGAAAGATTCACACAAACTGGCAGTACCAACATTGTTCCACTGTTCACACATACTGCAGTCACATGGAATCAAACCATGGGGGAAGCAAAGCAGCACCTACACCATGTGGCTATACATGAGATTAAGCACTGTAAATGGACAGACAGGTCTAGCCTATCCTTTCTTTAAGATTTATAGTGAGTTCTCAAAACATCACTGTGACGTAGACTAGAGTTATTATTTTGAAAATGGGGAATTGAGGCAAACACATTTGTGAAGCCAGCAAACAAATGCTTTGATGAGGTGATATTTTAATCAAGCTAGTGTGTATGCTGGTCATCCCTATAAACTTGAAAAACTAACAGCTGGCTCATGGAGTTCCCCGATGAATAATAACCAAATTCTTTCTGGTTCCCTCATGAAAACTGGAGATAAATCTTTTTTTCTGAATATATAGTGATACTGTCCCTTAGTTGTTCTGTATGTCATAGCTAAAGGAGAGGGAAAACATTACTTTCGGGAAGCAAACATAAGTAGCCTGAAGTGAACAGGTACATTAAAGAGCTAAAGCCAGTGAAATCAGAACACAAGTAAAATCCTTGTTTCAGTATTATCATGGGGTTTAAATCCATTCTGAGGGCAATGTTGTGATTAGAATGTTTTCTAATTAAACGTGTCCCCATTAACTGACTGGACTAATGCACTATTGTGTCCATTGCTTTGTGCTGTGAATGGATAAAGACCCTTCTGTGTTCGTAATCCAATAATGCACTTGGATTTACTGTGTCCTTTTGTACACAAGCATAAGATTAAGGGCTTAAAGAAGTGAAAAGCAGAATCATTCATCACTTGCTACAATTTGTTTCACTGATAACGTTCTCTCAACAGGCACTTAAAAAGAATTTCTTTTATTATTGTATATTTCTTATGCTAAGTAGGTTTTTACAATGGTCAGAGGGTTTTGCAGAGTACCTTGGTACATGTTCACTACAACATTTGTTTATTTACACCCCATTTTTCTTCCAGTGGGGACCCAAAGATAATTTTCCTCCATTTTATCCTCACAACAACAACAACCCTGTGAGGTAGTTTAGGCTGAGAGTGTGTGACTGCTCAAGGTCACCCAGCAAGCTTCCATGGCAGACTCTGACAGCCTAACTAGTACACTACACTTGGTAGTAATTCTTAAATAGGATTTTAATCAGTGCACTCTGAAAAGATCTTTACCACCATTACTTATTTATGTTTTCCAGACAAAACATGTTTTGATTTTGCTGGAAAAAAATATTACTAAATATTCCTTGTGCACCGAGGAAGCGGTCTTGACAGAAGAAACTGTCTACTGGACTAGCTGAATGGGGATTCTAGGAGAACTAAGCAAGATGAAGGAAGATAACAACAGGCAGAAGGTCAGGCAAAACATTATCCATCCTCCGTCTGAGTGGCTGAAGGGAAACAAATCGTCTACTGCTTCCGTTCCTTCAGTCAAACAACAATGGAGTAGCTTTGTAGCTGTGCTGTAGCTATAGCGGTAGAGTTTCATTTCCTGGCCTTGCAGGCACTCCTGTATCTATGTAATAGGTGCAACAGATTCTTCCACAGGGTCATGGATGGTAAGATTCAGGTAGTTAAACTGAGTAGGCAGGGAACTATGCCTCCTCTAAGGCTGTGTGAAAATCCAACATGTGCCAAGAGACTGAGGGTATGTTTATAATGGCTGACTGACCAATTGGTTTGTTTGGTATTTATTTATATGATTGGCTTCCAAGTAGCATGCAGTGTTGACAGGGCTGTATGAGAGAAGGGAACTAGAACTCTCAGTGGGCTGTGTGAGAACATGCATGCATGAAAGACTGCTGATTGAACTGCATTGCTTTAATACATGAAAAAATTAACCCAGTGAACAAGCTCAAAATATCTGTGAATATTTTCAGTGATCAACAAAACTAATCAGCTGGTTTTGAGCATCCCTATTAGAGGTGTAAAATTTCTAGAAATTTTGATACAGCTGAAGGAAAAGGTATTTTCCTCATTTTTTCCAGAAAAAACTACAGAAAATGCCCCCCCCCCGAAATACATGCAAGTACTTAGCTTCCTATCAAACCTCAACTTCTTTTACTGATTTAACAACAATATGAGCTGGGCTGAGCTCACTAGATAAAGGAAGGTATAATGATGGAATAAGCAGAGCTGTGTATTTATGCAGAGGTCCAGTGGGAAGCCTCCTCTGGAAGGAGAAGCATTGTTTTATACCCTGCCCTTCACTATCCTAAGGAGTCTCACAGCTTACAATAGCCTTATCCATTAAAAAAAAAAAAACAATTGTCTTCCCTTCCTCTCCCCACAACAGACACACTGTAAGGTAGGTGGGACTAAGGGAGTTCTGAGAGAACTGTGACTAGCCCCAGGTTACCAGCTGGCTTCATGTAGAAGAGTGGGGGAATCAAACCCAGTTCTCCAGATTACAGTCTGCCTCTCTTAACCACTACACCAAGCTGGCTCTTTGGGCAAATAGGAACATTTAATTTGCTTGAAACATTTTTTCAAAGCCCTGGCACATTTTGTGAATTACCTCTAGTAGATGGTAATAGTATTCTGACCTCGATGAAGTGGGCTCTAAACCACAAAGCTTGTGTTACAATCAAGCTGTTTTTAAGTTCCTTTTTGTTTTGTAAAAGACTGACACATCAACAATCAATATCATAATGAAATCATAAACCTGTAAGACCCATTGATTAGGCATTGCATTAGGCTTGGGATAGTCTCCACCCGATTTTCTGTGCATTGAGACAGGTTTGCCACTATCTGCCCATAATTACTGGGCATAAAGGGCAAATGTCACTGAATTGTTTTGAACACTTTGAGCCCTTAAAACAAAATCAGTCAGAATGCAGTAACTCAGTATTTAAACCACTTTCCCCACACTTTAGTCTTCACCCAAAGATATTGCTGTGTGTGGTAATGACAATCTGAAAAGCTGTGAGAAAAAGAATGTACAGCAGGGGAACTAGAAGGGTTTTCTTCAGCTACCATTCTCTCCAAATGAGATAAGCCTACTTCTCAAGGTTGTTGTGAAGATAAAAGGATGTGTGCTCTAACATTCCTGAGGGCTTGAAATGAAGATGAGAAGCAAATAAAACCTGTCAGAACAGCTACATGTGGAATGTGGCTCATGTTTTCACAATGTATAATCTGAATTCAGTTTGTGAGTGTTCAGCATCTGTCAGACAGCTGCTCCAATATCTTACATGTGGCTGCTTGACAGCTGGTTCCCAGCCTGGTGCAATCTCTGGTTTTAATTTTACTCTGGCCACGACAGTTCTGATTTGAGAGCCTGCACAATGTAGACATATCATCTGGAAAGTGCCTGGATTCAGTCTTATCTCAACTTTGTCAGGACCTCTCCTGGTACAGACTCCGACTCGTCAGAGTTGAACAAGGAAGAGCTAAGGGCATCCCTGCTACTAAGCCTCATAACTGCCCTAATGTAAGTAATTCCTTGCAGAATTGGCTCTCCATCAATCCCTGGCTGGATAAAGACCAGGAACAGGGGGAGCTTCTTTCCCTTTCAGGGCATATAACCCTGAAATATATAGAGGCCAGTGTGTTAGTTTAACCTGCAGATTTAGACCCAGCAACCCTCAGACTGTGGCCTAGACCTCAGTGCTACCCTGAAGGGTAGACTCCAGCTACTGGGTGGATCCCTGATTTGCCAGAATCCATAGCAAACTGCAGGACTCAGCAGCTATGACTGAACAGGCCTTGAGTTTGCTAGGCAGTAGGCTGATCTGGTCTCCTTCGGGGGGCATCTGACCACTGTCTTTGCCCCTGGTCAGAAAGGCAGTAGGGGGAAATGGGGGAGGGTTATTGTGCCAGAAGTAATAAGCCATCGGTGCAATGTCATTCCTCTTGTCTCTCGCCTGTCCTGGTTGCTGGCCATTGGCTGGCAGTCCTACTAGGTAGCATTGGCAATGTAGTATTTCTCAGTGCCAACCATCATTTGCACTGCCATCATGGCCCCCAAGACAAAAAATTCCCTCTAGGCATCCTTACAACACTCATACCTGACCAAATACCATATGAAAGTAATCTGAGTGTCTTGCCCTACTCCATTAATCCCCTGAGAGGCCAGAGCCCCTGGGGTTTTGTACCCTAGTTCCCTTTAAGGCAGCACTCTTCATCTACTGTATAGGGATAACACAGGTCTAGCCTATAGGGGTCTACCATATATAAGGGTAGCCTTATATAAAGTCAAGTGTTTTGTTCTTATTATCATTATGTCCTCACTTAGCTTAGCACTGAATATGTGGCTCATGGACTGTGACTAGAGAACCAAGTATTCAATAAAGATTATGGCAGGGACCATCTATTTTGTATGGGTTTCTGACAAGTCAGATCAAGTGTATTAAAAACCAGCTGTTGTTAGCATATTAAATTCTAATACTATCAAAATAAGGGTTCATAATGATAAAATAGTAATAATAATAACCTCTGTACAATTGAACTTCTTCACAAATGTTCTGTAAAGGTCTTGTACTTTTAATCAACCAATTTCAACAGAGAGAATTCATCTCATTGCAAGCAAGAGTCCTGGATTTATATAAATGTCGTCCTGCTGATCAAATGCACCTCACCTCTCTGTCTTTCTAATCATGTAATCTTCAAAGCCATATGGATAAGAGATGCTGCACACCTCAAATGGTTCTTCTGGCAAGCCAGACTTTGATCAACTTAACTGCTGGCTCCGTGCCCCAACAGTAATAATTTAAAATCATCCCTCTGTACTTTGCCTCCTGGTAGTTGCACCTGGCTGCTTTAGATGTATAGTTCTGCTTTCAAGTTCGCTCTCAGTCTTCTGAAATCTCTGAGTTAAATTGAGATCTGCCCTGCATATGAAAGTAGATTTGATATTCCAAATAACTCATGGGAATTACAGGGCTGGCTATGGATTCCATTGCTCTATGAGGTCATAATCCCATGCCCCTTTAGCATTTGTTTTCTTTCAAAAAGAGGTGGCAGAATGACATATCTTTTGCAATTCGAGGATGATGATTATGGATATGTCATCTTCAACAATGTGCCCCAATACTGTGAAAGACTCCAATTGCCAGCAGAAGACTAAAGGAATTAATATGGGGACCTTTTATTGCAATGTTTTCTTAAGAAGAATGCTCTTTCCTCCTACTGGATGCAGGCAGAAATGACCTTGCTTCTACCATCTTCGAAGTAAATAAGGCACAAGGACTGAAGCCCAGTAACTGGAAATCTAAAATTTCCAGAAATTTTGAAGCCATGGGGGGGAAACTCCCCCCCCCCATTTTTCCCAAAAGAAAACATAAATTTTGGGAACAATTTAAAAAAATATTTCATCATATGCTACCTTAATACATGTACCTTAGTTTTTGCCATCTGAGAGGCGGGGGGGGATCAAAGATAGATGCAGAAAACATGCTTTTGCAGTAATCAAAAGAATATTATTTGGAAAAAAACATATGGGGCTTTGGCCCAGGGGAAGAGCAGAAGGTCTCAAGTCTAATTCCTGGCATAGGTAGTTAAAAAGATCAAGGCGTGAGTGCTGGGAAAGACATAGTAAGACCCTGAATGCTGCTTGACACAGTCGACAATACTGACCTTGATAGACATTGTTAGATCATTCACATCATGCACATATTGTGGACAAATTAGTTTAATCTATGCAATAAATATATCTTTGAAAAGGTGTTATATATGTCTATGGTATGCACAAGAATTATATCTATTCTGAACCAGACTTTTGGATTACAAAACCCACACATTGGGACCAGGTACAGGCTGGGAGGACACAACATTAATTGACTGATTAATTTACATAATTTATAGTCTGCATTTCTCACTGAGACTCAAGGTGAATTACACAAAGTAAGTCAATGCAGTCAATAGGATGGGATGGGAAAACCCATAAGCAATTAGGACTGCAGAAATTAAAACCAAGTAAAAGTATGGAACAAAGCTGAAACAAGGTATAAATATTAACATGGCATACTAAACAATACAGAAATTACATGATGGATTAATACATACAACAGCAGATTGTGTGTACTATACACAGTGGTATAGTCCACAAACTCTTTTCTTTAAGCATTCTTTCTGAATAATTTCATTATAATAAATCTCTGTTATCTTTTAAAAATGCCTGAATAATTCAAAGTGGGAGACTTCCTGACCTTATCAGGCATGCTTTTCCAGAAAGGGGAGGGGGCCACAGGAGAAGAAAATGCATGTGCATGTGCAGTTGTCGATCTTGTCCATTTGCAGCATGGCACCTGCTCAGGGGTACCCCTCTCAGGTGGCACCATGCTCCAATGAGAAAAGTTGTTTGCATGGGGGAAGAGGCAGTCCAAGACCATGAGAGCCTTTATATGTTATAGCCAATACATGTCTCAGCCACCATTTTGACAGTTGCTTAGCAATCCTATAAACTGTTAAAACCAGCAGGAGCAACCAGAAGGGAGCTGCTGCTGTTCATGTCAGGAGAAGGAGCCACTGTGTCTATAGAGGGGACAGAGGGAATAGAGGAGGTGATACAGAGGCTGACAGAGATGTCACCAGATGAGCCAGGCAGGCAAAGCTGGTAGCGCTGCAAGTGAGCAAGCAGACAGCTGTTGCAGCAACCGGAGAAGCACCAGGAAAGGGAATCAATGAAGGTGGGGAAGGCAAGAGAGGTGACAATTACTGGTTAAGTCCAGCAGCAGGAGGAAGAGATGGGTGTGGAAAAGTAAGAGAAAGCAGAGGAAGGGCTGTGGTCACACACACTAAATAATCCACTTTCTTTTTTCAGAACAACTTTTATTAGGATATATAGTACTTCACGGAGCTGCGGTGGCTCAAGTGGTTAAGACGCTGAACTGCAGGCTGTGGAAGGTCAGTAGTTCAGCAGTTCGAGACCCGGTGCCGCATGACAGGGTGAGCTCCTGTCTCTAGTTCCAGCTCCTGCCAACCTAGCAGTTCGAAAGCAAGAAATTGCAAGTAGATAAATAGGTACCACTTCGGTGGGAAGGTAACAGCGTTCCGTGCACCTTGGTGTTTAGTCATGCCGGCCACATGACCACGGAAACGTCTCGGACAGCGCTGGCTCTTCGGCTTTGAAACGGAGATGAGCACCGCAACCTAGAGTCGGATTCGACTGGCTTTGAGCAAGGAAACTTTACTTTACTTATAGTACTTCACAGTTTAGTCAAAATAATATAACTCATATCCTTTTCTTCAAACTCCCCTTCCCCCTGTTGGCTCCCAGCATTGCTTCCACCATTTTATCAATACATAATGCATGTTAATACACTGTTATCATATAAATTCTACAGGTAACGCAATTCACTTATTAGCAATTACTATTGGTACTTATTGGTTGTATAAATTTGTTACGTCACTAGTAATTTTCCAAGCTAAATATGCTGTCCTTCATTTCCCAGTTCTTCTGTATATATTCTTTAAAGTCTTTCCAGTCTGCCAAGAAGGTTTCTGCTTCTAGGTTGTTGAGTTTTCTAGTCCACTTGTCCATTTCTGCCATGTATATTAATTTTCTTAGCCAGTCCCAGAGATCAGGAATCTTTTCATTTTTCCAATTTTGAGCATAAAGCATTCTAGCAGTTGTTACCATATACCATATCAATGTTCTTTTACTCACATTTATTTCTTCTAGTTTAAGACCTAAAAGAAACATTTCAGGTTCTTTTTTAAAAGTACATTTCAATTTTTTTTCCATTTCTGTATGTATTACAGCCCAAAATGTTTTTGCTTTGTCGCAAGTCCATCACATATGATAAAAAGAACCTTCAGCATGTTTACATTTCCAACATTTGTTAGATAAATTTTTGCCTATGTTAGCTATCTTTTTGGGTGTCATATACCATCTGTACATCATTTTAAGTTTTCTTTAAGGTAGATGTTTGTAGATATTTTCATAGCATTTTCCCATAAATATTCCCAAGATGACATGGGAATTTCCTTGTTCATATTAATTGCCCATTTAATCATTTGCTCTTTAACTACTTCATCTTCCATATACCATTTTAACAAAATCTTATACATTTTCGATATCATTTTCTTCCCTCCCTCCAGCCACACGTTTTCAATTTCATTATAATTTCCCCTAAATCCAGCCACTTTTTTTATCAGTCCTACACAAATCATAAATCTGTCTGAAACACAACCAGTCATATTTAAAGTCTAATTGACTTTCTTCTTTCAACACATATGCTTTCCCTTCAAGTCTCAACAGTTCCCTGTATTTCAACCAATCTTGGCCCCTGTGTTCTGAAAAAGGTTTTATTACTTCTGCTGGTACAATCCACATTGGTTTTTCCTCCGGAAAGAAATTTTTGTACTTAGTCCATGAGTCAAAAAGGTTCTTCTGATATAATGGTGCTTACAAAAATTATCAATTTTTGACTTACCATAATAAAGATATGCATGCCAGCCAAACCTACAATCGTGTCCTTCTAATGCCAACAGTTTTCTATTTTCAAGACTAATCCACTGTTCTAACCATGTCAAACAGACTGCATCATGATAAAGTCTCAAGTTTGGTAGTTGAAAGCCTCCTCTTTCCTTCGCATCACACAAAATTTTCATTTTGATTCTCGTTTTTTTCCCTGCCCACACAAATTTAGAAATTTCCTTTTGCCAAAAATTGAATGCTTTCGGGTCTTTTACAATGGGAATCGTTTGAAATAAAAACATAAAATGTGGTAAAATATTCATTTTGACCACCGAAATTCTGCCCAACAAAGATAAATTTAATGTATTCCATTTTTCAATATCCTTTAAAACTTGCATCCACAATTTTTCATAATTGTTTTTAAAAAGGTCAATATTCTTCATTGTCAACTCTATACCCAAATATTTTGTTTTCTTCACCACTTCACAGCCTATAGACTTCTGCAGTTCCATTTGTTTGGACCTTGTCATATTCTTGCACATCACCGTAGATTTTTTTCTATTCACATAAAAGCCTGCTATGTCCCCAAACTCTTTTATTTTATGTAGTAAAAGCAGTAAAGTTTCCAATGGTTCATCTACTATAAACATAATATCGTCAGCAAAGGCTCTATACTTATATGTAAATCTTTTGATCATCAAACCTTTAATTTCCTCATCCTCTTTAATGTTCCGAAGCAAGACCTCTAGAGTCCAAATAAACAATAGTGGAGAAAGCGGGCAGCCTTGTCTTATTCCTTTTTGGACTTTAAAATATTCCATTATTTCATTGTTTACAACTATTGTTGCTTTTTGTTCCAAATATATTGCTTTAATTATATTTAAAAAGGGTTCTCCAATATCCAATTTCTCCATAACTTTAAACATAAATTCCCAATTCAAATTATCAAATGCTTTTTCTGCATCAACAAAGAAAAAGCTGACCTCTTTTCTGGGTGCTTATAATATTCAATTGCGTCTACTACCATCCTAATATTATCTCTTAGTTGTCTGTCTGGCAAAAATCCGGCTTGTTCTTCTGCAATAACGTCTTTCAAGTAAACTTTCAGTCTCTCAGCCATAATTTTGGCAAATAGCTTGTAGTCATTGTTCAGCAGCGAAATTGGCCTATAATTTTTCACATTTGTTAAATCTTGTCCTTCTTTCGGGATAAGAGAAATGGTTGCTTCTTTCCAAGAGTCCGGTACTTCCCCTGTATCTCTAATCTGATTTGCTAAAAGTTCAAAAATCAGGGCTAGCTCCTTTTTAAGTTTCTTATAAAATTTAGCTGAAAAACCATCTGGGCCCGGGGCTTTCCCCAATTTTGCATCATCAATAGCTTTATAAATCTCCTCTATGGTAATAGGTTTGTTAAGCAAATCTTTTATTTTTCCCGTGGCGCTTAATATTTTTAAATCGTGCAAATATTTTTGGCCTTTTGCTTGATCCATTGGATTTGCCTGGAAAAGCTTTGCGTAATATTTAAAAAATTCTCTCTTTATCCCTTTACCATCCACAATTTCTTGTCTCCTGTCACAATTTTGTTTATTATCTTCTTTTCTCTTCTTTTTTTGAGTTGCCATGCCAAATATCTTCCTGGTTTATTGGCTCCTTCGAAAGACTTTTGTTGAAGTCTCTTTAAATTCCAATAAATTTCTTGATTTAATATAACATTCAATTGATCCTGTAGAATTTGTATCTCCTTCAATATTTTCTTTTTCCCAGGTCTTTTCTTTAATTCTTTCTCTTTCATTCTAATCTTTTCCATGAGGTGACTCTGCCATGCCCTTCTTTCCTTTATCTCTTTATTGTTTAACGAAATCAAAATTCCTCTCAACACTGCTTTATAGGCATCCCATACCATTTGGATCCGTGTATCTTGATTCAGATTTGCCTGAAAAAAGAGCTTTGTTTCTTTGCATAAATTTTCAACTATGGTCTGCTTGTCCAATAAGTCTTCATTCAGCCTCTATCTGAATTGTTTTTTCCCTTGTTTAAATGTCCACAGCAGTGGATTATGGTCTGAGTTTATTTTTGGCATTATTTCAATTTTCTGGGTCTTAAATGCTAGGTCTCCTGACATCCATATCATGTCTATTCTGGAAAAAGAGTCATGCCTGTTAGAGTAAAAAGTAAAGTCTTTACCTGTAGGATTCCATTTTCTCCATATGTCCTCCAAATTTTCCTGTTTGTCTAGTTAAAAAAAAAAAATCTTTGGTAATTTCCCTAGTTTTTCGTCCAGTCTTTTTGTTTTCCGGTCTAACTTGTTACTGATCGTTCCATTGAAATCTCCCATCAGAATAATCTGTTCATATTTCACTTGGTCTAACTCAGATATTAGGTCTTTAAAAAACTTTTCTTTTGTTCCATTTGGTGCATAAATATTAACAACCAGTGTTTTTTTCTCATGTAACATGATTTCCACTGCTATATATCTTCCTTCCTTAGCCTTAAAAATTTCTTTAGGTTCCAATTCTTTTTTAACATATGTTACAACTCCTTTCTTTTTATTAACAGCCAAGGAAAAAATTCTTCACCCAGTTTTTTATTGATTAAAAATTTATAGTCCTGCTTTTTGATATGAACCTCCTGCAAACAAATTAAATTGCACTTTTGTTTTTCCAGCCAATGTCTTATTATTTTTCTCTTATTGGGTGAATTTAGTCCATTTACATTCCAAGAAATGAATTTGTAATCCATAGTGGTATGTAATTAATTATCTCCAAAGTCTTTGTTATTGTCCAATATAAATGTCAGCATCTGCTCTCGGTCTTTAATGGTATGTCTCGCACCTTGGAAGTTAAAACTTAATTCTTGAGAACTCTCCCATTTGAATCTCATATTATTTTGTTTCATCTTATCCGTTAACTGTTTAAATTTCTTTCTTTCTTGGATGATTTCTCTTGGGAGTTCTTTCATAATTCTTATCTGTTTCCCATCTATTTCCAATGGCTCCTTAAATTGTTTTCTGAAAACCTCTTCCTTAACTTTCTTGGTTGTGAACTGAACTATCACATCTCTTGGTAAATTTTTCTTCTGGGCATAAGCTGAGTTAACTCTGTAGGTCGAGTCAATGCTATATTTCATTTCTTCTTCTTCCATTTTCAGATAATCAGACAGTACTTCAATTATCAAATTGTAAATATCCTCATTCAAATTTTCTTTCATACCTCTTAGTCTACGATATGTCTCCATTCCCCTGTATTCCATCATTGTATCAATTCTGTGAGTCTCTTTCATCACTACTTGGACCTTCTTTTCAATTACTTGCATCTTGTTTTCCATATCAGTAGATTTTTGAGTAAGGTTCTGTAATTCCTTTGTGATCCCTGAAATCTCATTCTTAAGATCAGTAGCCACTTTGCCTAGGTTTGAGGTTTGGACTTCCTCCATCTTCTCCATTTGTTTCCCCAGCCCTTGAATTGCCTCCATCATTCTTTTTTCCATTGCCTCCATTGCTAGTTGCCAGTCTTTGTCTTTTTTCGAGGTCATCCTTGGTGAGGACCACGAGTCCGCTCTCTGCCTTGACCTTAAATCCGTTTTGATATTACAGTCTAGTAATTTAACAAGCCTTGTTTGCTGTAGTTTTATTTA
This sequence comes from Gekko gecko, assembly GCA_029375565.1. Lineage (NCBI taxonomy): Eukaryota > Metazoa > Chordata > Lepidosauria > Squamata > Gekkonidae > Gekko > Gekko gecko. The sequence goes on along the minus strand of JAPDNY010000002.1, from coordinate 96,933,896 downwards.
AATATTATGGCTTATAAAACTTAACTTCAGAGTCCTTATTCTTTAAACCTTTATATACTTGGCCAAATCGCTTACTTTTCGCCTCTCCAAACTTATTAATTACTTGGCAATTTTAATTCAAAGTTTTTTAAAAAATTGACCTTCTCAAAATGACCGACGTCTTTTCTCTATGGTGTGAGGTCAAAGTCCACTACTTCCTGTTACTCCTTCCTGTCCGTCTGCTTCTCCTGTCCTCCTGGCATTTCCGGGTTACTCCTTCCTTTTTTGTGATAGTCCTCCTCAGGCCTGTCTGTTAGAATCTTCTTGTCTCCTCTGGTCTCAGTCATCACTTCCTGTTATATAATCCACTGATCAGGGCTGTCCAGCTGGCAAGTCTCACGTTGAAATACGTAAGTTTCAGCCCCTTATCTTTTTACAAGCCGCAGGAATGGTAAACAAGCTGTATTTTTTTTGCTTTTTTAGCTTTAAAATTCAACTTCTCACATGGGAAAGTAAACGGTCATTGCTATTTTGTTGCAAGTACTTCTCCGGATGATTTTGCCAATCGCTCCTTACTAATCCCGGTAAGCAAACTGGTTTTCGTTACCTTTGCTGCTTCTTTTAGGATGTATACAATGCTTCTTTTTTCACGCTCTTTCTTCTTGTCTCAAGAAATTGGGGGGTGGCGGTTTTAAGCTGGATTCCCAGCCCACTCCGTCCTCTAGAGATGTTTGCAATGCCCGTTTCAAGGGAGGGGATCAAAGTGAGAAACAAGTCTCCTCCGAGGCTTATCTCTCACCAATCTCAACTCTCTCTTGGGTCTTCAATGCTTGCTGGTCTTTCCCCTGCCTGGGGAAAGCTGTGTTGGGCACAGAGTTCGCCCAAACTGTCAAAAAGGACAGCCGTCCACCCTGAGTAATTACAGGGTGTGTTAAATTGCCATCTTGCCCCGACCGGAAGCCCTAAATAATCCACTTTCAATCCACTTTCAGTGCATTTTTCCAACTGGATTTTTACTGTGTAAACTGGCAAAATCCAGTTGGAAAGTGCATTGAAAGTAGATTATTTAGTGTGTGTGATTGCAGCCAAGAAGAAGGGAAGGGTCGGGCTGTCTTACGAGTCCCTGTGCATCATTCTTTAATGCTGTAGATTGTCCTATATAAAAGTCTTCATACTACACATTCGGAGTGAGTAAAACCTCACCATAAAAAGCATTTCACTCATTTTAAACAAGAAAATATTTCATGAGTGTTTTTTCAGTTCTCTTCAATGGGAAGATTGGAAAAGGTCCTTGGGGGGTGGGGGTGGAACAATGGGGAGAAAGTACTCTCCCCCCCCAACATTTTCCAGGTTTTTTTCTGGGCCATCAAATCTCTGCCATTAAAAGGGAGCATAGGGGCAGCTTGTAGGGCAGTTTCACCTGTTCCTCACAGCACCTGCTGCACAGCTGCAACATCCTGCCCTTCTCCCTCTAATGCTAGCTATTCATGACTAACCATTGACCTACAAAGATTAGCTGGGATTGTTTGATTCATACCTAGATTGGTTTTGTGGCAATATAGGCAAGGGTGATATGTGGATGTGAGGAAATATAAGAACCCTGCACAACAGACATGATGGCACCTAGTTCCTCCAGTGCCAAATCTCTGATTTGCTTTTTTGCTTGGGCTAGTGGCAGTTATGTCTTAGATAAGGCTCAATTGGTTAGACTAACCATGGTTTAGAGCTGCTTATAATTTTCCATCTGCTCAGCATTCTTGTTTTTATGGTGCAGGAACATTCAGTGGTGGAACAATTGTCAATTCAGGCATCATCTATAACATATTAAAACCATGGTTAATACTTCTATTTCTGACTTTGTTTTGCTGAACAAAACCTGTCTATTCAGATATTGTGCCAAATCACAGTCCCTTAAACATTACATAATGTGAGCAGGAATTGACAGAGAGGCTAAAATGGCCATGAAAGTGGGCTTACATCTCACCTCCCAGTCCTTCCCCATGCCTCCTGGTAAACAGAAGCCCAGCCTTGGCATGATATGTGGTACTCAGGCTGGCCATGACAGCACCACTTGGCTGGCTATCTGGCTGGGCAGGTGAGGTGGCCACTGTTGTCCAAGTGTGTCATCCCAGGCCAGGGGATGGCAACTCTATGGCTCCCTGGGGTTGGCCATTGGCATTGACAAGCACATGACTTGCCCAGGCTAGACTGTGATTATAGCAGCAGTGACTGTGTGACTTGCCTAGGCCAGGCAGTGGCGGCAGTGGCAGTGATCACAAAACTTGGCTGGGCAGGAGCCACTGCACAATTCCCCCAACCAGCAGCAGCTTGGTGACCATTTTCTATCTAGCAGTGGCTCATGCTTGGGCAGGGCAATCTTTTCATCTTCCCTAGCAGACTGAGTCCAGATGGGGAACCTCATGATGGGGGGGCAGCCCCATCCAGCCCTGGATGTGATATCTGAGTTGTGATTGTCTTTGGAGAAGGCTATTACTCCTTTCCATGACAGACAAAGGCTCTGCTGTTGTTGCTTGTTATAGAAACTAAAGCGGGTGAAACGAATTTGAGAAATTAATGCAATGAGTATGTAAGTTATTTCTGACAGATAATTGTTGGGATTTCTAAAGGGAGGTAGTTCTTTTGAAATCTCTCTCTCTCACACACACACATGCACACACATATCAAAGTCACTATATTTCAATAGAAAGACTTCAAATCATGACTCCAGTATGCAGCAGTGAAACTAGGATTTATTAAAAAAAATTCTCTTCTATTTGGATTGGATCAGGACCACTACAAATGTTAAGGTAGCATACCATAATTAGGCAATTTTATCACCAATGTTTTTTGTTGTTAATGGGTCATTCTGCACTTACCTTGTCACAGACCTGTTATATTTCATGATTCTTTGGCCCTGAGGTTTACATTCCCCCCCCCCCGGTACCATGTATATACCTGCCAAGTAACATTTCATGCATCTGATGTAATCCAAAAAAATTTATGGCTCAATAAATCTGTTGGTCTTTAAGACGCCACAAGACTCCTTGCTATCATTAAATCAGCAACTTTGAACCTGGTTTGTTAACAAAGGTAACTATTTCCATGCTAGGATTAATATAGCACAGGGAAATAAAGAAAATCCTACCTTCCCTAGCAATTAGACTTCCAGTGTGTGATTGTTTGGTGAACGTGGTGCCTCACATTTTGCCTTAGAAATGAGCTACCGGCCATGAATACACTCCTCTATAATCATCATTCTGGCTGAAGGAGGATGCGGAGGCTGTAATTGCACATCTGAGGCTTTTTTGATGGGTGGATATATTTTAGTTATCTGCATCTTTTATTCTGAAGAGGCTGCTTCCACCTAGCTCCACTTTAAAAATAAAATAGGCATTCAGAACAAGTGTCTGTGAATACACCATTGCTGAAGGGTTATTTGAAAGTCCTTGCTAGCTTGATATTCCAGTCTTACAACTACTGAGAGCAAGAGAGTACTTCCTCGTAAGTCATAGTACCTTTCTGCATTGTCACAAGTTGTGTATGCCAATGTGATGTCCACAGCAGACTCTAATCTGAAGAACCAGGTTTGATTCCCTGCTCATCCCCACAAAGCCTTGGTGACCTTGGGCCAGTCACAGTTCTCTCAGAACTCTCTCAGCCCCATCTACCTCACAAGATGTCTGCTGCAGGCAAAGGAAGGAAACAGCAATTCTAAAATGCTTTGAGACCCCTTAAAGTAGAGAAAAGCTGGTTATAAAAACCTACTCTTCTTCACATCAGATGCATATCTGCTCCCTGCAGTATCCACGTCATCCTATACTAGTCTCACCTGCCATCCCTCATTTGATTGTGGATGGATCACTGAGTTGTCTCATGCAAGTTCCTGATTAATTCCAAGGAAGCAATGGTTGAATTCAGATGAGCTAGTGACTGGAGCTACAGAAATTATGAGGAAAGCACTAATCAAGCACTGATGTAGATACCCTATAAACCAGGACTATTTTTGGGCAGGAACACACAGGAATGGAGTTCCAGCTGGCTCCCAAGTTGGCCACACCCAGCAGGAACTCATTAACATAACAGGCCATACCCAACAGCAGAAACTCATTAGGATTGGCTACACTAGGGCTGTGTGGCCTAACATGCAAAGGAGTTTCTGCTACAAAAAAAGCCCTGGGTTTTGACAACAAACAAGGTAAACAGAATAAGAAGCAAAAGGTGGGTGTGGCTGGATGACCACACCTCTGATAACATGGGGTGTGTGGCCTAATATGCTAATGAGCTGTGGTGTCAGGGGTATGGCCTAATATGCTAATGAGTTTCTGCTGTTGGGTGTGGCCTATTATGCTAATGCGTTCCTGGTGGGCTTTTCTACAAAAGAAGCCCTGCTATAAACCAATATCAAAAATTTGCTGTATCAGTTAAGCTTTAGCTGTTTATTTGAAATACTTTTATCCAGCTTCAAGGGCAGTCAAATCAAAGTAAGGAAAGACAGTCAAAACTGATACAAAGTCAATACAGTAAAGATTCAATATATTAAAAAAATAAAACCAAGAATAAAGTCATATTTTCAAAGGGTAACCATGCTGGCCTGCAGCAGAAGAGCTAGATTTGAATCTGGTAGCTCCTTAGAGAGCAACAGGATTTTCGGGCCTGCTATATTGGCTCTGACTCTTGAAAGCTTATATCCCAAAAATCGCTTTGGTCTCTAAGGTGCTACTGGACTTGAATCTAACTCATTCTCTCATCTAACCCTTCAGGCACAGGTTAGTACAGAGTACACATTTCTCACCTCATCACAAATAAGAACTTACAACATCCAATAATGGGATCCTTATCCTGTGTTCTGGGCAGTACAATGTCCAACAGTGTGACTTCATCTACATGGAATGGGCTATCAAATGTTAACAACACAGAGCAAAAATACTATACAATAATAAAGTGTAGACAAGCCCTAAGACAAAGCTTTCTACCAAACACGTACAAAGGAAAAGATCCACTAGAGGGTTCATACAAGGGCATACTTGTTGAATTAATATACTTAGGAGGAAAACAGTTCAAGTGTAAAAAGGAGTTTTGAAAATCTATAAGCCACCAAATGCAATTTTTTCCATCAAGATGTTAAAAAAAATTGCCTGAGAAAACATTTGTTTGTGAGCACAGTTCTGATTTCAAAGGGGATCAGATAGATTCTCCCTAAGAGAGCTGACAGCAGGCCAGCTATCCTGTTCTTGGAATTCTAGCTGAAGAAGCCGTTTCCTTTGTTCAGTCTCCAGCCTGCAGCAGCTGGGCAATAAGCACAAGCCAAGTTAATTTCTGCAATGAATAGGTAGTAATGGTGCCAAGCCCAAAGTTGGAAATTGTGAGTCACTCTCCCACCCCACCCCCTGACAAGAATAAAATTTAAAAAGAACATTTTGGGGGGTCCCTTGTGTTTTGGTTTTGAGACAGCGCTAAATAATGAAACATCAATGTACATTCTTCAATGGTAATACTAAATTGGGCCTGAGCAGCCAAGCGGGGGTTAGAATGTCAGACAAGGGCTAGGAAGATGGGTTCAAATCCATACTTAGCCATGAATCCCAGTGGTGACCTTGGGCCAGTGGTTTTCTCTCAGCCTAGCCTACCTCCCAGAATTATTGTGAAAACAAAATAAGGGAGGAGAATTTATTTAAAATTCAACTTTCTGTTATTAGTTGATACCACATTTGTCTCCATTTTTCCCAAACACAATTAGACAATTTACTTGAGTGTGTCTATCTGTCCGTCCATCCACCCACACAAACATACACAGAGTTAAAAAGTAATGCCTTTTATACTAGAGTAGAAAGCAAGAAATTTCAAGTATATAAATAGGTACCATTTCGGTGGGAAGGTAACAGCATTCCCTGCACCTCGGCATTTAGTCATGCCAGCCACATGACCACAGAGAAGTCTTTGGACAGCGCTGGCTCTTCAGCTTGGTCATGGAGGTGAGCACCGCCCCCTAGAGTCGGATTTGACTGGCTTTCAAACAAGGGAACCCTTTACCTTTAGTGAAGAGTTATTCTGTCTTTCAGATTGGTTCTTCTCAGCCAAGCACCCTTCTCAACTAAATCTGATAAATGTCTTGCTTCAACAATAATTCTCACCTCAATCCATTTGCCGTTCTGAAAAACAGAAAGTTTCTAGGTTTGCGGGACCTAGACCAGCAGGACTTGCACAGACTCATGGGCATGTGGGTCAGGGACCTGCAATATGGTGGAGCGAGGAGATAAAATTGCCTTTCCTTCCTTTTTGATTTTGCAACCCTCCCCCAGCTTCCACCAACATGCGTGGCTTTTTGACATGCGGCTCCCACAACCCTGGGAATCAGCTTTCTCAGGATCAGAAAGGACTGCTGGGGAAAGATTCACAATCATTACACACAAAGATTCAATCCATTGCAAAATCTTGCCCAGCCTGTTTACCAGTGGCAAAAGTAGAATGAGCATCCATTCCATGTTACTATAAACAGCAATGGGAACAACCACCATCTGTGTCCAGTTTCAGATGACTCCTTGTCAAGCATAGCTTCCAGCTGATCACAATATTACCCTAAAAAGTGGTTGTGTGTATTAGCCTCTGCCTGAGCAAAGAGAGAAAACAAATGTTTCTGACAGCTATTTTTAGTGAGGAAAATATTCCTTCTGATTAATGGCATGTTTTTAAATTTCGGTGCCATTGGTTTGGCATATCCATAAAATGGTGGGAATGGGTCAATCTATGGCAAACAAGAATGCAATGGGGGGGAGCTTTTTTCTTTCCCAAAAAAGGCATGGCAGGATTGTTGGTTGTTAGAAAGGGAAGGAATGCTTGAACGCATGCCAGTTGCCTTTACAGTCAAATAGTCTAGTCCTTCCTTGGTGAGCTACCGAGCAGAATTCAGTTCTAGAATTTATTTATGTAACTTTGATTATTCACAAGGTTTAAGTCATTTAATGTTACTCCATCTGCAGATACTCGCTTATTTTTTTCCCTGATTTTCCTTTTCCTCATAGTCAAGCTGTCAAGGGACTTGCAGTATAATCCTGAAAAGAGCCACACCTGTAAAGTCAATAAACTGAAAAGGGGGTAATTCAGATGATGGTGTGTCATATTGGTTACTGACATATAAAAATCCAGGCTCCTTCAAAATCAACTTGTAAATTCACAGTTCATTGCAATTAAGTCCAAACTGCCCCGTGAATTTCTATAACTGATATGACGCATACTGGCAGGAAAGATTTTCAGTTTGCTCTAAATTTGTCAGTGCTTTAAATGAGTGGCTTCCAAGTTCTGTTACTAGATTAATCAATGAAATCTTTGAGCTGTTCCCACTTGAATCCAGGCATAAAATTCCACTACGTAACCAGATAGATTTAAGTCCAGTAACACCTTCAAGAGTGTAAGGGTATAAATTTTTGAAAGTCAAAGAGTCCTTTGTCAGACACAGTAGAATAGAAATTGTATTTGAATCCTTTTATCCTAGTCAGAAGATGGGAGGATGTTGTAAAGAATGCATGTAAAGGATGCAGAGGTATAATATATATTGTAATCAACTTGATTAGAGCAGAGGGGAAATGCTTGGGGGTAGAAAATTAGCATCTCTAGGGAGATAAAAATCCTTTGTCACTATTCAGCCCTGCAAGGTCCATTGTTCTGAACTTGTGAATTAACTCCAGCAAACTTGCACAGTAACTTCCCTGTGAAATTTCTTTGTTTGAGAGCTGCCACTCTTAGGTCAGCAATGGAATGACCTGGAAGATTAAAATGTTCTTCCACTGTTTTTCGAGTGTTGCAGTTTTTAATGTCAGATGTATATCCATTTATTCTTTTGCATAGGGACTGACTTATCTGTCTGACGTAGAGAGTGGAAGAGCATAGGCTGACATTTGATGGCATATGTAACATTGGAAAATGAACAAGTGAATCAGCCTGAGATAGTGCAGCAGGTATTGTTTGGTCCAGTTATTGCATTGTCAGAATGGATATGGAGACAGAGCTGGCATCTTGGTTTGTTGCAGGCCCTGGCCCCGGCGTCCATGTCCATGTTTGAAGGAGTATTGCTGTGGGCAGGGCTCTTTTGCAGCAGGAACTCCTTTGCATATTAGGTGACACACCCCTAATGTAGCCAGTCCACCAAGAGCTTACAGTAGCCCCTGTAAGAAGAGCTCTGTAAGCTCTTGGAGGATTGGCTACATTAGGGGTGTGTCGCCTAATATGCAAAGGAGTTCCTGCCACAAAAAGAGCCCTGGCTGTGGGTGAGAAGTTGTTTTAGGTTAGGAGTCTGTCCCAGCCATGTATACCTGTGTGCATGCCAGTCTCAAGCTTGGTTGAAGAAAGACCTGGCAACCTACTCTGGAAAAATCCACCAAGAAAATTTTATGGAAAGGCTCTCAAAAGTATCAGACATGGTGCCCAATGGCAGGACCCCCAGACCAAAAGATACCCAACAAATTACTGGGGAAGAACAAAGATCTCTAGCAAGTACTCATGGTATTAATGACATGCCTGGGACAAATCCTGTAGGGATCCCAGCTGCCGATACAGTCAAAGGTGAAAGCAAGACTCTGTGCTGTACAGAGGCACATAGAAAAGCAACATGGAATGTCAGAGGCATGAGTCAGGGCAAATTGGATATTGTCAAACAAGAAATTATAAGATTGAAAACTGACCTCCTTGGCATCAGTGACCTACACTGGACAGACAATGGCCGTTTCCAATCTGAGGATTTTACTGTCTACTATTCAGGACATGACACCAAGAAAACAAATGGAGTAGCATTTATTGTAAACAGGAAATTTGCTCATGCAGTGGGAGACTTCTCAACAGTCAGTGATAGAATTACGACCATCCAAATTCGTACCAAGCCCCTCAACAACGCAGTTGTCCAAGTCTGTGTCCCAACAACTGACACAATGGAACTCGACATAGAGAGTTAATATGCCATTGTTCAAGAAAGTCTGAAACCAGTGCCCCAAAAAGACATAATTTACTTATTGGGAGATTTTAGTGCAAAAGTTGGCACCCAAGCTGAGATAGGCATCATGGGTAGATTTGGACTTGGGGAAAGGAATGTTGCAGGCGATTGTTTGGTACAATTTTGCCAAGAAAACCACTTTCAAATCATGAATACTTGGTTCAAACAGCACAAACCCTGCTTATATTTATTTATTTAATTAATTTGTATCCTGCCCTCCCTGCTGAGGCAGGCTCAGGACAGCTTACATAAAATATATTGAATAACTAAAACACTGAATTCAATAAAACCACAACATAACGCTTAAAAACATAGCGTAAAGTGCTAGTGCAAATTCGTAACTGGTGGCAGGCATTAGCAGCATCCAACATTAACCCACAATCAGCTAACATCATAGGCTGGACAGGCTGTTGATAGTAATGTTAATACTGATGTTAGCGTTGGGGCCAGGGCCTCAATTTATTGATGGTGGCTCCCTAATTGAAGGCCTGGTGGAAGAGCTCTGTTTTGCAGGCCCTGCAGAACTGTAAAAAGTCCCACAGGGCCCTGATGCCATCTGGGAGCTCATTCCATCAATGCAGAGCCGCCACTGAAAAGGCCCTGGCTCTCATCATAGCCAGCCTCACTTCTCTAGGACCTGGGAGAGCCAGACAATTTTGGGTCCCCAATTGTAGTGCTCTCTGGGGAACATGTGGGGAAAGGCAGTCCTTTAGGAATGTAGGCCCCTGACCATATAGGGCTTTAAAGGTAAGAACCAACACCTAGAATCGAATTCAGTATGTTATAGGCAGCCAGTGCAGTGCTTTTAGCACAGACTGGATGTGCTCCCACATAGGGAGACCCAACAACAGCCTGGCTGCTGCATTCTGCACCAGCTGCAGCTTCCAGATCTGAGAAAAGGGCAGCCCCATGTAGAGAGCATTATAGTAATCCAGTCTCAAGGTGACCATTGCATGGATCACTGTTGCCAGGTCATTGCATTCAAGGAAGGGAACCATCTGCCTAATCAGCTGGAGATGGTAAAAGGCTGACTTTGCAGTGGTTGCTACCTAGGCCTCCATCATCAAAGAGGCATCCAGGAGCACTCCCAAGCTCCTAACTTTTGACGCTGGCACCAATGGTGCCCCATCGAAGGTCGGGAATGGGATCCCTACCCTCAGGCCACTCCGACTCAGGCACAGAACCTCTGTCTTCATTGGATTCAATTTCAGTCATCTCAGTCTAAGCCAGCCAGTTTATGCATTTGGACCTCACCAAACAAACTACACCATAATTAGGGGTGTGCAAAAAAAAAATGCTGGTATTTTTCAGCTTCGGGTATATCAGACCCAAAAAATACCGGTAAATGCCAAATATCCCGAGTCCAGTAATGGTAAAGTATTTGGACTGGGGAAATATTCGGTATTCCCGAACATTTTCAGGTCTGATATACACCACCAGAGGGAAAGGAGGCATGTTAAAATGCCCTATTTCCCTCTGACAGCTCATAGGGATTTCAGCTGTGAGTGAAATTGACAAGGGAAACCCTTTGCTCTTTGCCTTCCCTTCTCTAGCTGACATGGGGTAGCTGGAGAAGAGCAGGCAGGGAGCCCAGGCATGTTTAAAATGCCTTTCCTTCCCTTCCCCAGAACACAGTGGGCTGGAACAGAGACTGCAGTGGGCTGGCTGGTGAAGAAAAGAGCAGGCTTGCAAGCATGCCTGGGTTCCCTGCCTGATCTTCTCTAGGTGCCCCACAGCTGCAGGGCACCTGCAAATGATCAGGCAGGGAACCCAGGCATGTTTAAAATGCCTGTCTTTCTGGGGAAGGGAAAAACAGGGAACACAGGCATGTTTAAAATGGGGAAGGGAAAGATGGGGAAGGGAAAGGAAGGCATTTAAATCCCCCACCACTTCCCCGAGTTTCTCTGCAAAAGCGGAGAGGCTCAGGGAAGAAAGGGGGCATGCCTGCCTGCCTGCCTGCCTTCCCTTCCCCAGCCAATTTGCTGTGGTGGGACGGCTGGGGAAGAAAAGGGCAGCCATGGAAATATGCCTGAGTTCCCTGGCAGATCTTCTCCAGGTGCAGGGCACCTGGAGAAGATCAGGCAGGGAATCTAGGCATGTTTAAAATGCCTTTCTTTCCTCATTGATCCAGGGAAGATCAGGCAGGGAACCTAGGCATGTTTAAAATGCCTTTCTTTCCTCCCCGATTCAGGGAGGGAAAGAAAGGCACTGAAACATCTCCCCCACTTCCCCCCCCTCTGAGTTTCTCCATAGTAGCGGAGAAGCTCAGATAGGGAACGAAGGAGGAGGAGGAGGCATGCTTCCATACCTGTCCTGTTGTCCTTCCCTAGTCAGCCTGCCATGGCAGGCTGGCTGGAGAAGGAAAGGGCAGGCATGGAAACATGCCTGAGTTCCCTGCCTGATCTTCTCCAGATGCAGGGCACCTGGAGAAGTGTGGGCAGGGAACCAGGCATCTTTACAATGCCTTTCTTTCCTCCCCGATCTGGGGAGGGAGAGAAAGGCATTGAAACATCCCACACACACTTTCCCTCTGCTCTCCAAGCTTCTCCGCAGTAGCGGAGAGGCTCAAAGAGGGAAGGGAGGGGGAGAAGTTCATTCCACTACCAAAAAAGGGAGACTTCAAAGACTGCTCCAATTATTGCACAATTGCTCTCAACCTTCACATTAGCAAAATTCTGCTTAAAATTATATGACAACGCCTGGCACTAACCATTAAAAGGGTGTCCAGATGTCCAAGCCAGCTTCTGAAGGGGGCATGGCACTCATGACCATATAGCAAATCTGTGTTGGATCATAGAGAAATCTCATGAGTATCAAAAGATTATCTACTTATGCTTCATTGATTACAAGAAAGCCTTTGACTGTGTCGATCATGACAGACTGTGGAGACCCCTACAAGACCTGGGGGTACCAGCACATCTGGTCAAGTTGATACAATCATTGTACACAAACCAGGAAGCCACTGTGCAAACACCATATGGAGATACTGATTGGTTCAAGATAGAAAAAGGAGTATGACATGGTTGCATTATTTCACCTTTCCTATTCAGCCTGTATGCTAAAACAATCATGATGAAGTTCGAGATGGAAGAGTCAAAAATTGGGGTAAAGATTGGAGGAAGGAATATCAACAGTCTTTGATATGCTGATGACACAATCCTCCTCTTGGAAACTAAAGAAGGCCTGTGTTATGTCCTGGGCCTGGCATGGGTAGACCAAGCTTGAAATCTAGAACAATAGATAGCTAGGATCCTGGAAGGAACCTGTAAATAGCCTATCAAGGGTAATGTGTGTGTGTGTGGTGTTGTGCACGGATTTAAGCAGGGCTTCGATCCAGCTAGTGTGTCTTAGAGTTAAACTGAAATCACTAATAAACTATGAGCTGATCACTATACGCGTCTTGAACCCAGTATATTTCACTGGTGACGAAGGTGGGATCCCGATGAGAAAACCAGCTCCAGACAGCACCACACCGCACAATAAGCCCCTGAGCCCCACATCTCTACAGAGACCATGGCTGCCATGTTAGAACATCTGCTGGAGTTCAACCCCGCACACCCAGAACTGTGGGAAACCTGGATAGAATGGCTGAAGTACTTCATCTTGTTCCAGGGCATCACTGATGCCAACAAGAAGAAGGCCTTCCTGCTCAGAACCTGTGGAATTGTCACCCTACAGTTAGTCCAGGGCCTCATCGTGCCAAACTCCTTAGAAGCATCCATGTATGAGGACCTCCTAAAGGCACTCACCAGCCATTTCACGCCACAGCCCACTAAGATGGTGCACTGCATGGACTTCTTTTTGCGCCAACAAAAGCCCATCGTAGCGACCACCAACTTCATAGCTAACCTTTGCCAGCTGTCCCTCAACTGTGGGTTCTTGAACCTCAACGAGGCCCTCCTTGACCAGTTCGTAATGGGCATCCAGGAGTAGAAACTGCGCTGCAAGCTCATTGGCCACCAGGAGCTCACCCTGGTAATGGCACTACACAAGGCCACCACTTTTGAGAAAGTCCAGTGGGACCACGAGATCACTGACGTGTACCAGACCTCCATACCCTCGACTTCGGATGCATCAGATGAGGAAGAGATACATCAGGCCCGCTGCCCGGCTCGCCACAACTCACGACCTGTGGCCGCTAGCAAGAAGGCCACCATGCCATCCACCTGTGCCAGCTGCAGGGAAGACCATGAACGCCACTCCTGCCATTTCCAGGATGCTACCTGCAGGGCCTGCGGCAAGACCAGTCACATCGCATGCACCTGCCGCTCCAAGGGACCCAGGTGGTGCACGACAATGCACCAGGAGTCAGCGAAGCTGCACACCAGCACCGTCCACCAACGCGAGGTACTGAACTTGCCCCAAGACACCCCTGATAAAATCAAGATGACCGTGTGGATAGAGGGTGTGCCATGTGAGATGGAACTAAACACCGGGTTCTCCATCTCCATCATATCAGAAGAGACTCCCTGGATCTGGTGCCAGAAGCAAGCCGCCGCATTCCGGGCCATCAAGGAGCTGCTCACCTTGAACGCCATCCTGGCTCACTTCAATGAGGCGCTACCTGTCATCCTTACCTGTGACACTTCCCTGTATGGGGTAGGAGCTGTCCTTGGACACCTGCTACCCAACAGCAGAGAGGTTCCTGTGGCCTATTACTCCTGCACCTTGTCCTCTGCAGAATGCAACTACACACAGATAGACAAGGAGCCATTGGCAATCATGGCAGGAGTCAAGAAATTCCACAATTACCTCTATGGGTGGCCCTTCACCATCATAACGGATCATAAACCACTGCTGGGCATGCTGGCCCCGGACCGCCAAATGCTGCGCTGGTCTGTCTTCCTAATGGGCTACCAGTACGTTCTCCTCCACTGACCTGGGAAGGTGATGGGTCACACCAATGCACTGAGCTGCCTGCCACTGCCCTTGTGCGACCTAGACCCCACTCCTGCCCACCAGATCATGCTCCTCAAGGATCTTCCCAACTGCCCTCTCCAGGTATCGGACGTGTCCCGCCACACTGTCAGGGACCGTATCCTCTCTCGCATTTTGGACTGGGTGGGGAGGGGATGGCCCACCAGCCGGGTGGGCCCAGAATTCATGGCATTCTCCTCCCGCCGAGATGAACTGTCCGCACATAAAGGTTGCCTGCTGTGGGGAAGCCAGGTTGTGGTGCCAGCTCCGTTGCACCAGCAAGTTCTAGCGGTGCTACACGAAATGCACCCAGGTATTGTATGGATGAAGGTGTTGGCCCGCAGCTATGTATGGTGGCCCTGCATGGACAGCAAAATTGAGGACTGTGTTTGTCCCATCCCCTCGGGCTCCGGACAGAGGCTCCCACCCCTGAGTGACCTGCTGGAGCAAGCCGCACCACCCCACTCACCTGAAGAGCCGCCTACCCAAGGAGAAGCGAAGCCAGGAGCGAGGCACAGCAAGCAAGCCACGGTGGAAGCACCCAGCGCCAGCCCTCAGGGAGGGGGCAGCGCTGGCCAGGCTCGACAACAGCGCCGGGCTCCCCGAGGAGCCAGCGAGAGCGACAGGATGACAGGAGCTCCAGGAGGGCCCCCAACAGGCCCCCACAGGCCAGTGGAGATGTGGAGCGGTGGCAGCAGCATGGCCCCAAGGCTACCCAGGCTGCCGCCACCGCAGCCTCTGCCCCACTCAGCTGACCGCCTGGGCGTCGTAGGAGATAAGGGGGGTGGGGCCGAGGGAAGGGGCAGGCACAGTGGGATGTATGGGGGTGCTGGGAGTGGGATGGAGCAATAAAAGGCGGGGGAACTGAGGAGCCGGGGAGGAGCAGTGTGGAAAGAGACCATGTCAGAGAGAGAGACGGAGAGCAGAGAGAGAAAAGGGCCAAGGGTAGTCCTTTCACATATTAGCAGAGGGACCTGCGGGGTGGTGTTAACCCCGTCCCCTGCTGGTCTGAGGCTCCTCACCCCTCCCCTCCTTCCTGCGAGTATCCCATTGCCAGGACCGCCACTCCCATTGTGTCTCCGAACGCCACGGCCACCAGGGGAGCAGAACACGAACCACAGCATCGGCGTGACAGTGTTAAGCACTGCCAGGCAGCCAAGAAACCCGACCGGAGCCTCCCAGGACACTGGTATGACAGTGGGAGCCCACCCAAAGACCATGATCTTGTTTACATCTGGACTTTGCAGGGCCCTTCCAAGGGCAGACCTTCTTCATTTTGGTGGACTCCTACACCAAATGGCTAGAAGTGGTACCAGTCCCTTTCACCTCATCCAAAGCAGCAATCCATGCCCTCCGATGGATCTTCTGCATCCACAGCCTACCCAACACCATTGTGATGGAAAACAGGATGGCCTTTACCTCAGGCGAGTTCCAGGACTTCATGAGCTGTTACTCAATCAGGCACATTCGATCCATGCACTTTCACCCAGCGACCAACGGCCAGGCCAAAAGAATGGTGAGGACAACAAAGGAATCCCTCTGGTGGATCATCCAGGGAGACTGGGACTACCGGCTTGTGGCCTTCCTCTTTGGCCAGCAGGTGACACCAAGCACCTCCACCAGCCACAGCCCAGCAGAACTCCTCATGGGATGATGTCTCACCACCCGATTAGACCAGAGTCACCCAGATAGTGCTTTGGATCACCATGCAGGCCCTGAGAACCAAGCAGCACCCCATGGGTTTTTCCTGGGCGACCCTGTCTACACCCAGAATTTCTCCAGTGGCCCCGCATGGGTCCCAGGCAAAGTTATCTGAGTCATCGGGCCCTTGTCCTATGAGTAGTCGACTGACAGAGGTCAATTACTTAGGAGGCATATTGACCAGCTCTGCCTCCATCTCCTCCCTGCTGAGCCAGGTTTGCCCTCAGCGACCCCAGACGAGGATGACGTGGAGCTGCCAGGCCTTCAGGAACCAGAAGCTGAGAGGGGGGTCCCAGCAGCCAGCTCACAACCCACAACCAGTGAACAACCAGAGAAACTCACGGAAGAAACACCGGAACAAGCAGCCACAGATGGCCCCAAGGTTGCACCACTGCCGCCACTGCTGCCCACAAGCACCTCGGCTGCACCCTCGGAACCTGAGCCAGAAACCTGGATGAGGTGGAAGGGACTGGTACCATTTGTTAAAGGGGTTCTGAACTTAGGGGGGAGGGGTGTTATGTCCTGGGCCTGGCACGGATGGACCAAGCTTGAATCCTAGAACAATAAATTGCTAGGATCCTGGAAGGAACCTATAGACCTAGAGTCGCACTGTAAATAGCCTATCACGGGTAGTGTGTGTGTGGGTGTTGTGTTGTGTTGTGTTGTGCACGGATTTAAGCAGGGCTTCAGTCCAGCTAGTGTGTCTTAGAGTTAAGCTGAAATCACTAATAAACTATGAGCTGATCACTATACACATCTTGAATCCAGTATATTTCAGCCTGGAATACCTGATCAAAAAAATCAAAGAGGAAAGTGAGAAGTTTGGCCTCTTCCTAAACATCAAAAAGACCAAGTTCATGACCCCCAAGAAGAAGGGAAACTTCAAAATAATAGTTGATGATGAAGAGATTGTATGTGTGGAAGAATTCACTTTCTTAGGATCACAGATCAGCCAAAATGATTAATGCAGTCCAGAAATAAAACATCGAATCACGCTGGGTCGCACATCAATGATGAGCATGAATCCAATATGGAAGAACAAGGAAATCAACCTAGCAACCAAATGCAGATTAGTATGTGCTATTGTGTTCCCCATAGCAACCTATGGTTGCAAAAGTTGGACCATGAAGAAGCAAGACAGGAGGAAAATTAACTCTTTTGAGCTGTGGTGATGAAGAGGGCTCCTGCACATTCCTTGGACAGGAAAGGTGACAAACAAACAACTATTGGAGTGCTTAAAATAGACATGTCATTAGAAGGAAAAATCATAAAACTGTGACTGACTTATTTTGGTTATGTCATGAGGAAGAACTCACTAGAAAAGGCAATTATGCTTGGATTAGTTAGCAGCAAAAGGAAACCAGGCCACCAAAGAACATGGTGGTTAGACACCATAAAAGTTGACACCAGCGTGAGCATGGAACGACTCAAAGAAACAGTACAAAATTGGAAAATGTGAAGAAAGCTGGCCCATAGAATCGCCAAAAGTTGGACTGAAATATACTGGGTTCAGACGCATAGAGTGATCAGCTCATGGTTTATTGTGATTTCAGCTCAAACTCAAGATAAGCAAGCTGGGTCTGAGGCCTGCTTAAATCCCTGCAACATACCACACCCAAACACACACACACTCCCCGTGATGGGCTATTTACAGTGCAAGGTTCAACCGTTGGTTAATTCTAGGGTCCAGGCAAGCCTATAGGTCTGTTCCAGAATCCTAGCCAGCTTTTGTTATGCAGCCGAAGCTGCTCTTATTCGCGTGAGCAGTAGGAGTTCGTGCACAAGTACATGTGGCCATTCGCATGAGCGGTAGGAACTCATGCACAAATACATGTGGCCATTCCAATACATAACATGGACACAACTGAATGGCTAGCAACAACTGTGGGCAAGAAAAGGTTTGCCTCACAGTGCCTGTGAAAGAGGAGTATCATTGTCCAGCTAAACTGTAGGTCATTCCATTGCTGACCTAAGATTGGCAGTACTCAAAGAAAGGATTTTCAAAGGGAAATTACAGTGTGAGATTGTGGAACTTGAGTTAATACATAAGTTAAAAACAATGGACTGAAAAGTTTTAGATAGATACACATATGGATAGATAAATGCACAAATGCATGGATTTATTGTAATTTTTTTTAAACCCTAACAGTCACCAAATGAACTATACAATAAGATTGCATTCCTCACATACACATACACTCAAAGACCCTGCTTTAGGAAAGACTTAACCAATTTTTCTTACATTTTGGAATCAGCCATTAGATCTCTCTACAGAGAGAGTTCTAAGGATACAGTATAAAAGTCCTGTATGCATGCAGAGCAATCGCATGCAGATACAAAGACACCATAAGAGACATAAAGGAGCTCCAAGCACTTCTTCAGATACCCTAGTTCCAGGCTTTCTGTGAGCAAATTTGAATCCATATCAATATGTCTAATTCTCAGTGTGGCCCCATCTGTGGAGATTTAAATTCAGATACTGAATCCATGATTCTAGTAAAACTTGGAAGTGATATCATGGACCTTCTAGAATTTTCAAAAACTCTCTGGTTTTACTATGTTCCAGATCCCACCTCCATAAGCTGTCACCAGGCCCCATCTGGAGGCTGGCAATCTGAGTTACAACATACCTGAGCCTAGCAGGAGCAGGTAGCATCATGCAACTGAGTTTAGCCCAGTGACAGCAGCCATCACATAACTGGGCACTGCACAGCTGGGCACAGCCCAGCAATCAGCACAGCACAAAGTTTTCCTGGGGAGAGTAAAAGTAAAGGTAAGGTAAATGTAGATTGGCTGGTGGGTGGGAAAGAGAAAAGGAAACAGGAAAAGGGGAGAAGCTATGGGGGCTTTGAGGGAAGGGGAAAAGGAAATGGGGGGAGGGGAAATGAGACATCCCCCACAAGTCCTTGCAAGTCCTCCCCTTGTTTTTCTGAATGCGTACAGCATTATGTATAGCAGACAGTGAAACTCTGTAAGAGCTTTGTAGAGGGCTGTAGAGTTAATATCTGTTTTGATTTCTTAAAGAACATGTCAGACAATATTGCGAAGTATGTGAAGTTAAGGATCTATACGTATCCAGTTCATAATCCCTTTACTGTAAAACAATGCTAATGAAATGAATAGAATTACTTTTGGATAAACTGTGGGCAACAATTTTAGGCTCTTTCTTTCCATTCCAAAGTCCATAAATAGCCCCTGCACAAAGAAGGCTCATTATCTTAATATATCGGCAGACTGCAGCTGATTTCTTTCCCAATAAGGCATTTTCTCTGCTGTAGTGTGGATGCCTGTCTTGTAAGCATTTAACCTCTGGGGGAAATTTTGTTTTGAGAAGACATGGGTGCAACTATTTTTTCTTCTAGAATGCCTTGTGCCTTTGTCCAATATGTGTGTGGGAGTTTAAACTATATAGCATCTGTCCAGTTCTCGTTTAAAATGTGTAGCATCAAAACTTTACAAGGGTTTGGAGTTTTGCTTTTAAATATCTCTGTCTTTAAAAATATCCTTCCTGAATCAGCTATTACACTATGACCCAGGTTATGGTTGCAAGCTCCAGCTTAGGAGATTCCTGGAGATCTGGGATGGTGCCCAGGACAGAGCTCAGCAGGGATGTAATGCTATAGAGTCCACCCTCCAAAGCTGCCGTTTCCTCCAGGGGAACTGTAATATGGAGATCAGTTGTAAATTTCAGGGAAACTCCAGGCCCTACGTTAAGGTTGGCAACCATAGCTTTGGGAGTCTTTCTCAAAGCAGCAAGCTGAATTCTCAGGGATCTGCTCTGCATACGGTTGATGGCATCCTTGGAAATTGCTGTATATGACCACTTGTGGTAACTACTACATGTGCAGAATGGATATAGGTATAGGTAAAAGTAAAGGTTTCCCTTGCTCGAAAGCTAGTCGAATCCAATTCTAGGGGGCGGTGCTCATCTACCTTTCTAAGCCAAAGAGCCAGTGCTGTCTGAAGACATTTCTGTGGTCATGTGGCCAGCATGACTAAATGCCAAGGCACATATAATGCTGTTACCCTCCCACTGAAGCGGTACCTATTTATCTACTTGCAATTTCTTGCTTTCGAACTGCTAGGTTGGCAGGAGCTGGGGCCAGAGACAGGAGCTCACTCTGTCAATTCAATTCAGAACCTTTATTGGCATAGAAGCTCACTCTGTCATGTGGCACTAGGGTCTCAAACTGCCAAGCTACAGACCTTCCGGTCTGCAGCTCAGCATCTTAACCTCTGAGCCACTGCAGCCCTAGGAAATAGGAAGCAATAAATTGCCACTAGTAGCTCAATTATATATTTTTTGGCTTGGAACACAGTTAACCTTTTGTTTGTTTTAAGTCTGGCAAATAGCCCAAATCTTCAAAGCCACATGTTTATGACCACATACATTCACAGATTTCATTTAGTGCAATTCCTTCTGATATGCCCAAATACTACAATTGGTACTGTTATTTAATATGACAGCACCAGGCCACACCAATGTGTCTCAGGGCTTGAGATTTTGAGGAGCTGGCAACCCTACCTTAAATACAGTGACATTAGTTACTGTCACGGAACAGTGCCAATGACCTACAGGTCCTGTTCCATCTCCAAGGTGTCTGGGCAACAGTGGCCAACCACATTTCTGCCTGGCAATGTGCCACTCTCTTGGCATTCCTGACCCCTCAAATAATGTTCATATCCCTTTTTCTGGACACCCACTGCCACCACCTGGCCTTTGTAAGACTTACCCACTGAGAGGGCCATTTGAAGGCCCCACCTCATGCTGGCATCTCCCACTACCTAAGACCTTGTTATCAGAGAGACAGCTTATTGCACTTGTACACCATTGTGGGGACTAGCAGTTTGCCAATTGATTGACTACTGCACCTTCTGGTGCCCATTTTAAAAAGCATGTTTGAACAGTGGAGGTTAATGTTGTGCAGAGAACAACTACTGGCATTAAAATTTATAAAACATTTATTGAAAAGAAAATGCACACATGCATACTCTCAACATAGCAACAGACTGAGTAAGGGATCCAAAATAATAGAATAATCATGCAGTTCCCCTGGCCCTCACTCAGTACATGCCCTGACTGTTCTTATTCTAATACATGTATTTATTAATCACAAATTTAAAATTATATAAGGGCCCAATCACATGTTATGTATAAATAACAAACGATAAAACACAAGGGCTTATAAATCTGACCTGACGCATTTTGGCCTACATAGGCCTTCCTCAGAGGTCAATAGTGAGGAACATATTGGCTATTATAAAAATATAGTACAATCATGTAAATACAAAGCATGAATTCAATAAGGACCAGAAGCAAGTTGCTGTAAAAGATAAAAAATGGAAAATTAAATATATGTATTAAAACAAATGAATAGACTGCCCGCCCCTGCCCGCCCGCCCGCCCGCCGGCTTGCCTTTCTCTGCCGGCGCACCAGCAGAGAAAGGCCTCCCAAGGCCCCCCACCCACCCAAGGTCCCCCCCCCCGCCTGCTCACCGCATTTCTCTGCCGGCGTGCCGGCAGAGAAAGGCCTCCAAAAGGCCCCCTCATCTGCCCTTCTCTGCCCCCCTGCTTTCTTCTTTCCCTCCCTCTCTCCCTCTTTCTCTTCCTCCCTCCCTCTTTCTTCCTTTCCCACTCTTTGCCACCTTTCCCTTCCTCCCCATCTCTTTTCTCTTCCCCCTTTCTTTTCTTCTTTCCCAAAATTCTTTGCCCTCTTTCCCTCCCTCCCTCTTTCTCTTTCTTCCTTCCTTCATCTCCATATCTCTCTCTGTCTTTCTCTCTCTTTCTCTCTCTCTCTTTTATTTACTCTCTTTATCTCTCACTCTTTCTCCCTCTTTCTCTCTCTCTTTCTTTCTCTCTTTCTTGCCAGCTTGCAATAATTCCCGTGATGTCAGGCTGTGTGTGCAGAAAAGGGCAACTTGAATGATAAAAGGGTTGGAACACTTTCACTATGAAGAAAGGTTAAAGCACTTGGGGCTCTTTAGCTTGGAGAAACCATGGCTGAAGGGTGACATGATTGAGGTTTATAAGATTATGCATGGGACAGAGCAGGCTGAGAAAGAAGTACTTGTCTCCCTTTCTCACAGTACAAGAACTCGTGGGCACTCAATGAAATTACTGAGCAGTCGGGTTAGAACGGAAAAAGGAAGTCCTTCTTCAGTGATGAACACATGGAACTCACTGCCACAGGAGGTGGTGGCAGCTACAAGCATGGACAACTTCAAGAGGGAATTGGATAAACATCTGGAGCAGAGGTCCATCAGTGGCTATTAGCCACAAGGTATAGATAAGAACTTTCGGTCTGGGGCAAGGGATACTCTGTATTCTTGGTGCTTGGGGGGGCAACAGTGGGAGGGCTTCTAGCATCCTGGCCACACTGCTGGACCTCCTGATGGCACCTGGTATTTTTGGCCACTGTGTGACAGAATGTTGGACTGGATGGGCCACTGGCCTGATCCAACATTGGCTTCTCTTATGTTTTTATGTCTGGGGCAAGAGATGCTCTGTATTCTTGGTGCTTGGGGGGCAACAATGGGAGGGCTCCTAGTGTCCTGGCCCCACTTCTGGACCTCCTGATGGTACCTGGTATTTTTGGCCACTGTGTGACAGAGTGTTGGACTGGATGGGCCACTGGCCTGATCCAACGTTGGCTTCTCTTATGTTCTTATGTCTGTGGCAAGTGATGCTCTGTATTTTTGGTGTTTTGGGGGGGTGCAACAGTGGGAGGGTCGCTAGTGTCCTGGCTCCTCTGCTGGACCTCCTGGTGGCACCTGGTATTTTTGGCCACTGTGTGACAGAGTGTTGGACTGGATGGGCCACTGGCCTAATCCAACATTGGCTTCTCTTATGTTCTTATGTCTGGGGCAAGGAATGCTCTGTATTCTTGGTGCTTGGGGGGCAACAGTGGGAGGGCTTCTAGCATTTTGGCCCCACTGTTGGACCTCCTGATGGTACCTGGTATTTTTGGCCACTGTGTGACAGAGTGTTGGACTGGATGGGCCTTTGGCCTGATCCAACATTGGCTTCTCTTATGTTCTTATGAAAACTGGCACTCTCAGAAATTGGTTGCTCATCTGAATGCTCTCTAGAGCTGTCCCTCTAATGACAAAGTCTCGGTGCCCCTGGGCCTGCGAGATGAGATTTTGTTCTAACAAGTGGAGCAGAGGCTAGGAATCAGATATTGTAATACCCTTGACAACAGCTTTCCTCTTCGAAGTTTGCTCGCTGTATGTTTACTGAGTATCTTAAGAGTGTGTGGAAAGTGGCAGTATGCACTGTAGTGCTGAGCTGTTAGTAACCCATTCACCAAGTGGTTGGAGTAGTTACCTCAGCAGTTGTATTCCTTGCACTTTCCCTCTTGTCATTTTCATTTTCACTGACCTTAAACTCATGTATTAGCACTTAGTTCAGATAAAGTGCTGCAGAAGATGTTAATGTATGAGTTGTTTTTTCTAAACTAAAACCTCAGTATTCAGGTTAAATTGCCGTGTGGGCACTCTGCGATAAATAAGTGGGTTTTGGGTTACAGTTTGGGCACTCGGTCTCTAAAAGGTTCGCCATCACTGCTCTAGGAAGATACCTTCTATCTCAGACCTTCCAAACTTCTCTTGCCTGCTAGGTACCAGCTTCTACCAGAGCACTGTCTCCAGGTGGGGGAGCATCATTAAGATTTCTAAATCCTGCTGGGTAGGCAAGACTTAACAGACACCCCCCACACACATACACACTTCTGCCTGCTCTCTGCTAAGAGAGAGAAAAGCTTTTTAAAAGCTGAAGGTGAAGGTTTTGGTGCTGTCCAAATCTCAAATGTAAAATGCACTTCTCCACAATGAAAAGTATAAATGTTTAGGTTTGGGATCTTAGCAAAAATTTAATTAAAAAACCAAGTACTAGTATTAAACCTAGAGCTGTTGCTATTTTCTGAGAAACAGAATCTACTGAACACTTGAAACAGCTGGTGTTCTATAAGCAAATTCTGTAGGGTCAACATTTTAGCTTTACACCTCGGTCAGGCAATTTCACAGTCTACTGTGTCAAAAAGCACGTTTTCAAGCTGGAAAAATCACCCAGCATACACTTACTATCAGCCTTTCTATTGACGAGCAGAGGAGTACAAACTGTATTCCCATTTGATGACTTTTTCTAGTCCTGAACAGTATAATAGTTCTTAGTAGAGATAAAACTTCAAAGTGTTTCATGTACACTATAATCTCTACAACAGACATGTAAGTCAGCATTATTCAATTGCCTTTTAAAATATTTTAACCCAAAGGATCTGAGTGCTGCTCTTTGCAACTCTGACTTGGCTTAATGATGGTACCTTGTAACCACATGATGTCTCTCTGGCATCTTGTGGATTAAAAAAAGAAAAATGATACAAGGGTAGTGAGGAATATGATCTCCACATTGACCAATGAAAAAGGATTTATAGCACGTTTATACCCTTCCTCAACCCCCTTGTCCCCAGTTTCAAGCCCTGGCTTGAAGTGTGGCTTCACCCTTCATTGCATTCTATCAAAATAGCACCTCAGTCTAGGGATTTGCATTTGGATGTATCCAGTTTAAATATATATAAAATATCTTATTTGTACCTTATCAGTATTTTCCAGAAATGTTCAGGTCTCTGGATAGTATCCAGGATTTTCCAGGATACCAAGAAATGTGCCCTTAAAAATCTTGGAAATATTCAGGAGTAACCAGGAATATCAGGAACCAGCATTTTTAAAATTTTAATATTATTTTGCTGTGCGTCTTTGTCAATGTCTTCATTCCAGGGCTTGGTTTTGGCCGGCCAGGTTGATTTGGCTTAAATACTATGCTTTGAAATTAGTTCTATGTGTCTTGCAACATTGTGTTCTTTGCATAAATTGGATTGTGTCCGGTTAGTTCAGGCTTTTATGTTTGTTGACCTTGCAACAATGTTCCTATTCCATTTGGTTTGGAGATTTCTCTGCTTTGACATTGGCTGGATTCTCAGATTATACATTTGTTGTGTTAGGCTTGCCACATTGCCACATGCTTCTGCTGGGATTCCCTAGTTCTGTGTTGGTTCTTTGGGCTTGTTGGTGCTGTCTGCTTTGAAAGGCTCTCAAGTAGTATATAGTGTATATAATGTATATAAGGCAAATACTATTTTCAAACAGTGTACAATATGACATGAAATGATATTTTAAAAAGATTCCAGATAAAACTTTGTTTCAGATGTCTTCTTCAGAGATGAATTCATATAATAAATTTGTGTTTGCTCATTTACACCACCAAAATCAATTTTACATCAGTTTTACATCATCAAGATTCAATCAATGTTGATTACAGTTGAAAAGATTCTTAAGATGGACTACCAGTCACCATATTCAAGAAGAGATCATTCTAAAACATTACAAAGCTGGCCATGCCTCCTAAATTGTAATCATATTTTAGGATAGGATATATCAATAGACATTCTCCACAAATCTCTCTAATCCCCTCTTAAAGTTGTTTATTCCTGTGGCCATCACTACATCCTCTGGCAGTGAATTCCACATTTTAATCACTGTCTATGTAAATTAGTATTTCATTTTCTTTGTCCTGAACCTACTTCCCACCAGTTTCATTGGATGGCCTTGAGTTCTAGTAATTTGGGAGAGGGAGAAGAATTTTTTTTCCATCAACTCTCTCCACACCATGCATAATTTTATAAACCTCTAGCATGCCCCACCTTAGTTGTATTTTTTTCTAAACTGAAAAGTCTCAGATTCTTCAGCATTTCCTCTTAGGGAGGGTGCTCCAACCCCCTAATCATCTTGGTTGCCCTCCTCTGCTTTTTCCAGCTCCACAATATCCTTTTTGAGATATGGGGACCAGAACTGTACACAGTATTTCAAATGAGGCTACATTATAGATCTATACAGGGGCATTACAATATTGGCCATTTTATTCTCAATCCCTTTCTGAATAATCCCTAACATAGAGTTTGCCTGCTTCACCACTGCAGTACACTGGGTTGACACTTTCATTGAGTTACCCATTATCCGATTTTCAGCAAGGCGGGATATAAATGGAAAATAATAAATAAATAAATACATACATACATACATACATACATACATACATACATAAAAATTATGACCTCAAGAACTTTTCCCCTCTCAGTCTCAGCAAGTTCAGACCCTGTTTGCCTACATTTGAAGTTGGGATTTTTGTCCCAGTGTGCATCACTTTACACTTACCAACGCTGAACTTCATCTGCCACACTGTTGCCCACTCACCCAGTTTGTGGAGGTCCTGCAGGGCTTCACAGCCAGCCCTGGTTTTCACCATCCTGAATAATTTGGTGTCATCTGCGAACTTAGACACCACACTACTCACCCCCAGTTCCAGATCATGAATAAATTAAATAGTACCAGCCCCAATACCAATCCTTATGGGACCTCTCTGCTTACTTCCATCCACTGTGAGAACTGTCCATTGATTCCTACTCTGCTTACTGACATTTAACTAGTTTTCAATCCATAAGAGAACCCATCCTCTTATACCATAACTGCTAAGTTTACTCAGGAGTCTTTGGTGAGGTACCTTGTCAAAAGTCTTTTGAGAGTCCAGGTATATAATGTCTACTGGAACACCACTGTCTACATGTTTGTTCAAAGAACTCCAAAAGGTTGGTGAGGCAGGACTTTCCTTTGCAGAAGCCATGCTGATTTTTCCTCAGCAGGCTTTGTCCCTCTATGCGTCTAACAATTCTATCTTGAATTACAGTTTCTACTAATTTGCCTGGGATAAACATTAGGCTGACTGGCTTGTAATTTCCTGGTTCCCCTCTGAATCCTTTTAAAAAATTATTGTCACATTTGCTACTCTCCAGTCTTCTGGTATAGCAGCTGAATTTAGAGTCTTCGTCTATTCCCTGGGGAAAGCATGGAATTCCCTTCCCCATAGGAAACAATGGAGGATGGCAGGGGACATCTTGTTTAGGGGCCCATAGAACTGGACATCTTGATCCAATTCACTTGAAACTTGGGGGCTATTTAAAAGTACAAGCAGTTTCACTGTAATTTTTGTGCAATTTGCTTAAAAAACAGCACTCCAGCCCTTCCATAGGGAATAATGGAGCTAAATAATACTGGAATCCCAGGGGGGACACAAACCTGGATCTGAATACCAAATCAGTACTTGGAACCCGGATAATCAGGTGTGATGGACTGCACTTTTAAAAGCTTAGAAGTACTGTGTAAACAGATAAAGGACTGTGAAGGGTTAATTCTTCACAGAACCAGGGAGCCTTGAGTGACAGGCTGTTCCAAGATATCTGACTGGTCAAGATCAGCTGAGCAGAGAAAGACTTCTGAACTGGATGCTGAGTAGAATTCAGTGTGATTTCAGCCCTAGCTAAGAAGAGTCGAGTACTGACAGTTTCGAAATTCAACCCTGACTGAGAGCAGTTTAACACAGACAGGAGAACTGGGGGAAAGCTGGCAAAGAAGTTTGGGAAGTAGGTAAAGACTCCCATTTGGGCCAAGGAAAGGGGATAGATCTTCTAGAGAGAGAAGAAAATTCCTTACCCGGTCAAACAGAGAGTTAGCTCTAAAGAGTGCAGAGATCCTTGGTCTAGTGTGGTTAGAAACTGTCCATAGAAACCTTAAGAGTCAGTTAAAATCTCAAGATGGGTACTGGTGTTTCAAGAGAAGGAAGATGGGTACTGGAAATAGTGCACCAGCCTTCTGGAAACCAAAAGAGTTAGAGAATACTCAAAGAAAGTGTACGGGAGTGTTTGGAGAAAACTCTGGAACAAACGCCTCTCAACATAAAGATTTAGGTAACTGTGAAAAGCCTAAGAAACTCTCATTAGCCTGAAACATAGGAACTAAAGTCTGTGCATGTACTGGTTTTACCTCAGAAATTTCAGCCCCTGGTTTCACCTGACCTTTCCCCTCTATGTTAAATAAAACATTTTGCTATTTTTGAATGTCAAAATGCCTCAAGTGCCATTTATTTTGTTTAAGTTAAAGAGAGCTCCTGGTCCTTACATAAGAGAACATAAGAGAAGCCAATGTTGAATCAGGCCAATGGCCCATCTAGTCCAACACTCTGTCACACAGTGGCCAAAATATACCAGGTGCCATCAGGAGGTCCAGCAGTGGGGCCAGGACACTAGAAGCCCTCCCACTGCTGCCCCCTCCAGCACCAAGAATAGAGTGCATCACCTGCCCCAGACTGAGAGTTCCCATCTATACCCTGTGGCTAGTAGCCACTGATGGACTTCTGCTTCATATGTTTATCTAATTCCCTCTTGAAACTGTCCATGCTTGTAGCTGCCACCACCTCCTGTGGCAGTGAATTCCATATGTTAATCACTCTTTGGGTGAAGAAGTATTTCCTTTTATCTGTTCTAACCCGACTGCTCAGCAATTTCATGGAGTGCCCAAGAGTTCTTGTATTGTGAGAAAAGGAGAAAAGTACTTCTTTCTCAACCTGCTCAATCCCATTCATAATCTTATAAACCTCGATCATGTCACCCCTCAGCCGTCGTTTCTCCAAGCTAAAGAGCCCCAAGCGTTTTAACCTTTATTCATAGGGAAGGTGTTCCAACCCTTTTACCATTCTAGTTGCCCTTCTCTGCACTTTTTCCACTGCTATAATATCTTTTTTGAGGTGTGGCAACCAGAACTGTACACAGTATTCCAAATGAGGTCGCACCAATGATTTATACAGAGGCATGATGATACTGGCTGATTTGTTTTCAATTCCCTTCCTAATAATCCCCAGCATAGCATTGGCCTTCTTTATTGCAGTTACACACTGTCTAGACATTTTCATTATCTACTACGACGCCAAGATCTCTCTCTTCATCAGTCTCTGCCAGTTCAGACCCCCATCAGCCCTCCCTCAGTTTCTTGGGCTGTGCCAACAGCCAAAATATCATACTGTGACAGGGCGCGATACTGATTTTTTTTTCAAGGTGTACATTCCCACCTCAGTCTAACAGTGCCACTCAGAGCAGATATACCCTTCTAAGCCCATTTACTTCAAAGGACTTGGAAGGGTATAACTCTGATTAGGATGATAGAGTAATTCTCTAACAATTATATAAATGCGGCAAACATTTTCATAGGCAAAATATTTTGTTCATGCATATTTTTACTTACGTAAGATGTTGTCATGATTTGGATATTTAAGTCAAACTTTTACCATTACTAATAACAGGTAAATGTTTCTAAAAGATAAATTATTTCTAAAACACGAATTCGTTTCCCTCTGAACACCCTCCATTTTTTAAGCTTTTGAGTCCATTGTTCAGTTCCCCATAATTATTCTATTTGCCCAGGCAATAATAAACTCATTTCAGGTTTAACATGGTAAAGCAGCAGTGTTAATAAGAAAAGCATTTGAAAGTAACAACCAGGGATTACCAATGTATACTCAGGTTCTGGTTTATGGGCAGACTACTCTCCTTCATGTTTTTGCATCTTAACTAGACAGCTATTTGTTTTCCATATCCTAATTTGATACAAGATACTTTGCTGGAAAATGACTGCATTTGACAAACTGTATTCAGATTTTACCAATGGTAATCTCTTTGGGTTCAAGCTAAAGCACATAAAAACAGGATTTCAAAGCAAGTTCTCTGATACTGCAGTTTTTCAAAGTCAAAAGGTGGGCAATAGCTTGCTCTGTTTCACTTGCTTGATTGCAAAGAACTATCAACCACAAGCTGGCACTATGACCTTTCTGGGGGCTAGCAGGTGCAGTAGGCGTAAGCTGCACAAAGGAAGAATATTTATAGAAAATACAGGAAGCTATCATTTTCAGAAAACTTCAGGAGAACCAAGTAATTTCTCTCATGCACATATGTACTTTTTGATTCAAAATGGGAGTCACACTAATTTCTGTGCTACAGTGGCGCCCACTTTTTAAATATATCATTAATGCTCTATTTTGAATATGAGCAGCAAAAGCTCTTTCCTTTTTTCTGAGGCAAAGGTTGGAAAGGCACAGGCTAGGTTAAGGGTTGCCAAGTATCCTTTGGCAACCAGCAGGGGGGCAGTGTACTCCAGCCTTTCAGCCATGTTGTCAGCCACACAGCAATGTCACTTCCGGCATGCACCAGAAGTGACATTGTTGCATCACCAGGAGATGGCAATGCTCTGGTACTTGGGCAAAAACTCTATGGCAGAAGCTGTTTTCATCATGGAGTTTTTGCCCAAATACCAGAGCATTGCCATGTTGCTGGTGACACCATGCCACATTGCTGGCAATGGTATAACTCTGCTTAGGGCTGCACTATATTTGTGTTATGACCATTGCCTCAGTTAAATGCCCTCACTGCTTCTGCTGCCCCTTTCACATGTAGCAGTAACCTGCTAACAGTGCATCAATATATAGACCAGTTCATGCCCTATGCATTTAAACAAAATGGCCATATGAAACACTAATCGTCAAGCCTGTTGCAAGAGTTCTAGCATTTGTACACTTTCTGAAAGGCAAATAGCAGGTGGCATCTGGAAGAGTTAGGACAGGTGTGAAGGTCCAAAGGAACAACTAGAGATCACACAAACACCCTATTGATTTTGCATGGGGATATCACCCCCTATTTTAGCTCTAATGCAAACATAGCAATGGGAGGAAGGCAACAATCATCTGAACATGTCAGTGGTTCTGGGGACCCTGCAATGCCTAGTGTCTGGAGGATGACCATCCTAGCCACCACAGCTCATCTCAAAGGGGTCAGGGCAGGAAGATAGCCACATTGTCAACAGCAAAAGTCAGGACAAAGGGGTCTGCTGGGAAAGCAGAGAGGAACAGCAGAGTTAGCTGGCCCAGTAATGCCCTGCATCCCTATGTCCATGTCCCATGCCTACAACCACCTCACCTTTCTTGCCCCTGGCTCCACAGCTTGGGCATTGAGATCCACCACCCCATCACTGACCTCTATCTCCTCCTGGATCACCATGGGCATGCTGGCCTTCAGGGACTTGGTGGAGCACCCCACCAGAAAGGATGGGATGACCACAATGGCACTGACATCATCCCCTTCTGTCTCTGTGGCTGGTTCTGGATACCTGGGGCACTGGACAACTTGACCATCCCCTCAGGTCCAGCAGCCGATGGCCCAGCAATGCCATCTCCACTGACTAAGTACCTGCAGGGGAGAATGGCAGGTATAAGCAAGCAATGTGGGGGCAGAAAGGAAGGGAGTGGCAGGGGTTGAGCCAGAAAACTGACTGCTTGGTCAGTAACTCTCATACCTGTTCATGTGGTATACCTGGGATTTGCCAGTAGACACCTACAATCAAGCCCACTGCCAGACACACATGGTCACAGAGCAGGCATTTGGCCAGCTGAAGGTACAATTCCACTGGTTCCATCAGACAGGGGTCCACAAGGCCATGCAGCTCCTGACAGTTGCCAAGTTCTGTCCCAAGCTCCACAACATGGCCATCCAACAACAGCTGCCAGTGGGTCTGATGGGGAAGTGCTGGGAGGCCTTGGGCTGGGGACCTGGCTGATGAGCAGCTAGATGAGGCAGTAGTGTGGCACTGCTGAGCGCAAGTGGGTACAGGAACACATATGATACCAAACTCCCCTCTCTAGATGCCTGCCCACAGACGATGGGTTCTCCCTTCTTAGAGTAGGCACACACTTCCCTGGACTACCCACTGGCCTATCCCCCCTGAACTCTGGACATAGCAGCTAGCAAGGTGTGGGGGGATGGGTTGGGGACCTAAGCATCTTGGATGATGCTTCCATCTTTGATCCATTCCAATCCGGTTCCCACCCTGGCCATAGGACAGAGACAGCACTGGTCACCCTCATTGGTGACCTCTGGAAACATCTGGATTGAGGTGGGTCAGCGCTGCTGTTGTTACTAGACCTGACATCAGCATTCAACATGGTTGATTACAATCTGATGACCCACCACCTCACCGACATAGGAATCCAGGGCCTGCCCTGCAATGGTTTCCCTCCTTTCATTATGGTTGGGAACAGAGAGTGGCGCCAGATGAGAGGGTCTCTTCACAACACCCACTGGAATGTGGAGTGCCACAGGGGGCAATCCTCTCACCAATATTGTTCAGCATCTACATGTGCCCCCTCACCCAGTTGGTCCAGGGGTTTCGGCTGGACTGTCACCAGTACGCTGATGACACCCAGCTCTATCTGATGTTGGACAGTCACCTGGATTCCACCCGAGAGTTTGGACAGTGAATTAAAGGCTGTGGCTGGGTGGTTGTGACACAGCCAGCTGAAGTTAAATCCTGCAAAGACGGGGGTTCTGTACCTGAGCTGGGGAGGAGTGGATTTGGGGATTAGGCTCCCTACCCTGGATGGAGCACCATTGGTGCCAACCCAAAATATGAGGAGCCTGGGTGTGATCTTGGATGCCACTCTTTCCATGGAGGCCCAGGTTGCTGCAACTGCCAGGTCTGTCTTTGTTCATCTGCGGCAGATCAGGTGGCTGGCTCCCTACCTGGATACACTACAGTAACCCATACAATGGTCACTTCCAGGCTTGATTACTGTAAGTCGCTCTATGCGAGTTTACCCTTGATGCCGATCTGGAAACTCCAGCTAGTGCAAAATGCGATGGTGCACCTGCTGACTGCAATGTCTGTGCAGGCGTGCATCCAGCTGTCTGGCCATCAACTGAGTACTGGATCCGTTTCAAGATGTTGGTGTTGACCTTCAAAGCCTTATGCAGCCTGCCCAACATATCTACAGGACCGCCTCCCCCCATATGTGTCCCAGAGAGCCTTGTGCTCTGCGGATAGCCATCTGCTGGTTGTCCCCAGCCCAAATGATGCCCATCTAGCCTCAACCAGGGCCAGGGCTTTCTCGTTCCTGGCCCCAGCCTGGTGGAACATGCTCCTCATTGAGATCAGGGCCCTGCGAGATCTTTTGCTGTTCCACCAGGCCTTTGGCTGAGGCAGCGAGCATCTACCAGCTGGCCTCCCTACTGAGACCATCATGGCTCAGCATCGGCAGACTTATTTCCCTGGCTGTAGAAAGTGGAATTAAATGCATTGCACTGCCCATTCTTAAATATTTTAAAGTGGTTTTATTGTACTATTTTGTTGTATTATTTTAGATTGTTTTATATTTATTGTTGTGAGCCACCCTGAGCCCATTCGCGGGAAGGGTGTGATATAAATTGAAATAATAGTATGAAGAAGAAAAAGAAGAAGTAGTAATAGTTGTTGTTGTTTTTGTTTGAGGTAAGCAACAAAAATGCCATCTTACCCCTGCTATGTTTGACAACAGAACAATACAGATGTCCAGGGGCACCTTGATGACCATCCATAGACAACCCAGCATGGCCATCCCTGGTTCAGAGCCCAGCCTCTGGAACATGTGAAGGGGCAGGCCTAAGGGGAGGTCACAGTTGGGGGGGGATATGGGGCAGCAGAAGGCATGGAGGTAATCTCTTCCTCTCATAGACAAGGAGACAGGGCCACAGTTGTAGAACCAACCAGACTTTGTTAAACTGTAATTATGAATGGGTCTGATGAGAAAAGTTGCCAGCTTCTTCTGTCTAGTATGGCACCTGTACCTATGAGATCTGCTCCCAGGGATCAGGGGGAGACAAGGTGGGTCTTCCCTAGCACAGTATATTCTGAGTGAAGCAGACTGTCAGGTAGAAAAGCTGCCCAAGGCAATACATTTCAAGAAGCAGACTGGAACATGAGACTGAGGTGTGTGTGACAGTAATGGTCATGTGGAAAGGTATACCTGTTGAATCACCACCTGCAGGAGAGCAAAACAGAGACATGTGCAGTGATGGCAGACAGCACAGGCACCATGCTTTGTTCAGCAATGTCTGTGGCACCCTGTTAGGAGACTCCCCTGAGGCAGATGATGTTGCCATCCAAATGACAGTTACCCAGCCCAGGTGGAAGTGCTCAGCATCTGCAAATGATTGATGTACAGCTGCTGCAATGAGGGAACAAGTTCCAAGTTATCTTGGCTTGCTGATCTACATAATGCAGAAGGCAGTTCCTAGGAACCTGGACCAACAATTGTTCCATGGCCACCACTGTTCATGGGCCAGCCAGCTGCCTCCTCTGAGAAGGAGGAGGAAATGAAAGAGCCAGGCCCCGCACCAGTGGAATACTTGCCTGAGGAACTGGGTTGAGAAGCAGACCCAGCAAGAGAAGCATCAGAAAGTGAGAAGGCTTTCTAGCCACAGCCAGGCAGCTCATTCTGGCAGGAGAAGAGAGAAATAACACAGAGGTCAGAGTGTCAGTCACCACTGGTTTCTCCTGAACAAACAGAGCACAGAAGAAGGAGAGAGCGCTTGACAGCTCTAGAGAGACAGAGTGCCTGTCTGATCACACAGCAGTGATCAGTATTAATTCCTGGAGCAAAGTCTTTGCAGGAGCAGAAATGCCAAGCTGATAGGGAAGCAAAGGACTTGCACCTGGAGGATGATGAAACTCAGCAGGAAGAAGCAACTCCTGATGAGTCAGCTAATGAGACCAATAAAAGAAACACACTGAGAAAGACTCACTGTGGAAGTAACTTTGTACGTCATGCACTTTTGTGAGTTGATCTGTTGTATCTGATTCTGGCTTTCTAGTCTGTCCTTGCTAAACTTTTTTTCTGCTCACAGCTAAAGGTTCAGATCTTGCACTTGCATTGGTTCCAGATCCTGGACCCTCTTTTCATCTGATCCTAGGACCGAACCTTTGGCTCCCTTACTTTGGGCTGATTTGTAGACCTTGCTCTTGCTGTGTTGATTGTAGTAGTATTTGTGTATTTTGTGGAAACCCTGGGTAGAGTAACAGTGCCAGGCTTTGCCCTGAATGTGACAACCAGCCCAGTGTCCCTACCCTATCTGATGGCAGCTGTCCTTGTTACACTTTCCTGGGAGTCTGCCCCATTGTATGACATTAGCCATGATGGGGAAGGGCTGCCTTGGAGCACCCCACCAGTAACAGATCACTGGCCTTGGTTGTGCAAGCCAGCATCGGTGGGTGAGCACCTGGCCTTGTGTGAGGGGAATGGGAAAGGTAGATGTGAATGGCTGGGGTGGGGCAGCTGGATTCCTGGCCCTTGCTCATCTGTCAGTATATAGTTGCCCCTTCAAGTCAAGCCTCTAGAGGGGGTATCTATTAGGGTTCTACATTGAGAAATGTCAGCCACACAGTGTGGACTTGCTCTCCCCTTGGATGTTAGTGCTACATGTTCACCCAGTAGTGCTATGTGCCCACTCTGTGCTTTTCCAGCTGCCAAAGTGCAATGGTGTGAGTTCTAAGTCTGTATGGCAGGAAGTTCTGCATCATAAACCCATGCCATGCACCCTGCCTAATGAAGTCCTGGCAGGGGTTTATCTAGGGCTTGGGGGCAGTGATAGGGTGCTGGGGAGGAGGATTGGCCAACACTGGTGAGGGAGGTAATTGGGTGTGGCTGTAGTTGGCATCCTGTGCTTTGCTGGGTCTTGTGGGTGAAGCTGTGCCCACTGGGGTGATTGGATTTTCAGTTTGCATGGGCACCTATGAGCTATACCCTCTTTTTTGACAATGTAATTTTCCACTGCTGTTGGGAGCATTCCCAGGCTGCAGGCAGGACTAGCGTAGTAGGGCTGTAAATCCTACTTACAGTGGCCTATCTGCAAGATATGCTGGTGTAGCAACTAGTTGTCTTCCACCCCCTAATTGCACTGTCAGTGTAAACCTGAGACGAGACTTAGGCAGACAAAAATGTGAAAAGAGGACAGCCAGAAAGCTATCTCATCCAACTTTGTACAATTTAACAAAGAAAAAAAATCAATTTGTGAATAATTGATACTGGTGAAAGCCTGGTAGAATGAAGTCCTCTGATTTACACCTTAACAGCCTTCTTCCTTAACAAAAGAGTGAAACTGAAGAAAGTCAGAACCTCTTTAAAGGCTTTGGAGCATTTCTAACAGTAGTGCAGCCTGGCACTCATAACAGAGACTGTCCAAAAAGCCATCTTCTCTTGAAATGAATAACACAACACAGGCAGGGAACAAGCAGCTTTGTTTTTCAATTTGCTTTAGGTAACCTGAGAGAACTTTAATATGCAAGATCTTTTGCTTCAATAGGACTCCTAGAAGAATGGGACATGATTATATGTAAGAAGCCTTTGTTGAATTCCTTTGGGCCAATGAAAGAGAAATATCAGGTTTTTTCTAATGTAGTATGTGGCCAGGTATGTGGCTCTTCACTTCCCATTTCAGAAAACGGCTTATCACAGTTCCTCTCATACTAGTTTATATCAGATTACTCTAGAAGAATAGCAACTGCCTGGAACTGGAAATACAGGGTGCCTCTGTGTGAGATTAGCCAGTTTCTTCCTTTCTTCCCTGCCTTTCTCCCCACTGGGGATCCAAAGCAGCTAACATCAAAAGCAGCTTTTGGTTGAGGACAGCAACAGGTTTCCATCATAGTTGGCACCCTCCTCTTTTCTTCCATCTTGCCCACTTTGGCCTTCTCCTTGACCTGCCCATGAGAAAGAAGAACAATCCAGAGTAGGTTTTAGATTAAATTATGGATGCTATCTGGAGATTAACAAATTAGGAATGATTGAACTACTGATTTTAATCTGTATTTTTTGTATGTTTTTAACCTGCTGTAAATCACCTGGAGCCCTGTGTACTCTGGAATTGGGCAATGCAGAAATTCAATAAATCCTCCTCCTCCTCCTCCTCCTCCTCCTCCATTTTAGCTGAGAGCGTGACTGGCCCAAAGTCGTCAAGCGAGCTTCCATGAAAGAGTCAGAATTCTAACCTGGGTTTTCCAGATCCTAATATAACCACTACCAACCAACTAGTTACCAAAATATTGGAAGTAACCTCCCTTCAAATTAAGAGTGTATTTCATAGATATCATTAAAATGTCCCAGAGTTGCGATAGCAGCACAAAATGTTTATTTTATTTATTTATAGAACATCTTACTGAGACTCAAGGCTGATTACATGGTGTAATTCTGACATAAATATCATTTTGTCAGGCCGGGGTACCATAAAATGTAACACGAGGTACCAGAGATATAAACTTTATAAAGATGATTTCAAATGCTGAATGGCAATAGTAGGCTTTATTAGATTAGGTGTGATATACAGAGGGGTAGTAGGCATGGAGTTATCAGCATTGGTAATGAGACAGGAAACCTAGGTCTCAGTTTGGTCCAGGAGGATGCAAAGAATAAATGGAAATAAGTCTACAGAACTGAGCAGTGACTCATGAAAGCTCATCCCATGCCACAAATATTAGTCTTTAAGAAGATATTGGACTCTTGCTCTTTTCTACTGATACAGAAAGACTAACATGGCTACCCATCTTGATCTATCTAAAGAAGTGAGCAGTGACTCAGGAAAGCTCATATCTTACCACAGATTATGTTAGTCTTTAAGGTGCTACTAGACTCTTCCCCTGTCTACTACTATTAGAAACCCCCACATTCAAAAATAAGTGGGGGAATAGTTTAACCTTGCAGGACATTCAGTTGCTGACCTAAGAGTAGCAGTTCTCTTACAAAGGAATTTCAAATGGAGATTAGAAAGAAAGATTGCTGAATTGCAGCTGATAATGAAGATAAAGAAAATGCATCCTCCTGAACTAAATTGAGACCTGCATTTCTTTTCTCTTTATTAATCCCTGCTATTGTCATTTGGGTCCTGAAATAACTTCACTCTCCAAGATATGACGACAGATGGACTCACATTCTAGCTGTATCTGAAGAAGTGAGCAGTGACTCATGAAAGCTCATGCCCTGCCACAAATTTTGCTAGTCGTTAAGGTGCTACCAGACTCTTGCTCCCTTCCACTAATAAAGATGGCAAGCTGTGCTGTTAGGTTTCTTCCCCCACCACCACCCTGAACTAGAAAGGGAGATCGCTTGCTCTCTCTCTCTCTCTCTGGCTCTCCTCCTCCCCCCTTCCCTCTCTGAAGAAGTGTGTGCACACACAAAAACTTGCACCTGGAATAAAACTTTGTTGGTCCATGGGAGTCTCTCTCTCTCTCTCATTCTCTCTCTGACTGTCTCCTCCCAAAGGAGGAGGGGGACGAGCTGTCAGCCAATCGAGGGAAGGGAGGCTTGGCTTTCTTCTCTGCAAAACAGAAAGCAGGAGAGAAGAGGGCTGGGCAAAAGCAAGCTGCAATGCAGGAACAGGAAGTAGGAAGCAGACAAGAGCCAGTTGCTTGTGGGCCAGATAGGAGCCAGCTCTGACCCATGAGCCACATGTTTGACACCCCTACATTTAGAAGGTAGCTGTGTTGGGCTGCCCTGGAAGAGCTAAATTTGAGTCCAGTAGCACCCTAGAGACCAACAAGTTTTGGGAAGTATGGCCTTTTGAAAGACAAAACTCCCTTCTTCAGATGGTCATCAGGACCATCATCCCTTTGTCAGGGACATTTGGTCCTTTGTCGGGATATAGTCAAAAAACATGGTTGTCTGTATAGAAAAAGCACTGTGGCCTTCTTAGATACATTAGTGGCTATAACCAGCACAGTTAGAAGCATTGCCTGCTGGGAGATGTAATATGGTAAGACAGAAAATAAGTAGTAGAAGGGAGGAACTGTTGCCTGGGGTGAGGCTGACTTACTGAGTGAAGCTGCAGTTGTTATGCCTGTTTAAGATCCACAGCAAACCTAATTTGGGTAGTTAAAATTACTCAGCTGGTTGATACATTTATTTATTTTATTAAACTTATGAATTGCCCACCCTGCAGAGCAGACTCTGGGTGATTTAGAACACTATAAACAGTTAAAAATACATTAGCTGCTGTAGATTTTCCAGGTTGTGTGGCCGTGGTCTTGGCATTGTAGGACCTGACGTTTTGCCAGTAGCTGTGACTGGCATCCTCAGAGGTATAGCACAGAAAGATGGAGTACTCTCTGCGTCAAGGTGAGAAGAAAAATGGTAGGCAGGTAATTTATATCTACTCCGGAAGGTGGGGTAGGGCTGAGTCATTATCTTCCAGGAGTACCCCAGGCTATGAACATGTTAATGGAGGAGCTTTACTGAGGAGATTCTCAGTAGCTAATGAACTCTGGCCATGAAAGCCTTTGACAACATAGTTAAAAATACAGTTGATAAAGAATTAAAATCACAAATAATAAACGTTAGAACCAACCAGAATGCCAATAAATAGTCCTCCACTGCTGGCCACACTGCTATCCTTCACGAAATGGCAGGGGGTTAGGAGTTTGGGAGTACTCCTGGACCCTGCATTAACTATGGG
The DNA here is from genome assembly GCA_029375565.1 of Gekko gecko. Taxonomy (NCBI): domain Eukaryota; kingdom Metazoa; phylum Chordata; class Lepidosauria; order Squamata; family Gekkonidae; genus Gekko; species Gekko gecko. Next base: position 96,895,136 of record JAPDNY010000002.1, on the reverse strand, counting down.
GGCCCAGGTGGTAGTCACTGCCAAACTGGCCTTTTACCATCTTCAGCTGATTCGGCAGTTGGACCGCGATGACCTGGCCACAGTGATCCATACAATGGTCACCTCAAGGCTAGACCACTGTAACACTCTCTACATGGGGCTGCCTTTGGTGCAAATCCAGAGGCTGCAGCTAGTGCAGAACGCGGCAGCCAGGTTGCTGATGGGTGTCCCTAGGTGGGAGCATATCCGACCTGTGCTGAAAGCGCTGCACTGGCTGCTTATAGCATACCGGATTCATTTCAAAGTGCTGTTGCTTACCTTTAAAGCCCTATATGGCCAGGGTCCAACATACCTGAGGGACCACCTTTCCCCACATATGCCCCAAAGAGCACTTTGGTCAGGTACACAACATCGCCTGGTCATCCCAGGCTCCAGGGAGGCCAGGCTTGTGGCTACCAGGACCAGGTCCTTTTCAGTGGCAGCTCCTACCTGGTGGAATGGGCTCCCAGAGGAGAGCAGGGCCCTGTGAGACCTTTCACAGTTCTGCAGGGCCTGTAAGACAGAGTTCCAGGCTATCGAGTAGGAGCCGCCACTACCTCTGCCGCTGTTCTTGCCATCTGTGGTAGACGTAGGGGACGGCCGAGGAAGATCAATCTTGCCCCGCTGTGACCAATATCGCCAGATGGGGCCGAATAACATTGAGTGGCAACCTTCTGTGAAACTGGCGCCATCTGGTTGAGTTTGTTTAATTGTTGAGCACTTTAATGTGGAATGTTTTATCTGTTTTATGTTGTTTTATCTCTGGCACTTGTTGCCCCATTATAAGCCGCCCTGAGCCCGTTCGCGGGGAGGGCGGGGTAAAAATGGAATTGTTGTTGTTGTTGTTGTTGTTGTTGTTGTTGTTGTTGTTGTTGTTGTTGTTGTTGTTGTTGTTGTTGTTGTTGTTGTTAGTTGTTGTTGTTGTTGTTGTTGTTGTTGTTGTTGTTGTTGTTATTGATGATGATGATGATGTGGGGGCCACAGAGGAAAAAGAGAAAGGGTGCCAGTCTCAACCTATCATTGCTGCCCTCAACGAAAATCTGGTGGAACATCTCTGCCTTACAGGACCTGCCGAATTGCATCAGATCCTGCAGGGTCATGATGTTATTTAGCAGAGAGTTCCACCAGATTGAAGTCAGGACTGAAAAAGCCCTGGCCCTAACTGAGGACAGCGGACCTCCCTAGGGCTGGGGATCACCAGTAAGTTGTTATCAGCTGATCTCAGCATTCTTCTGGGGACATATTGGAGGAGATGGTCCTGAAGGTACATGGGTCCTTGACTGCTCAAGGCCTTGAAAGTCAACACTAACACCTTAAACCTGACTCAGTACTCCACGAGTAGCCAGTGCAGCTGGCACAGCACAGGTTGTATATGTGCTGTCTGTGGCATTCCCATCAGGACTCATGCTGCCACATTCTGGACTAGTTGGAGCCCAGACACTATGTTACCAAGATAACATGTGAAACAGGCCTTACTCCATACCAGCATATGAATAAAAAGTGTCATAACACCCTAGAAACTAAGGAGTTATTCTCCTGAGCCATAGTAAGAGTGTCCTGCAGGGTTAATACAGGCAGAATTGAATTACACTGGCTGGGGAAGTAGCTGGGTCATTAGATTGCAGAGGAATAAAAGGATTGCTAAAGAAGGGCAGATGGCAGAGAAGCTTGGTGATTTCTTTGTATCTGTGTTCATTAGGATTAGGTGGCTCTGTACATAAAAACAATAGCAACAGGAAAACAATAAAGACCAAGTAGCAGACTGCCCAATAGATACATTTATAGCTGTAGTAGGCAACCGCCAGGCACGTATGCCGACAGCAACATACCAGTCTCTTTTGCTTGGCACCCAGGCACAGATCTCTGTCCAAGTAACCAGGGCAGACCTGCACAGCCACCAGCCCAATCCAAGGTGAATCCTTGAGATGCTGGCAGCAGCAGTGGGGCTTGGGTGCTCGAAGCATGTTCGTCAGAGTACAGCCCTTCTCTCCCTGCCTCTTTTGTTTGTTACACCAGCATCTTCACAGGTAGACCTCACATTGCACAGTGGCCAGGGTATGAAGTCACGTATTTATCACATCCTTCCTCAGAGGAGCTCAGAGCAGCACACCTAGGGTTTTTCCCAACAGTGGCAGCAACTGTGATCATGGTGATGCCAACTGTAGTTTGCAACTCTCTTCCAGGCATGTGTAAAGTCTTGGACATGTGGGCAGCCACATCTGCCACCTGCAAAGGGGGATCCAGGAGACCTTCCAGCATAAGCATGCCTGGGGCGGGTGCCAGGTCCTCCCCCATCAGATGGAGTGGATGATGACTCAGGGCATCGACATGCCCTATCGCCTTGCCTGGCCAATGCTCCAGCCTGTATTGGTACCCCACCAGGAACAGGGACCAACGCAACACCAGGGGTGACAGGACCTGCGGCATTTGCTTGTCAGCCACAAATAAACCCAGGAGTGGCTTGTGGTCCATGACTATCGTGAAGGGCTGGCCATATACAAAATTGTGGAATTTTTTTACACCGGCCACGATAGACCTCCCGGTCTATTTGTGCATAGTTCCACTCGGCGGGGAACAGCGTGCAAGAATAATAGGCTACCAGAACCTCTCACCTGTCTGGTAGTAGGTGCCCCAAAACCGCCCTGACCCCATAGGGTGACGCATCACATGCGAGTATTATAGGGAGAGACTCATCAAAATGAGCAAGGACAGCATTTGAAATTAACAAGGTTTTCACCCCCTGGAATGCCACCTCTTCCCTCATCCCCCGGGCCCACTGGGCCGATTTGTCCAACAGTCTGTGGAGGGGTTCCGCCACGGCAGCCTTGTGCGAGAAGAAGGCGTGATAAAAGTTAATTAGGCCCAGGAAGACGTGGAGCTCTGCCTTGCACTTTGGTGCAGGGGCCTCCACAATAGCCTTTACTTTGTCCCGGGCAGGGTGGAGGCCCATCGCGTCCACCCAGTACCGCAAGAAGTCTACCTCCAGAACCCCCAGGAGGCACTTTTCTCTTTTCACTTTCAGTCCCACATCATGAAAGCGTTCCAACATGGCATGGAGACAGGCGGCAAAATCCTCAGGTCGAAAAATGGCGTCACTCCAGGGATCCCTTTCAACAAAGTGTCCATTAGTTGCTGAAATATCCCAGGGGCCACACTGACCCCGAACTGCAACCTCTTAACCTTGAACGCCCCCCTGTGCGTTACAATGGTTTGCGCCGAGGCCGTGGCCTCATCGACCGGCAATTGCTGGTATGCCTGAGCGAGGTCCAGCTTACCAAAGACAGTCACCCCCGCCAGTGACACCAGCACATGGCTTACCACCGGCACCGGGTAAGAGTGCGCCTGTAGGGCTTGGTTAATGGTGCACTTATCTGCACAGATGCAGATGTCCCCATTTGGTTTAATGGGGGTCACTATTGGGGTTTCCCACGGGGAGTTGGCAACTGGCTCTAGCACCCCCTGGGCCACCAGCTGGTCTAGTTTGGCTTCAATTTTCAGCCGTAAGGAGAGGGGCACTGTGCGGAAGCACCGATGGATGGGGCGACGGTTGAGTCTAACTGTAATGACACCAGGGGCCCCTTGTAACAGCCCATAACCCCATTAAAAACCTTGGGGAATTCCCAGCAGACCTCCCCAAAGTCCCTCAGCGAGCATTTATTCACCCCCCCCATGGTTATACCCAGTGCCTCGAACCAAGCCCAGCCCAGAAGCCTTACAAGGTTGCCCTCAAAGTGTCTATATTGCACCCAAAAAGTTCCAACCCCCCCTAATGGGTACTGGATTTTTCTGAAAATCCACCAAGCTTAGGGGCGAGGGCCAAAGAGGGGGTCCCCCAATGGGCAAAGCTGTGTTAGCGTGTCCATGGAAATGATGGATGCCGCAGACCCCGAGTCCATTTCCATGGAGCAGGGGGACCCCTCAATCCTGACTTGTACTTGGATCCTCGGGGTGGAGGATAGGTAAGGGAGGCACAGTACCTGAAGGGCTGGTCAGTGAGGTAGTAGAGATCAGTGGTCTCCGAGGTGGATTCGTGTGTAGCGACAGCCTGGTGGAGAGACGGTGTGGAAGCTTGTGTGTTCTGGGGGCCCTTGGACCTGCAGACCTTGGCAAGATGGCCCTGTTTTCCACAGGCATGGCAGGTTGCATCTCAGAACTGGCATGTCTTCCTCCCATGAGCCTCCCCACAGCTGGCACAGGAGGAGCGGGTGGAGGCCTTACCCATGTGGCTGCTGGTCAGGCACCCTTGCAGCTGGCAGCAGCGCAGTTGCCAGATGCAGCAGACCTATTTGGCATCCGAGTTTTCCGGGCTGTACCCCGTTCTGACCTGATGAGCTGTTGCAACCGGGCGCTCCTGATGAGATGCCTTGTGCGCGATGGCGAGTTGCATGGCCTCTTCCAAGGTGATCTGGCGGCTTCTGATCATCTTCCTATGTAGTTTGGCGTCTGATAACCCCCACACAAATTGTGTCATTAGGTTATCTGCCACCTTCGGGAAGGAGCAGTCCACCGCAAGGGCACGCAGGGCTGCCATATGGGCTGCAGCGCATTCCCCTTGGGCCTGCACTGGTCCCTGGAACCCCATTCATCTAGCTAGGAAGGTCAGTTTCGGGCTGAATTAGTTGTTGAGGGCCTCTATTATTTCCTCTAATGAACACTCCAGGATGAATTGGGGAACCAGGAGACTCTTGGCGAGGCGGATGGTGTCGGTTCCACAGGAGCTTAGGAGGAGTGCTCTCCATTTCCCGGCATCGGTTAACTCATTGAGCTCTGTGTAGCACATGAGTTGGTCCATACAAGAGTCCCAAACTTCGGGCCAGGAAGGATCGAACTTGTCGAGGCTTCCATGAGTTGCGGCCACGACTCGAGCGTGTTGCAGGAGCAGTGTCTGGGACGCTGGACACTGTGTGGAGCTTGGGAGCAATGCGATGCCCAGGGGCGATGTGGCGCTCGGGAGCGATGCTGAGCAGCATCGACTGGGACGATACTCGGTGCTGGTGCAATCGAGGCCTGACTCAATGGAATCCCACCTTCATTGCCACTGTAAAGTACTGGGTTCCATACATCAGGACTCAGACCACAACATAGGCGAAGATGCGTTTATTAGTACTTCACACAAAGACAAACAACAATGGCCAGAGGCCAACTCTATACAGTGTGGGGGAACGCCCCATAGTTCTATTGGCGAGTTCAAATTTCCCGCCAATGTCCCTTTTGGCTCCTTACTCCGAATTCAGGAGCCTGCACATTGATGGGGACCAAAGAGACTGGCCAGGAAAGAAATCTTGGAGTCATGGTAGATAACTCACTGAAAATGTCAATCCAGTGTGCAATGGCAATAAAAAAGGCAAATGCTGTGCTAGAGATTATTAGGAAGGAAATGGAAAACAAATCAGCCAGTATCATAATGCCCCTGTATAAATTGATGGTGTGGTCTCATTTGGAATACTGTATACAGTTATGGTCACTGCACCTCAAAAAAGATGTTATAGCACTGGAAAAGGTGCAAAAAAGCACAACTAAAATGATTAAAGAGACAGAACACTTTCCTTGTGAAGAAAGTTTAAGAGGTTAGGGCTCTTTAGCTTGGAGAAATGACAACTGAGGGGTGACATGATAGAGATTTACACCATTATGCATGGGACACAGAAGGTAGAGAAAGAAGTACTTTTCTTTCTTTCTCACAATACAAGAACTTGTGGACATAATGAAATTAAAGAGCACTAGGTTTAGAACAGATAAAGAGAAGTACTTCTACACCCAAAGAGTAATGAACACACAGAATTTACTGCAACAGGAAGTGGTGGCAGCTAAAAGCATAGACAGCTTCAAGAGAGGATTAGATAAACATATGGAGCAGAGGTCCATCAGTGGTTATTAGCCATAAGGTATAGATGGAACACTATGTCTGGGGCAGTGATGCTCTGTATTCTTGGTGCTTGGAGGGCAACAGTGGGAGGACTTCTGGAGTCTGGCCCTGCTGTTGGACCTCCTGATGGCATCTGGGTTTTGGCCACTGTGTGACACAGAGTATTGGACTAGATGGGCCGTTGGCCTGATCCAACATGGCTTCTCTTATATTCTTATGTCACATTTTAATGTTACTAAAGATTTTTAAAAAGCCACTATTGTTAAACAAACCAAAAGCTAAACATTTATAAAGGAAAGTTAAGCTGTTCCTTGTGAATCAGACTCAAGTCAATCCAGCTAAAAATGAAGCCAGCTGCTACCTGGAACCAATTCAGACTCTGAAGAAAAGGCCAGAGTCAACTACAATAAATGTGCTGGCCATTTGTTAAACTATACAATTCTAAACCAATTTTGCTAAAGCTCTGTTAAAATGCTCTGAGAAAACAAATGAACAGATGGAAAAGAAATGCAAAATTTGTCCTTCAGAGTGGAAGAAGAAGTGGAATGGGAAATTACAACAGAAGGAGTCCAAATATTAAGTGACCTGGGAAATAACTCACTTATACATGGGTAGGTTTACTATTCCCTGATGTTAATACCATATTGAAAGCTTTCCATGCAGTGCTTCATGGCTAGCTCTACAAAACAAACAACATCTGCTGCTCTTCAGTTACAGGAGTTAGCACCAATATAATGCCAGTAGTAAACAAATCCTGCTGAATGTGCTTGTGATAGCATGCCAACATCATGGAAAAGACACCGAAATGCCCTGCTATTCAGAATGCTGGCTCCAGGATTCTGAGAGCCCTTCCAAAGGTAAGGTCTCTTACCTACAGGAGGCGAGGTGTGCAGACTGAGAGTTCTGGCCATTCAGGTTGGTCTAGTTTTCCAGGCTAAAGCTGATAATCCGTGAAGCCTCCATTTCTATTTGTTGTAGTTCTGCTAAGCCAACCAGATCTCTGTATGAATAAGGCTGTATTCTAAAACAAACTGTCTGGCAATAAAGTGACTGCTGTCTTTCAGTGGTGAGAAAAGGAAGGGCCTGTTTAAGCAAATATTAGTGCCCCTGCAGAATGGAGTTTAATATGATTGCAAGCAACTGGGACTAATTGTCCAGCCAAATTGCAGTGCTGATAACTAGAGATTTACAGTGATCTGTCTTGACACAGAAAATTTACCTCACAAAATATAATTGCCTGGAAGTTCTTATTGCATTGTAACCTCATGTGTTACGGCTATTTGTGAAACCAGGATTTCAGAGGGCTATTTTTGAAGTTGTTAGCTTCAGGATCACATCCTATGGCTGAATTTACGATGAAATGGCAGGCATGTAATGAAATGTCACAACTTTATTAGAAGAAAAGCTGTTCATAAAACAGTCTTTAGTACTTCTGCATGTAATCACATTATCGAATAGTAAAGTGACTGTCTCCATGCCAATCTCCCCCCCCCCCGCCGCCCCAAGCAATAAAAACTAGGCCACCCACAGTCGATGATGGACTCTTAGGATACTTCCTGGGTGTCACACAAAATCATGACCTTGAAAATTAACCAGCATGAAAAGCAAAGAACCCTTCAACATTTCCTGAGGAGGCCTGAACATGCTCAAGGGGGGCTATTGAGAGGAGACTTAAAAATCCATTAGAGGGAGAAAACTGAGGCAGAGAGGGGAATTGGCCTGCTCAGAGAGATGGGTGGAGTTACAAATGGTTCCCCCCATAATTCTTCTTGGGTCCAAGCTTGTAGTAATTGTAATAATAATTTGAGTGTTTATGTCTTTTTAAGTGTTCAAGCACTTTATACACATTACAGTGACCACACTGATTGGTTTTGTTTAACGTTTTAACTGGACTTTGTTTTCATTTATGTAGTATTATGACATATCTTGGGATACTGGAGCTTCTGGCGTCTCTTAGTAATAATTTTCTCCTCCCACTCCTGCCCTTCTGTTTATCTTACTATACATAAAAAAGAAGCTAATTGTTGCACTCCATCTTCTAGGATGTTACAGTCAACTATAACATAGTACATTGCTGAGGTTTATGAAGGATTTGCAGGCCACTCCATGAAATAGCTCAAAGAAATTAGAGTACATTCTCAACCCAAAGCCTGACCTCATTATATACTTAAACTGGTTAATAGTAATTCTCTCTTCTCAAAGAATCCCTGGAAACTGTAGTAGGTTAGACGTGTTGGGGGGCGGGGTTAAAGAAGACCTATTATGCATGCTCTACTTACTCCTAATTTTCTCAGCCATTGATCCACTAATTTCTGATTCAATTTTACCAGATTTTGCATATCCACTTTCTCTCCACAGTACTTTTCATTGTATATTTGGGTAATGTTTCTGCACATAGCCAAATAATCAGGAGTTTCTGTCAAAGTCGCTGTGCACCACCAGTGTTGGAGTCATATGTGCTCTTGCAATACTGAACTGAAACAAAAAAAATCCACAAAATGTGAGTAGTGATGTGATTATGGCTGTAGTTATACTGCGAATGTGGTACAAAAGTGTTTCCAGAAAAACTAAGGGGAGGGACAAACAGAAAGAGAAGTGACCGCCTAAAGGGAGAAAAATGTGTGCAGAAAGGGAAAAAAACAACAGAGTTGGCAGCTGGAAGTGATGGAAACCATACATGCAAAATAGGCTGAAGTCAGACATGCTCAAGGGGTAAAAGTAGTTTAAAAATACACTGGTTCAGATGCATGAAGATACTTGTTCATTGTATACTCCCTAATTCTAAACCAGCATTCTCTGTCCTGCAAAATATGCCTTGGAATATAGAGATTGCACTTTCAGCATACTTTAGAATGTTTTTGTACTGGGAATTCTATGCTCCTCGCATGGAAGAAGCTATAAAAATTAAACTAATATTGTTCCTAATGTAGGTAAGGCCTTTATTGGAAAGCCCATTTCTGAAGCTCTGGAGATAGGGGATTTAATCAAGAAAGACCAAATTTGCGGTGCAAGCCTTCATGCAGAAGATGAAGAAGCAATCCTGTGGGCTACTATCCTGCACAGATTATAGAGCTTTGTTAGTCCTGAAAACCAACAGTTTGATGAGTAAGAGAGTTTGTAACTTGACTGTTGGTAAAGAATGCTCTTGGATATAAAACATAAGTTTTACTCCTCTGACAAGTCATATTTTTATTTTGATTAGGAAGGAAGGCATTCCATTTTGACTGCATGAATCCAGCTTTGAGAAGAGCATGATAAAGATTCCTTTTACCATATGTGGTGGACTTAACATTCTGGACTGCAATACATACAGAGATGGAAAAATTTTTGAAATGTACCTTTAAGAAAAAACCTGAAATATTCCTTTTAGGTCTTAAATTAGAAGAAATAAATGTGAGTAAAAGAACATTGATATGGTACATGGTAACAACTGCTAGAATGATTTATGCTCAAAACTGGAAAAATGAAAAGATTCCTGATCTCTGGGGCTGGCTGAGAAAACTGCTCTTTATGGCAGAAATGGACAAATGGACAAGAAAGCTTAACAACCTAGAAGCAGAAACCTTTTTGGCAGACTGGAGCGACTTTAAAGAATATATACAGAAGTACTGGAAAATGAAGGATAGTATTTTTAGTTTGGCAAACTACTAAAGATGTAACAATTGTATACAGTTAATAAGTGTTTATAGTAGTTATAAATAACTAAATTGGGTTACCTGTAGAATTTGCATGATAACAAGGATTTAACATGTATTATGTTTGGTTTAATGGTGGAAACAATGCTGGAAGCCAACAGGGGGGGAAGAGGAGTTTTTGGGGAAAGGATATGATGTATATTATTTGGACCAAGTTGTGAAGTATTGTATATCCTAATAAAATTTGTTTAAAACAAAAAAAAGAGAAGAGCATGAACTCTACAAAAGAAGTTTGAGGGAAATTCCTTTAAGATAAGGAATTCGTTCATTGTTGTAGTTTCTGTATCTTTTAGACTGGAATAGTTAGTGACAGCTAGCATTGTGATCAGTGTGGGTGTTAGGACAAACTGTCTCAAGATATTAATTCCTCAGTAGTCATGAGACGTCATCTTCCTCTAAGGAATATTATAATTCACTTCAAGAAGCTGTGTATTGAAATGATTAACTGACATGAGAAAAACACCCCCACAGATAAAGAACTGTTTCACTGTTCATCTAATAAAACTGCATAACTGAAAACTATACACTAATAGAATACACTTTATATATAATTAGTGCGCACTATTCCTGTATGCTTTTCAGAACAAAGTTTGAGTCCAGTGGCAACTTTAAGACCAACAAAGTTTTATTAAAGGAATAAGCATTTTTGTCCATGCACACTTCTTCAGCTATAATGGAATGGAAATCACCAGTCCATACATATAGGTAGAGGGTGAGATCAGTAAACTAGCATACAACATAATGAATGGTTACCATTTGTTTGTGTTTAATTTGGGGGGGGGGGAACCTAGTAAAGGAAATAAATATGTCAAAATTGGACATTGATGGGCAAATGATAATCGTTCATTATGCTGTATGCTAATTTACTGCTGAAAGTACCCACCTAAATGTATACTTTTCAGTTATGCAGTGTATGTATATACATACACACAAAAAAAAAAATCTTTGTGGGAATCTGTTGTTACAGATGCATTTTTCAGAACTTCTCAGAATAGTAAAATTGTGCCTAATTACCAAAATACAGTTGTTTTACCCACTGATTCCTGTTGCTCTCTTGGGAAAATTTCCTTATGTTTTCTATTGCTTGATGAAAACATATGCCAAAAGTTTTAAAGTTTTGGGAACAAACTAACATTAATTCAGACAATGTTTTCTGTCCTTATAAGAATGATGCTTTGTGGTTAATGTTACAACTCAGTTTCTACAAGCAGCAGAAACTAGAGGACTATTAAAAAGTACAAAAACAACATGATACTGAGGTGAACATGAGAGAAAAAAACTTTTTGAATCTAAGGTGATAAGGTGGGCTATGAATCTATAATAATAAAAGTATGTGTCTGTCCAAAATAATACTAGGTGCCTCAAAATTGCAACCATCTTCAAGATGATTGTGGGAGTTGCAATGTCAAAAATGAAGGAAATCAGAACATCCTGACCAAGATTATCTCCAGGTTTATTCATGAGAAGCCAAGAAGATAGAGACAGGGGAGTGGAAAATATTCCCTCCACTACAAAGTAAAGGTGAGTAAACAGCTATCAGATAGGGTTGCCAAGCATCGTATGGCAATCAATTTGGGGGATCAGGACATGGGGGTGCCATCAGTAAGGGTCTGATGTCAGTTCCATGGAAAATCCAGAAGTGATATCACACCTCTCTATGAAGCACCAGAAATTCCATAGTTTTACTGGTAATTCCTAGAAAGAACTGCAGTTTCACCCAGAAGTGATATCACACTGTTGGCCCAATGGCAATTTTTAATGTATTTTTATCCTGCCACCAATGTGAGCAGCAGTGGAACATAAGAACATAAGAGAAGCCAATGTTGAATCAGGCCAATGGCCCATCTAGTCCAACACTCTGTCACACAGCAGCCAAAAATACCAGGTGCCATCAGGAAGTCCAGCAGTGGGGCCAGGACACTAGAAGCCCTCCCACTGCTGCCCCCTCCAGCACCAAGAATAGAGTGTATCACCTGCCCCAGACTGAGAATTCCCATCTATACCCTGTGGCTAATAGCCACTGATGGACTTCTGCTCCATATCCTTATTCTAATAGCCAAAAAGTGCGGATACCTATTCCCACCAACAGGGGCCTCACTCTCCCCCAACAGCTTTTCCTGCATAGTCAGTAGACTTCCTGGGTTTGTAGAAAAATCCCAACAGTGAAGAAATCCCTTCAGGAACTCTTGAATTCCCCAAAAAGCCTTTTGAAATGGCCTCTGCAGGGACCTGACTCCAAGCATCAACGGTGAGAGATTAGAACGTTGGGGGGGGGAGGGGGGAGAGGCTTCTGACTGGCTCTGTCGGTGGAAGGGGTGGGGGAAGGGCCCTTTCCAGGCCTCTTTCAGCCTTGGAGGGAGGGAGGGAGCCTTGGGGCCAGGCCTCACAAAAGTTGCCAGGGCCAGGCTGGGGGATTTCTAGAGATTTTGTGGTGGACTAAGGAGGAGGGCTGGGTTTGGGAAGGGAGAGGCCTCAGCTGGGTATAATGCCACAGTTTCCACCCTCCAAAGCAGCCATTTTCTGCAGGGAGACAGACCTCTGCTGTCTAGAGTCCAGTTGTAATTCTGGGGGTCTCCAGGGCACATTTGCAGGTTGGCCACTCTAGGCCTGGCAGCATTCTAGGCTTGCCAGGTCCCCCTGATTTGCATGACTCACCTAGCCTCGGCTGCTTGCTACCATTCATCAGCAGCCACCCTATGAAAGCCAGTGAGGTGCAGCAGTTAGAGCTTCAAAGTAGGATCTGCAAGGCCCAGGTTCAGATCCCCATCTTGCAGTGGAAGGTGACTGTGTGATTTTGGACCAGTCACATATTTCAGCCTAACCAACCTCACAGGGTTGTTGTGCAGAAAAAAAGGAGGAGGGAATAATGAAAGCTGCTTTGGCCCTCACTGTGGAGAAAGACTGTAATTTTCCTAGGTAGAGGCTGGGGAGTAAAGATGGAAAACAGGAGACAGAGAGGCAGATAAAGGTAGGTTGGCTGTTGGTTGGGAAGGAAATAGGGTTGCCAACTCCAGGGTGGGAAATCCCTGGACATTTGAGGGGTGAAGCCTGGAGAGGGTGGGATTTAAGGAGGGGAGGAACTTTGGACTGGTGTAATGCCATAGACTCCACCCTCCAGCCATTTCCTCCATGAGAACCACCATTGCCAACCGCTGGGTGAGGACTGGAGATCACCCAGAATTACAACTGTTGTCCAGGAGACAGAAATCAGTTCCCCTGGATAAAATGGCTGTTTTGGAGGGTTGAGTCTATGGCATCATATCCTAATGAGGCTGCTTGCCTCCCCAAGCCTCACTGTCCCAAGGCTCCACCCCCAAATCTCCAGGAAATTCCCAACCTGGAGCTGGCAACCCTAAGGTGAATTGATCTCTGTAGCTGGGAGATCCATTGTGATTCCCAGAGTGCTGCCACTGCTGCTGTGGGGGGGAGAGAAAGCAGGTGGGTGGCTGAGAGCACTGCCACGACTGCTACTGCTACTGCTGCTCTGCGGAGTGGGGGAAGAAGCAGGCAGGAGGCTGGGAGAGAGGCTGGGGGCAGAAAGCAGCCAGGAGGCTGTGGGCAGAAAGAAAGAATGATGGGGTGGGGGGCAGAAAGAGAGAGAAAGAGTGATGAAGTGGGGAGGCAGAAAAACAAAGAGAAAGATGACAGATCAGAAAGAGAGAGGAAATCACATGCATGGAGCAGAAATAGAGTAAGAAAAGGGGAGCAGAGGGGAGAAATAGTGGGAGAGAGGTAGGGGGTGAGCAGAGGAAGCAAAGGTGTGACGAATGAGATAACCATCCCGCAAGTTTCTTGCGGGTCTCCACTTGTCCTTATTCTAATTCCAGACTTTTTTTTTTCTGTGCGGATACCTATTCCCTCCAACAGGGGCCTCACTCTCCCCCAACAGCTTTTCCTACATAGTCGACTTCCTGGGTTTGTAGAAAAATCCAAACAGTGAGGAAATCCCTTCAGGGACAGTTGAATTCCCCCCAAAAGCCTTTTGAAATGGCCTCTGCAGGGACCTGACTCCAGGCAGCAACGGTGAGAGATTAGAACGTTGGGTGGGGGGAGGGGGAGGAGAGGCTTCTGACTGGCTCTGTCAGTCAAAGGGTGGGGGGAAGGGCCCTTTCTTTCCAGGCCTCTTTCGGCCTTGGAGGGAGGGAGGGAGTCTTGGGGCCAGGCTGGGGGATTCCTAGAGGTTTTGGGGTGGAGTGCAAGGAGGGCAGGATTTGGGGAAGGGAGAGGCCTCAGCTGGGCATCATGCCACAGAATCCACCCTCCAAAGCAGCCATTTTCTCCAGGGAGACAGATCTCTGTTGTTCACAGATCTCTAGAGTTCACCCTCCAGCAGGCCCCACTTGGAGGTTGCCAACCCTAGGCCTGGCAGCAGTATAGGGTTGCCAGGTCCCCCCACGGGCACTGGCAGGGGATGGGGGTAGTGCGGTTGCCAGCTCCAGGTCTGGAAACTCCTGGAGATTTGGGGATGGAGACTGGGGAGGACAGGGACCTCAGTGGGGTACAATGCCCTAGAGTCCACCCTCCAAAGCATCAATTTTCTCCAGGGGAAGTTATCTCAGTAGTCTGGAGCTGAGCAGTAATTCCAGGGGATCCCCAGATCCCACCTGGAGGCTGGCATCCCTAGGCAGCACCCTCTGGGTGACTTGATACCACCTAATTTGCATGACTCAACTTGGCCTGGCTGCTTGCTGCTGTTCAGCAGCCACCCGATGAAAGCCAGCAGTGATGCAGCAGTTAGAGCCTCAGAATAGGTCTGCAAGACCCAGGTTCAGATCCCCATATTGCGGTGGAAGCTGACTGGGTGATTTTGGACCAGTCACATACTTTCAGCCTAACCAACCTCACAGGGTTGTTGTGCAGATAAAAAGGAGGTGAGAATAATGTAAGCTGCTTTGGTCCCCACTGTGGAGAAAGACTATAATTTTCCTTGGTAGAAGCTGTGGGGGAGGGGGTGGAGACAAAAAGCTGAAGACAGATAAAGGCAGATAAAGGTTAAGTTGGCTGTTGGGTGGGAAGGAAATAGGGTTGCCAACTCTGGATTGGGAAACTCCTGGACATTTAAGGGGTGGATCCTGGGGATGGTGGGGTTTGAGGAGGAGAGGAACTTCAGACCAGTATAATGCCATAGACTCCACCCTCCAAACCAGCCATTTCCTCCAAGAGAAGTACCATTGCCAGCCTCTGGGTGAGGGCTGGAGATCACCCAGAATTACAACTGTTGTCCGGGTGACAGAGATCAGTTCCCCTGGATAAAATGGCTGCTTTGGAGGGTTGAGTCTATGGCTCCACCCCCAGAAGGGAGAAAGAGTGTGAGATAGGTAAGGGTAGAGGGGAGGAAGCAAAGGTGTGAGGAATGGGATGACCATCCCGCAAGTTTCTTGCGGGTCTCCACTTGTGTTTATCTAATTCCCTCTTGAAACTGTCCATGCTTGTAGCTGCCACCACCTCCTGTGGCAGTGAATTCCATATGTTAATCACTCTTTGGGTGAAGAAGTATTTCCTTTTATCTGTTCTAACCCGACTGCTCAGCAATTTCATGGAGTGCCCACGAGATCTTGTATTGTGAGAAAGGGAGAAAAATACTTCTATCTCAACCTGCTCAATCCCATTCATAAACTTATAAACCTCAATCATGTCACCTCTCAGCCGCCGTTTCTCCAAGCTGAAGAGCCCCAAGCATTTTAACCTTTCTTCATAGGGAAGGTGTTCCAACCCTTTTATCATTCTAGTTGCCCTTCTCTGCACTTTTTCCAATGCTATAATATCCTTTTTGAGATGTGGTGACCAGAACTGTACACAGTATTCCAAATGAGGTCGCACCAATGATTTATACAGGGGCATTATGATACTGGCTGATTTGTTTTCAATTCCCTTCCTAATAATCCCCAGCACAGCGTTGGCCTTCTTTATTGCAGCTACACACTGTCTAGACATTTTCATTGAGTTATCCACTACGACTCCAAGATCTCTCTCTTGGTCCATCTCTGCCAGTTCAGACCCCATCAACATGTATTTATATTTAGGATTTTTGGCTCCAATGTGCATCACTTTGCACTTGGCCACATTGAACCCCATTTGCCACGTTGACGCCCACTCACCCATCCTCGACAGATCCCTTTGGAGTGCCTCACAATCCTCCCTGGTTTTCACCACCCTGAACAACTTCGTGTCATCTGCAAATTTAGCCACTTCACTGCTTACTCCCAATTCCAAATCATTAATAAACAAGTTAAAAAGCATCGGATCGAGTACTGATCCCTGTGTTACCCCACTGCTTACCACCCTCCACTGAGAAAGTTTCCCATTTATACTCACTCTCTGTTTCCTATTTATGCCAGTTTTTGATCCACAAGAGGACTTGTCCTTTTATCCCATGACTATTGAGCTTACTTAGGAGCCTTTGATGAGGAACTGTATCAAAAGCTTTCCGGAAGTCAAGGTAAATAATATCTATTGGGTCCCCCTTTTCCACATGTTTGTTCACTCCCTCAAAAAACATTAACAGGTTAGTGAAACAAGATCTTCCCTTACAGAACCCGTGCTGAGTCTGCCTCAATAGTTTTTGTTCATCAATGTGCCTACTAATTCTTTCCTTAATAACAGTTTCCACCAACTTACCCGGTATCGATGTCAGGCCTGTAATTTCCCGGATCTCCCCTCGAGCCCTTTTTAAAGATGGGATTGACATTAGTTACCTTCCAGTCCTCAGGAATGGAGGCAGATTTTAAAGAAAGATTACATATTTTTGTCAGGAGATCCACACGTTCACATTTGAGTTCTTTCAGAACTCTCAGATGAATGCCATCCGGGCCTGGTGATTTATTAGTTTTTAAATTGTCCATCAGTCGGAGGACTTCCTCTCTTGTCACCGCAATCTGATTCAGGTCTTTCAAACCCCCTCCCGAAATCAGTGCTTCTGGAGTGGGCAAGCACTTCTCCTCTTCCACAGTGAAGACAGAGGCAAAAAATGCATTCAGCTTCTCAGCCATTTCCCTATCATCCTTCACTACTCCTTTTACCCCTTGGTCATCCAAGGGCCCCACTGCCTCCCTGGCTGGCTTCCTACTTCTAATGTATTTGAAGAAAGTTTTACTGTTGACCTTTATGTTTTTTGCGATATGCTCCTCATATTCCCTTTTTGCTTGCCTGATCACAGACTTGCATTTTATTTGCCATAGTCTGTGTTCCCTTTTATCAACCTCACTAAGACTAACTTTCCACCGCTTAAAGGAATCCTTCTTACCTTAAATTGGGAAGAGAGGGTTGCCTGGCAACTCGACTATCAGGCTTAGCACTATACAGTGATTGATGTCTGACTGGGGTCCAATCTGCATTGGTCTTTCCCGCAACTGTGCCAATGATCTCACATCATCTCACAAATTTTTCTGGATCTCATGCTGTCCTATTGTTTCGTCTCAGCATCGGCTGTCTGCATTATTTTATTGCCATTCAGTGGTAACTCCGAGGTCACTACGGCATCTCACTGTATTATCTGGATTTGATTTTGAGGTAGTACAATTGCTCCTCTCCACCCTTGAGCCGCTGTGAGCAAAAAGCAGACAACTGGAGCCGAATTCGTCTTTCTAAGGAGATATGCAGATTATCATATAGGAAACAAGTTAGCTGAAAATCCAGTTGTCTCTGTGTAAAAGCAGCCAGGGAACATTTGTCTGTGATTATATTTGGGGGGGGGGTTGAAGCATGTCCACCCCTGAACCATTTGTTATTTCCTGGGACAGTCTCCAGAATACCTTGCCTGGCAACTGCTGGGTGTTTTCTGTTTTTTACCCAGCTTGTCCCATCTTTCCTGTCCCCCACCTCCCCCTCCACCAGGTCACCCCCTTTACTTTCTATGCGGGGGTCATGGGTGCAGTTTCCTCCCCGCAGCACAGCGCAGTGCAGTGCGCTGCCAGTGCCCCTGGGAGGCCGCTCTTCCCCCTTCTCTTGCACACACTCCCTAAACAACTTGCGTCCTGATGCAGATGGAAAAGAGCTTTATACTGAGCCAAATGGGAAGCCAGTGCCACAGCAGCGCAAAACAGCTTTACATAGCAGATGCAGATTGGGCCTCTAATCTAGGAAACCCAGGTTCGAATTCACCTCTGCCATGGAACTTTACTGGATGACCATAGGCCAGTCACATGCTCTAAGCAAAACTATGTCACAGGGTTGTTGTGAAGATAAGATGGAGGACAGGAGAACAATGAAAGCCATTTAGGTTTGCATTGCAGAGAAAGGAAACACAGACAGGAAAGGTGGAAAATATCGTCTCCTTTGTAAAACAAGCAGGGTGACGGTTAAGCACTTTCCTGAACTATCAGAGTCAGTGTGGTGCAGTAGCTAGAATGTCAGGTTCGATTCCCAAATCTGCCTCTGAAGTTTCTTGGGGGACCTTGGATAGTCACACATTTGTATGATATTTATTATTAATCTAATTTTGTCTACTGTTTTCTAAAAAAGGACAATCCCTCTTGCTATTATTTCCTTTGATATTGCTGCAGGAGGCAGAACTGCTCATCCAGTATTTAAACAGCTATTCAGTATTTTGTGTGCAGGGGCAGGCCCCTAGCATTTCAAATAAACATGAATAACTAAATTTTTGTCTATTAATAAGAAGTCTCTTAAGTGTTTAAAAGACAGAGCTCATACTTCTTATTTAACTGTGATCACCGAAGAAGACATGAGATGTGCATGATGATACTTCAGAAGGTCATAAAAATATAGGATAAACACAAATTTAACCTGAGTATTTCTTGATTATAATCTTTAAAATGTATAAGACTCTCAAGCTGAATAATATATTAGAATGAATACCATCTGAGTACTATAAGACTGAAGAGCTCTGGCAAACAATTGACTAACATTTACTGATTTGCACATTTTTTTGCTGATTCTTCTTCCATTCTTCTTTTTTGTCGATTCATCTTCCATTTTAGCCCTCCACCTACCCTGTAAGATACTGTGATGGACAGGTTAGGTTCCATCTCTTCCTAAGAGCGATCAAATGGTAGTTGACTGAATGTTAGTGAGAAAGACAATTGGAAAACAGTAGTTAAGAGAGTTGAAGACAGCAGTTAGGGAGCTGAAAGAGTGTCT
Source organism: Gekko gecko (assembly GCA_029375565.1). Lineage (NCBI taxonomy): Eukaryota > Metazoa > Chordata > Lepidosauria > Squamata > Gekkonidae > Gekko > Gekko gecko. Next base: position 96,876,461 of record JAPDNY010000002.1, on the reverse strand, counting down.
GGCTGCGTGAAGCCGTGGAGAAGAGCTGCTTATAGCTTACTAAAAAGAGTCAGTGTGTAACAAAATTTCCCAAGTACTGGAATATCAAAGGTTCAATTGAAAAGAAATTTTCTAACCTCTACCTGACTTTCTTCAGTGTTATGTTCAAATGATAAATAAAAGTTAACTCCTTGTTTGTTTAACCCTGTTGGCCGGTTGTCGCAGGGAAAGAAACACACACAAACACAAGCAAAGTTCTTAGTCTATATATATTTTAGGATATGAATAAACCACCATTTTATTCTGTTGAATGAAACAGTGCTTGAGTCCCCAACCCCAATAGCTCTGTGCAGTGTTTGAGTGAAGGTCAGTTAATAAAGGGGGCTATTTGTAATCCTGTTATTGTGGGAGAGAGGTTATAGAGGGTGGTAGGAACTCTGTGTGAGTGAAAAAGGCATGTCACAGAGACATTAGGCAAAGAGACTTGATTTCATTTCACTAGGAGCCAAACTAGATTTTACACAAGTTCTCAATGGGGACTGGCAGCTATATTGCAGCTGTGAGTCTCTGGTGGCAACTCCTTGCAAAAAAGCATCAGGGATCAGGATCATGGTTCAGATTAGGCACATAGCACAGAGGGGAGGGGATCGTGCCTTCCCCTATGCTGTTTTATGGTCTGAGGGGGGGTGTTCAACACTGCATGTGCAGGTGTTCAGTGCATGTGTAACCTGTATCCCCGAAAGGACCATTTTGGCTCTGGAAAATGGAAGGCAGGAGTCCCTTCTCCTCCACTGTATGTTTCCAATCTGGCTTTTGCTCCTATAGCACTTTTTCTCAGAGCTGCCATCAGGGATTCGCACCCACAGTATGGCTGCAAGTCTCCATGGCAAACTCATGTAAAACATCGCACGTAGTTTGGCCCTAAGTGAGGAAAAAGTGTTCTGTATCACTGCAACACTCCTTCCACTGGAGCCAGATTGCTCATGGGGTGGAAGAAAGATATTGCATGTGACTGCTTTGAAAGATTACTATTTTCATAATAATGAATATGTGAGGCAGCCAGTAGGTTTGCTGGATGAGGTCATGCTTGTAAACCTATGATGTAGGAGTGCAGTCAATGGTAATTATGCCAGCCTTATAATATTGGAGTTTTATACAGTGAAGTGACATTTTATTTATTTATTTTATTCAATTTATATTCTACCCTCCCTGCAAGCAAGTTCAGGGCAAATCACAGTAGGATTCTAAAACACATAAATAAAATTTACAGAATAATTAAAAGCAATTTAAAATAGCATAGATTTAAAAAGAAAAAACACAAAACAGGCCTCACTATTTCATTATATATATTACTTTCCAGCTGGCACCATTGGGTCTCTAAGATCTTATTGGTCCGGGCCGTGTTGAGATGGTAGGCTTCAATTTCAGCAGGAGAGGCCAAGTTTTTTACTGGATGCTCACTGCCTCAGCCAATGGCCTGGTGGAACAGCTCCATTTTATAAGCCCTGATCTCAGACAGGAGCATGTTCCACAGGGCTGGGGCCAGGACAGAAAAAGCCCTGGCCCTGGTCGAGGCTAAGTGGATGTCCCTTGGGCCAGAGGCAATCAGCAGATCATGACCAGCAGAGTGCAAGCCTCTCTGGGGCATATATTTCAGATCCAGTTCTGTAGCACTTCACTTTGTATCTGGAAATGCCCCTCTGAAGAAGTGAAAAGAATACCAGATCTTCATATATATGAGACCAGGGTGCTTAACAAAATACAGATCCCATAGGTATAATATCTTTTGCTGCTTTCAGCCTGTACATTCCTGAAAAGTACTGAGACTTACTAGTGATTTCAGCTCTCACATACTTTATTAGATGAAGAACAAGACAACTGAGCCGGCTCGCAGGCTGGCTTTTATTCCCAAGTGACCCACACCCCAAACACACACACACCCGGTGATTCGCTATTTACATTGATTGGATTAACTCCTGCTCTTCCATTGGAGGGGAGTCAGGATCCACTAGTCCATTGTCCTTCGGGGCGAAGCTCAGGCCCTTCGCCTGGCCACATGGTGGACCGGTTAGAATCAGTCCAAGCACATGGCTGTCCAGAGCCCATGTTCTCCTGTGGATACCTTACACCCCTCCCCCCTTGGTCCGATAAACACCCGCACACATAGTCTTTCAAATAGTTGGGGGGGCCGCCGCTCTCGCGTGGAGCGACGGGGCTCTGGCATGGGGGAACTGACAGCCTCCCGGGCGGCTGTGGGGACTGGTGGCCGCTCTGGTGTTGGCGGGGCTGGGCTCACCATCTCGGCCGGTGTGTCATTTGCGGTGGCTGTCAGTCCGGAGTTGAAGTCCACAGGGATTTCCTCAGGTGCGTCCGCCCCCGCGTCTGGTTGAGCTGGCTCGTCCCACTCCTCCCCTCATCCGGCTCCAGGGGTAGCACCCGGCGACGTAGCTGATCGATGTGGCGATGCAGGATCTGGCCGTCTTCCACCGAGACTTCGTAGGACCGGGGGCCACGGACCCGGACTACTCGGGCGGGAATCCACGGGGGCCCTCTCGCGTAGTTCCGTGCGTACACCGGGTCCTCTGGGAAGAACCCTCGCGCCGCCGCTGGCGTTTCCGTGCAGGGCTCCCGCTCGGGCGCTCGATCGGGATGTAACCGGTCCAGCCTGGTGGTGAGGCGTCGGCCCATCAATAGTTCCGCCGGGCTCCGGCCGGTTGTCGCATGGGGCGTCGTTCTCTGGCTGAACAGGACGTGTGCCAGCCTGAAGTCCCAGTCTGTTCCTTCGGTCCGACGGAGCGCCTCTTTGGCCGTCCGCACCATGCGTTCGGCTTGGCCATTGGTGGCGGGGTGGAACGGGGCCGACCTGATGTGGCGAATCCCGTGCTGGCGGGTGAACTCCTGGAACTCCCCAGACGTGAAGGCCGTCCCGTTGTTGGTGACCAGGGTGTCGGGGAGTCCATGCGAGCTGAAAATCCGCCACATCGCTCGGATGGCCGCCCGGGAGGAGGTGGATGGTACCGGCTCTACTTCTAGCCACTTACTGTAGGCGTCTACAAGTATAAAAACAGCTGCCCCTGGAACGGGCCCGCAAAGTCGAGGTGCAGGCGCGACCAGGGGCGGTGAGAGGATTCCCAGGCCCTGTCTGGGGCCGTCGGGGGTGCGGGTCGGGAGGCCTGGCAGGGTTGACACCTTTTTACAATGTCCTCAATATCCCGGTCTAACCCTGGCCACCAGACATACCCCCGCGCCAGAGCCTTCATCCTGACTACCCCAGGGTGGTGCTCATGAAGGTCCCTCAGTACCCGTTCCTGTAGTGGTTTCGGAATGACCACCCTGCCTCCCCACATTAGGCACCCCTTATAGGTCGACAGCTCATCGCGCCTTGTGACAAAAGGCGCAAACTCCGGGTCTTGTCTAGCTGTCGGCCATCCCCTCCCCACCCAGTTCAAAACCCGACAGAGAACCCTGTCGCGGCCCGTGAGGCGGGCCACCTCCTTGACATGTACTGGGCGATCGGGCAGCGATTCTAGGAGTGCGATGACGTGGGCGGGGGCCGGGTCTGGGTCTGTTGCGGGCAGTGGGAGGCGGCTGAGCGCGTCCGCGTGACCCATGGCCTTTCCTGGGCGGTGGGTGAGGGTGTAAGAGTACCCCGCCAGGAATATGGACCAGCGGAGAACCCTGGGCGAGACCATCTGCGGCGTCTGTCGATCGGGCGCAAGAAGGCCCAGGAGAGGCTTGTGGTCTGTAAGGATCTCGAACGGGCGGCCATAGAGATAATGGTGGAATTTTTTAACCCCCGCCACTATCGCTAGTGCCTCCTTGTCTATCTGCGCGTAATTACGCTCCGCAGAAGACAGGGTCCGAGAATAGTAGGCGACCGGAACCTCCCGGCCATCCGGCAACCGATGCCCCAACACCGCCCCCACCCCGTAGGGCGACGCATCACACGCCAGAACCACAGGTAAAGCCTCGCAGAAGTGGTGCAGCACCCCGTTGGAGACCAACAAGTCTTTTACCGCCTGGAAAGCTGCCGCATGCTCCGGCTTCCAGGCCCACGGCGCCTCCTTGTCCAGCAGCCGGTGGAGGGGCTCAGCCACCGTTGCCTTTTGGGGCAGAAACGCGTGGTAAAAATTCAAGAGGCCTAGGAAGGCCTGGAGTTCCGGCTTGGACGTGGGGACCGGGGCTTGTGTGATCGCTTTAATTTTCTCGTCTGTGGGGTGGATGCCTTGTGCATCGACTGCGAACCCCAGGAATTCGATGCGGGGCACACCCAGGAGGCATTTCTCCTTCTTCACCTTGAGGCCAGCCTCGTTGAACCTCTGCAGGACCTGACGCAGCCGTTCGGTGAAGGCGGTGGAGTCCGGTGCCGCGATGATGACATCATCTAAAAAAGGCTGGACCCCTGGAATTCCTTTCAGGAGGGCATCCATGAAAGATTGAAAAATCCCTGGCGCCACTGAAACCCCAAACTGCAGTCTATTGACCCGGAAAGCCCCCTTGTGGGTGGTGATGGTTTGCGCTTCCGCAGCGGCCGTGTCCACTGGCAGCTGCTGGTAAGCCTGCGCCAGGTCCAATTTGCCGAAAACTTTGGCCCCCGTCAGGGAGGCCAGGACATGGCTCACTACCGGGACTGGATAGGCGTGGTCCTGCAGAGCCTTATTTATGGTGCATTTGTAATCTGCACAAATGCGTATAGCCCCATTCGGTTTAATTGGCGTTACAATGGGGGTTTCCCAGCGCGCTGACGCGACCGGTTCCAGCACGCCTTGGGCGACCAGGCGGTCGAGCTCAGCCTCTATTTTTTCCCGCATGGCTAGGGGAGGAGGCCGTGCCTTTATGCGGATGGGTCGTACGTTAGGGTCCAGATCTAGCGAAATCGGGGTCCCATTGTACCTCCCCAGGGTCCCATCGAATACTTTGGGGAACTCCCGGCAAACTGCCTCCCAGTCAGCGGTCCCGAGGTGGTTTACTCCTGCTATTTGGAGTCCCAAAGGCCCAAACCACGACAGTCCCAGGAGGCTTGAGAGGTGCCCCTCCACAACCAACAGGTCCAGCAAGCCCGAGAACCCTTTAAATCGGACTTGAAACTTGCCCCAGCCACGGACTGCCACTGGGTTTTTGTTAAAGTCCATCAGTTTCAACCCCCGTGGCTTGTGCAGTCGGGGTCCCCCTTGGGGCATAGCGTTTTAAGGGTCTCCGCGGAAATTATAGAGAACGAGGACCCTGAGTCTATTTCCATTTGGCAGGGGGACCCCTCTATTTGGACAGTCACATGCACCTTGTCCGGGCTTTCAGGGGGCAAGTTACATACCGTCTGCCGGCGCTGTGTCGTCACGGTGTGCAGGCTTGCGGCGTCCAGCTGGGCAGTGGATCCCAGGCGCTTGCCCTTGGAGCGGCAGACTCGGGCGAGGTGTCCGGCCTTGTTGCAGGTCCTGCAGACGGCGTCCCGGAAACGGCAGGTCCGGCGCTCGTGAGCGTCGCCACAGCTGGCACAGGCAGATGCGTTGGGCTGGTTTGGTGGTGCGGGGGATCCCCTGTTGCGTTGGGTGCGTGGCTGTGATCGGCGGTTCACCTGTAGGACCTCCTCATCGTTCGAGTCATCCGAGGGGCCGGAGTCCTGGAGGCGATGGACCGTCTTAGGCCGGCGATCTGCGTGGGACTTCTCGTAGGCGGCCGCTTCCTGGATGGCGGCCTCCAGAGTGAGGTCGTCCCGGCTGACGAGCCTGCGGCACAGCTTCGCCTCCTTCAGCCCCACCAAGAACTGGTTTAGGAGGGTATCTGCGAGGTTGGGGAAGGCACACCTTGTGGCTGCGCGGCGGAGTCCGGCCAGGAATTCCGGAGATGTTTCGTCGGGGCCCTGCATTCTCGCGAAGAACTCCATTCGTTCCGCGAACTTGGTGGGCTTTGGTGCCAAGTGGTCAGTAAACGCCTTGACCAGCATGTCGTAGGTGGCGGCTGCGTCTTTCGGCAGGAGGGGGTTTACCAGGTCCTTCAGGAGGAGGTGTGCCTCGATGCCGCAGTAGCGCAGGAGATAGGCCTTCTTCGTACCCGCATCCGTGATGCCATGGATCTCGAAGTGACGCTCCAGCGTCTCGATCCAGGTCTCCCAGTGTGCGGGACGAGAGATGTCGAAGGCGGGGAAGCTCTCGTTGCTAGCGGCCATGGTGCTCACCCGTGGAGGTCGCGGTTCAGGCGTAGAGTTGGCGGCGTTGAAAGCGAGGCTGCTCTCGGGGTCAGCGGTGCTAGGGAGCGGTGCGGTGCCCAGGAACCGAAGAGGCGGACACGAAGCTCGGCAAGTGACCCACACCCCAAACACACACACACCCGGTGATTCGCTATTTACATTGATTGGATTAACTCCTGCTCTTCCATTGGAGGGGAGTCAGGATCCACTAGTCCATTGTCCTTCGGGGCGAAGCTCAGGCCCTTCGCCTGGCCACATGGTGGACCGGTTAGAATCAGTCCAAGCACATGGCTGTCCAGAGCCCATGTTCTCCTGTGGATACCTTACAATTCCTTAAATTAATGATAGGACACATTTCTGGACATCTGTTTGCAAATTAAAATGTTCACCTCCTCAACACCAGTAGATGAAATGCTGGAATAAATGAATGCCCTAAAATGTATACTTTCTCTGAGCAGAGGAATATCACTGAGAAGGAAAAGGCTGTTTTAAAATTGCTGTAAAAACTGAATTACTCTTTGAACTTAACAAAAATGTGTTGCTAAAAAATAACTTAAGAACAAGATTACCAGGAGAAGAGGATTATGTTTTCAGAGCCATATTTAAGAGTGATGGCAAGAGGTTGCGGATCTTTCATGATATTTAAAGAGCAGTAGTTACATGTTTGTGCAGCTGCACAGTGCTTCCCAGCTGCATCTTGTACTTTTCTGACTGAAATACTCAGAAGTTCACTTTCTCACTGAACAATGACTTAAGCCCCAGAAGGTCAGTTACAGAAGGTCAGTTACAGCAGTTTATGCAGAACAAAGTTCAGTCCAGTGGCACCTTTAAGACCAATAAAGCTTTTTTCAAGGTATAAGCAATAATCAATGGAATCCTAAACAATCAGACACCAAGCTAAGCACCTTCCCATGCAGTTTCTTTCTGCTTGTCCTAGACAGACATGCCTCAAAATTGTACCTATCTGCCAAAGTGCCTGCAGCTTAAAAGGGAATGCCCTATCAGTGCCTCCTAAACTGAAGTATACCTTACTCCATTGAAGTCAATAGACTTATCAGGTTGTATATGGTTGCCAGGTCTGGGTTGGAAAATACCTGTAGACTTTGGGGGTGGATCCAGGAGAGGGCAGGTTTGGGGAGGGGAGCGGACTCAGCAGGGTACCATGCCATAGAGTCCACCCTTCAAAGCACCCATTTTCTCCAGGGGAGCTGATCTCTCAGCTGGAGATCAGATGTAAAAGCGGGAGATCTCCAGACCCCACCTGGAGGCTGGCAACCTCCAGGATGACACTTTGTTTTAGACTTTCCAGGCCTCACAAGACCTAGAGTCAGCTTTTGGTCAAAAAGGAGGGTTTTTTTGTTTAGAAAATGCAGAATTGAAAGCAGGAAGAGTACTGAATATAATGCTTGTGAGCAGGGGTCTTGGGGGGGGAGCGCACCGGAGCACAGCTCCGGGAGCTCAGGAGCCAAGCCCCGCCCCCAGCCGGCGTCCAGGGGAATCTTTCAGGCAGCCGAATGTCAATTTCAGCTCCATTACATCCTATGGGCCATTGAAGTCAATGGCGAAAACATAGGGTATATTCTGGGGGCTGGAGGGGAGGGTTTGAGGGAGAGACTCCAAACTCATAGGGTAGCTGATTGAGCCTCTCCCCATGATACCCACCAAGTTTCAAGAACATTGGATCAGGGGGTCCAATTCTATGAGCCCCTAAACAGGTTGCCCCTATTCCCTCCATTGTTCTCTATGGTGGGAAAAAATTAACTTTTTTCCCACCATAGAGAACAATGGAGGGAATGGGACAACCTGTTTGGGGGCCCATAGAATTGCACCCCCTGGTCCAATGTTCTTGAAACTTGGTGGGTATCTCGGGGAGTTACTCCATCAGCTATCCTGTGAGTTTGGAGCCTCTCCCTCAAACCTCCTCCCCTCCAGCCCCCAGAATATACCCTATGTTTTCGCCATTGACTTCAATGGCACATAGGATATAATGGGGCTGAATTGCCGCCGAACTTCTTTCATTCCCTCCTTTCCTTCTCTCTTTTTCCTCTTTCCCTCCTTTTTCTCTTCTCTCTTTCTTTCTTTCCCACCTTCTTCTCTTCTCTTTTTTCTTCCTTTCCCTGTTTCCCTCCTTCTTCCCTCTCTTTCTTTCCCTCCCCTTTCCTTCTCTTTCTTTCCCTCTTTCCTTCCTTCCTTCTTTCCTTCTCTCTGCTCTCTCTCTTTCCTTCCCTCTTTCCTCCTTCTGTGGCCCAACTCTCATGAGAAGGAGTTTAAACTTTAAACCCCTTCTCTCTTAGCTCCCCCACCCAGACCAGCTGGGGAAGGGAAGGGAGGCTTTCGAAGATGCCTCCCCCCCTTTTGCTTCCCCTTCTGACATCACTTCCAGTGATGTCAGGGGGCATGGCATATGCTAATAGCCTAACAGCTCATTAGCATACCATATGCTAATGAGCTCCTGCAGCTGTTTTTCTACGAAAAGACCCCTGCTTGTGAGACATGTGAAAGCCAGAACACTTTGTGAATGACCCCAAAGATCATTCCTTTAACAGTCAATTTTCTGTGGCAGCCATATTTGGGCCTGTATTGGCTGCTGGTTGGAAACAGAAAGAATGGAGAAACAGAGCTGAAAGGTTGGAAAAGGCTAAACACTTCTTAGGAGCAAAGGATTGAGAAGTTTTACAGATGGGAATGGGGGAAAAACAAACCCTAATATTTGTTTAAAATGAGTAAATTTGGAAAGTTAACACAATAAAGGGTAATTATAATATAATAAAAGATAATAAAAGCTAAAACAAGCAGCACAGGCAGATTTGTTCATGGTGTTAATTAAAAAGACTTCTTTACCAAAGGGAGGATCATGTGACAAGAGAATTTAAGGAAACAAAGAGAAGGAACAGAAATGTACTACAGTTTCTTCAAATGTGTTTTCTTTGAAGTTTTTTAAAAAACAAAAACAGACACATTTGGTGAATTTCCCCTTTTCTAATGACCTACTTTCTGCACAGAGCACACAGCAGACAAGGAAGACCATGTGAGCTGGGCAGCTAGCAATTGCAGCCAAAGAGGTGAGATTTTCTGTTCCTTAAACTGCCTATGAATAAAGCTATATTCTTAGATTTAGGCTGCAAGGGAAGCCAATTTATAAATCCCACACAAGGGACCTAGACAAGGCCATTGTAACACCAAACCAAGATCTTCCCTTTGCAGATAATTCTGCAGTAGTGGAAATAATGAATCTTTTTTTAAAAAATCCTGAACGTTCAAACTTTGCATTAGAAAGAATCTTTGTAACTTATATGACAAATCAACAGCAGATGCACCTAAACAGATACAAAAAAAAATTAGCTTCAAGCATTGACAACTGAAGCACTTTTGAAGAAATCATGTTGCTCAGGGTTTTACAGATGAAAGAAACTTTCATTTCCATCCAGCAGAAGTTAACAATCACTGCACATCCTGCTTTAGAGAAGTTATCATGAGTTCCACTGCATAAAATATTTCAAGTGACAGACAGGTGGCAAAATAAATCAAACAGCAGTAGACTATTACTCTGTTTCTGTCTAAATATTTACAGGGTCAGCATATCTAATATGATTTTAGTTTGCTTATGAATCTCAGCAAAGTGGAAGTTGTCAAAATGTCATACTAGGCCACATCTTGGAAACTCAGCATTCTGCATTACCAGAGAAAATGGATTTATAGGAATGGGTCTGGCTGGCATTGTGCTATCATTGAGCTCCTGTTGCAATTACTCTTCTTTAAGCGGTACAGGAGAAGACCTGCAGCATACAGAAAAAGGACAAACGGGACTGTAAACCATATGGGAAGGTTGATCCCTTTTTTCAGTGACAAGCTAACCCTTCTATGACCTGTTATGTCATGCAAGGTTGCTGGGGGAGAGGAGACTTTATATGGATAACATTCAGGATGGGTGGCAGCCCTGCTGCCAAGAATGATATTAAGGGTAATGACATTACAAGATATTAGGAGTAATAAGATCGTGATTTCACCAACAATAGTATGCCACTATTTATATAGACTACTAGAGTGCTTCACTTAGATCAACATGGCCCATCTGTACATACTTAAACTTGGAGATTGGGGTTAAGGACAAACAAGACAGATCTTTCTACAAATCTGAGAAAATCCCCAAGATTGCAGAAAAATCTTATAGAGAGAGAGGAGGAGAGAGGGAGGGGGAGGGGGAGGGAGGTTAAAAATGATAAAAGGAGTGCTTGTAGTTAAGAAATGGATGACCTCAGTTGCTAGGCAACCACACAGTATTGCCAGCTTTCAAGATTTGGTTTCTGTCAAGAAAGGCTGGTGAAAGGGTCAGGGCCTTTTCCAGGACTGTTTGGCCTTTGAGGGAGAACTCACTGAGGCCAGTCCTGGCAGCAACCACAGGCAAATTGCTGCCACACAAATTGCATAACTCATCCAAGCCTACCTACTTGCTACTGTTCAACAGCAGCTGCCCCATGAAAGCCAGTGTGGTCTAGTAGTTAAAGTTTCAGAGTAGGACCTGGGAGACTCAGGTTTGAATGACCACTTTGTTGTAGTGCCCACTGAGTGGTTTTAGGGCAGTCACACACTTTCAGCCCAACCTACTCACTCAGTTGTTGTGAAGATAAAATAGAGGAAAAGAGAATGATGTGAGTTGCTTTGGGCTCCCCATTATAGACAAAGGCAGGGTGTAGATGAAGCAAATAAATGATAAATATAGCTGGAGATGGGGAGCAGATAAAAAGATTGATAGGTGGGTACAGAGCTTTTTTTGTAGAAAAATCCCAGCAGGAACTCATTAGCATAATAGGCTACACCCATAAGCAGAAACTCATTAGCATATTAGGCCACACCCCCATGTTACCAGAAGTGTGGTCATCCAGCCACACCCACCTTTTGTTCCTTATTCTGTTTACCTTGTTTGTTGTCAAAACCCAGGGCTTTTTTTGGAGCAGGAATTCCTTTGCATGTTAGGCCACACACACCCTAATGTAACCAGTCCCAATGAGTTTCTGCTGCTGGGTGTGGCCTATTATGCTAATGAGTTCCTGCTGGGCATGGCCAACTCGGGAGCCAGCCAGAACTCTGTTCCTGTGCATTCCTGCCCAAAAATAGCCCTGGGTGGGTAGGAAGGAAAGAAAGGAACAGGGAAATGTGAGGCTATGGGATCTGCCAAGAGTGTAAACCAGAGGCGCTTGCTTACTCTAGGGTAGCTCCAACAGCAGGGGCACCCCACTTTCTAACCTGAGCCAGAGGCCCACAAACTCAGGCCAAGGAAGGAACCAGGCACTCATGGTTCTGAAACACAGAGCAAGCCGCAGCTCTGCAAAAATTTCTGGTGATACAAGGCAGCCCTCTGAGACAACCTCCCCCTCCACCCAGAAAAGGTATGCTTATGGAATAACAATGGGTACCTCCAGGTGTAGTATCTGCATTTCTATAGCTATTCAGTTGCCACCTGGCAAACAGACCTTCTGTCTCCAAACCTCCCATTAATCCCTTTTATGATTCTATGTGAAAAACCTCTTTTATCTCCAAGCAACTGTCCTTCTTACCCCATCCCTCAGGATACCAAGGTAAACCCATCAACTATTCAAATTGCTAATGCTCCTTCCTGATGCCAATCAGGGACACATTTCCACCTTTTGTGTAAACCTGGAAAACCATTTAACTTGCTCAACAGGACCATCAGTGGACCATAATCTATTCAGACATCTCCAGTAATCCCATCAATGCTATTGTGCATCTAGACTCTGCCCATCTGGGACCTCATTGGTCACACTAGATTGTGCCCCTCCTGACAACCACACTCCCAGGACACCTGATTGGTCCAAGTTATCTTTCGTCTTCAGCTGAGACAAGCCCTTCAAGACCTCGTATTGGTCTGCATTGTTCTCTAATGTCTATATCTGTTGATGCACATGGCCTCAGATTGTGTGCCTCTGCCCTGATGCCAACTGGCAGTCCACCCCAAAACTTTTGTTTGGGCCACAATCCCTTCTTCATGGCCCTCTACATGTCTGAACAAGTTGTATTACCCCATAACTGACCCTTCTATTCACTATCATCACCTCTGCTTTCTCAGTTCTGAATTGTTTTGTTCTTTTTGAATGCTTAATGTGCTTGTAATTAGGGAAATTCTTTAATAAAAACTATTTAATTTACTCTTAAAAATTTGAAGTCTTCCTACTGTGCCAGACCTTGGTATACAATTGGTGTGTGGTTCCTGTACCCGTCTGATCTCCCTTGCCACATAGCTAATTTCCCCAAACAACAAGGCAGGCCATTGGTGGTAACAAGAGGAGAAAAAGAGGAAATAGTTTAGGGACAGGGATACAGGGGAAAGTGAGGTGACCCCCACAAGTTTTTGCAGGTTCCCCACTGTGCATGTGGAGCCAGCCTGGTGGCTAGCACTGTACAACTGAGTGCATACCAGACTGTTGGCCATGCAGAGTTTCCCTATGAAAGGTTGCCATTGAAGGAAAGGAGGAAAATCTGAAGATGAGGGGGCTAATAAAGGTAGGTTGGCTGGTGGGTTGGAAGGGCAGAAGGAAGCAGGAACAGTGGAGACACTATGGAGGTTTTTGTAAAGGGAAAGAAAAAATCATGGGGGAAAGGATAATGTCCCATGAAATTTCTTGCAGATCCCTCGCTTGTCAATATATATATACAATGCCACATGGCCTAGTCTGCAGATATTTAAATACTTAAACAGAGAGAAAGGATATATTTCTACAAACCTGGGGGACACCCAGATTTGCAGAAAAATTCCAAACATTTCAGAAGAGGAGAAGTTTTAAAAAAAACCCCAAAATAGGCAACTCTTTCCTGTGCAAACATAGACAACTCTGTCTTGACCACTTTAGTCAAGTGGGTAGAGGAGAAAGAGTAGGAGTCATGTTGCAGGTGGAGTGAAGAGGAGGAGTGGCAGCTGCCAGCACCTCCCCCCACCACCACTGTGGCAAAGCTGCAGTCTGGTGGAGAAGGAGGAGAAGGCAGCGAGGAGCAGTAGTCATGGTTCACATATGCTCCTGCCAAGGCTGCAATGTTGATGGGTTGGAAAGGAGGGTGAGAAGGTGGGCATAGTCTTTACTGCTACCAGGGCAGCAAAGTTGCAGGCAGGTGGAGGAGGCACAGGAGCCACTATTCCCCCACTACCGAGGCAGCAGTTCTAGAGGCAGGCAGACTAGGGATTAGAAGCAAAGGGAAGGGGCAGGTACAGTTGTGGCAGCAGTGATGGGGAGGCAGTGGCCAAGCAAACAGGACAGGAGCACAGTGCTGCTGCAACTGAAGATCCTCCTCCCATGCAAGTTCCTTGTGTGTCCCTGTTTTTTTTAATCATTATAACAACCCTGTACAGTGTATTAGTTTATTCTTCATCTGCAAATGAAGACTGAGGCTGATAGACTTGCCTGAGGATATAGATTGAGTTCATCAAAGAGTAAGATTTGAACTGTGGGTGTCCTGACTCTCAGCACAATTTCTGAGGGCTAAATTGCACAGGACTTTGGAGTTTTGCGCTAAGAACATGAGAGAAGGAAGGTGAGTAAGGAATGTTTAAGTTCACAGCTCATTTCTATGATGTCCAGGCATGGTTGGCATTGCATGTGAACTGACCAAGATAATCCATAAGTGAATTTTAAGAGAATGAGTACAATCTAGAGTACATTAGGGACACTGCTCTCTCCTGATCCCATTGATTTTAATAGGTCTAAAAAAGGTCTTCCCTTGGATTGTGACCATTTGTATGTTTTTGTAGGTGCATATTCTTGGCAAAATTGTTACCTGTGATGCGTTAAACACTTGCAAAAGACACATGAATAACAGTAAATACAACACAATGTACTGGCCCAGAATTATTTGTTGCAGCAGACCTCTGCTAGTTGTTGTAGATTTTCCAGACTGCATGGCTGTGGTCTTTGCATTGTAGGACCTGATGTTTCACCAGCAGCTGTGACTGGCATCCTCAGAGGTATAACAACGAAAGATGGAGTACTCTGTGTGTCAAGGTAAGAAGAAAAATGATAGACAGGTAATTTATATCTGCTCAGGAAGGTGGGGTAGGGCTGAGTCATTATCTTGTAGGAGTTCCCCAGGCTGTGACATGCTAATGGGGGAGCTTTCCTGAGGAGGTTCTTTTGCATATGGATTGGCTGTTGAAATTCTAATCATATCTGTAAGATGTAGAGCATTTTGTGTTTTTCAGGGCAGGAAACCTCTGCTAGTTTTTATGCTGTTTCTCACATTTTGTTTCCCTGGATGGACCTATTGGAAAAAAAATTTAAGAGTTACAAAGTATTTTACACCTTCGAGCTCACCAAATGCAGCTCCCAAGGAATTTTTCCTAGGTTTATTCAGCCGCTAAACTCTTAAAAGCACATTGAGGGCAGGGGAAGGAGTTGCTACCATGTAACTCTGTATAACATCAAAACTCTAGGCCTGAAGCAGTCATGAAATTTGCCTAGAGTGTAAATGGGAAGTATATGTGCAATTATGGCTGCAAGGTCTGGAGGCTGATGTCACTTTGCAATCAGATGACTCATTTACAATTGTATTTTTTTTATTATCTGGACTTTGTGGACTGGACTCATGATGTCTGAATCATCCACCTACACCTACACCCCATGCTCTTAGAGCACATACTCCCCTGATAATGTAACTGCCAATTCATTTTATCTCACACCACCTTTTCTCTTTTTGCCCTTATTTTCAGTTAGGAAAAATTATTATGATAAATTATCCAAACAATTTTCTCCTGCATAGTTTGACTTGATTTAGGATCAAGTCAGGATCAGAGCAGGTCACAACATGTCAGTCAACAACATAATAACAATAAAACATTAGGATTTAAAGAAAACAAACACATTTAGCATTAAAAGATAAAGGATAAAAATTTAAAATCAAGTTTCAGTCCAATCGAAATAGATGACGACTAATCAAGGCAGATTCACAGTGCCACCTGCAGTGATGCTGTGATGGTCTCTGTGAGCCAGGCAAATCGTAACGAGCACTATGAGCACTGCAACAATACGGTCAGTGGGAGCAGGGGAGGCCAAAATGGTTAGTCAACCACCACTTCAACCAAAGGCCTGGTGGAACAGTTCCATTTTACAGGCCCTGCAGAATTATAAGATATATCCCACAGGGCCCTTATTTCAACTGGGAGCATGTTGCACCAGACTAGGGCCAGGGCAGAAAAAGCCCTGGCCCTGGTTGAGGCTAAGTGGACATCTTTTGGGCCAGGGACTGCCAGGAGATGTTGCTCCGCAGAGCGTAAAGCTCTCTGGGGCACCTACAGGGAGAGATGGTCCCATAGGTATGTTTGTCCCTGGCCGCGTAGGTATTTGAATGCTATTACCATAACCTTGAACCTAATCTGGTACTCAATTGGCAGCCAGTGCAATTGGCACAACACCAGCTGAATGTGCACCTGCACAGACGTCACCATCAGTAGTCATGCCGTTGAATTTTGCAATAGCTGCAGTTTCCAGGTCAGGTTCAAGGGCAGCCCCGTGTAGAACAAGTTATAGTAATCCAACCTGGAAATGACCATTGCACGGATTACTGTAGCTAAGTCCTGGGAAGAGATAGGGAACCAGCTGCCTGACCAGCCAAAGATGGTAGAAGGCTGACCTGGCAACTGTGGTGAGCTGGGCTTCTATAGAAAGTGGGGCATCCAAGATCACCCTTAGGCTCCTCATCCTCATCATTGGCATCAACAGTGCCCAACCAAGAGTTGGGCTCTGAATTCCCAATCCCAGACCCCCACGGCTCAGGTCCATCTTTGCTGGATTTAATTTCAGCCATCTCTGCTGTAGCCATCCAGCCATGGCCTCCAATGCCCTGTCCAAAACATCAGAAGTGGGGTCCGGCTGGCTGTCCATCAACAGGTAGAGCTGGGTGTCATCAGCATACTGGTAACAACCCAGGCCAAACCCCGAGAACAACTGGGCGAGGGGGGGCATGTAGATGTTAAACAACATTGGTGAGAGGATCTCACCCTGCAGCTCCAGGTATACCATGGAGCTAATTTGGCACAATAGTGGAGAGGGCACTGGGAGTGATATTGACAATGGCTGTGGAGAGACAGCTACACCAGTAATCCACCAGCTCATCCAATGAATTGCCATGGGGCATCAGATCCCGTAGAGGATTCTGGAACCCACTCGGGTCCACAGATGAGCATAAATCCACTTGCTGCCTAAACACAGAGGGTTAGGAATGCTTAGCCAGGCCTTCAGGGTGCATCAGCAGTTTCCAGATACACATTTATCCCCACACCAAAAATAAGGTCCAGCGTGTGGCCCACTTGGTTGTAGGAGCCGATACAAATTGGAAGTCAATACATATTCAGCCATACAATTTTGTATATTAATTCAAGTTTCATTAATATTTTGCATTTATTTTCCATGTACATTTATCTAAAAGCCTAAATTTGCATATGTAGGTACGCCAGCTAGGCCTACAGCCAGGATTGAGGCAGTAGACTTTCACTCAAGATGTTTAAAAATAGGATTTTCAATTGGGACATGACAGCTTCCATATAGAGAATTGGAGAGGGAGATAGGGTCTATTATTCTTCTGAAAATGGAATGAACAGGTGGGGGTGGGCTAAGGCTTGTTCTATCTTGCTGTGCTCCACTTTTAAACATTTTTTCCACCTCTGCTTCCATAGCATACTGGAAAATGTTTCTAAGCACAGAGCCCAGCAAAGGAGGATAGAAGAGGAGGGAAAGATTTAGCTCCTTTCACCTGCAGGCTCCATTTTCAGTAAATGCCACGCCATGTCTGTGCTTAGCATGGAAATATAAGGCTATTTCAGATTCTTCTGGGGAGCTAAATAGGGTGAGACATGTGGCACCAAGCACCACAATATATGTGCACATATGTAACTCTTAAGTTAGGCAGATAAAACACACTGAAAGGAGTCTTAATTAACCATAAAGGAAGTCTAGAATTTGAGTCCAACCAGTTCTTCGTTCATTAAGTGTGGTCAAGTATGAGGATGTCATAAGCTGGCTGTGACTTGACAGAACAAAAAGTCCATCAAATAGTATAAATAGGGGGGCAGGCACACACAAAAAATGTCTCAAGCAATCCAGCACTGCACAGGTCTAACTAAATAACTTTTATCCATTTAATGCAATGGTAGACACTGTGGAAGCATAAGCATCTACTTCCAGAGAGCAGTATGTAGTTGATCTCTGCCTGGAAGCACTACTGTGTTGCTGTTAGAAAATCTGTTTAGTACTTAACTTGGATGTAATTTTTAAAAGCTATGCGTTTTAAAGATCTTAAACACAACATGCTTAAGAAGCTATCTAGATGCATCTAACTAAAGGTCTTGTTCCATTAGCATTTTCTCTCTCCCCCCC
The DNA here is from genome assembly GCA_029375565.1 of Gekko gecko. NCBI lineage: Eukaryota > Metazoa > Chordata > Lepidosauria > Squamata > Gekkonidae > Gekko > Gekko gecko. The sequence continues at coordinate 96,858,923 of JAPDNY010000002.1, read as the reverse complement.
CCCCCAGGTACTGTTCTCACTACTGAAATAGCATGTTCTATATTTATAGCTCCACTGAAAGCCTCCTAAATTTTATTCATCCTTGTGTGACTGGAGGCACACCCCTCCTCTCAGGGCTAAAAATAGTAGCTGTCAAGTGTGCTGAATCCAGATTTGCTGAATGACGTAGAGCTACTCATGTTTGTTGAGTGAAAGACATTACTCTAGATCTGAGTTTCTCCTGCTACTGCTTATTTAGCAATCTGCCAATGTGACTACCATTTCTCCTGCTACTGACTCAGATTTAGCTAATATTTGTCTCCTTGGTTTGGTTGAACTGTATCCAGTTTTGCTTCATCCTTCACTTTTGAGCTCGCCAAACAGTACGTAATGCATTTTGCCCAAATTGTTCTAATGCTTCTAACAGTCTCTGGGGGCAGAGAAGGATGAGGCCATTCCACATCAGATCCTGGAAACACAAATTCTTACTCTGGCAAGTCAGCTGCTAAACTCTTTACATAATACATGTGACTACTTATCTGTCCAGATAAGCTTTTAAAAATTTCTTTTACCTCATTAATCTTTCCTCTGTTTGTAATTTTTTTTAAAGTTAAGCCACTAGAGTGTTCTTTAGCAGCTGTTCAAACCATCTCAGAAGAAAAGGCAATCTTTTACTCCAGGGAGAAGGAAACTGTTCCACTGTGAATGGTACTTCTTGTTTTGATTTGTGTGTTTGGTTGTTCATCTTGTTCAGGAACTTGAGATAAAAATGCACAGAATAAGAAACCTTATATCACAAGAAATGTCCACTCCAGGGTTGTGGTTTGCCAGACACACTGTAGAAGCCTATTGACCACAGACAACAACAATACCCTGAAGGGCAGATAGTCATCCATCAGATTCAGAAGGGGGAAAAACATTTCCTTATTTTTTACTGTGCAACAATGAGAATTCTTTCTTTATTATTGTCACAAAGGTTTGACCAAAAAAACCCTCCAAAAGTAATCATTTAACTGCAAGCCCTACTGCACTGAGAATAGGCCACACTGATCTTAAATAAAGTTGCATTCTATTTGTGGCAGGCTGACAAAACTTCCTGATGTTGCCCAAACTCTGGATATGGTTCCAGCTAGAACACTTGGGCAGATCCCAGTTTTAGCACTTAAATTATAAGCTTCAAGTGGTTTCTTTGACAGTTCCAGCAAACAGATGGTAGGCTGGCATTTCCTATGCAGAAGACTTGTATAGTTACCAGACCAAGGACAAGTTAGAATTGGTGATGAGCCCTATGATAACAGTTCTTCTTGTTGGAAAAATTGGCAAAATAGTTAAATATTCAGAGATTGAAATGGATCTTTGCTTCACTGGAGAGGAGGCATTTTTTAATGTAAAAATCTTTATTTCTAAGGGAAGGGTTCACAGGAAATCTACAAAACAACAAAGACATCTAAAGCTACATCTTTACACTTTGACCACATGATCTACAACAATGGAGATTCTTCTCCTTCTTGACCCCTAGAAGAAAACCACCTGAATACATTAACCTATGATTGTGAGTAAACAGACTTCAGTTTTGCAGGCTTTGTTTCTATTGGCTCTGTGCCAGGTTTCCTTCCAGGTCAGTCTAAAATATAGCACACAAGGTAAGCACACATTAATCCTATAATAACTGAATTTAGACCTTGCAACACACATATTTCCAGCACTTGTGTGGGTACCATAGGCAGGGATCTTTTCGTAGAAAAACAGTTGCAGGAGCTCATTAGCATATGGTATGCTAATGAGCTATTAGGCTATTAGCATATGCCACGCCCCATGACATCACCGGAAGTGATGTCAGAAGGGGAAGCAAAAGGGGGGAGGCATCTTCAAAAGCCTCCCCTTCCCTTCCCCAGCTGGCCTGGGTGGGGGAGCTAAGAGAGAAGGGGCTTAAACTCTAAACTCCTTCTCACTAGAGTTGGGCCACAGAAAGAGGAAAGAGGGAAGGAAAGAGAGAGGGTGATTTCCCACTAAAGCTGCCGCGGGGTTGCGCCGCCGTTTGCCCCGAGATTTTTAGTCAATTTCACACCCGAAGCCGCGGGGCTGCATTTTGACCCGCGGCTTTGCCCGATATCCCCCGCAGTTTCGTAATCCTCAAAAAAACAGGATTATGAAACTGCGAGGGAAATCGAGCAAAGCCGCGGGTCAAAATGCAGCCCCGCGGCTTCGGGTGTGAAATTGACTAAAATCTCGGGCAAACGGCGGCGCAACCCCGCGGCAGCTTTAGTGGGAAATCACCCAGAGAGTAGAGAGAAGGAAAGAGGGAAAGAAAGAGAAGGAAAGGAGGAGGGAAAGAAAGAGAGAAGAGAAGAGAAGAGAAGAGAAGAGAAGAGAAGAGAAGAGAAGAGAAGAGAAGAGAAGAGAAGAGAAGAGAAGAGAAGAGAAGAGAAGAGAAGAGAAGAGAAGAGAAGAGAAGAAGGAGGGAAAGAGGAAAAGGAGAGAAGGAAAGGAGGGAATGAAAGAAATTCGGTGGCAATTGGCCTCATTATATCCTATGGGCCATTGAAGTCAATGGTGAAAACATAGGGTATATTCTGGGGCTGGAGGAGGTTTGAGGGAGGCTCCAATCTCACAGGGTAGCTTTGGAGCCTCTCCTCAAGATACCCACCAAGTTTCAAGTACATTAGATTAGGGGTCCAATTCTATGGGCCTCAAACAGGTTGCCCCCATTCCCTCCATTGTTCTCTATGGTGGGAAAAAAGTAACTTTTTTTCCTACCATAGAGAACAATGGAGGGAATGGGGGCAACCTGTTTGGGGCCCATAGAATTGGACCTCCTGGTCCAATGTTCTTGAAACTTTGTGGGTATCTTGAGGAGAGGCTCCAACAGCTATCCTGTGAGTTTGGAGCCTCTCCCTCAAACCCTCCCTCCAGCCCCCAGAATATACCCTATGTTTTCACCATTGACTTCAATGGCCCATAGGATATAATGGAGCTGAAATTGACATTGGGCTGCCTGAAACTCTGGGGACACCGGCTGGGGGCGGGGCTTGGCTCCTGAGCTGCCGGAGCTGTGCTCCAGTGCGCTCTCCCCCCAAAAAGCCCCTGACCATAGGGTATGAGAAACACATATATTCACACATGCATACAAACACATTTTTCAATGCACAGGCACACAGGCAACATGGAGTGTATCTTGGCATCAAATTCAGGAGACTGAGGAGCTAAGCCAGAGTCAGCTGCTATAAAACTGCAGTGGGATCAAGAGGCAACCTATTGGGCACCTGTGTCACCTGACCCTGATGAGTCAGTCACTGCAGTAGCAGCTTCTGACCTCTGTCGTTATGATTCTGAAATACAAAAAAGAACAGATAAGCAATCTCCTTTTAGGAAAAATACTATGGTGCCACAGAGGCAGGCCAGATGTGGCTCAGGGCATATTCCAAACAGTTAGTCCAGGGAAGGCAGCAAATATGCAAGTTTCACAGTATATTGGGTCCTGCTGTGAGAGTACTATTTGAACCCCTATGTGTTTTCCTTTGAAATGAGTGGTCTATGATGAATTGCCATAAACTGTCACCAAAATGCTTTGCAGACTAGGGCATGTCTTGGCAAGTCAGATATGGCCCCTGACCTATACCAGACATTTTCCCCAGTGCAGGCTGTCTATACCAAATATACAAGCTGCTTTGTTGACAGTGGCTTATATATTTCTCTCATTATAGAAATCTGGCAACAGTCCAAAAACAACAGCCTGGGAGAGTGAAGGAGCCTGTTACGGGTTCTATTAATTTTTTCCCCCAGCCACAGTAAAACCTTGGGGGGTATTTTAAGACTTGGAAAATTAATGTCTGTTCAGCTCCTAGCTCATGAAGTGATCTGAGATCTTCAGGTGAAGTATAGCAAATTGCTAGCAGCAAATGACTCATGCTTCTGGAAGCATTTTCATGTTCCAGGTATACTGCTGTCACCGTAATGCTGAAATAGTTGCATGCTAATCAGCAAAACTGATCAAACCTTCACACAAAATTAAAGAAGCAAAAGCATCAAACACAAGGAAAATAAAAGTGGACCAATGAAACAAAAACACCCCAAATTGAAGCAAAGGGAGTACAGCCTCTGTACTGAGTCACTGACTAAACAAGGAAGTCCTAGAAGAAACATTATGGCATAAATAATCAGCTGGGAATGTCCTCATGTTTATTAATATGAATCAGGCTACTTGCAGTGATATAGCTGTGTTAATCTTTTGTAGGAACAACAAAGAGTCTTGGGTTGTCTTAATATTTTTTGTGGCATAAACTTTTAGGGACTAGAACCACCTTTATCAGATGCCTAATCTGAGTTACCAAATATGCACATACATACAGAGAAAACAATAAGAGCATTTCTGTGCAGAGCCTAAATGCAGAGCAGATACAGAGTGATCCATGCACAAAAACAGCAAAATTATCTCTCTGATTAAATAAAGGTAAAGGTTTCCTGTTATGTCCGCTGACAGCCACTTGGCTCCAGTGGTATGCAACCGGAGCTTGGCTCCAAAGGACAATAGGGACTAGGATCCTGAGACTCCTAGTCAACACCTATAGGAACTGTAGCAGGAAGTTCAAACCCTCCAATGGGACCTATGGGTGTCACCCGGGGACTGTATAAAGTTGGACACCTTGGCAGTTTAGAGTTGTTGTTGTGGTGTGTGCAGTAAACTATGAGCTGACAATCACTGAGCATCTGTCTTCAATACGCGTCAAACCTAGTACACAGCAATGGCAATGAGGATGGGATCCCACTGAGCTGGCCGGGCTGCTGGGGTGCCAGAGGAAGACCAGAAACCACTACTGCTCCAACTGATGAGCACCAAAGGTGCGCAAGCCGCTTCCCCACCACAACCACACAGCACGATGGCAGTTGCTCCGGGAGTGGGACTAGTTCCTCTGTTTAACCCAACCAAGCCTCATCACTGGGAAGCCTGGGTTGAGGGACTCAAGTCCATCTTGGTGTTTTATGAGGTCACCGAGGAAGAAAGGAAGAAGGGCCTCCTCATCGGCTCATGTGGCCCCACCACCGTGAAGCTGGCTCGCAACTTGCTCGCTTCAACCAAGCTGTCCAAGTCCACGTTTGAGGACATCATTAAGGAGCTCCAGTATCATCAGTGATCACGCATCATGTGGCTTTCCACTCTCAGTAACAGCAGCCATGTGAGTCCATCACTGTGTCTCTGGCTGAGCTCTGCCAGCTCGCCTTGGAGTGCACCTTTGGAGCCCAACTCAACACAACCTTCCGCAACAGACTGGTGTGTGGGCTAAGCGATGAGAAGCTCCAGCAGTGGATCCTGGAGGACAAGAAGTGCACCCTTACCTCAGCCCTCGCCACCGCCACGGCTTGGGAGAGGTCACACCCTGCCACATCAACCACCACACACCAGACCCTACAGACCAAGAGAAGGAAGAGGTACACTGGACCCAGCCTTCTGGACAGAGGCGCAACCCAGGAACTGCACAACACTCCGCACATGCCAAGGAGCCTGGCCACCAGGAGTGTGCAAGCTGCAGAGACCAGCATGATCACAAAACATGGCACTTCAGGGATGCAGTCTGCCAGAGCTACAGCTGCAAGGGCCACATCGCCCAGGCCTGCCATTCCCAGGCCCCACCACCATGCCCCCAGTAGGACCACAGATCTACCACTCACTATAAGGAGGACGCGACCCAGGAAGAGCTCTACCTCCTCGCCAGCAAACCAGAGGCACAGGTACTTAGACTCCCTAGCCAGACCTCAGTCCCTAAAATCCAGGTCCGGATCAAGATAGAGGGGTCCCCTTGTACCATGGAGCTGGATTCCAGCTCCACTGCTTCCATCATTTTGGAAGTGACCTTAAAGAGACTGTGTCCAAATGGAGGGCCCTGCTTACGCCCATTGCCTGTTACCCTGATGGGCTTTCAGAGGAACCATGTCCCTGTCCTGTGGGTGGGGAGCTTTCAGGTCTAATTTGGGGGGTTGGATGACCACTTGGACTTGATTGTGGTCAAGGGTGACCTAGTCAGTTTATTGGGCTGCGTGTGGTTCACGCTGCTGGGAATCTCCATTGCAGCCGTTCAGCTCTGTGCTCCACAGGACTTTAATGAGGTTTGCTGAGACTTCCCAGCCACCTCTGATGGGACGCTAGGTTGCTACACGGGTCCCTCCATGTCACTGCAACTGGATCAGCAAGTGGCCCCCATCCATATGTGTTCCAGGAAGGTCCCGTTCACGCTGAAGCCAAAAATAGATGTGGAACTGGACCATCTTGTAGACCATCTTTGCAACCCATGGACTACCCGACACCATCGTCTTTGACAATGGGATGGTGTTCATGGTGGGGGTTCCTGTGCAGCAACCTGATCCGCCATGTGAGCTCTGCTCCATTCCACCCTGCAACCAACGGCCAGGCGGAGCGGATGGTGCGGACTGCCAAGGAAGCCCCCAGCCGCCTAACAGGGGGACTGTGAGTTCTGCCTGGCCAGCTTCTTGTTGGCGCAATGGACAATTCCAAACCCAGGCACCAGCCACTGCCCAGCAGAACTCCTGATGGGCCAGAGACCCGCAATTCTATTGGACAGACTTCACCCAGACAGGTTCCTGGAGTCACGTAACCTATCAGAACAGAGGGCGGCACCACAGGGGTTCTTTCTGAAGGACCCTGTGTATGTCTGGAACTACAGCAGGGGCTCCACATGGCTAGCTGGCTGCATCATCCGGCTGACAGGTCCTGTATCCTACGAGGTCTCCATGGACGATGGCCAGCTCCTGCAGAGGCATGTGGATCAGCTAAGATGGCACCTGCTCCCGACGTTGGAGGACAACCCGGCCATGGGTTCCGGAGATACGGACCTGCCAGATAGCCCCGACCACACCACTGCCGATGGAGAGTTCCTGGAGCAGGCTCACGCCCCTGTGACCCAACAGGAAAACAGAACACCTGCCTCCATCTTGGTGTCAAAAGAGGCCCCTCAACAACCACAGCCAATCATCCAGGTGACTCCAGCCACCAGGGATCCCAATGCCCCGGCTCCCACTCCAAGACAGTCCATGAGGAAGCACCAGCCTCCAGCCTATTTCAAGGACTATGTCACCTAGGCTGAACTTGAACTATGGGGGGAGGGGTGTTATGTCCGCTGACCACCACTAGGTGCCAGCGGTATGCAACTAGAGCTTGGCTCCAAAGGACAATAGGGACTAGGATCCTGAGACTCCTAGTCATCACCTACAGGAACTGTGGTGGGAAGTTCAAATGGGTGTCACCCAGGGACACCTATGGGTGTCACCTGGGGACTGCATATAGTTGGCTGTCTTGGCCATTTAGGGTTGTTGTTGTGTTGTGTGGAGTAAACTATGAGCTGACAATCACTGAGCGTCTATCTTCAATACGCGTTGAACCCAGTATACAACATTTCCCTTGCTTGAAAGCCAGTCAAATCTGATTCTAGGAGGTGGTGCTCAACTCCTTTTCCAAGCTGGAGAGCCAGAGCTGAAGACATTTCCATGGTCATATGACCGGCATGACTAAATGCTGAAGTGCACGGAATGCTGTTACCTTCCCATCGAAGTGGTACCTATTTATCTACTTGCTGTTTTTTGCTTTCAAACTGTTAGGTTGGCAGGAGCTGGAGCCAGAGATGGGAGCTCACTCCGGCACTAGGGTCTCAAACTGCTGAGCTACAGACCTTCCAGTCTGCAACTCAGCATCTTAACCTTTGAGCCACCATGGCTCGGATTATTCTCTGATGATTCACTGGAGAAGACCCTGATGCTGGGAAAGATTGAAGGTCAAAGAAGACGGGGACAGCAAAGGATGAGATGGTTAGACAGTGTCATAGATGCAACAAACATGAAATCGAGATGCAACGAACATGAAATTGAGCAAACTTCAGAGGACAGTGGAAGGCAGGAGGGCCTGGCGTGATCTGGTCCATGGGGTCACGAAGAGTTGGACTCGACTGTGCAACTGAACAATGACAAAAAAATTAATAACTTTGGGAGGGAATAAATTTACATTGCTGTGGACACAATTTTAGCTCAAGCAATCTTAGCTCAAACACTAGGTAGCCTTGGTTGAAGTCTTTTTGTCAATGTACAGTGTCTGTTAGGACAAAAGCAAGTGATTCTAGGAGACTGATATGGGCCCAAACTGCATATAGCATTTGCTCCACTGTTTTACCAAACCCACACTGGAACAGGAAAAGATGCAGCTCAAAACCACATTCAAATACCCTAGGCCAATGCCATAGTGACTGCAGAGTCACCCCTGAATGGCCATAAACCAGCCATAAATCTGTGCAGACAGCTACCATAAAACTGAGAGTTCAAGATGTGAAAGCAGCATGCTGTCTGGACACTGCCATAAAATCCAACAATCAATTAAAGTGAAAGTGGCATGGAATGTAGAGGCAAATTTCTGTCCCAGTGTGGGTTTGGTAAAACAGCAGAGCAAATGCTAGATGCAGAATGGGCCCTTGTTTGCCAACAGGAATGTCTACTCCACTCTTTCAGCTGGGATACAATGCATTCCATGCAGCTAAGGAAGAAGGGAAGGATTTCCATACCTCAAAGTGTAAATGTTACAAGCATTTCCAGTGTCTCTTCTACCCACCTTATCCTGTGCAATATGCTGTTACTGTGCATTAGCTTAAAATCCTTTCACAACAGTTATTAGCAATGTCTCCAGTAGAGTGTGTGATGAACTGCCCTCCAGCAGCCTCAACAGTCACTTTCAAACAATGTACTGAAATGTTGAAAATTTAAAAAGGAATGAGTTTGGCAGTTTAACTGAGGGCTAAGTGACAATCAAGGGTTATTGGATTTTAGTGGGGAAAGGATTAAGAGGTCTACTGGTTAGGCAAGGAATCCATTAGGTACTTCAGGTATTTTGAAGATGTGTTGGGTTTGGGTGCAGTTCCTGTCAAAAACAGTCAAAAAGGGGTGAAGTTCCTACTGGCTGTAGGACAGACAACTCCGGGTTGGGACATTCCTAAAGATTTTGTGAGTGGAACCTCAGGAGGGAGAAGTTTGGGAAGGGAAGGTACTCAGCAGAGATGTAATTCCATTGAGTCTGCCCTCTAAAGCTGCCATTTTATCCATGGAAATGGAAATGTTTAGTCTGGAGATCAGCTGTAATTCCAGAAGATCTCCAGGCCTCACCTGTAGGCTGGCAAACCTAATTGGTGTTATATAGGTCTGGGTGCAGTTCCTGTCAAAAATAGTCAAGAGCCTTCCTGTTATAAGTCTGAATCAATCAAAGAAGAAACCTCTTTTGTAACGGGTACACTTTCTTAGACTCCAGTAACTGAAGAACAGGAAAACGAAGAAACAACCAAACCATGCATACCTCTGAAACAAACCTGTTTCTTAGATGTAGAAGAAGAAGAGATTGGATTTATACCCCACCCTTCATTACCCAAAGGTGTCTCAGCGCGGCTTACAAACTCCTTTCCCTTCCCATCCCCACAACAGACACCCTGTGAGGTAGGTGGGGCTGAGAGAGCTCTTGACAGAAACTGCTCTTTTTTCAAGAACAGCTCTTATCAGAACTACGGCTTGCCCAAGGTCATCCAGCCAAGTGCAAGTGGAGGAGTGGGGAGTCAAACCCAGTTCTCCCAGATTAGAGTTCGCGCACTTAACCACTACACCAAACTAGCTGTTTTCATCAAGCCTACTGCTTGGCTCGTTCCAGACTATAATCCCTTCATGTTATATATCGTATATATATAAATAACCTGAGCTTGAATCTCACCCCTATCTAAGCCTGGTATTGAAAACAGCAAACGCTGATTGGCTACTTTGCGTAGTAGACCAATCAGGATACTAGAAAGGTCCTGAAGGGAGATGTTCTTATTGGTTGTTATGTTACTGTTCTGATTGGTTCTTAAAGCAACAAGGGGCGTGGTTATGCCAGCCTGGATAGTTTAAAAGGAGGGCCTGTTGCTCTCTTGTTTGTGTGTTCGTTCCTATCTTGTAAATAAATCTGAATCACTTATTATGAGCTGCTGCCTTAAGTCTCATACTTAACACTTCATAACAGGCAAAATGAATGTAAGGTGACACAATGAATCCTAGCATTATCCTTATGGAGGACTAGAAGACTAAGCACTTCCAAAAGCTTTAAGTATTTTTTATATATATATATATATATATATATATATACACACACACACACACAAACACACACAATGGAGTTTGTAGGGTGTGACATTTAAGTCCCCGGTTTCTAGGTCCATTGATGGGGTATCATCACAGAGGGGTACTGGGCATATACACAAAGCATAGAAAGAAGTATCCTCTAATACACTAACACATCACCACAATACTAACATACTGTCATGCCTTGAAACTCCATGTGCAGATGGGGAAAACAGGAAGCAAAATCACATTTGACTGCCAATCCCTCTCCTCAAATCATTGCTGCTGTTCCAAAAAAACTCATAGCCATTTTTTGCTTTGCAGGATCAATGCTTGAACCTACAGAGTAACAGAAGTGGCAACGGTAGCCAGTTCTAATGCAGCTCCCTATCGGGAAAGGAGTACTGGCCCCGTTACTACATTTTCTCCTGAAAATGAATTTCAAAGTGAATTTCTTTACACTAAAGAAGAGGGAATGAAATATGTGAAACTAGAAAAGTACCTCAGTGGCAACACTCTCTCAAACCTGCAGCTGATACCTCATGCATGCCATTTGAACCTGCTAAACCTTACTCAGACACAACCCCTGCGTCTCTTGTCTCTTTCTAGCAAAGACAACTAAATCCATACAATACTTTTTTATTAGGATCAACCAAAATGACTCAAATGATGCATTTGGAATAATTTTGGTTGGACTTTGGTGTTGGGTTCTGTATTTCATTGAAAGCTTCACAGAGAACATGCTGATACCCTACACTGCAGCAGTTTAGTTACATCTTTTCAAAAATCTTTTAACATCCAACCCAATGGAAAAGTTCTGGTAGGCACAAAAGCTTGCACGGTGTTTTTGTGTCATCAGTTTCAGTCTTGTTTTGGGGTGTTCAGTAGACCAAAATGGCTGTACAATTTTTTCTTTCTAGCAAGCCATCCAATGTGTTTATGTATTTTAAATGTGTATATACCCCTCTTCTCTTGAATTACAGGACAAAAGGCAACTTATTAACTTTAAAATCACAGAACAATCATCCAGAATCCACACACATGAAGACATCAACACCTCTCCCCTCTATTACTACAATAAATTCCAACTGGCACTCAGTCCCTTCTTGACATCATTCAGATCTCAAAGGCTTAGCTGATCAATTATTGAAAAGCTCTAGGGGCAGCAATTGATTTCAGTGAAAATACTCCACCTCCCAGAAGTGCACACCATTTAGTGGGGACAGGAGGAAGGCTTATCAGCCCCAGCCACGTTGCCACTTGGAAGGCAGCAACGACTGGACTAGCAGATGACAAAACTTTTACTTGAAGTTGTTGGTCCTGGCCAGCAACTCCATGATGTACTGAACACTGCTGCTGCTGAAAGCTATTTGTACTGAAGTTGTTCTAATAAAACCACATATGGCAGGAAAGACCTCTCTCTTCTTTTGCCTGGGCATATGAAAATAAGAACATAAGAGAAGCCAATGTTGGATCAGACCAATGGCTCATCCAGTCCAACACTCTGTCACACAGTGGCCAAAAATACCAGGTGCCATCAGGAGGTCCACCAGTGGAGCCAGGACACTAGAAGCCCTCCCACTGTTGACCCCCCCCCAAGCACCAAGAATACAGAGCATCACTTGCCCCAGAGTCCCTACCTATACCTTGTGGCTAATAACCACCGATGGAACTCTGCTCCATATGCTTATCTAATTCCCTCTTGAAAATCTCCTAAGGCTTATGAGAGAGAATCATTTGCTTGCAAATAATTTATTATAGGTATTTTCCGTGGACCTGAAAGGGTGTAACTGTGCTTAAGGCTGCATTACGTTTCAATATTTGCAGACTGTAGGCAATACCTTGCAGTGGTTTTGGCTTGGAGCTGTAGTGTTCTGTCACTTTCTCTTCAGTAGGTAAATCATGAGTATCCTTCCAGTTGTCAATCTGTTCCTACATTTCTGTCAGGTAACCCTGCCATAAGATGGATGTAAGGGAAGGAGGGAGGGATGGACTAGCATTTCTCACTTTCTGGAATGTGGGGAGTGCATCAGGTTGTCTGGGAGAGCTCGATTTAGTGTAGCTATGGAGACTGTTATCTCACACGATGGCCTTGGGTTTCAGGCACTGTCTTGCTTTTCTTTTCCCGCCTGAGATATTCTGGCCGGCTGTAAATAATGTCTACAACTGCTTTTGCCCCGCGCACGCTGAGTAACCATTGGAGAGTAGGTGGGGGGGGGGCATATTTGAACCCAGTATAACTTGGGGTGTCACAGGGTCCTCAGCATCACTGACAAGACTTTGCTAATGTATCTTTGAGAATTGCTTTCAATAAACGCTATCTTCTTTATGAAGCCTGGTGTTTGACTGACTTTCTGGAGAACTGGACAGATTGTCAGTGATCCTCTGTTGGGGACAAACCCTCCATTACACCTCTCTCAACCTGAGATGAGTGACGAGGAAGACGTCCAGATCCCGGTGACCTCGGCTGAGGACGAGGTCCCCACCTCCTCGGTGCCAGTTACGATGGCGCCAACCTCCGGAGAGAACCCGGTGACTGCAGCCCCTGCGACATGGGGACTGGAGTACGACCTCGGGGGGTTCTACAGCGACCTGTATGGGGGAGTGTACACAGGTGTGAATACCCAGCCTCGGAAGAGACGAGACTGGGCCAAGCCACTAGCGGAGACGCACAAGATGTGGTTTCTCATACCCCCCGGGCATCGGTCCAAGAGGACCAGTTCGAAAGATCGATCTACCGGTTGAGCACGGCGGAGGGCGGAGACGTGTCACTCCTCCACGGGAGTCTCGCCTTTCATGGCGGTTCACGGCTATGAAGCCCCTCCTCTCCCATTTCTCTCACAATCGTCATTGCCATCTGGAGGGGCTGGGGACTGGTGTAAACAACTGCAAACTGCTTGGCCTCTCCTTGCCCATACCTTGGAGGAAGCCAAGGATGCGTATAAGGTGCAGGCTGACAAAAAGCGGGACAAGGGCTGCGACCAAACCAGGAGACTTTGTTTATATTTCCACCCAAAATATCAAAGGATTACAACCCATCCGAAAATTGGGGTGGAAATATGTTGGGCCATATGAAATTAAATGAGTGCTCAACCCTGTGACAGTTGAACTTATTTTGCCTAAGTCGTTGAAATCTATTCATCCTGTGTTTCACCTTAGATTATTGCGTCCGGCGCCTGGGAGGAGTCAATGGCGGCCGCAATGCCCGACGACGCCCCCCCTCATGGTGGGCGGGAACCCCATTTCGAAGTAGCTGAAATCCTGGACTCCAAGCTGTCTCGTAACTGCTTGTATCTCTGAGAATTGCTTGATAGTTGAACTTATTTTGCCTAAGTTGTTGAAATCTATTCATCCTGTGTTTCACCTTAGATTATTGCGCCTGGCGCCTGGGATGAGTCAATGGTGGCCGCAATGCCCGACGACGACGACCCCTCCATGGTGGGGGGGAACCCCATTTCGAAGTAGCTGAAATCCTGGACTCCAAGCTGTCTCGTAACAGCTTGTATCTCTGAGAATTGCTTGATAGTTGAACTTATTTTGCCTAAGTTGTTGAAATCTATTCATCCTGTGTTTCACCTTAGATGATTGCGCCCGGCGCCTGGGATGAGTCAATGGCGGCCGCAATGCCCAACAACGACGCCCCCTCCATGGTGGGGGGGAACCCCATTTCGAAGTAGCTGAAATCCTGGACTCCAAGCTGTCTCGTAACTGCTTGTATCTCTGAGAATTGCTTGATAGTTGAACTTATTTTGTCTAAGTTGTTGAAATCTATTCATCCTGTGTTTCACCTTAGATTATTGCGCCCGGCGCCTGGGATGAGTCAATGGCGGCCGCAATGCCCGATGACGACGCCCCCTCCATGGTGGGGGGGAACCCCATTTCGAAGTAGCTGAAATCCTGGACTCCAAGCTGTCTCGTAACTGCTTGTATCTCTGAGAATTGCTTGATAGTTGAACTTATTTTGCCTAAGTTGTTGAAATCTATTCATCCTGTGTTTCACCTTAGATTATTGCGCCTGGCGCCTGGGATGAGTCAATGGCGGCCGCAATGCCCGACGATGACGCCCCCTCCATGGTGGGGGGGAACCCCATTTCGAAGTAGCTGAAATCCTGGACTCCAAGCTGTCTCGTAACCGCTTATTGGATGATAGTTTGTTTTAACAATCTCTCAGGTGTGCAGTTGAGTCCCTGTTTGGGGAACTGGAATGCAGGTGGCTGTATTGCAGGGTTTATCAGTAATCATTGGAAGGTGTGGTGTGGGTGTTAGCTCTACTTAGCTGCAGACAATGGGTTGTGTGGTATGCTCTGAATGGTAGCTGTACATGTCTATATAATGCAGCCATAAAAGAATGAATGAGCAGCTGAATATATTTTGATCATTTCTTGATGGGGTGTAGATGAACTTAATGCTCTTTGTTAAACATTCCATATTCTTTTTTCTTCTACAGTATTTGCTCTTATATAAGATTTTTTTTCCTCTTGAATCGCAGCAGTTATATAACAATAATTAATGAAGAGTAGATCCATAGGAGGGATTATGATGAGACAAGGTACAAAATTAAGTATGAGCTCCACTATCGTAGTTATAATTGATTTGTTGTTATGTGTTGTTGTTGTATGTTTCTTGTAGTTCTCCTTTTCTTTCTTTCTGAAAATAGTAAAATTCCCTGGTCAAACGGGGTTAAACGAGAGAAAAAAAGACAAAGAAAGCAAGGGAGTACCAGAAAAACATCTACTTCTGCTTCATTGACTATGCTAAAGCCTTTGATTGTGTGGATCACAATAAACTATGGCAGGTTCTTAAAGAGATGGGAGTACCAGACCACCTCACATGTCTCCTGAGAAACCTGTATAAGGGTCAAGAAGCAACAGTTAGAACAGGATATGGAACAACTGACTGGTTTAGCATAGGAAAAGGAGTACGACAAGGATGTATATTGTCACCTTACTTATTTAATTTATATGCAGAGTACATCATGCGAAATGCTGGCCTGGATGAATCACAAGCTGGAGTTAAGATTGCTGGGGAAAAGATCAATAACCTCAGATATGCAGACGATACCACTCTGATGGCAGAAAGTGAAGAGGACCTAAAGAGCCTCTTGCTCAGGGTGAAAGAGGAGAGCGCAAAAGTGGGCTTGAAGCTCAACATCAAAAAAACTAAGATCATGGCATCTGGCCCCATCACTCCTTGGCAAATAGAAGGGGAAGTCATAGAAGTAGTGATAGACTTCACGTTCCTGGGATCCCAGATCACTGCAGATGGTGACTGCAGCCATGAAATTAAAAGACGCCTGCTCCTTGGGAGGAAAGCGATGGCAAACCTAAACAGCATGATAAAAAGCAGAGACATCACCTTGCCAACAAAAGTCCGCATGGTCAAAGCAATGGTATTTCCTGTAGTAATGCACGGCTGCGAGAGTTGGACTATAAGGAAGGCCGAGCGCCAAAGAATAGATTCTTTTGAGCTATGGTGCTGGAGAAGACTCTTGAGAGTCCCTTGGACTGTAAGGCAATCAAATCATTCAATCCTAAAAGAAATCAACCCTGACTTTTCCCTGGAAAGCCAGATCCTGAAGTTGAAGCTCAAATACTTTGGCCACCAATTGAGAAGGGAGCACTCACTGGAGAAGACCCTGATGCTGGGAAAGATTGAAGGTCAAAGAAGAAGGGGACAGCAAAGGATGAGATGGTTAGACAGCATCATCGATGCAACGAACATGAAATTGAGCAAACTTCAGAGGGCAGCAGAAGACAGGAGGGCCTGGTGTGATCTGGTCCATGGAGTCGTGAAGAGTCGGACTCGACTGTGCGACTGAACAACAACAAATGATGGAAGGTGGCCTGGAGGCTCAACAACTGAAGCTAAGGAGAATCTGGCCCTGATGAATGCGCCCCACCTGGGAACCAAATGTAAACTACTCTGAGTTCTTTAGAAGAAGAACAAAATATAAATAAAACAAATAAAACTGACCTAGGCTTGCACATTGGCTTGAGTTACTATTACAGTTCTAACACCATATACAGTGTAGCACTGATGTGCAAACTTACTAACTATAACTGGAAATGGAGAACATCAAGTGAAGATTATCACAAGGGCAGGAGCTGAGATGATTAACCTACATGCCAACCTGTGGTGAATTTGACCACTCAAGTTTCTATCTGTCAGAGCCCCTGGAGAAATTAGTTCCCAATAACAGTCATTCAGAATAATTAAAGTTTATTGAGACATTGATAGGATCCAGACTCATAACGTTCTTCGTTAGAACTGAGGTCAACCACGCGAAACAAGCAATTATATTGCAATCAAACAGACATTAGTGGCTAAAAGCCCACCAAACGGCCTAATTTTCCCAGGGGAAAGAGGATACTAAGACAGTGTAGGTCTCAAGGTAAAATGGATACATCAGACAGATAACAGCAGAGAGCCCAGAAACGAAAGTATACATTCTTGTTCACACACCCCACATCTCCATAGCAACCAAGCCCAAAATGGCTGCTTGGTTGATATTATCTATATTGGCTTGGTTTTTCCATTGAAACCTCTGAACATGCTAAATGGCTAGTGAGAAATATTCTATAGCCATATTAACATTCTATGGCCATATTAAAATGTTTTCATGAGCATGGCCAGGCTGTTCTCCTGTCAATGGGTAACTAAAATAGAAGATAGAAATCTATTTTTACTTTTTTCTATTGTCTTTGGTCGACTGTTCTGAGGATTACCTCCTACTAAAACCATTCCCCTAAATTTGGCCACTATTAATCCTGGCTCTTGTGCATGTTGTCTTGCTGGCAGAACAGGTTGCAGAGGTATTTAGTCTAACAACAGACTAGTAGAACAAAATTTGAGTCCAGTGGCACCTTTAAGATCAACAATGTTTAATTCTGGGTATAAGTTTTTGTGTTCATGCACACTTCATCAGATCCATTGAAGCAGTTTCCCTCAAGTCTTACATACAGGTAGAGAGAGGGTGCCTAACGTATAGGTAGAGAGAGGGTGCAGGGGTCAGTTGCCAGGAAGGGCTAGTTAGAATCAGGATACATAAGTAACTTGGCAATAAGTATAGCTGAGATTGGATTAAAGCAGTTGTTAAGACCTGTGAATGGCAGCAAATTAGCAAATACAAGAGTTAACAAACATGTGAAAACTAAGTTTGGGTCCAGTGGCACCTCCAAGATCAACAGAATTCAATTCTGGATATAAGAGAGAACTGAGAGACTTTGCATGTGTAGATGTCCACTTCCTCAGATACATTGAAACAGATTTCCTCAAGCATTACATTTTGGGGAGGGTTAGTTGCCAGGAAGGGCTAATTAGAGTCACCAGGCTAAACTAACTGACTCCCTTTACATTGTGCTGCTGATATTGCTACTTTGAATGATACCTTTCAATGGAATTGTAAGAACTTGATATACTATTCAGCCTTTTCGATCCTAGACAGTTATTTTAAATATGAATAACAAAAGACACTGAAAGATAAACCTGGTCCAGAATTTTATCATAGGTTCCACCTGAGTACTTTGTATTGTGGCTGCATGGTCTTCACAATGAAACATTTATATACTAAATTAAACATTAAAATCTACTACTTGAAAGTGTGTTTTTCAGACTTAGTGTAAGGTCCCTTGTTGCTTTCAGGCTTGAAAGTCTGGAAGCTCTTTCATACAAGAATCCCAGCTGTCCTGTCAGCACTTGTTTTTTGGGGGGAAACAGTAGTCCTAGGCTGTTTTAAATTACTGAGGATATGAATAGCATCAGATTTAAATTCTGAGAACTAATGGAAAACAAAGGCCCCCTTTGTACAAAATGAGATGGGCACAGGACTGTAAAACTGTATTAGTCTCAATTCCTAATTTATACTAGGTATTAGAATAACTGGCATTTAAACAAGTCACACTGATTATTTTTATGAAAACTACCATCATCTGTCATCAACTTTAAAAGCAAGATTTAACCTTCCTCTATGCAGATACAATTTGTGTTGGCACAGTGCTGTGAATCTGCCTTGTACACTGATATCATCAACAAAGTCAAGAGATCAAAATCTATTTCAGTCTGCAAAGTGATGTTATGTGGACTGTGAGTGCTGGCACAGCCTTAATGCCACAGCTTAATGCTCATTGCAAGATACCCAATGCACAACTCCCACGAAAACATACATTTTCCCCATTCACTTCAGCCTCAAAGAAAGTCCTTTACACACAGCTTCTAGAAACACAGCTTTAAAAAATGCCATGGCTGTGGTGATAAATTTAAAACTGTGTACAGGCTGCCTGAACAAGTTGCCTTTATTCAGGACAGTAGAACATGTCTGAACATGTGGCTTCCTGTTCCACCTTTGTACTTCCAGTCAAGTTGTCCTACCCTTATTCTATATACTCCCCATTTACCTTGAAACTTCCTTATACTGAATCAGACCATTTGTCTATCAAAATCAGTACTGTCTACTTTGACTAGCAGCAGCTGTTGATGGTCTCAGGCAAAAGTCCTTCTCATCACCTACTACCCAATTCTTTTAACTGGACTTGCCCAGGGTTGAAGCTGGGACCTTCTGCATGCAGAGCAGATGCTCTACCAGTGATCCAAAGCCCCTCTTATTTATTTTAATTAAAAAGTCCACATTCATCAGAAGCTTATCATACATGCCCTGACCTGAATAGCCCAGGCAAGCCCAATCTCGTCAGATCCCAGAAGTGTCAGGCCTCCAGAGAAACCATTCTTTACGCAATATTTTAAGGTTTATTGGCAAGATTTGGACTTCTGTAAAGGTGAGCGTCTTTGTCAGGAATGGCAAGCAAAGGTGAGGGATCGATAATCAAGGAGTGGGTCCCACATTCCGAGCATACGTCACACACACAGGCATTACTACAGGTCATGATAGAGCATGTGACCCATCTAGCCATGTCCAAAGTCTTATCTCTCCCAAGGCCATGTCTCCAGTGAGAACCTGAGAACCATCTGGGGGCTGCATTAGGAAAAGTTACGAGCGGCGCCTCCTCACACCTTCACACAAGCAGTCTCACATACTCATTCCCCCTTAGGAATGTCAGCAAGGGCTGATAAGGGCAATGAGCAAAGCCTTTTCCAATGTTTTTTGTAAGAACTCCCAGTTCTTAGTTACATTGGCCCTCCAAAGTTGAGCGTCGCCCTTAATCAGCTCCGAGATCCACCAGAGGGAGGGCCCCCTCATACCCATGGACTGCTTTGAAAGGGCTCATACCAATCAAGCTATGGAAAGAATTGTTGTAGCTATATTCTGCGAATGGCAATAGAGGCACCAAGTTGTCTTGTTGATAGTTCACATAGCAACGCAACACCTGCTCCAAAATTTGGTTGGTGCGCTCAGTTTGTCCATCACTTTCAGGATCATGGCTGCTAATGAGGCCACGTTCTATCCCTTAAAGCTTTAATAGTTCTTTCCAAAATTTAGCAATGAACTGTGCCTCGTGGCCTTCCTCTGGATTCCGCGTAACCTTATGACGTGTTGTAGGAACAGGGTGGCTAACTGCTTAGCCGTGGAGATGGTTTTGCATGGCACAAAATGGGCTTGCTTTGAAAATAGATCCACCACCACCCACATCACAGTCTTGCCTTGGCTTTCAGGAAAATCAGTAATAAAATCCATGAAAATCACTGCCCATGGACACTCAGGGGTTTCAAGGCGCTGGAGGTGTCCCAGGACCTTCCCGCCCCTCTGCTTACTCATTAAGCAGGTTTTACAAGTGGCAACATATTTTTTGTAAATACAGTTTTTTATTGGATATATCACATGTTCATACAATTTAAACAAATCACTACATATCCATTTCTCCCTCTCCCCCCCAAACAAGGCTTCCCGCACTGCTCCAACCTCATTAATGTCTCTCTTATTCTATTACAATTACTTCTAAACTTATTTTCTCTTACTAACGGTAACAATTCAAAAGTCTAACTCTCTTTCATTTTCTTCTTAATAACTATCAAAACAAATCAAACCACGTTTAATATCCCAGTTTTTCAACAGGTATTCTTGAAAGTCTTTCCAGTCTTCAAAAAAAGTTTCATCTTCTTCGTTGTTTAGCTTTCTTGTTAGTTTGTCCATTTCTGCCATAAACAACGTCTTTTTAATCCATTCCCATGTTTCAGGTACTTTATCTTGTTTCCAACATTGAGCAAAAGTCAGTCTAGCTGCTGTAATCAAGTACCATAATAATGTTCTCTTGGCTACATTTATTTCTTCCATTTTAAGACCTAGCAATAACATCTGTGGGTCTTTCTTAAAAGTACATTTCAGAATTTTTTGTATCTCATTGTGGATCTTAGTCCAATAACATACTGCTTTATCACATGTCCACCACATATGGTAAAAAGACCCTTCATGTTTCTTACATTTCCAACATTTGTTAGACATGCTTTCATTTATAATAGCAATTTTTTTAGGCGTCATATACCATCTATACATCATTTTATAGCAATTCTCTTTAACATTTACACAAGTTGAAATTTTCATTGACTTTTTCCACAAATATTCCCAAGATGTCATTAATATCTCATTATTAACATTTACATTATTAACATGAATCTGTCTATACTTCAACCAATCATATTCAAATTCCACATCAAATCTGTCTTTTAACACAAAGTTTTTCCCTTCTAATTTTAAAAGACTTTTATAAGGTAGCCAATCTAACCCTTGATTTCTTGAATATGGAAAGTGGCAACATATTTTGAAATGTTCTTTCGCATTCCTGGCCACCAAAATTGCCACTGTACCATGTGCAGAGTCTTTAAATACCCCAAATGCCCAGATAACTTGCTATCATGGCTTTTCACCCTGCAATGACAAAGACACATAAACTTTCTCACCCTTACACCAACTACCATCATCTTGGTGCTGAAGACCTTCACGCACCACTAAATCCAAGTCTTGCAAGGAAAAAGCAGCCTTAAACTTTTCTAACCACTCAGGCTCTGCCACTTCCCTCCCCACTTTCGCTTGGCTGCGCGTCAGAACCACCCCTCCCAGCTGAGCTGGGGAGAAAACTGTGTCAGTGACTTCCTTTCATTGGTTCGCATGTTGTGGAAGGTGGGAGAGGGCATCTGCCAGGAAATTTGATTTGCCAGGGAGGTATTTGATAGTGAAGCAGAACTTGGAAAAAAACTCTGCCCATCGTACTTGTTTAGCATTCATCCAACGAGGGGTCCTGAGTGCCTCCAGATTTTTATGATCAGTCCACATTTTGAAAGGAACTCGCACCCCCTCTAGCCAATGGCACCACGTGGTAAGGGCTAACTTCACCGCTGCAGCTTCCTTATCCCTCACTGCCCAATTGCGTTCAGCCCCTGAGAACTTCCTTGACACATAAGTGAGGGTTATAATTTGCCATCATTACCCCTCTGCAAAATGGCCTCTCCCATTGCCACATCAGACATATCCACCTGTACTATAAATTTTTGGTGTTCATCTGGATGGTGCAGAATGGGTTCAGAGGTGAATAACTGTTTTAAGTCCTCAAAAGCTTTCTGACACTCAGGGGTCCACACTAATTTACTCCCCACTTTCATAGCATTGGAGCCCTTCCCCTTAGTATTTAACAGGTCTGTTAGGGACACAGTGCAAAGTTGGGGATGAAGAAGCAGTAAAAATTCGAAAATCTTAGGAAACTCTGAAGCTGGTGTCATGTTTTGGGGGGTTCCCAACCCAAAACATCTTGGACTTTCTTAGGGTCCATGCCCAACCCCTGCTGGGAAATCCAATACCCTAAAAAGTCAATCTCCATCTTATGAAATTCACACTTAGACAGTTTTGCGTACAGGCAGTTGTCATAGAGGGCTGTCAGCACCTCCCTGACTAATTTTACATGCGAGTCCAGGTCCTGCAAGTACACCAACACATCATCCAAATAGCAGACCACCCCTTTAAACAGGTGCTTATGCTGAACTTCATTGATCAGGTTCATGAACACCCCCGGAGCCCCAGCCAGCCCGAAAGGCATCACCAGATACTCAAATTGCCCCAGGGGAGTGTTAAAAGCAGTCTTATGTTCGTCTCCCTCTCGAATCTGGACCCAAAAATAAGCGTCCCATAAATCCAACTTAGTGAAAATCTTCCCTTTGGCGGCTTCAGCCAATAAATCCTTTTTCAAAGGCAGTGGGTAAGCATTGGACATAGAGACTGCATTTAACCCATGGTAATCGGTACATAACCACAGGCCCCCATCCTTCTTTTCCAGAAGGGGATGTAGCCAGCCGGATGAAACCCTGCTCTAGGTTCTTATCAATGAAACGTCTCAACTCCTTCCTCTCCACAGGGTTCATGGTGTACAATTTCCCCTTAGGCATTTTATGCCCTTCCAAAATCTCAATGGCACAGTCAGTCTTATGATGGGGGGGTAACTCATCTGCTTCTTGTTCCTTGAACACCTTCCCCAAGTCTCTGTATTCCGCGAGAATAGCATTGAGCTCTTCCTGGGCTAGGCACACTAGCATGGGAGCAGGGCATGGCTCTGCCCCCCACTTGGGGTTCCACTGGTGCTCCTTGCACCTAGGTCCAGAAATGTCATTGAGCCTCGGCTCCACTGCACATAGGGGTCATGTGCTGCTAGCCATGGGTTCCCCAACACCATCAGGAACTGAGCTGTGGGGTGGACTCATTGTTCCCAGTGCCTCACTACTCCCACAGGCAAATCAACAGTCTGGTACTGGCATGATTGCATGGTAGTGCCATCCATCTGGATGAAAACCATGGGGTCAGCCAGCTTTACCACCCCAGCCCCCAGTCCCGTGACCAGTGAGGGGATTATTAGATCGTGGCAGCAACCAGAGTCCAGTAGGTCTCACATGTGTAATTGCATCCCCCTTCGGGGTTCAGAACAGTCATAGTTAAATAAAACAAAGGGGTGCCATCTCTCACCGCTTCTTGCACTGGAGGATTGCGGACCTGCTGTCTTGCGCCTTTCACAGCAGGTCCTGGTTGTTTCCCTGCAACTGAGGCTCGTCACCCTCAATGGACAATGGGGTGCTGAATGAAGGAAATTCAGTGGCTTGTAACGCCCAGGGGGAATTTGTGCGGCTCATTGGCAACTTGCCTTTGCGATCCCGTGGCCCCTCACAGTGGTCATCCTGATGGTCTCTCTCATCCTCTCTGGTCCAATAGCAATTGGCAGCAAAGTGGCCCAGCTTCCCACACCTCAGGCAAAGGCCCTTCTTCAGGCATTGTTCACATTCACCACCCGACATGGAAAATCCATGCCCTCTGGCCCCGCAGGAGGCCCCCCTCCGTGACTCAGGACCTGCTGATGGTAAAGTTTGACCAGGTTGTGGCGGTTCTCTGCTTCACATGCCACCTGGATCCAACCCGCCAGGGTGAGGGAGTTATCTTGGGCTAGGGCCTTCTTGAGAATAATGGCATTCAGCCCCACCCAGTAAAATTTGATGAGTACTTCTTCTGGCCATCCCAATAGCACAACTGCGGTGGCCTTAAACACATCGGAAAACTCTTGTAATGACCGGGCGCCTCGGCGTATGCCTCGGAGGCAGATCCTCGCTTTCTCTAGCTCCAGGGGGTCCTCAGACTGGTGCCGCAGGGCCTGCATGAATGCATCTATGTTCTTAAGTTCAAGGGCGGCCACATTGTACAACCCAACAAACCAGTCTGCTGCTCAGTCTCTCAGCCACGACCCCACAAAATCGACCCATGGCTCATCAGAGGCCAAAGTGTGGCCCCACTCACATAGCATCTTGTTCATTTGGGTTGCAAAGAACACTAACTTGGTAGGGCTGCCATCAAAAGTAGCTTCTAAGGCATCTCGGGGCTGCTCTCTCTTGGCTCCATGTTTACGAGGGGCCGGTCGAGGAAGAGGTTCTTCTTCTTCCTTCTCCCCCTTGTCATCTTCTTCAACAGAAGTCTTGGAGGGTTCTTTTTCCCTCAGTTCCTTAACAACCTTTGGCAGGTTCTTTATCAGGAACCTTTCTTTCAGTTCTTTCAGCTTGCTGCACAGGCTGGATTGGCCTTGCTCGGGGACGGACTCTTCTTCCCACTCACACATCTTGCCTAGTTTGGGGCCATCTTGGAATGCGTGGGACACATGGCATCACTCTCTCTTGATGTGACTCGGGCCCCACAGAACCCTGGGGTGCCCCCCAGCCAAGTGGGCTCCTCCCAAAGATCAGGAGGTTAGAAAACCACTTGCTTCTTAGGGTGAGCCCCCGTTGACTTAGCTGTCGTCTTCTTGTGGGTTTCTGGTGTGGGGAGCTCAGGTTCAGAACCAGTGCTGGTACCTGCACCACTGCCTCCATCTCTGTCCCCCATTCCTTCTAGAGGAGGGGGTCCTTCCAGGTTGGCAGGAAAAGCAGTCTTGACAAACTGTCAGGCCTCCAGAGAAACAACTCTTTACGCAATATTCCTCAGTTAAGGTTTATTGGCAAGATTTGGACTTCTGTAAAGGTGAGCATCTTTGTTAGGATTGGCAAGCAAAGGTGAGGGATCGATAATCAAGGAGTGGGTCCCACATTCCAAGCATACGTCACACACAGGCATTACTACAGGTCATGATAGAGTATGTGACCCATCTAGCCATGCCCAAAGTTTTATTTCTCCCAAGGCCACGTCTCTGGCGAGAACCTGACAACCGTCTGGGGGCTGCATTAGGAAAAGTTACGAGCAGTGCCTCCTCACACCTCCACACAAGCAGTCTCACACACTCCCCCCTTAGGAATGTCAGCAAGGGCTAATAAGGGTAACGAGCAAAGCCAGATGTGCAAAGCAGGCAGGATTACAAAAGTGAAAGTAAGCGTTAATAGCATAAGGGCACAGGAGCAATAATCAATAATCAAAGAACAGGCCCGAGTTTGGCAGGAAGCTAAACAGGACTGACCCTGGCAAGTATTTGGATGGGAGACCTCCAAAGAATACCAGGGTCAGGAAGCAGATGCAGGCTATGAAGCCACTTCTTTAAATGTCCTCCGTGCCCCAGTAGGAGTTGCCAGAAGTTACCATGACTTCCAGGCACAGGCACACAAACAAAAAAAGAAGCATCATACATATTGAGGCTTATGCAAAGTAAGTCATTCTGCCAATGGTCTCTATTATTTACTATGAATGTAAATTGTAAGCATCCTACTCTGTTCAGGTGTAGCAGAAGTGGCTTGAGTTAACATACCATGACTTGGTATGAATTACATCATGAGTTCTTCAAGTGTAAATTCTCAGTGTAAGGGGGGAAAGGGGCAGTTTATGTATTTAAAATACTATGAGCCTTTCCACCCAACACAGGGTCCCTAAGGTGGTAAACATCACAACTTGAAAAATAGTGTTTAAAATACAAATACATGTTAAAATTATTTTTAAAAATACAAACATATAAACTGGTAAAAGAAAATTATAAAGGGAGATAGACAAATCTCCCTGGGAGAGAGTTCCAAAGTTTTGCTGCCACAACCAAGAAGGCCCTAGCTGGGGTTGCCACCCATCTAATCTCAGATGGTGGGAAACTTGAAGCAGGACCTCCAAAGATGGCTGAAGTGGTCAGGTAGGTTCATATGGGAGTAGGTAGTATAGGTCTTTATAAAAAACAATACCAGTGCCCTGCATTGGGCCTGGAAGAAAACTGGGAGCCAGTATAGGTGGAACAAGACTGGAGTGATATGGTCCCTAAAGCCACTTTAGTCAAAATTATAGCCACAGCATTCTGTACCAACTATAGCTTCTGAACAGTCTTCAAGGGCAGCCCTATGTAGACCATATTGTGTGATGCTAACCTGGATGTTACTAGGGCATTTACCACAGTGGCAAGATCTTTCCTGCCTAGGAAAGTCTGCAGCTGGCTCACCAGCCTACGTTGGTGGAAGGTGCCCTTGCCAACTTCTGCCACCTCGCCAGCATTGGTCATGGTACCTGTGGCAGTGAATTGGCCAGGGACAATGGATGAAGATACTGTTGATTGGTTTCTGTGGTCCTCAGGGCCCTGGGTCATGGTGACTGGTGGGGAGTTCTTTTTCAGAGCACGTTGAGCACCTATGGGCTATGTTGTGGGGGTTTTTAGAGTAGCATCTTGGCTTTGCTGGCTCATAATACTTCACTGGGACAGCTGTGTAGGCAATGCCATGCTCCTGGGAACACCCCTTCCTACATCGGTATGGCAGGTGAACTGGCAGATCTGCACTAGCGGACCACAGCACAGCCACATTATTGCTTGGCCTCCCATGGCACTTCCCCAGAGGCATACATTCTCACATCTTTGGGGTGCAGCAGCATACCTTTGAGATCTATTGGCATAGTACATGGTCAGCTTCCTGAGCACTTTCACACACACACACACACACACACACAATATCACTGGTAGAGTCTGATCTGCCTTTTATATACATATAACACATAATATTTACTCAGAACTGGGATTTACTAAGGATAGGAAGGAATTTCTTTTTCATTCCTTAATTTCATGAAATTAAATTTCCTTTGGCATCAGATTTTAACAGGCTAGGATTCAACAGTGCTGCAAAGGAACATACATTTACATCATATTCACAGAGTTCATATGCTGGGTTACAGTTTAATGGATACAACAGGATATTACTGCCATGTCAAATTACAGTTTCTGAGGGTGAAAAAGTGCCATTATAAAATGAAATGTTGATTCTAATTGAACATTATTGATTTGATCTGCCTAATATCCATCTTGCCCTGACCTGGATGGCCGAGACTGGCCTGATCTCCTCAGATCTTGGAAGCTAAGCAGGGTCGGCTCTGGCTAGTATTTGGATGGGGAGACTACGAAAGAAGTTCAGTGTTGCTGTGCAGAAGCAGGTAATGACAAACATCTCTGTTAATCTCTTGCCTTGAAAATGCAACAGGGTCACTATTGCCTGTGACTGGATAGCACTTTCTACCATCAATATCCATCTTAAATATAACCTGAGCCTGAAGACGGCCACTCAAACAATGACAGAATGTTGCCATTTTGTACTATAGTTAAGTGCTGTGTAACTATGATTTTATATTGTATTCTTAAACTGATGTTGTTTTGTACATACTGGAGTTTTAATGTTTATATTTATATGTATGCTGTAAGCTGCCCTGAGCCCACCTTGGCAGGGAGGGCAGGGTATAAATTTGATAAAATAAATAAATACACCTTAAAATGAACTGCAACTCAAGCCAAACCAGATGGTTTTCTAAATTGTTCACTATTTTAACAAAGGAAATATAATACAATATGTATTATATATTTTATAGTACCCTATAATAACAATATCAAGATCTATTTAGAAATAGGGGGATGGAAAAAAATCTAGGGGCCAGCCAAGATGCTATCTTTGGCAAGTTCCAGAATGATTCCAGCACCACTAGATTAATAAACATATTGCATTAAGCAGCAAGCCACTAGCTGTGCTGTTTAATAAACCAGTAAAATTGAAAATCATTACACTTTCAGATATATGTGCTATCTAGTCACACATTTGACTAAAATAATTAGAAATGGCTGCTATGCCAGCCAAAATCTAACATGTGAATCAGTGTGCTTCACTGCTGAGATGATCAATGGAGAACACTACTGTCATAGCCATCAGAGATACTTAAAATTATCACTACTTGGAAGCAAGTTTCACATTACTAGTAACATAAATGTGACCTCTTGCAAGAAGAAAACCATTACCAGCGATATACTAAATCTTCATGCTAAGCTATCAGTAACTTTGTAAGCTGAATAGAAAGTAGGTAAAATAATATAATAAAATAATAAAAGAGAAAGATTTGATAAGTTTTCAGTTTTGCGAATTAAAATGATATTTAAACTAAAAATCTTCAAGCAGATATCTTCTGGCCTTTAAACACCTTTTAAGCACATAATGGTGACCTTAGATATTAAGAGGGTGGCTAGCTAAATTCTGTGAGATATTAATGGAGCTACAGTACAAAGAACTCATTGATGGAACAAAATATCAGTTTGATCTTTCAAAAGAAATTACAATGCAATGTGGCAGAAAATTTATAGAGACATACTGAATGTCAGCATAAGTGAAAACTGTCTGATATTGCTCTATGAATGGCAATGATCAATGTTGTTATTGTCACAAGAAAAAGGTTTTGTCATATGGTGGAGATGACCACCGAGGAAGTTATTTTGACAAAATATCTGTAATGTATTCAGTGAAATAGTGAAAAATGGCATGTAGTCCAATGGTGATTCTTTTTGAACAGATGGGAAAAGACTGGAAAAAAGCATGGATATTTATTGAGAAATATGATCCTTGCAGTAAGATTACTTAAAGCAAAATTATGGACACAATCAAATATACCTCCAATAGCATTATGATGGAAATGAGTGATACAGTATGATTATGATCAAAAGGAAGACAATTATATACTCAGGATTTATTTGGGGAAAGGTGGCATCCTTTATTCATTACTGGAATACATTGAAACCAAGGGAAGATTAAAATTATTAAAACCAGGGGAAAATATTGTCATATATCTAGATTTTACCCGTAGGTCTTACACTGCCATAAAGAACTGCCCGTGGGTTATGTATCTAGATTCAAAGGTCTCTAATATGAATTACAGTTAAACCTGGTTAGATTTCAGAATATGATCTATGAATTTGTTGTAATATTTATTAAGTAATTTTATTTCTCATTCTTTCTCTCTGTTCAAGTTATGTAAGATATATGGGAGGTGGGGTGCCGGGCAAAAATGGCAGACACTTGATCCCAGAGCTCCCTCCTGACTACACCCTCCCTCTTCATGAATCACTGCAAAATTGCACTCTAAACCGAGCAAAATTGAGGGGCTTGCTACTGGGGTGCACCTGGCTTCAAAGGGAGCTGTTTTCTTGACACTTTGGCATTTAGATACAGTGGGAAGAGAATGGCATGAATCTGTGTAGTCCAATTGCCGCTGAAAACAAAATGGCCTCTGAAGGCAGAAGAACAACAAGAGAAAAAAGAGCAAGAAGAGGGTCACCACAAAGACACTCCAGAATGCCCTTAAAAATGCTTTACAAGCTATGGAGACATCAGTTTCAGAGACAATAACAACAAAAATTGAAGCACTACTACAACCAATGGCAGAGCAAATAGCTCAAATAACAACTTTAGAAACAACAAACACAGCTGATACAGCCTTGAATCTAGGAATGACTTTGCAAGCTGAAAACCAAACTATTTAAGAGGAACAATTTAACATGAAAGAATATATACTAATAATGGAAGCAAAATTATGCCAAAATAACCTGAAATTTAGAGGCTTTGTGGGAAATTCAGCTGAAAATGCTGTGCTAGCAGAAAACAGTAACTCATAGCTGCCTGACGCAATTGCTTCAGCTACAAGAAGGCATGCACGCCTTCTTTTTTTTTTTTGGCCCCCCAAAGGGGATTTTTTTAATTGGTTTTTTATAAGACTACAAACTACAACTTAAGAAAAAGGGAGGGGAACTAACACTAAGCAGAAAGAAAAGCAAACCCACACTACACTAAAAACCCAAGGGTAGGAGATCTTTAACCCCATTAATATCTATGTTAGTACTTTAACGTTAGAAACCATGAAAACAGTGAGTTCCTGTCTATCTTTCCCTAATTAGTAATTAGTTGATTAGTTGTTATGAGAGAATTCCAGAGCATCTCCCACGCTCACTTCATAAAGGCCATTTTCAGAGTCCTTCTGCCTTTACTTACGCTTTCTGTCCCTAAATGCATAAGCTGATTTTCGGGCACCAGCACCTTCTTCCACAGCCAAGTCCTCAAATGTTTCCGAGGGTGCAGAGCCACTCGAACCATTGCCCCCCTAGTCGGAATAACGAGACAGACAACAGTTTGGAAGTAAACAAGGGCCACTTTATTAACTATTTAACATAACATTGAGGCAAGGGACCAGCTAAGTGAGCATGGAACAGGCAAGGCAGGTGTCAATCTGCTGACCAACCTCCTTGCCCTTTTCTCGGGCGGGTCACCCAGCTCTGGTCTTGAGCCATCGGTCTGGCTCGTGACCAGCAGCCCAGCAAACTGGTCGCCACCTAGGAGCGCCTACCCCTGAAGCCTTCCAACTTGCAGAGAGGAGCATACCCTAAGAGGTTCCCAGAGGAGGTGATCACCGTTCCCCACCCTGGACCTTAGAAATCCGAAGGCAGTTCCTGATGACCCCCTGTTCCCTAATGGGGAAAATGCCGTAAGGTGCTCACCGGTTCCGGTTTCTTGCCCGCACCAACCTGCCAAGTGACCAGCCTATTTATGTGTCAACCACCACAACCAACTATCCAATCCACTGCTCTCAGTGCAAGGTAGGCGAAAACACCTCTACCCATTCAGCCAATACTGAGTAAATGCGAAAAATTCCTACCTGGCCCCAATAGGCAACCAGCCAAAGCCTACACTAAGAACAGGGCGGGAGGATGGGCGAGCACATTGGAGCAACTGACAACAGGCGGGAACAGAGCCTGGCTGTCAGTCCTAGCCAGCTCCGCCCCCTGCCCATGTCACAATGACAGACGTCGTGACTCTGTTGCTGCCCGTCTTCCTGAGGGCGGCAAAGCAGCCCCCGGCGACCAGCGGCGTTGCCAGGTCGCCGGGAGCTGAGTTGCCCCCTAGTCGGAATAACGAGACAGACAACAGTTTGGAAGTAAACAAGGGCCACTTTATTAACTATTTAACATAACATTGCGGCAAGGGACCAGCTAAGCGAGCACGGAACAGGCAAGGCAGGTGTCAATCTGCTGACCAACCTCCTTGCCCTTTTCTCGGGCGGGTCACCCAGCTCTGGTCTTGAGCCATCGCCCAGCAAACTGGTCGCCACCTAGGAGTGCCTACCCCTGAAGCCTTCCAACTTGCAGAAAGGAGCATACCCTAAGAGGTTCCCAGAGGAGGTGATCACCGTTCCCCACCCTGGACCTTAGAAATCCGAAGGCAGTTCCTGATGACCCCCGTTCCTTAATGGGGAAAATGCCATGAGGTGCTCACCGGTTCTGGTTTCTTGCCCGCACCAACCTGCCACAGCCAAGACCAAGCCTCTGCTTTGGTCTTTGCTCCCCACCAAAAAAGGCCAAGGCTGAGCTGATCCCTTGCTGCAAGTCCTACAAAAGAACCTGTTACCCTTGTCAGATAGGCGTACCCCATCAGCACTATACGGATCCCATAACTTCACCACCCTCCATGGCCTTCCTCATCTAGTGGGTGGCTGAATGCCTTCCGGGGTCTCCCCAATTGTGCCATACATGGCAGGGCAGAATAACAGACCCCACTCTCCACACCACCGGGCCACCTTGCTCTCATCATTGCAAGGCCAGCCTCCACCTGCAAGACCAGGGCCTTGTCCTTCATGGTGAAGCAGAGTAGCCAACCAGACTATCTGCACACCAGGCCACCTTGCTCTTATCCTCACAAGGTCAGTCACCACTTGTAGCACCATGTCTTTGTCATTCATGGCAAAGCAGAATAGCCGACCAGACTATCTGCACTCCAGGCCACCTTGCTCCTATCATTACAAGGTCAGCCTCCACTCTTAGCACTATGTCCTTGTCCTTCATGGCAAAGCAGAATAGCCAGCCAGCTTATCTGTGGGTCACCTTGCTCTTATCATCACAAGGTCAGACTCCACTTGCAGCACCAAGGCTGTGTCCTTCATGGCGAAGCAGAATAGCCAACCAGACTATCCACACTCTGTGTCATCTTGCTCTTATTATTGCAAGGTCAGCCTCAGCTGATAGCACAAGGGCCCCCACAGCCAAGGTGTCCTCCTGACACGATGGGTGACCCAAAGGAGCATGCTGTGGCCACAGACAGTGACTCTTCGTATTGCCCCACGGCCAGCAGCACCTGAAAGAAAAACCTCATTAATAACTTAAAACTTTGTAATTCCATTGTTTGAACACTAGGCAAAAACCCGCCACTATCTCACTGAGCCACAATGCCACCCCCCAAACTGGAGAGTAGTGATCAGACAGAAGTCTTAATCTGAACAAGCTGTCCGCTGAAGTTTGCTCAATTTCATGTTCATCGCATCGATGACACTGTCTAACCATCTCATCCTTTGCCGTCCCCTTCTTCTTTGACCTTCAATCTTTCCCAGCATCAGGGTCTTCTCCAGTGAATGCTCCCTTCTCATTTGGTGGCCAAAGTATTTGAGCTTCAGCTTCAGGATCTGGCTTTCCAGGGAACAGTCAGGGTTGATTTCTTTTAGGATTGACTGATTTGATCTCCTTGCAGTCCAAGGGACTCTCAAGAGTCTTCTCCAGCACCATAGTTCAAAAGAATCTATTCTTCGGCGCTCGGCCTTCCTTATAGTCCAACTCTCGCAGCCATACATTACTAATTGTAAGTATAATTTTACTTTATTGCCTTCAAGCGCAAAGCATCACTTATTTTAAATTTATTTTGTGGGGGGAGTGGTTGGGGAGGGGTAATAAAGGGATTACTGCTCCCTATTATATTAAAATTGATAATACTGATCTGAAAACTTATAAGGTCTTTCTGAAGTTATTAGTTGCTGTTGATTTTCCGGGTTGTGTGGTTGTGGTCTTGGTATTATAGGATCTGACGTTTCACCAGTAGCTGTGACTGGCATCCTCAGAGGTATAATACAGAAAGATGGAGTACTCTCTGTGCCAAGGTGAGCAGAAAAATGGTAGGCAGGTAATTTATATCTCCCCTGGAAGGTGGGATAAGGTTGACTCATTATCTTGTAGTAGTTCTCCAGACTATGAACATGCTAATCGAGGAGCTTTCCTGAGGAGGTTCTTTTGTCTATGGCTTGTTTCCTGAGGAGGTTTCCTGTTTCCTGAGGAGGTTATTTTGTGTGTGGAATGGCTATTGAAACTCTAATCTTATCTGTAGTGCTACTGTCAGCTGTAGAGCATTTTGTGTTTTTCAGGATAGGAAACCATGCCCTGTTTATTTTTAAACTCTCTTCTTTCCTGTTGAAATTGTGTTTATATTTATGAATTTCAATGGCTTCCCTATGTAATCTGACATGGTGATTGGAAGTGTTGTCCAGTCTTTCAATGTTTTGGAAACAAATGCTGTGTCCTGTTTGGGTTAGGCTATGTTCAGCCACTGCTGATTTTTCAGGCTGGCCAAGTCTGCAGTGTCTTTCATGTTCTTTCATTCTTGTCTGAATGCTACGCTGTGTGGTCCCGATGTAGACTTGTCCACAACTGCATGGTATGCGGTATACTCCTGCAGAAGTGAGGGGGTCTCTTCTGTCTTTTGCTGATTGTAGCATCGGTTGTATTTTTCTGGTGAGTCTGAATACTGTTTGTAGGTTGTGTTTTTTCATAAGTTTTCCCATCTGATCAGTGATTCCTTTGATATATGGCAAAAACACTTTTCCTGTGGGAGACTGTTTTTCCTCAGTTGTTTGTTTTACCTTTGGTTTAATTGCTCTTCTGATTTCATTCTTAGAGTTACCATTTGCTTGAAGTGCGTGGTTAAGATGATTTAGTTCGTCATTGAGAAAGTGTGGTTCACATATCCATCTTGCACTGTCTGCTAATGTTTTGATTATGCCTCTTTTTGCCAAGGGTGGTGATTGGAGTTTTTGTGTAAATAATGGTCCTTGTGAGTTGGTTTTCTGTAGATCTAGTGACCTAATTGAAGGTTTGCTTTGCGGATGAACATGATATCGAGAAATGGGAGTTTACCCTCAACTTCTTTTTCCATGGTGAATCTTATGTTGGGGTGGATGTTGTTGAGGTGGTCTAAAAACTCCATCAATTCTACTTCTCCATGGCTCCAAATGATGAAGGTATCATCTACGTACTGGATCCAGACTGTTGGTTTGTGGGTGCAGATTCTAAAGCTGTTTTTTCAAAATGTTTCATGTAGAAGTTTGCTATAACTGGGCTCAGAGGGCTTCCCATGGCAACCCCATCCATCTGTTCATAGAATTCATTATCCCACTGGAAGTAACTGGTTGTCAAAAAATGGTGGAATAAGGCTGTTATGTCATCTGGAAAAATCTGATTAACAAGTGTGAGTGTGTCTTTTACTGGAACCTTGGTAAAAAGAGATACCACATCAAAACTGATGAGTATGTCCTGCAGGTTAAGTTTCAGAGAACTGATTTTGTTGATGAAGTGTGTTGAATCTTTGATGTATGTTGAGGTTTTTCCAATGTGATTCTGTAGAAGATTGCCCAGGTATTTAGCTAATTCATACGTAGGGGAACCAATGGGTCAGAGTGGGACTGAGTGGGACTAAGTCCTTATGAATTTTAGGGAGTCCATATAGTCGTGGTGGCTGTGCTTCTGTCTTGCATAGTTTTTTGTGTGTGTGTCGGGATGAAATGAGGAATTCCTGATCAGTGAACTCGTTTGTCTGGTGATTTTGCAGGTAGGATCTCTTTTTAGTTTTTCATAAGTGGCAGGGTCCAGCAGATCTCTAATCTTATTTTTGTATTCTTCCGTTTTCATGATCACCATGGCATTGCCTTTGTCAGCTGGTAGAATAATGATGTCTGGATCTGCATTGAGGGTCTTGATGGCGTATCTCCCTACGTGTTATATTGCTGGTGGGAAGCTTTGCTTTTTGTAGAATCCTTGCCATCTCCCCTCTTATTTCTTCAGAAGAAACAGAAATGATCATCCAAACTTTAGAATCTTATTACAGATCTCTTTATAAATCCAAACATATAGACTAAACACAATGTAGTTCAACTTACTGGAAGCTCCATGTACTAAACAGGAAATCTTGGAGGCAATATCTCAAAAAATAATGCAGCAGTAGGTAGCGATGGCCACCTGCCTGAATTTTCTAAAGCATTCAAAGAAGAATTAGCAGGACCTTTTGAAGCTTTATGTAAAAATGTATTTGCAACAGGAATAATTCCAAATTCATGGTCACAATCAGAGCTATTACTAATCCCAAACCAGAAAAGGATCAAGCTCTACCATCTTCCCATAGACCTATAGTTTTACTCAATGTTGATGGAAAATTTTTCACAAAAGTTATGGCTAACACACTGAAAATAATACTGCCTCATTATATCAAAAACGATCAAACAGGATTTTTGCCAAATCAAAATATCGTGGATAATATTAGAAAGACACTAAATCTAATCCTTCACTGTCAATATAACAACCAAGAAGCTATTGTCTTATTGCTTGCGGTAGAGAAAAGAGTTTGACAGTTTAGAAATAAACTACTTACATGAATTATTAAATGTAATGGGTTTGGGGGAGAATTTCAAAAAAAGAATACAGACATTCTCTCTAAATCATGTAACAAGAATAAAAACTAATAATTCGATGACTAATTATATACACTTAGAAAAAGGAACAAGACAAGGGAACTCTTTATCTCCTTTATTATGGAACCCCTAGCTGAAAGTATTAGAAGAAATCCAAATATAAAGGGTATACAAGCTGGGACACAAACTTATAAAACAGGTTTATATGCTGACGTCTTAGTTTTATATTTAACTAAACCAATGGAAACGCTAAAGGCAATTCAAACAGAACTATAGGATTTTAGCACTATTTCAGGCCTTCATTTCAGCCACTCCAAATCTTTAATACATTAAATCAATATCCCAAAAATGTGCTAAACCAAATTCAATTAATCTATTCATATAATTGCCCCCTAAAACCCTGGAGATACCTAGAAATTTTTATTCCATTAAACCGGCATTTTTTATTCCAACATAATTTCCAAAAATTCCAGAAAGAAATTAAAGAACAATTAAAATGATGGAATTCCAAACAACTAACATGGTCATCTGATTACATTTAATAAAATGTTTTATAATGCCCAAATATCTATTTTTATTCAGGGCATTTCCACTTCAAATTTCAGATAAAACTTTCAACATTTGGCAAAGAGAAATCAACAAATCTTGGGGAGGGGGCATACAAAAAGAGTGAACTTTTCAATTTTAACCAGATTAGCAGACAGAGGAGGCACTGACCTTCCAAACCTAAAATAGTACTGTGAAGTGGCCAATATAGCTTCTTTAATAAGAGCAACTACTTCACAGCACCCTCTGGACTGGGCACAGATTGAAATGGAGTCATTTACTCCTTTTACACTCTATGAAACTTTGTGGAATAAAGACTCAATTAAGATATGAAATAAACAATCTAACCTTTTCTTAATACCCTCCCTACATATTTGTTTAGACGCAAAGACAAACTGGCTCCAGGAATTTCTACACAAGCTTCATATTTTATTTATTTATTTTTTGATTAAATTTGTATCCCACCCTTCCCACTGAAGCGGACTCAGGTTGGCTTACATTCAAAGTTAAAATACAATAAAGCACAAATTCAATGCATAGAAAACACATCATAAAGTTCACATACATTACAAATAACAAGTCACAAATAAATACAGTTAAAGTGTAAGTGGCAGTAACTATAGGCCATCTATAGTTCTATAGGCAATCTATATACTATAGGCCTATACTATATCCTAATCAACATTGGCTTGCTCCTGGACAAAATAAACTAGATTTTAAAATATGGCAAGAAGCTGGCATAACCCGAATAGCCCATTTACTGGACAAAGGTGAAATACTTAAAAGTTAAAATAGAAAAAAAAATAAAGCACAAAATACATTGATATAAATACCTACAAATAAAACACTTCCTGGAATCACCAGTTTTAAAACAGACAAGACTTAGGCTCATGACCCAATTTGAAACACTATTAAGTGGCAAAAAAGAACAAGCTGCTGGATTAATAACTATTTGTTATAAATTTATAAACCAAATTGAAGAAGAACCGATAATACTATATCAAAAACAATGGCAAGCAGTGGTGGACATGTGATAAAGCAGTATGTTATTGGACTAAGATCCACAATGAGATACAAAAAATTCTGAAATGTACTTTTAAGAAAGACCCACAGATGTTATTGCTAGGTCTTAAAATGGAAGAAATAAATGTAGCCAAGAGAACATTATTATGGTACTTGATTACAGCAGCTAGACTGACTTTTGCTCAATGTTGGAAACAAGATAAAGTACCTGAAACATGGGAATGGATTAAAAAGACGTTGTTTATGGCAGAAATGGACAAACTAACAAGAAAGCTAAACAACGAAGAAGATGAAACTTTTTTTGAAGACTGGAAAGACTTTCAAGAATACCTGTTGAAAAACTGGGATATTAAATGTGGTTTGATTTGTTTTGATAGTTATTAAGAAGAAAATGAAAGAGAGTTAGACTTTTGAATTGTTACCGTTAGTAAGAGAAAATAAGTTTAGAAGTAATTGTAATAGAATAAGAGAGACATTAATGGGGTTGGAGCAGTGCGGGAAGCCTTGTTTGGGGGGGAGAGGGAGAAAGAAAAATGGATATGTAGTGGTTTGTTTAAATTGTATGAACATGTGATATATCCAATAAAAACTGTATTTACACAAAAACAATGGCAAGCAGATATCCAAAAACCTCTGTCTGAAAGGCATTGGAAAAGCATTTGGAATACTGCATTGAATACATCAAAGATATTTTCTGTTCACTACCAACCAATAAAAATGTTAATATGATGGCATCTTCCCCCAACAACTTTACATCGAATACACAAGGTATATAACCTTTTATGTAAAAAAACAATGTGAACAATTAGCTGATTATATACATTGTTGGTGGCACTATCCATTAATTCAGCAATTTTGGAGAAAAATAACTCAGCAAATTAAAAAAGAGGAGGAGGAGATTGGATTTATACCCCCACCCTTCATTTGGAGTCTGAGATCGGCTTGCAAACTGTAAAGAAATTACACTTATAGATCCCCCTTATACCCCAGCATTTTGTTTGTTAGACCTCTGATCTGATTCAACACAAGAACAAAAACATAAAGATTTAATTTCTATTTTACTTTTGGTAGCTCTGCTACTTATTGCTACAAAATGGATCAACCCCCCCCCCACTGTACAACAGTGGTATAATTGAATTTTGGATTTTTTTTATTCTAAGTAAAATTACTTTTAAAATTTCCAGTGCAACTCCGAACAAATAAAAACAGAAAATTGTAGCAACCTGGTATCTGGTTATTAGCTATATGCTAGAACATGAGATTGTACCTAATAATCCCCTGTATCACAATATGATTTATTTTTAAGTTGATGTTAGTAAATTGGTGATAGATAAGTTGTGTATAATTAACACTCTTACAATATTGTATTGGAAAATAACTATATATCTCTAACTATGTTTAAGCTTGGTTATTATTTTGTA
Source organism: Gekko gecko (assembly GCA_029375565.1). NCBI lineage: Eukaryota > Metazoa > Chordata > Lepidosauria > Squamata > Gekkonidae > Gekko > Gekko gecko. The sequence goes on along the minus strand of JAPDNY010000002.1, from coordinate 96,820,664 downwards.
AAATTTGAAAAATTATTAATAAATTTTAACATATACAATAATAAAATAAACCATAAGGTTATAGTATATAATTATTGTTTGCTGTTTCTCTTATAAATCTATGTCTAGATTCAAGTTTATGCAATTAAAGGGAAACTGCTGAAATGCTAAAATTTCCTTCCTTTTTCTTTTTGTTGCATCATATCTGATTTTTTTAATAAGTACATAAAAGTATTTAAAATTATTGAGAATTGTTCAGATAATTTTCTGGTAAATTAGTAGCTAGAATAAACAGTGTAACCTATACCTCAAGAACATTTTTGCAAAAAGGTAATGCTTACTGAATTTATAACATGAAAGGTATGCTAATGGATGGAAATATATTTCATTTATCTATGAAGAGTATTAATACCTGTACTGGAGCCAAGCCAAGATAGGTCCAAGTGAATGGGTGCATTGCCCCACCTGGGGCAGTGATTCAACCACCTATGGATTTGTTTAAAAATGGGTTTCAAAATTTGTGATATACATTAAAAAAACAATTAATTTTTAAAATACGAACATTCTGGATTGAAAAAATTGGCAACAAAGGTAAACGTTTCCCTTGCTCAAAAGCTAGTTGAATCAGGCTCTAGGAGGCAGTGCTCATCTCTGTTTCCAAGCTGAAGAGCCAGCACTGTCTAAAGACATTTCCATGGTCATGTGGCCAGTATGACTAAACACCGAGGCACACAGAACACTGTTACTTTCCCACCAAAGCAGTATCTATTTATCTACTTGCAATTTCTTGCTTTTCAACTGCTAGGTTGGCAGGAGCTGGGGCCAGTGATGGGAGCTCATTTCATCACGCAGCACTAGGGTCTCAAACTGCCAAACTACAGACCTTCCAGTCTGCAGCTCAGTGTCTTAACCCTAAAATGGCTGTGTCCAGACACCACCTACCTTGAACTCCCCCACTTTGACTGCCTCCTAAGTTCTCTACCACCCTTTTTATGCTTTTTGTATATTTTATTAATTTTAATTACCCCAAACAGAAAGAAATAAAAAAATATAACATTTAACAACAATTGTGGCAAGTCTTCAGATAAGCATCTATAAAGGGTTTCCAAATATCTAAAATTATATTGATGCACAATTGTTGTCTATATGGGAAACATTCAAATGTTGATAAGCTTGTGAGGTCCTCACTCCATTGGCTTACTGGACATTGGCATTGATCTTTCCAGTATAGTAATGTTAGTCTTTTAGCAACAGTAAGGTCATGGAGGATCCATTGTAGTTGACCATCAGTTAGTCCCCAGGAGACAGCCAAATAGTTTTAATGTATATAAGCATCCTCAAAGATCAATTCTAATACAAAATTGATATGACTAATTAGTTCCTTCCAACAAGACAGTATAACTAAACAAGTCCAAAGTTTATGTTTAAGATGCATCCTGTAGGTTACAGTGCCAATAATTAGACACTTTACTTAGTCCTTTACTAAAAAGTTGCTGTGGTGTCCTAAACATATTTTTTGCTAAGTAAGTTGCTGTGATGTCCTAAACATATTTTTTGCTAAGTAAGTTGCAGCTTAAGGTCCATAGAAACAACAAGCATAAAATTTAGGGCCATGTCTCATTGCTTTAGCAAAACAGGGTTATCTAGCTCCTTATCCCATTCATTTCAGAGACTTTGTATATCAAATTTATTAACTGACATAAAAAATTATAAACAAATATTGTAGGTTTCATTTTTTGCATTGATTCAATGAGAGTTTTCAAGCATAACGGAGATTCTAAAATGCTTATTCCTCCAAAATTGGAAGGGCCATACCACCCTGTTTTATAGGTCTGCTCATTGTTCGGACGTTTATCCGTGGGTGTTTGTTTTCCCAAATAAAAGCATTGATGTCTTTTTGCCATAAGTTAAGCTGACGATCTGAGATATAGCATGGGATGGTCCGAAAAAGATAGAGATATCTAGGCAAGATATAGGAATGTAATATGTTGATTCTGTCGATCCAAGAAAGAACTTTCGTGTTCCATTTGGCAAGTTGTGCCACCAGTTCTTTGTGTGTATCTAAATAATTTATATGAAAAAGCTTAGTTTGATCAACAAGTAGTTTGATTCCAAGATATTGCAGGTAATTATCTGTCCATTGGTAGGTATAATGATTGTGAACGCTTTCCTTAGTTGATGTTGCCAGGCATAATGGAAAAATAAGAGATTTAGACTGATTGACAATGAGGCCAGCTGTGGATCCAAAATTGGATAGTTCAGATTGTATAGCCTTTAAGGATTGAATTGGTGAGGATACATAAAGTAAAACATTGTCAGCAAAGACATTGAGTTTGAAGTTTTTGTTTAGTACTTGGATACCTTCAAACTTTGAGTTATTCCTCAGATTTATAACCAGCGGTTCCATGACCAGGATGAATAAGATGGGGGACAAAGGGCATCCCTGTCTGGTGCCTCTTTGCATCCGGATGTTATTGGTAGCTGTGCCATTAAATAGGATTTTCACTTTAGGATCATCGTAGATTGCTTGAATTGCCAATTGAAAGGTAGGACCAAAGTTCATGTGGTGTAGAAGTATTTTTAAATAATTAATTTCCAAAGAATCAAACGCCTTTTGGATATCGATAGATAAAATTAGAAAGTCCTGAACTTTATTTTTGTTAGCAAAATGAATTAGGTTAAGGGTTTTGCAAACGTTGTCTGCAATGTCCCTCGATACCAAAAAGGCAGATTGATCTGTGTGTATGTATTGAGTCATAATGGTTTTCATGCGATTTGCAATCATGGCAGTGAAATATTTATAGTCAGTGTTAAGAAGGGAAATCGGGCGTAGTTATGCAGGATCTGTGGGGTCTTTCCCTTTTTTTGGAAGTAGAATAATGTTTGCTGTTTTCCAAGACTCAGAGAGTTTACCACTTGTTAAGATTGAGTTGCATGAGTTTAAGAGGGGTTTACTGAGTATTGGTAAAAAGGCTTTATAATATTCATTAGTGAACCCGTCTGGACCAGAGGCTTTGCCGGTTTTGGACAACTTGATGACTGATTCTAATTCTTTTAAGTTGAAAGTTTCTTCAAGCAATTCACGGTGTTCCTCTTCTAGCTTGGGCAGATTAATAGTGCTATTTAGGTATTCCCGGATGTTTTGGGGGTTAGGTCTGGTTGAGGTGTAAAGATTTTTATAGAAATTTTCCAAAATACTGGCAAGTTCTTATTCTCTAAATTTAAGGTTATTGTGTTGGTCTTTAAGAGCAGTGATGTGGTGATCAGATTGTCTTTGCTTCAACTTCCAAGTCAAAAATTTTAGTCTCCTTGAGGATTTGGTGGTATTAGATTTGAAGTGGTTGAAATCGGTTTTAAGAATCATTGATTCGTCTAGAATTTCGAGTTGTTTTCTGTTATCTTGCAGTTGTTTGTAGATTTTTGTACTACATGCTTGCTTATGTTCTGTTTCTAATTTTTGAATGTTTTGCAAAAGGATGGTTCTGATAATTGATTTTTCTTTTTTGCAGAATGCTAGTAAGGATGTGCACTTCCCTCTGATGACAACTTTGGAGGCTTCCCAGATACTGTTGGTGGACACTTGAGAGGTTGTGTTTATTTTAAAGTATTCCTCGAGTTCCTGTTGTAATTGTAATCTAGACTTGTTGTCATATAATAAAATATTGTAACATTTCCAGTATTTGTGATTTTGAGCTTTGGATTTATCTTGAATTATGCGCTCAACCAGGGCATGGTCAGACCATTTTTGTATTCCTATACTAGACAAATCAACTTTACTAATTAGATCCGAGGAGTTACCCAAAGAGGGATATTAGCTTTAAAAGGAGAGAAAGTGAGACGGCGTAACTGGGATGCTCCCATTATGTATCTTTCCCTTAGAAAACTCTTGAAATAGACCAGTCAGATGTTCAACTGGAGAAGGGTTTTATTGAAACAGAAAAATGCAATGAAGAGCGAGATTTAAAAGAAGAGATGGATTTGGCCTACAGAGCCTATTCCACCTTTACAAAGAAAAATAATCTGCCAGCAGAGGTTGTTGTCAAGTTTACTAAGCAGCGTACCAGAGATCAGATCTTGCGTGCAGTTTCAGCGGTGCCCTTGAAGATTGGAGAGCAGACTGTAAGAACACTCAAAGATGTGCCTTATGAAATTCGTATGAAAAGGAAAGAATACAAAGGACTGACCACTTTTCTGCAAAGAAATCAGGTGGTTTACAAATGGAGATTTCCTGAAGGACTGGAATTTAAGTATAAGGATAAAAGAGAGAAGATTGACTCCATCTTCAAAGCACAAGAATTTCTGAAGAGACACGCCAGCACGGAGGAAGAGGCAGCACTTGCAACTTGGACAGAATCAAGTAGCGAAGACGACAGCGGTCCGGAGGATGGAGGTGCCGGAGCGGGAGCCGCGAAAGCCAAAGTGGGCCCATCATATAACTTAAGGGATACTAAGAAAAGACTGCCTAAGAAGTAATTGTTCACAGAACGCCAGAATGGAACTGAATAACCATTAACCCCAATGGACATTACTAACCATATTAACAGAGACTTTCTTTTGAATTTTGTTAAACTGAAAAAAAGACTCTTCAACCGTGGTGAATGTCAAAAATGCATTTATATTAACTAAAACTAACCCTCTTTAACAGAATACTCACTCACATCTTTTTTTTCTTTCTCCATCTGTCTACCCTTCCCGTTTCTTATAAAAAGAATAAAATTCTCTCTTTGTTAAGAGAGTTTTACAAAAAAAAAAAGAAACAGAAAAATGCAAAATACACACATACAAACACAGAGAAAACACCAGGACTAGCTAAGAGGAAATCAGGGGGGAAATAGGAGAAAGCTGTTTTGGGGAGGCAATAGTTACCAATCTCAAAGTGCAAGGTCTGCAGAGGCAACAGCAAAATGACCAGCGTTTCACAGAGAAGAGGAGCATATCTAGACCTCAGCTGAGAAAATAACAAAAAGTCATCATTATAGCCTATTAATTGATCCAAAGTAAAAATCCCCCTATCTATCCAAGCCTGCCATAAAAACAATTCTTCCCAATTTTAAAATATGGATTGGCCCATAGTGTTAATTTAGCATATTAAACTAGGTCAAATTATATGCCATAATTCTCTAACTGCAGAAACTGGAGTAACAGGATCTACTTTAACATGATCTGCTTTACTATTAGGATCTAATTCAGAATGGATAGACTCTAATGGATAAATTTAAAGAAGGGCACCAGACAAGAAGCCTTCAAAACAGCCCAAGTCCAACTGAGCGGAGCGACAATTAGTAAAAATTAACTAATATGCCTGATGTTATAAACTCAGATCTTAACATAGTCATTAGAACTGCCTTTTAGATGCTATGACTGCTAGCATTACAAAGTGTTTGAAAGAACTAGAGACAATGTTTAATTTCTTATTTATTTCATGATTGTGGAACAGCCTCCTGGAAGAGGTAAGGGAGACTTCTATCCTCCTGGCATTTTGGCAAGGCTGGAAAATAGAATTATTCTGGAGAGATCTGGGGATAGTATGATCTGAAGAAGAAGAAGAAAAGAGATTGGATTTATACCCCGCCCTTCACTTGGAGTATCAGAGTGGCTTACAGACTCCTTTCCCTTCCCCTCCCCACAACAGACACCCTGTGAGGTAGGTGGGGCTGAGAGAGTACTGAGAGAACTGTCAAGAAAGGGAATTATTTTTGACTCTGACAAGGGTGATTTTATACTGGTTACTTTAATGGGATTTTAAATGCATGTTGTTTTTCATGTTCAGTGTTTTCAATATCTTTTATATGTTAAAGTACACAATGTTTTATACCTATCATTGTTACCTGCCTTGGGCCCTGAGTTGTTGGGAGAAAGGTGAGTTTATAAACGTTTTATATAATAAATATTAAAGAGTTTCAGAGCTTCTGAACTTTAAAATGCCAGTTGTAACTCAGCTTGTTCCTTTCCAAGTCTATCAATTCATAGACACTACAATACAGAGACCCTTGAAAACAGGGCTACAGATTTGGGTTACTTATGATGGAATGGCTAGTTCTTTTACATTTTAAAAGGTTGTCTCACCTAATAAGGATGGCTGATGATGACCCTGCCCTGTATATTAGCTAATGAGGGCACTCCTTGGATCATATCCCAGACAGTCAGATTCAATGAATGGTTAGTTTCTTTCAGAAAATCAATCTGACAAGACTTTCAAAGAATCACAGGATCATAAATATTATTGGTTCCCATGCCAAATGCCTTCGAAGGGTATAAGGTCACTACTTAATTAATGGGCATTACTATGAACCAGAGTTTAAACACTAGGGCTCTGCACAGTCTGCCACTGTGCTTTGCATTAATGTACATAGAATCAAAGAGTTGGAAGGGACCTCCGGGATCATCAAGTCCCCACAAATACCTCCCCCTCCACACCCGCAGTGACCACTGTTGCATGCCCAGAAGATGACAAAAAAACCCCTCCAGGATTGCTTCCTGACCCCAAGTGGCAATCAGCATTTCCCTGGTTGTGTAAAAAAGGGCCACAAGAACTAAGCACTGAGGCAACCGTTCCTGCCCTCCCTCTCATGATCTGCCTAAGTTCAAAAAATCCACATTGCTGTCAGATGGCCATCTAGCCTCTGTTTGAAAATCTCCAAAGAAGGAAAGTCCACCACTTCCTGGGGAAGCCTGTTCCATTAGGAACTGCTCTGTCAGGAAGTTCTTCCTAATGTTTCATCAAAAACTCTTCTGATTTAATTTCAACCCGTTCTGGTCCAACCTTCTGGGGCAACAGGAAACAACTCCACACCATCCTCTATATGACAGCACTTCATGTACTTGAGGATATGTTATCATATCACCTCTCAGTCATCTCCCCTCCAATCTAAACATACCCAGCTCCTTCAATCTTTCCTCATAGGACTTGGTCTTCAGACCCCTTACCATTTCCATTGCTTTCCTCTGGACACATTCCAGTTTGTCTATATCATTCTTAAACTGTGGTGCCCAAAACTGAACACAATACTCTAGGTGAGGTCTAACTAGAGCAGAGTAAAGTGGTACCATCACATCTCATGATCTGGACAATATACTTCTGTTGATACAGCCCAAAATCACATTTGCCTTTTTGGCAACCACATCATACTGCTGACTCATGTTCAGTGTATGGTCTACTAAGATCCCTAGATGCTGGCTGAGTACAGACTGGCAGTTTGCTCCGGTAGCCAGTCGTAGCAAAAAAACCCTGGATTAAACTATACCGGGTTTTTCCGTTCACACTGCAGGGGCCTCTGCCGGAAGATACGGGACGGAGGCGCGCGGGAGCGTTCAGACTGCCGCGTCGGAGGCGTGCTATATTCGCCGTTTCCCCATTAATTCAGCTGTGGGTGTATGGGTGTATGTGCGCATGAGCGCATTTTGCCGATTTTTTTTTTTGCCCCGCAACACCGGCACCGCATTGGGCAGTGGAGCGGAGCACAGCCAATCACACCGCTGCTGCCTTCCTGCCCAACGTGGGTTGCTTCCGGCTTTTCGGCTGCGCGTTCAGACTCCCCAGAAGCGGAAAAACGCACGACACATACGGGCTTTCGGATTTGCTACAGCTTTTATCAGGTTTTTTTTAATTCGGCAGTGAAGCGCAACAGCATGGGTTGGCTATGGGTGGGGGACGCCAGGCAGATGTGCCTGTGTGAACGTCCCATTTACTCCGGGATTGAATCGTCATTGGCCCGGGGTTCCTACCGGGGCAAATTGCCAGTCTGAACTCAGCCACTTTTTGCACATACTACTGCCGAGACAAGTCTCCCCTAACCTATAATTATGTATTTGATTTTTCCTACCTAAATGCAGAACGTTACATTTATCCCCACTGAAATTCAGTATTTCACTTTTAAGAAACTTCCATCCCTCTTGAGCTTCCTTCTCCTTAAGTGTTTCTTTTTTTCTCCTTAAGTATTTCTGACCATGGGATTCTACCCAGCATAACTTTATCAAAATTTGCTTTTCTGAAATCCAACCTATTTGTCTTACTATGTACAGCTTTTACCTTTCCAAAGACTGTAAATTCCAAAATTACATGGTCACTATTACACAGGGTACCCACTATTTTCACCTCGTCAACCAGTTCTTCCCTGTTGATAAGTATCAAGTCCAAGATAGCAGATCCCCTTGTTTCCCTCTCCACATTTTGGAAAATGAAGTTGTCTGCAAAGACAAGTCAGGAATTTATTGGACCTTTCATTCTTAGCAGAGTTGGATTTCCAAAAGACATCTGGGTAATTGAAATCTCCCATTACCACCATGTCCTGTCTCTTTGAGAACTGTTGTAGGAGTGTCTCATCCAAATCCTCTGCCTGGCTTGGTGGTCTACAGCAGACCCCCACCATGATATCAGTATTATTTCTTACTCCTTTATTTTTACCCAGAGACTCTCAACCAGACTTTCATGCTCAAATTCACATATTTCCTCACAAGTATATACCTCCTTTACATATAATGCAACTCCTTTGCCCTTCCTTATTTTTCTGTCCCGTTTAAATAAATTATACCCCGCAATCCTAATATTCCAATTTTGAGTGTCATCCCACCAAGTTTCAGTAATGCCTATTAGGTCATAGTCCCCTTCCTGTATTAGGACTTCAAGTTCCTCCTGCTTGTTCCCTATACTCTGCACATTAGTGTAGAGACATCAGAATCCATGTTCTATGCACCATGAGGTTTTTGTTTCTGTACTTACATGTTATCTAGCATACGTGCCACTCCGCGCAAAACTTTAGAGCTCTTATTTCATTATTGGCTTTGCATTTTTGTCTCGCTCTGCCACAAGATTTAGTTTAAAGCTCTCCTTATTAGGTTTGCAAGACTGTTTCCAAACACATTTTTTCTTATCCTCGCGAGGTGCAAACCATCTCCCAATAGAAGAGTTTCATCTCGAAAGTGTAAGCCATTATATATATATATATATATATATATACACACACACACACACACATATACACTATATAATAAGCATAAGCTGTATCATGAAGAAAGATTTGTCACTTCCAGTTTTTATAATTCTTTAAGAGTTAACACAGTGCCTCAGTTATAAAGCAGATATGCTGTTAAATAAATATGGATGTAGTTTTGAAATTCACCACAGGATCTAAGGATACTACCTGCACCTCTGATCAGGGATTCAAGAATGGTTCATACAATGATGGTTCTATTGTAGGTGTCTTCTTGGGGGATACTGACCTCTCTATATGTTTGGGGAGAAAAGCAGCTAGAGGGGTGACTTTCTGAGGACAAACAACTGGCAAGAAAAAGTAGTTCTTCAACCATTATCTAGCAGTTCACTCTCAGGACCCATAAGTGAACTGATTCCCCTAGCAGTTCTGCCTCCAACTTTAGCTACATTAAAAAGAGAAAAAGAATAACAGATTTTTATGGTGTTTAGTTCCATGTAATGCTTACAGGTAATGCTTCATTCCAACTAAGTCATTCAAGTCCAAAGGAAAAGATGGCAACTTGTGTCAACTGATATCAGCAGAGAAAGCCAGTAAAGATGCACTAGTAAAATATTCTATTTTCGCAGCTGCTTTAAAAATGGCTGTTAAACAACTGGTGTTCCAAGAACACAGAATGACAGAATGATCTCTTAGTAACAATTACATATGGTGCAGCTTTTGCTCTTTGCATATCATTTAAAAATAAATTTTAAGTCATAATTACTGTATTCAATATTTCCTGGAAATCCCTGGTAATATTTCCTGAAAATGCTGGTAATCTTTTGTGTGTTTCCAAGGGAGTGTAATGCACAATTACACAGGAATTCTTTGGTAAAATCCACTGAATCATTCTGTTTCTCACCTGGTGCCTGGAAATACTTTTCATGATAACAGATATAGTATTTTTGGAACAGAAAATTCAAATTCTATATGATTATATGTGCATTCATTTTGAAAGAGTGGTGTTTTAATATTTTTACATTACCATTACTTCAAACCATCTTGTCTTTCTGTGCCTCCAAAATGAACTATATAAAATAACTAAAATAATTTTAGAGGATTAAATGGGTATTTATTCTCCAGAGGACATATATTCTATAAGAAGTGACAATCTAAGGGTTAATTTTACAGAGGCAATTAAAGTATATTCTCAGCTGCCATATTTTGTTACTATTAATATACTCTACATTCTGATTACTAACTAGCTGTTATCTATTTTCCCCTATAATTATAAAACATGCAGAAATAACAGGTGTAGGTATTTAATATCCACCTCTACCTTCCCATTAATTATTCCGCCTCTTCAGCTGGCATCTTCAGTTCATTTATACTTATATACCACTCTATCAATCAAAAATTCTCAAGGTGGTGTAATAAGTTCTTCAGGGTACTTATTAAGATATATTATATATTACCCATGTTTGAGATCTTTCAGTACAAAGCTTCCCAAACTTTGTGCTAGAGAACTCCAAGAGGTAGGGAAAGGAAATTTGTAACACAAGGAAGGGATGGCCATCTGATAGCCTCCACTCCTGATCAGGATTTCAAGGCAATTTGCCCTCTTATTTTACATATTATAATAAAGGTATTTTAAAAAAATTGCCCACAGTTTTTCTCTGTCAGACTCTTGAAGAAATCAGTTCCCAACAACATTCACTCAGAAGAATGATCAGTTTATTGAGACATTGATAGGATCCAGCCTGTACGTTGGCTTTGTTAGAACTGGAGATGAAAGTGCGAAATCAACAAATATACAAAGTTCAAACAGAGACCCTAAAAGGTTTTGAGCCAATCACCCCCAGGTATTCCACCCACCTAAATCAATGACTCTGTGTTCCCACCTTAGTGACATCTCCCCAACAAGCAGACAAAAGCCAGGCCATATAAGATGAGACTCAAGGCCAGTGGATGTTCCCAGGTCAGATAAGGAACAATCTACATCAAAGCATTTGAAAATGAAGGCATTTAAAATTCACACTCTTCCAGTCTCCCTCCCAACTTCTATGGCAAGCAAGCGATAAAATGTAAAGCAAACTTGACACTCTCAAAGGGAAAAGACAATTTATTTCAAGGTGTAATAGGTATCAGAAAAACTACACAATACTTTACCATTTCAGAATGTACATTATCTTACTTAATATGTGAAAAATATAACCTTCTTTATTGTGAATACCTCATAGGTGTAATGAAGTGAGTCATTTATCACAAGAACACAACTGAAGAGTTAAAATTGTGTGTTATCTTTGATGTACCTGTTCAAATTCAAAATGTTTGCCTTGTATAACTTAGTGTGAGAGACCATGCCTTAAATACTGTGTATACCTTTATCAAACAGTATGCATAAAATTAATTGAGACACATTTTGAATTATGGATATACAATGGATTAAACATCCAATGTTAGGAATATTAGTTCTTGAATGTTTCTTAATGTCTTGCTCTGAACAGATACACCAATATTAACCACAATAAGAAACAAGTATTTTGAAGATGGATGGCAGTGACCTTCCTCAAGCCAAAAAAAAGCAGGACAAGATAAAGAGTAATTATAACTTAATAAGTAATTCCTAGAATGCTTTGACTAGCTTCATCAGAGGAACACTCAGCAATTAGATACAAATTGCATCTGCACTTAGTATGCCATATGTAAAAGAGATGCAGACAGATCTACAGACACAGTTACCTTCTGTCACACTTTATTAGGTGACATACTGTTGAATAAAGGAGATGGGCCTAATAATTATAAGCAGAAGCTCTACTTATGTAATGACCCTTTCAACGTCCCTCTTCCTGCAGACCCCTGGGGTACCTAGTAAGTGGCTTCAGAGAGTCAGGGTATCCTCAGGAAATAGTGTGAGATACAATGTAGGAAACTATATCTTGCATGTGAAATCCATGGAAATTGTGGAACCTCCTTTTTTGTATGAATGCGACCACTTTCCATTTACATAAAGGCACCTTTGGACCCAACCCATTATTTTTAGGCACTATTTTTACTTATTTCTGTTTTTATACTGAAAAAGCACACCCACTGATAGATATGAAGGATATGTCTATACAACAGCAAGGAGCGCTCTAATCCTTTCTAGGCACACAACAGTCTTGCTGTGTTCCAGAAATAACAGGCTAGAAATTCAAATATAGTTCAGAAAAAGCACACAGTGAGATACAAAGCTGAAATGAACAAGGCATTTTGAAATTTTAGAATTGAGGGCATTGATATGCAAGAGTTTATTCACTAAACTTTAAAATACAGAGATAAAAGCCTTGGACAGGCCGGTTCTGACCTGTGAACCATATGTTTGACACCCCTGGAACAGAGGGTAAGAGACTTGTAAAAAGAATGCTGTATAATGCACAAATACTTTGGCCACCAAATGAGAAGGGAGCATTCACTGGAGAAGACCCTGATGCTGGGAAAGATTGAAGGTCAAAGAAGAAGGGGACGGCAAAGGATGAGATGGTTAGACGGTGTCATCGATGCAACGAACATGAAATTGAGCAAACTTCAGCAGACAGCGGAAGACAGGAGGACCTGGCGTAATCTGGTCCATGGGGTCGCAAAGAGTCGGACTCGACTGTGTGACTGAACAACAACAAAAAGAATGCACAACAATTTATCACAACAGACACACATTTCAATATTACTTACATATCTAAAATCAGTGCCTTACAACACAATCCTAAATTACAAAGAAGTTGTATTTTCTTAATGGGGTCTCTAAACAAAACTAAGAAATTACTACCACCATTTCCTTAGCCATTCTTTCATCAAAGAAAAGTTATCATATTCAATTTAGTGGCAATTAATATTACCGAGATACAACTTAAGGATTTAATGGAATAGCACACACTGTTATGTTTTATATAGGGGGATTACCTATGTGCAGGAAATGTAGTTTTGAGGCAGTACTGCCAAATATGTATAAAATGAGACTTGTGAAATCAGACTTCTGTTCATTTATTTTAAGCGTAATGACTATAACATTTTACATCAGAGGTATCTTACCCCTCAAATTAGAGGAAAGATATATATGTTGAGAAACAAGGAATGCTGAAGTATTATTTGGATTTTAATATTTATCAATATAAGGAAGTAAAATTGCTTAAGTCTTTACAGGAACACTAATAAACCCAGATAAAAGAATTAACTTTGAAAAAATGGTTTCGGGATGTGATATATAAAAATAGTAGACGGGCAAAAAATTAATTTAAGAACTTATTTTTCAGTGTATTTGCTATTACCAGGAATGCTTGAACACCCGCTGGTTTGGTTCACATTCTGCTGGTGGGTCACAGGATGGGAGCTGATTTACCATCAGTCAGTTTGGCAGCAAGGCAACAGGATCCAAGGCTCAGCTCACAAGTGATTGTACCTATCAATAATGACATTCAGTCAATGCTGAAACATGTTCACCATAGAGTTATTAGCATCCCTGGTCATTATACATGTTGCTACAGGCCATGGACGGACTTTCCCCTATCTGATCACTGCAGCGCGCTCTCATAACATCGGGATGGTCTGATCAGGCCATCCTGACTCTGTGCCATTGTTTTTTTCCCCCTTCTCAGTATGCGCATCATTATGCTGAGATGCGATTAATCGATTCCCCATTTAAGCGCGTTGGGAACAAACAGCCAAAAAAAATCCCGACTCACCCACAGTTGCATCTGATCATGCAGTGGTGGGCTGCCCCCACAGCTTCAAAGGACTGTGTGATTGCACAACTGCTGGTCAAATTTATCTGGGGGAAATAGCCTCGCTCCCCCCCCTCGCATTATCTTGTGTGTGTGACTGTCATATACAGCTGTTTTCTGTCCCTCCACCCATGTTCCTCCTTGAGTCACATGCTGCAACTACACTTAACCCAGGCTGTGGGAGGAGGATAAGGACATGACAGCTAGGCATGTATCATTTCTGGAACTGCTGAAGCCATGGTTTTTCCCATTCTTTTCTATGGTGACTAGCAATCATAATCAGATACACAGGTAGATGAATGGTGCAGCCTCATTTGGAATACTATATACAGTTCTAGTCAACGTATCTCTAAAAGGACATCGCAGGGCTGGAACAAGTAAAGAGGAGGCAACCAAGATGATTAAGGGGTTGGAGCATCTTCCTTTATGAGGAAAGGCTAAAAAGCAGGGGGGGGTTATAGAAAAAGCCCAGCAGGAACTCATTAGCATAATAGGCCACATCCAACAGCAAAAACTCATTAGCATATTAGGCCACATCCATGACAGTACAGCTCATTAGCATATTAGGCCACACCCCCATGCCTTCCCTTGGCTTGCCCAGGTGCCTTGCGGCTGCAGGGAACCCAGGCAAACCCCCCACACTTGAAGGGAAGGCAGTTTAAAGGGAGCCCGAGCAAGCCAGCCCTTGGAGGGGAGGGGAGGCAGTTTAAACTGCCTTCCCTTAGCTTGCCCAGGTACCCCGTGGCTGCAGGGAACCCGGACAAGCCAGCCCTTGGAGAGGAGGGGAGGCAGTTAAACTGCCTTCCCTTGGCTTGCCTGGGCACCCTGCAGCTGTGGGGAGCCTGGGCAAGCCAACCCTTGGACAGGCTGGGGAAAACACACGGGCATTTAAATGCCTCCCTGATTCTTCCAGGGCCCTCCCTGGCCCGCCCACCTTGGAGTCGTGGGGGGGTCACTCTCCAGGCCTTCCCTCTGTAGCCACGCACGCAGAGGTTTTGGCTGTAGTGGGAATGGCCAACTCTGAAGCCAGACGGAACGCCATTCCTGTGTGTTCCTGCCCAAAAATAGCCCTGCTAAAAAGTTTAGAAAAGAGATTACTATAGGGGAACATGACAGAGGTTTATAAAATTATGCATCATGGGATGGAGAGACCTGACAAAGAGAACTTTTTCTCCTTCTGCCAAAACACTAGAACACGAGGGCATCCAATTAACCTGATGGGCAGTAGATTCAGAATGGACAAAAGGAATTGTGTTAGTTTTCTGCTGCAGCATGCATGCAGGTTTTGAAAGCCAGTTCAGACACTGTGATGCATGAAGCATTGGGTTAAGAAAATCTCTATAAATAAGCAAACATAGTTCTGTGGTTAATCACAGAATGGTATAACAAATACTATTTCTTATGCTGCCAAATTTGGCAATCTATAATTTCTTAGGAAAATGTCAAAAGGGAAGGTTCATAATAGAACTGGTCAGTTCAGACCCATGGAAATCCAGCAGCTAAATAAATACTTGAGAACATAACTACACATTGGTCGTCTTTAGAAGTATTAGAAAATCTGTACTGATTCCAGTATATCTAAGTCCAACAACTAAGATCAAGATGACTTTGTCTGCAACTGAAGTTGCTCTGCCAGCACAAACAACTGTTGGCAATTATTTTTACAATGATGCAGAAACTGATGTGCAGTTACTTAACTGAGAAAGTTAAACTAGAAGCAGTTGTTTTAGCTTTAACTGGACAGAGCTGAAAGCAATAAAACATACATTATATGCTTCTGAAAGTTAAACCCCAATATATGTAGTCATATAAAATAAATCTCATTGGCGAAGGCAGTCATGAGTGGGGTTGTGTTTATTTAAGAGCCTGCAAAATTAGAAATGCAAATATTAGAAATCTGAAGTCAGGTGCAAATAAAATAACCTATTTAAAAACACAAAGATAACTATGTTTGGCTGAGTGAAGTGAAGCCTTTTGTTTCACTTATCTGCTTGGCATTATGTTCATCAGTAAGTTGTTAATGAGACAACTCTGTTAATATGAGAGTGAAATTTGAAATACACGCTTTGCACAATTCTACATTTCAACTTCAAATACTAGTTTCTTTCCTGCACCTGTACTCAAACAGAAGGGGAACATGAAAAATGTATTGCAATGTTTTGAAGATTATATACTTTTAAGACTGAAATATTGGAATAAAAATTAGATGTACATTTAGCACACTATTCAATAATTTAAGTTTAAAACTTGAATTCAACCACACATCCAGTTTCAAAGGAGCCAGGCAAAATGTAAACACACTACAATGCAATATTTGATTTGGTGACTGAGAAATCACAAATAAATTTGTAGGTATGCCCGTGGAAGAGCATTACACTCAGGAAATAAGAACTTGCCAGTGGTCCCCCACCCGAGAGAAGTCCGGCTGTCCTCAACCACCCTGCCTGATGGAATGCTCTGTCGGAAGACATCCGTGCCGTGGAAGTTGCTACTTTTCTATAGGGCATGTAAGGCAGAGGTATTCTGCCGGGCCTTTGGTTGAGGACAGCAATAGGACTTCTTCTGGCACTCTCATATAACCCCCTGTTCCTCATAACTCTTCCCCCCAGGGTGAGATTGGAGTTAGGATTTTTCTGCCATCTTTTATACCATATATACACTGCTTTTACTTATTGTTATTTATTGGATTGTTTTAATGTTAGTTTTATGAGTTTGTCTACCATTTGTTGTAAGCTGCCCTGAGCCCTACTTGTAGGGAAGGGTGGCCTAGTAAATTTGATTTAATAAATAAATAATTCTCTGTTTAAGGTCTGACCATCAGTTCAAAGTCCTGTTTATGGGAGGAAGGTGTCACAAGCTGGGCCAGAAATGGCGTAGGGCATGCTGTCAGAGTGTGGAGCAATTAAGACAAGAGCACCAACTCAAGAAGCATAGTTAAGGTCCAGTCCAAGGTTAAGCACAGATTCAAGAGTCTAGTCTAAGAGTCAGTCCATACAGCAAGGCCTCAGAATCCAAGAGTTACTCATGAGAATGTTCAGGAGCAAGATGAAGGCTGAGTCAGGAAATGGCCCAAAAAATCACGGGGTAGAGGCAGGATCTGATGCAGTGGTCACAGATTAAGAGGATCTCAATTTGTTGCTTCCACACCTAACAGCCTCACTCGGCTTGTTTTTATAGCCATATGCTTAAGTGTTAGGCTTGCAGCCATCTGCTAGGGAGTAATCCTGCAACTACTCAAGCAACTGGCGCTGGGTCTGGAGGCGTGTCTTTTGTTGTCTCTCCTGTAGTTCTGTTCGTAGCTTCCATCTACAGTGCTCTAAGGGTGTGGGTGATACTGGAGGGCTGGAAATGACAGAGTTTCATCTGGTGGGTGTTGGTGGCTCTGCACCAGCTGTTGGCTGTGAATCCTGACAAGCCTGCAGCTCACCTTCCTGTTAGCTTCTGCTGACTCAGAGCTGGCTACATGGTGCTCCTCTTCTCCTGAGGAATCCTTGCTCTCACTGACCCACAACACAAGAAATAAAAGATTTATTTATTATTTAAATTTAAAGACAACCATTCTCTGAGATGCAAACTACAT
Organism: Gekko gecko; assembly: GCA_029375565.1. NCBI lineage: Eukaryota > Metazoa > Chordata > Lepidosauria > Squamata > Gekkonidae > Gekko > Gekko gecko. The sequence goes on along the minus strand of JAPDNY010000002.1, from coordinate 96,803,436 downwards.
TGCAAATGCGGTCACCAAAGTGAGGTCTTCTGAACATTACAAGAAATCTAACCTCTAAGAAGCACTTATTTTAGCTACAGAATACATTGAACAGTCCACTCAGCTGTGCAGCTTTAAAAAAATATAGGATTAAATATTATTTGCTGTATGTTTCAGAGGTGAAAAAGAATGGAACATAAAAACACAGACTAGCCCTGCCCCCTTCAAGCAGGAGATTCTCCATTCTTGTTGCTTGCTAGAAATATCTACCACCTCTAGACTTTTTCTAGTCTCTGTAAAGAAAGAGGAACTGAAACTAAACATTTGAGTCGCACAACTGCCAAAATTTTAATGTCCAAGAGAAGTAGATGTTAGACAGTAAGACTTCCTTGATGTGGACAAGCTTGTTAAAGATTATGCTGGTTTTTCACTTGTTCTGCTGGTTGATAAGGATTGGTACACAACCAGCATAAATTTCTGGGTGAGTTTCTATAGTGAACCCGGGGATGCCCCAAAGTACACTTGTAGGGTTCCTGGTTACAAACTATAATATCAGCTTTGAAAGTTGCCCCACAAGGAGCACAGGGGACTGCCCAATGTACACTTCTTGAGTTTTTGGACACACACTATCAGCTTTAGAAACTTGCCTTCTTTCTCATTCATCTTCCTCTGACTTACGGCTAATAAGGTAGAGCAAAAGCATGAGCAAATACATCCTACTGTTGATGTGTTATGCTAATAAAGGTCTATGTATGTAAGAGCAAATACAGGATATCAGCATCGGTAGAAAGTGTTAACAGCTGCCCCCTTAAAATTTGTATATAAAACTTTTTCTCCCTATCTGTTCAATAGATATCATATCATAAGGTGGAGTGAAAATTGGTGGAAGGAACATTAATAATTTATGGTATGCAGATGATGCAGTGGTGACATTACTGACAAAATAGTGAAGACCTGAAATAACTGAAGTACCTACTGATGCAGGTTAAAGCAAAAAGTGTCAAAGCAGGATTACAGCTGAACATCAAGAAGACAAAAGTAATGACTACTGAGGAATTACACAACTTTACAGCTGACAATGAAGAAATTGAAATTGTTAAAGATTTTCTATTCCTTGGCTCCCTCATCAACCAAAAGGGAGATTATAACCAAGAAATCAGAAAGAGATTGAGACTGCAAAGGGCAGCCATGAAGGAGCCAGAAAAAAATCCTTAAGTATAAGAATGTGTTGCTGGCAATCAAGATAATTCATGCCATGGTATTCCCCATTACTATGTATGGGTGTGAAATTTGGACAATGAATAAACCTAAGGGGAAGAAAGTTGATTCATTTGAAATGTGATGTTGGAGGACAGTTTTACAGATACCATGAACTGCCAAAATGACAAATAAGTGGGTTCCCAATCAAATCAAGCCAGAACTCTCCCTAGAAGCTAAAATGACCAAACTTTGGTCATATTTTGATCAAATTATGAGAAGACAATAATGCTAGGAAAAGTTGAAGGAAGCAGGAAAAGAGGAGATGGATTCACTCAATTAATGAAGCCACAGATTTCAGTCTACAAGACCTGAGCCAGGCTGTTAATGATAAGAAGTTTTGGAGACATTAATTCAAAACCGCCCTAAATTGGAAGTGACTTGATGGCACTTAACACACATTCAAAACTGTAAAACTCACAAGTATATGGTTTACTGGTATTGTTTGTAAATGGGAGATCTTTCCAAATATTATGGTAAGATTTTCAGAGGAGGTACTGGAACAGTGCTTTTTGAGTAGGATCTGTTGTGTGGAATTAAATGTCTATGTTTTAGTAGACCACAGTCAGAAGGTTTAGCTCCTTACAGAGCACACTATGGCAATCCAATTTCAACAGTCTTGGGGCATAGTACAATCTATGCTGAATTCTGGATTATTCTTTTTAGTGGAAGGGATTACTTTTTTGTAGTTGTAATATTTTAATAGTGTTAGGATGGTAACTGTGGTGTAGTAAGGGTGCTAGACTTGGAGCAGTCAAACCTTGATTAAAATTCCTGTTTTGACATGAAACTAATAGGCTGACTTTGGACCAGTCACATTGCCTCAGCCTAACCTACCTCAAAGAGGACTGTCAGGATGCAATGGAAAGACATAATGTAACCTTCCTAGAGAAATGGCAGGATGAGTAATAACACCTAGTTTTATTATGCTATTACTGTGGTAACTGATATACTTTGGGGTCCCTTTGGAAGCCTCTCAGAGGGGCTATTCCTGGAGGCACTTAAGGAGGCAGTGGTGCGCCCTCTCCTGAAAAAGCCATCTCTGGACCTGGCTGAATTGGCCAACTATCGGCCAGTTTCCAACTTGCTCTATTTGGGCAAGATAATAGAGAGGGCAGTGGCAATTCAGTTACAGGGTTTCTTGGATGACGCTTCCATCTGAGATCCCTTCCAGTCTTGCTTTTGCTCAGGCCATGGGACGGAAACGGCACTGGTTGCCCTCACGGATGACCTCCGGAGGCATCTGGCTCAGGGCGGATCAGCAATGCTGTTGTTAGACCTATTGGCTGTGTTCGACACGATCAACTATCAGTTACTGATCTACCACCTCACCGACACTGGAGTTCAGGGACTGGCCTTACAGTGGCTTGATTCCATTCTCCAAAGTCAAGGACAAAGAGTAGCACTGGGGGATCCCAAAGGCACCCACTGGAATGTGGTGTGCCTCAAGGGGCAGTGTTGTCCCCAATGCTCTTTAACAATGCACCCTCTTGCCCAGATTGCCCGGAGGCACAAGCTGGGATGTCACCAGTATGCAGATGACACCCAGCTCTATCTGTTGTTGGGTGGTCAGTTCAACTCCAAACCGGAAGTTCTGGACCAGGCATTACAGGTCGTGGCTGATTGGCTTAGACTGAGCCAGCTGAAATGGAATCTGATGAAGACGGAGGTCCTGTGCCTGAATTGGGGCAGTCCAAGATTAAGGATCCAGCTCCTGACCTTTGACAGGGCACCATTGGTACCAGTGCTAGAGGTTAGGAGTCTGGGAATGCTCCTAGATGCCTCCCTAACAATGGAGGCCCAGGTAGCAGCCACTGCCAAATCGGCCTTTTACCACCTTCGGCTGATCAGGCAGTTGGTTCCCTTTCTCGAACCTAACAATTTGGTAATAGGGATCCATGCGATGATCACCTCAAGATTGTATTACTGTAATGCCCTCTACATGGGGCTGCCCTTGTCTCAAATCCGGAAGCTACAGATGGTATAAAATGCCACGGCCAAGCTATTGATGGGCCTCCTCATGCGGGAGCATATCCAGGCTGTGCTAAAGGCATCGCACTGGCTGCCTATAGCATACTGGATTTGTTTCAAGGTGCTGGTTCTTACCTTTAAAGCCCTTTATGGCCAGGGACCTACATACCTGAGGGACATCTTTCCCTACATATACCCCAGAGAGCACTGCGATCAGGGGTTCAGAACTGGCTGGCCCTTCCAAATCTTAAGGGGGCCAGGCTAGTAACAACCAGGGCCAGGGCTTTCTTGATGGCGGCTCCACTCTGGTGGAATGAGCTCCCAGAAGAGATCAGGGCCCTGTGGGACCTTCTGCAGTTCTGCAGGGCCTGTAAAACGGAGCTCTTCCACCAGGCTTTTGGAGCCACTGCCACCACTAACAACTGATAGCTTGGATGGGAGAGCCCTGTTCCCCCCAGGATCTTTAAATATAGCCTGAGCCAGCCACCTAAGACGATCTAAGAAGACTAGAGGGCTGATTGCAAACTGCATAACAATTACCACTGTGAAATTATGAAATTGATACTAGCACTTTATTATATTTGTAGTTTTAGCACTGTTTAATTGTTATATGTTGTTCCAAATCTATTGTATGTGTTTTGTAAAACAATTACGTGTTTTATGTAAGCCAACCTGAACTGGCTTTGGCCGGGAGGGGGGGATAGAAATCTAATAAATCAAATCAAATCAAGAACAGCTGAAGCAACCCCAGGGAGCTGCCATTTGACCTTCCCTTCCCCCTCCTGCAGTTCTAATGTAAATCAGGCTCCTGCACACCAGATATCTTGAAGTTTAAAACATTGCTGGGAGCTCTGGACACCCAATGATAGGACTGCAGGTTCAGGAACACAGTTGGAGATTTATATATATTTGTACATGTGTTCTACCATAATGCAGAAATGGCATCAACTCGGCATGAATCAGCAAACTACACACTATTAGGAAAGGGATTAAAAAATTAAATAGCCAGCATTGTAATGTGCCCCATTTATGTCCACTGCTCCTTTCTCTCTCCATCAAGAGGCAGGGTGGGGCTGGACACTTTTCAAAGGCCATTTTGGCTTCCCAGGCTGCCCCTAATCAGCATAGATGTCTTCAAAAGGAGATTGGACAGATTCCTGGAGAACAGACTACTAAGCAATGATAAGTTTAAAAGGGACTTTCCACATCCAGAGGTAGTAAAAATCTGAATACTGGTTCTAGAAGTACTGTATCACTTTGCTTCATTGCTTTTTGCCCCAGCCCTGCTTCAATGCTAGCATGAGTGTGGATATTTTTTAAAAAATCTGAAAATACTGAAATTACCCATGTATGGTAAGTGTGGGAAGGGTGGGAATTTAGTCCCGGCTTCTGTTTAAATAGTAGAACAAAGTTTGAGTCCAGTGGCACCCTTAAGACCAACAAAGTTTAAAAAGTAGTTACTTATTCCTCTATATGAATATGTAGAAGTCCTCGCTTGTCTAGTTTGAACTTTAATTTCATAAAATAGGGCCTTTGCCCCAAATGAATTATAACTGCAGTTCACACAGCAGTTGATCTCACACATCTGGGGGAGAAATCTGAGTTTTAACTTCAATATGTTATTAAGGCTCTGTTAGGAGGGGGGATTTGAGATTTTATTGTTGATGTTTTAATTATGTACTGCCTTGAGGCATGAGGAAACAAGGAATATCTTTAAATAGGTAAATAAATACTCTGAATTTAATTTCTGCAGTCTTGCCTGATAGAGTAAGGGCAAACAGGCCAAAGCCAGCTGTAACTGTCCCTTCTCACCTGCTTGAGATGACCCACCAGTGCCATCATGCAGCATTTTGGCTTGCTATGGCAATGCTGCCCAAATTTAAAGTAGGTGGTTGGGGACGGTGGTTTTTGTTTTTAGTGATGCACAGGCATCACTCATAACTTACTGGGCAGTTTTTATCCCACCACACATACACCCCAATTTGATTTTTTAAAATATAGTAATGGATATCCCCTGCTTTGCAAGAATTTATATTCTAGCCAACTGGTATGGATTTGAACCACATGCTGGGCCAAACCTGGCTATTAGATACAGTATGTTGCCTTGGATCTGAGATAGGACAAGATGGATGGGGCAGGTAAAGATAAAGGATGGGGAAGGAGAGTTTGATGCAAGACTGTTCTGCATTTTCTACATAAATGGGAAATATATTATTAAACTTTAAGGACAAATAGACAAAAAATCAGGAAACACTTAAGGGGAAAGCACAGGCTCCTCTTCTGTTTCAGAACACCCTTCACACATCTCGTGCCCTAGGTTCTACCCAGGAAACCTGATGCAGCAGTCAGTCTTTGGTATGCCACAAAATTGCCTTCTGGTTTTATTTAATGACAGGCAATGTGCACCACCTCAGCAATCTTACTTTTTTCCTTTTAAAAAATCAAGATATAAAAGTGCTGGAGAGAGGGTTCGGAAAGTTGAGATAATATTTTCCCAAGCTTCAGCTGAGGGAAACACTTTTACAACTTCAGTCTAACCTCATTTGGACACCGGCGCAATTCAAAGCGAGGTCCCCAAGAGGCCGAGCCAGGAGGCGGCGAAGGCCGGTCTTAAGTTGTTCGTGGAAAGGTGCCCACACACCGCAGCAGCCACTCGAGGGAACCAGCTAGCCAGGGCTAGAGAGAAGGGAGAGGGTGGCTTTTCAAATGCCCGCTATCCCGCGAGGAAGCGGCTTCTTCACGTACGGCGGGCAGAGCAAGGCCGAGAGGGGGCCTGAGGCTCACGCAAACTAGCTCCCTGCTGGGCTTTTGAGCCTTGGAGAGTCCCTTGCTGAGGGCAAAGAAACAGGGGAGTGAAGAGGATAGGGAAGGAAAAGCGAAACCAAGCCCCAAGGGATTGTTCCTTGGGGGGACCCACAAGCAGAGGAAAAGACGAGACTACAAATCACGTCGTCTTTCCCGCTCATCTCCACCGCACAGCGAGGCCAACAACCCAGCGCGCCTTCCTCACGCCCGCTCCCTTTTGGGAAGTGGCGGTGGCAGCAGGTGAGCGCGTCCGGCCAGAGCTGAGGCCGGAGGCGGAGCGCGCGTGAGGAGGGGAGGCGCGAGCATGCAAAGGGCGGGCGGTCCCGAGGCGGAGGCAGCTGAAACTCGACGGGCGCTCACTTTTTCGGGGCAGCGCTCTCGGCTTCGGAGCGCCGGGCAAGTTTGGCGCGTCCTGCCCAAGAGGACCCCGCGCGCAAAAGGGTGAGTGACTCCGGAGGCTTCTCTTGGCGAGGCCACTGCGCGGGGGGTGGGGTGGGGGGAAGAGGAAGGCGCCGTTGGGCATGGTAGTTCCTGCCCCGCCTAGCCCCACGGTGAATGAGGAAGAGGCGCGGGCGGCATTGCCTTCTCTGGTCGTTTGAAGACACTCGCTCGCAGTTCCGCTCTCCCCCCCACCAAACCACTGACGGGTTAACTGGCGGAGCATCTCTTCGCTCTGCTGCCCGAAGCCCCTTCGCGCTTCGGCGCCAAAGCAGCTACTCGCTTTCGGAAGGACGAGCTCGACTCGCGTCTCTCGCTTTGGGCTGGGTGACACGCACTTTGCGAAAGAAGCTCGGCTCTTTCTCTCCTTCCTGCTTCCCCTTTGCAATCGCAGCAAGTCTGGGACGGGACAAGGCAGAGACGGGGAGAGCTGAGCAGGTAGCGCCCGCCGCTGCCGGAGTTTCCCGAGGGCGGTCTGGACCCGGGCTGCTCAATCGACCATCTGCCCGAGGATTAGTTCCCCCCGGGACTTCCTCGTTTAGGAGCCTCCATCTTTCCTTGAAGTAGTCGGCCAAACTCATGCAAATCAAATTGCTTTTAAAGGGGGAGTGATTTGTTGGTGGGTGGTAGCTTGTTTTCTTTGCAGTTTACGTTGCCTACTTGTATAAAGCTGATCCTTTCTCGTGTTTCCGGTTCCTTGTACAACGTTATCTTACGATGAATGATCCCGGCTTTTATAAAGTGAAAAAGAAGTGTAATGAGTCTTTCCCCAGAAATCACGTTTCAAATGCTGGTCGTCTTTCTTGTCAAGCAAAATAATATATTAATCTGACCTTTGCAGCCATCTAAATCTGTGCAGGAAATTGGGGTAATTTAAAAGGCTGGACGTTTCAGCCACACAAGAATACACATAATGGCAGGATATTTGAACTTGCAAGTATTAAAATGTAAACATCCCCAATGGCTTTGTGATAATAAGGAAGAAACATTCAGGCCTTTTCCATTCTGAGCTTTACATTTTCACAGCAGCACATGATTATTTAGGATGCGGTGATTGAGAGCTGTGTCAACAATTTTCCTCCCTCTCCCAAAATACTAGAACTTGAGGGAATCAAATGAAACTGTAGGGCAGTAGGTTCAGGATGGAAAAAAAGGAAACACTACTTTACATAGAGAGTGATTAAAATGTGGGATTTGTCACCAGAAGATGTAGTGATGGCCACAGGAATAAACAGCTTTAAAAGGGGGTTAGGTAGATTCACAGAAGATAAGTCTAGCAATGGCTACTAGCCATGGTGTCTGAGGGGAAACGCCACACTAAGCCTCTGAATCCCAGAGCTTGGAGACAATATCAGGGGAAGGCCTTGGCCTCTGTGTCCTGTTGGCTGTCCAAAGGAAGTGGTTGGCCACTGTGTGAGGCAGGATGCTGGACTAGATGGACCACTGGTTTGACCCAGCAGGGTTCGTCTTATGTTTTTAACACAATATTCAGAGGGTTGAAAACAGAGTTACATTTGTTTTTATGAAGTACGACTTTTGATCTCTGTTTGGATAACATACCTGTATCCCACTGGGCTAAGGATAACTCCCATCTTTATTGCTCTGTCTCAGGGCATCACAGACTCCTGTAACTGGAGACAGCATTTTGAGTGGTTTGTAAGGGTTGATTCCTATAGGTCACTTTGGTTAGAGGCCACAGGCATTTTTCTTGTTCTGTTCTTTGAGCTGGAGGGGTTGTTTACTTTCCCATTAAGTGGATGGTCAGGTTCGGTTTGCTTTGTTTGTGCCATACATGCTGTACACCTGTTCTGTACTTGGGACACTCTTGATATTCATTGTGTTTGTTGATCACTGGGAAGATAGTACTGCCTTTAGGCAGAGAGCTGGACTGCTGTTTGACCTCTTCCATTTCTATTAACCTGAATCTTGCAGTAATCATGGCACTGTACCAGCATTGCCGGGGAATTTTTGCTGGCATTGCAGAGATATATACCAGTGGTTGCCAAGTTTCATTTTCCAGGAATGAGTTCCATACATTACAATTATACTACTTTGGTGTATCTGCAGTAGTAAGCTAAGGCCAAAGGGTGTTTGTGGCGCCAGTGCTGCGAGTTGGTTACCTGTATGCTTCATGTCTTTTGGGGGGAGGGGGGCTGTAATACAAAATAATTCAACAAATTGAATAATATGTTTGTTCCTTTCCTGTGACAGTGGCAATTATATATCTAAATTAAATAGCTGAATGGTTTGAGCAAGACCCAAGTTCAGATCCCTGTTCTGCCATGGAAGCTTACTTGGTGACCTTAAACCAGTCACTGTCTCTCAACCTAATCTACCTCCCAGGGTTGTTGGGAAGATAAAATGGAGGAGAGGAGAACTATGATATAAGGGTCTCCATTAAGGCAAGTAAACTTCGCTGGTCTCACAGGTGCCACTGGACTCAAACTTTGTTCTGTGATGTACTTAGTATGTTTGTGCCATTTGTTGTGGAATACTCTAACGAACTCAGAGACATGGAGGGGACAGAATGAAATGTGTGGAAGAGGGGGAGATGGGATCCATTTGGATGAGCAAAGAGAGACAGCCTGGTTCAGAAACTCTAGCAGTCACCGAGGTGGACATGGCTGAGGGTTAATGGTACAGTCATATGGAGACTTAGTCCAGTTTAAGCCCTTTGAAAGAAAAAGGCTCAGATTGGAGTAACTCTGAATAAGATTGCTCTGTAGATTTATTTTGTTTTCTTGCGGCCAGTATTCCCAGTGATAACCCTTTTCTTGAGTGCATAGGCTGCAGAGTTTTGTATAACCAATTTATCAATTAACTGATTTAAATCATTTGAAAGGTAACCCTAATTAGCTGTACAGCAGATCTGTAAAAAGAAGTTATTTTTTTAAAAAAATACAAGTACATACAAGAAGGGCAGGTACTATTTTAGGCTAGGCATTTCTTTCTCACACAGGAGGGAATGCTTCTTTAAAGACTGTGTTTTTTGTAGCCGTGTGTGCATAATTTGAGAACAGAATATGGTTTTTATTGAGAAATAATGTTTTATAAGCATATTTATGGAGAATAGACTAAGCTCAGATGAAAACAATTTATTTAAGTGGCCAGCACCCTTTTATGGAAATGATGCACTGTGCTCAGTGGATAATAATCTCCTGGTGATCCCTGGCCCCAAAAGCATTTGTTTAGCCTCAAACAGAGCCAACTGAACGACAACAACAACAACAACAGAGCCTTTTCAGTTCTGGCCCTGGACTGGTGGAATGCTCTTCCAAATGAGATCCGGGCCCTGTGGAATCTGAAGCAGTTCTGCATGGCCCGCAAGATAAAAATGTTCTGCCAGGCCCATGGGTGAGGCAACAAAGTTTCCATATGAATTTTCCTCCCCCAGCCTCTTTTCTGTCATCCACCTCATCATTGTATGAGTTTTTATCCATCGGCACACAGGCTGCACAACCTCACTTGGATAACTTACTTAATTTGTGCCTTATATTGCCATCTGATGACTTTTAAACTTACTGTTGTGATACTCATTTTTAATAATTAATTTATGGTATTGTTTTAAAAGTGTTGTTACCTGCCCTGAGCCCTGCTGTGCAGGTGAGGGTGGACTATAAGTCCAGTAAAATAAATAAGATGTAATCTTCCATTGAGTTGCCATTTATTACAGAGGAGTTGGCCTAAAAGACAGCCAGTGTGGTGTAGTGATTAGACTGTCAAATTAGGCCCAAGTTCAAATCCCTCGTCATCCATAGAAGTTTGCTGAGTGACCTTGGGACCGTTCACAGACTCTCAGCCTAACCTACCTCAAAGGCTTGTTGTGAGGATAAAATGGAAGAGAGGAAAACAATGTAAGCCTCCTTGGGTCCCAATTGAGAAAAAAGTGTGGGGTATATAAATAAAAGGTTAGGACAATAATGTATAGTATGTCCTGTGCTAAAGAGGTAGCAAGGATGTGTTCTTGGTTTCCATATCAAAGTTGACACTTGATAAAGCACAGTACAATCTCCCTGAAAAGCAGTGGGCCGTGAAATGTCCTTTATCTTCTAAAGAACGAGTGTTCTTTTATATGTGTGTGTAGCACTTCCTGTTCATTTCTTACAAATGCGTGTTATCAGAATGCTAGAATGATAACTGTCAGTTATGCAAATAGTAATGGTAAGCTTGAGGATTGGTGAGGAAATGGTGAGTACAGTTGCAACATAGCTTCCAAAAATCAGTGATGTATTGCACTCCCATCTTGTAAATCAGGGCACTTTTAAATAGAAAAAAAGCTTGGAAAAATATATTTCCATGCTCAAAGTATTCTATTTTCAGAGTTTGATACTTTGTCATTTTTAGGTCAATATTTAAGTTCAAAGACAGAAGATACAGGCTGAAAGTGTATAAAACATGTTAATAAGCGTCTAAATCTCACTATGCTGAAAGTGTATAAAAGCACACTAAATGGTAACCTAAAAATATGAAACTGTGATATTGTCTATAATTCATGCATTGAGTAGCTTTGAGGAAGTTCTTGGTATTAATCATGACGCTTTTGGATAAACATGGAAATCCATCTACAAACAGTATGTAAAATTTATTAATATATAAACAAGTTTATTTGGGATTGAAGTCCTGTTGCATAAAATAAATTTATGGATAAACAAAGCTTGATTCATTTTAAATGAACTTTTCTAAAGATGTAAACTTAAACACGTTTTTACTTGGGGCAGCCCTCATACGGCAAATACCAAGTTTCTGACATCATCTGATTCTTAAAGATCTATTATTGACATTTTAATATTCAAATTCATAATTTTTTTTAAACCAGTCATTTGGTTCATAAGAGATTTTCAAATTATTATGGGAGTGGGGTATTCTGTGCACAACCTGCTTGCTTATTGATAGAATTTTTAACCTGCTTTTTTCAAAGCTTACCTATGCTGCTTTTTAACAAAAATATCTTCTTTGCTGTTATTGCCATGGCATTGAGGCATCATTCAGATGCCATGCGAAGCTACAGTTAAACTCCAGTTTCTGCAATGAGGATGAACACGACTTGTTCATCATATATTTGTGTTTCCCTTGTTCATCTCCCCCCCCCCCCTTTCCTTTCTCACAGAGCATGTGGAAACAAACTCAAATCAAAAACAAGCTCTAGTTTCCTGCCTGAGACAAATTGGAGCTTGTGTTTTCTCTAGAATTCTAACTCAAGAATCAGTCCTACCCACGCATTGTGTCCCTACAACAACCCTGTGAGGTAAATTAGGCTGAGAGAAATGCTTTCTCCAAGGCCACCCAGTGATCTTTGTGACTGAATGAACCTTGATCTCCTGAGTCCTAGTCCACTGTGACATACTGGCAACACCACCATAGCTTAAGCTGCCTTGGAGGCAGTGTTCCCTCTAAGCTGATTTAGTGTGAGCTAGCTCACAGTTTTATAGCCTCCAGCTCACACATTTTTGTCTTAGCTCAGGAAGGATGGCTCCAGAGCAAACTAATTTATGCTGTAGCCAAATTGCTCGCTCATAAGTTTAATGCCAGTAGCTCACAAAGTAGAATTTTTACTCACAAGACTCCACAGCTTAGAGGGAGCATTGCTTGGAGGGATGTTATAACAGAAAAAGAGAGAAACCATGTTTAAATAAAATAAATGCACTCCCCTGGAATATCCTATCCAATCTAAAAGAGCATGAACAAGTTCCAGAAGCAAAGAGTTGAACTGCTAAAGAAGTTCAGAGTCTAACATGGGCTCTTCAGGGAGTATTTGGAATGTTTGTTGTTGAAAGGTGTTTTTTTTTTTAAAGAGGAAGCTGGTAACACAGCTGTCAAAGATTGTGTTGGGTGAGTGGGTGAGAAGATTTGCATGTGGTATCTTCCATTGAGATGCTTTTGTACAGCAAAATGTTGCTGCTGTTCTTCTATAGGTTTTGGGCATGTTGTCTTTCAGACCCTATTGTGAGTATTTAGACACAAATTTATAGAAATCCATGAAGCTGTACATTGGACCAGCCTTGACTACTGATCTGTATCTTGGAATGTAGTAAATTATGCTGTTGTTCCTGCAGTTGAGCAGGACATAAATTCTACAAATAAAAGAAAATCTGAGCCGAAAAACTACTAGGCACTCAGTCGCTTATACCAGGGGTGGACTTAGCAGGAATTTCCCCAGTGGGCTGTTGCCCTGGAGGGCCACTGGTGGACAGAAGCAAACTGGGCCAGTCATCACCTAGTCTGCTAGTGCTGCAAGGGCCACTTCTCTTGGACCTATTCAGCAAACATAGCGGTCAGTGTTCTCTTACCTGCTACCTCCTCCAATGGTGCTGCCATTTGTCAGTGGTTTATAGGAGGCACCAACAGGAGAACTGACACCCATTGTTGGGCTAAGTCTGAGCTTCAGAGGCAGCTAGCAGTGCAGCAGGGACCACTCAGCTAGGCTTGCTAGACTGTTCCTAACCTAGATCACTTAGAAGTAGATTTTTTTTTCAGGCCTGAACCTCTTGCAGGATCTATTTCATAATCTGTGCAGGACTGAAACTTGTTTTGGTTTGGTCTGGGACTCTTGTTAATTATTTCCTATGTTACAACTGTCTGTAATGGTAGTTTGGAAGAATAAAGAAGAATCCCCCATTTGATTTTATTTGAGTGGGGGAAGAGCTTTGCAATTAGTTACAGGGAACAAAATATCTATGATCCTTTTTTGACAGATTTTAAAGAAATCTGAGAAGTATTGAGAATCTGACTTATTCAGGCATCTTTGGAATTTTAAATACAGCTCCATGCATTGAAGGACAAACATGATAATCATGTAGGGCAATAGCATGGCTGCCAACCATGCCCAAGTGTACTCCTTTTAATGTAGTTGTTACTGATCAGCCACTGTAAATGTAACACCGATTTCCTCAAACAGAAACTCAGGGCAGGTTAGCATAAATAGACATTTGATTTTTGATATTTTAGTTCTGTTGAATTTGAATTACTGTGCAATTTGTTTACCACAAAGCTCAGTAATGTGTTTTGGAATAGTTTATGCCAGGGAACTTTCTCAGGCATGTTTATCTTGTTTTCATGTTGTGATTATCGTTGCAATGTCTTTGCAATGATCTGTGATGACTATGTCAGTCACAAGCTTCTGTATTGCTACATTTTTCAATTGCAGTGCTAAACTGGGAGGAAACATGTTAAATGGCTAGCTTTGTACAGAACCCCAAATGTGCAGCTGTTTGTACAATCCACTTAGGGATGAAGTCTTTTTAAATAGGTAGGACACTGTTAAAAAATCAAAAGAGCAAATCAAACCTAATGAGGTAACTTTAGAGGCCCATTAACAGTAAAAGGAAAGAGTGATTGTTGTACAAAAGAGTGCTGGTCTTAACTGTGTTACAGAACTGGGACCTTGACTGGTTGCATCATCCAAATGGCTCTGCGTTTTGTGGAAGATATTTGGATGAGTAGGAGTGAGGGTGGTGTTTTCCTCTCCCTCTGTTTTAAACAGAGATTGAATTGGTGGTAGAAAATTGTTTCAGAGCTCTTTGAAAATTGATATAAAACTAATCTTAACTGTTTGGATAAGGTCCTCCCTTCCTTCCTTCCTTCCTTCCTTCCTTCCTTCCTTCCTTCCTTCCTTCCTTCCTTCCTTCCTTCCTTCCTTCCTTCCTTCCTTCCTTCTCCCATCTGTTGTAGGAGTAGGGAAGAGGTCTGTCCTGGCAGGGAGGGCGAGAGATAAATCTAATAAACAAATTAAGAATACAGTTATGGAGGAAAATTTTACAAATGTTGGTTTATTTCTCCCTTCTTCCTTTGTAAGTTATAAATTACTGACAGACATCTGTGGGCTAGCCACTGAACCCAGTATTTTGATACAGCAGCAACTTGTCCACCCTTATTTTCAGAGCTAACCATTAGCATCAACAATAACTTGCCATTTTTGCCAGCATTTTTGAGAACGGTAGACATGGTTGCTTTTGTAGCCTTATTAGAAGTGAGTTTGCACACTAGTTTATACTAACCATGGTACACATGTTGATATATAAAAAAACCAGAAGGGAGAATGCAGATGTGATGCATGAAGGAGAGAGGCATGCAAGTGAGTTCTAGACTGCTTCTCAGTCTCCTAACCATGCATTATTCCTTCCTAGTAGGCTCACTCCAAGACATTTTGCTTCCTGAGGCAACCCCCCCCCCCAATAATTGTCCAGTCTTCAATTCCTCTACTTCCATTTTTTCCTTTTTCTGTGCCATCACATACCTATCTTTGTTCCTGCTGTTCTGTCATTTGAAATTCTGTCCTCATTTCAACTTATTCTCACTTGTCATTGTGTTGCACATCTCACATAATCTTTCTGTTTAGCCAGATGATTTTATCTCTCCCCCCCACCTTGCCAACCAATCTGACATAAATCTCACTTTAAGTCTTATTCTGCTCACAAAAATATTCTTAACTCTATTGCGTACTGTCTCCAGTAAAAAAAAAATTCAAAGAACAGCTTTAGCCACAATTGCATGCAAATTTACTTGAGAATAAACACCATTGAACTGGTATGGCTTTCTTCCCACAGAGGGATTTGGGTGAGTTCTGTTCCAAACTGGAGAGACAATATAAGACTGAAAGTAATGGCACTTTTCATTTGAATCTTCAGATACCGTCTTGTGCCATCTTCAAAGAGGTATCTCTGCATCTTGTTGTTGCTGCTGTATGTGACATCACAAAGTAGTTTTATGGGGAAGTCTTTTTTATTGTACCAACATTTTTTTTTTTTTTTTTTTGTAAAACTCTCTTAAAGAAGAGAGAATTTTATTCTTTTTATAAGAAACAGGAAGGGTAGACAGGTGGAGAAAGAAAAAGATGGAGTGAAATTTTTCCTGTTAGTGAGGGTTAGTTTAGGTTAAAAAACCAATACCAGTTTTGGCATCTATCGTGGTTAGAAGATCTTCTTTTTAACTATTACGAAGTCCAAAATCACTCTGTTAATGCAGTTAGTAAAGTCCATTGGGGTTAGTAATTAAACAGCTCCTTCCAGATGTTACACGAACAGTCCTCAAAATCTCTTCTTTTTAAATCTCTTCCAGTTATGGATTGAGTCCATTTTAACTTTGAAGTCTTCCGTTCCATCACCACTTTCCCCTGGGCTGCTGTCTTCTTCGCTTGTCCCAGTTTGGAATACTGCATCTTCCTCTCTGCTGGCGTGTCTCTTCAGAAGTTTCTGCATTTTAAAGATGAAATCCTTCTTCTTTCTTTTCTCTTTTTCCTTAAACTTCTGGCTTTCAGGCTTCCTGGGCTCCACAAACTCTTCAGATGAAATTAGATCTCCAGTTTGTCGCTTGTTATGCTCCACATCCCCTTCTACTGGCAGAGTATTCTCTTTTATAAAAGCGGAATAGGCTTTGGAAGCCTCATCCACCTCTTCTTTTAATTTTATCGCTTCACTGCCAGTTAGGGGTGCCAAGACATTTGTCAAGGTAAATCCGAGATCTTCTTTCTCTTCTTCTTTAACGCCCTGGAAACCTAGAATCAAATTCGATTTCTGTTCAATCTCAATCATCTTTCTAGTTGTTTCCAAAATCTGGTTCTGTCGACTGATGAGAACACTATCCATTTTAGACAAAGTTTCGTTAATTTTGCGCACTTGTTCCAGCAGGGGGCACAGCATCTCCTTTTCCTGTTGATTGACAGCAAGCTCTGGGGGTGGGCTATCTGGACCGGAAGTCCCTCCTCTCTTCTCTTCCGGTATCTGCAGGACTTTTTCCAGTATCGACATTTTGTTTTTTTGTTTACTTTTAAAAAGTTCGTGCCGCATCCCCCAGGAAGCTAAGATGATCAAAATCTTCCATGCAACCCCAACGGTACTTTCACCAACACTTTTTCTTCTCTCAGCCCCCCTTCGCGCTCCCTTTGTGGATCTTGCTTCTCAAAGGGGGTGGGAACTCCTCCCTCCTCCCAACGCTTATACGCATGCAGGGGGCTCCGATTTACCCTTCAAAATAGATCTCCAACTCACGATTCGATGCAACTTCTTCTTTTTAATTTAAGCCATAACGCTGTTTTCACTCCTGGAATTCGGTGGTGCCGCTAAGTCCCATTACGGGCACGCCGCAGCGGGACCGATTGGGGCGGGGAGAAAGCCTCAATTTCCCGGCTGTCTGCCGGCAAAGAGGCTACTCCCCAAGCGCCCCCGGTTCGGAGCCTTTACCTAAGGCTCACTAGGGTCTTTCGCTCATGCGAAGACCCCCCCTAACTGCGCGTGGGCTAACCGCCTCCGGGAGCGTCCCGAGAAGCGGCCGCCATTCGCGACACCGAAACCGAAACCTCGTACCAACATTTTTTTGATAGGGGTCAGCATTAACCACTACAGGACTCTACCTCTGATCACTGTGTGAGGTTATTTTGCCGTCTTGCTCACTTTGCCACTGAGTTTTAAAGGATCATTTTATCCTGTATGAGCTGTCCCATTGTTTAAGATCTTCTGTGGTGTCCTTACACTATATGCCCACTTGAAGTGATGTGGGTTGCCACCAGAGGCCAGGACCTCTTTTGTGGTGGTATATCAACTTTGGAATTTCTTCATCACAGATGCCAGATATCCAGCTTGTGTAGTTTTTAGTACTAAGTGAAAACTTCTATTTTCTGAAGTCTTGGTTGATCCATCCACTTTTCAACTGCTATTTAATGCCGCTTTTTTTTTTTTTACTATTAGTGGTCTTTACTTAATGATTTTTTAGATGGATGTGGTTGCTGGATTGTGTTTTATGAGCAGATTGTTTTATTTCTCCCTAGAAGTTACTTTGAGGGCCTTTGCCTGCAAGTTTGCATAACATAAATGTTTTAAATGTGAATCGTTTGGCTATACTAAATTGCACCATTCTTGCAGCATTTTTTTGTTGTTGTTCAGTGTATCAGTTATATACATACCAAATGTTAAAATTTTGGTATTTATTAGGGGTGAGTTAGATGTAATTTGTATCACATTTGTGTCTAAGAGCAGGCAAAACAGCATATTCAGCACTGGGAACTTGGGAAAACAATTACAGGTCACAAACCTGAATTTTACATTTTCTACTCCCAAATTTGCATGAACCCTGTAAGATACAAATTATTTTTCTATATGCTTTTACACAAGCTATACTTTATGAATTGACAAAAATTGTAACACAGGTGTTTTGCGAGAAGAGGGAGAACGACCATTGTTTACTCACCGTGAAGGGTCCTTCTCCTCTGAGGCTTGGAGGACATCTTGTGGGTGATTTCCATCTATCACTTAGGGAAGCAGGACTAATTTCAGTTACTTCCTGTTTCCTGTAGTGGGAGTCATCCTAGGCTCAGTTCTGGTGCTCTGAAAGCAATACACTAACTTAACCACTGTAAAAAAGAGAACTTGAAGATCAACAACAAGAGTATAGCCAAAATCACAAACATTGGAACAGGAAGAAAAAGATGAGTCCCCTCTCTCACGTATTATTATTATTATTATTATTATTAATATTAATATTATTAATATTATTAATATTATTGTTATTGTTATTGTTATTATGAGTGTGAAAGAACAGCATAGTAGATAGAAGAAATGACAACCCAGGAGGACCCTCTGAGGTGGAGGACATCTCGTGGGACCTCCCAGAGCAGTGTCCCTAATTTTTGGGAGGTCCCACAAGATCATCAAGAGTTAGAAGAGACTGCAGCACTCTCTGCTATCTGAATGCTGCATCAGCAGAGTCATAAACATCTTGTAATGCCTGATGAATGTGGATAATGAAGACCATGTAGCAGCCCCGCAGACTTCCTCCACCGATGCCCTGTTGGCAAAGGCCACATTCGTTGCAGTGCTTGAAAGAGAATGGGCCATGATACCTGCAGGAACTCGTTTCATATGCCTGTAGGCTTCAGTAAGGCAGGACCCCATAGTGTTGCTTATGGCAGAGTTAGACATCTTGATCTCTGTGTGAAGAGGAGAAATGTTAACAAACATATCTTTTGTCCATCTGAAGGAGGCCATTCTGAGAATATAGCACTTGTGCACTCTCCTCACATCCAGTGTATGCCAAACTTTTTCCTCCAGATGGGTTGAATTTGGAAAAAACGATGACAAACAAATCTCTTGTGATCTGTGAAACTTAATACTAACCTTCGGGCAAAAAGGTGGAATCTGTCCTCCGAACTGCCTTGTCTTTGAGAAAAACACAGCTCCGACTGAATTGACAGAGAGCCTAGTTCTGAAATCCTCCTGGCTGAAGAAATGGCTACCAGGAACAAAGTTTTCATCCTCGGGAATTTGAGCGGAATGTGCTACATCAGCTCAGAGGGTTCCTTCGTAAGAGCTGTGAGAACAATATTAAGCTTCCAAGTTGGAAACCTATATCTCTGTGGAGAATCCTTGAATGATGCCCCTCTGAGGAAACAGCGAATGTAGGGGTGCTGAGTGATGTTAAGACAATCGTACCAGGGCAGGACCAAAGCCAGGGCCACCATCTGTTTCTTGAGGGTCGCTTTCTTGAGACTGCTTACTAGACTGTCCTATAGGAACTCGAGTAGTGATCTAATTTCTGGATGCAATGGGTCAGCCGCCTTCTGCTGAGTCCATTGGACAAAGGCCTTCCAAGTAGTACTGTAGATCCTTGAGGTAGACAGCCTTCTAGAGGCCATGATCATATCGATGACTGGCTCTTTGTAGCCTAGTTTTGATACCTTGTTCCTTTCAATCTCCACGCAGTTAAGCAGAAGCACCCTGGCCTGGGATGCCAAATTGAACCTTGAAGCAGCATGTTTTCTGAGACTGGAATGGTTAGAGGAGGAGTCACCACCATCACCTGTAGCGACATGAACCAAGGATGACGATGCCAGTATGATGCCACCTCTATGTCCTAGAACTCATATCCTCCGGAGAAGCTTGGCAAGTACAGGAAAAGGAGAAGAGCCCCTCAGGCCAAGGGAACAGAAGGACATCTGTGGCCTCCGCCTGGGGATGAAAATATCTGATGTAAAATCTGTCCAGTTGGTTGTTGAGTGGAGAGGCAAATAGGTCTACCGTGGAGTTCCCAGTGACGCTGCTATGAGCCAAAAGAACTCTTTTGTGTAGGGACCATTTGCCCTCCTGGACTGTCTGGAGGCTCAGCCAATCTGCTTGGGTATTGATGACTCCCTTCGCATACTCTGCCCTGATCGATGTCAGATTGGATTCTGTCCAATTCAATAACTGAGTCGCTTCCCTGTGTAGGGCTAAGGACCTGGAGCCCCATTTGTTGAGGTAAGCATTCGCTGAGATGTTGTCCATCTGAACAAGGATATGGTTCCCCCTGATCAGAGGGACAAAGTGTTGAAGGGCCAGCCTAATGGCTCGAAGCTTCAGGAGATTGATCAGCAGTTTCCTTTCTGCTATGGAACATCTGTCCTGCACTGGTTGATGGAGTAAGGTGCCCCCCCAGTCTGATAGACTGGCGTCAGAGAAATTTTGGATCTGGTCCTGGATCCAAAAGGACTTGCCTTGAGACAGATTGTTCAACTTGGTCCACCATCGCAGACTTAATTTCACCTGAAGAGGAACTATGGATCATCTGCCCCCTTCAAGGAAAGATCTATCCATAAGGCAATAGAGTTTTGGTATGGCCGTAAAAATAGTTGTAGTTGTCTGGAGTGAAACCTTCCCCATTGTAGCGTGTCAAAAGCCACAACCATGAGGCCCATCATCTTGGTCAGGGTGAAATCCTGGCTTGAATAATTTGGTTAACCAACTCTTTGATCTTTCTGGCCTTTTTGACAGGAAGATAAAGCTTTGTAGCTCAAGTGTCCATCACCACTCCAAGTGTTCCAGACTGTGTGGGAGTCAGAAAGCTTTCCTGCATGTTCACTAGGTACCTGAAGTCTTGCAAGCACTGTGAATGTGAATCCCTTATTCTCAAAGACACTGGATGAACCAGGATCTTTGTAAACACCCAGGGAGCTGATGAGAGGCTGAAGGGCAGGGCTTGGAACTGGAGATGAGTCTCCCCCACGCAGAAACTTAGGAATCTTCGATGGTGTAAGAAGATTGGAACATGCATGTATGCCACGTCGCTGGAGGAGAGGAACTGCCCGGGTTGTAAGGATTCCACAATGGATCTGAGGGTCTCCATGTGAAAGTGTCTGGGTTCGACATATCTCTGTAAGTATTTCAAAATCTAGGATAGCCCTCCAATCCCCGTTCTTTTTGGGGACCATGAAGAAGATGGAGTAGACCCTGGTCTCTTGTTTGTTTACAGGGGCAGTTCTATCGCCTGAATGTCCAATAACTGATTTGTCGTAGATCTGGTTCTGTCTCTCTTTATTGGCTTTTTGTGTATAGGAGAGACGGTGAAATGCTGAGGTGGAATTGAGTGAAATTCTATCTTGTACCCTTCTGTCTTTGTCCAGAAGTCAGGATGGAAGGTGGACCATGCTTGGTTGAAATGTAGCAGATGCCCCACCACCACCAGTGGGTTCAGATAGTCATGCCTTTGAGGCTTTGGGGTCCCGATCCCCTTTGTCCAGTCTGTCACCACTGGATCTTGAAAACCTGTTATGGTATGAATGGAAAGAGGTCTGCTGCCGTCTTATCCCCCAAGCTGTATGGTCTTGGGTAGAGCCTTCTTCTTGTTACAGGTTTCCACTAAAATTTCTTTCTTCGTATGTTTGTTTCCAGTGAATCCCTGAACAGCTTGTCTCCCTGAAATGGGTATGCTGTGACAAAGGTATTAGATTGGTAGTCTGTAGGCCAAACTCTTAGTCAGATGACACGACTGGCAGCAGTTGCCGATGCCATCGCCCTGGAAGTGTTTAGTGTAGCATTGGCAGTATAGGAGATGGCTTTCAAGATCCTATTGGCACCCTCCAGTAGTCTGTGGTTGCTGCCTGGTAACAGCCATATCAACTTACGCATCGACACAATGGTTGCTTTAGACACTATGGATGCTGCAGCTGGCATATTGATTGCCATGGAAGTGGCCTCATGTCCGTCTTCAGAGAGCAACCCAGAGGATTGCAGGGCAGTCGCTGGTGCATCAACCACAGGTACCTGCAAAGAACTGAAGCAGATGATATCAAAGGGTACAACTTTTTAACAACCCCTGGAAATGGTTTGTTTGTTATCGGCTTTGCCCACTCTGTCTTCATCTGTCTCACATAGAATTCCGGGAAGGGGAAGGCTCTTTCTGAGCAATTAGCTGGAGGAAAGAACTCAGCAATGAGCTCTGTGCCATCTTTCTGCCCTTGGGCATTAGCACTCTTGTCCCCTGCCTTTGGGGGTCCCCTGTATATTGAGTGCTGATAGGGTCTTAGACAGCAAATACTGAAAAACCTCACCCTTGAAATATCTAAAGGACTGGTCTGAGACAAATTTTCCCCATTCATCATCATTACATGAAAAATCCTCCCCCCTTTTTCACTAGAGACATGTGAGAGGTTATCCCTCTCACTTGAAGGTGGATCAAATAGGCAGTGTTCCTTGGGGGACCCTTTTTGTGCAGCTTTGGTGGACCAGCTGCCTCTGTTCTTGCACCTCCGAGGAGAGGGGGAGGAGGATATAGTAGACCCATGGCCCCCTGATTTGCAGAAATGTGCTATTTGCTCCCCCATGGCTCTTATAAAGAAGGCCATCACATTTGGAAATAAGGGGACAGACCTGGGATTGCCAACGTTACTGCTCTGCAACTCATCATCTTCCTCGTCCACTTGAGCATTATCAGCACAATCACACCTAGCTCAATGAACCCCATTGAACCATAGGTCTTTGGGTGCGCCATGTGCGGGATTAGGCTCTGCTTGCCATTCCCATCTTAAAGCATAGAGTGGCCAGTGGACTCCGGCATGGGCTCCGTAAATGCTGCAGAGTTGTGCAGCTGTTTGGTGCACTTTGGAACATCATCCTTGCCTTCCTCTGCTGGTTGAGCATCGGCCACTGCTGTGGCCCTCTTTTTTGCTGTACAGTCTCTTTGTCTCCAGGGAGCCCAGCAGCATCTATCTCCAGAGTGGAGAGAAATCCATTGCTATCCTCTCTTGATGCCATGGAAGGCGGTCTGGGAGATCCCCTCCCATTAAGAGAGCAACCGGCCCAGCAATGCTCAACCTCCAAAGGGGGGGAGGGGAGAAGCGGGGATAACATATAGGAAGGAAGAAGAAAAGGATTTTTTTTAAGTTTCTTCATAGAGAGGAGCAGCAAGATGGAAGGAGAAAGTGAAAGTAAGTTAACTCAGAAAGATAGTGTTAGGCAGAGCCTGCACCTACCTGCTCTCCCTTCTGAGGCAGGAAAATACTGAGCCTAGAGTGACTCCCACTACAGGAAACAGGAAGTAATTGAAATTAGTCCTGCCTCCCTAAGTGATGGATGGGAATCACCCACAAGATGTCCTCCACCTCAGAGGGAGAAAGGTGTAGTTTAGCATGCCATTCTACTATTAAGAGGACTTATTTTGCTAATCTCAGATTTGGGAAGTCCAGATCCAGGCTAAATGAGGATAAAAGGCAGGAAGACTTCATTTCTGAAGCTTTCCATAATGTTGCAAAAGCAAACTCTCCCCCTTCCCTTATCATGAAAGTAAGCATTTAAGGATTCTAGAAAGAGGTTATGGGCTTTGCAGTGCAGAGTTGTATGTTATTCTTCATTACCACCTATGTTTTTTAATATGACCTAGTTTGTCTCTGGAAAATACTTGCTTGATTGTACCAAAGGAGACATTGGAGATAAATGGTAACATTTGGGGAATATTCTGGGAGGAAAAATTGTTTGGGAGCTGATGAAATGTAATGATTACTTTTGTTAGCTCCTCAGTCAATGAAATATGTATATGAATGCCAGAGAGAAGGGTGGGTTGATTTCCTGTGCTACCTTTCCCAGTAGTGATTCTTTTTTAATTGCTAGTTACCAGGATGCCTTTTATTATAACTAAATATATGTCATTCAGTGATGCAATATAAATTGGCTGCCTCTGCAAATTAAAAATCCCTGTCTACCTAATTACCTTGAGGATTTGTTTTGGGCTTTATTTCCATAAAATAAAAATAAGGCTTGGGTAGAATCTGCCTCGCTTGCTCAATGATCAATCACTCAGAAAGGGTAATATCTAGAATAGAACTGGATTGATGTTACATTCTTGTTTCCTGGGGGCTAGGAGTCAGTTACAGATCCTTCAGTTGCCCATCAGTAAATCAGATATAATTTGCTTCTGTGAGAACAGGACTGAGCCTGAAAAGCATGACTTCTAGTGTAAATTAATTTGTATTTTAAAATCCATTATCCACTTCACCATCCTGACTCTCATAGAGTGTCAATCTAGAACTGTTGAGGGTTGGATCAAATTCCTGCTTAGCTAAGATGCTCATTAACTGTGAGGTCTAATGGAATTAGGCTGGAGTAACTGTGCAAGTTTGCATTGTACGTGACTCTGAACAGCCATCATCTTTCATCTTAAAACTTATCTAGCAATTGTTTTCTGATGATTAAATGAGGGGAAGCCATGTCGCCTACCCTGAGCTCCTTGGAGAGCAAAAGAAAGGATAAAGATGTGATAAGTAATAATCAAAAGCAAAAGACTTTTTCAGATTGTTGCATTTTTTATAGTAGAGTTGACCAAGCGCAAGTCGAGATTGTTTGCCTATGTTAGAGCACTGTGCAAGGATACACCCACCCCAGACCAAGGTAAGGCAGATGCTGGAGCCCAGCTGAGTTTTGTACAAATCTAGGAAAGCAACACCTGGTGAATTGGTTAGACAAGCTGTTTCTTCCTCCCTCAGGGTCAGGCAGACTCCCTCTTGCTCCCTCCCTCCTTTGGGGTTGGGGATAGGGCGGACTGTGGGAAAGGTTTTTCATTCCCAGTCTGCCGCTGCTCACATGGTTTTTTGCGGATAAAATGGAGAAGAGGAGAATGAAGTAAGGTCCCCTTTGTGGAGAAAAGTGGACTATAAATGAAGTAAGTGAATAATAAATATGGCTGAAGATGGAGGAGCAGATCAAAGGTGGGTGGGTGGGAAGGAAAGAAGGAAAGTTGAGGACATGGAGATTGCCAGGTGAAGAGAGAGAGGAAGTACTGTAGAGAAGCTGAGGCAGGGCAAAATGGGTGCTTTTTGCAAGTCCTTGCAGGTTCCCCATTATGCAGCTGGCCTGCCCTGTCAACCAGCCGTATGCTACTGGCTATAGTTTTCCTGGATAAAAGGTGCTAGTAGTAGGGGAGAGGAGGGTAGAAAACTAAAGATAGGGAGAAGATAAAAGTAAATTGGCTGGCAGCTGGGAAAGGATAGAAGGCAAGAAAGGGGGAGAAGCTAGAGGAGTTTTCAAGGAAGGGAAAGAGGAAATAGTGTGGGTGAAAGAAATTCACCCCACAAGTCCTTGTTGGTTTCCACTTTTATATTCTAATTTTTAACCCAGTCAAATCTGAGGATACTTAAATCCAGAGTCTGGAGTGGTGAATGGACAAGACAGATCTTTCAACAAACCTGAAAAATGCCTCAAGTTTCCAGAAAAATCTGAACTCTAAAACAAAATACACTCGTATGGGGTGAAAAAAAAACACCCCAGATTATACAAGAAGTGACTGTAGCTTTAAGAAATAGATGCTCTCAATGACTATTGCTAGGCAACCACAAGTACTATTGTCAGTCAGTTTCAGCCTTGGTTTCTGTCAGTAAAAGGCAGGGGGAAGGTGCATGACCCTTTCTAGGGGTGTTTTGGGCTTTGAAAGAGGTCTCATTATGGCCAGGCTCAGCAGCAACCATTGGGCAACTTGAAGAAGAAGTAGAGTTGGTTTTATACTCTGCCGTTCACTACCTGAAGGAATCTCGGAGTAGCTTCTTCTCCCCACAACTGATACTGAGAGCTGATGGAGCAGAAGTCCATCAGTGGCTATTAGCCACAGGGTATAGATGGGAACTCTCAGTCTGGGGCAGGTGATGCACTCTATTCTTGGTGCTGAGGAGGGCAGCAGTGGGAGGGCTTCTAGTGTCCTGGCCCCACTGCTGGACCTCCTGATGGCACCTGGTATTTTTGGCCACTGTGTGACAAAGTGTTGGACTAGATGGGCCACTGGCCTGATTCAACATTGGCTTCTCTTATGTTCTTATGACCCAAGGTCACCCACCTGGCTTCATGTCGGGGACAGGGGAATCAAACCTGGTTCTCCAGAGTAGAGTCCTGCTGCTCTTAACCACTACACCAAACTTGCTACCTTGTGACTTGCATGACTGACCCAAGCCTGGCTGCTTCCTGGCTGCTGTTCAACAGCGGTCACCCCACAAAAGCCAGTGTGGGGTAGTGGTTAGATTTTCAAACTAGGATTTCAGATCCCCGTTCTGTCTTGGAAACTCATTGGGTGATCTTGGGCCAGGTATACATTCTCAGCCTAACTTTCCTCACACACAGGAGCGGATTGGCCATTAAGAGCACCAGGATGTCTCTCAGTGGGCCTGTGGCCTCCCCTCCCTCACCTAGAGCCAGTTTGGTGTAGTGGTTAAGTGCGCAGACTCTAATCTCAGAGAACCGGGTTTGATTCCCCATTCCTCCACCTGCACCTGGCTGGATGACCTTGGGCAAACCATAGTTCTGATAAGAGCTGTCCTTGAAAAAGAGCAGTTTCTTTTAGAGCTCTCTCAGCCCCACCTACCTTACAGGGTGTCTGTTGTGGGGAGGGGAAGGGAAAGGAGTTTGTAAGCCGCTCTGAGACACCTTTGGGTAGTGAAGGGCGGGGTATAAATCCAATCTCTTCTTCTTCTTCTAGACAAGGTCACCCCTGTGACAGAAGGGCTGAACCCAGCCCACCCAAGGTGGAGCAGGTAGCTGCCAGCCCACCTAATGCAAGGAGGGGGAGATGAAGTCTGCCCCCACCAGAGTCATGTGTGAGGCAAGACAGGGGAGTCAGTGGTGCCTGGCTCAGCCTGTGCAAGGTGAGGTAGCTGCTGGTGCCCAGCTAAGCCACACACAGCGCAAGGCAGATGGCATTTGACAAGCCCAGCCGAGCCAGGTGTGTGCTGAGGAGAGGGAAAAGAGATGCACCTTGCAGGTTCCTGCTTGTGTATAGATATTCATGAAAATTTCTCACATTTCAATCATGCAAGGCTGTGCAATCAGTATATCTTATAACAAAATTTATATTAACTTCTAAATTATCAATGTAAAGGGTTCAATAAGATATGTGATTTCAAGGCAATTTTTGTGGCAGCTTTCTGTAGTTCCAGTCCATTTGACCACAACTAATAAGGCATCAGTGATGCTTTTTGCTTTTAACTCACTGTCAGGAAAGTGGTATAGCCACTAGCCTAGATGGCTTTAACAGAAGATAAGCTAATTTCTTTTTTTTTTTTCTTTGGCCCCCCGAAGGGGATTTTTTTTATTTGCATTTTCTAACACTACAAACTACAACAGAAAAAGGACGGGGGGGAACCATCTACATCTAGGGAGAAAGAAAAGATAACCACAACTAACTAAAACCCCAGGAGATGGAGATCTTCAATAATGCTTATATCTGTGTTAGTCCATAAAAAGCTTTGAAAAGCATTGAGCATGGTCTAATAATCCCAATTCTGTTCACTATTTTAACCAATTCAAGAACCCTCCCCGTCATCTCATAAAATAAAGGCTTTATACAGGCTTTCAAAGTCTCAGTTCTTATTTTGCTTCTCTTTGCGGTCTTTCAGTTGATAGCTTTGTCTGGGAGCAGCCGCCCCCTTTTCTGCATCCGAGTCCCCGTCGGAAAACACAGAGTCCAACTTACCAGTAGATTTGCTGTCTTCTTCTTTCATCTCCTCTTCTGGATCTCCCAGTTGCAGCCACAAAAACTCTCGAGCTTTGAAAACAGAGTCAATTTTTTCTCTCCTTTCCTTTATTTTGAAAGTGACGCCTTCGGGAATTAACCACCTGTATGCAATGCTATTTGTTTGTAAAAAAAGGATTAGTTCCTTGTACTTCTGTCTCTTTTTTCTTATCTCAAATGGAATGTCTTTTAGTATCCTTATGTTGTTGCCTCTGATTTTCAGGGGTGTATTTGTAGTCACATTTAAAATTAAATCTCTTAAGTGCCTCTTTGAGAATCTCACAACAATTTCCCCTGGCAGATTATTCTTTTTAATATACGTGGAGTAGGCTCTGTAGGCCACATCCATTTTGCTGAAAATGTCTTCTGCTTTTAAATCCATCATTAGGGCCAATGCATCGCTTAGTAGTTGCTTTAGATTCTCATTGTGGGCTTCTGTTACCCCTTGGAACTGGAGTACCATATTTGCTCTTTCCATTTGTAGCTGCAACAGTTGTGTTTCCATCGAAGCTTGCTTCTTTTCTAGCACTTGCATCTTTTTCCCTGCTTTTGTAGAGCTGGCATCAAGTTCCTTTACTTTTTCAACCACCTGCTCTGTTTTCTTTGTAGTTTCTGCCAGTTGCAATTGCTGTGCTGCAAAATTCTGGTTCAGAGTTGTCAGTTGCTGGTTAATGTTGGGCAAAAGATAAGCTAATGTCAACAGCTGTTTACAGTGATAGGGGAACAGAACATCCATGTGTGGAGGTAATATACTTAACAGTGCCCGTTGCTGTTGTGGGACTAGATGTACCACTACATAGATTAATACATCTTTCATCTCATATACCATAATAAAAGACGGCTGAAGGGATTCATGCCAGAGGACGTTTTATGTAGTGCAGTACTTTGCATGGTACTAGTTGTTAAATTTGTTAAATTATCACGGAATAGTACAGCACATGAAATGCCTTCCTGAAACAAAGGTTTATAAATAAATAATGAAGTGCTACTAAATATGGTTGATCCGTGTTTATCTGTAATGCAGAAATCTAGTTTCATTACTTACATTTTTCTAGAGTTTTAGCTGAAATCCCTGGAAACTTCTTTAGCATAGAATTCATACCAGAAATGGCTATACTGCGGCTATGACAACTAGAAATGCATTTTCTCTTGACAAGTCTCTGATAAGCTTTCCTTAGATTCTGGAATGTCTTTAAAGGGTCTATAAATACAGTTTCCATGTCTGCTATTAAAGAGAGCTATCCAAGGGGTAGCTGTGTTGGTCTGTTACAGCTAAAATAGATTATTGTGGAATGACATTCTGTAAGTCTTTAAAGTGCCCCAAGGCTCTTATGTGTTTTAACATGAGTGTTGTAGACTGAAACTAACCCAGTTCCCCCTTCCCCTTTGTGGATGGCAGTTGAGATAAAAAAAAGTTTGAGAGAGTAGCTTCTTTATAGATAAAGAGATAAAGAAGCATATGCTCAAAACATAATTTTTCAGGCCTGCTAACTCCAAAGGCATGATGTTTCTCCATTTAGCATGGAGTGAAGAAATTTCTGTAACGCCTAATAAAGCACAGTTTTTTCTTTGGTGTGAGTGCATTTGCTGTGCCAGGTCATTACAGAAAATGGGCATATTTTCTATAATGCCTTGCTGTATGTGTTTATTAAAGTTATCAAAATTGTTTTAAGAGCTTTTAAATCCTTACTTGCTAATAGTGTAACTACTTTCTTATGGAGGTTTATCTGTACCTTTGCATCTAAAATGAAGTTCTGGAGCATCTGTACAACATTGTCCTCCAAAAGCCTTCACGAAGAAGGCATGACCACCATATAACTGGCAAAATCCCTCCTCATAATTGGCTGCTTCAAATGTGGCTACCCAATTAAGCCTTGTGCCTTCCTTGTTTCCAGTGGGGGTCAAGGCAAACCAATCTCTAGTATTAATGCCAAGAGTTCTTAATCTTTTAGGAAAGAATATGGCCCAAGTGCACTAACACACTGTTTGGAAGCTAAGGTATGCATTTTCAGAGGTCTTGCCCATATCACTTTCCAGCTGCACTGTACCAAAGTAGGACTTTTTGAGGAAAAATCCCCTCTGTAATTGCTTTAGTGCTATAGCAATTACTGATTTAAAAAAAACCTCAAAAAGATTTAAAGTGAGCAAGGGAGAAATAGCAGGTGATGGGAGAAGAGCCCACAAAACTCCTGTGTGGATGCTTTGTTGCAGGTGCTTCCACATTTGTGGTACCAATGATCACAAAACAAAGAATCTTCACTGTACGGTTACAGCCTCTGAGGCTTTTGTTTATTGTTTATCATGAGTGAGGAATGAAATGGTACATTTCACATGGATGTGTATTATCAAGAAGCTAGTGAGTGAATATTAAAATTGATATTGTCTGTATAGCTAGTATAATGCAGATGTTAAATATATTTACTAGGTTTTATTTGGCAGCACTGGTCAATGAATGAAATAACTGGGTGTCGGCTGCCATGCAAGTCTTTCAGTGGGATGGACGTTATGTTTGTGGAAGAGAGAATGGTGATTTCAACTGATTCTCTTCCCTATGCTGTTTCTGAGGGTCTGCTGATATACTGAAACAAAATTTGTGGATGCTCAGTGGGAGGAGGAAATGGGAAAATCCTGGTTCCTGCTTCATGCTGTTGCAGCCCATTGCATACCCACAAATGTTGTTTGCAGGTCAGCATACCTTCAGGAATAGCATAGAGACAAAGTCCACGGCTGGTTGGAGACAACCCAATGTTCTAACATGTATTTCATTCATACCCCCCCCCCATCCATATACTTAGTTCATTTTGGGCATTAGGTAGGAGTAGCTTTGTAACCAGTAGCCTTGGATATTGTTATTTATGTGACAATTGGTGGTTACCTGTAGTAAGTGTGTATGATAAATGTGGCAATATAAAAACAAAATCAAAAGTCCTTTTTCATCTAAATAGTATGGCATTTTCAGTAATTTTTAACAGTTATCTTGGCCCATTTGCCTGCAGATTTAGGATGCTTAAGGTTTGAACTAGGAGTTATGTGATTCCTGTTATTCTTTTTTAAAATAACTTTTAAAAAGCAAGATTCAGGTGGGGGTAGCCGTGTTGATCTGAAGTAACAAAGTCTGAGTCCAGTGGCACCTTTTAAGCTTTCATGGGCAAGCACAGTTCTTTAGATACAGACTCCAAAAAGCAAAATATAGAACCAAGGCTCTGATTTTAGTAGGGACTGCAGTGTACAGGGAAAGACTGTTTATTCCTTTCCCTTAAGCAGTTTTCAGGATGAACACTTCCCATTGAGTTCAAAGGGTTTTAGAGCCCATATCTGCTTGCATGGCCATAGTTCTTTAAACTGTGTTCCCAGGGGATCCCCTTTCAAACAACAACAAAAAAATTAATGAAGAATTCTGGAACACTGAAATGAATGGGTTTGGTATTAAGCTGTATTACTATAACTCTAAGTAAAAATGATTTTAATGTTGTATACTTTCTTGAAGTCATCATGATTATAGTTTTACACTATTTATGTTTTAAGGTAACAGCAAATGTTAGTGCTGGTAGCATATTTATCATACATACAACAAGCTGTAAGTTAATTGAAAGGCAGCTACAAAAGTTAGTTAAAAATGGGAAATGTATGCAGTAGTAATCTATGGCACATACTGATTTGAAGAGCCCCCAAAACCTGCCTTTGGCTTAGTCATCTTTTTTTCCTGGCGATTGCTTGCATCCCATTCTCTTATCAGTGAGCGATTAGAGCTGCCCTTGGGTCTGTTCTGAAAGAACAAGTATAACTTTCACTAACAACTGTGAGATGAACTCATATATACTTTATTAATATTATCAGGTATTTGATGTGCCTTCAGAATTGGTTTCTGAACCATTATTTGATTGCTGTGATACAGTAACAAAATTGTACAGTGAAAGTTGGCAACCTGTAGAAGGTGGACACAATGTGACCTTTTGAAGGGTGCTGTCTGGCCCTTAGCTACCAATTCCCTTTTCCTTCTCTGCTTCCCAGAAGCTGTTAACTTAATCATTTGGAGGGGGCAGGGTACCAAGACACTAGGGCACATAGGCAAGAGAGAGGCTTCCTGGGGTTTCCCGCCCTCCTTTGTTACCCTTTGCCTTTTCTTCCTTTCATTTAATTGTGCTTGACGAAGGAGTCTTGCACATGAGTGAGTAAGAAAGGAAGTTTTATGCATGTGTTAGTGTGGAGTGGGTGTCATCTTTTTCCATCTCTGTGTCTCATTTATTACTTCCTGAAACAATTGTTTCTTGAAAGTGGCGATAGATGACTGGGAGTTACAGGCAAACAGAGCTGCTGTTAAGCAATAACATCTTGCTGCTTCAAAACCTTCCAGAAGTGTTGGGGAAATATGTGGCTGTTGATCAGTGGCCTTTCATCTATAGGTCTTTCCTCAGAAGCACTGGGTCAGAAGAGATTCAAGAGCCTGTAAAATCGTGACAGAGAGTAACCATTGTGATGGTGGAAGCAGCTGGAGCAGCTTGCCAGTGGGCCATTTCACTATGTGATTGATTTATCCCAGCACCTCCAACTGCCATCTGAGTGGCCTGCTGAAAAACCACTTGTTGGCCAGAGTTGTCAAGTACATTCAATTGTACATGGTCACATTTTTTACTGGGTCATATGGCAGCATATTTTGTAGAGCCAACCCAATGAGGACATTCTGAACATGTATAGATCTGAAATTCTTGTGCTGTATGCCCAAAACTTAATTCTGAGTTTACTTGGGCTGCATAAACATCCCCTTTGAGAAGAAGGAATTACTGAAACCCATGTATGATGGACTTCAAAATACTAGGTTAATCCTGAAACTTCACTGGAGCCATGTGAACACCTTCACTCCTAAATCTTGATTCCACCAAATAATGTTTAGGATGGAATAGGATGTATCCTGTGCATAATGTGACCTTAAAAGAAAACAGAAGGACTTCTCTTTGATTCTAATAAATAATTAGAACTTAGTCGACAAGATAAGCCATATTATAACTGCTGGCAACCTGGCCATAAACATGCTACTTGGAAATAAATCCTTTGTTTCCAGCAGAGCTTGCCCATGACCTCAGTGCAAATCACATGAGCAGCAAATAACATTTGTCAAGGTGGAATACTTGTTTTGCAACCCTGTAGATAAGAATGTTTTGCCTGGGAGGTTTGTGTTCAAATCCCATATTAACTATGGCTTTAATGTATAGCTTTCTTTACTCACTTGGGAAATGGGACTAATTAGAATGACTTTACAGTGTGGACTGGAGTGACTTTTAAATTACCCTAAAAATTTAAAAAAGCAAACTTTTAAAGCAAGGAAATGGCCGCAGACCATAAAGATACTGGGACAGAGGACCTAGAATGATTAGGCACATTGCTGCATATTGTTCTTCTGTCTCCAGTATACCTCAGGCCCACCAGGCTATACTCAGAAGGAGCAACACAAAATGGGAGGGCATCTCTTTTAGAAATTATGAGGGCAATGTCAGTCTATTGTGGTTTTGGATGATTTTGACAGGGGCAGGTAGTGAGTATCTGAAGCATGTGAATTGTGTGACTACTGTTCCTTGTGATGTGTGGTTTCACCGTGAGAATATGTCTGGGTACTGCAATACTTCCGTGGTCCTTGGTAAGGGAAGAAAACTCTGTGCCTTACCTGTTGTATTGAAAAGTGCTTTTGTTGAATGCCAGGTCAGTTTGGGGCAAGGTAAGTGTCAATGAAGACACTGTAGGTCAGTGGTAGAGCACCTACTTGGCATTCAGAAGGTCCCAGGTTCAATCCCCGGTATCTCCAGTTAAGGATCAGGTAAAAGGTGATGTGAAAGACCCTGGAGAGTCACTGACAGTCTGAGTAGACAGTACTGACTTTGTATAAGGCAGATTCATGTATTCATGTCACCTGATTTTAGATAAAGGAGCTGACCTGCCATATGTCATTGAATCCTACTTGGATGCAATGTGTGTGGGGGAGTATCTCTCCTTATAATAATTATCTTTTGGTTTCGTAAGATTCCATGAGCTCCCATTGGCTGTAAAATGCCCTCCCTCAGCCATTGGCCCATCGGCCACCACTCAAGAGTACTCGCATGCCATTGGCCGGGTGCTGGGTCTGCTCCTCTTCCCCACCCACTCCCCCTGGCAAACAGCTCTCTCTCCTGAGGAAGACAGTTCTCTGGACTCCAGTGAGGGACTGTCTGCTCAGTGGCTGTTGGTAGGCAGCCAAGCTTGGTTCTGTGAGTAAGAAAACAAAGGACTTTCAGCATAACCCCCTCCCTGCCCATAGCCCCCTCCCCAACGGCCACTTTCCTGTCAGAATAAATGGAAGAAGGCTCTTTCTCCTGCTTAGCTTCAGCATGGCTGACTGGCTAACAAGGTGGGCCAGCAACCATCAAACCATTTTCTTCAACTCCCCGCTGTGCAGCTGACTTTCCCCTAGGGTTGCCAATCTCCAGGTGGGACCTGGAGATCTCCCACTGTTACAATTGACCTCCAGATGACAGAGATCAGTTCCCCGGGAGAAAATGGTTGCTTGGGAGGGTAGACTCTATGGCATTATACCCTGCTGAGTCCTTCCACACACACCCCAAATGCTGCCCTCCACAGGATCCACCCCCCCCCCCAAATCTCCAGATATTTCCCTAATCAGAGTGGGCACCTGTACTTTTTCCTCTGTCAGTAAAAGGCCCTTTCCACACCTATGTTGGCCTTTGGGAGAAAACTGATTGGGCCCAGTCCTGATCAGTTTGCCAACTCCAGGCGGGCAATTCCTGGAGATTTGAGGGATGGAGCCTGGAGAGGGTGAGGTTTGAAGAGGGGTGGCACCTCAGACAGGTACAATGCCATAGACTCCACCCTCCAATCCAACCATTCCCTGATGGGGAACCATTGTTGCCAATCTCCAGGTGGGGGCTGGAGATCACTCAAAATTACAACTGCTCTCTAGGAGGGAGGGGGGAGGAGATGGAAAACTAAAGGTAGGTTGATGGTTGGCTGGGAGGGAGATAGCGTTGTCAACTCCAGGTTGGGAAATTCCTGGAGATTTGAGGGGTCGAACCTGGAGAGGGTGAGTGTTGAGGAGGGGTGGGACCTCAAACAGGTACAATGCCATAGACTCCACCCTCCAAACCATCCACTCCCTCCTGGGGAACCACTGTTACCAATCTTGGGGGTGGGCTGGAGATCACTCAAAATTACTACTGCTCTACAAGTAGCAAAGATCAGTCCCTCTGGAGAAAATGGTGTACTCTGTCATTATACCCTGCTGAGATTGCCACAGCAAATTGTCACTGAGTGCCCAAAGCCGGGGCACTCTCCCAGAGCCTCTTTCTAGAGCCCGTTGTATTTATTTCCACAACGGGCCTTATTCCTAGTCTATTATAAACTGGACTAGAGGAAGCTCTTATCAAACAGTGATTTCTTTTATTCAGCTCAGAACACATATAACACAACTCAGCAACAAACCCCAGTTATATACAGTCAAGAGCAGACAAAACCACACCTCCTAAAACAGTAATAGCCTATCATAATAAACACTACAGAATACCTTATTTGGATTTCCTGCTTCACTCTAGTCTTCCCTGATTGGTCTGCCAGCTTAAGGTGGCCAATCAGAGCAAAGTAGACCGTACATAATACTAACAAGCAATGGTATCTGACATAAGGCTCAGGCTTTAGCTGCATTCAGTACAAATACCTCTTCATGGTAAGAGCCAATAACAGTAATTCCCTCCAATATTATGCCGTCTTCTGATTGGCCTGCTAAATTCTAGCAGCCAACCAAAAGGAAGATCTCAGGATCCTTGCAGACTATGAAGCTTGGCAGGAAGCTCAGCCACAGTAACAATACGTAACAGTATCTTCACAGCTTTGTATCCAGGTTCCTTGGTGCAGCATTAACCTAGATTTATTGCTTGGGAATTACTATGGTCTGTTATCCTGAAATTGGTCAAAGAGTTCCATTATTCACACATCTGTGTCTAGGCTTGTGCACACAAGACAGATCAGAAATTTTATTGGTCTACTTTGCTGTCCCTACTTGAACAGTCAGAGATGAACTTAGATTTGGTGTTGAAGTCCTCCAGGATATTAGATCTCTGGGACTTTTAATGTTCTTTGGTGTGGCTTCCATGACAACCATGGTCCTGTCCATGAACATCTTAGTCCCATACACAGAGTATGATACTGCAACATGTGTGATCTTTGTTATCCCAGTTCAACATCACTTGGAAATTGAGTATATTACAGTGATTCTTTTATCATGAAATAACAGTTACGCGGCAGTGTTTAGACTCCTAGAGATTCAGAATTTCTGCAAGAGATGACCTATTAGGGCAGGGGTGTCAAATATATGGCCCGGAGCCCAGAACTGGCCTACCCAGGTCTGTTATCTGACCCACAAGCAAGGAAGAGGAGTGTGGTGGTGGCAGTGGCAAGAGTAGTGAAAAGACCTGAATCAGGTTCATCCCCCCTTCCTCTCTCGGATGGGCCAGGCTGCGCACATGCAGCTGCCATCCCCTCTCCTCCTGCTGCCTTCCTGTCACCTCCCTTGTCAGTGCACGTGCTCACTGGGCCTCCCTCTTCACTTCTGCAGCAGAAGTCGTATGTTTCACCACTGTTGCTGCCACCTTCTCCTCTGCCCACCTCTCTTGCTCTTTTTCTGTTGCTATGCCAGAGAAGTGGCCCTTTGGAAGGAGGGAAGGAAGAAGAAGGGAGGGAGAAAGTCATTCTGTGTGAAGGTGGTGGTGGTGGTGGGAGCTGCTGATGGAAACAGGCATTATGGGAGGTGTAGGAATGGGAATTCCAGAGAGTATCTGGGGGGAGGGTTATAAGGTCCAGTCTCCTATACTCCTCTCCCCCAGTCGGGAGGGGGACAGAAAGGAAGGGTTGAAATGTGTGCAGTGGGGTGCATGGTGGGAACTGTGCTTGGAAAGCTATGGGAGAGCTGTTGGAGGGAGGAAGTGCTGTGTGTTTGTGTTTGGGGGGGTGGCAGCATGCAAGAGCAGGGGTGTAGTTGGAGGCCAAGATAGAACAGGAGTTTTGAGCCACCTTAAAGACTTAATGAGATTCTGTTGCATCATTTTTATTTTCTAGGCATCTGAACCTTGCTTTTCTCACCAAATGGGGACCCAAAGCAATTTGCGAATATTGTTTTCTGTATCTGTAATTTTGTTCTTACAACAACTGTGTAGGGTACATTAGGCTGAGAGAGTGACTGGCCCAAAAGTCACCCAGCAACTTCCATGGCAGAGTGTGGATTATGAACCTGGGTCTCCCAGTTGTTAGGCCCCATTCTCAAACCTCAGCATCATGAGGTGTATGTGTGGCTTTGTGGTCAATCAGGTCTCTAAGTGGGACTGAAGTTCAAGGAAAGAAGTGGTCAGTAAACAGACTTGAGATCTGGAGGAGAGTGGACTGGTATGGATGAATCACACAGGTTGTGGGAGAAAAGGGTTGATTTGAGAATTTTGGTCACTGACAGGTGAATCTATGGAGGGTTCATGATTTTTGTGGTGGATTGAGCAAGTGTTGAGGGTGGTGGCTTCAGTTTCTTGGAGAGATCTATGTGTGTTTGGGGTGGATTTCTCTAAGTGGGAAAGAAATGCAACTTCACACACAAAAATGCTTGCAGAGTTGTAGAGAAAAAAGTTGCTGATCTAGTGTAGTGGGGAAATATATTTTCAGAGATGGAAGAGGACCCCTGGGATTATTTGTGCTGGAGAAGTGGGGGATGGACAGGAAAAGTTTCTCTAAGGTGGGAGGTGTTTTCAAGGCGGATTACACATAGTGAGTCAGTACAGTTGACAAAATGGGACATTCACACTGCTTTCCACCTACCAGTCAAAGGATGCCACAAATCTCAGGTAGGTGGCGGAGCAGTGTGACGCTGTACTGAAGGATAAGCTTTCTGAATTGGCATTAGCAAATTTTACCAGTTTTTGGATCCAAATTACCCCCAGTTTAAGGCTTTTGCTTCTAAAACTCTATATTTGGGACAACATACATCTGAACAGCTCTTTTCTGTAATAAATGTCTAAAAACATCAAAAATACATTGTCATGTCAGCTTACAGATACATACCTAAACAGCATACTCAAGATTGCTACAGCACTAACATTGATTTTGATGCAATAATTCAGAACAAGAGATGTCAGTTATTAAAGACTGTTAAATAAAGGAAATACTGTAAGAGTGTTAATGTTTTAAGCATGTGTGTAATTTGAGTAAAAAATAATATTGTTAATTGCCTGTGTCCTCTATAAAGTTTATATCTCTGGTACCTGGCAGTACATTTTATGGCACACATGGCCCGGCCCAACACAGTGACATTTATGTCAGATCCAGCCCTCATAACAATTGAGTTTGACACCTCTGTTAGGGTGTTCTACCTCTGGAGCCAGATGGATTCCTAATAGTCTTCAGGGACTATCTAGATAGTGTTCTATTCATGTTATGGTCAACTTACAGAATGGGGAAATTACCAAGGTAGTTGACAGAATTGTTCCCAGATGTCCCTTTGGTGTGTGGATGAACTTCAAGTGATGAAACAGTCTAGTAGATGCAAGTGGGAAAAATCTTGCTGTGAATTTGATTCACTTGAGAGTGCTCTTGCTCTCTACACACACACACACACACACACCTACCTCTGTTCTGTGGCAGTGATAGTGGGTGAAGCATTCTTACCACTTCATTCTACACTATGACTCTGAACTCACAACAATACATATTAGACATAGGAAAGATTGTAATAAGTGTGTAAAGATAGTGAAGGTAGACTATGGTTAATAAAGGATAGGTTAAGTAGCAATGTCCTTAAGGAGTAGAAGGGTAGATTGGGAAGAAAGGGACATTGAGGAATGAATGGACTTGCAGATAGTGATGCCACATACAATGTAAAGTGACACAGTGGCACTGCATGCCCCTTATTTATAACCAAGAAGGTCTGGCAGTATACAAACCAAATGCATCAGTAGGGAAGGGACATAAAGGGAAGCAAAAGCATTAGAGATTTGTTGCAGAATAGAAAAGTTAATTTTGAACCTCAGTGTTGATGACTGCGGTGATGCTGTATAAGTAAAACATGACTATTTCTTCTGCATGAAATGAA
The DNA here is from genome assembly GCA_029375565.1 of Gekko gecko. Lineage (NCBI taxonomy): Eukaryota > Metazoa > Chordata > Lepidosauria > Squamata > Gekkonidae > Gekko > Gekko gecko. The sequence goes on along the minus strand of JAPDNY010000002.1, from coordinate 96,765,152 downwards.
AATATTGTTAACAAACCTGATAATGAAACTAAAGTTAGCATTTAAACATGGAAATGAACACGTGCAATGAAAGGAGAGTATTTGAATTTTCAACTACAAGCACAGTAGAAGTGAGTATTTACATGCATCTGAACCTCCGGGTAAATGCATCTCTCTTAATGGAATTCTTCATACTAACAGTTGGAATGAATGAGAGGAGATTATCAATTAAAAATTGGACACTATCTCAGCAGAAACAAGGGAACCAGTTAGCACAAAACTTTACATTTTATATATTTAGGCACATTGCTAAATATGATGGAGTTATTTCAGAAATGTTTATGCTTTTAATGTATTAATGTGTGCACATTTTGAAAAAGGTTGTAATGTCAAACAGCTGAAGATAAATCACTGAATCACTGAATGAATCTTACATCCTTAAGCATACACTGTTTTAAGCCCATTGATTAACCGTTCAACTTAGTACAGAGAAACTGTTTAATTTTTGCTTTTCTTGTAGATTTTTGCTAACTAGACATTTTGCTGAATTCTTCTTAAACCTTTATCAGTGGGAAGGTAAGGACTCCGTGTGGCTAATTCCTCGGACCTAAATAGTTTTATTTCAGAAATTACAGAATTTACAAATAAACTATAAATGTATACACCACAGTTTCTGTGGTGTTTTCAGTACATAGATTTTGTTCACACAGATTATTGTACAGGAAGCTGAAGTATGTCTTCAGGGTCAGATTTACGAATTGCCTTGATCCAAAAATTAGTCTTTGTTGTGCTTCTAAGTTTCCTTGGTATACTGCTGGAGCAAAAGAGTTACATCTGCTTCTAAACATCATCTGGTACACTTTACAAATTTTCCCATAATCCTGTATGATGTCCAGATACTGACTATGTTCCCAATTTTATGTTTATTTCTGTCTAACGCAATTCCTGGAAATCAGTCACTTTTATATTGTGACTGTTCTACTTCATTTGAAAAACATGTTTTAATGGAAATGGACTGTTTAGAAATTGTTCAAAACAGTTTATCTAAAAAAGATCTATATCCAGCTCATATTTCCATCTGGTTTTCTGGACAAGATTGAGAAGCAAAATACAAATCAGTGCTCAGGTGGCCCTTCTTTAACAATTGTAGACCATTGCTCCATTAGATCTCTGTACAGTTAATTTATTCATTCAGTTATGCTGATCATTGAAGGAAAGACAGAAAGCACTGGGAGTCATAAAATGTTGTAATTGTGTGTGGTGGTCCAAGCCTGTCAAAGTTCTCCTAATGCAGTCAGTAGGGGTGTGCATCATGAAATACCAGAACTGAAAATATACACAAAAATTGCTGTTTTGGATTGATACTGTGATTTTCAGGAGTGGTAACACAAATCCAGGGCTGTGGTGGCTCATTGGTTAAGGCTCTGAGCTGCAGACTGGAAGGTCTGTAGCTCGACAGTTCGAGACCCTAGTGCCACATGACAGAGTGAGCTCCCATCTCTGGCCCCAGCTCCTGCCAATCTAGCAGTTCAAAAGCAAGAAATTGCAAGTAAATAAATAGGTACCTCAGCCAGTTTGGTGTAGTGGTTAAGTGCACGGACTCTAATCTGGGACAACTGCGTTTGATTCCCCACTCCTCCACTTACACCTGCTGGATGACCTTGGACAAGCCATAGTTCTGGCACACCTGTTCTTGAAAAAGAGCAGTTTCTGTCAGAGCTCTCTCAGTCCCACCTACATCACAGGGTGTCTGTTGTGGGGAGGGGAAGGGAAAGGGGTTTGTAAGCCACTCTGAGACTCCCTTGGGTAGTGAAGGGCAGGGTATAAATCCAATCTCCTCCTCTCCTCCTCCTCAGCATTTAGTAATGCTGGCCACATGACCATAGAAAAGTCTTCAGATGGCACTAGCTTTTTGGCTTGGAAACAGATGAGCACCGCCCCCTAGAGTCGGATTCGTCTGGCTTTCGAGCAACAGAAACCTTTACCTTTAACACAAATCCAAGATTCTAAGGCACAGTGAAAAACACCCACTGAACAATCTGCGTTGTGCTTTGTGTTTGGGTATTTACCATCAGGCAGTGATTCTCTGAATTTCTCAGGCAGTGGCATTTCCCCCTTCTAATCAGAGCCTTGCAAGGGATCAGGAAGTGATTTCTCACAGCTCAATCACATTTGTGTTCTGACCTGGATGGCCCAGGCTAGTCTGGTCTTGTCAGATCTCAAAAACTAAGCAGTATTTGTTAGTATTTGGATGGGAGACCACCAAGGAAGTTGAGGGTCAGCAGGCAAGCAATGGCAAGTCAGAGTGTGCACCAAAAAAAAGCAATCCCAATACTGGTATGGTATTGAGATTCGGGAAATAATTGGGATTGCCATTTTTTTAAGCTCATAAGAACATAAGAGAAGCCAATGTTGGATCAGGCCAACACTCTGTCACACAGTGGCCAAAAATACCAGGTGCCATCAGGAGGTCCACCAGTGGGGCCAGGAAGCCCTCCCACTGTTGCCACCTCCAAACACCAAGAATACAGAGCATTATTTGCCCCAGCCTGAGAGTTCCTATCTATACCTTGTGGCTAATAGCCACTGATGGACCTCTGCTCCATATGCTTATCTAATTTCCTTTTGAAGCTATCCATGCTTGTAGCTGCCACCACCTCCTGTGGCAGTGAATTCCATGTGTTAATCACTCTTTGGGTGAAGAAGGACTTCCTTTTATCTGTTCTAACCTGACTGCTCAGCAATTTCATTGAGTGCCCACAAGTTCTTGTATTGTGAGAAAGGGAGAAAAGTACTTCTTTTTCTACCTGCTCTATCCCATGCATAATCTTATAAACCTCGATCATGTCACCCCTCAGCCGTCGTTTCTCCAAGCTAAAGAGCCCCAAGCATTTTAACCTTTCTTCATAGGGAAAGTGTTCCAGCCCTTTTATCATTCTAGTTGCCCTTTTCTGCATTTTTTCCAATGCTATAATATCCTTTTTGAGGTGTGGTGGCCAGAACTGTATAAAGTACTCCAAGTTAGGTTGCACCAATGATTTATCAAGGGACATGATGATACTGGCTGATTTGTTTTCAGTTCCCTTCCTAATAATCCCGAGCATAGTGTTGGCCTTTTTTTATTGCAGTTGCACACTGTCCAGATGTTTTCATTGAGTTATCTACTATGACTCCAAGATCTCTCTCTTGATCAGTCTCTGCCAGTTCAGACCCCATCAATGTGTATTTATATTTAGGATTTTTAGCTCCAATGTGCATCACTTTGCACTTGGCCACATTGAACCCCATTTGCCACATTGACACCCACTCGCCCATCCTCGAAAGATCCCTTTGGAGTGCCTCACAATCCTCCCTGGTTCTCACCACCCTGAACAAGTTCATGTCATCTGCAAATTTAGCCACTTCACTGCTTATTCTGAACTTCAAATCATTAATAAACAAATTAAAAAGCATTGGGCTGAGTACTGATCCCTGTGGTACCCCACTGCTTACCACCCTCCACTGAGAAAATTTCCCATTTATATTCACTCTCTGTTTCCTATTAATTAGCCAGTTTTCATCCACAAGAGGACTTGTCCTTTTATCCTGTGACTATTGAGCTTACTTAGGACCCTTTGATGAGGAACTTTATCAAAAGCTTTCTGGAAGTCAGTTTTTCCTTGGACAACGTTCTCTAGGAGGCAGTTCGTACACCACTTGGAGGTGTTTGAAGGGACCAATTCGTTTGGATGCCTTCTCCAAGTCATTGTTTGGGGACGGTGTTCACAGGGACTGATTCCTTTGGGTACCTTCTTCAACTCTGTATGTTTATTTTATAACATTTTTGCTGTGAAGAAGAGGCATGTGATCTCTGCAGACACAAATTCACAGTTTTGAGAACTGTAAAACGAAGCATCCATGATAATATCTTCTAGAAAGAAAAATTGCCCAATAATCTTACAGAAACCTCTGGAAGAGCATGACTTTGTGAATGGATTAATGGAATTCATTTACCAAAAATTTTAAACATTGTATGAATATACAGCTTCATGCTACATAATTAAAAGCTAATCAGTATTTCATGATGAACAACCTTTGGACTATAATGTATCTTAAATAGAAAACAAAGTATAAAAAATCCAATTTAAATTTTAAAAATCCATTTTTTATTATTTTTTTAAAAAATATTAATTTTTATCCACCCTGGTCCCAAGTCATGAAGGGCTTTAAAAGTAGTAATTAACACACTGAATTAAACCTGGTAGCAAATACAGAATTAATGTAATCATCTTAGAATGGGTTATTTGCAGAATGCCCTGGTGATCCTGCAAGCACTGTTCCACTTTGGACCCCTCAAGAGATCAAAGAACTCAGAGACTGTCCCGGGTCTCTGCCTGGCAGTGCACCACTCTCCTGAACCCACCCAACTACTGGGGGGGGGGGTACCTTGCTTGCTTCTTTATGGGTATCTATACAGCCACTAGCTGATTGATTAGCATATTTCTCTCTAGGGCCCTTGCTGCACTCTCCTTTTAATCACCACAGTGTCCTCCAAGCAATTCTACACCAAAATTGAATGCAGCCTTCTTTTTAATCAAGGTTTTTTCCCTATTCTACACTAAAATCAAGTTCAACCTTTTTATTCCGCGTTTCCCCCCATTCTGCACAGCAATGGATCAAGCAAGGTTTGAAAGTAAAGGTGCATACACTTATTTTCCTGTCCCTTCTTAAACATACCCTGACTTTTGTTTTAGGTGTCTAGAGCTTTCTATCAGTCACCTTGTGTCTTTGTCTTTCATTATTTATTTAAAATAATTACATAATCTCTCATGAGCATCTCTGTTTGCCTGAGATTCTACTACTTGTCTCTCTCCCTCTTTTGTCAGTGGAGAACCCTGAAAAGCATAAAGTTTAACTGAGAAAATTGTTTTAAAATCATATTAATTAGAGGAGGAGGGGGGAATATTGGCTGGTTCTGCATATGGCATTTGCTCCACATTTTCTCAACACTGAGGAAAAAATACAGCTCAAAACCACATTCAGATACCCTGGGCCAACACTATACTGACTGCAAAGTCACCCCTGAATGGCCATAAGTCTATACAGAAGATACTACCAAAGCTGATGATCGAAGAAAGTGAAAGCGGCATGCAGTGTAGAGGGTACCCTAAAGTCCAATGATCAAAGAAAGTGAAAGCAGCATGCAATGCAGAGGGAATTTCTGTTCCAGCGTGGGTTTGTTAAAACAATGGAGAGAAAAGCCAATGCAGAATCGCCCACTGTAAGCCGAACAAAGGCTTGCTGAGCCAACAGTTCTTCATTTGGGCTTTCTGTTCCATTAGAAAGAGTTGAGGGAGCTCTTGCTTCTTTAGTAGTAATTGATCAGGATGGACCACAGAAGACGACTTCATAAAAATTTCTGAGCTCATACCAAGCACTGCTTTTTGCCCTCTCTAAGTCAGTTCAAATATGAAAGGACTAGCTTACACCACTACACATTCAGCAATGTGCCATCTGAAATCAAAGATCTCTGTGTGAATGCTGCCTATGAGAGCGTGCATCTTCCACATGTAGTGTGAAATGTCATAAAAAGTTTTTTAAAGCAGCCAATACAAAACCTTCAAAATCGACTACAGAACTCAGCTTTATAACCCATTAGATGTTTTACCTTAATAGGTCTGAGTCAAAAAGAAATAAAACAATTTCAGCTATAATCCAATTTATTCAGCCTTCAGCAGGAGCACGATATGGGAAACTGGTTGAATTTGCACTAGTTTCAGAATTGGATGTGGCTTGATTTTCTTGTACTTTGACTTGAATTGTTGCTGATTAATAAATGTTTAAATGTGTATTATGTTCAGTTTTCCAACTGAGAAAGTGAGATTTTTGCTTTACAGTTGGGGAAAAGTAGCTGTATCCTGAATCTAAATAGTAAAGGTGCACATATAATACTTCTTGTACTTAAAAAATAATTTCAGCAGTAGTGGTTAAGACCAGTTGAAAGGGGTTGTCTTTGACAAACATATCAGCCTTTTGCATACAATTTTGCTGCCACTACAGAACAAAATGTCATTGTTGCTGTCCTCTTGGTAGAACAAACTGTGAGATTATTGACATTCCATCTTACTATAGTGTCCTAGTTGCAGTTAATTCTGTTTTACTGTAGTGTCCTAGTTGCAACACCTTCATTTCAGAATATTTATCTTGAAGAGAACAAAATGAATTTTCGAACATTAATTAAAGGCATGAGAAAACGAGGATTTTTTTTGGCTCTAACACAATTATTTAATTAATGTGAGAGGAATGAGGCTTGTTCTCAATCTCTTAATTATGGGTAAGAGAGTTCCCTTTGCTCCCTTTAAAAGAGTATACTAATACTTCCCCAATTGTAAAGGCTGTGTGTTATGCATGTGTACATTTACAAAGGCAGACAGTAACTGTAATAACAATAGCAGCAAACGGTAACCTTTCAAATTTACACAGAGGAAAAACCTACAGCTGCTTATAGTGGCAATAAATAATTAGGAGGGAAACTTGCAGTTTTAATCAAGAGCTAGAAGTAGCTAATGTGTTGCAATATGTAAGAGATCTAAATAGATGAGTATTGATGTAATTTAATGACTATATTTTGTTGAGACTGTTATTGGTGTGTATTGTGTAAAAAAACCCCAACCCTCTACCTTGAAGGTTTTTATTGGTGTCTTTACCAAGAACTCTGTTTTAACTAACTATCTAGATAAGGTAACCATATTGAAAAGCATGTATTTCCCCTGGTTTTCAAGTCAACTACTGCAGGGGTGAAATGAGGAATAGGATCATCATATTCGTCAACGTCTGTAGGAAATGACAGGAAATTTCCATTAAACATTTTAGACAGTTATTTCACTAATTTAGGAATCTCATCCAGGAGAGCGTTGGAGGATGGCAGGCATGTATACAGAGATGAATATCTTTTTGAAAAATTTTAAAAAATTATTTTCTCAGAAAAAGGTGGGATGCAGAAGGGAAAAGGGGGTGGTGGGAAATATAAATTCAACAGGTTTACCAAATAATATGAATTGTTACATACAACAAGTAAGATCAAATATATTACCAAATATATTACATATTTTAAATATAGAAGCAGACATTAACACATCAGTATTACACAATTTTGGGATAGATTATCTCTTTAAAGAGTAAACAAGATCTTTCCTAAGATTAGTGATAATCTATTAACGCTAAAAAAATATTACATCTTTAACAACTGAATGAACTTCTATGCTAAAACTGAATCACTGTAAAACCCTTAATATTGTCTTAATTGTTTATCTACATTTTATTCTTACTAATTATTTAATTACTAGTGGAATACAGAATCAAGGGAGAGCTGAATATCTCGTGGGAAGGATGGTGACCAAATGACCATGGCAAGTGCATTTATGGGCGTTTGTTAACAAATAATTGTCTTGAGAGTTGCTGTGTGACTAACAAAAGTTAAGTGCTACAGTCCTTCAACCTTACTAGACATGTACAGTTTGGTTTCAGCACTAAGGCTGTATGGATGAATATCTGTTCCACACTTCCTATAGGTTTTGTTCTGTGAATTGTTACATTCTGCATCCTTCCAGCGATCCACTGCAAATTTCAGTGGAATTGGTGTGGATGTGCACAATGGGCATTTAGATGAACATGTATTTTATATAGATCCAGTTGGGTAAGCCATGTTGGTCTGAAGCAGCAGAACAAAGTTTGAGTCCAGTGGCACCTTTAAGACCAACAAAGCTTTATTCAAGGTATCAGCTTTCAGTTGCATGCATCTGTATCTGCATTGTATTTGAGGAAGTGTGTGTGCACACAAAATCTCATACCTTGAATAAGATTTTGTTGGTCTTAAAGGTGCCACTGGACTCAGATTTTATTCTCATGTATGTATTCAATGGATGCTACAGCCCATAGTCTTTTCATACATATTCAAGATGCATCCAAATATAATTATAGCCCTCTCACCTTTCATTCAGGATACATCAGTAGAAAATGGGGGGGGATATGAACATAGTTCCATTCTGCAAGATGAAAAATTTGGTTCAGATGGCTGTATTCTAAAGAGAATTCCAATCTGAAAGGAATTCAGAAACATTCCCATTTTGTGTAGGTCGGGGTATTTCACTTAAAATGCCTTCTCAGACATCCTGTCATTGTATCAAGTCTGAAACTAATCTTCATTTTTTAAAAATCTGTGAAGGGCTTGGAAAAACAAGAGTTGGAAGGTCTGATGTCCCTGTGGAACTTGTGCTGAATACTGTCCATAATGGCTACACTGAAAAGTAAATTGTAATTGGTTGCCATGTGTTTTGTTTTCAAATACATCATCTCCAATGTACTCAAATAAACCCACCTTCCCATCGAATGGACAAAAAAATCCATTTTCTCTGTACACTTCCAACAGATACCGGGACACTACTTGCATGTTTTCTATGTACCACTGATGAAATATATTTTCCATTAAGAATTAATCTGACAACACCATGCCTCATTCATTACTCATTCCAGTGAACCATTCTTCTGGTATCAGTTTTTACTTTCCTGTACTCTGAGAGCTATTACAGAGATTTCTACTTGCACTCTGAAATATGGAGAAACAAGCAAAAAGTTACTGCCCTGTGATCAATATGTATGTGCTGATTGTTAGTGATCACATGCTGGAATAACAAACAAAATGCATGCTAACAACATTGACGCATCAAACAGTAACTGACAGTGCAGTCCTAAGAATGCTTTTCTGGGAGTAAGCCCCATTTATTAAAATGAAGTTTACTTCTGAGTAAAACTGCTTAAGATTGCTCCCTGTCTACTCTGCCGATTTCTGACAAACTTAAACAATACTTTATATGGAGTGTGTAGTGCAGGGGTGTCAAACATGAGGCCAGGGGCCGGATTAGGCCCCCTGAGGGCTTCTGTCAGACCCACAGTGGAACTGGCTGTCTTCTGCTTCTTCTTCCAGTTCTGCTGCTGCTGTGTCATCATAGGTTTGCAGCTTACAGATAAACACCTGAACAGCATACTCAAGTTTGCAGCAACACAGACATTTTGATGCAATAATTCAGAGCGAGAGGTGTCAGTTATCAGACACTGTTAAATAAACAAAATATTGCAAGAGTGCTAATGTTTTAAGCATGTTTTTATTTTAAGTAAAAAAACCCAAAAACCTTTGTGTTTGTGTCCTTTATAAAGTTTATATCTCCGCTACCTGGCATTACATTTTATGACACACATGGCCCGGCCCAACAAGGTCTCATTTATGTCAGATCTGCTCCTCATAACAAATGAGTTCGACACCCCTGGCGTAGTGGATTTTTATCTCCTGGCTATTTTACACACAATGCCATACAATAATAATTATGATGTTATATGTTTTATTTGACAAACAGCATATGTTGACAAAAAATTGAGAAGGGGTTACCGTGTCTATTTTGTTGCAGCATTTCACCTTTCAAAATCTGTTCTTTGCTGCCACTATGCATGTTCCAAGAGGAATTTCTAATGACTGTCAGTATAACATTTTCTATCCCACTACAGTTCAGAATGTTTGTGCAATCTGAAGGCACTTACTTTACTTAAAGCCATTAGTATAATATCTTACTGTCACTTATTTTAATTGTCATGTGTTTAGGGGAGGCAGCACTCATAGTTCAATGTACTTGACCAGAATACAGAAAGCTGTATTTTAGGTTAATTTTAGGCCTACGTTAAATACCATGTTTTCCCCCTCCATTTTATCCTCAAAGGCTAAGAGAGATGACTGGACTAAGGTCACTTCATGAACTTTTCTTCTGAGTGGAGATTTGAAGCCAAATCTCCCCAGTCCTAGTGTGACACTCTGTTCTCGTGCCATACTTCTCCTCCCCCCCATTCATTGTAATATGCTGATGCAAGAATCACATGCATACTTCAAATGACAACTTGTGTTTCTTTTCCTGTCTTATAAGAAAACCATTTTTTATCTCCCTCTGCATACAAGAAATCATTCAAGAATTAATGCAAGCTTCTATCATATTACGTTTGATAAATCAAATGCCTTGTGGAAGTCTTTATGTTTTCTGGAAAGAACCATAAAGTATTAGTCTTTAATAGAAAATAGATACAGTCAAATAAAAGAACATACTCTGCTTTGATACTCTCAAAGAGGAGGTGAAAGGCACCACAGCAAAACAAAGAAGTATGATGGAAACATATGAGCTGCTGAAATAGAATCATAGGAAAAATGTAGATGTGCCAGGAGCCTATTAAATACACAGGAATAAGACACTAAAGACAACAACTAGTAGCTATTTATCATTTACATGGGGCAGGGATACTATACAAATTGAATTTTTGGCAGTGTCATGTATCTTATGTGCTGCTGTCGGTATTCATGAGATGTGATCATCAAGGTGTGTATTTTGGCTTAATTTACAATTACACGAATAGTTAATATGAGATTCATCATTGTGGTACCTGTTCAGTCACACATAAGTATTATGCATGTTGCAGGCCTACTGGGGAGACATTTTTAAAGCTCAAAAAACGCCTGAGGGTGCTTCATCCCTCTCCCCAAGCTGTTTCCCTCCTTTTGTAATAAGATAAAGAGCACCCTTCCCTCAGTTCTCTCTCTGCCACTTCTGAGAGAGGATTGTTGTTAGAAGCTCAGTCATTCTTCACCAGCACTAAACCACCAACTTCAATAATTCCACCTCAGCACTGCCTCTATAGAGCGTTGCTTCCTGAAAATGGCAGAAAAACACTTTTAAAAACATGGGTCCTGTGGGTCTTAAAATTCCCCACACAAACGACCACAAGAAATTCATCCTGTGCCTCAGTGAAGACTGTGATGTCTCACATAGCTCTATATGTCACCAGTTTACACCCAAAGCGAGGCATGATAGAGCTTCTTGCCTAAAAACAGCACTCTGGGAGAAAGCTTTGTCCAGCACAGCTCATGAGGATCCAGGCACAACACTTATGCCTAATGCTGGCAGATGGCTCCAGTCATCCTCAATTCCACAGTGGTTTGCCTCACCCCCCTAGTCTGGGAATGGAGTATTCTCAACCATGCAACCATTCAAGTTGTTCACATAGGCCCCACCAACAATTGGTAAGCAGATTTCCTCATCTATAGCCTCTAGCACTCTGCAAATGGCAGCTCAGCCGGGTCTTCTCTCCCCAATATTCCAATGTTGGAAAGTACAATTTTGAGTTGGTTGGGGGTGGGAATCCTAGTCTTCAGCTGCCTCCTTATTGTGGAGATAGCTGGTGGGTATGTGTCCTGGAGAGGGGATTGCCATTCCCCTGATCCCTGGCAGAGGGAGATATGATGGTGGGATACAGACTGGCTGTTCCAGGAGAGGGAGGCCTGGCTGCTGGTTAGGCACTCCTTCAAGTCTGCCTCCCAGATAATAGACCTGGTTGCTCCAAGGTTGGACCTTTTGGCTTTAAGATCCTGCTGCTGAATGCCAGGTCAGTAAATGAAAAAAAAAAAAACCTACTGCCTTTCAGGATTTAATTCTGGATGGACGGGCTGGCCTGGTATGTATTATAGAGACCTGGCTGGATGAGGCTGGAGGTATAAATCTGACCCAGCTGTATCCTCCAGCGAGGCCAGGGGGATGAGAGAGTCACGGTAGCCTGCCATGATTCCATTTATCTATCAAGGTGCCTCATCCATCAGTCTGCCAGTTTTGAGTGTGCACTCCTGAAAGTCGATGACCAGACCAGGGTAGGTGTACCATCTACCCTGATGCCCAGCCATCTGTCTTCCAGAGCTAGTTGATCTGGTCTCAGGTGTACTAATGGAGACCCCTGAAATAGTAGACCTGGGTAACCTTAACATCCATGCTGAGACCAGGCTGTCAGGAGTGGTTCAGGGTTTCATAGCCTCCATGACGACCATGGGCCTGTCCAAAGTGATTACAGGACACACATTGGATTTGGTCTATTATTAGGGATGGGCATGAACAAGCTCATGAATGTAAGTTTGTGATAAATTTTGGCCAGTTTATAGTTTGTGAACTGAAGAGCTGCCACAAATTTTAAGACTGTTTGTGGTGATTCATTATTTATTTTAGATTTCTGACTCACCCTCCCCTACTATAGTGGGCCTCAGGACGAGTAACTACATAATTATAAAACAGCCATAAATAGTTATTCAAATTATTAAAACTTAAAACTTAAATTCATCAAATATATAGGTGGTGCATGCAAAAGAATTTCAGTTTCATCAGAGATAGCAACATAATTCAACAGCATTGGGGAAGGCCAAAATTGGAAACGGGAAGGAGGACCATTGAAGAAGCTGTCATTTCCCTCAGTCATGAGTCTTGACCACAGGCCTGGTGGAACAGCTCTGTTTTGCAGGCCCTATGGAACTGTGAGAGTTCCCAGAGGGCCCAGATCTCAGCTGGCAGAGCATTCCACCAGGCTGGAGCCAGAGCCAAAAAGGCTCTGGCTCTGATCGAGGCTAACTGGATACTTCTTGGTCCAGGGATCACTAACAGATATTTATTCAAGGAGCATAATGCTCTTGGGAAATATACCAGGGGAGCTGGTTGCAAAGATATGCTGGTCCCAAACCATACAGTGCTTTAAAGGTTAAAACCAACACCTTGAAATGGATCTGGCATTCAATCTGGAGCCAGTGCAGCTGATGGAGCACTGGTTGAATATGTGCTCTAAGTGGAGCTTGAGTCAGAACTCATGCCACTGCATTCTGCACCAGCTGAAGCTTCCATGTCCGTCTCAAAGGTAGCCCTGCATACAGCAAGTTACAGTAATCCAGTTTGTAGGTGTCCGTTGCATGGATCAATGTGGCTAAGTCAGGGTGAGACAGGAAAGGGGCTAGTTGTTTGACTTGATGCAAATGTAAAAATGCCAGTCTAGCAACAGTTTGTGACCTGCGGCTCCATTGATAAGGAGGCATCCAGTATCATGCCCAGATTCTTCACCATTGGTGCTAGTGTTAATGGTGCTCCATCAAGAGTCAGGAGTTGGTACCCCAGACCTGGGTCTCCCTGACCCAGCCAAAGGATTTAGTTTCAGCCAGCTCTGCTTCAACCATCCAACCACAGCCTCCAAACCCTCTGCCAGTTTTTCGAGGCAGAGCCCAGTTGGCCATCCATCAGTAGATATAGCTGGGTGTCATCAGAGTACTGGTGACAACCCAGCCTGAATCTCCGCACCAGCTAGATGAGGGGGTACATACAGATGTTGAATAACATTGGGGAGGTAATAGTCCCCTGGGGGACTCCACATACCAAAGGGTATCATGGCAAGACTCTCCTCGAGTGCCACCCTCTGTCCCTGACTTTGGAGAAAAGAGACAAACCAAGGTTATCCCTCATACCCCCACTTCGGCAAAGTGGTGGGTCAGTAGGTTATGATCGATCATGTCAAATATTGCTGTCAGATCAAGTAGCAACAGCAGCGCTGATCCACCTCAATCCAGGCATCTGTAGAGAGTGCTGTCTCCATGCTATGGCCAGGGCAGAAACCAGATTGGAAGGGACCTAGGACCAATATATCATCCAGGTTCTTGAAGAGTAGAAAGTAGAGGTTTAAATGGGCAGAAGCCAGATTGGAAGGGATCTAGGACCTATGTATCATCCAGGTTTGTGAAGGGTAGAAAGCTGAGATATTATCATGGAGGTTCAGAGCCATTTAAATCCCTCCATGCAGCTCAGCTGTTTTTCACCAGGAGCAGAAAGCAGGGGATTAAATGGCTCCAAGCCATTTAAACCTCTGCTTTCTGCTCCCTGCCACATTTCACAGGGAAACCCCTACTTTCTGGTCCCCATGAAAAGTGGCAGAGAGCGCAAAGAAGGGGTTAAACAGCTTCAAGCCATTTCAACCCCTTCTTTCTGCTCCCTGCTGCTTTTCACAGGGAAAATCCCTGCTTTCTGCTACCCACAATAAGCAATGGGGAGCAGAAAGCAGGGGTCACAAACCACTACAAAATGGTTCGGTTCGCAGACAAACCTCCCAGTTTGTGTTGGTTCATGATTGGGTTTGTGGTTTGACCATGAACTGAAATGAACCACAAAAATGTGGTTCTGTTGAAGCTCTGATTGCTTTCTGGAATATGGAGATGGCTTGGATAGTAGATATAATCACCCTTAAGTGATTCTCTACCACCATTATATTTGCATGTAAGCATCTAGTGAGCTGTTCCATGTGATTCAGGGACTTCTAAAACATAGCCCCAAGGATTTGGACTCTGACCACACATTGGCCTGCTGTGATCAGTTTGCCATTTAATTTTGCAAACGAAATTGCTCAGATCCACTCTGGTGGTGATGCATGTCCAGATGATGTCCCTTTGCTTGTCCATGTTTATATGGATACTGTTCAGCTTGTGGGTACCAAGAATGTGGACAGGATCCTTGGACAGGTAAGACCTACCACATTTGTTCTCAACTCTTGCCCTTCCTGGCTGATAAAAACTGCCTGGGGGGGGCTGGCTGAATGGGTAAGGGGAGACGTAAATGCTTCCTTGAGAGTGGGAGTTGCACCGCACATGTTCAAGGAGGCAGTGATTAGGACTGTTTTGAAAAAGCCAGCCATGTTAGAAAATCTTCAGCCAGTCTCCAATCTTACATTCTTGGGCAATATGGTAGAGTCGGTTGTTGCCTCAGCCCCAGGAGTTCTTGGAAGAAACTGATTTTCTGAAGCCATTTGTCTGGGTTCATGCCAGGACTTGGAACAGAGACTGCTTTGCTTGCCTTGGTTGATTACCTCTACTAAGAGCTAGACCAATAGAATGTGACCCTGTTGGTTCTGCTGGATTTCTTAGCAGCCTTTGATAGTATCGACTATAGTACTCCAATGAGCCACCTCTCAGCACTGGGACTAAGGGGCACCATAGTACAGTGGTTCAAGTTCTAGCTGGGGGGGGGTCAGTCTCAGAAAATAGTTTTGGGGGACTCTTGCTCTGCCCCATGGCTGTTGACCTGTGGGGTGCCACAGGCTTCCATCTTATCCCCCTTGAGCCAGTTTGATGTAGTGGTTAAGAGCGCAGACTAATCTGGGAGAACTGGGTTTGATTCCCCACTCCTCCACTTGTACCTGCTGGTGTGACCTTGGGTCAGTCATAAGTTCTTTCAATGCTCTCTCAGCCCCACCTACCTCACAGGGTGCCAGTTGTGGGAAGGGGAAGGGAAAGGGATTGTAAGGCACTCTGAGTCTCCTTTGGGTAGTGAAGGGCAGGGTATAAATCCAATCTCCTCCTCCTCCTATTATTATCTATATGAAGCAACTGAGAGAAGTCATCAGCACATATTGGTTGTGATGTCACCAATATGGAGATGACACCCAGTAATACTTTTGTTTTCCTCCTAATTCCAAGGATGCTGTTGATGTTCTGAACAGGTGCTTGGAGTCAGTAATGGGCTGGATAAGGGTGAACAAGCTGAAAGCTGTCCTGACAAGATAGATGTTGTCTTGGTTAGTAGAAAGGTAGACCAGGGATTTCAGATCTCCCCTATCTTATACGGGGTTTATACTTCCCTTGAAAAGAGAGCTTCACAGTTTGGGAGTGCTGCTTGACACAGCAGTCACCTTAGAAAACCAGGTGCTGTTGTGGCCTAGGGTGTGTTTGTCCAGCTTTGGCTGGTGCATCAGTTGTGTTTGTTTAGTCAAATCTAGCCACAGTGATCCATTCCTTAGTCACATCTAGACTAGGGGTGTGTAGGGTTTTTTTACCAGTATTTTTTGTTTTGGATCCGTTGGAACCCCCCCCCCCCCCAATTTATTTTTATTTTTTGGTATTTCCAAAAAATCCCAGATCCCAATACTGATATGGTGTTTGGAGCTGGGTTTTTTTGGAAATATCAAACCACTTTGTGTCCAATAGACCCGAGAAGAAAAATACTGGTTAAAAAAAAGCCAGCCCAGGATGATGATGATGATGATTTATTTGATTTTTAGGCTGCCCTTCCCTGCAAGCAGGTCTCAGGGCGGCTTGCAATAAAATTCAATACAACAACACACTATAGCATACAAGACTACCAAAATTAAAAACTAAAAACCTACAATAAATAACAATTAATACATAAGATAATCAATTCAGGATGGCAGAATATAGTTTGATATAATTTTCACAGCCCCCCAGGGGGAATATGGGGGGGTGGGGGGTATGAGAGTGCCAGACCTCAGGCTGTACCGTCACTTGCCTCAACCGAATGACTGATGGAACATCTCTGCCTTGCAAGCCCTGCAGAAAGGTAATAGATCCCACAGGGCATAGATTTTCTCTGCCAGAACATTCCATCAGGCTGGTTGAGGACAGCTGGATCTCTCTTGGGCCTGGGACCACCAAAAGGTTCTTATTCCCCAAGCGTAACACTTGTCTGGGGGCATACTGAGAGAGGCGGTCCCAAAGGTATGTGGTCCCTGGCCACTAAGGATCTGTGTTCTGCAAGGAGGTCTCTCCCTGCTGCATGCAGACCTGGCTGGGAGGGCTTCTCCTGCAGCACAGTTTAAACTTCACTGCAGGAGAAGCTGGTCCCAGGATCTGCTGTGCCGTGGCTAGCAGATTACTCCCTGCGGCACAGCAGCTTCTGGGGCTGGCTTCTCCTGCAGCCCAGTTTAAACCAGGTTGCATGAGAAACCACCCCCAAACCAAGCCGGTGGAAACAGTCTACTCCCAGCACAGCTGGTCCTCAGGTTGTCTTCTGCAGTCCTTTTCAGCTTTAAAGGGACTGCAATAGAAGCCTGACAAACATCTGAGATGCAGGAGCAAATCTGCTCCAGCCTCTCTGCTTATTTCAGGTCTACCGGTAATCCCCAAATATATGTGGGATTTTCTTGGGATTTCCCTCCTTCGGTTTTCTCACGAAAACCCAGATTGATTCAGGAAGCCAAAATATATCCAGAAAATACTGATAAGGTATTTTGGGGGTATATTTTTCAGCTCAGGTAGATCCAAATACACACCCCTAATCTAGAGTGAACTATTGCAATGCACTGTATTTGGGACTACCCTTGAAGAGTTTTCAGAAGTTGCAGCTAGTGCAGAATGCTGTGGCTAGACTATTGTTTGGGGCCAGCTGTCAGGACCATATGTCCCCAATACTACAGCAATTACACTGGCTATCAATCCACTCTGGAGCTCAATTCAAAGTGCTGATTTGCCTTTAAAGCATTACATGGCTTGGGACATGGGTATCTGAAAGATTGTCTTCTCCCATATGTTCCTCCCTGGGAATTAAGATCATGCCGGGATGCCCTCCTGACTGTCCCACCAATTAAAGAGGCTCATTTGGTGGGAGTTTTAAACCAGTGACTTTTATGGGTTTTATAATTGTTGCTTTAATAATGTTTTATTTATAGTGTTTTATCTATATTGTTTTATTGATATTGTATACATACGCAGACAACACTCCTCTGTTTGTGGAGATTCACATCTCCTTCTGTTTTTCCCTGTTTTAGATTCCCCCCCCTGCAAACGTGGGGGGATTCCCCCACGTTTGAAGAAGAATCTCCCTTCTTTCAACATGAACCCAATCCATGGATATAAGTATCCACAAGTGGGCCCACAATTAGTTATTAAAATATAAAATAATGACTGGAGTTAGAACATGATGGGGAAACAACTGAATGTTTAAGGTAAACAAACTACAGATGTGTTTGTACACTATTGTATCATCTGGGGATCATGTACAGATTCATTGGGAAGAGTGCCACCTACTGACTTGCCCGATATGAATTGCTTTTTGACAACGTTTAATGCTGGTCTCCTGTGCCAAATGAGCTGTGAAATGATATTGCTGTAATACATTCTGTGTAAGGAAACAGAAGATATATTTGTACAGCCACTAATGCAAGAAGATTGAAAAGTACAGAAATAATTTGCAGTGCATATGTTACTAAAGGCAGTTGAAATAAAATAAATATTTCAACATAATAAGGCTTATCCTTTGCATTGCTTTTTTTTTTGTCTCCTAGATGAAATCACAATATGTGTCTACCCTAAATCCCCAAACCAAGACTGATGGCATACCTCATAATCCTTATATGAATGCATTCCAGATACTTTAAAATTATTCAGCTAGCAAGTCAGATTGCAAAGGAAGGCAAAGTAGAAAGTAACAAAAAATAATTAGGCACCTCTCCAGTCTAGATTTTGGACAGCAGAGACTTTCTGCCATTTCTGTTTTTTTAAAAAATAGAGTGAAACTTTTGGGAAGCAGAGAGGGATCCTTCAATCCAGAGCAGAGTTTTTAGGTAAAGGTAAAGGTTCCCTTGCTCGAAAGCCAGTCGAATCCGACTCTAGGGTTGCGGTGCTCATCTCCGTTTCAAAGCCGAAGAGCCAGCGCTGTCCGAAGACGTTTCCGTGGTCATGTGGCCGGCATGACTAAACACCAAGGCGCACGGAACGCTGTTACCTTCCCACTGAAGTGGTACCTATTTATCTACTTGCAATTTCCAACTAAAAACATGCTTGTTTACCCAGGCTTTAATTTTAAGTGATTATCTATGTTATATTTAGTTGACAGTAAGCTGCCTTGTGCAATTTTAGTAGCTATTATTTAAATAAATTAATAAGATATGGCACACCTTTCACAAGCAAAGTGTGGTTCTTTGTAATTTATTTAAATGTTAAAAATATGCAAGCAAGTAGCTTGCACAAGTTTATCTATGTGAAAAATTTCCCATGCGCATCAATCATGATTCATTCAGGCTTAAGCATTATATAGCTTTTCACATATTTTGAGGCTTAGGTCATAGTGCTGACTGTAACGTTTGTTGCTTTTACCCAAAATGTCATTTAGGTTTTGTTTTTTCTGATACTTTGTGAAATGCAAGCAAGATCTAGCTCCATTTGCAACACCTTTAAAAATTTACTTTTTACAGTTTAGCTTTCAATACCCCCCCTCCCCTTTTCCTGTGATACTGGCCCACAGTCTTTAATGAAACAGAGTTTAGTTTATTATAGGCATTAAATATTTTCTTCTTAAGTAAGCAATGCATTCATGCTATACAGGGCTTTCTTTGTAGATAAAGCCCAGCAGGAACTCATTAGCATAATAGGCCACACCCATCAGCAGAAACTCATTAGCATATTAGGTCATACCCTGACAGTGCAGCTCATTCGCATATTAGACCACACCCCCGTGGTACTAGAAGTGTGGTCATCCAGCCACACCCACCTTTTGTTGCTTATTCTGTTTACTTTGTTTGTTGTCAAAACCCAGGGCTTTTTTGGTAGCAGGAACTCCATTGAATGTAAGGCCACACACCCCTAATGTAGCCAATCCTAATGAGTTTCTGCTGCTGTGTGTGGCCTATTATGCTAATGAGTTCCTGGTGGGTGTGGCCAACTTGGGAGCCAGCCGGAACTCCATTCCTGTGTGCTCCTGCCCAAAAATAGCCCTGATGCTATATGAGAAAGTTTTAGCTTTATTTTGTATTGTTTCTGTGTGCGTTATTTAAAAAATGCATACACAACTGTCCAAAAAGTGGGTTAGTGAAAAAAATGGAAAGATATTAAATGAACAGTGATTTGTGTTCTACAGAGAAGAATGAAACAACTTCATTGTATTAATGATCTATTTATTTAGCCTGCTGAAAGAAGCACAAATAATAGAATTACAGGAACTGGATGCATATTTGCTTTCTGTTAAGACACATGTTGTCAACTGAACACTGATAGGGCTGAAGTGTCTTATCAAGGTGGACACTGATCCAAAGCAATAAGATTTCAGCAACAGGATAAGGGAAGAGATAGGAGTTTAGCTTTATATTTAAAGAACATAGAACTTCCTAGTATGACTGGATACTCAGTTCCTGGGCAGTGGAACATTTCAATCTGAAAAATGGTTAATAAGTCACTAGCAAGAAAAGTTATGCTAATTATAGCCATTTTTCAAGGAAACCATATTCACAAAACTGCAAGTGCATCTGGAGGCCTGTAACACAGTGGACTACTGGTTCTTCCAGAAGGCCGGCAACAGGGCACAGAGGCTGAGGCCTTCGACTGATGTTGCCTCCTAGCAGTGGTATTCAGAGATTTACTGTCTCTGAATGTGGAGGCTAATTTTGATCACCATAACTAGTAGACAGTAATAGAACTAGCTCCTATGATTCTATCTAATCTCCCTTTAAAAGCTGTGTATGCTTGTAGTCATCAGTACATACTCTGGCAGCAAATTTTTGCTCTATCTTTTTAGTGCTCTGTTGTTGAATAGGATGAACTGAGAAATTGTTAAAAGAATGTATGTGGCATTGTTTACATTTAGTTTAGGGCCTGGCATTTATTAGGTCCACAGTTGTTAAGACAAGCACAATGTAAGTATTTGTACAGCTTTTGTGGTGTTTCACAATCCTCTCTGAGTGCTGTTCCATCTGCTGTCAATATACTAGTGGTGGTTGACTTCTAGCTAACTTGTTTGCTCAGAAATAAGACTCCCTATATCCAGTAATGCTTACTTCCAGTTAAGTGCACATGGGATGGCACTGTAAATCTGGTAAATTACATGGGTAGTTCTTTTCTGCTGTTCCAAAGGAACTATAATCCCATTGAACAGAAATGGCCATGTAATTTAGCAGAATATTTTTTGTAATCTGGAATCAAATTTATATTATCAAAGGTGAAGAACAGTAACATCTGCCTTGCTAATTGCCAAGGTAGATTCTGTAGTAATGTAATTCAGAATCAGTACCTTTCATTTCCTGAATATTTAATTAATGTTGTTATTCTTTTCAGGACTTGCATCCATTACTTTTTCCAACTTTCTCCATATTCTATTCCCCTATATTACTATTCAGTTACGTACTTCCAACTCTGTTCTGTTGCTGAATGATATTGTTATATAGCTAACAAAACAGGAAGTGATAACTGAGTTGAATTTAACCACGGGGTTTGTGTCTGATTTCACCTGTAATGTCATTTCTGAGAGGACTATGAATTGAGTTGTGTTGTAAAATTAACTGGGAAATGTAACTAAATGTCATATTCATGGCTTACACTATGAAGATGAAGAAAATGGGCAATTGTATCAAACAGTGCAAATGAGTGTATCTAATCTTGGTGCTTCTACTACAATCTAGTATCTAATAATTTAATGTTTGATGAGGAACTGTCTTCCAGTGGCCTGTAGCTTATAGAGTCTGTGTATGTATGTATACAGTCATGGAAGATGGAAAAATGACACAATAATATAGAAATCACAGAAAGACCTAGTATATGTATCCATACTCATTACTGAAATAAAATGTTCCTTAAAAATTCAGAAGCAGTGGTAATAGATACATATATGCTCATGTTTTATTATTAATACTAGGGAGCAAAGCCCATTGTGGTGGAAGACAACGGGCCCTAGAAAGGAAGCGAGGGAGGTGGAAGGGAGAGAGGGTTGGAGAAAGGAAGGAAGGAAGGAAGGAAGGAAGGAAGGAAGAGGGGGAAGAGTGAAAGAAAGGAGAGAGGAAGAAAGGAAAGGGGAGAAAGGACGGGAAGAGGGGCAGAAAAGGGCTTCTCTGGGCCCAGAGAAGGCCTTTCTGTCCCCACACACCATCCCCTGGGCCTTCCATGGGGGCAGTAGGCAGTGTGTGGGGGAAAAGGGCTTCTCTGGGCCTACTGCCCCCATAGAAGGCCCAGAGGATGGTGTGTGGGGGACAAAAAATGGCTTCTCTGGGCCTACTGCCCCCATAGGAGGCCCAGGGGATGGCGTGTGCGGGACGGAAAAGGGCTTCTCTGGGCCTACTGCCCCCATAGAAGTCCCAGGGGATGGCGTGTGCGGGACGGAAAAGGGCTTCTCTGGGCCTACTGCCCCCATAGAAGACCCAGGGGATGGCGTGTGGGGGACGGAAAAGGGCTTCTCTGGGCCTACTGCCCCATAAAAGGCCCAGGGGATGGCGTGTGGGGGGCAGAAAAGGGCTTCTCTGGGCCTAGTGCCCCATAGAAGGCCCAGGGGATGGCGTGTGGGGGACAGAAAAGGCCTTCTCTGGGCCTAGTGCCCCATAGAAGGCCCAAGGGATGGCGTGTGGGGGACGGAAAAGGCCTTCTTTGGGCCTAGTGCCCCACAAAAGGCTCAGGGGATGGCGTGTGGGGGGCGGAAAAGGGCTTCTCTGGGCCTAGTCCCCTCATAGAAGGCCCAGGGGATGATGTGGGGGGGCAGAAAAGGGCATCTCTCACTTGCCTCAGCCTTGAGGGCCTGTCCCTGCGCTCACACTCCAGAGGGTCCTCTCCTGTCGGAGGACTGGAGCAGACTGAGCTGAAAACACTACCAGGGCTGACATGGGCGGGACTTTGCGAAGCAGCCAGTCAGCCCTGGCCAGTGTCTTCTGACTGCCAGTTCTTGAGCCGAATCAATTATGGCAAGCATAGAATGCTGTGGAACCAAAATTCAAATATATATAAGGACAGGATAGTAGAATATCTTATAACTATACTTTTAGATACTTTTGTATGTGAAATCAGAACATGAAACCCAGATATTCCTTCAAAATAGTTTTTGTTAAATAATAGTTGTATTTTGCCATTAGAACATGTTTATTTAGGAAATTTTAATGTTGCCTCTCCAGAGTCCTGCTTGAGGTGACTTACAAGTCAAAACACCATAATCATGCTAAGTGTCAGCATAAAAAGCCACTAAAAACAAACTATTAAAAACATAAAGATAACCATAAAACAGACCCCAGACCATAAAACAGCTAAAAAGTTAAACTTATTCCATTAAAAACTGGGTAGAAAGGACTGGTTTTGTTTTATTTTGGCTTGGCTCCTAAGAGGCATTATGGTAAGCACCAAGCAAGCTTGAAAGGGGATGGTATTCCAAAGGCAAAGTACCACGGTTAAAACTTCCCTCTGTTTAGCTGCTACCTGCCTCGCCTCTGAAGGCATGAGCACAGAGAGCAGGGCTTAGGAGATATCATGAGTACTTTTGTCGTTTTTAGTCAGGTTAACAGAAATTGTTTCTGTTGTGTTGCACAGAGCTGTATTCTAGATGTGCTGTGAATCTGTTACCATGTTGACTGAAAAGTGAACTATTTGAGGATACAGATACTTTTTACAACTGGGTGTTTTATTTATTTATTTTTTAAAAAAGATTCACCTGTGTGAGCTAGAACTACTATATGTCTGAAATGAAACTTTTTATGGTTACGTTGCAAGGGGAAAAAACTGTACCTAAGCTTTCTTCTACAAGTGTAATGTGCCCGCACAGTTGATTGGTGATTTCCAATGTAGCACTCATAGGCGCCATGGTGCTCGCCAATGAATTTCCTAGCTCTACTTACTTAATCTTGGAGAAAAAAATCTACAGGATATTGAATATAGTTGGCATTTTGAGGCACTCCTTATCTGCTAATAGACTTGCAAAATGCTGAGCTCATCTCAGCAGGTATACTACAGATGTGTACCTTTGGCTTAACTGTAGACACAGTCTTTGTTATGTGGTTGCACACTGTCGTTGCACAGTGATCAAACCCTCATCCTTTCTTGAAAACTGAAACCAAACAATGTCTCTTCTTAAAGCAAAGCAAAGAACCAGCCCTGCTTCCCATGGCAGCCATTTTTGATGAACCTGCTACTGTTCCTCAAAATTCTAAATATGCATACAGGCTCAGCAAGATTGGGTACCCCTGATATCGAGGTGCCTCAGCATATGCCATGTGTTGTTTTAAAGCAGTATTTATTGAGTTCTTCCTTGGCCTTTATCTTTCAAGCCAGTCCAGTTTTCATTTTAGGTTTAATTCTGTTGTTTCATATTTTCTTTCCTGTGTAGGTCTACAACAGTGCTGTAAACTATGGCTCCTTTCTTACGAATATCGTTCAACTCATTTGAACTAGGGCCTGTGCAGAACCATGGAGAACTACAGCCATTCTGTGCAATAAAAATGAAAGAGGCCTTAACTACAGGTAAGACTTATTGGCTGCATTTATAGGAGTGCTTCACAGATGTTTTGTAAGACTGCAGGATGAACTTCTTGATCCTCTGCTCATTTACTTTGAAGTAAGCTTTATGAACTGAACAAGTCATACTCCCAAATAAGTGTGCATTAAGATTTTGCAACATTCAGTGTTCTGTTTAATTTTGCACTGTATATCAGTTTATTTTAAACATAGTGTGACTCAGGGTCATAATTCAGGTTGACTACTTGATTAGTCAAGAAAGATTTGGTAAATTGAGCAGTCAAATATCGTAAACGTATTGGTCAAGAATTTTGATAATAAAATCTATCAGTCCTTTATTGGCAGAGAATATAGATTGCTTTTACATTACAATTGGGTAAATATACCAACATTTTGAAATATACCACAGGCTTTGATGTTTATGCTAATTACAGAAACAAATCTGTTAAGTGTTACAGCAGGTTGACAGCAGGAGGACTTTTCCTATACTGCTGGGTTTGCCTGCTGGAGGACTAGGGGACTTTTAGCCCTTCACTACCAGATGACATCATAACATTTAAAGAAGTAAAGCTACCATGCATTGTATTCTTAGCTCCAGGAAATATTTGATCATGATTAATTCACAGGTAGTTGGTTGACTGAATACATGAGAACAGTAGACTTGCTAAAGTTCAGTGTTTCAGTGACAGATCTTTTGAAAATCCCATGAAGACAGCCTTTGAGTTCCATGAAGGAAAGTGCATGCGGGGGTATCAAGGGAGTATAATATTAAGAACACAATGTCTGTTGGACTGGGTTCCTGTAAAGGCAGTGGGAATGAGTCCAGTGAATAAGCTAAAGATGTGTATAGCATGGAGAGGTAGAAGTGAGGGAAGCGTGTGGCAAGAGCAGCAGCAAGCAAAGACTCCACTGTTTACAGACCAGATAGCAAAGCCCAACATGAGTTTTATGGGGATCAAGGCTTGCTGTAAAAATACATTTTAAAAGTACCACGTGTTGATTTTATGTTGTAGTATCAGCAGACACTTGAACTGAAATATTGGATTAGGAAGAATAAATACATACTGTGAATTAAATGTTTCAACGAAGTTAAAGCTTTATGTAGATATTATTTTCATTGGAAAAAATGCTTGTAAAATTTCAAAGGCAATGTAGCATGCACATTGTTTACCTTTAAAGAAAAAAGGCACTGAAAGCTGCTGACACATGAATTTTTGCAAACTCAAATAATTGTACTTGCCATACTATAGACATGATTGTCCACTCATCTGTTTCAATATAGGTCACTGGGGCAGCTCAGTTTCTCTTTCACTGTCTGTATAATCACTTGTATTACTTATTGGTTTCATATAAGATTGGTGATTCCCTACCCATATAGATCAGAATTTTAGCATTGATTTTGATTTGATTTGTATATCAGGTGAATTCAGAATTTTATTTGGATTGTTATGGTTTATCCTTGCTTCTCATTTACAAATCAGTAAAGCATGCACTAATCACCTGGAAAACAGTAATTAGAACTTTGAAACTTCCAAGCTTGCTTAATATTTTATTGGCAATAACATTTAAAAAAATTGACAATAGTGAATTTTTAGAAATGGAAGACTTTCCATCCTGCATCGCTCTCAAGAACAGTATAAAAGGGGAGGTGGGGCGTCGGTCTGAGATATGGCGGACACCGAGTGAGGTCTCTCCCACCCCAACCATCCCCTTCCTCAACAAAACTGAGCCACATGACCCCAATCACTGCCAAAAGGTATGGGTAAATCGGGGGGAGCCTGCACAAAACATATTGATTCCCCTCAGAAGCCTTTAACAGCATATTTTGCATTGGAAAAACTGTCAGGGGGCAAGGCGGACCAGCCTGATTCCTTACTCAAAATGGCGACCAGCGGAGCAGAGCTCGTTGGGTCTCAGAACTTGTTGACCAAAACTAACTTTACCGTTACTCTACGGGACTTTAAATCAGAAATCTTGCAGACCCTCAATGATATAATGAAGCCCAATTACAGAGCAGATGGCCATGATGCAGGGGGCAATGAGCCAAATGTCCCAAACAGTGGAAACAGCCATGGAAAACAGTTTGGCTAATCAGGAGAACATTCAAGACCTCCAACACCACGAGCATTGGGCAAGGGAAAAAATAATTGCCCTGGAGACTAAACTAAGAGACCACCACCTTAAATTTAGGGGTTTCCCTGAATCATCGGAAGAGAACACAGATTTAGTAGTGTTTATTGGATCGTGGCTATGCTGCAACTAGAGGCAGGGATCGCTCCAACGATCCTAAAAGCATATTGGTTGGGTGCCCTGAACCCCAGTAAGAGGCAGCTTCCACGGGACATAATGGTGGAGTTCCTGGACTCACAAACCCAAAAATGCATCCTGCAAGAAGCCAGGGCCCAGGGAGGCTTACTGTTTAATGACGCTAAAATCCAGGTCTTCCCTGATCTCTAGGCAGAGGCGCTGCAGATCCGGAGGGAATTGAAGCCGGTAACTAATAGGCTCATGGAGGCAGGGCTCCGTTATAGATGGCTAGCATCAGGAAACCTCCTAGTTCGCCACCAGGGCGTCTCCCTGCAAGCCAGTGATGAGGAGGGGAAGTTCTTTTACCCAGCAGTCGAGGACTAATACAGCTACTTTGTTGGGACATGTTTTCTTGTCATGGGTCAGAGGGAGAGGGGAGGGGTGCATGGGGTTTAGATAAGTTATTGTTGAAGGTTTTTTTCACCCAGTTCCAGGAGCTGCAGCACTATTTATTAAACGGTATAATAGCCCGGCATAAAAGAAGGCGTTCTTTCCTTAATGAATTAAGACCAGAAACAGTGAATGAATTTGTTGACCCAATTAGTGATTGGCTAAATAATTTTAATGAATTGAGGCTAGAAACAGAGAATGAATTTATTAACCTGATTACTTTTACTGAACTAAGGCTAAACATAGTAAGAAAATCGTTTGACCAGACCAGTAATGGGCTGACCATTCCTATGGGGGTAATGAATTTGTGTGAGGCGTCCTTTAATCGCAGGCGCTTAAAACATCTTTTCTTAACCACCCTCTATATCACCAAAGGGATTGGCTGCTTATTGGCATTTGCCCAGCATGAGAAATATGGCAGGTAGCCGAGTGAAATTCATATCTCTAAATTGTAGGGGTACCGGTGATGTAATCAAAGCCAAACAACTTCTGACTTTTCTAAAACGCTCTAAGGCAGACGTTATATTCCTGCAAGAAACCCACCAAAATAAGAAACAATCATTTCTCCTATCCTCCCATTGGATGCCTCTTCAATTATTGGCCACTGGTACCAGTAAATCTAGAGGTGTGGCGATCTTGATAAGCAGAAATACTAGATTTCAACAAAAGGAAGTAGTAGTGGACCTAAGTGGGAGATATATCTTTGTGAAGGGGCACCTCGATGGGGAACTGTTAACTTTAACTTCAGTGTATGCCCCTAACGCAGCCCAAATATCATTTCTAAAATCCATGTTTACAGACCTCAGAAACTTTTGTGAGGGACAGATGGTATTGGGGGGTGACTTTAACTATGCAGCTGATCCAGCACTGGACCGGTCATCAAGCCACCGAAACTCTGTCGAACCTCCACATGCCTCCACTAACCAACTGGTACTGAACGATATATTTAACAGAAATGGCTTATGTGACATATGGAGATTGCAACACAGTCAAGAGAAAGACTATACCTTTTTCGTCAAAACACAAGTCTTTTAGTAGAATAGATTACATTTTGGTCTCCACCTTACTGAGGGATAGGGTACAGTCTTCATCAATAGGGGTACAACAATGCTCAGACCACGCGCCAGTGGATTGTGTCCTTAGAGGCAATAAAACTTTTGTGAGGGACAGTCACAACACAATTTTAACTGGATGCTAAACGAATCTTTATTGTCCGACTCAGTTGCAGTGCAGTACATCAAAGATAATATCAAAGACTTCTTTCAACATAATTTAGAAGGCAGCATTCCATTGGAAATAGTCTGGGACTCCCTCAAGGCACTGGTCAGAGGAAAATGCATAGCACTATCTTCAGCCTACAAGAAAGAAAAAAACAGGTTGACATCAGACTTGCTGGCACGAATTCACTCTCTGGAGTTTACTCACAAGTGAACTTGTAGTCAGAAGGTATATCAGCAAATTCTGACAACCCAGAAGAGGTTGGAAGCCCTGGAAACATCGCGTATCCAGAGGAATATTCAACTACTCAAGCATAACTACAACTATAGAGGCCCTAAGACCTTACGGTACCTGTCCTGGAAACTCCGAGTGCAACAAGCGGACTGCACCATCTCCTGTATCCATGATAGTCAGGGAAACATATGGACTTCCTCCAAAGACATACTTAAGGTCTTCTAACAATATTACGAAACTTTATATGATGCTACTAATCCGGCTCCAACCAAGATCTCTGAATACTTGGAGTCCAACAGGAGTATCCCGCATCTTTCAGAATCCCACAAAGAATATCTAGATGAGCTGATAACGATGCAGGAAGTTATCCAAGCGATAAGCACAATGAAGAGCAACAAGACACCGGGGCCAGATGGCCTACCTACTGAGTTCTACAGAAGTTTTCAAGATGATTTAGCCTAACCACTTGTGGATATTTTGAACCAAACAATGGACTCCAGTCTGATGCCTCCATCGTGGAACTCTGCAAAAATTATAGTGCTGCCTAAACCGGGGAAGGAGAAGTCAGATCCAAAGACGTATCGTCCGATCTCACGCTTAAACTGCAACTACAAGGTTCTGACTATTCTCTTCTCCCTGCGGTTAAGAAAGATAATAGCTGGATATATACACCTTGACCAGACAGGTTTCATCTCGTCAAGAGATATTGCCGACAATGTAAGGGAGACAGTAGATCTGATTCACTATTGCAGGACCCACCGTATGAAGCCGTCTTTTATATTACCCCTGGATATCGAGAAAGCCTTCGACACTGTGGAGTTTACCTATCTTAGATCACTGTTACATAGGATGGACTTTGGGGCTAAATTTGCCTCAGTTATGCACACTATATACACATCCCCGTTGGCTAGTCTCAACATTAATGGGATCTTTTCTCAAGAGTTTCCTCTGAGGCGGGGCACCCGTCAGGGATGCCCATTGTCTCCACTCTTATTTGAGCTCACTATAGAGCCATTGGTAAGAACATAAGAACATAAGAGAAGCCAATGTTGAATCAGGCCAATGGCCCATCTAGTCCAACACTCTGTCACACAGCGGCCAAAATATACCAGGTGCCATCAGGAGGTCCAGCAGTGGGGCCAGGGCACCAGAAGCCCTCCCACTGCTGCCCCCTCCAGCACCAAGAATAGAGTGCATCACCTGCCCTAGACTGAGAGTTCCCATCTATACCCTGTGGCTAACAGCCACTGATGGACTTCTGCTCCATATGTTTATCTAATTCCCTCTTGAAACTGTCCATGCTTGCAGCTGCCAACACCTCCTGTGGCAGTGAATTCCATATGTTAATCACTCTTTGGGTGAAGAAGTATTTCCTTTTATCTGTTCTAACCCGACTGCTCAGCAATTTCATGGAGTGCCCACGAGTTCTTTTATTGTGAGAAAGGGAGAAAAGTACTTCTTTCTCAACCTGCTCAATCCCATTCATAATCTTATAAACCTCGATCATGTCACCCCTCAGCCATTGTTTCTCCAAGCTAAAGAGCCCCAAGCATTTTAACCTTTCTTCATAGGGAAGGTGTTCCAACCCTTTTATCATTCTAGTTGCCCTTCTCTGCACTTTTTCCAATGCTATAATATCCTTTTTGAGATGTGGTGACCAGAACTGTACACAGTATTCCAAATGAGGTCGCACCAATGATTTATACAGGGGCATGATGATACTGGCTGATTTGTTTTCAATTCCCTTCCTAATAATCCCCAGCATAGCGTTGGCCTTCTTTATTGCAGCTACACACTGTCTAGACATTTTCATTGAGTTATCCACTACGACTCCAAGATCTCTCTCTTGGTCCGTCTCTGCCAGTTCAGACCCCATCAACATATATTTATATTTAGGATTTTCGGCTCCAATGTGCATCACTTTGCACTTGACCACATTGAACCCCATTTGCCACGTTGACGCCCACTCACCCATCCTTGACAGATCCCTTTGGAGTGCCTCACAATCCTCCCTTGTTTTCACCACCCTGAACAACTTCGTGTAATCTGCAAATTTAGCCACTTCACTGCTTACTCCCAATTCCAAATCATTAATAAACAAGTTAAAAAGCATCGGACCGAGTACTGATCCCTGTGGTACCCCACTGCTTACCACCCTCCACTGAGAAAGTTTCCCATTTATACTCACTCTGTGTTTCCTATTTATAAGCCAGTTTTTGATCCACAAGAGGACTTGTCCTTTTATCCCATGACCATTGAGCTTACTTAGGAGCCTTTGATGAGGAACTGTATCAAAAGCTTTCCGGAAGTCAAGGTAAATAATATCTATTGGGTCCCCCTTGTCCACATGTTTGTTCACTCCCTCAAAAAACACTAACAGGTTAGTGAGACAAGATATTCCCTTACAGAACCCATGCTGAGTCTGCCTCAATAGTTTTTGTTCATCAATGTGCCTACTAATTCTTTCCTTAATAACAGTTTCCACCAACTTACCCGGTATTGATGTCAGACTGACTGGCCTGTAATTTCCCGGATCTCCCCTGGAGCCCTTTTTAAAGATGGGAGTGACATTAGCTACCTTCCAGTCCTCAGGAATGGAGGCAGATTTTAAAGAAAGATTACATATTTTTGTCAGGAGATCCACAAGTTCACATTTGAGTTCTTTCAGAACTCTCGGATGAATGCCATCCGGGCCTGGGGATTTATTAGTTTTTAAATTGTCCATCAGTCGGAGGACTTCCTCTCTTGTCACCGCAATCTGATTCAGGTCTTTCAAACCCCCTCCCGAAATCGGTGCTTCTGGAGTGGGCAAACACTTCTCTTCCACAGTGAAGACAGAGGCAAAAAATGCATTCAGCTTCTCTGCCATTTCCCTATCATCCTTCACTACTCCTTTTACCCCTTGGTCATCCAAGGGCCCCACTGCCTCCCTGGCTGGCTTCCTACTTCTAATGTATTTGAAGAAAGTTTTATTGTTGGCCTTTATGTTTTTTGCGATATGCTCCTCATATTCCCTTTTTGCTTGCCTGATCACAGACGTGCATTTTATTTGCCATAGTCTGTGTTCCCTTTTATCAACCGCACTAAGACTAGCTTTCCAGTGCTTAAAGGAATCCTTCTTGCCTTTTACAGCTTCCGTTACTTTATTTGTTAACCATGCAGGCTTTTTTCTATACCTATTTGTACCTCTCCTAACCTGCGGTATATATTTTTTCTGAGCTTCTAGGATTGTCTTTTTAAATAGTCTCCAAGCTTCCCCAATGGTTTTGACCTTCTCCACTCTTTCTGAGATCCGAAGCAAGGAGACCATTTCTGGTGTATGGGTCAGAGATAAACATCTGAAAGTCAGCTTGTTCACGGATGATATTGTAGTATATCTAACAGAGCCATCAACATCACTCCCGGTTCTCTTGTCTATGCTGTCTGAATTCGGTGCCGTTTCCAGCCTTAAGGTAAACCAGTCCAAGACCATACTGTACCCTATTGTATTGGATACCTTAACTGCTCGGGAGATATGCCATGACCATTCTTTCCAGTGGACAATGCAGTACTGGCAGTACTTGGGGGTCAGAATCCCTCTAGACCTCAAAGATATTTTGCGATACAACCATACTGAAGCCAATAACAAAACTGTTTCATTAATGACACAGTGGGATATAAAACTACTATCGTGGGTGGAGCGTGTAAATGTAGCAAAGTCTATGATCATGCCCAGGTTTTTGTATCTATTTAGGACGTTGCCCATATTCATACCTTTAACTGTATTTACGCGATGGCAGAGGAACCTAAATGACTTTAGGACGATGCGTTCAGGACGATGCGCAGAATGAAATCAAATGGGAGCCTAGCTTTTCCGGATATCTATTTATATTACTCGGCAACGGTCTTAGCAAGTGTAGTTAAACAATACCATGTCTCGTATGAGGCAGACTGGAAATGCATAGAGCAGACCTTTTTGCGGTCGGAGACATTCTGGGAAGCTTTATGGCGGCCCGCAATGGTCAGACAACGCAAACAGCACAATCAACTTTTTCTTAAAGCAGCATTCCATGTGTGGGACAGGCACAAGAAAGGTCTCGTTCCACCGTGGTCCTCCTTAACCAGTTTTCTGGATCAGCCTTGGTTCCCCCTGGGCAATCAACCGAGAGCATTCAGTAACTGGAGGAAAGCGCACCTGACCAGGTTCATAGACATAGTTCAGAAGGATGACATAAAGGATAAGGTGACGCTTGAAAGTATGGGGAAAACAACCCTCCCCTGGTTCAAATACTTTCAACTGAGGCATCTCTTCTACTCGGTGAGGGATAGAATAGCTTTTTTGAAACTGCTAATGGTATTCGAATGCCTGATGAACTCCAAGGTCCTACAGGGGAAAGGCATGATCTCTTTGATGTACCAATTGCTTCTGTCTGACTCAGACTTACCGTTAACCCCTTATCAACAGGCGTGGCACAAAGACCTGAATAGGACACTTACAGCTGATCAATGGAACACAATATGGAACTCACCAATGCACAAATCTCATTCGATTCCCATTCACACCCAATCCACTAAACTTCTTCTGCGGTGGTACCTCACTCCAGTTAAACTAGCGCATATCAGCCAGGGCGTGTCCCCCCTGTGTTGGAAGTAATGTTGGGATAAGGGTACCTATTTTCATAATTGGTGGATGTGCCAATCTGTTGCAGGGTTCTGGGATGAGATTATAGCAGAGGTACACTGCGTAACTAGCTACAAGGTCACTAGAGACCCTTTGATAATTCTCCTAAACTTATGGCCAAAGACAAAGATCCCAAGGCAGGACAGAGACTTGATCTCCACCTTATTTTCAGTGGCAAAGAGTGTTCTGGCAAGGCACTGGAAACTTCATACAATGACAACAGTGCACCAGTGGTTCCTAAAGGTATGGGATTATTACATGTTTGATAAACTATCAGAACAAACACACCAGGAATGCCAGTCTGTCCCCTCTGACATGGGTCTGCTAAAATGGGCCCCATTTGTTAAGGCATATAGGGAGAGGCATACCCGTATTACAAATTTGGGGATGGATTACTATTCTCTCTATTTAGTTTCTTGATGCTAGAATAGGTGTAGCCTCATAGAGAGTTAGTTATAGCGTAGGGCTTGAGATTGAATGTCAATGCTGGTGTATGCCTTGTATTGCAATTCTGATCTATATTTGTATGTACAGGTTTATATTTGTGGAGGCAGTTCCTGTTTATGTGTTGTACTAGGCTTAAACTCAATAAACATTTTTTTTTAAAAAAAGAACAGTATAAAACTTGAAAAGTATGTAACATATGAAGAGCTCTGCTGGATCAGACCAGTGGTCCATCTGGACCAGCATCTTGTCTCACACCAGTTCCTCTGGAGGTCCAGCAACAGGGTGCAGAGGCCTTCCCCTGGTGTTGCCTCCTGGCACTAGTATTCAGGGGTTTATTGCCTCTGAATGTAGAGGTTTCCTTCAGTCATCATGGCTAGTAGTCACTGATGGACCTGTGCATGTATCTGTCTAATCCCCTTTTTAAGCAATCTGTGCCTGTGGCCGTCACTATATCCTCTGACAGCAAGTTCCTCTGGCAAGTTCCTACATTCTCTGGCAGCATTTTAATCACTAGCTGTGTGTAAAGAAGCATTTCCTTTTGTCTGTCCTGAATGCTTTCAGCTCTCACCACTCTGTGCATAATTTTATAATTATATACCCTCCCAGTTGTCTTTTATGAATTGAAAAGTCCCAGACTCTTCAGGCATTCCTCATAGGAAAGGTGGTCCAGCCCCTAATCATCTTGGTTGCTCTTTTCTGTATTTTTTTCCAGCTCTGCAATATCCTTTTTGAGATAACGATGACCAGAACTGTGCACAGTATTCTAAATGAGGCTGCACCATAGATCTATACAGGGGCATTATCATATTGGCCAGTTTATTTTAAATCCCTTTCCTAATAATCCCCGACATAGATTTTGCCTTTTTCATTGCTACAGATGGAAGCATTGACGCTTTCATTGAGGAATCTGCTACAACCCCAAGATCTTTTGCCCTCTTAGTCTCAGCAAGTTCAGGCCCCACTAGCATATACTTGAAATTGGGAGTTTTTTTTTGTTCCAGTGTTCATCACTTTGCACTTACTAATATTGAACTTAATTTGCCACATTTTTGCCCACTCAGCAAATTTGTGGAAATTCTCCTGGAGCTCTTCACAATCATCCTTGGTTTTCACCATCCTGAATAATTTTGTGTCATCTGCAGATTTGGCCACTACACTACTCACCCCTAGTTCCAGATCACTTATGAACAAATAAAATAGTGCCAGCCCCAATACCAAGACTTGTGGGACCCCACTGTCTACTTCTCTCCATTGTGACAACTGTCCATTTATTCCTACTCTTTGCATTCTGTTATTTAACCCATTTTTAATCCATAAGACAACCCCTCCTCTTATCCCTTGTCAAAAGCCTTTTGAAAGTTCAGGCACATAATGTATACTGGCTCATTGTTATCTACATGCCTGTTCACTTTCTCAAAGAATTCCAGAAGGTTGGTGAAGCAGGACTTTCATTTGTGACAAGTGACATAGAATAGCAAGGCAAAAATCACCTGGAAAAAGAGCTGAAATCATAAGCAGGAGTCTACAAATGCCTCTATAAGTCACATGCTTTCAGTACATATTTTGAGGACTTTTATAACACTGTGTACAAGGAACTGTACCACAATAGAATTATGGAGGAGCACACTTTAATTTGATGAGGGAGTCTGTGTGTGTCAGATAAGCTGAGAGCAAAACCATAAAGAGCTTAGAGTCACTGAAGGCAGAATGGTCACAGCCAGGGGTCTTTTCGTAGAAAAACAGCTGCAGGAGTATGCTAATGGTATGCTAATGAGCTATTGGGCTATTAGCATATGCCACGCCCCATGACATCACCAGACGTGATGTCAGAAGGGGAAGCAAAAGGGGGGGAGGCATCTTCAAAAGCCTCCCCTTCCTTTCCCCACCTGGCCTGGGTGGGGGAGCTAAGAGAGAAGGGGTTTAAACCCTAAACTCCTTCTCACTAGAGTTGGGCCACAGAAAGAGGAAAGAGGGAAGGAAAGATAGAGAGTAGAGAGAAGGAAAGAAGGAAGGAAAGAGGGAAAGAAAGAGAAGGAAAGGAGGAGGGGAAGAAAGAGAGAAGAGAAGAAGGAGGGAAAGAGGAAAAGGAGAGAAGGAAAGGAGGGAATGAAAGAAATTTGGTGGCAATTCGGCCTCATTATATTCTATGGGCCATTGAAGTCAATGGTGAAAACATAGGGTATATTCTGGGGGCTGGAGGGGAGGGGGTTAGAGGGAGAGGCTCCATACTCACAGGTTAGCTTATGGGGCCTCTCCTCAAGATACCCACCAAGTTTCAAGAACATTGGATTAGGGGGTCCAATTCTATGGGCCCCCAAACAGGTTGCCCACATTCCCTCCATTGTTCTCTATGGTGGGGAAAAAGTAGTTTCTCTTCATTCCCACCCAACAGCCAACCTACCTTTATCTGCCTCTCTGTCTTCTACTTTCCATCTCCACCCCCCCAGCCTCTACCTAGGAAAATTACAGTCTTTCTCCACAGTGAGGACCAAACCAGCTTTCATTATTCCCTCCTTCTTTTTATCTGCACAACAACCCTGTGAGGTTGGTTAGGCTGAAATATGTGACTGGTCCAAAATCATGCAGTCACCTTCCACTGCAAGATGGGGATCTGAACCTGGGTCTTGCAGACCCTAATCTGAAGCTCCAACTGCTGCACCTCACTGTGTTTCATAGGGTGGCTGCTGATGAATGCTGGCAAGCAGCCAAGGCTAGGTGAGTCATGCAAATCAGGGGGGACCTGGCAACCCTAGACTGCTGCCAGGCCTAGAGTTGCCAACCTCCAAATAGGCCCTGGAGACCCCCTAGAATTACAACTGGACTCTAGACAACAGAGGTCTCCCTCCAGAAAATGGCTGCTTTGGAGGGTGGACTCTGTGGCATTATACCCAGCTGAGGCCTCTCCCTTCCCAAACCCAGCCCTCCTTAGAGTCCACCACAAAATCTCTAGGAATCCCCTAGCCTGGCACTGGCAACTCTAGTGAGGCCTGGCCCCAAGGCTCCCTTCCTCCTTCCCTCCCTCCTTGAAAGGCTAAAAGAGGTCTGGAAAGGGCCTTTCCCCCACCCTTTTACTGACAGAGCCAGTTAGAAGGCCCCCCCCGAACATTCTAATCTCTCACAGTTGATGCCTGAAGCAGATCCCTGCAGAGGCCATTTCAGAAGGTTTTGGGGGGATTCAACCGTCCCTGAAGGGATTTTCCTAGTTTTTGGATTTTTCTACAAACCAAGGAAGTCTACTGACTACGTAGGAAAAACTGTTGGGGGACAGTGAGCCCCCAGTGGTGGAAATAGGTATCCGCAAATTTTGGCCATTAGAATAAGAATGATTGTGGCAATGTTGGATCATTATTCTCTTTGTGTAATAGTGTTATATGAGCTTCTTGCCAAGATGTTGGCAATATATTCTTTTCGCTTATGTCATTTATAACTTTTTGTGAAGGTGAAATTAGTTTCTCTTCAAAAGTTTTGTAGTAAATTGCAGTGAATCTATCTGGTCCTGGTGCCTTATCCTTTTTTAGTTTCTTGATGGCTTGTGAGACCTCTTGAACTGAAATGTTTTGATTCAAAATTTCTCTGTCTTCATTTGAAAATTTACAAGTTAAAGCTTCTTTTATTCATCCATTCCATTACTATTGCAACATCTTTTTATAGAGTTTTGAAACAAAAGTTCAAATTGTTCTTGGATTTCTTTCTCAGCGTAGGTCAGGGGTCTTTGGGGGGGGGAGTGCACCGGAGCCCAGCTCTGGGAGCTCAGGAGCCAAGCCCTGCCCCCAGCCAGTGTCCCGGGGAGTCTTTCAGGCAGCCGAATGTCAATTTCAGCTCCATTATATCCTATGGGCCATTGAAGTCAATGGTGAAAACATAGGGTATGTTCTAGGGGCTGGAGGGGAGGGGGTTTGAGGGAGAGGCTCCAAACTCACAGGGTAGCTGTTGGA
The DNA here is from genome assembly GCA_029375565.1 of Gekko gecko. Lineage (NCBI taxonomy): Eukaryota > Metazoa > Chordata > Lepidosauria > Squamata > Gekkonidae > Gekko > Gekko gecko. The sequence continues at coordinate 96,728,140 of JAPDNY010000002.1, read as the reverse complement.
GCCTCTCCCCAAGATACCCACCAAGTTTCAAGAACATTGGACCAGGGGGTCCAATTCTGTGGGCCCCCAAACAGGTTGCCCCTATTCCCTCCATTGTTCTCTATGGTGGGAAAAAATTAACTTAAAAAATTAATGCCGAATCTTTCATTCCCTCCTTTCCTTCTTTCTTTTTCTTCTTTCCCTCCTTCTTCTCTTCTCTCTTTCTTTCTTTCCCACCTTCTTCTCTTCTCTTTTTTCCTCCTTTCCCTGTTTCCCTCCTTCTTCCCTCTCTTTCTTTTCCTCCCCTTTCCTTCTCTTTCTTTCCCTCTTTCCTTCCTTCTTTCCTTCTCTGTACTCTCTCTCTTTCCTTCCCTCTTTCCTCCTTCTGTGGCCCAACTCTCATGAGAAGGAGTTTAAACTTTAAACCCCTTCTCTCTTAGCTCCTGCACCCAGACCAGCTGGGAAGGGGAGGGGAGGCTTTTGAAGATGCCGCCCCCCCTTTTGCTTCCCCTTCTGACATCACTTCCGGTGATGTCAGGGGGTGTGACATATACTAATAGCCTAATAGCTCATTAGCATACCATATGCTAATGAGCTCCTGCAGCTGTTTTTCTACGAAAAGACCCCTGGCGTAGGTGATACCATCTTTTTAACGTACTCCAATTATTTTCCTCCTTTCAGTTTCTTCACAAAGATAGTGTGCAAGATATCTTCCTGATTTATTGCATGTTGAAAATGTTTTTGTTTTTTAAAAACTCATTATTTTCTGCATTTCTTCAGTTTGAAGCAGATCCAGCTGATTTTTTGATTTCTACTGACTTTTTTCTTTAAGAATTTTTTATGCTGGCCTTCCAGGATCTGAATTCTGTCTTTCTATTATACCATTGCATTAATATTTCACACGAGTAAAGTGATGCTCAGAATCTTCCAACAAAGACTTATCATATATGGAATGACAAATGCCAGATGTTCAAGCTGAATTCAGGAAAAAAAGAGATACTAAAGATCATATTGCAAATTAACAGTGATTACTAGAACATACGAGAGAATTTCAGAAGATAATCAGTTTGTGTTTCATAGATTACGGCAGAGCTTTCTGTGTGGATTATGAAAAGCAATGGTTGGTTTTAAAAGAAATTGCTGTGCCACAACATCTGATTGTATTGATGTGCAACCTATACTGTGGACAAGAGGCCAGTGTTAAGACAGAATATGGAGAAACAGAATTGTTTCCAGTTGGCTAAGGTGTCAGACAAAGATGTATTCTATCTCCTTATCTGTTCAATATATTGGCATAATATATCAAGAATGGTGGATTTAGATGAAGGCTGAATAAAAGCTGGTGGAAGGAACATTAACAATTTGAGATAAGCAGGTGACATCACATGACTGGCAGAAAATAGTGAAGGTCTGAAATGATTAGTGCTGAAGGTTAAAGTAGAAAAGTGCCAAAGCAGGATTACAGCTGTGTATCAAGAAGATAAAAGTAACACTTACTGAGGAATTGCACAACTTTAAGGTTGATGATGAAGAAATTGAAACTGTTCAAGATTTTCTATTCCTTGGCTTAATCATGAACCATAAGGGAAACTGCAACCAAGAAATCAGAAGAAGATTGAGACTGGGAAGGGCGGCCATGAAGGAGCTGGAAAAGATCCTTAAGTGTAAGCATAAGTCACGGGCACCCTGGATCAAAATAATTAGTGCTATAGTATTCCCCTTTACTATATATGGGTGTGAAAGTTGGACAATGGAGAAAGCTGACAGGAAGAAAGTTGATTTATTTGAAAAGTTCTGTTGGAGATGACTTTTACAGATATTGTAGACCACCAGAGAAAACAAAGCTGCTTCTCCATAGAAGGTAAAATGACTAAACTCAGGCTATTGCGCTTTGGTTATATTATGAGAAGACAGGAGTCACTAGAAAAGACAGTAATGCTAGGAAAAGTTGAAGGCAGCAGGAAAAGAGGAGGACCCAACATGAAATGGATCAACTCAATACAGGAAGCCACGGCCCCTCAGTGTGCAAGACCTGAGCAAGGCTATTAACAATAGGATGTTTTGGAGGTCATTAATTCATAGGGTCACTGTAAGTTAGAAGAAGCTTAACACAGTGAAACACACATAGAGCAGAGATCTGGTAATAATAGCTTCTCATGAATGAATGAATGCATCTGTGCTGACAAGCTTTTTTTCAAAATAAAGGGGGGGGGCTCTGAATCCAGGTAAAACTTTTTTCACTGAAGTAGAGGAGATAAAGCAGAAGCCTGCAGAATGCAGAACATTCTCAGGTGGCTGTTTGTGAACATCTGAAGTTATTTGGCAAGCTAAATTAAGCCAGCATGTCAAATATATCATTTATAAAGTTGGCTTTGGCGTGTCTTGCCTAATAAAGGAATACTAAGGTACTGTTCTTTACTACTGTTTAGACAGTTCATCATAGTAAAAAGCCTGCATCAAGCAAACAGCTGCTGGATCAACATGAACATGACTCTAAACTCCCACCTCAGAAAGTTGTTTGGATATTAAGAACACAGTTACTCCGCCCTGAGCTGGATAGCCCAGACAAGCCTGATCTTGTCAGATCTCGGAAGCTAAGCAGGGCCCACCCTGGCTAGTAATTGGTAGGGAGACCTCTAAGGAATACCAGGGCTCAGGACATATAGGCAGGCAATCAAGCCACCTCTCTGAAACATCCAAACCCCAGTAGGAGTCACCAGAAGTCACCATGACTTCCAGGCATACAAGCACATACACATACCCCCAAAAAACATACACAGTTACTCCCATTTTGAACATTTTGGTGACAGTTATCATGAAATTGTAGGTCTATTTCCATCCATCCACAAACTGTGTCATAGGACTTTCCTGCTTCCCACTTCTGCAGCAGTCTTCAGTGTTGTCTCAAATCTTAATAGGAACTATGAATTACTTCCTTTCCCCCCACACATTCAATTAAGTAGATAGTTCAGTACAGAAAGCTGAGATGCTCAACTCCTCGCCAGAGATACAAATGTTGAAAGTAAATATTGAAAGAGGAATTCCCAAGAAAGTGACACCTTAAACATGTTGAATGTGTCCTGCTATAATGCTTTTATATAGTGTTTAAAGGAAATAGAAAAGGTATATATGGGGAAATAGTGCAAAAAGCAAAAGGAATTATTGACATTACTAAATAGAATATACTTAAGACAAAGATACTTGCTATCCACAAAAGAGTACTAGGATCATCTTCACAAGGACATAACTGCATATTCTTTAGTCTTTGCAGAAAAAAACAGTCTTGGTCCATTGGAAAAGTGTACTAATTCCCAGTTTCTGAGTGGTACAACTGGCTATAGAATGATGTAGTGTTGGGTAAACTTTCTTTTTTATTTATACTGTTATGTATTGTCTTAATACATACAGTTGAGTGACTTGAGCTTCAGCCCAACACTCCATAGAGGCCTGGTATCCTAAACTGCATGTTCGGATTGGCTGCTTTGCACAGGGGGCCAATCAGAGCTTAGGGATGGTTTGGAGGGAGAAACAACTATTGGTCGTTATCTTTGAGTTATGATTGGTGTTTAACAACCTAGGGGGCGTGGTTGCCCAGCCAAAAGAGTATAAGTTGAGCTACTTACTGTATTGCTGTTGTTATTGATTGTTGTGGTTAGTAAAGCTGAATCACTTGTTAAGAGCTGCCTCAAGACTGATATTTTATACTGGTGACGAAGGTGGGATTCTGAGCGGGTAGGTGGCCTGCTGAACCAATGCCACTATGGCCAATGAAGCAGAGTCTCCCCGACCAACAGGAGAAGACAATAAACACCCTGCCGATCCTGAGGCAGCACAACCCCCGTCGGTTTCAAGAGGCCAAGCATAAAGTTAAGCGGAAGAAGTGTCAGCTCGGAGTCCCAAGGGTCGAGTTCCTCGGGTTCCTCATCAACACCAACGGAGTCCATCTGACGGGCAGCAAGGTCACAGCAATCCAGAAGGTGCCGTGCCTGACTAACAAGAGGGAACTGCAGTCCTTCTTAGGAATCTTAAACTTTTACCACTCATTCTTGCCCCACAAAGCATCCATCACTTAATCGGCTGTTGGAGAAGGCTAAGTGGGAGTGGGGACTACAACACGACTGGGTGTTTTCTGCCATAAAGGAACTGCTAACTTCTAACAGTGTCCTCATGCACTTCGATGAGGGCAAGCCACTCATCCTGGCAGCAGATGCTTCACCCTTTGGCATCGGAGCCATCCTCAGTGACACTATGCTGGATGGGTTGGACGCTCCTGTTGCCTACTATTCACGGACACTATCGATGGCAGAGAGGAACTATGTCCAGATAGACAAGGAGGCCCTCATGCTTGTGGCTGGCATCAAGAAGTTCCATGATTTCCTGTACAGATGCCGATTCCTCATGGTGACAGACCACAAGCTGCTCCTGGGGTTGTTCACTCCCAATAGGCAAACCCCACAAATACTTTCCCCGAGGATGTTACACTGGACTGTCTTCTTGTTGTCATATAACTACGACATCGGCCACTGCCCCAGGAAAGCGATTGACCATGCTGAAGCCCTGAGTAGGCTTCCTGCCCCAGGTCCACCAGTCAACCCTGCTCCAGCCTGTGAAATAGTGGCAATCGAAGAGCTGCCCCAGCCACCGGTACATGAGTCCAACATTGCTTCAAACTCAGCCAGAGACTCTACACTCTCTCGAGTTCTCAACTGGGTGTGGAGGGGATGGCCGGCTGGCTGGCTGTCTCAACATGGAATTCCAGCCCTACAGCTCCAGGCAACATGAACTGTCGGCTCACAAGGGCTGCCTGTTGTGGGGAAATTGAGTGGTTGTACCCCCAAAACTTCGCCAGCGAGTGTTGGAGGCCTTGCATGAGGGACACCCGGGCATTGTCCGGATGAAGGCCCTATGCTGCAGGTATGTGCAGTGGTCACACATCAACAAAGAAATCAAAGAATGGGTGAGAGTTTGCCAACTGTGCCAGGAGTCACGATCAGAACCCCCGCAAGTGCCAGTGCAACTCTGGGAAACCACACACCTCCCGTGGTCCTGCCTACACATAGATTTTGCAGGCCCTTTCCTGGGACAGGTGTTCTTGATCATTGTGGATTCTTATTCCAAATGGCTGGAGGTCGTGCAAATGTCATCCATGACCTCAGCCTCAGTGATCAGAGCACTCTGCCACATCATTGTGACACACAGTCTGCCAGACACTATTGTGTCCAATAACAGAGCTCAGTTCATGTCTGCAGAGTTCCAGAAATTCGTGACAGACAATTTGATCAGGCACATCACTGTGGTGCCCTTCCATCCTTCCACCAATGGTCAGGCTGAGCGGATGGTGTGCACAACGAAGGACGTACTCCGCTGGATGGTCCATGGAGACTGGAGCCAGAGACTGGCGTCTTTCCTGCTGTATCAGCACCTCGCACCACACACTATGACTGGGAATAGTCCAGCGGAACTACTGATAAATTGCCGTTTGTCCTCACTGCTCAACTGGATGCACCCAGATCTGACATTCGAGAAGCCATCGCAGAGGGAAACCCAGCAGTGCCTCCATCATTCCAGGCGGGCAACACTGTCTTCACCAGGAATTACAATAATGGGCCCCTGTGGATTCCTGCTTCAGTGATCACAGTCACCAGACCTAGGTCCTGTGTCGTAACTACATCCGACGGTAGGAGCTTGAGGCAACACATCGATCAGATTCGGCGTCAATGGGCCAACCGTATGGAGTCTCCCACAGAGGACTGCTTGGGGTTGACCTAAACTGCACGTTCTGATTGGCTACTTTGCATAGGGGGCCAATCAGAGCTTAGGGATGGTTTGGAGGGAGAAACAACTATTGGTTGTTATCTTTTGAGTTATATTGGTGTTTAACAACCTAGGGGGGGTGGTTGCTCGGCCAAAAGAGTATTAGTTGAGCTACTTACTGTATTGCTGTTGTTGATTGTTGTGGTTAATAAAGCTGAATCACTTGTTAAGAGCTGCCTCAAGACTGATATTTTATATATACCCTGCCTTTAACCATAGTAGCAGTGGGGATTACCACTGTTATAAATTATACGAATATTTCAGAACTGCTTCTGGCCTCACCATTATCTCATAATGGTTGAGATTTTCTCCTGCCTATGGTTCAGTACAAATGTTCCAGTGTCTATAATACCGCCATGCTAATTTTTTAACTGATATCTTTTTCTGACATTTCCAGAGAGGGGAAAGACCTTAATTCAGAAGAAACCTACTATGTACCCAGATTGGAAATCTTCTTTTGATGCCCATATCTACGAGGGGCGTGTTATCCAGATTGTTCTTATGAAGGCTGCTGAAGAGCCATTATCTGAGGTGACCGTAGGTGTGTCTGTTTTGGCTGAAAGATGTAAGAAAGGCAACGGTAAAGCTGAATTTTGGGTAAGTTCAATGATGAACCCGTAGTTTGATTACTTTATTCTGAACTGTTATTTTTTCCATTTTACACAGATGGAGAAAGGAACAAGTAACTGCTTTAACAGGTGCGGTTGTGCTTCTAAACAGTTCTTATGTAAAAGAAAAGGCACTGTTTATTCAGCATGCTTTTTTACATTCTCATTTTTCTCACTTGTGTGTTTCTGTTGCTGGGGGGGGTAGTTCTGTTCTGCTCATCATCTTCTCCCTCTAGTGGTCAGTTCGATATTAGATTGTGTTATGTTCGGCATATATCCCTGCAGGTTTTTATGCCGGACATAAAGAGATGAAATAACAAATCAACCACTAGAGGGAACAGAACAGACACCCCCACACACACTGAAGCAACAGGAACACAAGCAAGGGAAATGAGAATGTCAAAAAGCCCAGTTTGTGAAGTGTCAGGACTTATTTACTGGAAATCCAATCCATAGACTTGGATAATGGTGATCCAAATGCTGGATTTCCTAACTCTGGCATAGTATAGTTCATAGTTATTTTTCCGTGTCCTTGTATTCAGTGGTATGTATCGCATTTGAGGGCCAAACTGTGCAAAACCCTGGAGTTCCATGATTGGTATTTCCATCAAGTGATGATACTCCTGATCTGATATAGGACCACAGTGCTGGGATGGGAGAGTTCTCAGTCGAAAATGCCTCCACAGCTTCTTTAAGCCTCAGTTGGGAAAAAATACTGGTACCTATTTGTGCCTGGTTTCCCTCTCCCACACACCAGGTATAAAGCACCATTAAAAGCCACTTTTGGTTAGGGAAATGGTGCATGGAGGGAGAAGAGAGTTAAATATCCTCTTACTAGCACCTTAGTCCTAATCTAGATCAGGCCCTGTCACAGTTCCTTTTTAGGCCTATATTATGTGTTGGGAATTCTAATCATAGGCCTTTCAGTACCACAGCAGAGATCTGCAGGAGCTTAGTTCAGTAAATACTGCTGGTTTTTGTGAGTTTCTCAAGTGTTTTTACCCCTGGTCTCAGGGGAGGGCAGGAGAAAAATCGAATTAAATAAATGTATGAAAATAAAATTAATTTCTCTTGAGTCTGCATAAATTTTATCTGTGTTTAAGATGGGTTTCTCAGGACCTTGATTTCAGTAGCAGCTTGTTTAATGTGTAATTATGTCCTTGGGATGGGAAAGGGAAGGCAAGGTCTGCCAGCACACTTGTTCAAAACACACAGAAAACAGTTAAAGAGGAATGCACATCACCCTTGCATCTGTTAGTAAATAACTAGTGGAGACCTGCAAGAAACTTTTGGGAGTGGTTGCCAGTTCCACGTTGGGAAATTCCTGAAGATTTGATGGTGTAGCTCAGGAGGGTGAGGTTTGGGCAGGGAAGCGACCTCAGCAGTGTCCTAGGTCTTGCAGACCCTCCTCTGAAGGTCTAACTACTATACCAAACTGGTTTTCATAGGGTAGCTGTTGTTGAACAGTAGCAAGCAGTCAGACCTACTTGAGTCATGCAAGTCAGGTGGTATCAAGTCACCCAGAGGTTGCTGCCAACCTCCGAGTGGGACCTGAAGATCCCCCAGAATTACAACTGAACTTCAGATGTTTGTCCCCCTGGAGAAAACAGCTGCTTTGGAGGCCTCTTACCTCCCCAAACCCTGTACTCCTCAGACTTCATCACAAAATCTCCAGGAATTTCCCAACCTGGAGCAGGCAACCCTAGACCTGGCCCCAAAACATCCTCCCTCAAAGGCGAAAATAGATCTGGAAAGGGCCCTGCCCCCTCCTCCTACCTTTTTACTCATAAAAAACTGAAGCCTGGAATACTGTGGTTGCCTAGAGAAAATCTGTTGCTTAAAGCTACAGGTGCTAGATTTATCATTTTCAGATTTTTTTAAACCACCCATTTTTTTTTTAGATTTCACATTTTTATGCAAACCTGGGGCTCTTTTCAGATTTGTAGGAAGATATTTCTTGCCCCTTCACAGCTCCAGTCACTGGATTTAAGTATCCAAAGATGTGGCCAACCTTGCTCTTAGAAGGTTACTTATGGACTAAGTAGGCCATTAGCTCTTCCCATCCTTGGGACAGACCTATGTATTTTCAGAAACAAGGCTGCTGAAAGTAGCAACTCCATGTCTAGTTCTGCCTTCGGCAGTCCATGGTACATAGTTCAGTGTACCTCAGGTCTTAACATCATTACTGGTGTGCATTTCATTACTGGTGCACATAATTACTGGTGTCTATTGGCTTTCAATAACATGCCATGACATCAGGTATACTAAACTCAATGATATGAGTGTAAACTCAGCATGAGCCTTCCATTTTTCTAGTAGTTCTTTCAGGATTTCAGCTTGTAAAATATGGATGATTACAAGACTCTGCACTGTTGACAGTCATTTGTTTTGGTCACCCCCTCCCCCCGAAAAAAGGTTTTGCAAAAAGAGTATAATTTGTCAGTGGGGGTATAAAATCATATTAAGTGAATCTGGAGATACTGATTCCAGCAAAAAAAATAAAAAAATTGAACCAGTGTAATTTGGGTTCACTAAAAAACCTATGAAGTGCCATGTGGCTGGACAGGAAAGCTGCTGTGTCCTATGACTTGCTCCTCTAATCAGCCATGTGAGACATTCTAATTCCGTCTAGATGATGGGAGGGTTTTAACGTAATAGGGATGTAATTCTTTGGTTTCTTTCTTCTTAGCTTGATTTACAACCACAAGGAAAGGTATTGATGGCTGTGCAGTACTTTCTAGAAGATGGAGGTAAGGAGATTTGTTGGTTTATACTGATAGTTAAACATGGGTAGGTCTAGTCTAAGCCTTGGGTCAGGAGATTCTTTGTATGTGCAACAGAGAATCATTAAGCCTAGAGCAATCCTTGACTTAAAGAAGAAAACATAGCTTCTTTCATGCTCTGAGCAATATATGTGCGTAGGATTGACTACATGTGCATTAATACTGCCTGACTGTAGCAGCTGGAGTATTGTCTGGAACAGTGCAGTTTTTATTCAGGTGGAATATTAGCAGTCCTACCTAGAGCCTTGAGTGCAACCAGGTATAATGGAATGGGTTTTATATACATTGAGACTTGTTCAACTAGTACAGACATGAATTCAAGACAGTGTGTTATTAATAGAATTATATTAACATTGTTTACTGCACTGTTAGTATGAGCAAGAAAACTGTTGTTTTAAATGACTGTACAGTAGATGGGGAAAAACATACTATCTGGTAGTCACAAAAACCTAAACCCACAAAAGAAAATTTCTCCATCAGGGTAAATGAGGGAAGATGAGTCACCACTCAGAATTATTTGAGCACTATGTAATTGTTAAATCAGTTTGTATCTTCAAAAATATGCTTATCATGTTGTTTACATTTGTTTTTTCTATGCATTGAGAACTTTGTGTGTGCTCATGCTTGTGTACACTAGCAGTGTGTAGTGGTTAAGAGCAGTTTGATCTCCATTCCTCCACATGAAGCCTGCTGGGTGACCTTGGCACAGTCACAGATCTCGCAGAACTCTCTCAATCCCACCTGCCTCACAAGGTGCCTGTTGCTGGGAGAGGAAAAGAAGGTGATTGTATAAGCTGCTTTGAGACTCCTTAGAGAAGAGTGGTATTGTATAAGCTGCTGCTTTTTTAAGCTTTGAAGAATGACAATTCCAGCACAATGCCACTTATACTATAATACCCATGTCTCCTCCTCAGAGAAAATTAGGAACCCAAATATGTGAGTAGAAGAATTAGGGACTACTGAGGAGAGGCCGTGGCTCAGTTGTAGACCATCTGCTTTCCATGCAGTTCCCCATTTACATCCCTGGCACCTCCAGTTAATGCCTTCAGATAGTAGGTGATATGAAAAACCCCTTCCTACAATCAGGGCAGGCATTACTGCCCTTGATAGACCAGTGTAAGGCACCTTCATGTGTGTTCTTGATCTACAAAAGATATTGACAATACACTGTCATTTGTATCTCAGTTTTCTATGGTGTGAAATATCAGTCAATAATGCATCTATTGTTCCTAGATGCTAAAGAGTTTTTCCTGTTCTTCAGTGGTTGTGGCAGCTTTTCTGGACATATCTTTATTTTTATTAAAAATCACATCAAATATATTAAAACTATAAATGAAGCATATAAGGCCATGAGGTTAAGATGAATAAGCCTTGATAGACCATCAAAACAAGAGATTCTGCTTATATTCAGATCAAGTCCACATAATTCTCATCATTTGGTAAAATATCATTTTCCATCAAATAATGAATAACAGGAGACCACGATTCAGTGTATGCTAGTTTCTGTTGATCTGATCTATTCAGTTGTGTATTATTCATAAGTTTACCTAAAATATAAAAGTCCCACAACTTTCAGAGCCATTGATCTATCGTTGGCATTTTCTAATCTTTCCATTTTGAGGCTAACAATGTTCTAGCTGCCAAAATTAGAGTTGAGGTCAATTGGTCACATTTCAGTTTCCCAGATGGCATTTTCCAATAATCTAACAGCAAAACCTCTGGCAGAAGAGGAAGATCTATCCCTGTGATATTCTTGATGTGTAAGAGGATACATCTCCAGAAGTCTTGTACCTGTTCACAAGTCCACCAACAGTGGAGAAAATCTGCTACTCAACCACATCCCTTTGAATACCTGGGAGAATTCTTTTTATTGATGCTACTCTTAACCAGCTGACCTTAAGGTTACTAGAACTACTTTTCCCAGAATCCTTATAAATTTAAAGCTACAGTGCAATTCCCTATACTTTAGTATTCTAATCTCTGCCAGGGGCAGCACACTCCCCATCTGGAATTCTATGAATTCCACTACTTACTTGCAATATTAATGGAATGCTATAACTATACTAAGCATAACTGGCATACTATAATACTAACCACATAACTAGCGTACTATAATGCTAACTAAACATCTAAGCAAACTAAGGTATGCAAAACTTGAACTTCAGTCTTCAAGTTCTTCTTTGGTGCAAAGCAGGATCACGTTGGTGATTGGTCTGGCAACTGCAGGAACTCTTTGTCCCTCATAGATGGAGTGGGTTCATTGTCATCTTTGGTCATCTGGAAGCGATCTGCGTGCACATTGCCCACAATGACCCATCCAAGCTCTAACCTCTGGGCATGTGGAGTCCCAGCAAGATTTGTGCATTGGAGTCCAGGACAGGAAGTTGACTTGCTATCGGTCTCAGATGAGGATGCTAGAGTGGGACAACTGATGTGGGAATTTGCGTGTGGTCATTTGGTAGAGCTTCGCATTCTCACAGTGGTGGCAGAGAGAACTGAGCTCCGCGGTGGAGCAATTCAGTCTGGAATCCAACTGCTCACCTCCTCGCCATGTGCTGGACCCCAGCACCTATGTTGAGGGTGTACTCAGTCTCTTCTCCCTGTAAGTTGAAAAGTTTGAAGAATTCTGGGCTAGCCAGGGAGTGATTGCTTTGTCCATCTAAGATGACATACGTCTTTGCATGTACAGTGCAGTTTCCTATACTTTACTATTCTAATCTCTGCTGGGGCAACACAGACACGATGCATTCTTGTAGGCAGTAAATACCATCTTGTCAGTAACTTAATATATTGGTATTTAAGAGAATATATATTTGATTTGAAACATACTGCCTCCCATATACCTCGCCGATCTTCCTCCAAGATTTGCTGTTGACAGTCTATCTGCCAAAGCTGTTGGTAGGAATAAGCTTTGGCATTTCTGATCGTAACAGAATATTGTATAATCTAGAAAGTAGACCAGGGCAGATTTCTCACACAGCACTTACCACTGGTTTTCGTCGGAGTTTTCTGCCCCGGATCGTTTTTGTCAATTTCACATTGTAGCCTTTGCTGCGCAGTCTGCACCGGATCCACTCTGGGGGTTTCATTTTCCCATTACAGCCTTGGTGTGGCTTCCTACAATCTATCTCCTCCCACTCCCCCTCACCCTCCAAACCCCTCCCATCCTCCTTCCAATCCCCCCTCTTTTTTAAAAAACGCATGCTCAATTGCGTTATGTCGTTATTTCGCAATAGAGGAAACGATCAGGCATCATGTGGCACATCTCAGCTTTCTAATTGGACATAGAACACAGGTATGGATCCGATAAGGACCTGAAGGTAATGGTGTCCGGTGTTCTTCATCCCACAATGCAGTCTGTCTTCCTTCCTGGTCACTTTTTTCCTGCCACTGATTCTTCAAAACGATTGGTCACCAGAGTGGCTGCAATGCATTGATTGGCCAGATGCACTCCTTTGTTTCCAGGGGACAGCTGAAGCTATTGTAATGGAGTGCAGGAGTTTTTGGGGGAGGGGTTGTAGCAATCCAGGCAGCACCATAATAGCCTTCTGCTACCTGGCTTACCACCCCCATCCAGTACTGAGCTCTCGTATTTTATGAACTGAGCCCCTTTGTTTCCAGGGGGCCTGCAACCGCACATATGTGGCAGTGATGTCTGCAGATTGACCCAAAACAGTTGCGGGGGGGGGGAAACAATCCTGGCAGCACATTTCCACACAGAAGACTTGCATGAAATGCCTCACAGTGGCAGACAACATCCATCCCATTGGTACAATGGGATGATATAATGACACCATTCTAAAACAACAACCAAAAAAGGAGGAGGCTGGGCTGATGGGCTTTGAGGAATATAGTTGTGGGGGGGGAGGTTGTAGCAATCCCGGTAGCACATTTCCACACAGAAAACTTGCATGAAATGCCTCACGGTGGCGGACAACATCCATCCCATTGGTACAATATGTCGGTATAATGACACCATTTTAAAACAACAATAAAAAAAAGGAGAAGGCTGGGCTGATGGGCTTTGAGGAATATAGTTGGGGGGGGGTTGTAGCAATCTCAGCAGCACATTTCCACACAGAAAACTTGCATGAAATGCCTCACAGTGGCGGACAACATCCATCCCATTGGTACGATATGTCGGTATAACAACACCATTTTAAAACAACAACAAAAAAAAGGAGAAGGCTGGGCTGATGGGCTTTGAGGGATATAGTTGCGGGGGGGGGGGTTGTAGCAATCCCAGCAGCACATTTCCACACAGAAAACTCACATGAAATGCCTCACAGTGGCGGACAACATCCATCCCATTGGTACGATATGTCGGTATAACGACACCATTTTAAAACAACAACAACAAAAAAGGAGGAGGGTGGCCTAATGGGCGTGGAAAAAATGGGGAGGCGGAAGGTGGGTGGGTATGATTCACTGTGAGGCAACAGGAAACTCCTGGGAATCAAGGATCACGCTGATCTGGAGCAAATGGGGGGAAGCTCCGGGCCAAAAGGCAGCAGCGGGTCAAATGGTATGAAATTGACCAAATGCACCGGATGAAACAGAGGGCTGACCCCGGCACAAAGTCTTGTGCCAGATGTATGCTCGGGTATATTTTTGAGCAAAATCTCAAGAGTCCGTGAGAGGCCTTGAGATTGACTCTTTAACAGTAGAAGAATGTGTCAGATATCTAATTTGATGATACTGCCACCACGAAAGAGGCTGTTGCAAGAGTTCCTCTACATTCTGTTTTAATTTCAGTAGTCCATTGTCAAGTAGATCTATTAAACATAGGTTTCTAGTTGATTTTCAGGTGCAACTTGCCGACAATGAATTTGCAGGTGGGAACCATTTCTGGTTCTGAATTGAAGATAGTAAAGATCTCCCTGGAGATATCTTTTTTTGTCTTTTATCCCATATTGCAATCATGTTGTCTAGACATGGAGAAGAGAATTTCATTACATTTCTGTGCCTCTTATCGTTCCACAAAAATCAGCTAGGGAGAAAAAGCATTGCCGTTACCAGGACACATCTGACTGAAGACTTGTCACTGAAGTAAATGAGCAAGTCTTCATGGATCACCCATGGGTGATCCAATCACATACACAAGTTGGATCAGAGCCAGCATTTGACTGCTAATCTTCACATGATGCTGGTTGCTACACAATATAAACACATAGAGTTGCATTAAGTCAAGCTGTTGGCCCATCTTACCCACTATTGTTGTCATCTCTGGCCGTGGTGCTCCTAAGTCCCAGGCAAAAAAAAATTCAAACTCTGCCAGGAAATGAGCCTTGAACTGTCTGCATGAGAAGTATGTGCCTCTGCAATGGAGCTGTGGCTCTTCTTCTTTCTTCACTGAGCTATCTTAGTATTGCTGCATGACTGGCAGTAGGCAAAAGTGAAGATAAAACCTTTATGATGAATTGCAGGAGGCGGAACAGTTATTTACGATGAATTACTCTATGTGTATGTGCGTGTGTATTAATTTGGGAGCAACTTAGCATGTGTATTTCATTATAAAAATTGCAAGGTTGATAGAATAGAGTTGGAGAATGAGACACTTGCTTATACAGTGATATTTTCTCTTCTCTCAACAATTTACCATCTGTTACTAGACATCCTCAGTTGCTGTAGGGTATACTATAAATAATTAAAACTGAACCACTGTGACCTTGCTTTCTATCAAAATTAATGAATGCCAACAATGTAATGTTTTTACTGCCTTACAAGTGTACAAGATGTACTTTAATTATTGATGCATACATGCTAGCAGAAACTTAATGTTTGAAAAAGTAAGATAGAAAATTGAAGTATTTTTGTTTCTGCATTCGATTCATTTGTGTAAATAGTAGATCTTCTTCGTGGTCTCTGTGCATCACACCTCTGGGATATAGTGCACCTGTGCCGGTATAATGGAAAGCAGAAGGGATTTTCATGCCCGCTCCCTGGTCATGTGCCGGGCTCCACTGCGCATGACTAGGGGGAGGGCACGAGGATCCTGCCAGTTCTCTTCTGACTGCTGCACTGGTAGGACCCTCTCTGCCTCGGTTGGTAAAAGTTTGTTGGCCTGTAGGCCTTGTTCTTCTTTTTCTTTAGTTAGGAAAGTATTTGCAGTTAGTTTTTTCTTTGGATTGGTCTCTGCTCCCACAGAGACTTTTCTCCTCCCCGCCCTTCGGTCTATGGCCGTTAGATGGGGTTTCTTTAAACAGTGCCAGAATTGTGGCAAGAAAATTCCCCCCCCCCCCCGATGGACATTCTCTTTGCCTTTGGTGCCTGGGGGAATCGCACCGAATAGACTCTTGCGTCCATTGTTCCAAGTTCTCCAAACAGACCAGGAAGAATCAGGCAGCCAGACTTCATGTGGCATTGATGGAGTCAGCTCTCTCTCCTGTGGCGGCCTCATCACAAGACACTTTCGGGCACTTTTTGATGTCAACGCCTGCACTGGAATCAGCAGCCGGTCTGTCCTTGGCATCGGCTCTGATCAACGCCAAAAAGTCAAGGCCTAAACGCCTGTTCAGGCGCAACAGTCCGAAGCCCATATTCCTTCCGAGATACATAAAGAGGGCAAGGACGCTTGGCGTATCAAGCATAAGAAGCACAATAAAGGCTCTCTTGACAATGTGTCGAGTCCTCACCAAACTGAGGTAGTCATACCTCTCAGAGCAGCTTTGCTTGATACATTAAGCCAAGGGCAGCTACAAGGTGTTCTGCGATCACCTTCACTACGCCCAACCCAGTCCACTGACTCCGACCAGGAGCTGGACTTGACTCAGGTTCCTCGATCCCCGGAGGTCAAGACCCAGCACCGAGATCAAAGGACACACACCATTATCCCTTCGCCTCCTTTCGGACCTGACTGTCGGGATCGATCTCCGATGCCCCTCCAGCCTCCACACTGGGATCAGTGCCAATGGCAATATCTGGAGTGGGATCGCCAATCCTCATCATCTCGACTCTCTCAGTACCGAGATTTATCTTCAGCACTGAAATCCCTTAAACCATTACAGTCAAGACCGATCATTAAAGATTCCGACCTTCAACCATTGACACTGAAGCAGCTTACGGAACCATCAGAGCTGTTGCCATTGACACCAATCCTGCAGACTTCATTCTCTGAACCCTCGGATCAATCCAGTTCCTCTGTTTCCCAGTCGGAGGAGGATACCCCACACCCACCATTGGAACCATCCCCATCACAACAAGTGGGGGACTACTTCCCAATCTCTCCATCTGAAGATGTCAAATCATACGGAGACTTTGTAAAATGTATGGCAGACAAGTTGGCTTTACTCACCATCCAGCCTCCCCTGGCCATTACAGACTTGGTCTTCGACATTGTCCAGATGGACAATTCGATGTCGGAAGCCCTTCCCATGACTTCGGTCCTTCTGAAAATAGCCAAGGATCCCTGGGCGCATCCTTCATCTGTTCCAGTCTCCAATAAATGACTGGATCATATTTATAAGATTCAGGAGTCAGGAGCAGAATTCCTCTTTACCCATCCGAAGCCGGTGACATCATCCACCAAGGGCAAGAGTAGTCACTCTACACCTTCCAACAAGGAGAGAAGGAAGCTTGACTCCTTCGGTAGAAAGTTCTACACCACAGGAGCAATGAGGATTAAGACATCTAACTATGCCACCAGTATGGGGCACTATCAGTTTGCTCTGTGGGAACAAATGTCATAATTTATCACAACTCTCCTTGATGAGAGCAGTCATCGAGCTCGATGCATACAACAAAGCACCAGCTGAACGTCTCCAAGCACACCCTGGATGTAGCAGCAAAGATTCTCACTTCTTCAGTCACCCTATGTCGACATGCCTGACTGCGCTCTTCTGCCTTACAGTCAGATACCAAAACTATCATCGAAGATCTCCCCTTTGAGGGCAATGGACTCTTCAGTTCCACTACAGATGTAGTACTTCAAGAGCTCGACAAGAACATTAAAACATCTCACAGCCTAGGAGTCTCCCCTGCTACCAAGCCTAACAAGGTAAAACCTTGGAACAAGCAATGGTCCCGGAGACCTGCATCTAAATCTTCTTCTGAGACCCACTGGCAAAGATCCCCGAGCAGTTCGTGTTGTCCTTATGGAGGAAAACCGAAATTTGCATCAGCTTCCCAATCTCAACCCAGAATTCCCAAGCAGAGTCTTTGACTCCAACTCCATCACCGCATTCCCTACCCACCTATTTCCTTTCCTGTCGGCCTGGAGATTCATCACCTCAGACTGATGGGTCCTCTCCATAATCAAATCAGAATACCTCATACCTGCCACCACTCAAGTCATTGTCACACCACTTTCAGTCATCCTTCTGGAAGAAGTTCAGACCCTTCTCCAAAAGGATGCCATAGAGCCGGTGCCAGCAGCCCAACTCCACATGGGCTTCTACTCTTGCTACTTCATGGTACCGAAAAAGGACAAAGGCCTCCATCCTATTATGGACCTCAGGCACCTAAACCACCTCATTATCTACAAAAAGTTTTGGATGACAACATTACAAACCATTCTTCCACTCTTGAACCCCAGGACATGGATGGTAACATTGGATCTCAAAGATGCTTATTTTCATGTCTTGATTCATCCTGCCCATCGTCCCTTCCTCTGTTTTGTGGTAGGCAGCAGACATTTCCAATACAAAGCCCTCCCGTTTGGGCTATCTACAGCCCCCCAGGTCTTTACAAAGGTAATGGTGGTCATAGTGGCATACCTCCACTTGAAGGGCGTCCAGATATTTCCCTATGTAGATGGCTGGTTGCTAGTGGCAGACTCAGAGACTTCCCTTCTCACCCATGTAGAACTAACCTTGCCCATCCTAGAATCTTTGGGCATCAAGGTAAACTTGCAAAAGTTGATGCTCCTTCCCTCCACAAGGATACAGTTCATAGGAGCTATTCTGGACTCTGTCGTATGCAAGGCTTTCCTCCGTCCTCAGAGAGCGAGGTGTTAGCCAAATTGCTCTATTTTAAATATAGCAATTGGTATTATTATTATTATGGGTTCTCGCCTGTATATATAGAGAATGCTGCTGTTTTGTAATGGTTCCCAGTAAAAGACACAGAGACCAGGTATAATTAATAAAATATTATTTTACTGAATGTAATCCTTATTTATCCATTCACAAACACACAAACAGTATTCCAACATTCACACACATAAAATAGAACTAAGAAAGCAGAGGGGATTGATGGCTTATGGAGAGGTGATACTACCTGTCAGATGTGCAGAAGTCCATGAAGAAGGATTGTGGCCTAAACCCAGAGGGTTCAGGGGTGGACTGCCATTTTGGCTCATGGCAGAGACACACATTCTAAGGCCATCTGTGTGTTGGGATATACCCACTGTAAGACAATGCAGCCCAATGGGTGGCCCAGGGGGCTGGTCTCAGGTGAGAACAAAAGATTTCCTGGACCAATGATGAGTCCCAGGGGTGTGTGATGTCAGTAGAGGCAGACCTTAGGTATGACCAATCAGGTTCCAGAGAGGCAGGGTCTGGATTAAACAATAGAAGCCAGGTGTTGGGTAGCCAGTTAAATGGATTATAGGACTTGCTGGCCAGGTAAACAAAAGGTGGGAGACTTCCCTGATTGTCCCTGATTAGCATCAGGAAGGGTCGTTAACAATTTGAATGCTTAATTGGGTAATAATCCCTTCATGCAAATGACTGGCAGAGGGAAAGTCCTTTGTCTGCTGTATGGCCCTTAATCCGTGTAGGTGACATGCAGCAGGTATGCAATGGAGTCCCTCAGAGTAAAAAGACAGCTTTTTTCCTTTCTCTATGGGCTTCTACCTTGGCATCCATTTTACAGTCTAGCAAGTACACAAACCATGTAGCAACAGCAAACAGTCCATAGCAAGGCCCCATAATGGCGTCGGGGCTAACATATCCCCCCCTTGCAGACGTGGCAGCGTTAGATGACATCATCTGCACATACACACTTCGATGGAGACTTCCCGGTACCTTGAGGGACAGAGGCAAGAAAGACAAAGAATAGGACACAAAAGGCTGGGTGAGGTGCTGAAGAGTGCCAGGTGGCTTTTAAATACTTACCTCTGGAACTCATTGGAACTCATTGTTATTCCATAAACATAATCTCTGCTGGGTGGAGGGGGGAAGACTGGAGGCTTGCTCTGAGGTCACCTTATGAAACCTGAATATGAAATCTCTTTTGTAGACCACCTGCAGCCCGACTCTGTGGTCAAGCTGAGAGTGCCTGGCTTTTTGGACTTCAGGTTAGAAAGTAGGGCACCCCTGTTTTGGGGCTACCCAAGTGCCTCTGGTAACAGAGGGACATTGTCAATCTGGTGACTCTCTTACACAGTACAAGAAGTGCCACTGGAAAGCAAGTCCAGAGGCTGCTGGGCTTGATGGCAGCCACTACCAATGTCATTGTCTTTGCCAGGCTATGCATGTGGAAGTTGCAGCTGTGGTTTGTCCAAAAGTTTCATCCACAGTGGCACTCCCAATCCCTTCATCTCGTCTTACCACCAAATATCCTGGACTCTCTCCTCTGGTGGGCAGACCCTGTAACTCTCTTGGTGGGGGCTCCGTTTCACCCTCCCACTCCAATGCTTACATTGACAACAGATGCATCCCTCTGGGGATGGGGGCGCATCTCAATGTCGGGGCTCGATGGGAATCCCATGTAGCCCATAAGCACATCAATTTCCTAGAATTGCTGGCAGTGCAGTACGCACTCAGGTCTTTCCGTCACCTTGTGACCCAGCAGGTGGACAACACCATGAGGGAGAAATGTCACTGTCTCCTAGTGACTCCTTGGTGGCCCCAGCAGCACTGATCCCCCTCCTGCTTCACCTATCCAAGGGCTCCTTCATCCACTTTCCCCCAGCCATGGATCTCCTCCTTGCGGGGGAGGGACTAATACTAGCTCACAATGTACAGCGTCTCAAACTCACAGCGTCTCTCCTAACATTTCAGGACAGAATAGACCTTGTCCTGCTGAACTGTTGAAAGCCATCTACACGAGCTTCCTACTCTGGGAAGTGGAAGAAATTCCTATCTTATATCACTTCGTTAGGGTTACCATCACCCCCTTCAGACTTGATGACAATCTTCGGGTTTTTGTTGTCCCGTTTAGATCTAGGCCTTAGCTGTGCCTCATTGAAGGTCTATCTAGCCGCAATTTTGGTTCACTATCCACCTATCGATGGTCAGTCTGTCTTCTCCCACCCATTGACTAAGAAGTTTCTTAGGGGCCTGACCCACCTCTTTCCTCCATCGCATGGTCCCACACCAGCATGGGACCTACCAATGGTGCTTATGAGACTTACGGACAGACCCTTTGAGCTGATGGCTACTTGTAGTCTGCAGCTTTTGTCTTGGAAGACAGCATTTTTGATCGCAGTCACCTCTGCCAGGAGAGTGAGCGAGTTGTCAGCACTTCGTTGTGACCTTCCATATTTGTGCTTCCATCATAATGGGGTCACATTGGCTCCAGATGTTTCTTTTGTGCCAAAAGTAGTTAATGAGTTTTATCTCCAAGCAGACATTATCCTCCCAGTGTTCTTCCCGTCTCCTACGACCAATGAAGAACACCGGCTCCATTCATTGGACGTCACAAGACCTCTACTCTTCTATTTAAATCGAACACGTTCCTTTAGAAAATCACCGGCTCTGTTTGTTTCTTATTCTGTACCATCCCAAGGGAAGAGGCTGTCATCCCAACACCTATCTAAGTGGATTGTGGAGACTATTAAGTTATGCTACACGTTAACTAAGAAGTCGCTCCCGGAGCTGCTAAGGGCGCATTCCACCCGGGCAGTGGCTGCATCCACAGCCTTCCTGCGAGGTGTGTCACTAGAAGACATATGCAATGCAGCGACCTGGGCCACACCTCACATGTTTGAAGCACTGTGCCCCAGACATACGTCTTCATCAGAGTTCAGCAGTAGGACAAGCAGTGTTGCAGGTGGTGCAGATTTAGGACCTTGGCTCCCTTTTCCAGGTAGCCATGTACTGCTTGCTAGTCTCCCAGAGGTGTGATGCACAGAGACCGCGAAGAAGATAAACAGGTTGTTTACCTGTAACTGATGATCTTTGAGTGGTCATCTACGCATTCACACCACCCACCCTCCTTCCCCTCTGCTTTCTGTCCTTCCTTTCTTTGGAAATTGAGGACAGTGGTCAGAAGGAACTGGCAGGATCCTCATGCCCTCCCCCTAGTCATGTGCAGTGGGGCCCGGCATGTGACTGGGGAACGGGTGGGAAAATCCCTTTTGCTTTCCATTATACCGATCAGGGTCGGCGCAGGCACACTATATCCCAGAGGTGTGAATGTACAGATGACCACTTGAAGATCATCAGTTACAGGTAAGCAACCTGTTTTAACTATTTGTTGCATTTGGTGGATGCAATCTCAGTGATTTCAGTGAAGTATCAGAAGTTGGCATACATTGGAATAAGAAAAATATAGTTGATAGTTTCTCAAATTTTACTTGGGAATGGTATGGTAATTTTCTTTAAAAGATTGCTTAATGAGTTCTAAAAGATACTTTTGAACCAAAAACTTTTTTTTTTTACATGAAGTTACAGCTGACTTATGGCAACCCCATAGGGTTTTCAAGGCAATAGATGCTCAGAGGTGATTTGTTGTTGTCTGCCTCTGGCTATGGTACCTTGGATCAGCATGGCTGATCAGTGGAGTACAAATTTATGAGTTAGGTTTAATTTGTCATCCAGGTATGCTGAAAGTTGCCACAAATCACTCAGCCATTTTACCCACAAAAGTGAGATTAGAAACAGCACAAAAAGTTGACTGGATTGTTTCTGGCCAAAGAAAGCTTTTCAACTCCAGCTTAATTAGGGTCTCCTTTTGAGGTCACAGGGAAAATTTGCTTATCCAAACAAGTTCCTGTTTCTTGTAAGGGTAATACTACTTTCTCCCAGCATACTTTTACTAGTGTCAGAGGTCAAGAATCCCACTTTGGTGGCCTTCACAACTTTATGGGAAGAGAAGAGACTGGATTTATACCCTGCCCTTCACTATCCGAAGGAGTGGCTTACAATCTCCTTTCCCTTCCCCTCCCCACAACAGACACCCTGTGAAGTAGATGGGGCTGAGAGATCTCTCTCGAGAACTGCCCTTGAGAGAACAGCTCTGAAAGAACTTCTAACTGACCCAAGGTCACACCAGCAGCTGTATGTGGAGGAGTGGGGAATCAAACCCAGTTCGCACACTCCTTTTTTTTTTAAAAACAAAATTTTTATTGGGATATATTCAACGTTTCCAATCACGTTACCAATACAGTTTCAAAAAAGAAGATCCCCGTCCCAATCCCCCCACCCCCCTAATAGGCTTCCAACACTGCTAATAACAAACAAAAAAATTATAAGGCAATCAAGCTTAGACTTAAATACATCGACAAACCAGGTAACACATTTAAATTGTATATAACCTCTACAATTTCAGCATATTATATATAACAGTACATACAGTTCAAAATTCATTTCACTTCTCGTTCAATATCCATACGTATCCAAATTATATATTTTCCCCTTCATTCTATATTCAGTTTCTAGATACAGTTTCAATCCTTCCCAGTCTTTTAGGTACTGTTCTGCCATTTGTCCATTTAATTTCTTTGTCATTTTGTCCATTTCCGCTAAAAATAACAATTTTCTCAACCAGTCATGTATATCTGGCACCTTCTCCATTTTCCACTGCTGAGCAAAGGCCATTCTCGCCGACGTAATCATGTACCACCAGTTCGCACACTCCTAAACACTACACCAAACTTGCTCTCTGTAATGAGATAGTCTAAAACTATTAATAGAATTCTGACAAAGGGATGCTCATGACGTCTCTGATACAGGATCTGTCATCAACTTGTCATCAGCATTGGATATACCATCTCTTGCCTGTTACTATACCTAGTGCAAATCCATTGTCACCACCCTTTATATAGCTGAGTACTGCAACTTCAGCCTTAAAAACTAAAGACTCTAAAATGACCTGCCCTAAAATTTCTTTACCTTGTGATATTTTTAAAACAAAGAGAAAAGGCTTTTCTTCATTTTTGATGTTGAAGAGAAGAAATAAGGTACTATTTTGTCACTGTTAGTGCATGTTAAATTGGTGACCACCAAAACTGGTCTTACTTTTCATTATTTAAAATTATGCTTATGGAAAGCAGATCTAGTTGCAGATGTCTTTGTTTATTTAAATGAAATTATTGACCTTATCCAGTCACAGAACTTAGCACCACGGTAGATGGTTTACTTTAGCACTGAGCTTCTCCATTTCTGCATTAAGCAGCTTGGGAAGCAGCTGGAATAGTTTTCTGTTTCTGCACACGTTGAATTATCATGCTTCTGATTTCATCTTCAAGAAGAAGGGGTTTGTGGCTCTGTTACTTGAAAACTTAGTTTCACTAGGATGCAAATTCTTATGAAATCAGGACATTAATTTTTTATGGGAATGGGGGAGAAAAACTGTTTTCTGGCTAGGATTTTTGTTTTGGATTGTATTTTATGAAGAATGTTTAGTGGATAGATGTGCACAATTTATTTTAAAGCGATATCTGAAAAGTTGTTGCCTAGTTCTGTCTAATTGATTTATAGATTATGTGCATGCTAAATTAATAAACACAGCAAATTTAAATTGAACTGACAGAAAATAATGGCTCTGACAGTAATAACTAACAATGTGTCTTGTTCTGGTCTGATGACCCCCCTGCCTACAAGTCTTTATTAACGCCAATTCACTGCAACAAGACCTTTGCAAGAAGTTTGTGTGAGATTTGGTAGTCTTTTTGTGGATTGCAAACATCTGTAAAGGAAATATGTCAATGCTAGTCACTCGCACACTCTCTTGGGTGCTATGAAATACATGAGTTACAAAATGATGTGTATCAAGCATGACTGTGCAAAGGAAACTGTTTGGTTCTACCATTTGGTTCTACCATTTGGTTCTACCATTCTGCACATTTATGTAGGACCCACACAAAAACGTACATGGAAGAGGCAGCACAACCCCTCAACCAGTCTTGTTCATGCTGATTCAGCAAAGGAGATGTGCACATGGAAGTATGTTGTGCATATAACTTCTCATGGGTATAAATTGAATTCCTATCCAGAAGCCCACAGATCCACTAGACAACTGTGCTTTCCAGTGCAGTTTCCATGGAGCTGACTGTGGTCACAGCCTCATTGCAAGACAGCTGTTCAGCAAGGGGGGGGGTGCAGCAGATTTCCTAGTTGAGCAATTGGGCACATGTTGTCTAAGACCAGTTTCTTCCTTATTATCCTTTAAACTGCAAAGGGGGGTTCTTGAGAGAAAGTTGACGCTACTTCCCCCTTAAATGCCAAGACCAAGGAAAGCAAGCACCAAGCTTCTTATTAGTAACTCTCAGCCTCCGTTTATTAAGCTGCTGTTTCAAGGCAGTGTATAAATGTTTCTCTCTACTACTTCAGGTTTTAAGGTGTGTGTTTTTTTTAAACCCACTTTCTACATATCATGAAGGTCTGCCTTGTATGTAGAAACCCATGACTGCCTTTTCTGTGGGCTTGTTTTGTCACACACATCACCACATTAAATGCTTTATTAAATGGGGAAATGATCATCTGTGTTGTTAAGAGATAGTTGCAGTTGAAACTTATGCTTGTCTTCTATTCTGAGGCCATTTGTCCATTTATTTCAGCACTGTCTGTTCTGACTGGAAATGACTCTCCAGAGCCTCAGGCAGAGAAAGGACTTTCACCACACCAGCTATCTGAAATCCTTTAACTGGAGGTTCTGCAGATTAAACCTCTGTCTTTCTGCATGCAAAGCATGCACCTTATCAGTAAACCGTGTATCTTTATCTTAAGATAAATTTTCTTGTTATCTGTATTATTAAAAGATACACCTGTGATTTCTTGGATGGAAGGAGTTGGAATCCATTTTTATCAGTACTCTGAATTTCTCTAGTCTGTATGTAGCTAAGTGTTGCAACACTGCACCTGCTTTCTAACACTTGTTTGAATGTTCTCTTCTTCTTTGAAACTGGAATCATTACTTCCTTTATAATTCTGACAATTTATTTTGAAATACTATATTATTTTTAAGAGCAAATATAATTCACAGACATTGTATAATTGGTTGGAACTTCTAGTTTCAAATGCTCTGAACCACGTGAAAAATTTTCATATACTCACTTCATTCAGAGTCCACCTTTCTCACAGAGATTCAGTGTAGTGGCTTCCTTTCTTTGTTATAGACTCCTCGGGTGGTACCTGTTTCCCAATGCACCATTTTTACCATGTGGTGCTGCATATTGGCCTTCAACCATCGTCACCCTACCAATGTGTGCTTGATCTGTTGTGCTGATCCACAATGTATCCCTTCTAGATTTCAGAAGAACACGTATTTCTTAGGATCACACCCTTTATTTCATTTTAAAGACAAACGTTAGATTAACTTTCCACACTGATCTGTATCTTGCTCCAGAAACCAGATCTAGTGTTTTATTATTACTTTTGAGTTGCAGTTGTTGGTTTTGGTTTTTTTTTACACAGAGCTAATAAGGGAAGGGAACTTATGGGAAATATTGCTCATTTAATGTAAGGCTAGTCACATGATCAACAAGAGAAAATGAGAATCTTAAAAGAACCTGGAAGGGGATTCCCCTTGTGTTTTGAAGCACAACCCCATTTCATTCATTGCCCCCCTCCATTGCTCAGGGGACACATTATGCAATAACATCAAATTAGTCAGGAGCTGAATTAAAGAAATGTAGTGTGTGTGGGAACAGGAAGTATGTAGAGAAGTGGTGGGGGGATCTAATACAAGAGAAGAAGAGAGATGCCAGTGTAATCTATGTCTTGATTGGTTGTTTAGATCTATTTCACTCCCTTATCCTGTCCAAAGTCTTTCAATACAAGTATTTGTTTAAAATTAAGCATATTATTATCTTTAGTTTACGGAGTACATTCAGATCTTCCTCCAGCCACCTGGAATAATTTCAGTTTGAATTTATACTACCAGAAGCAGCATTGTCATGCTTGTTCACATTGCACTTCCTCCGTTTTGCTCTACAGAAAGTATGATGATGACATTTCTCCTGCACAGGGAATAAGCTGTTTTTGTTCAAAATCTCAAAGTCTTTTATCTAACCACAGACACTTGGTGAATTGAAATGGAAAGTGTGGCTGAAACAAGGCACCAGACTAACACAGTGTTTCAAAAATGAGATATCCGTTGTAGTCCCCTTGAAAAAGTGGCTTATTTACGACTGCAGTCGTATGTAGTCTGTCTTTGAGGTTAATCCTGTTGAAGCCAGTGGATATAGTTCTGAGTAAATGTAAATAGGATTTGCCTGGCTTCTTCAAATCGTATGTGTGTGAGAGAGAGACAGAGACAGAGAGACAGACAGATCAGGGAAGAACTGCTCACACTGCCACCTTAAGAGGAAAACTGCATTGCAGAATAAATAATTGTCTCACCTGCGCACTTCACAGTAGAAACTTTGTCTTATGGCTGAGTTTGTGGTCCAGTCTTCTGCATGCACATTGTAGTAAAATGGTACCTACAAGTACTTCTGTTAAGTAGTTATCCAGCAGGGCAAGGCCTTAAAGCTTAATTCACCTTTCTAGCCTTATCTCATCACCCCAGCAGAAATCAGAACTTTTCATTTCTTGCTACCAACAGATGTTTTTTCTAAGTATTCTGTACCTATAATCTGATTTCAACTTTGAGTATCACTTTATAGCACTAATTGTTGAATGCTATAAAACACAAAAGTAGAAACTTTTATACCTACCCCGAACAAAGGCAAGAGAAGCTCCTCTTTCATTTGCTTTTGGGCTGTCTCCAGAATAGCCTGAAAGCCACCAAAGAGAGCGAAGGATTGGACCTACCCCCACCCCCCGGTCCCATCCTGTTCACTGGAGATAATAGCAACCTGAAGAGTTGTGTTTTGTTTTTAAAAAACTCTTCCTTTTTATCTTGTCATTGTTTCAGTAATTAATCAGAGTATGTTTAGTACAAAGTATTTGATTGCCTTAAAAAGGAATGAACCCTAAGAGATTCTCAGTTCAGAGTGAAGTAATTTAGACTGTGCCTAAACCCCAGCTCAGTGAAATATTCTCCTCACTACCTCTCCTCTCTTTCCTTATTTAGAAAAATTCCTACGATCCAGCAGGTATCTGTGGATACTTAAATCCAGAGATCAAAGCAATGGACTGATAAGACAGATATTTCTGCAAAACAGAGAAAAGCCTCAGGCTTGCAGAAAAATCTAAAATCTAAAATATACTGGGGTTAACCCCCACCCAATAATAAAAATAGCACCTGTTGCTTTAAAAAACAAATGCTGTCTGTGGTAATTGCTAAGCAACCACAGTAGTATTGTCAGCTGAAGCCTTGGTTTCTGCCAGTAAAAGGCAAGGGGAGGGGCAGGCCCCTTTCTAAAGCTATTCTGGCCCCTGAGGGAGGACTTCGTAGGGGCAGATTTTCATATTATCAGTGAGTTCTGTCAAAATGTTTATTACTCCCTCCCTTGTGGTTCAAGGGAATTTCAAGTCACAAAATAAAAATTACACAATGCATTAATCCTTCTTCCCAAGAAAATGCCTGCAGCTTAAACCCCATTAAAAGCCCCAGCAAAGTAAATAGCCTTACAGTACCTCCTGAAGATATCTAAGAATGGTACCTGTCACTGAAAACCTGAGAAAGTCATGCAGGCATCCTCACAAGTATGCATTACAGGAGTTATAGGGATGGTTTTAGGTCTGTGTGTATACTGTCTTGCTCTGTTCCTCCTTCCCCAAAGGGGTTGGAAAGAAAGACATTTCTGATAAGGAATACAGATGATTAAGTGGTAGATCAAAGTGGAAAAATAAAGCCCTGTTAATCAATGTCAGTTCATAAATACAATAGTGACAAACTCAATCTTGGTGTGATTAGTCCATTATTTTGCAGCGCTGCTCCACCTTCTCCTAAGAGGTGTGTGTGCCTAGGTACTGGTAGGGACAAGAGAAAGCAGCTGCTGAGGTATGAGACAGATAATAGCTGGCAGTTGATGGAGGCTACAAAATACCAGGGGGCTTACGGATTTTACAGAGAATGGGAATGAGGGAAATTTGCTGAGTCACATAAATGCCTGGAGGGGGAAGAGACCTTTGGTGGTGAGGTTGAAGGAGAGAGAGTGGGAAGCTGAAGCACAATGGTTTATTTATTTATTGGACTTTTATCCTGTCCTCCACGCAATGCAGGGCTCAGGGCTGATTACAAGTTGATAAAACAATGAAAACAGTTAAAACAGTCTTCCAACCAAGCTCTACAAGCAAACAAATAAATGATACAACATGAAATTACAGCATACAAGATGGCACTCTGGCACAAGTTTGCAGTGCTCCTATAGTATCTACACAAAGGTGTGCCCATGATAAACCAACTGGGCAGTGGGTAAATCACCACTGATAATCTCTGATCAGATAATATACCAGGCCAGAGCAGGGTGCAGCAGGGGAGGCATATTTAAATGCCTCCCCTTTGCTTCCCCAGCTGCCAGCTCAGGGAGGGAAGGCAAGTCACGTAAACATGCCTTCTCTCTCTGTCTTGCCTTCCCCAGTCACTCCTCCGCATCAGGGCAGCTGGGGGAGGGAAGTGAAATGAAGGCATTTAAACATGCCATATAGCTTTCCCTTCCCTCCCCAAGCTACCCTGCCATGGTGAGGCAACTTGGGAAGGGACAAAGAGAAGTCATGTTTAAATGCCTTCCCCCTCTCTCCCCCAGCCACTGGAGGGCAGGGGGAAGGCATTTAAATCTAACATCTGACTGGTGCAGGGGAATGAAACTAACAAGTTGTTGGTTTCACTCCCCTCTGCTGGTCAGCCGTTAGCTTTAAATGCCTTCCCCTCCCAGCCAGCAGCTGGGGAGGGAAAGGAAGTCAGCAATATCAAAAAGCCGGAGGAAAAGCTGAAGAAATTCAATAAACTCTATTCAGTAACCTGCGCATCAGCCTTCACCAGCCATGACGGGCACAGGTCAAGGGGGCAAGTGGTGGATTTCATATCATCCAGGATCCTGTCAACCTCATCCCAGGAGAGCCGACTGAAATGGTCCAATATAGGACCCAAAGATGGCCCAGGAGTCTCCAGTTTGCTTACTATATCAATCATGGCTGGCAAGTCTTCACAGAGCAACAGGATTTTATCTGCCAAATAGTTCCCAAAAGTTTTCACAGCTAATAGCTGATTTACTATGTTTTTGGTTACCCTGTGAGAGGGAAGTTAGTGCTCTAATAATTCTAAACAATGGAGCTGGGTGTGAGCTTGCAGATGCAATGGAAGATGCATAGAATTCCTTCTTTGCAGCTTTTGCTGTCATCTCATAGGCTTTCATAAATGTCCTATAAGATGTCCTTGCTGCTCCATCATGAGTATGCCACCATACTTACTCTTGCTTCATCTTCCATAGCTCCATGGTATACCAAAGGGATTAGTTTGGAGTGGGAGCGAAAAGGGCATCAGGGAGCAATTTCATTGATGGCTTCAGAGAGTTGGTACTGCTAATCCTCTACCAACTCATCCAATGAATCACTGGGGGTCATCAGATCCCACAGAGCATTCTGGAAACCAACTGGATCCATTAGTCTCCACAGCTGAGCATAAATCAGCTTGCCACCTAAACAAGGAAGAGTTAGGATACCCAGTCGAGCCTTCAAGGCAAAGTGATCCAACCAGGGAACTGCCTCAATGGCATCCAGATCCACGTTTATCTTCATGCCAGAAATCAAGTCCAACATGTGACCTGCTTAATGCATGGGAGCCAATAAAAACTGAGAGCGTCCCAGTGCTGCCATGGAAGACACTAGGTCCATCACCTGTGAAGAGGAGATGTCATCAGTATGGATGTTAAGGTCCCCTTGAACTAAAAGTCTGGGAAACTCTAAAGACCAGCCCAATACCATCTCCAGCAGGCCTGGCAGAGTATCTGCTGGTGTGTTAGGCAGTCGGTGCATCAGCCAGATGGCCAAATTCTCTTCTGCATCCAATGCTAGACCTACACAATCAATACCAGTGATTTTTGGTGTGGGAAGTTGCCTGAAGGAGAAAGCCTCTTGGATAAGCACCCCACCCTTTAGTCCAGAACTGATGGAGGACCGATAACCCTGGAGAGGCCAGTTGTTTCAAGGTGACTGTCTCACGCTCCTGCACCAAAGTCTTGGTCATGCAAGCCAGGTCCACTTTTTGCGCTGCAAGATAGTCTTGCAGGATCGTGGTCTTATTGTTAATGGACCTGGCATTGCACAGCATCAGTGTCAGAGAAGGGTAAATCTTCTTATCCCCACTACCAATATGTCTCAGGATTGGGCTAAGGTTGGAAGGAGCCTGAGCATAACCATATTTCAGTCTCCTTCCAGTATAATACCTAGTCCCACCACCATACTTCCCACATCCCTCGATTACTGGGATCTCTGACTCTATCATGGCCTCCCTTGGCCATGATGATGCAGGATGATATTTGCAGAGGCCTAGCAGAAAGTTCTTGAGCTCGATGTGATGGTAAAGAAGTGGGAGGGAAATTTTAGCAAAGGAGAGATAGATTTTATCATACTTTGCCTGATCCTATTGTCCATGTGCTGAAGTGGGAAATAGAGGTCAGTCTGGAAGAGAAACTGAACCTGTTGTATGGCTCCAAACCCAATTGTCATATACCTAAATTCTCCCTGCTTTGGAGGAGTCCTGTATTGGAGTCAGATTAAATAGATCTTATCTGCTAGTCTTGAGCTTCAAAGAAAGTTACTACTCTTACTATTATTTGTTTGGGGGGCAAAAGCTAACTGACAGGAAATAATCAAAACACAATAGTTAAGGTATAGGAGATGTATTTTGCCCATATAATTAAATCAGGAAGGAGTCAAATTTTCTCCCTTTTGTGTGCAAGTCATTGTTTTAAAAATCCCTTAAAGTATGCTGTAATTGTATTTTGTTGTTACAAACATTGACCATACTTTATGTAGCCAGAATCTCAAAAGATCTTAACTAGTCAGGTAGATTTAGGTGGATAGCCATGTTGGTCTGAAGCAGCAGAACAAAGTTTGAATCCAGTGGCACCTGCAAGACCAACAAAGTTTTGTTCAAGGTATGAGTTGTCATGTACACGCACACTTCTTCAGGTATCTGAAAAAGTGTACGCGGACACAAAAGTTTATACCTTGAAAAAAACTTTGTTGGTCTTACAGGTGCCACTGGACTCATACTTTGTTCTGCTTCTTGCAAAGGGTAGCTGAAAACCTCACTTTGCATATCAACCAGTTTTAGTTGGCAATTTAGTTGCTTGTCAGACTGAGTCTGATCGAGGCTGTTTCTCCCCTGGCCTTTTGGCATCTGTACTCTGGGGTCTGAGGTGTATGTGGGAAGGTGTCTTTTCATGGCCTTTCCCTATGGTTTGTGGTGTCTTAAGAGGGGTCCAGAGGTAACATGCCCCCTCACCTTCTCAGGGAGCTCATTTGACAAGGTGTGAACCACTACTGAAAGGACCAGGGTCTAGCAGATGCCAAGCATGGAACTACCAGATGATGTCAAATGGAAGTTGTAATTTTTTTTTGCTGGGCGTATCCCAGTCCTGGAGAACTGCAGTTACGTAAAACAGTCCAAGAAAGATGAAAAAAGAGGAAGAGACATATGATTATTCATGTCTACATGATATTTTATTGTTAAGTATAATCATCTTCCATTTGATTGGTAATATGGACAACAGGTGCTATAATATGAAAGTGTTTCTTTAACAATTTCACTTTTATTGTACTTTTTTTATTTGTTAGATTGCAAGCAGTCAATAAGGGAAGAGGAGGGAACTGTGACAATGAACAGAAGAGGAGCAATCAAACAGGCCAAAATCCACTACATCAAAAACCATGAATTTATTGCTACCTTCTTTGGGCAGCCTACATTTTGTTCTGTGTGTAAAGACTTTGTCTGGTGAGGACAACTACTGTCATGGAGCCTTTATAAAAAAACATGCAACTGTAACATAGTTATGAATTTGTGAAATCTTTTTAGCAGTCTAGATGTCAGGGAAGGGTATTACAAAACTTATCAGTAATTATGCCTTTTTATGTAGCAGTTTGGATGGGAGCAAGGTACAGCATATTCTGCTTTATGTGATACTCTGGAGCATCCTTTCTTGGTGTGTGGTCCTGATAACAATCACAGCACAAACACATTGCAGCTGCAGATCCTGTTCATGGATTCCCCAGGTTGCATCTGATTGCAAGTCTTTAAAATAACTTGATGGAGGATATTTATAGTTGTAAGGGGCTATAAAGGCAATTTGGGTAAAGTTGAAAATCAGATCTTTCATTGAGCCCATCAATCTGTTATTTAGTGCAGATACTACACAATTAATTTTATATGTTTCCAAATTCCAGCTACAGTCAAGAGACATGTAACATTTTGCATCACAAAAGCAAAGCAAACCAAAAACTTTATTAGGCATTTATTACAAATTACATAACCTGATTGCACAACATCAAGAAATAACATGAATGATCGTTAAACTTTAAAGAAGGAAGAAAAAGGAAATTATCCAAAGTTATTAACAATCAAATCCTGGAGCTCATGGCAGCTGGGAAATATTTACGCACTTGGATAGCGATGCATCAACAAAAGCTTACAAGCAGTTTCCCCATCATTAGGCTACAAAGCCGTGAATGACTGTGGTCAGATCCTGTCTCAGGAAAGAGCATAGTTGAATAACTGAATGTAAGTAATAAAAAGTTCTGCAGCTCATACCTCCAGATGCAGGAGCACTCTGAGGCTACTGATATTAATTCTCTAGATCCAGGATCCATCATCAGCTTCATTTATTATCTGGAACCAGCTGCAGTTTGTTCTCCATTATCTATTGGCTGTGGTCTCCATGCTTTGAGATTACTGCTCTTTTTTGGCTTGTACCTTACGATGCATCATGAAAAGTATACAGAATTTCCCTGTACTCCACTCTACTCCTGCAGCGCACTCCAGATCCTAGAAATATCATTCATGGGACCATGTGGAAGAATAGCTGTGTGGTTTGGGGTAGTGTAGTGGGAAAGGGTGCATAATCAGCCTCTTCCTATCTTGCATTGGCACAATACACCTGAGAGAAGAAAGAAAAGATGGTGATTGACTCTTTTGCTCTCCTTACTGCAACCCTCTCCCAATCTACACAACTGTTGTCCCCTCGCTATCTACACAACTTTTCCTCCATGCAAACCTTAGGAATGATCTTTCCATATCAGAAGGACTGCAGGAGTGGAGAGAAACATTGGGAAAATCAATGTTCTGTAGGTGCCCATTGATGTCAGCCAAAATGGTTAGAGCTGTTTTGCTGGTGGAAGAAAGATATAGATGCTATATTAGAAATGCATTATAAATAAGATCCTTGGCTGATTGATTGGTATCTTTTAGAATTCTGAAGATCTTGTTTTATGTTTTGTTTGTGACCTTTCCCCACTTATCTATCTTACAGGGGGCTCAACAAGCAGGGATACAAATGTAGACGTAAGTTGATTCTATCACCTTTTGTTCTCAAATGGTAATATCTATGAGCAACTTTAGCATATGGGGTCCAAACCATTGTTTTGTCATTAAAACAGCAAATAATAAGAGTTTACAGGATAGCTGTCATTTTCTACAATGTTTATTAATCTGTTACACTGAAACAACAGTCTTATGGCACTTAAAATGAACATATATTGTGATATGTATCACAGTTGAAGGTTAAACTAATTATAGTAAAAGGTTTTAAGGCACTCATCTCTTTGAAATAAGCAAAAACGATACAAATATTTAATTAAAATGAGAGGAAAATGGTATTTGAAACTGCAATATTCACTTACAAAACATATTAAACTTCTGCCCTTCCAAAAAACCCAAAAACCTTAAGTGTTGTATTGTTGTTTGTTGTTTATGCAGAATGCAATGCTGCTATTCATAAAAAATGCATTGATAAAATTATTGGAAGGTGTACTGGTACTGCAGCAAACAGCAGAGATACAATGGTAAGTTTTATATATTTGTTATATGTTTATACAAAGTTTTATATATTTGTATGGCATCCAATCTAGTTGAGAATGAGTGTGTTTGACTAAGATCTGGGAGACCCCTGTTCAAATTCCCGTTCTGCCATTAAGCTTGCTGGGTGACTTTAAGCCAGTCACACTCTTCTAGACTAATCTAACTTATAAAATTGTTCTGAGGACACAGTGGAGGAGGGTAGAACAATATATATACCCTGTGTTCCTAGGAGGAAGGGCAGGATAAAAATGTGCTTAATAAAACAAAACCATATATATAAATAATAATATTGTTTCCAAGAATCTAGGTATTTTGAATCATCTTTATTTTTTGTGGATGTGGTATGAAAGGACCAAGGGGCAAGAAAACAGGGACTGGTAGCACGTTCAATGAGTTTTGGTTTCCTTGTCAAAATCAAAATGCTAGTTGAGGGATCAAACATCTTTTGTCAAACAACTTTTATCTAAATTGTAGACAGCTTTCTAAGTTCAGAGATAGTTGTATAAAAGCCCCCCAAAAGCTGGTTTTGTTTTTTAAGGCTCTTTGGAGTGACACATTTCCTGAGCTATTGGCATGCAAAATACAGCTCAGGAAGCTGCAGAGCTTTGAGAGCAAAGAAACTGTGCAATCTGGGTAAGTTTCCCCATCCTGACAGAGCTAAATGATGCACTGTAGATGTGCTTTCTGGCCTGCCTACATTTACATGTGGTAGGGCAAGGTTTAGTAAGAATCTCAGGGATTGCAGACCTTTTTTGTTCCAAAGGCTGAGGAGCTACACATCACATAACAAGAACCTAAAGGATCAGGGGAAGGAGATAAGATGGGCACCGGTTGTCTAACAGGCTGTTTTCAACAGTAGTTGAATGATTCTTGTTTTTTAAGGCTCCATATAGTGAACAACATCCCTTCCCAATTGGTCTTTAAGATATCATACATTGCCTCTGACCACCGATGCTCTAGTTTGATTGTAGCCATAGTCGATTAAAAAACGATTGACCTCTATTTGTTGGAATCTTTTTAAAATTGTTGTATTTGCAGATTATTCTGAGATGTAGTTTTAAAATAAAATTGCAACCCACCTTTCAAGGAGAAAGGCAGGCTAAAAATGACACAAGTAGGCTAAGGTTTGCACAATTACTTGAACAAAGAAGAAAAAAATACACTTAAAACTTAACTATGGAAACTTCTTACCTGTAGTTGCTCTCTGACCTTTGCATTTCTTGGAGTTTTAAAAGACCTTCTCATGGAAGAATAGCTTTAGTTTTATTTATTTATTTATTTATTTATTATTTCATTGGATTTCTTAACCGCCCTTCCCTGCCTACACAGGGCTCAGGGCGGTTTACAACAAGATAATTCCATACAGTTATAAAACCAATTAAAACCATAAATATACAATATTAAACAATCAACATACATTTTAAACATTTCAATAACAGATGGCCTGTCTGGCATTCAGATTTTTTGGAGCAGAGAGAGGAGAAGGGTGCTGGGCAGATGTAAGGGAACCATCGCTGGCTTCAACCAAAGGCCTGGCGGAACATCTCTGCCTTGCATGCCCTGCGAAACTGTAATAGATCAGACAGGGCATGGATGTGATTCAGCAGAGAGTTCCACCAGGCTGGGGCCAAGGCTGAGAAGGCCCTGGTATCAGGTCCAATTGACCTTGGGGTTCGCTTCAGTAGATAAATTCGCAGCTTGCCAGCAGAAAGGAAACTCTCAGCACATAGCAAAATGTAAAAAAACCCCTTGTTTCATGTAATTGAGTAAAAACATTCAAGCACTCAGGATGTACGCACTGCAGAAATCATCCAGTGTATGACCAATCAGCAATAAAACATTCAAGTGCCAATTCTAAGCACTAACAGTTCTTAAAAAGAAGGTTGCAGCTTCTTACAGATTAAGTCTTCATAACAAGTTCTGTAGTAATTCACAATAAAACGGGAGTCGATTCCATCTTTTGAGGCAGGTTACCCTTCAGTGCCAGAAATACTCTGGTCCCTCCTGAGTAGATGACAGGAATGCTATCCCAACAACCCACCCACCCCGCCCAGGGAAAGAAACACCAAGGAAAAACTTCTCCTGGCCTGCTGCCACTCCCTTCAGATTACAGAACCTTGCAGCTGCTAGCAATTATCACAACCAAGCTATATCCCCCTCCCTGCCAGGTAAGGTCCTGCCAAACTTATGACCCTTTCACAGTCATCAGGGCCTATCAAATTATAGGCTTGTTCAGCCCTTATCCCTTACACCTGGCCCTGGTTGAGACCAGTCGGATATCTTTGGGCCTGGTAAGGGGAGGGGAGTTAAGTGATTCAAGGTTTTTGTTTTTCCTGCCCCAAGCCTATAGGCCAGATACTCAACTGAAGAAAGGATAGGTTTCAGATCTTCTCTTTATAAATGCATTTTAGTTCTTTTGAATCTATGCCTTTCATCACATGAACAACTTTAATTTTTCAATGGGAAACATGAGAGAGCGAGGAAATTCCAGATATTTGTGTTACTCTACTGAAATGTCAATATGCCTTCAGTTTCAGAAGGAGCGCTTCCATATCGATATGCCTCACAGATTCAAAGTCTACAACTACATGAGTCCAACATTTTGTGATCACTGTGGTAGTCTTCTCTGGGGACTGGTTAAACAAGGATTAAAGTGTGAAGGTAGGGTCTCTTTCTTTTGACCATTGTAGTCCTGAGGTCAAAATCAGTGCTATGGTTCTTTATCCAGGTGAAGGCATGACTTCCACATTGTGTATTTGTATGTCAGAGGGAGAGATGTTGTGTTTAACTCTTTCACACACGGTTTAAGAAGTGTGCCTTGCACTCTCAGCTGTGTTCAGAGAAATGGACTGATAAGCGGCTTCCACACCTAGTGCTGTTCTGGCTTTTTACTGAAAGGGTGTGAGGTTTTTCCTTCTGTTTTTACTATTGATGGTTAAGAAGTAAGCTTGTATTTGAGTTCAGTTAAATGTCTCATAAAGCATGCATCTGAACAGTTTGTTATTGCTGACTATAATAGATCAATTGTTTATGATTATGATTCTGTTTCTTTAGAATGTGGAATGAATGTGCACCACAAATGTCAAAAGAAAGTGGCAAATCTGTGTGGTATCAATCAGAAACTATTGGCAGAAGCTTTAAATCAAGTTAGTCAGGTATGTTTCATTAGCAGTCTTCATAGATTACCTTTCTTTCAGGAGTATTTTAGAATGCCATCTCTGTTTGTCTTTAATTATGGATCATGTTAAAATATTCTGTTAATAAAATTTCTTTATTAAAAAAAAGAATGCCATCTCTGTTATGTGTTGGTCTTGTACACTGATATATCACCTGCTAGGATTAGATTTCATTGAATTCACTAGTAATATTCTTACATATTTTACTGGGTCTGATTTGCTTATTCACACTAACTGGAAATGGATATGGTAATAAATCGCAGAACAGTGGCATTTGACTAGAAAGAAAACGCTAAGACCCTTTTCAGGATTATTAGATATATATTTATTGACACATAAAAGCAGAAATAAGATGCATACCAAGGTAGGTTACCACTTCCAGTGTAATTTGGCTGGATTTTCAAAAGAAGGAGTATCTCAATTACCATGAGCCATGAAAGGCAGGGCATGAACAGCAATAGTAATAAGGTTCGATCCAGGGTTTTTCCTTTCCTCCCAGAAGGAGGGACAATGTTTCCTGATTACGCCTTTCCACATAGATCCATACTTTGCCCCTACAATATTCAATAAAAATCAAATTCCTTGTGCTTACGGAAAATGATTTTGGGGTCCAGCACAATCATTCTTAGAAAATAAGTTTTATTAAAGTTAAAGAAGCAGCAACTCATTTCTAGTCATATTGGTTGAGGAGAAATGCTGAAAAAGTACAGATGGTATAGAAGAAGCTTTCATTGTCAGAGGTGACAGCTTTGAACTCTTTTGGGGGGGTGAGTATTGTGTGTGTGTGTGCGCACATGCAACTGGAAGTCAGGGCTGACTTCTGGTGACCCCCAGTGGGGCCTAGATGTTTCAGAGAGATGGCTTGCTATTGCCTGTCTCTGTATCGCGGCTCTGGTATTCCTTGGAGGTTCCCCTTCCAAGTACTTGCCAGGGTCAGCTCTGCTTACCTTCTGAGATCTGACAGGATCAGACTTGCCTGGGCTATCCAGGTCAGGGCTGCTTCAAACTCTTCACAAACCAGAGTTCATATACAGTAGTTTGTTAACCAAGAATACATAATGTGACAAGCATATCTATAAACCTCACATGCAGTGTTTAAAGTCACTTCACTTGTCATTTGTGACCATGGAGATGATTTCAGTGAAGAAAAACAAGCTTAATATAATATTTATATGTGTGCCACAAATGCCTTTCACACCAAAAGTTCTTGGGAGCTGGCCTCTGTGTGTGTGTCTGTGTGTGTAATATATAAAATATCTAAAGCCCCCAACAAAGGAGAGCATTTATGTTGGCTAGGATGAATTCCTTTCCTTCCAACGTTGTTTACGGTAGATTCCTCCAAATTCCATATATGAAAGAGTCTGTCCTTGTGGGACAAATATTCCAGATTCCATCCAACATATATTGCTGGATTGCCAGCTGTATTCTAATCCCCGGAGGGAACTGTTTGGTATTCTCTCCCTCCCCCTGTAATCTGGTAAATGGGATTGACTATCATCGCTTATTAAAAGGTAATGAAATAGAAATCACAAGGGCTGTTAGTAAATTCCTGGAGAAGTCTATTAAAATTTATGAGGGGCATGTCTCACCATGAACTTTATATATATTTGTTCTTAATCTTGAACTGTATATTTGCTTGTTCCTATTTTGTACTGTATCTGAGTATGCTAAAAAAAGGTATGACTGACTGATGTAAAGTATCTTTACAGGTTGTACAAAATAATCCTGTGCAGTTCTTGTAGTAAAATAACATTATAACAAATACAGTAATGTACTAATAGTTAAAACTTAATTGTTTTTCAACTGAATTCTAGATTGATATTATGTATATGTCATTTCTGTTCAGAAATCTTCCAGGAAATCTGAATCTGGGTCTGTAGACAGTGTGGGTATTTACCAGGATTTTGATAAGAAACCAAGAGCTCTAGGTGGAGACACAACAGGTGAGAGATCAATCTTACTACATTTTCTGCTGTGAATAGCTCAGTCTGTTAATATGAACATGCTAGTTTACCACTACAGTATAAACAATATTTGTGACTTTTGTAACAAAAAAGCAACTTGAATTATACACAGCACTTTTTGCAGTTAGTGACCAACTCAGTATTACCCCATCACCCCCACACTCCTTTTCTGTGTTTCTAGAATATTATTTGGTGTCATGACACTAGCCAAGTGTTATATGCAGTCATACTTATAGACTCAGTGCCTCACTGAGATTTAGTCTAAACATGTCTTCATCCATGGAATGAAGGTAGTTTCTTCATGCCTTAGGATCTTCTTCCTCCTTTGAACATCACATCTCCACACTGTTGTTATCCTTAGGAGGCCTGCCCCACAGTATGAAACTTGTAAGTTATACACAAAAATTGTATTAATACAAGTATTTTTTTCAGAACCCAATGATGACCACTGTTAGTCTAAGGCAGCTTTTTAATGACAATTTAAACTTTCCCCATCATATTTATAACTTCATGTACATGTATGCAAACTGATGCATTCACACAGTGGTTCACTGCATTTTTGGTTATATCTTGGTACTTAAAGTACTATATTAAGTAGCAGAATAGTGGGGCAGACCTTCTACTCCTACTTAAAAACTATCATTTTGCTTCTGCAGATAATAATGAATATGATAAGCTCTGGGAGGGAAGATCTTTGTCACGACCATCCAGTAGGAGGAAATTCAACATAGATAGTTTTATTTTCCACAAAGTTCTTGGGAAAGGAAGCTTCGGAAAGGTAGGTATCTTTCAGGACTTAGTTTTGGGTGTTTGATAATCTAATAGTTTTAATAGGAGAAAGGAAAAACAATTCAAGTAATTCTTCAAGACACTACAAGCTAAAGAAAAGGTCTGGTTGAGGGCAGGGTTGAGTAATGGTAGCAACAGCCAAGGACTCCATAGTAGAAAGATACCCTTCCTGGCAGTGACAATAGAAGTCCCTCTGCACAAAGGGAAGGAAGCACCTCTCTCTCTGCCTAGTGTTTGTAGCCAATTTGCCTCCATGGAGAAGTGGAATAAATAAAACAAGTCCATACAGGGAGAGGAAGTATCCTTCCCCTAGAGTTGTGTCTCTTCACAGAAAATTAAATTTAATGTAAACATAGATAATAAATATACATAATTCACTTATCATCTGTTGCTTATACAGGGCATTTTGATATGCTTGATGACTTGAGGTAACAACATCATACCAGACGTCTAGTGTGTTGAAGGGATATAAGCCAGTAACTACCATTCACATACATTATAAAAAAAATTTCTTACAGTCAAAATTATTAACTTTACAGAAGGCCCCGAGAAGAGGCATTTATCACCTAGGAAGTCCCTAATTCAGCTTTTGTTGTGTTTTGCAGGTACTACTTGCTGAATTGAAAGGAAAGAATGAATTTTTTGCTGTAAAAGCTTTGAAGAAGGATGTGGTACTTATTGATGATGATGTGGAATGCACCATGGTAGAAAAGAGGGTCTTAGCACTTGCATGGGAAAATCCATTTCTTACCCATCTCTACTGTACTTTTCAGACCAAGGTATAATGTAGTCAATTTTACTTTTGCTGTAACTGGCAGAGTGAAACAGATTGGTAACTTATTTCAGAACAAGCAAGATTGCATCAATGCTCCAGAGGTATTCATTTGCAGTTCTGCCTTATTTTGGCAACACAATCAGCAGTAGGTAGCAGAAATAATCCATCTGACTACTGTAAGGTATTATGTATCGTACAAGAACATCAAATCTCCAGTCAAGAAAGCCAGTATCCTGATACAAAGTGTATGATTAAAAATGGGAATGTAGAGGCCAAGTGTATTTTTAAGAGCTTAGCATATGAGGAATGATGCACATCTGCATGTTCTGTGGAGAAATTAACAAATGTTTCATATTAAAAAACTATCATGTTGTGGTTGGTTGTTGATTTGAATAGGAACTTCATTCAGCATCTGCTTAGAAAGATAAGTAGTTCGAGGAGATTATAATTCAAAATGATTAAAGACAGAACTGTACTAAAGCTATTTGTGTTCTGAGGTGATGCTTCATCTGAGCTGCAAATCAGCATCCCAATGAAAAGACACAATATGAAAATAAAACTCATACTGAAAAAATAAGCCTAGCAGTGCTCACATAGCAAACATCTATCTATAACTCTTTATCCAAATCCCCTGGAGATGCAGTACAGGTCTTGAACTACTGCCTGGGTGCTGTGTGAAGCGGCTAAGAGTGAACAAATAGAAACTGAATCCACACAAGATTTAAGTAATGCAAGTTGGGAAGGCTGAGGCCTTTAAGGACACTGTACTTCCCGCTTTTGATGGAGTACTGCTGACCCTTGCTGACTCTGTTAAGAGCCTAAGGAATATACTGGATCCCGTATTACTGCTGGAGAAACAAGTTAATGCAGCTGCAAAAAAAAAAAAGGCTTTTCTTCCAAATTCATGAAGCCTGGAAGATGGCCCCCTACTTTGATCCAGCTGATGTAGCTACTTAGATCCATGCCACAGTAAAGCACTGTACATGGCTCTGCCCTTGAAGTTCTCAGAGACTGAAGTCGGTAGAGAATGCTGCAGCATTATTGTCAGGAGGTAGAGGGTACATGCATACTACACCCATTCTGCTGTCATGCCACTGGCTGCCCATCAGCTACCAGGTTCAATTCAAGGTACTAACACATATAAAGCCCTGCATGCCCTTGTACCCTCATATCTGCAGGACCACATCTCCTCCTATGTTCCACCACACAAGCTTCACTTATCCGTTCAGGGCCGTCTGTGGATGCCTCCCTGCAAATGGGCAAGATCAGTGACTGCCTGTAGATGTGCTTTTGTTGTTGTGGCCCCCGCATTGTGGAATGGCATATATGAAAAGGTCAAGAAAAACACTTCTGTAGCTGTGCAAACTGTGTAAAATGAATGTCAGGAGAGCTTCTCTGTTCAGGAAGGCACTTTATAAAGGGACAGGATCTGAGGACTTTACCACTGTGTTTAGGACATACCTGTTTGCCTCATATATTAGCCTGTTGGCACTGTATCTTTCTCTACTGATTTTTGCCTTATATTTTCACTCTGTATCATGTCTAATATGCTGCGCTTACGCAGAGCTCTGTAATCCTAGCCCTTGTACGTTGCTTATTAGATGTCTCTTCATTATGATTGTATCGGTCTATATTGTGTAATCTGCTTTGAGTCTTAGTGAGAAAGGCAGACT
Source organism: Gekko gecko (assembly GCA_029375565.1). Lineage (NCBI taxonomy): Eukaryota > Metazoa > Chordata > Lepidosauria > Squamata > Gekkonidae > Gekko > Gekko gecko. The sequence goes on along the minus strand of JAPDNY010000002.1, from coordinate 96,685,568 downwards.
ATAAGTATAGTAAATAAATATATGGGGACTTTCTCTTACTGCTTGTGAAGTTTTCTAGCCAGAGGCTGCCACTAATACATGGGTTAATGTTCTGTTTTCTTCTGTTTGTGAATAGGAACATCTGTTCTTTGTTATGGAATTCCTCAATGGTGGAGATCTGATGTTCCATATACAGGACAAAGGCCGTTTTGATCTCTTCAGAGCTACGTAAGTTTGGGGGGGGTTAATAAGGAAGGGCTGACCAGATCTTTGATTTGTTTTGCTGTTACACAGCTACACCTGTGTAATACTGTAAAACATAGGCAGTAGCTGTCCTACAGTTGCATAGGTGTGGGATACTGTTATCTTGTTTCATTTAGAAACATTGCAAGCAATATAGAGGAAAGAAAAATAATTTTCTTTCCTTTTAAGATTAAAGTTTTTCACAGTAACATCAAGACATTTAGACTTGCCTGAGTGAACATTCTCATTTTTCTATCTAATAGTATCACACTGTATAGCAGAGAAATAGTGTTCTCATAAATGCAGTGATAAAACATGTGCTTGCATACTGGAAAGAGCAAACTCACTGATTAAATAAAATTAAGTGTTGGCTCATACATGAATTATTCTTTTGATTCCCAGCATTTTCCTATAAATTACATCCACTTCACATTTTCTGTATTAAGAATCCTAAAGCAAAACACAAGTCAAAATAGTATGCTTACTTCCCTGTATGTTTTTTGAAGGGTATAGTGGTAGAGGAGAGAGGTCAGAGAAAAGAAATGGGAAAACCCCTTTTTAAGTGTCATATGTTTCTGCAAAAAGACTCTCTACTTTTATGGGGAAATGTCAAATCAGACTGGAGATAGAGGAAGCAATGAATCTGTAGAGAGAAGATAATATATGATGGGAAATCAAGACTGTGTGAGAACTAAAGAGAAATTAACATGGTAGTGGATAGATCCTGCTTCCCATGAGTTTGGACCGGTTCTCTGCAACATGTAATGATTTAAGGGGAAACAAAGATTTTTAATTGTTTCTGAAAATAAGAAGAGCAGCTAGGTCATCAGTGGGCTTCATGTCTAAACAGAGCCTTCATCATTATTTCACAATGCTTTTGCTCTGTTTCAGGTTTTATGAAGTGGAATACACATTTCTTAAAAGTGTGCAGCTCAAAGCAGGGCTTTCACAATTTGTTTGATTTATATGGAATGAGCTAGGAGAAGAACAAAGGGCTTAATTTGCAATTAGATTGGATTTGCTGTTCTAAAGTGGAATTTGAGCAGCATTCTTAGGTCTCCTCTTTTGCCAATATAAATTCCCTACTCAGAATATAATACAGCATAAGAGTATTTTTGGCACATATTTCCTCCCAGAAAAGTAGTATCTGAAGTAGTTTGACAGACATTGGGGAACCTATCCATGTAAAATCTCCAACTGTAAGTAATACATACAGTATACAAAAAAGGCTAATCTACCAGTACACAAAAGGATAATTTGGGCTTTAAAAATCTAGTTAAATAAAATAAACATTTCTGCTTAAAGTTTCAAATTCTGGCAAATACATAAAGGAATGATTACTTTAATATTTTTTAAAAACAGTCATTTTTTTAGGTAAGCACACCAGAATGCAGTTTTCATTCTGTATATGTAGAAAAGCTCATTTTGAACAGAATAGAGCCCATATGTGATTGAGGGCCTGCAAACACTGTAAATTGGCTCCACTGATATCCTTATACAGTGATCATGGATCTTTCCTGCATTTCTGTCCCCCAGCAGTTATTTTCTCTGCTGGGTTCCACATGGACATACAAATCATAAGGTTCTCCAGATGAAATTACCCTTTTCCATCAGCATGTTCATTTAGAAGTAGCTCCCACTCCCAGTAAATATGTGTAGGATTGCAGCCTTGAACTCCCAAGCCCACTTCCTATGTGGGAAGTGATTCACTGGTATTGGTAAGGCTGGCCTAGATGTGTTAGATCTAGTGTCAGAAAGAGTGACAGCTAGTGCCAGCATGTGACTGCAAAGAGGCTGGCTATAACCGGTCTGAGGCAGTCCAGCCTGACACTGAGCATTGCACCTGGATTGCATCAGCTGTGTGCTGATTGGCCAGAGGCTGTATATATGTACAGAGTGTACAGTGGATTTAGCTCTTCACTTGGATTGATTGCAGCGGAGCACTTTGACACTGAGAACTGTATATAGGTGGTGGCAGAGTGTAAATAAAATTCACTTTGTATTTGCACCTAAGTTCTGGACTCCAGTCTTCTTTGGGTACTCTAACTCCCTTTGGGCACTGATGTGCCAGCCAGCATTGCACACGCCACATAAGAACATAAGAGAAGCCAATGTTGAATCAGGCCAATGGCCCATCTAGTCCAACACTCTGTCACACAGCGGCCAAAATATACCAGGTGCCATCAGGAGGTCCAGCAGTGGGGCCAGGACACTAGAAGCCCTCCCACTGCTGCCCCCTCCAGCACCAAGAATAGAGTGCATCACCTGCCCCAGACTGAGAGTTCCCATCTATACCCTGTGGCTAATAGCCACTGATGGACTTCTGCTCCATATGTTTATCTAATTCCCTCTTGAAACTGTCCATGCTTGTAGCTGCCACCACCTCCTGTGGCAGTGAATTCCATATGTTAATCACTCTTTGGGTGAAGAAGTATTTCCTTTTATCTGTTCTAACCCGACTGCTCAGCAATTTCATGGAGTGCCCAAGAATTCTTGTATTGTGAGAAAGGGAGAAAAGTACTTCTTTCTCAACCTGCTCAATCCCATTCATAATCTTATAAACCTCGATCGTGTCACCCCTCAGCCGTGTCACCCCTCACCCGTCGTTTCTCCAAGCTAAAGAGCCCCAAGCATTTTAACCTTTCTTCATAGGGAAGGTGTTCCAACCCTTTTATCATTCTAGTTGCCCTTCTCTGCACTTTTCCCAATGCTATAATATCCTTTTTGAGATGTGGTGACCAGAACTGTACACAGTATTCCAAATGAGGTCGCACCAATGATTTATACAGGGGCATGATGATACTGGCTGATTTGTTTTCAATTCCCTTCCTAATAATCCCCAGCATAGCGTTGGCCTTCTTTATTGCAGCTACACACTGTCTAGACATTTTCAGCGAGTTATCCACTACGACTCCAAGATCTCTCTCTTAGTCCGTCTCTGCCAGTTCAGACCCCATCAACGTGTATTTATATTTAGGATTTTTGGCTCCAATGTGCATCACTTTGCACTTGGCCACATTGAACCCCATTTGCCATGTTGACGCCCACTCACCCATCCTCGACATATCCCTTTGGAGTGCCTCACACTCCTCCCTGGTTTTCACCACCCGGAACAACTTCATGTCATCTGCAAATTTAGCCACTTCACTGCTTACTCCCAATTCCAAATCATTAATAAACAACAGTGGCAGGGGCACAGATTATCCAGCATGATACAGGAGCAATCAGTATACTGAATTTCTGACTGGTTGTAGTAAACCCAAGCCAGAGAATAATCTCCACACTCATCTTCCACCTAAGCCGAATTAACTGCTCCTGCTGGTGTCAAGTGAGTGGGAGGCAGTCAAGAGCAGGGAAAATTCTTAAAGCATCCTGACATTTTGTTCTGTCCTCCTTCTCATCTTCCTCCCCAGTGGATGGGGTGGATGACAGAGCATGAGCAGAACTATTTCTGCTGGAGGAGTCATGCTATTCTCAGGGCGAAAGAAGCAAGAATGAATGGGAAGGATTTTAATCCTGTTTGTAACAGATCAGAAACATTAGCGAATCGGGGGCTAGGTTGGGTTGGGGGTCAGGGGGTCAGACAGGCTTGCAGGCCTTTAATGGTTACAGCAGAAATGATTATTATAGAAGTAACTGAAAAAAGAACAAATATCCTGCCATTCATAGGCTTAGTACAAATTAGTCCTTTGTTATTATTTTAAAGTGCTTTTGCCCTCTTTCAGGTTTTATGGAGCTGAAATACTGTGTGGTTTACAGTTTCTTCACAGCAAAGGCATTATTTATAGGTGAGTACTGATTGATCTTGGTAAGAGTCTTGTAAAATATTGCAACAGTTATGTCTCAGTGATGAATTAGTGGATTCTGCGATTAACCTACAAGTAGAGTGTTTTACAAGGAACTGTTCCCTATTAAAATTTTGAGTTTATTCCAAAGGTGTTGAAAAAAGGCAATTCAAACAAGCACTTGAGACCAAATCTATAATTGTTTTCTCATGTTTTTCTCCTTGGCAACAAGAAGAATGAAATGTTATTTACATTACACAGAAGAATAATTGTTTCACACTAGTAAAGGCTGGGTGTTCTGCACCAAGCTTGAGATGCTTTGTCTTCATTCCAGTGGCAGGGAACGTTAATAGCATTTGAGCCACGATAGCCCTCTTGTTGAAAGTACTCTGAATAAAGTTCTTTGGGATCAGTAGCAGATTATGGAAAGTTAAAAAGAATCCAGAATGGATATTGGGCCGAAGTTTGATCATCTTCTGCTCTGAGAAAGCTGGTAGAGTTTGAGATATGAAACTTTTGGTTTTTAATTTGGAATCTTGATAACTGCAGAGTTAGCATTCCTTTTATATTGATGTAGACTTAGTAATGTATCATTTTTCAAGGCTTTCTGCAGGTAGCTTGTGTCAACTGCTGATTTGGTGCCATTCAGCCACGCAGCCACCTAACCCTTTATCAAGGATTGTTGTTATTTTTTATTAAGCCACCTTCTGAAACTGTAAATAAGCGATGTTTTAAAAATGTTCTCCATTTTTGATTCAGTAGTTCCATTTCAGTTATTTAGAAAGAATCATAATTTTTTCCCTTTAATCTAAGAGTATTAATCCAATAGGGAAGGGAGCAGAAAACCTGATAGCTGGACCTTGGATAAAGAATAGCATTTCCCTGCATTCTTCATGATGTGAAATAACAGATTACCATATCTTGGCCATTGTAGCTGCTGTCTGAAGTCATCTTCCAGGAAAGAGAGAATTTCTTGAAGTCCTTTGAAACACTGGCTCAGATATGTTATTGCTAGCCAACAGAAGAGCTGTTGGCTTTTCAGGTTGCTGTGCACTGCTAAGTTCAAATGTCAAAAATTAGGGCTGTTGCTTCTTTAAAGCGTCTTCTGAGTTTTAAGCATTTTAACTGACAGGTAACCTCTTAAGAAAGAGATGGCAGTACCTGTATTAGAAACATGTTCAGTTAATAAAGACATGCTTTCTTTGTTCAGACTGTTAGTTTAGTTTAACTGATTGATAAATGTGCCAGATCCACAGAAACTGAAAAAAATTCAGATACGGAAATATCTTTTCCTCATATTGTATCCAATTCATAAATATTTCAAACCTCTTGGGAAAACAACATGAGCACAACATTAAGAGGTTGCTTTGATCACACAGATTTTCTTGTTTGCTTCTGTCCTTGGCAACTAGTTTTAGAAGTATACTACAACTTTGTTGGCAACTGACTAACTTTTCAGTTTTTATGGCAATTGCCTAAGGCTAAAATCCAAAGAATGTATGTGCTGGTGATACTTTTGCATATAGCTGGAGCTTTTCTTCCTTTTTTTCTTTGCAACAGTTACTTCTGATGTCTGTCAGTTTAAATCAATATTTACGTGTACAAGGCAATCAGCTCTCATTACTAGTGTTTGAAATAGGCGTGTGCATTTGGATATTTCCAATACAAAACAGTGCCAGAAATTCCCTGCTCAGTTTTGTTCTGGCTGATACCTTGAGGTTTTAAGCAACTGGGGCACACACAAAATACATGACTCTATCTTTGTGTTGAATACAGGCATAGGACTACATACCATGATCCATCAGTGAAAGTAGCTGATGATTGTGGGTCTTCTCCACTTTCCCCTGCCCTCAGCAGTACGTTCTAATCCCAGGCAAGTTGATTCATGTTACAAGACCCACCTGAAGTAATAACCATGCAAGTCAGTGAGATACAGTGAGGAGGGGGAAGGATGTGAAATCTCTTCCCTCTCTCTCTATTACCATGTAGCTTCACATATGGAAAAGGCAGCCTGCTTAGCCATAAGTGTATTTCTCCACATGGGTCCCACAACCTGAGCAATCACTTTTCCTGAGGTCAGAAGAGACTAGGGGGGTGGAATTTGTGATCCTTGCATGAGCAGATCACTGAATGCAACCCATAGTTAATCTTCCAAACTAAAATACCTTGCTCCCACTGCAAAAATTCCCTCTTCACTCAACGTGAGTATTATAATAATAAGAAGAAGAAGAGAAGAGGAGATTGGATTTATACCCCGCCCTTCACTACCCAAAGGTGTCTCAGAGCGGCTTACAAACTCCTTTCCCTTCCCCTCCCCACAACGGACACCCGGTGAGGTAGGTGGGGCTGAGAGAGCTCTTGACAGAAACTGCTCTTTTTTCAAGAATAGCTGTGCCAGAACTATGGCTTGCCCAAGGTCATTCAGCAGGTGCAAGTGGAGGAGTGGGGAATCAAACCTGGTTTTCCCAGATTAGAGTCCGTGCACTTAACCACTACACCAAGGCCTCTGTATTTTGGTTCAGCTTCAAATTCATTATTTTCTTTTTTCCACTATGTTTTATTCACCCCTACTCCTGTCATGATTGACTCTGCACCATTTCATCTTTATTGAAAATTAATGAAAAGTGTCCATTTGTTTTTCTGCCAACTTCAGCCTCGTCTTCATTACTTAAAGCATCCCATCCCAACAGACAGCTTTAACATTGATGCAGTTACGTCAGGAAAGTGAACCATTTTGGTGCTAGTTTCTGGTTAAATGATATGGTAATTTTAAAAACTTTTTCACAGAGACCTCAAATTAGACAACGTGATGCTTGATAAAGAAGGTCACATCAAGATAGCTGATTTTGGGATGTGCAAAGAGAAAGTCTATGGAGATAATAAGGCAACAACTTTCTGTGGTACCCCGGACTACATAGCTCCTGAAGTAAGGAACACACACATAGTATACCAAGACATCAAGTACATGATTCTTTTGCAACAATTTAAAAATGCAATAAATTAAATTAAAAGCTGTTCATTAACAACACCTTTTTTGAAATTATTCCGTAAACTGTATATAGAAAATATAAAGTATTCTGTATGCTTCTTTCAGCTAATAACCTTTCCTTAAATAATTCCAAAGGTACCAATATTTGTTTGTTGCAGCAAAAGTTAGCAGGAGTGTTGTAACACATTAAAGACTAAATAAATTGCATGCCAGCATAAGCTTTTGTGGACTAGAGTCCACTTCTTTTGTATATGCACAAGCTTTTTTCATAAGGTTGACGTTAGTCTTTAAAGGGCCATTTGGCAAGACCTCTGTTTGTTTTTTACCTTTCTTTAAAGCTACTAAATTGGTAAAAACAGCTTAAGTAGAATGGAGGAATAAAAAAACACACAAAATAATAGAAGCAGTATTTATACCTTTAAGAACCAAATATCCTCAGTGGCTGCTGCTAGGCAAACACAACTGTATTGCCAGCCTTCAAGCCTTGCTTTCTGTCAGTAAAAGGCAGGACAACAGGGCCCTTTCCAGGGCTGAGGGAGGACGCATTGGGGCTAGGCCTGGCAGCAACCACTGGGCAACTTGCTACCAAATAACTTGAATGACTTGCCCAGGACTGGCTGCTTGCTACTGTTCAACAGAACCAGCACACAAAAGACAGCGTTTTGTGGTAATTAGAGTTTCAGACTAGGATCTGGAAGACCCAGGTTCTAATCACCACTCTGCCACTGAAGCTCAGTGGGTGACCTTGGGCCAATTATACATTCTCAGCCTAAAGGATCGCACAGGGTTTTTCTGAAGATAAAATGGAGGATAGGAGAATGATGTAAGGTGGTTTAGGTCCCTAACGTGGAGAAAGCAAGTAGATTGTAGTGGCCAATGGCTACACAATAAATTTTACCACTGCTACTACTACTACTACTAAGTAAATATATAAGAAATGTAGCGGAAGATATGGGAAAGATAAAAAGTAGGCTGGTTAGTGGGTTGGAAAAGGAAATGGTGAGAATATGGGGGTTACCAAGAAGAAGAAAAGAGGAAGTAGTGTGGGGATCTATGGAAAAGTGAGGTGTCCCCTGCAAGTCCTTGCAGATTGCTCACCAAGCAGCTGTGCCCAGCCCTACAGCCAGCACTGCACAGCTGACCCATAGTTGTCCTAAGGAAAGGATGCTAGGGGAGTGAAGGAAGGAAAGCTGAAGACAGAGGGCAGATAAAGGTAGTTTGGCTGATGGAGAGAGGGAGGAAAAGGGAAGAGGCTATGGGAGGTTTCATGGGTGGGAAGGACAAATGGGGGGGGGGGATGAGATGCACCTTACCAGTCCTTGCGGGCCCCCTGCTTGTTATTTATATTTTGAATATAACAAGCTACAACTAAACAGAATAATACAATACAATACAAAGACTGCCCCCATTGATAATGTAAACCAAATAGTGCAATACAGAATGGGAGATGTATCTAATAACTAATATGCAGTATTAATCTGTTCATATTATGTTAGAAGTGTTTAGTTTCCTTTATTATGTTATCACATAAAATACCATTATAATTCATCATAAATATCAAAGATGAAATCTTTGACAACTGCTTTGAAATTATAAATCAGAGCATACTCAAGCCTCCATTGTATTTATATAACTAGAATATCAGTTAATCAGTAAATAATATAGATGATATTTTAAGTGATGGAAGAGTCATGATCTGGAAGCTTCAAACTGCATTTTACAAGTCTTCTTACTTCTTACATTGGCAATAGATCCTGCAAGGGCTGAAGTATACATTTTCTGTGGACTGGTGGTCTTTTGGAGTCTTGCTGTATGAAATGCTGATTGGACAATCTCCTTTCCATGGTGATGATGAAGATGAGTTATTTGAGTCAATCCGAGTAGACACACCTCATTACCCACGTTGGATTACCAAGGAATCTAAGGATATACTAGAGAAGGTACATGCTGACTTAAGCTAATGCATGTTTTCAGTATAGGAAAATGGAAGGCTATGTTAAGGAGAACGCGTGAATCTAGTAATCTTTAAGTGCTATCAAGACACTTGTATTTATACAGATATTATCTCCCAGGCAAATTGTGAAAGAGTTTTGTGAAATGGAACCAACACAAACTAACTAAGGGATTGAATAGTTTTATCCTTATCAGTCTATGTTGTACACAGATTTGTGATATTAATGCCTTCTTGGTGGGTGAGCCATGTTGCATGCATGCTTTCCCAAAAGTGGAGTCTGTTGCTGCCAGGCTTGGATTCTGAGTTGCTGTTGACCTGGGCAAGTGGGAGCTAATGAATCATTCCACAGGAAGAAGGCACCATAGGAACCTGTTTCCTGCCGGAATTCCAAGACTAAGCAGCAGGAATGATTACAGTCAACCTAACTGGTTGTCTTAGACCTGTAGGCACTATAGAACACATCAAGTCCTAGTATTATATCTTTCAATAGCTACTGAAGTTGCACTCTCTGCCTTAAATGTTGTTATCTGCAGCTATAGTAACTGAATTAGGATGCATATGTTATGTTTTGTAGTTGTTTGAAAGGGACCCAACAAAGCGATTGGGAGTAACCGGAAACATCAGAGATCACGCTTTCTTCAAGACGATTAATTGGACATTGCTAGAGAGGAGGGAAGTGGATGCACCTTTCAAACCTAAAGTGGTATATAATTTCTGAATCCCTCTTATGCTCAGCAAAGTGAAGAACTGTAAAGCCTTATGTCAGTTGCATTTAAGAACTTTGTTGCTCTTGCACTGCACTCTCCTTAGGGTAGCACACACAGGACATCCCCCCCCTTTCATTCTCACAGTCACCTTGGGAAATAGGCTACAGCAAGAGTGACCAGCTTTCATAAGGTGTCCAATAAGATTTAAACCCATGTGCTCAGTCCTCAGCAAACACTCTAGCCTCATCATCATACTGTTATCTCATATATTAGACTTCTTGTATTTAGGCTTCTGCCATTCATAAGAGGGCCCTTGACACCAGAGGATATAGGATGTTGAATGTAGAAGGCATTTTTCTGTCACTGAGCTTCATTCGAATGACTTCATAGTTCTGACTGATAGTTCAAAAAGGACAGAATTCATGAGGAAATCAAGATGATCCATGATTTTTTACTGCTTATCTATAGCTTATATATAATAACTTTCTCCTTGCCACAATGTAGGACAATACAAATAGCCAAGCCCAAATAGGATGGGATGGTGTCTGTATGAAAGGAATTAGTTTTACTTACAGACTCTTTGGGGCAATAAATTAGTTTGAATCACCTAATTTTTGTTCTTGTTGCCATTCTGCTTATCATACAGAAATCAGCAAACGACTACAGCAACTTTGACAGAGAGTTTCTGAGTGAGAAGCCTCGATTATCGCACAGTGACAAAAACTTAATAGACTCCATGGATCAGTCTGCATTTGCTGGGTTCTCTTTCATCAATCCTAAATTTGAACAAATTTTGGAGAAATAATTCTTCAAGCGTAGAACGATGTTTAGGTACAACTATAAATAGAAGCTCTTCGTATGAACTGTGATCAAAGGATACCATCATCTCTCCGTCTTCATTTTCAGTGATGCTCGATAAAGACCTATTATGTTATACTGCTGTTTATTTGGCAGTGGGTTGCATTTATGTATCCTTGTGAATCACGTGTACATGATTTTTCTCTCCAGACGGAAAAATGTAAATTGTGTGTTTGGTTACTTGACTGTAGTTATCTATTGGGGAAAGAAATGTATGTATATGCTGTATATTTTGCTGAAGGGGTGGAAGATAGATTATTGAAGAGTGTCTTTTAAATAAAGTGGAACAGCTAGCCAGTTCTTTTATGTTTTCAAAAGAAGTTAACTTGAATTTTTATTCAGCTTACTCTGGGCTTCAAATGTTGCTATTTTTAATAAGTGCCAGTAAGGGACATGGTGCTTTGCAGGCCTTATTCTTATGAGTTTACAACCTTTTAAATAGTATATGTGTTTCTTGTTCTTGGATAAACACCTATTAAAGATCACGAGTCTTACAGTTCTTAAAAAGTAGTATGCCCATTCCTTGACAGATGGCTATCAGACTGCTAAAACTTAAGCTGAAATATTAAACACTAGGAATAAGACCCATTGTAGAAAGAGGCTCTAGGCAGGAGCCACTGCCTTGGGCACTCAGTGTCAATTTACTGTGGCAACCTCAACAGAGTATAATGACACAGAGTCCACAATTTTCTCCAGGGGAAGTGATCTTCAGCCCTCACCTGGAGACTGGCAACAGTGGTTCTCCTGGAGGAAAAGTACAGTCTTTCTCCACAGTGATCTGCACAACAACCCTGTGAGGTAGGTTAGGCTGAAAGTCTGTGACTGGTCTGAAATCATCCACTCAGCTTCCACAGCAAGAACCTGGGTCTCCTCCTGGAGAAAATAACTGCTTTGGAGGATGGACTCTATGGCATTCTATTCAGCTGAGGCCTCTCCCCTCCCCAAACTCTGGGTTCCATAGACTCCTCCACAAAATCTCCAGGAATTTCCCAACCTGGAGCTAGCAACCCTAGTCAGGACTGGCCCCAGTGAGTTCTCCACAAAGGCCAAAGTAGGCCTGGAAAGGGCCTCCTCCCTTTGCCTTTTTACTGACAGAGTCAAGCTTAGTTGCCTAGCAACAACCACTGAGGAGAAAGTAAGCCAGCCACACAGCAGTTTTGGCAGTTTATTCAGACAGGGAATGGAAGTGGGCAGGGGAGAGGAGTAGACCCAGCACCCAGCCAATGGCATGCAAGTACTCTTGAGTGGCAGTTGATAGACCAATGACTGGTGGAGCACACAGCACAGCCAATGGGAGAGCCGGAAAGTGCCAGTATGCTGGGCTTTTATATATATAGGATGAGGTATAAGTTCCCTAAACTCATTAAGTCTTAGTTCTGAATAAACCTCTGTAGAATCAGCCAGAGTGTCTTTAGTGAAAGTAGGTGTTCCTTTATCTGAGGAAAATCTATCTGGAATGTTGGACAATTTCATCTCACTAACAGGAAGTTATATATTCTGGGCTATGATTTTCATTTCAGCTCAGGCCAATACCACACTTGGGAGGTGGGAACTTGTTTGTATAGAAAAATGTGAAATATTCACAGAATATTTACTGTGATGCTGAAGCTTGAGAATAGACATTTAAATGTATTTTACAGAAAAACCTGTATGGGAAGCGGTGAGGGAAATGGGAAAGGAACACTGTGATAGCAATGTGTTGATTTGAATTGCTACTTGATATAGAAAGATGTAATGTGATTGAATAGTTTATAAAGCTTAAATAACAATGCGCCTATTCTCTTCCTTACTGCAACCCTAGCCTTTCTTTGCTTCCTGATCCCCCTTCTCCAGTTCAGGAAGATACCTAACCACATAAAAATCCTGCATGTACAGTGCAAAACTATAGACCTAAGGACATCTGTAAAGTAACCTGAGGGGAAAAAACCAGCTTTGGATACGCTAGACTTCAGGTCAAATGTTTCAGCAACAATCATGAACACCACAGGCTGATGAAATGCTCTGAAAGGCCTGCATTCGCTTATCTTCAGTTTACTATAATACAGCTCTCTGCTTCTTCTTCCTGGAAGGATTCTGGACACCCCAAAATGGGAAATGCTTTTGTATTGGTTTTACAGCTCATTACTAAATGTAACTGAAGCTGGTGAACACACCTTGACTTACAGAAGGAGGGTTTAGATTGAAATGTGTCCAAAACCTGAACATTTTGCCCTGACCTGGATAGCTCAGGCAAGCCCAACCTTGTTAGATCTCTGAAGGTTAGCAGGACCAACCCTGGCAAGTAATTGGAAGAGAAACCTCCAAGGAATACCAGGGCTTGCGACATAGAGGCAGGCTATCAAGCTACCTCTCTGAAACATCCAAACCACACTAGGCATGCAAGCACACGTGTGCGCGCGCACACAAAATACCCACACAAAAAAAACCCTAAACATTTTGTTATGGTTACAAATAAAATAAAAAGATATTAAGGAAAAGACATTAATTATAAAAAAGAAAAAAGTCTGAAATTTTCCCCAGCTAATCTGAACCCCGGCTTTTGTTGCAAAAACTTTTAAGTCTCCTATGTTTATAGTAACTAAAAAATGGTCACATGATGCTGGCCATACTTCCAACTCACTGCAAGACGTCTCTTTCATGTGCCAAATTTCATAGGTGACTCAAAATATTTATCCTCTAGGTATCAGCATCACACACTTTGGCTCGGAATGAGGCAACTCTACACTTAACTAGGTGTTAAATTTTGAGGCCGCAGTACATTTTCCATTGCTACTATGTATTCTTACAAGATACATTTTATTGTTACAAAATAGTAAAGCACAGGTTTTAATAGTTTACACACTATTAGGTTTATTAACCAGGATCTTAGCAGATGGCTATAACTATTCCATACAATTAGGAAGTTTAATGGGAATCTGAACATAGTAGTGAATCTTCCATATGTCAGGGAGTGTATACTTCTGAGTATCAAGCCACTTATGGTACTACAAGTAAAAGTAGGAGAATGGAATTATTTAGTTAGCATATTATACAGCTGCAGGAGTGGCTGAATAGTTAGGCCATGTTTGTTTTTCATTATTCTACCATTACAATGTCTGAATTCTACCCATAAAATCAACACAATTTGTCTTGGTGGTTTGACATTTGGCACACAAAAGGAATATAATCTTGTCCAGTTTTAAAAATACCTGGCATGAAATGGGTATGTTGCAGAATAATTAACCATCTTAAATCTGTATAAGGTCTGTAACCAGTATTAGTGTACCCCACCCCCCCGTCAGAACCCCCAAAACCTTACTAGAGCTGAAGAGTACATCCTAGAGTGTTAGGGATCTTAGAACCTGGGATTTTCATTAGAATACTTCATTCATTTCGATTCTACGTTGGGGCATCCTGACAAACCTAATCCTTTTTAGACAATAGGAGAACCATTTGGAATCAGACCAATTTTTGTCATGGAAGTCAGAATAATCCTTATACTATTTCCCAGAGGGGTTTTTTTGTGTGGATACCTATTTCCACCTACAGGGGGCTCACTCTCCCCCAACAGCTTTTTCTACATAGTCAGTAAACTTCCTGGGTTTGTAGAAAAATTCAAAAAGTGAAAAAATCCCTTCAGGGACAGTTGAATTCCCCAAAAAAACTTTTCAAATGGCCTCTGCAGGGACCTAACTCCAGGCATCAATGGTGAGAGGTTAGAACGTTGGGAGGGGGAGGCTTCTCACTGGCTCTGTCAGTAAAAGGGTGGGGGAGGGCCCTTTCCAGGCCTCTTTCAGCCTTTGAGGGAGGGAGCCTTGGGGCCAGGCTGGGGGATTCCTAGAGGTTTTGTGGTGGAGTGCAAGGAGGGCAGGATTTGGGGAAGGGAGGGGTCTCATGCCACAGAATCCACCCTCCAAAGCAGCCATTTTCTCCATGGAGACAGATCTGTGCTGTTCACTCTCCAGGTCCCACTTGGAGGTTGCCAACCCTAGGCCTGGCAGCAGTCTAGGGTTCCCAGGTCCCCCCATGGACACTGGCAGGGGATGGGGGTGGTGGGGTTGCCAGCTCCAGGTCGGGAAACTCCTGGAGATTTGGGGATGAAGCCTGGGGAGGACAGGGACCTCAGTGGGGTACAATGCCCTAGAGTCTATCCTCCAAAGCATTCATTTTCTCCAGGGGAAGTTATCTCAGTAGTCTGGAGCTGAGCAGTAATTCCAGGGGATCCCCAGATCCCACCTAGAGGCTGGCATCCCTAGGCAGCACCCTCTGGGTGACTTGATACCACCTAATTTGCATGACTCAACTTGGCTGGGCTGCTTGCTGCTTGCTGCTGTTCAGCAGCCACCCAAAGAAAGCCAGCAGTGGTGCAGAGCTTCAGAGTAGGGTATGCAATACCCAGGTTCAGATCCCCATATTGCGGTGGAAGCTGACTGGGTGATTTTGGACCAGTCACATACTTTCAGCCTAACCAATCTCACAGGGTTGTTGTGCAGATAAAAAGGAGGTGAGAATAATGTAAGCTGCTTTGGTCCCCACTGTGGAGAAAGACTATAATTTTCCTTGGTAGAAGCTGTGGGGAAGGGGGGTGGAGAAGAAAAGCTGAAGACAGATAAAGGTAGGTTGGCTGTTGGGTGGGAAGGAAATAGGGTGGCCAACTCTGGATTGGGAAACTCCTGGACATTTGAGGGGTGGATCCTGGGGAGGGGAGGAACTTCAGACCGGTATAATGCCATAGACTCCACCCTCCAAACCAGCCGTTTCCTCCATGAGAACTACCATTGCCAACCTCTGGGTGAGGGCTGGAGATCACCCAGAATTATAACTGTTGACCAGGTGACAGAGATCAGTTCCCCTGGATAAAATTGATGCTTTGGAGGATTGAGTCTATGGCTCCAACCCCAGAAGGGAGAAAGAGTGTGAGATAGGTAAGGGTAGAGGGGAGGAAGCAAAGGTGTGAGGAATGGGATGACCGCAAGTTTCTTGCGGGTCTCCACTTGTTAACTTCTAATGTGATGGGGCGGGACTATCATTTTAATGATTTTCTAATTGGTAAGGTAAGCCTTTGACATTGGAGATGGGGTTTGCATTAGATTGGCTCAACCAGCTACTTTTACAGAGGGGGTTAGCTCAAGTCGGATTCCATAGACCATAAATATTTGGACATTTGGGATTTTCTGTTTTCTTCAGCAGAAACGGGTCCACAGGAGGCTGGGTAGAGGTTAAAGGCTCATCCACCATCTTGTTACTGAAAGGAACTTCGGACAGGCTCGCCGTAGCGTGGGTAAAATGTAACTAGCTAAGTTAGACTGACTTTATTGCTTTATTTGTAAGTCTGGGTACTGTGAGTTTGAGTGCCTTTCCCCCATATTTTGCTTTGTCCTTTTTCTACCACTTTTGGAATCCCTTTCCCCATCCCTTTTTCTTTTATAAAGAGGTGGGGGGGGTTGCATCATTTCAATACACTATACTTCTCTGAGATACCTCTTCCCTACATGCTGCACTGCATGGACATTAGTTTTTCATAAGGTATTCTCCAGGGTTTATACCCTATTATTTCTGAATTGGTCTAGTACTGAGCTAGAAAGGACTCTTCTTAGTGGGTCATTCTAGATGTTCTCAGGGGCTCCACTGAGTGCTGGGTGTTGTTACCAGGTTCTTTCCAGAGAACTCTTAGTCTCAGGGAGTTTCCCAGCTAGGAAATTCATCTTTCCCACTCTTCCATCACCACCACCGCAAATACCTTTATTTATTTCTTTAGCCTCGCCTACAGTGCCTGCCCAAAACATTTACTAATTGGTTTGGTGAAACCCCACTGTAGTACTTCTTTTTTTTTTAAGGCAAGATTTCAAAATTCCATGTTAAATTATCCACTGTAATTATGAGTGTGTGCACATTCAGTAAAGTTGTCTCCAGTCAAATATCTTCCTGTGATAAAAATTATGCCTGCTTTGACTTGAATGCAGAGAAAACCTTTTCAGAATTAACCTATTGCAGAATATTTCCTGCACTCGTAAAACTTTACTTTGAAGGGATTTTTGCATCTCATTTTAATGCTACACAAGAATACTGTGTGTGAGAGAGAATACGTGTTACTAACAGGCAGCTTATGTTTTTGAGTAATTTTCCTTTCTTTGTGCTTTTTCAAATATCCCATGTCTGTTCTTTGCTCCAGCTTACTCCTCCCTCCAAACAGAGCAGAGGTATAAAACTGTACATTACCCACCTTTGTGAGCACTATTTCTTGAAGCATTCCCCCCCCCAGACCAATAAACCTTCTGAAATAAGAGTCTAACCAATAGAAAATATTATTCTAAAAGCCATGGGGTTGGATAGGGTATAGCAATTCTGGTGCATGTGTTTCCATTTTCCCTGAAAGCAGTGTTCCCTTTGGTCTACATTTTAACAGGAGGGTTTGCTCATCTTCATAGTCTACCAGGTTAATGGTAGATGTAGGTATTTGCATTGGAGAAAGGGTATAGCAGATACAGACATGAGCTGATTTTTTGTCACTGTTTTTTCACATCTTGCTTGGCTTAGAATGTGCCCATACTTCACTGCCTCTGTTTTTCTACATCTCCATTCCTAGTTTGGCTGCTAGGCAGTCTGTCTACCTCTACTCCCTTATCTTTGGCATTTCTGCCTGCCAGTTTATATGTAAACATAGCACTTCTTGTCAATCACCTGCAAGCAAACATGGCTCGCAGATATGGGGGGGGGAACCACCCCCTTGTGCCTCTCTTCTCCCCTCTCCCACTGCCAATATTGGTGCTGCATGGCTGCCAGCATGAGCAGTGGCCGGTAGGCTGCTGCTGCTGTGTCTGCTAGTATTCCCTGCTAAGCTGTGGTGGTGGTGCAAAGTGTCATCATGTCACAGCTGACTTATGGCAACCCCACAGGATTTTCAAGGCAAGACACATTCAGAGGTGGTTACGACCTCCCGGTTATGACCCTGGTATTCCTTGGAGGTCTCCCATCCAAACAATAGCTGGGGCCAACCCTGCTTAGCTTCTGGGATCTGACAAGATAGGGCCAGCCTATGCTATCTGGGTCAGGGCTAAACTGTAGGCAAACGTAATTTTAGACTGTGCGATGTTGCACTTCTCACATGGTGCAGAAGTTAAAGTGGCACAGCCACTATTTATGGACAGTAAGTCAAAGTTAGTCCCTTTTCTCTTAAACTGAAGTTTAATTCTTTTAATCTTAGAACTGAAATTTCAGCATCATTATTTTTTGTTTCTCTGTATTGCATGAACTTGTGATCTGCCTTCTCTAGCATTCTTCCTATGAGATTTAAGCTACGTTTCTTTATCAGCACCTTGTGATCAGTTTGTTACCTAAACAAAAGAGCTATTTCGCAAACACAGTATGCTAAAGGCCAAGAGAAATTCCTTGATCTGCTGGAAAAATGAAACAATCCTGTGTTCTCGTGTTGCAAAAAAAGAAAAAAGACTGATACAGTAGACTGCTCAAAATAATGAAATTCAACCAAGTACATAATTTGATTTACCCAAGATAATATTCTGTTTCTAACGTCTTACAAGTTAAAATATAAAGAGCTTGTGAATATACCCTGGAAATTATAGTGCAGTATACAGCAAAGGAACAATTAATAGATTCTTGGAACATCTTGTGCATAAAACCCAAACACTGGCCAGGTATGGACATAACTCAGTTACAAGGTCAGTTGTTAATCCTTGAAGACAGCGGTCACTGATGACTTGTTTTCCACTATGCCCAGCACATGCTGCTGCCAAGGCACATATTTAGCCGTCACCAGATGTATTTGAGATGGTTCCTGTTTTGCACTAGATACTTGCTTTCCGCCCATTTACCTGTGATTAATAAAGAATATCCAGCAGCACTGAGCTTGGAAGATCAGTACTAATGTGCAAAATGAGTGTCCCTTTATTTGGGGGCCAAAGGCGATAGAATTGTTTTTTTTTAAAAAAAAACACCGGATGCATTGCATAACTATTTGCAAAACACTGAAAATTTCGGTAAGGATGTGATGAAAAGCTAAGACAGAGACAACATATTAATTGAATTTTACATGCCAAGCTGGAGGGAATCCACAATGTTTTTAAGGATTTAGGATCCCAATGTCGTTGATTTTCTTGCTCTATTAATCTACTCACTCGTTCTATGAAAGCTCATTTACATAAACCTGATCTATATAATCATATTTTTGCACTTCTCTGTCAACTATTGCTAGGATTTTGATTTCTTAAGATTTCTAGACACACTTGGAGTAAATTGAGTGGGAATTTTTGTGTGAGCAACTTGTTTAGCATTGCTCCCTAAGTATAGTAGCAATACAGTGAGCTCATTGCAAATTGTGCAAGACATATTCCAGTTAAGCAAGAAGTAATTGTACTACAATCATGCAGATAGCAAGATGCAAGTCAACAAAAATGCAGATCATACAGGTTGTATCATTTTGCCCCTTTTTTCTCCTACATTTGTAACCTATGTTGCAATACTCTTGCAAAATAGTTCATGCTACCCATAAAATGTGCTGTTTCTGAATAGGAAAGCCTGCTTTCCTTATAGGAACAGAGGGGTGAGCACTGCATGTATTGTATCTAATGTAAAGTGAACCCTGGTAAAATCCTGCAAATAGGATAGGCTGTTCCTACCATACCCTGAAGAGGCTGTTTACAGGCTATGGAGATTTGTATATTTGTTTATGTCCTCTGGTATCTTAATGGGCAGAGTAAAATATTTGCGCCTGAAGATATTCTGTTATTTTGTGATTTGGGATGTAATCTCAAATCATAGTCTGGGGTGAGTGGTGCAAACAATTCATATACTCTTCAGCACTAAAAAGTGCAAACAGTTTCTTAGTTCACATCTGCATTTGCACTGGGCTCTGTTCAAGTGCCACCTAGTGGAATACACTACAAACTACAGTGTTTAATAAATCCAGGCTGCAATTAAAGTAGAAGTGATTGCCCATTCCAGTTCATATTATGAGGGGAAAATTACGCTATATAAAATCCAAATACTGCAAGGAAGCTACCATAAGAACAAAAATAAGAAAAAAAAACCTCCATACCCACCCACATTGATCATTAAACACCCACATTAAACATGCTGCAACCTTTACACAAGACCATATTCAAACCACATAAGAACATAAGAGAAGCCAATGTTAAATCAGGCCAATGGCCCATCCAGTCCAACACTCTGTCACACAGTGGCCAAAAATACCAGGAGGTCCAGCAGTGGGGCCAGGACACTAGAAGCCCTCCCACCATTTTCCCCACCCCAAGCACCAAGAGCTTCACTTTTCCCAGACTGAGACTGTGGCTAAGAGCCACTGATGGACCTCTGCTCCATATGTTTATCCAATTCCCTCTTGAAGCTGTCCATGCTTGTAGCCGCTGCCACCTCCTGTGGCAGTTGCATTATATGCCATTGTTTCAAAGCTACCACATTAATTTTATCATAGAAAAGTATAAAAGCACTTAAAAGATACTAAATATTTAATATTTAATATTACATATAAACTGTATTAAAGATACATAAAACATTGTAGGACAAATGCTTGCAGTGGCTTGTATATTTTATTCAAATATGTAGTTACTTAGAATAAAACCACCATCCACTGCTTCTGTAATCATCAACACAGATCTGTGGGTCACAAACAATGAAGGGCTCAGAGGAAATCCATCCACATGCCATTGTATCAGTCCTGGTTGCAAATATAACAGGTTTATTAAAATCTATCAAAGAAAATAAATCATCAACACAAACCACAAAACCAAGGGGAAAAGTGTACTAGACACAGAAAGAAAAGGCTGTAAGAAGAGGTAGGATGAGGGATGATGAAGGAGGAGGAAGAGGAGTACATTGCTGGCATAGGCCCAGCTGGCACTGCTGCTGACGAAAACAGGCTGCTGTTGCTAAGATTTGCCACATGCTAAGAAATTGTGCTACTGCCCCCCATTGGTGGTCCTCAACATAGCCTGCTGCACTACTAATAGTAAGAGTACATATGTAGCTGCAGACTGCTATATCAGCTCCAGAGAGAAAACACGAATACAAAATTTTCAAAGCACAGCCATAAGTAGGGTAGCCCGCTTTTACAACTGATCTCCAGCTGACAGGGATCACCTCCCCTGGAGAAAATGGCTGCTTTGAAGAGTGGACTCTATGGCATTGTACCATGCTGAGGCCCCTCCCCTCCCCAAACCCTGCCCTCTCCCAGATCCACCCCCAAAGTCTCCAGGTATTTCCCAACCCAGACCTGGCAACCCTAGCCATAAGGCAGCTATTTGGAGCTTGAACATGTTCAAATACCAGAGCCTTCTTAGTCACCTTCTCTTCCAGCATTCCTGCCTACAGGGGCCCCAAACTGGTATGCATTGGTCTATGTAGTCCAGTATCCTTTTTCATGCCATGGCTTGCTCTTTGCTCTGGAAGGCCCACATCAGGGCATAGAAGCTGAGGCCTTCCCGTGATACTGCCTCCTGGCTGTGGCTTTGAAAGGTCTACTGTCTCTATGGGGTTCCCCTTCATTCACAATGGCTAGTAGCCACCGATAGACTTCTCCTCCATTAACAGGTCTAATCACCTTTAAAAGCCATGTATGCTTGCAGTCATCACTACATCCTCTGTCAACAAATTTCATATTTTAATCACTTGTGTAAAAAAGCATTTCCTTTCATCTGTCCTGAATCTACTGCCCATCTGTCCACTCTCTTTACCCTCTGCATCATCATATCATCTGTTTCTCAAGTGTGGGTCAATTTGCAGATAGATAAATCCACAAATCAGGCCCAGACTGACAGAGATTTTTCTCCAATCCCAAGATTTGTAGAAAAATCTAAAAACTTTTTAAAAAACCTACATGGGGTTAAATCACCCCAAAACAAAAACTTCAATGCATGCACAGTACTTACCAGAAAAAATTGACTGTTGGTGTAGCTCCTGAGGGCACAATGGCAATTGTGGCATCTCCTGGGGGCTCTGCCACCAATGGCTTCTGACAACCAAGCCTTCAGCACAGCAGTCCCTGGGGGCCCTGCAGCCAACACTGCAGCTCTGGGGCCCTGCCACAGCCACCTTGGCTCCCACAGTAGGGAAAGAAAAGAGGGAGCTTGAGAAGGGGAGGGGGAGGGGAGATTGCCTGAAAAGAAGCAGAGTGGGGGAAAGGAAGGAATTGAGAAGGCATGAGAGTAGAGATGGGTAGATTATCTGAGAAAGGGAGGGGACGTTCAAGATATGAGGGGTTGAAGGAGGGTGAGGGAAGAAGGAGAGAAAGAGAACATTGATGAAGAAGGGTGAGAGGGAAGGAAGCAAAGGCAGAGTGATGTCTCTTCCACACAAGTTTCTTGCGAGTCCCCAGTTGTATATTCTAATAGCAAAGTCCGCCAAATCTGAGGATACTTAAATCTAGTCACTGGAGCTATGAATGGACAAGACAGCTCTTTCTACAAAGCTGAAAAATGCCCCAGGTTTCCAGAAAAAGCTAAAAGCTAAAAAATAAAATAAAATTGGGAGGTTAAAAATAATAAAACAAATGTCCATAGCTTAAAAAATGGAAGACCTCAGTGACAGTTGCTAGGCAACCACAGCATTCTAGGCTTGATTGCTGTCAGTAAAAGGCCGGGGTTGGGGCTGGGCCCTTTTGGCCCGTGAGAGAGGACTTATCAGGGCTAGCCCTGGCAGCAATGACTGGGTGACTTGATATCAGCCAACAAACATGACTCACCTAGGCCTGGCTGCGTACTATTAGTAGCCACCCTATTAAAACCAGCACAGTTTAGCAGTTAGAGCTTCAGAGCAGAGTCTGGGAAACCTGTGTTTAGATCACCAGCCTGCCTTGGAAGCTCACAAGGTGATATTGTGCCAGTCACATGCTTTCAGCCTAACCTACCTCCGAGGGTTGTTGTGAGGAAACAAAGGAGGAGAGGAGAATGATGTAAATTGCTTTGGTCCCCACTGTGGATAAAGGTAAACGTTTCCCTTGATCGAAAGCCAGTCAAATCCGACTCTAGGGTGTGGTGCTCATCTCCGTTTCCAAGCCAAAGAGCCAGCACTGCCCGAAGATGTGGCCAGCATGACTAGATGTTTAGGTACACAGAACGCTGTTACGTTCCCACTGAAGCGGTACCCAGGGCTATTTTTGGGCAGGAATGCACAGGAACGGAGTTCCGGCTGGCTTCAGAGTTGGCGACACCCACTACAGCCAAAACCTCTGTGTGCATGGCTACAGAGGGAAGGCCTAGCCCTGGAAGGATTGGGGAGGCATTTGCCTCCCCCAGCCTGTCCAAGGGCCAGCTTGCCCGAGCAAGCCAAGGGAAGGTACAGGGTGTGGCCTAATATGCTAATGAGTTTCTGCTGTTGGGTGTGGCCTATTACGCTAATGAGTTCCTGCTGGGCTTTTTCTACTTGCAATTTCTTGCTTTCAAACTGCTAGGTTAGCAGGAGCTGGGACCAGAGACGGGACTTCACGCCGTCATGCAGCACTTGGGTCTCAAACTGCTGAACTACCGACCTTCCAATCTGCAGTTCAGCATCTTAACTACTGAGCCACTGCATATAAATGAAATTAATAAATATAAATGAAATTAATTAATAAATGAATAATAAATATAGCTGAAGATGGGAGGCAGATAAAAGACAGGTTGGTGAATCTCTGAGAAAAGAATGAGGCAGAGAAGAGGATATGGAGGCTGCCAGGAGAAGGAAAATGGGGGGGAAATGTTGGAAGGAGAATACAGGGGAAAGCTGTGTGCTCCCCACAAGTCCCTGAAGGCCTTGTGTACTTTTTCTGGCTCTGCAGTGTTCTTTTTGAGATAGGGTGACCTGAACTTCACGCAGTATTTCAAGTGAGGCCACTCCAAAACTCTGCGCAGTGGATTATTCAAATAATCCCTGGCACAAAGTTTGCTTTTTTTCTCTGCTGCAGCAGCACACTGAGTCAACATTGTCAGTGAGTTATTCACCCAAACCCCAGCTCTTTCCCTCTCAGATTCAGTAAGTCCAGATCCTATAAGCATACACTTAAAGTTGGGATTTTTTTTTTGATCCAGTGTTATCACCTTGTGCTTACCTGCACTGAACGTCACCTGCTACACTGTTGCTCCTCAGTCACCCAGTTTGTGGAGTCCCTCTTAGAGCCTCCACAATCAGCATTAGTTTTCACTAACCTGAATAATTTTGCCATCTGCAAACCTGGCCACTACGCTATGCACCACCAGTTCCAGATCATGTAGGAACAAATTAAATATCACAAGCCCCAATACCAATTCTTGTAGGACGCCTCTGCTTACTTCCCTTCATTGAGAGAGCTGTCCATTTATTCCTACCCTTTGCTTCCTGTTGTTTAACCAGTTTTTAATCCATAAGAAGACTGGTCCTCTTAATCCCATGGCTACTTAGCTTTTTCAGGAGTCTTTGGCCGGGTAGTTTCTCAGAACCATTTTTGAAATCTAAGTATAATGTCTACCAGATAACCATTGTCTACATGCTAGTTCAGTGTCTCAAAGAACTCTGGAAACCTGTTGAGGCAAGACTTCCCTTTGCAGAAGCCATGCTGATTTTTCCTCAGCAGGCTTTGTTCATCTATATGCCTTATAAATCTATCTTTAAGTACAGTGTCTACTAATTCATCTGGGACAGATGTTAAGCTAACTGGCCTGTAAATCCCTCATCCCTTTCATAAAATTGGGTGAAATTTGCTACTCTCTAGTCCTCTGGTATAGTGGATGATTTGAGTAACAATTTACATATACTGATTAGTAGGTCAACAATTTCACATTTGGATTCCTTATAAACCCTTTGCTGTATGCCATGAGGACCTGAAGACTTACTGGTTTTTAAATTTCCCAATAGGTCTAGAACATCTTCATCACCTCAATTTGATACTTCTTCAGACTCCCATCCTGAAAATAATGGGTCTAGAAGGGCCTATTATTTCTACACATGTTGCTTCTATTTTTCGGGGGGGAGTTTTGGCTCCCCGAAGGGGATTTTTTTAATTTGCATTTTCTAACACTACAAACTACAACAGAAAAGGGGGAGGGAAAACATCTAAAACTAGGGAGAAAGAAAAGATAACCACAACTAACTAAAACTCCAAGAGATGGAGATCTTCAATAATGTTTATATCCATGATAGTCCATAAAAAGCTTTAAAAAGCATTGAGCATGATCTAGTAGTCCCAATTCTGCATCAGCCCTCTCACTGTTGCCCTCCCCAAGTCATCTCATAAAATTAGGCTTTATATGGGCTTTCAAGGTCTCAGTCCTTCTCTTTGCTTCTCTTTGCGGTCTCTCAGTTGGTAGCTTTGTTTGGGAGCAGCCACTCCCTTTTCTGCATCCGAGTCCCCATCCGAGGATACAGAGTCCAATTCGCCAGTAGACTGCTGTCGTCTTCTTCTTTCATCTCCTCTTCTGGATCTCCCATTTGCAGCCGCAAAAACTCTCGAGCTTTGAAAACAGAGTCAATTTTTTCTCTTCTTTCCTTTATTTTGAAAGTGACGCCTTTGGGAATTAACCACCTGTATGCAATGCTATTTGTTTGTAAAAAACGGATTAGTTCCTTATACTTCTGTCTCTTTTTTCTTATCTCGAATGGAATGTCTTTTAGGATCCTTATGTTGTTGCCTCCGATTTTCAGGGGTGTATTTGTAGTCGCTTTTAAAATTAAATCTCTTAAATGTCTCTTTGAGAATCTCACAACAATTTCCCCAGGCAGATTATTCTTCTTAATATACATGGAGTAAGCTCTATAGGCCACATCCATTTCAGTGAAGGTATCTTCTGGTTTCAAACCCGTCATTAGGGCCAATGCATCGCTTAGTAGTTGCTTTAGATTCTCATTAGGGGCTTCTGACACCCCTTGGAACCAGAGTTACAGCTCTTTCCATTTGCAGCTGTAACAATTGTGTTTCTGTCGAAGCTTGCTTCTTTTCTAGCACTTGCATCTTTTTCCCTGCTTTTGTAGAGCTGGCATCAAGTTCCTTTACTTTTTCAACCACCTGCTCTGTTTTCTTTGTGGTTCTGCAAGTTGCAATTGCTGTGCTGCAAAATTCTGGTTCAGAGTTGTCAACTGCTGGTTGAGGTTGGTCATCTGGTCCAGCAGAGGCCATAGAGAATCTGCCAAAAGCCTAGGGAACTCTATGGTCTCTTCCGGCCTCGGGCTCATGCCTCCTGGTCGTTTCGGTTTCTGTCCTTTGTTGGGTCGTTTCCCCGCCATCTTTCTGTATTATTTTAACTGAAAGTTTGTAAAGTCTCTGAATGCCTCCAATGTGCTTTGACTTTGACTGTTAAGGTTCTTTAAGTTGTTTTTTATGCTTGATCTTCTGCTCCCCCCTTGCTAATCTGCTTTAAAGTCTCTGCGTGTGGGAGGGGCCCCTCCCCCGCTCGCTTCCCACGCTTCTGCCAAGGGGGGTGCTTCCCTTTTAAACCGTCGATTCTCCGCTTTTAAATTACTCACTGCTCCTTGCTTGTCTTACGACATCGCTTGTGATCGTCTGGTCGCATGATCTCCTCCGCTTGTTCCGGCCAGCGTCTCTAGGTCCGTTTGGATGCACAGCGGCTGGACCGCTGAGGCGAGGGTGCGCCTCAATTCTCCAGCATCTTGTTGGAGAAGAGGTAGCCCCCTCAGAAGCCCCTTGGCTGCGAGCCTTTTCCTCAAGGCTCCCGGGGAGCAGTGATTACTCGCCCCCCCCTCCAATCCGCTGGCACACAGATCGTGTCCCAGGAGCGTCCTGAAGACACGTCTGCTTTCAAGCCACCATTAACTGGAAGTCCCACATGTT
Source organism: Gekko gecko (assembly GCA_029375565.1). Classification (NCBI taxonomy): domain Eukaryota; kingdom Metazoa; phylum Chordata; class Lepidosauria; order Squamata; family Gekkonidae; genus Gekko; species Gekko gecko. The sequence goes on along the minus strand of JAPDNY010000002.1, from coordinate 96,659,302 downwards.
GCTTCTGTTGGGGAGTTCATTCCCCTAGTGCTTTCTAATTTTCTTGATTCTATGCCTTCTCTGACATACAATGCAACACTCCACCAACATGTCCCCTCCCCTCCCTTTCCTACCTGTAGAGCTTGTATCTGGGGATGACTGTATCTCACTGATTTTCTCCATTCCCTCATGTTTGAGACACCCACAATATCTAAACTGTCCTTTAGCCTCAAGCAGTTCAGCTCCCCCATCTTGGCTCAGAGGCTTTTAGCACTTGCATACATACACCTATAATGTGTTTTCCCCTCCCAACAACCTCTTCTGCCTCAGCCCCTTTGTCTCCAGACATGACCATCTTTAGCCATTCTATTGTACTCCTCTATCAATATTATCCTATCTATACTGCTGTCAATTTGGACTCACTTATTAAGAACCAGAGGCAATACAGTTCCTCCTAGTTTTCCCCCTAGGATTAGTTTAAAAGCTGCTCTGCTGCTTTTTTGATATTAAGCGCCAGCAGTATGGTTCCCTTTTGGTTCAAGTGAAGGTGGTCTCTTTTTGTACAGGTTTGGCTTGTTTCAGAAAGTTCCCAAGTACCTAATGAATTTAAATCCTTCCTCCTAGCACCACTTTCTCATCTACATGCTGAGACCCCTAATCTATGCCTATCTAGCTGGCCCTGCACATGGAACTGGAAGCAATTCTGAGAACATAAGAACATAAGAGAAGCCAATGTTGGATTCAGGCCAATGGCCCATCCAATCCAACACTCTGTCACACAGTGGCCAAAAATACCAGGTGCCATCAGGAGATCCAGCAGTGGGGCCAGGACACTAGAAGCCCTCCCACTGTTGCCCCCCCCAAGCACCAAGAATACAGTGCTTCACTTGCCCCAGCATGAGAGTTCCTATCTATACCTTGTGGCTAATAGCCACTAATGGACCTCTGCTCCATATGTTTATCTAATTCCCTCTTGAAGCTGTCTATGCTTGTAGCCGCCACCACCTCCTGTGGCAGTGAATTCCATGTATTACTCACTCTTTGGGTGAAGAAAGACTTCCTTTTATCTGTTCTGGCCCGATTAATCAGCAATTTCATTGAGTGCCCACGAGTTCTTGTATTGTGAGAAAGGAAGAAAAGTACTTCTTTCTCTACCTGCTCTATCCCACGCATAATCTTATAAACCTCGATCATGTCACCCTTCAGTTATCACTTCTCCAAACTAAAGAGGCCCAAGCATTTTAACCTTTCTTCATAGGGAAAGTGTTCCAACTCTTATCATTCTAGTTGCCCTTTTCTGCACTTTTCCCAGTGCTATATCATCCTTTTTGAGGCATGGTGACCAGAACTGTACATAGTACTCGAAATGAGGTCGCACCATCAATTTATACAGGGGAATTATGATACTGGCTGATTTGTTTTCAGTTCCCTCCTTAATAACCCCAGCATAGCGCTGGCCTTTTTTATTGCAGTCACATACTGTCTAGACATTTTCATTGAGAACTATGCCTCCAAGATTTCTCTCTTGGTCAATTGTCACCAGTTCAGACCCCATCAATGTGTACTTATAGTTAGGATTTTTGGCTCCAATCTGCATCACTTTGCACTTGGCCACATTGAACCCCATTTGCCACATTGATGCCCACTTGCCCATCCTCAACAGATCCCTTTGGAGTGCCTCACAATCCTCCCTGGTTCTCACCACCCTGAACAACTTTGTGTCAGCTGCAAATTTAGCCACTTCACTGCTTACTCCCAATTCCAAATCATTAATAAACAAGTTAAAAAGCATCGGACTGAGTACTGAGTACTGATCCACTGCTTACCACCCTCCACTGAGAAAATTGCCCATTTACACTCACTCTGTTTCCTATTAATTAGCCAGTTTTTGATCCACAAGAGGACTTGTCCTTTTATCCCGTGACTATTGAGCTTACTTAGGAGCCTCTGATGAGGAACTTTATCAAAAGCTTTCTGGAAGTCAAGGTAAACAACATCTATTGGGTCCCCCTTGTCCACATGTTCGTTCACTCCCTCAAAGAACACTAACAGGTTAGTGAGACAAGATCTTCCCTTACAGAACCCATGCTGAGTCTGCCTCAATAGTTTTTGTTCATCAATGTGCCTACTAATTCTTTCCTTAATAACAGTTTCCACCAACTTACCTGTCAGACTGATTGGCCTGTAATTTCCCAGATCTCCTCTGGAACCCTTTTTAAAGATGAGAGTGAGATTAGCTACCCTCCAGTCCTCAGGAATGGAGGCAGATTTTAATGAAAGATTACATATTTTTGTCAGGAGATCCACAAGTTCACATTTGAGTTCTTTCAGAACTCTCGGATGAATGCCATCCGAGCCTGGGGATTTATTAGGTTCTGTACTTTAACTACCTGAGGCTCTGTACTTTAACCTTCTTCCCAGTGACCTGTATTTTTTCTTCATGACCATACAATTACATTGCCCAATGTCTCTGGTGTCAACAAGCAGCACAAGGTTGGTTAGACTACATAATGAAATACACACTACACCTGTTATACTTATGGCGCCATCAGCTCTTACCACTGTCAAATATATCTATTGAAAACCTGCTGGAAACACTGTATGAGATCTCCTAAAGTCCACATGAATACAGTACTTTCAAGGAAGAGTGAGAACCGACTCAGTGATTACAATTTGAAAACAACGGATGTTCTTAGCCTGATGAAGACTAAGGCTAAGAACCTTCAGCTGGTATGCTAATGAAACATATATATCAGGGGTATAAACTTGAGGTACCAAATACAGTTTATGTAGCAGCAGTTGTTTTCTAGTCTCAAATAGCACAATTAAGCTCCAACACCCTGAGAAACTTGTAATTTACTATATATGAAACATCTGCAGAAAGTATTATTTAAACCTAAATATTAAACTAGGTAAGAATTTTCTTGCTGTTTTGCAGCTTCCCGTAGTGTTTAGTAAAGGTTAATGCCCACAGCTACAGCAAAACTCAGCTTTTAATTTGATGTTTCTCAAAGTGTGAAAATGGACCCAAATTATTAATATCATTTGTAATACATGTAACTACTAGACCAAATCTAGAGCAGGGGTGTCAAACATACAGCTTGCAGGTACAGGGCTCTTATCCGGGCTGTAATCAACTGGTGCAAGTGAAGGAAGGTAGGAGGCTGCTCGAGAGGGGGAGCTTGTGGGTGAGCAGGTGTACATGGTGAGGTATGTGTGGTCGAAGCTGTCAAGGAATAGAAAGGAAATGGCTACAGGGCTGGGCTAAGAGGCTGAGGTAAAATAGTGTAAGGGAAATGGCACCAAAGGCAGAGAAAGAGGAGCAAGGATTAGCAAAGGCACTGGGGGGGGGGTGAAGCCAAGTGGCCAGCACTGCCACTACTGCACCAGCTGGCTTCACTTTTTTAAAAAAGATGACCATGAGGGGGGTTGGCGAGAGCAAATGCGTGGAGAAGCAGTTTACAGACAAAGAGACAGGGCCAGTGGGGGGAAGAGGAGGAGCAGGGCTGGCGCGTGGATTGAGAGGCAACTGGGCTGTCTTGTGCATGCCACTCTGAGGGAAAAGATTCCCAGCCTCACAAGTGAGTGGAGGAGCGAAGGGAAAAAGGGGCACCATTATCACTGCCACACTTCTGAACAGCTGTAGAGGACGAGTGGCAGGGTGGGTGGGGGATGGCAACCTCCCTTCTCCCCCTTTCAGCTCCTGAGGGGAAAGAGGTCACGGAATGACAAAAGGCAACCCTTGGAGGCTTCAGAAACAGCATCTGTGTCAGGCCTTCCCCTCGGCACTGCCACATCTGTGTGAAATGAAGGAGGGATGAGAACTATGGGGGGCATCTGGGATAGCCAGGTTCAGACCCCCCCTTCTCCTGAGCCAGGAGTTTGGTGCGCTTCCTCAAGATCCTCAAAGGTAGGACAGGGGAAGACAAGAAACAAAGAGCAAGAGACAGACTGTAGCCGTGCTTGGCTGCTGAGACGGTGTATGGGTTTGGGGGTTTTTGCCAGAAAACTACCTTAGTTATTTACTTGCAAGGTAGATGGCTCATCTCCTAAAAGTCATATATACAAAAAGTAACTAATTTGTATGGAAATGTAAGATACACCTCCTTTTATTGTATCCCTTGGGGGAAAAAATCTAGTCTTGTGTACGATTAAATACATTTATTGGAGCTTTTGTGGGTTCCCCAGTAAATCAATTGCTTTCACTGCTAGGGATCATTGCTTTTGTTTTTATTTCAAGTAAAATAATATTGTTAATTAGGTTTGCCTGTGTTCTTTATAAAGTTTATATCTCCAGTACCTGTCATTACATTTCAATGCACACATGGCCCAGCCTGACAAAGTGACATGTATGTCAGATCTGGCCCTCATAACAAATGAGTTCAATACCTCTGACCTAGAGTGTATTGGTTTCATCAAGAGCTGTACAGTACTTTCAAAGTAACTACAAGTCACAAAAAAGAAACCCAAATGGAGAGAAGTAAAATAGCACATACCTAACACTTAAAATCGAACCTTTATTACTTTGGAATGAATGTTACATTAGATTTCTTTTAATATTAAGTTGAATGCCAAATATTTCAAGGACTCTATCATAACAGTCAAATATGAATTAAAATCTTTCAAAACATTTGGGTTTCCCACACTAGTTATGACAAGAGGCAGTGATTTTGTTAACGTTTCCCCAACTACCCACTACTTGCCAAGAGCCATTTTGTACATTACAAGAGGGAAACCAGGTCTGCCCAGCAGTTACTCAGCAGGAAACTGTAGCCAATCACAACTCCCTTATAAGTGCACCAGTACAATGCACACTTTAAAAAATACATGTTTACTGCAATCATTTTTCCATCTTAAAATATAATGTGTGAACCAGCCCTGAGGAGACAACAAATGATATAGATCTCTTGATCTTTGATGGAGCTAATGGTAAAGGAACCTTTTAAAACCCCATTCCTAAACGTATTTACTTGGAAACAAGTCCAGTTGATTTCAAAAGGAACTTCAAAAGAAACTTTCAAAACTTATTTCCACATTTGTGTGCTTAAGATCACAGCTTAAGTTAAATTAGAACCCACAGCTTCTTAGTTTTTCATTTTCAAGTATTAACATAAATTTATATTTACATTTGCATACAATAATTTTTTCCTCAATTGTACACCCATCCTGGTTACAAGGAACCACTGTTACTACAGGATATTTAAATGTAGCCTATAAAAATATCTACTATACATAAAATATAGCCACAAAATTTTACAGCACATTGAAAAACAAGAAGAATAGGATGTAAGGAAAACAAAATACTTCTTTCTTGTTAAGTAAAGGTTACAGGAACATTTTACACACATCAATGAACTGCCTTTTGACTTACAGGAGAGTATTTGTGTGTTCTGTAAGAACCACATTTATCATATATGGTTCAAAGGTTATTCCTACACAATTTTCTTCTAACAAAACTTTTGATTTTTCCACAATCTCCCTACCTAGCAATGTTTTTTATGCCCTGTGGTCCACATACAGAGAAATTGGGGCTAATTTGTTGACAGGACTCATCTGTGAATTAATTCAGAAAACTATTACGGAGTGTCACAAACCCTCAACTCAATTGTATTGCGTCATTTTGCTGCATTTCAACAGCGGTGCCTTTCCAATCTCATCTCTTCCACAAAGTGGAAACTATCTGAATAAATACACAACCACATAGATGCATACGATCTTACTGAATGGAATACAGATAAAGCACTTTTGACAGGTGTTTGGTTTATAAGCCATTGATAGTTTAACAACATATTCTTTATTTTTCTGAACTATATTTCACCTTATGGCTTATCTCCAGATCATTGAATATATTGCTAGAACTAGCTTATTGAAAAAATTGACAACACAGCTGCAGATTATGTTATAGCACCCAGCTCCATAGAAACTAAAACAAATTTACCCCCTCCACCTTGCAAAGCTACCCTAGTACACTGCACAGTACTTAACATTATTAACAACAACAGAGAGCTGGAAAGGTTCGATAAAGTACCACTACAAGGATCAAGACAGAAAACATTCCAATTCCAGAAGACAAAAGCTTTCTTCATCTCAAGAGCTGACAGACATCTAATCTGTTTCTTGCTGAGTTCTGTGATTTAAAGAATTATATGCATACTAGAAAATGTCCTCGAGTAACAGATTCAATAGACTAACATGCAGAAACTATTTTCTAGCAGGAATGTGTCCTGCACAAGATCCATTCATGGATTGTGTAGGACAAATACATGTCACATATTCACACACAAGATTTGATTCTTTCAGTGCAGAAAGATGTTTGAAAATCCTCCTGGAGGACTCCATTTCTCCCTCGTGCTTCATTTCCCTTTGGTCTCCAAAAATAAGTAATGCAGCAAGGCTCAGATAAAATGTGACGAACTAAAGAATAGCATATCCATACTCTCATTTTTTGTGAGACAGCACAACATTTCCCATAGGAAAGTGCAAATCTTGCCCTCTTCTGACAAAAGCCATGCATGAATAAATCTGGTATACTAAAGAATCCCCTTCATCGGTCACATCCAATGTACTTTAATTTTCAAACAACCTCCATGTCACATGTTAGAGCTAATCCACAATCAAGGTCAATCAGGTAATCAACTTTGGATGAAGAAACATTAAACAAAAAGAAAAAAAGAACACAATGGCAGTAACTCACATGGACCTCTTAACGGGCTTATCATTTGTTGTATGTCCTGCTCTCTTAATGCTTTATCAATCTCTGGGAAATTTACACCAAATTCCCACTATGGACTATTGCCTTATTATGTGTTATATGTAATTATGAACCATATCTTCTCTGTCTATATGCATAACTGGAACCTGAGTTGGGAGGGGGGGAGTCTGTAAGAAAGTAAAATAAAGCCAATGTTTTTGTGGCTTTTAAAAGAACATGCTGATGGCCTACCAAACATGATTTTAAAAAATAATTCAATGAGTGAGAGGGGTTGGAACATTTATAAAAGGTAGGACTGGAGTGGTAAAAACCTGCCCAGGCTTTCCATGAGACAATGTACAGTAACAAGTGGAGCTTTTAATGTATGAAAATGCAAAAGTTTAAAACAAGGAAGTTTGGAGTTAGGTGGCCTCTCACAGTAAGAACAGCTTCTAAAAATATTCTAGAAGAATACTGACATTTAAAAGCTAAAACAGAACATTAAAAGTGACAACAGCATTTTATAACCTTCTTGACATCCACAGATAAAGAAAAACAGAGTAAAAACAACATATATTAATGTAAAAGTAATTTCATTCTCCAGTCCATAAATACTTGGTACATTGTAATCTCTAACGCCAAGCCCGCCTCTTAACACCAAGGAGAAGAAAACACATTCAAAGAGAGGAGTGCATGAATTTTTATGTCGTTGCTTGGCTTTCTTGTAGGCTGTTTGTTCTCATGTCCCTGAGTTGTTTCCTTAACACTGCTTCCGCAGTTTGGGACGGTGTTGTAGGTCAGGAGAGCTACAAATGATTAGGTACTGTCTTCAAGGCTTCCTCTCGTGAGCGGTTAATACATACATTCTGAAAAGCAAACAAAACATTTCAGTGTGCTGAATCATGACCTCTCCATCTTAAAAAAAACCATCCTCAAGCATCAACCTGACCATGAAGGTTTCTGCAATCAGTATTCATTCAATGCTAGATCATGAAATAGTTATGAAAAACTAAGACTACAATCCTTTGCACACTTTCCTGGGAGTAAGTTCCCCTGACATCAGTGGTGCTTATCTTGCCAAGAAAACATGAGCAGGACTGGGCTGAATTAAAGGATCAACTTTGTTCTGTGCATTTGTTGCAAAGCTGGTCTGCAATATATTTCCTTCATCATGGATACACTTCTTAATTGTACCCTGGACATCAGATAAATTATGCTGTAAACCAGTTTATCAGAGATTACAATGATCTCTTGGTTTGGGGCACATGCAACTGCACTGAGATAGCCTAAGGCTGAAGACCAATTTTTAAAGTTAATTTGGAAGTACTAACATGAGCCAAGTAGTACATACAAAGCATTCTGTTGGCTATCCAAACCACCAAGATAAATGGCAAAGGTTTCCTTTTCTACCAGGTAAACATAATACAAGCAAGGGAGTTGCAAGAAACTCATGGAGGAAGGGTAATCCCAGTAGTAGCTACACTCAGCTGCTGCCCTGTTCACTCACTCACAGGTCTGCCCTCTTCTCCCATCTGCCTGCCTGCTGTTGTTGCTGCTGTGCCTGCCCACCTCAGCAGTGTTATGAGACAGCAGCAGTTCCCAAGCCTCCTCCTCTCCTCCATCCCACCCACCTGCAGTGTCGCCTTGACAGCAGAGGGAGGGGAGGCGATGGTTGCTCTGAGGGAATCCCATCCTTCCCCTTCCCTGCATTACATGGTGGCAGAAGCTCAGGCTCCTGCACTTCCTCGCCCACAGCAGACCACCAAGACTTTCAAAGGGAGAAGGAATCTCACTTGGCCAGCCCTCCCCTAACCACTCAGCAGAATGTGGCGGGGCTGGCAGCAGCTGCCACTTTCTCCCCCGCCCTCCCCACTGACCACCTGCAGCCCCGTCAACTCTTCTTCCTACATAATCCAGGCTGCGTATTAGCTCTCCTTCAAACATGCCCACCGAACCTCCCTTCATTAAAAAAAAGGGGGGGGGGGTTCAGATTTTTTTGCCAACCAGGGGATTCATACATTTGCAGAAATATCTGTTTTCTCAGTACATAGTATCAATCCACAGATTTAAGTATCTGCAGATAGAGCCATGGAAGAATTAAACATAATGATGGGCACCACTGAAGGAGAAGGGGGGAGGGAGAGAGGAGACAGAGACCAAGAACACTCCTGGAACAAAATCTCAAGACTCACAAGATTGAATTTATATTTCCTACACATTTCATCTCTTTTTCCTTTACTCCAAGTGCTCTTTGTCAAGCACAAAACTATAAGAAACTACTGCTTCTCATCACAAAATAAGATACGGCATGATCCCAATTGGGACATCTATCTAGCTAGTCACACCATAAACACAGTTGTAAAACTCTTAACAAAAAAGTTTCAGAATATGATGCATTTCCTCAGAAAGACAGGATGAACCACAGGCACATACAACACATTTAAGTTCTTAGACATGTACATTTTCAGACTTTTCTTCTTGCCAAAGGCAAACTATATTCTGATGAGTTTTGTGGACTTACTACTTTGATAAAATATGCACACAAAAGCATATGACGCTTAATTTCTGTTTATCTATATTTACAGCCTTCTACCTGTCAGGATAAACTATTAATCAGCTTTTTAAAAAAAGTTTCTGTTTTTTTAAACAAAAGAATTATATTTCAATAGTGCAGCAAGTTCCCCCACCCATCAAGTCTCAGCGGACTTATGGCAACCCCCGTACGGTTTTCAAGGCAAGAGACATTCAGAGGTAGGTTGCCATTGCCTGCCTCTGCATAGTGACCCTGGACTTCCTTGGTGGTCTCCCATCCAAATACTGGACCAGGACCAGCCCTGCTTAGCTTCTGAGATCTCATGAGATTCAGCTAGCCTGGTCAGGGCAATGTACCAGTACTTTTACAGAATTAAGATCATTTTACAGAACCAAGCATTAATCATAGTGCCTGTTGGACAACATGACAACAGAACTTGCCTCCACCAGGCCACAGGGCCCTGATCTGCAAAAACATACAAGATGGGTAGCAGAAGGCTATATCTCCACTACCACTACCCCAAGACAACAGCTGTAGCTACCATATCCCTTTATATATCACTCTAGCATCTGGACTGGGGGAAGAAGAGGGGGCAAGACTGGAATCATCAGGGGCTGTTCACTATGCTAAAAGAAAACACATAGGATGTCATGTGCTATGTGTCCTAGGACCAATCAATGCCACCCGACATGGGTGCTGGACGATGAGGCTTCAGCTCTACAGGCTATAAGAACAACATGGTTCAAATGGCAGCAATGCCACTCAAGTAATTTTCCTCTAGCATTCAGACCAAAGTTATCTGAAATTTATCCCTCTTACATACTCCCCACAACAAATGCACACTCTTAACTGAAACTACTCTTGGAATGTCTGAAACTGTTCCATGTGCAACACAGGATAATCAGCTTTGGATTCCACAATTAAAAGAGGCGTTTTATATGGTATCATACAAAAACTTTTCTGCATATCTAGGGTCCTGGCAAGCCTTCCAATTTATGAGCTGTTTTTCATGTGTGTGGCATAACAGCTAAAAACAAAAGTTATGTTACCTCCCAATGCTGACATGCTAGAGTGGGAGGGAAAAAAGGCCCTTGAAAAGGGACCCCCAGGGGAGGGAGGAAAAGAGAAAGAGTCAGCCCACCTTTCTGCTAGCCTTGAGCACAGCATGGGCAAGCTGGGTGCTGTGTTATGTCAAGTTTTGGCAGGTCAAGCAATGCCCTTCCTACCACTGGGCTGGCCCAGCCCAGGACAGGCCATGGGGCCCCAGGAAAAGTCCTGGTGACTGTAATGGCCACTCTGGCCATGTTTGAGCATACTGTTATACAGCAGTCTACTGACCCCAAATTAACTACTTCACAGCAAAACAAAAAGCAACAGAAAGAATTTAGTAGGGTTTAGGGCACACAACCAAAAAGTCTCCATACCAAAAAAAGGCCTGTATTCTAACAAGCAGTCAATGAACACACAAAGTTGTCTCATACCAAACCAGATCATCAGTCCATCAAGGTCCATTGTCTATTCAGACTGGCGGCAGCTCTCCAAGGTCTCAGGTTTGGGTCTCTTCACCTGCAACCAAGCCTTTTTTTTCCAGTGGAGATTCTGGGGATTGAACCTGGGACCTTCTCCATGCCAAGCAGATGCTCTAGCCATGGCACCTCACCACACACCACTGAGACACAACAGTGGAGGAAAGTGTGGTAATATTCAACTGCCTCCATCATAAAATAAGTATATATGAAAGAAGAGAGCATATGACAACTGTCTTTCCAGATCTATCTAGTTCAGCATTTTGTCCTCTCCAAGAGTCAACCAGGTATCTCCAGGACCCTCATGAACAGGTCAACATAGCAACACCAGTGCATATCCATACAACCTGGTAATCAAAGGTATACATAGTGACTGTGGCTGACGGACACTAATAAACAGTTCTAAGGGCTGTGAGAGCTGGACCATAAGGAAGGCCAAGCGCCAAAGAATAGATGCCTTCGAATTATGGTGCTGGAAAAGACTCTTGAGAGTCCCTTGGACTGCAAGGAGATCATATCAGTCAATACTAAAAAAGAAATCAACCCTGATTGTTCCCTGGAAAGCCAGATAGTGAATACTTTGGCCACCAAATGAGAAGGGAGCATTCACTGGAGAAGACACTGATGAGGCAAAGATTGAAGGTAAAAGAAGGAGGCAGCAAAGGATGAGACACTTAGACAATATTATCGATGCAACGAACATGAATTTAAGTAAACTCCAGAGGACGGCAGAAGACAGGAGGGCCTGGCGTGATGTGATCCATGGGGTCATGACGAGTTGGACTCAATTGTGTGACTGAACAATAACAAGGGACTTTTGCTGAAGTAGGTTTTTAGTTAAAGACAAATTTACTTCAAAGACATGGTCTGCCCATGAATCAGAACAATTTGTGAGTTCAGTGGTAAAATGACCTCTATATGTAGGATGCTGTTTTGAATGCTCAATACACTTAAAAAAATAAACTCACTGTAAGTAGAAAATTAGCACACCAGGAAACAGGACCTCTCCCTTTAAGATGCAAATCTACAAGCAATTTTTTTAAATGGGGGGAGTATTACAAAACAGCATCTTCCACATAAAATCTGAAGTACTACAGCACATTCAATCACATCCAGTTTCTACCACTTAATTCTGCTGCCTGTGTGCACTGGTCAAACATCAACCTGTCCAAGCAACAGTCATCAGAGTCCCATACAGAAAGCCACAAGAGCCAAATGATTGAGTTGACAGAGTGAACTGTGTCACTAATACCCTTGAAGAGATTTGAATAGTTCCCCCTGCCTAATGTCTTGGGATGCTTCACTATGACCCAGTCTTTATGGCTGTCATCCACTTCACTGACCTCCAAAGGAAATAAGTGTATTTCTGAAGGAAGATATGTGGGGATGTCCACAGACCCCAAATACAAAATGACATCCACATATGCTTGTCCTGCACCACTTGCTGCTGCCACTGCCCCTATTCACTTCCCTTTTCTCACTGCTTGTGCACAAAAGCACAGATATGACAATGATTTTGCAGGGTTACCCAGTGGCCCAACCACCCCTTGTCCTCACTGTAATGCTACAGCATGGAGAAAGTCCTTTAAAAAGTTAAAATCAGGTTAGGCAGGGAGTTAAAATCAGCAGGGAGTTGCCTCATATCATACTGAAAGCACAGCTTAGCTCTGCCCTTCCCCTTCCTGTGGCAGTTACAGGATAGAGCATATAGAAGCATGCTCCATCTGAAGCCACCCTGAAGTTTCCCTTTTGGTTCAGAGCAAATGGGGTTTTTTTCTTTCAAAGTAATGGGGGGAAAGAACATGAGCAAGATGATTCATACCCAGATTGGGCACAATATCATCTGGGTGCTCTCCTTTATGTGGGGGCTTTCATTGTCTATGTGATGAAAAATTCTGATGTAGAAACACCATTATACAACTTCCATGTTCATAATACATATTGTAATACTAACAATATTTCTTATCTTTAGTGTTTTGTATTCCTGATGGGAAACACTTTTCTATCTAAAAGATTTGTTTTCAATGATATTCAGAACATTCCAATACAGAGAAGGAGCCATACTCATTTTAGAAGATGGTTTCAAGAGGGTAGCCAGGTTGGTTTGCAGTACAACGGCTACACTGCATGTGACTCTCACTCTTCATTTTCAGACAAATCATGATTTTCTGTTGCCCACCAAGTTTTTTTAGAAATTAGGAAAGGCCAGGTGGGGCTTTTGCCCAGCAAGACGTCTGATTGGGTTGTGTAGATTTTTAAAATGTTACTTTGGCAGCAATGTAACCGCCAAAGGAACAGTTACTGAAGGGAAGCTGCAGCAGCCATTTTGCAGCTGCCTTTGCCTCCTGTGGCAGCCATTTTGTAGCTGTAACCACCACACTGTATCAGAATTCCAAAGGTACTCCTGGGCTTGAAAGTTTGGCGACCCCTGGTTTAGGTTGCCTGGCAGTTGGTTATAATTTAGTAAGTAAAAAGTAGCTATGTATTATTACAGCAATTTACTGACTCACCTTAGCATGTGAGTCTGTTAAACCCCATCTTTACACTTGTGGAATTCTGGGCTCATCTAGAAATACAAGTAACCATCATGTACTTCATATTGTTTCCTAAGTTTTCTTTTAAATATGTCATCAGGTTTTTACTATCTTGAAACTTAAATTGTTTCCTGTAGATGGACTCCAGTGTGTGCCAGGGCCGACATACATTTGATAAGCTAATTTGTGTAATACTATCCCTCATCCCATTCCAGCAACAGCAGGTCAAGAGGGAAGAATTTGGAGCAGCAAAGCAGCAGAAAAGGAAATAGTCTCTTAACTCTTCCCCCCCACCACCACCGTTTCTTCACTCCACATCGCTTCCAGCAGCTTTTTCTCCTGGAGGAATTCAAAATAATGTTTGTTCTCATATTAGTATTATCTAGTTAATATTAGTAAGCAAAACACTGCTTCTATTTGCCAAACAAAAATGGTTTCTGAGCTCCTCTCTTATGAGCTATGCTCCTAAAAGATTAGAAATCACAAAAAAATACACAATTCCCCATAAAATATTCATTCTGAAACTATTAGCTATCATGTCTATATTACTAATGTTAGGCATGAGCAGGAAGACCTGCAGGGGGTTAATCAAGCTCTCATAAATAAAACAGTCCAATCACTCCAGAGAATAGAAAAAACAAAACTTCATTGAAGAAAATCATAAAAGACTGCAGTTATCCTGCATGTATCTTCTAATACACTTTCAATGTTCACAGTACTTAAAGCAAATCTTAGTAAACAAAACACTTCCGTTTTAACATTAATTTTCACCCATGGCAATCACAAAGCCTTAAATCAGATCACTCAGCCAATTAATTCTATTTTGCAGAAAGAACTGATTTGTCTTCCAGGTTTAATTATTTCCTAAAGCCCACGTGCAACACGAAGGCAGATATTATTTGTGGCTGATTCCAAAGTGATTGGAATGATTGAAAGGAAACAAATTTAATACAGTATGATGAAAACAGCACCACAGGTTTCATAGCTGATCAGGACACTGGATTCACTGGTGAGCAGGGACAGTTACAAGGGCTTCCTCGGGAGGTCTTGAAATGTCTACATTCTGTGTAATAATAAAAATACAGAGGAGAATATCATGTAGCATTACCAGCCAAGTTTCCTGCACAAGTACATAGTTACACCTGCTAAATTAACAAATACTAGCTACTCACCTATAGCACACTAACTACTTTTAACAGGCTAGCAAATATGCAGAGCTAGATTCCATTCCATGTAGACCTTTTTTTGTGGACCATGAGCTCAGACAGCCAACATACACAGAAACTGCTTAGGTTTAAAAGTACAAAACTATAGAGAACTCTATTCACCTATACTTTCCAGACACTGTCAAACTGAGCACATGTGTTAAGGCAGCAAGCTCATGTCATTTTTCTGTTATTATCAACCACTGTATGCCAGCACCTATGTGTGTGTACATGTGTGCTATAACTAATCTTGGAAGACAAAGCACTTACTTAGAATGGATTTGTATATTCTGCACTATAAAAAGCAGAATTAAGTTTTGTGCTATTTCTATATGTTGCTTACTATCAACAAAATTGGACATATTAAAAGCCTCTGCAGAACTTTCAAGTACTGAAAATCCTACTTAGATCAGACATCTTTCAGACATCTAAAATTTTACCACATGTGCTGTATCATTAAACTACAGGGGCTAAAACGGGTGTACATAAAGCTGAAACTCTTGAATTCTCTATGCAATATTAAAATTCTGTACTTGTAAAGCAATCACATTGAATTCAGAAATACACAGGTTTTGCCACATTATTCCAAGGCAACCCAGGACCAGCAATCAATTAAAAACAAAACAAAACCTTAAGCATCTATTTAGCTTCTTTCAGACTGCATACATAGCCAGAATTAAGCTCCTTAAATCCCACAGACTAGGATACACTATTTTATTAACTTTTAAAGAACCCAGACAGAAAACAGTGGCCTAATAGAGTCGGAGAGAAAGACAGAGAATAAAACAACACTAACACTCTAGAGGAATTCTGTATGCTTTGCAGAAGTTGCATTATATAACTATGTTCAACATAGTTAGTTCTTTGTAGGGTTCTTTTTGAAGCAGGAACTCCTTTGCATATTAGGTGACACACCCCTAATGTAGCCAATCCTCCAAGAGCTTACAGTAGCCCCTGTAAGAAGAGCTCTGTAAACTTTTGAAGGATTGGCTACATTAGGGGTGTGTCACCTAATATGCAAAGGAGTTCCTTCCTGATACAAAAAGAACCCTGGTTCTTTGAAAGGAAAACACATGAATAAAATGTCATGTAAGAATTAAGAGGGTTAATGAAGGAATGTTTCTGTGAGTCATGCCCAGAGCAGAAAGCTACAACTGGGGAGGGGGAGGCTGTTATTCAGAGCTGAGTATGTGCTAGGCCCAACATACTTTTCAAAAAACATCATGAGATTACTTATGTCGTAGCTGTCATTTTCTACAGTTTCAGCTGTCCTAAGTTTAAAAAGCAGCGTGCCATGTTTTATTTTATTTATTTATTTATTATTTAATTTATACCCCGCCTTCCCCATGAACAGGCTCAGGGAGGCTAACAGCAATGGCTCAATTGCCAATAAAACCGATAAAACAATATACATCATTTCATAATAACATAAAAACATAAGGTGCTATTCAGTTCTACAGTTCGTTGCTTACGATGGCGTATTAAGATGTCTCCAAATACTAGATTCCAGCTCACTGTCGTTCCGAGTCGCTTGATGTAACGGGCCAGATGCTAAAACTGAGGGCCAGGCTCATTGATGGTAATGGTGGGGGAGGCTCCTAATTGAAAGCCTGGTGGAAGAGCTCCGTCTTGCAGGCCCTGCAGAACTGCAGAAGATCCCGCAGGGCCCTGATCTCCTCTGGGAGCTCATTCCACCAGTAAGGATCTGCCACTGAGAAAGCCCTGGCCCATGCCATGTTTTGTTGTGGAAAATGCAATAGATGGCTCTGCAAATGCAAACTGCTCCTAGGAAACCAGCCAGTGACACAGATCTCTAACTCGCATCTAGCTCTTTAAAACAAATGAAGAAATCCATTGTGCATGCTCTGTAAAGGGCTAAGACAACTTTCAGTATAGACTACTTTGCTACCAGGCATCTTCTTTGTTCTATAAGAGACCCAATGGCTGAGTTCAGACTGGCAGTTTGCAGTGGGAGCCAGTCATGGAAAAAAAGCCCCGGAACAAACTGTTCCAGGTTTTCCCGGTCACACGGGGCTGACTGATGTGGGAGCATACCGGGAGGAGGCGCACGGGAGTGTTCAGACTGCTGCTCTGGAAGTACGGCTGTAAATGGCTTTTTCCTGGTAAATTGGCTGGATGCCTATGTGTGCATGAGCGCCGGCACTGCATTGGGCAGTAGAGCGGAGCACAGCCAATCATATCGCTGCTGCCTTATGTGCAACGCTGATTGCTCCCAGCTTTTCAGCTGAGTGTTCACACTTCCGGGAAGCGGACTGACGTGGGATAAAGGCACTCTCCGGGATTTGCTACCACTTTTAACAGGTATCTTTTAATCCCGGGAGCGAAGCGGAACAGCACGGGTTGCCTACAGGTGGGGAACACCAGGCAGATGTGCCTGTGTGAACGCCCCCTTTAATCTGCTTGGGAAATGTGGCTGGAATGTGGCTATAGCAGGGCAAATTGCCAGTCTAAACTCAGCCAATGTTTATTTTTGAACACAACTGTAACAAGGTGGCTGTCAGTACAGTACAGTGGTGAGTGTGTTACTAAAGGTAAGGAGATCCATCACAAAGTTTTCTGGGCAACCATGGACCAGTCACTATATTTTTTAGCCTAATCTACCTCACACCACTGTTGCAAAAAGGTAGAAGACTATATCTTCTGCTATGAGCACTTTAAAATAACAATGAGGTAAAGTAAAGGTAAAGGTTTCCCTTGCTCGAAAGCCAGTCGAATCCAACTCTTGGGGCAGTGCTCATCTCTGTTTCCAAGCCGAAAAGCCAGCGCTGTCCGAAGATGTTTCCGTGGTCATGTGGCCAGCGTGACTAAATGCCAAGGCACACATAATGCTGTTGCCTTCCCACCAAAGTGGTACCTATTTATCTACTTGCAATTTCTTGCTTTTGAACTGCTAGGCTGGCAGGAGCTGGGGCCAAACTGTTAAGTATGCAACTTAACATTGGTTTGATTTCAGCAAAGTGATTCAGCTTTATTTTAACAGCAAAACTCCAACTCAAGAACACACCACAAAACAGTGGAGCTCAGCTCCCTTTTTAAACCATCCTGGGCTGTCAAAGCCACACCCATAATAAGTTAAGGACCAATAACAATACAGGGATAAAGGCCAATCAGGACTGTTCCCTCTAGAATACATATTTACACAGTGATTGGTTGTTTCATACATTTCCATAGGAATGGCCAATAGGAATGTTACATCTTACGATCCTGTACTAAGAATCAAGCTTTACATGGAAAAGAATAGGCAGCGTTCACAGTTTAAGACATAACACAGGCATGGGAACTCACTCCGTCATGCGGCACTAAGGTGCCGAACTACAGACCTTTTGGTCCGTAACTCAGTGTCATGATGAGCTAAAAGCATGTATTAAATAAAACACTGCCAAACTTGGGCTAAGATAAACACTCAATCAGCTCCTGAAGTGACCTGGAAGTTAGTGATTAATTCTTAGGCTGCATCCTACATATAGATTTATTTTAATTGCTTGCTTGTTTTTATTCTGATAGTGTATTATTTTAATTGCTAGACTCTGAAGAGGCAGTATTAAAAATGTCCTAGATAAAGAGTAAATATGAATAAGCCCAGTAGGATTTTAACTGAGCAAAAAGTATGGACAGTCAGGAACTTCATACTCCAAATACACCTTTGAAAATTTCCTATGAATACAATTTATTTAGGGGGTTCTTTGTTCTGAGCATTTATGAACTACTCTATCCTTGTGTACTGCTGTCTACCACAGAGATATTTTTATCACATATGCTGGTGAATTCCATGTTCAGAACTCAGTTCCCGAGTGCAAAAGGTTTACATTCTGAGAGATTAGAAGACTTTTAATTTTACTTTTTTTATGCTGAACTCTGGCAGGAAAATGTACTAGAACTGAGAAATCCCACATCAAAACACTGAACATGGGAGAATGGGGGTGGCAACACAGATGTTTAGACAAAAAAAACCAGTTGTGAACAGTTCGGCACAGATTTGTATGTCTTTCCTGACTAATCAGAATATATGGAGGGGCACCAGCACCACAAGGGCACCCCTAATTTCACTGTGAAGTGCTTCCCACCCTCCTCCCTCTGTTTTACCAATATCACAGTTGCCCTGTTCTCCCTACCTTTTTTTCTTTTTTTAAAAAAAATATAACTCAAATGGCTGCTGTTTTTAAAGCCATAATGTTCTAGAGTTTGAATTTTTTTGAATCTATGTGTGCTGGTAGAAAATTTGGTAATCTGGGGATACTTACTTGCATTGGGGACTATTATCTTATATTCTAATCCCAGACTTTTTTTTTTCTGTGCGGATACCTATTCCCTCCAACAGGGGCCTCACTGTCCCCCAACAGCTTTTCCTACATAGTCAGTAGGCTTCCTGGGTTTGTAGAAAAATCCGAAAAGTAAGGAAATCCCTTCAGGGACGGTTGAATTCCCCCCAAAAGCCTTTTGAAATGGCCTCTGCAGGGACCTGACTCCAGGCAGCAATGGTGAGAGATTAGAACGTTGGGGGGGGGGGGAGAGAAGGCTTCTGACTGGCTCTGTCAGTCAAAGGGTGGGGAAGGGCCCTTTCTTTCCAGGCCTCTTTCGGCCTTGGAGGGAGGGAGGGGGGCGCCTTGGGGCCAGGCTGGGGGATTCCTAGAGGTTTTGGGGTGGAGTGCAAGGAGGGCAGGATTTGGGGAAGGGAGAGGCCTCAGCTGGGTATCATGCCACAGAATCCACCCTCCAAAGCAGCCATTTTCTCCAGGGAGACAGATCTCTGTTGTTCACAGATCTCTGGAGTTCACTCTCCAGCAGGCCCTACTTGGAGGTTGCCAACCCTAGGCCTGGCAGGGTTGCCAGGTCCCCCCACGGGCACTGGCAGGGGATGGGGTAGTGGGGCTGCCAGCTCCAGGTCTGGAAAGTCCTGGAGATTTGGGGATGGAGCCTGGGGAGGACAGGGACCTCAGTGGGGTACAATACCCTAGAGTCCACCCTCCAAAGCATCCATTTTCTCCAGGGGAAGTTATCTCAGTAGTCTGGAGCTGAGCAGTAATTCCAGGGGATCCCCAGATCCCACCTGGAGGCTGGCATCCCTAGGCAGCACCCTCTGGGTGACTTGATGCCACCTAATTTGCATGACTCAACTTGGCCTGGCTGCTTGCTGCTGTTCAGCAGCCACCCTATGAAAGCCAGCAGTGATGCAGCAGTTAGAGCCTCAGAATAGGGTCTGCAAGACCCAGGTTCAGATCCCCATATTGCGGTGGAAGCTGACTGGGTGATTTTGGACCAGTCACATACTTTCAGCCTAACCAACCTCACAGGGTTGTTGTGCAGATAAAAAGGAGGTGAGAATAATGTAAGCTACTTTGGTCCCCACTGTGGAGAAAGACTGTAATTTTCCTTGGTAGAAGCTGTGGGGGAGGGGGTGGAGACAAAAAGCTGAAGACAGACAAAGGCAGATAAAGGTTAAGTTGGCTGTTGGGTGGGAAGGAAATAGGGTTGCCAACTCTGGATTGGGAAACTCCTGGACATTTAAGGGGTGGATCCTGGGGATGGTGGGGTTTGAGAAGGGGAGGAACTTCAGACCAGTATAATGCCACAGATTTCACCCTCCAAACCAGCCATTTCCTCCATGAGAACTACCATTGCCAGCCTCTGGGTGAGGGCTGGAGATCACCCAGCATTACAACTGTTGTCCAGGTGACAGAGATCAGTTCCCCTGGATAAAATGGGTGCTTTGGAGGGTTGAGTCCATGGCTCCACCCCCAGAAGGGAGAAGGAGTGTGAGATAGGTAAGGGTAGAGGGGAGGAAGCAAAGGTGTGAGGAATGGGATGACCATCCCGCAAGTTTCTTGCGGGTCTCCACTTGTAGTCAATATAATGGAGACTCAATCTGGGGGCATCTGGGGCTCTGAGGGAGGCTGTTTTTTGCAATAGTGACACCAAATTTACAGCATGGCTGCTAGTATCTTTCCTCAGGTAAAGGTTTCCCTTGCTCAAAAGCCAGTCGAATCCGACTCTAAGGATCCAGTGCTCATTTCTGTTTCCAAGCCGAAGAGCCAGCGCTGTCCAAAGATGTGGCCAACATGACTAGACACCGAGGTGCACGGAACGCTGTTACCTTCCCACCGAAGTGGTACCTATTTATCTACTCACAATTTCTTTTTTTCAAACTGCTAGATTGGCAGGGGCTGGGACCAGAGACAGGAGCTCACTCCGTCATGTGGCACTCGGGTCTCAAACCACTGAACTGCAGACCTTCTGGTCTGCAGTCCAGCATCTTAACCACTTTCCTCAAACCCCCAAGTTTCAAAAATATTGGACCACAGGGTCCAATTCTACAGGCCCCTGTTTCCAATGGAGGGAACTATGCAGTTGCAAGGCTGGCTAACATACCTACAGTAATAAAGTAATATGCCTAAACATGCTATCAAGAATGGGAGGGCATTTCTATAAACTAAAAAAGGTTAATTTCTTTGGAACTTAAGGCAGTCTTCATTGTATATTTTACTGTTTTTATTGCACTGTTCTCTAATTTTATACCCTAGTTTTTCCATTGTGTGCAATATAATGTTTCACGGAACTATTCCCCAATTCTTTTGCACCAGCTGCATTCTTGTAATTGGGCTTTGTCTGTAGTACACTGCAGTTTTCAGTGCATCATTCCAAGTTTATTTAGAATGATGGTTGTATTTACTATACTTTTGTATTTCTTTATTTATTATTAAATTTGATTTTTATACTGTCCGTTCCCTGTAAACAGGGCTCAGGGCAGTGAACAATGGTGGATAACACAACATATCATATTAGTTAAAACATTTAAAATTACAGTAAACTTTCAGTCAAATTAAATCAGATGGCGATCAAGATTTCCAATTATGCTACTTATACTATGCTTTTTTTACTATATTGTATTTATACTTTCAATTTATTTATTTATTTATACTTTCAATTTATATTCCGCCCTCCCTGCATGGGCAAGCTCAGGGTGGCTAACGAGAGGTTAAAAATAACAGAATAAATACAGTAAAACATGGATACATTGACAAAGCAAAAATCTAAAATTCAATTAAGCAATCACATTTATACGTAAAGTGCTGTTGTATATAGATGGCGGTAGCATCTCCAAGGCTATGTTAGATGGTAAAGAGTACACTGTGGTCATACCTGTGTCACTAGCTGTTCTTGTTGTTCTCAACATGAGGGCCTTAACTGTTTAATTGTTAGAAAAGGCCCTGTCCCTGGTTGAGGTCAATCTGGAGTCTTTTGGACCAGGGAGAGCCAGGCGGTTTTGTGACCTTGACCTCAGTGCTCTCTGAGGAACATATGGGGAAAGGCAGTCCCTCAGGTAGGCAGGCCCCCAACCATATAGGGCTTTAAAGGTCAAAAACAGCACCTTGAAATGAATCCAGTATGCTATTGGCAGCCAGTGCAATGCAATGCCTTCAGCACAAGCCGGATATGCTCTCGTATAGAGAGGCCCATCAGCAGCTTGGCTGCCATGTTTTGCACCAGCTGCAGCTTCCGGATCTGAGACAAGGGCAGCCCCATGTAGGGAGGATTGCAGTAGTCTAGTCTCGAGGTGACCATAGCATGGATCACTGTTGCCAGGTCACTGTGTTCGAGGAAGGGAACCAACTGCCTGATCAGTCGAAGATGTAAAAGGCTGCTTTGACAGTGGCTGCTACCTGGGCCTCCATTGTTAAGGCAGTATCCAGGAGCACTCCCAAAATCCTAACCCTCAGTGCTGGCACCAAAGGTGCCCCATCGAAGGTTGGTAGTGGGATCCCTACCGCCGGTCCACTCCAAATCAGGCACAGGACCTCCGTCTTCATCAGATTCAATTTCAATCGGCTCAGCCAAAGCCAGCCCGCCACATCCTGAAGCACCTGGTCCAGATCTTCTGGGGTAGAGTCAGACTGATCGCCCAACAGATATAGCTGGGTATCATCTGCATATTGGTGACAACCTAGCCTATGCCTCCAGGCGTTCTGGGCAAGGGGGTGCATGTAGATGTTGAATAACATCAAGGATAGTACCACCCCTTGAGGGACCCCACAGGTCAGCGGGTGCCTCTGGGATGTCTGATCCCCTAAAGCCACCCTTTGTCCCTGACCTTGGAGGAAGGAGACAAGCCATTGCAAGGCAAGCCCCTGAATCCCAGTGTCAACAAGGTGGTGGGTCAGTAACTGATGGTTATGGTCTAACACCGTCAACAGGTCCAAAGGCAACAGTACCGCCGTCCTGCCCCGATCCAGATGCCTCCGTAGGTTGTCTGTGACAGCAGCCAGTGCTGTCTCCATCCCATGGCCTGGGCAGAAGCCGGATTGAAAAGGGTCTAGCACGGAAGTGTCACCCATAAAGCTCTGCAACTGTATCACCACCGCTCTCTCAATTAATTCGCCCAAAGAGGGCAAATTGGAGACCAGCCAGTAGTTCGCCAATTTGGCCAGGTCCAAAGATGGCTTTTTTTAGGAGAGGGCGGACCATCGCTTCCTTGAGTGCCCCCAGGAACAGTCCCTCAGTGAGGAACTTGTTGATAATATCCCTGATAGCACCTTGAAACCCCTCACAACCAGGTTTAATTAGCCATGAAGGGCATGGATCAAGGCTGCATGTGGTTGGGCGTACCGTTGAGAGCAATCTGACGACTTCCTCTAGATTGAGTGGACTGAAATAATTCAAAATTGGATGAGAAGATGTACATGGGGCCTCGAGTTCGCTCACTGTCTCAACCGTGGCAGGAAAA
The DNA here is from genome assembly GCA_029375565.1 of Gekko gecko. Taxonomy (NCBI): domain Eukaryota; kingdom Metazoa; phylum Chordata; class Lepidosauria; order Squamata; family Gekkonidae; genus Gekko; species Gekko gecko. The sequence goes on along the minus strand of JAPDNY010000002.1, from coordinate 96,636,094 downwards.
TCGCGGCAGAGTGACAAGACTTTATCTGCAAAATAGCTCGCAAGTCTCACAGCCAATTGCCAATTCCCTAGCATTTGGTCTGCTCTGAGATAGAGCTGTTAGTGACCAAGTACTTTTGTATTTATTTACTATTATACTTGTTGTATTTACTATACTTTTCTTACTATATTGTTTCTAGTTGGACCACGCCTTGAGCCACAGCCAGAAAGGAAGACTATAAAAGAAGTAAATAAAGAAAAATAAATACTAATTTATTTTTTGTCATTTATGTCACTCAGACTGGGAATTTACACAAGGCAAAGTCGAAGTTCAGGCCCATCAAAATCCAATTTCATGCTACGTAGCAAAACATGTGAAAATAGCCTAGAACAGGAAAAAAGAGAAATTCTGAGCTTCCATCCTGACCTGCCATGTTATGTCATTTGGGCTGCCATGTTCAAGGAAAAGGAAACAAGTTCCAGGAAAGCTCAATCATAAAAGACAGTTCTGATAAGATGTACATTTCTGCTGGCATGTTATCCAGACCCCTGAACCACCACAACAGCTCATATAAATGGGTGCTAGGTCTGAAAATATAGTTTAATTTCTCCTTTGGGTTTTTTTGTTTTTGCTTTGCTACGTGAAAGCAATTACATAGCAAAAAGCCAGATCAGAACAAACCTGGATACTATTGCAGGTAGATCAGCAAAGAGACAGACAATACAAACTAACACATGGACCCTTTCTGAGATAAACACCTTTAACAAGAATGTTCCAAAATTCTACAAGTTTACCTATTTCTCATACAGAGTTTAAACAGGAAATAAACAGCTGACATACTAGTGGTGTAAGACTACCAATGCCCATCTACCAAATGGTAATGCAATTAAGTTATAAAAACATGTTCTTCAAACCAGACAGAGTGACTTCATATAACAAAAACATTTAGTTACGTAACTGTACTACAAGCGGCACAACTGCCATACTATATCAGCTTTTAGGGCTTCCATCAAATAGTTCATTCATTACTGTTCAGCAGGAACCTACATCATACATAACACTGCTAAACAATGAACACAAGGCCACTTCACAAAAGAGACATATGGATACAGGCTGTCACTGTTAAAATCATAATCTCAACCATATACTGTGCTCTCAAAGAGAGTCTCAATTATTTACCAAACACATTCAAATGACACTCATTACGTTAAGGCTTCACTGTGAAGAGAAAAAAATCCCTCTGATTTGTCAAAATGATAACTCCAAGAACTCAAGTACCAAAACCACAAATATGACAAACTGCCAAGGAATAGACTCCTTGCTTTGTTCCACCAAGCACTGTCATCAGAACCCTTAATATCCACAGCATCCTTCCTTTCTAAGCACCTCCTCTACCTCCCACAACTTCCAATTTAGTCAAACACTGTGTGTGTGGTTTTCCCTGCAACCATACAAAACAATGTTGTACCAGACCACTTTTCTCATGACACTTTGAATGTTTTGTAGGATAATCTTCTCTCTCAGTAGTCATAAACATAACAATTTATGCAAGCCCCTGTTCAGAGATGTCTTTTAAAAAACTGCTTAAGGCTGCTATGAAATATCACTGGTTAGATCAAAATATGGAACATAAAGCACTGTATCAGGTTTTCATCCTGTACAAACAATCTTTCCATTTTACCATTATTACTTGGGCTGAAGTTTAGCACATACTGAAATGTATGGAGGCATACATTACTGGGTACAAAATTACCCAGAGTACCTTCTAAACTACTGACTGGCAATATTGGTTGTACTACTACTATAAAGGCTGCTTGATTCAATTATGGAAAGGTAACAAAAGCAAAGTGATCTTGTATATGAACAACTGACATCTTCAGCAGACTCAGAAGCATGTGGTTCAATTTCCTAACATGTATTTGCTAGACAAAGGCATCTTTAAAAAACTGTAAAAAGCTGCTATGAAATATGGCCTTATTGGGGCACTCTAATCCCATTCTACAGCTACATCCATATTGATAAACCAACTAGTTCTGCCTCCTCATCTAACAGACGAGAGTATACATGCAATATATGTGTTCATTGTATTGGCAAAGAAAAAATGGATCTCCATAAACGACTCAAATCCAGTTTGACATGCAGCTAACTTTTCTGAGAAGCAACAATATGGTTGGCAGCAATCAGGCTACTGGAAGTAATGACTCAAGTGGGCAAGAAATGGGGGGGGAGGGATGATATGGAAATATGGGTAAGAGAAAGTGATGAAAGCAAAAGGCAAAAAGATTAGAAACTGACACAGCCAAAATAAGCAGTAAGAAGCTTACAGGGGAAGCTCACAACCCGGCTTAAATTCTTACTACTTATACAGCAAATATGAAACTGTTTTATTATTGACATTTAAAAAAACTTAAAAGTACTTTAACAGCCCTATATTTTATTGTTATCGACATCTTACCTTAAGGATCAAATGAGATATTACACATGCATGCCCATACTGCAACATCCCCTGCTCCCAACACACCAAAAGAAGCTTTGGAAGAAGGTGATGGGAAACGGAGAAGCAGAGGTGCTGGAGGAAGGGGTACTTAGCCTTTTCCCCCACCATCTGTTTTCAGCTTCTAATCCTCTCCACCTCTGGTTTCCCCCTGTAGCGTTCAAAATGAATGTTTGCAAGGGCAAGGGAGTCCTACCTGTGGTTTGTCTCTGTGAGTATTTACAGCTTCAACATTCAGAAATATAGATTCCAACTTGCAACCTGTAGACAGAAATCAACATTTTAGGTACTTCATTTCAACGGACACATACTATAAAAGACCAACGCTCATTCCCATCTCCATTAAGACTGGAGATACACAGGAAAAGTGGTGATTAACACACTTCAGATAAATCAGGACCTTTCCAACGACATGGTAATTCATTTGTCTAAGGGCCACATGCTATGTTACCTTAGCAACATGGGAGTACACTAGGGCATATTTTCCACTCAATTTCAGGATCGGTAGAAGAGACAAGTAATGTGGGACAATGAGATTTCTCCCCATATAACTCTGAGAGCCATGAGAAGGGCTCATCCTGAAGTAGCTTCCATGCCACTGTAGTAACATTAGAAGGAATTCGATAGCTGAACTCACTCATAATATGGTCCTTTCTCATAGACACGAGATAGGTCACAAGCAGCCCACAAGATACTTAATATACAGTTACTTTACTTAATGTACAGTTCTGGTCACCGTATCTCCAAAAGGACATTGCAGAGCTGGAAAAAGTTCAGAGGAGGGGAACCAAGATGATTGGAAGGCTGGAGAACCTTCCCTATAAGGAAAGGCTGATGAGTCTGAGACTTTTCAGTTTATAGAAGAGACGACTAAGGGCGGACACGATAGAGGTTTATAAAATTATGCATGGGATAGAGAGAATTAACAAAGATACATTTTTCTTCCTCTTCCAAAATACTAGAACTCAAGGGAATCCAATGAAATTGATGGGAAGTAGGTTCAGGATGGACAAAATGAAATACTACTTTACACAGAGAGTGATTAAAATGTGGAATTTGCTGCCAGAGGATGTAGTGATGATGGCTGCAGGAATAAAAAGATTTAAAAGGGGATTAGATAAGATTCATGGAGGATGTCTATCAATGGCTACTTAGCCATTGTGACTGAGGAGAACCTCCATATTCAGAGGTGCTAATCCTCTGAATTCCAGAGCCAGAAGGCAACATCAGGGGAAGGCCTCAGCCTCTATGCCCTATCACTGGCCATCCAGATTAACTGGCTGGCCACTGTGTGAGACCATTGATCTGATTCAGCAGGGCTCTTTTTATGTATTTAATACCTAACCTCTCAGGTTTTCTTCATACCCCTACTTTTACTTTAAAGTTTACATAGTTGTAAATCTGAAAATACAATGTCAGCACATACGGAAGGATAGAAAGTTAACATTGTTGATGTGATTACATCCAAATCGCAAGATGACATAGTCCCTCTGTACACTGCATTGGTCAGGCCACACCTGGAGTATTGTGTGCAGTTCTGGAGGCCTTACTTCAAAAAGGAAGTCGACAGAATGGAGCAGGCGCAGAGGAGAGCGACAAGGATGATTGGGGGCCTGGAGACCAACCCCTATGGGGAAAGGCTGAAGGACTTGGAAATGTTTAGTCTGGAGAAGAGGAAGTTGAGGGGGGACATGATCACTCTCTTTAAGTATTTGAAGGGCTGACACTTAGAGGAGGACAGGGAGTTGTTCCTGTTGGCAGCAGAGGATAGGACTCGCAAGAATGGGTTTAAATTAAGTGCGGGAAGGTACCAGCTGGATAGTAGAAAAAACTTTTTTACCATAAGAGTTGTACAACTGTGGGATCAGCTGCCTAGGTAGGTGGTGAATTCCCTATCACTGGCAGTCTTTAAACGGTGGCTGGACAAACATTTGCCAGGAATGCTCCTGCATTGAGCATGGGGTTGGACTAGATGGCCTGTATGACCCCTTCCAACTCTGTGCTTCTATGATTATAACCATAGTAAAATGCCTAAACACATTAATTATATTTAAAAATATCCTTTAAAAAGCAGGCCACTCAAAAACAACTTGCTTTGCAATTAATGATTAATACTGGACTTTAAGAGGAAAAAAAATCTGGGTTTTTTGACCTTCAGAACACACGGCCTTACAGAATAACAACAGGATGTATATTACAATCCTTTTATTTTAGCCATGATACAAACTTCTCAGTTATGCAGAATCTTTTATCCTACTAGGCATCAAAAGGAAGGAGGGGCACCTGCAACATGACATCTTCCAACCATATTTCATTTCTGAAGTTTTAGTTTAGTCCACAGGCATTATGAAATAAATTGAAAAAGATGCTTAATTAGACTAAAACATGCCATGCGGTAATGTTTGAAGTTGTGACATGGCTGATAATATACCAACGTATCTATGGAATATGAACTATATTTTTATTTATTCAAATGCTTAGAGTGACCCATCCTAAATGGTACAGGACAGCATAAACAAATACAATGCGGTGACAAAGAAAAACATATATGAAGTATGGCACGGACATAACCAATTCCACTTTAATTTTTACAGACAAACAACACTGTTACATGGTTTACAGGTAAGCATTTTCCTCTGTGGATCAGCAACAAATAACTAAGGGTACAAATAACAGTAATCGGCAGCTTGGCTAACTCACATTAAAAGTCAGTGGAAGAGATCTGAGTACTTTTACATTTTGAAGAGCTTACCATAAGCCACTGGGGTTAGCTTTAAGACAGTATGCAGTGGGCACTTGAGATAAGGCAGTTGTTCTAAAAGGGGAAAAGGTAAAATAAAATAGTGTGTTAACTACACAAATGAGCCTCCTCTGCCAAGTAACGGTAATTAAAAAGTCTACCGCTCCAAAAGAATCAAAAGTTCGGTGTATTCCCTAAAAAGTACCACTTACTTTGCACCTATAGAATTATTTATTTATTTTATTATTTATAGTCCGCCTTTCTCACTGAGACGCAAAGCGGATTACACAGTGAAAGTCAATACAATCAACAGGATGCAACATCCAATTATCAATGCAATAGGGATGCATTGAAAACATGCAGAAATCTGAAAAAAGCAGCTGAAACAAGCATAAGCATTTAACTATGACATGTTAAATGATGCAGAAATTGCACAGTAAGAGTATGCTTACAGCAACAGACAGTACACGTAAGTATAGAGCACAGACCCTATCCTGTTACCAAAGCATCTTTCTAAACCATTTTGTTATAGTACAGCTCTATTACCGGTGTAAAAAAGCCCTCCTGAATAATTCAGTTTTGCATAGTTTGCAAAAAGCCAGGAGAGTGGGAGCCTTCCTACCTTCATCAGGCAGGCCATCCGATCATTCATAAAGTCAAAGTTATTTATAAAATGTACATGTACAGGCACCTGAAGAAGGCCCTACAAAGCTGTGCATGTACAGGCACCTGATGACACCTGAATGTACATGTACAGGCACCTGATGACACCTGAAAAAGGCCCTACAAAGCTGTCATGGCCTGGCATAGAGAGGGGGCCAGTCCTGCAGATATGAGGAACCAGGGCTAGGAAGGGCTTTGTTTATGACAGCCAATACCTTGAATTAAGCCCAATTACTGGAATGGCTGCAGAATGGGTATAATATGCATGCGTCACCTAGCTCCTCATAATAACTGAGGGGTGGCCTACATAGAGTTCACTGCAGTAGTGTAGTCTTGATGTTACTGTGGCATGGATCCAAGTGGCCAGACTGAGCATGTCAAAGTAGGGCTAGAGAGAGCAGGGGGTAAGCCTTTTTTGCAGCTGCATTAACTTGCTTCTTCAGCAGCAATGCTAGATCCAGTACAACCCCTAGGCTCTTAACTGAGTCAGTAAGGGTTAGCTGACATTGAAAGAAGGAAACACAATGTCCTTCAAGATCTCTGCTCTCCTAACCAGAATCACTGCCGTCCGGTCGGGGTTCAGTTTCAGTTCATTTCAACCATTAAATCACAGTAATCAGGCAGTTGCCCAAGTCCTCTACCACATCGGCAGGGGATATGGCTAGTGAGATAAAGAGTTGGGCATCATGTGCACACTGATAACGTCCAATTCCAAAGCTCCTAAAGGTTTTACATAGAGGTTGAATAACATGGGGCATAAGACTGTGCCTTGCGGAACCCCAATTTGTGACTTTCAACCAATGAGTCACTAGGAAGAATTCATCATCTGCAGAGAAACTGCTGATGGGCAAAGGTGAAAAATTTCCATTATAGTCTGCACAAAGGTTCCTACCTGCAGGCTTGTCCAGAAAGTAAGCGAGCAGACAGCGCATAACGGCTTGGTGACAGATTACAAGCACATTTTCCTGCCTTTCCAATTCCATAATTACTGGTTCCAATCTTTGAACAAGATCTTCGTAGGACTGGAAAAACCAACACCACACGTAAGAAGTGACTCGATGAATCAGTCATCAAAAACCATGCAACTGTAAACACTTCAAGGTGAGACAGGGCTTAATGGATAATTATTTTAAAGAAAAATCCTTCTAACATTTGCCTGTGGGTTGCGGGGATCTAAACATCTGTGGACTTTCTCTTTGTGCTGCACCCCACTAAGATCCCCGAAATTTTGTTTGTAAGGTCAGAAGACCCTCTAGAACAGCATAGGTAACAAAAGAGGAGGTGGGTCTGCAGTTGAAGGGGAGAACTGGTAGAAATCGCTACCTCCTCTTCCTCAAACAGAAATGCCATTCCACTGGAGTAATCGTGTGGTTAGATACATGCCACTCATGACAGGATATAATCTTACATATGGGATAACACACAATACACACATGACTAGCATCCTCGCCCTTTCTCACATATACACAGACCACTTTGCTTGCACACAGACAGAGACAGTATTTGTATGTATTTACTATCTTTCTATATTACCCCAAGACATGGGGTGCAGAAGATAATGGGTAGATGCTGCTACAACCTTTCTATAGCGTTCCTGGTATATTTTCAGGATTCACAGGCTGCTCAGATTGCTGGCACAGACCCTTTTTTCTAAAATTTACTAAATGGTATGGCAATCTGTAAAGCTACATTTTTCTGTTAAGAACAATTCGGTATGCTTTCTTGTTGATGGTTTTGGGAACAACTGAAATACTATGGATTTTCAGAGTCTTATATAATAATTCTCAAGGTATACTTAAGAGAGGAATAGCAGATGGAATTTGTTGGCTGGACAGGTTAGCAGGAGATTAGATGAGTGGAGTGAGATAGGTTAGCTAAGCAGAACTGCTCTGGGGAGTACTAGCTGTCCTTTACACTCTAGACTGAGGTGTATGTGTATCTTTGCTGCTCTTAGGAACACGTGGATTGTGCACCAACAAAATGACTTCATCAATCGGGGAAACAAATAAAAAATGCACATCTCCCTCTGAAAGCTTAGCAAACATTGTTAGAAAGCTTTCCACATTAACAAACAGCCATTAGGACAGGGCTTGCTCATGCGTACAATAAATAATAGCCATATGTATTCCAGCACTGTCCTCAGCATGATGTCCACATGGTCAACTCAAGATAGGAAGAGCACGTAGCTAACGGCAAGGTGTGCACCATTATATAAATATTGTAACAGATGTTTTAATCAGTGCTTATTATTAACACTTGAATTCTAATACTAGGACACAAAGGTCAGACCATCTGTCTGATAAATGACTGTTCCAACTTAATGGCTTGATATTGCCACCTGCAGGAGATCACTCCCCTGCCCCACAGCAATTACGTTATTCCAAAAAATGGTTAACAGGCACTCAAGCTTACCCAGGATTTAAATCCAAAAAGTTATGTTCCATAGGAAAAGACTATACAGTTATGCTATAATATTAACACTTCTCTACACAAATGAGAACCTGTTTTAGTAAGTTTATAACATAAAAAATTGCAAAAAGACTTTCTTTCCAGTTTTCACCTTTCTACCCAGTATACCATTTGCTGATTAGGATTTTACATTCTTAGCTTACAGGGAGAAAAATATAACAAAGTAAACATACTTCTCCTTTAGGATATCTGTATCTGTATTTATCCTGGTCTCTCAAAGCAAATTCTAATGGATAATTTTCTTGAATTTCTTCGTATGTCATTTCTTCACAGACTCCCTAAAATAACCAAAGAAAACATAAGAGAGCTAGTGCAGCTTACTGACCCCACCCTTCCAATGTACCAGTAAAATGTTATTTCAGGACTTTGGCTAATAAATATTTCTTAAGTATGCTTGTGGAAATTGGAATTACTCATTTACAAGGTCATACAAATTCATAAAATATGTGTGGCAAGGTAAGTTGAAGGTTGCTTCAATATAAGGGTTTTACTCAGGTTTGCTGTCCAAACTGAAGTGGGTTGCTTTGGAGTAGCTACACAATGTTGCCCTCTAGTCATCACATTATGTCCTGGCTTTGCTATGATTACCCCAAATCTGGTTGACAAATAAAGTATATTTCCACACCATGCGAATGGCAAGGTGCATGTTATGCCTACATTGACACCATTTTCCTAACATCAGCCCCAGAGCTGCCATTCCTCACACACACACCATATCAGAGTTCTTTGGGAGAAAAGCATGATACAAATATTTTAAATCAATCACTCAATAATGGATATATTATTGAAAGGATGTACCTACTACTTGCTATGAATACCTAAATTTCATTTTTTTTAAAAAAGGCAGAAGACTTGAAGAAGAAAAGCTGTTTTTATACCCTGCTTTTCTCTAACCAAAGAGTCTCAAAGTGGCTTACAATCACCTTCCCTTCTTCTCCTCACAACAGGCATCTTGTGAGTTAGGTGGGGCTGAGATAACTGTTCTGGCCCAAGGTCACCCAGCAAGCGCCATGCATAGGAGTAAGTGATCAAACCTAGTACTCCAGAGCAGAGTCCACATCTCCACTGGCTATCTAAGGTAAGTCTCTAGCCCTTTTTGTTACTCTGTTGCTGCTGATTTGCCACAACGTGAAAGTACATAGAGAATTGCTGTTTTCTAGCATTTGCTGAAGCATGAGTGTTAACTAAGTTCTATACAAATGTAAAGGACAGAAGACAAGCTTTGCAGACTTACAGAGTAACAGAAACAAACTCCTATAGTTGCATTCTCTTTCCACCGTAAAAAACAACAATCATTTAGATGGAATCAAGAGAGAGAAAAATGAAACATCTTACCGCATCTATTTCATTTAAAACTTTCCATTGCTCGTAAGGCACTCCCAAAGCCTCTGCAGTCTGAATGGTCCTTTTCATCTGGCTTGTCCATACTTTCAGGTCTTTGATGTTTTGTTCATTAATAAACTGTGCAAGGCTCTTGGCAAACTGCAAAGCACATTAAAATTTCATGAGGAAATTACAGCTAATGAACCACACACAAGTTAGATGTGCCAATAGGTCCTATTCTTCCACTACAAGATAATGAGGTCTTTCACAAAGAATGAGTGTATGACTTGAACAAAACCATTCTGATGGCATTTGAAATGAGAATCATACATGAGAGACTTTATACTGCAATTCCAGGTTCTCATCAACAAAGAATCTGCTATCTTCATTCTCAGAAGGTAAGCAAAAGCAACACCGATTTAAGTGTTAAAGTTTAACCTGAAGTCTAGTTGTAGCATTATTAAAGAGGGGGAAAAGTATAACTACATTAGCCAAATGGCACATACCTCTTTTCCTCTGTGAGACAACCCTGTGTCTCCTCCTATCCTTCCCTTCAGATTTAGTTCACTTTCTCCATGTCGACAGAGGTAGATGGAACGAGGAGTTACATGGATATTCATGAGGTAGTAAACAATCCGACTTTGGATGTGGTCCATTACTCGGTTCACAAGGTAACTCCTTCCAACGTCCATGATTTTAATATAAGAAAGATCCCTGATGAAAAGAGAACAACTTGCTTATAAAAATTATATGCAGTCTTGGGCTAATTTTACAAATCAAAAGTAATGTATCTCTCTACTGCTCTTGCTGTCCTCTCTCTTCTTCTCTTCCTTTCCATTATCCAAGAATTACACTGCACAAGGGTTTTTTGTGGGCTTTGGGAATAAACATAGCTGCACTTACTTGTAATTGATGTTCATCAAGTGGCCTTCTGTGCAGGCACGCATGCACAGACGAGCCACAGAGAGGATATTCACTAGTTTCTAGAGCTCTAGATGTGAAGAATGCTCCTACTCCCATCTGGAGACAGCTGTTCTTGCCCAAAATGGCATATGATCAGGAGCGGGGGAGCAATCTCCTCCTCTTGTCTTCTTATTGCCACCATGACTATCCAAAGCTACATCGAGCAGCCCACGGAGGGGAAAGGAGGGAGGGATGTGTGGCTGTACAGAAGATCACTCGACAAACATCAGTTACAAGTAAGTGCAACTATGTTTTTATCTTTGAGGCTTCTATGCTGTCCCACATGGGAGCATATCAAGCTGACTTACTGAGGGGGTGAGTTGATCAATGGAATAGTGACTGTCGCACTGCTCTTCCCACAGACACTTCCCTCTTGGAGTCCACACTGAATGCATGTTGCTTCAAGAACATGGAAGAGCTGCCTTGCAAATGTCTGATATGGAGACATTGCCAGTGAAGGCCACTGATGACGCTTCTGCCCTGGTAGAGTGTGCCTTGAGTGGAAGATGACAGAATACCTCCCTAACTCTATACGCCATTCTGATGGCTGAAACCACCCACTTAGATATTGTGTGGCCGCTCTTTACTTATTGTGCCCACCAAAAGAATAAAGATTTGCCTATGTGGAAATCTTTGGTGTGTTCCAAATAAAATAAAAGACACTTTCTGACATCCAGAACACGCAGAGCCTGTTCTGCAGGGGATGACAGGGAAGGAAAAAATACTGGTAAGAGAATGACCTGGTTAACACGGAACTGAGATACGCTTTTGGGCAGGAAGGAAAGACTAGGACTAAGGACCACTTTATTATTATAAAATCTGGTGAATGGGGATCACACCTAAGTGCCTCTAGCTCACTAATTCTATGAGTTGACATGATCCTGACTAGATATGCCATTTTGTACGACACCAGCGCAATGTCAGCCATCGCCAAAGGTTCAAATGGCTTCCCCATCAGGGCTAATAAAACTAAAGACAAACTCCATTGTGGGGTTGCAGCAGTGGTAGGAAGGAATAGATTGAAAAGCCCTTTAATGTACCTCTTGGATTGGGGAGGCAGAGAAAACAGCACAGCCATCCACCTTGTTGTGGTTGGCAGAGATAGCTGCTAGGTGTACATTAATGGAGGAGACTGATAATCCCCTGTCTCTCAGTGTCAACAGGTAATCAAACACTGTCAGCAGGGGGCAGAAATAAGGGTCTAAACTCTGCTCGGATGCCCAGAATGAGAATTTTTCCCATTTTGAGTGGTATGATTTGCAAGTAGCAGGTTTAAGAGCTGCTTGTAGAACCCTGATGACTGTGTCTGAATAGGTCTGTCTCAACTGATCAACCATGCAATTAATGCAGGGACTTCACATCGAGGTGTACCAATAGGCCCTGCTGGAGGAGATTGGGCTCTGGAGGTACGGTAATGTGTCTTGCCTAGGTCAGTCTCCAAATGGTGGGAAATCAAGGCCTTCTGGGCAAAAAGGGAGCCACAAGGATACCACATGGTTTCCCCACTTTTAATTTCTGGATGACTTTGTGCAGGATAGGGAAAGGGAGAAACACACAGAAAAACTCCCCTTGCCAATGAATCTGGAAGGCATCTCCCAAGGACTGAGGAGCCCACACTGCCCATGAACAGAACTGAGAGCATTTGGTGTTCAATGGGGATGTGAACAGGTCCACTTTGGGAAAACCCCATTCCTGAAACACTTGGGTTGAGTGCCCATTCATGAACTGGACTCAGTTGTCTGCTTAAACAATCTGCCCTGTCATTCTGAATGCCAGCCACATGAACGGCTGGGAGAGAAGCGTCTAAATGGATGGCTTCAAGCCATACGAGGACCACTTCTTTACAGAGGGACAGTAATCCCATGCCCTCCCACTTGTCTATGTAATATTTGGTTGCTGTGTTGTCCGTTGCCACAAGGATCCTCTCTCCTTGCAGAAGCGCTGAAAAAGATTTTAGAGCAAACCCGTTTGCTCTGGTTTCAAGCAAATTAATATGCTTGGAAGATTCCCCTAAGAATGATAACCCAAACACTGAGAATTCACTATAGTGGGTGCCTCAGCCTGACAGCAAGGCATCTGTAAAGATTTGGATGTCAAAGTCTTTGGACCCAAATTCCATCCCTTTCGCTAGGTTAGTCTCATCAGACCATCAGAATAGATTTAATAACTCTTCTAGGGATGGAAAGTTTTGGGGACTGGGAACTTACATTGACCCTAAACTCTCTGAGAATAGAATTCTGGAAATCCCTCAGCTTGAGTCTGGCAGGAGGCACCGTGGAGGTGGACATGGCCATCAGACCTAACAGTGACTGAATATGCAATGCTCTCTAAAAATGGTGCAATGAAAAATCTTCACCAATAATTTAATGGTCCTGATCCTGTCACCTGGTGAAAAGGCTTTTCCCAGCCTCAAGTCCAGGGCAGCCCTGATGTAATCAACCTGCTGCAGGAGGAAAGATGGGACTTCTCCAGATTAAAAAGGGGCAATAGTTCTGAAAGGGTCCAGAGGACAGTGCTCAAGGATGACTGGAGATTGGTCTCGAAATCAGTCACAATAAGCCAATCATTGAGATAGGGATAGATGTACACCCCCTCAATCTAAGGTAAGAAAACACTATGATTGGTCTCGAAATCAGCCACAATAAGCCAATCATTAAAATAGGGGTAGATGTACACCCCTTCAATCTAAGGTAAGAAAATACTATGAACATACATCTGGAGAACATCCTTGGGGCAGTGGTCAGGCCAATGGGTAACACACAATACTTTTAACAGGAGGCTCCACACTGGAACCTTAATTACTTTCCACAGTCCTCATGGATGGCAATATGGAAGTACACATTCTTCAGATCAAGGACCACAAACCACATGCCCTTCTCTAAGAATGATAATATGTCCTGTAGTGAAACCATCTTAAACTTGGCTATCTTCAAGGATGCTGAAGGACCTAAGATCCAATATGGGACACAATCCACTGCCTCTCTTCCTGACCAGGAAATATCTGGAAAATAATCCTGTGGTCTCCCCTTGGGGGGAAAGCTCCTAATTGCCCCTTTTCTTACTAGGGCCTCCATCTCAGCTGTAAACAGGATGGGAGGTTCCAGGGAGGAATCACAGGGGTAGCTGAAGTGAGGGGAAGAATCAAACTCCCAGTACTAACCATAAGCAGTAATCTTTAACACACAATGATCTTTAGTAAGAGCTCAAATTATCAAGGAACTGGCTCAAATGGTTACTGTAAACTGGAGGATCATGCCAGTGGTTTCACCCTTATTGGGCTGCTCCCTGGAGGGACTAGGCTGAGGTTTAACTCTGTGCTTCCCCTAGAGCGTCCTCTGGTGGGGGTAAGACGAAAGGTAGGGTGGGAACTGCTGCTGTGGCTGGTAGTGGTAGGGCTTTGAATACTGGAAAGAATGCCTTGAAAAATACCTTGACTTCCCCAAGGTGGATGGGACAAAGGTAATGCTCAGCAATCTGGCTGTCAGTTTGTTCTTAAACATCCTTTCCAGCACAGTGTCAGTCTGGGAGCCGAAGAGCTCCTTCCCCTCAAAGGGCGTATCTTCTACTTTGAATTTGGTGTTAGAAGGCAGAGCCGAGAACTGCAAGTTGAAAGAGTGCCTCAAAACACTCAGTTGTTGTTTCCCCAATCTTGTTCCTTCTGCTGCCAAGGCTTTGGCAAGAGCCTGCTTGTCCTCTGAAAGGACATCCAGAAATTGTAGGGGATGCTGCAATAGGAAATCACACCCTTCTTCCCTTACCCAATACAGGTGCTCGAGCTTCTTAGTTTGGACCAGAGAGCTTCTGCCATATCCAAAAGACCAAGGAGCACTGGGAAGGCCACTGGCCCTGTGTTCTCAGAACAGAGTACCTTTAAGATCGGATCCGAAGACCTTGGATCCGTAGAGGTCACTTTCAAGACAAGAGCTTTAGACATGCAGAGGAACTGCTAGATGTAAAGTTGAAGATCCTCTATAGGGGAAACCAGTGAGTGTGATCCGATGGCATCCAAGGGTGAAGGCAAAGGTGAGCTTCTGATTCCATGTTGGATCTGTGGGTGTCATCTCATCCAAATCCCAAAGACATTGCTCTGAGGAAAACATCTGGCTCTGAGAAAACTGTGTCACCAGCTGGAGCTTGTCCTCCGGAACCAAATGGGTTGGGTGGTATACCCCATTGGTAACCTGGGGCCAGCTTGGCTGCTGGTGGTCTTCTTGACCCACTGAGGTGGAAACCACGGGAACCATGGCATCTGAGGGGGACCCCACTGGAACTAAGGCAACGTTGGAATGAATGCATGACAAGTGGAGGCATGTGCTTTCAAAGGAACCAATGTCGGAACAGGAGTCAGAACCTCAAATAGCTCGTGATCAGAGAAAAGTGGGCATCCATGGATCTCCCCAGAGGGTGAAGGGGTCTTGGGGCAATCAGGACTGTGCAGTAGTTCCAACCAGATTGGAGAACATCTCTGAAGGGGAGGAGGCTGACCAGTGACGAGCCTCAAATAGACAGCAAATGGCCACATCTGGGTGAGAGTTGTTTGACTTTTCTCTTTGCCAGCAGTTCCAAAGCAGCCCTCAGAACCTGGGAGGGTGAGAACAAATGTCCAGTTCCAGTGGGCGTCAACTGCAGATGGCTCTTCCCTTGTCTCCTGAAATGCTAAGTGTTTTAAGATAATTTAAATTGCTTTTAACAGTTGACTCCTAATTAATTCCTCTCATTTCTGTCAGGTTTTCAGATATTCAGATATATCTTTAGTGGTGACTCTGTCTCTACTGCTTATCAGCTGTTGAAAGTGTGAGTCTGATTGCCATAAACAAAACTGTAATGAGTGCTGGAAAACACCCAAAACACCTCAGAGATGGTGAAGGAATCTCTCCCCCAGCAAGTAAACAGACCAAGATAGCTGACTTTTCCCCCAAAGTGTTGCATGTAATATTCCAACTTCAAGTAAATATGCAATTCTAGCTGAAGAGAAAGAGAGAGCTGAAAAGCCAGAAGTTACAGCAACAAAGACTGTTTCTTTAAACGACGAAGATATCTGCTGTCATGATGAAAGAACATTGGCCGAGTTAATAGACTTGACTTTCAGGACTATGACATATGTTTTGGAACGTTTAAATGGAATGAATTAGAAGCTCGAGAAGTTGGCAGAGAGGAAGACTATGAAATCCGAAGAGATAAAGCTTGGTTGCTGTGTAAGCTCTGCTAATATGCCTCCAAATGTCTTTGCCCATCAAGGAGTAAAGAGACCTCAGCAGACTCCCCTTTGTCACATAATGAGAGTAATGAAAGCTCTAAACTCCATTTGATCCTTCAGCCAAAAAAATATGTTTGTCAATTTGTAAATACCGAGGTGGATTGCCCTTATGGATTACAAAAAGGAAGGTGCTACATCATCTGAGCCTATTACTGAAGTTGAAAATTCTTGGAATTGATTTGGAAGAGCTAGAAATAATCAGCCTACCAAACCAGGAGCAGAGGGTCCTTCTCACATTTTCCAATATGAGGATCCCATCTTTAATAATGAAGCGGAGTGCAACTTTTAAGGGCAAAGGGGATCTTCCCAGCCCATGCCTTTTTAAATACACTGAAACCTGGACCGCTCTTGGCCAAGAAACGTAGAGACTAAAGGGGGGAATGATCTGATCTCCCTGCTGCCTGATCCAATGGACCTCTCTTGTCAGGGGGAGGAGGCTCCAATTATGAATCCAGTCCATGGGGCAGTTAAATCTTCAGATAAGTTATTTCCATCAGTCTATGTGCAGGTTCTTAAAGAGATGGGAGTACCGGACCACCTCACATGTCTCCTGAGAAAGGGTCAAGAAGCAACAGTTAGAACCGGATATGGAACAACTGATTGGTTTAGCATAGGAAAAGGAGTACGACAAGGATGTATATTGTCATCTTGCTTATTTAACTTATATGCAGAGTACATCATGCGAAATGCTGGCCTGGATGAATCACAAGCCGGAGTTAAGATTGCTGGGGAAAAGATCAATAACCTCAGATATGCAGACGATACCACTCTGATGGCAGAAAGTGAAGAGGACCTAAAGAGCCTCTTGCTCAGGGTGGAAAGAGGAGAGCGCAAAAGTGGGCTTGAAGCTCAACATCAAAAAAACTAAGATCATGGCATCTGGCCCCATCACTCCTTGGCAAATAGAAGGGGAAGTCGTAGAAGTAGTGACAGACTTCACGTTCCTAGGATCCCAGATCACTGCAGATGGTGACTGCAGCCATGAAATTAAAAGACGCCTGCTCCTTGGGAGGAAAGCGATGGCAGACCTAAACAGCATGATAAAAAGCAGAGACATCACCTTGCCAACAAAAGTCCGCATGGTCAAAGCAATGGTATTCCCCGTAGTAATGTATGGCTGCGAGAGTTGGACTATAAGGCCGAGCGCCAAAGAATAGATTCTTTTGAACTATGGTGCTGGAGAAGACTCTTGAGAGTCCCTTGGACTGCCAGGAGATCAAATCAGTCAATCCTAAAAGAAATCAACCCTGATTGCTCCCTGGAAGGTCAGATCCTGAAGTTGAAGCTCAAATACTTTGGCCACCAAATGAGAAGGGAACATTCACTGGAGAAGACCCTGATGCTGGGAAAGATTGAAGGTCAAAGAAGAAGGGGACGGCAAAAGATGAGATGGTTAGACAGTGTCATTGATGCAACGAACATGAAATTGAGCAAACTTCAGCGGACAGCGGAAGACAGGAGGGCCTGGCGTAAACTGGTCCATGGGGTCGCGAAGAGTCGGACTCGACTGTGCGACTGAACAACAACAACAACATGTGCATAATGACATAAATCTTGATAACTCCTTGGATGATGACCTGAAAAACTTTTCCAAATTTCCCCAAAGAGATTCATGGTGTGATAGTCAACAGATTGGAGACAGTGAGAACAAAGCATCTGATGCCAGGGGATACCAGGGAACAAGCAGTGACTGCGGATGGATCGGGTGTTGCCAAAACAAGCCTTTATAAAAACAGCCCAGATATGCCCTACCATAACTCTCCTTCTCCACTGATCAATTTAACTTTTACTACAGAAGTCCAACCAGAACTCAAGGAAATTCAGAGATGTTAATACAAGCCAAAATTCATATGTCCTCAGTAACGGCTGAGAATCTCTCCTTGAGCAGTCAGGGAGACATTGTGTGGCCAAGCACAAGCCAATTAATCAAGAACATATCAAGAGGTATACGCAATGGGTCTGTGTTTAATGACACCAACAGCACCTTCGAATAACTAACCAAAGGAGACTGACTCATAAATTCTTCTTCAACCTGGGAGGGTTTTGGAGGCTTCTTGCCGATTGGCTCTGATGAAGATGATTTTGGCACTGATGCTACCATGGGTGTTTGAGCTAGTTCCTCAGCCGAGGAAGGGCACTATTCGAGTTGAGGAGCCTGTCCCCTCAGCACTTTCTCCCATAAGGCAGCCTTGAACCAGAAGGCCTTGTTGTGACTGGTATTGGAAGTAAATTGTTGGGAAAGTTCCATACGCCTTGGTGTAGTGTTCTTCCCCCAAACAAATTAAGCATGCAGGTGGGACAGATATCCCCAGTGATTTTTTTAAGGGGACAGAGAAGCAATGTCAGACCTTGATTTGATTTAGTGCAGGGGATGGGGCCCTGGCATTTTTCCTTCTAGGGTTAACAAAAGCACAGAGCAGTTGACTCTGACAGGCAAAGCAGAAGATGATCCTGGTACTACAACCCCAATCTGTATCAGAACCCCACATCGCTGCTATTTTCCTATTTTTTTTTTTTAAGAAGAAGAAAGTAAGATCCATTCATGCATCTCCCAATACCTCAAATACTGGGAGCTATGTTCTTCAGCAGCTGACATAATATCAATTTTATTGATCTGTAGGCACTGGGTTAAAAAAAATCATTTTATTTTAATGTTCAGTGTGGGTTTATCCTGCTGCTGATGCTTTTCTTTCATTATTTATATTATTAAAAACTAATTTTAATTTGACTGATTTGTGTTATCTGCCCTAGAAATGTATCAAACTGAAAGGCAAAGCCCAATATTTCGTAATAAATTGCACAAAATTCTTATAGGAAGTGTTTCCAAAGAAGACTAATCAAGATCACTTACATAAAAAATAAGGCTGCACCGCTAGGCACTTGGAAGCAAATCCTACTGAACAAAGTGGGAACTTGCTTCCAAGTAGACAAGCCGAGGCCTGGGCCATAAGTGGGGAACAAATATTATATACTACATTACCTGCAGTGCCATCCTAAGCAGAGTCACCCTAGGCAGAGTCAATGCCCTCATAAGCCCACTGACTACAACAGATGCAACATAGAAAGATGCAACTCTGTCTAGGATAGTACTGTTAGTTAACTGTTT
This sequence comes from Gekko gecko, assembly GCA_029375565.1. Lineage (NCBI taxonomy): Eukaryota > Metazoa > Chordata > Lepidosauria > Squamata > Gekkonidae > Gekko > Gekko gecko. Next base: position 96,617,100 of record JAPDNY010000002.1, on the reverse strand, counting down.
CTGTATGAACTGGAAAGTAAACATCTATACAATTTTGTCAGCAGAGAAACAGCTAAACGTTAAACTGACTACACACTACAGAGCTCAAGTAGTTAGAGAACACAAAAGGAATACTAAATCATCCATGTGGGGTCAGTGGATTATCCTGGCAAGACACCATCTGGCACCCGATGGATTGATGTCACTTATAATGCTTAACCAAAGAAGCCAGATACTTTTTCCGTAATGATTAAAAAAATCCCAACAACATCCACATAGAAAGATGTATTTTAACTTTGTCTGCTCAACAGATGGTCATGATTTAGTTAAGAGTACATAGACAGGCAGGTCTGTTTGAATTACAGTCACAATTCATTTTATCGATAAATACAGTAATTTATGTTTTAAAACTTCACTTAGAATTAAACACTCTTTTTCATTTTAATTAGTTTTGATCCACCCCTAGATACATTGTAATAAAAGCCACTTCAGTGCTGATGCCAGCATTTAACATGTCATCATTTATACTAATGTTGGGTCCCAACCCAAGTTTTCCAAACTTCCTGAAAGCAGACATATGAACAAGGTACCTATGCAGTCCATAAGGAACTGGATAGTTGATTATAGAATGCTGACAGACTCAAAAACAGGAAGCATGAGGTGGAAACCACGTCAACATTCTCGGCAAATTGAGATGTACATATTCTGCAGAGAACCAATGTCTTAGCCATAACACAACACACACATCTCATGGCTGTCACTTTTTGCTTAAAGAGATAACTGTACATCCTTCTAGAAATTGAGTGTGTTACAGAGAATCAATAAGCCATTTCATTTCGCATTGAATTGTCTGTGCAAATCATAATAACTGAAGTTTTTTCCAGTTTCAGCATGACACAACATTAGGTGAATGTCATATGTTTGAAAACAGACATTTAAGCTTCTTTTTTCACTGACAAGAGTGTATAAGATGGAGGCCTCCAAGAGTAAAGCAGCATGGTATGCAGACACTTTCCTGGTTGCCTCTGGTGAACAAGCAAAGGCAGACTACAAGCTAGGAAGTTTTTGTAAATTGGAAGAGTGCCAGAGGTTGTATTATTCTTTCCTGGACATCAGTGTGCCACGATTCACTCAATTAGGCAAATGCCCTAGTAACTTGATTTGACCTACTTGTACGGCTACTGAATACTGCAGCGGCAACAGCCTAATTTTCAAGGGGGGGACCCGTGTTCAGAGTACAGAATTTCAGATGGGGGGAGACTCATATGACTGAAAACTCATCCAGAATATAAGAAATACTACACACAGAAAACCAGCATACCAAGTAGAAAGCTAAGCTAAAACTTTACTTTGATACGTAGGCTGCATTCAAACATAAACAGCAAATCACTGTTATTTCAAGAATGAACTTTGGAAATCCATGGATTTGTGCTCTCCTTCCTCAGCTCAGACACTAAAGAACTCTTTCCCAACATGACATGTATCCAATCATCCATGGACTGTGCAGCAAGCATTTTCCCACTGCTGCAGCCAAAAAAAGCACCCCCACTTTCTTCCTGGGCATCAACAGAATGGATCAATAGAATGTGTACACAAATTTGGGGGATTCAACAAAGGATTTCTACACACAGGAACACACACAGCTTTACATTTTTAGAACAGCATAGGTGGATACATGCTGTTGTGCTGTGATACTTGAGTTGGACAAATACAATAAATGAAACTATGATATCTTCTCTTGCTCACAGTCCAAGATTACAAACCACAGGAGTCCACAAGCCCAAGGACTTCCAAGGCTTCTTCCTGTAAAAACTAATCATAGTTTGTCATTATGTATGAGTAGAACCCTAGTGTCTTACGTACAGGGGATTATTTTATACAGAAGAGCATTCAATTGCATGATGTCCCACCAGCAGCAGCAACAAATTTACTTCCCCAGTGAGAACTAAGCCAACATTTCTTACACCGTGTTGAAAATTGGAGGGGAAACAAATTACATAACATCCAGTTTTATGTGGACACTCACTTGTCTAAAGTTTCATCTAGTGTCTCATATGAATTCTTGTAACACTCAATTCTTTTCATGAAGTCTTCTGTAGCCTCATCACTACTGCAGTCAACATAATCAGGACTGCCCAGTTTCACTTGCTGGGAAGGAGGGGAGAAAACAGGAATATTTCAGAAAAAAAATATTCTTTCTCCGAAACATATAAATTACAAGCCAGTGAGTAATACCAGATAATGCATCCTTGAATGGGCAAAGGTATCAGGTTTGACACCCCGAGAAAACAAGAGCTGAAAGCTCTTTCTGTTTAAAGATTCTATAAAATAAACGCCATTGAAGAGCCTATACTTTAAATCAGGCTTTTCCAATAACTGAACAATAGGAAGAACCTGACTGGTAAATTATTATCCTCAGAGAAATCTGTTTGCTCATATACTTAACAGGAACTTCTTCCCCATTTCAATATGACAGCATCCACATCAACGTTTTTGTTAACTTTATTTCAGTAACACAAAAATAGTCTTCACACAAGTCTCTCACAATTCTTCTGACAAAAGTTTTCCTATTACACAGTGGTATCATGCACCCATATACCAATACTTGCTCTCCCAAATATTTTACAGTGTGCTGCATATTAAAGAATAATAACGAGGGTCTTGAAATAAGATTATGAAGTAGCCATGTTATTCCCACCTGGTGCTGAATGCCTCTTCAAAGGACCAACTATACATAGCTAGTTTTCCAGCCAGCACAGCTTTAAGTAACTTAGTTCAAAATTAAAAAGACCGTTCAAGGGGAGCCAAGTGGCATCTAGACTTGAAATCCAAGGCATTGTGGGGCTCTCAGACTGCAGCCTGGGTCCCCAGTACATTTTTTAGGCATCAAGATTTTAACTAAGAGATTTATTTATTTATTTAAAACATTTACTAGCTGCCTTTCTACCTTACAGGAACTCAAGGCAGATGACAGTGGCTGGGTGAATGAGTATAAAGTCATAAATCTGCCTTAAAAACAAAAAAATAAGAAACTGAGGCATGGCAATATGAGACTTTAGTCAAGCACGAGTGTGGCAAGACATTGTTCCTCTACTGATATGTAAGGTGTACCGGGGGGGGACAGGAAGTGGAGCATGGGATATGATGTAGAGTGCACCTCTCCTTTCATAAAACAATAACCCACATGAAAAACATCCAGTTCCTGCCCAAGTCAAACGAGAGAGAGAGGAGATAAAAAGGAGATGATGTAGTGGCAGAAGGAAGAAAAGAGATTGCATGACTGGTTTGCAAACTACATTTACAACACAAACTGTTTTGTAAAAAAAGGAGAAGTCACTACTTACCACAATATTTGCAGCTATGACTTCTGGATCAACACATACTGACTCAACAAAAAAGGTCTTTGAACAGGACAGGAATTACATTTATGGATAATGGGGTGGGGGGTAGAGAAAACAGAGAGTTTATTGACTAGTACTCCAAACATACACACACTACAACATTTGTAACCCACTAGGCACTGACTGTCCCTTCGGAGAAGTATATATTTCCCTTCTAATTTCCAAGAAGCACAATTTTAATTAAATGGTAAAGGTAAAGGTTCCCTTGCTCGAAAGCCAGTCGAATCCGACTCTAGGGTTGCGGTGCTCATCTCCGTTTCAAAGCCGAAGAGCCAGCGCTGTCCGAAGACGTTTCCGTGGTCATGTGGCCGGCATGACTAAACACCAAGGTGCACGGAACGCTGTTAAATGGTAGTTGATAACAAAAGACAATCATCTCAAGGGAGCCAGGAAGGTCTCAAGATGCGGCCTGGTATGGTCAGTGATCAAAATGCATGGCTTCTCTCATAGCTGGCATTAGAAAGATGTGCAGGAGATCCACACAGCTCCCCATTTCTTCTTCTGTGAAGTCTGCACTGATGAAGCAGAAGCACCCAAAAGATGAAATATCATGGAGAGGAGATTTCTGATATGACAAGAAGGCACAGCATGCAAGTAGAAACTAGAAAGAGGTGGATATAAACTGACTACTCTCATTTGTAATTAAACAGCTGGATTTTTTTGTTAACGAAGAATAGCTTTCAACAGTGTAGCGGGAGTACTTTTTGGAAGATGTATAAAATTATGCCCCCAGACTTCTTTCGCTCTGCACAGCGGCCTTATAAACAAGTCAGTACAATGTGATAACTGCCTATTCACTACCTAAACAGGGTAATTAAATAAAACTTATAAATTCTGCAAGACAGCAGTTAGGACAACAGAGTGTTTCCTTTGCCAGAGACTACAAGAATTATGGATAATTGTTACTATGAGCAACATTAGCAAATGGAGCTAGCTATTCATTAACTTCACAATATGAAATTAATAGCTAACAAAGCTCAGTTGAGAAGACACTTTCCCAAGACTGCTATGGACATAGTTAGTGCTACCATGGGACTTGTGTGCTAAGAATAAAGCACTGGCATATCCCACCACTATCTAATTCTGTTATCTTTGCTCTTAACTCACCTTGTACCCATTTTCTTCCCCAAACTTATAAATGGTTTCTCTGCGTTCTCTTGTAGTATTTGTGGCATCAAAAACCTAGAAGAGAAAAAAAAGGGAGCAAGGCTGCATTAAAGAAAAAAGCACAGCTGCAGCATGGAAAGATGTCCTATTATGTATTAGAAAAGCTTTGCCGTGCATTACATTTTGACAGTTATGCAGCAAATATTTGCAAACTCTAAACATACGTGCCAGGCTCTGTACAGCAAGCAGAGACATTCACTTTTCTGTGGTTCTTTGTCATACATATAAAAAGTGGTCCACACAGGCCAATGCACATTTAATTGAAAAAGACAACTGGGTTTTCTCATAATGTCTAGAGAACTGTAGTCAATTTTTCATTAATAAAACAACGATCAGTATAAATATACCAGACCATGCTAGGTCTAGAAAAAGAAACCATAGTACAATTGATATAGTTGTGAGTCTAAAAGCTCGTGGTACTAAGTGCTGAGAAAAAACAAATTATCTCTATAAACTACCGCTATTCTGTTGTCTTTTTCATATTTAAAATCAGACACTTCGTTCTGCAGGCAACTGCAGGGCATACTTCTCTAAAATAAAGCAATGTTCTAGTTACACAAAAACAAAACAATGATTAGCCCAAATACCTTGCATTGTCAAAGTTTAGGATGTCCCTAATGCACCAATAGCAGAATCCTATATAGAGTTACTCCAATCTAAACCCATAGATTTCAAGACCCCAGACTACAATTGCATAGATTGCACTGCAGGAAACTGAGTAAGTAGGAAGTTATTGTTACTGCAACACATAGCTAAATATTATTGTTACATATCTCACTCCTGGCGTAATCTGGTCCATGGGGTCGCAAAGAGTCAGACTCGACTGTGCGACTGAACAACAACAACATATCTCACTCCAGTACTGAACAATGCACAATGCTTCACAAGCTTATTATCACTGCTGGAGGCATTCCCATGTCTATTTCCTAATATCTGGTCACACCATTTGCCAATGGATCATGAATTTGAGTTACAAACCCACTGAACATGTTCTTAACTAAAGTTTGACACAGACATGAGGACTGAGTTTATCGGGGTGGGGGATGGACCTGAATTTGCCATATCTCAGCCACAAACAACAGTAAGTATGAAATCTGTAGGAAGGTAGTCCTGTTTGCTTGCTATGCCAGACCTTTTCCCACGCATTTTAGTAAATGTACCCACTCTTGCCCTTATTTTAAAATACAGGAGAAGTAACAGAGCACTTTTCTGAAAGCTTTCTTAACAAAAGCAAAAGTTGACAAGCTAGAAAACAAGGACAACTGCAAAAGTTAAAATACATGAACCAGCAGCACAGAGTAGGCATTAATATAAGAGTAAAACAATTAATTTCTTAGTTATCACTGTATTTTATTCCTAAAAAAAAAAATCACACAAAGTTGCATGCATGCCTCACTGAAAAGCAAGGAGCTTAAGAACAAAAAAAAGTTTATAGCACTGGCTGTTAAATATAGTGTTTCAAAACAGATCTTAGTTCCAAAGCAGAATTTACAAAAAAGGGGGGAGGGGGAGACATGACTTCCCCAAAGGCTCTTTCCCCTTTCTCTCAGACAGAATTCTTAAACATGTTGTCAACCTATAAGATCTAGACTGACGCATACAGGGGGATATGGTGACAGATCTGAAGTGGTAGAATGGACGGTGGGTGATTAGTTAATCACCACATGGAAAGCTCCCCTATGCTTCAAACTCCTTGAAAACAGAATCAGAATGAGCAAATAGAGGTTAAAACCTTTCTCCCTGTGGCGCTAGATCTCTATTGAAGCAAAGAAACATTCAAAGATGCAATTCACTACCTATGATCTGAACTAACACAAGTCCATTCTAACTTAATCTCAGGGCTGTGTCACTTTATTCTCCTGCATGCATAAATGAAGCTTAAGAGTACAACACACATCCACTGTTACTTAACAGTGGCAAAGAGGTCATTTGTTTGAATACTATTGCCCCATAACTCCATGCAAGACCTCTAAGGACTAAAAGGAGCATTTCTTGCAAACTTAAGAAACAACAGACAGGATCTGGAAACTGCAGACTAATCTCAGCTGAAGATATTCCTACTTAATCGCCAGTGTTGCAACATTATTTTGTAATAACACCACTATATGTAATGAACAGCTTTGGCTATCGAATCAGGATTTAGAGCCAAGATTCTACAGTGTACTTGCCCTCCAGGCTGCTATGTACTCAGTGAGTGGTTTAAGACTTACTTTTTTCAGCAAAGCAAGGGGGAGGGGGGAAGGAACTTACGGCCACATGTCCTTTTTCTTCACTGAGATACCGACGAACATCATTCAGTGCTGCTAAGGCACACATTCTTAAAGAGAAAATGCAGCAGTTATATTCTTGAATACAATATGACGTTAAATATAGATAGCAGCTATTTTGTTCCTAACATGTTTAAAGCACAACATAGCATTCAGGAATCCAGATATCTTACAAAGACATCTAAGAATCCGACTCCACAAATGCAGAAATAGCATAAGAGTGTTCCATAATATATAGCTGGAATGGCAGTATCACAATTTTGATCGCTGTATTCTTTCTTGTGGAGGATCTTATATTAGGAAAGAATGCAGTTTTCAAAAGTGATGAATTGTTTCTCTGAGGAAGTTGCCTTATTTTCTATTCCACTGAAAACAAGAACTAGCTAAAAACACGGAACAAGAACTAACAGCTGCTCCTAATGGTAAAAAAAATCAGAATGTTCTTAGGTTCAAAACATTGCCAAGGAAAAGGGAAAAACAAACAAACTCACTTTCGGATTTTCAGGCCTTCTTCATTGTCTGGCAGGAAAAACTCAAAGGACTTGTACGTTTTTAACAGGTCTCGGCGATACTGGCCAACATTAAACTCTGTTTAGGAAATTGACAAAGAAAATCAGGTACAGTCCACTTTTTATTTGGCCCATTGTGTTCGTTTATAGCTGCGATCATCCATACTCCCAGGGCTGCCATCTGTAGACAATGCCAGAAGTGCGGCATAGTCCCATTTTCATAGTTTAGGGTACTCAGGTTGTCCAATTCCCAGCCTCCAATATCTGCTCCTTATAGAAACACCACACATACAGATTCTGAAACCTAGACGTGATTCTCATAGTGGTTCAATTAAAGTCTCTGTGAAAGTTCTTAAATCAAGTGTTTAAATGCACCAGCCTCTATTTTGGTCTGGAATACATAAGCCATATTTCACGTTACACAATTGCTTTAACTTTTATTATTATAACATAACACAAATTACACAACACGGAACTATTCAAAAATACAAAGTGGTTCAAATTCTCCATTTATATACACCCACACACACCAGAGGGACTCAAATCCATCCTAAAACATTCCATGAGGTTCAAAACTGCTTGAAGCCATTCCAGTAAAGCTGGAACAATATCTGGATGGAACAGCTCAGAAGATTTAATATCAGCAACTTTATGGAAGGCTGCCATAATAACTGCACCAATTACTGAAATCAGCGCCAATTACTGAAATCGGCATGAAGCAGTTAAAAGGAGTTTTCTTCTGTTTGTGCTTGGCTAGTTTTCTTCTAGTTTTATGTGTTATAGGCTGCTTCTTTACATGTATGTATATGTTTGTGCACAAACACAAAAATGTATAAGCTTTTAAAAAACCTGTTGTACATATGTATACACATGTATATATAACTGTGTGAAAAAACAACAATTATTTCACCTTCTTTCCATTATTACAATATGAACCATGCTACTACTGAAAGCTGCACCAAACACTTATCACAACAAGGCTAGATTCCTCCTTTCTAGCTTATCCTGCCCAGAGCCATTCCTGACACAGTGGGAGAGCTTATCCTTATCCTGAACTCTTGGAATTTCACCTGGCTGCATCCTGCTAAGTATGAGAGGATGTGCTCACACACAAACTAATGTCAGATAAAGGCGGGAAAGAAACTGGTTTTAAAACAGGCAAAAATCTGTGGTGAGCCAATATAATGTACTGCTTAAAGTGCTGGACTAAGACAAGGAGACACTAGTTCAAATCCCTACTAACTAATAAAACTCACTGGATGATTTTGAGCCAGTAACTATCCCTCTCAGCCACAACTCATCTCACATGTGTTTGTAAGGGAAAAATACCTACATGCCACCTTTCTGGAAGAACAGAGCAGTAAAAATGAAACAGAGATATAGTTCTTCTAACCATATTTTACATAGTTATCCCTGATGATACTGTTACATGGGAACAAAATTAACACATGTAACCTTCTTCCATATGTGTTTACAATAAGAAATATCAGTCACCTTTTGTAGGCACTCCAATCCAATTCAAGTAGCGTGTCAATTTTTTCGAGATGTAAGTTTTCCCTCTTGCTGGGAGGCCAACCATAACAATTAGCGTAGGACAATTGGTCATACATACTACAAAAAAAGGAGAGGAAAAAAACCTTGTAGTTAGTATTCATGCCAACCAAAACTTAACATGAAATTTCAATTGAAATTTGCAGAGCCCCTTTAGGAAACAACTCTGATTTTCCAGGCTGGACATATACATACTGTTTCTCCAATTCAGTTTTCTACTTTCACTGCTTTTACCTTTTCCTTATAATAATCCTGACCAATTTGATGGAGTGATTTAAACAACATTTTACATTACAGCCTCAGTATTGTTTAGGAGATATTTAAAGCTCTACGTATTTATTTGTTGGTTTTCATTCTTATATTCTCAATCCAGCATCTTTGTAACAAAAAAAATGCTCCTTCAAGAAGGTTAGCTAATCCCACCACCTGCTTTAGGGCAGGATACATATGATTCCTGAAAAAGCATCTCTGACACCTGCTTGTCCACCTTTCCACAAAATATAAATGACAGCCACTGAATGCTCCTGGATATTATTCTGTTAATGTTAACAAAGTACATCTTTTTTTTTTTGCTTCCACTTGGAAAATTTATTTTCCTTTGTGCAGTCATACAGAAAGCACAGCAATACACCAATTAATAACAGGTACTTGTGAAGCTCATTTCAAGTTTTCAAAGTATTTCACAGTAAGCTTTGCAGTAGCCCCATAAGTTAGGGCAATGTTACCCATACAAGTGGCCTGTGATATACAGAGGACGGATAAAAATATAAGGGAAAAAGTAAGGAAACACTGCAGATGGGATGGAAGAGAAGAGACAGCAGCTTGCCGAAGGTCACTTTTTTATTTTTCAAAATATCTATACCCCAATGGAGAAGAAAACTTTGACCCAAGACTGTTAAGAACAAGGACATATAAAATTACTAGATTTTTGTTAAATAAATGAAGATTCAGCGGGGGGGGGGGGAGATGAAATATTAGAGAATCTCAATTCATTCAATTCCTGAACAAACACCAGAAAAAGAGCCTTCAAATATCAGAAGCTAAAAAGATGAAGTCAAGTAAGCTTGAGAGTTTCAAAGTCTGAAGACAGGGAAAGATCCTGGGTTGAATCCTAAGTACTGCCAGTATTTAGTGAGAAAAAATATATACTTAGAAAAAATTCTATGCTGCTTCTCCAGAAAACCTGCTCAAGGCAAAGAGAAGGCTACAGAGCAGGGACTCTCCTCCCCCCCTATTACAGCTCACAGAGATGTCTGAAATTCTGCTCCTGGGCAGAAAAAGACTCTCAGGAACAGTGTGGAGGGCCAAGTGGAGTATGCAGTGTGATGGGGAAAAACAGCCCTGCTGGATCAGAGCAGTAGTCCATCTAGACCAGCATCCAGTTACTCTGGAAGTCCAATAACCGGGCATAGAGTCCAAGGCCTTCCCTTGATGTTGCCTCCTGGCTCTGGGATTCAGAGGTTGACTGCTTCTGAATGTGGAGTTACCCTTTGGTCACCATGGCTAGTAGCCACTGACAGACCTATCTTCCATCAATCTGTTTAATCCCCTTTTAAAACCATCTATGCCTGTAACCATCACTAAATCCTCTGGCAGCGAATTCCACATTTAAAGAAGTATTTCCTTTAGTCTGTCTTGAATCTACTGCCCATCAGCTTCATTTAATACCTTCAAGTTCTAGTATTTGGGGAGAGGGAGAAAAATTTCTTTCTCAACTCTCTCCATGCCATGCATAATTTTATATTCTTTATCATGTCCCTCTCTTTATTTTGCCATCAAGTCACATCTGACTTATGGTGACCCCGTGGGGTTTTCAAGGAACGAGACATTCAGAAGTGGTTTGCCACAGTTTACCTCCATGTTGCAACCCTGGTATTTCTGGTATGGTGACCAGAACTGCACACAGTATCCCAAAATAGGCTGCACCAAAGATCTATACAAGGGTGTTATAATGTTGGCTGTTCTATTTTCAGCCACTTTCCTAATAATACCCCAAATTGTCTACTAACCTTAACTGCAAAAGGGGATCTCCTGGCTGTGATTATTATCAGGGCATCCACCAGCACACCAAGAGAACTCCCAAGCTGCTAACCTGATTCTTCCAGGAGAGTGCTCCCTCATCTAGAACGTTCCACTGCCTCCCAAATTCAACAGAAAGGGGAGATGGAGCTGAACAGTGTCACCACAGCAATGGCATCAAATCTCAAAAAACCTTTACAAAAAATTTCATGTTGCTAGCTAAACAGAATTGGAACAAGAGAGAGCCTAGTGGAACCTCACAAGCCAAAGGCTAGAGGCAGAGAAATAGTCCTCTGAGGCCTACAGTTCTTAGCCTCTATGCTGTAATATTTTCAGGGCCTGTCTGACTGTACAAATAACTACAACCGTTGCTTGGGACCTGGTATTTTTAGGAATTGGCAATAATGCAATATACAACCCTACAGCTACATCCCAAGATTCAGTAGCAAACACCAACCTCTCGTGCATGAAATTCATAACTGACAAATAAACCTAATATTATCTGTTCAGAAACTTACAAATAGTCCCATGAGATTCTATATTAAACTTAATTAACTTACACAATATTTTCCCAGAAAATTTCCCCCTCTACTGATAAACCAATACCGATTCAAGTATATTTGGCATATCACAACTAAGTACCTTTATGCTAAATACAGGATTTTAAAATACAGCTTCCTTTTTAATTTGTACATGGAAGCCCGCTAATCTGGAGCTTATCTGCACAATGAGCAGTTCTCAAATATCTTATTAATTCAATTTATTTTCAAATGTTGTGTCATCCAAAGGAATAATCAACTGCGTAAACTGTAAAAAAAAAAAACCTGCATGAGTAGTATACACTCATCAGAATCACAGAGCATGCCAAAAGCCTCCATGTCTGAATCAGGCCTCCATATTCTCTCTGCAACTTAATATATCAGATGCCTATTTATCATTGGTATACTTGGGGAAGTGCTGGGTCTTGAAACTCACTGGAATAGTCTGAAGACTGGGGGAATCCAGGAGGCAGCAGCTGAAAAGCAGTGGAAGGGAGAATGTTTAAGTACCTGCTCTAGTCTCAATGACCTCTCAAGCAATTAAAAATCACCACTGCCTAGAACAGCAATACCCAATGTTGTGTTCATGAGCACTATAGTGCCTGACAATGTGTTTCTTCCCCAAAGCAGAGCACCAGTATTCGTTTTCCTCCAATGCACTGGAGTATGAACTGCCCCAGAAGAACCCAGAAAGCAGCACTTTTGTGTCTTCAGGGAGCACCAATTCAGAAACAGCTTCTTCCATGATAAGGAGGATGCTCGGCTTGCGATCTTCCAATGTCTTATGCCTGGCCCCAGCAGCCATTTTGCAGTGGTGTCCACTAACTGTTCCAAAATTTCAAAAGCTCTCACAGGCTAAGGTTAGGGACCCCTGTCCTAGAAGAAGCAGCCCCTAGGGTTTTGTTACATCCATTATTATATATGTAAGTGCTGAATTAGAATTCATATAGAAGTTTAACACTATCCCCTGCCCCACCTTGAATAAGGACCTGGGTTTCTTCACTCACTGTGGGTGCTGATGTCTCAGCATGGCCCCACTCTTTACAAATGTAAATTCAGGGCCTGTCTGACTGTACAAACAACCACAATAATTGCTTCTTATTTATTTCTTAACACGTCTCACACTGTATTTTCCATAAATAAATTTTATGTTAATCCCACTTTGTTCTATCCAATAGCTGAGAGTAATCTTCAACTACTCTGAATGGACTATTTTACCTGATTCTTGTTTCACACGGCCATTCCTTGTAACTTCTCTCTACATCACCCCCTTCTGTTACTTGAACCATAAATTAAGCTGTTTTCAGTGGACACTCTATGCATCTGACAATGTGAGCTCAGACTGATGAAAATCAATACCAGAATAAATGTTGTTAGTCTTTAAGGCTGTTTAATGTAGTGTTACATGTAGATCACCCCTACTACACCAAACTTCAAAAATAGGCTCAGTGAAAATGCTCTATAATTATTTCAGCCAGAAACACTGATCCTATAGAAGCAAATCATAACCACAGAATACTGATATGTGGCTTTAAAAATCACAAAAGTTAAAAAATTATCTGTAATTAATGACAGTACAATTCTAACAAGAACTACTTTTTACAGAAGTGGCCTATTTGACCTTGCTGGTGTAAACAATACTGCTGGTGTGGTATCATTTCCTTGGTCCTACAGATATGAGTGGAATTTAGAATTCAAAGCAAGCACACAGTGTCCCAAGGGAATCATAAAAGAATGATAAGAGTAACTGGAAACAAGAGTTGTTGATTCAGGGTAACCCTGAATCAACCACCTCAAGCCAATATGGTCGTCTCTAATCAGGTTAACAAGTCCGTTACCAAAGATGCATGCAACCTACTTATAAGATAATGTACGATTACAAAAAAAAACTTTATGCAATGCTGCATCCACATCTCAATGTGTATTTCAGAAACAGTATGAAATATTGCACAATGCACTCTTCTTATCATTTTATCAGAAAATGCTAAGCATTATTTGGTGGGATGCCATGGTAATTTCTGCTGAAATTTCTTCTCCAGCCAGACACATTGTTCCTAGGGAAGGAGGACACTCATGCATGAGGAGAAAACTGCTAACATCACACTGTCCCCACATGATCAGTATTTTGTTTTAAATTCTGTCCAGTTTTTAAAAAACTGTACATTTCAATCATGCAACAAAAAGTACAGTCAGACTATTTCAGTATACAATCTATCTTAAGAAAACGCCAACAAAAATTACAAAATCAGAACACTGAATGGCCATTCTTGCAATATAACTAGGCAAAGCGTGAACAGTACAAGTACTGCCATCTCCAAGTCTGGACTTTATTTCTCTTCAATGCTGCCTCCTGGGAGAGACCTTGAGAAGGGCACAGGCTTGTGCACTGCCTATGCCCCCCTCCCCATATTGATTAGTATATAATCAACAAAAGATCCTACAGTTATTTGAATGCAGGCTCTTCCACACTCTGGAAGCCTGTGACTTCTTGGGCTTTAATCACCAATAATCAGTAGCAATGTTACACTTAAACCACCATCTGATCTCTACAATCATTCACATCTGTTTTTAACAAGAAATACAGAACATGGTTGTAGGAAAAAGCAAATAAACTCAAGAATCATTGACAAATCTCAAGAAGGGTGGGCAGGGGAGAGTGCAAAAAGACATAGTATGGTGCAGTGCTGAAACTTAATATATTCTACATTAACCACATGGAGCTCTGTTATTTCCTCACATGACTGAGGACTGCACAACTTGCCATGTGACTTGAGCCAAACACAGCTCATAAGCCAAAAAAAAACAAACAAAAAAAACCTATGAGTTTCTTAAGCACTTGGCAGGCCACATGCAGGGCTAGAGGCTTTGTTCAGCCCTGTAGGTCTCACATTAAGTAGAAGGTCTTATTTAATTAAAACATTTCAAAACAAAATAATTATCCACATGGTTTATGCTTACCATTTTCCTAAAACAATGCATGGGTGTTTCTGGAATGATAAGCATCTACATCAAAATGCAGACTTTATTGTGAAGGTGGAGGGGGCACTTTTCACCTGAAATGGAAGGTTTCTTTCACTTACCGTGAATCTTCCTTTCTCTGTGGTTCTGAAGTGGGACATTCCTCACGTCTGGGATAAGCTCCGCCCTCTTTCCTCAGGGTCGGCTCCAAACTTTGATCCAGGCAGGGAGGGGCTTATCCCCTTGGAGGCGAACCAGTCCTTCTCAAGCCCGCTTATCTTCCCCGCCGGAAAGGAACTAGAAGAAAACACAACATTTCCCCCCCCAACAAAGGGGGTACCAACTGCCCAAACACTATAATAGGGCAAGGAAATTAGCCCACAAAAACATAACAGTAACAACGTGGCCTCTCGAAGCCACTGCCCCCATATCAAAACTCTGCAAAGAGGGGAAGCACCCTACAAACGGGTGGGCAGGAATGTCCCACTTCAGAACCACAGAGAAAGGAAGATTCACGGTAAGTGAAAGAAACCTTCCATTCTCCAGTGGTTCTACGTGGGACATTCCTCACGTCTGGGACGTACAAAAGCTATGTTACAGGGTGGGCTTGCATTCCCCGCTTTACAGAGTGTGTTGAAGCACCCTGCGACCAAATGCCGCTTCCGCTGAAGCTAGTGTGTCCACTCTATAATGTTTAGTAAAAGAATGGACCGACTGCCACGTTGCCGCTCGGCATATGGTTTCTAATGAGGGAAAAGAACGATACGCTACCGAGGTAGCCGCCCCCCGAAGGGAGTGTGCAACGATCCCGGCCGGGATCTCTAACCCTTTGGCTTTATAGGCTAGGATAATGCACCCCTTAATCCACCTACTCAGCGTGGAAGTGGAGACTTGTTTTCCCAAAGAGGACTTTCTGAATGACACAAACAGTGTCTCCGATTGTCTCCACCCTTTAGTTCTGTCAATATAAAAACTAAGGGCCCTCCGAACATCTAAACAATGCCATTCCTTTTCTTTTTCATGTTTAGGATTGGGACAAATGGAGGGAAGAACAATCTCTTCTGACCTATGAAAAATCGAATTCACCTTTGGAATAAATGCTGGGTCTAAGCGAAGGACTACTTTGTCCTGGTGGAAAATACAGAGCTCCTTGTTAATAGACAAGGCCCTCAATTCCGAAACCCTCCTAGCTGAGGTGATACCTACCAAAAAAAGAGTCTTGAAGGTGAGTTCCTTCAGAGGACACGCAGCCATTGGCTCAAAGGGGTATTTACACAGGGCCCTAAGTACCACGTTAAGCTTCCAGGTGGGAAACCTGTGAACCTGTGGGGGATTAAGGGACATCGCCCCTTTCAAAAATCTCTTAATATGAGGATGCCTAAGCAGAGACCTTCCATGTTTGGCCCCTTGGATGGCTGAGATGGCGGAAACCTGTCTACGGAGAGTGCTAGTACTTAGGCCTTTATCAAGCCCGTCTTGTAGGAAAGCCAGGACTATTTTAACTGAAGCCGTAACCGGGTTGTGTCCCCGCTCCAAGCTCCATGAGTGAAAAACCTTCCATGTGTGATCATAGGATTTGTTGGTAGAGACCTTTCTGGCTGCCAACATGGTATCAATTACTTTATCTTGATACCCCGCTCCCTCTAACATTTTCCGCTCAATCTCCATGCTGTCAGCCGAAGAAGTTCCGGCCGTGGGTGCCTTGTCGGGCCCTGCGTGAGGAGGTCCACCCGAAGAGGCAGGTGCCATGGTTTTGTTATCGACAGAGACTGCAGTTCCTGAAACCAGGTCTGACGCGGCCAGAAAGGGGCAATCAGTACCACTTCTGCTTTCTGTATGCGAATCTTTTGTAGGACTTTGTGCATGATTGGTAGGGGCGGAAAGGCATAGAGGAGCCCTGGAGGCCATGTATAGCTTAGAGCATCTGTCCCTTTCGCTAGAGCGTTTCGTTGACGAGATACGAACTCTGGTACTTGACGATTTAGGTCTGTGGCAAACAGATCCATGACCATTCTGCCGAACTTGCTGCAGATCTGTTCGAAGACTTCCGT
This sequence comes from Gekko gecko, assembly GCA_029375565.1. Taxonomy (NCBI): domain Eukaryota; kingdom Metazoa; phylum Chordata; class Lepidosauria; order Squamata; family Gekkonidae; genus Gekko; species Gekko gecko. The sequence continues at coordinate 96,600,659 of JAPDNY010000002.1, read as the reverse complement.
GTTCAGCATCCATTCTGATTGGTCTATTCGTTTCCGACTGAGCCAGTCTGCTAAGTCGTTGTCCTTTCCTGCTACGTGAATGGCTTTTATCGACAATAGATGTTTCTCTGCCCATGCCATTATCAGAGATGCTTCCGCATGAAGGGAGCGAACCTTGGTTCCCCCTTGACGATTCACGTACGCTTTTGCTGTAGTGTTGTCCGTCTGTACCAGAACATGGGTCCCTGACAGAATATCTACTAGTTTCATAAGCCCTAGGCGTATTGCCCTCAGTTCCAGCAGATTGATGCTTTCTGTCGTCTCCGCAACCGACCATTCTCCCTGGACCATCTGATCTCCCGAATGTGCACCCCATCCTGAGAGACTGGCATCTGTCGTCATTACTGATCGTGAGGGGTCTCGGAGAGGAACTCCTAGTTTGAACCTCATTGGGTTTTGCCACCAGGCTATCATATTCCGGACCGGTGAAGAAAGACTGATCTGTTTTACTCTCTTGTGAGATATCGCCTTTTGGTGGGGCAGTAACAACAATTGCAGGGGCCTGACATGAAATCGAGCCCATTGCACTACCTCCTGACAGGAGACAAGCATTCCTAGGAGTTTGACCAAGGTCATTAGCTGTGTCTCTGACCTTTGAAGAACTTGGTCCATCAGAGATTTGATCTTGAACTCCCTTTCCTGGGACAGGAACACCTTGTCTAACTTCGTGTCTATCTCCACCCCTAGGTGGAGCAATCTCTGAGTGGGTATCATGTGACTTTTCTCCAGATTCACAATGAAGCCGTGGGCTTCTAATGTCTGAATAGTCAGATTTAGGGCCTGAGAGCATTCCACCTCTGAAGGGGCTTTGATTAGGACGTCGTCCAGATATGGAAAAAGACTCACCCCTTTCAATCTCAGATGTGCTATCAAGGTCACTGTCTGCTGAAGCCAATTTGTCTGCCCAGTCATACACAGCCCTGGCAAAGAGAGAGCCAGCAGTAGAGGCTTTGATAGCGGAAGAGGAGGCTTCAAAATTTTTTCGCAAAGCCTGCTCCACCCTTCTATCTGTATGATCTTTAGGCATCCCATCAGCGTCCATTGGGAGCACCGAGCTGGAATACAAACTGGTCACGGGATCATCTACCACGGGAAGCTTTAACTTCTTTGTGGCTTCTGGCATAAGAGAATAGAATTTAGAGAACAGAGGGTGATTTGCCTTGGGTTTAGCCGGATGTTCCCATTCCGCTTTCATAATATTGTAGAATGAAGCGGGGAAAGGCAGCCCTGTTTGTGAAACTGATACCTTAGGCATTAATTTTCCAGCCCCTTTTTGAAATTCTGGCTCCTGTACTGTTTCCTCCTGAGGTCTAGATGAGAGATCTAGGGTCCTTAAGACTTTAGGCAAGAGGCGGGAGTATAAATCTTGCGGAAAAAGTCTAGATTGTACTGAAGGCATAACCACCTCATCCTCTTCCGCGGAAAGCTCCCCTTCTTCTTTACCAGAAGAGGAGGTGGAGGAATCTGGTTCAGAGTCCACATGTCCCAGAAGGGGACTTTGCTCTCTAGACTTATGTCTGCTATGTTTTGATCTTACAGGTGACCTAGACTCGCTGGTCGTCCTGTCTCTGTTCCTCTTGAGGGATCTACCTCTTTCCATTAAGGAATCGTGTGGTGTGGAGCCATGAATGGTTTCCTTTATCAATTCTTTAAACTCCCTTCTCATTTCTCCTCTGAACCAATTTAGCATATCTGTCAGGTAGCCCTGCCATGATGGATGGAGGGGAGGGGAGGATGGCTCTGGGCGCCTTAATGGCGTGACAGGCGGGAGGTTGGAATCTGGGGAGTTGTTGATTTACGCTTAGGGTGTGAGAATGGAATGTAGCTCTGGTTACCCCTATCTTCCGCAGACTGGACATTCTGACCTTGAGGAGTCAAGCTGCGAGCTTTACTATCGCTTTCAAAGCTGCAGCTTTGCTGTGAATAATGGGGGCGTTGGGAACTTCATTAGCGTAGTAACTTTCGATTCCCAATCGCATGTTATTCCTTGGCTGGTAGAAGGGGGGGTCCCCATTCACCCCCTTCCCTGTATAACCGCTTGCTTTCTGTAACCAAGTCATTTTGAACAATGTACCTGCTTCAGTGACCTTTTCTATTGCAGCTCTATAATAAACGCTATCCTTGCTTGCATTACAAGGCCTGGTGTTTTGCTGACTAAGTTAGGACTCCTGACAATATCAGTCGAAACGGGCTCCCTGGATTCTAGACCTGGGGTATCCCTAAAGTCTTGAGAAGTGGATGGCCCCATCTGTGTTTTGTCCTCAGAGGAACAGCCCCAATCTTGGGATGCCTTTTCAGCCATTACCAGAACCTGCGGGGTGTAAATGAATCTGGAATCAGATCCATGATAGATAATGAAGACCCCCCACCAACTGAGGTTCTGGGGTTCATTCTGCGCAAAAGCTATTAAAGGCTTAAGTACTCCACAGGTTGGTCTAGCTTATTTATCATGATTATAACTCATCCAGATCCCTGGAGAGTGTAGATCATGCACAACAGACCCATCTAATTGTGGGTCTAAAATGGCTGCTCCCAGCGTTTCCCGCCAGGATTTCCCTCCCCGGGACGGAGTGAGGCTTGGAAACTCCCCCCTCCCCCGCTTGCATTCGCGGGGTTTTGAGGAAGAAAAAAAAAACGCCACGGAGGTTTTCCTTTCCCGCTCTGCCTCCCGGGGTTATAAGGAACGGACCTCTGCATTCCTTAGGCAATGTCTCAGCCTCTTCCAGGAATACTGGAGAGGGTAGACAACTGCCTGCTTCTGCTTACCGCGATTCAGGCGGGAAGGTGGAAGACTGTGTGTGTGCACTCGCATGCTGTTTGACTCTCTCTCTCTCTCTCTCTCTCTCTCTCTCTCTCTCTGCACTCTCTGCACTCTCTGTAATAGGAGCAGGTCCTCCGTCCCAGGGACGGGTCAGACCGGCAGAGGAGAGAATGTCGCAGGGCTAAGGAAGCGTCAGCACTCCTTATACAAAGCCCGTCGTCAATCAGACACAGCCTCGTCAGGCTGTAAATCTTCCTTGTGGTTTCGTTTCTTCTTTCAATAGGCGCGTTTCCGCACCTCCGGAGCACGTCCTGCTGAAGCAGGGTCGGCAAAGGAACTGGTTCGCCTCCAAGGGGATAAGCCCCTCCCTGCCTGGATCAAAGTTTGGAGCCGACCCTGAGGAAAGAGGGCGGAGCTTATCCCAGACGTGAGGAATGTCCCACGTAGAACCACTGGAGAACTGAAGATTGTCCCCACTGCTCTCATATTTCCACCTGCTACTCTAATCGTGAAGAAAACTGAAACATGTTTAACCATGAAATAACTTCTCCACAGAATACACACTGGGCTGTTCTGGTTAAGCAGCACAGATGGCTGAAAAAAATCATGGTTTGAATTCAAAACTTTGCTTCCACTTGTACTATACTCTGTATATTGCAAGGACAGTCTCTTGCTACACTACACATTCCTCTTGTGCTGGGTACTTTTTGCTCCTTGAGAGTCACTTGCATGGAGTGGAAGTACTTGGTGACAGAGGAATGCGCTCCACGGTGCAGAACCATCTCTGGAACAAAAAATAATGCTAAGCATTATTTGGCAGGATGCCATGGTAATTTCTACATGGTGCAAGAGCACGGTGCAAGGGCACGGTGCAAGGGCACGGTGCACAGTGCAAGAGCACGGTGCAAGAAAGAAAGAAAAAGCAAATTTAAAATCCACATTTGACACAGAACAAATTAAAATCCAAAAGTTAATTTCCCAAGTTAATACAGACCCATCAGAGATGAATGACAATGGTTAAGCTGTTTTTAACCCTTCTCCGTGAATAAAGCGCTAGTTATTCCAACATTACTTCTGCAGGAGTATACTGCATACCATGCAGTTGTGGACCAGAACAGCATAGCATTCATACAAAAATAAAAGAACATGAAAGACACTGCAGACTGGGCCAACCTGAAAAATCAGCAGCGGCTGAACATAACCTAACTCAAACAGGACACAGTATCTTATTCCAAGACACTGAAAGGCTGGACAACACATCCCACTACCATGTCAGATTACACAGGGAAGCCATTAAAGTTCATAAAAATAAACACAATTTCAACAGGAAAGAAGAGAGTTTAAAAATAAATAGGGCATGGTTTCCTGTACTGAAAAACACAAAATGCTCTACAATAGCACTACAGATAAGATTAGAATTTCAACAGCCAATCCTTATGCAAAAGAACCTCCTCAGGAAAGCTCCTCCATTAGCATGTCACAGCCTCGGAAACTCCTACAAGATAATGACTCAGCCCTAACCCACCTTCCTGAGTAGATATAAATTACCTGCCTACCATTTTTCTTCTCACCTTGACACAAAGAGTACTCCATCTTTCTGTGTTATACCTCTGGGGATGCCAGTCACAGCTTCTGGTGAAACGTCAGGTCCTACAATGCCAAGACCACAGCCATACAGGCCAGAAAATCTAAAACAACTAATATTACAGTACAAAGTTCCGAACAGAAGAAGAGAAGAGATTGGATTTATACCCTGGCCTTCACTACCCAAAAGAGTCTTAGAGCGACTTACAAATTCCTTTTCCTTTCCCAGCCCCACAACAGACACTCTGTGAGGTAGGTGGGGCTGAGAGAGCTCTTGACAGAAACTGCTCTTTTTCAAGAACAGCTGTTGTATTGTCCATCTACTATTCCTTGAAACACAGCAAATCTCAAATATGACCATCATCTAAGCTACACACATACAAAAATAGGAATTCCATATACAGACACAAAGTGCTGTTCATTTTTAAAAATTAGTTCTACCTGTAGTTGCTGTATTGAAGTAAGAGAAATCCTGTGTTAGATTCTCATATACATATATAGTTCCATTGGATCATGGTCTATGTATCAGAAATGTATACACAGTGTGTTGGGTTTGGCATATTGTAGAAGATAGCTGATGTGCCAAAAGATGTTTTAAGTTCAACTGATGGTTAAACTGAGTGAATTACCACTCATCTTTACATGTTGGGAGAGACCAACTTGATCATCAGTTGAATTTAAAAGGGCTTTTAGTACATCAGCTGTGTTCTACAATGTGCCAAACCCAAAACATTCAGTGTATACATGAGTAGGGTTCTGAGCAACCAGAAATCCCCTGAGAATTTTTATGGACATGTACAACTAGGCAATAGGTAATAAATCCTTCCCTATCACAGAAGCTAAGTGAAAGGGCAAACTGCAAGAGAACACAAACCCTTAATTTCCCCCAATTATACACTATGATCCTTGGTGAAAACCTCTGTTGAAGAAGCACCTGCATAAACCAGAACTTCCAAACTGTGACCAGAAAGTGTATCTTCAAAAGGAATAAATACTTGCACATAATTTTCAGATGTGCTTTGTTTTTATGCATATTATCCAGACATCAAATAAACAAGCACTGCACAAATAACGCAGACCACAAGCGCTCAATAAGTTATGCACAAAAATCAATTTATATAAGAGGACCACATATATCAGTGAAACCAAAATTATATCATATAGTGTGCAGGTCCAAAAATAGTACAAGTCCATAAATGGTACACAGACAAAATGGATGAAGACTCCAGATTTTGATCTTCGTTTCGATAATTCTTCTTCAATAAGTTCACACTACTACAATTGCAAATAAAACCAAATAATTATTATCATGTATTACAGCCAAACCCGTGTTCTGAATACTAACAAAAAAAATTTTTACCTTCATACAGTACTCATAGTGTACAGAAGACACTTAGAAGGAAAAATCCTTAGTATAGCACTCATAGTGTATAAAAGCCTTCAACTCAATATTACAGGAAAAATTCTGAAACAAGGAAAAATAAGGAAAATGTTCTTATAATATTATTTGCAGTTACAGTATACAAAGATATATTAAAAGGGTCACTATGCTCACCATTCCTATTTATAATCTTTCAAAGCCAGGCATCCGATCAACAATAGCACATGCTCTGCAATAGCCAGTAAGCCTCAGAGTAGTCAACATCCAAGGCTTAATATACTATAGCTAATCTCTATTAGGCACCATAGCAATCAAAGTTTTAAGGCGACAAAGAGTTGAAAAAACCATTACTATTTCTACTCGTAAGTAACAACTATGTAGCAGCAAATCATAAGTTGTAGCCAGGTTCCAATCATTTATTAAAACCATAAGGGTAAATGAAAAAAACAGTAACTATTTCTACAGCCAAATTATAGAGGTAAGTTACAACAACTCATAAGGAACAGCCAAATTCTAATGATTGGTTAAGACCATAAGGATCATATGTTTTGAGTTTAAAAATCCAAAATGCTTCACGTTGTCTCAACCTTTTTTGAACATCTAAACTAATATATTGGTGAGTTTTAAGTATTTCCAGAACCACAAACTGAGAGTCATTAGGAGAGTGCTTCATATTCACGTAATGTTGCACTAAAGGAGAATCCAGGCGTGAGTTTCTAAGGCAAGACCTATGTTCAATCATTCGAGTTCTAATGGTTCTAGTTGACATTCCTACATACAAATATAAACAGGGGCACTTTAAAAGATAAACAACCCATTTAGTATAACATGAAGAAAAAATTTTTAACTCATACAAAGTTTCTGCTTGGAATCTCAATTCTACTTGTTCTCCAGACAAGTGGGCAGACTGAGCATCTGCCACACGGATGACGGCCACTGTGTGTTACTGTGGTATCAGAATTGCAAATTTGAAAATCAGAATGCACTACTGAATCACGAATGTTCTTAGTTCTTCTAAATCCTATAAAAGGACGATTTTGACAGCCTAAAATACCTTCCACAATATGCCAATGCTTTAGAACTATGTTTTTAATTTGAGATGCCAATGGTGTAAAGTCAAAAGCACAGGACAAAGAATGTTGTTGCTGACTACGTCCTGCCTCTTTAAACAAATCTGATCAACATTTGCAGCCCTAACAGCTGCCTGTTGAATAATCCTTGTTGGATAGCCTCTCTCCTTAAATTGTTGAAAAGTTTAAAGGATTCTATCTCATAATGCTGTTTAAATGTAGAATTCCCTTTGGCCCTCAGATACTGTCTGTAAGGTAAATTATCACATATATGTCTGATGTGATGGGACTGATAATGAAGGTATGAGTTTTTATCAGTACTCATAGAAAAAGGTTTAACAGCCAAAGTACCTGTTGTTGAAATGAAAACAGTGGTGTCAAGAAAGTCAATGCTATCAGGACTACCCTGAAAGGAAAATTTAATGGTTGGATGTATAGCGTTAAGCCAATGAACAAACTCAAGAATGTGAATATCTTTACACAAAACGAAGTGATCATCTATATACCTTTTAAAAAATAAGATATGATTAAAGAAAATGTTATTCTCTGAATTCAATATCCATTTGGTTTCAAAGAAAGACATAAACAGGTTGACTATGCTAGGTGCAAAGGTGGATCCCATAGCCACACCCCTAACCTGAAGAAAGAAATAATTTTGAAATCTAAAGAAACTTCTATCAAAAATAATATCTATAAGGTCAAGTAAAAAATGTGTAGGAAGAGAAAGGACCTCTCAGCTATTCAGATGTTCAGCCAAAATTAGGCGTGCCTCTTCATGAGGTATATTGGAATACAATGAAGAAACATCCATAGTAACCAATAATGGGCCCCTAGGTGCTGGCAAACCTTCAATCTTAGATATAAAATCTTTATTGTCTTTAGTATCACACCAAAAACATCAAACAGTACAAGTCAAATGAAAACAGAATCTCTAGTCAGAGAACACCCATGTGAGATTCTCATTTACTTAGTTTCTAAATTGCATTTCAAACCTCTTAAGCAGGCGTACCAAGATAAGAACTGTCTCCAGGTGATCGGACAGAAAATCTGTATTAAATTTGGGGCTTCTTCCTCTTTTAAAATCAGAGTTGACTGGCCAAGGTATGGGTGGACAGGCAAGCTAATAAAATCGTCTGTGGTTTAACATTCTTGTTCCCTTATTTGCCAAATTGTGTTCAAATGTAATTTTTGTTCCAAAAATTCCAAATATTTTTATTATTTACTGAACATCCTGTTTCATCTTTTCATCATGAACTTTAGATACACAATATAGGGTGGTTAAATTCAGAGACATGAATTGAAAATACTGTGAAAAAGGACTCAGATATATACCACTCATCTTTATATAGACATAAGATTTCTAGATCCTGAACATACCAAACATAGTACAAAGTGACTGAATGTCACCATTTATATTTTGAAAGATTACTTACTTAGAGGAAATGGAGGCATCAACACTGAATGCTGGAGTCAACTCTTATCCCCAGACTTCTGTTCACTCTCTTAACCCACAATTTACAACTGAGTTCACAGAATTGAGTTACTTCTGTGTTTTTTTGCATGCCACCTTGTCGTCACTATCTGTTTTGTCGTCACTGACTGTTTTGTTCCTGTAAGTATTGCACCAATCCATCTAAGATCTCTGTGCAGGCACATCCAAATATGAACAAAACAGAGTCTATTCCACAATATGGTATCAGTGCAATTCACATGCAAGTTATATTCCCATACTGCCGCACTCCTCAAATTAAAAAAGAGTAGATTATATCATACATCCTTTACAACTCTTGAAAGCCCTTCAGATAAAACTGACAGAAAAAAATTAAAGTGCACAATACAGACTGCAAAAAAGACTCAAGAGAGGTACATTTTCAGCACATGGATACTTTTTCACACAATTTTTTTTCCAGAAAACATGTGTAAAAGCCCACAATTCATTAGATGTATACAATCCAAAATGTGTCATGTCACATTTATGATTGAATGAAACCAGAGTCTGAAATTAATCTCCTCTGTTTGATGAAGAGAAGTAAATACTAGAGTGCTAGAGAGTAAATACCTTATACAAATAAACATAATCTTTGATGGACACCTCTGAAATAAGACCATAAGAGAAGCCAATGTTAGATCAGGCCAAAGGCCCATCCAGTCCAACACTATGTCACACAATGGCCAAAAATATCAGGTGCTATCTATTAACCAAGTGGTAGATTATACAATTAGACTGTATTTTATAGGTTTTTACTCATCAGATCTTCTAAGAAAAATAAAAAAATTAAATAATGAACAATATACAATAGGGAGAACCAACTAAACAGTAACTCTATCAGACTGAATCATAAATACAGCAAGCTTAAGGGAAGTGGGTGGAGTTAAGGGAATAGCTCGGCCCCCTTCCAGCCTGCGTCCCATCCCAAGGGATGTCGGCAGCCGGGCTAGGATGATTAACCCCCCTCTGACATTGGTGTTGTATAACGCCAGGTCTATAAACAATAAGACCATGGTCCTTCGGGACTTTCTGCAAGAACAGAATGTAGACCTGGCATGAGTGACCGAGACCTGCGTGCAGGAAGGGGAGACAGTAGCTCTTTCCCAACTTGCCCCCCCAGGTTCTTGGTTCTTCACCAATCACGAACTAGGGGCAAGGGGAGGAGTGGCTCTATTCATCCAGGAGGCTTACTCCTTCAGGGCGCTCCCACCATCAAAGATCATGGGCACTGAGTGTGCCAGCCTGGTGTGGGAGGCTGGGGAGAGTTTGGCAATTTGGCTGGTATACCAACCACCTAACGTGCCAGCCAATAGCCTGCTGTCCCTGACAGAGGCCATATCAGGCTGGGCATTGGAACTAGACTGATAGTCCTGGGTGAGTTCAATGTCCACGCTGATGACACAACCTCTGCTCAGGCAACGGACCTGATGTCGTCCATAGCAACACTAGGACTCTCCCAATATATGACCCCCCACTCACCAGGCTGGGCACACGCTCAATTTGATCTTTGCAGCAGGGGTAACAGTGGACCAGGTTATTGCTTTGGCAGTTCCATGGTCAGACCACCATGCCCTGAGAGCCCCCCTGAATGTTTCACCCCAACCCTGTTTAGGTGGTGAGCATATTTTAGCTCACCCGCAGAACCAGATGGACTGAGAGCGGCTCCAGATTGCTCTGCAGGATCTGATGCCCCCTGGCGGCTTGTTAGATGAGCTGTAGGGGACTGGCATAGCTGACTCTCCGCAGCCATTGATGAGATCGCTCCCAGGCACCCTCCGCACCCTTGCTCTAGGCTTGCTCCCTGGTTTACCCAGGAGTTGCAGCTCATGAAGCGAGACCTGAGACGGCTGGAGAGACAGTGGCAACACGCTCAAGACAAAGCTACAGGAGCATCTTATAGGACATTTATGAGATCCCATGAGATAGCAATCAAAGCCACAAAGAGAGAGTACTATGCAGCTACAATTGCATCCACGAGCTCAAACCCAGCCCAATTATTTAGAACAATTCAATCTATAACTGGTTTGCTACAGGACAACCCAAATGCTAGGGAACTGGACATAGGCTGCAAGGCATTTGCAAGCTTTTTCGCAGATAAAGTCTTGTTGCTTCACCCATGACCTCCCTGCCACAGTTGAAACAGTGAGCAAACTCAAAGCTCCATGCACATCTTTGATTCCAGTTTTGGATCATTTCAGCCTGCTCAGCCTAGAAAAAGTTGATGGAATTGTTCCTAGTTGTTCGCCCTACCACATGCTGCCTTGATCCGTGCCCATCGTGGCTAATTAAAGCTGGCCGTGAGGGATTCCAAAGCACCTTGAGGGAGATTATCAACAAGTCCCTTGTAGAGGGACAGTTCCCTGGAGTGCTCAAGGAAGCAGTGGTCCGCCCTCTCCTGAAAAAACCATCTTTTGACCCGGCCGAATTGGCCGACTATCAGCCAGTTTCCAATTTGCCCTATCTAGGCAAATTAATAGAGAGGGCGGTGGCAATTCAGCTACAGAGCTTTCTGGATGACACTTCCATCCTAGACCCCGCCCAGTCCAGTTTTTGCCCTGGTCACAGGCTGGAGACGGCACTGGTCGCCCTCATGGACGACCTCTGAAGGCATCTGGATCGGGGCAGATTAGCAGTGCTGTTGTTGTTGGACCTGTCAGCAGCATTTGGCATGGTCAACCATCAGTTACTGACCCACTGCTTCGCCGACATAGCAATTCAGGGGCTTGCCCTGCAATGGCTCACTTCCTTTCTCCAAGGTCGGGGACAAAGGGTAGCCCTAGGGAAACAGCAGTCCAGGAGGCACCTAATGGATTGTGGAGTGCCTCAAGGGGCAGTGCTTTCCCCAATGCTATTGAACATCTATATGCACCCCCTTGCTCAAATTGCCCAGAGGCATGGGCTGGGGTGTCACCAGTATGCTGATGACACCCAGCCCTATCTGATGTTGGGCAGCCAGTCCTACTTCAGACCAAAAGATCTGGACCAGGCATTACAAGCGGTGGCTGGTTGGCTTAGACTGAGCTGGCTGAAACTGAATCTGACGAAGATGGAGGTCCTGTGCCTGAGTCGGGGCAGTTCAGGGGTAAGGATCCCACTCCCGACCTTCAATGAGCCGCCGCTGGTGCTAGTGCAGGAAGTTAGGAGTTTGGGAGTGCTCCTGGATGCCTCCTTAACAATGGAGGCCCAGGTAGCAGCCACTGCCAGGGCGTCCTTTTACCATCTTCAGCTGATTAAGCAGTTGGTTCCCTTCCTCGAACACAATGACCTGGCAACAGTGATCCATGTGATGGTCACCTCAAGACTAGACTACTGTAATGCTCTCTACATGGGGCTGCCCTTGTCACAAATTCAAAAGCTACAACTAGTTCAGAATGCTGCAGCCCGGCTGCTGATGGGCCTCCCCAGGTGGGAGCACATCCAGCCTGTGCTGAGGACATTGCACTGGCTGCCAATAGCATACCGAGTTCGCTTCAAGGTGCTGTTCTTACCTTTAAAGCCCTATATGGCCAGGGTCCGACATACCTGAGGGATGGCCTTTCCCCATACATACCCTAGAGAGCACTACGGTTAGGGTCTCAAAATCGACTGACCCTCCCAGGTCCCAAGGATGCCAGGCTTGCTATTACCAAGACCAGGGCCTTTTCAATGGCGGCTCCATACTGGTGGAATGAGCTCCTGGAGGAGATCAGGGCCCTGCAGGATCTTTTACAGTTCCGCAGAGCCTGCAAGATGGAGCTCTTCCACCAGGCCTTCAACTAAGGAGCTGCCACCACTATTACCAACAACAACCTTAAGTATAAAGTCCTGGCTCTTGACCTAGACACCTAGCCTGTTTGTATTACGAAGATCATCTTTTATGCACCCTTACAGTATGCCATCTTAAGTAACTAATTAAACATTGCCAGCATTTTATGAACTACAAATTATTTATAACTGAATTATTTTAGATGATTTTATGCGTATCTTAATTGTTATGTTTTAACCAGTGTAAGCCACCCTGAGCCTGCTTTGCAGGGAGGGCAGGGTACAAATTCAATAAATAAATAAATAAATTCTTACTACTCAGTTTGAGTAAAAAGTTTAGAATGCTGTACACGATGTATGAAAATTTATGTTGCTGACAAAGAAAAGTTGTGCCAAAGCACATTATCTAGACATCACACATCAGATGGAAACTGCCATAAACAAAGTACCTAATACATGGATACAATAACAGATGTAACACTTCATAGTTCAATTAATTCCTCGTAATCAATCAAGTCTTGTATTCCACAGTAAAATTGCTTGAAACTGAGAAGTTTACCTCTTTCTCAGAGATGACACTTGGTTTTTGTTAACCAAGATTAACACTGAACAAGATGTAGCGCAAGAATGAAGTAGGAAAGGGGAATTTGCATACAAGAGGGCACAGGCTGGGAAAGGTACCCTGTGATCCTGGCCATCTTTTTCAGATGGCTTAACCCTAGTTACAGAGCAGTGTTATGTTATATCTGCCCTAGCCTTCCCTCCAGCACATACAATCACACTTTTCATAACCTATGGTAGAATTATGACATCAGAATACTAATCAGTGTGGAGTTGCTAAACTATAATAACCCCTCTCCAGATTAATACATCCGGGACTGTGACCCTGTGCCAACAGCAGTATTTGCAGCAACATTTCAAAGTTCACTGAGTTCTGTGGGACAAGAAGGAGAGAAAACAGCACGGAGGCCACTAAAAAGCTAGTATTTCACAGCCTCATAAACTGCAAAATCATTAGCTTCTTATTAACTCCAGCCATCTACATGTAAGTGCATTCCTGTGCCTCTGAACCCTTCTTTCTTGCTCACAGCAAAACTCAACCTCTTGAAGAGACACTAGAGAAGTGAAATTGTTTTGTGTTCTCCCAGGAAAAAATTCTAGGAGGCAGTAATCACATACCTGGTTTATGTATCTGAAGAAGTGTGCGTGCAAACAAACGCTTAGACTCACAATAAAGCTTTGTTGGTCTTAAAGGTGCCACTGGACTCAAACTTTGTTCTGTTGCTTCAGACCAACACGGCTACCCACCTGAATACATTAACTCAGAAATTCTTATAATAAAACTGTAAAGCAAGTTGCTTTTATTGTGCACATATTGTAGATGTAGGCAGAAACTGAGTGGTGAAGGCTGTAAGTTCTTTTTGTTAAAAAGTTTTTGCTAAAAGTTACAGTAGATACAGGGAGCAAGCCTAAGCACATCTACTCAGAAGTAAGTCCCTTTTATTCAATGGGACTTACTTCCAGGATGGAGTAAACCCCATTGCAGCACATTTTTCTGAAAGAGAAACTTACCCATATATACTAACAGTATATTTCAACCACAGCCCAGAAGGAAGAACCGCCCCCCCCCAAAAAAAACCCTCGATGTGTACATTCACAGAAATTCTTCAGTTCCAAAGAAGACCTTTATAGGTGCCAGGACAGCTGCAAGTGAAAGACTGGTTTTGGCCAGACATTAGGACTGGAAATGAACTTATGGAACAAACCTTTTTAATTAATGGCTTTTACTTGAAGCCATTACTTAATTATTTAGCATTTAGCAGTGGGAGGGCTTCTGGTGCCCTGGCCCCACTGCTGGACCTCCTGATGGCACCTGGTATATTTTGGCCACTGTGTGACAGAGTGTTGGACTAGATGGGCCATTGGCCTGATCCAACATTGGCTTCTCTTATGTTCTCTTATGTTCTCTTATGTCCATTTCAGGTAAATACACCAAATTAATGGCTTTTACTTGAAGCCATTGCACCTTGAAGTGCACTATGGGTCGAGATGTCAACGGGCCTGGAAAGGAAATGTCCTGTCCCTTTAATAGAAACTTGTTTGGAAATAGACAGTTAAAGATTTCATTGGATGAAACTTCTATTAAAAGGGACAGCACTTTTTTCCCTGGCACTAGGCAACCCTACTCGAGTCCGCTTTTTCTTCTTCTTCTTCTTTTGCCATCAAGTCACAACCCATAGGGTTTTCAAGGCAAGAGACATTCAAAGGTGGTTTGCCATTGCTTGTCTTCGCATCACAACCCTGGTACTCCTTGGAGGTCTCCCATCCAAATACTAACCAGAGCTGACCCTGCTTGGCTTCCAAGATCTAATGAAATCAGGCTATCCTGGGCTATCCAGGTCAGGGCCTTGAGTCTATTACATAGTAGTTTTAGGAAACTTTTTCAGGGCTGTGCCACATCTTATCCCCAAAACACACTAAAAATGCTAAATAATTAACCAGGAGGAGCGGTGTAGTATGCTGACCTTAAGTTCGGGGGGGGGGGAGAATTGTAACAAAAATAAATGCCATCAAAACACCACTAAACAGCGATCAAAATTCTATACAGATTGCTGTAATGAACTCAATGCAAAATGCATAGATCTGGAAACAATTTAAAAGATTAACTTCAAAAGTAGTTTTGGTTTTGAGCCAATTATATGCAAATTAAGTTGTGGCCAGGTACAAATTATCCTTAGAATAGATTACTGTAGTGAATATTAAACATTCGCACCTCATAGAAGCGCTTATCAGTTGTCCAGGGTATAGATGGGAACTCTCAGTCTGGGGCAGGTGATGCACTCTATTCTTGGTGCTGGACGGGGCAGCAGTGGGAGGGCTTCTGGTGCCCTGGCCCCACTGCTGGACCTCCTGATGGCACCTGGTATATTTTGGCCACTGTGTGACAGAGTGTTGGACTAGATGGGCCATTGGCCTGATCCAACATTGGCTTCTCTTATGTTCTCTTATGTTCTCTTATGTCCATTTCAGGTAAATACACCAAATTTTATAGGTATGATCATTGGAGCCTAAGCTGCCCCCTCAATTTTATTTTTGAACATCACTAAAATTTCTACCATGTGCCTGAGACACTTTCCTTTAGTGCAAGTAAGAACTGTGAAAATACTGAAAGCAGATTACAAAGTTATAATAAGTAAAAATGAAGGAATCCCACTTCAAAATTGGAATAAGTTAAATTGGTTAATTATTTTAAACTATATTGTTATTTTGAAGTATTTTACGTAGTCTCAAGTATTAAGATCACATGGGGGTTAAAGAATAATAATAATACTTTCGATTAGTAATACCTTCGAAAGTTAGGTGGATTAGATGGTTTTAGAACTGTTTTAATTGTAATTTATGGTTTAATGTAATTTTATGTCAGCTGCCCTGAGCCAGCGTGGCTGGGAGGGTGGGGTAGAAATTCAATGAATAAATAAATAAAAAGAAGAAAATATACCACACATAGTTTCAAAACTTTGATTTTTAATAAGTAATTTTAAAAATTTGAATTGATATATCACCTAGTGGCCACAATCCAATATAGAATAAACTCGAGAATAAAAAGGCATCCCGATGGCACTTTTTTTAACAAAACGCACACAGACATAGTTCAATAACCTTGTTGTTGTAGACACTGTTACCTGCACACCTCCAAAGTACGGCTACTTACCACTTACAGTTTTCTTTTTGCTAAGAGAAAAGCACTTATTGTTGTTCTGTCGCACAGTCAAGTCCGACTCTTCACAACCCCATGGACCACATCACGCCAGGCCCTCCTGTCTTCCATCGTGCTCCGGGGTCTGCTTAATTTCATGCTCATTGCATCAATAACAGTGTCTAACCATCCTATCCTTTGCTGTCCCCTTCTTTTTCCTTCAATCTTTCCCAGCATCAGGAGCTCCAGTGAGTGCTCCCTTCTCATTTGGTGGCCAAAATATTTGAGCTTCAGCTTCAGTATCTGGCCTTCCAGGGAACAGTCAGGGTTGACTTCTTTTGGGACTGACTGATCTGATCTCCTTGCAGTCCAAGGGACTCTGGAAAAGCACTTAGGGCTTAACAAAAACTCAAAAAAATACTGATTTTAGTACTGAGATGATGGATGTTTGAAACAGGCTTTGGCTGTTGTGAAAGACACTGGCCTCTGCTGCCATCCTAACTTGTTATTTTATTGGGCAGAGGAGAAGAAAGAGATTTTTTATGACTCTGGACTCCTGCTGCATACTTCTAATTTGTTCTCCATACTGTTCCTTCAAGTACCCAGACCCACAGGAGCATAATTTTGGGAAGCAAAGAAGTCCTCACTGGGAGGGTGGAGGTGAGAAAGTTACGCACTTTGCTCATACTGCTTAGGATCAAAGTGAGGGGGGTAAATTTTACTATCTCACAATGCACTGGAAATTGATTGGAAGTAGGGGATATGCCCCCAAATACAGTTTATATTACGTTTTTCACACTTCTCTCAAAGGGGGTTTAAACATGTCATATATCTCCTTGAAAATGTGTAGTACACAAAGTCAGAGATGCAAATAATTAGAGCAAGGGGGACAAACTGGAAATTACCATTTCATAAAATCCCCACCCCACCCCCACCTTCTCAGTTACTTGAGAAGGCTGATCCCTGACTTTCACTTTTTTCCCTTTAAAGTAATGTTCAGCTTCTCTTTACATTCTGGTATATTTTCCGGCCTCATCAAATCAGTTCTGTAATGGTTCTTCAGTTTATCAAGCTATATTTTCTTTATATTTAAGGAAAATGCTAAGTAGGTAGAGCTCCCCATTTTGTGTATGGCCCACTACGCAGCTTCGGTTATCCAGATGAAGGCCAATCAGTTTACTATTCCATACTGTGAATATGGAATTATCTAACGCTGCAGATTCTTCCACGCCAATGTTCATGACGGTTCCTAGAAAGCACTCTGAGAGAACAAAACCTTGTCTTAAAAAGACATTGCGTTAATTCAGAAAGAGAACACACAAAGAGGTGACCTGTGGAAGAACATGACTGGTGTTGTGATACCAATGATGTCTGTTACATATTAGACCACATGCAGACTTTTTTCAAGGCTGATTTACCAGACCAGGTCAGGGTAACACAGAAAGAAGAGAAAGAGGATCACAAGTTTCAAAGGGAACTGCTGGGGGAAAAGCATCTTTGCAGTTTACATTCTTGAGCGGATGACAATGTGATGCTACCCAGTCAAACAGCTCTTTTATGTGTACACACACACAGAGAGATGCACCTTATATTGGCCCCTACCTGTCCACACACCTAATGGCACTGACTGCCAGGAAACACTGAAATCCTGCCACAAGGGGTACAAAGGTGATAGCTCTTTCTCAGGCTGCTTCCCACATTCTCAATTGTTTGGTACCTACTTCCTTCCATGTACAGCAACCAAAAGTAGCACAAAGATTTCACTACCAACATACCAATTAATAGCATTTCTAAGGTGTATTGCATTCCATTTTAAAAAAAACTTCATTCCAATTGCAAGTGTAAATGTTGGTAATACTGTGCCAGCAATAAAGGCACTCAGAGGTAATGGCTTCAACCACCCTGGACCAGTTCCGTGACAGGATCCTGCTGGATATAGCCGTCTTAGAAGAATTTTGACACCTAAGTCAGAAAGCAACTCCTACCATCGTTGGGCCATCCCATTACCCCGCCTCTCCTTGGAAGGCGCCGGTTCCTCCGATCTCTTCTGGCTTTAAAATTATTAAGATCCTGCAGTTTCTCCGGTTGCCCTGAAAAACTCTTTGCTTCCTTCACCACCCCACTCCGGCTCTTTGCCTCAAACACTGGGTCTAGTTTCCTCATTGTTCAGAACCTCTCGGTAGGTGATGCAACTCCACCACACCTCGGTGGTCCCCCATCCCCAATAATTAGCTCATTGCTAGCCCCGACCCCCTCCCCTTCACTCACCCCCGCGTTGCGCGCTGTGCTTCGCCGGGAGCCCGTTGTTGTAAGGCACCCAGATCTTCTGCAGAGGATTCTGCGTGAGCTCCCGCGCCGGCGACGCCGCCGCCATTCCCGCATCCGAACTCGAGCCTCACCGCAGTCCCGGTCTGCTGCGACAGCAAGAAGCAGCTCCTGGCAAGATGCAGAGGGCGCGCCGCCTGCCAGCCCGCCAGCCGGCTTATGTCCGGGCTTCTTTCGGCAACTAAAAGAGGCTGGCGGGCAGGCAGGGCCCCCGCAAGGCGGAGTCTATCGCGAAGCTCCACCTCCTCAGGCCAGCACTGGGAACAAGTTGCGGCGCCCGAAGCAGACAAGACTCGCCCCCCGCGCGGAGCAAAGCGCGGGAGGTGCAGCCTCGGCCCCGCCCCCCTGAGTGTTGGCGGAGACAAAGGGAAGCCCTGGCAAGAAATATCGGAACTGCCAAAGCCTGCTTGTGAAAGGGAAAGCCTCCGCAAAAAAATAAAATAAAATGGGGGGGGGGGAGCTTGGTTTCTTTATAAGCAAACTCTGGTCTACTTTATTACTAACCCATGAAAAGAATCGCGCCCGATCCTATGAATATTTACTAGAATGTAAGCTCCGCTGTTTGCAATGGCGCTTACCATTCAACATAGTTATCTAGTTGTCAAGGTCTCTTCTCAGGAAATGCATGTTCTTAAAAACTACACATCATCAGAAGATAGATTGTATTCTTTAAAAAGTATGGTCCTGTTTTAGAGTATCCCTGAAAATGCATATACAGAATGTCTATTGTAAGACAATTAAAAACTAAGTGCATGCCCATCACATGTAGCATACAGGTGAAACGTTTCAGATTATCCTAGTGGGTACAGTTAGTAAACTTCCATTATGGATACACATCCATATAAGCACAGCTAGCCATTGTTAAGCAAACAGCAGCTTTCTGTCTGTGTAATGAGCATGTGTAATGCATGCAATTTCATTCTTCTAAAGGGTCAAGCTTGCCCTGGAGATGCCCTGCAAATCAGGGAGTCCACACTTTCTCCTCTGAGGGTCATTTCCCCACACTCCAAAGCTCAGCAGTTACCATTAAGCCTCCCCAAGACAGTATCATAAAAATGTCACAGGTCTCCTTAAAAACCAACAAATTTATTGCGGCATGAGCTTCAGAAGGCAAAATATTGTGTCATCAGATACATGAGGACTAGTAAGGACTTTTGTACATGCATACAATGTATATGTATACAAAGGTCTAGATCCAGGGGAAGAATTTTTACACAAGGTAAGGGGAACATTCTGAAAACAAGTTGAACTCGCAAAATTAACAGTAACAGATCAAGGTTCAACAAAATTCAATCAGTACAATAAAGACAGTGAGATAGTAATACCAATCTCACATTTCCTCTGACAAAAAGGGTACATGCGAACTGTGGCTCTCTTATTTCTAGCACATCACTAGGGTCTTCAGCTGCAACACATATCTTTAAATACTATTAATGTACATAAATTACTTTGAACATTTATGGGCAAGGCTCCAGAAATGTTGACTAGTCTTGGCAGCGATGACAGACTGCACTATTAAAATCTTAGAAGTGCTGTGAAGGGTTACTTCTTCACAGAGCCAGAGAGCCTTAAGTGACAGGCTGTTCCAAGAGATCTGATTGGTTAGCAGCAGCTGAAGGCAAAAACTCCCATTTGGGCTAAGGAAAGGGGATAGATCTTCTAGAGAGAGACCCAGTCTAACAGGGAGTTAGCTCTCAAGAGTGGGAAGATCCCTGGTCTGGTCTCATCTGGTTGGAAACCTTAAAAACTTAAGATGAATACTAGTGTTTCAAGAGAAGGGGGTTTGGGTACTTGAAAGAGAGTGTACCGGGCTTCTGGAAACCAAAAGAGTCAGAGAATACTCAAAGAAAGTGTGCTGAAATGTTTGGGAAATCACTGGAACAAAAGCCTCTCAACATGAAGATTTAAGTAACTATGAATAGCTTAAGAAACTCTCATTAGCCTGAAATACAGGAACCAAAGGCTGTGCATGTACTGGTTTTACCTCAGAGTTATATTGAGTTACTTCAGAAATTTCAACCCCTGATTTCACCTGACTTTTCCCCTCTATGTTGAATAAAATATTTAGATAATTTATTTTCAGTGGTTTAAGTTAAAGGGCGGTCCTGACCCTTCCCTCAGGTTTCTGGGCTGAGCCAGCAGTAAAATATACTGAGACAGGGTGGGACAGCCAAAGTTCTTCAAGAAAGAAGAAAACCGACCACTAGGGCAACTCAGTCAGAAAGGGAAAGAAAAACAGAAGGAAATCTTGTCTCTAAGGGAGGGAAGTGGACAGAGTCATCATAGCAGCAAAGTCATGCTTGCTACTGATCCTGACCATCCTTGGTGGGAAAGAAGTTTTGTCTGTGAAATCACCCTGAGGAGCACAACTATAGGGATAAGCTTCCATCCAGCTTCCCAGTGCTGCAATGAGCCTTAAGGCCTAGTTATACATTGTATTTTCCCTATGCTGCTTTCTCTGTGCTTCCCACGTCCAGCAAACTAACACAAAGAGCCCCTATGTTTCTTCTGGCTCAGGTGAAAAGGGCTGATGAGCTCCATCCTAGTTTTAAAATGCACATTTAGGTGAAATAGCCTCAATACATTACTCCCAACAAAACAGAACTGTTTCCCACAGCAAGGAAACTCAATGCATCTGACAATAGACCATGCTATGGCAGCTGTCTTGTGTAGTCTGTATCATGGCTATCAACTGCAGGTGGATGTAAACCAGCTCTATGAACCACTGAATCTTGGCAGAAAGCTACAGGCTCCCTGGAACTCCATGGCTTTACTAGCCCTTTGCCTGGCCCTGGATAACATTTTCCTTCCTACTAGTAGACTGTGGCTGCATTCAAATTATCATACCAAACTCTAACCAGAGGTTTGCCAATATAACTAATGAACACAGCTTGTTCACTGTACTCATGTACTCCCCTCATTCTCCCTCATGTCATGGACAAAGTTTCATTAAAACTTTCCAGTTAGGACAATCTCCAGTTCCACATGATATCTGAAAACAGGTACTCTTACAGACTGGAGCCCTATATCAAACTAAAAGTATCAAAGTGCAATTCTAAAGAGAGTTACACCTTTCCAAGCTCATTTTCAATGGATAAAGAAGAGTGTAAGTCTGTTTAAAATTACACTGTAAACTTCTCTGAAACCTCAGTTGTAAAATTCTGTCTCGTGGGAAGAAAGCAGCTCTTATTTGCCACAGCACCTGCATTCAGAATCACAGCAAACTGAAGTTTCATCAAACAGCACAGTGTTCAATCATGCTGTCTACACTACAGGAAAAAGGAGGTGGGAGAAGTAAGGGGAGCATGAACCCAGTAAACAACCTGTGTTTACGCATTATGCTGACAAACCTCTGTTTAATTAGTTTGTCATGAGGTCAGAATGCAACCTGGGACCATGTCCAAAAGGGCCTACTTTGTGGAGCTTTCAAACTCCTGTTTCTCCCTATTAATGCCATTGCTGTAGTGGTTAACAGCATTACCACTGTCTACTTTTCTCCCTACGTGTTTAGTGATTTAACGCTTGTCCCCCTTTTCTGCATAGGTTGGATGAGGAACATGATGAAGATAGTATTCTATAAAGATGAAATACTGTGTTAGCTTTTTTTGGTCTGTTTTTTCTACATGTGAAGTCTAAGGAACTTTGTAAAGTCTTCTGCAAGTGACTTCAGGTGTTTCAGGGCAGGAAGGGAATATTCAACTACTGTATACAGATGTTTTAAAATTCTTCTGTAAGACTGATACAGTACAGGCAGCAATGAAACTAACAAGATGCAGGGAGACAAAGGATAAAATCAGACAAAGTACAAGTGAAACTAAATAAAATGTGAGGAAGGAGTAGGTATCTCTAACAGAGTATTATTTCTCTTCACAAAACTAGGATTTCTTTGATGCAGCCACATTAGTCTATACTAGCCAATGGCATATATCCAACCATCTGTATGTGGAAGTACACATTCCTTACATTCCGCTCCATATCTGCAATCCTAGCTGAACTACAGAAAAATAATTCCTAGGGTCATGGGAATCCATGCAGAGGAACGGTAGTGTGGGAGGGTGGGCTGGAAGAGAGAAGGCGATAACATTGCCCCACCTCCTCAGTAGAGCCGTGCTTCTGGAAGAAGAGTGAGTTCACACCCATTACCCTGTCTCACTCCAGATGCTACACCTGTGTGGCTATTCTTCCACACTGGTCCTGCAACCCAAGGAACGATCTGTCCAGGGGCTAGAAGAAGACACAGAAACAGAGAGGAATGCAGGAAAATGACACATTACGTGGACAAAGAGGCCACTGTGTCTGTAGTATAGGACTCCAAACACATCATTGTTATTCTGAGAGTAGTTATAAGCTTCCATATTAACTGTAGCTGTCAGGAGTACAAACAAAGCTGACTTCTGCTCAGACTGACTGACTAAACCTTTCACAGGCTTTAGTAAGTTGTGCTTTAAATGTCTTGTAATCCTGTAATACCTAAAGTACCTTAAAGCACAATGCATAATTAAGCTCTCTATTATAATAATTGGATGACCAGCCATTCCAGCGTGACCCGTAGGAATGGAATACATTTTGTGCCCACAGGATTCTGTGGAGGAACAATGTTGGAAGTGGACTGACCTGGGATGACATTGGGCACACCAGGGCTCTTAGGTCAAGTTTCCTCACAAGGTTGCTATAAATATAATAATCCAGGGAACCACAATGATTAGAGTAGTAAACTAGAGTGTCAGTATAGTCCTGGGGAGTAAGGATTTCACTGGCTCATGAACTAATCAACCTCAAAGGGTTGGTGTGAGAATAAAAATAGAAGAGAACCATGCATACCACCCTAAGCTCCTTGAAGGAAGGGTGAGATAAAAACAAGTAAGGGTGGTATCCATGATGTTGGGACTACAGGAGATGTTGTTTGTTTATACCCTGCTTTCACCTCAATGGGGCTTATAACACTGTTCTCCCCCTTCCTCTAATTTAGCTTCACAAAAACAACCATACAAGGTAGGTCAGGTTGAGAGAAAGTGACAGGCCCAAGGTCATCAAGCCAACTTCTGTGTTACAGTGAGTATTCAACCCCAGTTCTCCCAGAATCCTAATCAACAAAATCCACAAAGCTGGCTCTCCACAGCAATCTTGTTGTTTCACCACTCATACCATGGCCACCCTTCAAACCAGATGGCCACTTTATCAGATGCAAGGGGAAGAGCACACGGCAGTTGTTTAGCTGCAGGCCAATCAGAACACATTCCTACAGACCCAGCAGAAAGGTGTTTTGACTTGCAATACAGTTGTACTTAATTTTCCTAAAATTAAAGAAAAGTAATATGTGGGATACAGAATGGACACAGATAAATATTCTATTTTGTCCAGCTGTTTTCATGAATCCTCTTTTCTTTTGTCCCTGCAGGTTATGCACTATTACACAATGCACAATTATACAATGAAATTCTGCAGTGATTTGTGTATCTACTGTCCTGGAAGATGCACATGGAAGACATAACATAATTCCAAGTACGGCTACAGAAGATGCACATCTGTTTTAACTGGAGCATATGCAAACTTGCTGAAAATTTCATCTAAGGCAGCAAAAACATCTTGAAGTCTTTACAACCATATTTGGAGAATGAATCAGGGTCATATATAACATCCTTGCACACTATGTGACTCCAAAGGGTAGCAAATCCTGACATCAAGAAGTGAGAAAGTCATGCATATTACTAAAGAATTATTAGGTAGCTTCTCCCTTAAGCATAATTGCATTAACCTGATCCATTTGACCAAAAGGGTGTTGCTCCAGTGCAAACAGGTTAAGACTACAGTGCTAAAACACAAGTGCGCAAGAAATAGAAGCTCTATAAAAATTAAGGCAAGATTCTGCCTATCCAAAGAAGTCAAGGACGTCAGCCAGGTAACCATCACCTATTAAGTATAATGGCTGATTTTAAGTAATAGTGACATATTTAATTATTTCTTTTACTATTTGACTTTTAAAACATTTAGAACTACTTATAAGATTATTATCCAAGTTATGCTGCAATTGATGTTCTGTCCAATCTAGGAGCCAATCTCTTAACTGTTACGAAATTGAAACTGAATTTTATGCCCCTTCCTGACAACCCATAGCCACAGCAAATTCCTTCCTCATGCCTTAGCCAAAATTAACCTTTAAAATATGGTGTAGCAACAAGACTGGTTCCACTGATCCAATACCCATAGTCATAGGGTTGCCAAGTACATACCGTAATTCGGCAGGGGGGACACAGTCCCCAGCCAGAACATTCCTCCGTGGAACACCCACGTCGCATGGTGCCGTCGCCAGGAAGTGACACCAGGCAACACTCTGGCAATGGGACTGGAAACTCAATGGTATCATCAAGTTTCCAGCCCCATTGCCAGAGCGTCGCCCAGCATCACTTCCTGGTGACAGCATCGTGCGCCACATCTCCCCCCCCGGGAATGGTCTTGCCAAGACATATCTGTCCCCTGACAAATTATGGTAAATTCTTGGGAAGCCTGCATGGTCAAAAGGCTGAAAGGAAAATATTTACTTCTGGGAGGGAGAATTCTATTAACTGCCTTAACCATAGCTAAGAGACTGGGCTGTTAGAAAGGCCCCAACTAACATTTTAATAGTAGGTAACTCCAATTATATACTGTTCGTTTCAGTATTATTATTTACCTGTCACTACACACTGGTTAAGTTAGAAAAACTAGTTTCACACTAAAGCTTTTCACTATTATGATGCCACCAATTAAATCCCTACTTTAGCTTTGTCATCACACAATTTGACTCAATGTGCTGAGTTGTTTACTTCACAAAATTCCATCTTTCCCAAAGAAACAGACTATGGCATTGTTCATATGGACAGTTAGTCCAAAAAAAGAGTGCCAAGAATTTTTAAAAGCCCTACTTATCTATATTTAACTTGCTTCATTTTCAGGCTTACTATTTGATACTGTAAAATGTGTTTTGGAGCAAATTAACAATAGCTAACAAGTGATAATGATGTATGTTTGCAGCATGCAAGATGTGTGTATGAACTCTTACGTGGAGACACAAGAGCTTCTGCTTGATTAGAGTCCTCCTGTCTCAACTAGATTACATGATTAACTCCATTCCTCGCACCTCTCAGGTATGGTGATCAAGTTTGGCAAGATAGCTCATCCATGTAAGATAGCCAACCATAGAACTTTTCTTCAGAAGACACTTGTCAAAATGAAAGCAATGCTGTTTACATAACATTTTCCCAACTCCCTTTGAAATGTGAGCATTTCTGAAACAATTTTATTTATTATTTGGAATAGTAGAATAGTTAATTACTCTCATCACTATAGTTAAGATGGGTACATCTTCTCATCAATCTCTGTTTTTGATATATTTATTTCCTTCACTATGTCCCCTCCCGAATTAAATCCAAACAAATGGTGACTATATAAACTAAGCTTGTTATTCCAGTTTGGTCCTTGTATTAATTAAACACCTTTATTATGCTGTATGCTTATTTGCTGCTCACCCTCTAACTATATTACATTTCAATGTATCTGAAGCATTGTGTTAGCACATGAAAACTTATACCTTGAATAAAACTCTGTTGGTCCTAAGGGGGCCACTGGACTCAAACATTGTTGTGCTGCTTCAGACCAACAAGGCTACCCACCTGATCCACTGATATGTGCAGGTTGATCATGCTGGTACCGTTCCTACGCACGTATCTGTTTAGGAGTATTTTTTTAAATGGTGAAACTTGAGTATATTATCTAGAACTAATTCACCAACTACTTGGGTTAATTTTCATGTTAACAGTACTGACCATTTGATTTTTTTTCCAATATGGCATTTCAAATTCACCAGCTGAAAGACTATAATTTGCTAATTTTATACACATGGTTGCCTTGAATATTTTGCTTATATTTTATACTGTAACTGTTGCTTCTTGTAATGAACTGAAATTATATGGATTTATAAAATTATATGGATTTATACAATTAGATGCCAGTCACAGCTACTGGCAAAACGTCAGATCCTACAATGCCAAGACCATGGCCACACAACCCAGAAAATCTACAGCAACTAGTTGCAATTACTTAAAAAAAACAACGTTTATTTATCATTTTCCATGTTGCAATTACTTTTTATACCCATCTATATTAAAGAAGTTCTAGATTAAATCAGACCTAAACTCTCCCTAGAAGCTAAAATGGCTAACCGGAGACTATTATACTTTGGTCACATTATTAGAAGGTCAAAAAAAAGAACTCCAGATTTTGAAACACACCTGCCCTGAAGGCTGTGAGCTGTCAGAGTATGTCAGTGCTGATGAGACTTCCAAGTCACTGAATGACATCAAGAGCAGAAAGGCACCAAGCTTTGACTGCGTCCATAATGAGTTCCTGATCAACAGTGGCACATGCAGGCTTTGACTGCATCCATAATGAGTTCCTGATAACAACAGTGGCACGTGTACTAAGAAGTGGTTCGCAAAGTTTCTCACTGGCATCATGAGAACAGGAAGACTCCCAGGAGAATTCAAGAAAGCAAAGACAGTTGCCATTCTGAAACCATCTGGTGGAAAGACCTATTTCACTTCTGGGATTCTGTTATAAACTCCTTGAGAGGCTAATTCTGAACAGAATCAGTGACAGAATTAACTAACATGTCCCTATACAGCAAGCAGGATTTAGACCCCATTGTAGTTGTAAAGACCAGGTTCTCAGCTTAACAACTTTAATTGAGGCAGGGTATCAGAAGTGTCTTAAGGCATCAGCAGTTTTCATCAATCTGACTGCCACTTATGACACAGTCTGGAGGGATGGTCTGCTGTACAAATTTTTACAAGTTTTCCCCTGCAGAACATTATTTCAACTTCTAAATAACATGCTGAGCTATAGAATTTCCCAAGTAATTATGGGTCAGTCAGTTAGCAAGCAGAAGAAACTAAATAACAGTCTACCCCAGGGCTCGGTCAGTTCTTTTCAATCTGTACATCTCTGATGTTCTCCAGGAAGTTTGCTTATGCCGATGACATGGCAATTGCAGTAAGGCACAAATCAATTGAAAGGACTGAGGAAATATTGACTAGGGACCTTGAAATTTTGGCTGACTACTACTGTAAATGGTGACTTATCCCCAGTCCAGAAAAAAACAGAATGTTCTTGTTTCCATCTCAATAACCAGGGCTTTTTTCCTGGGGGAACACGCCAAATGGAGTTCCAGAACCTCTTTGACAAAGTTCCAGCATAAGGAAGGAAGGAAGGAAGGAGGGAGGGGAGGGAGGCAGGCAGGCAGGCAGGCAGGCAGGCAGGCAGAGCAGACAGACAGAGAGAGAGAGAGAGAGAGAGAGAGAGAGAGAGAGAGAGATTAGAGTCTCCCAGATTGGAGTCCATGTTTTTAACCATTTAATGACACAGGGTCATATTCAGATACAAAGAGATGCTGCAATTGTAAATACTGCTATTCAACAAATATTGACAAGTCATACCTACTATATATATATTTATGCTCATCTATATATATAAAAGTCCCTTTACTGTAAAATCAACACCCAGGCCAAAACCCTGGACCTAGAAATACAAAATTTGGGGACAGAACTCCTACCATGACATAGATGCTCACTAAGAAGGGATTTTTAGAAATTTGTCCCCTAATTGGGTCAAAAGGGGTAAAATGTGCTCCCCCCATTGATTCCTATGTGGCTGCCAGCCTGCTGTCTCCTTGCACCCCCCACTCTCTGATTGGTCAGCTGCAAAGCTCAGTGTTCTGAGGTAAAAAAACAGTTACAGGAGACTGCACAGTTGAGGAAATCAGGAATGGCCAACAACCACCTGTGAGGTGCAATAATGCTGCTGGCCCAGCCTCTCTGATGACTTCCAACACACTCCCCTCACCTCCAACACCTAACAGGCAGTTGTCTGTCAGCTGCAGCAGCAGTTCCAGGGTACTTAAAGCCATGAGGGAGCCCGCCCCAGCAGTAACACCTTAGTGACCCTGCCAGCCCCACCCCCACAGTGCCTTCTAATACTCCTCCCCCTTCCCCTCCGACACTGGACAGGCAGCTGCCTGTCAGGTGTAGGAGAGGAGGTGGGATGCTTACAGCCCCTGGGGAGGTTTGCTCAGCAGGATTGCCTTAGCCTGGCTGCTGGCCCAGCCTCCCCAATGCCTT
The DNA here is from genome assembly GCA_029375565.1 of Gekko gecko. NCBI lineage: Eukaryota > Metazoa > Chordata > Lepidosauria > Squamata > Gekkonidae > Gekko > Gekko gecko. Next base: position 96,572,418 of record JAPDNY010000002.1, on the reverse strand, counting down.
TAAATACAATCCCCCCCAACACCAGACAGGCGGGTGTCTGTCAGTATAGAAGCAGGAGCAGGAGCAGGGTACTTTAATTCATCAAGGACACCGCCCCAGCAGGATCACCTTAGTGATGCTGATGGCCTAGCCTCTCTAATGGCTTCCAACACACTCCCCACACCTCCTACACCTAACAGGCAGTTATCTGTCAGGTGCAGCAGCAGTAGCAGGGTGCTTAAAGCCATGAGGAAGCCTGCCCCAGCAGTAACACTTTAGTGATCCTGCCAGCCCCGCCTCCACAGTGGCTTCTAATACTCCCCCCTCCCCCTCCTACACTGGACAGGCAGCTGTCTGTCAGGTGTAGGAGAGGAGGTGAGATGCTTACAGCCACTGGGGAGGTTTGCTCAGCAGGATTGCCTTAGCCCTGCTGCTGGCCTAGCCTCCCTGATGCCTTTAAACATAATCCCCCCCAACACCAGACAGGCGGGTGTCTGTCAGTGTAAAAGCAGGACCAGGGTACTTTAATCCATCAGGGACACCACCCCTGCAGGATCACCTTAGCAGTGCTGCTGGCTCAGCTTAGCCACATTCTCACCCGCAATGGAAATATACCCCAGATTTCTAGAAAACTGGTTTCCTTTATTAGGTTAATCAACTTCTCACAATGTGGGTTCTAGAAAATTGGTTCATATGAACTTGCTTAATATCTGATTGCTCGGATGGTGTTTTGAATATGTAGTTATGTCCCAGTTCTAAAATGTAACATAAATGAGAAGCATTTTAGGGGGGAAAGGGGGGTATGCCCTCCCTCCTCAAATTCAATGCCCAGGCCAAGCCCCTGCACTAAGAAACCCAAAATAAGGGGAGTGCATCCCTACCATGACATCAACACCCCCATGAAGAGATTTCTAAGAAACACTACCCCTAAGGGGGTAAAAAAGGAGGCAAAATGTGTTCCCCCAATTATTTTCCATGTGCCCGGTAGGCTGCTGCCTCCTTGCCCACCCCCGCCCCCAGTTGGTCAATTGTGTAGTTCAGAGTTCTGAGGTAAAACCTGTCTACTTGCACCCACCTCTCTCCAATTGCTCAGCTGTGGATCTCAATGTTCTAAGGTAAAAACACAGAAGAGACTGCAGACAGCTGAGGACAATTACAGAAATCAGCTATTCAAGACTCCTGAATAGACATTTTTTCAAAAAAGAAAAGAAAAGAAAAGCCAGCATGGCAATTGAGTTAATAAATGTTTATGGGGACATAATAAAGGACATTTCTAGGAGCCATTTCAATGTGTGCCTCCCTCATGAACCTGAAGAAATGTCCACCACATCACCACTCCCTCACACCAACTCCCCCTCACACCTCTCACCTCTTACTGCTCCCAAGAAAGCTCCTGGCAAATGTCGAGCCAGATACACCAACACTACAAGGAGGAGGCAACTTAGGAATGTGGCAAAGACATTTGCACATAGTACTTCTGCAGTGCACTGAGCTGTGCAGGCCAAGTACAAGCAATATCACCCTGAGATGCTCAGAACAACAGTCTCCATATGAGCAAAACAATCCAGGAACACAAGTAGAGAGGCCATCACTTTCGTGGAAGGTGGCAGGAGCTGACTTAACAGATGACTGCTACTTAAATAGACAGATCTTCTTCGTGGTCTCTGTGCCTATGAGATCCAGTGCGCCTGCACTGATATGATCAGTGCTGTACAAAGCTCACAATGGGATTTTCGCGCCTCCGCCCCAGGCCTGTGCGAGAACCCCCACCGTGTATGCCCAAGGGGGCGGGGCACGGACATCCCACCAGTTCTCTTCTGACTGCTGTGCTGTTTGCAGCTTTTCCATCAGTCAGTGTATGAGAATTTCTCCTCACAGTAGGGATTGCTTCAAAAACGTTTTTTCCCTCAGTTCTTTTTCGTCTCTTTTGTTTCCTTACTTGACTTCCGCCACATGGGACATTTCAGAGTGTTTCTTCCGACTTTTCTGTGGTCTTCAGACCCAGTCCCTCCCCCCACCTCACGGCCTTTGGCAGAAGTAATTTTATGGAGAAGAAGTGGGGGTGTTTTAAGAGGTGTGCTTCCTGCGGCAGCAAATCAGCCCCTCATGACAAGCACACTCTGCATAATCTGTCTTGGCGAGAGTCATTGGCCAGACGCCTGCCCATTCTGCGCTAAATTCTCCAATCAGACGTGCAAGAACAGGGCTGCGAGGCTTAAGGTTGCCCTTTGGGAGTCTGCTCTCACCCCTCCATCATCTCCCATGGATGTAGACCAGTCTACTTCAAAGCCTTCCATGTCGTCGATGTCGGTACCGAGGGACTAACCAGTGCTTTTGACACCAAAGCCACCTCGAACAGCCAGATCGGCATCTGATACTGGGCTCGCCCCTAAGAAGAAGGGGAATTCCAAACTGGCCTCCTTGGTTTCCATGCCAATCAAAAAGGCCAAGAAGGATAAGGCTAAAGGGCACACTGCCCATAAATCGGGAGACTCGTGTAAGTCTCATGAGCTGACCAGCATAGCACCTCCTAAGGGCTCTGCGCTGCAGATCAATACGCAGTCGCAATCCCTTCAGATGCACCGTTCCACACCGGAGCTGCTGAAGATCCATCCAGAGCCTCCTGCTGAGATACTCGATTCTCCTTCCAGGCAGCTGAACCTTCCGGTGCTGGATGTCAAACGGTATTGGCCTCAGCGATCAAGGTCAACTTGATCTCCAAGACGCAAGCGGTGAGTCCTCACTCCTGTCAGGTTTAAAAGCAAGTAGGTCCAAGCATTCTTAACCAAAAGAAAGGCTTTATTGGAATACAATGGTAAAACCCACAGTTGGGGGTCATTGTCAGGAATGGGGGGGAATAAGCAATGCAAGCGGAGTTATAGTGTGATGCAAAATGCAACTAGCAAATGAACTGTAAGCACGCGCGCGGGAAACTCCCGGCAGGAGAATTACTTAATAGGCGGGAGACGACTCCCTCCTCCCCTCGTCTTCACAGGACTGGAAAATTCTCATAAGCTCAAGAATAACCCAAAGCCCGCATTCAAGGCCACCGTGATAAGACCAAGCGGCAGGGAAGAAGCTCCCACGTTACTGCCAGCATACCTACGCAAGTGCAAAGCAATACAGAGAACACAGAACAATGAACTCAGTGAAAATTAGCAAACAGACATTTTCTGACACTCTGCCCTTCCCAAAATACCTCCCACCCACCACTCAGGAAGGGGAAAACAAGGGGCCTCCCGGTTTAGCCGGGAAGCGGGTGTGAAAATCCTTGATGAGATCAGGTGCATCAATATCTGAGACTTTCACCCATTCATGGTGTTGGGGTCCAAAGTGAACCCACTCAACTAGGTAAAACAATTGTCCTCGGGTAATTTTAGAGTCCAAGATGTCAGCCAGTTCATAGTGTTCTTCGCCATCAATCATCAGCGGGGGGGTGCTGGATGTTCCGGATGCCACTTAGTCGGGGGAAATGCCGGTTTGAGGAGGCTGTAATGGAAAATGGGATGGATGGCTTTAAGTGATTTAGGCAAATCCAACTGAATAGTCACTTTATTTATACAACGGACAACTTTGAATGGCCCAATATATTTCCAAGCCAGCTTCCGCGAAGTCTGGGATAGTCGTAAGTTCTTGATAGAAAGGTACACAAGGTCCCCTGGCTGAAGATTCCATCCCGCCGCCCTTTTTTTGTCTGCATATTTTTTATACTGAGCCTTGGCCTCGTTTAAAGTCTCTACAATTACAGGCCAAGATTCACGAAAAGTCTTACACCATTCCGAGGCTTTTCCACCCATTTCCCCAGGTTTCAAAAAGGGGAGAGGGGGGCTATCATAGCCCATAGCGGCTTTGAAGGGAGACATCCCGGTCGAAGCATGCCAAGAGTTGTTGTATGCAAATTCTGCCAATGGCAGTAACTCTACCCAATTGTCCTGTTGATAATTGGTGAAACAACGTAAATACTGCTCCAATGTTTGATTCACTCTTTCTGTCTGGCCATCAGTTTCTGGGTGATATGCACTACTCAAAGCACGTTCAATGCCCATGAGGGCCATTAATTCAGTCCACAGTTTGGAAACAAACTGAACCCTGCGGTCGGATATTATTTTGATAGGTAAAGTGTGGAGCCGAGCAATATGTTGCAAAAAGGCTCTCGCAAGGATTTTGGCCGTTGGTAGGCTCGGAAACGGTATAAAGTGCGCTTGTTTAGAAAATAAGTCTACTACCACCCAAATGACAGTCATATGCTTGCTGGGGGGAAGGTCAGTGATAAAATCCATAGAAATGACTTCCTAGGGACGACTCGGGGTGCGTAGTGGCTGTAAAAGGCCAGGGGGTTTCCCTACCCTGGGTTTGCAACGGCTGCACGTAGAGCAGGATTGTATATAGAGTGACAAGTCTCATTTCATTCGGGGCCACCAGAAGTTGCAGTGTAATAGATGTAGCGATTTCACATACCCAAAGTGCCCTGCAGATTTCAAATCATGGGCAGATTGCAGCACTTGCTGTCGTGTACTTTCAGGGACAAATAGTTTATTTCCCTTATACCAGCAGCCGTTTGGTTTGCACACTAAATCCCCTCTAGCTCGTAGCTCCTCTCTCTCCTGATCAGTGATTTCTGTGGCAAATCGGCTCTCCCAAGGCAGTCCTTGGGTTTGGGGCACCGGCTATGGGTGACTTTGTTTGCAGGTTAATACTGCCCCAACCAATTGATCTGGGGTGAAAAAGGACTCCCTCACCTCCATTTTCTTGCTATTATGCTGAGGGAGACGTGAAAGAGCATCTGCCAAGTGATTGGATTTGCCAGGGAAGTGGTGCAGGGTAAATTGAAACTTGGAGAAAAACTCTGCTCATCGGAATTGTTTGGCATTTAAATTCCGAGGCTTCCGAAGTACCTCAAGGTTTTTATGGTCAGTCCAAATTTCAAAGGGGACTCGGGCTCCCTCTAACCAGTGTCGCCAGGTGAGTAAGGCTAAGTGAATAGAAGCCACTTCCTTGTCCCAAACGGGCCAGAACCGTTCAGTCTCGTTAAATTTCCGGGAGACATAGGCAAGCGGGTGGAGGTGCCCTTGGGCATCCTCTTGCAAGATCACCCCCCCCCCATTGCGGTGTCTGAAGCGTCAACTTGGACAATGAATTTAGTGGTCTCATCGGGGTGTGCTAATACAGGTTCGGAAGTGAATAAATGTTTCAGTTGGTCAAATGCTTGTTGGCACTGGGGTGTCCAATCTAAACGAGCCCCTGGCTGGGACGCTTTCACCCCCTCCCTTTCGTTTTTAGGAGATCTGTGAGAGGGAGGGCTACCTGCGCAAAGTGGGGCAAAAATTGGCGGTAAAAATTGGCGAAGCCGAGAAAACTCTGGAGCTGTCGCCTGGTTCTGGGGGTTCCCAAGCCAGCACGTCCTGGACCTTTTTTGGGTCCATTTCCAGACCATCCGAGGATATGCGGTATCCTAAGAAGTCAATGCGACTCTGGTGAAATTCACACTTAGACAGCTTGACAAACAGTTTGTGTTCTAACAACCTCGCCAGTACTTCCCGAAGCATTTTGATGTGAGTTTTTAAGTCTGGGCTGTACACCAAGATATCATCTAAGTAAACAACAACCCCCTTAAACAAGTAGGGGTGTAACACCTCATTTATTAAGTTCATGAAGACCCCAGGAGCCCCTTGCAATCTGAAGGGCATAACCCGGTATTCAAACTGTCCCAAGGGGGTATTAAAGGCAGTCTTGTGTTCATCCCCTTGCCTAATGCGTACTCTGAAATAGGCATCGCACAGATCCAATTTGGAAAACACCTTCCCCTTTGCCACCTCTGCTAACAGATCCTTGATGAGGGGCATGGGATAAGCATTGGTGGCAGAAACTGCGTTTAGGCCCCTGTAATCAGTGCAAAGTCTCAGCCCCCCATCTTTCTTTTTACAAAAGAGCACGGGGGCCGTGAAGGGGGATGAAGCTGGCCGGATAAATCCCCGGGCCAGGTTTTTGTCAATGAACCTGCGTAGCTCTTCTTTTTCCATCGGACTCATGGCATAAATTTTCCCTTTAGGCAATTTTTGTCCTGGGAGGATCTCTATAGCACAGTCTGAGTTACAGTGGGGAGGCAGTTCGTCAGCCTCCTCCTCCTCAAAAACGCAGACCAAGTGCCTGTATTCTTTGGGAATGCGGTTAAGATCCTCTGTTGCCAAGCAGGCTCGTGGGGGATCATTGTCTGGAGGATTTCCCCACTTAGGATCCCACTTATGCTCCGTACATTTTGGGGAAATAAATCGCACTATCCCTTCGTTCCAAAGTATATAGGGATCATGACCATGCAACCACGGGCTGCCCAAAACTAGTGGAAACTGAGCTTGTGGGGCTATCATGAAAGACTGTAGCTCCCAGTGTTCACCAGCACCCACCCGTAAGGGAATAGTCTCGAACCGACAGGGTTCCTTCATTGGTGACCCATCCATTTGGGTAAAGGTAATAGGGTCCTTTAGGCTAGTAACTGCCGCCTCCAATCCCATTACCAGTGATGGGTTTATCAAATCCCTCCCGCACCCAGAGTCAATGAGGGCTCGGACCCTGATGTGGGTCATCATCACTGGATTCATTATAATTACAGTCACAAAGAAGAGGGAGGGATAGTTGCTCACCGTTTTGGGCGCTTCAGGGGTAGGGTCCTGTTGTGCTGCGCCACTTACAAACAGGACCAATTCGTTTCCCTGCATCTCGCTCTCTTCTTCTTCCAGAATCATAGCATCCACAGGATCCGGGTTGGCAAAAAGGGCCTGTGGATTGCGCGGCTTGGCTGTACCCTTCCTCGGGGTGGGCGTCGACCGTCTCCGTTGCTCCTCTTGGGTTAAGACTCGGCCAGGGTCTTCCTTGGGGCAAGATGCTGCAAAATGCCCTTTCTCCCCACATCTGAGACACAGGTCCTGCCGCATGCGTTGATCTCTCACCCCACTCTGGGTGGAAGTTGGCTTGCTTCTGACCTGGGTGGCAGAGGTACTTGGACGATTGTTTCCAAGAGATAAATCCAGTTTCATGAGGCGCAGTCGGCTTTCGGCTTTCTCTGCTTCCTCCATCCAGCCTTGGAGCGTGCGGGGCTCCTTGGAGCTAAGGACATTATGGCGGACATCCACTGCTAGTCCCATCCGATTTTGTTGAGCCAGCACTGGATCAGTCCAGTCTCTAATTTTGGCTGCATGCCGTTGGAATTCTCGTGAGTACTCCCTCACGGTCAATTTGCCCTGTTTGAAGGTGCGGAGAAAAGCTTCCGCCTTTTGGACTGCTCCCGGGTCTTCAAAGCGATTTTTCAAGGCCCACATGAAGTCATCCACATTTCCCAGCTCCACTGCCTCCAGATCGTGTAGGGCTACGTACCAGCTGGTAGCAATTCCCCGGAATCGTGAAGCGATAAACTCCACCTGTTGCTCCTTGTCCGGGAACACATGGCCCCACCACTGCACAAATTTCCCGACTTGTAACATGAAGAATGATACAGTCTCCGGGTCCCCATCAAAAGTAATCTCCAACATGTCTTTGGGACGTATTATTGGAGGGACGGGCACCATGCCTGGTATTGGAGCGGGCAGCGGGAGGGGCACCGGCGCAGGAACTGGCGGTGGTGGGAGGACCGGTGGAGGCTGGACCGGGCCTGGTTGTCCTGGTACTGGCCCTCCCGGCACTGGTCCCACAGGGGGTGGCTGGCCAGGGGCCGGCTGGCCTGGCACTGGGGCTCCTGGTACTGGCTGCCCCGGGACTGGTTGGCCAGGAGGGGGCTGCCCCGGCAATACTGGTTGTGCTGGGACCGGGGCTGGTCGTGGTTGAGTCAGCGGGTGGGCTCGGATATCCTGATCCATCATCTGCGGTAGAGACTGCATCAACTTGCCCATGTCCTGCATTAACCGTCGGGTATCATCTTGGATCGTGTCCATGCGGGCATCAGCATCCGGGCTGGACCCAGGTCTTGTTGACCTGCGGGACATCCGTCCCTGAGGGAGTCCAAAACTTCCCCATGGATCCAGTAGACTGTCCCGGCTCTGGCTCCCCGGTAAGGACCAGGTCGTCTGGGTAGTGTCCAAAAGATTCTTAGTCCAGTCTCGCGGCTTCCGCTGGGTAACCCACTTGTCCCAAGGGATTGGGGCACTGTGATAGTAGGTTCGAGGTATCGCCCCTCCATGGCTCTGGGTCGGCCCTGCCGGGCTGTAGATTGGGAGAGTGTACGATGCTCCCACAGTACTGATCAACGGAGGGGTGACTGGCCCAGCCAAACAGTACGGGATCAAGGCGGTCGTTACCGGAGTTGTAGTCACGGGAGTGACGGTAGCTGGCACGGTCGTAACTGGAACGGTGGTCACTGGGATTGCCACGGTGGTGACCGGAACCGTGGTGACCGGTGTAGTAGTCACTGGGACCGTCACCGGTGTTCCCCCAGCCCCGCTCATCATGGTAGAAGGCAGGTGCTGGAGGTAGTGAAAGGATTCCTGACAATTTCTGTCAGGTTTAAAAGCAAGTAGGTCCAAGCATTCTTAACCAAAAGAAAGGCTTTATTGGAATACAATGCTAAAACCCACAGTTGGGGGTCATTGTCAGGAATGGGGGGGAATAAGCAATGCAAGCGGAGTTATAGTGTGATGCGAAATACAACTAGCAAATGAACTGTAAGCGCGCGTGCGGGAAACTCCCGGCAGGAGAATTACTTAATAGGCGGGAGACGACTCCCTCCTCCCCTCGTCTTCACAGAACTGGAAAATTCTCATAAGCTCAAGAATAACCCAAAGCCCGCATTCAAGGCCACCGTGATAAGACCAAGCGGCAGGGAAGAAGCTCCCACGTTACTGCCAGCATACCTACGCAAGCGCAAAGCAATACAGAGAACACAGAACAATGAACTCAGTGAAAATTAGCAAACAGACATTTTCTGACAACTCCCTTTTGACAGCCTCCTGGGCCAGTGGGCACTCCACTCATCCTCGATATCATGCAAGGGACAGGTTCCGCTCTCCTCACTGTAATAACCGGGATCAGTGGGACGGCTACGACTCCCGTCCTGATCGATACCGTCCATCTCGGCCACCTCATGAATCCCCGTTGGATATCCATATGGACCACCAATGTATCCTTATGATCGTAGACATGATATGCCTTATTGGTTCTCATCCATGCCGTGGCTACCGCCTAGGGACCAGGTCGATTGGACTGCCCATTGTCATCAGTCTCGTTCCCCCTGTCGTATATTGACATCAATAGGCGTCGATCTTCAAACCACCGCCCTCCCCATCCCCGTCGGAACCTCCCCCTCAGTCGCCCCCCAAACACCGGTCGATACCGATGCCACTTCAGGATGCGGTCTTACACTCGGAGACTTCACAGGGTTTGTCTGATGTCAAGCACTCAGATGAGGAGTCATCCCCGAGAGACCTTCCTCCAAAACAAAACATCTCAGAGTACATTCCAATCTCTCCTTCTGAGGACATGATCTCCTATGGTGACCTCATAAAGAGGATGGCTCACTCCTTAGGGTTGCCCATAGTACAGTCACAACCCTCCATCTCCGATGAGGTCTATGATGTCATAGAAATAGATGCCTTGACACCGATAGCCCTGCCCATGTCTAAAGTCCTCCTTCGAGTGGTCAAGACGCCATGGGAGAAACCGTTGTCGGCGCCGGTATCCACAAAATGGCTCAATCACATGTATCGAGTACAAGAAGAGGGTGCTGCTTTCCTTTATACACACCCCCAACCAAATTCGATGGTGGTCTCCACTTTTTCAAAGAACAAACGTTCCAGCGCCACCCCGTCTAACAAAGAAAGTAAAAAGATGGATGCCTCACTTCATTTCTTACACTACAATCTTCTCCATTAAAATTCCTACAACAAATGTCACATTTCAAATTTCACATAATCAGTATTATAACTGGATTATAACTGGATTTACGGAACTTAAATACCGTAGCGAAGCACGGGTATCAGGCTAGTACCTTCATAAGATTGATTAGAGGCATGAGGAACAATAAAGAACAAGCCAGCTGTAGACAACTTGGACTATACATCTGCCCCTTTTCCCTTTTGAAGGTATTTAGATGCTGGGCTTGGCAAGAGACACAAGGTTTTGGCATAAGTCAAAGGGCTCTTGGCCCCTGGCCTCTAGCCTGTAACTCTGTGTGAGCCATGCTGACAGAAGCTGCAGGAGCCTAGAATCACCTCATATCTTAAGACCATTTCAAGGTGTACTGAAGCCTACCGGGTTGTATGTCTTTATTTAATTTTTTCCCTGTAAACGAAGATGTACATCAAACTGCTCATTATGAAAAAATATATACAAAACCAAGTGTATATCTAAGTTTTATATATCATACCTCCTTTTGTAATACAAGTCCAAATCCTCAGATAATCATGTGCAGTCTTCTCATGTTGGTACTTAAAATTAAGTGTGAATTTAGACTAATGCTTAAATTCTTTCTGACTAAAAGCAGTTTTGGACTTTGATTGAAATGATGAGTCTATTAAGAGCTGTGGAAAGGTAGCTGAAATTCTGATTTTTATTTTAAATTAAGGTTTACAGCCTGAGCAGGCCCATTAAAAAATGTGGGATTAAGAACTCACAATCATGATTTTTGCCACAAAGATGATCTGTCATGCTGCTGTTTTTCAAATTAGATTTTACAAGAGATGGGTTTGCAAGACTGGCAGAGGGAATCCCACATCCCCCCCTCCGTCATGGGCTGTGCCACCAGAGGCCTAGCAGGCCCAGGGAGCCCAGCTAGCAGTAGGGGAGGCTGGGCTTACAAACCCCAGAAGGCCTTGGGAAGTTTTGGCACAGATTTTGACCAATAGGGAAGAAAAGGGCTGGGGAATAAAAGAACTGGCGTAAGAGAAAAAAGCTGTTCTTCTTCCCTGGGAACAGGGCCATAGAAGCTGCTGTGGGGAAGGGTGAGTAGTCTAAGGCCACTTGAGATAGTAAGCTAGGGACAGTATATTCAGATGCATTAGGGCATTTGATTTCTTTTCTTTTCACCCACTTACTGTTATTATTCCTGCACCTTGTTTGTTTGATCTCCTATAAAATAAACATTTTCCGTGTTGTTTACTCTGCCTGGTCCTCACGCCTATTATTCAGCCAAAAGGGAGGTCTGAAGCTCTTGGGAGGGTACTCTTGGCCTTCTCAAGGGATCCTAAATCCAGAGTGGTGGCAGCCATGACATGGTGGCAGAGGTGGGATGGACCAATTTTGGACCTTGGAGAGGCAGACTGCCATTTGGCCTTGGCAGAGAGAGAGAAAAAAATTGCTTTTGGGCTTAAAGAAGCCTCATTGTCTGAAGATGCTTGCAAGACCAAGTAAGCGTCTGGTAAGATGTGGTGAAAAGGTTTTGTTTATATTCTTGTTGTCAGGTCAACTGGATAGCGAAGCAGAGCTAGGTAGTGCATGTTCCTTCAATCTAGGAAAGAAAAATCAGAGGGCACACCTGTTGCTAGACGCAAGACCCGAACAGGGGCTAGAGGTCTCATGTCAGTGGAGGACACATCAGAGAAAGCAATGGCATTCCTGAGTGAAGAGACCTTTCGTCTCCAGCTGCAACTTAAACAGGTAGACCTTGAGTTAGAGAAAGCTAGGATGGAGATGGAAAGAGAAAGGCAGAAAGAAGAGACTGCAGCTAGGATGGAATTAGAGCGAGAGAAAATGAGGCTGGCACATGAGCTTGAGATGGCTAAGATTAAAAAGGGCCATCCTCCTCCAGATGCCACAGTGAGAGAGGACTGTCGGAAGTACCCCTGGTTCAAGGAAGGGGAAGATAGTGAGGCCTTCCTGCAGAATTTTGAACAAGTCTGTATCGACTACAAAGTCCCCCTCAGAGCTGTACATTGAAAAGTTGAGACCACAGTTGAGTGGTGTCCTAGCTTCAGTGTCCGGGCAGATGGAAGGTGAAGAGAGAACAGACTTCAAGCTGTTCAAGCAGAGAATGCGTGAGATGGTAGGATTCACCAAGGAAGGGGCCTGGAAGCACTTCAGAGAGATCAGACTGGGAAAGAGTCCTACCCACAGTTAATACACATACTGGGAAAAGCCTATGACTTGTGAGTGAAGGTCGCTGATGCCAAGACCCTGGCTGACATCAAGGCACTTCTTCCAGAGTACATTAGGTGCCCCCTGTTGGACAAGAGCCCTTCTACCCTCCAAGAAGCAGGACAGTGGGTGGAGCGACTGGCTGAAGCCTATGGAGGGCAGAGGTACCACACTAATCGGGACCGGCATAAGAGGGAGTTTCCTAAGTCCCCCCCAAGACCACAAAGCAGCCGGAAGTAAAAGGACAGCCATCGCAGGAACAGCGTCCTGATTCATCAAGTGCTGGTGTGCAGTTGCCAATTAGAGATCGGAAGGCACCCCGATGTTATGCCTGCAACGAGCTGGGACACCTGGAAAGTACCCTAAGGCAAGTACCCCCTCATACCATATGATTCCAATGCCCCCCCCCACTCCTCTTGAGTTCAACTCAGAGTGTCTTTCCCAGCGCCACCGTAAGGAAGTCACTGTGGATGGGTGTGGTGTTGCAGCCTGGCGAGACACCGGCTTCCCTGTTGACCACCATCCACCGCTCTCTTGTGGATCCTAAGTATCTCATCCCGGGTGAAGAAAGATAGCTGCAGCGCCTGCAGGATACCAAAGGGATTGCCCTCCCAGTGGCCAGGATACCTATTCAATATGAGGAATGGAGCGGACAGTAGAAGGTTGCTGTATATGAACACACCCCTGTGGCTATGTTCGTAAGGGAAGATCTGGCAGAACGCATACTTCAATGGCAGGAAGGACAAAATAGAGGTAATGGTCAGCACTGCACGGAAGGAAAGGCAGGCAGGCTGTTGAAAGTAGCAGTTCAGTCGGAACACTTCCCCAAGATGGCATGCGAAGACAAGAAGAGAAGAAGATCTTCCCAGAGCCAGAATCCTTTTTTTTTAAATCCCCTCGAAGGGTTTTTTTATTGCATTTTCTAAATATCTACAGAAAAAGGGAGGGGTCCTAACAAACATAGCTACAAGAAGGGGAAGATAGGAAAGAAAATCCAAGACGTGGTGATTGTATATAGTGCTTACAAATGTGGCATTAACAAATAAAAACTTTCAGTTGTTAACCTCGAAGGTGACAGTTGAGTACATCGCTTATGAAGCTCTAGCTCATACAGACTGTTTGGAGTATACTTCTGCAATACACTAATATTTCTTTTGTACAAACATCAGGCACTCTCATCATCTCATTACAATAATTTCTGCCTATTACTTTCTGCCCCTCTAACTTTTTAGAATTTTTATCAATCAATATATAGAGTCCAATAGCATTTAAATACCGCTATTAAAAAACCTCCAAGTTAAGCTTAAACATGATTCTCTTCAAAGAAAACTCTCCATTTACCCTCTTATTAAAAAAAGAAAAGAAAGACAGACAAACTGGAACCTCCATATGCATCACATAGCATCCCTTTTCCCTCTTCCTTTCATGAAGTAAGCCTAAATTAATAAAATCCTTTTAGAATTAATTTAACCATTCATTATCAACTTCTGTAGAAACCCTTTCCCTTAATTTTTCCCAACGTACCCCCTTAGCCAAAACTCTCATCTCTAGAAAGGGCTCTTCACTATAGAATATTCCTCAGCTTTCTTTAACTCAAAGTCCATTATTATTAAAACATATCCACCTTTCACCCAACCTTCTATTAGCTTTGTCCCCCCATCAAAATATATAATAACTTTATTGTTTAGGAGGAGAGTTTCCCCTCCCCCCCGCTTATCATAGGAGAAACATAGCTACATTGCTGTCTCATCCAACTTTCAGCTACTTTCGAGTTCTTAATGAAGATTCAGTTTCGTTTTAATTTTAAGTGCGACACAAGACGCCATATCAAAAGAAACACTTCAAAGTCCAAGGTCTGTTTATCTTCTCTTTGTTATCAAGTCGCCAGGGTCCCATAAATCCATCGGATCTTTACACCGTCTCTAAAGGTTCTCTAAATTAATCAGCCTTATTTCAAGCTCATTCCGAGTTGTTTTCTTTTTAGGCGGAGGGGAGCTTCCCCCCCCCCTTCAACCTTCAGCCTTTCCCAGTCACCGCTTACAGAGATATTTGGAGTTTCTTTAAGAAGGAAGAGGGTTCTTCAATGCCTAAAAAGATTATTTTCCGATGTTTGTACAGTCTCTTTATCTTTCGAGGGGGGGAATTTCCCCCCCTCCGCCTGCTAAAGATGGATTCTGCATCATTTCCAGCCGTCACTCAGAAAACACTTCAAACTAATGTAAGTTTCCATTTCCATTCAATACTTCTCTCTTTTCTATTTATGCTTCTTCTTCACTTCCCCTATCCCTTAAAAATCAACATTTTTAAATTATTATATTGTTATGCGGGGGGAGGGAGTTCCCTTTCCCCCGCTTCTTTTCTGGGAGGGAAGGGGAAGACTTTATTCCAACTCAGTCTCTCACTACGATGTTAACAGTCTTTAAAGGAGATTCTAATTCTTCCTTCTAGCCATTTCTAGCTAGCCATATAAAACGCTTTCAGTTGCTGTTTTTAAAGTCTCAAATATTTGCTTGTGTGTTGCTCAATTCATAACTCTCAGTATTCCTCCATCACAGTCCCTTCATTTTCCATTTCTCCGATGTTAGTTTCCTTTATCTAGTCCTCCATGGGGGGGTCTACCTTTGTCTCCCCCATCCATGGAGGACTAGATATGTATTCTTCCCTTTGATGCTTCGTTAACTTGTACTCACACTTCTTCAGTAAAAAAATCGATTCAGCCAGTCACTTGATTACAGTTTAATCACCATCCGCTTGGTTCCCGGTACGCAAAGCCTCGGCCATTACTGGAACACAGCAGGGAGACCGTCGGGGCAAAAGGACGCCCCCACCCCAAGGCTAGAAGCCGGGGGGGTGAACCTCAGCGCCCCCTGACTCAGGGCTCATCCCGAACCCTGGAGAAGAGCGTACGATTACCCTCCCTCTCTACCTGCTGGTCTGCAGACCATTCCCCCAAGAAAGGGGAGAATGGCTGCCATCAGCTTTCCAATCCGGAAGCCAGAATCCTAAGGAACCAGAACAGTTGAGGAAGCTGTTTGTTGGTGGCCTACGCTCTGAAACTACCAATGCTAGTTTAAGGGAACACTTTGAAACATGGGGCATGCTCACTGACTGTGTGGTAATTAGGAACCCACACACAAAACATTCCCATGGGTTTGGTCTTGTAACCTATTCTTGTGTGGGGGAGGCAGATGCTGCCACGGATGGACATAACTGTGAAGTGAAAAAAGCCCTCTCCAAGCGAGAAATGCAAATTGCTACTGAGAAATCGTGGAAATTTTTGGGGCAAAGAAGACAAGGGTGGTGGAAGGGGTTCCCATTCGCCAAACTTATCAGAGCTTGGGATGATTAGCCACCTTACTGTGTATATTTTCTATCTGATTTGTGGTTAATTTGTTAATATTACTGTTTTTATATGTTAATGTTGAGTGAGTTAAAAGAGGGCAAAGCACAGCCCAAATCTCGTGTGCAGACCGCATCAATGGGGATCCGGAAATGGACCCTATGATTTGGTCCGGCAGGGGGATGTCATGATCTGGGCTATGCCACCAGAGGCCTAGCAGGCCCAGGGAGCCTAGCTAGCAGTAGGAGAGGCTGGGCCTACAAACCCCAGTGGGCCTTGGGAAGTTTTGGCACAGATTTTGGCCAATAAGGAAGAAGAGGGCTGGGGAATAAAAATTGGTGCAAGAGAAAAAAGCTGTTCTTCTTCCCTGAGAACAGGGCCAGAGAAGCTGCTGTGGGGAAGAAACCCTCATCCTGAGGGAAGGGTGAGTAGTCTAAGGCCACTTGAGATAGTGAGCTAGGGACAGTATATACAGTCGCGTTAGGGCATTTGATTTCTTTTCTTTTTACCCACTTACTGTTATTATTACTGCACCTTGTTTGTTTGACCTCCTATAAAATAAACATTTTCCTTGTTGTTTACTCTGCCTGGTTCTCACGCCTATTATTCAGCCAAAAGGGAGGTCTGAAGCCCTTGGGAGGGTACTCTGGGCCTTCTCAAGGGATCCTAAATCCAGAGTGGTGGCAGCGTCAGGTGACACCTCACCTGAGCCGTGACACCCCCATTGCTGAGGCTATTGAGGCTCCCAGCCCCACTACCTACCACTCAGTCTTCAGCACTGTGTCCAGGCCAAAAGCAGCTGCCAGCATCCACTGTGCCTGGGCCCACAGCAGCAGCTGGCATTTGCTTGGGTCTGCAGAGGCTGCGTGACCACTGCCACCACATTCAGACCCAAAGCAGTGGTGGCATTCTTCTCTGCTGCAGCTAGGCCAGCAGCAACTGTCAGCAATGGCAGCTGGCAACCACTGCAGCCCCAGCTGCAGCAGAGAAGGACAGTGGCTGCCGCTCCAGACCCCGAGTAGCAGCCAGCATCCTTCTCTGCGCTTGCTGGACCTGCAATGGCTGCCAGCATCCTCCTCCTCTGCACCCAGGCCCACAGTGGTTGCTTGTGTCCAGTGCTGCTAGGCCTGGAACCCTGCTGGCATCGATGTGGAGTCACTCCCTAACAGCATTGTTTTGCACACATGTAGACAACGTAATTCTATTTTGTGGGAATTTAACCCCCCATTTTCTTTCCAGATTTTTCTGCAAACTTGGGGAATCCCCCAAGTTTGAAGGGAGATCTGGTTAGCATCAGTGTGGCCCCAGTACAAAGATTTAAATATCCAAAGATGGTGGCCGCACATAACTAATAGTATATACATTATTGGTTTTAAATTTGTTTGGAACATGGCAGTTGAGGAGTAGTATATAAATTTTGGATAAATGTTGAACAACATTTTAATAATTTTGATGTGTAATTAGATGAATGTGCATTGCAAATGTTTTAGTATGTACTTAAACTTTGTACAAAAACCTGAATATGGTGAATACATTATGATTTTTACAAGCAAAAGCCATCATTGCCAGTAGATGGCACTTCTGCTTCATAGCAATACAGTAAAAACTATATACAGAAACATATCCTATAGTAAGCCAGTCTAAATAACCAATTGTCCTTTTTCTTAAATTAAAAACAGAAAGTTATGAATAAGAAACAGATGGGTCTCCCGCACCCATTTGTCCTTCCCCAAGAAGACAACAGAAGCTGGAGGATTAAAAATACATCACTGTGTTCTATTCAAAGAAAGGCTGTAGATCATTCCACCTCCACTCCCCCAAGCAGGAAACTTCAGCATTTAGAAGACAGAACAACCAGCTATAGGCAGGCTGTGCCTAAGTGGTAGAGCACATCCATTACACATATAAGGTCCCAATCCCTGGTATCTTAATTTCAAGAATCTCAGTAACACATTTTGGGGAAGACCTTTCTGTGCTTGAGACTTCGGAGAGTTCCTGCCAGTCAAATAAGCCAATACTGAGCAATACTCCTGGTTTCCCATCAAGGATTTCAGTTTTTGTTTGCAACTAGTGTTTGCAACTAGTATCGGGCAAACTGAGCTGTGAACTAAGAAGCCCCTGGTTCAAATCTTACACCTATCATTGCCTTTGGTGTGTGACTCTCTCAGCATGGGGTAATGGTTAAGAATGTCAGACAAGTATCTGGGAGAGCCGGGCTGGAATCCCAGCTGGGACCACGAAAGCTCACTGGGTAACCTTGGGCCAGTCACACTCTCTGAGCCTAACCTACCTCACAAGGTTGTTGTGAAGATAAAAATGGAGGTGAGAGGATGTAAGCCACTCTGGGTCCCCACTAGGGAGAAAGGTGGGGTATAGTGGTTAAGAGTGTCATGGAAGCTTGCTGGGTGACCTTGAGCAGTCACACTCTCGGAGCCTAACCTACCTCCCAGGATTGTTGTAAGGATAAAATGGAGGAGAGGAGAAAGATGTAAGCCACTCTGGGTCCCCGCTAGGAACAAAGTATAGTGGTTAAGAGCAGCGGACTCTAATCTGGAGAACTGGGTTTGACTCCCCATTCCTTCACATGAAGCCTGCTGGGTGACCTTGGGTCAGTCAGTTCTCTCAGAACTCTCTCAGCCCCACCTACCTCACAGGGTGTCTGCTGCAGGGAGAAGAATGGAAGGCAATTGTAAGCCGCACTGAGACTCCTTTGGGTAGAGAAAAGCAGGGCATAAAAACCAAGTCTTCTTGATTAATAAATAAATTAAATCTGTAACATGAGGAGAATATGGTCCCACCTTAAAAGATTTATTGTATGGAATACTAAGCTACTGTATGTGAATACTCTAAAATGCTACATAGTTTTATTTATTTATGCTTACCTTACCTTTCTCTCAACATATTCAGGATGGCAGATGACAAAAATAAGTAAAACACGAAAAAAAATAATAATTAAAACACATAGATAAGAACAGGTGATTAAAAATATAACTGAAACAGATAATTAAACAGTTAATGCAGAGCCAACTCAAGTTGCTCCATAAGCTCTTTTAAATAATTCTGCCTTACAACCTTGCTGGAAAGCTGCAAGGATAGGTGCCTGCCTCACCATGTCTGAGAAGCTGTTCCATAATAGTAAGGCAGTAACACAAAAGTTCGCAGCTATCGCAGACTGTATCTCACTATATGTGGCATCGTGGTTAGAGTGCTGGGACAAGGATCTGGAATCCCCATTTGTTTGCTGGATGGCCTTGGGCCAGTCCACACATTCTAACCTACCTCACAGGTTGTTATGAGGATGAAACAGTGGAGAGGAGAAATGATTAAGCCTTTTTGGGCCCCACTTGAGGACAAAGGTGGGGTACAAATGAAGTAAATAAATCCTCATGAGCAAAGGGGACTTTAGAACACAGATATTACTGTTATTTTACAGTAATAGAAAGGTATATTTATATCTTATGAATACCCTTCATGCCAAATATTGTTCATCTAAAATATTTTGTAACCACTGATCTACCTAATCCACTCTTGTAAATGAGTTCTACGGCTGTCATATGCCTTTTTTACACAACAGTTTCCATGGAGACTGAGTGTTTGGGAGTGGCAACAGCACTGTAGCATGATCTATCAACGTGGCAAATGGGGTTCAATGTGGCCAAGTGCAAAGTGATGCACACTGGAGCCAAAAATCCTAAATATAAATACACATTGATGGGGCCTGAACTGGCAGAGACTGACCAAGAGAGAGATCTTGAAGTCATAGTAGATAACTCAATGAAAATGTCTAGAGAGTATGCAACTGCAATAAGAAAGGCCAACGCTATGCTCGGGATTATTAGGAAGGGAACTGAAAACAAATCAGCCAGTATCATCATACCCCTGTATAAATCAATGGTGCAACCTCATTCGGAGTACTGTGTACAGTTCTAGTCACCACAGCTCAAAAAGGATATTATAGCATTGGGAAAAGTGCAGAAAAGGGCAACTAGAATGATAAAAAGGTTGGAACACTTTCCCTATGAAGAAAGGTTAAAACACTTGGGGCTCCTTAGCTTGGAGAAATGATGGCTGAGGGGTGACATGATCAAGGTTTATAAGATTATACATGGGATAGAGCAGGTATAGAAAGAAGTACTTTTCTCCCTTTCTCACAATACAAGAACTCGTGGACACTCAATGAAATTGCTGAGCAGTTGGGTTAGAATGGATAAAAGGGAGTAATTCTTCACCCAAATAGTGACTAACACATGGAATTCACTGCCACAGGAGGTAGTGGCGGCTACAAGCACGGACAGCTTCAAGAGGGAATTAGCTAAGCATATGGCGCAGAAGTCCATCAGTGGCTATTAGCCACAAGGTATAGCTAGGAACTCTCAGGCTGGGGCAAGTGATGCACTGTATCCTTGGTGCTTGGGAGGGGCAACAGTGGGAGGGCTTCTAGTGTCCTGGCCCCACTGCTGGACCTCCTGATGGCACCTGGTATTTTTGGCCACTGTGTGACACAGTGCTGGACTAGATGGGCCATTGGCCTGATCCAGCATTGGCTTCTCTTATGTTCTTATCCATCTTAGACATGTACATGTTAACTTGAAGGTCTGTAAAACTCATACAGGAATACAAGTGTATATGTGCAACATCAGGAATCTGGATGATGTAGACAGAAGCCTTCACACATCTTATAGACAAAATACTCTTCTTAGGGCAAAACAGCTAATTTTGTCCCTGGATCTTCGCTGATCCAAAAAATGCTATTCTCCCAAAATAGACAAGCCATGCTGGCATGGAGGATAAAATATTTACCCCAA
Organism: Gekko gecko; assembly: GCA_029375565.1. Classification (NCBI taxonomy): domain Eukaryota; kingdom Metazoa; phylum Chordata; class Lepidosauria; order Squamata; family Gekkonidae; genus Gekko; species Gekko gecko. The sequence continues at coordinate 96,552,240 of JAPDNY010000002.1, read as the reverse complement.
AGAATTAACAGCCGGTTATAATAGTGGAGTACACTTCAACACAGGTAGAGATCATCTAGATATCTGAAGAAGTGAGCAGAGACTCATAAAAGCTCATAGCCTGCCACAAATTTTATTATTCTTTAAGGTGCTACTGGAATCTTGCTCTTTTCTACTGCTACAGACAGACTAACATGGCTACTCATCTTTGGGAGGGTGTGTGTGTGTGTGTGTGTACGCGCGCATGCTTGCATGCCTTGAAGTCATGGCGACTTCTGGTGACCCCTACTAGGGGCTTGGATGTTTTTCAAAATACCCGAGCCTTGGTATTCCTTGGAGTTCTCCTTCCCAATTACTTGCAAGGGTCAGCCCTGCTTAGCTTCTGAGATCTGATGAGATCAGTCTTGCTAAGCTATCCAGGTCAGAGCAACACAGCTACCTATCTTGATCTATCCAATAGAAACAGCAGCTATTCCAAATGTGCAAACACTATGATAACATAATGCAATAACACGAAGCATGGATATGGAGTGCATTTCTCTTAGGGCACTTCTAAAAAACTTTGCCCATACAAATTCATCTAGTTTATTAATTTCATCATTTACTTACCAGAAATAATCTTTTAAAACAAGACAGGCTAAACAGTCCTTTATCTCTTACGGTATCATCATGGGGTTTATTCATCATGCTAACCTATTATGTTTTCCAGGCTGTCTCATTTTAAGCTTTGTCTCAAGGTCAAACAATGGGTAAATTCCTGGGGTTTCAACTAGCCTTTAACTGGGTTCAGAATGAGGTCAGGGTGTCTGCTGTGTATTTCTTCACTCTGCAGTCCTAGTAGTGATAATGTACATTAGCAAAAATAGATGCAAATATAATCATTTATTTCATAAACAACTGTCAAGACAAATCAGCTTTTAGGTCTAAAATCCAAGTGCTGCAAAATTTCTTAATCTGATCATATATATCCACATTTGCATCCTAAAGAAAAAAAGTGTCCCACAAACTTTCAGAACCTTAATTGGAAAGAAGGCACACTCCATATTTTAACAGCAGTATGTACTTTATGTTTGTGATATAATTCACTAATTATCCAAAGAGGACTATAAAAGTGTGCATAAGAGCAACACCAAGGCAGGGAGGAGACAAATGATGAATAGGTGATGCAGAAAAGATTAAAGACCAAATGATAAAATCAGATTAAAGGATTATTAAGGGAGAAGTAGTGAATATCTTCATAATCCCATGGCTTCCAAAAAAATTTCAGTTTTTTACAACTTTTTCTTTTTAAAACTTATACTGCCATGATGCTTTATAAACAAAGCTAAATGTGTCAGTATTCCTGTGATACCTGGTAATTAAGCAAATTCTAAAAAATATATTTTGCAATGAATTCATGCTGTATGAAAATTATTGAAGTAATAACTTAGTTGGGAAAAATATGGTAAATCCCATATATGCAAGAGGAGGAAATAATGTCAGTGACTCTAAAGGTATTTCCCCTTTCATCTGGCAACCAATAAGTATCTTTGCACAACCCAAAATTACACTGTCCAGGAAGCAAAGTACCATCCCATAAACTACTGATACAAAAACAGATACATTTCTATCTCATGGCTGTTCCTGGGAGCCAAATAAAAATTTTGTTTAGACTTGTCTTTGCTTCATGGAACAGCCAACTGTTTCCAATTTATACCCTTTTAGATTAATGAAATACAAAATAGTAAATCCTTGTAGAGTTTTCAAGGCAAGAGAGGAACAGAAGTTGCCATTGCCTGCCTCTTCATAGCAACCCTTGGACTTCCTTGGTGGTTTCCCATCCAAGTACTAACTTGTGCTAACCCTGCTCACACACCCCATTCAAAGCCCCTGTGGCCCAGCCAGGCAGGCCTTGGCGCTCCCCCCATTCAAGGCCTCTGTGGCCCAGCCAGGCAGGCCTTGGATCTCCTACCCCCCATTCAAGGCCCCTGTGGCCCAGCCAGGCAGGCCTTGGCTCTCACACACCCCGTTCAAAGCCCCTGTGGCCCAGCCAGGCAGGCCTTGGCTCTCCCCCATTCAAAGCCCCTGTGGCCCAGCCAGGCAGGCCTTGGCTCTCCCACCACCCCCCATTCAAGGCCCCAGCCAGGCTGCCCACGGCTCGGCTGCCTATTTACCTTGGGGAGTCTTTGGGGCTCTGGGAGGAGCCAGGACAGACAGCGGCATGGAGGGGCAGTAGGCAGCAGCCTCAGTGCAGGCCAAGGCCGGGCTGGGAGCAGCAGCAGTGCAAAGTGGCAGGGCCAGAGTCACTGGGAAGCGAGAGGGCTGGAGTCTCCGTCCTCTCTCCTGAGATGAAATTGCCTTCTGAGGTGAGTTTTGGCTCCTGCTGATTCTGTGGGTGGGACTCAGGCAACTCGGCCAGTGCCTAGGCCTAGGGAGTTGTTTTGAATGACAGATCAGGTAGCGAACTGATTTTGCCAAGCATAGAACCTTGCCAGACCACTACACACTTATATAATAGGACAGGATTTGACCAGTTGGAACTTATAAAAACAATAAAATGCAAACACCTTATGCACCCCTTTGCACAGGAGAGGCTTGAAAGAACCTCCCCTGAAGCAATAAGAATATGTTATTGACAGTTAATGGTTAATGTGTTATCCTGTTCTGAAAGCCTTGAGTGACAGGGGATTCAAATGGAATTCTACAGTTAAGAGTGACAGTTGAGGACAGCAGTTAGAACCATTAAGGGCAGTTAAGAAGAGTGAAGGATCAAGAGAGGAACCTGAATCTTGGAAGAGGGTTGAGTAGTCCTTGCCTGAGGGAAACAGCTCCTAGTAAAAGGGTATGATCCCAATCAAGAGTTTAAGAAGGAAAACTGGAACTTTTGTGTGTTCCTACCTTCACAGACTTAAGTAATTCTGAGACAAAGAAGTATATACCTGTTCATTTAAACAATGACTGCCAAGAGATGCTTCTCTACAGTTTTAAAGACCTGTCTGTATAACCAAATAGCTACTTGATTGTGACAAACTATCTATTGTTCATGATTATAAAAAGTTACCTCGTTTCCTGCAGCCTGTTTACCAGCTAAATTCCAAACCTATTACTTAACTGACCATTTCTCCACAGAAGTAAAATAAAGCAGTCTGTTTGTTTTGAATTGCTATCAGTCTCTGTTGTGCCATAATCTGACATACACAAACAAAGGATTTTATGCATCCTCAGCTGGGTCACCATATATCTACACCAGTGTTCCTTCTAAGCTGAGTTAGTGTGAGCTAGCTCACAGTTTTTTAGCCTCCGGCTCACACATTTTCATCTCTGCTCAGGAAGAAAGGCTTCAGAGCAGATTAATTTCTGCAGCGGCTAAATCACCTGCTCATAACTTTCATGCCAGTAGCTCACAAAGTAGAATTTTTGCTCACAGGACTCTGCAGCTTAGAGGGAACATTGATCTGCACTCATTTACACAACAGGGTAGGATAGACAAAAAAACAAAGAAAAAAAGAATTTGCTCAGCTAAGAAAAAGGGAAGTGGGGAGAATCATTATATATACCTTAATAATGTTATCCAAACATTTTTCATATACATTTCATTATCTGTCCCTTAACTAAGACTCATAGGTAAGATGTATTCTAAAATCTAATAAATGGAAAACAAGTTTGTTTGAATACATTTTTTCTTGATTCCTAATCTTATCTGATAATAGGGATTCATAAATGATTATCCTGTCCATAAGCATCATTTGCCAGACTCTGTCTAGGCAGCATTTACATTACTTACAGGTTGTTGTTTCCACAGTTGTGCCACTGACATCCTCCCTGAAATAGCCATGTATCTTACTGAGGCTATATGTGGGGAGGTTTAATACCGAGTGATATATCTCCTAGTAAACACATTTCCAAAGTTAAATCAAGAGTATATCCAACTATAGAAATATTTTTTTCTATCTACAAGTTTTGAAAATGTTTGTACCACTGCACATTTTCACCACATCGCTTTTTCTGCACTGCATTTTCAAGAGCACAGTTGGTGGGAATGATAGTGGGAAACTGAAAAGAAAGCTTATTCTTCTTTCTTCCTCTTCAAAATATTTTGCATTTTTCTAAGCATGGGGTGTTTTGACTTAGGACAAAACAATTCAAATAACTGAAGTAATTGGCAATGGAAACATGCTTTGTGCCCTGTATCTTAATTCCCAAAATGGCATAGAATATTATAACACCGTTCACAACACACCCACAGTCTAAACAGAGATTGTGTAATACAGTACGTGCTGTTACTGTAGCAACAACATTGATTACTCCCAAAGTAAGGCATGAAGGAGAATCCTCAAAATACCTAACTGTCCTGTTAGGGAAGAACAAGGATTGAAATTACAGCAGGCCATCCTTCAACACAACACAATCCACCTTCCTTGAGACATCACTATCTTTCTTATAAACGTGTATTCTAGAAAAAAAATATGAATAAAAGGACATGGATGGCACTGTAAATATCTGAAATATTTTTAGCTTATAATCAAGACTTGCATATCTTAAGGCAGGCAGTAGATTAGGCTAAACTACACAACACACTGAAAACATTTAAACGAATTTTTAAAGATCTTAAATTCACAAACTTCAAATTTCTCAGCATTATAATACTTTTTTGAAGTTCTACAGTTTGTAGCACCCTCCTGCAATTTTTATTTATTTACTTTATTCATCGTCCATCTTTCTTGATGATACTCAAGGGATATCACACAATATAAAGAGACAGCATAAGATATCCAAGAAACAACAGAATAGGATGACAATTACAAAAATTAAAAAATCAGTACAAAAAGAAAAAAGTATCAGAAATGATATATCATAAACAATACCATAACTGTAATTACTGAAGCTGTTAGTTCTACATTAAACCACATGAAATTAAAAGGCACGAACTGAAGAATATATACTATGAAACCACCAGAACTACGATCCACAGGCAGAAGTTATGTACTGTGCTGAACAATTAAATCTCTTAACCATCTGGAGTAAAATTCCTCCTCAGTTCGGGGGGGGGAATGGGGAACAGACACCTCATGAGTTTTTGCAGAATGTACCAATCCATCGAAGTAGCATTAAGTGCTCTGGAAAAACACAGTACATTCCTCACTTTGAAGAACTGGTCTGAGTTATTAAATAAGCAAATAGAGGAATATAAACAAAACAAATGACCACTATTGTTATCTTTGGAGGCCCTGCTTCAGGTGCCCCCACCTTCTGAGATTAGGTGGGTGGCAACCAGGCCAGAAGAGGGCCTTCTCAGTAGTGGCACCAAAACTCTGGAACTCTCTCCCTAGGAAGATTAGTCTGTTCGTTTCTATTGCCATCTTCCATCCGTGAGTGAAGACTTTTTTATTTTGTCTGACAGTCCCTCTGTGATCCCTCCTTCTTGCCCAATGTTAACTGTTGCTGTTATGGTTTTGTATGTATTTGAGCACTGGTTTTAACTGTTCTAATGATCTGTTGGTGTTTTGGGGCTGGTTTTAATAGTTTTAAAATGTTATTATGTATAAATTTGTTAGCTGGTTTAGGGGCCCTTGGGAGGGTAAAAAGGCACAGAAATTTTGTAAAATAAATAAATAGATAAAATCCACCTCCCAAGAATATGTACATCAAGGCTCTGAGTCTTTAAAAGAGGTTCTGGAGTTGTGGTATACTCTGACTTTGGCCACCAAAGTGCCAAATGGTCCATGAGTGCTGTGGCACTCACCAACACTTTTCCTGGTGCCTACCAAGGGTATTTAGAAAGTGGGTGGGGCCATGTGGTGCTTTGGCCCAGCAATGCTTCTGATTGGCCACTGGAGATGTGATTGGCTGTACAGATCTTTTAAACGCTGCTGCTGCAGCAGCTGAAACTACAGCAGAAGGATGTTTGGTGTGTGGCTGAAAGTAAACAGAGGCAGCCATTTTGTGGCTGACTCACCCTCCTGCAGCAACTATTTTGTGTCAGAACTGCAAACGTGCCTACTGGATCAAAAAGGTTGGGGACCCCTGATTTAGACCACTGATCTATCAAGGTCAGTAGTGTCTACTTTGACTGGAAGCAGCTCCACAGGGTCTCAGGTACAATAAATTTGTATCTTTGTTGTGCTGTGACCCCTATAACGGATAAGTAAATTGACCTTCCCCAAGATCCAATAGCCCACTATCGTCAACTGCCTTATCCAACTGCTGCTTCAAGTTGCTTTTTTCCAGCCCATTGTCATATCCAAACAGTTATTCATAGTTGAGATAGCAACTTCTGGAATCACTGAAAGTAAAAATAGATCTTGATGCCTTCAGCATACTGATGACAAGAGACTTATCTCCCCTAGCAGACTTACCCATATTTTAAAAAGAGACACAATGGAGTTTGTTGGCATGGAACTCCCCAGAATGCCAACTCTTGCAGACATCTCAACAAATACGGAGATAATCAATATTAAAATCTTTTCAAAGCTCAAAACCAAACAAAGAACATCACTTATCCTCTACCTCTTTGTGTGTGTAGTTTTCTGGAGTCACCGTAATGGTGGTTACAGAAGTTGGGCTACCAGAAGAGTTGTAGTTGGCATGTGTATCTATTCAGCTGCACTATTGTCAGTTGCCTAGTAAATGTTACTGATAATCAAGATTGTCATCCTTTCTGTATGCTTGGCTGATGTTTAAGACATAGGCTAATGACTGCTGTTCCACGTGTTAAGTATGAAACCACCTCAGTCATATAGATAGGTCTGCCACCAGGTCCGATTGTCGCACCAGTGGGGGGATTGGGGGGCATTCTGGAAGTGGGCAGAGACATGGCGCAAAGTGCATACATCACCCCGAAGTGACGTAGGCACACTGGTGACATCAGGGGAGATGCTCTGGTTTGGGGGCAAAATTCTATGATAAAATTGCCCTCAAACCATAGAGTTTTGCCCAAAAACCAGAGTATCAGCCCCCCACGTCACTGATGCACCTACAGCACTTCCGAATAACATCAGCAAATTGTGCATGACATCACTGTTTGGGGGAGGGATTTCCTCCCACTGGCCAGCTAGTTGCCAGCAGACAGGAGGCTGTGAAAGCAGGGTATCTCCCACCCCTACCTGGGGAATGGTAACCCTACATGTAGAGAAGGGGACTGGGGGTCTGAAAACAGCAAGAAATTAAAATGAGTAACAAATGTAGAATCCTTCCTGTGCCTTGCCACAGTTCTCCTCCCCCAAACACATTTTCCCCCAGAATTCTAGTACCTGTGATTACCTTAAAAAGAAAGCACGCAGTGACCTAAGTCGTAGAAGAAATATGGATGGTGAGGAAATGGTTTTTAAAACTTCACACACTTCATATGTAGAACTGCCATATTTACATAAAATATGGTTCTGAGATTACTCTAATTTGTGAAATAATGAACTCATTACATACTTACTATTCTTTTTGCAAGGTGTTTCTTCCATTCAGCAGAGTACCTATAAAATAAATTGGTTTTTTCCCATTCCTCCCTAAATTATATCAGTATTGATATTTATGTAGCTTTCAGAATACAGCAGGTCTACTCAGAATCACACCCGGGTCTATTCAATAGGGCTAACTCCCATCAAAGTGTTCTGAGAACTGCAGTTAACACATGTTCATATAGCATCAGTAATTTGGATGTCAGGATTTTCAACCTAGATGATACCATATAACCTAATGAATATTTAATGAGAAGAAACCAAACCACATTTTCATCCACATTGAATGATGTCATAGTGAAAATAAATGCATCTAGTCTGAAAAGAACAATTTGGTTGAAAACAATTTTTAAAAAGTTAACAGTATTAAAATAATTACATTTTTCAAATACCCAAAATACCATACCTACAACACTTCAAGGGTTATCAAGAGACTGAACATTAAGCAATTTAAAAGTAGCTCATTCACAGAAACAATTTTTGGAAAAACAGCCCAAGTTATCTTTTAGTACATAAGTAAAAACAATACATATGTAGAAATAATGCATATGTCAGGCACAGGACATACCTAACATGATTTCTAGGGCAAATCCTATAAACTGAGAAAAAATGCAAAAAAAATAATTGTGGGTTGACTACAGAACTTGCAAAATATATACTGAATTAAACAGCACAAGTTCCATCTGATTACTAATAAAAATTATCTCATTCTTTTTTTAGATGAGTCTTTCAAATAATAATAATTATATTATTATTATTTTATTGTTATTTATTGTTATTTTGTTGTTGTTGTTGTTGTTGAATTTATATGCTGACTCTGGAGGTGACTAACAACAGCTAAAATTTTAACAGACATCAGTTAAAAATATAATACAAATAAAACTAAAAGGCAGCCCACATAAACAGACCCGATTAATGAAAAGCGAAACAAAACAGCTCTGCTTTGTAGGCCCTTTGGAACTTAGAGAAGTCCCACACAGCCTGCATACCATCTGACAGCTGGTTCCACCAGGACAGGGCCACCACAAAGAAGCCCCTCTTCCTGGTAGATGCCAAGTGAACAGCCTGGAGGCCAAGCACAACAAGCAGGTTGTGGGTTGAAGAACGCAAATTTTGGGGGGGGAACATGTCAGAAGAGGCAGTCAGTCCTCTGGGTATGAAGACCATTTAGGTCCTTTAAAGGTAATCACCAGCACCTTGAATTTGATCTGGAATTCAAACGTCAGAGAGTGCAGCTGTTTCTAGACAGGATAGATATGATCTCTCCAAGGAGAATCTGTCAGCAATCTTGCCACTGCATTCTACACTGCCTGTAATTTCTGGAGCGCCTTCAGGGGCAGCCCTACATAGAGCACATTAGAGTATTCTAGGCAGGAGGTGACTCTGGCATGAATCACTGTGGCCAGGTCAGAATGGAACAGATATGGAGACAGTTGGTGGGCTCAGCGAAAATAGAAAAACACCATCCTTGCCACTACTGACACCTACTTGTCCAGGAAACAAAAGGGAACATGGTAAATGCAGGAATGTAGAAGAGAAAAATACTGTGTGATGTGCGATTGTCACTTTCGCTATGTAAAGAACTATTAAATCAGTAATTTACATAAAAAGACATGTTATATATTCTTGAAAACTTACAAATATAGAGCTGACATAAACAATACTTCAAAATACACATAGACACTATTTGTTACAACATTCATAATATTGTAACAATACAGACATCCACAATACAGGAGCCAGTATCTAAACAATGCCTCCAGTTGGCAAAGTGAGGTCATCAACAATTATTCCCAAAGACCTCGATTACAAATAAAGTGACAATGGAATTTGATTGCATGCCCACTATCAGTTTGACATTTCAGGAAACTTGATTGCATGCCAGTCCAACTCACTGACGAAAAGCCTAGGTCTGCTCTTGTTTGCAGCAATTCTTCATCAGAGTATGTCACCTTCAGCATCACATCCAAACACTATTCTCAAAACTGGAACCAGTGTTTATTCAATTATATCCCAGTTTGGATGTGATGCTGAAGGTGACATAAATTACTGATTTATTAGTTCTTTGCATAGTGAAAGTGGCAACAGCACATCACCTACTTATCCAGAGGCAAGAAGGAGTCAAGCCAGACGCCCAGACTCTTAGAATCCACTAATGAAAGTTGGACCCCATCAACTCTTTTATAGTAAGAGCTGTGCAACAGTGGAATCAGCTGCCTAGGGAAGTGGTGAGCTCCCCCTCACTAGCAGTCTTTAAGCAGCGTCTGGACAAACACTTGTCAGGGATACTCTAGGCTGATCCTACACTGAGCAGGGGGTTGGACTAGATTGCCTGTATGACCCCTTCCACCTCTGTGATTCTATGATTTTAAGAGTTGGGAGCTTAAGGCCACCCAGGAGTCCAGACCTCCCCAGCCAGATTATCTCTGTCTTAGATGGATTTAACTTCAACCAGCTCTGCTTCAACCAACAAACCACAGCTTCAAGGCAACAGACCAGATCTGTCAATGCAGAGCCTGACTGCTTATCCAGCAGGAGAAAGAACTGTGTATCGTCTGCATATTGGTGGCATCCAACTCTGAATCTCCTAATGAGTTCCACTAGCGGGGGGTGGGTGGGTATATAATAACACTGGGGAGAGAACTGTGCCTTGCGAAACTACACACTCAAGAGAAACACTCGTCCCAAACTGCTACCCTACAATGGCAGCTCTGTATGAATGGAAGGAACCATGGTAAGGTGGTCCCATGAACCCCCAGTGAGGCCATGTGGTTGACCAGGATCGAATGATCAACTGTGTCAAATGCTACTGACAAATCCAATAAAATTAGTAGTGCAGACCCCACCCTTATCCAATTGACGGTGGAGGTCGACTACCAAGACTACTCAAGCTGTCTGTGCACATTGATTTTGATTATATTCTTGTGCAAAATTACTAATTTATCTAGTATTATTTATATCCATGATATAAATATATACACCAATATATTTTTTTAAAAAAATAGGTTTTATTTTACTTTTCATACAAAATGTCAAATGTTTTTCAATTATACCATAAGCCACACTGCTTATCTAGGAGAACACATGTGGAATGTGACAACTGTAACTACAAAATAAAATATTTAACTAAGAAATATAACTGGCTTGGGGGGGGTGAGGAAGAAGTTGCAAGTCATATCATCACAATGCTGTACTTCCAAAGAACTTTAGTCATTACATTCAGGAAGTTCATGAACACTTGAAAGTTCATGAACCCCACTGTTTTAGGGTTTTTTAAAAGATTCATTCTAAACAAATGCAAGAAAGAAAATACCCTGCAGAATTATTTGGCAGCTTTCTATGAATTTGGAATATTCCTATGAATTAGGAAGTCATGAATGCCAAAATAAAGATCTACAAAAGCAACTTAACAGGAAAAGGCACACAGGTCCACATTCCAAATGAAAATTACACTAATGTTAAGTGGTATATACAGTACTCCCTTTAATGCAGCTTAGACAATTACTGTCTAAAATATATCAAACGTGCCATTGAAAGTTAGGCTACATAAGGAGGCAGACAATTTAAAATGAAAATTTCTTGACCATACATATTTTTAAATTTCACTTGACTACTATCATACATGCCTTGATAACTTCCCATTTAAATTACTGTGGTGTGCTATACATTGAGAAGGATCAATAACTTAAATATATTGCCCTGGTACTTCAAATGGTACAGAATGCTACAGCCAGGATGTTGACTGGAGTGAGTCACATCACTCCAGCCTTGGCCCATCTACACTGGATCCCAATTTGTTTCTAGACACAAATCGGGGCTGGTGTTGACCTTTAAAGCCCTATATGGTTTGGGACCAATGGGATCACCTCCTCCCTTATGAGCCTACCTGACCACTATGGTCATCTTCGGAGTCCCTCCTTCAAATGTCCTGTCTTCTGAGATTAGGCAGGTGGCCAGCCAAGAGAGGGCCTTCTTGGTTGTAGCACCAAAACTCTGGAACTCTCCCCAGGAACACTTTTTGTTTTCATTTAGTGTTGTCTCAGTGATCTCTCCTTTCTGCACGATGTTTTAATTGTTCTTTTTATGTATTTGTATGTATTTTCTGTGCACCTCAGCGTTTAGTCATGCTAGCCACATGACCACTGAAACATCTTCGGACAGTGCTGGCTCTTCTGCTTGGAAACTGAGATGACCACCGCCCCCTAGAATCGGATTCGACTAGCTTTCAAGCAAGGGAAACCTTTACCTTTTATGTATTTTAATTCCAGTTTTAATAACGTGGGAGGTTTTTTGTTAGTATTAAAATGTTATTTTATTGTGTATGTTTTACTTTGTTAGCAGCCTTGGCAGCCCTTGTGAGATCAGAAAAACAGGATATAAAGTTTGTAAAATAAAATAAATATGATTTTGTGCTCTGGGGACTCCAACACATATTAATAGGTTAAAAGGGAGAAACATTAAACCAATGCATGTAGTATAGGAAAACTGATAATCACTCCACCATTGTAAATTCACACACAAAAAAATGCTGAAAATGGACCCCGCACCCCCCAAAAAACACCTATGCCACTGCTTTAGATTAGACTGCCTTATCTCATACTAATTCCTCATTCATTCATGCTAGCATTGAAATATAAGATGGCATTCACTATACATATATTTTCAAGAAAAAGCAAGCCACTTCATATATTCCTGCTCTTCTATATGTAAACTATGTGATTCCTATATGGAAAGTGGAATGTGATCATCATGCATGTGTAATCACTGCACATACGCAGGTGAAGAAGCTGCACCCCATCATGGCTTTCCACTACAAAGCAGAGCAATCCACATGCATACAGCACTGCCATTCAATATAACAGAAGTGATTTAACACGCAAAACAGCTTGGAGCCATGGGCGTATCATACCACACCCAGATGGTCAACATAACAATGTATTAGAATGTATTTGCATGTGAGCTTCTCCTGCTTCCTCTTCAGCACTTTATTTGTAAACTGGAAGTTCTGGAGCAGACACACACAAACCGCAATCCTGCTCTGACAATTCACCTTGGATTATGCAGGCAGTTGATCCCGTATTGACCCCACATTTGGACTATTAGGAAATCATGCTGCTGGTCAGGAAATTTAACATTGGCTGAGGCCTGCATCAGGACTGCAGGTATTTAGAGGCACATGTGACACCTGGCAAAAACCTTCCACCTGGCAAAAACCTTGTGCAGATTTATCTTTAGCTAAGGTGACCATGGCAACCAGTAACAAATCTTGGACTTCCCATTAACTGTACCCTTAGTCTGCTCAAAGCTCATCAGGAAAACCAAAACATTACGGCTACTGTCACAGACAGGATTCAGGATTCGGAAGAGGATAACCCTGTTCAACAGACCTAACAGCAGCACAGTTAGCTGTGAACTTAAATGCAACATACTGAAAACACTGCTGGATTCAATGGCTGTACAAGGATTCAAGGTCTGCATACAATATATAAATAGCAGAAAAAGTGGAAACTCCCACCTGCACAAGCCCAACGCAGTTGAAAAGGATACTAGAGACTGCAGACCAACAGTTAGCATTTTCAGCCATGAAAGCCCTTCAGCTAATTCATCTACCACTACCTCAAAAGAAAGGAGGTGAAAAGTCAGCTCTTCCGCTACCACAGTAGCAGAAACGTTCCAAACTGTCCCCTCCTCTGTGAAGGACTTAAATTATTTTTATTAAGGTAGACTCCAAACCTGTCATTTAAGCCCTGCACTATGTTTTTAACGTTTAACCCTGGGCCGTGCATTTCTTTAAATTACTTATTTGCTACTTTGTGCCTTAAAAGCGTTCGGAAGTAATAGACAGCCATTGCCTCTGAGCATGCGCAAAATACCGTTTTCCTCTCCTTCCCCACAAATTTGGTCTCAGGAACAAAGGCTTATAGCTCAGAAGGGCTCACTGCTCGTCAGGCATGAACCCTTCTGATTTTTGCCAGTGAAGGAGTAAGGAGTGGAGCGCACGGGGGCGGGGGGAGAGCAGTTCCGGACAGCAGACCGTTCCGCGCCTGGAGGCTCAAGGCAAGAACAAGAAGAGAAGATGGGCCAACAGCAATAAATGCAGCAGGGTGACGGAGATGGAGTTCCATTCGCCTCAAGTGGGGTGAGAAAAGGACTGAAGGCCGGGATGGAGTACTGCGACGCCTCACCAGGAAAGGAGCCAATGAATCTGCCATTACCACAGGAGGAAGAGAAGCGCCGGCAACAGAGGCTCTTTTCCTTGGGAAAGTAAGGGTGAAGAAAAGGGGGACAAGTTGCCCTCTTCACTACGTGGCGGAGCAACGTAGTATTCAGAAGAAGGGGCACATCTCGAAGCCTCGGGGGAACAGAACGACTTCTCTTCACGAGGACGCCAGGAGACTCAGTCGCCCCCCGAGGAAAGGCAACAACATGCGGCTTCCTTTGGGCGAGGCCAAGCCTAGAAAGGCAGTCTTCTCCCCAGGCGCCAGCAGCAGAAAAAGAAACAGCAGCGCCCGGACGACCAACATTCCCCAGCGCAGCCTATAGGAGGCGGGATTCAGCGGCTCCTGCCTCTCGGCAGTGGCTGTGTACGTGAACGCTGCCTGGCCCCCTCCCGGGGGCGCTTGTACTTTTATCCACACGCGCACACACCATGCGAAGGTTTACCTTTCCAATCCCGGCCCTGCAGAGGACGCTTCGCTCTGCTGCCGCCGCAGCACCTGGAGACCGACATCTGTGCCGTTCCTGAGCGAGGGAGCCGTCGCCGCCCGGTTTTCAGCCTTGCGCCGGCTACTGGGGTAGCGTAACCCAGCCTTAGTCGCTATACTAGGGGGGAAGAAGGGGAGCACCCCGACAGCCCCGCGCCTCTGCTAAGGAAAGGCGCAAGGACCGTAAGGAGGGCCAGCCCCGCTAGCTACCCCAAGCTGGGGAAGACGGAGACGGTGCATGAACGCAGCGCAAGAGCATCCTGCTGAGGGCGTAAAAGCCCCTGGAGAGGGTCCCCCCTCCTCCGTGGCGCTGGGGGGGGGGGCGTGTGCGCTCCGGCCGCCAAGGGCTTCAGCCGCTCCCGCCGCTTGTGCAAGCCGGTTGGAGAGGCTCGTCGAGAGGGGCGGAGAAAGAGGCGGAGAGATTCTCTACAATCATAACTGGCTCCTTCCGTCCCGAAAGGTCCCAAAGAGCCTCGTGTATGACTAGAGAAGGAAGGGAGCGCAGAAGGGGGCACGGCAAGAGTCTGGCTTCGGCTGGGTGTCGCTGGTAGCCGCCTAGTCTGAACGAGTGCTCCGGATTCCCCACAACTTTGTCTTTAAATTTCTATCCAGGCTGTGGATGTTCGTTAATGTTCAACATCAAGACAGATTAATTATTTCAAGAAACGAGTGGAGAGTTTCTTCTACCCAATGGTAGGAGTTACATTCGACCGGAGAAAAACAACACCCTGTGTTTTAGGCTGCAATCCTACGGGAAATAAACCCCATTGAACTGACTTGCGCTTAACTCCTGCATTTCCGGGGTCATGCTGCGGTTCTGAGACTCATACGTTAAAGGGAAGACATGGCTGCTGGCGAAAAACCTTTTCCCTGTAGTTGGAACTCGCCTCACATTTGTACCCTATGCATACTAAAAGGTCACAGGTCGGCCGCATTAAATACTTCCCACGCCAGAATCATACTTCCAGCGAAACGTAGGAAGTACTCCCATAATGTCTGTGTCATTTTATATTTTGAACTAGGTCACTGCCAAAATTGGGGAGTCACTGCAAAAATTGTTTGGGGGCAGTGCTTTCTATGTTTTTGTAGGAGTGGTTCTGTTGTGCCTCCTCCCATTTCTTTCATGAACTGCTGTAACCCAAAGTATTTCTGGTTCCACATCAAAACTAATTTGAAACCAATAGACTCATTGGTCTTATCTTTTAAAAATAGCTTGTTACCCTTGACTTTAATTCCAGAAAGAATTATTTTAAAACTCACTTATTAAACATAAAAGTTTTACTGTATGTACTTAATTTATACCTTGCCTTCCTCCACAGTGGGGACCGAAAGCAGTTTACATCATTTTCCATTTTATCCACACTGCAACCCTGTGACTGGCCCAAGGTCACCCAGCAAGCTTATAGGGTAGAGTGTGGAGTCTGAACCCAGGAGCCCCAAATCCTAAGTCTGACACACTGAACCACCACACCACTCTGTTTTAAAGTGTCAAGCTCCTGTTTTAAAGTGTCAAGAATTTCTCACATTAATATGCTTCATGTCATTCCACCACAACCATATAATGAAACAGAGAGCTGTAAAGGGAAGTTGCTAATTATTTCCACTACTCTGATGCATTATCACATTTGTTTTTGTCCCCACTGCAACATAGTTCTCTGTCTATTCTTAGACAGAAGACTGTATGGCACAAGCAAGCTTTTATTAATAAGTCTGTTGAGCCAAAAACCTTCCACGCACTGTGTCTCTACATTAAGATCCATTTGCAATGGTGGCATAGTGCCCACTACTGGCCTAGTATTTCCTTCAACAGAAACATTTTGTTTACAGACTACTATGGTGTATATTCCTTTCAGGTCCATGTAGTCCTAATAAGATTTTTAAACTATTGTAAAAAATTAATGGGGACAACTATGTCTACAGCTGAATCCTTCAGTCCTAAGCATGGTTCAACCAATGCATGCATGACATTCAGTAGACAGAAAATATTCCAAATAACCTTTGCTAATACACTTACTAAATATTAAAGGGAAACATATAATAGCACAAAAGGAAGAACAAAGAAAATAAAGGAAGCAAATAAGCAAAGCTGGAAAAGAGACAGCAAAAAAGATGATAAAACAATCAGTAGAATGGAAAACAAATTACACTGCCCTGTTGCTTAAAATAATATTAACAGTGTGGTGCTCAGGAGTGTTTTATGGTTATTATTTAATGGAGGGTTAGATTGCAGATGCATGATCATTATGCAATGACTACAAATCAAATGATGACTTCCATATATGAATGACCTTTCACATGTATAACACCAGAAACCTTCATGACATACAACATTTTCCATGAAATTGATTTACACATCTAGTATTCCATAGTCCGATAATGTTCACACATACATGACTTGGTCCATAATCCCAAATAAGTCCCATGCACATACCAGGATACACTTATCAGGATAAATAAAGTTGGCAGTTGTTCTAATTAGAGACTTCTATAAATTTGTTATGTTCTTTCATACCTGGTCAGCTGGCTTTGCTGACTGGTGTTTTGGAATAGGAGGAAGATGCTGCAGACGTTGCAGGCCAAACTCTGGATGTATCCTCATATAGCAGGGAAAAGGCAGCTGCATCTTCATTCTGATATCATGGAATGAGTTCTTTGTCCTCTGTATTAGTAAACAGGACTCCAGAGTTGGTGAGCTGGAATAACCCAATATTTCCTTGCCTCTGGCTGCATCTGGGAATTTAAAGATATGCATCTGGTGTTTGGGATAAGAGATGAAAACCCTATATAAACCATGTTCCTGCATAGCCTATGGCAGCCTCAGGCCACCATTCGATCAGCATCTACCTACTCCTTTTTCACTTTACAATCCCCTGCAAACTTCCCCAAACAGCATGGAGGAGGAGATATAGAGTATTTATGGCTGAGATAAAGAGGAGAGCCATGTCTATTTCCATATGCATCACTCTTCCTCTCTCTGACTCCAAGATAGCTGGAAGATTTTCTATTCCTCTAATTGCCTGAGCCCTTGTGGAAGGGCGGGGTATAAATCTAATAATAAATAAAATAAGTAGACAGATGTGGGGGGGGATACCACTCAGACAACAGGGTGAGGGGACCAGATTTACAAGTTCCATTTACAACTTCTGTCATGGAATCACATATAGAATTCTGAGCATGACAATGAAACTTTCCTGGTTTATGGGTAAACTTTTCCATACCCATTATCTGTCATGTTTACATTATCTATTCAACATACAAGAAGGGAATTGGCATCTTTTTTCTCAGTTGCTCTTCTAAATGGAGAGTTTTCAAAGTATATAAACAGATTAGTAGAAGACCAGAATACTCTGCATGTGTACCAAAATTGTGTTTTCTAACATACACCACACTAATTAAATTAGCTCCCTTATTTATTTATTTTATTGGACTTGTATCCCGTCCTCCCCGTAAGCAGGCTCACGTCAGGTTCCATCAATATTAATACAATATAGGGAAGATATCCTAGTTATTATATTGTTATACAGTTAAACTTCCTGGTTCATGATCTGCATAGGCAAGGGAAATATATCCAGTGTTGGTCCTTCCTATTATTCCTACAGCTATGAATGGTCATTTAATTTTATGAGAAATTTGGAAAAGTTGAGGGTTATAGGGACAAGTTTCTGATATTTGCTGTCTTTTATGAGTGTCAGAATTTTCATCAGGGCAGCTAAATCACCCATGTGGGATTTGAAGAGTCTCTCAAGGTTCTATTCACTTACCCATGGTCTTGAGTATTTATGTCAGACTACTTAAGAAGATCATCCAGAATCTGGGGATCAGGGTGCCACTCAACTCTTTATGTATAGGACAAAGCTTCCAAAAGCAACAATCCTTGATCAGTGTCTGGATGAGTCAAGAGGTAACAAATTAAAACTGAATTAACACTGATTGGGGAGGCCAGTGTTCTAGATGTTAGGTCTGTATGAGATGCTCCTAGCACTGGTAGACAAGGGAAGATTTGGAGGTAGATTTGGCCCCAGTCTTGTTCTTAGAGAAGCAAGGTTGGCAGTGTAACGAGAAGTGCTCCCTTCCAAATACGTACTATAGAGGGTTTTCTTCTTTTTTTAGACTCAGCTTACTTTACTATACTGATCAATGTGTTTGTAATCTCTAAAGTGGATTACTACAATGTGCCTTGCATGAAATTGCCACTGAAGACAACACAGTGTGCTGCTAGAAACATAAGGGGCTTGGCTAGAGCATCTGTTTGGCATACAGGAGATCCAAGTTAAATGTCCATCAGTTCTAGTTTAAAGATCAAGTAGTATGTAATGTAAAAGACCTCCAGCTGAAGCCCTGGAAAGGTTCTAACAGTCTGAGTAGACAGTACTGACTTTAGTGGACTAAAGATTTGATTCACTATAAGGTAATTTCATATGTTCATATTATATCACTCTTAAAACAATATACTGGTTACCTAAATGCTATAGATTCATTTTATGGTGCTGGTTCTGAAGATCTTCTTTGCATCAAATAGAAAGACAACAGAATTCCTCATTCTTATCAGGCACTGCATGCTTATGACAGATGCATTAAGAATTTCATCTTGTCACAGAAGCAGCATGAAGGGAAAGGCCTTGAACTTGTGTTCTTCTGCTTTCATTGAAATGGAAAAATTCTAATCCATAAATCAAGTTAGAC
Organism: Gekko gecko; assembly: GCA_029375565.1. Lineage (NCBI taxonomy): Eukaryota > Metazoa > Chordata > Lepidosauria > Squamata > Gekkonidae > Gekko > Gekko gecko. Next base: position 96,533,444 of record JAPDNY010000002.1, on the reverse strand, counting down.
TGATCATAAGCAGTTATGTTTGCTTATTTCTACCAGTACTAAGCAGATCTGAAAAACATGTTTTAGAAACATGAGATCTGAAACACAGACTTTAATATGGGAGCTGTTAATTCTCATCTCTTTTGCCATGAGCATTTTGTATTTTTGTGTGTGTGTGCAACCTCTGGCAACCTCCAGAAGTCATGGCAACCTCTGGTGACTGTGTATGCACCTGAAAGTCATGGTGACCTCTGGTGATTGACCCCTACTGGGGGCCAGAAGGATATTCAGAGAGGTGGCTGAATAAAGCTTCCCTCCACCTCCCTGCATTTCAAGGAGATCTCCCACCCAGGTACTAACCACATTCGACCCTGCTTAATTTCTGAGATCTGACAAGATCAGCTTCCCTGGGCTATCCAAGTCAGGCCTTGCTGTAAGCATTTTGGTAATTACTACAGTGGACAGAACTATGGAAATGCTAAAGGGCCAACTTTCCAAAAAGCTATTTTATATCTTACCTCAGGGAAAAAAAGTAATTTTTCCAACAAACTTGATTGGACAAAGAATCAAGGTTTTTGTTACCATTTTTTTCATGAAGGACTATCTGCCACTGCATATCTAGTTCTTTCTCAATACAACATGGCAAAATATTGATGAGTATTTGTATTGTATCTAAATAAGGTTGATCCTCCTTGTATCTAGGTAGTTAGATAGCTTCACTTCAAAGGAAACAATGTCATAAAGACACAAGATGAGAAGCTCAGACTTCCTTCCTGCATGGAATGATCCAGTAAAGGAAATCTGTAAGGAAGAAAGAAAAAAGGAACTAGCAGGGGACATAGAAGAACTAACAATGGAACTATTTACAGTATTATAGTTTTCCATTAAGAAATAGTATTACTTAAAAATATAGGTTTCCTTTTTTTCCTGTAGTGAATCTACTGTTATGTTCAGATACTATTTTAAGATACTTGAGAAATAATTGTCCTATGGAAAGTCACTCAAGCAGAAAGTATTGACAATATTAACTTTTTCAAAAGGCATATTCTATTGATTGCATGAATGTGAATTAAGTCATCACAGAAGCATATAGCATGGAATATTCCTGGAATGAAAGATCCAACCAAGATCTAAAATCTTTTTTGATGGGATTCTCTGGGAAGCATGAATTAATAATGATGGGCAAACTTTCTGGGTGCGATCACATGAGAACATCTGGCAAGCGTTCTGTACCCGTCGCCAATCCATTTTGTACTGCTGAAGATGCTGAGTAAAAAAATACCGGGGAAAGGGCAGTAGCAAACGGGTTTGCAACGGGCTGCAGACAGACTTACCCATGTGATCGCTCCGGCACATTCCCATTGCATCACTGATCCCTCGTTAGAGTGCATCCAGAAACACGCGGCAGAGGAAAAAACCCGATTCACCCTCCGCTGCATCTGATCACGCTGTGGTGGGTCAGACTGATGTGACACAAAAAGCCTCTCTTCCCCCCCCCCATTATCCGGCACGTGTGACTGCACCCCAAAAATATCTGTTCCATTCCTTTCATTCTTACAATGCTAAGCTAGCTCTTCCGCTGAGCTTGTATCAGAAATACCCGAAACTATGATGAGTTTATTTGCCTCATTGTCTGAGTATATGCCATATATATGTAATTTCAGCCTTCCATAGAAATACGCATTTCCATTAATTTGATCACATAGATTCTCTGTGACCTGTAGCCTGTTTTCTGAATACCAGAAAAATATATTTGTATTCTAGCTGCATTAAATAAAGAAACAGAAGAGATAAATGAAAGTTACAATAGATTATAGGAGCCCCAAAGTGCCTGAATTATGCATGAAATATCTGAACTACAAATTAAAATAAAGCGCTAGCTTGTTATCTATTCTTTATTAGTTTTTTTAATATTCATTTAAAACTAACACATTGTTCAAAGCATTTAACAGCTTGTTCTCACAATTAAACTGTGGTGGTATTACTATTCCAACATTCATAGATACAATTCGGTGTAACTTAAATTACCGTAGTTGCTGGATGTAGGCGTACTCACAAGCACCTTGGAGTAAGCAACAACAAGTATAGTGGGCCACACGTATAGGATTGAGGTACAAATGAGGCAGTTTTGCATGCCTAAATGGGTCACAGAAGTGTTGGTAGAGGAATTTTAGTATGATGCCATGTCCATATTCAACTAATGGAAAAGTCACCAGGATAGCCTTGTTTTCCATTATTTGAGACTGCAACAGAACATTTCAGGGTTGTACTCAGATCCTTGCAACAAAGATAGCAGCAATTTTCCTGATTTGTTTGAAATTATCTACTCTGAAGCATCAGCAATAGGAAAGCCTGCCATAAAAATGGACTATTAGGTCTTATTCCATCTGCAGAAAACCATGTAGACACTTGCGTCAAAAGCCCAACAACTTCAAGGTGACTCCTCTAATATATTTAGGAATTATGTAATGACTAGTCCTAAACCCATCTATGAAGAAATTTCTCTGATACCCCTTAGGTTTGCAGATACATTTAGGACTGAAGTAATTGATGGTAGGAAAGAAGACTTTCCTTTTTATTACCATTTATAAAACAAACTTCAGAAGAAATAAAAGCATAGTAATAACATTAAGATAAAGAATTACAATGAAGTAATTTGTAGCCACTAGGAGGTCTCAAGAACAAGCACAGAGGTAGGTTTGCTTCTTAATTCCCTAATTTATTTATCAAACTTCATAAAATACTAAATTATACGAAAAGAGGTATTTTAAATCATGTAAATTCTGATCAATCAAGACTTGCTAAAGCAACTGGGGCAACTAAAAATGGCTGAATACTCTAGGAGGAAATTCTAAAACACAAAAATATGTTTAAAAAACAATTGGCTTCATTGAGTAGCCCTCATGAATTCTGGGATACACAAGATTTACTCCATTAGCATAGATAACATACATTTTGAACGTAATATTACAAAGAAATTGTTAGTGAAAGCAAAAACAGACTACATGATCTGAAAGAAGTCTGGAGAAGTGTCCAGATAGAACTGATGGCAGATCCATTTGGGGGCAAAACATCATAGAATAAGGAAATATGAACTTGGGATTCTTGGACCTATCCAGCTCTTTTGATGGAGACAGATCAGAGATATGAACTTCAGCTGTTGTTAGCTAATATCCTCATTTACCCTTGGATATATAGTATGTATGTGTTGTATAAAGGCTCTATAGCACCACACAGGGATATGGCTTAGCTCCATCCATATCAACATCTGAAGTTTAATTTATACCAATAACTATCAGTACAAAGTTTCTATATCAGTGAATGGATATCCAACATTAACTTATTTTCAAACTGAGATACTGCATGAAAGGAAAACATGTATTTCATTTAATCCTATGACACAATTATAACATAGATATCAAGCAGAAACTGGCTTAAAGAATTAGCAAGCAAACCAAAACAGTTTTGATACATGTGAAGGCTTTGAACAATCTACCTGAAATGTTCATCATTTTGTGTCTCTTCTGAATAACATCCTTCAGTGCAGTTATTATTCCTCCATCAGTGAGAAACTGTGAAGATAATGGTTTCAGAATGACCTGTTTTCAAAGATTCAGAAAGTGACATAGCTTTTAGAAACTAATCAACTAAGTAAATGGCTTCGATCAAAGCTACCTAGGCATCTTATTCCTTTACTCTATTAGGACAGCATCAAATGTGAACAATGATAATCCAACCTCACAGGATCGTTATCTCATATTTGAATGTGTGTGCAAATATTATATCAGGATATTCCCATGCTCAGATAAATTTTGCTCAGCATTCCTCCAGTTACCTGTAGACAGAACAGTCACCATTTCATCCCTCTGAATTCCTTAGTATCTCTTGAATGGAAACTTCTCAACCAGCTATTCTCCTTGCTAAGTTTATTATACATTGGGAGGCAGTTAATTAGCAGCCAAAGACCATAAATACCATCTTTTATCTCTGCACATATTTAAGCAAGTGAAAGACAGACCACTGAATATGAGCCAGTCAGCTAGGGTTGTACAGTTTCAGAAGTCCCCAAGGCAAGCCACAAAACTCTCTCATTTTAGATACCAGATAGATTTGCTTCCATATTGCTTTTAAATTCCTATTTTAAGACACATGATCATAATAAGTACTAAACCCTGTTTTCTAATCACCTCAATCAATACTGGTGATTGATGCTTGTTTAGGTATTAATTCTTTTTATTTAAAAGTACTACAAAGATATATACAACCAAGACAGAAAAGAACTCCAGACATAATAGATGGGGAAAAAGCTGTGTTTGTCTTAATTTCTTTCCCTAAAACGGAGGAGGAGTAGGAGGAGAGGCTAAGCCATATTGGATTTATACCCTGCTCTTCATTACCCAAAGGTGTCTCAGAGCGGCTTACAAACTCCTTTCCCTTCCCCTCCCCACAACAGACACCCTGTGAGATAGGTGGGGCTGAGAGAGCTCTTGACAGAAACTGCTCTTTTTCAAGAACAGCTCTTATCAGAACTATGGCTTGCCCAAGGTCATCCAGCCAGGTGCAAATGGAGGAGTGGGGAATCAAACCTGGTTCTCCCAGATTAGAGTCCGCATACTTAACCACTACACCAAAAAGAGGGTGGGGTATTGTAGTTTAAAGTCTTGTCCACTGTCAAGACACTGAACCTTCAACCCTTCCTTCACTATCTAGTTCCCATGAGAATATACATATATTTGAAACATGCTTATCAAATTAGGGAAATTATCTACTAGGACAATTCTATTTTGATAGGGCTTGCCTCCTTAATTCTGGCTGAGACCAGGAGAAAGAGTTCATGGCAGACTTGAACGACAATGCAGAGTTTGCAAACACTTTTTAACCAACATCAACAGACTAAAAAAGACCAATATATAGAATTTTCCCTTTTCTATGTGACAAAGTTTGCAAACACATCTTCAAGCAATCCATGAGGATTTCTCAACCATAAGCCCACAACACATTGATCAACCCAAGCACATCCCATTGTTTTGAAGTGGCTGGACCATGTTGAAGGAGCTCAACACAACATATGTTGGGAAGACCCAGGGGTCTTTTCGTAGAAAAACAGCTGCAGGAGCTCATTAGCATATGGTATGCTAATGAGCTATTAGGCTATTAGCATATGCCACGCCCCATGACATCACCGGAAGTGATGTCAGAAGGGGAAGCAAAAGGGGGGGGAGGCATCTTCAAAAGCCTCCCCTTCCCTTCCCCAGCTGGCCTGGGTGGGGGAGCTAAGAGAGAAGGGGCTTAAACTCTAAACTCCTTCTCACTAGAGTTGGGCCACAGAAAGAGGAAAGGAAAGAGAGAGAATAGAGAGAAGGAAAGAAGGAAGGAAAGAGGGAAAGAAAGAGAAGGAAAGGAGGAGGGAAAGAAAGAGAGAAGAGAAGAAGGAGGGAAAGAGGAAAAGGAGAGAAGGAAAGGAGGGAATGAAAGAAATTCAGTGGCAATTCGGCCTCATTATATCCTATGGGCCATTGAAGTCAATGGTGAAAACATAGGGTATATTCTGGGGGCTGGAGTTAGGGGGTTAGAGGGAGAGGCTCCAAACTCACAGGGTAGCTTATGGAGCCTCTCCTCAAGATACCCACCAATTTTCAAGAACATTGGATTAGGGGGTCCAATTCTATGGGCCCCCAAACAGGTTGCCCGCATTCCCTCCATTGTTCTCTATGGTAGGAAAAAAGTAAGTAGAATTGGACTCCTGGTCCAATGTTCTTGAAACTTGGTGGGTATCTTGGTGAGAGGCTCCATAAGCTACCCTGTGAGTTTGGAGCCTCTCCCTCAAACCCCTCCCCTCCAGCCCCCAGAATATACCCTATGTTTTCACCATTGACTTCAATGGCCCATAGGATATAATGGAGCTGAAATTGACATTTGGCTGCCTGAAACTCCGGGGGATGCCAGCTGGGGGCAGGGCTTGACTCCTGAGCTGCCTGAGCGCTCCGGTGTGCTCCCCCAAAAAAAGACCCCTGGGAAGACCCATTATAAGCATTCTCTCCAAAGAGTTATGCAGAAGATAGAAAGCAGTCATGACAAGCAGCATTTCACATCTCCAGGTAAAAGATGTAAGGTTTCCTCCTCATCTATACATAACTGTAGATAAAGAACATCACTAACAAATAATGAAAGATCTCATGTTTCCAAGGGCAAACAGCCAGCAGTTAAATACCTTATTAGGTAAAGGTAAAAGTTTCCTTTGCTCATAAGCCAGTTGAATCCAGCTCTAGGGATGTGGTGCTCATCTCCGTTTCCAAGCCAAAGAGCCAGTGCTGTCCAAAGACATTTCCGTGGTCATGTGGCTGACATGACTAGATGCTGAGGTGCATGGAATGCTGTTACCTTCCCACCGAAGCGGTACCTATTTATCTTCTTGCAATTTCTTGCTTTCGAACTGCTAGATTGGCAGGAGCTGGGGCCAGAGACGGGAGCTCACTCCATCATGCGGCACTCAGGTCTCAAACTGCTGAACTACTGACCTTCTGGTCTGCAGTTCAGCATCTTAACCACTTGAGCCACCCCAGCTTCTTAAATACCTTATTAGGACCCATTAAATAGTACCAAAGCAATACACAAATTTTGGGTTCCCCAATAAGATTAGAAGTTCACAGCCAATGTGGTATAGTGATTAGAGGGCTGGACCAGTGTTCCCTCTAAGCTGAGTTGGTGTGAGCTAGCTCACAGTTTTTTTAGCCTCCGGCTCACAGATTTTTGTTTTAGCTCAGGAAGGATGGCTCCAGAGCAAACTGATTTATGCAATAGCCAAATTGCTTGCTCACAACTTTAATGCCAGTAGCTCACAAAGTAGAATTTTTGCTCGCAAGACTCCACAGCTTAGAGGGAACATTGGGCTGGGACCTGGGAGACCCAGGTGCAAATTTCCACTCCGTCATGGCAACAGGTTAGGCAAGCTTGAGCCAACCACTCTCAGCCTAACCTACCTCACACGTTTGTTGTTGGGAGGTTAGAACAAGATTTCTCCCCAGGTCTCCATTGGGGAGAAAAGAAACATGTTTCAGGACAGGATTAAGGAATCTACAAACTTTGGGCTCTTCTGTCATGCCCCAAAGCATCTCTCCTTCCCCAGCTGAAAAATCTAACCTGAATGAAGAGTTCTGGGGAACTGGAAGATTGTTTACAATAAGATATTAGACTGCTGTTTTGACAAATTTGCAGTCAAATCATTTGTTAGACAAACAGGCCAGGGTGCTTGTATTTGACATTTATTGTATTTAACTATTGTTAAAGGCTTCCTTTCAAAATAAACTCTTTTGTAGATGGGCCTCTCCCCTCTACTACGATGAATGAAATGGCAAATCAGAGCTTTGCCTCTCAAATGAGAACTGTCATTGCCTCAGGCTTGTCATGCAGTAAGATGTATTAGTTCAATCAGCTTTCTCCTGGCTCCAAGAAAGTTGTTGTTATTAGCCTGTCACTGGAATTTAGGACTGATTTTTATTTATTTTTAATGTACAGGATTAGAATAAGCTTCCAGTTACTAAGGCCCTGTTGCTTGTGCAACTTCAGAAGTGTTAGAGCTGCCTTAAGCTACCTCCTTCAGACAACTGATAAGCTCCTATAGCAGAGTTTGAACAGCAGATTTTACCACCCACACAACTATTTTTGAAGCCTGAGGATGTATTTCAACATGGAAGCTGAGGGGCTAGCTAGTATTGCCTAATACAAAAGCAGGAAATGACGTTCAGACAATCTACAGTTCATTTATGTACATTCATAATGTAGTGTGACACCTTTACCTTTCCTGTGCAAACCCTACTCTAGAAACATATACAAATGAATGAATCTCAGAAGAAAGCAGTTGGATAGTGGAAATTTTAAGAGAAAAGGGTTTTATTCAGTTAAGAATATAATGAGACATCACAAGATATAAGGGCAGGCTGCTTATAGGTACTAACTAACCCCTTCACTGCAAGATTTTTAAAAATTAATTGCCCATTGTTTTGTGTTCTTTCAACTCGAGCAACAGTGACTATACATTTGCTTCTGGGCACAACTCAAAGTAATGGTTCTTACCTCTGAGGACCTAAAAGTCTTAATACCAGAGCATTTGAAAGACTGCCTCCTTCCATTCCATCCAGCCCACTGGCTAAGATTTTTTCTCCTCCGCTGCCACTTGCAGACGTGAGGCAGATGGCAACCAGAGACAGGACTTTTTCAGTGGTGGCACCTCACCTGTGGAATGCCTTTCCCCTGGAGGCTCCCTTGGTGCCTCTGCTACTCTTTTAGGCACCTGATCAAAACATTTGTTTATTCAGGTTTTTCGTGAAGGGTTGATTTTAAAAAATATGTTTTATGAGCTGTTTGATTGCCTATGTTTTTTATGCCCTGGGTGGATTTTAACTAGCAACTTTCATGGTGTTCTAGATTTTATTTTATGAACCATCTTGGGCAGCTTCCCTGGCCAGATGGCATAGAATGTATGTTAATTCCTAAATAAACCCTTATCTAGTTTTTAATCAGGTTGTGCACCTTTGCAGTGTTAATTACTCTGCCAACAATGTTAACTAACTGACCACATCATTTCAGAACTGGAAAGCTGAGGAACACAAAGAGATTCCAAAAGCCCAAATGGAAATGAGGTTTTGTTGTTGTTGTTGTTGTTGTTCAGTCACACAGTTGAGTCTGACTCTTTGTGACCCTGTGGACCACATCATGCCAGGCCCTCCTGTCTTCCGGTGTTCTCCAGAGTCTACTCAATTTCATGTTCGTTGCATCGATAAGGTTTTGGTATCCAGCACCAAATACTGGAAAGTTCAATCATGAATAATACACTCAAAGGCTTTTCACAAAAGTTGTTATCTGAAACTTTTTGTCTATATCATGGTAGTAGTTAAATAACTCAGGCCAAATTCACACGTGGTACTTACTGAACTTTTTAATTGCTTTTCTGGCATCAGTGTGTATGTGTATGCATGTGTTTGTGTGTGAAAAACCCAAGAAGGGTTTTATACGCATTCCTGTCAGATTTCTCCTAAAAAAAGAATCAACGGCCATAGAGAAATTATGATTTACAACTGTACTTAATCCTTCCTGCACTTAAAAACCAAAATAACATGGGTATTGGGCACTGTAATGTTGCTCTTCTTGCCTGATGACAGACATTGTTTCTGCTGCAGAATATTGAGACCCATCCTGAGCATTCACAGGTCATTTCCCAGTTTAATTGTATTCCCCACAAAAGTCATTCTAGGTATAGCTGATGCTATAAATGGCCATCTACAACCTAAACTGGATTCCAAGCAACACATCCACTTTCAATCCACTTCCGAATTGGATTTTGCCAGTTCACACAGTAAAAATCCAGTTGGAAAGTGCATTGAAAGTGGATTGAAAATGTAGTGTGTGCGACTACAGCCACATACTGCAAGTTAAAGTATTTTAAAGCCAATCACTGCGGTGAGTTGGGAATTAGGCAATGTGTTGCTTGGAATCCAGTTTAGGTTGTAGATGGCCATTTATAGCATCAGCTATACCTAGAATGACTTTTTTGGGGAGTACAAATAAACTGGGAAATGACCTGTGAATGCTCAGGATGGGTCACAATACTCTGCAGCAGAAACAATGTGGAATTTCTTGTTCCTACAAACCACAACTCTGAGATTACAGTCTCCAAGTCTTGTATGAGTAAGAGATGGTTCTCTTATGCATTGGCTATAGCACAGAACTTCCATTTAATTTGACAATATGTTGATATATGCATGTTTCATATCATCCATTGTCTGCTCAACAACTACTTTCAGTGGATGCAGTTCACCCATTAGCTCCAAGTTATCAATTGTTACTTTGTAAAAGTATTCAAACCCCCATTTTCTGTTGTGGCTAATGGCAGTTTACAATTCTAAATTAAAACCATACTTTTTATCAAGTAACTTACAGCCACATAGGAATCCAGCCCAAACTATAAGCTACTTTACGGACACCCAGGGCAATAGCCTATCTTCCTTACTCAGTGGGGCAGCTACAGTCCGAGACAGAACTCTGAAGGAGAGCTACGCTCAAGTGCCTACGTGAATTTTAATGCCGATAAAATTGTTAGTGTCAGAATTAACATTTCAATGTTCCACAACTGTTTACTTTTTCCTACATCTTCATTAGTAAGAACTTTAACTTCCCTGTTTCCTCATATAAGGAACTCGTCATGTTCATGTGGTCTTAAGGAAAATAAGGGCAAGAATGTCTGGGTTCAGGAAGGTATTGGATAAACAAGTCAGGACAGGAAAATAGGAACACCATCACCTTTTGGAAGGCATCAGACTCCATTCCATTTTTAACTAGAAATGTTTCTATTCCGGAAACTATTAATATGACAATTTAAAAAAACAGAGTTCAAATAATTCTTAGGTGGGGTTAATCAGTTCCCCAGGGGAAATAGTATACCCCAACCCTAACTATAGCTCTGCTGTCACTTATTTAAAGTTATTGGAGGAACCAATATGATCTTTGCTTAACTTGTTTGTTCTGTATTTCATTTCTTTGTCTTACCCTGGGAGATCCAAAAATTGTAACATGAAGATAAAGAATTTGTAGAACTTAAAAATGGATGAGGCACAGGCAATGGATAAGGTATTTCAGATGCAGGATCTGGATTGGGGGGAAACAAAGTTGTTAAGTATGGAACTCAACAATGAAATGATTTCTGCAAGTGATTTCAGTTTATTCGTAACAGAAACTCCAGCTCAGAACACCACAACAAACACACCACACAACAGTGGAGCACAGCTCCTTCTTTTAAACTCTCCCGGGCTGTCAAAGCCACTCCCAAAATAAGTTAAGGACCAATAGAATTACAGAGATAAGGTCCAATCACAATTGTTCCCGCTTTGATACATATTTACAAGATGATTGGTTCTGTACAGAGGTTTCTCAGAAACCAGCCAATAGTAATGCGACAGCTGAAGAGCCACATTTGAAATCAAGCTTAACCTGTGAAAGTATAGCAGTGATTCACATTTCAATACACAACAAAAGTTTTGCGGGGAATTACAGACATTTTGGTGTCACAATTTGGGCCGTATTTATGAAACAGTTTCTTGAAGCAGACAGAAAAATTGTACATATTCTCAACACTCACACACTCAAGTAGGGATGCCAGCCTCCAGGTGGGACCTGGGGATCTCCCAGAATTACAGCTCATCCCCAGACTACAGAGATAAGTTCCCCTGGAAAAAAATGGATGCTTTGGAGGGTGGACTCTATGGCATTGTACCCCACTGAGGTCCCTGTCCTCTCTAGGCTCCATCCCCAAGTTTCCAGGAGTTTCCCAGCCTGGATCTGGCAATCCTACCCACCCCCATCCCCTACTGGTGGCCAGGGGGAACCTGGCAACCCTAGACTTAGTTAGGAAGCATGACTAGAACTTCTCATATTTCTAGAAAAGATAGAAATAATCACTGATACTGTAAGAAAGCATGCACCATCTCCAACATTAGAATTTTTTATAACTTAAAGGAAGTATTCTATTCTCCCCTCCCTCCCCTTGGAATTGTACCTTATGTGCAATATGTTAAGTTTTACTTTGATAAAGTATATTATTTGATTATGGCTGCTTTTGAACCCATTAAAGGAAAGTAGAGGAACTCTACTTACTTCCACCTACAAGTTCAGAAGGTGCACTGAATAGACTTCATTTAAAAGCAAAAATATAGACAAGTATGCAGAGAAAAACTACATATTCAAAAATCTATAAATCATACCACCATGGAAAAAAATCACATTATAACTTTAAAAAACATACAGAATTTACCAAAAAGAAAAATATTTCCAAACAATGTAATCACACCAACTACTCTTCTTCACAGTGCTTTGCTGCTAGTTTCAACAGTAGCTTTTATCAGCAGTCTAGTAGTCCCTGAAACAGTTTAAACAAGGAAGAAATGCAGCTGTCAGGATTCCATTTTAACCCAATCCCATCCATTAATAAAGGTAAATTGTTGTCAAAAAGTTTATTTGCACTACTGAAGCTCCACATCACAATTACAACTAAGGCTTTAGGCCCCAAGTTTAGAGAGTCTGCTATGCCATCGTGCAGGCACATATAGAACTAACTAGTAGTATGGGGATTCTGACTGAAAGCCCTATAGTAATTCCTAGTTATTGCTTTTCTATGGCATCTGGAATGTTAGGGAACCTGTATGGCTTAACATAAGAACATAAGAACATAAGAGAAGCCAAAGTTGAATCAGGCCAATGGCCCATCTAGTCCAACACTCTGTCACACAGTGGCCAAAATATACCACATGCCATCAGGAGGTCCAGCAGTGGGGCCAGAACACTAGAAGCCCTCCCACTGCTGCCCCCTCCAGCACCAAGAATAGAGTGCATCACCTGCCCCAGACTGAGAGTCCCCATCTATACTCTGTGGCTAATAGCCACTGATGGACTTCTGCTCCATATGTTTATCTAATTCCCTCTTGAAACTGTCCATACTTGTAGCTGTCATCACCTCCTGTGGCAGTGAATTCCATACGTTAATCACTCTTTGGGTGAAGAAGTATTTCCTTTTATCTGTTCTAACCAGACTGCTCAGCAATTTCATGGAGTGCCCACGAGTTCTTGTATTGTGAGAAAAGGAGAAAAGTACTTCTTTCTCAACCTGCTCAATCCCATTCATAATCTTATAAACCTCGATCATGTCACCCCTCAGCCGTCGTTTCTCCAAGCTAAAGAGCCCCAAGCGTTTTAATCTTTCTTCATAGGGAAGGTGTTCCAACCCTTTTATCATTCTAGTTGCCCTTCTCTGCACTTTTTCCAGTGTTATAATATCCTTTTTGAGATGTGGCGACCAGAACTGTACACAGTATTCCAAATGAGGTCGCACCAATGATTTATACAGGGGCATGATGATACTGGCTGATTTGTTTTCAGTTCCCTTCCTAATAATCCCCAGCATAGCGTTGGCCTTCTTTATTGCAGCTACACACTGTCTAGACATTTTCATTGAGTTATCTACTACGACTCCAAGATCTCTCTCTTGGTCCGTCTCTGCCAGTTCAGACCCCATCAATGTGTATTTATATTTAGGATTTTTGGCTCCAATGTGCATCACTTTACACTTGGCCGCATTGAACCCCATTTGCCACATTGACACCCACTCACCCATCTTCGACAGATCCCTTTGGAGTGCCTCACAATCCTCCCTGGTTTTCACCACCCTGAACAACTTCGTGTCATCTGCAAATTTAGTCACTTCACTGCTTACTCCCAATTCCAAATTGTTAATAAACAAGTTAAAAAGCATCGGACCGAGTACTGATCCCTGTGGTACCCCACTGCTTACCACCCTCTATTGAGAAAGTTTCCCATTTATACTCACTCTCTGTTTCCTATTTATAAGCCAGTTTTTGATCCACAAGAGGACTTGTCCTTTTATCCCATGACTATTGAGCTTACTTAGGACCCTTTGATGAGGAACTGTATCAAAAGCTTTCTGGAAGTCAAGGTAAATAATATCTATTGGGTCCCCCTTGTCCACATGTTTGTTCACTCCCTAAAAAAACACTAACAGATTAGTGAGACAAGATCTTCCCTTACAGAACCCATGCTGAGTCTGCCTCAATAGTTTATGTTCATCAATGTGCCCACTAATTCTTTCCTTAATAACAGTTTCCACCAACTTACCCGGTATTGATGTCAGACTGACCGGCCTGTAATTTCCTGGATCTCCCCTGGAGCCCTTTTTAAAGATGGGAGTGACATTAGCTACCTTCCAGTCCTCAGGAACGGAGGCAGATTTTAAAGAAAGATTACATATTTTTGTCAGGAGATCCACAAGTTCACATTTGAGTTCTTTCAGAACTCTCAGATGAATGCCATCCGGGCCTGGTGATTTATTAGTTTTTAAATTGTCCATCAGTTGTAGGACTTCCTCTCTTGTCACCACAATCTGATTCAGGTCTTTCAAACCCACTCCCGAAATCGGTGCTTCTGGAGTGGGCAAGCACTTCTCCTCTTCCACAGTGAAGACAGAGGCAAAAAATGCATTCAGCTTCTCAGCCATTTCGCTATCATCCTTCACTACTCCTTTTACCCCTTGGTCATCCAAGGGCCCCACTGCCTCCCTGGCTGGTTTCCTACTTCTAATATATTTGAAGAAAGTTTTATTGTTGGCCTTTATGTTTTTTGTGATATGCTCCTCATATTCCCTTTTTGCTTGCCTGATCACAGACTTGCATTTTATTTGCCATAGTCTGTGTTCCCTTTTATCAACCTCACTGAGACTCGGCTTTCCACCGCTTAATGGAATGCTTCTTTCCTTTTACAGCTTCCATTACTTTATTTGTTAACCATGCAGGCTTTTTTCTATACCTATTTGTGCCTTTCCTAATCTGCGGTATATATTTTTTCTGAGCTTCTAGGATTGTATTTTTAAATAGTCTCCAAGCTTCCCCAATGGTTTTGACCTTCTCCACTCTTCCTTTCAATTTCTTCCTCACATGTCCCCTCATACCAGAGAAGTTACCCCTTTTAAAGTTAAAAGTGGTTGCGTCAGTCTTTTTGGGCAACTGCCTATCTGTATAAATGTTAAACTCAATGACATTATGGTCACTGTTCCCAAGCGGTGCAATCACTTTTACATCTCTCACCAGGTCTTGGGTGTTACTTAGGACCAAATCCAGGATCACCTCTCCCCTGGTAGGATCTGTGACCATTTGTTCCATAGCACAGTCATTGAGAGTGTCTAAAAACTCAATCTCTTTTTCCCGACTAGAACTCATATTGACCCAATCAATGTGTGGGTAGTTAAAGTCGTCTATTACGACACAGTTATTCCGTCTAGCCGCTCTCTTTAATTCATTCATCATTTTATAATCCTCCTCTATCTTTTGATCTGGTGGGCGATAACGAACTCCCACTGTTAAGCCTCCTTTTGGACCCACTATTTCAACCCATAGCATTTCCAGAAGCGAATCCAATTCAATCTTACCGGACTGTATACTGTGTCTGACATACAGAGCCACCCCATCTCCAACCCTTCCCCCCCCATCCTTCCGATATAATTTATAACCAGGAATCACTGTATCCCACTGATTTTCCACATCCCACCAAGTTTCTGAAATACCCACAATGTCTATTTCCCCCCCCCCAACACCAAGCATTCCAACTCCCCGATTTGACCTCGGAGACTTCTAGCATTTGTGTATAAACACTTATAGTTTCCCATGTTTGTTAAGCCCACAGCCTTCCTCTTGCTGCCTCAAGACTTTGCCAGGCAGTTCCTATCATTAGCCACAGTCTCAGTGGACAATTTTAATCCATTCCTTGTCCAAAAGTAATAGCTACCCCTCTTTGAGATGGGCCATCCTGAACTAGAGACTTTTCATCTCCTATCGGCTTTCCCCCATTATTCAGTTTAAAAACTGCTCTGCCACCTTTTTGATTTTGAGCGCCAGCAGCCTGGTTCCTTCTTGGGACAAGTGGAGACCGTCCCTTTTGTACAGCTCCCTCTTGTCCCAAAAAGCATCCCAGTGCCTAACAAACTTGAACCCTTCCTTCCTACACCATCGTCTCATCCACGCATTGAGACTCCTGATCTGTGCCTGTCTCTCCGGCCCTGCGCATGGAACAGGTAGCACTTCTGAGAAGGCTACCTTGGAGGTCCTGGCCTTGAGTTTCCTGCCCAGCAGCCTAAATTTCTCCTCCAGGACCTCACAACTGCATTTCCCCACATCGTTGGTGCCGACGTGGCTTCTTTTCAGTAAAAGTTTAGAATAGAACCCTATTCCACCAGCTTGTGGGCTTGCTAAAACCAGTTTTTATTTTTTGTTATTGTTAATGTAATTGTGACTTAGTTTTGTTATTATTTTAAGATGATAAGTTTTTAGTAGTAGTTTTGTTAATAATAGTAATTTAATAATAGTAGTTCGTTAGTAGTTTTGTTATTATTTTAAGATGATTTGTGGACATACTTTAATAAAAAGCATCTTAATTTTTTAAAAAACTTACTAAATATTACTTACTAAAACTTACTAATCTTTGGATGGCTGATAGATTACCTCTCAGCTTTGTTATCTGAACTGTATTGTCTGGATTGCAACCTATCTTTAAACGTACTTATAGGCCGATTCTATGCTTGTTTATTTAGAAATACATTTGCTGAGTTCACTGGGCTAAATGGTGTATTATGTGAGAGATCCACAATCAGGGAGGCAATACTAATTATACCTTCCTCAGTGTAGGCCCCATTGAATAAAGTGGTACTTCTGAGTAAACCTGCTTAGAGTTGTGTGCCCCAAATGTCCCAAGTATGTTAACCCTAAACAGGATCTGGGGGGGGGAGACCAATTGAATGAGGGCAGCAGAAGGGAGGAGCAAAGAAAGGAGTAATATTTGCCTTTCCCCATGCCAGTCCGCGCTGCCTATCTGTCTCAAACTGTCATTAATCTTACTATGAAAAGACAGAGGTACAATATGGGGAGCGGTCTTACCACCACCACCACCTGTGATAATAGCAGGATGGTGATTGTCATCAGGCATGTTGGGAAACAATGTGGCAAAATCCCCTAAGCCATCCTTTCTCTACAAATTTCAGTTTGCTGACACTGTTAGCTTGAAGTGAGAATGTCTTGATGATATTTCACTTTTCACACATGCTAAATAATGCAGTTTCAATCCACTTCAGCAACCCTTTGTGAGTGGATGTTGCCATTTCACACCATAAAATCCAGTTGCAAAGTGGATTGAAAGTGAATTGAAAGTACGCTACTTAGTGTGTGTGAAAGCACCCAAGGTCACAGCATTTGGAAGCAAGTACACCAAGGAGTATATGTGATTTTAAAGTCACCATTGAACACATGGGAGCTTACTTCTGAGTGCACAGATGTAGGACCAAGGTGCATAATTGGTTAGTGCAGTGGAAATTGGGGAGGGGGGGAGAAATGAAAATTTGTAGACTCTTTACATTCACAGGAATTTTCTCCCAAATAAATACATATGACTGTAACCCTATTAACTACTTCACAAGCACTGAGCCTTTACTGAAGCCTTATTTACATTATAGACACCCTTTAAGTACACATTTTACAAAAGCTAACAATACTGATTATCTTTTGTGATTTATTCAAATTGGCAAAACCTGAATTTGAGCTCCAGCTTAGGAATCAAATTGCCTGTTGTGCTGGAGTTCTCTGACTAAAATGCCAGACTTATTTTCTGGCCCAGAAGATGTGACTTCAGGAAGTCTCCCTGCTGCATGGATTGTGTATACAGCTCTGGGCAGGTTAACTTGGTTCCCTTTCCCCCAATAGAAAATGCCTTTCATCC
This sequence comes from Gekko gecko, assembly GCA_029375565.1. Classification (NCBI taxonomy): domain Eukaryota; kingdom Metazoa; phylum Chordata; class Lepidosauria; order Squamata; family Gekkonidae; genus Gekko; species Gekko gecko. The sequence goes on along the minus strand of JAPDNY010000002.1, from coordinate 96,516,146 downwards.
AACTACTTTAAACCCTAGTAGAGAAAATAAAAGAAATATATATTTTTAACTAAACAGGGCTTAAGACAGACCACAATGGTTCTCTTTTAATCAAGGAAATAACATAGCAGAAAGGGGTAAATTATGCCCTTCCCACCAAAGTGAGAAATATGATTTAGGTCATTGACACTGCAATCCCAGGAAACAGTAGCAAGAAAAGAAATAACAGGAGAAGATCACAAAACACCAAGTCCTGAGTTAAAGCACCTCTGGGAGAAGAAATTACCAGCATGCTAGTTGTCATTGGAGTCCTTGGAGCAGTGCCTAGAAGTTTAAAGAAACAACTGGACATTCTTGGCAATGAGCAAATAACACCAGCCCAGCTCCAGAAGACAATGTTGGCCGGAACAGCAAGAATCCTGCAAAGTTATATCTGCAGTTCTCAAGAACTTGGCTAGATCTCAATTGCAGAATACCATATACCAGTCAAATATCTGTTAATCATCATCATCATCCCACATAAAGAAGTTGTGCTTTGTATTGATCACTTCTCTTTCTAGCTGTTTTGATATTGTCTGTAAAGGAAATGCTTTTTGTTCTTACTCAGAGGTTGAATAAAACTTTGTTGGCCTCAAAGGTGCCACTGGACTCAAACTTGTGTTCTGCTGTTTCAGACCAACATGGCTACCCACCTGAATCTATCTTATATACACAGTAGAAGTCTCATGGGAAAAGGGGAAGATGTAAGAATTTGATTATATGGTGTAGGGAGTGCTAAGAATCTTCAGAAATTGAACGTATATGAACCCACATGAATCTGCCTTATACTGAATCAGATCATTGGTCCATTAAGGTCAGTATTGTCTACACAGACTGGCAACGGCTCTCCAGGGTCTCAGACAGAGGTCTTTCACATCATCTACTGCCTGGTACTTTTTACCTGCAACTTTCTGCACGCCAAGCAGATGCTCCTTCCCACTGCCCCTTCCCCAATGTGAATGTACTTATTTCACCATTCTATAAATGTGTGCCATCTTTGCTTGTGACTGAGGTATACAGTGACCTCTGGCGGTGTACTGAATGTGTGTATGGTCTCTGGGGAAAGCAGAATCAATTTAAGGCTTACCATCCAGACCACATGTGGCCTATCATACATTTAATTTTGCCTGGCATGTGTTGGGTTTGGGGCTAGTGAGTCCCTCTTGGAAGATGAGGAGGTCATGGCTGCTAACCCTGCAGGACCCCAAACCCTGGAAGACCCTACAGTCCCCGGGCTCTTAGACACCCAGGATTCAGACTACCTGCCACGACCATGGGACCAGAAAACCAAATGGCTCATGAACAGGAGCCAGACATGGGACCCACAAAAGAGCACATGAACTACATTTATATAGCACTGAAGCTGGATAACTTCCAACAAAATAGTCATGAAATAAACATAAGATTAAATTACCAGCACAATGGGATAGCCATGCTGTGTGAGAGTTATTAATTATATATATCCCACTTTTCTCCCTGATCAGGGACCCAAAGTGGCTGTTCACATTGTTCCCCCCTCCACCAGGTAATACTCACAACAGCAGCCACCTTGTGAGGGTAGGTTAGGTTGAGAGATTGTGATAGGTCCAAAGTCACCTGGGGCTGACGAGCTTTTGTGGCAAAACAGAGGATTTGAACCATGTAGCCCCAAGTCCTAGTCTGACACTTTAACCGCTACACCACACCAGTCCAGTAATGTTGAATTGGTCATGAAAAAATATCTGATATGCACTTATGATTCAGCCACCGTATTGTACACAGCAAGGTCTATCTGGGAGAAGAAGTGCCTTTCCCAGTACAAAATATATATATTTCACTTGGAGTATTCAGAAAGGGAGCTTATCTTTGTAACAGAAGTAATAAATTGAAAGAACACCGTGGGAGTAAGCCTAAGCATATCTACTAAGAACAAAGTCCCATTTCATTTGATGGGGCTTATGTTCAGCAAATCAAAACCTGTTTAAAAAACAGGTTATATATATAAGCCCATTACAAATTTATTTCCCTTGCATACTATGATCTCCAAGAAAGTCAGTTTAACAGCAGTATTTTAAAGAAATTAATAATCTGCTAAGAAAACATATTGTCACTGTCCCGGCCCCACAGTCTCGGGACTTGGGCCACCCCCCCCAGGGGACCCACCAGAGCAGCCCCAGCCCTCCTGCTCACCAGGAAAGCCCCTGGTCCGAGGAGAGGCAAAGGCCAGCCGGGCGGCCAAGGCAGGGCATGGTGACTGGGCTGAAGCAGAGGCAGCCTGCACTGGCCCCCTAGGAGGAGACGGTGTCAGTTGGGCACATCAGCGAGGCCGGGGCCCCCAAGAGATCGTCAGGATCGGCAGCAGGCCACAGAAGGGCCCTCCCGGGCCGGTGCAGCTGTGTTTCGGTGCCAGCGGCGTGACCCTGAGGCCACCAGAGCCGCCACCAGCGCAACTTAAGACCTACCCAACGTCGATTTGGTATCCCTGCTGATAAAGGGAGGCGGGGCCAAGGGGGACAGGGGACACAGTGGGAATGATGGGGGTGCTGGGAGCAGGGTGGAGAGATAAAAGGCAGGGAGGAAGAGGTGCTGAGGAGGAATAGCGTGCGACTGGGAGTCATCGGAAGAAAGAGACGGACAAGCAGAGAGAGAGAGAAAGGGCAAGGGAGATTCCTGCGCACGCTGGCAGAGAGACTTGCGGGATGACTCTAACCCCGTCCCCTGCTGGTCTGAGGCTCTTCATTCTTCCCCCCCTTTTTGAGTACCCCCCGTCACCAGGACCGCCTCTCTTGCTGGGTCACCAGGCGCCACGGCCACCGGGGGACCAGGGCAGGATTGCAGGCTGAGCATGACAGTCACTAAGCTTCTACATTTCTAGAAGTCCAATCATGTAAAATGTACATTTATTGTATTAACTCTTACCTGTGTTTTCTTAGGCACTGTTCAGCAATGCAGTGAAAAAATCCACTATTTCATGGCAAGCTGTTATCCACTGACTAACAGGAGGTTCTGCAATGTTCTGCAAACAAGATATCTCTTCTCTTTTTATAGTTCAAATTACACATACATTTAAAATATTTTGATCTTACCAGTTCATCATTTAGTGTGGTCAGCCATTGCTAACAGTGAACTATGATTTTAAATTTGTATCACATAACCTTCTGTTCTATGTTATGTAAAAGCTGAAAAACTTTTAGAATATTACCAGTCACATATTTCTGCAATGAAATAGGAAGATAGGAATAATTACTCACAGTGTAATTATTAATTGTATTTACTGCTGATGCTGTAAATATTACTTGAGTACCATATCACATATTTGTCTGAGGTTGCCATAGTGGAGGCACCAGTAGGGCTGCCAGCCAATGGCTGGCATCTAGTGGGAAATGGAGAGCAGGGATGGGGGTGTGTGCTGTCATTGCACACACTATACTGTCACTTCTGGGGAAAATCAGAAGTGATGTCACATCACTCTAGGAATTGCCAGAGATTCTATGGTAAAACCACAGAATTTCTAGCAATTCCTAGAGCAACATGATATCACTTCTGGAAGTGATATCATACTGCATGCTACAGTGGCAATTTTATAGAAAATTTTCTCCCGCTGGTCAAAAGTGCAAGTTGCACTTGGGAAGTCTCCCAGCATAGCAGGAGACCTAGTATACCTAGTCCAATGCTAGGGAGACTAGTTGCAAAGAAAACAGGAAGGGCAAAGTTACATCAACTTCTGCATTTTGGATACTGCCATGATCATGCAACCATTCCTACCAGTGGGTGGTGCTGTGGGACATTTAAGTGCAGAAGTTGGCTCTGTATTGTTAACAGTTATTCTGTCTTCTGTGGAAGTTAACCGTTGTTGTTGTTCAGTTGCACAGCTGAGTCCAACTCTTTGCGACCCCATGGACCACATCATGCCAGGCCCTCCTGTCTTCCACCTTCCACCGGAGTTTGCTCAGTTTCATAAGTTAACTGTAGTTACTGTTTTAAGATCTGTGTTGATGGCTGTGCTGGAGAGAAGACCACTTGAAAACCTTTTTAATTATTAAAGTTTGTTCCTTAACAAGCATGTTAATAATACTGTGTTGAATACAGTGTAAATGCAGGATGTTCCTAGAATACTTGTAGTTATTATTGCTTGAATTATAAATTTCATGTTGCAGCCAGCTGCATACTTGACCTGACCCTGTTCTTCACTGATAACATCCAGCTAATTTAGAGAGTAATCCTAGGCAGGTCTACTCATAATCTTACTTCCAGTGTGTTTTCTTTTTTTTTCTCTTTTTTTACAATATTATGATATTATAACATTACTGCATATGCCTCTGAAAAAAGGAGTTTCCGTTGCTGACAAAGTACATCAGGACACATTTAGCATGCTTCACAATGACAGAATAACACTGTTATGAACTGGTGTATTCAGTTCAATGATTGTAAACAAAGGCAGCATGTAGGTTCATATATAAATAAAATAACCAGGAATGTGATACATGTTTCTGTGTGCTAACTCTAAGTGCCAACTATTAGATAACCTAATTTAGTTTGAAAGGAAATGCCCACATTCAGGAGCATTTTACAGGAGGGTCCTGACAATAACTTGTATGTAAACCCCTAAAGAGTAAGCAGCAAGAGTTTTTGAAGGCTCCTAATGGGTAGGACCATATTGAGCAAAGCTGATACTGCATGAACCAATTCATTTTCCTCATTTATAATATGTTCTTAGTCTACAAAACACTAAAAACAAACAAACAAAAATTAGCAACTCAGAAAAAAATGACATTTTCAAATGTATCTTGCAACATGTTCTACGCCTGTTTATTTGGAATTAACATGTAGTTTTCAATAGGACTTGAATTTTTTTTAGGATCTCAGCCTTTATCTATGCAACACTAGAGGGCATTGTTCTAATATGAGTTCACCCTGTAAAGCAGCTTGTTGCATATTCTTGATCCCCAAAACATCTTGCAAAGGAGAACTAGATTAACTTCCATTTTAGTTATATGACTATTGTTTTAGAACAGGGATGTGTTGACATCAAAAGAAAATATATCGCTGACTTCAGCTGTTCCCTTGCTTTAAAAAAACATAGGGGAAAGATCTGTATTATTATTTGTAGTCCACCCTTTTGGTATACGTATTTTATTCTTCCTCTATTTTCACCTCTCAACAACCCTATCAGGTGAGTTTTACTCAGTATTGTATATTTACCTCCTTTCTTCAAGGATGCCAGGGCAGCATTCATTTATGGATTCTCAGTCATCTTATGTGCAAGGCTATTAAGACTGCCAACTCTGTGCTGGGAAATTTCTGGAACCTGAGGAGAGCAGGGTTTGGGGAGGGGTGGGACATCAACAGGGTATAAAGCCCTATGGCCATTTTCTCCGAGGGTACTGGTTTATGTCACTTGGAGATCAGTTGTGATTTCAGATCTCCAGCCACCACCTGGAGGTTGCTAACACTAGGTATAATTGGCTGTTGCAGATTTTCCAGGTTGTGTGGCCGTGGTCTTGGCATTGTAGGGCCTGACATTTCACCAGTAGCTGTGACTGGCATCCTCAGAGGTATAACACAGAAAGATGGAGTACTCTCTGTGTTATACAGAAGTATACCACAGAAAGATGGAATACTCCATCTTTCTGTGTTATACCTCTGAGGATGCCAGTCACTGCTACTGGTGAAATGTCAGGCCCTACAATGCCAAGACCACGGCCACACAACCCGGAAAATCTACAACAGCTAATGAACTCTAGCCGTGAAAGCATTCGACAACACTAGGTATAATGATATGAAGTCCACCCTCCAAAGCAGCCATTTTCTCCAGCAGAACTGATCTCTGTAGTCTAGAGATCAGTTATATTTCTGGAAGATTTCCAGGTCCCATTGGAGACTAGAAACCCTAAGGTTAAAAGAATGATGGGCCCAGGGTCACCCAGTGAGCATCATGGCAAGCGGGAATCTGAGCCTGGGTTTTCCCAAGCCTTGTCCAATACTCTAGTCACTAAGGCATACTGGCTCTCCTAACATCTTCAAACATTTTAATTCAAAGCAATCTTTTTAGAATTCGAAAAGTCAATGCTCAAATGCTCCCAGAAAACATGTACCTTCTTACAAGTATGATTTAAAAAATAATCTCACTATTAAACTAATAATTACAATTCAGGATTTAGCTGTAAATAATTAATTTCTTCTGAGAACCTTCTGTAAGCTAGTTTGAGCTTCACTGAAGAAAGGAAGGGGAATAAACAAGCAAAGAAACCAATTAATTTTGTTTGCTTCTAACTGCCTCAGTGATGATTAACGGTGATAGAACTGAAAACTTTGAAATCCAAAAGGGTACAAGACAAGATTGTCCTTTGTCACCATTGTTGTATATCTATGCATTGGAGATACTTAATGAAGCAATACAGCGTAATGAGAAAATAAGATGGCTGAAGGTGCAAGGGGAAGAATTTAAGCTTCTCGCATTTGCTGATGATTTAGTTTTTATATTAGAGGATCCCCTTCCCTCAATCCCTGAATTAAAAAAGACTTTAAGGGAATATGGTCAGGTGGTGGGACTAAGAGTTAATATTAATAAAACGAAGATTTTGACTAAGAATATGAAAGCAGAACAAAAAGATACTTTACAAAGAGAGTCAGGTTATCAAATGTGTGACAAAGTGAAATACTTGGGAATCAATTTAACTAATAAATGTAGTGCATTACAGGAAAATAATTACAAGGAGTTATAAAAAGCAACAAAACAAGATTTAGAAAGATGGAAAAACCTGCAACTTTCGTTGATGGGGCAAATAGCCCTGGTCAAAATGAATATTTTACTGAGGTGGATATTTCTTTTTCAGATGATTCCAATATTGCAATTTTTTTCAATTTTTAAAGAATTGGATCAGCTAATAACAAAGTTTGTTTGGCTGGGGAAAAAACGTAGAATTAGATTGAAGGCCCTGCAAGATTCAAAGGAAAGAGGTAGTTTTGGGCTGCCTAACTGGACATTATATTATAGGGCTACGGCACTGGCATGGATTAAGGAATGGATTATGTTAGATGATAGAAGGATATTAAAACTAGAAGGTCACAATCTGCAACTGGGTTGGCATGCATTTCTGTAGTATCAAAAAGCATCAGTGCATAAGTATTTTAAACAACACTGGATACAGGCTGCACTTCTAAAAGTATGGGAAATCATACAAAGGAGATGGTTTGTGAAAATTTCTAAACCGGCCCTACCACTGGAGGCATTTACTCTACCTAGATTATATGATGAAAACCCACCAAGAAGATATAAAAATATATTGAACTCAAGAAATGAGCTTAAATCACAAGAAGATTAAACGTGGTGGCAGAGAGCCCAGATGGAATCGAGATACGCTAAGGTTAAGAAGATGGGGTTTATTGAACCAATGACAGAGTTGGAGAAAATATTGAGTGCACCAGAGGCATGGCCGGCTCGCCCATTGGGCGAACTAGGCGCTTGCCTAGGGCGCGCCGGCCTCAGGGGCGCCAAATGGCGCCCTGCTCCCCCCAAAAAAGCCCCCCGCTGCCGCCCTAACTGGGCGCCCCGCTGCAAAAAAGTGCCCGGCTAGGGCGCAAGTCGCCCTCCCCCTCCTCCCTGGAGGGGGAGGAGGAGGCGGCCGGCGGTGGCCAGCAGGATCTCCCTGCTGCCGCTGCCGCGGAAAAGCGCCCACCGAGGGCGCAAGTCGCCCTCCCCCTCCTCCCTGGGGGGAGGAGGAGGAGGAGGAGGAAGTGGCCGGCGGCCAGCAGGATCTCCCTGCTGCTGCTGCCGCAGAAAAGCGCCCACCGAGGGTGCAAGTCGCCCTCCCCCTCCTCCCGGGGGGGGGAGGAGGAGGAGGAAGCAGCCGGTGGCCAGCAAGATCTTCCTGCTGCCGCCGCCTCGGAAAAGCGCCCACCGAGGGCGCAAGTCGCCCTCCCCTCCTCCCTGGGGGGAGGAGGAGGAGGAGGAGGAGGAAGCGGCCGGTGGCTGGCAGGATCTCCCTGCTGCCGCCGCCGCGGGAAAGCACCCATCGAGGGCGCAAGTTGCCCTCCCTCTCCTCCCCCTCCAGGGAGGAGGAGGAGGAAGCGGCCTGTGGCGGCCAGCCAGGGCACAGCTTGCCCGCCCTCCCTCTCCTCCCTGGGGGGGGAGAGGAGGGGGGGCGGCATGGCTGGGTCTCCAGGCCCAACCGGGAGGTTGGGATCTGCGCCCGCCTAGGGCACAGAAATACCTGGAGCCGTCCCAAAAGATATTGGATATGGGTGCACAGATTGATACAGAAAATTATAGGGCGTACAATTCCTTTTAAGCAAGAGATATTGCTGTTAGGTATTTTACCTAAGGATGTAAATAGATATGACCGCTATCTGTTAATATATTTGGCAACTGCTGCCAGAATTTTGTATGCAAAATATTGGAGAACCACCCAGACACCATCAAGACAAGAATTTATTGCGAAGATATTTGAGGCGGCGGAGATGGATAAGTTGACTTTGACTATGAAAGGACATGTAGATTCCACTTTCCAGAACACTTGGCAATGGTTGTATGTCTGGTACAAATTAAATGGCTGAAAGGGTAAAGAACTAGCTAAAGAAAAGATAAAATCAGAGATGTTATAGATGATTAGTAATAAGAGATACTCACGTAAAGGGTAACATAATTTTGAATGATGCATTGTTTTAAACAGGGGTCTTTTTGTAGAAGAACAGCTGCAGGAGCTCATTAGCATATGGTATGCTAATGAGCTATTAGGCTATTAGCATATGCCACGCCCCTGACATCACCGGAAGTGATGTAAGAAGGGGGAAGCAAAAGGGGGGGCGGCATCTTCAAAAGCCTCCCCTTCCCTTTCCCAGCTGGCCTGGGTGGGGGAGCTAAGAGAGAAGGGGTTTAAAGTTTAAACTCCTTCTCATGAGAGTTGGGCCACAGAAGGAGGAAAGAGGGAAGGAAAGAGAGAGAGAGAGTAGAGAAAAGGAAAGAGTGAAAGAAAGAGAAGGAAAGGGGAGGGAAAGAAAGAGAGGGAAGAAGGAGGGAAACAGGGAAAGGAGGAAAAAAGAGAAGAGAAGAAGGTGGGAAAGAAAGAAAGAGAAAAGAGAAGAATGAGGGAAAGAGGAAAAAGAAAGAAGGAAAGGAGGGAATGAAAGAAATTTGGTGGCAATTCAGCCCCATTATATCCTATGGGCCATTGAAGTCAATGGTGAAAACATAGGGTATATTCTGGGGAGCTAGAGGGAGGGGTTTGAGGGAGAGGCTCCAAACTCACAGGATAGCTGTTAGAGCCTCTTCCAAAGATATCCACCAAGTTTCAAGAACATTGGACCAGGGGGTCCAATTCTATGGGCCCCCAAACAGGTTGCCCCCATTCCCTCCATTGTTCTCTATGGTGGGAATAAAAGTTTTACCTGGTTGAATGGATTGACTTTGGGCCGGAGCAGAGGGAGTGGGTTCGGGCGGAAAATGTTCTGGCCCCCGGCTTGTCAAAGCGTTTCACAAGTTGTACCCCCATAAACCGAAGGGGTAGGACTATTTTCGAGGGGGCTGCATGTCAGGTAGCCCTGCCATGATGGATGGAAGGGAGGGCGGTGGGCTATGAGTGTAAGGGAGGGAGGGTGGGGCTATAGGCGCCTTGGTGGTGTAACAGGCGGGAGGTTGGAATCCGGGGAGTTGTTGATTTACACCTCGGGTGTGAGAATGGAATGTGGCTTTTATTGCTATTATCTCTTGCAGCCTAGGACGTTCTGACCTTGGCAAGTCAGGCTGCGCGCTTCCCTATCGCTGGCATAGATGTAGCAGCTGTGGGTAGCAATGGGGCGATGGGAAATTCATTAGCTTAGTAACTTTCGATTTCCCAGGTGTATGTTATTCATTTAGTTGGAGAAGGGGGGTCCCCATTCACCCCCTTTCCTGTATAACCGCTTGCTTTCTGTAACCAAGTCATTCTGAACAAGATACCTGTACCATGTGATCTATCTCTTGCAGCATTAATAAATGCTAACCTTGTTTGCATCATAAGGTACTGGTGTTTAGCTGACTAAGTTAGGACTTCTGACGAGACAATTTACACCTGCCAAAATCCTGTCTTTCAAACAGCTTTGTTGCCCTTGACATGTGATCATCCTAAAAATTGGAAATAATATGCTAAATTCTAGGCAATATCTTAGAGTCACTGATGTTTTTACTAGCCTCCTGTGACTGCTCCTGTAGCTTAATCTGTAAATGCTAGCAAATAATAATGCTTACCTTCAGTTCCACCTTCTAACTTCTGCAGTACAAGTACTATTAATATCAGGAGAGCAGGCCTGGCCAATTCACTGGTCAGTTGGCAATCCAATTATATTCTCACGTCATACTGGGAATAAGGAGAGTCTCATAAAAACAGTGAGTGGAGGCTGCAATTAAAGAGGAAGTTTGTACAGGATTCCTTGGCAAAGGCCTCCAAAAGGAAATTGTCAAAGATTGCTAGAGCTATAGGTAGTAAAGGTAAAGGTTCCCTTGCTCGAAAGCCAGTCGAATCCGACTCTAGGGTTGCGGTGCTCATCTCCGTTTCAAAGCCGAAGAGCCAGCGCTGTCCAAAGACGTTTCCGTGGTCATGTGGCTGGCATGACTAAACACCAAGGTGCACGGAACGCTGTTACCTTCCCACCGAAGTGGTACCTATTTATCTACTTGCAATTTCTTGCTTTCGAACTGCTAGGTTGGCAGGAGCTGGAACTAGAGACGGGAGCTCACTCCGTCTTGCGGCACCCGGGTCTCGAACTGCTGAACTACTGACCTTCCACAGCCTGCAGTTCAGTGTCTTAACCACTTGAGCCACCGCAGCTCCCGAGCTATAGGTAGGGCTTCTTTAATTAGGTAACAAGAACAGTTCAATAGGCTCATAAAAGCAGTGGCTTGGGAAGTCTCTGAGAAGGGTACTTATGACTGAATGTACCAAAGAATGTACCACAGAACCTGAGGAGGGGAAACTATGTACACTTTGGACAATTATTCTTGGGATTCATTTTCTACCCAAGAAAAGGTCAATTGCTCTTAATAGTCTATACAAGGTATGGGTGTACAAAACAAAAACCTAGAATAAAATGTGGATTGCTTAGTTAATCAATATTTATTTTTTTATGTTTTTATGACTTTATTTTTGGATTTGCTTCTGTTGGTTTGAATACATGCATGAACACATGAAGCTGCCTTATGCCAAATGGGACCATTGGTCTATAAAGGCTCTGGCTGGCAGTGGCTCTCCAAGGTCTCAGCAAGAGGTCGTAACTGATCCTTTAAACTGGAGATGTTTGGGAATTGAGGTTGTAAAGTTTTAGTTTCCTGTCCTGTTGACAGGAAGCTTTTAAAAATGTATTTCCTGCCTATGCAGTGTTCCCAGCCAAACATTAAGCGGATGGAGGAATGCATCCTTTTGTTACAGACTGTAAACATTCTTCATTCTACAGTCAGTACAAAGAAGTATTTAGCGACTCTAGAAACTAGCTCATGCAACAGAATGGGTAGAGTTGAAAGTAGAGGTGTGCAATTTTTTCTCTCTGTATTTTTGGTTCAGGTCTATTGGGACCCCCCCCCCTTTTAGGGATTTCCGAAAAATCCTGAATCCAAATACCTTTAAGTTATATGTGAATATAAGATTGTCCCTTCTTTTTGATGGCATACCTAGGGGGATTCCCCAGTTAGGTGAAGACTGAAGTCAGGCCTTGGAGATAGGAAGAGGAAAGCGTTAAATACTCCTTCTTCTGTACCATCTGAACTGAAAGGCCCCTTTGGCTGTTTGATTAGAACATTCCAGGGAATCTGCTTGAGGCACTGCACTGGCTGCTTAACTAGAACATGTCTTCGGGTGCGTTCAGACGCGCCGTTTGAGCCGTTTTCGGCATGGCTCAGAAACGGCTTTTACCTGCGCGTTCACACGCCCAACATCTGCCCACCGCCCCCAGCCGTCGCTTTCTGGAGCAAACCCCCTTTGAAACGGAGTATTTTGACACCACTTACCCAAGTGGTGTTTTCCATGATTCTCCGTTTCAAGCTGCACTTTTCCCTGTCTGATCGCTCCATCCAGCCACTTCCGAGTGCTTCAACCCCCCCTCCCCTCTGGGAAGCTGCCTCCAGCTTCCGGTTTTAGTCCTCCATTTTTTTTTTCCTTACCGGTGTGCGCTTGAGCGGAGCTCCGCACTTAAGTTAAAAAAAGAAAAGCTTCACTGGTGCCTAGTTTAGGCATTTAGAGGAGTCCGGGATCTCGGGGAGGCCATTTTAAAAAGGAGTCTTCATTTAAACTTTAAAGGGACCTGTTGAGCTCGCTGTTCTGCGCACCCGCCAAACTTCCTGTTCGGGAGAGGGCTGCCTGTGCGCATGCTCAAAGGAGAGGGGAAACCCCCCCCCCCCTGCAGGAGGACGGTGGGGAGCTCGGAAGGAGGAGGTGAGTCTGATCGCGATTCTCCAGTTTAAAAAAAAAACGCATCGTGCCGGAGCAGTTTAAACCGCTCCAGCACGCTGTCTAAACGCGCCCTTCTAGTTACATTCTGGATTATTTTGACCCTCTCAGCCTAAAGGAAGTTGACAGACTGCTTTTAACAGTATGCCCTACCACATGCTCCCTTAACCCATGCCTGTTGTGGCTGTTAAGTATGCAACTTAACATGATTTGATTTCAGCAAAGTGATTCAACTTTTTTATAACAGCAAAATTCAACTCAGGAATACACAACAACAGAGGAGCACAGCTCCCTTTTTAAACCATCCCAGGCTGTCAAAGCCACACCCATAATAAGTTAAAGACCAATAACAATGCAGGGATAAAGGCCAATCAGGACTGTTCCCTCTTCGATACATATTCACATAGTGATTGGTTATATACAGAGGTTTCACAGAAACCAGCCAATAGTAATGTGACAGATTACAATCCACATTCTGCTTGAAGCTTAACATAGAAAAGAATAGGATGGATTCAAGCTTCAGTACATAACAACTCCTCCCCCCTAAGATGGAGCATTACCTTGCCATACAAAGTCTTTGAGATAGGAGGGGGCACAACGGCTTCTCTGTGACGCACAGCAGTCTCTGCTCCTGAGGTGTTGGAGCGGCACAGTTGTCAGGGACCCTGGCAACCTCTCTCGCAGGAGAGACAGGGGGAACAAGGGTAGGGGTCTCAGGTTCTGGAGTTGGGGTCTGCCCAGACTCCTGTTCCCTTTCGGGATCGGCAGCACTCACCTCCTCTCCGGGAGGCCCCTCCTGCCCGATGGGGACCAGCTCAGGTTCAGGATCTGACTCTAGGCTTGAGTCTGCCCACCACTCCCTGAGCTGGTCTATGTGGTGGTGTACATCCCGTCCGTTGGGAAGCCGGACCACATACAATCGCGAACCTACGACCTTTGTGACTATGGCTGGTAGCCACCGTTGACCCTCCATGTAATTGCAGGCAAACACCTTGTCCGCACAAATGAAAACTCTTCCCTGCGCCTGGACCTCAGACCGCTACTTGGACTGATCTAAGTCCAGGTGCAGGCGGTCTAACAGGGTAGATAGTTTCCGGCCCATAAGCAATTCAGCTGGGCTCCTCCCTGTGGCTGAGCAGGGAGTAATGTGTTGCCTCAAGAGATATGAGGTGATCTTTTGCCCCCAGTCCCCACACGTCAGGCATTTGAGTGACTCTTTGGCCGACCATACCATCCTCTCTGCTTGCCCATTCGAGGCAGGATGGAACGGGGCCGAAGTCACATGGTGGATGAGATTATCTGCCAGGAAACCTTTGAACTCACCGGACACAAACTGTGGCCCATTGTCCAAGACCAGTACGACCGGGAGTCCGTGGGTTGCAAAAAGTTTCCTGAGGGCATTGATGACCGCTAGTGCCCCTGTCAAATGCATGTGCATCACCTCTAGCCATTTGGAGAATGCATCGACAACCATCAGAAACATTTGTCCCTGAAAAGGACCCGCAAAATCTATATGGAGGCGGGACCAAGGCCTCCAAGACTTCTCCCACGGCTGAATGGGAGCCTGAGGTAGTTCCGGGCGAGACTGTTGGCAGGGTATACACCTCTTTACCCAGGCCTCGATGTCGTCATCCAGTTTGGGCCACCAGCCATACCCCCTAGCAAGGGCCTTCATGTGGACCATGCCTGGGTGGCCTGTATGCAATGCCTCCAAAACGCGGTTCCTTAGTTTGACAGGAATCACCACCCAACTCCCCCAAAGCAAACACCCTTTAGCAACAGACAGTTCATTTTGGCACAACATAAACGGTTTGAACTCCGGTTCCGTTTTTCCCGCTGGCCACCCCCTCCATGCCCAATTAAGGACACGGGCAAGAACAGGGTCCTTTGCCGATGCAGTGGCAACATACAAGGAGGTGACCGGTGCCTCCAGGAGTTCGTCAAGAGCCAAAATGTCCAAGTCCTGGTCACTGTCAATGTCCGCCATCGGTGCAGGGCAGCGGCTGAGGGCATCAGCGTGCCTGATAGCCTTTCCAGGCCTATGTTCAAAGTCATAATCGTAGGCAGAAAGGAAAACTGCCCACCTCAGCATCCTCGGAGAGAGAATGTTTGGGGTTTGACAGTCCAGAGAGAATATGCCCAGGAATGGCTTGTGATCGGTGACAAGGAGGAACGGTCGCCCATACACAAAGTCATGGAATTTTTAAACTCCCGCAATCAAGGCAAGGCCCTCCTTGTCGATCTGGGCATAGTTCTTCTCAGCGGCCGTCAGGGACCGTGAATAAAACGCAATAGGTGCCTCAGTGCCGTCCAGTGTCAAGTGACTGAGCACAGTGCCCATCCCGTAAGGGGACGCGTCAGCAGCTAATACCAGTAGTTTTCCATCATCAAAGTGCGTGAGCACAGCATCCGAGGATAGTAGTTCTTTAATGGCTGCAAATGCCCGCCTTTGCCACTCACCCCATTCCCACTTGATGTTCTTATGTAAGAGGGCGTGCAGTGATTCCACCACTGACACCTTGTACGGTAAGAACGCGTGGTAGAAGTTTAGAATGCCTAAGAACGATTGCAGCTCTTTCTTTGACTTAGGCGGGGGTGCGTTCTTGATTGAGGCAACTTTGTCAGGCGTGGGGTGGACCTTATTGGCATCTATGAGGAACCCCAGAAACTCAACCTGGTTAACCCCAACAACACATTTTAAGCGTTTAACTCGTAACCTGGCTTCTCTGAAGCGACCCAACACTGCTTGCTGTCAAGCCATTAACTCCAATTCATCAGTACCAGCTATTAACACATCATCAAAGTATGGTACGATGCCAGGTAGCCCTCGCAGGAGCCCCTCCATTAACCCCTGAAAAATACCCGGGGCAACATTTACCCCAAATTGAAGGCGCTTGACCTTAAACACCCCTTTGTGGGTTACAATAGTCTGTGCATCAGCAGTTGCATCGTCCACAGGCAGCTGCTGATATGCCTGCGCCAGGTCCAGCTTTGAAAACACTTTGCCTCCCCCCAGCGACACCAACACATGGCTGATCACAGGCACTGGGTAGGAGTGCTGCTGAAGAGCTCAATTAATAGTACATTTGTAATCGGCGCAGATACGCACTGAACTGTCAGCCTTCACAGGCGTCACGATAGAGGTTTCCCATCTACCATAGGGAACAGGCTCCAGAATACCTTGGTTAACCAGTTTGTCTAACTCAACCTCTATCTTTGCCTTCAAGGCGAGAGGCACCTTACGATACTTCAGTCGGACAGGGTGAACTGAAGGATCCAACTCAAAAGACACTGGGGGACCAGTGTACTGACTGAGCCCTTCCCCAAACACATCAGGGAACTCGCTATACAATGAGTCCCTTTTTATTTGGCATATGTGGTTAACACCAGTGATAGCAATGCCCAGAGCCTCAAACCAATTGAGGCCCAACAAACTGACTCTCTCACCTTCTGCCACCAGGAGGGACAGGTCAGCTCTCTGATCTTTAAATTCTACCAGGAAACTTGCCTTTCCTGCCAAGGGAATATGCCTGCCCTGGAAGTCAGTCAGGTGGGTCGAGATCGGGGACAAACGGCAGCAACTCCATCGCGGGAACAAATGCTGCCACGTCTGTGTAGAGATGACCGTGACGGACAATCCGGAGTCCACCTCCATGGTGCAGGGAATGCCGTCCAGATGAACCGTGATGTGGATCTTCTTACTGGGCTTGCCTCCGGTGGCCAGGACCATCGACGGGCAGCAGCAGGTGTCGGTTTGATGACAATCGGATGTCTTGTCGTTGTCCAGGATATGAACCCTAGGCTCTGCATGCTGTGTAGATGGTGGAGACTTCTTGGCCACTTGACAGACTCGAGCCAGATGACCTCACTTACCACAGGATTGGCAGATCAGCTCTTTTGCCCAACAGAGGTCTCTCTCGTGTTTACGGCCACATCTGGCACAGGAACTCATCACTGCAGTTCTCAGTTTGGTCCGCGTTGGGCGTGTCTCCCGAGTTCTGCACACTCCATCAGCTTCACTGTCAGACTTATTGGCAGATTGTTGGTGGACTGCTGTCTCCTTACCCACCAGGGTCTGCCGCTGGTGGACCTCACATGTCAACCTGTCGGCAGCCTCGGTGGCAATGGCCTCTGCGTAGGCCACAGCATACGTGAGTTCCGTGCAGGTGAACAGACACTGCTGGAGACGTTCGTCCCGTAAACCACATACGAGCCAGTTGAGGAGGGCCTCCTCAAGGTTGGTGAACCCACATAGCCGAGCAGCCTTCCGCAGGCCAGTGACGAATTTGGCAATCGATTCGGTGGGCCCCTGGCTTCACTTGTAAAAAGCGTGCCAACAAGCTATTTTTGAAGGTTGGGGAGAGAAGTGGCCCTTGAGCTTGGCCATGATATCAGCCCAGGTAGCTACACTGAGCTCCGTGAGAGCGACCAAGGATCGGGCAACATCGAAGACAGCCTTGCCACAGGAGCTCAGTAGCATTGCCTTCTTTTGCGCCTCGTCTGTGATTTGGTTCGCTTGGAGGTGAAACTCAAACTGCACTAGGTAAGAGTCCCAGGCCTCCGTTGCCGGGTCGAATGCCTCGAATGCCGGATTGACGGCCATCCTGATTGATGGCGCGGCCACTGCTGCAAGTGGGGCTTCAGCCGGCCCGGCCGGGTGTGTGTCCTCGTCTGCCGTTACTGTGTCAGTTCAGCAGGGCTGCCTACCCGCTCTAGCATCCCATCCTCGTAGCCAATTGTTAAGTATGCAACTTAACATGATTTGATTTCAGCAAAGTGATTCAGCTTTATTATAACAGCAAACTTCAACTCAGGAACACACAACAACAGAGGAGCGCAGCTCCCTTTTTAAACCATCCAGGGCTATCAAAGCCACACCCATAATAAGTTAAAGACCAATAACAATGCAGGGATAAAGGCCAATCAGGACTGTTCCCTCTTCGATACATATTCACATAGTGATTGGTTATATACAGAGGTTTCACAGAAACCAGCCAATAGTAATGCGACAGATTACAATCCACATTCTGCTTGAAGCTTAACATAGAAAAGAATAGGATGGATTCAACATAAGAACATAAGAACATAAGAGAAGCCAATGTTGAATCAGGCCAATGGCCCATCTAGTCCAACACTCTGTCACACAGCGGCCAAAATATACCAGGTGCCATCCGGAGGTCCAGCAGTGGGGCCAGGGCACCAGAAGCCCTCCCACTGCTGCCCCCTCTAGCACCAAGAATAGAGTGCATCACCTGCCCCAGACCGAGAGTTCCCATCCACACCCTGTGGCTAATAGCCACTGGTGGACTTCTGCTCCATATGATTCAAGCTTCAGTACATAACAGTGGCTAATTAAAACTGGCTGTGAGGGGTTTCAGGGTGCCTTGAGGGAGATTATCAACAAGTCCCTCTTTGAGGGTCAGCCCCCGGAGGTACTCAAGGAAGCAGTGGTGCACCCCCTTCTGAAAAAGTCATCTTTGGACCAAACTGAATTGGCCAACTATCAGCGGTTTCCAACTTGCCCTATTTGGGCATGATAATAGGGAGGACAGTGGCAAACCAGTTACAGAGCTTTCTGGATGACGCTTCCATTTTAGATCCCTCCCAGTCCGGCTTTCATCCAGGTCACGGGACGGAGATAGTGCTGGTCACCCTCACAGACGACCTCCAGAGGCATCTGGATTGGGGCAGAACAGCAGTGCTGTTGCTGCTAGACCTGTCGGCCACGTTTGACACGATCTACCACCAGCTACTGGTCTGCCACCTCGCCGACATTGGAATTCAGGGACTAGCCTTGCAGTGGCTTGTTTCCTTTCTCCAAGATCAGGGACAAAGAGTGGCACTAGGGGATAAGCTGTCCCGAAGGCACCCACTAGAATGTGGAGTGCCCCAAGGGGCAGTACTGTCCCTGATGCTCTTTAACATCTATATGCGCCCTCTTGCCCAGATTGCCTGGAGACATGGACTGGGTTGTCACCAGTATGCTGATGACACCCAGCTCTATCTGTTGTTGGACTGCTGGTCTGACTCCAAACCGGAAGAGCTGGATCGGACGCTACAAGCTGTGGCTGGTTGGCTTAGGCTGAGCCGGCTGAAATTGAATCCAACAAAGATAGAGGTCCTGTGCCTGAGTCGCAGCAGTCTGGGGGTGGGGATACTACTTCTGACCTTCGATGGGGCATCATTGGTGCCAGCGCCAGAGTTAGGAGTCTGAGAGTGCTCCTGGATGCCTTCTTAACAATGGAGGCCCAGGTAGCAGCCACTGCCAGGTCGGCCTTTTACCATCTTCAGCTGATCAGGCAGCTGGTTCCCTTCCTCAAACGCAGCAACTTGGCGACAGTGATCCATGCGATGGTCCCCTCGAGACTGGACTACTATAACACCCTCTACATGGGGCTGCCCTTGTCGCAGATCCAGAAGCTTCAGCTGGTGCAAAATGCTGTGGCCAGGCTGTTGGTGGGACTCCCTGTCCGGGAGCACATTCAGCCTGCACTAAAGGCATTGCACTGGCTGCCTATAGCATACTGGATCCACTTCAAGGTGCTGGTTCTTGCCTTTAAAGCCCTTTATGGCCAGGGACCTACATACCTGAGGGACCGCCTTTCCCCATATGTACCCCAGAGAGCACTGCAATCGGGGACCCAGAATCGACTGGCTCTCTCAAGTATTAACGAGGCCAGGTTGGCAATGACCAGGGCCAGGGCTTTTTCAGTGGCGGCTCCACTCTGGTGGAATGAGCTCCCAGAGGAGATCAGGGCCTTGCAGGACCTTTTACAGTTCCGCAGGGCCTGCAAAACAGAGCTCTTCCGCCAGGCCTTTGGAGCCACTACCCCCACTGTTATTACCATCAGGAATGCCAATTGACATTGTATGGCGAAGAGCCCTGACCTGCTGGACCCCTATTAACTGTCTGAGTTGATTCCCCCCTTTATGATGTCTGAAGTACTTTACAGCATCTGAAGCAGATCAGCAATACCAATGCATGAGATTAGCATTTTATTATTATATCTGGTTTTAATATAGTATTTTAAAGTGGTATTTATTATCCATATGTAATTTGGAATTTTATCTGTTCTTAGCCGCCCTGAGCTGGCCTCAGCCGGGAGGGCAGGATAAAAATTTAATAAATAAATAAATATAGCATACCGAATTTGCTTCAAAGTGCTGGTGCTCACCTTTAAAGCCCTTTATGGTCAGAGGCCTACCTACCTGAGGGACCGCTTTTCCCCACATGTTCCTCAGAGAGCACTGCAGTCAGGATCCCAAAATCGTCTGACCCTTTTGGGCCCTAAGACATCAGGCTGGCATCAACTAGGGCCAGGGCCTTTTTAGTAGTGACTCTGCGCTGATGGAATGAGCTCCCAGAAGACCTCAGGGCCCTGCGGGAACTTTTACAGTTCTGCAGGGCCTGCAAGATGGAGCTCTTCCACCAGGCCTTTAATTAAGGAGCCGTACCCAATACATCAAGGCCCTGGGCCCAATACCATCACTGACAGCCTGAGTTCTGCTGACACTAAAATCTAATACTGACTGCATTTACTAGTACAACTACAATTACATACCTTTATTGGCATAACAGAACTACAGAACCACTTTACAGCCAGGGCGCAAGTACAGAACTAAAAATCAATAGCTCTTACCATACCAAATTGTCTTAGATTTTAGTACTTCAGCTAAATATTTAGCCACAATTTCAGTAACATCTAGAGTGGAGTCATTCAGGAGAAAATGACATCTACATTTAGTAGTCAGATGTCTTTTTGACTGTAATACATTGAAGAGGATTTTTTTCCAAATCAACTTGGGGAAAAAAATTCCAAAATTATGTGGTTAATTGAGTCCAAGGAATTTAGACCACAGGGGCAAATTTGATCCTGAAGTGGGGAGTGTTGGTAATGACTGAGAAGCATCACAGAAGGGAACACACAGAAGGGAGTTTGGATGCAGCTGAAGGAGGCAGTGACGCCGTCTACGGACTAAACAGGTTTTATCTTTACTTTTGGCAGCCCAACTGTTTTTACAAATTTATTCTGAAGTCTCTGCCAGCCACTGTTTTGGACTTTGAAGCTGTCCTTTAATAAGGTTTATTTTATCTTCAGTGTGGTTATAACCAGGGCTATTTTGGGGCAGGAACGCACAGGAACGGAGTTCCAGCTGGCTCCCGAGTTGGCTCCACACCGCAGGAACTCATTAGCATAATAGGCCACACCCAACAGCAGAAACTCATTAGGATTGGCTACATTAGGGCTGTGTGGCATAACATGCAAAGGAGTTCCTGCTACAAAAAAAGTCCTGGGTTTTTACAACAAACAAGGTAAACAAAATAAGAAGCAACAGGTGGGTGTGGCTGGATGACCACACTTCTGGTAACATGGGGATGTGGCCTAATATGCTAATGAGCCGTGCTGTCGGGGTGTGTGGCCTCCGAATATGCTAATGAATTTCTGCTGATGGGTGTGGCCTATTGTGCTAATGAGTTCCTGCTGGGCTTTTTCTACAAAAAAAAAGCCCTGGTTATAACAATTCCAGAATTCGATGCTGAGCATTGACCAGTCTTTGGGTGTGCTACTGATAATTAATTATAGACAGCTGGGAATTATAATTACAAGAGCACCTATGGTTTAAAACTTTTATTGCAATTTGAATTGGACTTTGTGGGTGAAACTTTCTAATAGTAATGGCTCTGGGAAAAGGTTTAAGGGATAGGGAGGACCCGTGGCTTCCCCTACAAGTAAGCAGTCCAAAATTGCAGACTTTTTTGCTCCTAATGTGAATCATAGGGGGACATCTGGTTTATGCTGTTGAAACAGCCAACCGTTTTTCTATTTTAGAATCCATTTCTGATTCAGAAAAGGAAGCTTGTACAAGCAGTTTTTCTGCAGCAGTTCATGAGCCAGGAGATATACCCCAAATGGAGGTGGGAAATCCTCCTCATGAGATTAACGAAGAACTAGTTGACTCAGCTTGTGAACACTCCTGCTTTACAGTGATTGCAAGAATGGTCAAATGTTATTTTTAAAATTACCAAGGCCATAGATGATAATTTAGCCAATCTCACCTCAGAAATTAAAAAAGCTATCCACCTTGCTGAGTAATTCCAAACCAAATCAGATGGCAGGCTCCCTTCCAACCTCAGGCAGAGATTTAAATGCATTTACAAGTATGTTGATACTACTCTGCCTTCACCATCATCACTTAAATTGTTTATTAGCACTCTATGTTATTGTTTTTAAAATTTAATGCTTTTATTTATATTGTTGTTTTAGCTATTGCATATATATAAGCCACCTTGAACCTGCCCTGGCGGGGAGGGCGGGGTATAAATAAAATAAAACATCATTAAAATTTGCACCAAAAAAAATGTTACCAATTTTAAATCCAGCCAGTGTATAAAAGCAACATTTAGCGACTTAAAAATGTCTCATAAAATATTTTTAGGCTGCAAGACTACAAAATGAGGTTAAAAAAATCAAACCACTTAATTAAAAGCTTCAGTAATAAGAACATAATGGCTTGATACCTAAATGAGTCGGGTAGGCTCCAGGTAAGACTGTGGGGAAGGCAATTTCCCCAGTGAGGTGCCACCACCAAAAAAGCCCCATCTCTGGTTGCCCTCCTGACTCTCCTCTGACAATGAAGGCACAGAGAACAGGGCTTGCAAGGAAGATTTTAGCCAGCAGGCTGGACAGTGTGAGAGAAAATGGTCCTCCAGGCATCAAGCCATTTATGGTCTTAAAGGTGAGAACAAGCACTTTGGATAGAGAATGGAAACAGATAATGGAGCAGTGCAGATCTTTCAACATGGGACTGAAAGACCAGTTATTACCTCTTAATTGTTGTATTGTTAAATGAATCTGCTTTTGCCGTACCTAGTATCTACCATTCCTTACCTAGTTTAAGAACATTATCACAGGAGAATATAGAATATAAGAATATAGTCACAGGAAAATGTATAGTTAAAGGGAAAAGTTGGATTTGACTTCTGGGCTTGGAAATTCATTCCCTGCTCATTAACTTCCTCACTTCTAAGCCAGTAGGAACCTGCTAATTATTTTCAATGCAGTGTTAAATTACATTTGACTAATGTACTAGTTTTTGTTCACTAAACTGGCTAAGAAAGACAGTTATCAAAATCCAGTAAAATTAATATAGTTGAAGCATTAAAATTTTACACACCGTTCTGTCTAAGAAAAAGTTATGCCTTAAAAAAACGGTTAAAGGCTATGTTTTTGGTTTACTGCCAGCCTGATAAACAGGCTTTCAGAATGCAGAAGTAGAATCCACCTTTGAATTTTCTGTTTTAATTTCTCATTCATATACTTGAACAAGTAATTCCTGAGGAAGAGCAGCCTGAGGCTTTAATAACATGTTGCTTTTTTTGCTGTAGTTGAACGGTTGTTATCATTGTATGATATATCTATATTAATGAAAGAGCTAAAGTGGGTCCAGTCTTTCTCATCCTGATTGCATGAAAAGAATTCCAGCAGAAACTGAAATGTTGGACCAAAGCAGAAATGTTCACATTCAGTCAATCAGCCAATTTAAATGTTGCATTAGGCAGCAAACCTGAAAGCAGGGACAGTTTGTAAGTTTTTTTTAACCAGCTGGTATCCATTAAATAACTCAATTAATGATACATATAATTATTTCAAATGTAGAAGCAGCAGATATTTTTGTGAAAAAGCTTTCATTTTCGTGATCCCTTGCTACACAGAAACTTAAAAATATATAACAGGAAGCAGGTGGCTGAAAAAGTAAGCTAATGTAAATGTTTCCCAGCGACGCAACTGTCACTTCCTGCCTCTTTTGTCTCAAACAATAAGAAGGTGCTTCTTGCAAAAGTGTACATGGTGTTCTCATGTAAACAGAGTAAAAATCCAACCAAAGTGATATAGTATATTTGACAAAGCAGTACATTCACAAGTCTTGTTACCACATGCAAGGAAAGACTAGAAAAGTTGGCACTGTGCCATGAACATGATTTTTCCAGTGTAGGGGAAAGGTTTATTTTGAAAGAGAAAACAGCTCCAGTTAATGAAGGCCCTTATCCAATCATGTTTCCATATACCAGAAAAACTACACTGTATTTCCAGACAGTGCAATTTTAATAACATTTTCCTGGAAGTAAGCATAATTGAACAGACTTGATTAGGATTTTGAGCTGACTTTCTCAGGGTTGTGCTCTAAAGTGATTTTGTAGAAAAACTGTTTCTGCATTGGGTCCTGGTGTGTTTGTAGAACTCATTATAATTTCACATCATGGGTAGATGTGCTGTAGGAAAAGACACATCATGATTGATTGCAGAAACAGGAAATAAAAAATAAGGCCAAGGCCGATGGTGCAAAATCAAGTAAAATTATATTTTATTTTATTACTCAGTTAAAATTCCCAAAAATTCTCTTCCTTGTAGAGATTTGTGGTCTTTTAAACATCCATGGATAAACTCAGTTGTATTTATAATCCATTTTATCCTGTTGGAATTTTAAATTCAAAAAAGAACTATGGGTCCTTAATACAGGCTTATCTTATGTTCCGACTCCATGTTATGATTCACTGACCTCACGGATGGACATTTTCAAACTTGTTAGAACCTTGAGATTAAGATCTTTTTTCAAGGACTGTACAACCAGGTAATCAAGGCCTCTGTACAACCAGGCAATGTTTGACTTGGTTGATTACAATCTTATGACCTACTGCCTCACCAAAATAGGAGTTCAGGAGACTGCCCTATAATGGTTTTCCTCCTTTCTCCATGGTCAGAGACAGAGGGTGGTGCTAGGTGAGGGGGTCTCCCTGTGACATCCACTAGAATGTGGGGTGCCGCACGGCATGAGCCTCTCACCAATGTTGTTTAACATCTATATGCCCCCCCTTGCCCAGCTGGTCCCAGGGGGTTGGGCTGGGCTGCCACCATTATGCTGATGACACTCAGCTCTACCTGAAGTTGGATGGCCACTCAGACTCCACCCCTGAGATCTTGGACAGGGCTTTAGGGGCTGTGGCTGGGTGGCTACAACAGAGTTGGCTGAAGCTAAGTCCTACGCAGGGCTCTGGGAGATGTACAACAGAAGTTAAAAACATCAAACATAACACTGTTAAATTTAATAAGTCATTCTTGACATTCTTAAAATAATCTCCAGATGGCATCACTAATTTGATCTTAAGCCTGTTCTGGACTGTGTTGCTGCCTCGTGGGCATGGTAGAGAGGAGGCAAAAACAAAAAAAGATGGAAGAGGGGATCACTAGCTGGGGAAGGGAAGACCAATCTGTAAGTCATGCCTCCCCTTCAGTTCCCCAACCACCCTGCTGGGAGGCACACAATATGGGTGAAAGAGATGGAAGAAAAAGAGGAGGGTGCCAGCCATGATGGAAACTATTGCTGTCCTCAACCAAAAGCCTTGCGGAACATCTCTGCCTTACAGGCCCTGCAGAATTGCACTAAGTCCCACAGGGCCCTGGTGGTATTTGGCAGAGAGTTCCACCAGGTCAGAGCCAGGACTAAAAAAGCTCTGTCTCTGGTCAAGGACAACCAGATATCTTTGGGGCCAGGGATTACCAGTTGATTATTCTCAGTGGAGCATAGCACTCTCCCAGGGACATACTAGAGGAGGCAGTCCCAAAGATACGCAGGTTCCAGACTGCTCAAGGCCATAAAGGTCAACACCAAAACCTTGAACCTGACTCGGTACTCCACTGGAAGCCAGTATAGCTGGTGCAGCACATATTGTGTGGCTCCCAGCCGGGTGGCTGGGGAAGTGAGGGGAGGCATGCCTTACAGATTGGTCTTCCCTTCCCCAGCTAGTGATCCCCTCCCTGGGTAGGCTTGAGATGGGAGGGGAGCAGAAAAAGAAAACAACTTTAACTTTAAATATGTTCTCAAAGCCTGCCAGTTTGGAGAAGGCCTTTGTCTCTTTAAATACCTTCACCAAGCCAGCCTGTGTTGGGGCGGGGGGGCATTTTGGAGAATGCATTTAAAGTTAAAGTTGCTTTCTTTCCACCCCTCCCTCTCCCATCTATTTGCTTTCTGTTCACTTTCTTTCCACCTTTTTTCTCTCTCTCTCTCTTTCTTCTCTCCCTCCCCATCTAAAGTTAAATGTGTTCTCCAAGCCCTGCCACACTGGCCAACTGCCTTGGCTGGGTGAAGGCATTTGTCTCTTTAAATCCTTTCTCCAAGCCAAGCTGGTGGGGGGGTTGGGGGGGCTTGGAGAACACATTTAAAGTTAAAGGCATTCTCCAAGCCCTCGCCCTGCCCGCCAGCTTGGAGAAGCCATTTGTCTCTTTAAATTCCTTCTCCAAGCCAAGCTGGCCTGTGTGGGGGTGGGGGGGTTGGAAAACACATTTAAAGTTGCTTTCTTTCCACCCCTCCCTCCCTCACTCTCTGTTTCCCCTTTCCTCTCTCCCTCCCCATCTATTTGCTTTCTTTCCACCTTTCTCTTTCTCCCTTCCTTCCTTCTTTCCTTTCTCTCTCTCTTCCTTCCTCCCCCTCCCTCATCTATTTGCTTTCTTTGTTTCTTTCTCTCCTGTCCTTCCTCTCCCTCCCTCTTTCCACCATATATTTGCTTTCTTTGTTTCTGTTTTTCTCTCTTCTTTCTTTCCACCTCTTTCATTCTTTCCTCTTTCCCCTTCCTTCTGTCCTTCCTCCCCCCATCTTTGTTTTTTATTTCTCTCTCTCTCTCTTCCTTCCCCCATCTATTTGCTTTCTTTCCACCTTTCTTTCTGTTTTTCTCTCTTTCTCACTTCCTCCCTCCCTCCCGTTCTCTCTCCCTCCCCATCTATTTGCTTTCTTTGTTTCTCTCTCTCTCTATTTCTCTCCACCTCTTTCATTCTTTCTTTCCACCTCTCTCTCTATTTCTCTCTCTCTCTTAAATAAATATCATTAGCAAATAAATATAATTGAATGAATAAATATAATTATCAATATCTGCTTTTATCCCTTTTGTTTTTATTTTTGGCAGTCTCATTTAATGTTAATAAAAAGCAAATTTGCATGTTTTCCAATAAAAATGTGTGTGTAATATTTGTTCATGTCTTGTGGCTCTCAAACATTGTGACTCTCAAACATTGATTCTATGTGGCTCTTACATTAAGCAAGTTTGGCCACCCCTCATCTAGTCCATAGTAACACCCACAAATGCTAGTCAACAAACAGTTCTACCTGGTACTAACCCTCATCAAGGACATTTTGCCTGTGAAAATTGTAATAGTTGTGAGTTAACATGTAACATGAAATATGTCAACTTTTTAGATAAGAAGAATACATACTAAAGGATTTATTTTAAAAAACCTCTTAAACAGCAAACCCTCATCCCACAATACTGATTGATTGATTGATTGATTGATTGATTGATTTGATTTGATTTGTATCCCGCTCTCCCTGCCAAGGCAGGCTCAGGGTGGCTTACACACAATATGTTAAAACAACTAAAACACAGAATTAAATAAAACCACAACAGTATAATAATAAAACATATCATAAAGTGCTAGTACAATTAATAAACAATGGTGGCATTCATGTCATCCAAACTAGTCAGCTACCATTGCAGTCTGGGTTTTAACAGGCTGTTGATCACAATGTTTCAGTTGGTGTTGGTATTGGGACCAGGGCCTCAGTGTTGAAGGGGGCGGCTCCCTAATTGAAAACCTGGTGGAAGAGCTCCATTTTACAGGCCCTGCAGAACTGTAAGAGGTCCCACAGGGCCCTTATGTCATCTGGGAGCTCATTCCACCAGTACGGAGCCACCACTGAAAAGGCCCTGGTCCTTGTCACAGCCAGCCTGACTTCTTTAGGGCCCAAAAGGGCGAGATGGCTTTGGGACCTCAATCATAGTGCTCTCTGGGGAATAATAAACCACATTCCACAGGAAAACATGGAAGAATTTAAAGGTTGCTATTGCAGAAGTTGTCATGTGATTTGACAGCAGCTGCTAGAAATTTTGCCACACATAGAGTAGTTTATCTTCATCTCTAAGTTACCTAAATGATTTTGCTTCCGGAGAGAGGAAGTCCTGATTAAATAAAGGGGAGATCAGTTCATTTCTTAGAGCTGAAAATTTAGGATAATTAAGCAAAATATTATCCAGAGTCAATTTGACTGCTGCTGCAACTACAGGGTCAATCTGAGTATGAAATCCCATTAAATCTTCCTGACATCACAGCTGAAGATTCAGGCATGCTAGCATGAATGTCCTTCTATACTTAATAAGAATTATCTCAGATAAGTAGTTTGGCATTGTTGTTGGAGGCTAAATGCCTACTGAAAAGGGTGAGCACACTCTGCAAGCTCTAATCAATGTGCTCTCATAGTCAAAGTCTCTCAAATGTCTTCTAATGAGCTGTGACAATTCTTGTCTACTTGTGACTTCTATCACGTCATGGGTGATACTCAGACATAATAATTTATGGTCCAGTAATCTGTCCTAATCACTTTTTTGTGGTCCAGCTTAACTAGTCTGAGGAGGTTTAGATCTG
Organism: Gekko gecko; assembly: GCA_029375565.1. NCBI lineage: Eukaryota > Metazoa > Chordata > Lepidosauria > Squamata > Gekkonidae > Gekko > Gekko gecko. The sequence goes on along the minus strand of JAPDNY010000002.1, from coordinate 96,488,263 downwards.
GGTTAGATTTTAGAGTCCTAATTTTCAAATTGAATGGTCTTCCCCAGGCCTTTGCTTAATAAGATATCTCCCCAGCTTTGGTTCTCAGGGCTATTCCAGGCTAGGGCTGTGCATCTGGCTTCCCCAAGACAAAAATATACCAAATAAATGCCTTACTGGTATTTATTTGGTATTCCTAAGCTGAATGCAAATTCAGGAAACTTTTCGGCTACCGAATAGAGTTTCCCGAATTTATTAGGCTTTTTTGGCTTTCAGGTAGCTAAATGCCAACTTCCCTCCCACAGTAGCTTCCCTAGTCAATTTCGCTCCCTGCCAATCAGCTGTTAGGTTTAAGCCATTTAAACCTAACAGCTGACAGGCCTGTGGGAGTGAAGCTAACCAGGGAAATCCTCTTCTTTTTGCTTGCCCTTCTCCAGCAGCCCTGTGGCTGGGGACAGCTGAAGAAGGGCAGGCAGGGAGCCCAGGCATGTTTCCATGCCTGCCCTTGGTTTCCCCAGCCAGCCCATGGTAGTGGGTCGGCCAGGGAAGCCAAGGGAAGGAATGGAAACATGCCTCCTTCCCTCCCTGAGCCTCTCCACAGCAGGGGAGGGAAAGAAAGGCATTTTAACATGCCTGTGCTGTTTCTGTCTGCCCTTCTCTGGCTGCGGGACAGCTGGAGAAGGGCAGGCAGGGAGTCCATGCATGTTTCCATGCCTGCCCTTGGCTTCCCCAGCCGGCTTCCCCAGCTTGCCTCCTTCCCTCCCTGAGTCTCTCGGGGAGGGGAAAAAAGCATTTAAACATGCCTGCACTGTCTTTCCCTTCCCTCCCTGAGTCACCAATTCTGGGAGGGAAGGTAGTTTAAACTGCCTTCCCTCTGGCTTCCCCAGGAGCCCCACAGCCACAAGATGCCTGGGGAAGCCGATCCTGGGAGGGACGGTAGTTTAAATTGCCTTCCCTTTGGCTTCTCCAGGCACCCTGCAGCCGAGCCTTGAAGGGAAGGCAGTTTAAACTGCTGAATCCAAAAAATAGCAGTATATATTTTTTGTGCACACCCCTATTCCAGACACACAATGAGGTGGTCCCAGGATATTGTGTAGGAATCTTAATAGAAGTCTGTTGATATTGTCTGTTACTGCACTGATCCAGACCCTGGTGGATCACAACATGTAACTCCGCACAAGTTAGAGAGAGAGAGAGAGAGAGAGAGAGAGAGAGAGAGAGAGAGAGAGAGAGAGAGAGAGAGAGAGAGAGAGAGATTGGATTTATACCCCGCCCTCCGCTTGGAGTGTCAGAGTGGCTTACAAACTCCTTTCCCTTCCCCTCCTCACAACAGACACCCTGTGAGGTAAGTGGGGCTGAGTAACACAAACTGCTCTTTCAGGAACAGCTGTGCCAGAGCTTGTGACTGACCCAAGGTCACATCAGCAGGTGCAAGTGGAGGAGTGGGGAATCAAACCCGGTTCTCCCAGATTAGAGTCTGCACACTTAACCACTACACCAAACTGGCTCTCATATATCATCCAATGCCCTTGTAATAAACTTTATGTTGGGAAAACAACTAGAAACTTAAGAACACGTATAGCAGAACATAAAAGTAATATTAAACTGAAAAGAACAAGTGCCCCATTGGCTAAACACTTTACTGAAAATAATCATGGTCCCTCTGATTTTATTTTTTGAGTTATGGAGAAATTAACCTTTAAAAATGAAAGGCTGCTACTGAAAAAAGAAGCAGATTGGATTGTTAGACTCCAGACACTGACACCTAAAGGGTTAAATCTGTCTCTAGAATTGCATCAGCTTCTGTAAAAAAAACAGAGAGAGATTACATCAACTGGACACTAAAATATAACAGAGTTCTTCCAATGGCAATTTATTACTAGCCTTATACTCTTTTTTAAAGAACTAGTGCAAGACTATTTTATCTCTCCTCCTCTTGCAATCTCAAGGACAGGCTGAGCTCTGGCAGTTTTGTATGTGAATGATGTTTTGTAACCTGGATTTTGACTTTTAATATAGTGTCTTCTTTATTTATACAATTTTAACTATATCAGTATCTTTTGTGTACAGCAGGAGTTGGTGACTAGTTTAAAATAGTAACGGCACATCAAGATTTACCTTTACTATGTAACTTTAAATACAGACCAGTATGTATTGGCAGAATATTTCTACAAATGGGGATAACCGTAAATAATTTGAATGAAATTTCTGTCCATGGCAATCATGCCCTACAGCTGTGGAAGATGTGACTGATATAGTGCTAACTTCTCAGGGTGTACCAAGCTGATATGAATATCAGCCCTACAGGCTGTGAAGAGGGTCTGAGGGCCAAGGAAATGCACACGGGATCTGGCTGCATGTGATCTCAGGAAAATATTGGAATTGTATGGAACTGTATTTTATACCTTGTAACTGCTGATTTTAAATTGTATGTTAGTTTTAAATTGTTTGTAAGCTGCCCTGAGCCGCTTCAGCAGGAAGGCAGGGTAGAAATCAAATAAATAAATAAATAAATAAATAAATAAATAAATAAATAAATAAATAAAATGGCTCACTAATATGTGTTGTGAAGCAGCATAAGAAAAGTCTTCTAACTTCAGGCCCATTCCAGATATATCTTTTTCCATAAGAAAGCAACCAAATGTCAAGTGCTATTGTGTAACCCTAAGCAATCAATTTGTAATACCCTTTAGGGTTTCAATATGGAAGTGGAAAGAATGGCTTTCAGGTACAAATTGTAGTTCTGATCTGAAACTGGGGAAGCCTCTGAGGCAAGCAAAGAGTGAGTTCTTAGAATATAATATATACTTTATACCACTTCATAAAGGTCATTACGGTGTAGTGGTTATTCTGCAGTTGTGTTCTTTGTGTTTCTCTGCAACAGTTTTATGACAGACCTATAACACAGAAGATTCTCAAGCCAGAGTTTCATTCCAGGCTACATCAGCATGCAGTCTAGATGGTGGACTATATCCCCCCCTCACTTCAAGTCTTACAGAATTATACAATATTTTATATACAAATATTTACACAAATCCAGAATATTTTTTTGGTAATTTCCCCCAATTTTCTGTAAGTCCCTAAGAATACCCTGCAGATTACACATTGGTAGAACTTACAGTTGCACTCCATTGCTACAATGCACCCTGAGATGAAGATGGAATCAAGATATTCTGAAACTGGTGTGATGGAAACTCTGCAGTTATATTATACCTTGACTGATTTTTAGACAGAAAAACTGCTGAACAAATCCATCGTTTAACCTCCCTGTGATCATACAGTGGTGCATTTCAAGAAGAAATATCAGGCGTTTATAGAAAACCACAACTGTTATCCTGTGCTCAACTGATAAGGAAGGTTAACTAATTTGCTAGGAAGAGATTGGACCTAGTTGGCCTAAAAATAATGTTTTAGATGACCACCGAAAACATGATTGAAGTCACTACAGGTCATTGTTTTGAGTGGTGACCCTGCCAGTAGCATGCAAGCCACAAAGGTCATTACCACAAAAAGCAAATTGCTTCAGTTAACCGTGTATTTCTATTTGTTTGTGATGAAGGAAGAGGCCTCAGCTTTTGTGGAACTTCTTCATGGATCTTCTAAGACTTTGATAGTTGTATCATACCTTCTACATGCCCCAAGATGCTGGATGAACACATGAAGCTGCCTTATAAGGAATCAGACCCTTGGGCCATCAAAGTCAGTGTTGTCTACTCAGACCAGCAACAACTCTCCAGGGTCTCAGGCTGAGGTCTTTCACTTTCACATCACCTCTTAGCTGATCCTTTCAGCTGGAGAAACCAGGGATTGAACCTCTGACTTGCTGCATGCCAAGCAGATGCTATGCCAGTGAGCCACACCCCACCCTAGTGATGCACCTGTGATCCACAGCCAAAGCATTGGATCAGCATGGCTTTAGCATTCTGTTTCCCCAACACAGAACAAGCAGAACTAACCCAATGCATCATTCACACACCCTGAATAATACAATTTCAATCCGCTTTCAATGCATTGGTAATGATGGTTCACCTGAATTTTGCTTTACAGTAAAATTCAGTTGCAAGGTGCATTGAAAGTGGAGTAAAATGTATAGTATTCAGCATGTGAAACTGCCATTAAGGCAAAAAGAGTGTTGGTCAAGGGGTAAACCTCCCCCTTGGAGCAGAGACCCCGATGGAAAGCCGGCAAAGAAAATCCGCATGCGTGTTTCTTTGAGTTTGATCACAAATACGTGCAATGTGTTTTTTCTTTCCTCGCTACAGATATGTAGGAGATGTTTCTCGATGGTGATGAACACCCTGTCTATGTTCAGGGGCACTTTTCAAAACACGTCCAGGTTTGATCTGAGGCCGCTATAGTTTTCTGGTAACAGCAGGCTGACTCTTTTTGGTCGCCTCGATCGGGAGGATGCACTATGGATCTAGCCCTGGAGCTAAGAAAAGAGCCCGTAGTATCTCTCCCCGCCATGTGCTCCAGAGATCCTCCCAGGCGGTCGGAGGAGGATCTGAGAAGGGGGGATACGGAGGAGGCGGAACTTGGGCTGAAGAGCTGCGGGAGCCGCCCATTTGTCGGTCGCAGAGTCCTCTTGGTGAGTTCGTCCTGGGCTTCGGCTGCTGTTTTGCTGAGGGCGGAAGACGATGGCGTTTGTCCGAGGCAGCCCCCTGGCCCTTGCCGTCCTTTTGTCGATGCCGTTGTTGTTGCTGCTGCCCGCCGGTAATTCACGGAGTCACAAAGTTGGGGGGCGGGGAGAGCGGAGCCCCCTCCTGGGAGCCCAGGCGGGAGAGAAAGGGGGCGCCAGCTTGAATCCCTCGGAACGACTGGGAGGTGCTGGCTGACTGGCCTTGGAGCGGCTCCTCCTAGAAGTGGTTGAGCCGCGAGAGAAGAGGGGAGACTAGGGCTGCTCGGCGAAGCCTTCGGGGATAAAGCGGGGAGGGAGAGGCGCGCGGGAGGGGAGAGCAGCTCTGTGGTTGTCTGAGAAGCACCCGCTATGGCCGGGTAGGATGGTAACTTTGGCAAACGATAGCAGCTTCCGGGTGGTGCTACTGCTGAGCCACAAGGAATCCAGCTCTTCCTGAGAGGCGGATGGAGTCGTTAGAGGGTGCCTCTGAAAATGGCATAGGTCCTGGCTCAGGAACTTTCCATTTGAACTAAAGGAAAGGGCTGTGCTAGCACTCACTCCTTCGTAAGGTTTCGACTAAGTGCCCTTTGTTTTAGTTTAAGACCCGCTTCCCCCACCCCTCTCTTTCTAGGCGTCTTGTTGCTCTCTTCTTGACTTACCCAAACACACTTCCTTCTCATGAAGACAGACGACTTGTAATGTGTGGCGAAACCTCTCCCATCATCCGTTTCTGACTCATTCTGACCACTTTAGCCTCCATGCTTGAGGGGAGACTGGAGAGTAATGGCAGGGTCTCAGTTAATAACTCTCAGCATTCCACAAGTAAGGATATATCTGCCCATCAGTCTCCAATCTTGACATATTTATTTCCTTCACTATGTCCCCCCCCAATTAAACCCAGACAAATGGTAACCCTGTAAACTAAGCTTGTTAATCCTTTTTGGTCCTTCAGTCTGTTGAACATCTTCATTATGGTGGGGGTCTGCTATAGACTACCAAGCCAGGCAGAGGAGTTGGATGAGACACTCCTAGAACAGATTACAAAGTTCTCAGAGATGGGACATGGTGGTCATGGGAGATTTCAATTAGCTAGATGTCTGTTGGAAGTCCAACTCTGCTGAAAATGAAAGGTCCAATAAATTCTTGACTTGTCTTGCTGATGACTTCATTTTCCAGAAAGTGGAGAGGGAAACAAAGGGATCTGCTATCTTGGACTTGATTCTTACCAACAGGGAAGAAATTATTGATGAGGTGAAAGTAGTGGGCACCCTGGGTAGTAGTGACCATGTAATTTTGGAATTTACAGTCTTGGGGAAGGGAAAAGCTGTATGTAGTCAGACATATAGGTTAGACTTCAGGAGAGCAAATTTTGACAAACTTAAAAGTTATGCTGGATAGAATCCCACGGCCAGAAATACTTAGGGAGAAAAGAGTTCAAGAGGGATGGAAGTTTCTTAAAAGTGAAATATTGAAGGCACAATCATAAACGATTCCTATCAGAAAGAAAAATGGGAGGAGCCTAAAGAAGCCAAGGTGGCTCCATAAACAGCTTTCTAAAGACCTGAGAAATAAAAAAGACTCATTTAGAAAGTGGGTCTTATAACCAAGGATGAATATAAAGAAATAACCAGTGCTTGTAAAGAGAGAGTTAGGAAAGCTAAAGTTCAGTATGAATTTAGGCTAGTGAGAGATGCTAAAAACAACAAAAAAGTAAGAAAAAGAGGAAGGACACGGTAGGCCTATTGCATTGACAGGAAAGTGAAATTGTAACAGGTGACGAAGAGAGGGCAGAAGTGCTTAATTTCTACTTTTCCTCAGACTTCTCTTGTGAGGGAACCAGTGCTCAACATGACAAAACAGAACACATGATGAGGGAAGGGGGTTGCAGCCTAGGATCTTTAAATGAAACTAAGTACTTGGGGTCAGATGAACTGCATCCAAGAGTACTAAAAGAACTCATTGATGTAATTCCTGAGTCTTTGTCCATTATTTTTCAGAATTCTTGGAGAACAGGTGAGGTGCCAGAAGATTGGAGGTGGGGAAATGTCCCCATCTTCAAGAAGGGGGAAAAGGAGGATCTGGGTAACTACCAACCCATCAGCTTGATATTTATACCTGGGATAGTTTTAGAACAAATTGTCAAACAGAACTTGAGCATTTAGAAAGGATGGCTGTGATTACTAAGAGCCAGCTTGGGTTTCTTAAGAACAAGTCATGCCAGACTAACCTTATCTCTTTTTTTTTTGAGAAAGTTAGTACCTTGCTGGATCAGTGGAATGCTGTAGAAATAGTTTATCTTGATTTCAATAATACTTTTGATAATGTTACACATAATATTCTTGTTGGCAAATTGGTAAAATGTGGTTTGGATCCTATACTGTTAGATGGATCTGTAACTGGTTGACAAATCACACGCAAAGAATGCTTGTTAATGGTTGGAGAGAAGTGACAAGTGGAGTGCCTCAAGGATTTGTCCTGGGACCTATTTTGTTCAGCATCCAACATCTTTATAAATGATTTGGATGAAGGAATAGAGGGAATGCTTATTAAATTTTCAGGCGACACTAAATTGGGAGGGGTAGCAAATATGGTAGAAGACAGAGTCAGGATACAGGATGATCTTGACAGGCTAAAACAAATAAAATGAATTTCAGTGGGGATAAAGGTAAAGTTCTGCATTTAGGTAGGAAAAATCCAGTGCATAATTATAGGATGGGGGAGATTTGTCTTGGCAGTAGTATGTGCAAAAAGGATCTAGGCGTCTTAAGTAGACCTTACACTGAACATGAGTCGGCGTTGTAACACAGTAGCTAAAAAGGCAAATGCAGTTTTGGGCTGTATCTACAGAAGTATAGTGTCCAGATCATGCAAAGTGATGGTGTCACTTTATTCTGCTCTGGTTAGACCTCACCTAGACTATTGTGTTCAGTTTTGGGCACCACAATTTAAGAAGGATATAGACAAGCTGGAACGTGTCGAGAGGAGGGCAGCGAAGATGGTGAGGGGTCTGGAGACCAAGTCCTATGAGGAAAGGTTGAAGGAGCTGGGTATGTTTAGCCTGGAGAGCCAGTTTGGTGTAGTGGTTAAGTGTGCAGACTCTAATCTGGGAGAACCGGGTTTGATTCCCCACTCCTCCACTTGCATCTGCTGGTGTGACCTTGGGCAAGCCATAGTTCTGGCACAGTGTTCTTGAAAAAGAGCAGTTTCTGTTAGAGCTCTCTCAGCCCCACCTACCTCACAGGGTGTCTGCTGTGGGGAGGGGAAGGGAAAGGAGTTTATAAGCCGCTCTGAGACTCCCTTGGGTAGTGAAAGGTGGAGTATAAATCCAACCTCCTCCTCCTCTTCTTCTTCTTCTTCTGGAGAGGAGATGACTGAAAGGTGATATGATAACCATCTTCAAGTACTTGAAGGGCTGTCATATAGAGGATGGTGTGGAGTTGTTTTGTTGCCCCAGAAGGTTGGACCAGAACCAACAAGTTGAAATGAAATCAGAAGAGTTTTTGGCCCTAAAAACACACCCTAAAACACACACACACAAAAACCACTCAGATGTTTCATTATCTAGGTATTTGATGTTGGGTCGAATTGCAGCTATTTTATTCCAACTTGGTATGGCACTGTATCTTAAAAACTGGCAGTTTTCACAGAGGAAAAATGGTCATACTAAGGAAAGATAGCTGAAGCTTGGCCTTGGCTTGGTTTTTACACTATATATTAAAATGGAAGAAAGGTTATTCCCCATCTCCAGCTCTGAGTGAAGGTTTTTAATTTCATTTTTCATGACACACAGCTTTTTGAGCTGGGTTTGCAGGGAGATGCAGGGGCTTTGAGGTTTGTTTACTTTTGTTAACCACCCCAAGCCCTTTGAATGTGGTGGGTTATACATTTAAAAGTAGGGAAATAGTATACCCGCTGGATTATGCTGCCTAAAGTAGACAGTTTTATATTGCTTGGTGATAGGACTGGTATGGTTAGTACAGGCAACTGGAAGAGAGCAACCAGATACAATACACCCCCTCCCCACAGTCATTCAGTGCAACATTGTCATTAACATTTCTATAATTTTTCATGGCACCACCGTGTATTAATCTCTGGCACCAAATAATAAAATGGCTGACACTAGCAGAGATTTGCTATATTATGTGCAATTCTCAATTCCATGTTGGCACTAGAGTTGTCAACAATTAAGGTAGAAATGACGGAGGGATGAGAGGTTGGCAGCGAACAGTGGGGAAGTCTGATGAGTTAATATAAGTCTTGGATGGATCAAAAAGGTTTTGCTAATGAAGTGAGATTCGGACCCAATGGCTCAACCTCCCCAACAAATTTTCATGTGCCTTTCCTGTAGACATTTTACAGTGTGTGATATTTCAATAATAGATCAGCAGAGGCTATTCAAAGAAACCATGATAGAGGCCTGGAATGAAGAGATGTTTGTATTGACAATAGATGTGCTTTGGTGGAATAGAAAAAGAGGCAATAAAGAGAAGGGTGTTTTCAAGTTCAACAAAAAAGTTAGATGATGAAGGCTGTTGTCCTAGGACATAAAGTGATATAACTGTTGGCTCTATAAATGAAAACTATGGTAAAGAAAAAATTTGGGTAACTTCTCAGAAAAAAACAGTAATAAGGAAATAAGTGTTATTAAACCAAGGAAGTGTTTTGGTGGTATTGGAATAATCCCATGACACAGACAGTATGGTAATTTATCATTACTTTGACATAAATCAGATATATGCACATTATGGAAATCCTTCGTACAGTGAATTACATATAACCTGTTATGGTAATAATGTGTCTCAGCTTTCAATCCAGTTAAGCCAGGCTGTAAAGAAATAATTTATACTATTCCTTTCTTTTATCTGTCTTTTTCATGGGTAGGGGATGATTTTCCTACAGCTGTTCAATAATGAGAGCAAATATTAGCGCTTCATTCACATATCACCATGCCTCTATTATGTAACGCTTTTATCATTTGGACTATAAAACCTGAAGGAAAGGTTTTTGCCTTCCAGAGACCCCAGTAACCCTTGATCTTATTGTAGGCTGAAAATGTTTTCAACTTTGCTGTTCATTTTCTTTGAATCCAGACTGAGTTTTCACATCAACAGTCTGGCTTTTGTTGCAATGCATCTCATTATATAAACAAGATTCTTAATATGTAATCTTTCACAGAAAATGTAAATGTAGGCCAGAATTAGTGAAGTTGTCTTCAACTGGTTTTGAATGCCCTATTAATGATATGTCTTTTCACCTTCAGAGGAACTTGTTAAGAGGAGTATTCAATAGCCAGTTCTTAGACAGAGCAGCCTATTTGTTCTCTGATGAAAGTTGCCATATATAGGCCATCTATAGCAACCCACTGCTCAATGTAGGAAATCCAAAGCTACAGTATTCCTGAGGGATGAGTGTTTGGCTTATGATTTAAGACCTTCAGGTAATTCTGTTCTTTGTAACTCTGATCTATGGCATTGATCAGTTATGCTGAAGCCATAAGATAGAATGTACAGCCACATCTGCTTATTACTGTTAGAACTGGGCAACATTAAAAAGTTTGCCTTTTGATTTGCTTTAATTTAGTAAAAGTATTCATATTGATTGTGTATGAGTTATTTATTTTTAATTGCAAGTGCTTCACATAGCTCTGAGATGCATTTAACTTTCAGATGCACAGGCTAGAAGGAAGCTGGGGGTCTGTTTTAACTCCTTCTTTCTTTCTTCATCTGCAAGAGATGTCGTGGCTGGTTCAGGTGAAGGTGGGGAAGTAAGAAAACAGCACCTTCTTTTTCAGTACAGGCAAGATCTGATTTAGAGAAGTTATGAAAAGGTCTTTGAATGTCAGTTTTAGGGAGAAATTAGGGGGCACAAGGTTGAGAGCTGCAATGGCTCAAGTGGTTAAGACGCTGAACTGCAGGCTGTGGAAGGTCAGTAGTTCAGAAGTTCGAGACCCGAGAGTGCCGCATGACGGAGTGAGCTCCCGTCTCTAGTTCCAGCTCCTGCCAACCTAGCAGTTCGAAAGCAAGAAATTGCAAGTAGATAAATAGGTCCCACTTAGGTGGGAAGGTAACAGCGTTCCGTGTGCCTTGGTGTTTAGTCATGCCGGCCACATGACCACAGAAACGTCTTCGGACAGCGCTGGCTCTTCGGCTTTGAAACGGAGATGAGCACCGCAACCATAGAGTCGGATTCGACTGGCTTTTGAGCAAGGGAACCTTTACCTTTACCTAAGGTTGAGAGACCTTCAGTTTGCTTTGAAGTAATCTGTTTTTCTTTCTACATTTGTGTGTGGTGTTTCAGGTCTAGAGATTCTAGTAGGTTTTGGCTTAATTTAGTCTTTCCACTGTTGATTTGCAGCAACAATGCCTTATGGTTTCTAGTTAGTCTAATCTTCTGTACCCACAACTCTTTCTTGTGTGTAATGAAACTTTTGTCTATGTCAAAAGCAAGCTGGTGATATGTAGTACAGAAACAAGATTATGAGGATAGCATGGAGGAGAACAAAAACCCTGTGATCAACAGAAATCCCAACTGCTGATAAAATCCAGTTTTCAAATCTAAAAGGCATCAGATACTAAACCACCAGTTGCTTTAATATCTACCCACAAACTATGATAACACTGGCTGAGCAGTCATTTCAAAAACCTGTAAATGTTAAGAAAAGCAGTATGGTGTTGTTTGGGAAATCCCATCAGAAGAAATCTCGGGGTTGGAGTTGAGGACCCCTAGGCTGTTTGTCCTGGAGGACTTCCGTCATGCAGAGGCTGTCTTGTCAGGAGCGGCTCAGGATTTCATGGACTCTGTGACAACCATGGGCAATAACTCAGGCAATAAATGGTCCTATACATTGTGCAGCTCACACCCTTGATTTGGTATTTCGTTCCAGGAGGGAAGAATGTGAACTGAGGGGGAGGATTGATGACAGCTTCTTTGTCATGGACAGATCACTATTTCCTTGGGTTTAGACTCACAGGGATACCAAGACTCTGCACAGGTGGGTGTCTGTTAAAATGATCCGCCCTGAAGCTCGGTGGAGCTGAATGGATCTGAATGGCTTTCTGGTGGCTCTAGGGGATTTCCTTTTGATATGTTTGGTGCTCCTGTTGATTGACCTCATTGACCTCTAGAATGAGGAATTTACCTGGGGCGTTGACAGGATCCTTCCCAGGCATTTTCTCTCAAGTATTAGAGCCCAGGTAGTCCCTTGGTTTACTGAGGGGCTAAGGAAGATGGCTAGAGCAACAGTGGAGGAAGCCTTGTAACACATCTGATGAGACATGCTGCAGTGATGGCAACAAAGAACATTTGCCCACCACCATTGCATCTGCATGTGTAGGACAGCGAAGCTGTTCTGGGTGGTCAGAGGCCTGTTGGGGTCTGGCCTGCAGGAGGTGGTATACTGCTTGGTGGCCTGCTGTGACTGTTTTACTCATCACTTTGCAGATAAAATCCCTTGCATTCATTCTGACTTGGACCTTACGTTGGCAGTGATAGAGTCAGTTGGTTCCAGGGTGCTGATTTGTCCAGTTGTTTGGGATACTTTCCATCCTATCCTATTCATGATAAGGATGTGGTGGCCCCAACATTCTGAGATTAGGTAGGTGGCAACTTGGGGAAGGGCCTTCTCAGTTGTGGCAGCACCAAAATCCTGGAACTCTCTTCCCAGAGATACTTGCCTGTTCACTTCTGTTGCCATCTTCTGCCAGTGGGTGAAGACTTTGTTTCATTTTGCGTTCCCTCAGTGATCCTTCCTGTCCAATGTTTTAAAGCTTGTTTTTAGATTTTTGTGTGTATTTTAGTTATGGTTTTAATTGTTTTTGGCATGTGATTTTATTTATTTTTTAATTTTTTAGCCATCATGATGACCCTTATGAGGGCAGAAAGGCGGGCGATAAATTTTATAAAATAATATTAAAAAATAACATTGGGAGACTCAGGGAAAGGTCCAGTGACACCTATACAAAAGGGTTCTTATACTCCTGTAATCCTACGTAGAGTTCAACAGGTTTAGGCTGGAATAACTGTGTTTAGATTTGACCATCAAATAGGCTGTCTGTGAGTTGCATTAAATGATTGAAGTTGTGGCCTTGAATTTAGTCAGGAAACTTATCAGTGGCCATTGGAACAATGGCAGACTTCAACTGAATGCCGTTAGTTTTAGTTATTCTGTTTTGTTTTGTTCGGAGTTTCATTCAGTATGCTGACTCTGGGCACGACTATGACATTTTTAAAAGGGATTTCTTTTAATCAAATTTTACACAAGAAGAAGGAAATTGGTATGCAGCAGTGAGCTGTTTATCCTGCATTTTCTTCCTGTCGTTATAATCAGTCCCTATTTTTTTGGTGAAGAAAATTTTAATTTAAGATAAAACTACAGTCCTAAACTGTAGTAAGCAAAATGCCATGGAAAACAATAAAATTTCTTCCAAATAAATGTGTCTAAACTTAGATTGTATAACAATATCCATTTAGGTTAATAAGAACAGTAAACATGGATTGTAAAACTTTACGATATGAAATTATTTACTTGTGATAATGGAGAAAATGGGTGGCATTAAAACTTTTTAAATGAGAATGGAAAAAAATACCATGGAACATTCAGTGTACATTTTGAAATAGTAGAATACAGAGTTTTAGAAATAAGAATGAATATGTTATGATATGATTATATGGGTGTGATATTGTGGCTAATATTTAAAGAACATTTATACTTAGGTGATACCATTTTCCACATTGTTTAACATATGTCTTATACTGTATATGTTGTTTCAGAGATCCCTTATTGTACTCCTATTCCATTGCTTATTATATGTCTCATCCTATTGATTGCATTGATTTACACTGTGTAATCTGGCTTGTGTCTCAGTGAGAAAGGCAGGCTAATTTTTAAAAAATTATTTACCATTTTTATTTTCATACCTCACAGCAGGGTTAAGCAGTTTAGGGTTTGTCTAGCAAGTTCGCTGACAAGGCTGGATACAAATTAATAACAACAACAACAACAATAATAATAATAAGTACCTGTCTCGCCAGTTCTGGGGCTAAGCTGGAAAAGGCATAGAAAGAAGAAAGTACAAACTGTAAAGATGTGCTGTACCTGCTGTGAGTAACAAAACTTTATGTGTTGTTACCCATATCACTAGTACACGTGCAGCTCCTGTAGCTAGCAAAAGCGTCCTTCTGCTAGCAAAGAGAAAATATGTGTATTGTGGGGTATTAATTATCAAGATCTTAACCTGTGTATATTAGGGTCAAGATACAGATCAACACTCAAAAAGAAACGAAGGGGAATAAATTTCTTAAACAAGAAAAAAAATGTATTGAATTAAAAGGTAAATCAGGTAAATAAAAATAGAGGTGCTACAGAAAGGAAATAAATGCATATGTGAAACCCTTTCCCTAACAAATTACCTGCTACTAAGGGAAGAAATAAAAAGGGAGATATGCAGACCAGCTTCCCGAAAATGACAGGGCAGCTTTGGAAAGGGAAGTTGATGCAACTGGAGAAGCACAGCGGAAAAAGTAGAGAAGCCAACCATACAGTTGGAGTAACAGGCTGGGTTCCAAAACTGGCTACAAACTGGATGGACTGAAGAATAACTTTTTATATATTCTTGTTAAGATTGAGCTGAGGAAAGGGTGTTGGCATTGGAACGTGGGCATAAGGAAAAGTTCATCTCTCTTGAGATGAGCTAATTTGAAAAGGGTTTTTTTGTGTGCATTGTGGAGGGGAGGTTTCTTTTTTTGCATTAGAGATAAAAGTATAAAGGAGAAGAGTTCCTTTAGGGGATTGAAAGGCTGGATAGGCAAGTATCAATGGCCAAGTATTTTACGTGAAGGAGTATGGGGAGAAATCTTCCTATTCAACACTTAAGATAAGGGGGAAATAGCTGAGACTGGCCCATTACTCATTGTCTCGATTATTGGGGTCATTTATTAAGGCCAGATTATCAAGGAGGGGACCCCTTAGGTCCCTGAGGAAAAGGTTAATAGAAGAGCTTTCTTTACATTCCTTGCACGCCCTTAGCATGACTCAGTGTCATTTTGACATTACTTTGATCCAGACTCCATTTTTCATTGCTAGGCCTACGCTAAGATGTGCATATGTACAGGCATCCATAATGGGGGTCTCCTGTGAGGGGGAGTCCCGGGGCATCAATGTGCCCCACAGTGCCCCTAGGTTCTGCAGAACCATGGTAGTTACCACCTGAACAGAATATGTGACTCTGGTTGCCAGTTGAATACTGGATTTGCTTCAAGGTGCTGTTTTTGACCTTTAAAGCCTTATATGGCCTGGGACCAACATATCTAAGGGACCACCTCTTCCCATATACACCTCGAAGAGCATTACACTCATAAGATCAACACCTCCTGGTGGTCCCTGGCCCGAAGGACGTCCGTCTTGCCTCAACCAGGGCCAGGGCTTTTTCTGTCCTGGCCCCAGCCTGGTGGAACGCGCTCCCTATTGAGATCAGGGCCCTGTGGGATCTTCTTCAATTCCGCAGGGCCTGAAAGACGGAGCTGTTCTGCCAGGCCTTTGGTTGACGCAACGAGCACCCAAATGGCCTCCCTGAAGTTGCTGTCACCTGTCTATTTACTAACCATTGACAACTGGCCTTTAACTCACTGCACCATTGGGCCAGAACTTTATAGCCAACTGATGTTGTTTCAAGCTGTACACATTGTTTTAACTGTTATAATGTTTTATTGTGTTTTAAAACTGAAATTGTATTTATTATAATGATGTTACCCACCCTGAGCCTGTCCACGGGATGGGTGGGATATAAATGCAAATAATAAATAAATAAATAAATAAATAAATAAATAAATAAATAATGGATGTCTACTGTGCTGCATGTATGACATGGAAAATATCTTTATTGCCTGAGAAAGGAATCCAGGGCACCTCCTTAAGGCAATGGAGTCCACCATATTCCTAGTAGGTGAACAAAGAGATAAGCTCATTGGGGCACGATTAACACAGAAATAGAGTTGAAGTTCCAATTTTGTAAGGTTTATTCTAACTGTCTCCAGATAAGCAAATGGGGAAACTGAGCAAAGGGAAAACAGTAGACATAGAAACAAAAGAATCTACAGTTTCTATTACTATTAACTTACATGAATTCTTTGGTTGCTATCCTTCCTTGGAAGGTGAGTCAGGCATTTGAAGAAACATAGATGAAATTTGGCAGAACTGACAAGGGCAGCCAGATGCTGACCAAGGGCCTCCTTGCTACCCCATCTTTCTGGGGTTCTCTGAGAAGGAGAGGTTCATCTTTAATCAACCAGAAACTGGCTTGTGCAGATGTTCTTTGAAAATGGTGCAGACTGATTGCTTTTTTCCCTGATATCATGTGGGATTTTGCACCCAGCACTTCCAGTTTGTGTGCACAGCTCTGTGACTTCACAGGTGTCAGAGGAGGGGAAATTCTCCAGTTAACCCCACCCATCCAGAAATGGTACATGACAGGCTGCTAGGACAGCCAGTCTGGTGGAAAATCCTGGATGACTGTGATGCTCACATCCCAAAATAATAGAATTATTGGTCAGCTAATATCCTTGCACAAAATTGGCCACATTTAAAGAGGGTTCATCGATCACTCAAATTAATGTGCATGCTTTTGTGTACAATGGCCCTGATTCAGACAGAAAGTGTGACACAGAGGGGGCTTTGACCCTCTTTCCTCGTGCACTGTTCCAGACTGGGGGTGCCATTTGTCTCATTGTAGAAACATCATACATTGCATATCCCAATGGGACAAATGGCATGCCACTGAGCAGTTTCATGTAGGAGAAATGATGGGAGGGGCACAGTCTAAGCTTCCTCTATCTGTGTGCTGCAGTTCCTGTCCTAATCAAGCCCTTTCCTGCCTGGGAAGCATGGAACTCCAGAACATACCTCTCCCCCCACCCCAGGGATGTTTCCAGGGAAAGCATAGTGTGTAGTTAGGCAACGAGGAGTCTGCTGAGGACACCCAATCCAGAGTTTATTTCTGTTCCCATCCTCTGTGATACCTAGTTTCTTCAAACTAGTCAGTGATACTCGACTCACTTCTGTTATGGTCCTACCTCTGAGGGTATTCTGGCCCCTCATAAATGATAGATTCATTTCCTGAGAAGAGTTCTAAACCTCCAACAGATGAGTAGATGGGAGAATTTCCTTTGTGTACTGGATCCCACTGATTTTGGAAAACATGCATGCGAGCATTCTTGCTCCTCCCCTAACCTAAGTGGAGTATTATTATAGGTCTTGCAAATGGCACGGCCATCCATACTTCTAGTTCTTATGTTCGTTTCTTGTCTGTGGGTTTATGGTATCTTAATGTAGTCCTTTAATCACAAACCTCACACAAACTGAAGACTTCATAATGTCTTGTACTGATCTGGCTCAATGGCTTCTTTTCTGTTTACAGGTTTCTGTGAAAACTGTACAGCATACAAAGATTCTGATGGCTATTTACATTCGGAAAAATCCTGCCTGGACTTCTGCTGTGGAACGTGTACAAGCCGATATTGTTGTTCGGACTTGTTACAGAAATTAGATGAAGATGATGAAGTTATGTGTAATGAGATGTCAGAAAGGTGAAAATACTACATTATATTGATTTCTTTGTAGTATATTAGTTGGGCATTTCTTCTTCTCAGTGTAACATATCATAATAATATAGGACTGTGAATGGGGAATAAATACATTTATTATGGGGAACGTATGAGACCTTGGCACATTTGCAAGGAGTGACCTTACCCAAACATGGGCTGCATTCAGATGTTGCAAACAAACCACAATTTGTTTGTAACGTGAATGAACCTGGTATTCATGAACTCAGATGCTCGCTTCCTCCTAGAAAGTTTGATTTAATTACAATTTGTTGTGACATCTGAATTGGTGATTGTTTCTTGGACACAAAACAAGATTCTAAATCAGGATTAAAGCATGGTTTAAATCAGGGGTGTCAAACATGCTGCTCGTGGGCCAGATCAGGCCCTCAGAGGGCTGCTATCTGGCCCACAAGGAACTGGCTGTCTTCTGCTTCTTTCTCCAGTTCTGCTGCTGCTGTGTCGCAGCTTGCTTTTCCAAACTCTCTCAATTACACAGGAGAGATAGATAGGCAAGCTTCTGTTCCCTGCAGTGGCTGAGGCTTCTCCCCCTCCTCCTCCCAGGGGGAGGGAGTGAACCAGCCAGAGCTTGCTTCCTAGCCAGGCTGTCTCAATCCCACAGGAGACAAAGGCAAGCCTTTCTTTCCTTCCATTGGCTGAGGTTTCTCCCCTTCCTCCCGCCTTGCTTTGCTCAGCTGCCTCAATTGAACAGGAGAAATACAAAGCACCAGGGTTCTTTTTGTAGCAGGAACTCCTTTGCATATTAGGCGACACACCCCTAATGTAGCCAATCTTTCAAGAGCTTACAGAGTTCTTCTTACAGGGGCTACTGTAAGCTCTTGGAGGATTGGCTACATTAGGGGTGTGTCACCTAATATGCAAAGGAGTTCCTGATACAAAAAGAGCCCTGCAAAGCACCTTTAAGACCAACAAAGTTTTATTCAAGGTATGAGCTTTTGTGTGTCTTGCTATAGTGTGTTTTGTTGGGCTCATTATGCTGTGGCTCTTCTGGGTGCAACTGGGTTTGCCTCCCCTTTATCACTGTATTTATGCCCTCATGATCCAGTCTTTCTCAGTAGGAAAGCCATGTGAACTGTTTAGATGAGGAATAACAACAGGCCAGTGAGGTTGATTAAGCTGAGTGTGTGTGTCCAAACCAAGTTCACCTAGTACATTTCCTTTGTAGACTGAAGATTTTGAACCTAGACTTCCCAGATAGAAGACTGATACTGACCACTATAAATGGCAGTCTCTCTATTCTTGCACTGCCTCATAGGAGTTATAGTTATTTCTCTGGGGAAGACTATAGTTTTGTAGACAAACATATAGCCCTAAGTTTGTGTCAGGACGCCTTCTCATGTTTTTGACCAGCACATAAAGCAACTTACGTACAAAAGCTCACAATGCCCAGCCATGTTGTGTTTCCCCCCAGGTCCTAGGCTGAGAACACTGAGCATGAGATTTTTGTAATGAATGTCAATAAATCAAAAGTACGTTAGCCACTTACAGATACACACCTGAACAGCATACTCAGGATTGCTACAGCACAGACATTTTGATGCAATAATTCAGAGCAAGAGGTGTCAGTTACCAGAGACTGTTAAATAAACAAAATATTGCAAGAGTGCTAGTGTTTTAAGCATATTTTATTTACAATTTAAAAAAATCTTTAATTCTGTTGGTGTCCTTTATAAAGTTTGTATCTCTGCTACTAGGTATTACATTTTATGACACACATGGATCAGCCCAACAAGGTCTCATTTATGTCAGATAACAAATGAGTTCAACACTCTTGGTTTAAATTGATGTCTCATGTCTGAGAAACAAAGTCTTTTTTTCCTTGCACAAGCAGGGACCCAGAACAAAATGTTGTGAACAATTACAATTTGTGCAGCTGTCCATGACGGTTAAACTGGCTGGAATGGCCCCAGCAGCCACTGTTCTCTAAACCTGTGGGAGGGCAGTAAACGGTAGACCTGCATGGAATCCTAGAGGGGAAAATGCCCTCCTGGCTGCTGCCTCTAGTGCCACCCCCTGCTCCCCTCCCTTGCTATCACCAGCTCCCCCCACTATGTCCTTTTCCTGCTACTATCTTTTTCACCCTCCCCTCATCTACTCTTACTCTTTAACGCACCTGGTTGTAATACTGACTGTATCTTGGTCAGTATGTTTTTTTGCTTGAATTGCACTTTCTACAAATACACAGGCTGCTTTTCTGTTGGTTTGTTTTTAAATTAACTTTTCAGGTTTTTCTGTAAATTTGGGAGTATTTGCCAGGGCTGTAGAAGAATCATCACTCTCTGTATATAGTGACATTGTTTGGCTTTTGGGATCCATAATCTGAGGCCATATTTAGAATCTGATATGATGTATGACTTACAGCAAATCTGTACAAATGTGGAATGCAGTTTTCCATCAACACAATCCCTTTAACCCATGCTTGAGAAAATACATCCAATCTTTTTTCCCACCATAGAGAACAATGGAGGGAATAGGGGCAACCTGTTTGGGGGCCCATAGAATTGGACTCCCTGATCCAATGTTTTTGAAACTTGGTGGGTATCTTGGGGAGAGGCTCCATCAGCTATCCTGTGAGTTTGGAGCCTCTCCCTCAAACCCCCTTCCCTCCAGCCCCCAGAATATACCCTATGTTTTCACCATTGACTTCAATGGCCCATAGGATACAATGGAGCTGAAATTGACATTCGGCTGCCTGGAAGACTCTCCGGGACGCTGGCTGGGGGCGGGGCTTGGCTCCTGAGCTCCCGGAGCTTCGCTCCGGTGCGCTCCCCCCAAAAGACCCCTGGCTGTGGCTAAATCCCTGTTCAGGGAATGAGTTGCCCAGTTGTACTGATACTAGCTCACTTCTCCATAATCGCATGAGCGTTTTCATAAGGTAATACCAGGCTTGAGACATTTCTGTCATTGACCAGTTCATACAGCTTTATCTTAGTAAGTGATTGCATTTTTTTCCTCGCAGGCTAGCAGTGCAAACAATATTAAATCTAAACAGTTTATACGCAATGGAATGAAACATCATTTTAGCTTGTAGGAATAAAGGACAGCTGCAGGACAAGAAATGATGGCTTAACAATATGAAAAAAAAGATTTTAAATCTTACTTAAAGATTCCTTTTTTACTGCAGCATGTTGGAAGAGCCTGTGATGGGAGAAGCGATGAAGTTCAGAACAGACTTTGATGATATTCGTGAAGCTCATCAGAGAAGGTACTATAAATAAAATACGACTTGGGAGTTTGTGATCAATGTAGTATGTGTTATAAGCTTACACACTGCATCAGAAGAATAGTATTCTGTGATATATGTGGAAAACAATGTTCTGGAGTTCTCATGGTATTTTGTTACAATTGTCTAAAGTTAATTACCTTTAATTGTATTTATTGTGGCATATTCTCTCGAAATTAAATAGTGCTGTATTGACAAAAATTTGGTGGTCACGAACTTGCAAAATATAG
Organism: Gekko gecko; assembly: GCA_029375565.1. Classification (NCBI taxonomy): domain Eukaryota; kingdom Metazoa; phylum Chordata; class Lepidosauria; order Squamata; family Gekkonidae; genus Gekko; species Gekko gecko. The sequence continues at coordinate 96,467,598 of JAPDNY010000002.1, read as the reverse complement.
CTGAGGATCTTGCAGTGTAAGGATCTTCAGCCGTTACATTTTTTTCACCAAGCCCGTAGATTTTTACAGACTGTGCACCTCCTGGGTGGTTATATAATTGATATAATTGATGGGCTGCCACTGAAAAGGTCCTGTTCCCCTTCAGTCATCCAAACTGGTTTTAGGTCACACCTCCTTTTGCTCCAGGCAAATTTGCATAGACTGTATTGGCTCAGAGCAAGGCTGGCCCTCCAGTTTCAATAGCTCTGCCATTCCAGCAGGACTCTTGAGCCTAGCTCCGCTTTCTTGGAGACTCTTGCCTTATTGGTGTGGAAGACAGAAAAGCCTTGAAGAAAGGCCCCATTGCCTGCCTTAAAAAAGAAAAAAGAGACCGTTAAGACAAACCTCTCCTGCCTGAGGTTCCAGGCATCAGAGACTGGCCAACGGCAGATATATTGAGAAAGCACAAGCTGCCGTCAGTGCTGGCAGACGCAAAGCTTAGGGTCATTCCACAGCTGGCCCCCAGCTGCACAGTAACAGCTTGGCAGACATCTACTGGGTCCAAGTCTAGACCTGCTCTTGGAGCCTCTTACTTTGTTGGTACAGAAGACAGAAAGGCTTTGAGGAAAGGCCCCATTGCTGCTCTTAGAAAAAAGGGGGAGACAGTTGTGACAGGCCTCTCCCACCTGAGACTGCAGCCATTGGAGACTGGCATAGGCCTCTGTCAGTGCTGGCAGACCCGAGGCTTTGGGTAATTCCACAACTGGCCCCTGGCTGTGCTGGAATATCCCAGCAGAGCTGGGTGGCCCGCCCCATACAGACTTGGAAGCTTCTAGGCATACAGGGAGCAAGAGAATTGGAGCTGAAGGTCAGACCCCCACCCCCAAGATACATTGGGGCAGTGGAATAAGGACTTCCAATGCAAACAAGGGGCCAGTCCAGGCAGGTGTGGCAGCGCAGCAGACCAGTTCCCCCCCACAGCATCTCTGAGGCTGTTCCCAGCAGGTTTGGCAGTCTGAAAAATTCCAATAGGGCAGCCGTTCAGGTTTTCCTGTATTATTTCTGTCCTTCCTCCGCAGATGGAGGATGCAGGTCCATCCTGGGCATTCTCCAACCCCACATGTATAAAATCCAGGAATCATGTACCTGACCAAGTGGTGGCTGTGGCTGATCCCACCCATAAGGATGCTGTCACCTTAAGGACACTAGCTAGTATTAGGAGCATTTGAGAGCTAGTCAAAAGAGATGTTCCCCTTCTCCCTCATCACCTGTGTCAGGCTCAGGTTCAGGGGTAGAGGAGCGCCCTTCAGCCATAGGATCTATGACAACAATCTCTGGTAAAGAGGAAGCGAAATGGTGAGGAAATTCTTCTCGGCCTTTCCTAGGAAAATTTCCAGCCAGGACATTTCCAGAGATTTTAAAAGGCATTTTTTAAAAAAAATCTTCACCCTTCCATCAGGCAAAAAGGAAGACCTCAGGCTCCTCTGCTGGTTGCTCTGGTCATAGCCTTACATTCGGGACCAATTTTGTCTAAAGATGGGGACAAAGCATTTAAGGATACAGTGTGTGAGGAGGAGGAGGAGGAGTAGACACCCCTAGGGAATCCCATGAAGCAGCTTCCCTGACAATCCTGCTATGATCTCAGATTTCACCAGGGCCCATCATGGTTTGGGCTGATAACCTCCTTCGGGACCCTGACACTGACCCCTTGACATTTAAGAGATCCATCCAAAAAATTAAAAGGGCTGCAAATTTTGCAGCAGAAGCATCCCAAGAGGCCATGCAGTTCTGTGCCAGAGCACAGGCCACCAGTATAGTGGTTAGCAGGAAACTATGGCTAAAGCATTGGAAGGCAGACTCTCTATCTAATCCAGATTTATCCACTTTTTAAAAGGGGAGCAAAAGGATTTTAAGAGCTCCTGCACATTTCAGCTATAGGCCCAGATTCCAGCAGAGACAGTTCCCTCCTAACAAACAGGACAGGAACCAACAAAACAAAGAACTACCACTTGACTATATGGTTGGGGGTTGACTTCAGCAGTTTCCCCTCATCTGTATGGAGTCTATGACTGACCAGTGGTTACTCTCCATCATCCGGAAGAGGCACAGGATAGAATCCCCCCCCCCAGCATCGCTTCTGTGTTTTCCCACTTCCCAAGACAGAAGAGAGTTGCCTTTTATCTGGCGTGACCTATTCAGCATTTAGTGCACATTGGGGCAGTGGAACCAGTGCCCTTAGAACAGTGTTTCCATGGGAATTATTCCATTCTTTTTGTAGTTCCAAAAAGATCTGGGGATTGGAGAGCAATTCTAAATAAAAAGGAGTTGAATTTATGGTAAAGCAGTGCAAGTTCCGGATGGAATCACTTTGCTGCATTCTGCAGAGTACGATCTTACAAACCTCCAAGCCAAACCTGGCTGAGCAGGAAGGATTTAGATCTAGCAGAATGGAGTCTAAACAAAAAGATATTTCAGCAAAATCACACTTTGTTTTGGGATCCCTATCTTGGATCTTTTAACAATATCAAACAACAATCAAGTTGCCAGGTTTCTAACCAGTTTCTATGATCCCAGGGCAGAAGGCGAGGACGCACGCACTTGCCGTTGACCCATTGGGTGCTGTACGCCTTCCCTCCAACCATGCTGATAAGCTGAGCCCTGAACAAAGTGTCAAAGGAAGCGATGGAGGTGATCTTCATACCTCCTTTTTGGCACAGACAATTCTGGGTCTCAGAGCTAGTTAGGATGTCAGTATCTCTTCTGTGGAGATTGCTAAGCAGATGGGTTCTCCTTGTACAAGAATCAATTTGCCACCCAGACCCTATTTGACTCTACCTGACAGCTTAGAGATTGAACTGGTGGATTTAGAAGGATCGGGCCTTACAAGTTTAGGAGGTGACATCAAGGTGCAGTCCAGAAAACCTGCTTCCAGTCGTCTCTATAATCATACGTGGCTGACATTCAAAAGTGGGCCAGTACCAGAAAGCTGGATCCACTGAAACCTACTTACAAAAACATCATTCCCTTTCTACGTGAAGGTTGGAACCAAGTTCTAAGACCAGATACATTAAAAGACAGGTTACAGCACTGGCCCCTATGCTGGGCCACAAAAGACTGCCTAATTTTCCTTCTCATAGGCATATTAGACTTTTCCTCAAAGGAACCATACAGTTGGCATGTACTATTAGGCATAGGTTGCCTACTGGGAACCTTTCTAAAGTGTTACAGGCCTTGAGCAAACCTGTCAGAATCTTAAAGTTTCCTTCTCAGAAGACATCTTTTTTCTTGTGGCAATGACTTCTGCAAGAAGACTTTCTGAATTAGCAGCTTTATTGGCCAGGAAGGAATTATGAATATTTCACAAGGTCTCGGTGGTTCTCAGGAGGGATCTTTCCTTTGTGCCAAAGGTATTTTCCCCTTATCATGTTAACCAAGAGTTGGTACTACTGTCCTTTTGTCCTATGCCATGTTATCCCAAAGAGAGAGCCTGGCACAAACTAGATGTGTGCAGGGTTCTGTGCATCTGCTTAAACAGGACAGTGCAGATTAGGCTAAAGGATTTTCTTTCTATGTCTCGCAGCTCACAGCCTTTAGGCAAAAAGGTCTCAAGCCATGTATCTGAAAGGCATATGAAGTGCCTTTTTAATTTATGGTGAAGACATTTTGAGTCATAAAGATTGCAGAGCTGTAGCCAGTTTATATATTTTGTGAACTCTTGCCTCACCTTAAGAGAAATACTGATACTCACCCCTCCACTCTGACGGTCCTGCCACTGTGTGGCCTTCGGGCACTAGCTGGGCTGGCTGGAGCAAGCGATGGAGATCAAGCGATGGACAAAAATATAAGTGAAGTCGAGAGTGGCCGACAATGAACGTGAGTTTGATGTAAACGAACTTTGAAATAACCGGAAAATCCCTCCCCCCCCACATCAGCAAGCTGAGAGAGGAGGGACGCCCCCGTAAGCGAGAAAGATTAGTGGAGAAGAGAGGGGGGAAGGGAAAAACGGAACGTTTGGCTTGTTTTGAGAGACTTACCAGAGCGGATTTAAATCGTAAGTGATTTTCAGAGGTTGTGAAATAGTGGTTGGCTTTTGTAAACAGTCTACAAAGATATCGGGCGCAGGGAGGAAAGGAACGAAACTGAAACTTATGGGCGGCCAAAGCCCGGGGCCGGAAGAAGAGGATGTCATGAGAATCCCAGCGGATATGCTCAAGCCCGTGATGGATCAACTCACTGATATTAACCAACAGTTAACCGCTTTCAATCAAATTTTTGCAGCGCAACAGCTCCAGCTGGTGGAAATGGTTAAAAAGATGGAGCAAACAGTGGAAGTAGTGAAAGAGATGCACACCGAGAACAAGATTTTGAAGAAAAGGGTGGACGAATTAACAAATAAACAGAATCACCAAGAAAACAGACTGTTGTTTCTACAAATGGAAAAAGCAAATATGGTCCTCAGATTCCAAGGAGTTCCTGAATCTCCGAATGAGGATTTGAAGAAGCTACTCAGTGAGCTTATCGCACCAGTAACAGGCTTGAAAGCGGAGGAAATTATGAATGATATGCGTACAGGGTGTATTCTAATTACACCAAAAAAAATAGCCTGCCTGGAGAGATATCAGTCAGATTCTCAAGAAGACAAACTAGGAATGCAATTTTAAAAGCCACATCAGCAACTCCACTGAAATTGGGGAATACATCTATCAAAACTCTAAAAGACATTCCATTTGAAATTCATCAAAAGAGAAAGGGCTACAAGGACTTAATCCTTTTCCTTCAAATTAATCAAATCAGATATAAATGGGTAGTCCCAGAAGGGGTCATCCTTAAGCTCCACGAAGAAAAGAGAGATTGAGTCTGTACATAAGGCTAAAGAATTCCTGAAATGCCACCTGGGAACCAAAGAAGACGGTGAAACTGGTTCGAGTGGCTCCACACCCTCGGAGACAGACGAGGACCTGGCTGCGGAAGAAGGTGCTACTGCCCGCAGACCAACTTATGCTTTTAGAGATAGAAAGCCTAAGTAAAGGCAGAAGGACTCTGAAAATGGCCTTTATGAAGTGAGTTGGGGGATGCTTTGGAACTCTCCCATAACAAGTAACCAGTTAATATTTGCAGAGATAGATAGCAACTCACAGCGTGCATTGTTTACTAACAGTGTAGTACTAACATAGATTTTAACTGGGATAATGATCTCCTACTCTTGGGTTTTTAGTTTAGTGTGGGTATACTTTTCTTTCTCCTTAGTTGTTGTTCCCCTCCCCTTTTTTGTTGTCGTTTTAGTTGTATATTAAAAAAGCAATAAAAAATCCCCTTTGGGGGCAAAAAAAAGAGAGAAATACTGATACTGTGGATTTGAAATTATGGAATTTTGCTTATAAGAAATTTTGACATTGTTGGTTATTTTGGAATTATGGAATCTGCTTAGAAGAAGGTTTTGCCTCAAAACATGGAAATTATCTAGAAAACACATCAGCATTAAAAAGGAAGATTCCTATTTATTATTTATGGTTTCTAATAAACAATAAGAATATACACAAAGAGTATTAGAAGGAAGAACCATGCATGTTTGTTTTTGAGAACATTGTATGAGGGATAGAACTTTTCTTCAAATTCTACTGTTATATTTTGATTATATAATCTATCAGAAGTATTTGTTGTGATTGTTTATTCTATTGTTGTTGTAGTGCTATTGTAATCACAGGATATACTGTTGTTACTTTCCAGAGTTAAATTAAACAGCCCATATTAGGAATTATTCTTTTCTTCATTCATACAGAAAGTTTGGGCAGAATGAGCTAAAGCTAATAGAAAATTTTGAGTACAAACATCTTTGTTTTTTAGCCTTAGATTTGTCTGTGGCCCTCCAGAATCAAAGCAATGGTCTGTGCCTTTAAGTAGGATTTCTGAGCGAGGTGTGTCCAGAGAAGCCTGCTATGTGTTTTTTTCTTCCCCTGCTGATGTCACTGCAAATGGAACACAGCTCTAGTCTTCAGCCGGTCTCAGAAATGCAGTCAGTTTCATTTCCCAATGGGAAGAATGAAAAGGGCCTAAGGGACTGAAAATAAAGGATTTTAGAGAGAAAACAGGTTAGAGGCTTTTGCTGGAAACCAGAATGGGGTAAGCGTTAACTGTTCTGTCTCCTGGCATATTTCTTTCATGCTTAAAACTGTGGACGTTGAGGATTTCCTACACAGTTTTAATTAAGCAATTACTGCATAGGAAAGAACTCAGTTTTCTGAAAATCCTGTAACGTTTGCCAAGTACAAAACAACCTTTATAAAATGCAGTGATTTTCCTGGACAGTTAGATACACACATTAACTGGCGAGAAACAAAATTAATTTAAACCTACATGTCTTTTACCCATTGGACATTTAATGTTAACATGTTAAATGAATATAACACAATCAATAACTTCTTAACAACCCTGTCTTTTCAAAAATTCCATATGAAACTAATGTGACAGAGCTTCTTTCTAAAATGCAACATTCTGTAAAGCTGAAAGACAATTCATATCCTTCAAGTTGAAAATGTTATTTAAATGGCTTTCAGCTTTGTTCAGAAATTACAATATTTGAACTGTGTTTTGAGCTTTATTTACATTAAATTAAAAGGTTTTGAGGGATAAATCATTATTCCAGAGAAATAGTTTCTAAATTGACAAATATTGTATCAAATGTAAGTTTACATTTTTCTTGTGTTATCGGTATATTTTTATCCCACTGAATTGAAAGAGAATAAAATATGCTAACTGATTCCTGACACAACAAAAAATGCTGGAACAGCAGTAAATCCATGCCTGACAAATCTTTTCACTTTTCCTTTTTTACCCAAAATGTGAGTATACATTGAAATAATAGCAGCTGCTTCTAATAGATGGTATACTTTGGGGAGAGGATAATGTGTACTGGGTTTAGTCTAGGGAAAGAAGCGCTTAACCTGTCTTTTTTTGCGAACTACTGCCCAGCTTTGTTGTTCTCCATAGGGGCTGTGTGTTTATTTCACAAATATGGGAAGCACTGTGGGAAGAAAAATAATTTGAGCGGAGGTAGCAGGAGGGGGAGTATGTGGTAGGGGATAAGTGCTCCCTTCTCTGCCCCCCCTGCTACTTTTCCTTGAATTTGCCCCTTATGAAGCTTTGCACTAAGCAGCCATTAGACTAATATGGCTGCCATTGTACATGCGACACATTTGTCCAGTGCCAGCTCTGGACTCCCCAGTCCATGGAACACCTTGGTTGCTCACACCATCATCCTAGGGAATGGCAAGATGAGCCCAGCCAAAGCCTTTGGTTAGCCAAATACGTGCTGCAGGGGGTTATTTAAAGCCATGGCATGAATGAAGGGAGCCTGCAATATAGCTTAACATGGGACTGACAGACAGCAAGAGGCATGGCCCTGAGTGGGCCTGATCACTTAGGAAAACCTATTGGTCCCATGAGAGGTCAGGGCCACCTGCAGAGAGCCCTCATGGCTTACCTTGCAGGTTTTAAAAGGGGGCTGAGAATACAGGCTGGGGAGGAAATGACAGTTCACCTCCAGGTTGCAGAAGTGTCACCAAACCAGTACTGATGCCTTGTGGCCCCTAGACTGCCACTGCAGGCCACCAGTGGCATCTTAGAGGTTAGCGATACTCCCATCTCCCTTGAGGACAGAAAGGTCGTGCTGGGGTCTCACAAAATTGACTCAAACTCTGTTTAGTAATTGTTTCCAAATGTACTTCATCATCAAGTAGAGCAGTCTTCTGAATGCCGTCCTAGAAGAAGTGATACTTATATCAGTCAGTAGTGATACATAGGTGACCAGGATGATTCCCCCTGTCCTATTTTCTGTGGACATTTATAGGAATCTTTACACATAGAATTGGCATAGTGCCATGTAGTGTGTGGTTAACAAATACTCTTGTTTTAGAGCATTGGTAATCTGTAAAGCAATGCATGCAAAAGCGGACTGCGTACCATGAACATAGAAGGCAGAGTGTGGAAACTTCTCTGTGGACCTATTGGCCCTTGCATGGAGATGGCACTAGTACATGGTGTCATCAGCTCCCAAGTTCATTTTCCAGGGCTAATTCATTCATATACCTCTTCACTATAATATGGTACACTGAATGTGACATTGACAAAGTGACATGTGCTTCCCAAAAGGGAATCTGCTGCCCTCTGAGCCCTTGAAGTACGCTTAGAAGCTGAGAGGAATGAGAGTGTACAACTTACCCCAGATGTCTTGCCTGCAAGACCAAAGCAGGTGGCAGTCTCCAATAAACTGAGAGGCACGCGGATTGAGGAATTCAGAAAATATTCCCTCATCAGAGTAGCTCAGAGAATTGTAATGTGCCCTGTGTCTAGCAGTGCCCCAGTGGATGGCCCCTATCTATGGAACGTTCTATAATAATTTGATGCTTGTATTGTGCTTTTAAAACATTTCTCTGGAGTTCTTACACAACCCTGTAAAATAGGTCATGTGGGCATGGCTGAGACTGAGAGATAATCATCTGTACCTAGGCTACATAGGGAGCTACTGACTGAATTAGGTTTTGAACTAGGTGTTCTTGGTTTACAGTTCATGGTCTTAACCACTTGTAGACTTGCAAAACCTGAACAATCCTAACCTAATCCTGCTGCACAATCCTAACCACAGGTAGTGAGCTGGATAGACCAGTGGTCTGACTGTATGTAAGGCTGCTTCACATGTTCTTTGCTATAAAGTCTGAGTAGAATAACCATGACTGACTTTCAGAGCTGGCCCCAGGCTTTTTTGTACACTAGGCGAGGCTACCTTCTGCCCCCCCCCCTGCACCCACCAGTTTTCAAACATAAATGCATTTTAGGAAGAATGCATGAAAAGCCAAGCAGTTTGGGGGGATTATTTCCCCAGTTTTGCTGCTATACTTGTATTCTGTGGCTGCAGCAAATACGAGTTAGGGAATCCAGACCCAACTCATAAAAAACAGTAAAATTTCATTAGTGCTAAGTCCTGGCCATGGCAGAGATGGAAATACATCCCTTGTATAGGCTCTCAAATCCAAACATAGTCCAAGTATCCTTCCATTCCTAACTTTATGATCACATCACATAAAGTTGTTTGAAAACTTTGTTTTCAGAGCAATAATGATCCCTTAAGAGACTAGTTTGTGCTTCTCTAAATCAGACTAGTACTAGGAGAGCTTGATGTCCATTTTACTTCCAGCATTAACAGTAACCCTGAGGCATATCCTTAAGTAATTTGCTGATATCCCATTAGTTTAACCTCTTACCTGTCTTTCATTTGCTGTACTACCAATCTGCAGAGGTCAACATTATTTTTAGATATAGTGGCAGATATTTTTTGTAGCAAACCTTTCCCCTTCTGACTTAACATGTCCCACACTTCATGATTAATAAAGCTTTGCCTTACATTAATTAACTCATTTATCCACGTAGCAATAGCTCTATGAAATGGATGGTTATGACCAGTGTAAGCTGAGTTACAGTAAGCTGAGTTAATGTGAGATAGCTCACAGTTTTTAGCATCTGGCTCACACATTTTTGTCTTAGCTCAGGAAGGATGGCTCCAGAGCAAACTAATTTATGCAGTAGCCAAATTTCTAGCTCAAAACTTTAATGCCAGTAGCTCACAAAGTAGGAATTTTTGCTCACAAGAAGTCCACAGCTTAGAGGGAGCATTGGCTTCTGACTCCTATTTTGTACTTGGGGAAGTCAGGGTAGCTTGCTTGGTGACTTCTTTGCCAAGTCTAGTTCAGGCACGGTATGCCATCCACAAGTCACCATTACTTTCAAGTCCTTTGTAAAAGTTGCTTGCTTCTTCTCTTCTGATAAATGTTACTTGAATTTCCTCATGGTTAGTCTAGCTATAAAAAAATAGTTTGGGTGCTGTAGAAAAATCTGCATTGGAAGAGACATAGGAGGGAACTTTAGGATGCCCAGATTAAATTTGTATCTCTTTAATCAAAGGGGTTCAGATTATATCCTGGTTTGTATTACACAAGGCAACTTTCAGGCTGCACAATTTTTCATTTAATCCACAAGTATTAAAGTTGAAGCATCTGTTAACCTGTTGCAAATTGGCAACAATTCCTATGAGACTTTCAACCAAATCTCTATTCCTGATCTGTGTGCGTGGCAGGGAGACGTGAGTATTGGTTTTCCAAGCCTTCAGTACCTTTCCTCTCTGTGTTTTAGAAGATTTTTGTTTTGTTACAAAATCAAATGTTTGAAACATCCTATGTATGATCTAGGCTTTAGGGTACACATGCACTACAGGAAGGTTGTCTGTTTATACTTGTTAATTCCTGTTTCTATACTAGTTTAGGATATATTGAATATAATTGATCAGTGGATTGTTTTCTACTGTGTACTATTTAAACAAACCACATTAGAGGCAGATGAAAGTTGTTATTTTCTACATTACATGATTGAGTGCTGAGAGGATTTTAATCACCATTACTGGCTATGAAGTGGGTTTATTTCAGATTCAGTAACTTTGAGTACATCTTAACTGGATAGGGTCTCTGCTCCTGAGCCATGCCAAACTTCTTGTTTTTTAAAACGGAAATGTTTTTTAAGGGCACCAATGGGAGGTAAGATGTTCATTCTACCTCTAAGTCAATCCATGTTGTTCATTTTAATCAACTATTTTATCACTGATTTTTGCTTTCATGAACACAAAGATCCAGTTTAGCCATTCAGAAAACAACCACAAAATTTACTTTGCAAAATGGCTATCAGTCAGAATAATTACTTGTGTGTGATCAAATTTAAACACTGTCACCCAACTGCAGCCCTAGTTCAAGAGAGACACTCCTGTCCTTTCAGCTTTTGAGTTCTGTAGAGTGACAATACATGTTAAATGATTTTCACAGCAGTTTTTCTTAGCAAGAGTGAACTTGATTGCAGAAACACAATAAGTTTTCTGGCTGGGTGCACATGACATCTGAGACCAGAGTGTAGGGAGGTAAGCAACAGGTGAAGATAGAGTTTAATTCCCATTGTCAGTACACATCCTTCTACTTTTGGGCAGCCTTCGCTGCCTGGTAATTGCTCATGGCCACAGGAAAATGTGTTATATGTCTTCCTGTACTGTTGCACTTCTTTTAGCTTTAAAAGAAATAAACTTTTGCTTATTTTGGAAGCGAGGCAACAGTCTACTAGAGTTTCATCAGTTGAAATCAGTGAGAGTAGCACAGTAGCAGCACATGGTTTATTATGCCCAAAGACAAGATTCCTTAGCAGTGCAATGCTAAGCAGAGCTATATTGCTCTATGCTCATTTGCTTCAATGGATTTAGAAGGCTGTAATTTTGTTTAGGATTGTACTGTAAGTCCATCTAAGTCAATGGGCTTAGGAGGACAGAACTCTTAAGACTCTTATGCTCCAAAAAATTATCACTGGAACTAGGATGTCTGCTTATATTTGAATAGAATATGTATCTGAAAGACCACAGGATATTTCTGTTTTTAAATAGAAGAGTATGCATACACTGTTTTAAGTAGATTTTATTCCAGTAGTATTTATCCCACTTAGTCATATTTCAGCTTTGCTTGGACTTTCTTAACCAATAACCTCCTGAAATTGGTACTTTTAGATCCCAAAATAAGTACATGTAAATAAAAGATTTATAAATAAAAGATGTGTTGGGCCCTATGTGAGATATTTTCAGATCTACATGTAGGACGGGAGAGCAGGGTAAAACATTCAAGAGCTGACAGAGAAACTCCATCCTTTAACTACTGAAAATCCTGTTGAGCCTTTTCAGAGCATGTAATAGTTATTAACCACTTACTTTCAGACTTTTCTTTGGGATTAACTGTGTATGAGGACCATAGCCTGGTCGTTACTTTCCCATAGCCCTCTCCCCAAGCATGTCCACTCACAGGTAGTATCAGAGCCATTTTTGTTCAAAAACCTAGATTTGTACACACCCTGCTTTCTATGCAGTTGTGACAGATGTGCATTTGAACAGGTGGATCTACTGCGCTATCACGTGTTGTTCGAGGTGTAGTTCTTATTTACAGCAATCAAAAATCTATTTGCAGAAGGGTCCTACCACCTTGAGGGAGCTAGTCAGAGAGTAAGGTTTATACTCTCTCATTTTCTGTAGGCTTGAGTAAAGTTGATGTTCAGATGTAAACTTATGGTTTGCCTGCTGTAGTAATTACGGAGAGAAGAAATTGAGTAAGCTGGAAATAGCCACAGCAGATGAGAGACTAGCTCACTGAGGAGAGGGATAAGGATGGGATAGATGTTGGGCATGGGGGGAGGGGTGTGAAACTGAACCCTAGTCTATTTCTGGGGTTTCTTACTCAGGCCTTTTGCTTCCATTTGGCTCAAGTTTGAGACCCAAACTCCACATTATATCCTCAAACTAAACTCTGCCCCAAACATGTGTAAATCAGGAATGTGATGTAGCCCTTCCCCTAACCATCCTCTTCTCTGTAGCCTCAGTCCCAGTCCCACTGCTTCTTGCCCAGTTGGAGATGCTTCTGGAGTCGAATCCCAGCTTGGGAAAAATATCACTTCAAGGGAAAACTGTAGGCTTTTAAGGGATGACCCCTCAATTGATTTTTCAATACATATTTTAAACTGGGCACCAAGAAGGGATTGTAGTACAAAGGGGCAGCTAACCTATAGTAAATAATCTCATACTAAGTCTTAGATTTCCCATGCCCGTGTCATAGAACACAGAAGTGCACAGCCTTCAGGTAGTTTAAAAACAAGGAAAAGTCACAGCATAATGTATTTGGAAGAAACTTGCACAAGTCCTGCATTACACAAGGAGGGGTTATGCCATATTCATTTCACCACAGCAGTACCAGTGCAAGCAAGTGTGATTTCCAGAGGAAAAATAAACAGGAAGACGTCATTCCCTGGCAACAAAATATTGCCGCTTTGACTTCTGGGAAAGTGTGATATACGCACAACAATAAAAAACCCATGTTGTGCACAGCCCATAAGAAGCAGAGGTGCTTCTCTGAGCTAATAAAAGCAGTGAAAATTGCTGTAGCAAGGCAAAAGCAGGCATTATTCATTTATGTCGTCATCTTGGCTTCAAGTGGTTTAAACTGGTTGTGCTGCAAATTCAATTGCTTAATGATGTAAGGTGTTGTCTCATTTTTAGTCACTGTCTACATGCAAGTTTGACGAGCAGTGCTTCTGAGGGCACAGCTAGATGACACGGTGTCCCCATGGGAAGCTGCAGCCATTTGATCACCGGAATCCTCTTGCTTCAAAAACGTTGTGGGGCCCCAGTCCTGCTGGGGAACCACATGGGGAAGGGAGAAGAGCCCCTCTTCCTCTTGCACCTGAGCAGGATCTGGCCCTCCATGCCATTTTTAAAGCAAGAGGATTCCGGTGGTCAAATAGCTGCAGCTTTCCCAGGTTGTTCCTAGGAATGCCACATAATCTAGTTGTGCCCTCACTCTGCCTCTCCAGAGGCTGCTTCCACCTGGTGGTGATCCTCTCTGTAAGCTCTTGTAGCTGCTGTGACTACAGAGGTATTTGCAACAGTGAAACAGACTATCTACAGAAGTTTCCCCCACACTTTCCTCCCCTCATCCCCTAGTAGCTACCATTTGCTTTGTGTGAGGGCTATTATTTGAAGGGTTTTTTTTAAAAAAAAAAATAGTAGCAATTAGATTGCTAGTGTTATAACGATGTGCTAGTTCCCAACTTGAATTTTTAAAAAGTAAAACTGACTCTTTTTGTTGAAGAGTTACAAGGGAAAACATGGATTCTGCACCTTTTATTCTTTATAATTTTGCAACAGGGCTAAATTTGAAAAATGAAAGCTGGAAACTACTACATTGCTGTAACATTGCTATAGTGTTGTAATCAATTACTAGTTTCTGTTTTTTGTTCTTTTAAAGAGCTCTACAGTGGCTATGGGGGTTGAAGTAAGGAAAATCCCACTGATGGGGCAGGGTTATGGTCCCACACCTTCAGGCACGCAGCTTCCTCTCTTTAAATTGCTGCCGGCTGGGTTGGTATTTTAGTCAAAGCATGAAGAAGACTGGGATTCACAAGGGAAAACTGTAACCAGTCTGGATAATTTCAGTGCAAACAGGATCAGAGCTAATAAGAAACCCCAGTCAGTAGGTTATATTCCCTGCATTGTACTGGAAGAGAAGGTCTCTTGTTTACCTCTGCTGGGTGTGTGAGAGAAAGAAAGATAAGAACATAAGAACATAAGAGAAGCCAAAGTTGAATCAGGCCAATGGCCCATCTAGTCCAACACTCTGTCACACAGCGGCCAAAATATACCACGTGCCATCAGGAGGTCCAGCAGTGGGGCCAGGACACTAGAAGCCCTCCCACTGCTGCCCCCTCCAGCACCAAGAATAGAGTGCATCATCTGCCCCAGACTGAGAGTTCCCATCTATACCCTGTGGCTAATAGTCACTGATGGACTTCTGCTCCACATGTTTATCTAATTCCTGCTCCATATGTTTATTTAATTCCCTCTTGAAACTGTCCATGCTTGTAGCTGCCACCACCTCCTGTGGCAGTGAATATGTTAATCACTCTTTGGGTGAAGAAGTACTTCCTTTTATCTGTTCTAACCAGACTGCTCAGCAATTTCATAGAGTACCCAAGAGTTCTTGTATTGTGAGAAAGGGAGAAAAGTACTTCTTTCTCAACCTGCTCAATCCCATTCATAATCTTATAAACCTCGATCATGTCACCCCTCAGCCGTCGTTTCTCCAAGCTAAAGAGCCCCAAGCGTTTTAACCTTTCTTCATAGGGAAGGTGTTCCAACCCTTTTATCATTCTAGTTGCCCTTCTCTGCACTTTTTCCAGTGCTATAATATCCTTTTTGAGATGTGGTGACCAGAACTGTACACAATATTCCAAATGAGGTCGCACCAATGATTTATACAGGGGCATTATGATACTGGCTGATTTGTTTTCAATTCCCTTCCTAATAATCCCCAGCATAGCGTTGGCCTTCTTTATTGCAGCTACACACTGTCTAGACATTTTCATTGAGTTATCTACTACAACTCCAAGATCTCTCTCTTGGTCCGTCTCTGCCAGTTCAGACCCTATCAACGTGTATTCATATTTAGGATTTTTGGCTCCAATGTGCATCACTTTGCACTTGGCCACACTGAACCCCATTTGTCATGTTGACGCCCACTCACTCATCCTCAACAGATCCCTTTGGAGTGCCTCACAATCTTCCCTGATTTTCACCACCCTGAACAACTTTGTGTCATCTGGAAATTTAGCCACTTCACTGCTTACTCCCAATTCGAAATCATTAATAAACAAGTTAAAAAGCATGGGACCGAGTACTGATCCCTGTGGTACCCCACTGCTTACCACCCTCCACTGAGAAAGTTTCCCATTTGTACTCACTCTTCGTTTCCTCTTTATAAGCCAGTTTTTGATCCACAAGAGGACTTGTCCTTTTATCCCTATTGAGCTTACTTAGGAGCCTTTGATGAGGAACTGTATCAAAAGCTTTCTGGAAGTCAAGGTAAATAATATCTACTGGGTCCCCCTTGTCCACATGTTTGTTCACTCCCTCAAAAAACACTAACAAGTTAGTGAGACAAGATCTTCCCTTATAGAACCCATGCTGAGTCTGCCTCAATAGTTTTTGTTCATCAATGTGCCTACTAATTCTTTCCTTAATAACAGTCAAGCTTACCTTGCTAGTGCTTCCCCCTTCCTGGGGGACCAACACGGCTACCCACCTGAAAGTGTCTTGATATGTTTTTAGATTCAGGTGGGTAGTTGTGTTGGTCTGAAGCAGCAAAACAAAGTTTGAGACCAGTGGCACCTTTAAGACAAACAAGGCAGTCCCTCTTTTCCAAGGATCAAACTGTTTGGTTTCTAAAACAAGTTGCACTTTAAGTGTAATATAAACAGGAAGCACAGATAGTTAGGAAATCAGTTTACTGGAAAGGCAGCTGTATAGTAGGATTGGTTACAGGAAAACAAACAGAAAAATAAAGTAGCTAAAGTTAATTTACAGTCAGTAGAATATCCCCACTCTTCATAATCTGAGGGGCAGGCCCTTCTCTGGTCTTCCAAATTACAAGGATTGGACAGACCAAAACATGAGACGGGCATGGGGGGCTGAGTGCTGCTTTTGGGGGGAGTGCTGCAGTGACTACCTTCCCTTCTTTGGACCCATGACAGCTGAGGGGCTCATCCTCTGTTACCAGTATTATGGATCAGAGGTTTGTTGGCCTTGCCCTCCAATGTGGGGATGCTCTACTGTTTGTGCAGACCTTTCCCACATAATCTACCACACCTAAAACCGTTCTCTTACAGTATAGCTTTCCAGGAAATATACTAGGATTAACTTAGCATCAGGATGTCCCTCTCCCCCATCACAAGCAGAATCTGAAAAATACATACCATCCCAGCTTCATGTTGCCCAATGGTGGTTTGACTCAGGCCCGTAGCTACAGTGGGGCATCTCAGGGCCTGCCCCCCCGACTTACAGCCAAGGCCCTCTGACTTCCCATCCAGCCCCACCCCACCCACCCCTGACTTCCAATTTTTTATTCTATTTGTGGTGCTCTCTTGAGGGGGTGCAGGGTGCCCCCCAACTTATTTAAAGGCCTCCCAAATTAAAAAATCCTGGCTACAGGCCTGGTTTGACTGAGATATTTCCCCAAAGACTGTATCAAACTGGACTTACGAAGAACTTCAGCAATGCAGGGGGAAACATGGAAACAAGAGTAATAGAGGATAACGTTATGCCGATGGTCCCAAGAACACCTCTGGTGTAGAGAAGTCAAGACAGAACAAAATTTCCATGTGGAAATTGCCAGGCTCTCAAATGGAGGCTTTTCCCAGTCCTGTAAAGTGGTGATGCCTTGTGTCAATGCTGGGCAATACTGCCATTGAGCTGCAGCCCACCCCTGAAGGTGTGGCTTCTGCAGAATGAGGCTGATGTGTTGGCCTCAGAAATCAAGCACATGTTGGGGACAGTACGTGAACAGATGTAGCTTGCATCACAGTAGCGTATAGCTACAGTGACTGTCCCTGTCTTTGATAAAGAAATCCCCAGCTTTAATATTTATTCTCAACTGCACTAAGAATTCCTTTCAAAAAGTTATAGGAAAGATTGAATAGTCATGCTGTAGCAGTTGGCTGTTCATATAGGTCTTATGTCTAATGTTCCTTACTAACAGAATAAAGCACTTGTTTACATGAATTGGAAAGAACAGTCGATGAATTCAAGATGTTTGTGGGTGTGTTTTTTCCAACTTTTCTGTCAGCTTCTGGAATTAGTGAGCCAATATTGATGCGACCAGATGGCTCATTGTAGTTTCAAGGAGCTGACCCCTTGTCTTTTATGAGTAACTGCTGAATTCTAAGTTCAAAGGAACAAAGTGCTCTGAATTGCCTCTCAATACAATGCAAAGCTGAAGACTAATATTTAGCTTTCTTCCAATGTATAACAGCAAAAGGTCAGTGATTGAATTACTCTTCAGTACAGCATAGACTTTTTTTGCTCAGATAGCAAGAGCTGAATACAATAGCTTGACTGGTGATGAAGAACCCCTTAAATGCTTCATATTGTCTAACTGTGGTTATTATGAGTGCTTATAGAAATAGTTCGAACCAGAAATTCCAACACAGAGGCTTGACATCCAACTTCCTTGGAAATCTGACTAACAGTGTTATGGGGGGCAAAGGTGGGAGAGAGTCTAAAAGACGTCTTGGTGTAGCTGAGTAAGATTTCTAGTAGTTGTCTGAGACCTTGGTGCCTTCATAGTTCTTTGCCCTATGCTACAATACCAAAAATCAAAATGAATTGTGAAAAATACATCATGAAAAACAATTCAGAGTAAACAAAGGGATGCACATTTGTGTAATTTGTTCAAGTTATATACTTCAGGTCTTTTTCATTTTATTGGATTTGTATCCTGCCCATTTGTGTAATTTGCACCTTTTTAATTTTTTTATTTCATTGGATTTCTATTCCCTCCCCCCCTTTCCTGTATAGCAGGCTCCATCAAAGTTCAATATACAAAGCAGAGTTCCATCAAAATACCATATGCAATATACAAACAAAAACAGTTTAAAAACCTCAAATAAAATGCAATTACATTCTAATAATTCTGATCCAAGCCTCAACAGATGAGGTCTAATTCAAATGTTGGTTCCTAGATGGTAATACAGATCTGACTCGCTATAGGGGAGGCCCACTAGAGAGGGGGGATACTCGCTGCCTCAACTAAAAGCCGTGTGGAAGAGCTCCATCTTACAAGCCCTATGGATGCCAAACTTGAACTTTGGAGTCATCTTCACTTCTCCTCATTTATATCCTGCCTTTGCAGCCCACAAGATGGGAGCTGCTTTACACCATGATCCTTCCTGAAAGGGTTTAGTTTCTCTTTAATGTTATTCCAGAGCATCTGACTCTGCCATACCCCATTCTCACTGCCAGTGTGTTACATACCAGCCTCTTCCACATCCCTGCCCTGCCCCTTGACTGTGGATTAGAATATCTATGGGCAAGAGCCATGGTACTTCCGAACAATTCTCAGCTCACTGCTGGCTCTAAATAAATGTTACATACTCGTGGTCATGTGCCCAGATCCTGCAGTGGCCCTGTGGGTCCCACTTTAAAAACAGGGCAGATACATCATCCAGATGACTTCTGCAGATGGTAAGTTGAATAACTTGACAAGAGAGGTATAGCAATGTCCATAATAATTCAATTGCACACCTCAGCATGACAGTACATATTTCACCTCCCCTTCCTTTTTGATACAAATGTGTGTTCCTATCTGTTTCCTTGCTGCTGTGTGCAGGGTTTTTCCCCACTCTGCACAGCAAAAATCATTTGTACACACAAGCATGTTTTGGCTCTGAACTTAACCATTTTCATGCACATGGTTTAAATTATTTTCTTAGAAAGTACTTTTAAAAACAGCCTAATAAGGGAAAATGTATTCTGTCGCTGAAAGTTATTATTCACGCTTTTTCATTTTGTACCATAAATTAGATCAGATACCTGATTAAGAAGGAGTCATTGTATATTATTTTACTTTTTATTGTTTTAACTGAAGATTATTCCTAATTCTCTTTTCCAATTGTATATAATACCTGTTTTATAAAAATCTGTAGTATAGAAAGCTTAATTCTCAAATGTCTTTTTGTCTTTCAGCTTTGGGACTTTTGTAGCAATTGGAGTCACACTCTTTGTGCTGTTTGTTGTGACTGTTATTCTCTGCTTCACCTGCTCCTGTTGCTGCTTGTATAAAGCATGCCGAGGGACACCAGCACCACGGCGTGAGTATTGTCTGATGCTTCCTTTTGCTTTGCCCAATAAAAAGAACACAGCCATTGTCAAAGTAGAAGAGTAAAGGAAATTTGCATGGCAAGGAAACTTCTTAGTCATGCATGATTCCTGGATCAAGGTGCAGAATGTATTTTGTCAACTCCTGTGCAGGCCTGGTCTACCCAGACTGCTCAATGAGGTGATAGAAAAGGCTATATGTGAAGAGTCGTATTTTGAATGGTGTCTAGTGTAACAACTTCCTGGAATTAATCAGTTAGTCCTTCAGAGAAAGAGGTTCTAATCCTAATCCTGTGCTAATTTTTACTAACAGGCAATTATTAATGTAAGAGAACTCAGAAAAATATATTCTCTTAGCTGCAGTCCAATGTGGTACAGTTCATTCTACCACTTGGGGCCAAACATCATTTCAGGGCTCAGGATACTCTTGTAGCATGCCTACCTTCACCTTGATCCCATAAGTTTGCAGTCCAGCACAGACCTCTGTAAAAGGTACCCAGGAGGAATAGGAGGAATCTGCTGGGAGAGGAGGTTGAATAGCAACTTTCAGTTTGCTTCCACCTATGTGTGAAATAGAGCCTGTTGCTCAGCAGTGCTCTATATTTATAAATACTAAACATGGAAAATACTTCAAACTTGTTCAGTGTTAACTGATGAGAATCCTGTGTTTCATGTTAGAAAAGGAGGAGAAGGGATAGCAGGCAGTTGGCCTAGAAAGTAAGTTAAGAAATGGGTCCCACTTCAAAGAGTTTGAGAGCTACTGCTATACAGAAGAAAGGGAGATCTCTGTGTGGGTATGTTTGGGGGAAATTTTGTGGGTATATGTCAGGCTCTTCAGAAAGTCAGTCAAACACCAGGCTTCATAAAGAAGATAGCGTTTATTGAAAGCAGTTCTAAAGGCACGGTAACATCTCTTTGTCAGTGATAGCTAATTCTAAGGATACACATACAGTTATACCAGCTTGAAATGCCCTCCCTCTCTATCTACCAATGGGCACTAAGCCCACGCGAAAGTCCCAAAGCAGTAAATAACCAAAATGCCCCAGAGCTGTCCCAGACAGCAGAAACCAGAACTGTGAGACCAAGGACATTTGGTGAGATAACAGATTGCCCAGGCGGTAGAATTCTGAATCTCCTAGGCAACCTGCACACCTCCCTACATTCCAGAGTGTGAAAAGTTGCAGACCATCCCTCCCTCCTACCCTTCCATCCATCCGATGTCAGGATTACCTGACAGTATGTTTGAGAAAAAATATGAAACACATTTTTTGCTGCTACACAGTAAAAAAAGTTGTTAGGAAAAATTGTATTTTGTTCATTTTTTTCCTAAAGACAAAAATAAATGAATGGTAGTACTGCCTGATTTTCTCTACTAAAAAGGAAATAGAGTGGATAATAAAACCATGTTTTTAATTTCTTTAAATCAGTTTCAGTTTTTGATATACATTATTGCTTAAAAGTAAAATATTGCAAGCTTTTGATTTATTATTAAAGCTTTAAAAACAACTTCTTAATATGAAAAAATCAATACATGCATGCCAAATCTTTCAATTTCTATAAACTGAATTTATGATCCTTTTTTATTTAAATTGAGGTGAAGAGCCATTGATGAGAAATTGCCAAGGCCCAGGATCACGAATATGGTAGAACAGGTCATAGCCTGTGTGGCACTACGGACTTACCCCTGGTGGTGGGTAATTACAGTCCCATTGGCTCCAGGAGGTGTAATCCTGTATATGACCCCCCTGGTTGACCTCGTGTCCTTTTATGCTCTTCAACTATCTGAACTCAACTCTGCAGCTTGCTTAGTTCTCTAATAATGAATATCTACTTGCTATAAAACATCACAGATATGTTCTTTTTTATCTACTGAATATAAATTATAACTATTAGCCCTTGCTTCTGACATACATGAGAGTAAACTAACCAAGTAATATACAGAATTTTTTAGACTATGATGTATTGACAGGAAACTGGATTTAAATTAGTGATTTAAATTTAGGCTTTCTCTGGGTGATTTAAACCAATCCATTCTAGTGAAAATAGTACAGTAAATTGTCATAGTGCCACCTGAGAAAGATGGTTAACTGTAGCTGTGTCTTTTGTGCTGCAGATGTCTTGGAAACAGTTGGTTTTACTGTAGATAAATTTAAGGTGATTTAAAGAAACACATTATTTGTAAATTGGACTTATCAGAACCCAAGATCCTGTTTCACTGTCATTTTGTAACTGACATCAGTGTAAAAAGACTGAGGTTAGGAATTCCAAGTATCTGGGAAAGCCAGTAGCTAGGTTTAAAGGAAGGATCAGCTTGGAAGAATATGTGACAAAGGCTTGGTGTGAAGGGAGATTAACTCTGCAGGGGACAGTCTATTTTCATTGATTTCATTGGATCTAGACTGGAGTAACTCTGCCTAGGATTGCACAATAAGCCTCTTTGCTTCTCCCACCACAGGCATGTACTGGGGACAACCAGGGCTTTTTTTGTAGAAAAAGCCCAGCAGGACCTCATTAGCATAACAGGCCACACCCAACAGCAGAAACTCATTAGCATATTAGGCCACACCCCCATGTTACTATAAGTGTGGTCATCCAGCCACACCCACCTTTTGCTTCTTATTCTGTTTACCTTGTTTGTTGTCAAAACCCAGGGCTTTTTTGTAGCAGGAACTCCTTTGCATGTTAGGCCGCACACCCCAAATGTAACCAGTCCAAATGAATTTCTGCTGTTGGGTGTGGCCTGTTATGTTAATGAGTTCCTGCTGGGTGTGGCCAACTCGGGAGCCAACCAGAAAGTTCCTGTGTGTTCCTGCCCAAAAATAGCCCTGGGGACAACTCAGAACTGAAATTTCTGGTGCTGAGTTGCTAAATGTCAAGTGGGGAAAAAAGGGTTGGTTAGAAAGTTCTTCCTTCATAAATTGCAGACCTTCCTCACTCTCATTGTATTTTTGCAGCTGTTGTAACAACTACTACAGCCACTACTGTGGTACAAGTGCCATATCCCCAGCAGCCTGGTATGGCACCAGGCTACCATGGAGGTTACCATGCAGGATACAGTCCTGTGCCAGTGCAGCCACAGCCTGGAGTGCCAGCAGCACCCTACCCAACACAATATCCTCCACCTTACCCCATGCAGCCTGCAGGGCCACCAGCCTACCACGAAACAATGGCAGGTAAGGGGACAAAATCTGTTCAAGGAAAGCATCTGAAACCATTGATTTTCCTTCCTTAAATGGCCTGGCAACCAAAAAAGAAGCACATTGTTATTAATTGTAGTGGTTTACTTACACAAGCTCTCCTCCCGCACATAGTGGCCTTCCTTTAACTTTTCAACACACATGTTCAGTGCAATAAAAAAAAAGATTATTCATGTTTGCTCTTTAAATTAAAAAGCAATTTAACCAATCCCATATTATTTATCTCTATGTCTCTCTACAAATTTGCTTGCATTCTTGGGTCCTTTTGCACTTCTGAGGAATTATAGCTGTGGTTCCAGAGTAGTGTTTAAGGTACTTACTATTGTGATTAAAATTGCACCGTGCCCCATCAAGCTTCCCCCTCCCCCATTGTTAGTAAATTTAGCCCTTTATTTAATCATTACCAGGTGTCTTTGTGATTTGCTGTGTTTTAAATTGATCTGGAACTTGTGCTGTTTTTCACGGTTGCATACAACAGAACTGGAAATAATCTAATTTCTGAAAGTATTTTGGCAGTTATTTACAAGTTACTTTGAATCCATTCATTGTGGCAACTGGTTACGACTGAATACTTGCTTCTTTATAAAGGATACAGTTTGTTTGGAAGATCTTGCAGATCAAGGTGGAAATGCTTCTTGAATTCTGAAATAAATTTTTTCTCTCTGAAGGGGTCAAACTAGGCAATGAGGAAGATCATCCATCACTTGGATTTTTTTTTTCTTTTAGCCAATACACCTACATGGGGTCCCAATTAGGATCCAGATCATGTAGAGAGAGGTGGTTTTAACCTGCCCAACCCTGTCCAGTTTCATTTTTGAAACCCTTTCTTGTTGTTAGTCTTTAAAAGGAAGAGAGAGAAAAAGATGGGTGCCAGCCTTTCTTTCCCTTTTTCTTTAAAGGTCTATAATAGTATTGGGGGTTGTGCGAGCCAATGAGTAAAATTGGACAGAGCTGGGGAAATTAAATTCTGTCTGCTTTATCATCTGGCCCAAGTATGAATCGGGCCCTTGCACAGTTGCAGTTGTGCTTAAAAACAATCTGGGAAAGTCTGTCAGGGATCCCCCAGTGTCTTATCTGTTTTAAGAGTGAAAGTACAAGTCTTGAAGGAAAACTTGAGGAAATTGTAAGATAGTATATTGTAAAGTAAGCCCAGAGGGAGACAGACGGATATAAAATTGTTGATATATTATCTTGTCTTGCTACAGGTGCTGGAGCTTCCCATCCAACAGTTCAGCCACCTTATAACCCAGCATACATGGACCCTCCAAAGCCTTCTTATTAAATGGACCACTGCTGTATGTCTGCACAGAGTTCTTCAAACTGAATCCGTCTTGAGGCACACGCTCTTAAAATACTGTTCTGTTACAGGGGGGAGGGGCAATCTCCAAGAGATGATAGTGTTTAAAAAATGCCTTGAGTACCACAAAAAGGGGAAAATATATCCTCTGCTTGGATTTACTTTCCTACACCTCATACAGATAAAATAGATATTTGGAGTTAGAAAGAGATGAAAGCAAGAACAATTCCAAATGGAAATCACAGACCTGTCCTGCAATCCTTTGGAGTTCAGTAAAAGGGAATGTTCATGATAAGACGAATAGCAGTCATAATTCTGCCAGTCAGAGAAAATGAGAGTATGCCTCTGCAAAATCTGTCTAAAACTTGATATTGTGGAGTGTGTGGGTTTTTGTTTGTTTGTTTTGGACTACTGTCATAAAGTAACTTCAAATTGAGATATTGTTTGGTAGAATGTTTAGCCTTTAGCAAGGAGTACTGCAAATTTGGTGTGTAATTTGTCTGTATTTTTGTCTGGTGTGCAGCTTTTATGTGGTTGTTCACTTCACTGTAAGCTTTTCTGAATTTTAATGTCAACCCAACCATGTGAATTTTCTTGTTCTCTTTTGGTGCTTCACTTTAAAAGACTAGCATTTCAGTTTTTATTCTTCCAAGAAATTTTTATCTTTCTGTTAAAAGTATACCAAAAGCAAAATGTCTTAGCTTGAATGACATTGAAAAAAGAACTGTTAAATGAAAACATTGTTTAGGGTTTTGTAATTTCAGGATATAACTATGTTGTACACAAAATAATTTTTCCAATCATTTGAGAAGAATCAGTTTTTCATCTGAGAATTAATTCCTTGGTTTTCTTAATCTTGCCTCTTGGTTTGGATTTTGTAACCATGAAAAATTAGTATATCTGTCTTGCACCATTGGAACATAAGAGCCACCTTGCACATGCTTTGTGTTCTATAATATGTATGCTAACAGAGATGCTTCAGATGGAAGATAGCCTTCAAATTAAATGCTATAATCTGAAGAAGATTAAGTCTGAGAAATAATATTTTAAAAAACACTAAAATCTGGGTTTTACACAACAATGTACCTATGTACTTGTGTTGATAGCTATAGCTGACTAATGTCAAACTAGGCTGAATAAAGGAAAGAAACTGGCACCAAGGTATCAGGGACTTGCTGACAGTATGCATAGGTGAAAAGGCATTTCTTGTTTGCTTATTAAATGTTGAGACCAAATTATGTAGTAAATCACAGAAAGTATGTCAGAGAAGTTATGATTTTTAAAGTTAAATGTGGACTTGGAAAGCTACTTAAAACTGGGAAATGGCCATGCATATTATTTTAAAAATCAGCAATGTTTAACGGGTAGAACACTTTTGAAGTATGTCTTCTTGCTTTCCATGGTTGATGAGGTATCCAAATTATTTTATGTGTAGAGTTGGCTAAAATTTTCATTATTCTAAAGAGCTTTTTAAAAAACTGAGATAACAGAAGGCTGTTTTCTGCTGTTGACACTCAAAAGAAGTATGGAGCTGTGTTCTTATTTGCTTTTATATGTCAGTCTCACAAAAGCTGTAGTAATCGTTTTTTACCTTCAAGATACAATTTAAGGCATAAAGCAGCAGTCTTATCTTTCCCTTTGCCTTTCATTTGTTGTACTGATATGTATAGTCCCTAAAAATTTAGGATACATAAACTAAGAGTGTTATCCTTGTTAAGCATTTTTTAAAAGTACTTCTGAAATTGGTGGGAATGAAAGAAATGTTGAAATAATTGTCCTCCATAATTTATGACACACACAGTTCTTGTTCCTATATTATTCCATGTGTCAGGTACCAAGGACACCAAAAACTGGTAATAGACCTGTTTGGTGGGTGGGGGGGTAAAGACAGAGAAACAAGTCTTTGTACATTCCTATTTTAGGACCTGTTATTTTTTACTGCAGATTGCTTCTAGAGTTACAAAGTTGGTAATGCCTGCATTTCTCTGTCTGTGCACAAAACTATTTGAGGAGAGTCACTGTAACCTTTGTACCCCTTTGATGGTCATTGTTCTTCTTGTCATTTTGCTATGACACAAGCCGCATGCAAAATGACTACTTTTGATGTAAGCATAGCCCTGTGTGCAGGGCTCTTTTTGTAGCAGGAACTCCTTTGCATATTAGGCGACACACCCCTCATGTAGCCAATCCCCCAAGAGCTTACAGAGCTCTTCTTACAGGGGTTACTGTAAGCTCTTGGAGGATTGGCTACATTAGGAGTGTGTCGCCTAATATGCAAAGGAGTTCCTGCTACAAAAAGAGCTCTGCCTGTGTGTAAATGCACCCCTTTGCCTTATGTATTTTGTCCATATAATAGTAATGGAGATTAAGAAAGAATGCTGCTTATAAATAGTGTGAGGTACATTTCCAGCACAGTTAGTTTAGTGTGAAATGAAAAATGGTGTGAAGGGGAGCCTTGATACAGGTAATAATTCTGGTAACAGAGATTATAGATTTCCATGTATTATAAAGAGAAGTCTTTTTAAGGTTTATTTTTCTTTCTTAATGTATAAGTAAGAGCTTATACGTTACTGCTGAAAAAATGTTCCTTGGTCCTCTTGAAGACGTCAAAGTGATGGGAGCTAGTACAATGCTGCTAGCATGCTGTCTGATTGTAACTCTGTTGCTAATCCTACATTACATCACAAACAAGAGCTCCTCTTGGTGTGAGACATATCACTGATGCTAAACCACAGGGACACCTATAACAAAGATCCCTCCCTGCCTGCTTTCTCCCTCACTCTCTGTGCTTTGTGGATTCTTTCTTTTTAATTGTGGCATTGACTTTCATTATTTAGCCATCACTGTAAACCATGCAGTCCAGTTAACATTCAAATGGTATGAAAGTATAACTAAGAACAGAATTTGTCCATGACAGTATTTGCTTATATTTCTCTGTTGGTAATGCCACAGTTAGTTACTCACACAAGTCCTATTAAAATCAGTGGCAATTGCATGTAAGTTTGAAGGACTGTGGCCAATGAGAGTCTCTTTACTCAGTGCAGTAAATGTGTCAATTTAATTACTATTTTTTTAACTAAAGCAGAAACGAAATGGAATTTGAGCTTTAAATTATACATGTTCAATTTTTACTCCTGTTATTTGAAAGTGCCTTTTCAGAATTTTCTAGCAAGTGTTCTATATCAATGAACCTTACAAATCTTGTAGACATTCTTGGTTTTATAATTCTGCTTTGTACTTGGTTTGTTTCCCATAGTAAAGAAGACCTATTCAGAGGTTTGGCATGATGTTCACAACTCTTTGTAATAATGTAGATTGTTGAAATACACTTGTTTTGAATTCTCTGTTATTATACAATTATGGCATTTAGACTCTTCCATGTAAAAGACAGTCACCCAATACAAATAAATTTGGTTGCAGTTAATTTTTTTTTAATTGTTTTGGTTACTTAGCCTCACAAATTTCAATGGGATCTAAATGTGATTTTTCCTTGGTGGTCTCTTTGTTTTGACCAGTAGTTGGAGACCTTGGAGAATTATGTCTTTTAGCATAAATATGGCATAGAACACTGAAAAGTTGTCCATGGCTGCAGTCAGGTGTGCAGTTTGATCCGCTGTTGCCCTGTCTCTAATTGAGCCAGGTTATTTTGTAACAGAATCCTGATCTGACTCACCCCTTTTAGCACTCTTTAAAGTGCTTTTACTCTGTCCTTTAGTTATCAGACCAGGGAGTCAGCCCATCGACCATTCTTTTTAAAAGTGTGTTCTTTTTTGCATGCTCAGAAGCATTGATGAGCCTGCTGGGATATATAGTTCATGGGGCTGTCGGACATTTTTCTAAAAAGTTTGTCCTCTGAGCATGTGCACAAGCGCTGATGGGCCTGCTGGGATATGTAGTTCACTGCCGTCCTCCCTCTCTAAACTTTTCAGTTAACCCCTTCCACAAAGCACAGAAAAAAGCTGAAGTACAGAGGTGTCTTCTTCTGAAAGTTTTTATAACAAAAACAAAGTTTTGAGCAGCCCATGTGGAGAGAGAGAGAGAGATGCAAATATGCAGTTATGTGCACATCGCTTACTAGTAAAAAAAATGACGGCTGAAAAACGAGACCAGTCAGACCTGCCTGATGGTTTGGGTGTGCAACAGAGTGATCAGACAACAGGAAATTCTTTTTGGAACCAGCTCAGGCCAATAGGATTGGACTTTCACAGGTGTCAAAGAAACACACAGTAAAGGGGGGGATGTGACTCATGACTGGGGCATTATAGACAGATGTTGCTGTCTGATCATGCATTTTAAATTCATAAGGGGACAGAAATGGCAATGGATCAAACTGCATGTATGATTACAACTACATTCTTCCTTCTACAAAGGCTGCTAGAAGATTGCAAAATGTGTCCAATGTAATGGAAACACTGATTTGGTACTCTTTAAACAAGTTTTCTATGCTGAAGTTGATGGTATGAAATCTTACTAGCAGATAATCTTCACCCTTTAAATTTCAAGAAGACATTATTACTTGCCTTGCTCCCTGAAAGGCCTTACTAGAGATGCCAGGGACTGAGCCTGGGATCTTATTCATAAAAAATATAAAGATGATAATAGCATTTATATAGCACTTTTAGTGCTCAGGCATGTAACACAGTCTTGTAACAACAAAAGCCCTGAAAGGTAATACCCATGCTGCAAGTGAGGATCTTGGTTTAATTCTTACCTATGCTATAAATTGATTGGGAGAAAGGGGATTACAGACATGGTACTAGTTATGCACTCTGTACTACCCCTTCCCCCGTGCTCCTTTGTGTACTATGACTGGGTTGGAAGCTGGCTTGAGGCCTCGTATTATTGTTACTTTTTTAAAAAAACTTCCCTCTGACATTAAAAAAAACACTTGTAAGCTACACTGGACCCTTTTCATGCTACTAAATGATACTTGCTGTTCATTAACAGCTGTTTAGCTCTTTAAGTTCTCCAGAAAATAATGATAGAAGTTTGTACAAGTAATTGAGAAGTTCCTCAATGATACTGAGCCCTTGGAATTTAATTATCCAAGAACAAGACTAGGAATTACAGGAGCTGTGTAGCTGCCACCAAGAGCAGCAGCCCCATATCTCAGAAATATGTAGTAAAGCAGAAAGTATTACTTTGTTGCATCAAAGAGGCTGGTCAATGAAGAGAAGCAGAAGCAGGGAAACGGAGCTGAATGACATGTCCCTAACTATACTTTTGAATCCATTGTAGCAGGAGCAGAGGTTTACAATTACCTTCCAGCTTTACTTCTAACCATCTGCACCCCCCAAAAAATTCAATTTTTTTATATCTGTCCTCTGGAAATTCTGAGAACATGGCTTCAGGTTGACAGCACTTAGTGAAAACGAATGTGTTCAAAATGAGGAAATACATTGAGAACTATTTTTATTTAACTTAACTTCCTCTGAGAGTATTTGTTGTTATATGCTTTGTTACATTCTAAGCACTACCATCACAGAGGAAAAAGTAATATGCATGTTGTACAAGTAGCGGTTGTAAATGGGTTACAAAGTAAAACCTCATAATGGAAGAACCTTCTGGTAACTGCTGTCTAAATAGACTTTTCTTGGCCTGTTACATGGCTAGGAGCTCTTCACAAACCAGATTGTCTTCAAGTGCTTCCATTTATGGCCACTTTTTAATCTTTTAGTTCAGCTATTCAGTACAGGGCTCTTTTTGTAGCAGGAACTCCTTTGCATATTAGGCGACACACCCCTAATGTAGCCAATCCTCCAAGAGCTTACAGTAGCCCCTGTAAGAAGAGCTCTGTAAGCTCTTGGAGGATTGGCTACATTAGGGGTGTGTCACCTAATATCACAGGAGTTCCTGCTACAAAAAGAGCCCTGAGTACAGCAGTCATGTCCAGGGCAGCATGATGCTCACCAATGAGTTTCCTGGCACCTACTTGCTGCCTGAATCCATTTGGTCAGAAGAACTTAACATAGTTTTATACCATTTCCTGCCAGTTGGCTGACTAGCAAAATGTTGTGCTTGTCCCTGACAATTCCATCATAGCAGCGTGACCTTAGCAACAGACAGAATTGCATATGTTTCTGGACTCGGGAACCTTTCTCTGTGCCTCTACAGGATGCAAACTCTTGGATCTGTACATTTATATTTTCTTATCCTTCAGGTACTTAATTCAAAGGGCAGTGGCATTTCTAAAAATATTTGTCCACTACCCTTTGAATTAAATACCTGAAGGTTAAGAAAATATAAATGTATAGGTCCAATAATGCTATTGGTCAAATTAAATCTTGGGCTTTTCCAAAACACATCCTACACCAAAGTGGAGGAAAACTAGGACTGATCCTTTGCTTCTGGGAAGAGAAGAAGAATTAAGTACCTGAAAATTAAGAAAATATAACTGTATAGGCCCAACAGTGCTGTTAGTCAAATTAAAAAATAATAAATATTAACAAATGTACAAAAATATACATGTATTTATTTCACAGTAGAGTAAAAACAGATTTTGGCCCGCACAGCACCATTGATAATGTACAATGACATCCGAAAGTAACAAATACTGACCCTGACCAGAGGCATTTCATCCCTGTTGGCCTTCCTCAGTGGTCAAACTAATAACATTACAACATGGCTCCTGACATAATAATATAATGTTATGAGTTAGTAACTTAAAATATATACTTTTTAGCAAGTGTTTTTCAACTTACCAATAAATTCCTTCCCCTATTTTTCCTTTCTCCTCCAGGAATAACTTCATCTTGGAAAGTTTATGATAATGAATGTTGTATTATTGGTCGAGTTCAGACTGGCAGTTTGCTCCGAGATAGGTACGTTTCAGAAATGTTTCACAAACGGATTAAAGGGCCGGCTCACACAGGCACAGCTGTCCAGTGTTCTCCAGCCGTACTCAACCCATCTTGTAATGCTTCCCTCCCAGGTTTAAAAAATATCAGGTGAAAGTGGTAGCAAACCCTGGAGTGTGAATGCGAACAAGCTGATCCGGTAGGGATGCTCTTATGCGCATAAGCGCATATCGTCAGATTACATTACAAAAAGCTGCTTACAGCTGCAGCTCTGCCAGGGACAGGCCAACAGTGCAAATGCTTTCTTGTGCCTCCTCCTTGGTATGCTCCTGCATCAGTCGGCGCAGTGTGACCAGGAAAACCCGGAACAGTTTGTGCTGGATCTTTTTGCCAAAACTCCCTCGCGCTTCAAACTGCCACCCTCGGCCATTATGTCAGGAGCCATGTTGTAATGTTATTAGTTTGAAGAAGGCCAATTGAGCTGAAACGTGTTCATCTTCTGTCTTCACATTGGGACTATACAGACACAGGCCAGCCTTGGATAGGAATTTTTAGCTTCCTTGAGAACCAAGGGAGGAGCACCCCTCACCCGCCGGAGCAGTGCAATGGCTTTTCCCACACAAACTGTAATGTGCCCCGAGGCACACTCCCCCCTCTCCTTCAGTTCCTCCTTTGCCACCATTGCGATAGGAGGTCAGCTCTTTAGCTTTGCTGCATCTCTTGAGGTTCTTTGATTATTCACTTTAGAGCTGTTCTTTGTTCTTCAAAGACATTTTTCTCTAACAAGTCTTCTTCTGGATGAGGTAGCTCTCTGACCTGCTCCCCCCCATCTGGAAAGCCATTCTTGTGGTGGTTTAGTTCCCCCCCCCCCAATGCCCCAAGGGCATGTCAGTTAAAGCCCTATTTAAGAAGTGCACTCAGTGTGCTACCAAAATGATGCACAGCCACAAACCCTCCCTGTGCCAAATTTTTCTGGGGGGAAACACATAATGTCAGGGCCTGCAAAGGCAAGGTCAGATAGAGCTTTACTCCTGAAAGTTGCTCTTTGGGAGAGTCATTACCTCCTTGGCTACCTTGTAATTGGCCTCTTCCAACCAGCAGAGACCAGCATCTACACGCTCAGTTCTAATCTCAGATCTACCCTTGAAGCCCTTGATGGTTCAGTCAGTTCTGGTGGCTTCCTCTTCTGGAGGACAGCATACCATTCCTTAAGCACCAATTCCAGTGGTTCCGTCTTCTGGCTCCAAACGGCATTCACCCTCACCTTCTCAGTTGGTTCTGGGACTTGGCACTTCAGAACCACCTGCTAAGAAGTCAAGACAGAAGCTAAAACACAAGGATTAAGTCTAAGAGCTTATTAAAAAGACAGAGCTTTTTTGCCCACGGACAGGGGTATGGTTATTACAGCAACTGTACACGCTTTCATGCTTAAGTGCTGGCAGCTATTGTGGAGTTTACTTGCCCCTTATCAGAAGTATTCAAGTACCTGCTTTCCCTAGCATGCAGGAGCTTGTTGGCATCTTCTGTCAGGTGCATTTAGCTGCCCTGTCAGCATACCATTTAGTGGAGGGTTCCCCCCTCTTCTCACATAGACTATCTCAGCATTTCCTTAAGGGCTTTGTTAATGTTTTGCTTCCTATCCCAGCTATTGTGCCACTGTGGTTCCTCTTGCTGGTCCTATCTAAACTCACTGGGGCCCCATTTGAACCCTTGGTCTCATGTCCCTTGGTACTACTAACAAGGAAGGTGACAATCTTGGTAGCAGTCACATCCACCAGGTGGTAAGCAAGTTACCCACCCTTCGCATAGAACTCCATCATAGACATCATTCTACGTATCAGTTTCGATTTTTTGCCCAAGACAGTTTTGAAATTTCATTTGACCCAGGAAGTAGTGTTAGCAGTATTCTTTCCTTCTCCCTCGACCAAGGCTGAATGCACCCTGCACTTGTTGGATGTTTGGAGGGTCTTGCTGTATTACAACGATAGAACCAAGTCTTTCAGAATTGATAAGTCTTTATTTGTATTTTATTTGGGCCCTAAGAAGGTCATTCTCTTGATGGGTAATGGCAGTGATCCATTCTTGTTACAAAGCTTCAGGAAATCCATGTCTGCTGGAAGTTCATGCCCATTCCACTGAGGCTTTGGATTCCTTGGCCGCCTTCCATTACACAGTTCCCCTCATTGATATCTGCAAGGCTGCATCATCATCAGCTGAATACACCTTCATGAAACACTATGCACTTGACCTGCAGTCAAGGAAAGATGCTGATGAGGGAAAGGCTGTACTTCAGTCACTGTTTCAGTGAGAGCATCACCCCCACTGCCTGCTGGTGAGTAGCTTACTAGAATCCCAATGTGGGGCTCCACTGAAGACAGAAGATGAAAACCCGAGTTGCACTTATCTGTAACTGTTGTTCATTGACATCTTCTGTGCAGACACTCATTCCCTCCCTCCTGCCCTGCGGTGAGTGCTCTTCTTAATTTTGTTCCTATTCTTACACTGTTTGAGAATTTGTGGTGAACAAGCAGGAACTGAGGGAAAGGAGGCCTACCTGCACATCCACAGTCCCAATGTGTTTCTGCACAGAAGATGTTGATGAACAACAGTTACAGGTAAGTGCAACTCTTACTTTTGGATGTCACTGTACCTTATCAATAACTGAAGCTATTGTGAGGGCCAATATCTGTTTTTAATCTACTGAGAAATAAATACATGTATATTTTTGTACATCTGTTAATATTTATTAATTTTTAATTTGACCAATAGCACTACTTGGCCTATACATTTATATTTGCTTAACCTTCAGATAGTTAATTCAATTTGGTTTGGGTTAAGTATATTTTCCCCTCTTTTTTCATTTTCAGTCATGCCCACTACACTTTGCCAAAATCCCCAAAGTGCCCATAAGCTCAACAAGGCTGGGGATTCGTGAAGTACACCCTGGAAGTGCAGGGTGGCACTTTTAGAAGGTTTTGTTCGGATAAGCAAAACTGTTGCAGCAGAGTACAGCAGGAGAGGCATTAAGAGATTTGTAGGTGATAACCAAAAACTTGAATTGCCTTTTCTCAAAACAAAATGAATTCAGGAATCTAGAAGTCTATAGTAACACTTGACCCAATACATTCATATTCTCTCTTGATGAGAGTTTGGTGTAGTGGTTAAGAGTGGCAGACTAATCTGGAGAACGAGGTTTGATTCCCCATTCCTCCACATGCAGCCAGCTGGGTGACCTTGGGTCAGTCACAGTTCTCTCAGAGCTCTCTCAGCCCCACTTACCTCACAGGGTGTCTGTTGTGGGGAGAGGAAGGGAAGGAGATTGTAAGCCACTCTGAGACTCCAAGTGAAGGGCGGGGTATAAATCCAACTCTTCTTCTTGAACATTTGTTACATTTCCTTATCCCTCCATTTACCAGCTGCATATTGCTTTCTGAACCTTCTGCATTCCACAGGAAATTCTGTCTCTGGTTTACAAAATTATCTCATCTGAGATAACACTTTTCCCTAGAATCTGAGTTATTAGGACCAGGTGGCTCATTTTCACTCATTTCATTTTTCTCCTCAAGTACTGCATTCTCCCACAAATGACCTCAACATGCCACAGTACTCTTTCCTCTATGTACTACACATATATTTACATTATTGTAATGGTTTATATTCTACTCTTTTCTATTGTACCCAGCGTGACTTAGAAACATAACACAAAAATCACATTACAATCCTATTAAAAAAAATCAAGTTATTATATGACTAATAAAATCAATAATACAATATATAAAGGAAAATTACAGCTCAGAACTTTAAAGGAAGGCTTGATAAGAATGGCAACTGGAAAATATAATTTTGCAACTTTTGTGAGACTTAACTGTATGCGAAAACCAAAGTAAATTTTGAGTTTACACAGGATTTCTGAGTACAATCCATGTGAGTATTGCTAATCCAAGAAGACACAGCAACATGTTCTTAATTTCATCAGGAATATCAGTATTCCTGAGTGGTCTGCATTGGTCACACTCTTGCTTAGCAATATTTTCTTTCAAGGATGCTTCGTCATCACCTACTGGAAAAGAATATGCTGTTGCTAGCCTCTGCCGAGGTGGCTGCACCTGTAAAGAACTGGGATGATGAAGATTCCGAAGTGTTTTGGAAACCAAAGCACACTTCTCATTTCCTTTGTACATTGCTCTAATGGTATTAAACTGTGTTGCATTTGAATCCATCCAATGCATAAGGTCTCTGGCATGTTGTTGAAAGACTCTTATTAGTGTAATGACATCTCCTTCTGCACTGTGAGTGTTCAAAGGATATTCTTTGTAGAACTTAAAGTATAAATCATGAAGCTTGTAATTCTTCTTTCTGCCAAATGGGCTAGGATGGTATATAAACTGATGGAGCTGGTTATTTTCTTTGTCCAATGCTTTCATGGCTTTAATGGTATCTGCACAATAGATTTCATCAAGAACTGAGATGCCCAGTGCAAATAACTCAGTTTTCAACAGAGGAAAATCATAAGTACAGCCGCTGTGTGCTACTAAACAGATTGGTGGGTACTGCCGACTGAAAAAAGCTGTAATCATGTGCATAATGTGTATGTTAAAGCTTTGCTTTTTATTTTCAGCAAAAGCTTCATTATTCAGTCCTGTAATGGAACGTGCTCCTGGGGTAAAGGGCTTGTCTGGATTAATACAGATGCAGAGTTTATCCACTAAACGAGGGAATAGTGGAACTCGTCTAGGAGAAGAACTGCTGTATTGAGGATTCTCGAAAGCATGCCTATTCACGGCAATTAGGCACATTTCTGCAATTTTAGGCTGTGATGGTGGCAACCCTGTTGCTTCTAGGTCCATAA
Organism: Gekko gecko; assembly: GCA_029375565.1. NCBI lineage: Eukaryota > Metazoa > Chordata > Lepidosauria > Squamata > Gekkonidae > Gekko > Gekko gecko. Next base: position 96,432,212 of record JAPDNY010000002.1, on the reverse strand, counting down.
AAACAAATGTCTCAATAGGTCTGTGAGGCAGGTCAGAGGCTGTGTACATGCTGGATACCTAGGACAAGAAACAGTGAAAATTAGGGAAAGATGAGACTATATTATCTGTGTGTAGTTCTTATTCATTATACTTTATTTCTTCTCTTTTTCCATTTAAATACAAAATTAACTCTCAAAATGGCAAAAATACTTCAAAATAAACTGCACATAACTTTTATCATGTTAATTTTAAATTGGCTGCCAGAAGGTATTAAAAATACATGCACACATTAATTTAAAATGTTTCTGCCTGTCCACACAAATATATATGAAATGATTTTCAAAAATAAAAAATACAATAGAATAAAACCATAAAAACACATAATAAGAAAACAACAGCAGAAAGAAAATGGAAATGGCAGCTGCCAAATACAGCAAAGCCTAAAAATGCAGCACCACTCAGAATTGAGTCTCAGTAGCTTCCTTTCTTTCTTTTTTTACTGATTTCACTCTTAAGTTTGCTATAGCATTAATTAATTAATTAATTAATTAATTAATATTTAATTTAACCTGCATTATGCAGAGGGTTGGGCTAGATGACCCTGGAGGTCCCTTCCAACTCTATGATTCTATAATTTGCTTGAAGCCACATGTCCGGAGACAGAGTAAACACACCAGTTCTAAAATACCACACACACAAAGGTAGCTTGTGTGTTAGTTCCAAGTTACACAGAGACAGGAAAAGATGTGCTACTTCTTTTCCAATTACCGCTTTAATGTGTGGTGGAACTCCTGCATCTCCCATCCAAGAGCTCATAGTGTGGGAGTTTCATTTCACACAATGCAAAAAAAGTGGGAATCAAGAAGGATGAGTCATTTTGAGCTTAGTTCCCAGCTTTTGGTCATGCTGTGAGCCAGCTCTGATAACACAGCTATGGACTAGCTTTAAAGAATGCTGGCCAGTTATAATGTACAGATTTTAAAAGCATGTCTTCAGGCACTTTCCAGATAATTTGTAAAATATTGAGAATAGGATTGCCAATTCTTCCCTCAGAGAAGCTTTTTAACAGCTGCAGGACAAACAAAATTTCAGCAACTGCATCCTTTCCCACCACAGAGACACAATGGGGAATTTCACATTACGCTTTTAAAACCGTTATTATACCGTCTTGGACTAAACCGGTACAGGGACGGCTATTTCACACAGCCTTTCCCTTCCAGTCTGAAGCGGTTTGTAATTTCAAACTCTGCTGCTTTCTTTTCCCGCCATCCCCCCCACACACACACGTGCACAATCTCCGACAGGTTTTTTTTAAAAAAAACATTCTATTAGGAGCTCCATGGCACTGAATCAGGACTACAAAGCAGCGCCATAACGACCCCATTGAGATGAGGTACACTGACATTCGCTACTGCTGTCCCCTGGAAACAAGGAGCTCACTGGATACAGAATTCAAGTGCGGGCAGGGGGAACCAGACAGTTTTGAAACCCAGGTAGCAGGCTATTCTGGTGCTTTTTAATTCATCAAAGCCCAAACTAGTAAAGCCCCTCCTCCTCCTCCATGCTGTGCTGGTGCATTTGTGCTTACTGCTATTTTCAGTGATTTAATCTTTAAACAGACATGATAAATACAATTGCCCCGAAATGACCCCTCCTACCCGGTTCCTGTAGTGAGCCACGTACTGGCCACCTTGGCAGGGGCAAAGATCTTTGGCAAACTGGATCTCACCCAAGCTTACCAGCAACTGCCAGTCGACGGGCCGACCACAGAGGCCCAAACTATAGTGACACACAGGGGGCCTTCAGTGTGAATCGGCTTCAGGGAGCATGGCTCCTGGGATATTCCAGCAGCTAATGGACTCTCTCCTCAAAGGAATATCCGGCGTCACACCGTTTTTGATGATGTGATGATCGCCGCTGCCACGCCCGATGAATTCGCCACCTGCCTCTGCATGGTCCTCAGCTGTTTCTGGGACGTCGGCCTCAAGGTCAAGCGGGAGAAATGCCGGCTTGGAGTACCATCCGTGGACTTCTTGGGATTCACCGTGGATGCAGATGGCCTACACCCGTCACGTGATAAGGTGATGGCCATCGTGGAGGCTTCCCCACTAGCCTCCAAGGCCATGCTCCAGGCTTTTCTTGGACTCCTCAATTTCTACCACGCCTTCCTCCCCAACAACGTGGCGGAAGCCAAACCCCTCCACCAGTTGCTCAACAAGCAAGCGTCCTGGGTCTGGGCCCCCCGCCAGGCAGCCGCGTTCCGGGACGTCAAGGCTCTTTTGATTTCGAACTCGGTCCTGTCCCACTTTGATGAGTCCCTGCCCGTGACGCGTCTCCCTACAGGGTTGGCGAAGTGCTGGCGCACTGTCTCCCGGACAGACGGGAGGTCCTGGTCACGTATTACTCGCGGACCCTATCTGCAGCCAAGCGGAACTACACTCAGATAGACCACGAGGGACTAGCTATTGTGGCCGGGGGTGAAGAAGTTCCACGACTTCATCTACAGCCATCCTTTCACGATCGCCACGGACCACCACCCTCTGCTGGGCCTCTTCGCGGTGGATCGCCAGACGCCTCAGGTTCTTTCCCCTCGGGTCTTACAGTGGTCCATCTTCCTGGCGGGCTATAACTACACCCTGCAACACCGGCTGGGCAAGGTGATGGGCTACGCCAACACGCTGAGCCGGCTCCCCCTGTGGGACGAGGGGGAGGACCCGGCCCCGGCCCACCACGTCCTCTAGCTGGAAGGTCTTCCGGACCCCCCTCCAAGCGGCGGACATTGCCCACCGCTCAGCCAGGGATCCCATCATCTCCCGGGTTCTCGGCTGGGTGGTAAGGGGTGGCCTGCGGCTCAAGCAGGCCCAGAGTTCAGCGTGTTCACAACTCGGCAAGAGGAGCTGTTGGCACACAAGGGCTGCCTGCTGTGGGGGCCCAGTCATGGTCCCCAGCGTGCTCTGGCACCAGATTCTGCAGATTCTGCACGAGGCACACCCCGGCATTGTGCGGATGAAGGCCCCTCTCACAGAGCTACGTGTGGTGGCCAGGCATCGATGGTGAAGTTGAGGCTTGGGTGAAGTGATGCCAGATGTGCCAGGAGGTCCGGCCAAATCCGCCGAGTGCGCCTACGCAGTCCTGGGAAGCGACAAGGACCCCGTGGTCCCAGCTCCACATCGACTTCACCGGACCCTTCCACGGACTGATGTTCCTGGTGACAGTGGATGCATACTCCAAGTGGCTGGAGGTGAGCCCTGTCTCCACCACCTCTGCACACACCACCATTCGGGCCCTCCGGAAAATCTTTGCCATGCATGTCTTGCTGGACTCCATCGTCTCAGACAACGGATCAGCATTCACGTCCGAGGAGTTCCAACAGTTCCTATGGGACAACTTGATCCGACACATCCAGTCGGCGCCCTTCCATCCCGCAACAAATGGCCAAGCAGAGCTCATGGTCCACACGACTAAGTAAGCCCTCAGCCACCTGATGGAGGGGAACTGGGAGTCTCGCATTGCACGGTTCCTCCTAGCAAACCAGACAACTCCCAACCCAGTCAGTGGCCACTGCCCCACTGAGCTCTTCATGGGCCGGAGACCTGTAATCCTCCTGGACCGCCTGCACCCCAACAGGGCTCCAGTGGCGCGCAGCATGGTCGCACCACGGGAGGCGCCACGGGGCTTCCCGGAAGACCCGGTGTTTGTGAGGAACTTTGGCAAGGGCCAAGAGTGGGTCACAGGTAGGGTCATCTGCACCACCAGACCCTACTGAGGCTGCTTGCCTCCCCAAGCCTCACTGTCCCAAAGCTCCACCCCCAGAAGGGAGAAAGAGTGTGAGACAGGTAGGGGTAGAGGGGAGGAAGCAAAGGTGTGAGGAATGGGATGACCATCCCGCAAGTTTCTTATTGGGTCTCCACTTGTGAATGTATATTTACAAAATGTCTTTCATATGTAAAATTTGTATCTCCTAATATATTAAGGTTATTTTCTTCTACAAGTTTTTCTCTTCTATATAAATTGTATTCAGCTTCCTCCCCCTATTTATGCTTCCACATGTGACATGGTGTGAGATGCAGCAGGATTGAACCACATTAAACTCAAATGTTTTCTGTATGATCTAGAACATAAGGACAAACTGCCTACATAGGATGCAGCTGTTGGAAAAGTGACAATGGCACTCCCCACCTGTTCAGATTCTTAACAAACCCCTACTGAGGCCCAAACAATTCCAGAGGGATTTCTCTCTGGCTTACTACATGGTCACTTTGGGTATCTAGTTGTGCAGGATCTACTTTCACATGAGACAATCTCACATGGCTGGCAGTTAAATAACACAACCTTGTGGGTAGCTGACTGCCTGGTTCCTACAGAACTTGCACTTTGAGGATGAGTGGGGGAAACAACACATGCTGATGCCAACTTTATAGGAAAGACTTGCTTGATTTTCCCACAAGGCAGCATCCAGCCACCTGCAGCTGCCTCAAGGGAAAACAATCCCCACATGCCTGCATGACTGTCTAAAGGGCGCTTCACTTCTATCATTCTCCCATATAGACGGGAGGATTTTAACATGGGGATACAGAAGTTGAATGTGTGGTAAACCAGTGTAGTAGTCAATGTTTTGTGCTGGTTTTATGTCCCAGAGGCAGTTGTTATGGCTTGCTTTCATTATTGATATTCTTCTGTTGTTTTTCTGATTGTATTGCACTGTTACTATGGCACATAAATCCTCTAACTAAATGGTGACAGGCAAGGGTTAGGGAGACCCAATTCAAATCCACACTGCCAGGAAGTTGACTTGAGTGACCTCAGAACAGCCTACTTCATAGGGTCGTGATTACACAATGGGAGAAGGATGATATCCATGTATGTCACTCTGAAGCTCTTGGAGAAAGAGCAGGATAATAATAATAATAATAATAATAATAATAATAATAATAATAATAATAATAATAATAACAACAACAACAACAAGAAATGGTCGTCTGTGTGGGCTCATACAAAGCAACAGATGATTCTTCACTGAGCCACAGTCCCTCCTCACTCCCTCCTCAAAACGAGCCAGTAACTTCTGTCCTAAACTTTGTTTAAACCTTCTATCTGAATTCATGAAGAAATCTAGGGGAGGTGTTTTCTCAAATTCCGCCAGCTAGGCTGCCAGAGGCGAGGCTCGAATCTAGGACCCAGTCGTCTCTGAGAACAGTCATAGCTCCGCCCAACCAAGCGCGACGTCACTGCCTCCTCAGTGCCAGAGAACAGGCACGTGCCCCGGCGTGTCAACCTCTTTTACCCAAATTGGTATGGGGTGGAGTGTCGGCTGTTAGCCTGGAGGAAAGGCTTGCACAATAAGACTGACGCTTGGGAACTCTTGCATGCTTTTCTAACGTCAAGGAAAAAAGGCGAGCTGCTTTATGGAAAACAATGCGCCCAGTCTGGCAATCAAACTGCTGTCTCCCCCTCACCTTTCTTTGGGCCCAAAGAAAATGCTCTGAGGCATAAAGCGGTGATATGTGAGAGGCTAGGGTTGCCAACCTCCAGTTGGTGGCTGGAGATCTCCTGCTACTACAACTGATCTCCAGGTGACTGAGAACAGTTCTCCTGGAGAAAACAGTTGCTTTGGAAGCTGGACATTGGCATTATGCCCCAAACTCTGCTCTCCTGTGGCTCTACCCCCCAAATCTCCAGGTATTTCCCAACCCAGAGCTGGCAACCCTATGAAAAGCTGCTGCCTTCTATTTGTCCATGTCCCCAGTTATTGTCTCAATAACAGCAATACAACTGCAGGCAATCGGTACACGCTTTTCCACCCCACCCCCCTTTAAAGCAAGCCCTCGGTTTTGTTTTTTTAAAAACCAAACACTTACTGGAACAAAGTTCAGCTTGGAGGCAGTGGCGTGGGCGAATGCAGTTTTGGGAGAGGAGGCAGCTTGGCTCCTGTCGAGCACCTATCAACAGCTTAGTTGTGTTTGAACTGGCACTTGGAAACTTCTCCCACTTCCGGATAAAAACGAAAGTTAAACCCAATTCCGCCTCTGATGCAAGGACTAAAATACTAGATTTCGCACTACTTTCAGTTGCAGTGGATATAATCTCCTTAGTTCATTGCACCATAAATCTTGTTGCACCTTTAAAGTTTATTTACTTCAAAAAGGGGGCAATCGTTTAGGATTTCATGGTTAGTCATCCTACTGAGACATAATTTTGTAATATTACATTTAAAATCTCTGTGTGTTTAAACGTTATTCTAGTTTTACACTTCCATTACACACCCTAGAAGGGGGGGTGGTAATTTGGTCTTCATTCTAAAAAACAGACTTAAAATGATAAAACAGCTCTTATGACTTGGAAGTCCAAAAGAACATCTAGCCCAACTTCTCTGGTACAGATGGATCCACTTACTCTTGAGAAATTTCACTGTACCATATATTAACTATTACTTTAATAGTTTCAGAGGGGTAGCCCTGTTGGTCTGCAGTAGAATTACTAGATTAGAGTGCAGGAGCACTTTTGCAAACTTTGACTTTCAAAAGCTTATACCCCCCAAAAATCTTGTTGGTGCTACTAATTCGAATGTAGCTGTTCTACTATTTTAATGTGGCTAAAACATGTTTAACACAAAACTAGAGGGGAAAAAGAAAGTAGATGTCCACTTTAGTGAAGGGTTTGCCAAAACTCATTTTACCTATTTAAAGCCCTCCAGGGAACAAATGCTTATAGAGTTCCATCACCTTTCCCTGCACCATCCAGTTACAAGCTGCTTCCACATGGAGGCAAGATAATGTACTGAGGTGGAAGCAGCATGGAAGCAAGTGGGAACTGCATCCAGACACTCCATTGCTAATGCTCCATGCCTTCTCTTGGTTATTTCCACACAGAAGCAGGGACGCAGCAAGAAGTGTGTCTGGCCCCTGCTTCATGGCACACACAGGCTGAGCCATAACTTAAAACTACAACAGATATCAGCAGTGAAATACAGCCCCCCCTTTCATTCCTTTGTTTGGCTCATAATTGAATACTGTTGTCCCACTGGTATCAGTAGGAGAATGAATCACGTATGTAATGTGTGCAAAAGATCTATAAATCAAACCCACTGGAGATAAGTGGTCATGCGCAACTGGACAATAGGTCTGGCTGTTTCCATGTGTGTTATTTGCCTCAGATTTAATGCTGAAGTGGGATTTTTGTTGTTTTGGAGTTATTTTTCTTCCCTGCTTTCCTATAGTGTCAGTGCATTCATGCACTGCCCGGGTTTCCCTGAGCTTTTCTCTCCACCCTTTCTCAAACCTGTTTTGCTCTAAAATTTTGAGAAAGATCACAGCAAAGCCTGGGGGACTCTGTGGTTGGGCAGTTTCAGAAGGTACACCTGGTCATGCGCAGTAGAACAACTGGATTCGAGTCCAGTAGCACTTTACAAACAAGATTTGGGGAGGTATAGATTTCAAGAGTTGAAGTTCCCTTGGTCAGATACCTTTGGTCTGATGAAGGGAGCTTTGATCCTTAAAAGTTCATACCCCAAAAATCTTGTAGGTCTTTAAGGTGCTACTAGACTGGAATCTAGCTGTGGCTTGACAAGTTCAGATTTTTCCAGTCCCACCCACACAGCAATCATTTCCCCTTGCACTGTCGCCATGGCAGCCATTTTCTCCTGATACACAATTATTTTAAGACAGAATTCAATCGTTGATTAAAAAACAAACAAACTGAGAAGTCCCTGGTTGTGTAGGGCCACAGCAGCAATGGAGAAACTACACAAATCTGTCCCCATGTCAAAAGTTCTCTGATTTGAGACTAATTACTGCTCAAATTAGAAATGAAACATAGTAATAGCACAGCAAAGCAAGCTAAGTTATTGTGCTTTTTTCCCTTCAAAAATACAGCTACATCATTCTCACATAAACAAATACACCAGGAACCATTGATAAAGAATGACATACATTCATTTTAGTAGACATGAATATTTTTACAAAAAGTTTTCCAAACTTGGCTCTCCAAGGAAGTATGAGAGGTTGAAGGAAAACAGGCGCTTCTCCAGTCCCAGAAGGACCTGCATGGAGGAGTACACACTAGGGAGATTCCAGCATTCTGGAGTAAATATAGGAGGAGGGAGAAAATGAATGGGGGGGGAGAGAAAAGTAGCGCTGAAGTAGACCACTGCATGTTAAAATGATGAGTTTAGCTTCTGAGATAAAAAGGCAGAAGCTGGAGGGGTTTCTATGGTGTTGGAATCATTAAAATGTAACAGGCAACAACAATTTAGAAATCCTTAGAACCTCCATTATACCATCAGCCATTACCTCAGCTCAGCTGTGTTTTATAGTTAAAATTATCTCCATTATCAGGCATTTAAAAAGCACCTTGAGAGATGGGGGGGTGCTAATGCTAAGAACAAAAAGCTGTACTATGTATACAAGATGCCCCCTCATGCTTCTCTGGAAAGGCTCTGAACTTATGAAAGATGCATAAACAGCAGGTTACCAAGTTTGTGTTAAACAAAAGAATAGTTATCGCTGAGAAGATCTTCCTATCTCTCCATCATTGGGACAATTCCTCCTCAATCAATGCCACAATAAGCTTCTCTGTTTGCTTCTACAACACTACTGTATGTTGACCTGTCTCCACATTCTCTATGTTGTCTAAGTAAAGCTCACAGAGAGACTATAGCAAAAGTTTTCAGTTCATTCAGCTATCTAGAACTACTGCCAGTCCTGCACGCAATAACCCCCAAACATTTGACACCCAGAAAAAAAAATCAATATTTCATAGTAAGATGAGAAAGGAGCTGTCATTGTATGAAATATGTTAAGGAAGACAACACAGGGCAAGTGAATGTACTTGAAAACTCCTCACCTAAACATAGATTATTTGTGTTCCTTCCAAGACACACAATTTTCCTTTAGCACAGGGATAGGAAAACTTTTTTGGCCTGAGGTGCTGGAAAACACAATATCTGCAAAAATACTGATGTGCCAGCAAACCAAATCGGAGGGTAGAATCAGGGTTGTATTTGGTCAGACACACTCGTAGCAGCCAAGTCCAGCAGCACTGCCAGCATCTCAGGAATTCACCTTGGATTCTCTGGTGGCTGTGCAGGTCTGGGAGGCAATGATGGACATAAGCCATATGGGTTGACTTTGCCTGCAATGAGGGCCCCAGCAGTGCTGTCAGTTGCTTGGGCAGAGATCTGGCCCTGGGTCTGGTGTACTACTGTCAGCATATCCGACGGGGGTCATCTACACCTGCTTTGGCATGGTGTTGTTAGAACTGATGCATCTTCCATGTTATGTGCATGTTGTTTCACTATCTGTAAACCACTTTGATGAGCATGTTGCAATTGTATGTACCACACTGCTTGAATGCGAACCTTTTTTCCAAAAATGCAAATATTCCGAAAAGTAGGTCAATGAAAATTATGTTTAAAATATTTGTTTAAAAAAACCTACTCTCAGTTAAATCATACACACACTATAAAAATACATATTAAATAGTTCAGATTGAACAGCAAGTTCATAAATATTTGCAATGCAATCCTATGTACATTTTCTTAACCCCAACTTTATTCAGTGGGGCTTACTTCTAGGTAAAGGTGCACCAGACTACAGTCTTTGTGATCAAGAGAGAGTAGCATTCCAAATTCCACATGAAGTTATTTTTCACAAAAATACAAAGCTTTTCAGATTCATTATTTTAATACCACATTTATATTGTATTATCCTGGATCTGACTGGAAATTCATTCTGTAAAATCCCAACATAATGTTTACATTGACAGTTTGTGGTAAGTGATCTTTAACTGTCTGTTCATTTATATTTCAGTTCTAGCAAAAAGGAAAAATTGAGTTCTAGTTGAATTCCAAAAATTATACTTTTCTGGGAAGTTTATGTATTATTGATCAAAGATCAGTTGCAATCCATTTCTTGATCATCAGTTTCTGACTCCAATGGATACAGTTCATCCAATGCAAGCTCTGGAAGAGAGTACACATATATTTTAAAAGTGCAGGACCTTAAAAGTTGGGCATACATATTCAAGATTATTCTGAACACGGAGGATCTTAGTTGTCCTCCCTATGAAGGGCATCAAGAGGCCTTGAGGAAGTCTAGTTTACCTTTTAGAGTAGTTGTGAAGATAACTGAGGAAGCAACAGTAAGTACCTTGAATACTGTGTAATGCCACATCTTATAAATTATCAGCAGCACAGACGCTGCTATATAAGCTATTGCACAGCTGGTGAGAGAGGTTCACGTCCTCAGGCTGCTGCTGAAGTCCCAGGCTGGAAAGGCTGCCTGCCAGCACCTAACCCTCTGTCACAGAACAACAAGAAGCAGTAGCTACTATGACCACCTTCCCCCCTCAGACAGCAGCGAGGACTAGACCTACTTTGTGACAGGGTCTTTTCTCCTGTCTCTCAGACACTACACAGCAGCAGAGGGCAAGAAGCAGTGGCTGCTGCTCAAGACTGCACTTGTGGGAGCAGTGCATATTCAGTCATAGTACAAAAGGAGTTTCCTGATAAAACAGACCCAACTGAGCCCCTCTTCCTAGGCACATACACTGGTATGAGGTAGCTCTCACTGCTAAAACAGAGCCATAGTACTGAAATGCTCATTTAGGAGAAATTCTCAGAGCACTAGGACTAGTATTTAAGGAAGCCATTGGGAGGTGCTTAACAGAGGACCCACAATTCATGTTGTGAGTGCTGGAAAAAACAGCTTTATCCCCTGGCATCTCTAGCTGAAGAGAGTCGTGGGTAAAAAAACACCTTTGCCCATCACCTCAGAGAGCCGCCAGTAACGATTAAGAGCATCGAGGCTAGATAAATAAATTGTCTGACTCTGCAGAAATGCTGGAATACAAAACTTTTAAAATATGGGTTCATATGGTAAACATCATAGCTTCAAAGAAGCAGTTCTAGGACTGGTCCCAAGAGGCCTGTATAACCTTCTACACTGCGTTCATACCCATCTATATATATCTTAACAGCCAATTGTGCGCAGATATCTAAATCTGCAGCTAGGGACCACACTGACAGATGTTTTTGCAAACTTGGGGGATACCCCAGATTTGCAGAAAAATCTGAAACCATGAAAACAATACATTGGGGGATTTAAATGCCCCCCCCAAACATGAGGTTTGCCTAAACTGAGGCTGTGAAACTGCAGGCAGGTGAGGGGGGGGGGGCCGCCAGGAGTCTCACTGCCACTGTTAAGAGTTTGTGAGGGCAAGCTGCTGAGACAGTCATTGCTGCCACTGGGGTGGGGGTAAGTTGGAGGAAGCTGCTGACTGGGTGGGTGGCTGGGAGAGTCGCTGACACCATTGCGGTGCATGTGTGCATGGGGAGAAGCTGCTGGGAAGGCAGGAGAGCTGCTGTCACTGTTACTGTGGGTAGGTTGGCAGCTGGGAGAGTCAGCACTGCTGTTGCTGTGGGGGATAGGTATTTGCTGGGCAGCTGGGAGAGTCAGCACTGCTGTTGCTGTGGGGGATAGGTATTTGCTGGGCAGCTGGAAAAGTCACCACAGCTGGGAAAAAAGAAAAAAGTGATAGGGAAGGGGAGGTGGAAAGAGAAAAATAGTGATGCGGTGAGGGGAAGATAGAAAGAGAGAAAGAGTGATGAGATGGAGGAGGCAGAAATTGAGAGAAAGAGTGATAGGGTAGGGGAGGCAGAAACAGAAAGAGTGACAGTAGGCATCAGGGAGAAAGAAAGGAAGTAAGAGAAGGGGTGGGGGGAAGAGAGAGACAGAGACTGAGAGATGGGGAAAGGGGAATGTGCAAAGAAGGGGTATGAACTATCTGAAGAAGTGAGCAGTAACTCACAAAAGCTCATACCCTGCCACAAATTGTGTTAGTTTTTAAAGGTGCTACTAGACTCTTGCCAGGGCCGGCCCGAGGTGTCTGGGTGCCCTAGGCGAGGCCAACTTGTGGCGCCCGCACCCCCCTGATGAGGCCAACCTCCCTGTGGGGCCTGGAGATGGGGGGAGGGTGCCACAAGCTGGTCTCTTTCGCTGAGTGCCAGCTTGCCTGTGTGCCCCGCAGCTGTGGGGTGCGCCGGCAAGCCAGGGATGGGGCAGGGGTTTAAACCCATATTTCTTCCGCTGAGCACCGGCTTGTCTGTGCACCCCACAGCTGCGGGGCGTGCCGGCAAGCCAGGGAAGGGGCGGGGTTTTTTGGCGGGGGTGGGGCTTTTGGCATCCCTAAGGGCCAGAGTGCTGTAGGCGAACGCCTAATTCGCCTAGTGAGCAAGCCGGCTCTGACTCTTGCTCTTTTCTACTGCTACAGACAGACTAACATGGCTACCCATCTTGATCTATCATAAAGGTGGGAGAATGTGATTTGGTTTTGTATAGTCTACATTCCTACCATGTATTCACTCTAATGTTACAAGAACATGATTTGATAGCACATGTACCATTTAAATCCAATCTACTACTATAGTGATATTTAGATATTTAAATATGGCATTACAGTCCTGGGATTGAATGCTGATCATTTCTGCTGATGGAAAGGGGAAGTTATTTTCACCAGCTCCTGTCTTATATTGCTTGGGATGGGGGGATCAACATCCCCCAAAGCAACATTTCAGAGGGGTGTTTTAGGCTGAAGCAGGAGTGAGGGGGCAGATAACCCACACTCCAGTAACAAAAACCCCTTCCCTCAGCAGAGATTTTTGGACTTAAGGACACCATGGTTGTACTGCTCTTGAAAAAGCCATCTTTGGATCCTTTAAAAGGTAAAGGTTTCCCTTGCTTGAAACCTAGTCTAATCTGACTCTAGGGGGCGATACTCATCTCCATTTCTAAGCCGAAGAGCCAGCACTGTCCGAAGACGTTTCCATGGTCATGTGGCTGGCATAACTAACCGTCAAGGCGCACAGAATGCTGTTACCTTCCCACCAAAGTGGTACCTATTTATCTACTTGCAATTTCTTGCTTTCAAACTGCTAGGCTGGCAGGAGCTGGGGCCAGAGATGGGAACTCACTCCGTCACGCAGCACTAGGGTCTCGAACTGCCGAGCTACAGACCTTCTGGTCTGCAGCTCAGAGTCTTAACCCCTAAGCCACTGCAGTCCTATAGATTCAGCCAATTACCACCCAGTTTCAAATATATCATTTCTGGGCAAGGTAACTGAGAGAGTGGTAGCCGAACAGCTCCAGGATGACACATTGGCATTAGATCCATTCCAGTCTGGCTTTCGCCTCAGCCATGGGATGGAGATGGTGTTGATCACCTTGATGGACGATCTCCATAGGCAGCTAGTTTGAGGTGGGTTGGTGCTGCTGCTGTTGCTCGATCTCACAGCAGCATTTAACACAGCTGATCACAATCGTCTGACTTACTGCCTTCCTAACATAAGCGTCTGTGGAGTGGCCCTTCAATGGCTTTCCACATTTCTCCATGATCAGGAACAGAGGGTGGTACTAGGAGAGAATGTGTCCTCTAGGCAACCCTTCTTATGTGGGGTTGCTCAGGGGGCACTCCTCTCCCCAATGTTATTTAACATCTATACACCGCCCCCCATCCAGCTAGCGCGGAATTTCAGGCTTGGGTGTCACCAGTATGCTAATGACAACCAGCTGAATCTGTTATTGAATGGCCACCCGGCTTCCTCCCTGCAAAATCTGGCTGAGGGTTTGGAGGCTGTGGTGGGATGGTTAAAAAAGAGTAGACTGAGACCGAATCCAATGGAGACGGAGGTTCTGTGGCTGGGGGGGCTTCAGGATTGGAATCTAGGCTTCCAGCTTTTGACAGGATGCCATCGATACCAGTGCCATCCACCAAGAGTTTGGGCATGATTTTGGATACCTCCTTAACTATGAAGGCCCAGGTCATACACATTACCAGGCTGGCATTTTTCCATCTTCACCAAGCTCAGCAACTGGTTCCTTTCTTGTTGCACCCTGACCTAGCCACAGTAATTCGTCCAACGGTCACCTCCAGGCTTGACTACTGCAACTTGCACTACACTGGCCTATCCTTGAGACTGACCCAGAAATTCCAGCTGATCCAGAATGCAGCAGTGTAAGTCCTGACAAGAACATCATGGATGGAATATCACAGATGGCACATATTCAACCTGTGCTGCACCAGCTACACTGGCTTCCAGTGGAATACTGAGCCAGATTCAAGGTTTTGGTATTGACCTTCAACAAGGCCTTGAGCACTTTGGGACCAACACATCTGCAGGACTGTCTCCTCTGGTATGTCCCTAGGAGAGCTTTATGCTCTGCAGATAAAAACCTGCTGGTGATACCTGGCCCCAAAGATGTCTGGCTGTCCTCAACCAGGGCCAGGGTCCTTTCAGTCCTGGCCCTGACCTGGTGAAACTCTGCCTAATACCACCAGGGCCCTGTGGGATCTTATGTAATTCCACAGAGCCTGCAAGGCAGAGATGTTCCACCAGGCTTTTGGTTGAGGACAGCAACGGTGTTCCATCATGGCTGACCTCTTCTTCTCCCCTTAATTCTGATCTTGTGTTTCCTCTCCCCCTGCCCAGAAAGGCCAAGCACTCCAGAACTGGGATGAAATTTTTAAGGATGCCATCTGGAACTTTTTAATTTGGTTTTTTAAAAATTGTTATTCTGAATTCTTAATGTTTTGTATATTTTGTTGTTCTGAATTCTTAATGTTTTGTATATTCATTTTATGCTTTGTGCCTCTTGTACATCGCCCAGAGCCTGGCACAAATTAGGATGGGGCGATATAATAATGACAATGACAAGAGAAGAAGAAGACGAAGAAGAAGATGAAAATGAAGACAAAGACGAAGAAGAAGATGAAAACGAAGACAAAGACGAAGAAGAAGATGAAAACGAAGACAAAGACGAAGAAGAATCCAAGCCACAGAATCTAACAAGGCAGGCAAATCTAAGGTTACTTTTCATGGAAAGCATTTTTCATACTTCCAGGCAGACTAAATTGGCATCCTCTGGTTGATTATTAAAATACATCTGGTTATGTTGCTTTAACTGATTGTCGCTTAGGCACCCTTTTCACATGAGCAGCCTTACCTTCACAGGCTTTAAGATTTGGAATTTTTCTAAGGATGGCTCTGACACCAGGCATGACATGATCATACTGATGAAGGACTTCCAGGCAATGGTCATGGAACAGTTTATCCTTTTGAGAGAGACTATGCAAGAGCAAAACAGTGTCCCGTAAAAACTGAACAACTCGCTTTCCATGTACATCAAACAAGTTTCCTTCCACCCTTCTGACAGTCAGCCACTGTCTATGTAACATTATAATAAGGGCCTTCACTACCTGCAGGGGGAAAACAATGCATTTCTCTTATTCACATGTTTTATAGGTAACATTTTCATGGCTGCCCATTTTGCAAGTGGTAGTGTTTCAAAACAGAAGCAAGACTAAACCCGCTATTGAAGTAAAAGCTCCTTGACTTAAGATTAGTACAGAAACAGCATTTGCCTGTAATCCTAGACCTATACTGTATTATGAGTGCTAAGGTCAATGGATTCTTTACTGAATTTAGGTTCAAGGTGTTAGCAGCTTACCTCGGGATTGCACTGACAGTCTCTTCCAACTAGAGAAATACTACAGCACTGCATACATTTGGTCAGGAAGCAAACAGTCTAAGATTAAAAAAAAAAAAAACCAAGCTTTTTGCAACAACGCAACAGAAGAAAAAGCCAAACACAATTTGTCCTTAAAATTAA
Source organism: Gekko gecko (assembly GCA_029375565.1). NCBI lineage: Eukaryota > Metazoa > Chordata > Lepidosauria > Squamata > Gekkonidae > Gekko > Gekko gecko. Next base: position 96,416,570 of record JAPDNY010000002.1, on the reverse strand, counting down.
CACAATCTCTAATCTATTCATACAAAAACATGTTAGCTTATAGATAATGTGGTGTTAATTGTTAAGAGTACTGGACTGAGCCTGGCAAGACCCAAGTTCAAACTCCTATTCATTACACAACTCACTGGGAAACCTTGGGCCAGTCAAGCTCTTTAACCCTACCCTGAAGTATCTCTGTGAAGTTCTTTTTTTGAATCATGGGGACTTTCTGGTAAGCAACAGGGTTTCCGAGGAAATAGAAATGCTTTCCCACTGGGTTTCTAAACACTGTTACAGTTTTTTGATTCCAGATTTGTGTCCAGTTATTCACACACACTGACGGATTTGTCCTATGGAGACAGAAAGAGGACACCTTTGACAGGTGATGGCCTTTTACTCTACACTGGAGTAAGTGAACAAACCCATGATGCTTATGACTGATACTATCAGGTCCTATGATGATGTTACTTAAGTAGCATCTGGATTTGTGCCAAGGTTTGAATCAGTGCTGGGCAGCTCACTGATGCAGGTAAGTAGTTTCTTTGGCATTTCCTGTTGAATTAGAAGCAGCAATCTAGATTCTTATTTTAAAAAATCCTTTACCTCTTGTTCCAGCTGAAGCCAAAGCATCTCAGATGTTGATTTATCTGGTCTTGAAGTGATGTACATGTACAGAGCCAAGAGGAGGCAGTTTTCTATATACATATATATATTAGAAAATGATGTAAAAGCATTTCAGTATTATCAATTAGTAATGCTATTGAAATACCTTAAAAAATTAAAACTACTACTGACTTATTTTTAACACAGTGCCCTTCACTGGGTACTTGATATAAAAAATTAAATACTATTAACCACATTGACATCCACATTAAAAGTGTTTTTTAAAAAAAAAATTAAAAAGAGGGAAACACATGAACAGGGAGAACCATCAAGAGCATCCCCTAAAACAATCTTGGAATTGTACTTCAAGTAGAACTCGTGGGCATTCAATGACATTGCTGAACAGTCAGGTTAGAACAGATAAAAGGAAGCACTTCTTCACCCAAAGAGTGATTAACACTTGGAATTCACTGCCACAGGAGGTGGTGGTGGCTACAAGTATGGACTGCTTCAAGAGGAATTGGCTAAACATATGGAGTAGAGATCCATCAGCGGCTATTAGCCACAAGGTATAGATAGGGTCTCTGGGGCAAGTAATGGTCTGTATTCTTGGTGTTTGGGGGGAGCGCAACAGTGAGAGGTCTTCTAGTGTCTTGGACCCACTGCTGGACCTCCTGATGACACCTGGTATTTTTGGCCACTGTGTGACAAGAATGTTCGACTGGATGGGCCATTGGCCTGATCCAACACTGGTTTCTCTTTATGTTCTTAACTCCTGTCCTCTGTTCCTGTCCTGCCTCTTTCCACACCCAGACCAAACTCCCTGCTCACTTTATAAAGCTTTCATTGGCACAGAAGTTGGACCAGGACAACATCTCTGTAAGGTAAACAAGTACTCTGTAAGGTAAACAAGATAGCAGTAAGTACAGAGAGACCTTTCCACCCTTCCTCCAAACAACTCAAGAGTAGTAAGTGTGACTCTCCCTTTCCCATTTTACCCTCCCAATATCCCAGAGAAGGTCATCTGGCAGCCATTATGACAATATATGGATTTGAAACCAGGTCTCCCAGACCCTAATCCATCACCATAAACTGTACACCATGCTGGCTCTGTGGAGCTTTCCCTGTGGCAACACAGAGACAGATAGGGCACTTGGCACTGCTAGCTTCCATGGTCCATCTCTTTGGCAGGGGTGCAACAAGAAAGAAACAGCTGTCACCCAGAATGCTGCTGGGCTTTCTCGCTGAATAACAAAGACGAGTGCTCCTGAAGTTGACAGATGGGACAAGGTACTGCCATGCCAGGTGGCAGACTCCAAATCACATCTACACCTGGACATACAAAATCTTTGCTCCCATACAAATGACAATGGCGGTACAAAGAACTTTGAATAAAACTTTGTTGGCCTTAAAGGTGCCACTGGACTCAAACTTTGTTCCATTCCTTCCAATGTTATTGGCTTGTCAGACTTGTCAAAATACTGCATGGCATATGGATACCCAAGCACAGACCAGTAACAGTTCCTTGTAGATTAGTATTACTTTTATGTGTACTTGTGAGGCTACTTTAACTGAGGGACATAGCTCTGATAGAAGGCATAAAATTTAAGAGAACCAAGTGTGTGTGTGTGTGTGTGTGTGTGTGTGTGTGTGTGTGTGTTGATTATGAGGCTGGACTAGGACTGAGAGTTGGGTTCAAGGCCTCATTCTGACATGTAGCTCACTGGATGACTTTGGAGGAAAAGTGTCTGAAGTCTAACCTATCTCACAGATAGAAAACTGAAAATATAAAATGGAGAACTATATATACTACTCTGATCTCTCTGAAGGAATTTTAAATGTAGAAATTTAAAACACGTAAAGCAATGTTCAAGATTGCTAGAGTCTTGAGGCAGAGAATATTGCTTCGCCAGGGCAGAAAACATAAAAATAGAATTTGTTTAATAACCTATAGCCTGCATATTCACTGCAGACTTACAAGTTCAATTTTCTGTAAAAGCAGTAACACTGTGAATATTCTCTCTTGCGTTCTCACCTGAAGCAGTACAGAGCTGAGCAGCTAACTCCTGGTGTTCCACAAGCAAAGTTAATAACCTAACTGTCAAATGGACAGCAAACACAGGAGCTTCAGAAGACATGCAGCGGAGAAGAGCCTGCACTTGACTATTCAGCAATGGTGAGAACCTTTAAAGAGAAAAAAGCCCAAGTAAATTAGAAACCAGAATAAGGCCTATAGTTTTTGCAAGAAATACTCTCTTTTGAGGTATCCCAAATCATCTTCATTTCTGTAGCAAGACATGGTATTGTTAGGAATATGAACATGTAGCATCTGTTGTTGCATCTAAACTATTTAAATGTCTGAATTCTCTTTATATATTTAATGCACATCCACGTGGAACACATGTTCCAGGTTTATTACATATGCCTTGAAATACATTTACTGTAGTGAATGAGATTCCCAAGCAAGAACTGGATGAAATGACTGCCTTCCAACCTATAATTGTCAAGAGAGCAAACACGGCTTGTTCTCATGGTCAAAGGTTCCCTCTTCTCTCCCTCTTTTCCTTGCAGGCAGAGTGCAATGGATGGCTCTCTGGTGCAGGAAGACTTCAGTCAAATTCCAGTGTGTTATATCCAACTGTAGGTTCCTCTTTTGCAGGGGAAAAACAATCTTCACTTCCCCCAGGCACCTGTATTTGTACACTGCGGCAATTAACATTTCCGAGACTGAAAAGCCTTCAGTTGTGCTCTACATGCAAGGGTGGAGGAGAAGGCAAGGGAGAGTAGAGGCACAAGAACAAGCTATGTTTGTGCCCATCATGGACAAATGAAAGGTTTGTAATGGCATGTGACAGCCAAACTACATTTTTTGTGGCCACAAGTCCAAACTGTGGCTGCCAATGCCATTTTAGAGGAAAATTTACCTACTTAAAAATTGCTGTGTGGGCCTGCTTCTAATTGTGCCCACACTGTGGTGGTAGGTGGTGGTAGATACCCTCCCCCCCACACACTCAAAAAGGTACAAAAAGAGTGGAACAAATAACCTGGTGACACTGCAGCATGGAACTAATCAGGACTGGGCCCTAATGGCAATTTTTAAACAGCTAAATTTTCCTCTAAAATGGTGTTGGTTGTCATGGGTGGGTCCTGTGACTGCTGTAACATGTTGTTTGGCTTTGAATGTGGCCAATCAGAGAATGGCAGAGAATTCTGTGATAAAACTACCCTCACATCCACTGGCTAATATTCATGGTCTGGTTGCGACAAAACATGCAACGTCTACAGATCACAGAACCAATTAGAAACAAGGTGGCTCCAGACTTGATCATAGGCAATTCTCAGAACATGATGAGTGATTTATGTATTGCATTAGGAACAGTGCCACAGTGTTGTCCAAAAGCATCAACAACAACATGACTATATTTGATTCTCAAAGGCCCCGGTCACACTGGGGGAAAAGGCACGGCTGAAGTGTGGCTTTTTAGAGCCACGTCAAAAGAGAAGCATGGCGGCGGGATCAAACAGATCCCCTGAGCCGCCATGCAGTTGCTCCCCAGCATGATCAGATGCTGGGGGGGAAGCCACAGACAGGAGAACGAGGCGCGCCTGCTGCGCACGTGTGCCCATGTGCAGTTCAACATCAGACACCCGCCCGTGCTGTGCATCAACCAGTTGGTAGTACTGTTTTGGTGCTACCTTTTTGATGTGCAGTTTCGCCTGGAAGGGACGGATCGGGGGCGGGCGCGCTCCACTCCCCAGATGTTGCGGTATGATCGTGTCCGCTTGATGTGCCCCCGATCCATCCCTCTCCCGTGGCAAATCCTCCCGTGTGATCGGGGCCAAAGAAGGCCAAATTTGTTCAAGATGCCTGGAAACTGTTTAAATCTACAGTAACTGAAACTCTGATAGAATGTATACTGCAGATGAGGAAAGATTCTGTCAGTGCTAGGACACCAGATGATTAATTACTAAAGTCCAGGAGGCAAGAAGACTTCTTTTCAAAAGTAGAAGTCTTGCCCAAATGAGGAAAACAAGGAGCAGAGGTTTTGGCAAAACAACTGTAAACTGATGGTAAGGCAGGTGAAGGGTTGGAACATCTTCCCTATGAGGAAAAGGTAAAGAGTCTGTGGCTTTTCAGTTTAGAAAAAAGACAACTACGGGAGGGGGCCTGGAAGGTCATTAAAAGTTATTGAGAGTGGAAGAAATCTTTTTTCCCCTTCTCCTCAAAATACAAGAACACAGGGGCACCCAATGAAACTGATGGGCAGGAGATGCAGGACAGACAAAAAGAAGTACTTTGACACAACGTGTACCTTGTGGAACTTGCTGTCCTAGAACATGGAAGTTATTAGCATGATGGCTAAAGGTGCCCCGTTCTGAGACAATTGCCTCCGGCCCTGTTCTGAGACAATATGCCTCCAAATGCCAGTTGTTGGATGCTGGACTAGATGGACCACTGGTTTGATCCAGAACACCTCTTACTAGGCTCTTGTGTGTGTGTTTTTTAACTGTTCTGTGATGGATAGTGTAATTTACTTGTGTAATTCCCATTCATTTCAATAGTCCTGACACAGGACAAATCTCTACCAGATAGTGTAGTCCCTTCTAGTTCTCCAGAGCTGTCACCACCTTATATGCTTTTTAAAAAACTACCTTATAGCTTCACCATATCTACATTTACTCAGAGCTAAGTCCAAATAAGTTAAATGGGATCTGTTATCATATCAAATAAAAGATACAGGTCTGCAATCTTACTTTCTCCCACCAGAGAACTATAACATTCAAGATACAGAGAGGAACTAGCATCATCCTCAGGTGCTAACAGGGTAACGAGAACCTGCATCCTTTCTTAGTTTAGGGCAGGCAACAAGAAATTGTTTGGAAATAAAAACAGTGGAACTGCTTTTATGCTGTATTTTACCTCATTAGTAAATCCCCTGTTGACTTTTCAGCTAGTTTCACCAGAACTTTGAGGCACTGATTCAGGATGCAATGTCTTTGGCATCCTGCTGCCGAAGTACATAAAATCAAGACGTGCAACAGGCTTTTAAATAAAGGATGTTGGGGTCCATCATCATTAGCAGGATCTAGCTCTGGGTTGGGCTCTTGAAGACCGACTCTACACGGCTTGCTGAGAACAACAGTTTTGTCCTTTTCCACAATCTCTGTACCTCCCAAACCACAGTCTGGTTTCATATTATGGGAAAGCAGCGTATAAACAACATCCCAACTGTAAAATACCAAGCAATAAAGAATGCCCAAAGATGTTAATGCAAACTCTTCCTGGTTAGACTGAAAATCATCTATGCTTGATCTTGTACTTGAAGAAACTCTGGAAGAACAAACTGACTGGTTTCCAGAAGAAGAGCTTCCAGTCTTCAACATTAACTGGAGAGCCTGACAGTAGGCACCAATGTGATGTTTCAGGAGAGGAAGCAGGTAAACTGCCCCAGGGATTTTATAGCGCTTAAGATGGGATATTTGCCTCTTAGTCTCCTCAGAGCTTTCATCCAATGAGCCGTCATCCATAGCAATCAAATTCAACCCCGTTAAGGCAAGTTTTTGAGCAAGTTTCAATGATGTCTCCTTTTCCCTTTCTTGGTCTTCAGAACACGTACTCCTGTCACTGAAGGTTCCTGTGCATCCTCTAAGTGTACATCCTCTAGGTGCAAAAAAAACCAAACACACACCCAGAAATTTAAGCACCACATGAATGACACATGGCATCCTCTCACTTAACTACATTATGCAAAAGGCATGAAAAAATATTCTCTCTACAGTGAAGTTAACCTGACTTTTTATCTTCACATAGTTGTTCCTCCAAGGCCAAAGGTTGCCTTGGTTTCTCTCAGGTTAGCACTGACAGAAAAGCATTTTTAATTTGTAAAACAGATTCAGATAGTGACCAAAAAGTCCTACTCCAATATATTACTACAAATAATTGACAAAAATGGGACATCTTTTGTGATGTTTTCTTGAATTAATGTACACAGTCAGCAGTTCTTTGACACAAGACTCAAAACAAAACCAATAGAATGTGTGAATTGCACACAACCACAGTTCTCCAACTCTCTATTTTCTCAGTCTTCAGCCTGTATTGAAAATATATTTTTACTTCACTAGGATTCGATTAAATACACACTATTTGCCTTTGTAACTTTTCGGCTGGGTATCAGACTTAAGTGCAAGATGTTTAAATAGATTTTCTCATGAGTTATCTCACTTTAACTCATTATAACACACACATACACACACACTACACATAAGATGCCAAATGGCAGTCAAAAGGCATGTCAATAAAAGGCTACACTAAAAGTAATAAAAATAATGAACTGTTGAGTACATAGGTTTTCCCCATTCATACATCTATAACTGTCATTTTCTACTACAGAGAAATCCTCACATTTTTTAACCAACAGGGTACAGAGTAACTGTTTAGCTATCTAGACTTATTTCACATCTTTGTGATGAGGCCAGGCTCATCAAATGCATAACTGTATTGTCTTCTGATCTGGTTAATTGCTTTGTTGTTTGCGTCATGTTAGTACAATTATTTTTAATATTTTTATTAGTTTAGACGTACGTGCTGCACGAACCAGACTGCAAGACGGGCCCAGGCTGAGCTTCCACCTGACTCCTAAGAAGATAACAGAGCCCAAGCAACGACCCCTCAACAATAGGCTGCTTCATCAGTGCAGTTATCAAGATGGAACCTGCGGTGATATGCAGAACCAACATTCAAGAGACATCTTATGTTACAACACAAGTGGAGAATTTTCTTCAAGTAGCTGCATTTAGGAGCGGGGTGGAAAAAGAAACCCACAACATTAAAATGTTTCCTCAGGGCAATGACAAATCCAATAAGAAACACTAACCCCTATAATCCCCACACCTGCAGAGGACATATCTGCTTAGTCCTTAGGATGCTAAGCGGCCATTGCCTTGCTGAAGTGAGCAGCTCACTAGAGAAAAGGCAGGGGCAGGGTCATTATTTTCCTCTTCTAAAAAAAATCCGATCACTGAAAAAAGGAGGGGAGAGACAGTTAAGCCATAGGAAAAAACAGTCTGGAGAAAACAATTAGATTTGAGTCCAGTAGCACCTTACAGACCAACAAGATTTTCAGGGTATGAGCTTTCAAGAGTCAAAGCTCCCTTCATCTGATGAAACCACAGAAGCTAAACTAGATGAAAAAAACAGGAAAGAAATGGAAGAAGACAGGAGGCTAAAGATAATGCACTGTCCCCTGATCCAGTGCATGGAATCACCCATGCAATAGGACATCTTTCTCTTCCAAGTATGAGAAATTACAAATATTTGAGGGTTTCTACTAAACCTAGGGGAAATACATTATACTACCTAGAGTAGATTCCCAGAGCAATCCTGTGCAGAGTTAACTTTAGTTTAAGTCCACTGAAATCAAGTGGAGTAATTCTGTATGTATGATTGCACAGACCCCTAATTCCAGCCCTAACAACTAATATGGTTAAAGGGTTATTTAACTGGAGATAGGCATTACCTTGTCTTTGGGCACAGATGTAATTCATTTCTTGCTTCACAAGTTTAGTGTCAAGGCTAGGCTTCCTGTTGTCTGGAAAGAAAGATTTACAGTAACCCAAGCAGCTATAGTAAAACACTCTCAGGTTTTTAATTCATCTAGATTGCCTTGTATCACAGAGAAACAACACTGCTCCTGATAGCTCACTTTAACATGCTTTCGACTTAACAATATCCATCAAATATATTAACATTTTAGTGAGTTTAAAATGCATCACTGCACTAGAAAATCAGTAGGAGTATTTACATTTTGTTCATAAGCCAGTTGCAGGGGTATTAACCATTAATACATCTACATTATTTGAAACTGGCACAAAGCTAGGTATTTGAACAATGAGAGAATACTATGTTAAATGGTACTCAAATTCCACGGACACTTATGACCGAATGGCAGAATAGCCAACTTTGTACCAGTCCCCAGTTCTGAGTCTTTCACAGCTAGTTTCACCAGCACACATTAACAAGTAATGATGCTTATCTCCCTGCTGTGAAAAGGTCCCCCTCCTGATTTGTGCAGTTCAAGGTGCAGCCAAAGGCACATGGGCAGGTTAACCCAAGTTTCTTTTCTGGTCAGCTAGAAAGCTATTGAATAGATCCCCTTGGGCAAGACATGCCCAGACATTAAAGTCCAATGGAATGCAAGGCAAGCAAGTTTCTCTACCAGGGAACTTTTGAACACACTGTTCCAAATACGAAGGCCAGGGAAGGATCACCATTTGGTAACATTCTGCAGAACATCACAATGTGTGCTCAGTAGTGTTTCAAATGCTTCTGTGCACAATAGAGTCTAATGTACAATCTGAGCCCTTGATGACAGATAGGGTCATATTTCTTCAAGGCCTAGCCAAACTGTAGAACAGGGAGCTATAAATTCAGTTAGGAGTAGACCGCTTTGTAGATCTGCAGCACACACATGCAATCCATAAACAAGGAACAAACGTTGTCAAAACATTTAATGCCTCTCTACATTTTATTCTTTAACTGGAATATATGTGGCAGCAAGGTGAGCGGTTCCTTCTCCATCACCAGACTCAAAAATTATCATTACTGGGACAGCCATCTGACACAATTTCAGCTCCATATTGGGATATAAGCCCACACCTTCTGCAAAAGCGTGATCAGGCAAAATTCACTTTGAGACAATTTGTAACTATTTACTAATGCCTACCTAGATCACTTTATCAAGGGTCAAAGGCTTGCTAACAGTCAACCACAAATTACTTATGATGTGTCTGGGAGGAAGGGAGGCAACCATGACAGTAACCTTTACAGAGGAGAACACTGAACAGAGAAGGAGTGTCTTCAGTGCAAACATTTTCTTGTACATAAATCCCATTACCTTTATCAGAGCTTATTTCCAAGTAAGCATGCTTAGAACTGTAGCCTAAAAATACTGTAACAAGGTTTGCAATGAACTCCAGGTACAAAATATTTCTGCTGTACACTACTAAATAATTGGAAGTCTTGCAACATTTATGTTTGCCCAGCATAAGAATGCACAAAAGCACAGACATAACCAATATATTACCTACCTTTGTTAAGCCACAGAGGTTGGGTAAATACCAGGGTTTTTGAGCAGGATGCTTTGGGGGATAGCTGAGATCCAAAAGACTCTTTTGTAGGATAAGTTTGCTTTTCATTCTGAGTACATCCTTGAATCTTTACAGTGCTAGAAGGGCTCTTCTTAGGACTACAAATTAAATGAAATATTTGAATTAAGTATGCAAAATCTCTGTAGCTTTCTTCAAATGATTCCACCACCAAAAAAAAAGAGAAAAAGATGCAGCTCTGGGTGGAGTATGACTCCTAAATCAATGTGCTTGAATCATAAGAGTTTTAACATAACACAATAAGCAGAAGGCACCATAAGAAGCATTGTTTTCTTTATTTAAAGTGTCTGTAGCCTGTCTTTCCACTCAGGCCCCTGAGACAGAAAACAGTTAAAAATACACCAAAAACCAACTTTGAAAATTGTATGTATATAAAAACAACAATTAAAACAAACAAGAAAGAGGGTGAATCAAGGAATGCCAGATGTAACAAAAAAAAAAAAGTCTTCATGCACTGGCAGAAGACAATGACAGAGGGGGAACAGAGGAAATCTCCTGAGGAGGGAATTCCACAGTTTTAGTGCTGTGACTGAGAAGGCCCTTTCGCATGTTGCTGCTCACCTAGCCTCTGAGGATGGGAGGCACCTGAAGCAGAGCCTGAAGATGCTTGTAGGTCAGGTAGGTTCATGTGGGAATAGGTGGTCCTTAAAATATCCACTCCAAGCTGTACACAGCCTTAAGTGTTAATACCAACATTTTGACTTAGGCCTGGGCACAAACTGGAAGGAAGTGCAAATGGAGCAAGACTGGAGTGATATAGACCCTACAACCCACTCCAGCTAGTATTCTCACTGCAATCTTCTGTTTCTGGACACTCTTCAAGGGTAGCTACATGAAGAAAGCACTGCAGTCATCTAACCTACACGTTACCAGGGTATGTACCATAGCAGAAAGTACTTTTTTTTAACTCAAGGAAGACCACAGCTGGCACACCAGTCAAAGCTGCTGGAAGATGCTCATGGCCACTATTGTTACCTGTTTATCTTCAAGTGGCATGTTCCTTAGAAGATCCATTTATTTCTTCTGCTACAAATATCCCCCAAACGCCAATCAATATCCCCCAAACTTTCGGGACCATCTCTCCCCATATATATCCCCAGAGAGCCTTGCACTCTGCAGATCAACATTTACTGGTAGTCCCTGGCCCCAAAGACGTCTGCTTAGCCTCAACCAAGGCCAGGGCCTTTTCTGCCCTGGCCCCAGTTTGGTGGAACACGCTCCCAATTGAGATCAGGGGCCTGCAGGACTTGTTATAGTTCCGCAGGGCCTGCAAAATGGAACTATTCCTCTGGGCCTTTGGTTGGGGTAGCAGATGTTTCTATCATCTTGGCCTCCCCTGTCCACAGGGCCGGCTCCAGGTGTCTGGGGGCCCTAGGCAGGACAGCCTGGGGCGCCCCCACTGGGGATGCCAACCTCCCGGTGGGGCCTGGAGACCGGGGGCGGCGGCGGGGCGCTGGCTTTCCTGGAGGCTCCGCAGCTGCGGGACCCCCAGGAAAGCCAGGGAAGGGGTGGGGGTCCAGCCTCCACCCCCTCTCTCCCGGCACCGGCTTTTCTGGGGGCTCCACGGCTGCAGGACCCACAGAAAAGAAGGGAAGGGGGCGGGGGGGTCCAGCCTCCGCCCCCTCCCTCCCACGGCTGCGGGACCCCCAGAAAAGCCGGGAAGGGGGCGGGGGGGTCTAGCCTCCGCCCCTCCCTCCCGGCACTGGCTTTTCCGGGGGCTCCGTGGCTGCGGGACCCCCAGAAAAGCCGGGAAGGGGGTGGGGGGTCTAGCCTCCGCCCCCTCCCTCCGCCGGCTTTTCTGGGGGCTCCGTGGCTGCGGGACCCCCAGAAAGGCCGGGAAGGGGGTGGGGGGTCTAGCCTCCGCCCCCTCCCTCCCGACGCCAGCTTTTCTGGGGGCTCCGCGGCTGCGGGACCCCCAGAAAAGCCGGGAAGGGGGCGGGGGGGTCTAGCCTCCGCCCCCTCCCTCCCGGCGCCGGCTTTTCTGGGGGCCCCGCGGCTGCTGGGAAGGGGGCGGGAGTCTGGTGGCGCCAGTGGGGGGGCACTTTTTTGGGGGGGGAGTGGGCACCATTTGGCGCCCCTCAGGCCGGGGCGCCCTAGGCAGGCGCCTAGTTCACCCTATGGGCGATCCGGCCCTGCCTGTCCATAGTAAGCCTACAGATGCCTACTATCCTGCTAACGTCTAACAGGAGGCATATTGGACTGCTCTGGAGTAATGTATGTTTATTAGCTGCCATCCTGTTTTATTTAACTGGTTTTTAAATATGTTCATTGTATTAAAATACATCTTGTGAGCCGCCTTGAGCCCACTATGGGATAGGGCGGGATATAAGTACAATAAATAAGTAAATATAACTAGTAGAATCAAAGGGTGTGTACATTTTAGTTACTGATAAGATCCTCAAAATGTTTAGTTTTATAATATTTTTTTTTTTTTGGGGGGGGGGGATTGTTCCTGCAAGCATCGTAAGTGAATCACTGAGGCAGAACATATGTACTACCTTTGGACCTACTCATTTGCTCGTCTCTCACCCATCTGTCCCTCAGATTTCAGCCCACAATGAAATAAGATTCCCCCCCCAATTCTTATGCTCTCTAATCTATCCCCCTTACCACAGGTAGCAGTGAATGACTCAGTTATCAGGACTGTGTGTTTACCTGACATAAGAAGACACAATACTTCAAGTTTTATTTCACAGAGTCAGGGACACTCCATGTCTGAAAAAATGCGGGATCTCCACTGTTCAGTGTTTGCAGGAGTTTATACCTAGTTTTGGATTCAGCAGGGATGTGCATTACACTCTGTAAAGGGAAATAGCAGTGGTTTGTTCAGAACACATTGGACTTGTAAGCTATTTGATTTTTGTACCTGGTATATGCAATGGAAGGTGTAACAGGCTTAATTCTTTCACAATTCAAAAGCTTCATTCTCAGCTCATTCATTTCAACATCTCTAAACTGTAGCTCAGACTGCAATGACTGTAACTGAAATAATAAAATTGCTTGATATTAGAAACTCAGTGAAATAAAAACAGAATATTAAACATCCAACGGTATTAGAAATCAACCAGCAAGGAATTGTTTTGCCATTACACTTCATACATTTTTTGTTTACGGTTGTCCTCCCAGGTTAACAGCCAAATCAATAGGCTAACAAATTGCAAGTAAATCATGAAAGCACAATTAGTGGAATACCTTTGTGTCCTACATCACTTGATGGGGTGGGGGGAGATAGGATACACTAGTACACCAATATGTTTACAGAAATTCAACAGAGTATTTGCAGGTAAGAAGGATGCAACTTCCCCTCCCCCTAAGTGCTTTAACAATAGCAACACAGATCTTCTATGGTGCTTCAGAAAACCAATAGTGTTCAGAAACAGAGAAGGAATAGCAAGGATATTAATCTGGGAAGTTCTTTTTTTAAAAATATCTGTAAATTAATTAATTCCAACTTGTACTAGCACGAGTGCTAGGAGCATACCAAGAGTTTTGCCAGTGAAACATCAGCAAATACATCACACAGTCATTGTACCAATACCACAATCAGGAACAACTGCACAGGTTTCCAGGACGAGAATATTTCACATTAACCAATCCCACAAGTTTTTTATGAGAATTAGGCAGTACCTTTTTGGAGAATTCCTTTTCTTTTTCTCTTAAATGTTGTTCTTTCTCCTCTTCCAGTAATAGGTGTGATTTGCGCTGCTCCTCTACAGCCGATTCCATCTGCTGCATTGAGTCCCGTAAAATTCTGATTTCTCCATTTTTAATAAGAATTTCATCCTGCATTTGTTGCAGCTGCAAAATCCACCCACCCAAAAAATCATGCATAATGAACAATTATTTATAAGCACTACCACTTACTGGCAACAACATATATATGTGTGTGTGTTTCATTCCCATTACTACTACTCTTCAAATTGGTACACACATTTTACCCAGAAGCAGAAAAAGCAGCAACAAATGTCAGCCAGACAACTCCCCCCTCCTCAGCTTTTGCTTTAACATTTAAAGAAAGATTATTCACACATCCCACTTAAAGCAACAGCCATGGATGCCATATCTCACTGTCATTAGTATAACAGAAGCAGATTTAAAAACAAAACGAGAAGGTTGCTGTCTCTGATTATTTTCCTGCTTGTAGGTAATATGTCAACTGGCCATTTTCGCTTTACAGGCAACTTCAACAGACTTGGAAGGTTGTTTAGGACTGCACAGGAACATGCCTGAGGGCCCAAATCAGGGCTGAGCACACTTGAACTCAGGTCTCCCAAATTCAAACCCAGATTTCTGTTCATTAGACGATACTGTGCTTGTTCCTTTAATTGTCAACATTGGCTCAGGCTGCTGAATCTTAGATGTTAATGATCTTCCTACGCCCACTTGGTGGGGGGCTGGGGGAGGAATAGATAGAGGAGCACTTTATGCATTGTGCTGTATATGCTACTCCATCTAGACTGTACACATGGAAACAGACAAGTATATGAACATGATATATTCAGTACGCAAAAGAAACCTGCAATCCTATGCTAATGCTTCATTCACCCAAGACAGGAGTTCGTTAGATCTGTGGAGTTTGCCTTCAGAAACTGACAAGAGGCTTCAGTCCTCCGACAGGCACAATTACTTGGGAGCAAGTCCAGCTGAACTCTGTGGTACTTATTTTCAATAAATATGAACAAATAAGCTGCAAAAATATTAAAGTTATAGCACTATCCATACTCAAAAGGGGCTAACTACTATTAACAACAGTGGTATTTACTTCCAAGTAAGCATGCATAAAATTCGGCCGTAGATTAGGAAGAGATATTTATTCTAGCCAAAGGAACAGAATCAGGTAATATAATCAAGGACAAGTTCTGATCACCTCCATCCCAACTACCATATCTCCATACACTTATATTTGCACACAGATGGTACAGACTGCCTGAAGCAAATAGCAATTGCTTCTAGGCTAGCGGAGGCCCATAGCCAGGATTTTGTGGCTTGTGGGGCAAAAAAATTTCTGGTGGGGCTGCCATTATTTGCCATAAGGAAGGGGGTGGCGTGTGCTCCTCTCCCTCCCCTCCTGCAAGATTTAAAAAGCCCTCCAGCTGATCTGCGACCATTGCTCTCCACTGATCAGCTGAAGGGCCCTTTAAAACTTCCAGGAGGGGAGGGAGAGGGGCATGTGCCACCCCCTGCTTTTGGGAAGAAGTAGAGGGGACTTTTAAGGAAGGGGCTAGCCTTTTAAGGAAGGGAGCAGAGCCCCCAATAGCCCCACTGTAGCTACAGTCCAGGGCAAGTGACAGATTGAAGGCTTGATGTTTTATAATATACATCCCAGTCAAACACCTTGTCTGGCTGTGTATCTATCAGAGCTGAGGGCTGCACCCATGTACCTTCATCTCACTATCCCCTTCCTTCCCTTCTCTAATGAAGAATCACTCCAGTATAGAAATGTGCTAGAGTAGACAGTTATTGCAAGGCAGAATTAGGAAGGAGAACATTAACTGAGAAGGATAGCAAGATAGAAACAACTCAACTGCCAAAGAAGGGAGGGGAGAGGACACACAGAAAGTTGGAAAAAGAAGGAAACAAAAGAAAAAACATGGTTCTACAAATACTAGGTCCTTCTCCACTGCTTTGGCAACACCAAAGTGATAGGCAGGAGAGTGCCCTTGACCTTTTCCAACCCACTGCTTTTCCCCTGTGACCCCAAGCTATGTTGGCTAAACCACATGGGGAACCAGACTGATGTCTGTATATGTGTCAAGAAAAGCTGCAGGCAGAAAAATTAAACATAGGCTTCCCCCCACCCCCGCTTTAGAAGTCAAACCTCCCTATCATCTTGAAGTGAAGAAGCAGCAGCTGGGTTTCCTAGAGCAAAATCTGTTGCCAAACATGCAGGTTAGCTCTCTCAGGACACAGAAGGAGAAGGACAGAAAACAATGGGAAAACAGGAGAAGAGAAACGTAGGGGGGAAACAGTGAGCAGTTTTGAGCTGAGCTTGGGTGATGGGTTTCAGGGCATGTACCTTTACTATACTTATGCATCACTTTGTATGATAAGACATACACCTTGATTTTCTCCATATTAATTTCCAAGTAACTTCCCTACAGATTGCTAGCAATTGCAGCCTAAGTCAGAGGGTCCTTTGAAAATATCGACTTTATTGGTTTGTATTCTGTAGTGTTTTCAGCACATGGTATCTAGTAATCTGTGGTTTATTGTTTTAGGAACAAGAGCTGGAGAAGAATTTCAAGTAGGTAACCATGACCACTCCCATTAACTTCAATTTTGTTCAACCTAGCTTCTTGACCCTGCAAAGGTACAAGCAGATTAACAGATTTGTGTGGTCTAATGTGGGTAGTGGGCACATAGCTGTTTTTTTTTGCACAAAGTAGTCATCTGCCTATTCCCATATTTACTGATTTCACACAGCACATGTAATTAACACTATTTTGAAGTATTAAGTAACAGGTTTGCTTTTGGGAAGACATGTGTCCAGGTTAACCACAAGATACAACCCAGTTAAGTTCAAAATCTTCTTTGTAAAACAGAAAATCTAACCTTTTTTTTAGCTTCCTCATATTGCGCTTGAAGAGTTTCAAGTCTAAATTTGTCTTTGGTTGACGTTTCTTCTGTACTACTTCCTGCTGAGAGAAGTTAGTAAGATGTCAGTACCTGACATAAGGAATGCATGTTTTTGTGAATGCAGGCTACCAACTCACAATCTCTCCCTATACAGGCTCGGTCATTAGTATGCACAGGAATGAGCATAGGTCTCAAGGATGCCCTTTTCTCCCATTGGCAATCATGTACATTGCCAACATTACCAGGAAGGAGAGACCCATGTGAATTACTGATATTTTCATCCAGTCCTACCTCTTACATTGGGCTATCTGAATTATGGGCTAATGTGCTGCTATACATGTACACGGGGGGGGGTCTATTGAACCCATGACAAACCCTCCACATGGGTGGCTATCATTCTTTTTTATACAATCCAAAAGGAACAGGAAACTTTTCAAAACAGAACAGAAACACAGCATTTTATACTCCTGTTATTAGAAAAATGTTAAAGTCTTGATTACATAAAAAATCATTTTAAAACAATCAATTTCAGACAGCAACCTATTAATGCAGTCTTTATCCAGGCTAAAAGATGTTTGGCTGAAAAATACTGAATTGGATCCAGTGGACTGTTTCCATGGCAAATAGATTTCCACCTGTGGAATGCAACTTTTTCCTAACTTGTATGGGCCAGGCTAGCCTGATCACATCTCGGAAGCTAAGCAGGTTTGACCCCTTAGTATTTGGGTGGGAGACTACCAAGAAAGTCCTGGGTTGCTAAGCAGAGATAGACAACAGCAAACCTCCTATACTCTTCTCGCTCAAAAAACCTATGGGGTCATCGTAACTCAGCTGTGACTTGCTGGCACTTTTTGCCACCAGTGCAACTTTCATGCCCCAACCCCACTGCAGTCCAAAATGTCCTCCTTCAGCATTTCAATCATTGTTTTGAACTGCAGCAGTGTGCATGGGCAGGGGAAGGTGAGAAAGCTTTGCTCCATGGGCAGAAATCCTTTTGCCCACAGAAGTGCTCTGCTGGATCCAAGCCACTTCCATCTACCTGCAGTCTTCCACACTGTTGAACACACTAAAGTCTCACTGATTTCAGATGGAAAATGTGTGCAAATGGGTGCATGACTGCCATCTACAAAAAGCAATAACAAAAGAGGCAGATTTAACCTCCAGTCTGCCAAGCTGTATTACTATGAAAATTTCACACCTATCACCATAACGAAATCACTGTTTGTTATAATGGTATTTTGGCTTCCTGACTTCAGCTTTCAACATTGTTCAAGAATATGAGAAAATAAAATTACTATAACTCTTAATTCTCAAAAATACATGCATTCCAGTGTTGATAGTAAGGAGTACTTGCTATTGCCATTAGGAACTGTGAATGTTATGCGTTTGTATGTAGAGGCCAAATGGGCAACAGCCAAAAGCAAACACTTAACTGAAAATAAGTTTAACTTAAGGAAGCTACACTAAATTTTGTAAGGCCTGTTTCTAGTTCATGTGTCATGAGTATAAGAGCACAAGAGCATGATAAGAGCTGGCTTATACATGCAAGTTCATCACTGGATGATTGAAAGTACAGAAGTAATTTATATTGGCAGATAAGGCTTCACAGACAGAAATTTTCATTTGCATCTATCATGGACAATGCTTTTCCATGCTATCTTAGAGTGCAGAACAAGGAATTGTCATATAAATCCAAGCACGAACTCATCCTAAACTTCTTAGAACTATAATTATTTAACATTGAAAGATTCGGAGATGTTCAGAAACATAAAAGCTTGTGACTGTATATGTATAAGCATCATCATATTCAGGCATGTACTGGAACTCCTGACTTCTAGGCTTATTTTCCTATGTTTCCTGCACTCATTTTAATAGCCTATAAAAACCAGTAAGTTCACTTATGAATAAAATCCTGCTTCTTTAGCAACATGTTTAGTGTTGCATTACAAAACCTTTTCCCCCTAATCCTTTTAGACTAATAACTATGAGATTATTTGGAGACACAAAAGCATTACTCAGTCCATGTTGCAAACTGCACTCACACTGCACATACCAAACTGAACTTTTCTGCCAGTAGTGAAGTCAACATTTGATTGTTTCATGTGACTGGAGGGTTTGCTGCTGTTGTTCAGTGGGGAAGATAGCCCGGCATTCCACTCGGATTTCACATTTGTTTGCAAAGACAATTTCTGTGTCAACGCCTGAGAAGCAATAATATCTATTTCCTCCAGGTCATCAGCTGTAAAGTCATCACTGTCCCCAAAAGGATCTTCCATTTCTTTCTGCTCATTAGGAACAAGGGTTTTGTACCGCTTGTTTGGTGGGAAGCCATCTCCATGGCTTCCAATATTACTTTGGTTTGTAGCTCCTTGGAAAGATGAAGATGAAGTAACTTTTGCCTGATCCATGCTATATAATATGGAGCTGTTTCTTTTCTTATTCCCAAATAAGTGGTTCACTGACATTCTGTATTAGCGATTACCCTGGCAAATACAAAATAGTTTAAAGCTGAAGGAGTCTTAAGGCACTGCATTCCTCTTCAAAATCTCAGGCAATCCCTCCCTCCATTCAGATTAGCTTTGACAATGTGGAATTGTCCCAGTTTAATTGATTCTTCTTTCCTAGAGTAAAGAGAAATTGTAAGTAACTATAGTTGTCCATTAGAGAGAAAAAATCCAAACAGAACAGCAAGGCAATACGTTAACCAAAATGAGAGCTCCAAAAAAATTAGGTAATGATTGCTTTACAGGTTCACTATAGGATATTTCAGACTCACAAAAGGCAGTTTTAAATAAAACTTTAAAGCCAAATAGCAGTCCTGGAGATAGAAGAGGGCTGTGGGTACACAGGATTGCAGTCTGAGTCTGAACAACCATGATATTAGTTTTCACATACAACAGTCTATTTAATCAGCTGCCATGCACACCAGCAAAAGGTATTTAAGGAGCATGCTCCTCCCTAAAACGATGACTTTTACAGTGCAATCCTTTGCAGTTAGTCTAGTCTAATAAGCCCATTGAAATCGATTTTTTAGCCAATCTCATAACTTTAGGGGCCGGACTCCCTATGCATAAAGACCTTTAAATCTGTCCTCCGCACTCCTCTCCCCACTGTACTCTTCTATTTATTTACATGTACATTCCACTTCTCATAAGAACATAAGAACATAAGAGAAGCCAATGTTGAATCAGGCCAATGGCCCATCTAGTCCAACACTCTGTCACACAGCGGCCAAAATATACCAGGTGCCATCAGGAGGTCCAGCAGTGGGGCCAGGCCACCAGAAGCCCTCCCACTGCTGCCCCCTCCAGCACCAAGAATAGAGTGCATCACCTGCCCCAGACTGAGAGTTCCCATCTATACCCTGTGGCTAATAGCCACTGGTGGACTTCTGCTCCATATGTTTATCTAATTTCCTCTTGAAACTGTCCATGCTTGCAGCTGCCACCACCTCCTGTGGCAGTGAATTCCATATGTTAATCACTCTTTGGGTGAAGAAGTATTTCCTTTTATCTGTTCTAACCCGACTGCTCAGCAATTTCATAGAGTGCCCACGAGTTCTTGTATTGTGAGAAAGGGAGAAAAGTACTTCTTTCTCAACCTGCTCAATCCCATTCATAATCTTATAAACCTCGATCATGTCACCTCTCAGCCGTCGTTTCTCCAAGCTAAAGAGCCCCAAGCATTTTAACCTTTCTTCATAGGGAAGGTGTTCCAACCCTTTTATCATTCTAGTTGCCCTTCTCTGCACTTTTTCCAATGCTATAATATCCTTTTTGAGATGTGGTGACCAGAACTGTACACAGTATTCCAAATGAGGTCGCACCAATGATTTATACAGGGGCATGATGATACTGGCTGATTTGTTATCAATTCCCTTCCTAATAATCCCCAGCATAGCGTTGGCCTTCTTTATTGCAGCTACACATTGTGTAGACATTTTCAGCGAGTTATCCACTACGACTCCAAGATCTCTCTCTTGGTCCGTCTCTGCCAGTTCGGACCCCATCAACGTGTATTTATATTTAGGATTTTTGGCTCCAATGTGCATCACTTTGCACTTGGCCACATTGAACCCCATTTGCCACGTTGACGCCCACTCACCCATCCTCCACAGATCCCTTTGGAGTGCCTCACAATCCTCCCTGGTTTTCACCACCCTGAACAACTTTGTGTCATCTGCAAATTTAGCCACATCACTGCTTACTCCCAATTCCAAATCGCTAATAAACAAGTTAAAAAGCATCGGACCGAGTACTGATCCCTGTGGTACCCCACTGCTTACCACCCTCCACTGAGAAAGTTTCCCATTTATACTCACTCTCTGTTTCCTATTTATAAGCCAGTTTTTGATCCACAAGAGGACTTGTCCTTTTATCCCATGACTATTGAGCTTACTTAGGAGCCTTTGATGAGGAACTGTATCAAAAGCTTTCCGGAAGTCAAGGTAAATAATATCTATTGGGTCCCCCTTGTCCACATGTTTGTTCACTCCTCAAAAAACACTAACAGGTTAGTGAGACAAGATCTTCCCTTACAGAACCCATGCTGAGTCTGCCTCAATAGTTTTTGTTCATCAATGTGCCTACTAATTCTTTCCTTAATAACAGTTTCCACCAACTTACCCGGTATCGATGTCAGACTGACTGGCCTGTAATTTCCCGGATCTCCCCTGGAGCCCTTTTTAAAGATGGGAGTGACATTAGCTACCTTCCAGGCCTCAGGAATGGAGGCAGATTTTAAAGAAAGATTACATATTTTTGTCAGGAGATCCACAAGTTCACATTTGAGTTCTTTCAGAACTCTCAGATGAATGCCATCTGGGCCTGGTGATTTATTAATTTTTAAATTGTCCATCAGTCGGAGGACTTCCTCTGTTGTTACCGCAATCTGATTCAGGTCTTTCAAACCCCCTCCCGAAATCGGTGCTTCTGGAGTGGGCAAACACTTCTCCTCTTCCACAGTGAAGACAGAGGCAAAAAATGCATTCAGCTTCTCAGCCATTTCCCTATCATTCTTCACTACTCCTTTTACCCCTTGGTCATCCAAGGGCCCCACTGCCTCCCTGGCTGGCTTCCTACTTCTAATGTATTTGAAGAAAGTTTTATTGTTGGTCTTTATGTTTTTTGCGATATGCTCCTCATATTCCCTTTTTGCTTGCCTGATCACAGACTTGCATTTTATTTGCCATAGTCTGTGTTCCCTTTTATCAACCTCACTAAGACTAGCTTTCCACCGCTTAAAGGAATCCTTCTTACCTTTTACAGCTTCCATTACTTTATTTGTTAACCATGCAGGCTTTTTTCTATACCTATTTGTACCTTTCCTAACTTGCGGTATATATTTTTTCTGAGCTTCTAGGATTGTCTTTTTAAATAGTCTCCAAGCTTCCCCAATGGTTTTGACCTTCTCCACTCTTCCTTTCAATTTCTTCCTCACATGTCCCCTCATACCAGAGAAGTTACCCCTTTTAAAGTTAAAAGTGGTTGCGTCAGTCTTTTTGGGCAACTCCCTATCTGTACAAATGTTAAACTCAATGACATTATGGTCACTGTTCCCAAGTGGTGCAATCACTTTTACATATCTCACCAGGTCTTGGGTGTTACTTAGGACCAAATCCAGGATCGCCTCTCCCCTGGTAGGATCTGTGACCATCTGTTCCACAGCACAGTCATTGAGAGTGTCTAAGAACGCAATCTCTTTTCCCGACTAGAACTCATATTGACCCAATCAATGTGTGGGTAGTTAAAGTCGCCTATTACAACACAGTTATTTCATCTAGCCGCTATCTTTAATTCATTCATCATTTTATAATCCTCCTCTATCTTTTGATCTGGTGGGCAATAACAAACTCCCACTGTTAAGCCTCCTTTTGGACCCACTATTTCAACCCATAGCATTTCCAGAAGTGAATCCAATTCTCTTACCCTCTCAATCTTACTGGACGGTATACCCTCTCTGACATACAGAGCCACCCCCCCTCCAACCCTTTCCCCCTATCCTTCCGATATAATTTATAACCAGGAATCACCGTATCCCACTGATTTTCCTCATCCCACCAAGTTTCTGAAATACCCCCCCCAACACCAAGCATTCCAACTCCCCGATTTTACCTCAGAGACTTCTAGCATTTGTGTATAAACACTTATAGTTTCCCATGTTTGTTAAGCCCACAGCCTTCCTCTTGCTGCCGCGAGACCTTGCCAGGCAGTTCCTGTCATTAGCCACAGTCTCAGTGGACAATTGTAATCCATTTCCTTGTACAAAACTAATAGCTACCCCTTCATCTCTTTGAGATGAGCCATCCCGAACCAGAGACTTTTCATCTCCTGTCGGCTTTCCCCCATTATTCAGTTTAAAAACTGCTCTGCCACCTTTTTGATTTTGAGCGCCACCAGCCTGGTTCCTTCTTGGGACAAGTGGAGACCGTCCCTTTTGTACAGCTCCCTCTTGTCCCAAAAAGCATCCCAGTGCCTAACAAACTTGAACCCTTCCCCCTACACCACCGTCTCATCCACGCATTGAGACTCCTGATCTGTGCCTTTCTCTCCGGCCCTGCGCGTGGAACAGGTAGCACTTCCGAGAAGGCTACCTTGGAGGTCCTGGCCTTGAGTTTCCTGCCCAGCAGCCTAAATTTCTCCTCCAGGACCTCACGACTGCATTTCCCCACATCGTTGGTGCCGACGTGCACCACGACCACTGGCTCCTCCCCAGCACTATCTACCAGCCTATCTAAAACACGCGTAATGTCCACTACCTTCGCACCAGGCAGGCAAGTCACCATACGGTCAGTACGCGGGTTCGCCACCCAGCTGTCTACCTGCCTAAGGATCGAATCACCAACTACCAAGAGCCCCCTCCCACCCTTCCCAGGGACGGTTCCTTGGTACGAAAGGATACCCGTTCACCAGCTGAAGAAGAGGTCCCTTCTGAGGGCACATTCCCCTTATCCTCAGCATGGTGCCCTGTCTCCCCTTGACCCTCATGCTCCCTGGCAGCAGCCGGGCTGCCAGATCCAGAGTGGGACATATCTAACAAGTCCCCGAGAGTCTTCCCCGTGCACCTAACTGACTGTCCCTGCTTCTCCAGGTCAGCCACCTTGGCCTCAAGGGAGCAAACTCGCTACCTGAGAACCAGGAGCTCCTTGCACCGAGCACACACCCAAGACTTCTGACCAGTGGGCAGATAGTCATACATGTGACACTCCAAGCAAAACACTGGATAGCCCCCAACCCCCTGCTGGCATTCTGGCTTCATAATTGTTTTTAAACAAATACTTTTCTATAACCCACCTTTTAAAACCCTTTGTATTTATATGGCTCCTGTTGTAGGAGTCTACTTACCTTACCAAGGAGCCAAGGTCCCGGCTTTCTGGCTCTTCCTGGGCTTCTTACAGAGCCCCTAGGCCAATAGCCACAGGCAAAGAGCCTCGCCCTTCGGCTCTCGCCCTTCGGCTCCTGCCTCTTGCAAACTTCCTGCCTTAAATGGAATTGTCTCCCAGGAGAGGGTGTGGCCAGCAGCTACTCAAAATCACCCAAGGCACTTAATGACAGTCAAACAAAGCCCCTTTCACACCCCAACTCCAGCAGCCAGGAGTCTGCTATTCAATTTCACCCAAGCACTTAATTACAGGCAAACAATGACCCTTTCACACCCTAACTCCAGCAGTCAGGAGTCTGTTACAACTCACCCACACACTCCCAAATAAAGTCCCTGACACAGTACCTTCTCAGCTAAAGCACCTCAGCTGAAAGTAAATAAATAAAAATACCACTCACCCCTCTGGCAGCTCAAACACCTTGCTCCTTCTCAGAGCTCAGCTGGGTCAGCTCCAATCCACTATTCCACTATTCTTCCTTATAACCAGTTATGCCACAGTAAGTTAGACGCCCCCCTGAAAAGCCCCCCGCCACCCTAACCGGGCGCCGCCGCTGTCAAGAGCGTCCGGCTTGGGGGGGGGGAGGTGAGGGCGGCGTGTCCTGAGCGCCCGGGAGGAAGACGTGGGAGCGGCATGGCGGCGGTCAGCGGGGACTCTCCCCGCCGCCGCCAGTCCTGAGCACCCGGCCGGGGTGCAAACAGGAGGCGCCCTTGGAGGGGAGAGGAAAAGGCGGGAGTGGCATGGCGGCCAGCAGGGATTCTCCCCGCTGCCGCCGCCAGTCCTAAGCACCCGGCCGGGGTGCAAGCAGGAGGCGCCCTGGGGTGGGGGAGGAAGAGGCCGGAGCCCTGCCACCGATGACCAAAGTAACCCTCGGGAAGGACGCTCCCGCCTCTTCCCTCCGAGGTGGGTGTGCAGGCGAGCGAGCTGCGCCGGCACCTCCTGCGCCCTGGCGGTGGGGAGGCTGCAGCAGGTGCCCTCAGGGGGAGAAGAGGCGGGGGCGGCATGACGGGGTCTCCAGGCCCCGCCGGGAGGTTGGCATCTGCGCCCGCGTAGGGCGCAGAGTCACCTCGAGCCGGCCCTGGCTGCATACATTAATCTTTTGCAAGTTGTGCCTGCGCAAATCGTGTCCCTGACTTCTTCCCACCTATAACACAGAATAAGTGGAACCTTTGGGGGCTGACCAGATCTAACTTTACCAAGAATTAATTATAACCATACGGGCGCTTGCGAGAGGCTGGGAAGTAGATGGAAAGAGGAGGTATACTTGCGTCACAGCCACTTCACCTGCAACCAGGCAACCAACAATCTGGCAATGCCAAAGGTGACTTGCCAAAGGAACGAACGAGGGAAACCACACAGAAAAGAAAAAAGAAAAAAACCCTCCCAGGCATGACCGCTTCGTTTCTCCCCCAAACCAGCGCGCGGAATAGTGGTCAGTTTGCCACTCTGTACCAACCAATCCGTGGCCTCCTCTCTGTATATGGTTAACGTCCGGTTAACGCTATGGAGGAAGGATGTAGAAAACATAGGGGAAAGTGTACGCACAATATAAGGCTCTCAGCAATTGGTTAATAGAGTTTTTTTCCGGCCGGTTAGCCGGATGCTCTCGGAGGCAAAAGAGACCGAGCTGCGCAGTTCTTTTGTTTGCAGATCGCATTTCCGGGTTATGTCGGCTAGAGTGGTAAAAGTGGCAGCTGTTTATAAGAAACCTAGAGGAAAGCTAGCCCTTTGTTGTTGCACGGAATAGGCAGCATTGTGTCCCGTCCCCAATCACGTAGAAGCAAATACAAGTTTATGCTTAAGTCTTCGTGTGTATGACATTTTTACATCCTTTTTTTCTGAGTTGCTGTGCAAACGTTTCGTGCACTTCTGAGGAGAAATACTGTCCCACCGTATTATGATCCCTATATTGCAAATAGGAAGGTGAAGCGGAAGCTATTATGGCAGATTGTGGACTGATGGCAAGGGAGTACCGAGGAGCTGAGAGATACCTGTTGAGTGAGACAGAAAACAGCTATTGGACATGTGGATAACAATATTGTTGAGTTCTTGGAAGCAAGCAACGAAGCACTGAGCGCCTGCTTTTCCCCGCCACTGAACAATAGTGTTCAGCTGCACACCTGGAAAAAAAGACCAGTAAAATTCGGATTAGGCTGTGTCTCGGATCTCCGGGACCGCGGCAGGAACTTGACAGGCTGCTTTCTACTAACAGAAGGGGGGAGGGTTAATTCCCACCAATTCCCTCTTCCTGCTGAGGACCCTTGATGAGCCTCTCATGCTGCTCCTAGGGTAGTCTCAGGAACAGCATTTCAGAGAAATTAGTGGCCTGCGGGGGGGGGGGAGGCAGGACATTTCTGATCCACCGACCAAAGTGGAAAATTCAGTTTGGATCCAAACCAGAGCTTCAGAATCAGAAGGGTTACTATTTTGTAATGGGTTGGAGGCATAATGAAACCACAGACACCGATGTAGTGATCAGCATGGTTCGTTATTACACAACAAAAGACACCTTTACCAGCCAGATGGCCAACTATATACAAGCGAAGGGGAACACCCGCTGGTGCCATTGGCAGGTTTGAATTCCCGCCTCCGTTCCCACTGGTTCCCCTAAGCCAGAGCCAGGAGCCCCAGTCCCATTGTTTTCTGGGACTCAAGCTCAGGCTCTGTTGCTGATGCCCTGGAGTGGTCAGCGGACACAACAGTTACCAACCTCAAGGAGAGACCTTGAGTTCTCCCAGAATTAGAATTGATCACCAGACTACAGAGATCACTTCCCCTGAAGGAAATGACAGCTTGGAGGATGGACTCTATGGCATCACCTTCCTACTGAGGTCCCTCCCTCCCCAAACTCCACCTCCAAATTTCCAGGAATTCCCCAAGATAGAGTTGGCAATAGCCAGGAGACAGCCCACACCAGGATGGTGGCCTGCCCCTCCACCACTCCCCACCAGAGATCTAGCTGATCCACCTCCTAAATACATTATATGTTTGGCCAGCACATCTACACTGCCAAGTGCTACCAGGAGTTCAGCCACACCCAGCAGCTATCCAACAGCACCCGCCTGGAGTGGTTCTGCTTGGACAGGGCTGTAGTGTATCCACGGGGAAACATGGACTTGGGGCAGCCATGTGCTCGGACTGGTTCTGGCCGGTCTGCCATGCAGCCAGGCAAAAGCTTCGTCCCAATAGACAATAGAATGTAGGCTCCTCGCATGCCTCCAATCGGGGAGTCCGGGGTAACTCAATTAACTGTAAATAACAAATCACAGGTGTTGTGTGTGTTTGGGGTGTGGGTTCACTCTGGAATAAAAGCCGGCCTGCAAGCCAACTTAGTTGTCTTGTTCTTGATCTAATAAAGTATGTGAGAGCTGAAATTACTCGTCAGTCTCAGTACTTTTCACTGGCGATGAGGATGGGATACCAACTCCCTCCATGAACAACAACCATGAAGAAAAGCATCACATCGAGCCCGCCGCTCATCACACCGCAACCGAGCATCGCACCGCGCTCCCGAGCACCGCATCGAGCCTGCTGCTCCCTGCACGGCTCCCGAGCCTCGCCGCTGACCCTGAGAGCAGTGTGCCCTCCACTCGGCTTCAGAGCTCCAATCCGGCTACTGCAACCCCCTGCAACTCGCACCACCGCTCACCCACCCAGGGTAAGATGGCTGCACCTACCGTCCACCTCTAGGCCTTCGATATCTCCCAGCCTCAGAAATGGGACGCCTGGCTGGAGACCCTGGAGAATCACTGCAGCTACCATGACGTGGTGGCCGAAGAAAAAAAAATCCCTATTCCTAAGTGTCTGCGGCATAGACACCCTCCTCTTCCTGCGGGATCTCATCAACCCCAGGACCACCAAGGAGGAGTCTTATGCAGTGCTGGTGAAGGCCCTAACAGATCACTTCTCACCCAAGCCCACCAAGCTCGTAGAGCAGATTGGGTTCTTCGTGAGGGTCCAGGGCCCAGACGAGTCCACCACGGATTTCCTGGTGGGCCTTCGGCGGGCGGCCACGAGATGTGCGTTCCCAGACCTTTCGGACACGTTGCTCAACCAGTTTCTCGTGGGCCTCCACGAGCCCAAACTGCGGCGGAAACTGGCCAGCAACAACGACCTCAACCTGGATAAGGCCATCCAGAAGGCCGCTGCGTATGAAAAGGCCCACCAAGACCGCCTCGGCTCGGCAGTCCACCGCACACTAGCTTCGTGAGGATCCGACATCTCAGATGACAAGGAAAGTACTCCAGGTACACCGGCAGCCGTCCCAACAACCTCAGTGGACAGAAGAGGCCAACTCTCAGCCATCCATAGCTTGTGCAAGCTGCGGCGACGCTCACAAGCGATGGACCTGTCGATTCTGCACCGCGATCTGCAGGGCGTGCAACAAAACGGGGTACATCGAGAAGGTCTGCCACTCCAAAGGACAATGGGCAACCCGCACTGCGCACCTCAAGGCTGACGATCTGCACACCATTTCGATCCACCACCAACCAACGGTATGTAACTTGCCCCCCAACAGCCCGGACAAAGTGCATGTGACTGTCCGGATTGAAGGGTCCCCCTGTGAAATGGAGATCGATTCAGGGTCTTCGTTTTCAATCATATCGGCAGAGACCCTCCGTACCCTATGCCCGAAAGGGGGACCCCAGCTGCACAAGCCACAGGGTCTAGTTTTGCGGGACTTTAATAAGAACCCTGTGGCCATCCGGGGCTGGGGCAAGTTCAAGGTCCAATTCAAAGGGTTCTCGGGCACCCTGGACCTGTTGGTGGTGGAGGGACGGCTCTCCAGCCTATTGGGACTCTTGTGGTTCAAACCCCTGGGTCTCCAGATAACGGGGTTGGACCAGATCCGAATGGCGAACTGGGAAGCGGTGTGCCGGGAATTCCCCAAGGTGTTTGATGGGACTCTGGGAAAATACACCGGGGACCCCATCTCGCTGGACCTGGATCCGGCTGTACAGCCCATTCAGATAAAGGCCCGGGTTCCCCCCATGTGATGCGAGCGAAAATCGAAGCGGAGCTCGATCACCTGGTAGCGCAAGGAGTGCTGGAGCCGGTCACATCCGCACACTGGGAGACCCCCATAGTAACACCCGTCAAACCTAACGGGGACGTGTGCATTTGTGCCGACTACAAGTGCACAATAAACAAGGCCTTGCAGGACCACGCGTACCTGGTCCCGGTGGTAAGTCACGTCCTCGTTTCTCTGGTGGGGGCCAAGGTCTTTGGCAAACTCGACCTGGCACAGGTTTACCAACAGCTGCCCGTCAATGCCGCTGCCGCAGAGGCCCAGACAATTGCTACGCACAAGGGGGCTTTCCGGGTCACGAGGCTTCAGTTCAGGGTTTGTGTAGCTCCCGGGATTTTTCAGTCTTTTATGGACTTTCTCCTAAAAGGCATTCCCGGAGTACAGCCCTTTCTAGACGATGTCATCATCGTGGCGCCGGACACCTCCTCCTTCACGGACCGCCTCCATTAGTTCCTGTAGAGATTCGACGCCACCAGGCTGAAAGTAAAGAAGGAGAAGTGCCTCCTGGGAGTGCCCCGCATCGAGTTCCTGGGGTTCACAGTGGACGCGCAAGGGATCCACCCCATGGACGACAAGGTGAAGGCCATCACGCACACACGCCCCCCCGCCCTCCTCCAAGGCTGAATTGCAGGCTTTCCTCGGCCTGCTCAATTTTTATCATGCATTCCTGCCTCTCAAGGTGGCCGTGGCGGAGCTACTCCACCGCCTCCTCAACAAAGACGCGCCCTGGGCCTGGGGACCTAAGCACATGGCGGCATTACAAAGTGTCAAGGACTTGCTAGTCTCGAACGCGGTCCTTCACCACTTCTCAGAATCGCTTCCGGTGGTCCTCGCCTGCGACGCCTCTCCCTACAGGGTTGGGGCGGTCCTGGGCCACCGGTTGCCAGACAGCTGGGAGGTCCCGGTCGCTTATTACTCATTGACCTTGTCGTTGGCAGAGCGCAACTATGCGCAAAGTGATAAAGAAGCGCTGGCAATTGTGGCGGGGGTCCGGAAGTTTCATCACTACCTCTACGGCCAACCCTTCAAGATCGTCACAGACCACAAAACGCTGCTGGGACTCCTCGCTGCAGATCGCCAGACCCCGCAAATGGTACCCCCCCGGGTCCTGCGATGGTCCATTTTCCTGGCGGGGTACTGGTACTCCCTCACCCACTGACCCGGGAAGGCGATGGGACACGCAGATGCCCTTAGTCACCTTCCCCTGACTACCACGGACCCGGACCCTGCACCCGAGCATCTGGTCGCCCTTGTAGAGACACTCCCCGCCTATCCAGTCCATGTGCTGGAGGTGGCCCACCGCACGGCTCAGGATCCTGTTCTGTCGGGTCTTGGACTGGTTGGGAAGAGGGTGGCCGGTGGCCAAGGAGGGCCCCGAGTTTGCCCCATTCACTGCCTGAAAACACGAACTGTCCCTTTACAAGGGGTGCTTAAGGTGGGGGCCGGGTAGTGATTCCAGTGCCGCTGCAGCAACGTGTTCTGGAGGCGCTACATGAACATCGCCCAGGGGTGGTCCGCATGAAGGCGTTAGCACAGAGCTACGTCTGGTGGCCGGGCCTCGACAAGGACATCGAGGACAAAGTAAAAAGATGCCAGCCCTGCCAGGCCTCACGCCCCGACCCACCACGTGCTCCGGAGAGAGCCTGGGAGTCCTCCCATCGTCCCTGGTCCTGGCTCCACCTGGATTTTGCAGGGCCGTTCCAGGGGCAGATTTTCTTTATACTAGTCGACGCCTACCGCAAGTGCCTAGAGGTCGTCCCAGTACCGTCCACTTCCTCGAAGTCCACCATCAGAGCTATGTGGCAGATCTTCAGTGCTCAGGGCCTCCTGGACACACTGGTCATGGACAACAGTACCGCTTTTACCTCCCAGGAGTTCCAGGATTTCACCGCCTATTACGGAATCTGGCACGTGCGTTCCGCGCCATTCCACCCCGCCACGAACGGGCAAGCTGAGCGGATGGTCCGCACCACCAAGGAAGCACTATGACAGATCGACTCCTCGGACTGGGAGTACAAACTGGCTTCTTTCCTTTTGGGCAGCACATAACCCCACATGCCACCACAGGACAGAGCCCGGCAGAACTCCTCCTGGACTGCCGCCTCACATCACGCTTGGACAGGCTACACCTGGATCAGGCCCCGGAGCGTGAGCCAGACACAGAGGACCATGAAGCAAGCAGAGGGTTCTTCCCCGAGGACCCCGTCTACGCCAGGAGCTACACCTCGGGCCCACCATGGATTCCGGCAAGAGTGGTAAGGGTTCGGGGGGCCCACTCATATGAGGTCTCCTGTGAGGACAGCACCGTGCTGCACCACCACATTGACCAACTCCACTGACGGGTAGCGCCACGGGAGCCAGATGAGTACGAGGACCTCGAACCAACGGAGGTAAAAGAACCGCAGCCTCGGCAAACTCTGCAGGAGTCCAGCCAGGCGGACAGCTCGGCCGCTGCACCCATCACCCCGTCTCCAGATGCCCCAACCATCACGGGGGACGCCTCACTGGCCACTCCACAGTCACCAACACCGGTAGGGTTCCCGACCAGCGCCCCGGCACCAGCATCTTCACCTGCCCCGGCCATCCGGCGCTCAACAAGGGTCAGGAAGCCTCCCACTTATTTAAAGGACTTTGTCTATGGGTGCCTCGCGGACCAAGGGGGGAGGGGTGTAGTGTATCCACGGGGAAACATGGACTCAGGGCAGCCATGTGCTCGGACCAGTTCTGGCCGGTCCACCACACAGCCAGGCAAAGGGCCTGAGCTTCGTCCCAATAGACAATAGAATGTAGGCTCCTCGCATCCCTCCAGTCGGGGAGCCCGGGGTAACTCAATTAACTGTAAATAACGAATCACGGTGTTGTGTGTGTTTGGGGTGTGGGTTCATTCGGGAATAAATGCCGGACTGCGAGCCAGCTTAGTTGTCTTGTTCTTGATCTAATAAAGTATGTGAGAGCTGAAATCACTCGTCAGTCTTAGTAGTTTTCAAGGGTGGTCACGCAAGTTCCCTGTGAGGAGCCCAATCTCCTCAGGGCCCGGCACCCATCCCCAAGGCCATCCCAATCCTGGAGAAGATGTTGCTGTCCCTCCAGTTCCTTGCCATGGGCTCATTCCAGGCCGAACAAAAAGGGTGGAAAGCCAGGTGATAGTTGAATGATTTATTATTGTACAAAGTTCCTGCGCATTTCACCGTGCACGCTTTGTCAGGGGGAGTCAGAGCATTCATCGAGTGCTGGAACTATCCATAACAATTAAGCAAAAAAAGCAATTAATAAAAAAAATTAATTGTTGTGGACAGTTCCAGCATTAAGTGAATGCTCTGATTCCCCCTGACAAAGCCTACATGGCAAAACACGCAGGGACTTGGTACAATAATAAATCAGGCAAATATCACCTGGCTTTTTTTCCTTTTTGTTCTGTTGGCACATTGCTGGATGCAGCCCATTTTTTTCTTCATCCTCATTCCAGACCTGAGGTGTTGAAGGTGTCCCAGTCTTTGGTGAGCTGCTGCCTCCATAGCTTCCTAGATGCCATGCTGCTGCACCTGCAAGATCATATGCACAGTTTTGTGACATCACAGAGGTCTTGGCCAATTGCAGATTGACTGGTAAGGAGAGCCCAGGGATTGCTTCGGAGGAGGTTACTGTGGGAAAAGATGCAGCTAACTCCTCTCAGAAACCTTGGAATCTCAAAATGGATCCACGATGCTGTGAGCATTTTAGCTATTAAAAAAGCCCAGTGGCTGTTTCGGAGGAGGTTACTGGGGGAAAAGAAGTTGTTACCCAAATTGGACTAATAGTTAAATTTGTTGGTGAAATTAGCTAGCAAGAGGCAAGTAATGCAAGGATCTCCACCAAATGTATACCAGGATCCTTAGAGAACTCTCAAATAAACCAGGCTTGATGTTTAACTAACAGAGTTTTTATTAGAAAACTCACTGTGAAACACATATACAAGAGCTAACCAAGAAATAAAGGGACAACATCTGATGGAAATAGTGGGATAGACAATATTTACCAGGCTTGACTATTCAGGTCCGCAGAGGAGAGAAAGCAACCAGCACATGATGTGAGTTTGATGTCGAGAACATACATACAATGTGGATGGGATCTTGTTATTTATAGGGGAAATGTTCCCTGAGGCACTATAACAGGCTTGTCCCAAGAATAAATGGCCTGATGTGTTCCCAAGGACTAAAACAAATATTTGATGGCTCTCCCAGAGGGACATCAAAGAACTGGTCAGAGCTTGATAGCTCTCTTGGAGATAGGATATGGCCATTAATATGAACTGATGACACCAATGTACAGTATGGGAAATACTTTCCAGGTGTTACAGATATGCTAACAATGGTCAATGTGTCAAAGGGGAAGCAGGTTTGGGGATGGAAGAAGTTAATGCCAAGTAAGGTGTTGTTCTTCCTGAGAAACCCATTGTTATTATCTTTTGGGGTGGGAGAGGAATGTTTTGCAAATCAGCTTTTTGAATCACTTCTAAATATTTTCCCAGGCAGATTTGCTGGCTGGCATTAAGGATCATCTTTGGGCCATGAAATGTCTTGTATCATACATACGTGTGTATGTATATATGTATATATATATATATATATATATATATATATGCACAAGTTGTACTGGTGATGACTAACCTACTCTCCCATTGGCCACTGGGGAACCTGACTTGGTGTCCTATTGGCCTGTCCCTCTGTTGGGGTCCAGTGGGGGTTTCACACTGGAATAGCATGGTACTGATGGCGACACTGGAGGCATTGGTCTCGAGTCACAAATGGTAGGCTTGGGTCTGGGTAATATAGCAGTGACTATGTGGAGATAAGGGAGTTTGCCTTGCAGTGGCTGACCTCCTTTCTCCAAGGTCAGGGACAGAGGGTGGCACCTGGGGGGAAGTTAGTGACACCTGCTGGAATGTGGCATGCCACAGGGGTTGATTCTCTCCCCAATGCTGTTTAATATCTACATGTGTCCTCTCACCCAGATTATCTGGTGGTATGGACTGGGTTGTCACCAATATGCTGATGACATCCAGCTCTATCTACTGATGGGACGGCCACCAGGACTTTGCCCCAGAAAATCTGGACAGGGTATTACAAACCATGATTACAACAGAGCAGACTGAAACTGAATCCATCAAAGATAGAGGTCCTGTACCTGGGTCGCAGGGGATTGGGACTGAGGATTGGGCTTCCAACCTTTGATGGGGCCCTACTGGTGCCGATGTCAAAGGTGAAGAGCCTGGGGGTGTTCCTGGATGCCTCACTAATTATGGAGGCCTAGGTTGCCGCCGCTGCCAGGTCTACCTTTTTCCATCTGAGACAGATCAGGCAGTTAGCCCCATATCTCAACCCAAGGGACCTGGCTACAGTGACCCACACAATGGACACTTCCAGACTGGTCTATTGTAATTCTCTCTACAGGGGGCTGCCCTTGATTCTGCTCCAGAAGCAGCAACTGGTGCAGAATGCAGCAGCACAGGTGCTGACTTCATCATCTGTGTGGATGTCAATCCACTCGGTGCTGCATGAACTGCACTGACTGCCTATTGAGTACCAGATCCATTTCAAGGTGTTGGTGCTCACCTTTAAAGCCCTATCTATTTTTTTTCACCAAGTCTTCTTGGTGAATTCTGTTATGTATTGGCAGACTTCAGCTTATGTTGACAGACAGGTTAGGAATAGTATAGTTAAGGCAAGGAGTCTTTTACTTTCACTCTACAGATTCACTGACATCAAAAATGTCACAAACCATCTGACTGGCTTCAGAATGGTTCCAACTTTAAATTGTAATCTCTAGACTGAGACTGACAATTTCCCTCAGCACTTAGTAGATCATATATTTTCCTCTGCTGGCCCTGGCAGAAAAGAGGAGCAGCCTGTTACTCAAGTTCTCCCTTCCAGGGAAAAATTAACTCTTTATCTCCCAGATCTCTGAATTAGCTGCACTATGAAACCTGCTTCTAAAGTGCAGTCCATCACAAGGGGCTGCACTTGTGACAGTGCCATATCTGTGCTTGGCACTGGTGCTGCACCAATGCATCTCCAAGTTACACCAATGTATCTCTGGGATATACCATTGCAGTGGCTAGTCAATTCCTGAACATTTTTGCCTCCCACCTCAGGACTACACAGTTAGTCTGTAGCAGGAATCATCTCCTTCTCCTTCCCAAATACCATCATATATCCATTCTCTTTTTATTTATTTACTCATGTCTTTCTTTATTGCTCATTCTTTCATTTGGAGAAGTTATTTGGGTTAACATTATTGCAATATGGGCTCAGAAAGTGTGAAGTGTTGGAACAGGTATGTGGAAAGTGTCTGAGTCATCTGTGTATCAACACTGTGTAACTGTCAATGAAATATAAATTTTGAATTTGTATTTAAATTTCAGATATTTAAACCAGAAGGAGCACTTCTTCCTGATTAAACCATCACACCATGAGACTTTGTCCTCCTCTACAAAGTCATGTGTGTTTTTAGTTGTGGCACTTTCTTTATGGAATGGCTTCCACAAGAGGTCCATAGAGGACTGTCCTTCTCTAGATTATAAAAAACTATATAAAGGAGTCTTCTTGGTGAATTCTGTTACGTATTGGCAAATGCAAATTATTGATTGTAGTTCATGTTGGTTTTCAATGGGGAGTGACCATAGCTTAACAGTAGACCACATTTTACAAGCAGCAGGTTCTATGTTCAATCCTTGGACCAAGCAGTTAAAAAAGATCCCCAGTTGCAGGACTGGAAACCTGTTTGAGAACCTGGAGAACTTGCTCAGAGGTTAGGCTGGATGTAAAAGCACAATACAAGTAGTCCACGCCGCATGAACCATGGAGCAAAAGAAGATGAAAGTGGGTTCAAGTGATTCCAAGTTAAAACAGGAAAATGCAGGATGGAAAGTGCTGTTAGCTGACTGATGGGGAGTAAACAAACCAAGCTAAGTACACAGATGGAAACAGAATAACAACTAGATGGCATTGGTCTGATGCAGCAATTGGTCTAAATTCAGCAATTCAAGCCAAATTTAGAGATAGGTTGCTAATCAATTAAGAGATTATCCCTCATTTGAACAATTATGTCATAACTTTATAATTTTAACAGAGCCCTCTGAGCTACACAGATTTGGAGCTAAGCCTGGACATATTTTTTCCCATTCTTAATCCACTAATAATTTATGAGGTAGTTGCTTGTATAAGGAGCCTTGTTCTTAAAGTCAATGTTCATCATTCCTAATAGCAAACTTGATGGCTGACTGCCTATAAGGAACACTGTAGAACTGAGTCACCCACAAACCACCACCTGGATTTCTATATACATGGGGACTCCCCAGGTATATAGAAAATAGTATTCTTAAATAAAAAAGGGAAAGACCTCTCTAACCCCACCCCTTCCAAAACAAAATAGATTGAGCATACTTATTTCTCTACAAGTGTAATGGAATGTTGAAGGCAGCTGAGCATCTTTTTTAAAAATTGGCCTGCATAAGAATTTATAGGATTCTGAATAAACAAGTTTGGGTTGGACATTTTCAGCAATTCCTTGTAACTCTACAGCATGTCTATTATGAAATACCACAGACTTGTGCAAGGTTTTTCTTCTCATGGATTTAAAATTAAATACTTTTGTTAGACTTTATACAACTGCATCTTCCATTTTATAACTGTTAATATACATTGGGACAAAATTCATTTTTGAATCATATTTGGTACAAATAGGTTTGTGAATCAGGCTATGGTAAATCATGCTTCCTTTGAAAAACCCTTGGGGAACAGCTCCAGTCCCATATCAACATAAATGAGGTTTATACACAAGATAAATCTGTATATATCGTTTGCTTCCATAGAGTTATTCCTGTTGCTGAAACAACAACAGTAATAATATAACAAGGTAAATCTCAAGCCCTGTGAGGCTTCTGCGGGCTGGTGGTTCTCCCTCCTTCCCCAACTTTCAGCTGCTCTCAATATTCTTTCCTTTCGGGAACATATTTAATCCTCATCAAGCAAATTTTAGAGATTTCTCTTGTTTTGGTCAACAAGCAAAGTCACATTTTCCTGTATACTGGGGAGCTCCTGAGTAGGTAGAGACTCATTCATGGGAAATGTAGGCAGCTTACTGTTAGATGTAGGGACAGTTGAAAATGTAATGTGGGCAATTCTTACAACCAGTGTTCCCTCTAAGCTGAGTTAGTGTGAGCTAGCTCATAGTTTTTTAACCTCTGGCTCACATAGTTTTGTCTCAGCTCAGGAAGGATGGCTCCAAAGCAAACTAACGTATGCAGTAGCCAAATTGCTTGCTCACAACTTTAATGGCTGTAGCTCACAAAGTGGAATTTTTGCTCACAAGATTCCACAGTTTACAGGGAGCACTGTTTACAACAGCCCCCTAAGAGAAATCTCCATAGCCCCATATGCAGAAACTGGCATGCCTAAACTCACTGGGCGATATTTTAGGTACAGACTGGCCCATAAATTCTCTCTCAGCCTAACGTACTAACAGCGCTGTTTTATGGCTAAAGGGTGGGAGGGAGAACTACGGCCCGCTCCTCGGAGCAAGGACACGATGAAACAACAAAAGTAGTCTCTTTTCAACTGATAAAAACAAGTATGTGCATTAGTGTCGTCGATAACTGAAGATAATAAATTTACGGCTAGTCTGCGGCACCTTTCCCTGGATGTTGCCCTGGTCTGACTGTAAATCTGCAAAGCCTTTGCTCCCCCTCCTCCTCGCCCCACCTCCTCCATGCGTTTGATAAACACCACATCGTGCACGTCCAGAGTGGTCTGGTGGGTTCTCTATCAGGAACACATCGCGCCACTCCCTCCCTTCCCAAGGATTACTTCACTAACGAACTGTAAATACCCCCATCCGCTAAAGGATCTGACTCAACCCCGCTGGCTCGACAGACTCCGCAGAGAGTGTAAACAAACCCTGCGGCCTTTTATACCCCCCCGCCTCTCCCTACTGCTCATTCAGACAGCTCCAGGCGGATGCTCGCTCAAGAAAAGCTCCTTGCGCTTTCTTGCCTTATTGGAGCACTCCTATTGGTTGGAAGCCAAGCCCCTCCCTCCACAGATTCATCCACCCACAGACCTAAGGAACAAGAGCCTCAACCGGCTGTCTTCTACCGCTTCCTCCTTTGCTACTCACGGCCAATCATGAGTCGGAGGTTGTCATCTGTTGTCCAATCGGCAAGGGCAGTTTGGCGTCCTCCGGAGGAACACCCAGCATCTGTGATGCTGTAGCTCAAGGGCAACGCCACTGGCTGCGATTGGCTCCGCCCCCCGTCTGCCCGCCCCCGTGAGTGTGTGTGTGTGTTGGGGCGGGGGAGGGAGGTCGTCTCTTGTCTGTGCCTGTCGAGCTGTTTACTCCTCGCGCTCGGTCCCCGGCGGCGCTGAGTGGGTGGCGGCAGGCTGGGCCGGCGGCACGGATCGGGACCTCGGGCCGTTCCCCCCTCCGCAGATACACGCCCCTCCCCCCGCAACATCACAATCGCCCCTCGCACCCTCCCTTAGCCGGAGCCGCTGCCGCCTTCGCCCTTCCCGACCGCAACGAGGGGAGTAAGGCAGGGAAACGAGAGAGAGAGCGAGCGAGGAGAGGACGGAGAGAGCAACTTGGGAAGAGCCAACATGAAGACGGAGATCTCCACGGCTGCGGGCTTCATCACCCGCCTCCTCCGGACACCCGGCGGCATCGGCGACGAGGAGCTGCGCTGCTTCAGCGACTCCTTGCAGGAGGCGCTGCGAGGTGAGGCGGCGGGAGGGGGGCGGGCGGAGATCTCCCCCACACACCCCCGGGACTCTTTCGAGGGGAGCGGGGCAGCCCCAGCAGCTGCAGAAGGCGGAGGACTCGCTGGCCGGGCCACAAAGAGGAAGCGCGGAGAGTTGAACTGCCCCCTTCCCTTCCCTTCGTCCCAGCATTCGCCAGACTCTTCCCCCCCCACACACACACAGTCATACTGAGCTCTCCCCTCCAGGACCGTGGTAAGTTCCCCAACTGCTCTTGCCCCCCCCCCCCCGCGCGCCGCCTCGATGTTTCCCCTGGGCCACCCTTTGATCCCCCTCTCCCGAATTATAAGCTTCACGGGTTTGACACTTTTTCACTTTTGCAAGGGCTGCGTCTCTCCTCTAAACATTAGAAGGAGGAAGTTAACTGCACAGACAACACAAGGTCCCTGTTGAAGTCGAGGCGCCCCACAGCGCAGTCTCTTCAACGCCCCTCGTTTCTGTTTTCCTGACACGGATCGAACTAGCACACATCGTGCAGCTGAAGGGGTTTTTCTCCCCGACCTTCTGTGGGTTCCCATTAATCTCCATTCTCTCCC
The DNA here is from genome assembly GCA_029375565.1 of Gekko gecko. Taxonomy (NCBI): domain Eukaryota; kingdom Metazoa; phylum Chordata; class Lepidosauria; order Squamata; family Gekkonidae; genus Gekko; species Gekko gecko. The sequence goes on along the minus strand of JAPDNY010000002.1, from coordinate 96,377,513 downwards.
CCCCACACACGCCAGGGTTTGCATTTGTAGACCCTGTACAGATGGGGCAACTGAAGGAGGGGGGTGGTGCAGACACTGAGCTGCCTGAGGAATCCCCATTAGGCGGTCTGTAACTCTTCTCCCTCCCCCTCCCTTTGTTCCCCTTCACAGACCATTATAAGCACCACTGGTTCCCGTTGATGCCTTCCAAAGGTTCAGGGTACCGCTGCATTAGGATCAATCACAAGATGGACCCCTTGATAGGAAAGGCAGCAGGCATGATCGGACTAAGCCACGAGAGACTCTTCCAGCTCCTGCCCAGCGAACTAACTCTGTGGGTAGACCCCTTTGAGGTGTCCTATCGTATAGGGGAAGACGGGTCTATCTGTGTCCTCTACGAAGGCCCTCAGCCAACAGTGAAGAATGCCAAAGCTCTTGAGACTAGGAGCAGCTGTAAAGAGGAGTGGAGAATTGGCAGAGCCAGCCCTTCCAAGAACTACAACATGATGACAGTTTCCAGTTAAAAATTAACATTCCCTGTACAATGATGTATGTATGTATCCCACTTTGATAATGAAGTTAGATGGTGTAACTGATATGTTGATTTTCACCCTATAGTCATTAAAGTTGTAGTAGTACTGCCAAATTCTTTTGTTTTGTGGCCAAGGGCTAATGTATAAAAAAGCAGTTCTTTAACTGTGTACTTTTCCTGGATTGTATACTGTAAATGAAATTGTACAGTCAAGATGATTGTTTTACAGATTTATATTTTGGAAAAAAAATCCTTGGCTATTTGTAATAAAAATGAAACTAATTTAACTTTTTTTAAAACTGTGGCTTTTAGTTCACATAATGTCCCCATGGCCATAATCTCTGTACTTTTGGAACAATAATTTGGGGGGTGGGAGTAGGGAGGCAAGGCAGGTAGAAATTAAACATTCTGCTCAATTGGAATTTTTAAACCTCTGCAGTGACTTGGCTGCACAGACTTTTCAGGGTCATAAATACAGCTACATGAAACCAATATACCTTATCTAATGTAAATACCCAAGGCAGTAGTTTTTATTCTCCAAACAGCTGTCCAATATCAAATCAAATTTGTTGTAGCAAAGTTGTAAAAGTACATGTCCTCCTACTCAGTAAAATACCTTTTTAATATAGCTTTACCTTAATGAATATTGGATAAAAATATCTCAATGAAAATCAATCTACATGGGATAATTGATGCCTTCAGAACATACTTGTTAAAGCTTTCCTGGAATCAGCTGGGCTAGATGGAGGTGTTACCCTGGTCCCAAGCATGTCCCTTTGGAAGCTGGTGAGGAATTTATTTTAAGCAGAGCCTCAAATGCAAGAATTGCTTTGAAATCTATTCAGTGGCTAAGATCCAAAGAATTATTTTAGACATGCTTAGTAGATTCTTTTTTTACTTTTCCCCTTCAGACAGCGGACCCTCCCCCATGCCTTGTTACAAAATGTTTATGAAGTTCTTCTCAGTTTCAGAAGAAGTGGGGGGTGGGGAGGATGCTCTCCCCAGAAAGCATCCTATTTTCCTTTTAGCAAGTGTAACTGGTTGTTTTTTTTAATCAGCCCATAATTGTTATTGGATGTTCATGGTATTGATACTTGACTGCCACTTTGAAAACAGAAAATAGAAAAATTTTGATGGCCTATCCCATGGTAGCCATTTCCCCCCAACCTTGTAGCTCATGAAAGAGAGCATTGTAAGAAGTTAGCATGTCACCAACATATCTTGCACAATGTCACATTAACATGGAATAGATGCAGCTCTTTAAGAGGCAAGTCTGGGCAAATATCAAATGATGCGTAAAACTCTGTTGAACAATAGCTTCCTGGAAATCTGATGGATTTACAGATATTTTGAGTTTAAAATTAGTTCAGTTACGATTTAATGGCTCTGTTCCAAACAGATTTCTTTCTCATAAAATTATTGTAAACATAGTAACACATAAGATGATTTTAAAATGCATCATGGATGTACTAAGGTTTTGAATGGTGTTACAGCTATTGTATTTTAATTCTGATGTAAAGGTTTAGTTGAAATCCATAATACCCATAAAACAGATATCTAAACAAAGTTTTCTGTAAATAGGCTAAAAATTGGGGGGAAATTCATTAAAACCAAAGATATACTTTCAGAGAGATATATTAAAATCAGTTAGCTTTTATATTTGTAAAGAGTGCAGGGGTTTGACAATACACATGGGGGCTTTTCATAATAATTGTGCTCTGGTAAAGTAAGGATTTTTGAGAAAGATAAGCAACAGGAATTCTGATATTGATAGGAATTGCACACTACAATTTCTTTTCCAAAATAATTTCTGATGAGCATTCAGCTATGTCACTGCCTGTACAGGAAATCAAGACACACCTAAATTATTAGGTAGACTTTTTCACATACAGTACGACATGGCACTAAAATGTACATTCGCTTCTTTTGTAGTTTTTTCCCCACGAGTTAATGTGTGAGAGAATATGGAGAAGAAGAAAGGGTTTAGGTGCCCCTGCAATTAAGGTGTTTTGCTTGCTATTGTAGACCAAGCATAAACTGTTTTGAATGTCAAGTATAAAATTTTCTGTAATGATCTTGTGGTACTTGGACACTTAAGCAGCAAGGATTAAAAAAAAACACCCCCCATACAAAAATTCTTTTCTTTTGCAAAATCAGATATATATGTGCAGATTTTTTAGGCACTGTATGTCCTTATAGAATAGAGAATATTGTTCTCCATTATTTTTGCTAAAAAGATCTGTGATGATTCCAATTATTTGAATGTTTAAAAATATGCATTGGGAGCAGAGTCATTTAGAATTTGGTTCATAAAAAGATGTGTGTATATTAGAAATAATTATGGTAACATTTGCTTGGAAACCTTACATGCCAGTAAATATGTACTTAGTTATGTATATTATCTGTACTTCTAATACACCTCTAAAGGATTTTCACTTCAGGCAATACCATTTGGGGGATAAGCCTTTCGATTTCACAACTTCCAGTCTCAAGATCAGCACTTTAATATCTAAAATATCACCTATAAAATCAAATACAGTACTAATAGTCCAAGTTCACATGGGACACCACACATTTTAAAGAATAATTTGACAAGTTTAGATACAATGCTGGTTGCTGGGAAAAAATTAAATAAAACAGGTGCTTTCTACAGGCTTACAAATGAGATACCCTAGAGAGGAAGGAAAAATAAAAGAAAATATTAAATTAGAACATTTTAAAAAAATGACAAGAAGGTAAAAAAAATTTCTGGAATCAGATAATGCCTCTGCTTCAGAAAATGTTATTATGTAATGCAGTTGTCTGCATTATTTCCTTCTATTGGATTCTTGTGCAAAAGTTTCTGGTAGTGTTGTTTTTTAATATATAATCCTTGTAAAAGTATTGCTTCTTCTCAAAAACATAAATTATGAGGCATGGGTTAAAACATTTTATTTAAAATGTCCAGGCTTTTCAATCAGGTAATTCAGCAGAAATAAGTAGGTATAATAAGGTGCCGTTTTTATCCACTGCATTCAAATCTACAAGTCTTGTTTATAATCACTCTTTGTGAAACATACTTTCAGTAAAAACTGTACAGTGGTTTAGTCTGCATGATACAGAGCATGAAATCTATATCTAAAACCCAAGGTTGCTTTCATTTTATCAAATACCTTATTTCAAAAAGTCTTTGAGACGGAAATAAAATCCAAATGTAAAAAGCAGATCAAACCATTAAATGCCAGCATGAGGGGGTTGTTGTTTCTAAAATCAGTATTGCTGAGAAGCAGCTGTGAAAAAAGTTAAGTCTTTTACATACAACATTGATTAACAGTCATTAAGAGAAACATGCAACAATAAATCCCAATATTTCCCAACTATACCCATTGAATGATTAATACCTGCCATTGATGGATAAAAAATGTAATCATTTCACAACATAATGGAATGCTCAGTACCTTTCCTAAGGTGAGTGGCTCTTTAGGACAGAACAGCTACAGAGCACTGACTAAGTATTACTCAGGAAAATGCTGTGCAAAATGGATATTGGTGCTTTCAAAAAGAAACAGCAAGAAGGGTGTAGGACCAAACATTCAATAGAAATTATAGTGAATTTCATTAGAATTGGTCATTTGTAAAAGTCATCTCTGGGTAGAACTGTGGTTGTTGGAACAAACTTGATGGCAAAAGAGCACATGCAACAGAAAGCAAAGAATGCCCAGCTGTATCAGAAGCCAAAAGATTATCTTACTGTGACTCAAAAAAAGTCATGGAGGTGGTTTGTGCATTATTCCCTGTGCAGCAGTATTGTGACTTAATGTATCAGGGTTCTCCCCCCATTCCTATTGTGCAATGAATCTGTTAACAGGAGGTATAATAGTTGGACAGTACTTCATACCACTGGACCCCTCCCCCTGCAATAACTTACTGTAACTTATCCTGGCAAGACAATGCTGTGATATCTTGTTCTGATGCCTGAAGAGGAAAACACCTCCTGTACAATTTGGGAGGGAGACTTGGGATGTTCAGACACTATTGTCTCTGAAAAAGCTATCAGTGACTCATGGAAGCTCCTACCCTGCCACAAATTTTGTTAGTCTTTAAGGTGCTACTGGACACTTGCTATTTTCTATTGTTTTTGTTGTTACTGCTGCTGTTGGTCAGCACTTATAGTTTATGAGAAACAAAGAACAAGAAAACTTCAGTCAGTCTTGAGTCAAGTCACAGGGTTTCTGATTTTGTTACGATGAGGAAGGGGAGATGGTTCTTTGCCAGTTGAAGTGAAGGATTTCTCCAGCCTTAAACATTTATGTTTAAAGAGCCCTCAAGCACAAGTAGTACTTCACTACTCTGAGGAAATAAAGTGGTCTGAGTGCTCTTCAGATATACATGCAGATGTGAACCATGACTTCAGATGCCACTGTTTTACTAAACAAACTGGCTAGAATGGCTACAATCTTTAGACCTAATTCACCATTTAGATTTCAGTTTCTAAATATCCCCCTGCCCCCATGCTTCACACTCATATCTCACCACTGGGGTTGCCAGTTCTGGATTAGGAAATTCCTGGAGATTTGGGAGCAGTGCCTGGGTAGAGTGGAGTTTGGGGAGAGGCAGGATGCCATAGAGTCCACCCTCAAAAGTTGCTGTTCTTCCAGGGGAACTGATCTCTGTAGTTTGAAGATGTAATCCTGGGAGAATTCCAAGCCTCACCTTAAGACCTGTAACTCTACTTGCCACAAGTGCAGGAGGCCTCATGCTGTCCTTCCTGACCATTGTTCCACCTCCTTACAGGAACTCTTTTACTGCTTTTTTAAAATTAACAGATGTGTCATTTCTTCTACATCTGCAGCTACTATCAACACAATTCCATTGTTCATTTCTGGCAATAAAAGTGAAAAAAACAACCTCACAATCCCTGCTCAAAGTTGTTTTTTAGTGCACCACTTCAATCTTACTGTGGAGTGTTTAACTGCATGGATACAAACAGCATTATTTTGAACCATGTTCTTATAATGGCACTAAGACAAAATTAAATGTATCAAGAGTGCTGATATGACCATACACTGGAGTCTTTCAGTAAGTGCCTTTTCAGGTGATTTTTTTTTGAGGGGGGTACAATACATAAGCATGAGGTTCTGATGCACTTTTCAGTGTGGAGTTTCTATTGCTAGGATAATGCAATTTAGAGGAGGAGGAAGAGGAGATTGGATTTATACCCCACCCTTCATTACCTGAAGGAGTCTCTGAGCAGCTTACAATCGCTTTCCCTTCCCGTCCCCACAATAGACACCCTGTGAGGTAGGTGGGGCTGAGAGAGCTCTCTCAAGAACTGTCCTTGAGAGAACAGCTCTGAGAGAACTCATGACTGACCCAAGGTCACAACAGCAGCTGCATGTGGAGAAATGGGGAATCAAACCTGGTTCTTTGAGATTAGAGTCCACACAACCACTACACCAAACAAAGCAGTGAACATTATCTTTTGTCATGGAAAATACATTTCTTTGTCCCCCTGCTTTTAATACAGTTTTCACTGTTCAACATGAAATCTGGTTATACCACTGACTTTAATATTCTCTGTTTTTTGATGTCACTGATATCTCTCCTCCCCCCATCAATCACACGTGTCATATTCTTTTTAGTACCAAGTAAAGGCACAAAGCAGTAAGCTAATTTTAAAGTTTCACATAATGCTTCCTCAAGCTAGATGCAAAACAAAGAAGGGGGATAGGAGAAAGAAGTGAAAAGCATGGTGAAGTCATGTCAACAAGATGTGCAGCAGTCTTAAGGTGTGGCTTCAGGAATTTCAGGAAGCTCATGGACCATAGGTCACAGTTCCCTGTCAGTCTTCGAAAGACCAGTGACAGCTGCACAGGCTCCTGATTCAAATCAGATTTACATGAAGAAGGTAAATATCTCCATCCTTGCATAGTTGTGCTTAGAGAAACTGGAGGCCTGTACTGTTGACATTTTTTAAAAGGGAAGGGGATAAGGCTATTTTACCCATTTTTTTAATTTAAAGGGCTACAATAGTGTGGGAAGACTAGCTTCCAGGTCTGATTTCTCCATGAGGTGAGAAGGTTAGGCAGTGGATTTTGGTGAGCAGCAACTTCCCTCTATGCTTGTCCCACACTACCAGCTCCATCTCCACTCAGGGGAAACTGATGCTTTTCATTTCATCTCCAGAGTGCAGGAGCAAGGGACATTCCTGGGAGAGAGTTAGAGAAGCAGCAAGGTAGAGACACAAAGCCTGGGATGACAGAGGGAGCAGCAAGGCAGGTGACCAAAGGGCTTGAGCAGGGAGTGAAAAGGTTAACCCCCTCTTCCATCTCGGCACAGCCCTGAGCCAAGTCATTAAGTTTAAGCTCAATTATGCTTTAAAAGACACTGGGAATAGCTGGTAATGAATCTCACAGTGTCTCATCTGTTTTAAACTGAAAGTGTCAAACGCACAAGATTTTAAGCAGTAACAGCCAGTGGACATTGCCCCCTTAAAAATGTACAAGCCCTCCGTTAGAAACATCTGAATAATTTTCCATAGGAAACTGGCCACTGATTCTTTTTTTAATGTTCAGCTTCAGGAACAGATCTGTGAAACTGTATCTTTCAGGTGATCTTAATAAAGCTATTATTCTACTTTACTGTTCAGATGGGTAGGATCCAGACTAAATCTCACACTAACATAATGAAATATGTAATTTCTGCCAAGTCCTGCTCCCTGCTTCAGACTCCTGATGTGGCCCGTACACTGTTCCTGAGGGTCCCCTGACTCCAGGAGCAGCATTTGGGGAGATCAATGGGCTGCAGAGGGAGGGGAGGGGCAGGAACATTCTGGTTCAGTGACAAAAGTGCCTTGTGTGAGTAGGAAATTGAGTCTAGATCCAACCTGATGTTTCCTAATGGACCAACAATGTGCTACTTATTTGGTGTTTCTTTCCTGCAAATATGTCTAGCCTGCAAATGCCAAGCTCTTTTCTTCTTTCCTACTAAAACTCTAGTGTTTCTGACATCCAAGCCTTGTCCAAGGTATAATCACTGGACAAATGTCAAGTAAAGGCACAAAAGATTGATCTTTCAAGGAAGAGCAAGTGCAGCTCTCTTGGGAAGAGGGCAGGTGAATTAGCCATGTTTTCCTGAAAACCATTAAGAAAATGTCATTACGTAGCCACAACTGCAACCTCATGTGTCCTTAAGACATCTGCCTCCTGGGTCCCTATTTCAATGCTTTGGATCATACCCTTGCAGGACATTCAAATATCATGTCACCATAGTTATTCTATGTCTTCAGTGTAGTCTAGAATGTAAAACTCGATCCCTAACGGCTCATGAGTTATTCTGGGGAAAAAACCTTGCAGTATTGCCAAATATCCTGGTCTAATTCAGTCTGTAAGTATTATTTTTAAAGAGAGAATCAGTGGGATGTTTTTGGTTTTGTCCTTCTATATAGAACTACAGTTCAAGAACTGTACAGGTGGAAGGAGCTATGGCTCAGTGGAAGAGCCTCTGCTTTGCATGCTGAAGGTCCCAGTTCGATCCTTGGTGTCTCCAAGTTTGTTTGTTAGTTTTAAAAAGGACCAGGCAGTAGGTGATATGAATGACCTCAGCTGGGGAGCTGCTGCCAGTCTGAGTGGACAATACTGAGATTGGTGGACCAATGGTCTGATTCAGTATAAGGCAGCTTCAAGTGTGTGTATACAGTTGTAGTGCTGCCATGCTTGTGGCAAGAGACCCAAGAAACAGAAATTAAGGTAAGTGTGTTGTGGTGAAGGCACTTTGTGAATATATTGATTAATAGCAATGTTTTGGCCACATTTTCTCAAATTTACTTTTCTTTAATGATTCTGAAGCCAATATCTCAAGGCAGGAAAGGAAGAATCTCCAGTCTTCAAATGTCATGATGGTGAGTGTTTATCTCCATATGCCAGTGTCAATGCTCATGTACAGTGAGGAAAGCCATCTATTGATCTGATTCAGATTCTGTTTATGGTATCTTCTTTTTCTCTCTTCATAGTATCATGTGTGGATGCTACAAAGAACATTATCAATAATGGTGTTACTCAGAAACATATTAGGTGAGTGTGAGTCAGTGGAATGTTGGACAATTTAATTCTAGGGTAGCGATCACATCCTTTGCAGCAAACACAAAATGGAGTCTTGTGGCACCATAAGGTATCCGATTTTTTTGTGGCATAAGCTTTCCTTGGACTAGCACTTACTGTATGAAATAGATCCCTATTGGTATTTTGCAGAGAAGACACTTCCTCTTGCATTTCATTGCCTATTTACTTACTGTCTACAAACGAACACACCTCCCGCTGTCCATATCTATCAGCCAACTGAGTGCACACTCCACACTAGGGGTGTGCATTCAAAATGAAATCCAGAAGAAATTTCTCCTTTTTGGATGTGGACATGGTTGCTTTCCTGGAGATGCTATAATGTCTGTGGCTATATTTCAGTCTCCATTTCCCCACACAATGTTTCAGTTGCCATTTCTCTGGAGCTGAGCGGGGAAGAAAAGAGGCAGTGAGGGAAGCGGATATGTCTGCAATGCAATACGTATGTTAGCCAATTGGACTATCCCTGTTTGCCATGTCTGATCAGAACATTTCCGACAAACACATTTTTGGTTTACTGCCATCAAGGCTTTCATTCTAGACAAGGTGAAGTAGATCTTGTTTGAGCCATTCCAGCTAGTTGGTGTCAGCCTGATGGAGGAAGAAGAAAAAGAAGAGGAAGAGGAAGAAGAGGAAGAGACTGGATTCATACCCCATCCTTCACTTGGAGTCTCAGAGCAGCTTACAAACTTCTTTCCCTTCCCCTCCCCACAACAGACACCCTGGGAGGTAGGTGGGTCTGAGAGAACTTCTGACAGAAACTGCTCCTGCAGGAACAGCTGTGCCAGAGCTTGTGACTGACCCAAGGTCACATCAGCAGGTGCAAGTGGAGGAGTGGGGAATCAAATCCGGTTCTCCCAGATTAGAGTCTGCACACTTAACCACTACACCAAACTGGTAGCAGTGAGTAAATGTCTGTCTTGCACTGGCAGGTAGAAGTGAGGGGAACAGCAGAAAAGGTTTTGGCCTTTCTAATTTCTTCACATGATCACACCTCCTAGAAGCTTTGGGGAAAGATGCAAAGGACTTTGGTTGCATACTCCTTAAGGAAGGAAAGGCTGCCAGGTAACTGGAGAGAGCAGACAAAACCAAAGGGTAACCCTCATATGCTCCATTTTGCCCTTCATGATAAAGAGCCTTTTTGTTTTTGCAGAGCAGAGGCTTCCAGCTTCCCAGAATAAAATACACATGTAGAGAAATATACATAGGACCAGACAGGAAGCAAGAAACTCCCCAGGAAGGATCTCTGATTGAGGAACTGATCTTCCATTATCTAAAAACTGCCTAAGGCTCACCCAGTTATGCAAGAGTCTACTTTTTCATATTCAAGCATGGATGAGTGTGAATGTATTTCCCCCACAAAAGCAGAGCATGTGAGCAAAGGGAATTAAAGCCAGCCCCCTCCCATGTTTTATGTCATTGTGCTCCTCTGTTTGAAGTGTTTAATTTCCTCTTAGCAAACACACTGGCTCTTACCTCTACACTGAATTGCTGTAGCCTTGAGATAGTATCATATAATGTGCTGGTTGGAACATTTCCATTGTCAGCCAAAACTGAAAGAGGTTTTGTTGCACCTTAAAGACTAAGAGATTTATTGTGACATATGCTTTGGTAGAATAGAACCAGCCTTATCAGAGTTATTAAGCAGAGATGTGCATAGATATCTTATTTGGGTTAATAATTTGTTTAGGTTCTTTAAAACCATAATGACACATGTTCAGAATAGTTAAATAATTTGGTAGTCTTTTCAATGTACTTTCCATGCAGTAGAATACAATACTTTCATTGTATTCTCCTGCATCATCAAATGATGGATTCCTCAGCCATACCGGCTACTGCCCAGTCTCATAAACAAAAAACTTTCAGATGGTGACAGCTACCTGCTTGTCATTGGTACTGGGTCTCTCATGGTCAAGTTGATGTGGATTCTAGGGTAATGTGCATGGGCCCAGTTCTGACTGGGAATGCGGCATGAAGGAAAGAAGATTTCAAGGTTTCCCTCTATGCCATTTTTCTGATCTGAAGTGACCCTAAGGAGATGCTGTTTGCCCCTTTGGGTAAACTTAAGTTTATCCCTATCAGCTTCAAAACACTGGATGAGCACGGGTCAATTACCATTTCTCAGCCTAACGTACTCTCCATGGTGATAAGAATAAAATGGGAGAGAGACTCTTATGTTCATTGCCCTGAGCACAAAAATATGATAGAATCTAAGCAGACATGGATGAGGTTGATGTCTGGATAGCACCTGACATACACATGTCAGTCTATTTGAACCAATTCACAGTAGCACTTCAGTACACCATATGGCATCTTATGGGACGTTATTAAAAAGTTAGACATCAGAACAGTATTGATCTCTTTGTCATTTTTGTATCTCATGGGATGAATAATTCAAAACATTTAAAAGGAACTCTTTCATTTTCCCACACCCTTAACACCTCTGGGGAATGACCAGAGCACATACTGCTGATTATACATCAACAGTGAAATAACTGTCATTATGAGAGGCAGGATATGTATGCAAGAAGGGACCCTCATGTAAGATGGGTGTCATGGATCAGACAAGCTCAGCAGAGCAAAGGGACGCAGAGGACTCTTCTGAGGAAGAGTTGGGGTCAGCATATGTGACCCAAGCCCACAGTCAATGGCAGAGGTACTGCAGGAGGAGGCAGTCTCTGAGGGGGCCAGATATAGATTCTCAGCCAGGAACCAGTACACTAGCCCCACAGCTTCCCAACCCTGGGCCAGCAACAGAGAGCCAGTTGCCAATCAGTTCACCCCCCTCACCACCAGGGCCTCAGGAATGCCATCAGAAGAAGATTAGGAGAGACCTTCAAGCCAGAAGGCGCAGTGCCTGCATAGCAGCACAGCACCGGCCCAGCATCAACAACGAGGATGAGTGCTCGCAGGAGCAGGACTGAGGCAGCTGACAGGTGTGTGACGCAACATTCTGGCTAGCAGCAGTGGGGCTTAGAAGCAACAGAGAAGGGGGAGAGGTATGGAAGCAACTTGTCTATTATCTACTTACCTTGGTGCCTGTATTCTGGATAGATTTGTTTGTCTCTGCCCTTTGCCTGTATCATAGAAACCTTGTTCTTGGATTCCCACTTTGGACTTGAAGCGATGAGCAGGGCTATTTTGGGGCAGGAACATACAGGAACGGAGTTCCATCACCCTTACTACCCAAGCTGGGATCCATGGTGGGCCCCATGAGAAATTCTTTGCATAAATGGGGTCCTCTGGGAAGAATCCGCGGGGTGTGCCCTGCATTTCTGGAGTGCGGTTGTGGTCAGGGGCACGAGCCAGGTATAGTCAATCCAGCCAGGTTGTGAGGTGCCAACCCATCAAGAGTTCCGCTGGGCTGCGGCCGGTGGTGGCGTGTGGGATCATCCTTTGGCCGAACAGGAAGGCAGCTAACCTGTGGTCCTAATCCCCGTCGGTGATCTGGCGGAATGAGTCTTTAGTCGTTCTTACCATTTGCTCTGCCTGTCTGTTCATGGCCGGATGGAATGGGGCTGAGCAGATGTGCCGAATTCTGTAATATCATACAAAGTCCTGGAATTCAGCCGAAGTGAACGCAGTCCTGTTGTCGGACACTAGGGTGTCTGAGATGCTGGGGGTACTAAAGATCTTGCACTTGGCGTGGATTGCTGCACGGGATGATGTTGTGGGTACCAGAATGACCTCTAGCTATTTTGAGTAAGAGTCCACTAGTAGGAAGAATAATTGTCCCTGGAACGGCCCCGCAGAGTCCAGGTGCAGGCGGGCCCATGGCTTGTGAGATGATTCCCATGGTCGTATTGGAGCCCCTGGAGGCACTGGCTGTGTCTCCTGGCATGTATGGCAGCGCTTCACTAGTTCTTCTATCTCCCCATCCATGCCTGGCCACCATACGTAACTGCGACCCAGAGCTTTCATCCGCACAATTCCTGGGTGGGTCTCATGCAGAGCAGTGAGAATGCATTGGTGCAGAGAAGCGAGGATGATTACCCTGCTTCCCCAAAGCAGGCAGCCCTTGTGGGCTGACAGTTTATCTCTCCTGGATGAGAATGCTGTGAACTCGGTGCCCGCCCAGCCAGTGGGCCATCCCCTTCCCACCCAGTCTAAAACTCTGGAGAGGACGCGGTCCCAGGAGGTGCACCTGGAGACATCGGTAACTTGTATGGGTTGGTCAGGCAGGTCCTTGGGCAGCAAGATCTGATGCGCTGGGGCTGGGTCAGGGTTGCTGGATGGTAACGGGAGGCAGCTGAGCGCATCAGCGTGGCCCATCACTTTACCTGGCCTGTGGAGCAGCGCATACTGATAGCTGGCCAGAAGAATGGACCACTGAAGCACTTGCAGTGACAGCATCTGACGCATTTGCTGGTCCGGTTCTAAGAGCCCCAAGAGAGGCTTGTGGTCTGTTACAATGGTGAAGGGCCACCCGTATAGATAATCATGAAACTTGCAGACCCCGGCCACAATAGCCAGGGCCTCCTTGTCTATCTGGGTGTAGTTGTGCTTGGCCAGAGATAGGGTGCGTGAGTAATATGCCACAGGGACTTTGTGGCCGTCTGGTAGCTGGTGTCGCAGGACAGCCCCAACCCTGTAAGGTGTCATGAGTACTGCTGAGGATGAGCTCCCGGCTCTGGCAGAATCTACACCTGACCCCAAGGAAGCCGCGGAGCCTGCTCTGGCAATAGCTGGGGTGGAACAACACACATCGGACAGCCCTCCTGATTCGCCCCCACCGGTGGCTCATTTGCAAGACCAGCGTCAGTGGGACTTGGCATCCCAGCAGCAAGAGGTGCGCCTGCGCACCAGGTGGTCCCTCAGCCCTAACAGGAGCTGGGACACGTGCGCTGGCCACTAATTGACAACAGCCCCGGAGGGATACTTAGCTTCTCACTCCCTGTCGGTTCCTTGTGCCAGCAACTAGTCAGCTTGAGGACGCTCTGCACCCACCTGTGTTCCCGGTTCCTGTTTCCTGCTTTAAACTCTCGGCTCCTTGACCCCGGCTCCGATGACTATGCTTTCAGTTTGTGCTCTGGACTCTGTTATTTGGCTCCTGTTTCCTCCGACTCTGGCTCTGAACGACTATGCTTTCGGTTTGTACCTTGGACTTTGTTATTTGGCTCCTGTTTTCCTGCCTCTCGGTTTTTGACATTGGACTGGACCTGGACTCTCTCTCTCTCTCACTTCGCCCGCACTCCAGCCCATGACATAAGGCAACGCATCACAGGTGAGGACAATGGGGAGGAGCTCGTTGAAGTGGGCTGGGACCTTGTTGAAGGTCAATAACTCCTTAATGGCCCGGAATGCAGCTACATGAGATGGCCCCCACTTCCAGGGGTCATGCTTGTCCAGGAGGTGGTGTAGCAGTCTGTTGACTGCAGCTTTGTGCAGGAGGAAAGAATGGTAGAAATTCAGCAGGCCCAGGAATGCTTGCAACTCTGCTTTCGAAGAGGAGGTGGCGCATTAATGATGGCCTGGATCTTGTCCAGGGTGGGATGGATGCCCCGGGCATCCACCATGAACCCCAGGAACTCGACACTTGGAACCCCCAGCTGACACTTTTCCTGCTTAACTTTCAAACACCCAGGGCATTGAAGCGATGAAGGATGGTGCACAGACATTCTGCGGAAGATTCCACCGAGGGTTCCACAATTAGAACATCATCAAAGAAGGGCTGGACCCCGGGAATACCTTTGAGGAGACAGTCCATGAGATTTTGAAATATTCCCAGGGCCACACTAACTCCAAACTGTAGCCGCTGCACTTGGAAGGCCCAAGTCTGTGCCTCGGCTGTGTCCTCATCTACAGGGAGCTGTTGGTAGGCTTGGGCCAAATCCAATTTACCAAAAACCCTTGTGGCCGCCAAGGAAGCTAACACAGTACGGGGTACACGTGGTCCTGCAGAGCTTTGTTAATCATGCATTTATAGTCTGCACATATTCTTATGTCTCCATTGGGCTCCACGGATGTGATGATGAGGGTTTCCCAAGCCACGTCTAGCACAGGCTCCACTTCAATCTTGGGTTGTAGTGCAAACAGAGGCTGCCAGGCTTTCATATGGATGGGGTGTATCATGGGGTCGAGGGTGAGGGCAACCAGAGGACCGGAGTAGCGGCCAAGCATACCATCGAACACAGCCAGGAACTCGTCACACACTTTGTTAAAATCCCCCAACTGCACATGTTGCACCCCAGTCACAGCAAGTCCCAGGGCAGTGAACCATGATAGTCCCAGCAAACTGGTGAGGCCTCCTTTCACTACCACCAATTCCAAGGGGTCCTCGAAATCCCTGAACTTCACCTGGAACTGGCCCACCCCTTTAATTGCCACCGGGTTCTTTTGGAAATCCTGGAGGATGAGTCCAGTAGCGTCCAACGAGGGCCCCTCATTAGGGCAGAGGTTCTGGAGAGTTTCCTCGGATATGCTGGAGAGAGAGGAACCCATGTCCAACTCCATTTCACAGAGGGCGCCCTCCATTTCACAGGGGGCGCCCTCAATAATCTTATCGGTGGACCCCTGGGGCAAGTAATGTACCTGATTGCGGTGGACGGTGGTGTTGTAGAGTTCCGTGGTTTCCTGGTGTGTGGTCATCCGATGGTGGATCCCTTTGGATCTGCAGGTGCAAGTGATGTGGTTCTGTTTTCCGCAGGAGCAGCAGATGGTGTCACGGAAATGGCAGGACTGGCGTTCATGCTCAGCTCTGCAGCTTGCACAAGTTGCTTGTTCTTTGGGTTTCTCACCTTGCGGGATGGTAATGGTCGATTGCCGGGGATCATGGTGAGCTGGGCAGTGTACCTGATGTACCTCGTCCGAGATGTCAGAGGCCGCTGGCATCAGGTCTGGTGTGTGGAAGATGGCGGGTGGTCATGATGAGACCTCTCGAATGCAGTGGCCATGTGGAGTGCCAACTCCAGTTTGAGGTTGGCCATGCCCATAAGTTTGCAGCAGAGCTTGGAATCCTCAACGCCCCAGACAAATTGGGTGAGGATGATGTCCTTAAAATCCTGGAACTCACAGTCAATGGCTAGCTGGTAGAGCTCAGCCATGAAGATGATGGTTGCTTCCCCAGACTTTTGTAGGTGCGCAAATAAGTCCATGCGCTTCACCATCTTGGTGGGTTTGGGTGCAAAGTAGTTGGTGAGTGCCTTAATGATGTCATTGTATGCGGAGTTGGTAAACTTCTTGGGAGTGAGGAGGCTCTGTGCCACATGAATGGAGACGACACTGAACATGTTGAGGAGAAGAGACCTCTTTTTTCCGGCATCGGTGACCTCTTGGTAGCTGCAGAAGTTGGTCAGCTGTTCTACCCATGCTTCCCAGAACTCAGGGTGAGTGGGTTCAAAGACTGCACTGTTTCCTGGAGCGGCAGCCATAACTCTGCAGTGTGGGGCACAATGATCCAGGGACAGGTGCACAGTGCGGTGCTGCAATGGAGCAGTGCGGGGCACGGAGTCGGGGGGATCGGTGTGTGGTGTGGTGCTGGAGGCTGAGTCAGGTTCGCTCATCGGGATCCCACCTTCATCGCCAATATAATATACTGAGTTCGGGCATGTGGCATAATGATCAGCTCATAGTTTATTTGATAGCGCAAACTGAAGACAAACTAGCCAGGCCGTGACCAGCTTATATCCGTGAAACACCCCCCCTCACAACACACCCCCAAACCCTGTGATAGGTTCTATTTACACTACCAGTTGACCATAGGTTCATACTGGGATCCTTGCAAGCCTATTGGTCTGCACTAGGATCCAACTTTGCTATTATTTCAAGACCCAAAGGTCTGCTTGATCGCCTGGCCACCGCACAAAATCCAGCCTTTGCTTTTATCCTCTTGGGCAACTAATTATGGTGTCTTCCCTCTATTGGCCATTTCTGTATTATGCTTGCTACTCGAAAAATAACTATGGCAGTTCAGCCTAACAAGCTGTGTCAAGCAACCTTAGATGCAGTGAAGCAACTACCGTTGCTGTGATTTCCATTGTATCATTGTAAACACATCCTTGTACATGTACTGCAAAAAAGCCAACAAAGGGCTGAAATCCCTGCAGTCCTATGGGGTTGCTTCATTAAAAGGTTTGGAACATACATAGCCTTCCAATGAACTTTATGACAGGCCCAAATTTTTCAGCATAAACATGTTTATTGGGGTTGAGGTAAACAGAATGAGGAATGGAATTCCCTGAATTTCAGCTTTGGAACCAGATTCGAGTTTATTCAGCCATCACCACAATTCTGTGCATATCTGTTTGGAAGTAAACATTGCTTTGTTGTGGGGGGTTTACTCCCAGTTGAGTATATGTTTTCAGTCTCAGAATGGCTGCATAGTGCTAACACTGTTATAAAGTTCCAGATATTAACCTGTACTAATGTTGGTCTTATTCCTATTAAGGAAGAGTTCAGGTTACTTAATAGCCACAGTCAGCGCCGGCTCGCCCACTAGGCGAACTAAGTGCTCGCCTAGGGGGCGCCGGCCCTCAGGGGTGCCAAACGGCAACCCACCCCCCGAAAAGCCCCCCTGCCGCCCTCACCGGGTGCCCACTGCCGCCGCCTCCCTGCTGCCGCCGCCAATACAGAGCACGCAGCTGGGGTGCAGGAGGTGGCAGCGCAGCTCACCCTAACCCTAACCCTCTGGGGGGAGGAGGCGGGGGCGGCATGGCAGCGACCAGTAGGGACTTCCCGCCACCGCCGCCAGTACAGAGCACCCAGCCGGGGCACAGGAGGCAGTAGCACAGCTCGCCTGCCCTCCCCTCCTCCCCCCCTCGGGGGGGAGGAGGCAGGGGCAGCATGGCAGCATCCCCAGGCTCCACTGGGAGGTTGGCATCTGCACCCGCCTAGGGCACAGAAACACCTCGAGCCAGCCCTGGCCACAATACTCACTTTGTGGCTCACAGAGGGCCATATTTACATTTACCATCAACCAAAACAGCCATATGGCTGCCATATGCACTGTGCACTACCCCATCAAGCACATATGTACAATAATATATGACATAACTATTAATTGCCAGATCATTTCCGAGTTTGCACAGTTGTCCATCCCCAGCAAAGCTGAATCTTAGCCTGTCCTTTTATATCTGGAGTGAGAGGAAGGGTTTTCATCTGTGCGTTCTTGCTCTCTCTTCAGCACAAGGCTGACAGACTAAGGTTACCAAGATTACCAAGGTGCCCAGTAGGCAGCAAGCTGGTCATGGAGAAAGGGAAGGTAAAACTACCAACATCCCACTGTGGCCATTTTGCTCTTTGTGTGGGTGGCTGCTGTGGTGATGGTTGTATACTATCTTCTGCACAGCCAGCTCACTCTCCTCCTGGGCAGCTGCTTGGGTACCAAGATGAGGGTATAGAGGCTGTGGAGAAGGGCGGGGGGGTGTTGGAGAGGATGGGCCCTCTACTTCTGTCTCCGGCATGAAGTTTGCTGTTCAGGGAGACTCACAGCTTATCTATCATCCAGTCCTTGTGGGAGCAACCATTGCAAGGTGGGCACCCCCTGCCACCCAGAAGTCCCACCAGGCAACCTTGCCTACTTTTCTGAAAGATGAGCTGGGTGCCACATTGGGAAACAGTTCTCAGAAGAACCACAGGTGGCATGTCATAAGGTTGCCAGCCTCCAGGTGGAGCCTGACAATTTCCCAGAATTAACCAGTTTCCAGACAACAGAGATCAATTCCCCTGGAGAAAATGGCTGCTTTGGAGGGTGGAATCTTTGGCATTATACCCTACTGAGGTCCCTCTCCCCAAACCCTGCCTTCTCCTGGCTGCAGCTCCAAATCTCTAGGTATATCCTAACCCAGAGTTGGCAACCCTACAAGCCACATATGGCTCCTGGGCCTCTGAGTGAGCATCACTGCTTTATAAAAATTACGATGCCATTTTTTGTAAATTCTGTTATAAGGTGATGATGAATTGCATAAAGCTTATGGTTTACATATACTTTGAGAATGTATATGTGTGAAAAAACAAGTAATACATTATTTATATCTAGATATAATACATACACACACTATTCCAAGTTAATATGTTTTAAGTTCTATGCCGAAGTTTATCACCATGGAATCAGGGCATTTCCAAAGTAAGAGTGACAAGTAAATTCTCATGTGTTTTGTGTTTGTGTGTGAGAGAGAATACTGCCAATTGTTGCATTATGCTTGCTTTTAAATCTTGGAAAATACGTTTAAAACATTATAACTCTTCATTTCCATTAGGCCCAGACCACTTTCACCCAATATAAATAAAACAACACCCAGAACAGCCCAACAAAAACCAGAATCACTCAAATGTTTTCTGAAAGGGGAATATTTGGCACCCTTTCTAGAACCCAGGGAAGGATGTAGCTTTCCAAACATTCTCCGGCTGGAGGCTCCACAGTCAACAGTAAAAGATCCACTCATGACCACCACCCTTTAAGGTCATTAAGTGATGGCATATCAGCAGGGCTCCAGACTTCACTGGCAAAGAGAAATGGACCATCAGATCTGTTGCACATGGGTATTTGCTGGGAAAACATGACATTTAATATGCAGAAACTTTTGTTGCTTATGCATATCATTACATACCAGTGTTTTATTTGCACTAATTTTTGTGATATTTAAAATAGTTTGTCTGGGGGACTTTAAAGTAAATATTGTGAAAACACAGACTTCACAAGAATACAAAACAAGCATTTAAACTGCATGGAGCAGCAGATGGAAACTTTAAAGATGAACGTGTGCAGTAGGTATGACCAAAAGCATTATTAAGTTTTGAATCTGCAGAGTAATCTGTTGTTGCCACATCTATGTTTGACCTGAATTATGCTATTTGTGAACTTCAGCAGCTACACCAAAGGCATCTTTTCTAAAACAGCCTTATCATTGTAACCCAGAGTTTCTTGTGGTTTGTGGCCTTCTGCTTTTATCCTCTAATGTGTCTGTCCTTAATTCAGCTGCATCTGTTCACAGGGCTGATGAAATATTATTGAAAACAGCAGTGAGCTCAAGTCCTTTCTCCAGTTGCTCTGTTGAATGATCATTCTGCTGAGCAGAACTGCTTCTATTAGGCGCATCTGCAATTGGTCCATCACACTTGTCAGTCTAAATGGGCATCTCACTAGCCAAGTGACCTAAAAAAATGCCCATTTGCTTTTAAGGGCTTTATTTCCTTGGTCTTACCTTCATTTTGGACCAATTTTTTTTGCAAAATATCTTTGTCTGTTACCTTCATCAAGGAAACCTGTTTTGTGAACAAAATCCAATTGTTAATGAACTCCTTGAATACCATCCTTTCAATGTTTTTCTAAGTCATTCTGAAAGTCTTGCTTCCTTTGATCCAACATCCTGTTTTATATACATAGCCTGGGCTGGTTTAGTCCTTGAGTTATCAGTTCCAAATGTTGGTAAAACTGAAATTAGGCTTTCCATATCTTCCATGATATTTGCTTAGGATAACAGAGATTAAGTGAATCAAGAGAGGGCAGGAAGAGAAGGTTAGATTATGGTTCTGAATAATATCACAAGGGACATGCAAGTAGTTTCCCCTGATACTTGCATGACTACACTCCACTCTTACTATTGGGAGAAGATTGCTTGGAAAATTCACACTACAAAAGTGTTACCTTGAGAGAATACACATATATAGTTTATATCATGCACATTTAATGCAGAAAAATGGATTGTGTGGCAAGAACTTTGAATTCTAAAGCATGTCAATAAACATGAAGTACAATTCTCAGAATGTTTACTTAAAAGTAAGTCTCTCTGACTACAGTGGGATTTACTTCCTAGTAAATTTGTGTACGAATGCAGTCTTAAATGGGGAACTGGGGGCGGGGAGGGAGGTTCATTCTCTCATATTTGTTTTTCATTTACTTTATTTTTCAAGGAACAACAGCTCTTGCTGACTCCTTTATCTTCCACCAAAATATCATATATTAACATTAGCCTAGTGTAAGATGCCACAGACTATGTGAGGGCCAGACTGTAAAAGTGATTAAAGATGGAACACTTAAAAAAATAAACAATTAAAAATATTAACATGTTTTTCTGAAGAAAAAGAACAGCAGGCTCATTATGGATTTGTATTTCTACCCAGTGAATAGCAAGTTTCCAAAGAATGATTGCAGTATACACAGCGCACTGAAATTAAGATGTTTTTAATGAGCAAGAAAAGAAAAACACAATAATAAACGGCAAATGAGAATTATGTCTCAGCAAGGGGTCTTGGTGTTAAGCAATTACTGGTCTGTTTTGCACCATTATTCTTGATTGCTGACTCACAGAAATCTTTTTTTTGCCAATAGTGTTTTAAAGGAAGGTGGTAAATCAGAAAGTAATGAAATTACCCACATCTAGGCTGGGTGCTAAGAAGCCGGTCCCTGTCACCAGCACATAACAAATGAAAGGGATGAAGCTTTGAGTTCTAAGAAGCTGACAATAATGGCTGTTAAAATTGCTCCCTAGGAAGAGCAATTCTCTTGTTCATCTGTGATGTGTCACTGGGATAAAATAAACTGCATTCTGCTAATAAGCCTGCTTCACTCTTAGAAAAGTCCCTTCAAGTAAGTAGATGTTTTCATTTCGTGTGTGTTTATTTTGCAGGACAATTAACAACACTACAGGTCCTGACTTATTCTGCCCATCCTTAATTTTTTCAAAAATGCTTTTTCTTGGAATAAGATTGAGTTTCCCATTCTGTGACTGAAGTGGTGTTCACCTAATTTTCCAATGATGTGAGGCCCCAATTTGGTTCAGAGGCATGGCTCAGGTGGCGAGGAACTTGAGCCCTTCCCCCTCCAGCATGTTTTCTTGACCAAATATGGCCCTGTGGGCACCATTTGCCCTGTTGTGGGAGCTGTATGTGTAACCCATGAATAAACAGGCAGTGCCCCAGTAGGGCAAATAGCATCCCCAGGCCATATTGGATTGGGAAAATGGGGGGGGGGGGGCTTTACCTCTGCAGTCTGATCCCAACCAAATTGGAGCAGTGTGTTCTTGGGAAATTAGTTTCCAGCAACATGATGTGAGTGTAAACAATAAGTCATATGTTGTATTTTTGCCTTTTAAAAATAATGCTTTGTTGTCCAATTACATATCGTGATTTGGTTTAACTTTAGGAAAAGCTTGCAACAACAAAAATACTGGTCCAGTAAACTACTTCTTTTGAGCACAAAACACCTAGTGGCCCTGATTCAACCAAATTAAATCATGACTAATATTACAGTCCTACAGGTCTGATACACAGCCACCACTATAATCCATCTGGGAATCTAGACCTACCCAGGGCCTTTTTTCTGGGGGAACGCAATGGAACTGAGTTATTTGACAAAATTATTTTTAAAGTATTAAAAAGTACATGAGTGTTCAGTATACAGACTGAAAACTTCATTTTCCTCTTGAGAGTTCTGGCACCTCTTATTTAAAAAAAAAAAAGCCCTGGACCCACCCAACAACAAAGTCAAAAACTCAACAATAGCATTTGAAAAAAGAGCTAGTATTAAACATCTATAGTCACTCCCACAGAGTACCTGGCAGCCACACCCATGAATACTGTCAGCATCCACTGGCATAATGCTATCTTGTCACTGGTGAATACATCTTTATACGTTGGTAAGAGTGTAGATCAGGGGAAACTCTCCTCCTTTCCCTGAGTTTAGAGAAGGATGGGACTTTCTTGTTCTGCTTTGACTTCTGAGACACTTGGAAAGCAGTCATGCTTCAAGCTCAATTTTCTAATATAATTATGGTGGGAAAATTAAATGAGCTGGCTGGGAAAACACTACCATTTTAAAGTGTAGAAAGAAAAAAAAAGCAAATGCATCCCAAATCATAAAACTAGATAAGTTATACATCATTGTACAGGAAGCACAACATCAGAATAGTTGCTAGGTTGCTTTCACAATATTATATAAAATGGAACTGTTTGTGGGCACAAATAATTGTAGTATTTTTATAGCAGAATGAAAAATAAAACCTACATTGAAATATTGAATGCATGCATTTAGAGTCCCATGTTCTGGTTTCTTTATCATGCATATTCCATTTTACAGAGTAGTCTAGAATGTCAGCATAATCTGGGTCTTTTTAAGAGCTCTATACCATACATATTGTCTTCAATAGCAATGATTGTGAACAGGAAATTGAAAAAGAAATTATAACGCTACTCGATATTATCTCAACCACTAGGTGACACTGTTTTGTACCAAATTTATGTCAGCGAAGTCCAAACTATTTCACTCCATACAGAGATCAGCGTATACTTTAAAGATTAGAAGATTGACCTCATGTGTGCCTTTCTATATGAAGCTAGCTCTGCTTCTTAGTCACTTCTAATACAGAGATTTGATACAGTTTGATTTGAAATTCACCAATATGCAACTAACTGGTTGATTTTTCTTTGCATTTCAAAAGTGCAAAACTGGGGGGAAAGTGATTCTAAACACTCAGAAGTGTTTAAGGAAGGAATTAACTAATTCAGTTCAATAGTTACTAATCACACTAAATAACTGAGGCTGTAGTATTAAGCACACTTAACTTGGGTGTGTCCTGTTGACATAAATATGTTTAATATGTAAGTAAACATACATAACACTGGGTTGCACGAAGCATTCCCCCCCTGCAATGAACTAAACAGTTTCAGAAAGATTTAACTAATTTCCAGACAGGAATCTTATTTCTCAACAAACTGGGTCAACTAGAGATTTGTTTCTTTATTAAAATACCCTACTTTTCCTTTGTAGCTCAAGGTATCTGACAATTACAAATATTTGTAACTTTGTATGTGTTGTATGTCCTAAAATAAAGAAAAATATGGATAAAAAAGCCAAATGTAAAATCATACAGGAAACAACAAAATCCCAAATAAATCCCTCCCCAAATGCCTACACCCCATTAAAAGTAATTGAGGATAAAATGCTCTAATAGCACTTCCGAAGAGCATCTAAAGGTAGCCTCCTTACCACTTCAGAAAGCTGGTTCCATAGGATGGAAGCTATTATATATTTTAAACGGACTCTCGTGGATGCCGGCTTAGGTAAGTGAACAGCCACTAAGTGGCAATCTGAAGACTGAGGTTGGCACACAGGAACATGTGGGGAAAGCCAGTCCTTCAGATATGTAGTAGCATGGCATAGGACGTGAAGAGCTTTAAAGGTAATAACCAGCACCTATGATTGAACTCCAGCACAAAATGTCAGCCAAGGCAGCTGTTTTAAGATGGGCAACATATGTTTCCATTGGCTGATCTCTGACAATAACTGGGCTGCTGCATTCTGAACCAACTGAAATTTCCAGGTTCTTTTCAAGGGCAGCCCAATGTACAGCAGTTTTCAGAAATCCAGTCATGAGGTTACAAGAGCATAGATCAGCTTGGTCAGAGCAGTTAAGTCTAAGACTGGAGAGAGTTGGCAAACTGTATGCAGCTAACACAAGGAATTCTTGGCTACTACTCCAACCTGGTTTTCAAACAGCAAGATCTGGTTCATGAGCACCCCCAAGCTTTTAATCTGCTTTACAAATGTCAACTCCATTCTGTCCACTACAGCTGGATCCCTTTAAACCATCAAAGCAAAGATCTAATAAATGTTTCCTTCAAAAGACTGGGGAGGATCCCCTCACTCAGAAAGACACTGATGCTGGCATGCTTCTAAAGGCCAGGATGGGCACAGATCCAGAGTGCAAATGGTGGTTCTTACACCCCTCCATGAATACTGTCAGCATCCATTGGTGTAGTCCATCTGAATCCATCCATTACAAGAAGATGTACCAGATCTACTTTTATTTTGGCTTCCAAGTTGGAAAGAACAAAAGAGATTTTGTTGACAAAGAACCTACAAAGACATCATAGCTTGGAGTTATATTAATGTCTTTAGCCAAGTCAAACTTAGATATTTGCTGATATTGTGATAAAACTTAACTGCAAATGCTGTATTTTTGCTAACATTTGTCGCTATTTAAGCTTTTTAGCTTCAAGTATTCTACATGAATAAATCCAAGACTCCCCCCTTCCCCTGTGTAATTGTCTTGGCTAACTACATGGAGTCTCTGTTAACATAGGACATACTTGCACTGGTTCATTGTTTAGCTTAGAATTAGTCTGGAACTAAATATGAATGTTGTGTTGCCACCACTAAAAGCAGGAGCCCCGTGTCTCTCCTTTATCTTTATTGGTAACATGCAAGATTTATGGTGTGATGTCATCACATTGTTTGTTTCTCTGCCTGAATCCTGGAGCCAACAAAATGGAGTGGAGGTAGTGGAACTTGGAAGGCAATAATGTCACATTATGCCATGTGAATCACTTACGGTGCATTCCTAAGGCTCATCTCCAAAGGGCTTAGAACAATGACTTAAGCTCTATGCCAATTTAACTCAGAAATTCACAGGTGTATTCAGAAGATGTGCTGAGGCTAAGTGCTGCTGGTGCCATGCTGTTGTAGAATTGGGCAGTGGCAAAGCAACGTTATGGATAGAATGGATTTTAGCTGTATTCCAAAGTTTCTCTAGCCCTGGGTATGGCCCCAATGCTGGTGCTACATTATGCCACCCAAAACCCATCCCTGTCATATATGTCAAACAGCCTGATGGTTTGTGGAAGTGGAAAAAAAAAATCAAATGCCCTTTCCCCACCCTGCTACCAAGCAGTGGCATAGCTTAGGATGCCAACTAAGGACTATATAAACCCAAGTCTAGACACCCATAAGTCATCTGATAGGGCACATGGCATAGGGGTATATCTCTCTGGCCCATATTTGTGCACAGTTAGAGCACTAAGGGGGGATTTGGGTGGTAGGTATGTCATAGAAACAGCTGTTTGAGAGAAAACAAACATTGCTGCATCCCAAAACTAACTGCCACTTCTCCTAATCCTTACATGCATAGCCATCCAGGCCTCTGACATCAAAGGGAAGTCTCCAGCCATCATATCCAATACGTAAGGAAAATGTACCCCGCACAGGTAAGTTTGGGAAGCCAAGACTGTGCCGCAAACCTAATGTGCTCCCATGGGGCCCTTGGACCAACCATCTGAAGTGGATCTGCTGTCAGGCTCAAACAAGAACCTGCTCAAACAAGCAAAAGCTATGCAATTCCACAGCCAGAGAATTCCCCAAGGGGGATGATGTAGCATCGGCAAGGACCAGATCACCGAGACCAGTGACTTACAAGCTTGAAGGTGGTGAGGAGAGGGCAAAAAATTTAAGAGGGTTGTGTGTGATATAGTAAAAAATAATTAGGTGAAAATTGATAGCAATTTCATTAAAATTCGGAATGGAACAAGACAACTATGTGTGGGCACAGAGATGGAAAGACAGTGTGAAACAGGCTTATTCCAGGTCTGTTTACTAGTTATAGTAAACACACATACAATCTGTGTACACTTGATTTTCTTTATAGATGTCTTGAGTAATTCTTGTGCACTGCTAAGAGTAATTGATCACATGTATAGCTGAACATGTGATTTAAACCCTACAGTTTCATCTGTAAAGTGAACATGTGCTAGCTCTTTCTTACGAACAGATATATGCACATACGTGCTGGTGTATGCACATTCACTGTAACATGTGAACAGGGCTACTGAGTCAGACCATTAGACTCTCTAGCTTAGCACTGTGTAATTTGACTATTCACAGCGGTTGTGTCCACTGACTGCCACAGGGAAGCAGTGATAAAGCCAGAGCTTGAGTCCCGGATAACAATGGGTACTAGGCTCATGACTCTGACTTAGGGGAACCAATGAGAACGACAGCGGGAAATTCAGACCTGCCAATGGGACCAAGGGGTGTCTCCCTATGTTTGTATATAGTTGGCCACCAGCCGGTAAAAGGAGTTCTTGTTGTGTAATAGCAAACCATACTGACTACTACATCGGTGTATGTGGTTTCTTTATGCGTCCAACCCACTACACAATAACAGCTCTTTTGTGGATGAAGTGAAGGTCTTTGCTGGCCTGCCACCCATCAGGGATTGAAACATGTGCTCTCTACCCTCACAGCAGTCACTTTAGGGGTATTAAGGATCAACTGTCATGATTCATCAAATATATCAGATAAGGAAGAGGCAATTAAATAATGACTGCATGAAACAAGGAAGTGTGGTACAGAGACAGGTTTAAACACACTAGGACTTTGATCTTTACTGTTTTCAATGTAAAACAGAAATCGAACGGCACCTTTATGACTAACCAAGTTAATTCTAGTTTAAGCTTTTATGAGTCAGAACTCACTCATTCAGATGCATAATATGAACTGAAAATATTATGCATCTGAAGGAATGAGTTCTAACTCATGAAATCTTATACTGGAATAAACTTGATTAGCCTTAAAGATATCATTTGATTTCTATTTTACTTTTACAACAGACTAACATAGTTACTTTTTGAAATTTACTATTGTCAGTTTGAGATCTCAACATATGAACATTATCCACTTACCATGACAGTGGTGTTTAAGTGGCTACATTCACAGCACAATCCTATGCAGACTTACTTTAGTCTATTCACTGATTTCAATGGATTTAGATTGGACTGATTGCATAGGATTCTATACTCGGGCACGTTCATGCACACTGAATAAATATACACATTCAATCCACTTTGCAACAGGATTTGACTGTGTGAAATGGCAAACCACACTTCGAAATGATTGCTTTGAACATTCACATCAGCTGTTTTCCCTCTGCAGTCTCTACCCATAGGTCTTTCTCGCCAATCTGGCTTTGACACCAGGTATGTCTAGTTGGGAGAAAAGGGCATGTGCAATTGCAGAGGGAAGGCAGCTGATAAGGAAGTTCAAAGCAATTTCCCCTGCATCTTCTTTGCTACTTTGAACTGAACCTTTACTCCACATATTATATATGAACAGGCAGGGCTTTTTTTGTAGAAAAAGCCCAGCAGGAACTCATTAGCATAACAGGCCACACCCACCAGCAGAAACTCATTAGCCTATTAGGCCACACCCCTGACAGCACAGCTCATTAGCATATTAGGCCACACCCTATGTTACCAGAAGTGTGGTCATCCAGCCACAGCCACTTTTTGCTTCTTATTCCGTTTACCATGTTTGTTGTCAAAACACAGGGCTTTTTTGTAGCAGGAGCTCCTTTGCATGTTAGGCCACACAGCCAATCCTAATGCATTTCTGCTGTTGGGTGTGGCCTATAATGCTAGTGAGTTCCTGCTGGGCGTGGCAAACTCAGGAGCCAGCTGGAACTCCATTCCTGTGTGTTCCTGTCCAAAAATAGCCCTGTGAACAGGGATGTTTGGATGTGAGTCTGCAACAGTCAAAAGTAGTCACTTTAGTACAGTGGCTAGAGTATCATTTCTAGGCCTGGGGAGACACAGATTCCAATACCTGATCTGATATGAAGCCCAGTGAGGGCTTCCCTCTCAGCATGTACCTCACAGAGTTGCTCTGAGGAGGCAGTGTGGTATAGCAGTTAAGAGTGTTGGACTACAATCCAGGAAAACAAGCTTGAAATCCCCACTATGCTACAGAACATGCTAGTGGTTTTGGACAAAGCACTCTTTCTTTTTCAACCTAATGCAACTCATAAAGTTGTTGTGAAGATGAAGCTGGAAAGGGGAAAGAACCATGCATGCTGCCCCCAGCAACTTGGAGTAAGGGTAGGATAAAATGGTGATAGATATACCTGAACTAGGGAGTCTGTGGAGGAGAAATAGACTTGTTTGTTAGGAACATGGACGCATCAATGTAGGGGGCCATCTCCTGGGCTAGGCTGAGTTGGAAGAAAGTTGGGTTTTTTTGCAGCTGCATTTACTTGCTTCTCCAACAGGGATGCTAGAATCAGTATGACACCTAGGCTCTTAACTGAGTAAGCAAGGGTTAGCTGAATGCCATCCAAAGCGGAAAGCCCAACTTCCTTTTTAAAAAGTCATGTTACTTTACCTGAACAGGCAGCAGGGCTTCAGAAGAGGATCTTGACTTGTTGGCTGGACAACAATATGGTAAGTACCTTAGCCTCAGGTCTAGGGCTTTATAGGTAAGAACTAGCATTTAATTGTGCCTGGAAATAGATGGGCAGCCAGAGTAGATCCTCAAACATGTGTGTGGGGGGGTGTATGTTGAAAATGTCAATCTGAGAGATGCATTGAACATACTCTGTCCTTTCTTGCCGTGAAAAACCTAAAATGCAGGATGGAGTAAAGAAGCAAGGCCCTTCTTGGAAGGTCAAATTTCCACTGCTTTCCGCATCATGAATATGAGACAGACATGGTAAAACAGCACTATCACAGCTGATAAACATTTTACTATGTCTTATTACAAGGACATTTTGGTTATAAACTTGATTAGAAAAAGCTTTAGTCAGATTCCAAAGGTAGCAAACAGTGTGTTTTGTGGCCTTTTGCTCTCTCGGTTTTCTGTTTTTGAACTCTGAATCTGAGTTAGTCTATTGTTGCCCTCCATGGATTATTAAATTGTAGGCTGTCACCTGAATGTTCTATTGTTTCTCAGTTGCTGATTATCAGAACTGAAAATCCCAGTTTATCACAGCCTTATTTAACTACATTCACCTGAATGGTAAGGACCTTGGGTTGGCTTATTGACCCTGGGAATGTTCTTAATGTTCTGTTTGTGCTCTTTGATGCAACCTACGATACAGCTCTCTGGAAGAATCCGAATAGCACTGCTGTATTGTTACCTAAATAGGCAGTCTCCTAAATTAGTTGGGGGAATTAGCAAAAAAGACAGAACAAGAGGTGGTTAACTGGGATTCTCTGCCTATGTATACTGGAATTTTTCCCTTTAAAAGAACTCTCCAGTAAACCAGGCAGATTTTCAAACAGAAAGGTTTTTATTTAAAAGAAAATGAAAACAAACAAAAATGCATACAGACACAGAAGCACACAGAAGAACTAACTAAGAAAACAGGGAGGAAGGGGAGAGATTTTTAGGGAAGGGTGATAATTACCAACCTTTAAGAGGTCTGTGGAAACAGCAGTCAAAGAGCAAAATGGCCAGCACTTTGTGGAAGTGAAAGAGTAGACCCACAGGCAAGTGGGGAGTGTGAGGAGAGGTCTGCACTAAGATATTGGGGTGATATTAAAAAGGGTGCTTCTGGCTCTTTTAACTTATAAATTGCCCCTCAGTGAGAGGAGAGGTCTGACTGCTAACAGTATTCTGCCTTGGGAGTTTCCATGACACAATAGTAACTTATAGACTCTATAACAAGGATCCTTAATGTGAACATCATGGGTACTATGATGCCTGCCAACACCTTTTCTGATGCTCAGGTGTTTTTAGAAAGTAGGCACGACCATGTGGGGGTTTTGCCTAGCAAAGGTTCTGACTGGCCACTGGCAATTTGGTTGGCTATGCAGATTTTATGGCTGGTTCCACCTCCTGCGGCAGCCATTTTGTACCTGTACCAACCACGTTGTGTCATAATCCCAAAGATCCCCACAGGCTGAAAAGGGTTAGGGACCTCTGCTTAGGGTTGCCAGACCCCTGGTTGGGGTGGGTTTTCCCCTGATTTCCAGGGCTCCAGCCTGCCGGCAGCCAGCTGCTCAGTAGGGGAAGCTCCACCCCCAAAAGGCATGTCACTGTGTGACATCCCTGTCACAATGACATCACCCAGAAGTGATGTCATTGTGTGGCTGATGTCGGGGTGAAAGCTCTAGTTTGGGGGCAAACTCTATGGGTTTTTTTATAAAATAGCATTTTTATGGATTTTTATATTGTATACAACATGTATTACTCGTTAGTTGTATACAGTATCATTCTACACCATCTAATAAACAAGAAGAGAAAATTTATCCATAAGCACAAAACTTATTAATAAAACACAATCTCTATATTTCTGAGTTAGTGTGTATAATCGGGGTTGACAAGCGGTAATATATTCAAAAAACACAAACCATTTTTCAAAAAAATTATTAATATCTTTCGGATTGTCAAAAGCTATTAATTGCATAGCAATTTTATCTGAAACAATCAAGTCCCACAGTTTAGATCTCCACTGTGATAGGTTTGGTACCTTAAACAATTTCCAATTTAAAGCAATTAAATTTTTTGCAGCCATTTGCATAGTAGAAATTAAATCTTCGTTTTGTGTAGACAGCTTCAGACCCAGCCAAAAATGTAACAAAAGAGATGCAGGTGTATTTGGAATATCATAACTAGTTATTTTCTTTATTGCGGCAATGACCGTAGCCCAAAATTTTTTAATTCGGGGACAATCCCACCAGCAATGTACTAATGTGCCTTTATTTCTGCAAGCTTTCCAGCACAAGGGAGTAGTTTTGAATTTACAATGGAACAACTTGTCAGGGGAAAGGTACCGCCTTGCGAATAGTTTGTAGTGTTGTAGTTTCAACTTCATATCTATAGTTTTAAACATACCGGAAGACCAAATTGTCTGCCATTGTGCCTCCATAAAGGTAACTCCACAATCCTTCTGCCAAGAGTCCATAATCGATGAAGAGCCCTTCCAGAGATGATCACATAGTTGGGCATAAATTATTGCCAATAAACCAAACTCTATGGTTTTGAAGTAAAAAAACAACAACATAGGTCTTTGCCCCAAAACTAGAGCATCCCTCCGATGTCGGCAATGCAATGACATCACTTCTGAGTGCAGCAGAAGATCCTGGTAAGGGTCCTGGACTCCTCCACTCAGCAAAAGGTAGGACCTGGCAACTCTACCTCTATAGAAATTGTTCTTATTATTTTAAGTGCCAAGGTATATATAAGGCTATTCAGTATCAGATCAAGAGGCTCTTTTCAGTCATGGCTGGCATGGATGTATGTTCCGATAATGTACCTTTGGCACTTGCTTGCCTGAGCCAAGTCACGCCTGAGCATTCACCACTGTCAAGGACTTACTCTTGTCCAATTCAGTCCTCACCCATTTTGACGAACAACTACTGCTTATCATGTACGCTGACGCCTCACGCTACGGAATCGGCGCAGTCCTGAGTCACCTATTGCCTGATGGTCGAAAGGCCCCTATCACATATTTCTCCAGAACCTTGTTGTCCGCTGAGAGGAACTATGCCCAAATCGACAAGGAAGCACTCGCCCTTGTTGCCAGCGTAAAGAAATTCCATGATTTCGTATACAGTCGACAATTCCAGATTGTAACTGACCACAAGCTGCTGTTGGGATTATTTGCCCCAGACCGCCAGACTCCTCAGGTCATTTCTCCCTAGGACCCTGTTGTGTCCTGGGATCAGAAGGCAGAGCTGGCGAAATACAGCCAAGCTTCGCTCTCTGAGAACAATAGGGACTAGGTTCCTGAGCTCGCCAGTAGAGAACCAATGGCAGCATTGGCGGGCGATTCAAACCCGCCAATAGGAATATGGGGCCGTCCCCCCCTAACTGTATATAGTTGGCCTCCGGCTGTTACTGCTTGTTCTTGTCTTGTGTGAAGTACGAATAAACGCGTCTTCTCTTATGTCGTTGTCCGAGTCATGAGGCCCGAAACCCAGTACTTTACAGTGGCGACGAAGGTGGGATTTCAACGCCTTCCGTGACTCCATGAGCGACGAAAAGGACACCGCCGAGCATCGCATCACTGACCCCGAGAGCAGCACCGCACCGCTCGCCGAGCATCGCATCGCTGACCCCGAGAGCAGCACCGCACCGCTCGCCCCAGCGCACGCCTTCCCAGACAGAGCCATGGCCGCCTCTCATGTAACACTTGAGCGCTTCGATCCGTCGCAGCCAGAAACCTGGGACGCATGGGTCGACCAGCTCAACAGTTATTTGGAGCTCAACGAGATCCGCCACCCAGACAAGAAACGATCGCTCCTGCTGAACGCGTGCGGCACCCAAACTGTCCGCCTCGCCAAGAGCCTCTTGGTGCCCCGCACGGCCTTGGAAAGCTCGTTTGGGGAGATCCTGGACGTCCTCAACGCGTACTTCAGCCCCCGGCCGACCTTCCTGGCCGCGCTGAGGGCGCTCGCGGTGGACTGCGGGTTCCCGAAGGTGGAAGACAACTTGCTGACGCAGTTCGTGTGGGGCCTGGCGGACTCCAAGCTGCGGCGCAAGTTGATTGGCTACTGGAGGCTCTCCCTGGACGAGGCCATCGACGCCGCAACAGCCCACGAGGCCGCTGAAGGGGAACGCCCGGCCGCGGCCGCCCATATGGTCGGGAGGAGTCCCAGCCCCGGGAACTCAGATACCGAAGAGGTCTTCACCCTCAGACCCCAACACCGCCGGCCGGCACCGTTCCAGCAGGCCAACAGGGAGCCAGCCAAGCCTTCCGGCAACCGGACCGTCTGTGCAAGCTGCGGGGAAGGCCACGGAAGGAAATCCTGCAAGTTCCGGGATGCTGTCTGTCACGGGTGCGGGAAGCAGGGACACCTCGCACGGGTCTGCCGGTCCAAGGGCCCCCAGAATTCGAGATCGTCGGTCCCACCGCACCGCGCACCGTCCACCGCCTACGAGACGACGGAAGAGGTCGCCGAGCTGTACCATCTCACCGATCAACCGCTACAGGTACTTCGCCTCCCCAACCCCAATCTCTCCTCCGCCGCGAAGATCCAAGTAACCGTGCGGATCGAGGGGTCCCCCTGTTGCATGGAAGTGGACTCGGGATCGGCGGCGTCCATCATTTCCCTGGACACTTTAAAAAAGTCTTTGCCCGTTAGGGGGACCCCCGCTACGCCCATCGCCACTAAGCTTGGTGGACTTTCAAAGGAACCCTGTCCCCATCCGGGGAGTCGGCACTTTCCGAGTGCAATACTGGGACTTTGAGGGGAACTTGGACTTGGTGGTGGTGGAGGGAAATCTCGTGAGTCTCCTGGGGCGGGCGTGGTTCGAGGCCCTAGGCATCACGATTGGGGGAGTGAATAAGTGTGGGATGCGTGACTGGGGGGCGGTGTGCAAGGAATTCCCCGAGGTCTTTGACGGGAAACTGGGGTGTTATAAAGGGCCCCCGGTGTCGCTCCACTTAGACCCCACAGTGACGCCCATCCGACGGCGTTTCCGCACCGTGCCCCTGGCCCTCCGCCCTAAAATAGAGGCCGAACTGGACCGGTTAGTGGCCCAGGGAGTCCTAGAGCCCGTCCCGAACGCTCGATGGGAGACCCCGATTGTGACACCCGTTAAGCCAAACGGGGAAATCCGCATCTGCGCGGATTATAAGTGCACCATTAACCAGGCACTTCAGGCGCACGCATACCCCGTACCCGTGGTCAGCCACGTCTTAGCCACACTGGCGGGGGCGCGCATATTTGGAAAGCTGGATCTCGCGCAGGCGTACCAGCAACTCCCGGTGGATGAGGCCACTGCCGAGGCGCAAACCATAGTGACCCACCGGGGGGCCTTCAGGGTGAAGCGGGGTCAGTGTGGCCCCAGGGATCTTCCAAAATCTCATGGACGATTTGTTAAAAGGGATCCCTGGAGTGACGCCGTTCTTCGACGACGTCCTCATCGCCGTGACCACCCCTGAAAGCTTCGCCGCCCGCCTCCGAACTGTACTGGGACGCTTCCAAGCCGCGGGGCTGAAAGTGAAGCGGGAAAAGTGCCTCCTCGGGGTGCCGGAGGTGGAGTTCTTGGGGTACCGGGTTGACGCAACAGGCCTGCATCCGGCGAGGGACAAGGTGAAGGCCATCGTGGAGGCCCCCGCCCCGAAGTCCAAGGCGGAGCTCCAGGCGTTCTTAGGCCTCCTGAACTTTTACCACGCCTTTCTCCCACACAAAGCCGCCGTGGCCGAACCCCTGCACAGGCTGCTGGATAAGGCGACACCTTGGGCATGGGGAGCGAGGGAGGAGGCGGCGTTTCGGGGGGTTAAAGTACTTTTGATTTCTAACGCTGTACTCGCCCACTTTGATGAAAAGCTCCCGGTAATCCTTGCATGCGACGCATCGCCGTATGGGGTCGGGGCGGTCTTGGCCCACAAGCTACCAGATGGGAGGGAAATCCCAGTGGCTTACTACTCCCGCACGCTGTCCCCCGCGGAGCGGAACTATGCGCAAATCGACCGGGAGGGCTTGGCACTGGTGGCGGGGGTTAAAAAGTTTCACAACTTTGTGTACGGGCGGCCCTTCATGCTCGTAACTGACCATAAGCCACTCCTGGGACTGTTCACGGCGGACAAACAAACGCCGCAGGTACTGTCGCCCCGGGTGTTGCGCTGGTCCTTGTTTTTAGCGGGCTACCAGTACCGGTTGGAGCATCGGCCGGGCAAGGCGCTGGGTCATGCCGACGCCTTGAGCCGCCTGCTGCTGCCACAAACAGGGGAAGATCCGGCCCCAGCTCCCGCAGTATTGTTAATGGAGGAGCTGCCCAACCTCCCCCTTCAGGCTGCAGACGTGGCCGCCCGCACGTCCCGAGATCCCATTCTCTCCCGGGTCCTAAACTGGGTGGTGAGGGGATGGCCAGCGGAACAGACAGGGCCAGAGTTCACGGCATACAAAGCCAGGAGGGAAGAGCTATCCGCCTTGAAGGGGTGCTTACTATGGGGGGACAGGGTGGTCATTCCGGGGCCCATGAGACAAGGGGTTCTAGAAACGCTGCACGAGGCCCACCCTGGCATTGTACGAATGAAAGCTCTGGCAAGGAGCTACGTGTGGTGGCCCGGGATGGACGCAGAAATTGAAACCTGGGTCCGAGGGTGCACACGGTGCCAGGAAGTCCACCCCAATCCCCCGAGAGCGCCAACCCAAAGCTGGGAGTCTACCCACAAGCCGTGGTCACGCCTACACGTAGATTTTGCCGGGCCGTTTCAGGGGCTCCAGTTCATGGTGACGGTAGACTCCTACTCGAAGTGGGTGGAAATAAGCCCAGTGTCTACCACCTCTGCCAAAGCGGCAATAAGGGCCCTGCGGAAAATATTCGCTACGCATGGGTTGCCAGACACGATCGTGTCGGACAACGGGGCAGCGTTCACATCTGCTGAGTTTCAAGCGTTCCTCGCAAGGAACCTAATCAGGCACATACGATCAGCGCCCTTCCACCCGGCAACAAATGGACAGGCGGAGAGAACGGTACGCACCGCCAAAGAAGCCCTGAGCCGCATAACGGAGGGGGATTGGGAGTTCCGGCTGGCCCGCTTCCTCCTAACACACCGCACCACCCCAAACCCCATCTCCGGGCATTGCCCCGCAGAACTATTGATGGGCCGCCGCCCCACGACTTTGTTAGACAGGCTCCACCCGGACCGAGCCCCAGAGGGAAAGCTGGTCGAAACCCGGGAGGCGCCCCGAAACTTC
Source organism: Gekko gecko (assembly GCA_029375565.1). Classification (NCBI taxonomy): domain Eukaryota; kingdom Metazoa; phylum Chordata; class Lepidosauria; order Squamata; family Gekkonidae; genus Gekko; species Gekko gecko. The sequence goes on along the minus strand of JAPDNY010000002.1, from coordinate 96,341,768 downwards.
CTCCTGGGGGAACCTGTCTACTTCCGGAATTACGGGGCGGGGCCTCAGTGGTTGGCCGGGCGCATCCTAAAACCCACTGGGCCAGTGTCATACGAGGTCCTAGCAGATGGGGACAGGGTCCTCCATAAACACGTGGACCAGCTCCGGAGGCGGCAAGACCCCGACACAGGGATCCAGGCCCCGTTACCGGGAAACGCCGCGGCCGCCCTAGCATCCGATCGGCTGCAGGCTCCGCCAGCGGAGCCAGCACCTGAAAGACCACGGAGTCCGGAGGGGGTCCCAGAGACAGCTGAACCGCCGCCACCGCTGCCGCCGCCGTTACAGCCGCCACCATCACCACCACAGCTACTACCGGAGATCCAAGCTCCTTGTGTGGGAGGACCACCTGATGGGGGCCCCGCCTGTCCGGTACCGACCCCCCGACGATCACTAAGGGAACGGAGGTCACCGGCATACTTAAAAGACTACGTCACCTGATAGGAGACGAACTATGGGGGGAGGGGTGTTGTGTCCTGGGATCAGAAGGCAGAGCTGGCGAAATACAGCCAAGCTTCGCTCTCTGAGAACACTAGGGACTAGGTTCCTGAGCTCGCCAGTAGAGAACCAATGGCAGCATTGGCGGGCGATTCAAACCCACCAATAGGAATATGGGGCCGTCCCCCCCTAACTGTATATAGTTGGCCTCCGGCCGTTACTGCTTGTTCTTGTCTTGTGTGAAGTACGAATAAACGCGTCTTCTCTTATGTCGTCGTCCGAGTCATGAGGCCCGAAACCCAGTTCTTTACAGACCCCACCATTTCCCGGGTCCTGAACTGGGTGTGGAGGGGGTGGCCAGCCAACAGTCAGACTACTGAATTCCTGGTATACAAGTCACAGCAACATGAACTGTCAGTCCACAAGAGATGCCTCCTCTGGGGGAACTGTGTGGTCATTCCCCCCCAACTTCGCTGCCGGGTATTAGAGGCCTTACATGTGGGACACCCCGGAGTGGTGCATATGAAGGCATTAGTCTGCAGCTATGCCTGGTGGCCGCTCCTGGACCAAGAGATTGAAGGATGGGTCCATACCTGCCAGGCCTGCCAAGAGTTGTGACAGCAGCCGCCTCAGGCACCAGTGCAACGCTGGGAGACCACCCGAGTGCCCTGGTCCTGCCTGCACATTGACTTTGCTGACCCTTTTCAAGGGCAAACTTTTTTATCGTCGTGGACTCATTTTCCAAGTGGCGAGAAGTAGTCTCAATATCTGTAGTGACATCGGCATCAGTCATTAGGGCATTGCACTGCATCTTCAGCACACATGGACTGCCCAAGACTATCGTGTCTGACAATAGGACACAATTCACATTGGCCGAATTTCAGAGGTTCATGGATGCCAACGTGATCTGGCACATCACGGGCGCCCCATTCCATCCATCCACAAATGGACAGGCTGAAAGAATGGTCCACACTGTGAAGGACACACTGCAGAAACTAGTCTATGGCAACTGGAGCCATAAACTAGCCAAATTCTTGTTGCAGCAGCACATAACGCTGTACATGACTACCGGGCGGAGCTCGGTGGAACTTCTGATGAACCACCATTTAACTATGGTGCTAGAACGCCTGCACCTAGACCTCTCACCTGACCAAGAGGCTCCTGAACCCCTTCGATCCTTCCAGCTGGGCGATCTCATCTATGCCCAGAACTACGGTGATGGGCCAGTGTGGATTTCAGCCACAGTAAGCTCCAGCACTGGGCCGGTTTCCTATGTGGTGTCCACAGCCGAGAGGAGAAGCCTGCGCCGGCACCTTGACCAGCTTCAGCAATGCTGGGTCCAGGAAGCAGAGCTATAGGATCCAGATGACCGGGGGGAAGAGTTTACGCATTGCAACGATCCCCAGCCTACATAAGAACATAAGAACATAAGAGAAGCCAATGTTGAATCAGGCCAATGGCCCATCTAGTCCAACACTCTGTCACACAGCGGCCAAAATATACCAGGTGCCATCAGGAGGTCCAGCAGTGGGGCCAGGGCACCAGAAGCCCTCCCACTGCTGCCCCCTCCAGCACCAAGAATAGAGTGCATCACCTGCCCCAAAATTGCAATGCTCCCCAGCCAACGTATAGCAATGCTCCCCAACCAATTACCGGGTCGGAGGCAGTAGTGGCTCCCTCGCCTGACACGGAGTGCAAGAACTCTCTAGCACGGGTGTTGCTCTTCGAGCTGGAGAGTTCCGGCACAACGGGTCCCGACTGTACTATGGACTGTCAGCCACGCAGTTCCAGCAGAGATCCTACACTGTCTGCTGGGGAACCACGGCACTCCCAACAAGTAAGAACTCGCCCCAATCATTTGCAAGATTATGTGTACTAACTTAGGGGGGAGGAGTGTTATGTATTCAGTTTACTGTGTTATTAGATGTGAACTTAGGTCACAGTTCCATTGAAGCCCAGCATTCTAAAATATACAACCAGATTGGTCAATGTTGCAAACAGACCAATCCAGAGAGACCTTGACTTTTGGGGGGAACAGTTCTCATTGGTCCCAAGCACTGTTTTATGATTGGATGTTATTGTTTCAGGAGGTGTGGTTTTCCTAGCTCAAAATGTATATAGTTGGCTTGTTCTGTGTGCTGTTTGTTGTGTTCTGAGCTGAATAAAGAAATCACTTGTTTGAACACTGCCTCGATCTCAGTACATAGTACTGCCCAGGGAGATGCCCCTGGCCCCCTCACTTTGGACCTTTAAGAGACAGTTGAAGATGGTTTTACTGAGGACTGCATTTGGTTAAATTTATTAGCAGTCCTGAATAGTGATTTTAAATTTGATGTTATGTTTTTAATGTATTTTATCATATGTGTTTGATCTGTTTGTAAGTCACATTGAGCTCCGTAAGGCAGAAAGGCAGATAATAAATATTTTAACTAAATATTGATAGATTTGCTCTTTCACTCCCCCCCCCAAAAAAAAAATTCTGGACAAGAATTGTATTCATTATGCAAATCAGACAAACAATGCAAATTAGGTGCACACACAATAGAACAGATTCCAGATTTATGCCTTACTAGAGGGACTTGTGGCAGCCCGTGTCTATAGAACTAAAATTTTCAGTCATATCCTAGAATCTAGAAAATCTATAAAGCCAAGAACACATAAATGTGAGTTTTGAGTTTGCCAAGCTGCTGTAGCTAAAAGCCAAAATCCCTGAAATCATGGGCAGTTTTTCCTTCATGTCTGCAAACATTCTATTGTGCAATCCCTTGTAGACTCCATAAAAAACAAATATGAAGTGTTTGATTGTATGAATTTTAAAGATGTCCATGAGAAGTATAATGAATTATACACAGCACTTCTGTGTGTGTGTGCGTGAGAGAGAGAGAGAGACAGAAACAGAAAAGCAACTTTGGGAGAGTCTGATTTTAAGTTGAGGAGTGTCCAATTAACTTTTCCTTACTGGCCACTTTTCTGCTCCAAACTTCACTCCCATGTTCTTTCCTACGCAGTGTCCCAGCTTTATTATTTATTCTCAAAGTATAAAACTGACAACCAAATATTATATCAAGGACAACAATGAGAACAATCTGAACACTCCTACACAGACAATATTGTATTGTTTCTTCATTAAATGCTCAAGGAATTGTTTCAGTTTTTCATTGGGTTTTTTAATTTTAATCAGTTGCATAGATATAGAATACATGGGACATCAAGCAAAAACTGAGGATTTTGAGTTCCTCTGTGACTATATTAGACAGATAATAAGACAAAGGGAGCAAAACAAATTTCCGGTAAGGAGACTGCTTTCTATAGAAATGCAGAGCCTCTAGACAACAGGCTCAAGTCTGTTAGCAACTGACGATCCAGGATTGTGTGCCTTCAGAATCTCCCTGCCTCTGAAAATTTGGGACACCAGTTGCATGGTCTATATGTAACAACAACGAGGTTTCAAGGAACAGCTTTGAAAATTCTGGCTCACATTTCAAAGCCTTGTGCTGCTTCTGCTGCTCAGTTAAGTACATATTGAGCTGATAGACTACAGGGCATATTACAGATTTGTTTCTAGTTGTACACAGATCCAGGTGCATGCAAATTCCATGTTTTTCAACAGGAGCATAGCCAGAAAATTTTGATTGGTGGGGCATGGGAAAATCGGGGGGGGGGGCCTGGCTACTCCTGCTCCTCCTCTTGCAGCAGCAGAAACAGCAGCTCCTGCTCTGTTGCAACCTCTAGTCTTCCTCTCCTTTTGACTGGAGAGACTTGATTCCAGGTTGCTTTCTATGTAAGCTGGTGGCGGGGGGCGGGGTTCTAAAGAAAATGGCTGCTTTCGAGGATGGATACTCTGGCATTATACTCCATTGAGGAGGAGGAGGAGGAGATTGGATTTATACCCTGCCCTTCACTCGGAGTCTCAGAGCGGCTTACAAACTCCCATCCCTTCCACCCCTCACAACAGAGAGAGCTCTGAAAGAACTGCTCTTTCAAGGACAGCTCTGACAGAACTATGGCTTACCCAAGGTCATCGAGCAGATGCAAGTGGAGGAGTGGGGAATCAAACCCAGTTCTCCCAGATTAGAGTCAGTACACTTAACCACTACACCAAACTGAGGCCCCTCCTCTTCCCAAACCCCACTCTTAGTCTCCACTTCCAAATCTCCATGAATTTCTCAACCTGGACTTGGCAACTCTAACTTAGAAACATGTAACTTTGTTTAGAATTGTACTATAAGTGCCTTGCGGTGTAATCCTAAAAACATTTTCTGAGGAGTAAGCCCCAATAAATACACTTATGTTGGTTTCTGTATAAGATTGCTCTCTGTACATTGTCAAACGCCAGTTTGGTGTAGTGGTTAAGTGTGCGGACTCTAATCTGGGAGAACTGGGTTTGGTTCCCCACTCCTCCACTTGCACCTGCTGATATGACCTTGGGTCAGTCACAAGCTCTGGCACAGCTGTTCCTGAAGGAGCAGTTTCTGTCAGAAGTTCTCTCAGCCCCATCTACCTCCCAGGGTGTCTGTTGTGGGGAGGGGAGGGGAAGGGAAAGGAGTTTGTAAGCCGCTCTGAGACTCCAAGTGAAGGGCAGGGTATAAATCCAATCTCTTCTTCTTTTTCTTCTGCCAGTTCTTATGCCAAATAGGAATTGTGTTATCAGCAAGTACATGACTGTGGCAGCAATGATACAGAGACATCTGCCCCTAAAATGCCTAACAAGTATACCTTATTTTATTAATGGGAAAACAGGAGTAGAGTATTGTAAAATATGAAATGAAATTAAGCAAACTCCAAAGCACAACGGAAGACATGATGTGGTCCATGGGGTTGCGAAGAGTCGGATTCGGCTGTGCGACTGAACAACAACAACAATTGTAAAATATAACAGTATGTATATTAAAAGTTTGGGGTTTTGTTTAGTTCTGTAAATAATCTTCCAAGGTACAATCCATCCAGGTTTACTACAAGGTTCGTGGAAAGTAATTGGGACAAAATTTGCATGAGAGCTGTGTTTCCATTGACTAAAATGGGCACATTTTCAAAGTTGCAGAACTACCTTTTTTTTTCAAAATAATTTTTATTAATTTTTCATATAAGATTTAAACAATTTATATATTAACTTTGATATTCCTTAATGTATAAAATACAGGAATATAAGAACGGAAGAAAAAAAATTTTTAACTTCAAAATACATAAATTCTAATATTTTTAATCAAATGTCTCCTTCCAGTTCTTTTAAATTATGCTCTTAGTATTCAAATTAAAGTCTTATTTGAGAAGTCTACTCTTCAGGATATATTTTCTCCTCACATGAACACAAACTGCTTTGAAATAATTTACTAAAACCAATACGTAACCCAGAGTAATTTGAGAGCTTTATCCTTGTTCTCAACTGTTTCAATATTGTTCTTTTCCACTCCAGGAAATGAGTCATAGCAATGTAGTGAGAAAGGACAATGAGGGCAATAGTTGTGTAATGTTGTATCTCTGTGGAGCACTTGATCAGTGCTCTGTAAAACTATAACTAAGCCCAAGATTCTTGCTTCATCAAGTTTGGTGCACAGCTATGCAGATAAAATTCACTGCTGAAGCAAATGGTAGACGAATCACATAACAACCTGATCTGAAGCCCACTGAATCATTTTGTCTAAATTTTAACTAAGGCTTTGAAGGAAGGGGATATGAATCTGTTTGTTCCTTACAGAAAACCTGTATCCAAACTGCATACGCTTCGCACGGAAAGCCTAAATCCAGGGACTTTCGTTTTCTGAAATCAGTACATTGTTAAGATGGTACTGCAGTGGATAATAATTACCACTGAGCATTATCTAGAGAAACCAATAATTAAGATTGTACCTTTTGGACAGCTCCATAGATTTTTTTTCTAAAAGCCACAAGACAGTTTCATCCCGCCCAAAATGTTTGTTTATTCAATTTTATAAATAATATTATAAACCTGGGTATTTTTCAGTGTTACTATCATTCTACCTGTTTCTTTTTCATCACCAGAAATGCCAGCACACTTAAAGGGTCCTTATGTTTTGAATCACAAGACTGTATCATACATTTGACTTTTTTATTTTTTGACATTTCAAGTACAGCTAATAAGCGATACTTTTTTCCAAACACTCTGTCACCAGAAGCCTGATATTCTATTAGTTATCTCATCTCTGCACTGGCTCACTTCTGTGTTCTGGCATAATTTCTTGTTTAGATTTTGACTTTTAAATCTCTAACATCTTGGACTCACAAACCTAACAGATTGCCTTCATGGTTTCCCTTGAATCCAGTATGTTTAAGCAGTTACAGGTACATAGCTAACTAATGCAGCTTTTATGCCATGATTGAGCTTCCACCATTCAGTCCTTGGTATGTCAGCTGAATGATCTCAGATTCTGTCTGGGGTCACAAATAGCTGCTGATAAAGAGTAGACAATATTAGGCTAGATCAGAGGTCCTCAGTCTTTTTGAGTCACCAGGAACCTTGGGAATTTTGTGAAGGGCTGGTGAGCACCACACTGAAAATGGGTGCCGCAGGGGGCAGAGCCAAGCTTAAAATTTCTGTTATTGCGGGCATACCCAAACAGAGTAACACTCTTCTCACTTTGCAAGAATTGCAGAAAGGGGATTAAAAGAAACAAAGAAAATTCCAGGTAGGAGGAAGGAAAAAAGAGAAGGGGAAATGAAGCCACAACCCTGAGTATTTACCAGTCCTTCTGACCTTCCAGTAGCTGTAGTTGTTGTTGAAACTCAAACCCTGCCTTATAATGGCCCTGTACAATTTCTGAAAAGCTCAGCAGGCATTAGGGAAGTCTTGGTAGGTTCCATGGGCCATGGTGGAGAACCCTGGGTTAGGTAAACTGAAAGTTAAAGGCAGCTAAGTTCTGTAAGATCTCTCAAGGGCTGGGATTTACCTAAAAAAGGTTTAGGATTTCAGCATTTGGAGGACTTGGTTCTCTTTCCTGGATTTCAACTAGCTTCATTTTGAATGTATTACTAGGCATGCTACATACCTGCTTTGAGCAGGCAGTATCCTGGTGAGGCGGGAGAAACAGTGTGTGTGTGGGGGGGAGGAAATGATGATGGGCTACACTTAGGCACAGGTTTGCCAAGCCTGCCCTAGCAACCAGCAGGAGACTGCATGGGAGTGTGTGTGTGTGTGTGAGTCAGCAACGATATCACACCACTCCAGGAATCTCTGGAAGATCTATGGTAAAACTTCCTACAGAAGTGATGTCAGTCCTCTTTAGGAATCATTGAAAACTCTATGGCGGCGTGATGTTGATTTTTTTAAAAAAAATTCATCCACCCCTACACCGGTCCCCTGGTCACGTTTGATTTAACCCCCAATGTAAGGCCCATCAGAATGAAAGCCAGGCGACCCCTGTTTGTGCTGTAGCCCGAGATCGAGGCAGAATTAGATCACCTGGTAGCACAGGGAGTGCTAGAGCCCATTCCACATGCCCGATGGGAAACACCCATAGTCACCCCAGTTAAGCCAAATGGCGATGTCCGGATTTGTGCGGACTATAAATGCACACTGAATAAAGCGCTGCAGGACCACGCCTACCTGGTGCCGGTCATCAGCCATGTGCTGGCCTCACTAGTGGGTGCCCAGGTCTTTGGGAAACTGGACCTGGCACAAACTTATCAGCAGCTACCGGTAGACGAGGCCACCACTGAGGCCCAGACCATAGTCACCCACCAGGATTCTTTCTGAGTTCGCAGGCTACAATATGGGGTGAGTGTGGCTCCAGGGATTTTCCAAAATCTGATGGACTGTCTCCTCAAAGGCATCCCCGGAGTCCAACCATTTTTCAATGATGTTTTAATTGCGGTGCCTGACTCCATGACCTTTGCGACACAGCTCCGGATGGTACTCCAGCGCTTCAGTGAGGCAGGACTGAAAGTGAAACATAAAAAGTGTCTCCTGGGGGTGCCACAGGTGGAATTTCTGGGGTTTGCGGTCAACGCTCAGGGCATCCATCCCACACCAGACAGGATCCGCACCATTATGAATGCCCCTGTTCCCTCCTCCAAAGTCAAACTGCAGACCTTCCTGGGGCTTTTAAATTTCTATCATTCCTTCCTGCCCCACAAAGCCACGGTCACGGAACCCCTCCACTGGCTCCTGGACAAGTCCGTTCTGTGGTCCTTGGGTCCCAAGCACGTTGCTGCCTTCCAGGCTGTAAAGGAACTGTTGTCCTTAAATGTGGTTCTCGCCCATTTCGACAAGAACTTCCTGGTGATTCTGGCTTGCGATGCTTCCCCATATAGGGTGGCGGCGGTCCTGGGGCACAAATTGGCCGACAGCCGCAAGGTACTAATCATGTACTATTCCTGCACCCTCTCAGCAGCTGAGTGCTACTATGCACAAATTGACAAAGAGGCCTTGGCAATCGTGGCTGGTTTAAAAAATTCCACAACTACCTGCATGGTTGGGCCTTCACCGTGTCATGGACCACAAGCTGCTGCTGGGCCTCTTGGCCCCTGACTGCCAGACCCCACAGATGCTTTCTCCCCGAGTACTATGCTGGTCCATATTTCTGGCCAGCTACCAGTACACACTGGTTCATCACCCTGGGAAAGCGACGGGCCACGCTGACGCACTAAGCTGTCTCCCCCTGCTGTCTTGCTACCCCGATCCGGCCCCCGCACACCACGTCGCCCTGCTGGAGGACCTGCCCAACTGTCCAATTCAGGTCTCTGAGATAGCAAGGCTCACTGGCCAAGATCGCTTCTTCTCCCGGGTCTTGCCCCAGCAGCAACCCTGGCACCTTCCTCAGAGAACACAGGAGCAACACAGGACAGCACTGCCCTGGCCCCCAAAGTACGCTGCTCGACGTGAGAACAACAGAGTCCCAAATACCTCAAAGACGATGTTTGCTAGGGGGGATCTGAACCATGGGGGGAGGGGTGTTGTGTACTAATGGTGACCAGACAAGCGGTTGCCTTTCCACGTGGCCAGGTGGACTAGCCTAGCTTTGCATCCCTAGACAATAGAAGAAGAGGATTGTAGAACCAGCCTATTGGCTCACCTGGATCCTCGAGGGAACCTATGGCTGCAGTAACTTTGTATATAATCCTATCACAGGTGTGTGTGTGTTGGGTGTGGTTTGTACTTGTATTTAAAGCATCCTCTGGCTGGGTACTGTATCTCAAGTTTTTCCTAATTCTGAAGTAAAGTATGAGCTGAAATCACTACGCTATGCTTCAGTCTCAGTACTTTAGACAATCTTAAGGTAGCCCAAGGTAATTTCTGTCCCTTGCCTCACCCCACCTCCAGCTCTTGGGGCTGCGGGGCTGCTGCCGGGCATCCCTAACTACTAGCCCTAAACTTTATGAATAGGGCAAATTATAGGCAGTGATATTTATGCACTGTATTTTCTACTAGAAAACCTGGTTCCCAAGATGTCTTACAGTAATTAATAGCCAATACAAATGCACAATTATATTAACTCCTTAGAGAGCCAGTATAGCGTAGCGGCTTGTTGGACTAATATTTGGGTGACCAAGGCTGGAATCCCCACTCATGTCATAGAAACACACTCTTGGCCTAACCCACCTCACAGGGGTGTTGTGGGGACAAAACGGAGGTGAGGCAAATGATGTAAGCCACTTTAGATTCCCATTGGAGAGAAAGGCGGGGAATAAATGAATTAAATAAAAAAGGTTGATCAAGCAGGGCAGCTGTGTTGGTCTAAAGCAACAGAACAAAGTTAAGAGTCCAGTGGCGCCTTTAAGACCAACAAAGTTTTATTCAAGGTGTGAGCTTTTGTGTGCATGTATGAAGTGACCAAGCGTGTGTGCACAGGAAAGCTCACACGAATAAAAAAAGCTAAAATAGGCGTCTCTCCCTCTGCCGCTGATCTTATTCACAATTAGTTTAGCCTAAACCCTAAAATAGGAATAATAGCATGTGACTATTATATACATTATAAGCGAGCAATTCCAGCATAAGTAATTCCAGTAAATAAATTCAGCACACCATCACCCTTCCTTGCGCTATATAAACGCCCTCAGTTTCCGAGTCTTGTGCGCATGTCCAAGAAAATATTGCCCCCCCAATTATGGCGAATCCCCCCCCATTGCAGCAATAAAGATGGCGGAGGGGGGCTGCTGCCCACACTAAAGATGGGCAGTTGAGGAAGTCCCTCCCTATTTCCTTTGCAATATATTCCTTTCTTGAGTTGGTAATCTCCGGTTTGCCTCATGGCGGAAGGTGGAACTTCCTGCTCTGACCCGGGCACAAGGAAGGTGTGTGTCGGAAAACTACCAGATGGTTGATTCGTCGTGAGCTCACGGGTCTTGTGGGCGGGGGGACGCGCGTCGGTAAGCGGTTGCCGTAGAGCTTAGGCGGAGAAGCCAAAGAGAGGAGAAGCCGGGCCGGAAAGGGAGACGCAAGAGTGACTGGCTTGTTTGGCCGTCCGACCGGCAGGGATGGAAGCAGAGAAGATGGATGAGAATGAATGGCGTTACCACGGCGAGGGCAACAAGAGCCTCGTCGTCTCGCACAGGAAGGTAAAGGCGGGATGCGGGGAGGAGGGAGAGCTGGGTTCGCGCGCTGTTCCGCCGTTGCTCTCGCGACTGTCCCGTGCTGGCCGGCGGCAACGGCTGCCTCTTTCTCTCATCTCTCCCGCGCCCCCGAGCCAAGCGTCTCTTTCTGTCTCTTCCTACCCTGCCATCGACCGGGTGGGGGTGGGGGTGATATCCTGATAACGGAGCTCGGGCGGGTCGAGCCAAGGCGGGGGAGGGGGGGTCAGAGGGAGGGAGGGAGAGGAGGAAATCCTTTCTCGCTTCCCTCCCTCCCTCCCTCGTTTTTTATGGAGAACTTGGAATTCACCGCTGCCGCCTTTTCCCTGTCAGGAGGCCGGTTAGAAGTTAGGGGGGGGGAGGAAACTGGCGGAGCATCTTTGCCTTCGTCCCCCGGGCTGAGAGGGAAGAACGTGGCGGCCAAGTCTTCCTTCTCCCCTTTCGGTTTCGGGGAGACATAAATAAATTCACCGGGTGGATAGAAAACAAGCCGAGGTCTGGTGGTACTTTAAAAAAAAGCGATTGGCTTTTGTGGTCTAGACTAGAAAGCCCATTTCGTCAGATGCGTAGAAAAATGCATCGTCTGTTTGTGGGGACCTGGCTGGTTATTCAACACTCAGGCCTTTGCCTATCTCTCCCTAAACTCCTGCTCACAGTCCTCATTTTATGGAAGTCCTAAATTCACCCTTGATCATACTTGAGTGTATTGTGAAAGGAGTTATTTCTTCTCTTTTTTTGGCTGTCAAGTGGTTTTATGGCGACCCTATGTGGTTTTCAAGGCAAGAGATGTTCAGAGGTGTTTTTGTCATTGTTTGCCTCTGCATAACAACCCTGGTATTCCTTGGTGGTCTCCCATCGGAATACTAACAAGAGCTTGTGTGTTAGAGTAGTTTACATTGGGTGACTTTGTATTCAAAAGTGGAGGGATGGTGGTGGTATAAAACACAAGCAGTTTTAAAGCTGATCTTAAACGGCCTTAAGTCATGGGTTTTGGCTGCATGTTTGAAGGGTGTAATGGCAGGGATGAGAAATTACCAAAATATTGCAACTGTACTTCGGGGAAGTAAATTATAATCAGACTACAAACCTATCTAGGCATGTGAATTCTAATGAATATGCATACCCTTTTGGATTGTTTTTCATTTAATTGTGCTTGAACTGTTGGTGCCACCCTCCTGTGTTACATCAGGATTACTTCACTTGTCCCATGGCACCAGGAGAGGACTGAAACATATATGTGAGCACATGAGTTTTTGCACTGAGTCCCTATTTTAATCATGGGGAAACTATCCTTTTTGACTTTTTTTCTATTTTCTGCAAGAGGTCTTCTGAGAGCATTATTTTTGGCTTCATAGATTGATACAGTTACTTCATCCTTCAGTGCTGAAATGATTTCTCCAGGCACATTGTTAATTTTCCTGGGAAAAGGACAGCTTCCAGAGACCCATGTTTACATACCTTTTACAAATCAAATGCTTTGCTGGCAAGTATAAACCACTGAATGCTGATTTGGTGTTGAGTGTGCCTTCTGTAAGGATACCTATTTGGCCTTACTGGAATGCAGTTTGTTTCTTGCATATGCTCATTTTTACCACCTGTTATACCCTTTATTGATCTCTCCTCCCCCCACACCCTAGTGAGAGTTAGTGCAAACTTGAGAGAGCATAATTTGATAATGTTGACATGTGTTGGCTTCCCAGGATATGTATTTAGTTAGTAAAGCTAATGTGTGGCCTTTATGCATTGTGACCTATTTTGACAGTTGAAGACCTAGCATTCAGCATTAGGCTTCAGCTATAGAATTTCCATTTTCGCAAAGAGAATCATAGCACAGCAAAAGTGAGTTCCTCCATTTTGATTAGTTTTTCCCCAGACCTTCCCTCACCAGCATATACCATATGACAGACTTGTAGTGAACCATGGATGTCCTATGGAAGCTCCCATTCTCTTGTATCCTCAAAACAGTATAGTGAGACCCTCACCAGCTGCTTTTTTAAAAAGGATGTATTAACTGAAATATTGTCTCAGTGTGACCTATGAGATGTGGTCTCAAAAGGTAGCTGATTCTATAGAACCACAATGCAGAAGGTCCTGATCTGAGTTCTAATTATGCTAATCCTTTGGAAGATAACTTTGCACTGGAGACCACAAGAAACTTCCATATTGGTAAATAACATGGATACAGAGGTCAGTTTAAATAGGAAGGGTTCTGAACAAGCTTGCAGAGCTGCTAATAGCGTAAAGACCAGTGTGCCGCACAACCCGAATTTCCCATATCAGATGAAAATGAGTACTGACTGCTGTTGTCTACTTATGCAAAGTGGGACCTCCTTCTGTTTGTTACAGTCATTTACGTTGGAAAGCAGAGTGAAAACTGGTTCCATTTTCTATGGGAGTAACAGAGATGATTGCTTTAGGGGCGGTACATCCTTGGTGCTGCTCATCCACTTAGAGTTCCTAGGGTTGAGATACTGGTTTCCAGCAACAAATTATCACATTCTCTGGCTTGTGCTTTGTGATAATCTGGAAGCTAGGTGACAGTGGGTGGCAGCAGCTTTATGAATACTTGCCCTTTGGAAGAAGCAGAAGCCAGTTACTTCCGCTTAGAGTACCTGTCCCCACTCTTAGAAAATGAAAAGGGCTTGGTTTTCATGTTTGCTGGATGACACAAAAATGGCTTGCTGTCTGTCTTTATTAAGGATTTACATACTCTTGGATTATCCTGAAAGCTCCAGTTTGAGAAACACTGAACCAGAGAATGTTGCAAATGAGACTCTGGGTGTTTTGTCTAATTTGACGCAACTATAACTGTATAAGTGTCATATTTAGCTTAGGTGACACTGTGGGACCTCACAGGGCACTCTTCAAGAACTGTTTTCATATCAGAACAAATTTTGAGCCCAGTAGCACCTTTAAGACCAACAAAGGTTTATTCAAAGTATGAGCTTTTATGTGCACGCACACTTCTTCAGATACATTGAAATGGAAGCTAACAGTTCAAATACATAGGCATGTGCCTCTGCATAGGTGAACAGTAAATTAGCATACAACTTAATAAGGATGTTTTGACATATACAAAGACTAAACAGCAATAACAAATTAAGTTCATATGGTCACCATTTATTTGGATTTTACTTGGGGGGGAACAGTGAGGCAATAAATATGTCAAAATAGGAGACAGATGTGTAAAAGTATCCTTCTTAATTGTCAAGGGCAATAAACTGATTCTATAGTTACATACCATTTGTTTCCTCTCAAGCATGGAGTTAATTAACAACATCTTTTCCCAAAGGTGGGGTGCAGTGCCATGTCAGAGAAATGCACTCCAATATTAATTGTATTACATTCACCATTCCAGTATACCATTCCAATATACCATTTTGGTATCAGTTTGGTTTGAACAAAGGTAATTAACAAAATATGGAATCTGAAATGCTTTCTGTTGTGCCAGGTACTAGTTTCTGATAAATACATTGAAATTTTTGTTACAGTATTTCCAGTTATCCAGAGTTCTAGCTGCAAAGTTTGAGAATATGCTGCATGTAGCGCTTGCTACATAGCAACTGCATGTTCAGGCACAATAGATTCTTCTTTCCCCAGGGTCAGTATATAGTAGATTGTTCTAAATCCAATACATATGATGACACTTGGAGCAAGAAGGCATTCAGTACTGTCACCAATGTCATGTCAGCTGGCCCATGCAATTTTTAGGTAATGGCTAGACATAGTCTAGGGACGTGGTGGCTTAGAGGTTAACATGCTGAGCTGCAGACTGGAAGGTCTGTAGTTCGGCAGTTTGAGACCCTAGTGCCACGTGACAGAGTGAGCACCTGTCTCTGGCCCCAGCGCCTGCCAACCTAGCAGTTCGAAAGCAAGAAATTGCAAGTAGATAAATAGGTACTACTTTGGTGGGAAGGTAACAGCATCCCGTGCACCTTGGTGTTTAGTCATGCCAGCCACATGACCAAGGAAATGTCTTTGGAAAGCGCTGGCTCTTTGGCTTGGAAATGATGACCACCACCCCCTAGAGTCGTATTCAACTAGCTTTTGAGCAAGGGAAACCTTTAGGCATAGTCTACCAGCTAATTCCCTGTGATCTGGTGATCTCTTCTTAAGTTGCCTAGCTAGCTTTCACTTAAAGCAATGGTACTCACTCTGTAGCTCACAGAGAACTACATTTGCAATTACCAGCAACCAAAAAACCACATGACTGCTATGTATTCTGTGTGCCACCCTGTCAAACATACAGATACAATAATATAGTATACTACAATTAATATTGAATACATTATAACCTTTTAAATTGCCTGCGTAGCTCTGGGCTTGTAGGACTGTCTTCCTTCACAGCTGCTGGACCTTAAGCCATTCTCTGTGTATCTAGAATTAGGGAAAGGGCTTCCCTTTCTGCATGAGGTACAGTAAATCCTGAGAGAGCATGAGATTGCCAAGGTGTTTAGAAGAGGAGCAGCTGGCTGTGGAGAAGAGGGGTGGACTTGGAGAGGACAAGCTCTTTACTTCCATCCTGGCACAAGATCCACAGAGAGGCTTAACATCTTACCTATTCTTTAGTCCCTCCTGCCAGAGCTGTTTTAAGGTGGAAACCACCTGCCAACCACAAGCCCTATAGGGCAACAACCTTGCCCATTTTTCTGGAATGTGGGGAGGGTACTGCATTGGGGAAGAGCCACAGGTAGCATTTTAAAAAAAGTCACATCTGGCTCCTGAGCCACTAAGTGAGTATCACTGACAGTAAGTATTTCAAAACTTTTGTTAAGTAACTGTTTGCAAGCATGCCCTAGAAATTGAGATACTTTCTGAAAGTGCACAAAAATCATTGTACATAGTGTATACAAGGGTAGCATAGTTAATCTGGGCACAATGAACAATTGGCATTTGCTTTCGCAAATGAGCTCATGATAAAATGCAAGTAGCTCAGTGAGCTTGTGTTGACAACAAGCCTGTTTTTCCGGACATGCTCATGTGTCAAAAGAATAGGACTTGCAAAGACATTGTACTTAGGTTTTCTGCTTTGGAGTTAGGTGCCAGTGTAGAATAATGACTTCCTGAAGCTGGAGTTTCTTGTGAAAAAGAAAAACATTTTCTCTACACAGCTATAGTCAGCTTTTAACTTTCAGTATATGTAACAATGAACAATTACTCTAGGGATTTTTATAGCAAGGCACAAAGAAAAAAGTAAGGCAAGCAACTTGTAATTCATATTATATACATATCATTAAGATTTCACAGTATTATGAAATACAAGTGGGGACTTGCAACAAAATAATTGTGTATTGAGGGTATGGAGGCATGCGGGGGGGGGGTGGCTCCTTCTCAGCTGCCCTCTTTAAACTTTCCTGCTGGCTTCTACCTGCTGAGTGAGGGAGCAAAGAATCCTCCTCATCCCCCCTTCAGTTCTTTTCCTGAGGTCTCACTGCTTAGAAGGAGGTGGGAAAGTTTAAAGAGGGCAGCTGAGGCAGCATCTATGGAGGTGTGTGGGTAGGAAGGAGCCTCCTCATAATGATAGCAATCAGTTTACTTGCAAGTTGAAATGCCAGTAGTTAGAACTGCAAGACTGGAGTCTAGCAGCACCTTAAAGACTAACAAAGACTTCCAGGATATAAGCTTCCTTCATCAAATACAAGTACAAATGGTGATCCCTGAGCCCAGTTAGAAGGTGGGAGGGGTATTGCAAAGAAAGGAGTCAGGATGCAAAGATATAATGCAAAATATAATTGGCTTGATTTGAAATTGTGGTATTTCCCCCCTTTTTGGCTTCCCTTTTTGGCGTCCATTTTTGTCTCTGTAGCATGCTTGGCTGTCTGAAATTGACCATCTGGAGGTCTGGGCCTTCAAGCAATAGAAAGGACAAGGAGAGAACCCACAAGGTCCTGCAAGAGGCTTCTCATTTTCCTCTGCATCCCCCTCCCCATACTATTCCCTCTCTTTTTCTTCCGGGCAGCCCCCATATCTTTTCCCCTCTTCCTGTTTCCTTCTCTATTTCACAGCCACCAACCTTCCTTGCCCGCCTAGTCCTCAGCTTTATTTATGGCTTATTGAATTCATTTATACCCTGCCTTTCCCCCATTGAGGATCCAAAGCAACTTATATTGTTCTCATCTCCTGCAGTTTATCCTCAGAACAAACCTGTGGGGTAGGTTACACTGAGTGTAGGTGACTGGCCCAAGATTACCTATTGAAAGCTGAGTGGAGATTGAACCTGGTACTCTTATCACTACACTGCTCTGGCTTTCGTGCAGTAGGTGTTGGCCCCTGTGAGTCCCCCCTATGGGGTAGGGGGGAGAGAGCAGGGGTGGCCTACGAGACAAGAACAGCCCAAGAGCCTTCCCCTCCCCTTGCCTTTTATTGACAGAAAGGCTTGAAGGCTTCCAATATTGGTTTGGTTGTCTAGCAACCCCCAGGATAGCCACTGAGATCTCAGAGGGCATCCTTTTCTTAAACCTACCAGTGCTGCTTCTGTCATTTGAAAGCTTAATGCTGCAATGTGTCTCCCCTCCAGAGTTTTTTGCAAACATGGGGCTTTAAAATTTGTGTTGCCCAGAAAACAAATGCTGTATGGCACATATTTATTTTTAAAAATTTAAATGAATTAATTGTTGAGAATTTAGGGACACCTGGTGACACGCTGAGGTGTCACAAAACCAGGATTGAGATCACTGAAATAAGACACTGCAGAACAAGGGTTGATATATTTAAGATTTTTAAAAAGTAATTCTTTGGGTCAAAACTGAAACAAATATTCTCAAATCAGTAGAGAATTATGTATGGAGCAGTTTCTAGCTAGCTTGATAATGCACCATTACAACGTTTATTTGGTTGTCAAAAGAACAGTCTGGTACACTATTTGTGTTTCATTTAGTCACTTTTCAACTTTAAAATTTCTCAGTGTGGCTTTACTAAATGCAAATATTAAACAGCTTTTGAGTTTTTAAAAGCACCTGGTGGAATGACTGTTGGTCATGTAGGCTCTGCCATTCTGGTTCTTCCGGACCTGAGGTACAAGATGAGAGTCATGCTGGAATAACCAAAGTTGGACTAGTAATCACAGTGGGAATACTTTCTGGACATGTGGGAATGCTTTCTGATGCATTTAGCTTCATTTTTCCTGGTAGTCACTTGATATTAATTATATTTGGATCATCTTAAGTGAGCATAGCAAGTGTCCATGTTGCTAATTTGAAATATGATGACACAATTGTCATTTGTAATTGGAGAATGGACAGACTGATTCATGTGTATATACCATATAAAATTTATTAGAATTTAAGAACTTTATTCTCAAACTTTAAAGGCAGTACTTGTTGATTTTTTTAAAAAGTTCAGTGAAATGAAAGTAGTGATATTCCAGATAGTGGATCAATTTCAGCCTATGAGGGTGCACGATTCATTACTGAAATAGGAGATTGAGGATTACAATTGTTATCAAAGTATTCTGTTTTTCTACTAAGCGTAGGATATGTGGAAGTACTTGCTGAATTTGTTTGGAAGTGAGTACCTAACTAAGGCTTAACTGTAGACAATGCTGTCATCTTCTTTATCCAGTGATTTGCTGGAGAAATACTTTATCTGAAAAAGTGAGCAGTGACTCTCAAAAGCTCATACCATACCACATATTTTGTTAGTCTTTAAGGTGCTACTGGACTCTTGTTCTTTTCTTTATAGAACAGTTGTTCTGAAGTGCTGTAAAGGTGGAATCTTCCAAAGTAAGGAAAAGAAATAATTTCTCCTGGTGCTCTTTTGATTCAAGATGTGTGGCAGTGGCACCAAAGAATACTGTCACGAGTCCCTTTAGTAAAATTTGAGATCCACAGGGGAGAAGTGCCAAGGAAGAAGGGCATTTGTTTCATTACTGTCTCCTCTTTCACTCACAACTAGAACAAGCAGAAAGGAGAGATGCATTGCCTGTTCAGAATTTATTGAGAAAAGGTGGCATAACATTCTCCTGATATGAGTACAGGCCAGGGTAAAAAATTGCTTTTCACAAATGAACTTTTCTTAGACATCTGATATCATGTTTCAGAGCTGTAGGTGTAGAACAACTTGCAAGTGCCTTTCAGAAAGGCCTATTGAAATACCAATTATTTTGCATCTATATGGCTATTGCAGAGATGCAAACAAATGCATAATAAGCATGTTATCAATTTCTCTGCATCTCTGCAAAGATCTATGGGAAAACCTTTCAGGATGAATTCAGCATCAAGATAAACATGCCTGCCTTATTCCCTCCATTCTACATACATCCCATAAACATGATTGGTCATAAAATTCTTAACCCCCCCAGCAGGGTATTTAATGATGCTTTATTTATATTTCAGCTTCTGGAGTGTGTTGTGTTACAGACTCAGCATCAGGTTAGGCTGAACAAAATGCCTGAGTTCAAAAGCAAGAGAACAGTGCATACTACCTTGCTTGCTGCATTCTCCTATTGATGAGACATGTGCTGTGAGATCCATGCTTGGAGCTCAATTCCCAGGAGTTGCAGGGGCAGATCAGTATCATAATTATGGCATGTGGCAAATTAAACCCTTCCCCTGGTAGCTGTTTCAGATTGGGAAAATGTCATGGGAGGAGGCTTAAACCCTCTCCCTCTCCCTATGATCCTGGTGTGATTTGGCTGCATAGGCCTGGGCATTCGAAGCATAGAACTCACAGAGCACCTCTAAATCCAGGGAGGATGCAAGTAAAACAATGCATAGGCTCTGGTAATCAGCAATACACTAAAGTTCTCAAACTGAAGCTGGAATATAGTTTTTTTAAAGAACATAAGAAGAGCTGTGCTGGATCAGAACAAAGGCCCATCAAGTCTAGCATTTTGTTGACACAGTGGCCAACCAGCTACCTCTAGGAAGCCCACAAACAGGAAGACTGCAACAGCATCATCCTGCCTGTGCTCCCCAGCAACTGATTTAAGGAGGCATACAGCCTCTGGTACTGGACGGAGCAGATATCCATCATGACTAGTAGCCCAGTCATCCATGAATTTGTCCACTCCCCTTTTAAAGCCTTTCAAGTTGGTGGCCACAATCCTGAGGCAGCGAGTTCCACAATAGGCTGTGTGAAGAAATACTGCCTTTTGTCTGTCTTGAGTTTTCTGCTTAGCTGTAAGGTATAGCAGAGTTGATTCTTCTGTTGTGAAAAAGATCATGTACTAACAAGAATCATAGTACAGAGAAATATACTTTTAATGTGAACATGCATTTACTGTGTTCTTGCACCAGACAGAATAAAACCTGAAAAAAAATAATCATTAAAAATCCTGAAAATGCTGGATTGCAGGAAGATTGTCAGTTATTCATACCCAAATTGTACTGTTTTAAATTATATGCAAAATAATTGCATATTTCAGTGAAGAATGCTTAGTAACTTTTGTGATATATATATAGATATATATATATGAAAACAAACTTGTAAACAGCTAAAGTTCAGTAGTTACATTTTACATTAAGGAACATAAATGTTGCAAAGAGCCGGGTCTGAAACAATTGGCTGTACAATCATAGTGCTGAATGCTGGGGTTCGGTGAATGGAATTGCTGATGTATACTTTGGCCATAAAAAGCAGCTGGGAGGGTCTGTTATTGCTTGTTAAGGTAGTACTAGAAAGTTGGCTTAATTGCTTTCCCTCCCTTGTTGTTTACCCAGTTGGAAACAGTGCTCCCCCAGCTGCTTTAATCTTGTGTGTGTGTTGGGGGACAATGGACATCCTTATTCTAATTCCAGACTTTTTTTTTTTCTGTGCGGATACCTATTCCCTCCAACAGGGGCCTCACTCTCCCCCAGCAGCTTTTCCTACATAGTCAGTAGACTTCCTGGATTTGTAGAAAAATCCAAACAGTGAGGAAATCCCTTCAGGGACAGTTGAATTCCCCCCAAAAGCCTTTTGAAATGGCCTCTGCAGGGACCTGACTCCAGGCAGCAACGGTGACGGTGAGAGATTAGAACGTTGGGTGGGGGGAGGGGGGAGGAGAGGCTTCTGACTGGCTCTGTCAGTCAAAGGGTGGGGGGAAGGACCCTTTCTTTCCAGGCCTCTTTCGGCCTTGGAGGGAGGGGGAGGGAGGGAGGGAGCCTTGGGGCCAGGCTGGGGGATTCCTAGAGGTTTTGGGGTGGAGTGCAAGGAGGGCAGGATTTGGGGAAGGGAGAGGCCTCAGCTGGGCATCATGCCACAGAATCCACCCTCCAAAGCAGCCATTTTCTCCAGGGAGACAGATCTCTGTTGTTCACAGATCTCTAGAGTTCACCCTCCAGCAGGCCCCACTTGGAGGTTGCCAACCCTAGGCCTGGCAGCAGTATAGGGTTGCCAGGTCCCCCCACGGGCACTGGCAGGGGATGGGGGTAGTGCGGTTGCCAGCTCCAGGTCTGGAAACTCCTGGAGATTTGGGGATGGAGCCTGGGGAGGACAGGGACCTCAGTGGGGTACAATGCCCTAGAGTCCACCCTCCAAAGCATCAATTTTCTCCAGGGGAAGTTATCTCAGTAGTCTGGAGCTGAGCAGTAATTCCAGGGGATCCCCAGATCCCACCTGGAGGCTGGCATCCCTAGGCAGCACCCTCTGGGTGACTTGATACCACCTAATTTGCATGACTCAACTTGGCCTGGCTGCTTGCTGCTGTTCAGCAGCCACCCGATGAAAGCCAGCAGTGATGCAGCAGTTAGAGCCTCAGAATAGGTCTGCAAGACCCAGGTTCAGATCCCCATATTGCGGTGGAAGCTGACTGGGTGATTTTGGACCAGTCACATACTTTCAGCCTAACCAACCTCACAGGGTTGTTGTGCAGATAAAATGGAGGTGAGAATAATGTAAGCTGCTTTGGTCCCCACTGTGGAGAAAGACTATAATTTTCCTTGGTAGAAGCTGTGGGGGAGGGGGTGGAGACAAAAAGCTGAAGACAGATAAAGGCAGATAAAGGTTAAGTTGGCTGTTGGGTGGGAAGGAAATAGGGTTGCCAACTCTGGATTGGGAAACTCCTGGACATTTAAGGGGTGGATCCTGGGGATGGTGGGGTTTGAGGAGGGGAGGAACTTCAGACCAGTATAATGCCATAGACTCCACCCTCCAAACCAGCCATTTCCTCCATGAGAACTACCATTGCCAGCCTCTGGGTGAGGGCTGGAGATCACCCAGAATTACAACTGTTGTCCGGGTGACAGAGATCAGTTCCCCTGGATAAAATGGCTGCTTTGGAGGGTTGAGTCTATGGCTCCACCCCCAGAAGGGAGAAAGAGTGTGAGATAGGTAAGGGTAGAGGGGAGGAAGCAAAGGTGTGAGGAATGGGATGACCATCCCGCAAGTTTCTTGCGGGTCTCCACTTGTAATATAGCTAATGGTTGTTTTTTTCCTTGCTGGAGTGTCAGTCAGCCCAAAGGAAAGTGTTTTCAGTTGGGGAAATAGCCTGTAGGGGGAGGAGAGTTCACCACCCCTTTCCCCAGTGCTTAGGCCCCAACTAATATGGGTGGTCGGGTTGACCTGTGGCTGTATTTTAGGGCCAAATTAAACATCAGAAGCTCCAGTCACAGAACTCCAGTGTTGTATGTACTTGGCCATAGCTAGCTTAGGCTTAAACTTGCAGATTTAAAGTGTGATTTTATCCATTTCTTACCCATAGTTATATGAACAATGGTGGGGAGGGAGGTACTCCTCTCCTGCTGATCAAGTGATGAATCTTGCCCTTAATTTAAAGGATGTTACTGTTGAAGAGTTTAGGTCTTGGTTTGGTTTCTAATCTGACAGAGCTGATTCCATGTTAAGTGCATGGAGTGCTGGTTTGTTCCACTCAGCAGTGTGCTTTCCTGTAGTTTCCCTGTTGTTGCTATGGCTGTCAGTGTAGTACAATAGCAGTGAGGATGCCATATTTTGTTTTCCCCCACATTTTAGTTGTTCAGTCTCTGTGACAGCTCTGTGTACAACTGGTGGCTATTAAATCAGTAACTGACATATTATTCATATATCAATGTGTCAATTACCATTTTTTAAAAAAATCCAAACCCCACAGGAAAACAGGAGGGAATGGCCACCATGGAGATGGGGCAGGGAAAATTATATAAATATGCGTGAAACTGGGGAACTTTGGATTTTCCCGCCCTCTAGTCTGCCATCTGCTTTACTGTGATCTTTCCCAAAACATTGCAGGAAAAAGGAAAATCTGTGGGGTTTCATGAGAGCATCATGATGTTTTGGGGAAGAAGGGGGGGGGAACTTGCTTCCCACTAGCAACAACTTGTGTGTAAGTGACCTATGCTGTGAACAAAGTAATAACATCTTTGCTTCCTTCAGGTTTCTAGGAGGTGCTGCATATAAACTGGCAAAGGGTAAACTACTGTGATTTAACAATCTACTTCCAGTGCTTGATTCTCAAGAGCAGCTATGAACTAGTTCCAAGAATAGCTGTAAAACCATAAGAGCCCTCATTATGGAATGTGGTGTTGACAATCTCTTCTTCAGGAGAAAGTCACATATAGCTGTATCTCTCCCTAAAGCATAGTTCCATAGGCATTTGTTTCCAAACAGTCTGTATTCCAAAATACAGTTTATGTGTAAGTTTTGTTGGTGTTATTATATTAGCTATATTTTGAAAAAATGTATTATTGATCTGGGCTTTGGTGAAGAATATATGTTGCATATAAGTATGTTGAATATTTCCCTGGCAAACATCATGGTTACACTCTTTAAGTACTGCTTTTTTTTCTGGTCGGTAGGATAAATACCTGTGAACCATCTGCCTGTCTTGATACTGTTTTGGTGCATCCTTTCTTTTTGTTTGTCACAGAAGGCAGATGGGGTACTGAGTTAAATGGACTTATCTGATCCATGAAGGTAGTAATCCTTGCATTCTTATGGTCACTTGTAATGTAATGTACAGTAAGCAGGAAAACACAGAATTCCCAGCAAGTATATTCCTAGCTGACAAATGAAGAGATGTTTAATATGTTCAGAGTAATTGTACTGAAATAGTTGATTTACCTTAAATTGGCTAAATTAGAAAGCTATACTAATGTAATACAAATTTCTTTTCAGCGTTGCATAGTACTACGTTTCTTGAAGTTTCCCCCAAACCGAAGCAAGGTAAGATACTGTGATTTGTTCCTTTTTGTCCAGTGTTTAAAGAGAAGGCATAGCCCTCCAAGCAAGGCTGGCCCACCCATAGAAAATTTTAGACATTGGCCCAAGGGCGCCACGCCACCACCTCATGGAAGGGTGCTGCCTGGCCTGCCACCTCACCCCTGCCAAAGTGACCATCTGTATTTCTCATCTTCCGCCATCGGTCTCTGGAGCTCAGGGCAGCCTACCTCGGTCTCTGCCCTGCTCCTTTTTATCCCCTACAACACAGCCTGGTGCTGGAGAGAGAGAGAGAGAGCGGCGCAGAGAGAGGCACTTTCCTGGGTGCGCCTGCCAGTGAAAGGCTTTCCGAAGGGGAGGAGGAGATGGCAGTTCCCGAATCCCGGTGCCACAGTTCCACGGGGCGAAGCTCCAGGCCGCAGAAGTGAAATTTTTGCTGCTCCTTCCATCCTGCGGGGAGAGGTCACAACTCCTGGCCCAGCTGGCAGTAGGAGGCCCCGGCCCAGCGGAGCACCATCCAGGTGTCCAAGGGAGGCTTCGGGCAGCCAAGCGCCTTGGAAGGGATGGTGGGTTGGCTCCCCCCTCTCACCGCCGGCCTGGAGACACAGGAGTCCCTCCCGATGCATTGGGGTCGTTTCCTACCGTGGACTGGCTGGGTTCCACCGAGGGTGATTCCAACTAGCCAGGCATGCAGCCCCATCCGAGGCACGTCTATTCAGAAATCAGGCCCCACCCCCCGTGTTCAATGGGGCTGACTTTCTATAGTCAGAAATCCAGCAAAGGGCCTCATTTAAAGCAGCAGACTGGCTTTCTCTGCCTGCCACACCTGGGGGGGGCGCCTGAAATTGGTGGGTGCATGGGGGGGCACCAGAAGGTATCCTCGCCTAGTGGAGAAAAAACCCTGGGGCTGGCCCTGCCCAAGGAAGGAGTATTATGCTGATTTTGGGTCTGTTATCCATCCTTTTCATAGACTTGAGGAGGCGTCTAACCTTAATTCTTAAGAAGTTTGCTTTAAAACAATGAATTCTAAAGGCTTCTTAAACTTTTGATTAATCTTGTTTTTAACAAACACATTAATTACATACATTTACTTATTGTCAAATTTTGGGAAAGTGGGAAAGAGGCCTTCTGTCCTGAAACTCCCCACAATCCCCAAGCCACAGATGGGAGTGCTGTATAATGCCAGGAAGCTCCTGAACAGGTCTTGGGGATATGTCAACAGTATTTATACTAATTAAAGAGATGACTCCATGCGTTCCCCCTCCATAAACAAAGTATATAGTTGCTAATTGGTTCCTCTGAGCTACCTACTTGTCCAGGATAGTAGCATCTTGTGACTTCCCCCTTCTCTCCATATGTTTAACTAAAACAAAGGCTCTTGAGCCATGCATTTTTAATCTATTTTCACAACTTTTGTAAATATATTTTGAACAAGCATTTATTTGCCAATGGGATTTTGAAAACAGCCGCCTCCCAGTGGTGATCCTGAAGTTTTATCACTCTGAGCAGCTGTTTAACCATGTGGTCTCCTTGTTCGCTGATGCAGAAAGACAGATTGATTTAGAACATATATAAGCTGCTTCTCCTGAACCTGCTCATGGCAGCTCATAACTAAAACAATACTAACAACACAAAAGTTAAATTTAATTTCTGATATGTAGATTTCTTTTGCTTGGAAATACATAGTGCAAGTCACTTGAATGTAATCAGTATTGTCTATTAGTGCTGTGACCTGTTTGAACATCTAATATCATTTTTTTAGACACCAGAAGATACCTTTCAACAACTTCAGAATATAGTACACTTTGGCAAGCACATTATGAAGCAGTTTTTTGGGGAGAAGTATGTCCATTACGGGGTAACTATCCTTTTTTTATTTCTTGTAATACTGACCTACCATTGTTCCTTTGTGAAGTTCTGTAGCCAAGGTGGCTTGGATTTTGTACAAAGAATGTGAGAAATATTCATGCTTAACTTTCAGGTTACAGAACATAGAACAATGGCTATTCAGAGAACACAAAAGCCCCTGTTGATATCTTTAGACATATTATGCTTAAATCTTTAACACAGAAAAGCTGATGGATAGCTGTGGGAGGAGGATGACTTCCTGCTCTCTTAACTGAATGAAGCTCTGTGTTGTTCAGCTACAAATTAGAATATTACCTGATCATTATGGGTTATGTTTCAGTTGAGAGGACGAGTATGGGAAGTGGTTCACCTTAATAGATTTTTTTTTAAAAAAAATCTGAATGATCTCTCTCAAGCCTTAAAATGTTGAGGTGGAAAGGATTTATTTAAAAAAGGCACTGTTTATTCAGGCTTGTTAAAAATATATATGTCTAGTTTGGTCTTTACAGAGCCAACTTTACTATGGAAGGGTCTAGTGCAGAGGTGTCAAAATCATTTGTTATGAGGACCAGGTCTGACATAAATGTCACTTTGTTGGGCCGGGCCAATGTGTGCCATAAAATGTAATGCCAGGTACAGGAGATACAAACTTTATAAGGGACACAGGCAAACCCAATTAACAACATTATTTTTACTCAAAATACAAACAAAGGCCATTCCTAGCAGTGAAAGCAATTGCTTTACTGAGGAACCCACAAAAGCCCCAATAAATGTATTTAATCATATGCAAGACTAGGTTTTTCCAAGGAAGACCATAAAAGGGGAGTACCTTACATTTCCATACATACCAGTTACTTGTGGGCCAGGTAAGAGCCCTGCATGGGCCAGTTCCAGCCCCTGGGTCTAATGTTTGACACCCCTGGTCTAGTGTGTCAGCAGAAGATGGAAGATTAAACTTCTTGTATGTTAATGTTAAAATGCTGTCCTGGTAAAAACAGATTTGGATGTAGGGGAAGTGGATTAGCTATTAAATTTTCCTATGTAAGCTTTGTCCTCCATTGCCGACATCCTTATCCAAGTCAGAATCAATATGTGTCATGCCTTTATATAAACAATTGCTATGCCAAATACTTGACAGCAATTATATATTTTTGAAAAGTGCAGTACAGTTTCCTCAGTACAGTGGAAAGGATTATCAGCCCTGCCCTTTCTGGGCGGAGAGAGAACCTCACGAGGGCCTCCTCCCATCATCGTGTTCTCTTATCCTTCAGCTGGAATATTTAATAGTGATGATTCATGATGTTGGTGCCACATGCATCTAGCTGATAATATTAACTAATGTTAACTGAGGAAAATAGATGTTCAAGTGCTGGATCTGTGGCAAAATAGATAAATGGTAAGAAAAAGAGAAGAAAATGAATTAGAAAAACCTATAATTATGCTTAATGTGCTGTGGCAGATGGTATGAACTTTTGATGTCTATAAAAAGGGTAGATAGTTGGAATGTAGCATCACTTGAGGGAGCCCTCCTTACAATTTTGAATCCATTTTATAGAGCCACATAAAAAACAGCTAAAACCAACGGTGTTTACTCTGAAACATTGTTTAAGTTATTTCCCCCTCTTTTTAGTGTCCTAATGCTGGCGTTTTTATTATTTATTTTTGCAATTGAGAGTAGCAGGAGGAAAAATTTGGCAGAATTGTACCAAGAGGTGCTCACAGCTAGGGTTCAGTTGAATGCTGCCTAGTACCAAGGGAGAATCTTTCCCATGCTTTCCTGAACATATTGCTGATCAATATTTATTTAAATAAACACCCATTTTAAATACTTATTTTCAAGCAAACAGCCCTAACTCTTCTGCCAGTTGCTGCCAGGATTTTGACTTAAAACAATAAAAACACATCTAAGGAAGACTTCAACAATTAAAAGCAGCTCATTAATTGGATAAAAATATAAAATACCGCCCCCCCCCACAACGGCAGTACCAAGCTTGAAACTAGCAGTATACTTAAATATTGAATCATCAGATAAAGAAATAGTTTTAGGTGGGAAGGAGAATGATTTAGCCAAAGGCTTGGGAAGATAATTGTGTTAACCTGGTATGAAGTTGATGTCATAGGTCCCAGGAAAATACATTTGTGTTTTCCCAACCCTTTGGATAAATTGCCTCCTCTCCCCTTGCCAGGAGGGATCACCACAGCAAAAGGCTTTGTGCTTACCCAACCTCATGCCTGGGAGTTGGGACTCATAGGGAAAGGCCTCTCAAGATGACATGAATTGGCATGCAGGAAGAATTTGCTGTGCTTTTGAGGTGCTGTGGTTCCGGACAATGTAGGGCTTGACAGAAGACAACCATCCGTTGGAACTGTCTCTGAAGTCAAACCAATAGTCTGTGAAATTCATTCCATACTATTGAGAGGTGGTTTCTATAATTCTCACAGCTTGCAGACAGCCTTCAAAGGTGCTTTATATAAGGTACTTTGCTGTAGTCCAGCCTGGATGTAATTAGGGTATGACTGTGGCCAAAACTTGCCTTTCAAAAAAGGGCTGCTGCTGGTGTGCCCATCAGCTTTCTACAAGCCACAGAAGAGACTGGTACTTCCATCCTCAGACCCAGAACAAATAGAACTTCAAAGCTGCAAACTGTCCTCCTTGAGAGGGAAGACTGTTCTGTTCAGAACGGAAATGCTGAGTGGCCTTTTTGGCCATCAGCGCTTCAGTGCTATCTATCTAGAGCAGGGATGTCCAAAGTTTTTTTGGTGAGGGCCAAATACAGAAAAATAAGGAAAGGCCCGGGCCACACACAAGAGGTGACATATTGAATCTGCAGGTGAAAGTTGGAAAAAGGTGTGTGGGGGGTTAAAGGATACAGGGTTTCAACCTTGCGCAGAAGTCAAACTCTGGAAGATTTTTTCCCCCGTTTGAATCTAATCCTGTGGGTCTGCAGGGACCCCTCCTCATCTCATCACCCCTTTCCCCACCTTGAAGTGCACAATCCTAAACATAACATAGTAAAAGTAAACGTTTCCCTTGCTGGAAAGCCAGTCAAATCCAACTCTAGGGATGCAGTGCCCATCTCGTGGTCGGTATGACTGGAGGCCGAGGCGCACGGAAAGCTGTTACCTTCCCATTGAAGTGGTACCTATTTATGTATTTGCAATTTCTTGCTTTCGAACTGCTAGGTTGGCAGGACTCCCTCATGCAGCACTAAGGTCTGGAACCGCCGACCTAACGATCGGCATTCAGCGTCTTAACCACATAACATACCCCCGAGGTAATTCGTAAATAAGGTCAATGGAACTTACTCGCTAGTAAGTGTTTTTACGATTGCAGCCTTGCAGTATCTCCCCCACACACACACCTGAGGGGGGCCACCCAGCCTGGAGCCTCGCTTCCCCGCCTTCGAGGAAAATAAAACAGAAGTCATGAGCCTGCTGGAGGTTTTTTTTTTCTTTTCCCGAGGAAGCAGCCAAACAAACACTGTTTATTGATTACAAAAGGAAGGGAATCGCCCGCCGCAGGGACCTGCCCGAAAGCGCAGGTCGCGGAGGGAAACCGGGGAGGCGGCCGAAGTACCCGGGGAGGCTAGCACCAGAAGGAAAGCCAGAGTCCGGCGGCGGCGCGGGGGAAACGCAGCGCGGAGCCCTCGGCGGCTCGGTCGGGAAGCCCCACAAGTCCAAGTGCTGCAGGGAGGGGGAACCCGAAGGCGTGCGGCCAGGGAGGGAGGGAGGGGCGCCCAGCCCAAAGTCACCTGCCCCACCGCGTGCATCTCCCGCCAGTTCTTGGAGCCGAGCCTGCGCCTTGGGGAGTCCGGGGAGGGAGGGGCGGGGAGGCGCGGGAGCGTGCGTCCCTCCAAGCGCGCTGCCGGCCCTCGTTAGACCTTGGTGCCCAGGGAGGGCGCCTCGGACTTCTGCGTTTGTCTGCTGAGGGTGGAGGAGATGGAGCCGGCCTGGCCACGGAGGGACTTGCGCAGGCCGAGCAGGAGGAGGCACTGGGCGCGGAAGCGGCTGTCAATTATATTTTCAGAATTTGCTGCGGGCCAATAAAAACTGACCCGCGGGCCGCAGTTGGCCCGCGGGCCGTAGTTTGGACACCCCTGATCTAGAGTTTCAGTTTATTGGCCCTTGTCCTGCTCATTGCTGCATCCAGGTAATGTTTCAGGACATGCCTATCTCACCTGATTCATTTGAAAAGAAGAAATAGAGTTGGGTTTCATCCGTGTATTCATGACTCCTCGCCCCAAATGTCTGGATGATCTCTCTTAGCATTTTCTTGTAGAAGCTGAATGGCATCACAGGAGTGGGGATAGTTGCCATAGCTTAGTTTCTAGACCTCCTTTTTGTTTACATTTTCTCATACTTTCATATATTCAAAGCAACTTTGATGTGGCTCCATTTAAAATAAAGTCTTTTAAAAGTGTTATTCAAAATATTATTTGTGTATGTAGCTGTTGATTAAAAATGTAATTGTGAAATGGTTAATTTTTAGGAGGTTGTGCATCTATCTTTGGACTTTGTAAGACAGCTTTGTTTAAAGATCCAGTCAGAGCGACCAGGTAAGGAACTTAAATAATAATATGAGTGCTTACATAAAATGTTGATCTTGCTTTTGATTGTTCAACTGTTTCTTTAAAAAAACCTTTCATTTTTTAAAACTATATTTTAAACTTCCTGCAAGTTTACTGCCTTTCTTGTACCACAAATGAAGAGAAAGGGGAAAGACAAACCAGCACTCAGCTACTTATAATTCTGGAAGGTGGCAGTAGGGCTACTTTTCCTTTGCCTCTTCTGAGTGAGAGATAAATAGCTACATTTCCTGCCTCCAGAATGGGGGGAGTCCCTGTACTCTGAGGACAGTAATGTGGGGCTTGGAATGCAGGAATGCAGCAGAGTGGTAGTGCTATATGTAGATTCCCAAATGGAACTGTATCTTAAACAAGGCTTCATCTGGATGGATGGCCCTCATCCCTGTAGGATGGATTCCCCTAGTTACTTTGGCAGGCATGTGATCTCTGACCCTTCATCCGACTATCTTCAAGCATCCTGGGGTGTGTGAAAATGAATTTCAGATGGATCCTGACTACCTGATAGGCTGTATTCTGTATTTCAAGATCACCATTTATGTAGGGTTATAATTGCAAGGCTGAAACCCTGAGTTTGTTCTGTGTTTTATTTAGGAATAAATTTGTGTTTTCCATTTGTGTAACAGGGTAATAGATTAAAGATCCTGTATGGAACCAGCTCTGCTTTCCGAGCCTAATGATTACCTCTCTTTAAATCAGCACCTGAACAAACGTTCAGATGTATAGGAATGGGGAGTACCTCATTCCATGATGTAGGGGTGTGAAAGATTAGGAGTTAGGTCCCCTTTTCATTGGATGCATGGTCACCCATTCCTCTGTTACTTTTTTTTTGTGCTATGGGAAAGTATAACATTGTGTATGTGCACATTCAGATCTTATTCCCTAAAGTAAATTCTGAAGCCTGCATATTAGTTAACAGTTAAAGTAATGTTCTGGAAAGGCAGTCAGGACCACAATAACAAATAGACTCTCTTTCAAAATAAACTTGCCCTCATTAAAGACTTTAAAAAAAATCATAATACAATGATCTATTATATATTGGCTGAAGCTGGCTCACTCTGCATTTGGATGCAAAATAATGGAAAGCCCTAGACCTTTCTGCAAGAGAGATTCTGCTGGATATTTGAATGTTTAGTTTTTGCTGGCTAAATTCTGGTCCCTCTGATTAGTGCAGACTTTGTTTGTGGCTGTTAATTTCAGTGGGATAAATTATTTACCTCTCTTCATAAACTTACCAGCTACTGGGGCTGGTAAACTGTTGCCTCTAAGCATGACAGATGCTGTTGTGGTTATGAAACAGTTTGGTAATTCCAGTTTTTCTGCATAGAATATCCCACCTAGCCTCATGCGTCTGATTAGTTTCATGCCGTGCATCAGGCACAAGGTAAATTAAAACCTCCATTTTCTCATGAAGTATTTCATAGGACTGTGTCTTCTTTAAAACAAAGATTGCTGTGACAATGACAGTAACTTTTCATGCTGTTGCAGTAAACTGCAGAGTTCTGTCAAGTTAACATTAAAACCGAAAGCTTATCACATTTACTTTGCCTTTCCTCCAGTGTGGCTTGCATGGTTCTTCCTTTGTGTTTTTTTTTCTCTCAACAATTCTGAAGTAGGTTAGGTTGAGACTGTCCCAGGGCCATCCTGTGATGGCAGAGTGGAGATTTGAGCCCAATTCTTGACTGATGCTTCACTATACTGGTTCAGTATGTTGTAATGTAGAAAGCTTTGGATAGAAAACATCTTTCTCTCTGCTTTTAAATTCACTTGAGTGAACCTCACTTTTATTCTTGCATTTCATGCATTGCTTTGGGGAAGGGCTACACAACAGGTTGTTGGCCTGCTGCTGCAACTAATATAGAGGCTTTGTGTGTAGTGAACATAAGTGGTCTGTTCTGCCTTTGTGCCTGCTTTTCCTTTCAAGGAACCTAGAGCAGTATTTGTAACCTCAAAGGAACTCCTGTAAGGTAGATTAGGCGAGAGAGTAAATTGCTTGAGGCCATGTGAGCTGCATGGGGATTTGAGCATGAATTCCCAGCTTTCATGCTCAGCAGTGTGCCACTGTACCACACTGGTTTTGAGTAGGTTACAGGTGACACTAAGTGCCCCAGGCTTTATTTTGCAATATTCATTATATTTTTTGCAAGAGTTGCTTTTGGTGTGCCTTGCGACAAGGTAGATTATTTACATAATCATCAGCCTGAACTACAGGGAGATCTTTCTGCTACTCTGTAGGGATTTTGGTTGTATTTGTAGAAAATATTCTTAGGTAGGCAGCATTCGTCACAGACGAAAAATTGATTCTGACTGTGTCTAGCTGTACTCTGAAGAGGATAGGCTAGGAAAATGTTTGGGAGCCACTGAGTTTTAGGCAGAATTTTCAGTGCATCTAATTCTGAACCTGGCCCCCTCTGTAGATTGGTCCAGGTGGGAAGAAGGGAGATTTTCCTGCAAACTTGGGGGACACCCCTTGTTTGCAGAATATACAGAAACTTATCTCATATGGAGGAGGATGGGGTTAATAACCCCCCAGAGGCCTCTCTTCCCTCAACAGAACTGCCACCACCAGCCTCACCACTGCATCCTTTCCAAACCAGCCTCTCAGGCAGGCAGGGCCTGAAAAAGTGATGGGGGGGGGAGGAGAGAAGGATTGAGTGTTGGCATAGGAGAAGGGAGAAGGTGTGGGTGGACAGAGAAAGTGAGAGAAGGAGTGGGGGATCGACAAAGAGAGAGACTGAGCAAAGGGGTGGGGGAGAGAAGAAGATATGCAAGAGGAGAACGGGATGGCTGCTCTCCCAAGTTTCTTGTGGGTCCCTACTTGTAATCAATATAAAATAATACAAGGGGTGTTAACTCCACCAAATAATAAGAACAGTACATGTACCTTTAAGACATGAATGTCCTCTGTGGCCATTGCTAGGCAACCACAACACTATTGCCAGCATTCAAGCCTTGGTTTCTGTCAATAAAGGACAGGTGAATGGGGCAGGGTCCTTTCCAGGGATCTTTTGGCCTTTGAGGGAGGATTCGTTGGGGCCAGGCCCACTATTGACCACTGGATGACTTGCTGCTACTTAATTTGCATGACTCACTCAGTTCTGCCTTGTTATTGTTCAACAGTGGCCTCACTATGAAAGTCAGTGTGGTTTAGCAGTTAGAGTTTCAGACTAGGATCTGGGGGACCCTGCTTGAATTACCTCTCTGCCATGGAAGTTCACTGGGTTACCTTGGCCATTTGCACACTCAGCTTAACTCACCTCACAGGGCTGTCGTGAAGATAAAATGAATGATGTAAGTTGATTTTGGTCCCCATTGTTGGGGAAAGTCGGATATAAATAAATAATATAGGTGAAGATGGGCCAGATAAAAGGTAGGTTGGTTTGTGGGCAGGAAGGAGAAAAGGAAGCAGGGAAAGGTGAGGATATGCAGTCTGCCAGGAAGAGGGATGGAGGAAATAGTGCTGGGAGGGGGATTCAGGGGAAGGTGAGGTGTCCCCACAGGTCTATGTAGGTTCTCTACCACAGAACTGGGCCTGGCTCAGACTGGTGGCCAGCACTGCATACCAGAATTTTCCCAGGGAGAGACTGTCAGTGGGAGAGAAACAGAGGGGCAGACAAAGATAGGTTGGCTGGTGGATGAGAAGGATAGAAGGGATCAGGAAAAGGCTAGGGGTGTTTTCAAGAAAGTGGAAAAAGTGGGAGAGAGGAAAATAAGATGTAATTCTTGTGGGTCCCTGTTTTTATTACCTTAATGTAATGCAGCATCCAGTGTTTATGTGGTTGTGGCTAGAGGTGTAAAGTTTCCAGAAAACTTGAAGCCATGCAAAACACCTCAGGTAGGTAGCTGTACTGTTTTGTAGTATTAGAACTAAATTTGAGTCCAGCAGCACTTAAAGACCAACAGAATTTTGCAGGTTTGTGAGTCCAAGTCACTCACTCTGTCAGATACGAATAGCAATAAAGATTTACCAATCCTTGTATCCAGATCAGAAGGTGGGAGGGGTGTTACAAAGAAGGTCATATTGAAGACAGGTGCTTCTGCATCCTCCTGAGTCCAACTGGTGCTTCTTTGTAATACCCTCCCACCTTCTGACTGGTGGCTCTTCATTCCTACTGGATCCCATTGGAGTCAGGTAGTTCTGCATCATGAGTCTAACTGGGCCTTCCTTGTAACACTGTCCTGGCCTTCTGTCCTGGATATAAAGGCTTGTATCTGACGAAATTACCTTTGGCTCACAAAAGTTCATATACTGCACTATTTCCTTGGTCTTAAAGGTGCTGCTGAATACCTCTCAGTAGTGTATTACCATAATACATCAGTATGTCATGTTAGAGGTAGACAACAGTAGTCATACTTTTTTTAAAAAATGAAAATACGTTGTGTGTTGACATGAAATATTACAAATGGTGTAGAACAGCACTCATTTCCTTCAGATCATTCCCTCTTCTACATAGTTTAACAAAAAACAAGCTGCAGTATTTTGTATATAGAGGGCAACAACATTATGAGAATTTTT
Organism: Gekko gecko; assembly: GCA_029375565.1. Taxonomy (NCBI): domain Eukaryota; kingdom Metazoa; phylum Chordata; class Lepidosauria; order Squamata; family Gekkonidae; genus Gekko; species Gekko gecko. The sequence goes on along the minus strand of JAPDNY010000002.1, from coordinate 96,306,752 downwards.
TTCTTCTTTGATCATTATATCTTCTCATGTGCAGGGGAGATTCCCATTTCTTCAAAAATGTCATACCTTTGTGTAGGACTTCTGGCTTGTGAGTTTAGGTGTAATTGACAGCTGGTTATATATTTTATTTGTAATACTTATAAAGTCGCAGGGATTCAAGTTAATATTTTTCCTTATATCCACAGAGTCTCGCTGTGATAAAGACATGGATGCTCTGAGTGGCTATGCTATGTGCCTTCCTAACCTCACCAGGCTACATTTTGCTGAACATCGACCAATACTTTGTGTAGAGATAAAAGTGAGTATCACACAAGATTTTTTAAAAATTGGCTCTCGTTTAAACATATAAAGATGCATACCGATTCTGTCTCTGTAGCTAACAAAATATGGGTTAAATATGCCCTACTTTTCAGGGTATGGGTTTTCCCACGACTTCAGCCCCCTGTGGAACCATTTTCTTGTGCTGTTCTGCAGGTCTTCTTCCTGGAAGTTAAAAGTCCCAAGCTTCCCTAAAATATAGATAACACAAACAGTGTGGCTGTAGGTATCCTTCAGAACTACAGTGATATTCTATATTCTTCATGTTTTAGTTGCTTCAAGTTGTAGAAGATTCTGAATCATGTAGACTTGATAACACGCCCAAACTGTTGGGTTATTTGGCTTGCGGTTGTGGGAACAAAAGAGGTAAGAGGCAGAGAGCAAGGCTTTAAAAAATGATCCTAATAAGGAAAAAAAACTCCTTGACCATGCAAAAGACTTCTGTGTAATGACCTCTTGGACACAAACATATTTGACTGACTTATAGAACTGAAGAACTCAGTTGCTAAGATCAGTCTAAAAATCACCACCTATGTGTTGGATTTATTAAACAGCAGTTCAGATGAATGATCATCTCTCCTTATATATAATGCTGTTTTGGGGTGAACATTCCACATGCTTCCATGGCATTTGGCTCACTGACCTGTCACTCCAACAGTGTGCCAATCCAGTGGCAGCATTGCTGGAGTCCTGCCCACAGAAGAGGTGGCCACGTCTCGACCTCAGTGTCGTGCAAGGTCTCTCCAAGGCAGCGAGTGGGAGCCGGCCCCACTCACCCCAGAGAGACAAAGGCTCCAAGCGCACAGGCTGGCCCAAGTAGGCCTTGCCGGAGTGGCAGAAGCCCGGCGGCCACCAACGCGCACCCAGGAACGTGCGGCTGAAAGCGAGAGGCAGCAGTGCTCTCAACAATGGAGGAGTGCCAGAATACGTGCCGGGTGACGCCGCTCGCCTCTCTGCCCTGGCACACTCAGAGGAGGCCAAGACTTCCTGGAGGTGGCACTGGCAACAGCAGCGCCCTGCTTTCTCCGCACCTGGCCCTGGTGTGGTCTCTCCAAGGTGGTGGGCGGGAGCTGACCCTGCTCGGCCCAGAGAGATGAAGGCTCCCAGTGTGCGAGCCAGCCCAAGCAGGCCTTGCCAGAGCGGCAGTAGCCTGACAGTCACTGACACCCACCTGGGAACATGCGGCCGGAGAGCGAGAGGTGGTGGCGGCGCTCTGAATGATGCAAGAATGCCAGAATATGTCCTGGGTAATGCCGCTTGCTTCTTTGCCCTAACCTTCTTTCTAGAGCCTGTTGTATTGCTTTTATACAACGGGCTTTGCTCCTAAAGGTAAAGGTTCCCTTGCTCAAAAGCCAGTCGAATCCTACTCTAGGGTTGTGGTGCTCATCTTCGTTTCAAAGCCGAAGAGCCAGCACTGTCCAAAGACGTTTCCGTGGTCATGTGGCCGGCATGACTAAACACCAAGGCACACGGAATGCTGTTACCTTCCCACCGAAGTGGTACCTCTTTATCTACTTGCAATTTCTTGCTTTCGAACTGCTAGGTTGGCAGGAGCTGGAACTAGAGACAGGAGCTCACTCCGTCACACGGTGCACTCGGGTCTCGAACTGCTGAACTACTGACCTTCCACAGTCTGCAGTTTAGCGTCTTAACGACTTTGCTCCTAGTATATAGATATTCCTTGGCTTGGTTACTCACAGAGCAAGAGTAGGAACAGAGGGTGGGAGTGTGTCAGTCAGTCAAAGGAATGTTTTCTGTATTTCTTTTTAAATGGTTGGAAGTATGCAAATGGTTAGAAGTATGCAACAATCACTTCCAAACTGGATTACTGTAACTTGCTCTATGCAGGGCTTTCCTTAAGGCTGATCCAGAAATTGCAGCTGGTCCAGAGTGCAGCTGTGCGGGTCCTCATGGGTACTCCGTTGAGGGCACATATTCAACCAGTGCTCTGCCAGCTGCACTGGTTCCCAGTTGAGTACTGGATCAGGTTTAAGGTTTGGAACTGACCTTCAAAGCCCCAAATGGTCCAGGATCAGCATATTTATGGGACTGCCTCTCCTGGTATGTCCCCCAAAGAGCTAATGACAACTGGCTAGTGATCCCTAGCCTGAGAACAATCCAGATATTCTCAATCAGGGCCTTTTCGGCCTTGGCCCCTACCTGGTGGAACTCTGTCTAGTGAGACCAGGGGCCTGAAGCAATTCTGCAGGGCCTATAAGATGGAGATATTCCACCAGGTGTATGGTCAAGGATAGCAATGGTTAGATGAATGCCAACCCCAAGTTTTATAGCACTGTCCCCCCTCAGACATCCCTTCCGGATAGTGTGGATTGTAACTTTAATGCACCGGCTTTATTATGCGCTGTCATAAGTTAATTGTCACAGTTTTATTATTGTACCATTATATTTTAACTATTTTATTCTGTTGTAACCCGCCTTGAGCCTTGCAGTGCAGGGAAGGGTGGGATTGAAATTGAAATAAATAAATATATTAACATATATTTAATATTTTTGCAGCCCAAATGTGGGTTCCTTCCATTCTCCAGCCATGTTTCACAAGAGATAAAACACAAAGTATGTCGTTACTGCATGCATCAGCATCTAAAGGTAATGCCCTGTCCCGAGCATTTCCACATTGTCCTTTTTGTATGTGTGTCTTAATGGAAATCCTGTTAGGATAGAACGAACGTTTTGTCTTGGGTACCATCTGCAAGCAGTTAAGCACCTAAGAACAATCGAAAACTGTGCCTGCTTGCATTTTGAAGATGTTTCAAGGAATAAATGAATGAATGGTTGAGATTCTGTACTTCAACTCAATACATGTTGGTGTTTTTACAGGTAGCAAAAGGAAAATGGAAGCGGCCTAGTAAATACTGTCCACTAGATCTCTTCTCAGGGTAAGAAAATCTGATTTGTATTCATTATTAATTGCTGGAGATCTGTGTAGTGGCAGAAGTATAATACATGCTGTTTGAATTCAAAGAACAGTTTGAGGGATTTTTGTCTGTTAGTCGTTAGAGCTATACATGGGTATGGAAAGATTTGAATGAGTGACATGGTGAAGGGAAGGGCCTGAGACAAAATAAGGTTTTCCTTTGCCATGCTCTGTTAAAGTAACTTGTCTTGAGAGGGAGCTTCTAGAAGAGGCAGGATATTTCTGGAGGATTAACAAGGGGGAGGCTGTTTTAGACTAGTAGGCAAAGGGAAAAGGTCTTTCTAAAACATAGTTATCCATTTAACATATACGTTTCCTTTTAGAAATAAACAGCGAATGCACTTTGCCTTGAGAAGCCTGTTACAAGAGGCTCAGAATAATTTAAAAATATTTAAGGTAAGGCTTTGCTTTTGTTCATCCTATCTGTGATCCCTCCCCCCCCACCTTCTGTTAGTATGCTTAACTAGGCAACAATTCTCAGGCCTTAGCTGATAAATTGTAACACTTAAAAAATACAGCAAATAATCCAGTACATTGCTTCTAGGATAGATATTGTGCTCCTAGAGATGTGCCTCTTTATCTCATTCCCCAAAGATGGTTCAGTGTTTTAATACCTTCTGTGGAAATAAAAAAAAGTGTTGCAAAAGTGCAATTTTTGATCTCCCTTTTTGAGTAGCAGAAAGTAGTGCTGGATCTAACTGGGAAGATCAACGGTCTCCTAATATATATGTTGCTTCTTTTTTGAATGGTAGCACAAGAACTTTCCCATTCCAGGCCTAGTGCTGTATCATTCAATGTAACTAAGCATTTGGGTGAGTCAGAAGGATCTGGGAAATCACTTTTTTCTTCCCAGGGACATTTAAATAGGGGTATGGTGTAGAAATTGCGGACTCTAAGGCCTAGGTTCATTGTGAACCAAGGTATGTCTCTGATGTACTGTATATAACCCCTTCTTTTGTTCCAGTTATTAGAAATCTCTGCATTCTGAGGTTTCACCACACACTGTTGCACACTTCTCAATGTGCTCAATTCAGGGTTGTTTACTATTCATACAGCCCACCCACCTTCCCCGCAGACAGGTGCCTTTAACTTGCTGCTGTGCACTCTTGTATTTTGGAAGGAACTGGGCAGCAAAATGTGACTCTTCCCCTCAGGGCACAGCTGCATTTCTGAGGTTTTTGTGCCTAAATCATAGCTTTTGGAAACCATTGCTCTGTGCAGGCACAAAGTCCATCGGTGTGATGAACAGAGACCATGAAGAAGTAAAATGAAGTTTGCAGAAATTTTACCTTAAATTTAACCGGGACTTATTGCTATGTATTGTATTGTTTTTTTTAAATGAAGAAAGCCAAACCCGAGGGGAGAAAAGACTAGCTTCCTAAAGTATTTATTGAGAAACTAATTCATATAAGTCAGTAGGTGTCCAACTGTTAATAAAGCAGCTTATTAAATAGTATTTTTTTCTTAGAAGGTGTTAAGCCCCTCTATGATGTTTATGTCTTTGGCCCTTTTTTCAAGGGGCTCAGACTGGAATGGTAATGGACCTACTCTGGGACCTAGGCTGGGGCCCTAGGTTGCTGCTGAATATCTGCAGCAGGGAGAGGATGTTACCTTGGAACAGAGTAGTAAATTATATGCTAACAGAAGTTCTGAGTTGTGTTCATCTCTCTGGCTTTTGCACTTAATGCCCTAAATAAATAAATGAAAACATTATTCATGTTTGCCGTGGCTGGGAAGAAGGAGCAGAAAAGTGTGATCTGCCTGTTAGGGATTAAACATTCTCTTATCTATATGCTGCTTCTTCCCTCCAAACTTACACACACACACTGCAACTTTTTGGTTGTTTATTTACCCAGGTTCATAAACCCAGGTCTCTGCTGGTGAACATCTCAAGTTCCATGCTGAGTGATTTCTAGCCTTGCAGTGAGCATGTAAGGCATATTACTCAGAGCCATGGGTCTTTTGGGGCCAGAGCACGCCGGAGCACTGCTCCGGCAGCTCAGGAGCCACTACAAATGTTGGTGGCGGCAAGCCCCGCCCCCAGCTGGTGTCCCCAGCTTGCGCCGAAGCGCTGTGGCCCGGGGGACGCCTGAAGAGGCCCCCTGCCAGCGTCCCCGGGCCACACAGGAGTGCTGCCGCCCGGGGGATGCCCAAAGAGGGGCCCCCCCAGTGTTCCTGGGCTGCACAGGAGTGCTGCAGCCCGGGGGATGCCCGAAGAGCCCCCCTGCCAGCGCCCCCGGGGCTGTGCAGGAGTGCTGCAGCCTGGAGGATGCCTGAAGAGCCCCCCTGCCGGCGTCTCCGGGCCGCGCAGAAGCACTGTGGCCCGGGGGACGCCCGAAGAGCCCTGTTGCTGCGTCCCCCGGGCCCGCGCAGGAGCGCTGCAGCTCGGGGGATGCCAGGAGAGCCCTGCCGCCGGCTTCCTTGGCCCCCGCCAAAGCAGTAAGTAAGAGATCTGCGGGGATGGGGGTGGCGGGGGCTTGATGGGGGGTGGTAGGAGAGCCTCCCTTCCAACCTCCATCTCTTTGCCATCTTTCCTTCCTTTCCCTTTCTTTCCCTTCCCTTCCCTTCTCTTCCTTCTTCTCTTTTCCTCCTTTCCTTCTCTCTTTCTTTCATTCCCTCCTTTCCTTTTCCTCTTTCTCTCCTTCCTCTCTCTCTCTCTTTCCTTCTTTCTTTCTTTCTTTCTTTCCTTCCTTCTTTCTTTCTTTCTTTCTTTCTTTCCTTCCTTCTTTCTTTCTTTCCTTCCTTCTTTCTTTCCTTCTTTCTTTCTTTCTTTCTTTCTTTCTTTCTTTCTTTCTTTCTTTCTTTCTTTCTTTCTTTCTTTCTTTCTTTCTTTCTTTCTTTCTTTCTTTCTTTCTTTCTTTCTTTCTTTCTTTCTTTCTTTCTTTCTTTCTTTCTTTCTTTCTTTCTTTCTTTCTTTCTTTCTTTCTTTCTTTCTTTCTCTCTCTCTCTCTCTCTCTCTCTCTCTCTCTTTCTTTCCCACCTTCTTCCCTTCTCTGTCTTTCCCTCTTTCCTTCATTCTTTCCTTCCCTCTACTCTCTCTTTCCTTCCCTCTTTCCTCCTTCTATGGCCCAACTCTAGTGAGAAGGGGTTTAAAGTTTAAACCCCTTCTCTCTTCACCCCCCCCCAGGCCAGCTGGGGAAGGGAAGGGGAGGCTTTTGAAGATGCCTCTCCCCCCTTTTGCTTCCCCTTCTGACACCACTTTCGGTGATGTCAGGGGGCGTGGCATATGCTAATAGCCTAGGAGCTCATTAGCATACCATATGCTAATGAGCTCCGGCAGCTCTTTTTCTACAAAAAGACCCCTGCTCAGAGCAGTAGTGAGCTGCCGAAAGTTCTCAAGTGAGCTTTGCACCTGAGCATGGTTTGAGTCTAAATTCCTCATGCTGAAAGACTGCATTCAAGAAGCATGCAAAGTCTTTTTCAGTAGTACTTAAAACAAAGGACTTAACCTTTTCCCCTTTCCTTTACAGAATGGTGAGCTAATTTATGGCTGTAAAGATGAGGACTCGCTCTCTGATCTGAATGAACTTGCTCGCCACTTGAAGCCTTTCTTCTTTCCTTCAAATGGCCTGGTCAGTGGGCCCCATTGTACAAGGACGATTCTGAAAGAATTAATCCATGTAATCACGATGACTCTGTTGAGTAGCACAGATGACTGCAAAGCAGGGGATATGAAGACAGTTCCTACCTCACAGGGAAGGAGTTATTGTGAAGCCAGTGCTTTCACTAAAGAGCTTATAAGAAATGGTGAGAACTTTCTGACTTTGAACTGCCCATATAGAACTCAAGTTTAAATGAAGTTTGCTGTTTTGGTGAAGTGAGGCTACTTTATCCTAATTTCCTTGCCCCTCAACACTGTGCTCTACTTCCCAATGTGAAACTCTTGTTTTGATTTACTATGCTGTCAGTCTTGATGCTTGGTAGCAAAGCATGCAGTTTTGCATATGAAGACATACACTGTGCATGCCTCTTTGTGTTACTCAATTTGCAAGACTATTTTTCGAAGCTCGTTTTAAAAAATGTCCTAAACTGGTGGGGAGTGAAACTGACCAGTAGAAGTGGCAGGGGGCTTGGGAAAGGAAGGCTTTTAAACATGCCTTCTCACTCTCCCCCGGGGTATAATAGACCCGAATACCAAATATTTCCTGAAACCCAATACTATACCAGTATTGTTATTCGGGAAATTTGGTATTTACAAATGTTTTTCTGGTCTAATGATATACCTGAAATGGAAATATTACCATTTTTTTTCTTGCACACTCCTACTTCCTGCTTCCCTCTGTCATGCTGCTGTTTTGCTGTTAACTTGATTCATTAAGATAAATGTTTCATTATGCAAGATATTAAATTTTCTGTATTATTGTGCAGTGGTACAGTCTGGCATGATGTGCTGTAGATTTTCCAGAAGAAAACAATATGTGCTAGGGCAAGGGTTTCCAACCTTTTTGAGGCTGCAGGTACCTTTGGAATGTTGGGAGAGGATGAATCCTAAGGAGGTAGAGCCAAGTGTGATACTTTGATCCTTGTTTTGCAAAAGAATCACAGTGGGGAATAAAGGAGATGAAGGGAGAAAGAGAAGGGGGGATAAGAAGAATGAAAATGGAACAGACGCAGACACTGACTAAAGAAAATCCTGGGTGCTTTCCTGTCTTACTGATCTTTCAGTGGCTGAGACTGCTTTTGCAGTCATCAAAAACCCTTTTATTTGAATGACGCCAGTTAATAGCAAGTCCTGCCACCTTATGTGGTTTGATTCACTTTCTAAAAAGTTAGGTGCCCACAACTTTGGGGGGACCCTGTGTTAGGGTATAACACTTAAAACTAATTGTGGCCATTCTAGTTCTTCGTGTATGTGAAATTTAAAAATAATTTCTATAGAAAATGGTTTATGGTACAACAATTATTAGAATGCTATGTAATCATTAACAAATCTTTAACAGAAACCCATGTAGAAAATGTTAGATCTTGTGATGATCCATCAGCAACAGGCTTGGACGGTCGTTGACCTTCCTTCCTGTCCAGTGGCCATTTCTGACCAGTTCATCTGCAGGGTGTTGTGGGACCCAGTTGGAATAAAAACCTCAAATTTGGGAGGCTGCAGTGGCAGATGGAAGAGGATGATTTTGCTCTTTCCTTCCTCTTCTTGGAATGGAGCTCTGCTGTTCTAAGAGAGGAGAGAGTGATTTCACCCCCTGCAGCATCCTGACCTGTGTGCTTCTTCCTCTATATGTACCCTCTGACCCTGGAAATAGCTGGCAGGGTGGAGAGGAATGCTGGTGAATTTGGGGTACCTTGCTTGGGATCCAGATTAATGCTTGACTGTACAAAGATGAGATTTTTAAAAAAAGTTTGCCTCTCTTTACTCTCTATTTCTGAATAATTTTATAGGGATAGGGAAACCAGTTTTTCCAAACCTGCTAAAATATTGTAGCACAGCACTCTGTGAATTGTGCACAGTTTCAAGGCATTGGCAGTTTGTAAGTCTCTAATTGGATCATCGTTGTGTGCAAATCATGGGCAGCAATAAGGTATAGCAACTCTTGGAAACACCCTTTCAAATTCAGCTGAACTTTGAAAGGATATGTCTTTGTTTCCTTTTTAGTGGTTGAGATGCAGGATTGTGTAACTGGATGCAAATCTGCCATTTAAAATTTTTGACTGTTTTTCTTGCTCTAATTTCACACTCTGCCACTCCATTGCAGAGATTGATGTTTTTAAAACAAGTTTTGAAAACATGTTTGTTTCAGGTAAAAATAAAACAGAGACATCTGGTTTGCCCAGGGATTGCCTGCTCTACAAAACACTTCAGGTGCAGATGTTGGATTTGCTGGACATTGAGGGCATTTATCCTTTGTATAACAGAGTAGAGCAATACTTGGAAGAGTTTCCTGAAGAGAGGTAATAAAGTGTATAGAGTGTATGGAGTTCTTGTATCCTGTTGCCAAACACTCATCCAGTTGTAAAGGTTTCTTGTTTATTGGATTTCCACTTAAAACCTTGGACTTCTAGTTGTTAAGCATTTTAAATATTTTAGTACAGTAATAGTCAATACTTTATTGTAGGCAATTTCAGTGTGACTGTACAGGACTATTGTGGAATCATACAAGGAATAGATTTACCCAAGGAAAGATTGCAATAATCTAAGACAGAGATGACTGATGTGTTGAAATTATAGCTCATTATAGGGATAGGCTTCTACATTGTTAAGAATATCATTGTCTGTTTTAACGACATGCAATTTTTCCTTATGATGACTAGAAGAACCATTGATAAGAACTGCTAATTTTTATATGTATTGAGACATTTTCTGTAACAGTTTCAGTTCAGTGAGGGTCAGGTTCTTCTGTCCAGTTTTACCTAATGTTGTTGACCTGCTTATTCAGCAAGGGAGGAAATCAGAAACAGTGGCAGGGACTTTAGTATAACATAGCTTACTGGTTGATAACTTTGTCAGTTTAAAGAAAGAAAATCCATTATCATTTGATAACCAGAGTTGTCTAAATAAAACTTAGTTAATTTGTTCAGAACCTTTTTTCATGCGAATACAAAGACCCATTCTATAATAATATACGCTAATACAAAAACCATTTGTCTGAAATGCCATACTGTGACTTGGTATGATGTATGATGTAGTGTGCTGAGGTAGAAGGGACCAGTTTGACAATGTACTTTTGATGTATTTAAAATCTCAAATGATAAATACTTTAAAAGCTTATGTATAGCTGTGGACTAGCATGCATGTCTTTGACAAATTAAGCTCAGATTATTCTGCCTTTTGTATTTTTACCTTGCATTAACCAAGTGTCCAAATACAAAATGCCATATTATGCACATGTCTCTGTTTTAACCTTTTCCCTTGCAGAATGTCACTGTTGTTGCTGCTTGTGATTTAGACATAGACCATCAGGGGGCGGAACAGACTTGCTTGTGAAAACTATCAGTTCCTTTAGTAGTCAGATGTGAAACAGTAATAGACACAAGGTTGAAGCAGATTTCAAAATAATTTTGACACTAGATTTCATATAACATGATCTATTTTCTCATCCATGTCTTGTTGATTAGGAATGTATTACAGATAGATGGGCCTTATAATGAATCATTCTATGAAAAGCTGCTAGACCTCTCAACAGAAGATGATGGAACAGTAGAGTATGCATTGAGAAAGGTATTTTTTTTAAAGTGCTGAAATTCCTTTCTTATATTTTTAGAATCAGTTTGTATTTTTGGATGCACAAGTGAGGTGGCACCTGTAATTTTGGAAAAGCAAGTCTTCCTAAAGACCCTCAGACTCTAATACTGACAATCTACATTCAGTACTGATATTTAAATAGCAGTTTTCTTGAAGTGGCAATGATATAATTGGTGAAATATTTGTGTATAGTTCTTAATTAGATTATATAATTGGCCATCAAGTTTTCTAGATAAGTAAATGTATGTTTTAAAAACTGATCACCAAGGTTAGTACTCTGTGTTTAGAGCAGCTTGTACACAAGGCACTGCCGTGACCTTTATAGCTAGTATTAATTGTCTAGCATTTAATTGTTCTGGTGTGTGTTCTGTGTTGTACAGTGTGGAGTAGTAAGGTGTAGAGATGTGAAGGCCTGGAAAAAAGCATGAAAAATTCAGAAAAAAAACATTTTTTTCCTGAAGCCTTTGTTTTTTCCCAAAAAATTGAAAAAGAAAAGAAAAAAATTGATTATGGAACGTGATGATGACAGACACAGAGTAGCTGCAGAAGCAGGGACTGAAACTGATACTGATAATTATAGCTCAGAAAATGATTCTGATTAAATTTCATGCCCATTTATTGAAACTTAGTCCCACACTCCCTTCTATACACTTCCCCCCTCTTCAATTATTTTTATGAGAATGGTTTTTTTATTTTTATTTAGTACTGTGGAGAGGAAATATGAATAATTGTTACTTCTGGATTTTTAAAAATTGTTTTGTGGAATTTTTTTGTCTGTTCCACATAAACTAGTAAACAGTTCAGGAGATTGTGCCGTTTGTTACAATTACAAATAAATATTATTTAAAATAAATTCTGTTTGATAATTGTTTGGATACACTATATTTTAATATGCTAGTTGTGATAATTTCATGCCAATCTATAAAAGAAAAAAGTGCTAATGTAGCATTTTTTTCAATTTTTCCAAAAATTTCCATTTTTTCCCAGAAAAAACCTGGGTTTTTTCCCGAGCTTCAAAATTTCCGGAAATTTTACATCTCTAGTTGGGTGTTATACTGGGACCTCAGATAATAGGCTTGAATTCCCACTCCACCAAGAAGTTCACTGAGAGACATTAAGCTAGTTCACTGGGAGACTTTAAGCTAGTAGAGAGGTATTGTAAGACAAAAAGGGAGGAAAACCATGTATACTTCCATGAACCTCTGGAAGAAGGGTGGGATAATAATGCACCAATTGATAATAGAAGATTTTTAATTCACCAGAAACTAAACATTGTATGGATTAACAGTTACCACTTCACTACAGGCCTTGCTATCTGTATAATTTTCATAAATCACAATAGGAAATGAAGAGTCTTCTGCTTCTGTAAGTAGTCAAGATGTTAATATGTATCTCCTTTTCTTCCTCCCCCTCTTCTGCATTGAAAATTCAACAATGGGGCTTGCAATGAATATCACCTTTAAGTATATTTGAATTGATGTGGTTACCTCTGCTTCTGTGGAAGTAGTAGATCTTCCAAGGGGTAGATGTCAAAAAGGTAGAGTTCCAGTATTATCAGTTGTCCTGTCATTTGACCACATTGTGTGGCCAGATATTTCACAGGGTCATTTGATAGCAGCATGTACAATATTTGGCTCTCATATGTCCAGTTGCAGAATTGTGAAGAGACCTGTGTGAATCACAGTGTATACAGACATAGTCTGTAGTGGCTGGCAACTGTTACTGGTAGTGTGCTGACTGGCAAATAAATAGTGTCCATGAAATGGCTGCTGACCATGACCACTACATAGAGAATATTTGTACAGCCTAGTTTACACTGAAACTGGCTTGCAGGTGGACACATAGACTTCAGTACAATCCTTATGTATTTACCTGTTAATTTTTTTCAACCAGGGCTATTTTGGGGCAGGAATGCACAGGAACGGAGTTCTGGCTGGCTCCCGAGTTGGCCACACCCAGCAGGAACTCATTAGCATAATAGGCCACACCCAACAGTAGAAACTCATTAGGATTGGCTACATTAGGGCTGTGTGGCCTAACATGCAAAGGAGCTCCTGCTACAAAAAAAGCCCTGGGTTTTGACAACAAACAAGGTAAACAGAATAAGAAGCAAAAGGTGGGTGAGGCTGGATGACTGTACTTCTGGTAACATGGGGTGTGACCTAACATGCTAATGAGCTGTGCTGTCAGGGTGTGGTCTAATATGCTAATGAGTTTCTGCTGATGGGTGTGGCCTATTATGCTAATGAGTTCCTGCTGGGCTTTTTCTACAAAAAAAAAGCCTTGCTTTCAACAATCCTTTTTTACAGGTCCAGCAGTACAGAGTTGCAATGACAGCAAAGGACTGTTCCATTATGATTGCTCTTTCACCTTGTCTGCAGGATGAATGGTAAGGGAAATCTGGTTCTGCCATGTAGAGCTTTCCTGATAGCTTTCCTTTTCTATCTCTCGTGTGTTTCATACAGGCGGGAGCTGGGCTGCTTGGCAGTTGTTCAATATACACCATTATAAGAAGTACCACTTAGGTTCATGCCTTTTTGGCAACTGTAACTTTGAGTAAAAGCAAGTAAATGTGGTGCTGCATCTACAGCCTTAGCTGATCTAATGCAGAGGGCTCTTTGTGAAGGTATGCATGATTACTGTCTGGCTACCTTAGCCATCACTTGAGGGGGGGGGAGTCTCACATTTACCTTGCCCTTTGCTCTGTTGGCATTGATTGCTCACTGGTAAGCGGCATGTTTTCTACACAGTCAGCCAGCTAGGAAAGTCATAAATGTTGCCAGTAAGTATCTAGTTTTCTTAAATCATTTTATAGGATGACACTTTGAGCTATACTAAATTCATTATCTTGTGGAAGTCTCACAGCAATCTCTACCAACTTTGCTTCTCTCAAACTAAGAATGCTTTTACATGTTTATTGTAAAGTGGACATTGCTCTCAGGCCTGTAAAAGAACATGAGTAGATGCTGTACCTCCTAAAGGGGCAAGCATCACTAGCATGGTGGTAAAAAAGTGTCAGAATTACCTGCATGGACAAAAAGCGTAACAGAATTCACTTACTAGTGTGGAGGGCTAGAAACCACAGTAAATGTGTATAAGTAACCCTAGAAGCTTCTTTCTCTGACCATCTGACCATATAGGAGAGGGTGTACAACAGGCTCGTGTTGATATATCAACTCCTGTCCAGGAATATTTGTTCAGGTTTAAGACATACATGTCATGGTTAAAAGGAGTGATGGTAGCTGTTCTTCTTAGTTTTTCTGTTTTTCAGGAGATGGGATACAATTTAGGTAGAAATTAACTAGTAACTTAGAGTGAAACAGATGGCTGATGTTTCAGTGTAATTCATTCACACAGCAGTACTGGTGGTATAGTAATTTAGGGAGGTTTGGCATAGATTGAGCGGAAACTTATAGAGGAAAGGAGAGACATGAGCAAAAAAAAATTTGTACCACATCTTGGATTGAAAGAGCTGTATTTTCCTTAAGACCACAATTACTTGACAAATGCAGCATCAGCTGAAGTCTGTCTGGCTCATGATTAGGTAATGGGTAGATTTGTATCATTTATAGCAGATGAACACCATTGTTGGATTGCTTTTGAAGGCAGGGGAGATAAATTGCTTATTGCTTTACTAAATTCGATCTTCTTTTGATTTACAGTTCTGAGCAGAGGCTGGTGGTTCCAACATCAAAATCAAGATTCACCTTTTCACTCTCAGTTTTGGACTTAGATCTTAAGCCATATGAAAGCATTCACCATCAGTACAGACTGGATGGGAAGATAGTAAACTATTATTTGAAAAACACACAGGCCAAAGATGACTCTGTGATGACCGGTCTCTTGAAAGAGAATGAAAACTGCACACTAGTTCTCCACAAAATGTAACTAGCTAGATCTTTGAGCACAGAGAGGAAGGATTAAGTTACATTGGTTTTCTTTTGGTTTCATTTGTGCTTTAAGTTTGTATGCCTTCCAGGAACACAGAATACCACTAAATCCACCTTTTCAGTTCGTAACCTTGAAGGAATGCATTCATCATAAACCAAGACATGTGTCATACCCTACATCCACTGATATTGGGGGAGCAGAGATGGTTTAACCAAATAACAACTATGAAGCACAGATGTGAATGCTTTCTACTTACTACTTCAATGCAGGGAGCCAGAGTTTCTGGGAGGCATTTTGCTGCTGCATATCTGAACCTCTCTATATGAGTGGACATGTGGTGCTGCCTACATTGCAGCTGGCACATTAGCAGAAATATTTTGTCATTGGCTTGTTAGAAAACTCTGCCCTCTAGGACGCAGCCAAAATGATGGCAGTGGTGGCTACTCTGGAAACTGATTTAGAAGGAAAAAAAAGAGGCAAATACGCTTACCAAACAAGAGACCATTTATTGATGGGTATGGAGGAAAGTGACCTTGATTTCATTACTTAAAGAAATCATCTAAATAACCTAGCTCTTATACAATAGGTGTTGCTATTAAAATTTCAACAAGTTTGCTCACTAAACCACCCTAGAACTTCTGAGTGTTTTCTAAATCCACCCAAAATATGCACTTTCACTGACACACCATCCAGTACGGCAAGTCTTTACTGTACTGAAAGGCAATGACTTTGTATTGTTAAATGCTGGCTTTGAATTTTTCTGAGTGATAGGCTTGATTTTCCTCTACTTGTAGTTCCCTTAAAGATTCCTTTTAGGCATTAAAAACCTCCGGGAACCTCAGTAGTAGTCAAGCATAACATGGAGTAAGCTCTGTGTATTGAAACTTACCTCTTATTAAATAGACATCAAGGGACATAGAAGTATATATAACCACCCTTTGCCATATCTTGTGTACCACAATAGGAAAGCATGCCTCAGGCTTGGCAGAGTGTAGGGAGCATTAGCTGATCTTTCTGCACTAGGTAGAGAGAAGTCCTTGCTGCTGTATAGTGACAGGAGGCTGGGCTTGTGGTGCCTGTAGGAATGTTTCTGTTCTGCTGAATCTTTGAAATTCCATTACTGTGGAATAGGAAAAATCTTTGATATTGTCTGGCAAGTTGGTAAAAACCTTACTGTGAGTGGGTGAGGCCCATCATGGGGCAACTTCAGATTTAGAGTTGCTTCAGTCAGATCAAGAACAATCCCAACTGAGCATCTGTGTTTCAGACTTGGTCTTTAGTGGTGGATGTTATAGCCTTTTTCATGTCATCATTGATCTGACCATATATGTGGCTGTCCACATGCAGATTTCCTGGACACCCAAAAGCTGCTATAGTAATGTGAAATGTAGTGGCAATTCAGAATGTAGGTCATTTTTAACCCCTTTCATAATAGTGTATCTTATGTTAGTATTTGGTGTCTCCCCTCCATCAGTCCTCAAATTTTGACTTATTCTTGTATCTGCCCCATTTAATTATAAAATTTGATTGTAGGGACTGTAGACCTGAACTTGACTGGCTGTCAAGTAGCCCATATGCAGTTTAGGGGACATCTCTGAAATACAACTGAAGGGGTTGGGTTGAATTCAGTAAACCCACACCTACCTGTTGGTTGGCTGATTCCATTTATTAGCTGTCTATGAGCATACAGCTGTCTGTAGTATTCAGATGCTATCTTGTTCGGGTAGGGCTGTCTTTTAATATGTACTGCTTGTTTGAGAAGACTGCACATCCTGTCTTTCCCTTAGTCAGGCAGAACAAGGAAATGAAACATCTGGGTGCTGTGCATAACAGCAGTGCTGTGCACTAGATTCATATTCCAGATGAAAAACATAGTTGGGCAGAAGTAGGGCAGACTTTACGTGTAATCATCTTGGGATACGGAGCTCAATGAGTTAAAACGCTATTTTAAAGGTGCTGTCGGTTTTTTACTTGATGACTAGGTGCCAGCAGTTGAAAAACATAGTTTGCTTCATGCAATGATTACGGCAGCACTTTCAGAGAGTAGTGGGAAATGTGACATGGCTACACAAGAGCTAAATTTGTGAAAATAAGGATCACCTAGCAGATCTGAGCCTGGAAACAAGAGGGTAGCACACCTGGGAGAAGTCTTATGGGGGGCGGTCAGTGCTTTGGATAGCTGTCTTTTATGGGCTGTTCTCCTGAGACAAAACACACTGCATTATGTACATTGTAACTTATGTTTATTGATCCGTTGTAAAATTACAATTGTTTTAGAAGAGAGGTATGTTAAACACACGATATTTGCCTTCAATTACAGACCGTGGGAGAAGGTATAGCTGTGCTACTGTATTGGATCACTTTTTTTTGTATCTTAACCTTGATTTCATTAGAAACTTGTGATTTTCAGTATCACTGTCTTTCAGAAAATCACTGTTACATACACAGCTGTGAACTGAAACTGCCACTTTTTATAGACTTGAATTTATCAGTAGATTTTAAGAGGTTCCAGGAAATACTATGGACAGAAAGAAAACCACTTTGGTACATTGATTCAGAGTTAAATTTTTGACTGAAACTCATTCTACTTGTATCTATTTTATTTGGCATTTTGTATTTAAAAGGCTGTATTTATTTGTCATGACAATTTATATATAAATGTGCCATAATTGTACAGATAGCATGTTTTATGGGTATGGTTTCTAAATGGAAAATAACTTAATGTTTATATTCAATAAAACTATAGATGCATAACTTGTCATTATCCCAGTATTCATTTACCCTTGCAAAGCGACTTGATCACAGCTTCAATGGAAGCCTCTATTCCAAGTACATGCAACAAGCTTCTGAACAAGTGTGGCATATCTGATGCAAACGTCTTGTTTTCCAGAACTGTAAGGGGGGATAGAAGTAGGGTGTTAAACAGCTGAACTTCAATTTCTAATCATTTTAAGTAGCCTAATGTTGCAGTCCTCAATACCTGCTCATCGTGCACTCCAGTAATATTTAGAATGTCTGGGTTTTCAGGAAGAAAACATGTTTCATCTTGCACACATATAACAGTTGTATGTAAACTAACAAGCGCACACACTATTGCTGGGGAACATGAAATTGCACATTACTAGAGCACACTTGTGTTTTTAAAAAATCCAGTGGGGGAAGGGGGAGCAGAGGAAGAGCTTGGATAGTATGAGAGCTGTTCTCCCAGTCGTAACAGAGGGCTTCTATGCAGCTTTGAACATTAACCCTGCCCCCTAATTTCTTCTTGAAATAAGAGGCACGGGTATAGGATATTTCCCATGCTATCACCTATGGGAGAGCAGTCTCCTATTTCAAGGAACCTTTAGCAGATATGAGGGTATATCCATTAAATGGCTGTGACAAGGGGTGAAACATACATACCTGGCATTGGGATCTTACTCAGGAAATCCAGAACTGGTACAACTTTTCCATCTTTGTCTACAGGTATTTTCCAAACAATCATTAGCTGAAATCTAAAAGGCAAACAGTTTTAAAAGTTAGAGGGCTAAAGCAGCATCCTTAATGAGGCTAGCAGGAATGAATTGACTGCTACTGATTCAACATATATTGAAGTTTTCTTCCTTCCTGCAAGACAGTCAGCACAGCTGTATGAAGAGTTTGTCTGGGTATCTTTAAGATTTTCTAATTACCTCCCTTCACCACTCTCTGTCTTAAGGTTTAAGGAAGTACTGGAGTTACCATCTGGAGGAAAAAACTGCAGGGGCAGTGTAACACAGTCCTATTAAGGACACAGATTAAAATAGGGGCTTTCATTGCAAAATTCATTAAGTCTATAGTTTCAGTCATATGATCACAGATATTTCTTAACTGCACCATTTTTCTTAACTGCAGCAGAAATTAGACTGATAATCAGAGTGATAATACTCATTAGAAAGCTCCAGCTTTCGACTTGCCATCATGAATTTCACTCATGGCAATAGAGGTCTCTAGCTTTTCTTCCTGTCTGGAAAGAGACAAGCTTGTTTAATTGTTTGCTACGGAAGTAAGGTCAGCCTTTGTCTTTAGAGAGCCACCCCTATTCCTGCAACAATTCCAGAGTGGTGTGGACCTCTGAGCTCTGGCTTCTGACTACTTTGAAATGAAGAGAGGCAGCTGAATCAACTCTTTCTACTTTAGGTAAGGGAAGTGCCCCCCTTGGTCAAAAGAACCCTCTGCCTACTATAGAAATGTTGGGGGCACTAAAGAACTTGGGAGTGAGAGAGCTGTGTTTCTCATCTGTCTTCCTAGTTTGAAAAAATGCTGTCATGCTTTCTAAAGCTTGGAGGATGGCTGTTTTCTGACTCAAGGAAAGAATGCTGAAGATGCTCAACATGGCAAAAACAGAACACATGATGAGGGAAGGGAGTTGCAGCCTAGGATCGCACCCAAAGAGTGCTTGTGAATAGTTCTGCATTCTGGAGAGGAGGGACAAGTAGAGTGCCTCAAGGATCTGTCCTGGGACCTGTTTTGATCTTCATCGTGGTCTCTGTGCAGTCCCACACATGGGTTGGGCACCTGCGCACAACCTTGACCGGAGAAACTTCTAGAGCTTTCTCTCAGAAGAGTTTTGGTGGGCTTTCTTCCTGCCCTGGGGAGGAGGCACACACTGCGCATGCCCAGAGCGGGGGAGAGAGCCGCCTCCCACTCAGTTCTTCGACCTCCTTTGTGTTCACACTTCGTTGCTGTTGCTACGTCATTGCCTCAGTTGAGTATTCTCTTCTCTTTCTCTCTCTTCGTCTCTTTTATCTTTATACTTCCCTTTGCTATACCATTTTTTTAAATCTTTTTCTTGTCTTTTGTATTCTCCCCCCCCCCATTTTATTCTTGGTGGGTGGGGTCCAGATTGTATGGGCAAAACAAAGTTTTTTAAAGTGTGCTGTCATTGCCCAGCAAAGATCCCTTCTAACGACGGGCACGATTTTTGTTTACTTTGGGCGAAGCCCATAGGGTTGATACCTGCCCGCATTGTGCTAATTTTACTCGGCAGGCTAGGCGTAACAGGGAGGCTAGACTTAGGGCTGTACTTTTAGAGGCAGCCTTATACCCCACCATATCTTCTGCGGCTTCTCATTCGTCCCTACCTAAAAAATTGGACGCTTCCTCGAAGGCACCGAAACCAAAATCTAAGAGGCCTGAGGAAAAGACCCCTTCGAAATAGAAGGTTAAGCCATCAACGTTGACTTTGGTCATTGAGCCTGTTGTTATTACTGGCCTGAAACTTCGACTCCCGCATTGGTGTCTACTTCTCAAAAGTCTGCTTTACCACCTCCGACGCTGCAGCACACTTTGTCCTCTGCTTCCAGCCTGATTCCACTTGGCCAGTCAATGAGATCACCTCCCACATTATCTTCTCACAGGGATTCCCGATCTCCTTCACGACACTCCGATCACCCACTCCACGATTTGGAGGGGAGGGAACTTTTGGTAGATCGACGTTCTCGGTCTTGGTCTCGATATGACCGCAAGCAGCTCATTTGTCGACAGTCTCTGTCCTCGTTGGGCTCGCCTTCAGGCGATCAATGTTGGTCTCCTGATGAACGCAGGTGACCTCCATACTGTGCGTATTATTACTCCAGGTCTCCGACGCCTCAGCATCATCATTATGATTGGTTCCAGCACTCCGAACATACCGACCATTGTTGTGTGCCTGATTACCCCCAGCGCTCCCGATAGGTAGCTTCGGCTCGTTCTGTAGCTCTTGACCAACCTTCTGAGCTCTCGAGACCTAGAGATGCCCCAAAGAGTTCTCCCTTAGAACCTCGGTATTGTCCCTCTGCTGATGACCAGGCGGCAAGTGATCTTGTTCAGCCATTAAGGTCCTCCTCTCCCATGTCGATTTCTGACCATTCTGATTCTGCAGATCTTGATCCCAATGTCACCCGAGTCGATGATGAGCCTCGCCGCTCGGGTTCTATTTCACCCATTGAGGGTCCCAAAGCTTATTTAGAGCTGGTTACTAGAATGGCCACTACCCTTCAAGTTCAGGGTTCCACAGAGTCTCCCACTGTGATTGACGTGGTTCACAAGCTGGTTCAGGCCGACCTTCCTCCTTCTACCATCCTCCCTTTGCTGCCAGTTCACCTTTCGGTTCTTAAGGAATCATGGGAGCACCCGGCGTCAATTCCCCCGGTCTCTAGACGGTATGATGGTCTTTACAAAATCCAACAGAATTCGGGGAAGTTTCTTATCTCCCATCCACCGCTGAATTCAGTGGTCGTACATTCTTCATCGAAGCAACCCGTACGACAGTCTGCACCACCTGATCGCAAAGGTCGTAAACTTGACATTCTTGCAAAGAAAGTGTATTCCTTTGCCTCCATGGGTCTCTGTATCGACACCTACCTGTCTTACCTCTCAGCATATGCCTTCAATGTCACTAATGCTATCCATCCTGTCTTGGACTTTGTCCCAGAGGAACATCGTCCCACCTTGTCAGGCGCTTTGTCTGAGATCTGCTCCATCTCGAAACAGCAGATTAACTCTGTCCATCATGCTGTCACTTGTTCCTCGAAGGTTCTAGTCTCTTCAGTTGCTCTTCGCTGTCATGCTTGGCTAGGAGGCACATCTCTGCAACCTGATGTCAAATTCCATATAGAGGACCTCCCTTTCAATGGCGATGGTCTCTTCCACTCTACCGCTGATGAGGCCTTGAAGGCCGTCGATGACAGCCAAAAGCAGGCTTGAAGCCTGGGAGTTTCCACCTCTGCTTATCAGCCTTGGAACCGTCCTTGGAAACCTTACAATTCTAGGTGCCAGCTGTCTCCGGCATCCAATTCCCAGTGGAGGAGGAAGCCCTATGATTCCTGTCCTTCTTCCAAGCACTGGCCTCAGCCTTCGAAGGAGCCCCAGCAGCCCAGTCTGTTTGACTGTTTCCTTCGCCTGTCCTCTCCACCATCTTACACCCTTCCCATCCGGACCTGTCTCTTCCCCTTTTTACCAACATGGGAAGCAATTTCCACCGAATCCTGGGTCCTCACCATTCTACGGGTCAGGTACACCATAGAGTTCGTTTTGCCTCCAGTCCTACCCTGGACCCCCTTCTCGATCTCGAGATTTCCACCCTTCTTGCCAAAGGCACTATCAAGCTTGTCCTGGAGGTGCAGCGGACCCTAGGTTTTTACTAAAAATATTTCCTTGTACTGAAGCAGGATGGCGGGTTCAGAGTGATTATGGATCTTTGGGATCTGAATCGATACATCTGTTATCAAAAATTTTGTATGGTCACTTTGCAGTCCATTCTCCCGCTAATTCCAAGGGCAGCATGGCTAGTGTTGGTCTATCTCCAAGACGCATATTTCCATGTCACTATCCGTCCCCAGCACCGCAGATTCCTTCATTTCACAGTTGGGAACGCGCATTACCAATACAGGGTCCTTCCGTTTGGTCTCTATACCACCCCAAGGGTTTTTACCAAACTGATGGCTGTTGTGGTGGCCGATCTTCATAGCTGTGGGATAACACTTTATCCCTATATCAACGGCTGGCTTCTGGTGGCTCCAACGCAAGCTCAGCTACTTCACGATGTCCAAGAGACTCTTTCTCTCCTTTGCTCGGCCTTTGTGTCAACCTCTCCAAGTCCTCTCTTTAGCCCATCCAGGTCCTTCAATTTCTCAGTGCCTGGCTAGATACCAACCTTGAGACTGCGTTTCTTCCGGAATCAAGGGCTTCTGACATTCTAGCGCTGGTGTCCTTGTTTCGGACCTCCCCATAGCAATCTGCTTGATCCGTTATGAGGCTCCTGGGTCACTTTGCGTCCACAGTATTTGTAGTCTGCCATGCCAGGTTGAGAATACGGCCACTCCAACTTTGGCTTCTCCACACCTTCGATCCTCTCTGCAGTCCTTGGCACAAAATCCTGTTGATACCACCCCTGGTCGTCGACTCTCTCAAGTGGTAGTCTCACCCTCAGCACCTCCTCTCCAGCATGCCCTTCCATCCTCCTCCTCCACAGGTGTTGTTGACCACGGATGCTTCCCTTTGGGGTTGGGGAGCCCAGTGCGGAATGCTTTCAGCACAGGGGGTCTGGACTCCTCGCAAGGCAACTCTTCACATCAATGTCCTAGAGCTGCGTGCGGTTCATCTGGCCCTTCGTTCTTTCCTCCCGATCCTTCAGGGTCGTGTTGTACAGGTGGCTTCTGACAACACCACCGCTGTTTACTATATCAACAAGCAGGGAGGTACTGCCTCTGTTCATCTCTGCAACTCGGCCTTCAACCTCTGGACTCGGTGCCTCCTTCATTCCATTACGCTCTCTGCGATACATATTCTGGGATGCCGATCAGTTGAGCCGATCTAGGTCATCGGACAACGAATGGTCCATTCCCCATCGATATCTAAAGCCTCTTTTTCCAGAGTTCGGTTGCCCTCTTGTCGACGGCTTTGCCAATCCCGGCAATGCTCGATGTCATCTATTCTTCAGCAGGGGTCCCCTGTCTGCTCGGTCACTTGGAGATGCCTTCCTTCACAAGTGGAACAGGACCCTCTTTTATTTCTTCCCTCCATTCCCTCTCATCACCCGGGTCATTCAGAAGATCCTCACAGATGCCACGTTGTGCATCATAATCACTCCTTGGTGGCCACGCCAAGTATGGTTTCCGCACCTCCTCTGGCTCTCCTGTCACACGGTCTGCCTTATCCCTGTCATCCCCAATCTCCTCTCTTGGGCCAAAGGGAGGATCCTCCATCCCGATCTGGGGGTTTTCCGCTTGACGGCCTGGAAGATCCAGCCTGAGACTTCCCGCCTTGTGTCTCTTGAAATTCTCCTAAATGCCAGAAAGCCTTCTACTCGACTTACCTATCGGGTAAAGTGGAAGAGATTCCAGTCCTACGCCTCCGATCACTCCTTCGATCCAGTTCAGTCATCTCTCCGTGACATTTTCTCCTACGTCATCTATTTGAAGAGCACCGGCCTGGCGTACTCATCTTTAAGGGTCCATTTAGCAGCCATCTCCACTTATCATCCTTTGATACAAGGATCCTCCGTATTTTCTCGCTATCTGACAAAAACCTTCCTTAAGGGTCTCCTTCAACTTTGTCCTCCTAGGAAGCCTCTGGTGCCTTCGTGGAGTTTGTCCCTCATTCTTTCTCAACTTATGTCCAAGCCCTTTGAGCTCATGGCTATGGCCGACCTCAGGTTACTCTCCTGGAAAATGGCCTTCCTTATAGCTATTACTACTGCTCATAGAGTAGGGGAACTAGCTGCCTTCAGAGCTGATCCCCCTATACGATTTTTCATAGGGAGAAGGTTGTCCTTAGACTAGTTCCTTCTTTCCTACCTAAGGTCATTTCTGCCTTTCACCTCTCTCAATCATCTGTCCTGCCTACTTTCTTTCCGAACCCAACTGATGCCTTTCAGAGAAGCTTGCACTGTCTTGATGTTTGCAGAGCACTCTCTTTTTACCTACATAGGACACAGCCTATGTAACTATGTAACTTAAGTCTCCTAGGCTGTTCCTAGCTTATGGCCCCCCGCAACTGGGGGAGCCCATTTCTTCTCAATGATTGTCTAAATGGGTGACTTCCACCATAGCCCTTTGCTATGAGCTTGCATGTCAACCTGTCCCTACCTGTCTCACTGCTTATTCCACATGGGTGGTATTGACGTCCACCGCTTTCCTGGCGGGTGTCCCGTTGGAAGACGTCTGTGCAGCTGCTACGTGGTCCTCGACATCAACATTCATGACCTACTATGCACTCGACGTCCGAACTCGACAGGATGCTAACTTCAGTCAGACGGTGCTTCGATCTCTCTTCGCTTGACCCTGCTGCTTCTTCAGGTAGGACCTTTGGGTGACTTATATTGCTGATGATGCTGTGTCTTAACCAGTGTGCTTGTGTCTTTTTCAACTGGTTCAGCTCTTGTAATCACCCATGTGTGGGACTGCACAGAGACTATGACGAAGATAAGCAGGTTGCTTACCTGTAACTGATGATCTTCGAGTGGTCATCTGTGCAGTACCACAATCCCACCTGGCCTTCCCCACTGCTGGCATCTCCTGATCACTTTCTTTTCAATTGATGGGACTTACTGGTGGTGGTCGAAGGAACTGAGTGAGAGGTGGCTCTCTCCCCCGCTCTGGGCATGCGCAGTGCGTGCCTCCTCCCCAGGGTGGGAAGAGAGCCTGCCAAAACTCTTCTGAGGCAAAGCTCTAGAAGTTTCTCCGGTCGAGGTTGTGCGCAGGCGCCCAACCCATGTGTGGTACTGCACAGATGACCACGATGACGATCATCAGTTACAGGTAAGCAACCTGTTTTGTTCAGATTCCGGTGCTTTTGGGGAGGGGGAAGTATAGAGGTGGGTCCAGGCGGAGCACTAAGGGAAGGACGCAGAGAAATAGGACGGCTCGGTGCCCTTCCAGCCTGCAACCCATCCCAAAGGTGGTCGGCAGTAGGGCCAGGATTGATAACCCCCTTCCATCATTGGTGTTGTATGTATTTTGTATTTATGTATTTGGTCAATGACTGTATCAATAAAAAAAAGTCTATTAATAATAAGACTACAGCCCTTCAGGACTTTGTCATGGAACAGCAGGCAGACCTGGCATGCGTGATCAAGACCTGGGTGTGGGATGGGGGACTGTAGCTCTCTCCCAACGTGCCCCGCCTGGGTCTTCAGTCCTCCACCAATCATGGACTAGGGGGCCGGGGGTAGGAGTGGCGATTTTCACTCAGGAGGCTTACTCCTGCAGGGCGCTCCCACAGTTGGAGATCTTGGGCATGGAGTGTGTCAGCCTGGTGCTGGAGGCCGAGGAGAGTTTGGCGATCTGGCTGGTGTACCGACTACCTAATGCACCAGCCAGTAGCCTGCCATCCCCAATGGAGGCCGTATCAGGCTGGGCGCTGGAGCACCCTAGACTAGTGGTCCTGGGTGACTTCAATGTCCATGCTGATGACGCAGCCTCCAGTCAGGCAGTGGATCTAGTATCGTCCATGGTGGCACTGGGCATCTCCCAACTTATATCGTCCCCCACATACTGAGTAGGGTATACACTCGATTTGATCTTTGCGGCTGGACTGATAGTGGACCGGATTACTGCACTGGCAGTACCATGGTCAGACCACTATGCCCTGAAGGCCCATCTAAATGTTCCACCCTGACCCTGTTTAGGCAGTGAGCAGCTTTTAGCTTGCCCATGGAGCCAAATGGACCCAGTATGGCTTCAGATGGCTCTGTGGGATCCGAAGCCCCCTGGCAGCTTGTTGGATGAACTTGTGGAGGACTGGCATAGCCGACTCTCCACAGCCATCGACAAGATCACTCCCTGGTGCCCTCTGCGCACTCGCTCCAGGCAGGCCCCATGGTACTCCCAGGAGGTGTGGCTTATGAAGCGAGAGCTGAGATGGCTAGAGAGACGGTGGTGCCGTGCTCACGATGAGGCAACAAGAGCATTTTATAGGACGTTTATGAGATCCTATGAGATGGCAGTCAAGGCTGCAAAGAGAGAATTCTATGCAGCCACGATTGTGTCTGTGAGCTCACGCCCAGACCAATTGTTTAGAACAATTCGGTCATTAACAATTCTGCCACAAGGCAGACAAAACGCTAGGGAATTGGATATTGGCTGTGAGGCATTTGCGAGCTATTTTGCAGATAAAGTCTTGGCACTCTGCCGCGACCTCCCCGTCACAATTGAAACAGTGAGTGAACTCGAGGCCCCTTGCACACTTTCTGTTCTGGGTTTGGATTGTTTTAGCCCACTCAGCCTGGAGGAAGTCAACAGATTGCTTGTATCCGTGTGCCCAACCACTTGCAGCCTTTATCCATGCCCTTCTTGGCTCATTAAAGCGGGCCACGAGGGGTTTCGAGGTGCTGTAAGGGAGATTATCAACAAGTCCCTCATTGAGGGGCAGTTCCCTGAGGCACTCAAGGAAGCAATGGTCTGTCCCCTCTTGAAAAAACCAACCTTGGACCTGACTGAATTGACCAACTATTGGCTGGTGTCCAACCTGCCGTATTTGGGCAAATTAATAGAGAGGGCGGTGGAGGTACAGCTACAGAGCTTCCTGGACGATGCTTCCATCCTAGATCCTCTCCAGTCTGGTTTTTGCCTGGGACATGGGACGGAGACAGTGCTGGTCGCCCTTACTGACGACCTCCAGAGGCAGTAAGGTGGAGTGGCAGCACTATTGTTGTTAGAGTATGTTTAGCCCGGAGAGGAGACGACTGAGAGGTGATATGATAACCAACTTCAAGTACTTGAAGGGCTGTCATATAGATGATGGTGTGGAGGTGTTTTCTGTTGCCCCAAAAGGTCGGACCAGAACCAGTGGTATGAAATTAAATCAAAAGAGTTTTCAGCTAAACATTAAGAAGAACTTCCAGACAGAGTGGTTCCTCAGTGTAACAGGCTTCCTCGGGAGATGGTGGGCTCTACTTCTTTGGAGGTTTTTAAACAGAAGCTAGATGGCCATCCGGCAGCAATGCTGGTTATGTGAACTTAGATCATGAGGAAGAGGGCAGGAAGGGTTGCCTCAGCACTTAGTTCTCATGACCCTTTCTTACACCCAGGAAAATGCTGATTGCCACTTTGAGATCAGGAAGCAATTTTTCTCTAGGTCAGTTTGGGAGAGGTATTTGTGAACTTCCTTAATTGTGCAGGGGGTTGGACTAGATTACCCTGGAGTTTCCTTCCAACTCTGATTCTGTGGCTGAGTTCAGACTGGCAATTTGCCCCGAAATAGGCATGTTTCAGTAACGTTTCATAACCGGATTAAAGGGGGCATTCACACAGGCACATCTGGCTGGCATTCCCCATCTGTAGTCAACCCGTCATGTACCGCTTCGCTCCCACGTTTAAAAGATACCTGGTGAAAGTGGTAGCAAATCCCGGAGAGCGTGTTTATCCCCCTTCATTCCGCTTCCGGGAAGTGTGAACGCTAACCCGAAAAGCCGGGAACAACCCACGGTAATGATGTCTGCCGGGTGTTTCCGTGCATAAGGTGCACTTGATTGCCCTGGGGAAGCAGCAGCGATACGACTGGATGTGCTCTGCTCTACCACCCAATGCGGTGCTGGTGCAACGGGATCCTTCCCAAATCACCCTGATGCACTTATGCGCATGAGCGCATTTGCGCACATAGCCAAATTATCAGGAGAAAGCCATTTACAGCCACGCCTCCAGGCCAGCAGTCTAAACACTTCCTCGTGCCTCCTACCAGTATGCTCCTGCATCAGTCGGCGCAGTGTGACTGGGAAAACCCAGAACAGTTTGTTCCCAGGGCTTTTTTGCCACGACTTGCTCCCACTTCAAACTGCCAGTCTGAACTCAGCCTATGTGTGGCTAATGGAGGACAAGGATTGCTGCTTGCTTCTAGGAAAACTTTACCTGCTATATGTGAACATCAGATGATTTTGATTGTTTTGCCACCCCTCCTCCAAGGAGGCCAGGATGGCATACATGATTTTTTCTTCCTCCATTTTATTTTACAACAACCTTCTAAGGAAGATTAGGCTGAGAGACCATGACTGTTTCAAGGTTCCCAATAATCTTCATGGCTGTTTGGGGATTTGAACTTTGGTTGTACAATACTTAACCACTATACCATGGCTGAGGGCTGTTAAATGTGCTGGATTAAGGCATGTAAGATCTGGTGGTTTTGGTGGTTAAGATTTGGTGTTTCAGTTTCAATATCCCTACTAGATTTGAGAGTATTCATATTACAATTCATTTCACAGATCATTTCCAAGGGCAATAAATCCTAAAAATGATATTGTTTTGTGTTTAAAACCTACCATCTATTCTGTCTAGATGTCAACAGCAATGTAATGCTACTTTCAATTTGACATCTTACCCATGTCTTGCATCAATGTGTCAAGGTTGTCTTACCCTGGAAGTTCAGAGTTCTTCAAAGTCATGCAGTCTCCAGATAATCCTTCAGGTAGTGCTACAATGTTAGGATACTTGTTCTATTTAAAAGAAAAAAAGGGGGGAAGAGGAACAATGCTATAATCTGTCTGTAAAAGTTTACAAATAGGATGCTAGAATGTGTGTGAAAATAAATTACATTCAAAGATCATAAATCTGAATCCTAAAGCTGGACTAGATGAACCATTGGTGTGATCCAGCAGGGCTCTTCTTAGGTTCATAGTCCAAGCTATCTGCTTCTCTCTACATCAGTTCAGGGCTGCAAACACCCGTCCCCGTCCCCCCATTTTCCTAGCTATAGCGCCCTCTCTGCAGCCATTTCTCAGCTACAGCATTCTACTTCTCAGTTCCTTTTTCTGCCTTTAATCTGTTTTTGCTGTTTTTTTCCCATACGGCACACTCCTGCTCACTAATTTCAGCAGCACCTTTCCCCAGCAACTCATTCCAGTGTAGGAGTCTTGGATGCAGATAGACATGCAGTATGCTTGGCTGGTGGCAAGAGGTTGGGGAAACAGGTACCAGCTCTGCCATGCACTTCTGAATGTAGGAGGACCAAAGCACTCGGGATTTTTTTTTTTTTGTATGGGTTGTGATGGGCATTTCTTTGGCTCTGTGGCTAAAGGGATAGCCTGTTAGCGTTACAATAGGTTTCCTTGTGGAAATTCAGCGCAATAAAGGTCACCCAAATTAAGGTGATCCAATTAACTAATGGTCCAGTTCTGAGCAGAAGCAAAGCTTAAGTGACATGAGTTTAGAACATAGAGAAAAGTGCTGCTGTTCCACTGCAGGGCAAAACCCCCAACACAGAACAGGATGATTATGTAAGAGACAGTTTCAGGGTAGGTATGGAGAGGAAGGAGTTTATGGGCCCAGATGTGGGATTTCACAGAGGACAAGTTTTAAAAAAAGCTGTGGTGAAAGTAATATTCAGCTTTCCAAAACCCTAGCTTCCACAAAATATTTGCATATACCATAATCCATTTTAAAATTAAAATCTGGAATAAGAGACAATGAATACACTGCCTATATTAATTGCCGTCACACAAAAGAAACTGTTGACTGACAAAGGAACCAGATCAGAGAATTAACGCCCAGTGCAGAAAAAAAGAAAAATGCCAAAACTATAACAAACTTCTATTTTTCTCTATAGCACAGGGAAGGAAAGAAAGTAATACATATCTTAAAATAAGGTACATTAAAAATCTGTCTGCAGTAATCACATTCAAGTGCCTCTCAAGATACTGTGTGTGCACAGAGCACGTCATGCAGAATATGTATTCAGTACTTCTCTAGATGACCAGAGATTTTTGCTCTGAGTGAGTCAGGACTGTTATCCTGAAACTACCACCTTTCCCTGTATGTGCATTCTTCACATTCTAGGACCACTTCTCATATATTCCTGTAAAGTTTATACAATGGAAAGTCAAATTTCTTCTTATACAGAAGGACAGCCTGCCTGGAAAAGGCACAATGCAAAGTGCCCACCCCCTTGCTCATTTCTTGGCTTGTGCTCAGGTAGTATGCTTGGCAGTGAACTTTAAACTATCCACTTGTTCATTCCAGACATAACTGTGCTATGGTGTATTTGACTGGAATTCTGGACATCAAACAGAAAGAACTTGAGAGTTCCTAATTATTTGGGGGCTTTTATTATTTGTCTAGCTGTACCTTCAATTGCATCATGAAATGAGAGAATGAAGTGATCTGAGGCTATAATAGCTAAATGGGTACTACATTAATAAGTATTACAGGGTGGGATGCTCAAGCTGCTGTCGTGAATTGTTTTCACATGCCCCATCCCTGCTGTCTGATATTTGGCTAGTTTTCAAAATAAGGAAGTTTGTAATGTGTGAAAAGAACTCATTTTAGATCAAAGGGGAAAAAGGGGTTAAAATGTTTTGAGAGATTTAGGATGTTTATTTGAAATACACTGGAGACATGATCTTATAGATCCTCCTTCCATCTGGAATACAGAAATGGCTACCACATGTCTCTTTTTAATGTTGTGCCTTACCCTAGAAGGTTTTGGGTTTTTTTCTTCATTGATGTTTCTGCTGAGGCTGATATGGTAATTCCTCCTTTCATTTTTCTAAATATTGTAATGTGAGCTGCCTTAAGAGTTATTGTATGCAGAAGCATACATGCTTCAAAATAAATAAAGTGATTAAAATAAATTCATTGAATTAAAAAAGCAACCTTAATACCAATGGTTAGTGACTGAAGAGAATAAAGAAGAGGAACAAAAAAACTTAACCCAAAATAATTGAATTAAGAATCAGGAAGGTAAAATAAATACAAATCTGAGAGCCAATTCCTAAAAACAATAAATGTGAAACATAAACATATTTTTTATAATTTTGCACTATTTATCTGTTTATGTTTCACATTTATTGTTTTTACGAACAGTAACTGAAGTGACCAAGAAAAGTGAGGGGGAAATGGCGGCCATGAAACCATGACTGCCATATGGTCTCTACAGCTGTCTTCTCAGAAGAAGCCTCCTGTTAACACGGAAACAATTGGATGGTGAAAATGTAGCACAAGGACCAGAAGGAGGAAAGCAAAAATAGTTTCTCTTTTTTGTTTGGTTAGCAGTTCTACTGATGGCAAATTGCCAAATTCTGGATAAACTTTAAGGCATTGGATACCTCAGATTTTTGAAGCTTCAGATGGCTTCATGTGTGTTTTTCAACATGTCTAATATATTCAGGAGGCATTGTTCAACAAAGGTCTGGATAGGCACACTAGGGATAACAGCAGTTCTAAGTTGTTGTTAGGATTTCTTGGCAGGAATGGAAAAACTGTCACATCCAAGGTGAAGAATTTATCATTCAACTTTTAATGTTTTTATATTGGAGGGAGATGACAATCATATATCTTCAATCCATATTGGAGGGACCCAGACCAAAGAGTGCCAATAATTTGAACCAAGTATTTTGATTTAGTAACACAAACAGCTGTATCAAACAAAATTCATTTTTACAAAACCTGTGAAACCTTATTTGATTAGTGCTGTCAGACCTGAAAGTGCCCTGCACTTTGCATTGAAGGCAAAATTCCACCCGGTACGGCTTTTCCCCATTGCTGCAGTTTAATGAGAGAGTCTGCATTGTTAGGAGATGTAATTTTAAAAATGCTTTTATTTGTTGTTTGCTGGCCTACACATACACCTTAATGGTGCTCACAAGTGTCTATGGGTTTGGGAAGAGTGTGTGTGTTGTTTGATGTGACTCTTTGCATTGGGAAGTTGCCATGCGGTCTGCTCTTTCATGCTAATGAAGTGACACTCACACCTACGCACTCACATGCCTATCCATCATGCACTGGGAAGAAGAAGAACATTTCCATTAGGGCCTGCTGGAAGAATGGTAAAAACAACAACAAGCCCTCCATCCAAGAATTCAGAGTCAACATGTAACCCACAGGATGCCTGGTTTTGGGAGTGTTAACACTGTCCCCTGATTTATGACTTGGACCAGGCTAGAGTCATTCAAAGTTCTAAGGTTTCCATGACAACTCATCTTCACACCTTGGACCAGATGCCCCATTGAGTGAAGGGTGTAGATTTCCAATATTGCCCCCTCCTCTTAGGTAGGCACCCACCATCCCAATAACCAATGGTATAGGAATGGGACTGACTGACAGGAGGAAGGATGACCCTATTGCCAGCCCCCAAATATGGCTAATAAAAGGCGAGGTTCAACCTTTGTTCTTCGCTAGCTAGTCATCCAAAACCCTACCCTGGTAACCTAGAATCTACTATAGGTAATTCTTGCGTGCCTTCTTGGATCACGACCAAGAAGCCCACACGTGTTGGCTGGTTCCAACTGTGTGTAGTAAGAGTTTCCCTTAGCCAGAATTTCTACTCCTGCATTCTTCACTGTGAAGGTCGAGCTTCAGGAATCAGATAAGTATCCCGTGCTTGCCATTCCTCAATATTTCTAGTTTAAATCCCATAGTGTCTTCCATTTCTATTGTATCTAATGGAGCTTGTTTGTATGTGTGAATGAATCTGTTTTTGTATGCCTGTGAACCAAAAGATATTATTCAGTAAAGAGAATAACTGATTTTACTAAAGAAACCTTGTCACGTGTTCTCTTTGGAAACGGATTCTCTGGGCGAAGCTGCTTTCTCTGTATACATAGACCAGAACTCACTTAAGTTTAGTCCGATCAATGTGTAGGTAAGCATTTTGGCTAACAGCATATAGTAAAAACTTCCATCTACATAGGAGGAGAATTCAGTCCATGAGGTGAAGCTTCAAGTCACCACAGCACTCTGGAAAAGCCACACCTGGCAAACTTTATATTCTAGGGTGTTTTTTTTAAGAGCATAGGAAAACTCTCATCATATAGACCTAAGAATCCAAGCTCCCACTCAAATTCTTTCTGGCTGCCCCAGCTCCTCCTTTTTTTACAAAAGATCCTGACACTGCAGAGCAGAGAAATCATATCAGTTTGGGTTTCTTCTCTGCTATGCTCCTGTTATTGGGATTATGCATACTATTATTGAGAAACTACTAATGAGCATCAACTTTCAATTACTTTCTATGATTCTGGTATGTCCTATCTAAAAATTACTGCCTGAACACTTTTGCCATTCCCTGAAGACACATTGTAAGGCTGTGTATATTATCTTGCTCAGACCTAGGAAAGGAGTTGTACAGTGACAACCAGGGTGAGAGAAAGACAGGGTGATGTCTGTAGTGCAGTCCCAAGTTGGACAACAAAAGCTGTGACTAGAGAAAAAACACAAAGAGGGATTTGTTATCAAGGGTGCTTCAAACCCTAAGGCTGGCTCTCTGCTAAGCCTGATGTGAAGTCACTAGAAGCCCCCTCCTTTGTACAGCTTGACAATGAATGAATGCTGATGGATATTTTATAGGTGGTCACTGACCTATCTGGGTGAGCTAGTTATCTGCACCACTCTGTGAGAAAGTTATCTGCACTGTCTTGTTAAATGGTGCCATCATTGTTTGAAACAGGTAACTAGCTTAAGAAATGGTTGCCTGTACACTGTGTTAAATTATCTCTTGGTAAGTGATTGGTCACCTGACTCTACTATGGAGAGCAGTAGGAGAATTCACATCAGCAATTGCTTCCAACAGGATTCAGCTATTATGTGTGCAAACAGAATGCCATTCACAGGTGAATAAAACATATTTCCTAATACATCTGAATTATGTTTACAACAGAGTGGATCTAACTATAGCTAAAGTGAAACTTCAAAGTTAATTTATAAGCAAATCAAACAGAATTGAGAACCCAGACTAACAACAACACTATGAACTGCAGAATAGGCCCTACTGTATGTTTGCCTAGCAACACTGTGTTAGCCTGATTGCTCGTAATTATTAATAATAAAGGGGGCAGATAATTAATTACCAATAGGCAATTGGCTGCGGGAGCAAACACCTGTGTATACAGAAGTCCTGCCCCTCCGGGAGGTATAGATAACAGATCAGGAGACTTTATGAGGTTGAAAATAAAGTCCTTTACTGGACTTCACAAGCAAACAATACACAGTCTCACACACAATTACAAAAGTCTAGGAAAATAAATAGAGAGGCATAAGCATATTTGCACTAGCAGGTAAGCATTGGTGGGCAATATTTACCGATCCCGTTGTGCAGAGCGTTCCTCAGGAAAAATGGAGGGGAAGAAAATAGAAAAATGGGACCACGTGGCATGAACCAGCAGGTAACACACGGAAAGTCAGGCTGCAGACCTAGAGTTTAAAGGTGGAGGCAGGGGTTGGGGATAGCAAGCTGGACGTAAGAGGGTCAAAGGTTCGATAGGGGTCATAGAGCAGAGAGAGAGAGCTGGTGGTCAGGCATCCCCTTATATGCAGGAGGGAGGGAGCTGGTCACAACCCCTGGTCACACCTCCTGGTAAGTCTGTCCCTGAAAATACCCTATTGGTTGGAAGGTTTAGGGGATGTGGGACTGAGGAGTGGTCAATATTGAGGGCTAGAAGCTTAACTCATGTCTGGCACCTGGTAGCAGCCAGGATGAGTCACCGGGCCGATTCCTTTGTCCTCTTGATGACTTTAGCCAGGCTGCTGATGGATAGCAATTAGTTGCCAGGCAACAATGAATAGTCTCTGCCTGGTCTACCTGAGGTCTTGCAGGTGAGGGGGAAGGGAAAGAGGCTGCCTGCATGAGTTAGACGGAACTCTTAATAGCGGTTTTGGAGTTCTTTGTCCTTGCTCTTCAGCAAGGCATGGTGCTGTGTTTAGTGTATACTGGGGCTGTTCCATTCTTCTTCAGGAAAAACGGGCTGGTAACCTTTGCTGCACACTGCAGCTGCTGGGGAAGGTCAGGAGAATGTCTCTTGCCTAAGGTGCAGTCTCTTCTGGCATCATATTGGGGTTACTATGTGGCATA
The DNA here is from genome assembly GCA_029375565.1 of Gekko gecko. Lineage (NCBI taxonomy): Eukaryota > Metazoa > Chordata > Lepidosauria > Squamata > Gekkonidae > Gekko > Gekko gecko. The sequence continues at coordinate 96,272,148 of JAPDNY010000002.1, read as the reverse complement.
GTCCCTTTTGCACACACTTGCACAGTTTATTATTTTATTACTGTTCATAGAAAGGTTGAAAAGTCTTGCCGGGCAACAACTGTGTAATGCTTTTAAAATGTCAACAACTGCTTAATAAAAGGGGAAGAAAACCCAGTAAGATTTCTGAATTTAATCCCACAAAAAATTAGTAAACAAGTCAAGGCAACTGATTCATCCTGCTACAAGGCTTTGTTTAAAAGGGGCATGACAGGCACTTCAGAACATACACCTTGTTATTGCAGCAGCTGAGGAAATGGAAAATATGTCTGTCCCAACCAAACATTTCACTTTGTTTGAAAATTCATTATTTTTTCCATGATTTGATTACATCATAGCAAGCTGAGAGTTTAAGTGGATGTTCCTCTGATTTTAGAAACATCAAGTAATTGCCAATGTCTGGGGTTGTTTTCCTAGCTTCTCACAAGTATGGAATAGTAAAACCAAGTTATCTGCCCAAACTAACTTGATAGGAGAATACATCCTCTTCAGTCTATATTTGCCACCTAAAATATTTTTTTCTGTGCTTCTGCCTTTTCCCCATTTACTACTTATAAAACGCATTACATAATTGTATCTGTTTGGGAACATATTTAACTCAGTACCAAATCCCTGAAGTTCTTTTTATGTTTTGAAACTGAGAATGGGCTGTGACTCAGTGGTAGTGTATCTGCTTGACATGCAGAAGGTCCCAGGTCCAGTCCCCAGCATCTCTAGATAGAAGGATCCAGTACAAGGTGATGTGAGAGGCCTTGGCCTGAGACCCTGCAGGACTGCTGCTAGGCACAGTAGACAGTACTGATCTTGATGGACTAGTGGTCTGATTCACCATAAAGCAGTATCATGTGTGAGATTCTTGATGCAGAAATTTTATAGTGGTTTTTGCAACTTATAAATTGCAAAAAAGCAAGTGAAAGGAATTAGGACTGTTACAGTACAGCAAATGTCAGAGACAAAGTGCTGTAGTGACAGTGCCCTGGAATAAACTAGCAGGAATAATAAAAACAAAAGATGGGAGTCTCTGGAAGTCTGTAAAGGCAGAAGAACTACTTATGGCTGATGGGGCTGTGTCAACACATTTTGCTGTCTGAAGTGCCCTCCTTCTGTGCTGCCCTCAGCATCTTTGGACCCAGGTAGCAGCAGCATGAGTCTGGGAGATGACAACTGGCACAAACTTCCTACTTTGGTGCCCCAAGTGGCTGGGATCACTAGATCTTTTGGTCATCTTCAGCTTCCCTGATGGTGTTCCCTATTCCAGTCAATAAAAGAACATAAAAGAAGCCATGTTGGATCAGGCCAATGGCCCATCCAGTCCAACACTATGTGTCACATAGTGGCCAAACCCCAGGTGCCATCAGGAAGTCCACCAATGGGACCAGAACTCCAGAAGCCCTCCAACTGTTGCCCTTCCCAAGCACCAATAATACAGAGTACCTCTGCCCCAAACACAGTGTTCCATCTATGCCTTGTGCCTAGTAGCCACTGATGAATCTCTGCTCCATATGTTTATCCAATCCCCTCTTGAAGCAGTCTATGCTTGTAGCTGCCACCACGTCCTGTGGCAGTGAATTCCACCTGTGTTAATTACTCTTTGGGCAAAGGAATGTGGAAGGACCAATGACTACAGTCTTAAAACTTATCGTCAGGCAGGGCACTTTGGGAATTGTAGCTGGTCTATCAACTTCTGGATCCTTTTCAGAATGGTCCTCTCCAGCCAAACTGAGTACCCTAATGAAAGGCCTAAGGCTACAAACCCAGCATAGCCATAATTTAGCCTTTTATTTTAGTGACCTTACATGAACTTGGTTCTGTTCTGGACAATATATATATGTGGGTAGTTGAAAAACCTTGGACTGCTTGGACCATGTACCTTCTCATCACAAAACACAGGGGTCTTTTGGGGGGAGTGCACTGGAGCGCAGCTCAGGAGCCAAGCCCCGCCCCCAGCCAGTGTCCCCGGAGTTTCAGGCAGCCGAATGTCAATTTCGGCTCCATTATATCCTATGGGCCATTGAAGTCAATGGTAAAAACATAGGGTATATTCTGGGGGCTGGAGGAGGGGGTTTGAGGGAGAGGCTCCAAACTCACAGGGTAGCTGATGGAGTCTCTCCCCAAGATACCCACCAAGTTTCAAGAACATTGGACCAGGGGTCCAATTCTATGGCCCCCAAACAGGTTGCCCCCATTCCCTCCATTGTTCTCTATAGTGGGAAAAAACTTACTTTTTCCCCACCATAGAGAACAATGGAGGGAATGGGGGCAACCTGTTTGGGGGCCCATAGAATTGGACCCCCTGGTCCAATATTCTTGAACCCTGGTGGGTATCTTGGGGAGAGACTCCAACAGCTACCCTGTGAGTTTGGAGTCTCTCCCTCAAACCCCTCCCTCCAGCCCCCAGAATATACCCTATTTTTTCACCATTGACTTCAATGGCCCATAGGATATAATGTGGCCAAATTGCCGCCAAATTTCTTTCATTCCCTCCTTTCCTTCTCTCCTTTTCCTCTTTCGCTCCTTCTTCCCTTCTCTCTTTCTTTCTTTCCCACCTTCTTCTCTTCTCTTTTTTCCTCCTTTCCCTGTTTCCCTCCTTCTTCCCTCCCTTTCTTTCCCTCCTCCTTTCCTTCTCTTTCTATCCCTCTTTCCTTCTCTCTACTCTCTCTCTTTCCTTCCCTCTTTCCTCCTTCTGTGGCCCACCTCTAGTGAGAAGGAGTTTAAACTTTAAACCTCTTCTCTCTTAGCTCCCCCACCCAGGTCAGCTGGGGAAGGGAAGGGGAAGCTTTTGAAGATGCCTCCCCCCCCCTTTTGCTTCTCCTTCTGACATCACTCCAGTGAGGTCAGGGGGAGTGGCATATACTAATAGCCTAATAGCTCATTAGCATACCTTATGCTAATGAGCTCCTGCAGCTCTTTTTCTACAAAAAGACCCCTGACAAAACATATAATGGCAGAAACATAGGGCTTATTGCAATTTATTTAATACAGAATCCACGAGAGATCAAATGACTTCACAAGTCTTACTGCATCACACTTAAACAAATTAAGGATTTCTTGGTGGCTTCAGGTTATGCTCCCTTATGTAATGGGAATGTTGTTATGCATTCAGGTAATTCAAGTAGTACAAGTACTGTTGGCTTTGGTCACTATACACTAGACAAAAAGCAAAGTCTGAAATTCAATTACAAAATTATGCCCCACAACATACCATTTAATGTGTTCCAGCAAATGGAGCTACTGAATCAGCAGTACAAAGGAGGAAAGAAATAGCACACAGAAAAGGCTGTGTGTTTTTGTTATTGGAAAAAATGAGGGACTAGGCTTAAACCTCAAGATCTTTTAAATTAAAGTCATCTGAACAAAGAATGTAAATGAAAAAACATGGATGTAGCTTAAATGCAATTAACATTGTCAGCAATTTTAAAAATAATAGAGCAAAGGTTTGTTTAGCATACTGCATATGGAAAATATTAAAATGTAGACTTTTTACTACTGCTATAGAGATTTTAAAGTTTGAAAAGGAGAAATGCAAAGCTACAGATGCTTTTCTACAATGTAAATCAAGAGGACTGAATCTTAGAGCCTTGTCTTAAGGAGCTGTTTCCTCAGTTTTTAAACCCCATAATGACATGAGGTTACTTTAACACCTTCAAGAAAAAAGCTAGTAAACAGAGGCTTTGATCCTCAGAACCAGAGCATCACATATGGAGGCCTGCCCATAGCAGACACTGGTAAAAATTTCCAGGTTTGGTTGAGATGGGCAAAGTAGAGTTTTATAGTTTGCATTTCCAAATAGACTCATCAATGACTGGTGGGACTCATATTCAATAACCAAGAGGTCTGGCTATTCATACAAACCTTTGCTTCAGAGGATGACCTGGCTGTGTGTTGTAGCAACAGACAAACATGTATTAGATCACAAAGCTTCTGTGGTCTAGAGCACACTTTATGTGATATATAACCCTGGAGACCAAGCCCTATGAGGAAAGGCTGAGGGATTTGGGAATGTCCAGTCTGAAGAAGAGGAGGTTGAGGGGGGACATGATTGCTCTCTTTAAGTATCTGAAGGACTGTCACTTAAAAGAGGGCAGGGACCTGTTCCTGTTGGCAGCAGAGGATAGGACTCGCAAGAATGGGTTTAAATTAAGGGCAGGAAGATACTGGCTGGATATTAGGAAAACCTTTTTTACTGAAAGAGTTGTGCAACAGTGGAATCAGCTGCCTAGGGAGGTAGTGAGCTCTCCCTCACTGGCAGTCTTTAAGCAGCGGCTGGACAAACACCTGTCAGGGGTACTGTGGGCTGATCCTGCATTGAGCAGGGGGTTGGACTAGATGGCCTGTATGAACCTTCCAACTCTGTGATTCTATGATAGCGGACATACCCAGTACAGCAAGGTGTAATGCCAAATGCGGTACTGTAAATTCTACTTTCAAAAAGAAGTTATTTCAGTATCAGTTCTACTGGCAGAAATACAGAGATACAAAATAGTTGTAGGGATATAATAAACATAGCTGTGCTGGGAAGAACATTATATATCCAACTTGTGGTATGCTTAAGTTTATACTGGTGCCAAAGAGATTAGTATCTTCTGCAGGCATTTACTCCAGGGCTTTGGAGCAAACACATCCCACAGTAATGACTCACTTTACTGAATTAAAAAACCCTTGGTAATAATTTTGGTTTCTTTAGAATGATACATTTGCATTATTTGGGGGGAAAATAGTTCAGATGAGCATGCAATTTGATACAAAGTATGTTCGGGGCAATTTACAGTCCTTTGATCCTTCTTATTCATGTATTTCTTTATTTAGACATTTGTAGCTAGCATGCTCAACACATAGGTTTTTGCAGGCATCCGCTCATAAAATTAAAAGCACAAGTAAAACGAGGTGAAGAACAATTAAAAAATCTCACATACCAATAAAGGTCTGTGTATGTGTGTAATTAAAAAATCCCAGTTTAACAGCAAGAAGAGAAAATACTAAAATCACAATTCTAGCTACTCTGACTGTTACTTCTGAAGATACCCTGCTAAATCCATTTCCTGGGGAGGACGGTCCATATGGAGGTTGCCACTGCAGAGATGGCCTGAAATTTGGCCCCCTTTGTCCTTTCATCTGTGAACAAGGGGAACCTAGGCAGAACCTTCTCTGATGATCTCACAGCATGTGAGGTAATGTATAGGCAATCTTGAGCATTTAGATTGTGAGAACAAGCTAATGTAGGGTCTCCAAGTCTGGCATGCTAGATTACAGATTATATAAAGTTCACAGATTCCCCCCCCCAACATGTTTTTAAAAAACCTTTTAGGTGTTTTATATTTATATTCCTTGTGACTTTGTCTCTTCTACACAAATGCTTCTTTTGGAAATGTAGAAATTAAGAAATTGCTAGCAAAAGACTGAGATAAAAGTTACTAAAGAATGTGTACAGCATTTTCCAGACTGAATAAAATATAGCTGCATGATATTGCACACCAATCTCTGGTTTTGTCATCCTGCTCTTTCCCTGCACCCCTTGAACTTAAAATCTGAGTTCTTTACAGATGCTCCATTTGTGAAGGACTTAAGGATTACATATTTCCAGTCTCAACTGTGCAACTGAACAACAACAACAACTACTACTACTTCTGTATTATCGTCATTCATCCAACTCTGTTTAGAGGCCTTTCAGTTACCTGCCACATTGATGGATAAAGCTACCACTAATGAGGTTGTGGTTTTGTGTCTGTGAAATATAAACAGCATTTAGTCAGATAATGCAACACTGCTTTGTGTGATCATGATGTATAATATCATCATTCCAAAGTTTAAAAAGGCAGTTAGAGACACTTAGAAAATTCCATGAACATAGGCACAGGTCAGAGAGATCAAGGCCAAACCAGGGACATCAACTATGGTGCATAGGTGACCCACATATTGCCCACCTAATCTTTAATGACTTCATGGCTGCATTTACAACAAATAGAAGTTTCTTCATGATGAGCATGAAACAGCTTTTTGTCCTTGTGTTCTCACTTTGCTCCTTCTTCCCTTCCCCCCTTGGAGAGAGGGAGGGAGGAAGGAAGGATGAGGGTGCCTAAGACAGCAATGAGATGTGTTTGTTCCAGTTACTTGAAAACCTCTGCCATGGCCTCTGAATGCAAGCTATGCTACTAATATTGATATCAGTAGTTTTGTTTCAGCCTTTCTTGTCAGCAAAACAGCCTGAATATTATAAACACACCTTGAGCCATGAAATTAATCTCTGAAACTCTTCATTTATGGGAAGAGATTCAAAAAGAATACTACAGAAATAACTGGGACCTAGTAGTTAGTTTCTTGCAAGACAGTTGTTTATCTCAAGACATCCTGTAACCATAGGCTGACACTGATGCCTGATTTCTTACAGTTCTCAAATTATTCCTCCTTCTGTATAGAAGGTAGATGGGATAAATGGCCCTTCTTAAGGTTATGAGCTCCTGAGGTTTAACGTGTTGCTTATTAGCTATGTAAGTAATTCTTTATTTGGTATATTAAGTAGCTTTTTCTTGAAGCACCATGTGAAAGAAACAAACACTAGGCTTGTAAAATGGCTAATTTTAATAAATAGTCATAAATAATCATCTAAGTAGTCATGATAATTATTTCAATACAGAGGATAAGTAGAATGGTGCCACCATATTGTTAATGTAACAACATGAAGCACATTCTTTCAACAAATATACATATGCTTGACATTGTATCACGTAGACTCCAAAAACTGAGAAGAGTCATTTAGTTCAATTCCATGCTCAGTGCCGAAAATCCAGATGTAAAGCATTCCCAACAAATAGCTATTCATCCTCTACCTGAGATCTCCAGCAAGTGAGGGACCACCATTCACTCCCAGGTAACTGGTTCCACTCTGTTCACTATTAGTTAATTGAATCTAATGTTCAACTAAAATATATCCTCCTTCAAGCTAAACCCACTGAATCCAGTTTTGCCTTCAGGAGCAGCAGAAAACAAGGCGTTGCTTTCTCCTCAAGTGACAGCCCTCCGACCTCTTCTCCAGACTAAATGTACCAATTTCCTTCAAAATTTCATCACAGGGATCTTTTCCCAGGCCCCTGATAATTTGTGTTGACGTCCTCTTAGCCTGTTCCAATTTGACAACACTCTTCGTAAAGTGCAGGGCCCAAAACTGAACACAGTACTCCAGATTAGCTCTGACCAGTGTGAAGTAAAGTATTACTTCTTGTAAACCTGGATACTCTATTTCTATTTTCTATTTTATTTTAGTAAAATTTATTGATCACCTGTTCAATATCTCATATAAAGCCACATTCATTTTCAACAACATGACAATACAACATCTAAAAAGCCATATATAGCACCGTCCCTCTTAATTCAAATCAAAGGGCTTCCTAATCAGAACAAAATGGTTTATAACCCAGACTAGAATTCTTGTGCGACAGGTGCCACTTTCAGCTCTAGGGAAAGAGCATTCCATGGTCTGGAAGCAGTGACTGAGAAATCTCTGCATTCCAGGCTGGACTACCAGACAAAGTGACCCAACAATTATCATATGGAAGAAGAGAACAGAAGAAGAGATTGGATTTATACCCCGCCCTTCACCCGGAGTTTTAGAGTGGCTTACGAACTCTTTTCCCTTCCCCTCCCTACAACAGACACCCTGTGAGGTAGGTGGGGCTGAGAGACCTCTGACAGAAACTGCTCTTTTCAAGAATACTTCTGACAGAACTATGGCTTGCCCAAAGTCATCCAGCAGCTGCAAGTGGAGGAGTGGAAAATTAAACTCAGTTCTCCCAGATTAGAGTCCACACACTTAACTACTATACCAAACTGGACAATCCTAAGCAAGGGCACCCATATCATTCACATTACTTTGCTCGTTGCTCATAGTTTCCCTCTTGGGAGAAGGCTGAGGCAACATCGCAGTTCAGTATTTCTTATCTTGTCTTTCTCATCAGTTAAGATTTTGCCATCTTCTTCGAGCAGTGTTTCTTTCCTCTTATTTCAAACATATTTGGAAAAGGCTTTTGTTATTCTTGCCAGCTTCAGCTTGTTCAGCGTTAGCTTTCCTAAAATTGTTCCTACAACTCTGGGCTTCTCATCTGTATACATTGCTAGTGACCAGCCCCTTGTTCCATTTCCTATATAGTCTTTTTTATTTTCAGCTAATTCACATAGCTTTTTATGTAACTAAATTGGCTTTTAAAGATGTCAGCTATTTCCCCCCCACAATTATATTCATTGCAGCAACAACAGGATACTAAAGAAAATTTGATTGGGCAAAATTAAGAGAGCTGTTCAACAGCACACTAAGATCTCTATTCAAGTAATTAGATATTTAGCTTTACATGGATACAGTTAGGTCTTCTGGTGTGATTTTTCAAAAACAATCCTCAGAGAAAGCCTTCAGGCTCACAGTGTATATTGGCTGTTTGAATGTGATGTCTAATTTATAAGGTTTAGGGTTAATGCATTGTCAGGAGGACATACATTGCTGGGTTGACAGGCCTGCACTTTTGGGACTGGGGTGCAGGAAGGGGGAGTATTGCACAATGTGAGGATGTCACTTCTGGGTGAAGGTCTGGAAGTGGCACTGGATGTCACTCTAGGAATCCCCCAATCTCTATGGTAAACACTTATGGAAATGCCTAGAGCGTCGTAGACAGGCAACTAGAAGTGATATCACTGCATGTGCAATGCCACCCCATCTCATTTTCTTCCAATGAAAAAGTGGGCAAAGGCGATGGGGCAGGAGGTTGCCATGGCTGGCAATCTGGTAAGCCTAGCACACAATTACATGTTCCTATGTTGTCACTGTGCAAAAAACTGGAAATAGACTCCAATTTATTGGATCAATGGCTACAGCTGCAAGCAAAGAAACATGCAAATAACATATTCCCTGTATTACTGACTGTTGACAAAAGTGTGTGAAAATGGGAATGTAGAAGAAAAATATAAGAAGAATACAACAACTTTTTAATGGCATATCGCAGTATCATAAACCAGCAGAGAATACCAATAATCACTGACACATTAATACCAGCTCTCCTCTTGACAGCAAAGTACAGCAATTTAGCCACCATTTCCATATTCACTGCACAACAACTGGAGAGCAGAGAGAGTACCTTCCACTCATCGGATTGGTTTCCATGATCTCTCAGTAATGGCTCCAAAAATGAGGCTTGGAGATCACAGTAATAAGAACAATGCAAAAGGACATGATTGAGACTTTCTGTTTCATTGACACCACAAGCACATGATCTGTCATCGTATGGGATTTGACAATACCTCCCAATCAGTACAGCTAAAGGTAACACATTAAAACGGGCTAACATAAAGGCTCTTCAAAAGTGTGGGGTGGTTACACTGAAGAAATACTCTGCTATAGATCCTTGGGGAGGAATCTCTAGCCTCAAGGGGGAACATCTGCCTGTGGCATGACTAATCAGGTCTTGACATTCAATGTCGAGCAAACGTTGTTTAATCAAACCAAAGACTGATCTTTCTGGCAGAAGGGGTAAATCTTCAAAACTAACCCCTGTTCATACAATCTTCCTTTCTATATAGTGGAACCAGTCAGAGGACTAAGATTCAGCTAGCAATTGCAAAATAAGAGGGCTGGAATTCGCTCTATAGTATAGCCTGAGTCACCTTAAGTGCCACCTTACTTGACCAGTGAATTCTGTGTACCTTGTCTACCATGCTACACAAGTCAGTTCTTAGGCAAGCCTTACTTTCAGTATTAAGGGAGGATCTGATGACAAATACCAAAGGGAAATGTTCACTTTCTATACGATCCTAAATTGAAAAAACTTTAGCTAGCTCCCAGAGCAACGGAGAAATTAGAAAATAATGTATAACACTGCAATCGCGCCTTGAGGCGTAGGTGAATTGCCCATAAGAATCAAAAGGAGGGATTCTATTAAAAATTAACAGATTAAATCTTAAACATAATTGAGCAAGATGAATTCCTGCTTGAGTAATGTGGGAGTCCTTAGATTACCTAGAACTGGACAGACAATTAGGAAGACCATTGTCTGAAACAAGGCCCAAGTTCTTGGCAAGAGCCGGGCCATTTGGGCCTATCCTAGCATTAAAATCCCCCGTCACTAAAAGAGCCCTTCATGGGAATTTTAGTTCTAAATCCTCCAGCACTCCTGGAAGACCATCCCAAATGGAATCCTATGTTTCTTTAACCACACAGGGAGGAATATGAACAAAAAATAACTCCCTTCCAATAGGCAGATTTGTATACTCCACACACTCATCCTAAGGGGGAATATCCTTTCCTGCCAGTTCTGTTATCCTACCACTTGCAGGAAGAGCCACACTTTCCTCAAAATAACTCCAGATCTATTTTGCCTTTCTCACAGGTATAATGTCTATGAAGAAAAATTATTTATTAAACCATTTACATCCTGCCTTTTCTTGTGCTTTAAGATGGCTCACAATAACAGTTAAAAACATTTTCAGTTAAAACCCAATCAAATAAAACTGGAAACTTTCTCAACCCCAGAACTTAGACAGCAACTAGGGCAGAGCTGAGATACAGGAGTTTGTATTTTGTTATGGTTCTTTGTGCAGCATTTCAGGGTGCTGAAATTGGGTAGACTATTGCTTATCATCTTGATATGAATTGCTTTTTAAAAGACTTTTCTGTACACTTTCCTAAACAAGGCTGAAATGCACTGGTCTAGGAAAGTCCACAGGTTACATTTAAACAGCAGCAATGATAATATGGTCATTTTATTTGTAATAGTTTATGAAATACCAAAGGTATAGTTCTACTGGGCATGCTTTGCATTATCCATACACTGATTATGTTTGAAGTATACCAATTGCTAGGAGTTTACCAGGAACTGCCCCTCCAGCAAAAACAATTGAGGGGAAAAATGTTCCCTTCAAGAAGTATTGGAAATTTGGGGAAGCACTGAAAACATTAATAGAAGCTGTATGTTTAAACAATTGCCTGCTGAGCAGAACAGCTTTGCAGTAAGGATGGGGGTGGCTGGGAAGGAAACTGGGCTCTGTGAGAAGCCACATACATGAAAACTTACTTGCACTGTGCCACATGATTAGGAATGAATAGAGTGAAGCCACCTGCTAAACAGCCACAAATGGGTTGATGAACAGTCAAACCAGTCACTGAAAATCAGGTCCCTGTATGACTGGTAAACAGAACGTGAGTCAAACGGGTAGGTGTGAGTGTGACTAGTCTTGAGTCCATATACAGCTGCCATTTTTGCTGACTTTTGGAAGTACCTGCTGCATAGACAGCAAAGGTGCCATGCTTCCTACTCTTCTTTGAATGCATGCAGGACAGCATGGTGAAGTCAATCTGGTGAATTCTTCCATGGCTGTGGCCCTTAGGTTGCTCCTCATTATAGTACACTTTCTGGAGGAAGGAAGTATACATCTTGGAACAGGGATGTGTACATGTGGGCAGCCCATTGTTGCTGATCTGGCCTTTGCTGGGGAAAGAATGGGCTTCCCCTCTGGGCTGGAAAGGGAGTCTCTCAGGTCATATGCTTCTATTCATGTGCTACTGTTGCAGAATCTCACCCACCCCCCGTCCTCTGACTCCCCATAGGGGGGAGTGATTTCAGAGGGCAGTAGCCAGATTGGCTGTCAGTGATTGGCTGAGCCTGTGTGTGTCACTCACTGGGGCATTACTGGCTGCCAGTGTGTGATTGGTGGATGTTGCTGTGGTTACTATGGTCTCCTGAGCAGTTGCCATGCCATTTGTGCTTGCTGAGGGGTTGTGCATTGTTATTTCAGCCTGTGGAATGTGGAATTCCACTGTAATTATGCAGGAGGTCAGATTCCTCTCTATTGGTGGCCCTGAGGAATGCACTGCCCATTGTGTTTCCCGTTCCTAGTTGTTTTTGTTTTGCAGTCGATGGCTCTGGCCTTGGTGATCTCAGACCACCGGCTCCTCCTTTTCCTATCACATGCATACAACACATTAGGTTTTTTGCTCAGTGGGTATCAGGTATAGAAAAGTTGAAAGCTTCCACCCTAGAATTCTCAAGATTATTTTGCAACAAAGAACTTCAGCAGTTGTTAGAAGCAACATATGTGATTCTTTCATTATTGTTAAAGTAGTGCAGAACTGCCTTTTGAATTATTCATATCTGGCATAATAAAGGAAGAAAATGTTTTCAAATCTAATAAAAGCATGAACGGATGAATTTCACTGACTTTTGATTATCATGAGTGAACATGCAACAAAATACTGCCAAATTTTCTTTGAAAAGAACTCAGACAAAATAATTACCCCCACACCTGGCATTGTATTTTAGATCCTGTCTTTATGCAACTAATATCTTCTAAAAGACCCAACCTAACACTAACGTTATTGTCACCACAGAAACAAGAAGTGCTTTAGTACTGAGCCATTTCTCAGGAATGCAATCTGTTTTCTTTTTGTTCCAAAGAAGATATCTGCGGTACATAAGACAGTTTCATTACTTTTTTTACATTTCTTTTTTTCTTGAAGAACTTACAAATGAATTCCACCAATGTTTTCTACATTGTTAAATGCCAATGTTTCATCTGATGTCAAAGACTTGTTACTTTGGATCACTCTTTGAATTGTTTTACACAGAGTAAAATAATTAAACAACTGAACAGTGTTTTCTCTGTTATGCACTTGTGATAATCAGCACACAAAGATATGATGGTCATACTACCTGATGCTGACATTCGTTTTAAAAGAACAAGCGAAGACATTTGACAAAATAGAAGCTTCCTCAGACAGACAGACACAAAGAGATCTTTGGATGCAAAAGGGAGGCTCTGGATTCTGGGATGAAGAATGAAACTTTGAAGGGTATCATTCCAAGTTTCATCATGTATAGCAAACTCTTTGGAGGCAATGTCACATTGTACAAAAAACTGTATCACGATATGTATGACTTCAGTCTTGCTTTGGAAATGGAGCTTCTTAGCTGTGAAGAGTTTGGGGCGTACATAAGAACATAAGAGAAGCCAATGTTGGATCAGGCCAACAGCCCATCTAGTCCAACACTCTCACACAGTGACCTAATACCAGGTGCCATCAGGAGGTTCATCAGTGGGGCCAGGACACTAGAAGCCCTCCCACTGTTGCCGCCCCCAAGTTCCAAGAATACAGTGCATCACTTGCCCCAGACTGAGAGTTCCTATCTATATCTTGTGGCTAATAGCCACTGATGGACATCTGCTCCATATGTTTATCCAATTCCCTTTTGAAGCTGTCCATGCTTGTAGCCGCCATCACCCGCCGTGGCAGTGAATTCCATGTGTTAATCACTCTTTGGGTGAAGAAGTACTTCCTTTTATCTGTTCTAACCTGACTGCTCAGCAATGTCATTGAGTGTCCATGAGTTCTTGTATTGTGAGAAAGAGAGAAAAGTACTTCTTTCTGTACCTGCTCTATCCCATGCATAATCTTATAAACCTCGATCATGTCACCCCTCAGCCGTCATTTCTCCAAGCTAAAGAGCCCCAAGCGTTTTAACCTTTCTTCATATGGAAAGTATTCCAACCCTTTTATCAATCTAGTTGCCCTTTTCTGCACTTTTTCCAATGCTATAATATCCTTTTTGAGGTGTGGTGACCAGAATTGCACACAGTATTCCAAATGAGGTTGCACCTTCAATTTATACAGGGGCATGATGATACTGGCTGATTTGTTTTCAATTCCCCTCCTAATAATCCCCAGCATAGTGTTGGCCTTTCTTATTGCAGTCGCACACTGTCTAGACATTTTCATTGAGTTATCAACTATGACTCCAAGATCTCTCTCTCGGTCAGTCTCTGCCAATTTGGACCCCATCAATGTGTATATGTAGTTAGGATTTTTGGCTCCAGTCCGCATCACTTTGCACTTGGCCACATTGAACCCCATTTGCCACGTTGATGCCCAATCTCCCATCCTCGACAGATCCCTTTTGGAGTGCCTCACAATCCTCCCTGGTTCTCACCACCCTGAACAACTTTGTGTTGTCTGCAAATTTAGCCACTTCACTGCCTACTCCCAACTCCAAATCCTGTCTTTATATATAATTGAGTTTTGACCACCAATGTTCTATGCGCGCCAACAGTGGTTGGCGGCCTCCGTTGCTACTCAACATCTGCCTGCAAATCAGGAGAAGCATGCGTCCCGCCCACACCACCACTGCCCGCAAAAATTTGGGGTGGGCAGGTGAACGCCAAGGGCAGTGCTGAGTCGGCTGCCGCGGGCTGTTTACACCGCTCCCCCCCTTAACAGGCATTCAGGGGCGGACAGGTGAAGGCCGCGGCACGCTGAGCCGGCCGCCACAGCCCCGTTTCCACCACTCCCCTCCTCTTCAGAGGCATTGGGGGGGCAGGTGAAAGCCGTCAGTGGTGCTGAGCCGGCTGCTGGGGCCCTGTTTTCACCACTCCCACCCCCCCGGCCTTCACAGACATTCGGGGGGGGGGAGGCTGGCAGCGTCGCTGATCTGGACGCTGCGGGCCCGTAATCGCCGCTCCCCCCGCCTACAGAGGCATTGGGGGGGCAGATGAAGGCCGGTAGCAGTGCTGAGCCGGCCGCCACGCACCCATTTTGGCCACTCCCCCCGGCCTTCAGAGACATTGGGGGGGCAGTGAAGGCCGGCGATGGCACAGAGCCGGCTGCCGTGGACCCGTTTCCACCACTCCCCCACCCCTGGCTTTCAGACGCACTCAGGGGGGCGAGGAGAAGGCCGGCAGTGGTGTTAAGCTGGCTGCCGCAGGCCCGATTTTGACACTCCCCTCCCCTCGCCCCCAGATACATTCAGGTGAAGGGCAGTGGCGGCACTGAGCCAGCCGCCGCGGGCCCGTTTCCGCCGCTCCACCCCCACCACACACTCTTTCTTACTATCTCTTTCTGACTCTCTCCCGTCTTTCTTTCTCTCCCAACACTACCTGTCTTCCTTCCTTTCTCTCTCTCTCTCCCCCTCTTTCTTTCACTGTCCCCCCTCTACCTTCCTTCCTTCCATTCTCTCTTTCTTTCTCTCTCTCTCTCTCTCTCTTCCTTCCTTCCTTCCTTCCTTCCTCCCTTCTATCCATCCATCCTCCCACCCTCCTGACATTTCTAGGGCCCATTGTCTTCCTCCACAAAGGGCTTTGCTCCCTAGTCATTAATAAACAAGTTAAAAAGCATCGGACCCAGTACTGATTCCTGTGGTACCCCACTGCTTGCCACCCTCCACTGAGAAAATTGCCCATTTATACTCTCTGTTTCCTATTAATTAGCCAGTTTTTGATCCACAAGAGGACTTGTCCTTTTATCCCGTGACTATTGAGCTTACTTAGGAACCTTTGATGAGGAACCTTATCAAAAGCTTTCTGGAAGTCAAGGTAAACAACATCTATTGGGTCCCCCTTGTCCACATGTTTGTTTACTCCCTCAAAAAACAGTAACAGGTTAGTGAGACAAGATCTTCCCTTACAGAACCCATGCTGACTGTCTCAATAATTTTTGTTCATCAATGTGCCTACTAATTCTTATTGTTCTTTATGTTTTTTGCTATATGCTCCTCATATTCCCTTTTTGCCTACCTGATCATAGATTTGCATTTTGTTTACCACAGCCTGTGTTCCCTTTTATCAACCTCACTGAGACTAGCTTTCCACCACTTAAAGGAATCCTTCTTACCTTTTACAGCTTCCATTACTTTGTTTGTTAACCATGTAGGCTTTTTTCTATACCTATTTGTGCCTTTCCTAACCTGTGGTTTATATTTTTTCTGAGCTTCTAGGATTGTAGGTTGAGGCAATCATGAAAGCTGCTGGCTGGACTGAACCTGCCCTTAGTATTTGGAAAATATATAGTGAAAAGAGGGGCGGGCGCATAAAGAGGTGATCATTTTAGTAATGAAGGCAATATGAGAAATCTTAAGGTTACTTGAAATCCACTATTTGGGTGTCTGTAAACCCTTGTCTGCTGTTTGGCTAAGGGTGAGAAAGCCTCCTTCAGACCACTCCGAAGTCCGTGGCCACAATTCGGCCATTTTAGGTGACTCTCGGCTACGTTTGTCCTGCCACCCTTCAGAAGTGATGCAGGATCAGGCAAATGTACTGTAAGAGAGAGATTTCTGTGTCTATGGTAAACATCTAATGCTTTAGCTATTGGTAGACTGAGATGCTCTTGAGGGAGATACACAGTTACTATCATCATACATTTGGGAAATACCCTTTGAGCTGTTGAAAAACTGAAGGAGAAAGAAAAATTGGGCTACACCAAGCAATGTGGCAGCAAACTAAAAAGGAAAAAAAGATGCCAGATGACTGGTGATGGCTTTATTGTCATACAAAGCCCCTATACATACAAGCTTCATCAGCGGGATCAGAGAATTCACTGATCTTCCTGATGAAGCTGGTAGGGGCTTTGTATGACAATAAAGCCATCACCTGTCACCATTTTTACTTTTGGTTTGCTGAAAAACAGAAGAATAAGACTTTGTATTGATAGCATTGTGACCAGTCATGACAAAAGGGAACTGTCAGTGCTGTGGATGGATTGCAATATGAAAATATGCAGTCTTCAGGTTTATGGAAGCAAACAATGCATTCTTACAAGGGAGACAGTCTTCAGTGGAAGGGGAGGAATCAATGCAATCTCACAGGGAAGTGAACATTTGTGAACAGTGTGTGGCAACAGAGCTAGTCCTTTCTGACTAGAGATATAAAAAGTTCTGAAAATTTTCAAGCCACAGAAACAAACATTTTTTCTGGGTTTTTTTGGGGGGAAGAAGTAGTGTTGGGAAAAATTGAAATACATGCAATACTTACTGACCTATCAAACCTAAACCAATTTTACTCCTTTAAAAACATAAAATGCATCAGTTAAAACTTATTTAGCCTATAAAACTGCAATATCAGACATACCTATGGAATTTAAAAGTTATAAATGCCTCAGTTTTGTGCATGCAAAATTGCAAATACACTCAACTAGGAATAAGGCCGGTTGTGGAAATAAATACAATGAGCTCTAGAAAGGGGCTCTGGGAGAGTGCCCCGGCCTTGGGCACTCAGCGTCAATTTACTGTGGCAGCCTCAGCAGGGTATAATGACACAGAGTCCATCATTTTCTCCAGGGAAACTAATCTCTGCCATCTGAAGAGCAGTTGTAATTCTGCATGATCTCCATCCCTCCCCTGGAGACTGGCAACAATAGTTCCCCATGAGGGAATGGCTGGTTTGGAGGGTGGAGTCTATGGCATTGTACCTGTCTGAGGTCCCACCCCTCCTCAAACCTCACCCTCTCCAGGCTCCATCCCTCAAATCTCCAGGAATTTCCCACCTGGAGTTGGCAACCCTACCAGGACTGGCCCCAATGAGTTTTCTCCCAAAGGCCAAAACAGGTGTGAAAAAGGCCTTTTACTGACAGAACCTGGTTGCCTAGCAACAGGCACTGAGGAGAAAGTACAGTTGGCAGCTCTGATTAGGGAAATACCTGGAGATCAGGGGGTGAATCCTGTGGAGGGCAGCATTGGGGGAGGAGGGAAGGACTCAGCAGGGAATAATATCATAGGGTCTACCCTCCAAAGCAGCCATTTTCTTCAGGGGAACTGATCTCTGTCAACTGGAGATCAATTGTAACAGCGGGAGATTTCCAGGTCCCACCTGGAGATTGGCAACCCTAGGGGGAAGTCCGACACATAGCAGGGGGTTGAAGAGAATGGTTTGATGGTCGCTGGCCCACCTCATTAGCCAGCCAGCCATGGTGGAGCCAAAAAGGAGAGAGAGACGTTTAAAGTTTATTCTGACAGGAAAGTAGCCAAGCTGGCAGTGGGCGAGGGAGATGGTTATGCTGAAGCAAGCTTGGTTGCCTTCCAACAGCCACTGAGGAGACAGTCACAGTTAGTCCCACACAGGAGCCAAGAGAAGTGTCTTCCTCAGGAGAAAGTCCGGCTTTCCAGGAGCCACAGCTCACTTCCTCTAGGCCAGACCCTCCCTGGCGCTGCCACTGCTGCTGAAGGAAGACGGAGGAGCCTTTGAAAGGCCCTGGGAAGCCTTCTCTGCAGTGCAGCCCGCTGAGCTATCACCCTGACGAAGTGCTGGCCTTGCAGCCGAGGGAGAGGGGCTGCGAGGGGCAGTGAAGGTGAGTGCTTCCCCTGCTTGCCACCGTTCTCTAGGTCTGCCTCCTTCTCCCCGTGGAGAGGTTGCCACTCTCTTGGTGGAGCATCCATGCCCTTCACTGGCTCCCTCCAGACTGAGGGTGAGACGCTGGCTGCTGGCTCTGTGGGTGGGGCCGAGGCAACACAGTGAGGCAATTCAGCCAGGGGATTGGCAGACCTTCGGAGTGGCAGCTGAGGGAGCCAAAGCTGTGGGAGCGTATGGAGCATTCACACTAAAATAAAATTATTATATAGAGAGATACTTGACAGAAAACAAGTACACCCTATGCAATCTTGGCACATGTGCCTTAGTTTTTGCTATCTAGTTAGAGAGAGCTAAGTTCTCAATTAAACTTTCAATTTTCCTCTGAGGCTTTGGCGCAGTTTCTGTCCCACTTCCTGATCTTTTTTCTCCCTCCTGCAAGGTACAGCAATAAGCTACTTTTTACGTAGTCTGTGTGTAAATGTGTCACAGTGGTTTGAGAGAGAGGTAAAAATATTAGCCACATCAGGTCAAAGGACAACATAAGGCATACAACTGTTGAGAAGCAATGAAAGCTCCTCTCATGAAGATCAGAGTAAAAATGGGGGGGGGGAACTTTGCAAAAAAACAAAAACAACAACAGATACAGCAAATTACAGAATAGGTGCTTTATTCTGAGCTTGAAGAGTCTTAAGGGTCTTCTGAGCCACCGTTGCTTTGTGGGGGAGGTGTCACCTGTGAGGGGCAGCAGTCACCAGCTGACCCCTAACCTCAATTGTAAAATTTTATTTATTTGAGAGCCAGTTTGGTGTAGTGGTTAAGTGCGCGGACTCTAATCTGGAAGAACCGGGTTTGATTCCCCACTCCTCCACTTGCACCTGCTGATGTGATCATGGGTCAGTCACAAGCTCTGGCACAGCTGTTCTTGAAAAAGAGCAGTTTCTGTCAGAAGTTCTCTCAGCCCCACCTACCTCACAGGGTGTCTGTTGTGGGGAGGGGAAGGGAAAGGAGTCTGTAAACTGCTCTGAGATGCCTTTGGGCAGTGAAGGGCGGGGTATAAATCCAATGTCTTTTTAACATATTATGAATACATATATTTCTTATATAATCATGGATGAGACCAAAATGTGCATAATTTGTCTGGTGTTAAATCAAAAATGCATTCATGATACTAAATTAGGGTACATTATATGTTTCAAGAATAAGAATTCTGAAACCTTTTAAAAGTTGAAGCATCAAAATATAAATAGTATATATTATCCCTTTCTGTTAAAATAATTAACAAAACCATTGTGACATTCAATTACACTTTACTTAACATGTAAAATACTTCCTAATTTACATTTAACATGCAACTATTTTCTAAATGTGGCAATATGACACAGATTCACATTACAGAAATTACATAACTTAAAATACTTTATAGATTTAATATTTGGCTCTGACATGAATGGGCCAGGCTAGTTCAATCTTATCAGATCTCTGCAGCTATGCAGTGTCAGCCATGGTTAGCATTGGAATGGAAACTGCCAAGGAAAACCAGGGTTGCTACACAGAGGCAGGCAATGGTAAACCACCTCTGAACATCTCTGGCCTTTAAAAAACCATAGGGTTGCCATAAATCAGTTGTAACTTGATGATAATAAATAGATAAGTAAATAAATACACAAACAAACAGTATTAGGTAATGAAGTGGTAGTAACATAGACAATCTGATTAGATATACTTCAAAGATATTGAATTAGATAGTCACTCATTTTAATGTCAGAGAGACAGAAAGGTGGGATGTACTACCTGAATGTATTTATGTATAATGCAAAAGAAACAGCATTTTCTGAAGTCAGAATTGTTATTCTCTTGATTTTTTTTGTTAGCTCAGAAAACAGTAATCTGAACGCAGGCAGAAAACATACTCATTTTCTCCTCAGCAATTCTCCAATACAGCTGTTTTCAGTTTATTTTTCTGGTACCAAGGCAGTTGTTTGCAAGCTGAAAACTAGCATTTGTTAAACTACAGTCCATTTTGCTGTCATAAATTAGTAGAATTGGAGACCTTGTTCATGGATGAAATACAACCAAGAAATGATTCATAATAAACAGAAATATATATTAAATATCAAGTATAAACAGATTCCTTACTGCTTCAGCAAACACACTAATTTTGAAACATAATATATGTTATTTTCATGACTCAGACTAAATAGTAGATTTCCAATATTGTAACAGTATTGCTTTTGCTCAAGTGGCACAGCTCTGTGTGCCTTAGAGAAGCATTTTCCTTGAAGATAATTCCCTCAGATAGTAATTGTACACGTATGGGTATACTTAAATAATACAGCATTTTGTTTAATTTTTCCAACCCCAAATGCAGCAGTACCAAAATGGGCCTATTCAATGCCAAAACATAACAAGCCTTATTGAAAGATCATAAACTGACTCAGAACTGATCAGGGCTTTTAGGGAATTACGAAGAGAGCAAAGCATTATGTTTGTCAGGCACTATGGCAAGAAGACTGTAGGACGCAGCAGAGGGTACTGTGCTAATACAATCAAGACTTCCTCTCTCTTGGGAATTTATTTCATACCAGAGATAAGCTGTGCCATATGTAAAACTCTAATCAAGAAAACTACCTCTAAGGATGTAAAGAATACCATCCCTCGGTTTCGGTTTTGGCGTTGCGAATGGCGGCCGCGTCTCGGGACGCTCCCGGAGGCGGCTAGCCCACGCGCAGATAGGGGGGGTCTTCGCATGTGCGAAAGACCCTAGTGAGCCTTAGGTTAAGGCTCCGAACCGGGGGCGCTTGGAGAGTGACCTCTTTGCCGGCAGACAGCCGGGAAATTGAGGCTTTCTCCCTGCCCCAATCGGCCCCGCTGCGTTGTGCCCCGTCATGGGACTTAGCAGCGCCACCGATTTCCAGGAGTGAAGACAGCGATATGATTTAATATAAAAAGAAGAAGTGGCATCGAATCGTGAGTGGAAGGTCTATTTTGAAGCGTGAATTTGAATCCCCCCGCAAGCGTTTAAGCGTATGGGAGGAGGGAGGAGTCCCCACCCCTTTTGAGAAGCAAGATTTACAAAGGGAGCGCGGAGGGGGGAAGAGAGAAAGAACTGTTGGTGAAAGTACCGTTGGGGTTGCATAGAAGACTACGACCTTATTAGCTTCCTGGGGGAGGCGGCACGAACTTTTTAAAAGTAAACAATAAAACAAAATGTCGACAACGGGGAAAGTCCTGCAGAAACCGGAAGAGAAGGGAGGAGGGACTTCCGGTCCGAGTAGCCCCCCCCCCAGAGCTTGCTGTCAATCAACAGGAAAATGAGATTCTGCGCCCTCTGCTGGAGCAAATGCAGAAAATCAATGAAACCCTGCTTAAAGTGGAAAGTGTTCTCATCAGTCGACAAGAACTGATATTGGAAACAACAAGGAAGATGACGGAAATTGAACAGAAAGCGTGGATTCTAAGTTCTCAGGGTGTAAAAGAAGAAGAGAAAGAGGATCTCGGATTTACTTTGGCGAATGTATTGGTTCCCCTAACTGGCAGTGAAGCGAAAGAATTAAAAGAAGAGGTGGATATGGCTCCCAAAGCCAATTCCGCTTTTATAAAAGAAATTACTCTGCCAGTAGAAGGGGGGGTCGAGCATAGCAAGCAAGACATCGGAGATCTAATTTTTTACGAAGTGGTTATGGCGCCCTGGAAATCTGAAAGCTACAAAAGAAAGAAGAAAGACTACATCCTTGAAATGCAAAAACTTCTGAAGAGACACGCCGGCGTGAGGGAAGACGCAGCACTTAAAACTATGATAAGCAGTGAAGAAGACAGCAGCCCAGGGGTAAGAGGTGAAGGAAAGGAAGCCATCAAGGTTAAAAAGGACTTAGCCCATAATTGGAAGAGACTTAAAAAGAAGACATCTTAAGGATTGTTTGTGTTGCATCTGTAAGGAGATGTTTAATTACTAACCCCAATGGACTTTACTAACTGTATTAACAGAGTGTCATTGGACTTTGCAAAGTCAAAAAGAAGATCTTCTAACCATGATCGATGCCGAAAAACGATATTAAAACTAACTAAAACTAACCCATTTTAACAGAGAAAACTTCACTCCATCCTTTTTCTTTCTCCATCTGTCTACCCCTTCCTTTTCTTATAAAAAGAATAAAATTCTCTCCTTTTTAGGAGAGTTTTGCTAAAAAAAAAAAAAAAGAATACCATCCCTCTACCAGTGAGTAACCCCCAGGCTGATTTCCCATTCTTTAGGATAAAGAAAAGGGCATTTTAGGGAGACTTGAGACTCAGCAAGCTATTGTTTTAGAAACTGGCATAAAAATGAATTGTTACCTTGGCATGTCCATTAAATCCAACATAAAATAATATAGGGTGATTGAATCAACAGATCAAAATAACAAAAAGAATAAGCAAATTGCTTACAAATCAGTATTTATCCAAGCGTTCCAGCAAAGCTCGAGTTCTTCTTCTCAGGAGTAGGTATTTAAAAAATAAAAACCAAGAGACAGATGTTCATAAGGCCAGATAATAGCTGTGTCTTTTGCTAAAAATTAATTGCCCTAAAGAAGCATGTTTGGATTTGTGAATAAATACTGTTTGCACCAGTTTTCAGTTTACCTTTTTTCTTGATTCTCAAATCTGCCTTCAATTCCATTTATAACAGTTTTCTGAACACCCTACTGTTTCCCTGTGTGACACAGCTGTGCTACTCAAGGCACGGCTGTGGTGTCTAAGTGATGTCCTTCCCTTCCTCTTGAGTAGCATTCTACCTCTTGTGGCTTACGGGAGACACAGTAGAAAGGCCAGAGAAAATCTATGTTAGCTATTCTTACAGCTGAGGAATGTAAATGAGTTTTTAGTAGCCTGGCAAATAGCTATCATTTGGTGGCCAGGAACAGGCATGGGAATTTATAATAACTGAATTCCTTCATTTTCAACCTAATACAGTGTGGCAAGAAGCAAAAAACATGAAACTGGTCCTCAGACTTATATGTTTATTTTATTTTTACTCATTTATAAATTCATGATGGTTTACAAAATGTGCATTTATTTGACATTTAATACACTTTTTTCTAAGGAGCTCAGGGTAGCATCCACAATCCCATCTCCTACTTATCTTTGCCGCAACCTTCTAAGGTAGGTTACACTGACTAGCCCAGTGAGCTTTATGGCAATACAAGGATTTGAAACTGGGTCACCACAGTCAACACTGCACTGGTTCTTTTCCTTTTTTAAAAATTAAAATCAATTCACCAGAAAACAGTAAAAACTATGAAATACACACCAGGCAGCCAACAAGATCAATCTGGAAAGGTCTCGCACAATGAAAGAGTTTGTAAGTTCTCTCAATGGCAGCTAAGGAGTGAGCCCGGCACACATCCTGTGGGAGGTGATTTTAGAAAGTGTGGCCATTGAAAAAAAACAAACAACTCTGGCAAAGAGATGTCTTCGCTTGTCTTGGGGAGGGGCAGAAAACTAATAGGCAATTTAAAGTAATGCACAGGTTCATACTGGGAGGTGGTCCTTCAAGTATATTGGTCTAAGATCACAAAGGACGTTAAAGACACCATAAATCACGCCCAGAAACAAACTGGCAGCCAACAGATTTGCTTCAGAATCATTGTTAACAGCCCACAACATCCTATCTCCCTAGTCCAACATTTTCACCAATATGTTGTCAAAGATTTTCCGGGCTGTATGGCTGTGGTCTTGGCATTGTAGGACCTGACATTTCGCCAGCAGCTGTGACTGGCATCCGCAAAGGCATAACACAGAAAGATGGAGTACTCTCTTTGTCTGCATTTCACCAATCCAGGTATCAGTGCAACACAGTGTAGCACTATCTGAAGAGACTACGCCAGTATACCTTTTGATATGTCCCATCCTAAGGCACCATCTAAATAAGCACCCTACCCTGAACTAAGTCCCATTATATGAATATACCTTTCTTCTTTATGTTCTTATTGATATAGTTGTCAGTGTAGTGCTAAAGCTTCTTTTGAGATCACTGAAATCTATGGATGTTTCCCACAAGTGCTTGCAGGGCTGAAACAGATTTTATTTATGGCTAGGCTCCAACAAAGTTGTATGTGTGAGCATGGGGATGAAACACATGTGCAGCTTTTCAATTTTCACATTAGCAGTTTAGTTGCTTAAAAGAGAAGCCATGTTTTACCTGAAAAGTAAATTTGCTTCTTTTGTGTGGGCAGCTGCCATGAAAAAAGAATCAGCTGCTGTTTTCATCTGTCAAAAGCACTTTGCTACTTACCGAAGAGCCACTTGCTATTTCAGTGGCTCTTTCAATCCATCCAAAGGAGGATTATAAAATGAAAGAACTGTAGAAAGTAGAGCAAAGAATAAGAAACTGAGTTGTGCAAAGGATGAAAACAGTACCTTAACGAGTACTCCAAACGAGTGTATAAGCTTGAGAAATGTCAGTAACAGCTTTTACCACAACTCAAAGTTCAGGAACAACGAAGAACAATATAATTATGTGGCTTAAAGAGTAAGAAAAATATAGAGAGTAGAAATTGTAAGAGATGAACAAGGGACCAATTTTCATTGTAATGAAAATGGTTCCATACTTCTTTAGCCACAGACATATATTTTATGAAGACAGAGACTTCCAGATTTCTTTGTAATACCAGCATTTTCCTGTTCTGTCAGTACTATCATTCCTCTCCTCCTCACCCCTAACATACTTTCAGAACTAGCTAGAGATATTTTATTACCATAAGGAAGTTACAGTGTTTCTGCCTCTACATTCCTGTATCCTGTGTAACATACTGGGCAGCATAACATCTGTTTGTCTGATATCAGGCCCTCAAAGATCACAAAACAACCTAGAGGACAACAGTTCCACAATCTGAAAACAGAAATTATCTTACACAGAGAGCACAAAGAGTGAGAAAATGGGCCAAGTCAAAAACTACCAGTCAAGTCACGCAGGTGCATTAACCAATCAAAAAATAAGGGAAGCAGAAAACATGGTATTATTAAACCCCCCCATTTTACAATGGCAAGCACTGACGATGAGAAAACAACCCATTTAGCAATCACTGAATTGACTGCAAACAGTTCAAACCTTATGCAGAGCATACAATTTAAGAAAGGGAGTTAGGCTACAACTCAAGTCAAATTGTACATATATTTTATATGGTTGAATGGTTCAGCATGTACAGAACACACTGTCTTGCACACAGTTAACCACAGTAAATACTCTTGAGGAGTTAATAATATACCACAAACACTTTCACACTCTCATCATGTACACACCCAACATACACTGCCAGAGTCACACGCCTCGAAGCACGTGATGGTAGCTTGCCCTGACCTGGTGTGCAGTAGTTCCTTTACTGGTTGGCTGAGCAGCTCCTCCATTGCTGCAGGCAGCAGACTCATTGCAATGTGGGCATGACTGGGCTGGTTACTTTGAATCTTTAGTGGAAGCCACCAAATAGAGCAAGCCAGCACAGCTTTCTCAACAAGGCCTGTCACTATATATGGTCAGAACTTTATTGCTCTGTGCACAAACAAGGTCCACATATTTTTACTTCCTGTTTCCAAAGGACTTATTCAAACATCAAATCATCTCTAGTGGTCTGAGATTACTTCGAACAACTTTATTTTCAAGAAGAATTGAAATCATTCAGAAATATGATCAAAATAACAGATGAGTTTTCCTCCTAAGGCACCGATTAGTACGTTCTTACACAATATCAAAGAAATGAAATGCTTCACAGCATGGAAGCAAATTAAGAAGCAATTAACTCTACAATGAAATTAAAAGCATCCAATCAATAAATACTTTGTCCAAATGATTTCAGTGATAGATACATTTGCTTAAGCCCCCATTGAACTCAGTGGCACTAAAATTGTTGTCACCATGGCAAATGACTCATGCCCAAATGAACGGCTTTTACAGCAAGCAAGTTCTACAAATGCAAGTGCACTGCCACCATCATTTATCACATGTTCCTTTCTGGTTGTCACTTCTCCTGCTCACTTGGGGCCTCCCTTGGTCAAGCATCCAAGTTCCGTTATAAAAAGGGGGGGAGTAGGCAAACTCACCTCATCACAGTCTGAGGGAGTGCATAAATGTCCAGTGTGGACAAGCTGTTACTTCACAGCATGAGGGGTTCCCTGATTGCTGTGTGTGCGCAGTACACTGTGGTTCCCCTGCCTGCTGCCCCAGGATTGCTGTGTGGCAAAGGATGAGGTTCTGAAGCTTTTGCCTCCTATTGTTCTCCCATGGGCAGTTCTTCCAGTTCTGCAGTCACTCCCTCACTGCTTCCCAAACTGTCCTTGGCATCCTTAAACAGGGAGCTTTCATTCTAGGATCAGGTGACTACCAATGATGGTATTTCCAGAGCTGGGCAATTTACTTCTAGTTGCCCTGGGAGAGGCTCTGATGGTCCTGCTGAGGCCACAGCAAGCAGCACACCACACCGCTAACCACCTTCTTAATCCCAGAAACGGAGTGAGGCAACTTTTCCTTTCCTCAAATTGTACATGCATTGTAGTGTGTGGGAAGGGGTTTTCTTGCAGGACAGGCGCACACTTCCTTTCCCCACATTTCCTGGCAAACAGAGAAGATTTGGAGGAGGGGGTCAGCCAGGCTTTGAGACCCTCAGAAGAAAGCTGAATCTCTGTCTTACTGCTTCTGAGTACCTCCAAAACACCCGGTTTAGTTTGTGAGTAACTCTGTCCCTTTCAGAAGGCTTGAGAGAGGAGCAGGGTCATTTTCACACTTCATGCTAGATAGAAACGCTCTAGCCATTTCACAATAGCATGCAATGTAAGGACACATTCTTTCCTTGCAGAAGTTGGGGGGGGGAGGGTTTTGTGTCACACTTTGGAGGAGCAAAGTTAGAAATATTTGCTGCATCTGAATGTCTCTAAGCCCAGTGGAACGTGAGAGGGCCCCTTCTCTCTGTCATGTTTGTATGAAAGATGCCTTGAGGAAAAAAGGCACTGTTGTGGACAACCACAAATAGTGGCTGGCTATCAAACCTGCTTATTAAAACAACTGTTTCATGAAAACAACAAAAATCCTTTTGTAATTCCACTTCAGGTCTGGTATGAAACCACAACCCTTAACTAATCTAGAATATACAATTGTGTATGTATTGCCTGTACTTGTCTCACTTTTTAACTTTTTGTTGATTCAGAATATTTCTGTACAACTCTATATTTTCAGTGGAGATACATAAAGAGCAACACAAGGATTCTTGCACATAGATGCCAGAGCATGTTGCTTAAAGCTGCAAGACTGACAACTTTCCATATGTAGGCAAACTGGTGTTAAAAAAAAAAAGTGGTAGCAAAGCAACACCAGAAATATTTGGATGAGACATCTGCTCTTGACCCATTTCAATCTGGCTTCAGACCTGGTTTTGTTACCAAGACAGCACATATTGCTCTGGTGAATGATCTCTGGCTGCAAATCAACAAGTGGAACTCCCTCTTTTGATTATATTGAACCTGTCAGCAGCTTTTCATACTGTCAACCATACCATCTTAACATAGCGTCTGGAAGGTTTAAGGGATAAAATATTTGACATTAAAATGGTTCTGCTCCTATCTGGCTGACAAAACCCAATGGATGGCTGTCAGTGATACGCAATCATATCTGTGGAGCATGTCCTTTCACTGGTGCTCTAACATCTATGTGAGTTCTTTGGTAGAGATAATCCAGAGCCATGAGATTGGCTGTCAACAGTTATCTAGATGATACCTAACTATAGATCTCATTATCTAAGCTACCAGAAGCAGCAGTATCAGTGCTAAACCAATGCTTGGATGTGGTGGTGAAGTGGTTAAGAACAAAGTTGAAAAGTTGAACCTGATGGATCAGAGCAGGGTCCACCTAGTCCAGCATCCTGTTTCACACAGCAGCCAACCAGTTGCCCTGGAGGGCTAGGCAAACAGGGTATAGAGGCTGAGGCCTCCCCTGCTATGACCTTACAGCACTGGTATTCAGAAGTTTGCTGCCTCTGTATACAGTCTCTCTCTTCAATCACCACCGCTTGTAGCCAGTGATGGACCTCTCTTCTATAATCTGTCCAATCTCTTTTAAAGCTATCTATGCTTGTGGCTATGGCTGCCTCCATTAATGGTGAACTCTACAGTTTAATTACTTATGAAGTAAAGAAATATTTCCTTTTGTCTCTTCTGAAAATATTTAAAAACAACTTCATTGATTGCCCCTGAGCTGTAATATTATAGGAGATGTTTAAAAGAGTACAAGAGGAAGTCAAATCCAGGAAAGAGGTGATGCTGGTTGGGAAGTCCAATTACTTGGGTTTACTTACCAGCAATACAACTGATGGCTTCTTCTTTGACTCAGTAAAAAGCCTGGGAGTAACACTGGACATAATGTTGCTCTTAAGAAGGAAGTCAGGGAGGTAGCTAGGAGCACTTTCCATTATTTGTATCAAGTGTGCCAACTGGCCCCCTATCTTGATTTTGGGGATATTGCCATGCTGATCCATACCACTGTAACCTCAAGGCTAGATTATTGTGATGTCTTATATGGGGGGCTGCCCTAAAAGAGGCCATGCTACCATCTGAAGTTAGACAGGTGGTGACCTCAGAAAGGGTCTTCTCAGTCATGGTACCAAACTCTGGAATCCCCCCCCGGAGACTCATCTGTCTGCCTCTATCGGTGTCTTTTGCCAGCAGGTAAAGATTTCTGTTTCATCTGGCATGCCCCCAACAATAGTTACTGGCCCTCCTTCTAGTGCTGTTTATGTGTTTTTATTTGGTTTTTTACGTTTGCTGCCTTGTGGACCCTGTTTGCGTGGAAAGGCGATGTAAAAATGTTTTAAATATTATTATTATTTATTAGATTTCTGAATTGCCCATCCCTGCTACTGCAGGGCTCTGAGCAATGTAAAATAATGAATAAAAACATCACTATAAAAATAAAATATATTAATACAAGTAGATAAATTAAAACTCCAGATAGCAAACTAAAATTCTCCCCTCTCATTATGGACTATGCGGCCACCTCTTGGGCAGAGGAGGGGGGACAAAATGATCTGGAGAGCATAAAAGGGTGCCAGCTAGAGCGGAAACTGTTGCTGTCCTCAACCAAAATACTATTTGGAAACTTCAGCTGGTACAGAATGCTGCTGCTAGATTACTAACTGATTTACATCAGTGCTTCAGCACCTGCATTTGTTTCCTGTTTCTTTCCCAGCACAATTCAAGGTGCTGGTTATATTTAATTAATTAATTTATATCCCACCCTCCCTGCTGGGGCAGGCTCATTGCGGCTTATATAGAATTTATTGGACAAATAAAACAAGAAATTGAATAAAAACAAAATAAATATAAATATAAAAACATTACATAAAGTGCTAGTGGCCCCAGTCACACGGTCCAGATAACGCGGTGGGGAGGTGTGGCTGTTCACCCCGGAGCAAAATAAAGTGCGGTAGCCTGATCACATGGTCCCCCGAGTCTCTGTGCTTAGGCTGTTAGCTGCCGATCACACAGCGATGCTGAAGCATGGCAAAGAAGTGGCATGGCACGATCACACAAGCGGCGATTGCAAGTCACCACTTCCAGATCAGACGGGCAATTGTTTTTTTCCAATGGAGTCCCTGCATGTGCATGATCGAGGAAGGAAGGATCACTTCATGGCGAGTTGGTGCGACAGGTCGGGTTTGTGTGCATGCATGGTCTGGCATTTGTGTGCATCCTATGGAGACTTACAAAACACATCTGGTTTGCGATGGAACATGGATGGGCACCGGATGCCACATGATACTAGCGCTCCTGCAATCAGACGCCTGCCTTTGCCCCATGTTTTCCGGATACTAGTGCACTTTCCATGGTACTTTTTAACTCCGCATCTTTGTTTTTGTTTTTTTTTAACACTGTTTTTATTGATTTTCAAGAAACAAAACAAAAACTCCGCATCTTTGGAGGGGCGCCACGGGTCGGCCACAGGAGCGCTACGCTTCCCAGATGTTGTGGTATGATCGCGCCCCGAAAATCTGCCTGACATTCATGCCTTCCATGCGGCAAATTCTCCGTGTGACTGTGGCCAGTGCTATCTTTAAAGACCCTCATGGCCTGGGATCTGCATAGCTGCCCTGAGCCCTGCTTGGTGGGGAAAGGAGCAGGATAAAAATTGAATAAATAAAATATCTAATAGCCCACCCTTCCCTATATGATATTGTGCACCAACTAAGGTTATCAAACGCTTCCCTTATGACAGCCTCTTTCACTCAGGAGGTTTGTTCAGCTACAGCCCATGACTGATCATTGCCAGTGGCTGCATCCACGCTTTGAAGCAGCCTGCCAGACATGTGGTATGGAAAGCTCCTGCAGTGACTGGAGTAAAACAGGATAAAATTAAGATAAGAAGGGAACTGGATCAGCTAGCTTAGTTCTTTCCCTGTCGCCTTTGTACTATTGTCTATGAGTCTGGCATATTCTTTACAACATACTAACTAAATAATGCTTGTCTTCTAAAAGCATTTCAAAGCTGTACTTTAATTCATAAGTTTTCTAAAGATGAACCCATGTTCAAATGTAATTTAACAAAAATATCAATATGACTATGCCACTAAATTATTTGGCAAACACTAAGCAACAATGCTTTATGACCTCAGATCAGAAGTATTGTTTGAGTCATGGCTCTTGGCAATGACAACCTGGAACAGAATGAAAATTATGCTCCAAACAATGTCTTGATTTATAATGGGGATTTTAGTTACCTTCAATTAAACTTTTTTCCTGAAATTAATGCACACCTGAAGTCTGACTGGCTGTTCTAGTGCTATGGGTACCACCTGAACCATGCCCCCAATATCACTAATAACAGACAAGGCTTCTGGACTTACTTGGGGGGTAGTCTGTGGCATGGGGGGAACAGGACACAGGGAGGTGGAGGTACCGCTCCCCTTTACTTGTCATCACAGGAGCCCAGCATACTGGACCTTCTGGGCAAAGTTCTGAAGCACTGGCTTCAGTGCCAATCACAGGTGGTGCTGGGAGCTCGGAGTGGGGCTGCTTAGGTGAACCAGAAGTATAGGGTTTCCTCTCTGGTCTCCCTGGCCCCCTTGGAGAGGCACAGCTGGCAGAGGGGCCATCTCTCCTGAGAAAATAGATGTTGCCAAGAGGAAAGTGAGCAGGGCGATGGGCTGCTGTATTTCAGCAGGAAGCCCTGTACAGGTCCAATGGGGTTCACCTTTCTAGCTTGGAGCAGGACACGTGGCTTCACAGGATTTGGTATGGGCTCCAGTCTTGGTTGCAGCCTTAGGAGTGATGGCAGTAACCGGGCAATTTTCCCACCTGTCTCTTGTTGCAGTTTGGGCATGGGTCTGGACCCATTTGGGGGGAGGCAATGCCTGACTGCCCATCTTTCCCCACTTTGGGGATTCCCTTAAGAGGTCTAGGGGGTGGAGCCATTAGGAGGTGTGCCCAGCTTGGGGGCTACCATCTGGCTTCACTCCCAGGTGACAGGAGAATCACACAGTGGCTTGCATCCATAGGGGATCTGAAGCAGGTGGGCTGGGGAGGGTTGCCATTAGATGACAGGTCGGTCACCTGATGCATGGATCTGTCCCCTGTGCCTTACCGATGGTCCAGTGGCTGTAATCAATAAAGTTGTGGCCGTAGTTTATTCCAGCATGGTGTTGGTACTGTGCTATTTTATCCTTGCTGCCTCTTCCCTCCGCTCTTGCCCCTGGATCTGCAAGCA
Source organism: Gekko gecko (assembly GCA_029375565.1). NCBI lineage: Eukaryota > Metazoa > Chordata > Lepidosauria > Squamata > Gekkonidae > Gekko > Gekko gecko. Next base: position 96,240,329 of record JAPDNY010000002.1, on the reverse strand, counting down.
ACATAATTCCTGTTGGCATACTGTGATCCTGCATCAGCACTCAGCCTGCAAAGAGAAGACTTGCTCTAGAGCACTAAGTGACAGGAAGTGGGGGGGGGGTGTTTACTTGCTTCCTAAGCATCTTTTATTATCCCTGGCAGTGAAACTTCATGCTGTCCTGAAACCTTAGACAGACTTTCTGTCCAGGAAAAACTGATAATGGGTCCTCTGTAAACATCAGTTTCTCAGCTCTTCTGTGAAAATTCCCTCTCTGTAAGGAGATTGTGGAGACTGTGTAGAATCTAGCTTTTGTTTTTAAAGAGGGAGAATAGTAGTATAGCCATCTGTAGCCAGCAAGTCACTTCCCTTCTCCCATTCCATCCATGATATCATATATTCATACTACTATTGCTTCTGAAACAAGCCTTCTACAACAGTTTTGAGAAGTCTAACTGCAGTATATGAACTCTTCTTCTAACTGGTAATCTAAATAAACTAGGAATAAGGCCCATTGTGGAAATAAATACAACGGGCTCTAGAAAGAGGCTCTGGGAGAGTGCCCCGGCTTTGGGCACTCAGTGACAATTTGCTGTGGCAGCAGGGTATAATGACAGAGTCCACCATTTTCTCCAGAGGAACTGATCTTTGCTACCTGAAGAGCAGTAGTGATCTCCAGCCCACCCCCAAGATTGGTAACAGTGGTTCCCCAGAAGGGAGTGGCTGGTTTGGAGGGTGGAGTCTATGGCATTGTACCTGTCTGAGGTCCCACCCCTCCTCAACACTCACCCTCTCCAGATTCGACCCCTCAAATCTCCAGGAATTTCCCAACCCGGAGTTGATAACCCTATCTTCCTCCCAGCCAACCATCAACCTACCTTTAGTTTTCCATCTCCTCCTCCCTCCCTCCTAGAGGCAGTTGTAATTTTGAGTGATCTCCAGCCCCCACCTGGAGATTGGCAACAGTGGTTCCCCATCAGGGAATAGCTGGATTGGAGTCCAATGAGTTTTCTCCCAAAGGCCAACATAGGTATGGAAAGGGCCTTTTACTGACAGAGGAGAAAGTACAGGTGCCAACTCTGATTAGGGAAATACCTGGAGATTTGGGGGGGTGGATCCTGTGGACGGCAGCATTTGGGGTGTGTGTGGAAGGACTCAGCAGGGTATAATGCCATACAGTCTACCCTCCAAAGCAACCATTTTCTCCCAGGGAAACCTCTCTGTCATCTGGAGGTCAATTGTAACAGTGGGAGATCTCCAGGTCCAACCTGGAGATTGGCAACCCTAGGGGAAAGTCAACTGCACAGAGGGGAGTTGAAGAAAATGGTTTGACGGTTGCTGGCCCACCTCGTTAGCCAGCCAGCCATGCTGAAGCTAAGCAGGAGAAAGAGCCTTTTCCCATTTATTCTGACAGGAAAGTGGCCATTGGGGAGGGGGTTATGCTGAAAGTCCTTTGTTTTTTTACTCACAGAACCAAACTTGGCTGCCTACCAACTGCCACTGAGGGGACAGTCCCTCACAGGAGTCAAGAGCTATCTGCCAGGGGGAGTGGGTAGGGAAGAGGAGCAGACCCAGCACCCGGCCAATGGCACACGAGTACTCTTGAGTGGCGGCTGATGGGCCAATGGCTGAGGGAGGGCATTTTACAGCCAATGGGAGCTCATGGAATCTTATGAAACCAAAAGATAATTATTATAAGGAGAGATGCCCTGGAAAATTCTAGTGCCATATACATTCACATATTAATAAATTCACATATTATGAGAAAGCCATGGTAGTTAGATTGAACAAACACATGCAACTTCACTGTAATCCATTATCTAGGCATGAAAACCTCAATCAGTCCAGCTCGGAGAAGTGGAAAACCTAATCTGTCTTTTTCTAAATCGTCATTGCAACTTTTCTTACTGAGAACTATGCCAAGTTTAATGATAAGGTCAAATTAGGATTTCATCTACATGTATCAGTTCCTATGGGCAAAAGATAAAAGCAAGCCCTGGGTGTAACTGTAACTAGGCATCTAATAAGAAAACTAACAGGAAAGTCCCACGCTGGTCAGTTTTTCCTCAGAGGAAAGGTGTTACACTCCTTAATCATTTCTTCCAGCTCTGCAATATCCTTTTGGAGATATGGTGACCAGAACTGCTGCACACAGTATTCCAAATGAGGACATTGTAATATTGGCAGTTAATTTTCAGTCCATTTCCTAATTATTCCCAGCATGGTGTTTACCTTTTTCCACTGCTGTGGCACACTGAGTCAGTATTGAGCTTTCCACTACAACTGAGTCAACTGAGGTTTCCACTACAACTGTAAGATTTCTTTCCTTCTTGGTCTCAGTCAGTTCAGATCCCATCAGCATATATTTAAAGTTAGGATTATTTGTTCCAATGTGCATCACTTTACACTTACCAATACCAAACCTAATTTCCCACATTGTTGGCCACTCACCTAATTTACAGAAAACTTCCTGTAGCTCTGCACAATCTACCTTGGTTTTCACCATCCTTAATAATTTGGTATCATCTGCAAACTTAGCTACTACACTGCTCACAACTATTCCAAACCATTTATGGACAAATTAAATAGCACTGGTCCCAATACCAATTCTGCTCACTTCCTTCCATTGCTAAACCTAGTAGCCTGTGAATTTCATCTCTCTTCACCACAATTTCACTAAATTCTGCAGACACCCCTCTTAACAGCAGCTGCCTTGGTGTGATTATGTGCCCCACATTCCTTCAGTTTCTCTGCCATCTGACTGTCTTCCTTTGTTTTCCAGTGTCACAACTACCTCCCTATCTGGTTTCCTTCTCCCAATATACTTGATTTTTTAAAACTTCCTTCTGACTAGCCTTGTCATTTTTGCAAGGTTCCCTCTTTTGGAGTCAAAAGTGTTGTTTTGGACTCTGGGGGCAACATTCAATTGACATGAACTTAATAGCATTATGGTCACTGTTCCTAACTGGTGCAACAACTTCTACTTCTCAAGCACCTTGCAGAATCAAGCCCAGAGCTGCTACATCGCTAGGTGGCTCTGTATCAACATATCCAATGCACAGTCATTTATGATGTCTAGAAAACTTGATGTCTAGAAAACTTGTTTCCACAGCATGACTCATGCACACATTTGCCCAGTTAATATGAGGGCAGTTGAAACCCAGTATTACCAACTTTTTCCACTTCAGTCACTTCTCTTATTCCCACCCTCCCATCTTTTCATCTGCCTTATAGTTTTGATCCCTGCTTTTAAGTAGCCCTTAGGGCTCAATATCTCCACTCACAGTGATTCCATGGGGAAACGTATTCTCTTAATGTTCTCTAGATTATTTGATTCTATGCTTTCTTTGAGCAACACAACCTCTAACACTTCCTTTCCTGTCTATAGAATTTATATCCAGCATTAACAGTGCCTCACTGATTTTCCCCATTCTGTCAGGTTTTTGATACTTGCACTGTATCTAAGTTGTCATTTATCACCCAGCAGTCCAGCTCCTGCATCTTTACTTGGAGGTTCTAACATTAGGCACCTTACCTTGTTTCCCCTCTTTAAGGATGCCTGCTTCCCTCAGCCTTTAGGTTTCCTAACCTAGCCCTCCTTTACTGCCTTTCTCTAATTCTCAAGTTCTAGGCTATCCTGATCTTGTCAGATGTTGGAAGCTAAGCAGAGTCAGCCCTGGCTAGTATTTGGATGGGAGACCTCCAAAGGATACCAAGGTCACGACACAGAGGCAGGCAATGGCAAATCATCTCTGAACGTCTCTTGCCCTGAGAATCCTATGGGGGTCACCATAAGTCCACTGTGATTTGACAGCAAAAAAAAAAAAAGCGCCCATTCCCACTAATATTTTCTCAAGAGTATGCCTTTGAGATAAGTTATCCTGAACCAGAGGCTTCCAGGCTCCAGCTGGCTTCCCCCCAGGAGCCATTTAAAAGCTGTTCTGCTGCTCTACCACCTTTTTGAACTTTAAACTCAGTTCAAAACTTTAAACTCCATTCAAAACTCTGCTTTGACCTCCTTTCCCCACTGGCCCGATTCAATATTGGCTTCTCTTATGTTCTTATGTTCTTAAAATGCCATTTTAAAGGAACATAAGCATATGGAGCAGAGGTCCATTGGTGGTTATTAGCCACAAAGGAATAGATAGGGACTCTGGGGCAAGTGATGCTCTGTATTCTTGGTGCTTGGGGGGGTCAACAGTGGGAGGGCTTCTAGTGTCCTGGCCCCACTGGTGGACCTCATGATGGCCCCTGGTATTTTTGGCCACTGTGTGACACAGAGTGTTGGACTGGATGGGCCATTGGCCTGATCCAACATTGGCTTCTCTTATGTTCTTAATCAGTGATTGACAGCATATTGGAATTAGAGATGAGACAAAGCTTGGAAACAAAAGGTGGAGGAACGCTCATACTATTTTTTTTTTCTTGAGGACTTTCTTTTGTCAATTTTTCCAAAATGGGAAATGTTGGGGGTAACTAAAACAAAGTAAAAAAGTAATGTTTTATCTTTTGGAATGAGTAAAATATTTTTCAACCCAAGGGTTTATTAATTCAAAATGTGTAGTATGAATATCTTTATGTAAGATAATCATTGTCATTGGAGACTCATAATTCTTGAGACATATTCAACATATAAGCTATCCAGCTGTCCTCAACCAGGGCCAGGGCCTTTTCGGTCCTGGCCCCAACCTGGTTGAATTCTCTGCCAAATACCATCAGGGCCCTGTACGGCCTTATGCAATTCCATAAGGCCTGTAAGGAAGAGATGTTCCGCCAGGCCTTTGGTTGAGGACAGCAACTATTTCCATCATAGCTGGCACCCTTTCTTCTCCAGTTGCTTCTCATATCTGCTTTGACCTCCTTTCAGTCTGAAATGGGACCAATTAATATACACCATCTTCTTGTTTGAAATATGTTATCAATGTTTTAATTGTTTTATCTTGATTTTTAATGAATGATGTACATCACCCAGAGCTCTGCACTGCAGGGACTGGGTGATTAACAAATTTAATATATAAATAAATATTTTCAAGGATGTGTTTATTGTTTAAATATGTCCAAGAGTGGCATTCTAAGCAGAATTATGCCCTTTTATGTCCACTGAAATCAATGGACTTAGAATGGTGCAACTCTGCTTTGGATGACAGTATGATTTTTGTCTACAATTAATAGGCTATATTTTGTATGAAGAGTTAAATGTTTTAAACATTACGAAGTTAACTCTATATCCAAATATCCTGCTATCCTGATTGTGACTGTATGAGGCTGTTTCTCTTTCTGTAGGATTTTCAAGGCAAGACTACATAACCTTGGGTTAACCAAGATTCTAAGTAGGGAAGTCCAAAGGCAAGCGGTAAACACATCCTCCTAACATCAAAGTGGGTATAGCTCTTATCTCAAGTATAGATCAGTTTGGCCACATATTTTTTACATTGATTTACCAAGGAAGAAAAAAGATCCTCCACCTTAAGATCTATAAGAGATAACTTCTGTTCAAAGACCTGGAGCCAGGGGGCTTTATATGAGTCCCTGAGGGTTATGCTTACCAAGCTACCCTCAGGGGTATCAAGGAATAGATGGAACCAAAAATTAAAGGCACAAGCTCAGGCACAAGCTTCTGTAGAGCTAAGCCCAACTTCATAACAGAGAGTTGATGATGAAATGCACCTAGGCAATTCCATTACTCTCCCTACTCTGAGGCAGATTATTCCTGTCAAAATTCTTAGACCCCTTCAGGTACAGAACTCCCCCCAGTAGCATGATAATATTTGCAGTTTTATAAATCTGAATGTCCCACCCTGTGACAGAATCTGATTTGGCTTTTGCCCAGCCCAGGATCTTGTCAGAAGAAAACAGGAGCCCTCTTGTTAGATCCCTTGAAATGGCACTGGAGACTGTGTAACAGTGAACAATAATAAAGAATTTATTTAATAGGCAGGGATTGGAAAGACTGAGGTAAATGTTGTTCGTAAAACAGTATATATTTCAGTTGACAGGCAAGATGGTGTTGTAGCAGCTTATTTTCACAAGTTTTTAATTAACCACAACAATCTCTTATCAGTTGTGGTTTGCTTCAATTTAGCCCATAGATAGCTTCTAGATATAGAGTTGAATGCATTAGAAAGGGCTATAAAAGCTACATATAAACGAGTCCTTCCTTGAAATGGCATACTTGTTGATCCAATGGGATAGTACATGACAGTGATCAAGGTCTTGGTTCTCACATTCAAAGCCCTATGCGGACTGTGACCAACATATCTGCAGGACTGTCTTTCCCGATACAGCCCCCAAAGGGCCTTGCACTCTTCTGATCAACATCTACTGGTGATTCCCAGCCCCAAAGATGTATGCCTAGCCTTGACCAGAGACAGAGCCTTTTCAGCTCTGGTGCCAGCTTGGTGGAACACCCTCCTGAATGAGATTTGGGCCCTGTGGGACATAATGCAGTTCTGCAGGGCCTGTAAAATGGAGATGTTCAACTAGGCCTATGGTAGAGGTGGCAACAATTCATCTATGATGGCCTCCCCTCACTGCTTTGCTCTGCTTAGCCACCTAGCAGCATTCACAGTCCATCATAGCTGCTTCCCTCACCCACCTACTTATCTGTCCTGCTATGATCTGCAACTACATATAATTTGGAAATTCGTCTGAATTACTAAATCATTTGGTCGACGCCTCTTCAGGTTTTTATGTATTAATGTTGTTGCTGTTTTATAATTAATAGATTTTCTGATTGTATCGTATTTTAAAAATGTTGTAAACTGCCCTGAGCCTACTATGTAGGGCAGGGCAGGCTAAAAAATCAAATAAATAAATAAATACTATATCCCTTGCAAAATCCCACCTGTTCTGGGCCAATGATCTTAGAACTGACCATCCAAGACTGAAGTCTGCGCAACAAAAATGCTGTATATTGTTGTGATTCACTGGTATTGGTAAGGCTGGCCTAGATGTGTTAGATCTAGTAGAGAGAGTGACAGCTAGTGCCAGCATATGACTGCAAAGAGGCTGGCTATAACTGGTCTGAGGCAGTCCAGCCTGACACTGAGCATTGCATCTGGATTGCATCAGCTGTGTGCTGACTGGCCAGAGGCTGTATATATGTACAGAGTGTACAGTGGTTTTATGTTCTTCACTTGGATTGATTGCAGCGGAGCACTTTGACACTGAGAACTGTATATAGGTGGTGGCAGAGTGTAAATAAAATTCACTTTGTATTTGCACCTAAGTTCTGGACTCCAGTCTTCCTTGAGTACTCTAACTCCCTTTGGGCACTAACGTGCCAGCCAGCGTTGCGCACGCCACGACATATAGCTCTTACCTACAACAGACAACAAACTAAGTGGTCTATAGTTCTTAGGGTTATCCTTATCTCCAGCTTTATGAAGTGGGCCAATTATGCTAGAATGCTATTCAGGGGGAATCACACCAGTAGAGTTCACTCTAGTTAAAAGGTTAGCCAAAAGCAGTACCCACCAGTCCATGTTAGTAATAATAAATTCTGCTAGAATTACATCAGGGACTGCGGCCTTTTGGGTACGGAGCTCTTTAATAAGGTTCATTATCTTTCAACATAGGAGTGGTTGCCACTCTGGAAAATCAAGAGAGAGTGAAATCTCTAGATCAGGGGTGTCAAACGTAAGGCCCAGGGTCGGAAACAGCCTGCCCAGGGCTCTTATGTGGCCCGCAAGCAACTAGTGTAAGGGAAAGAACAGGGGACTGCTCAAGGGGAAGTGGGTAGAGCCACTTTTATTGTAGCTTCAGCATGGTGGAACAACCTCATCTGCGACAGTCAAGCCACGTAGGAGTGTCTGCCCAGTGCTGCACTGCTGGCTCTCCAGTTTGCTCATATGGGTTTTCCTTTGCACACCCCTCCCAGCCCATGGGGCCTTGCAGTGAGGATAAACCAACTTGGAGCTTACCAGCTGCTGTCCTGTAATACAGTTTATATCTCTGGTACCTAGCGTTACATTTTATGGCACACATGGCCTGGCCCGACAAAGTGACATTTATGTCAGATCCAGCCCTCATAACAAATGAGTTCGACACCTCTGCTCTAGGTTGTCATCATTTTTTGACTTAGAATACAGTGATGAAAATTACAATACCCAGGTCTAAGCAGTAATGACATTAGAAAGACTACCTCTGGTTTTTAAAGAAGAGGAGACAATCAACCAGAATCTAGAGGCTCAATATACCTGGCAGACTTAATTAGCTTTTACCAGGATCTCATTCTGGCAGCGGCCTTCTTTGCCTTCACAATTTGTTTATAAGCTCCCTTAGCAGCCTATAAGCGGATGCAGTATTGTATTGCAAATATTATGATTTCCCCCAATGTTCTTTTCTGTGGGGAAAAAAACCTTGTGAAACTTGTTTTTTCATCCATTACATCAAAACTGGAAATTTTACATCTCTGTGTTGAATACACAATATACAGCATGTTAACAATGTGTTTAAATCCGGTGATTTGGGAAAGGGACCAAAGGCAGTGCAACATTTTACGATATAGGTCAAAACCCTCTCATGCACCCAGAGCACACAGGAGCATGACACATAGGCTTCCTGACAAAACAAAAGGGTAAAAATTAAGTAATCCAAAAGACTTGTCCATTATATTTATATCCTGGCTCTTCCCCTAAGGAGTCCAAATCAACATACATGGAATTTCCAGGCTGTCTCAGTTCCAGGCCAAGACTTAGTTAACTACTGAAATGGAACTAACAGACCTTTCTCTGGGAATAGCTATCTTTGATGGACTGTCAGAGCAACCTTGTTTTCAGTTATTTGAATCTCTACTGTCAGGAAAGTTAAAAGGCTATTTTTATCTCTCCTCTTCAAGCTGTTTTTCAATTAACAATGAGAAAATAGCCAATCTAAACCATATGGTATTTCCAAATTCTCAAAAAGAGAAAATGACTCATTTAATAAATTCTGGTCCATTTTTATATACCATAAGAAAGGTGCTTTACAACAAATTTCGATCAGGCATTCATTTGTTCATGTTCTGACATAACGCTTAAATATTTTCCCCCAAAACAAAACACTCAGCCAATAGCTCAGATTCTATTTTCATTTACTAGCATATGAGTTAAAACCACCTTTATTGCTCCCTGGAGTTAAATGGAATTGTATAAAAACAGCTGAGATCAGGGTTGGCCCACTAACAACTTGTTAACACCTTTGAAACTACATCTTACCTACAATATTGCTCCATAAATTTAGAATAAGAATACATACCCACACTTATACTTATTTGAGGGCTTAGGATCTCCTTATGTCAATGACAGAAACTTGGACAAAATGGACTAGAATGCCTATATGCATATTAAAAGTAAGGAGCAGGATCAGCTGGCACAGGCTAAACTTAAGGCTACTATGGCAAGAACGTCCCAGATAGCTTCAGATTTGTCAAGTGATTTTCATAATATTAGACTATGTCCACTGCTTTTTCCCCTTTCATTATACACATTTCTTATGCTTTGGTGTGGTGATTTTTGAAATGGATAGGGATAGTGCCTCACTACTGATGTCGTTAGAGCTGTCAACTGTGTTTGGAATCACAGATCATTCTATCCTGTTACATTGCCTGGAATATCAAACGGGCAGCTTTGAAATGTCCTCAGTCAAAAGTTATGTGAAAGAATGCATAGAGGGGTAAGAGGAGATGTGGCACTAGTCCCCTCCCCTGGAAATTGACATGGGATGCCTTCTGGGTTCTGTCCTCTCCTTTACGCTGTAAAATATTTATGTTAAGGCCACTCAGTAAAATAATCCAGAGCTTTGGAGTTGGGTGTCATTAATATGCTGATGATACCCAGTTCTGTATATTGACTAAGTTTCCAGAACTTGCAGTCATAGTTCTTGGGCCCTCCCTGGAAACAAGAAGTAAAGAGAACAAGCTAATGCTTAATCCAGATAAGATTCTGGTTATGCTGGCTGGACAGAGTGAGGTCCTGAGAGAGAGATCAAGATGGGTAGCCATGTTAGTCTGTCCGTAGCAACAGAAAAGAGCAAAAGTCCAGTAGCACCTTAAAGACTAAACAGGGTATGAGCCTTTAAGGTGCTACTGGACTCTTGCTCTTTTCTACATCTTTAGATGGGCCACTTTTTGTTTCAGTGGACTTAGTTAAGAGTTTTAGAAGTATTCCTAGACCTGGCTTTGCAGATAGAGAAGCAAGTGGCATTCTTACTAGGAATACCTGTGAATAGTTCAGTGCTGTTTTGGCCCTGAAAAATGTTGATCTTTTCTTTTGAACTTATACAAATGAGGACATATTTTATGTTTCATCTTTTATAGACTATTTATTTTATTTGATTTATATTCCCTCCCCCCCGCATAGCAGGCTCAGGGTGGATTCCACCATACCAAGTCAACAATCACATAAATGTGCAAAATAACAGTTAAAACCAATTAAAATACATCAACATTAAAATACAAATTGTAATTTCCAGTACTCCTAACCAGAGCCTCAACAGATGAGATCTACCACAAATTGGGGTTCCAGATGATTTCTCAGATCTGGGTCACTGGAGGGGACTATTTATAGAAACTGCTTTGAGTGATTTAGTTTCTAGAATGCTCTGGGGGATTTTTCAGGGGCTGCTGGCAGTTCCCTTAATGAGGACTGGAATAAGGGCCTTCAATGGGCTATCAACTGAATTGCTCCCGGATGCACTCTGCACTCCTAGTGCTCGCTTGCTCTAGGAGAGTAGAGAGTCAAAGACGTTACTCAGATGGCTAAATGGATGTGGTAGGAGCCCCCCCTAGGTAGACTGTTAATTTGCCTCTCTCTTCCCTAGTTCCTTGAAAGAGGCTGTAGTTAGACGTCTATTGAAAAAGCTTTCCTTCAATAGAAAGGACTTAGCAGATTACCACCCTGTATCAAATTTGCCATTCTTGGGGAAAGTAATTGAGTGAGCAGTGGCTGACCAACTCCAGACTTTCCTGGATGACACCTCTGCACTTGGAGGTTTCTAAACAGAGGCTGGATGGCCATGTGACAGCAATGCTGATTGTGTGAACTTAGGCAGATCATGAGGAGGAGGGCAGAAAAGGTTGCCTCAGAGCAGTGCTTAGTTCTATGGCCATTCTAAGTCTGGCTTCAGGCCTGGTTTTGAAACTGAGACAGTGCTTACTGCTCTGGTGGACAACCTCTGGCTTCAATTGGATCAAGATGGTTATATGCTGCTGATTTTATTAGATCTGTTGGCAGCATTTAACACAGTTGACCATTTGGTCCTGGTCAACAGCCTGGCCTCACTGAGGCTAAGGGGTACTGTCCTGAGGTGATTTCCCTGCATGGAGGCCCATAGCCAGAAATTTTTGTTAGGGGGCAAGGGGGCAGCAGCACTACTATTAGAACTAGGCTTGCCAATTTTCATGTGGAGCCTGGAGATCTCCTGGAAATATTACTATCTCCTGACTACAGGTATCGGTTCCCCTGATTACAAGACTTAAAGTGCAATCCTAAACAGAGTGTACACCCTTCTAAATTCACTGGGCTTAGAAAGAGTTACCTTTGCTTAGGCATTCCTACAAGGACAAGCAAGACAATGACTGTAAACTATATTTATAGCTTTGTGAGCTGCCTTGGTTGTAAACACCGGAAGAAAGATGGAGTACAAACATCCTCAATAAAATAGTAGCAGTTCAAACTACACTGGAGTGTGTGTGTAACACCGGCAAGCCTCTCACCCCAAAAAGAACAAACTATACTAAAAATTAACAGGAGTTTTGTGGTACCATGAAGACTAGTTCAGTTTTATTGCAGCATATGCTTTCCCAGCCAAGAGCCCACACCTTCAGGTGCAAGGAGTGAACCCACATTCACTGTATCTGAAGAAGGGGGCTCCGACCTACAAAACCTTTTGCTAGAATGAAATTGTTAGTCCTGAAGCTCCTCTTTGGCAGCACACTAATATAGCTGTTCCTCTAGAAAGCAACACACCTTTCCAAGCATCCCACCCAGCCTCCAAGGAGCTATAGCCCAGAGCGCCCAGAGCCAACCTACTTGACTGCACCCCCCCCATCAGAAAAGAGTAAGAAGGGCTACACCCATTACCCACCAATTTTGCTTCATCCCTCTAGAATGAAGCACAGCTGGGGCTACAAGGCTGGAGCTTTCCCCCACCCCTTGACCACCAGCAGCAAAGGTGGTCAGGGGGCTGCTAGAGTCTCCTAACCTGAGGTGGTTCCCCCCTCCTTCCCGCAGACCAGTTCCAGCATGTACCTGACACTAAAGATCATTCCCACTCCCTAAGGTAGCCTGTCCAGGAAGGCCATACACAGGCACCTTTCATGTTAGCACAGGCATCTGGGAACTGTAGATTCCATTCTCTCCACTGTCTCTGTAATCCCAGCACATGCTAAAAGTAGGGTTGCCAGGTCTTACCTGGCTGCCAGTGGCAGGGGTCCCTCTTCACGCCCTGGAGCTTTCCCTCAAATGCTATAGCATCCCCTGCAACATGCCCTACACAATGACATCACCTCTGGGACAGGGACACCTGGCGCAGAGAGCTCTTTGGGGGCAGGGCTTCCCCCACCAGCTGGCTCAGTGGTAGCAGATCAGGGGGCCCAAAAGCAGGTAAGCCCCCACCCCTATTGAGGGAATATCATCCCTCACTAAAGGACTCAAGAGACTACATTATCCAGAATGCAACTGTGCAGCAAGAGGGACCCTTTCGATTTTCAGGCATGGTGTTCACACCATTGCCTGAACTATCGGAAGTTTTATTCAGAGAAGGAATGGAGAAGAGTTTTTTTAAAAAAATTGCCACCCAAACAGAATGAAACAAGAATGCAAGGGGACCCTTCCAAAGCTGTTTGGTGAAGGTGCAGGGCACATATGGGAGAGGTATCACCTTTGACAGCATCCTTGCTACAGCCTGTCCCCATAAGAACATAAGAGAAGCCAATGTTGAATCAGGCCAATGGCCCATCTAGTCCAACACTCTGTCTGTATTGTGAGAAAGGGAGAAAAGTACTTCTTTCTCAACCTGCTCAATCCCATTCATAATCTTATAAACCTCGATCATGTCACCCCTCAGCCGTCGTTTCTCCAAGCTAAAGAGCCCCAAGCATTTTAACCTTTCTTCATAGGGAAGGTGTTCCAACCCTTTTATCATTCTAGTTGCCCTTCTCTGCACTTTTTCCAATGCTATAATATCCTTTTTGAGATGTGGTGACCAGAACTGTACACAGTATTCCAAATGAGGTCGCACCAATGATTTATACAGGGGCATGATGATACTGGCTGATTTGTTATCAATTCCCTTCCTAATAATCCCCAGCATAGCGTTGGCCTTCTTTATTGCAGCTACACATTGTGTAGACATTTTCAGCGAGTTATCCACGACTCCAAGATCTCTCTCTTGGTCAGTCTCTGCCAGATCAGACCCCATCAACGTGTATTTATATTTAGGATTTTTGGCTCCAATGTGCATCATTTTGCACTTGGCCACATTGAACCCCATTTGCCACGTTGACGCCCACTCACCCATCCTCAACAGATCCCTTTGGAGTGCCTCACAATCCTCCCTGGTTTTCACCACCCTGAACAACATCGTGTCATCTGCAAATTTAGCCACATCACTGCTTACTCCCAATTCCAAATCGTTAATAAACAAGTTAAAAAGCATCGGACCGAGTACTGATCCCTGTGGTACCCCACTGCTTACCACCCTCCACTGAGAAAGTTTCCCATTTATACTCACTCTCTGTTTCCTATTTATAAGCCAGTTTTTGATCCACAAGAGGACTTGTCCTTTTATCCCATGACTATTGAGCTTACTTAGGAGCCTTTGATGAGGAACTGTATCAAAAGCTTTCCGGAAGTCAAGGTAAATAATATCTATTGGGTCCCCCTTGTCCACATGTTTGTTCACTCCCTCAAAAAACACTAACAGGTTAGTGAGACAAGATCTTCCCTTACAGAACCCATGCTGAGTCTGCCTCAATAGTTTTTGTTCATCAATGTGCCTACTAATTCTTTCCTTAATAACAGTTTCCACCAACTTACCCGGTATCGATGTCAGACTGACTGGCCTGTAATTTCCCGGATCTCCCCTGGAGCCCTTTTTAAAGATGGGAGTAACATTAGCTACCTTCCAGTCCTCAGGAATGGAGGCAGATTTTAAAGAAAGATTACATATTTTTGTCAGGAGATCCACAAGTTCACATTTGAGTTCTTTCAGAACTCTCGGATGAATGCCATCCGGGCCTGGTGATTTATTAGTTTTTAAATTGTCCATCAGTCGGAGGACTTCCTCTCTTGTCACCGCAATCTGATTCAGGTCTTTCAAACCCCCTCCCGAAATCGGTGCTTCTGGAGTGGGCAAACACTTCTCCTCTTCCACAGTGAAGACAGAGGCAAAAGTGCATTCAGCTTCTCAGCCATTTCCCTATCATCCTTCACTACTCCTTTTACCCCTGAGCTAATACCTTAAATTGAGCCTGGTAACTGATGGACAACCAGTGAAGTGCCTGCAGGATGGGAGTAATAGGCATGCTCCATCTAGCTCCCAATAATAGCCAAACCACAGTATTCTGTACTAGTTGGCTTTTCCAGATTAATCTGCAGGGGATATCAGTGTACAGTGCATTGCAGTAGACTAATCTCTATGTTACTCTGGTATGGATCCAGGTGGTCAGGTCAGCTGTATCAAGGAAAGGGAACATCTTTTGAGCTAGGCTGAGTTGGAAGAAAGCCTTTTTCATGACTGCATTAACCTGCTTCACCATAGAATCATAGAGTTGGAAGGGGCCATACAGACCACCTAGTCCAACCCCCTGCCCAATACAGGACCAGCCTAAAGCATCTCTGACAAATATTCATCCAGCCTCTTCTTGAAAGCTGTCAGTGAAGGGGAACTAACCACCTCTCTAGGCAGCTGATTCCACCTTTGAACTACTCTGTGAAAAACTTTTTCCTAATATCCAGCCGATACCTTTCTGCATGTAATTTAAAACCGTTGCTTCGGGTCCTATCCTCTGCTGCCAACTGGAACAGCTCCTTCCCTCCTCCAAATGACAGCCTTTCAAATATTTAAAGAGAGCAATCATGTCCCCCCTCAATCTCGTCTTCTCCAAACTAAACATTCCCAGGGCCCTTAGCCTTTCCTCGTAGGGCTCAGTCTCCAGTAGGGCTCAGTTTCCAGTAATAAAGCTGGGTCCATGGCTCTTAACTAAGTCAGCACAGGTCAGCTGAACTCCATCAAAAGTGGGAGCACAATGTCCTTCATGATCTGTGCCTTCCTGACCAGCATTACCTCTGTCTTTTCAAGGTTTAGTCTCAATTTGTTCACTCTTAGTCAACTTACCGCAGCAACCAGGAAGTTGTTCAGGAGGACCTCTACTGCATCACCAGGCAATTTGGATAAGGATATATAGAGCTGACTATCATCTGCATATTGATGACATCCAACCCCAAAGTGATGAATATATTTAAAAAGTGAATAATACATTAAATATCAGCATTCTGTAACTCTGATAAGGATTGTGCAGCAGGCAGGAGTGAAGTAAATCAATCCCAGCTGCCTGTAACAAATGTCAAGACTGAATGCAAAATATTTTTAGAATATTTAAACATTATGCTTTCAATTTATACTGGTAAGCAACAAAATTTTAAAAGAAAAAAATTAAAGCAATTTAGAATATTTTGTGGTGAAAACAATTTTGGCTTAGTATAGTCACCTCCTCCCACGCCCTTATGACCAATAAACTCCAATTTTTAAAAGGTATTTGGAATTTTTCTTTTATCCACAGAAATATTTTCCCATTTATATTACAACTACTATTATCACAAGTTGTCCAGGTACATTGAACCTCAGAAACATTTTCCAAAAATATTATATTAAACTTCATTTGACTTTACTATTAACTATTTGAAAAATATAAAAGTAAAATCTCATTTTTGATGTGGCTAGTATATACAAGAATTGGGGGAATAATCACAGCATTCTTTTCCTTTTGCTTTGTGTGTAATTCATATACAACTTTTGAGAATTTATTTTTATACATTTATTTGTATACTGCATTTTAGAAAAAGAACAGTAAAAGTACAATTCTGTACATGAATGAATATTAAAACAACAGTATCCTAAAAAGAACTTAAAAGTCCCATTGATTTCAACAGGGGAGTTAGACATATGTTTAACTTCCTCTAGTTCGATGTGTTTTGGATTTTATGTGTCATTTAATAACTTTTTATTATGATGGAACACTGCAAGTCATCAATTTTTAACATTATATCACATCTGCATTCTTTCCAAAAATTTGACAGTTCTTCTGCAGCCAAATAACTTGGCCGTAGTCCACAAAAGTTTATGCTGAAATAAAACCTTGTAAATCTTTATGGTGCCACAAGATTCCTGTTTATTTCTGCTGGAACAAACTAACATGGCTACCCTTCTGGAATCTGTTCTGTATAGTTATCTTCAATTCTTATGTCTCATATTTGAATTACCAAATGTCCAATCAAGGTTTTGATTTGATTTTGATATTTGGATTACAGTTGATATTTGTCATATGTGTCCAGTAAATGGGGGGAAAATGCTTAATGTACTATTTGATAGGGACATAGAAATTTAGGATGCTAATTCATGCAACTAAGTAGAATGTACAGATTGTTTCCCAGTTCAGAAATTTAGTTTTTCTCACAATCAAGGCAAACTAAGCAGCACAACTAATGTGGCATTATGGTGTTGAAAGTACAACGTTAGTGCTTTATATACTTTATTATTTCAAGAGTTTGGGTACCACACTTTGAAGTAGTATGTTAAAAAAATGTGTGTTTCAACATCAGACATGGTGAACACCTAGAGAAGATCAAAGGGGCCCAGAAAACCACACTTGGACCTTCCCATATTCCTTCCCTGTATGCAGCTTTTCACACTGCATAAAAAGTTGTATGTTTTTTGATGTTGAGGGGTTTGAGCACATGTGGTCAGAATGGGGAACTGAACCTTTCCCCCCAAGACAATGTTTCACTATCAAGTAATAATACATGCTATTTTGTCACAGTGCATGATCAGCATAATTGGAGTGTGAGTTTTAGCGTCCTCTTCTTTCCCAAGGAGAAGAAGATTCAGTTTGACAATACCATTAATTTATCGAGCCATTCTAACTCAAGGTGGTGTTGGAAGTAACAGGATATATTGCAGAAGGAAAAAAATTGGCAAAAACTCTCTTTTCTCAGTTAAAGTTGTATATAAGCTGTCACACAGTGGCCAAAAATACCAGGTGCCATCAGGAGGTCCAGCAGTGGGGCAGGACACTAGAAGCCCTCCCACCGTTGCCCCCCCCAAGCACCAAGAATACAGAGCATCCTTTGCCCCAGCCTGAGAGTTCCTATCTATACCTTGTGGCTAATAGCCACTGATGGACTTCTGCTCCATATGCTTATCTAATTCCCTCTTGAAGCTATCCATGCTTGTAGCCGCCACCACCTCCTGTGGCAGTGAATTCCATGTG
The DNA here is from genome assembly GCA_029375565.1 of Gekko gecko. NCBI lineage: Eukaryota > Metazoa > Chordata > Lepidosauria > Squamata > Gekkonidae > Gekko > Gekko gecko. The sequence goes on along the minus strand of JAPDNY010000002.1, from coordinate 96,222,883 downwards.
TTAATCACTTTTTGGGTGAAGAAGCACTTCCTTTATCTGTTCTAACTCGACTGCTCAGCAATTTCATTGAGTGCCCACGAGTTCTTGTATTATGAGAAAGGGAGAAAAGTACTTCTTTCTCTACCTGCTCTATCCCATGCATAATCTTATAAACCTCGATCATGCCACCCCTCAGACATCGTTTCTCCAAGCTAAAGAGCCCCAAGCATTTTAACATTTCTTCATAGGGAAGGTGTTCCAACCCTTTTATCATTCTAGTTGCCCTTCTCTGCACTTTTCTCAATGATATAATATCCTTTTTGAGGTGTGGTGACCAGAATTGCACACAGTATTCCAAATGAGGTTGCACCTTCAATTTATACAGGGGCATGATGATACTGGCTGATTTGTTTTCAGTTCCCTTCCTAATAATCTCCAGCATAGCGTTGGCCTATTTTATTGCAGTTGCACACTGTCTAGACATTTTCACTGACTTATCTACTATGACTCCAAGATCTATCTCTTGGTCAGTCTCTGCCAGTTTGGACACCATCAACGTGTATTTATATTTAGGACTTTTGGCTCCAATGTGCATCACTTTGCACTTGGCCACACTGAACCCCATTTGCCACGTTGACACCCACTCACCTATCCTCAACAGATATCTTTGGAGTGCCTCACAATCCTCCTTGGTTCTCACCACCCTGAACAACTTCATATCATCTGCAAATTTAGCCACTTCACTGCTTACTCCCAACTCCAAATCATTAATAAACAAGTTAAAAAGCATCGGACCCAGTACTGATCCCTGTGGTACCTCACTGCTTGCCACCTTCCACTGAGAAAATTTCCCATTTATACTCACTCTCTGTTTCCTATTAATTAGCCAGGTTTTGAACCACAAGAGGACTTGTCCTTTTATCCCATGACTATTGAGCTTACTTAGGAGCTTTTGATGAGGAACCTTATCAAAGCTTTCTGGAAGTCAAGGTAAACAACATCTATTGGGTCCCCCTTGTCCACATGTTTGTTCACTCCCTCAAAGAACACTAATAGGTTAGTGAGACAAGATCTTCCCTTACAGGCGGCTTCCGGCCGGAGTTAAAATGGCGAATTGACACACTTTGCGATTTGAGCAGAGTGGACAGCAGTATCTGGCGACAGTTTGGGCTTTACCTGGCCCAACGCAGCACTCCCCAGGCGGGGGAGTGGCAAGCACACAGCCAAGCCTGAGAGGGGGTTGAGATCGGTGTGGATAAGCCTCGGAGGAGGCTTGTTTACACCTTGATCTCCCTCCGCGAAGAGGGCAGTTGCAAATCAGCACTACAGATACCAGCTGGGCTGAGAATTCAGCATAAATCCGTCATCTACTGGCCTCTTTAACATCAAGCTTAACATTGGTTACAGAAGAAGCACTGCGAAACCCCGAGATTACAAGCAAGGTAACAAATGAACAATTGCTTACCGGTTTAAAGAAGAAGGCAAAATCTAAACGTTTGGATAAGTGTAAAAAGCTTCAATGAACTAATCCGCTTGATTTAAAAGTAAAAAGAAAGCTTTCCTTTAGAGAAAACGGCTGAAAAGTAACTTTGTTTTGCATTCCTGTGGTCAGCTAAGACTAAACTTTGCGTAGCAGAAACGAAACTGACTGTGATTCTATGATACAGGAAGTAGGCTAGAGTGGATGTTTTCGATGTTGCTGTGCCGGAAGTAGACGGACGTTTTAGAGTGTGGCACCGGAAGTTGGATTACAGTGACGGACAGATAAACAGGAAGTTCTGAAGGAGCCTACTCTAGCCAGAAAATCATAGAGAAATTGCGCCCGCCATTTTGAGGAGGACTAAATTTTAAAAGTTATTTTTAAGCTGAAAAAGCACTGGAAGAAGTTATAAAGGTGGCGATTTGGCTTGAGGATTGCTAATATAAAGATCGATTAGCCCTGAACTCGCTTTCAAGACGGATTTGAGGTCAAGACCAAGGGCTGCCTCATCACCTAGTCCAAGAATGACTGCAAAGGAAAAAAAAGAGTGGCAGGCTGCCATGGAAGCGATGGAGAAACGGATGACTGAAGTGGTGCAGAGTTTGGGAAAGCAAATAGAATCACAGCTGCAACAACAGTTGCAACAACAGCTGCAAATACAACTGGAGCAAATAGAACAAGTACAAGTACAGCAGAAAAAATATGGAAGAGTTAAAAGAACTGGTACTAACAGAAGTGGCAGGGATAAAAAAAGATACAGAAGAAGTTAAAAAAGAGGTTAAAAGTCTGGTGACAAAATCAGAAGAAATGGAACAGAAAGTTAAAAGAACCCTGTCAGAAAATACAAGACTGGAGTCCATGATGGAATATAGGGCCACTCAGAACCACTTGAGATTGAGAGGAATCGAAGAGGAGGAAGATCAAGATTTACGGGCCCTAGTAATTAACACATTGACAACTTACATAGGGGAAGATGTTGGAGACTTGGATCCAGACTTTGACCTGATTTACAGAGTAAATTCAGCGTATGCCAAGAGAAAGCAATTACCCAGAGATGTGATTGTTCAATTTGTGACTACTAAAATGAAGGAAGACGTTTTCAAGAAGCAATTTACACAACCGTTGGAAATTAATGGAAAAAAAAATAATAATTTTGAGAGAAATTCCGAGATCGATCTTACAAGACAGAAAGAAATTCAAGAAACTAACAGATAGGTTAAAAGAAATGAGTATCAGGTTTAGATGGGAGATTCCATATGGATTATCATTTACATACAATTCGGTGAGATTTACTCTTAAAACGGAAGGAGACATCTACAGATTTAAAGAGAACAACTTTGATGATTTCAAAGATATTTAATTCAAAACAACTATGGATTACAAATTTTTATCTTGGAACGTAAATGGACTAAATTCACCAAGCAAAAGAAGATTAGTGAATCATTGGCTAGAGAAACAAAAATGTAACATAATTTGTTTGCAAGAAACACATATCAGAAAACAAGATAATAAATATTTGGTTAATAAAAAATTGGGAGAAGAATTTCATTCATCAGCAGTTAATAAGAAAAAAGGAACAGTGATATACATTACCAAAGAACTGGAACCTAAACAAATCTTCTCAGACAAAGAAGGAAGATATGTTGGCGTGGAATTAATGATGAATAGAAAAAAGACATTGCTTGTAAATATATATGCACCCAATGGGGCAAAAGAGACTTTTTTTAATGATTTGACTAAAGAGTTGGACTGTTTAAATTATGATCAAATAGTCTTTGCAGGAGACTTCAATGGCACAGTGAACAATGTATTGGACAGAAAGTCCAAAGCAAGTGGAGAGGCGGTTGGAAAGCTGCCAAAATTTTTTTTCCAGCTAATGAAGCAAGAGAAACTAGAAGACGTTTGGAGGAAGTGGAACTCTAAGACAAAGGATTATACATTTTATTCTAACAGACATAACTCCTTTTCTAGAATCGATATGATTTGGATGTCAGAGGAGATGGCGCAAAAAACCTACAAAATTGAAATTTTACCGAAAACCAACTCAGATCACAACCCTTTACTTTGGATATCTAAAGAAAAACCTAAACAATTATATTGGAGAATTAATGAGGACTTATTGGACCAAAAATTAATTAATGAAACTTTAAAAAAAGAAACGAAAAGTTTTTTTGAACTGAATTTAAATAAAGGTACTGATATACAAGTCGTATGGGACACGTATAAAGCAGTAATGAGAGGTTTGCTTATCTCTTTGAATTCTAAAGATAAAAAACAAAGGATGCAACAACAAAACGACCTTCATGAAAAAATTAGACAAAAAGAAAAGGAATTAAAGAAAAGGCCAGGGAAGAAAAAGATTATTAAAGAGATCCACTTTCTGCAGGATCAATTGAATGTTCTACTAAATAGAGAATTATATTGGAATCTGAAGAAATTACAGCAAAAAGCATTTGAGGGTGCAAATAAACCAGGAAAATTTTTAGCGTGGCAATTGAAAAATAGAAAAGAAAGGAATTTTATAAGTAAAATTACTGAAGACGGAAAGGATGTTATGAATTTGAAAGGTATAAAAAGAGTCTTCTTCAAATACTACGCCAAACTGTTCAAAAAGAAAGGAATTGACCAACAGAAAATTAAGAAATATTTGGAGACTATTGAAGTTCCAGAGCTGGGAAAACAAATTAAAGAGTTATTAAATGGTTTAGTAACAAAGGAAGAGATGACAATGGCAATAGAAGACGCAAAGTTGGGCAAAGCTCCAGGTCCAGATGGCTTTACAGCAAAGTTTTATAAGAAATTTAAGGAGGAGCTAACCCCTATCTTAGTACTTCTGTCGAACGAGATAAGAAAGACTAAACGGATCCCAGATTCATGGAAAGAAGCAAATATTTCATTGATACCCAAAGAAGGTTTGGATTTAACTGAAGTAAAGAATTATAGACCAATATCACTATTAAATAATGATTACAAATTATTTGCGAAAATTATTTCGGAAAGACTGAAAAAATATTTGAAAGATACTATAGCGGAAGAACAAGCTGGTTTTTTTACCAAATAGACAGATTAGAGACAATTTAAGAGTGGTGATTGATGCAATCGAATACTATGACAAACATCCAGAAAAAGAAGTTGGATTCCTCTTTTTAGATGCGGAAAAAGCTTTTGACAATTTAAATTGGGAGTTTATGCTGCAAGTTATTGAAAAAATGGATATAGGACAGTCTTTTCTAAACATGATTGTGGCAATTTACTCAGAACAGAGAGCAGCTTTGAATATAAATAAAGAAAGAACAGATTTCTTCCAAGTTCAAAAGGGAACACGTCAAGGCTGCCCGTTATCCCCGTTGTTGTTTATTTGGATATTGGAAATATTATTGACAGCGATAAGAAAAGATAACAGCATTGAAGGACTCACAGTGAAAGGTTTTGCATATAAATACAGGGCATTTGCAGACGATGTAATGTTTATGATTCAAGATCCAATCGACAAAATACCACAATTGATGGAAAAAATTGAAGAATTTGGATCAGTTGCGGGATTCTACGTTAATAAAAGTAAAACCAAAGTGATGTGCAAAAATATGATGAAACAAAGACAAACAGAACTTTAAGAGAAAATTCAATGTGAAGTAGTTACAAAGACTAAATATTTAGGAATTGAATTGACCATGAAAAACATTGATTTGTTCAAAAATAACTATGAAAAGGTTTGGCACAGGATTCAACAAGACATGAAGAAATGGGATACCTTGAATCTATCGTTATTGGGAAGAATTGCAACTGTAAAAATGAATGTTTTGCCGCGTTTGATGTTTTTATTTCAAGCTATTCCAATATTAAAACAAAGGAAAATACTGGATACGTGGCAGAAAGAACTATCGAAATTTGTATGGGCAGGAAGAAAGCCAAGGATTAAAATGAAAATTTTATGTGATGCAAAGGAAAGAGGAGGTCTACAACTACCAAATTTAAGACTGTATTATGATGCCGTCTGTTTAACATGGTTGGAACAGTGGATTAATTTAGAAAATAAAAAGTTATTGGCTCTAGAAGGGCATGATAACAAGTTTGGATGGCATGCATATTTATGGTATGAAAAAGTAAAAATAGATAAATTTTTCAAACACCACTTCATAAGACGATCACTGTTCGAGACTTGGATGAGATATAGAAAATTCTTCTCAGAAGAAAGACCACTTTGGATAGTACCAGCAGAAGTGATTAATCCATATTCAAGAAATCAAGGGTTAGATTGGCTACCTTATAAAAGTCTTTTAAAATTAGAAGGGAAAAACTTTGTGTTAAAAGACAGATTTGATGTGGAATTTGAATATGATTGGTTGAAGTATAGACAGATTTATGACTTATTTATGACCGATAAAAGAGAATATGGTTTTAGAGAAAATAACACTGAAATTGAAACTGTATGGCTTGAGAAAGGTAAAAAAATGATTTCTATACTGTACAAGGTTTTATTGAAATGGTATACTGAGGACGAAATTGTAAAAGAGCAAATGATAAAATGGGCGGTAAATATTAATAATGAGATATTAATGACATCTTGGGAATATCTGTGGAAAAAGTCAATGAAAATTTCAACTTGTGTAAATGTTAAAGAGAATTGTTATAAAATGATGTACAGATGGTATATGACGCCTAAAAAAATTGCTATTATAAATGAAAGTATGTCTAACAAATGTTGGAAATGTAAGAAACATGAAGGGTCTTTTTACCATATGTGGTGGACATGTGATAAAGCAGTAAAGCATTGGACTGAGATCCACAATGAGATACAAAAAATTTTGAAATGTACTTTTAAGAAAGACCCACAGATGTTATTGTTAGGTCTTAAAATGGAAGAAATAAATGTAGCCAAGAGAACACTACTATGGTACTTGATTACAGCAGCTAGACTGACTTTTGCTCAATGTTGGAAACAAGATAAAGTACCTGAAACATGGGAATGGATTAAAAAGACGTTGTTTATGGCAGAAATGGACAAATTAACAAGAAAATTAAACAATGAAGAAGACGAAACCTTTTTCGGAGACTGGAAAGACTTTCAAGAATACTTGTTGAAGAATTGGGATGTAAAACGTGGTTTGATTTGTTTTGACAGCTATTGAGGAGAAGTGGAAAGAGACTCAGATCTTTGAATTGTTACCATTAGTAAAAGAAATATGTTTAGTAGTAAATGTAATTGTATAAGAGAAATATCAAGGGGGTTGGAGCAGTGCGGGAAGCCTTGTTTGGGGGGGAGAGGGAGAAAGAAAAATGGATATGTATTGGTTTGTTTAAATTGTATGAACATGTGATATATCCAGTAATAAATTGTTTTTTTTTAAAAAAAGATCTTCCCTTACAGAACCCATGCTGAGTTTGCCTCAATAGTTTTTGTTCATCAATGTGCCTACTAATTCTTTCCTTAATAACAGTTTCTACCAACTTACCCGGTATCGATGTCAAACTGACTGGCCTGTAATTTCCCGGGTCTCCTCTTGAGTCCTTATGAAATATGCATAGTTCTTTCCTCACTCATAAGGCTGCCAACTATGATGCCTTTCTTGCTGAAGTGATGGTGACTAGGAAGGCAACTTTCCAGGATAAGATTCTTAATTCTATGGTCTTCAAGGGCTCAAATGGTGCCTTTGTAAGTACTTGTAAGATTGTAGAGATGCTCCAAGTTGGGAATCTGTGTTTTATCAGTGGAGCTAATTGAGTTGCACTCTTCAGGAACCATCTTATATGTTTGTTTGATGAAATATTCTTTAGTCTCCTGTGGCCCAAGACTGCATTCAGTGCTGCCACCTGTCTTTTTAGTGTGTTTGGTATCAGCCCTTGTTTCTAACCATCATGCAGGAGCGAGATTATGTCTCTGTACATAGACCTTAACTGATATAGACTTCTAGTATTTTCCCAATTCCTAAATGTTCTCCACGTATGGCTATAAATGCATCTAATGCAGGTCTCCTCACCTGCACCATGATGTCTACTACTTCTGGAGAGAAACCTGATTTTTCTAGATTTACCCACTCAGTCTCCAAGGCATCAGATGTAACGAGGCTGGGTCTGGATGGCAAACTGCACCTTGCACTAACAAGTCCTGAACTGCCTGGAGTATCCATGGGGGATCCACCAACATCCTTACTAGATCTGAAAACCAGGATCTTCTGGGCCAAAACGGGTCTATGAAGATCACTTCTGCCTGTTCCTTCCATATCCTGTTGATGATCTTGGAAGTAACGGGAGTCGGTGGAAAAGCATATAGAAGCCCCTTTGGCAACCTATGGAATAGAGCATCCTCTCTTTCTGCCCTGGCATTGTACTATCTCGACAGAAACCAGGGAACCTGGTTGTTGTGAGGAGATGCCAATAAGTCCATTTCTGGCATCCCAAACCACCTGGTCAGCTGCCCAAACACTTCTTGACTTAAGACTCCATTCTGCTAGGTCTAGGTTCCTCATGCTCAGTCAGTCTGCCTCTAAGTTTGTCACACCTCTTAGGTGTTCTGCTTTGATTCCTATCTGTAGTTTCTCTGTCCACTGTAGCAGGAGCTTGGCCTCCCTGACAACAATTTTGATCTTGTGCCCCCTTGTCTGTTGTATTGTTTGTGCACACTAATACTTTCTTGCCTTGTAGGAGATCTTGGAAGGCCATCAGTGCTAGTCTGATTGCTTGCAGTTCCAGCTAGTTTATATTGTGAACGACCTCCATTCTACTTCACTTGCCCTGGGCAACCTGCCCCTGACAATGTGCACTCCAGCCTCTTGTGCTAGCATCTGTTGTCACTACCAAGTGAGGCTGTAATAAGAAACTCACACACTTTTTTAGGTTCGTTGCAGTAGTCCACCACCCCTGAGAAACTTTTAGCATCTTGTCCAACTTAATTTGTTTGTGTCTCTTTTTTCTTATGTCCTTCTGATAAGGAAGCAACTTCCACTGCAGAGGTCTGGAATGAATCTGGGCCTAAGGTCTATTGTGGAAATCATCAAACCTAGGACAGTCGACAAGTGCATGAGGTCTACTGACCTCCCTTCACTATTTCTATAATCTTCTCCTGTTTAGCCTTTGGCAGGAACACTTTGACCTGCGTGAATTCTGGTCCCCAATTGAACTAGACATGTGGATGGAGTGATCTGACTTTTCTGAACACTGATCAGGAACCCAAGCTCCCCAAGCACTTCCATGGTGGTCCTGGTGTCCTTGATTGCTGTGCTGGCATCCCTTGCCCTGATCAGCAAATTGTCCAGCTAAGGGTAAATGTGAATACCTGGCTGTTGCAAGTTCACCACCAAGATGACTAGAACCTTGGTGAACACTCTCAGAGATGAGGGAAGGCCAAAAGGTGCAGCCTTGTACTGGAAATGAAAAACAGAATGAAAAACAGAGAAACTGTCTGAAAACAAACTGTGTATGGGAATATGGAGTTAGGCCTTCAAAGATGTTAAGAAGTCATCCCATTGGATTACTTGTAAAATAAAGCAGAGCGATTCCATCCAGAACCTTCACTTGACCACCCAACGATCTAAATTTTTCAAATTCAAGATAGCTCTCCAGTCCCTGAAATTGTTCAGCACCACAAACAGGCCTATGTTCCCTCGTATCTTTGGTCTGAAGGAACCAGTTCTATGGCCCCAATCTGAAACAGGTGATGAACGGCTTGCCATAGAAGCTGTTGTTTTTGTTCTGATTTTGGGACCGGTGAAGGCATAAAACAATGTGGAGGCAGAGAGGTGAACTTTAGCCTGTATCCCTTTCTCATTATAGACATAACCAAAGTATTGGAAATTGTCTTTTCCCAAATCTTGGTGAACAATCGGAGTCGACCTCCTATCAGATAGTCATGCAGTACACTTTTTGATGGGATGATTCCAGTTTCGTTTGTTGGCAGGGAAGGATCTCTGTTGGAATCTGTAGCAGTATCCTGAAGATAGGGAACTTTTAAAATCCTTGCTCTCCCTGCCTTGCATTGGTACTCTGTAATTGCCAAAGGAATGAAAAGATTCTGCTTTACCGTCTTTACCTGTGATGCTAGACATCAATGGCATGGGTTTTTTTCCTTTGGTCTCTACTAGGACCTTGCCTGGGGCTACATCACCCAACAGGAGTCTACCTGAAAACTTCTCAGCAGAGAGATTAGATTTTGGCAGTGAATCAACTTTCCAGTATTTTAACCATAAATTCCTTCTAACTAAGTCCCCACCACTGTACAGCATTACATCTTGTGAAGCGTCAGAGGCAAACTTGGCTGCTCTTTTCATTTTTAGTAAGGATCTCTTAAGCACTGCTGGGTCTGTGTCCAAATCTTGCAAAAGATTGTCAGCCCAGACTATGATGGCTCTAGTGGAAAATGAAAGTACAGACAATGCCCTAATAAGCAATGATAAGCCTTATATGACTTTTTAAACCTGCTTCATTTTTTCTAACCACAGAGTCCTGTAAGGCATGGTCACCATCTTTTGACAAGACCACCACTTGGTGCATCCATCAACGGCACCTTCAGGTCCTCCGTAGTATCTGAAGAAAGGCTGTAAAATTTCTTGGTGATAACTGTTAAGAAATTTCCACTCCCCAGAACAGTGCATTCCACCTTTATGTGCTGCTTGCTGGTCTTTTGAAGCCTTTCCCATCCAGCTTAGCTGACATAGAAGATCTATGAGCCTCTGATGTTTTGATAGTTGAAGGTATGTATAACCTTTTGCAGCAATCTTTGGTAGAGTTCTGCTTGGCAAAGCCCAGAAGAGTTCTCTTGGGCTGAGATATCCTCTCCTGACCACCCTCCTTCATCTTTTTCTGAGATGTCATAAGTGGAGCCCCCAGTTGAATGAGGCCCAGATAACTCTGAATCCAATCTAGGGGAACACCTGAAAGCCTGTTGTTGGGCTCTTGTTTTGCTATTTTCCTGATTCTTCCTGTCTTGTGCATGCACTGCTGACAGAGATCTCTCATTATCTGAGCCCTCTGAGGACTGGAATCTGCATATTTTCCTTTGATCTTTTACATTTCTTTGCAGCCACAGATGGCAGAGGAGATGGCATTCCCAATGATGACGAGGATCACAATGGTGATGGGGAAGACATTGTCCTGGAGCTAGATCTATTTCACCCCCTGCTCTCCTTTAACTTTGCTGCCGTCTGATTTGTGCTTAACACAGGTCAGGTAGGAACTGAGAACTGTGGAGATTGCAGGCCAGTTTGACTGCTTTGAAGAAAAAACATTGATGGAGGCATGGCTCAAGATGGCCTGCAGGTCTGAAACATCCATTCTTGTGGTGCACTGAAAAATGCTGGGGGAAATGGTGCCTCTGCCACATTTGCCTCTGCATGGCCACCTGTCTGCTGCATTGAAAATCCTGATGGTGCAGGCCCTAGGATCATGAGGTCCCCCCCCTGCCTGTTACAGGCCTGAACTCTCCTTTGCCACTTCCAAATTGCCTACTGACCTGATCACTGTGTGAGGGAAGGAATCTCTCTCCGCCCAATGCCTCTGGCACGCTTGCCACTTGCCCGGAAGTTCCAAGTCTCCATGGACGGTCCCACCTTGCATCAACTCCACTGGACTGGCTGGAGAGTGATGGATCTTCCTGGGACCCTCATGTGCCATCATACCGAGGGCAATACTGAGACCCAAAGCTTCAGGTTGATCAGCCTTCTCAGCAACTGCTGAAACTAGGAAAGCTTCTGCAACTGATCTCCAGTGCTTAAAGCTTCAGGCAGGAGGGGCCTCTCCTTTATTAATTCTTTCTTTTTTCTCGCTGTAGGAATGATAGATTTTCTTGTTCCTGAGGAGCCCAAAGCTTTTTCCTCCCCCATTCTGAAGGTAATTTTTTTTTGAAGCGGAGCTAAGTTGGAGCTTCCTGCTGTTGTTACAGGCCTATCCAGACTGGTGGGTCAGCCAATCCAAATTGCAAAAAAATTGCATAGCCCTGCCTGGAGTTAGAGGAGGTGTGACTTAAGCAATGTGGATGACTTCCCTCACTGAAGGAGAAGAGCAGTGGTAGCTTGCCATTGCCTTCCTCTGCATAGGAACCATTAGTGATGTCCCATCAAAGTACTAACTATGGGAAAAGATGGTGCCGGGCTCGTCGACAACGGGAGTGTGTTAGTCACGCTCCTGCGTCCTGGGACTTTTTTAGACTACTTCAACGTCTCAAATTCTTCGGGAGCTGAAGGATTTGGCAGGGGGCTCTTTTAGCACAAGCTCGACGGGGGTGGTGACCCTGGGGTTTGCTGCTAACTGCCCCGAAGCAAGAAAGTCAACAGTCAGAACAGACGGGAGCCACGACGAGACTCCAGAGTCACGTCGGGCACAAGAGGAGCTGCGGAAGACCGAAAGAGTCAAAAGAAGAACAGAAATCAATTTAAAAGCTAAGTACCTTATGTAACAAGAAGGGGTGAAGGGCTGAGAGGGAGAAGTACTAGAAGCCGGGGAGGGAAGTGTCCTAATCTAATAAAGGCACAGCGAATAAATAAAAGTTGCTAGGAAAACGAAAGTGCTGCATTAAGAAGACTGAGGGCTGAGTTTAAGGGGGACAGAGACTGAGTAACAAGCGGAAAGAAATTGAGGCTGCAAAAGTTGTGTGTTTTTTATCCTCTCTCTCTCATTAGTTTCTGAAGAAAGCTGGATACATACCTCTTTAAGAAGGCAAAAGTGTGTATCGGTGAGGAGTCAGGGAGAGGTGACACAACAACAGAGTTGAGGAGAGGGGCGGAGGCGAGAGGAAGGAGGCAGCAGAGCAGAGACGTGGAGAGCGACGGAGGAGAGACGCGACGAGAAGGATTGAGACGACTAAGAAGAGTGACGGGAGGATCGCGAAGATGGGAGGGGGCCGAGGAGGCGAGGAGAAGGAGGCGGAGATACCAGCAGAGGTGGAGACAGCAGTATCGGAGGATCAGACGACAGTAACAGTGAGGAGGAGCAGAGGAGACAAGACGGAGACCTCAGCAGCGACGTGGTGGAAAGGACAGTAAGATTGGAGAAAGAACTGGAGAAGCACTTAAATAGTGTGGTTGACATGTTGGGTGGAAAAGATAGTCTAAAAGGGATTCAACTGAATTAGTAGAAGAAAGGGCAGCAGTAAAAGAGAATAAAAAGAGAGGGAAGGGACTGGGAAATATTTGTGTATATACCTGTATGTGCAAATAATATAAAGGAAAATAGAAGGGACAAATTAATTAAAAAATAAAGGTGAAAAGTAGGAGTAGCTATGAGATAGTGTCCTAAGGGACAAAAAGTGCTCAAACATTTATTGGAGATATACAGAGATAATACATATAAAAATAAATTAAAAATAAATAAATAAATCATTTACTTAGAATATAAAATTAGAATATATTGAAATAAGTTGTGGTGTGGTTAAAATCTAAGGTGAATTGGATAGTAGAGGAAAAGCTAGCTACAGATAATGATTAAAAAAAAAAAAGGGAAAGGGAAGTGATTCTATGGCCGCGGGTGGAAGCAGGAAGCCATCACTATCTTCGCCAGGACAAGTAGGAGGTGTGGGACAATTTAAGACTGTAAACATGAATACTTCACAAATGTCGATGACGGAACTTAATAAAATGATCCAGGAAAGTGTGACACAGGCCGTCTCTCAAGCGGTAAAAGTCACAGTAGAAAATGCGTTGCCCACATTGATTAAAAGAGAAATAGAGCCGATAAGATTAAAAATGGAGGAGTTAACAACACAAATCAAAAACGAGACGGAAGAAATAAAAAAGCAAATAAAAGATAATAAACATGAAATTATAAAAATGGTCACTAACCAGGGAAAATTAAAAGAAAAAGTTCGTGACTTGGATCTAGACGTACAAGAAGTTAAGAGTAAGAGTGAGAAAATGGAGGAAACACTCATAAATTTAGAAATGGATAAGGCGGCACTGATTTTAAGATGCCAAAATATACCAGAAACAATAGACAAGAACCTTAAGGAAGAATCAGTGAATAACCTGGTGGAACAGTTGAATGTAGGAACGAAAGAAGAACTAAAGGAAGGGATCGAGGCAATCTACAGAAGAAATTCGGCATACGCAAAAAAACACAAGAAACCGAGGGAAGTACACATTAAGTTTTATAGAAGAGAGATGAGAGAAAGGATATTAAGAGCATCAAATGAAACTAAGGTAACCATACAAGGAGAAGAAATACTATTTTTAAAGGAGGTACCGTGGAGAGTCAGGGAAAGAAGGATGGCATATACAACTTTAACGAGGCTCCTGAAAAGTAATGGAATTATGTTCAGATGGTTGATACCAGAAGGAGTGTTTTTTTCATATAATGGCCAAAGACATAGGATTGACTCTACATTCAAGGTAGAATATTTTCTAGAAAAATTTGGAGAAGAACTGGGGTGGCAAAAAGAAGAAGAGGAAGGTGAAAAGGAGGAGGAATTGGAAGAAGAAGAGGAAGAAATGGAAGAAGAGAAAAGCGAACACGAGATACAGAAAAGAAAAGGGAACACAACAAGAAGTAAAAACAAACCGAATAAAACAACATACCAAATTTTAACTAGGTTCAAGTACAAAAACAGAGGGGAAAAACACTAAATATTAAGATGTTATCCACCAAAAAGCTTAGAATAGTATCTATAAACATAAATGGTTTAAATAGTCCACAAAAAAGACAAAAAACATTCCATCAATTGCAAAAAATAAAAATTGATATAGTATGTCTACAGGAAACTCATATTAAGAGGGAAAATGTGAAATATCTAGAGTGTAAAAAGTTAGGTAAAGAATTTGTGGCATTGGCAGAGGAAAAGAAGCGAGGAGTGGCGGTATATGTGAAAGAAATATTAAATCCAGAGTTGATATATAGCTCAGAAGATGGGAGGATAGTGGCAATAACGTTGGTAAGAAATGGGAGAAAAATGTTAGTAATAAATATTTATGCCCCTAATCAAAGCCATAACCAAAAAATATTCTTTCAGGAATTACAAACAGTTTTAAGTTCAATAGAGATAGATAATATTTGTATTGTGGGAGATTATAATTCAGTGGTTGATTCAGAGATGGATAGAAAGACAAATAGGAAAAGGCGGAAAAACGGAAACATAATACCAAATTCTTTCTTGCAAATAGTGGAAGAATACAGTTTAATGGATGCCTGGAGGGTTAGAAATATAGGGAAAAAAGATTATACTTCTTATTCGGCCAGACATGACTCCTGGTCAAGGATAGATATGGTTTGGATGTCCGTTAATTTAATGAGAGAAACAATAGAATGTGAAATACTGCCGAATACTTTTGCGGACCATAGTCCCGTTCTACTAGTGTTAAAAGAGGGTAACAAAAAGAATAGATATTTTATGAACTTAAAATTATTAAGAGACCAGAAATTTGTCAAGAAATGTAAGAAAGAAATTGAAGAGTTCTTTCAGATAAATAGTAATTCTGAAACCCCGATGGAAACAGTTTGGGATACTTTCAAAGCTTATATAAGAGGTATTTTCATTAATCAAAGTATCTGGAAAGCTAAGCTGGGAAAAATAAGACATGATCAAATTGTTAATCAAATTAGTGTACAAGAAAGCACTATGAAGAAGGGAAGGGACATTAAATCAGTGCAAATTAAATTAAAATTGTTACATCACAAGTTGAACTTAATGCTAAATTATGAGCTAGAGAAAAAACTAGAGTTCACCAGACAGTACTTCTTTGAGAACGTAAATAAGCCTAATAGGTGGTTAGCATATAAAGTAAGAAAAGGGAAAAGCATATGATAATTCAGTTAAGAGATGATAAAGGTGAAATAAAGAGTAATATTCAGGATCTGAAAGATATAGTGGAAAGGTTTTACAAAAATCTGTATCAACGAGACGAACAAGAGAGGGAGCTAATTATAAAATATTTGGAAGAGAATGGAAATAAATTTAGTACACAACAAAGAAAATTTTTAAATGATCCAATAACAATATGTGAAGTGTCAGAAGCGATTAAAAGGCAGGGAAAAAAAGAAAACACCAGGCCCGGATGGTATCCCAGCGGAATTCTACCAAATTTTTGAAGAGCAAATTTGTATCCCATTTAAAGAGGTAATCCAGTGAGTAGGTAATCAAGGGAAAAGCCCCGAATCATGGAATCATGCGCTAATTACGTTGATTCCTAAGCCCAATTCAGATCAAGAAGATATTAAGAATTATAGACCAATATCTCTATTAAATGCGGATTATAAAATATACGCAGGTATTTTGGCAGATAGGTTAAAGAAAGTATTATCGCAAGTTATACACCAAGATCAGATGGGGTTTCTGCCCAGAAGACAATTGAAAAACAATTTGAGGATAATAATGGATGTACTAGAGTATTATGAGGAGCACCCAGAGAAAGAACTAATGTTAATGTTCCTAGATGCAGAAAAGGCATTCGATAATTTGTCTTGGAATTTTCTATTGGAAAAGTTGAATAATGCTGATTGTGGGCAACACTTTTTTACTATGGTTAATGCTATATATAAGGTTAATTTCGCAAAGGTAATAGTTAACGGAGATACAACAAATAATATAGAAATTCAGAAGGGCTCTAGACAGGGTTGCCCATTATCACCGTTGTTGTTCATTTTTGCACTGGAATCTTTAAATGATGCAATTAGGGGAAATCCATTAATACACGGTCTAAAAATAAGAGGGGAAGAGTATAAGTTGTTGGCGTTTGCTGATGACCTTGTATTTATAATGGAGGGCCCAGAGGTATCAACCATATATTTGATGGAGACTATTAAAAAATATGGACTGGTGGCGGGACTTAAGATAAATTATAAAAAATCTAAAATACTACCCAAAAACTGCTCACAGAAATTGTTACAGAAGATACAAGAAATTAACTTGATGGAAATAGTGAAGAAGGTAAAGTATTTGGGAATTAATTTTACAAATAAGTGTAGCTCATTGATAGAAGATAATCATAATGTGTTACTGGAGGAAATTAGAAAAGACTTGCAGAAATGGGAAAAGATACCACTTTCATTTATGGTTAGAATTGCATTGGTTAAAACGAATATACTACCCAGATTTCTATTCTTAGCGCAGAGTATCCCAGTTCTAAAAAACCAGAAATTTTTTGAAGACTTAAGTAAAATCACAAGGCAATTTATATGGCTGCACAAAAGAGCTAGAATAAAATGGAAAGTTCTGCAGGATAAAAAAGAAAGGGGTGGAATGAATGTACCCAATTGGTATATATACTACCAAGCGGCTGCCCTGGTTTGGATAAGAGAATGGCTAACGTTGGAAAATGATAGGTTACTAAAATTGGAAGTCCATGATTTGTATATGGGGTGGCACGCATATATTTGGTATGGTAAGGATAAAGTGCATTCAAATTTTGGTAGACATATGTTAAGAGGTGCATTGAATAAAATATGGTCTAATATAAAAGAAAGATGGTAAAGGAAAACTGCAAGATGGGTCTCCCCCCTCGAAGCATTCATAGCGCCATCATTATTAACCATGAATAAGAAAGAAAGCTACCAAACATTGTTAAGTAGAAATAATAAATTGAAATCAGAGGAAAAATTAGCAAGGGAAAATAATTTATCTTGGTGGGAACAGATAATGTTACGAGACAGATTTCAAAAAGATATATCAAGAGGGTTTGAAGATCAAAATAATAACCTTGACAAGATTTGACTTTCGTCAAATGATAAACTAATACAAAAATTATATGGTTTTTTGTTGGATGAATACGAGCAGGATGAGATAATTAAAATCAGTTATGGTATCTTGGATGAAAGATTTGGGCGAAAATGTAGATACTGACCAGTGGAATAAGATCTGGAAATCAGTTAGATACATGAGAGCTATTACATATAAAGAGAATGTATATAAAATGTTCCATAGGTGGTATTGGTCCCCGGATAAATTAGCTAAATGTTACTCTGGCTATTCCAGCCAATGTTGGAAGTGCAAAACCAATGTCGGGACCTTTTATCACCTATGGTGGAAATGTGATAAGATACAAAGCTATTGGAGAATGGTGCGAAGAATGATTCAAGAGATACTGGAGAAAAATGTCGCACTATGACCAGAATTATTTTTGTTAAATATGATACCGAATGGATATAATCAACAGGAAACGTATTTGTTAACATATATAATAACTGCCGCTCGCTTATTACTGGCAAAAAATTGGAAAATAGATAGAATATCCTCAAGAGAAGAACTATTAGTGAAAGTGCTTGAGTTAGCACAGCTAGATGACCTGAGTTTGATGTTACAAAATAAAAACGAAAAGGTACATGATGAAAGATGGTTAAGGGTGTATAAGTGGATAGATAAATTAATGGATGTATAAGACTCTATTGTATATGTAAGCCGTATAATTGAAATGGAATGTAATGGTGAGAAAATGAAAATTAAAAAAAAGTACTAACTATGGCCAAACCTGCTTAGCTTCCAAGCTCTAATGAGCTTGAGCTAGGCTGGGCTACTGAGACTGATATTGTGAAGACAAAGCTGGGATAAAAGCCACATGCCATTTGTAAAGTATCTTTGATGTGTTTTGTTCTAAAAATGAATTGTATTGTGATTTTGCTTTTTGCTTTGGCCTTGCTTTTTACATTTGTATCCTGCTGTTACTCCAAAGAGCAAATGATAGCATGTGGGAGTTCTGTTTTTTGTTTATTGTGAAGATAAAGTTGAGATAAAAACCACGTTACCCTTTGCTCTTTGGAGTAATGGCAGGATATAAATGTAAAACACAAGGCAGAAGCAAAACCATGATACAATTCATTTTTAGAAAAAACGTGTCAAAGTTACTTTAGAAGAAGAAGAGAAGAGATTGGATTTATACCCTGCCCTTCACTACCCAAAGGAGTCTCAGAGCGGCTTACAAACTCCTTTCCCTTCCCCTCCCCACAACAGATACCCTGTATGGTAGGTGGGGCTGAGAGAGCTCTGACAGAAACTGCTCCTTTTCAAGGACAGCTGTGCCAGAACTATGGCTTGCCCAAAGTCATCCAGCAGGTGCAAGTGAAGGAGTGAGGAGTCAAACCTGGTTCTCCCAGATTAGAGTCTGCACACTTAACCACTACACGAAACTGGTTACAAAGAACATTTCTCCCTTTAGGTATTCCAAAGGTGTTTGTGCACCCAGACACATCATTCCCTTTCTTATAAGGACAATGGATAATATTTATACTTTTCTGATTTAAACATTTTCCTTCCACTACTACTATTACTATTCTTTGTTGACTTAAACTAGCATGGCATACTGCTGTTAAAAACAAAACCTTCTAAAACCTGCTTCCTAGTTTTCATAGGTATTTTAATTTGTTCTTTATGAACAAAACCAATAAGAAAATCTTCATTAAATCAATTCTTGTCAGAGGTTTATGTGAAGATATGAAATTCATAAGTTCCAAAATGGACACAAAAGTAGACACAAATACTCCCAAAATAACGGCTGTGTAGCTGTGTAGCTGTGTAGCTATATTGAGCTGCGGTGGCTCAAGTGGTTAAGACGCTGAACTGCAGGCTGTGGAAGG
The DNA here is from genome assembly GCA_029375565.1 of Gekko gecko. NCBI lineage: Eukaryota > Metazoa > Chordata > Lepidosauria > Squamata > Gekkonidae > Gekko > Gekko gecko. Next base: position 96,203,940 of record JAPDNY010000002.1, on the reverse strand, counting down.
TCAGTAGTTCAGCAGTTCAAGACCCGGGTGCCGCAAGACGGAGTGAGCTCCTGTCTCCAGCTCCAGCTCCTGCCAACCTAGCAGTTCGAAAGCAAGAAATTGCAAGTAGATAAATAGGTACCACTTCAGTGGGAAGGTAACAGCGTTCCGTGCACCTTGGTGTTTAGTCATGCCGGCCACATGACCACGGAAACGTCTTCGGACAGCGCTGGCTCTTCGGCTTTGAAACGGAGATGAGCACCGCAACCCTAGAGTCGGATTCGACTGGCTTTCGAGCAAGGGAACCTTTACCTTTACCTAGCTGTGGAAAAAAATGAAGATAGGTTTTAAAAGTGAAACACAAATCTTGCCATTAGCTCTTCCTTTTGTAAGGCTTATAGAAAAAGTCTTTCACCAGAAGATCTCATTTATTAATCCCTTGTCAACATCAAGGCAAGTATGTACATTTAAGACAACAAAAATACCAATAATGCCAGAATTATAGGAACTGTGATATGTGCTAAAGGTATTTTCTGCCAGCCAACAAATTGCTGTAGTTATGCATGTTATTGTGGGGTTTTTTTGTGACAGTAGATGTTTTAGATAGAAAAGGGACAATGGTTTAAGGACTATTATGTGACTTATTTAACAGCAACACAAAGTGGAAAATTGGAATCCTACATAATATGCTACTTCAAAGCTACACTCTAGAATACAGGAAGCAATAATTTTAGAAGCCTGAGGAGTTTAATATATAGCGTCTTTCTGAACTATGTTGTCGAAGGCTTTCACGACTGGAGTTCATTATTTGTTGTAGATTTTCCGGGCTGCATGGCCATGGTCATTGTAGGTCAGATCCTACAATACCAAGATCATGGCCATACAACCCCAAAAATCTACAACTAATTTCTGAACTTTCATAAGATTCTTCTTCACATGGGAATGATCAAAAGAGAACAACCTAATCAGCCTAATACTGTGACTCTCTTATCAAGGAGAAACTTGTGGAATAGTCACTGGAATATGTCCCACACACTAAACAAGATGGGCAAAGCCACAAAGCTCAACTCTACTTGCTCTTGCTAGTAACATTCCCTAAAATCTGTGGATCCTCTTACTACAAAATGCACTGCTATAATGTACGATTACTGCAAATCTAGTATTATGATATTGTGAAAGCAGGATGGCCCCAATATTCTATGGGATACTGGTTGTTGTTGTTGTTCAGTCGCACAGTCGAGTCCGACTCTTCGCGACCCCATGGACCAGATTACGCCAGGCCCTCCTGTCTTCCGTTGTCCGCTGAAGTCTGCTCAATTTCATGTTTGTTGCATCGATGACACTGTCTAACTATCTCATCCTTTGCCATCCCCTTCTTCTTTGACCTTCAATCTTTCCCAGCATCAGGGTCTTCTCCAGTGAATGCTCCCTTCTCATTTGGTGGCCAAAGTATTTGAGCTTCAGCTTCAGGATACTGGTACTGCACCTTAATGCTGAAAGGTACGGTACAATACACATGCACTGGAGACAAGGACTGTACTGAAATGCAAGTGCAGAAGTGACAGCATCTTACTTTGTCAGCATTGTGGTTTGAGCTAGGTCATAGCTCTACAATAAAGGTTGTCTTCAGCCCAGTTGATCTGTGGTGGGTACAGAGAGGAAGGGGATAGATGAGAAGTGTGGGTGGAATCCTGAAATCTTTAGCATAGCTCTCTTTTATGATAGAGAGGATCCATCCATGTTTCTTTTGTAATGGCAAACTGTCTGTGAACATGAATTTGGAGGACCTCATTTGGGGTAGGGTGGCAGTCCAAAGCTGGTTTTGGGGTCCCTGGGTCCTTCCGGAGTAAATCTAGAAAGAGGGGTCAGATGGTGTAAGATTGCTGGGGGTTTATAGTTGGCCTTCTTATGGTAAGCATTATATTGTTTAAAGAACCAGATGCTTGAAGCTGGAGGAGGAGAAGTAGTGGCATATCTATTTTTCTGGTACTCTCAAGGGCATTGGCAGTGGAGGTGATGAAGAACTCTGAGTTCTTGGAGTTGGTCTTCTTATTGTTGTTCAGTCGCACAGTTGAGTCCAACTCTTCGTGACCCCATGGACCACATCATGCCAGGCCCTCCTGTCTTCCATCGTCCTCCGGAGTTTGCTTAATTTCATGTTCGTTGCATCGATAATACTATCTATCCATCTCATCCTTTGCCATCCCCTTCTTCTTTGACCTTCAATCTTTCCCAGCATCAAGGTCTTCTCCAGTGAGTGCTCCCTTCTCATTTGGTGGCCAAAGTATTTGAGCTTCAGCTTCAGGGTTGGCCTTCCAGGGAACAGTCAGGGTTGATTTCTTTTAGGATTGACTGATTTGATCTCCTTGCAGTCCAAGGGACTCTCAAGAGTCTTTTCCAGCACCATAATTTGAAAGCATCTATTCTTCAGTGCTCGGCTTTCCTTATGGTCCAATTATCGTAGCCATACATTACTACTGGGAATACCTTTGCTTTGACCATATGCACTTTTGTTGGCAGGGTGATGTCTCTACTTTTTATTATGCTGTCTAGGTTTGCCATAGGTTTTCTCCCAAGGAGCAGGCATCTTTTAATTTCATAGCTGCAGTCACCATCTGCAGTGATCTTAGATCCCAGGAACGTGAATTCTGTCACTGCTTCCATGACTTCCCCTTCTATTTGCCAAGGAGTGATGGGGCTGGATGCCATGATCTTAGTTTTTTGATATTGAATTTTTTTATGTCTTCTACTCTCCCATTAATTTCATTTGGCATAGACTTAGGAATGAACTGCTTAGAAATGGAACAATGAACGGCCATTGGCACTTACTGTGAAGGGTCCTTCTCCTCTGAGGTTAGGAGGACATCTCTATGGGTTATTCCCACTGTGCCTTTAGGGAAGCAGGAAATAGTTTTTTCCTCTTCCTGTTGGCGCCTTCGGAATAGCCTCTCCTTCAGTTGTGGGACTCCGAAAGCAGTGCTCTCAGGCTAACTCAACGGCCTTGCCCTGTGCAAACAACAATACTGAAAAACATACACTATAACAAGAAATTATAACTGGATAACAGTATAGATCAGTTCAGATAGAGGAAGAAGAAATCAGCACAGCAATAGATATAGAAGATGATGAGGAAGGGAGGGCCGCGATGTCCTCCTAACCTCAGAGGAGAAGGACCCTTCACGGTAAGTGCCAATGGCCGTTCTCCCTCTGAGGTGGAGGACATCTCTATGGGACCTCCCCGAGCAGTGTCCCTCTTCTGGGTGGGTCATCATCTTCCTCAAATGTGACAGCGTGCTGAAGAACTCTTCTTCCAAGTGCTGTGTCCGCTGACGCCACAGTGTGGATCTTGTAATGATGTACAAATGTAGAGATGGACGACCAGGTAGCCGCCTTGCAAACTTCCTCGACCGAAGCTCTGTTGGAGAAAGCCGCATTGGTGGCCGCACTTCGAAGAGAATGTGCAGTGATGCCAGAAGAGGCCTCCTGGCCCAGTGCCTTGTATGCTTCCACAATGCAAGAACGAAGAACGTTGCTGACTGCAGCCTTGGACATTCTATCTCCCTTTCTCGGAAGTGAGATATTAATGAACATAGCTTCCGTCTTTCGCCAGGATTCTGTCCTCAATATGTAGATCTTGAGGGCCCTTTGGACATCTAAGGTGTGCCACTCAAATTCCCTGGGGTGTTTGGGCTGAGGACAAAAGGTAGGAAGACACAACTCCTGTGACCTGTGGAAGGCAGAGGAGACCTTTGGCTGAAAGGTAGGATCCGGACGAAGAACGACTTTGTCCTTATGAAAGATGCATAGGGAAGACTTAATGGAGAGAGCCCCGAGTTCCGAAACTCGTTGTGCTGAGGTTATGGCAATGAGGAACAGGGTCTTCATCCGCAACCATCGCAGGCCGACTTCTCTTAAAGGTTCAAAAGGCGGCTTAGTGAGTGCTTGGAAAATGGTATTCAATTTCCATGTAGGAAAATGATGTACAGGAGGCGGAGACTTGGCCATGGCTCCTTGTAGGAATAGTTGTATGTGAGGATGCTTTGTTAATTTGAATCCGCCCAAGAGCGGTAACACAGTGGCCAGAGCTACGGTTTGTCTGTGTAAGGTGGCTGGCCTCAAGCCAGAGTCCAAACCCTCCTGTAAGAAGGCTAGAATAGAGGCTATAGAAGGCATTAAGGGCTCCACTTTCTTGCGCCTGCACCACCGTACGAAGGCCTTCCAAGTCATATTATAAATGCCGATGGTGGATTGCCTTCTGGATGATAACAAAGTCTCAGTGACCTTGGCCGAATAGCCTAGACTGCAGAGATTGTTCCGCCCAATTTCCAAGCGGTTAAGGACAGCCAGTCTGGGTGAGGATGCCAGACTGGGCCCTGGACGAGCATGTCTGGATGTGACGGAAGGACTAGAGGGGGAGCCACCACCAGCTGTCTCAAGGTGGAGAACCACGGACGACATGCCCAGTTTGGGGCCACCAGGATGATCTCCACCCGGAGATCCCAGATTCTGCGGACGGTTCTGGACAGGAGGATGAACGGAGGAAACGCATAGAGCAGACATCTCGGCCAGGGAGATGTTAGCGCATCCGTCGCCTCTGCCGCTCGATGGAAGAAGCGGGTGAAGAACCTGGGCAGTTGATGGTTCGTGGGAGACACGAAGAGATCTATCACGGGTTGACCCAACTGGCTCACGATCAGCTAAAAGAGATCGGGGTGGAGAGACCACTCCCCCTCCAAGATGGTTTCCCTGCTGAGCCAATCCGCTTGGATGTTCTCCACTCCCCTGATGTGTTCTGCTCGAAGGGATTTGACATTCTGCTCTGCCCAAATAAGGATCTTCATTACCTCTCGATGGAGCTGAGAGGAGCGAGACCCCCCCTGCTTGTTGATATGTGCCTTGGCGGAGATGTTGTCCGTTCACACCAAGACATGGAGATTGCGTAGGGAAGGTTCGAAATGAATCAGAGCATGGTAGATTGCTCTGAGCTCCAACAAGTTGATGGGCAACCTTGTCTCTGATAGGCTCCATTTTCCCTGCACCGGGGAACCCTGTAGGGTTGCAACCCAACCCTGGAGACTCGCATCTTAGAAGACTTCCTTGGGCCTTGGAACATGGTACTCCTTGCCCCCTGTTAGGTTGTGTGGGAGCATCCACCATCGAAGACTGGATCTGGTCTTGTGAGGAAGCCGTAGAATTTCGGACCTCTTTTCCATAATCCAGAGTTGGTAGGGACGAAGAAAGATCTGAAGGGGTCTGGTGTGAAGACGAGCCCACTGAACTGTATCGATACACGAAATCATCAAACCCAACAACCTGGCCAGGTCCATCAAGGGGGAAGATGCGCTGCGATAGATCAACGACGCCATCTCCCCTATCTTCTGGGCCTTTGATGAGGGCAGAAAGAGGGCGTTGTAAGTCGTGTCGATGATCATTTCTAGGTGCTCGAGTCTCTGGGAAGGTTGAAGAGAGCTTTTGTCGAGATTGATCAGGAACCCATGTTTCTGGAAACACTCCAGGGTGCTCCTGGTATGTTGGATAGATGCCGCGTGGCTGCTGGCCCGCACCAACAGATCGTCGAGGTACGGATGCACATGGATCCCCTGATCTCTGAGAAGAACCACCGGGTTGATGACCAATTTGGAGAAAACCCGTGGAGCCGTGGATAGGCCAAAAGGAAGGGCCCGGTATTGATAGTGCCGGTTGAGGACACAAAAACGAAGGAAGTGCTTGTGAGCAGGATGGATGGGAACATGGAGGTAAGCTTCTGTAAGGTCTATGGAAGTCAGAAACTTGTTGGGTAACAGGGAGTCCGCAATGGTCTTCAGTGTCTCCATACGGAAATGACGCAGTCTGATGTACTTGTTCAAGTATTTGAGATCCAGAATTGCTCTCCAGTCGCCGTTCCATTTGGGGACCATAAACAGAATTGAGTAGACTCCCTGACCCTGTTCGGGGTCTGGCACCGGCTCTATGGCCCTGATGTCTAAGAGATGTCGAATGGCCTGGGTGATAACGGTTTTCTTGTTCCCGGATTTGCTTACTGGAGACCTCAGGAATCTTTCCGGTGGAAGATGGTGAAACTCGATGGAGTAGCCCTGGGAGACAGTTTCCACTGCCCAAGCATCCGCCTGGGACTCTATCCAATGATTGGAGAAGTGGAGTAGACGTGCCCCCACCGGAAACGACAGACAGTCATGCCTGTTTTGACTTGGCGTCTCGGTCTCCTCTGTCATTCTTGTTGAACGCTGGTCTTTGAAAGCAAGATCCAAAGGGGCCTCGTTTGCCAGGTGTTTTGGAGGGATCCCACTGCGGTCTCCTTGTATCCTGGCGAAATCTCGGCAAGGAATGCTGCGTGCAAAAGGAATGACTGGGTCACTTATCAGGATGTCTGATGGATCGAGGCATGGCCTTCTTCTTGTCACGCGTCTCAATCAGGATCCTGTCAAGGGCTTCCCCAAATAGTCAATCACCCTGGAAGGGATAGGCGGTGACAATGGACTTGGAGAGAGTGTCAGCTGACCATGCTCTGAGCCATAGGAGTCTCCGAGCCACTGCAGTGGATGTCAGAGCACAAGATGCAAAAGCGAGAATGTCCAGCGTGGCATCTGCGGTGAAGGAACAAGCCTTGAGGACTCGGGAAGTGCCTTCCAACAGACCCTGGCTGTCTTCTGGAATCAACTGGATCAATCTGCGAAGCCAGACTATGGCCGCGTGAGAGGCAATGGAGGATGTAGCAACTGCCCGAACCATCATTGCGACAGCTTCATGAATCCTTCTGAGAGTAGCCTCTGCCTTCTTGTCAGTGGGGTCTCTGATGTTGCCCTGACCATCGTCAGACAGGAGCCCTGAAGACTGAAGTGCTGCCACAGGGCCGTCGACTGGAGATACCTGTAACAACTCATTTGCATAGTTAGGTAATGCATAAAGCTTCTTAACTAAGGTAGGGTACTGTCTGTTGGCAACAGGTCTATCCCAGTCTGACCTTAGCTGTCTCTCAAAGGACTCTGGAAAAGGAAAAACCTTTTCTGTATACTCCTCAGGTGCAAAGAACTCTGAATTTCCTTGACACTTAGATTTAAACTTGGCTCTAGATGCCCTTTGGTATTCAGAGGGAGGAAGATCCTTAATCTCCAGGGCCTTGACGGCCTTGGATAAAAATTGTTGGTAGTCCTCTATTTTAAAGAACTGGCTAGACAGTTCTGGAAGCTTAATCTCTTCCTCCTCCTCCTCAGACAGAAACTCTCCCTCTTCCCTTTCGCCTGTGGAAGAGGATGAGGAATGCTCTTCCCCCCATTGCTCTGCCCTTGTCTTCCCAGCGGTGGAAGGAAGGGCCTTCTGAGCTACCTTAGTGGGCCAGGAAGGGGGGAGGGAATCAAAGGTAAAAGACTGGAGCCCCTGGGGGGGGGTGTGTGTCTTGACCTTGTGTGCAGGGAAGAAACCTCCTGCTGAACAGCCTGCCTGATGAGGGCCATAATATCAACGGGCTGATTCAGGTGCCCCTCCGAAGGTACAGTACCTTTTTGCAGGGGAAATCCGCGGCCATCCTCCTGATCGGTCAGGTCTGTGAGGGAATGTTGATCTTCAGTCCTCAGAGAGACCGGAAGATGCTGCTGCAAGGAACCGGAGCAGAAGACCGGGTCCTCAAAATGGCCACCGGTGTGCCGAGGGCGCGTCGCAGGAATGGTGGGCTCTTCATCCGCGATCCTCTGATGTCTTTTCTGGGTGCTCCGCGCCGCTGCCGCACCCGCCGCAGCTATTGGGGAACCATGATCTAGCTGCAAAGGCAGATCGGCCCCGGCAGTGCTTCGTGCAACCGCCTGCTCCATCCCTCTGGGAGCGTTGTCGTCTTCTCCTGAGGAGAAGGCTTCGGGAGCGTCTTTTCCCGCCATTGGGAAAAACTCCCCTGAAGGACGAAAAAACTTCTATCTTCGCTTCCCAGGGGAAGCCAAAGAAGTGAGAGAAGCAGAGAAAAGGAGAAAAAGAGAGCAAAGTAGAAGAAAAAGGGCAAGTATAGAAACAGAAAGTAAAGGAGCTAAGCTTAGCTAAGCCTATGCTGCTGCTCCTTGGTGAGGCAGGAACTAAACTGAAGGAGGGGCTATTCCGAGGGCGCCAACAGGAAGAGGAAAAAACTATTTCCTGCCTCCCTAAAGGCATGGTGGGAATAACCCATAGAGATGTCCTCCACCTCAGAGGGAGAAAAGAGGTGTGCATCTTACCCAGACAAAAATGGTAGAAGGCACAGTCATCTGACTGCTATTTTAGCATCCACTGTATGTGTTTCTTTCAAAACAGCATTTGGTATCAAGTGAAAGAGACAAAAAAGAGACAACAGAAGTCTATGTGTTGTTTTATTATGAAAGATGGAGATTCCAAAGAAAGTGTCTTCTCTCCACAGCAGCAAACAGATAACTGAGAGGGCAATTGCTCCCTTTCTCTTCCCATGTGACATGAAGGTGGGAAAAACTACTAGGGGGAGGTGGAGTATCTTGGGCTCGCAGGAGCTCCAAGATGTCTGTACCAGCCATGCACATGCACAGTCCCCATGTGGAGTAACACAGAAACCATGGCAATTAACTATTGGAAATGCATCAAGACTTTCCTAGACTGCCAAAGGAAGCAGTGATCTCTCCATTAAGAGACCTTCATAGTACAAGAGGACTTTAAAGCATCCTGCTTTGCATGCCCTCACCATCAGAGGTTAGATGGTTGGTAACCTGAGAATGAGGAATGGGTAATTCAGACTCAGAAATATTTGGAAGCACTAACTAATGCTGTATTTGGAAAAGTTATGAATAATTCTGAATCTGAATTTCTGGATATTCAGAACAATTCCTAATATTCCGAGTCCCATTGACCCCTATAGAAAGCAGGCGAGTCTGCTTGCAAGGGCTGTAAAAGTAAAGTACAACTTATTCCTCAGACAGCTGGGGCTGGCTGTTTGACAAAGGAAAGTGAAATACTTCCCATACAGTCTGGCTCCAAGGATGGTGGGGGCAGAGAGCTCAGGGTCCCTGACTGGTCTTGCCATGGTTTTGCCAATGGAGGGGGGAATGCAGTGAGAGCAAAACCTCTTAGTGTATCTGCATTTGCAAAATCATGAAGCAGGCACAGACACCAGAAGGTACTTCCGCACTGGTGCTTTGAAACTGAAAAGCAGGAACAGCTGCTTACATAACTCCCCTGCTGTTCCCTCTTTGCTCTTAATGCTGAAACAGTCTTCTCTACGTCCCTTTTCTAAGCACTTACACTGATTCCCTCTTTACTCCTTACTGTATATTAGAAATAAAATAGATTAACTAGGTTGTACATTAATTAGGAAATTTTATATTACATTAAGGCTCCCTTTTGGGGTATATTTAGGCATAAAATGTGACAGATTTAGGTTATATTTAGATATTTATGTTGCACAGGGGGATGATCCTTAATAAAAAATAGGTCTAAAGCCAACTCTGAAACACAGAACTGCTTTCCTAGTTCCTGAATTCTGGCATTACTTAAAGCTTTGAATATAACATTTTATAAACAAGCTGTTCTCAAACATTCATTAATTATGCGATCCAAGGTGTAAGAGTTAAGGTGTTGGACCAGGATCTGGGTCCCCTGAGTTCAAATCTCTCCTCTGCAGTAAAGCTCACTTGTTAATCTTGGGCCAGTCATTCTTTTTTGGCTTAACCTACCTCAAAGAGTTACGAGGATGAGATGAGGAAGAATGAACCATTAACACTTATGAGGGTAGGATAAAAATGTCCAGCCACCATCTGCTAATAGATATCTTGAAGACTTGCAATAAGAACATCTGTTTTTTATATCACAGAAAGTCATTAGATACTTGTTCTTTTCCCTCACAATTCTTCTATATTTTTGGTTGCAAAGGCATTAAAGACCCTTCATTAAACAAGAAGAATGCAACTATTCTTGATTTCATATGTGTAATTTACTCTGCCAAGCCAACTCTTATCCATGCATTTTTGCTGACTCTTATAAAGTTAAATTGCTATGGGTCTGCACTCCCTATAGGGAGCAAAGAATAATATTGTGCAATTGGAAACTTCCTTTTCTGTTGCATTTAAACAATGTTTCTTTACAATTTACCACAATCTAAGATTCCAGTTTCTTTTGTGGTCATAGTTGCCTTCCAACCATAATGACAAAGCCCTACCAAGTGAGCATCTATAAATTTTGTTTCTACTGTTTGCTGTTAAAATATGTAGAAGGAAAGATGAATGGAAATTCCAATAATTATTAACATAAAATTCATAATGCTAACAAATTATTAAATGAGATGTGATTGCAACTGTGAGGCATAATTTCTACCATACACATTGGACTGTTTCCTGAGCATACCACAGTAATTTGGCAGATAAATCTATGGCAAAATATGCAGCAGCAATTTTGATAAAGAGTTAAAATTCAGGGGTGCTTTAAAGCATATAGCACTTTTGACTTCACAATGTTCTAATTCATCATTTATTGATGTTATTTTACAAAATTTATAGCCTGCCTTTCTGCCCTCATTAGTGTTGTCAAGGCTCTTATTGCCTGGTAACCAGTGGTCTGTTAACCAGTATAATTTTACAGATTGTTTCTTACTGAACCTGGTTTTCTAGGCATACAGAACTTCCACAGTGTGCCTTGTGGAAGGTGATCACATAATCTCCTGTTTGAGCTGGGCCCACAATGTGATTGGTCAATAGTACACAAGCCTGTTCACATGATTTTTCCTACTCACAACAAGAGCTTCTACAATTGGTCATTTACATGATGGTCCTGGCCTGCATGGTGAAGGGGAGGAGCTGATACCAAGTTATCACCATGATATTTCAACTTTGGATCCTAGTAAACATATCAGCCGAGGCTGACTCCATCAGTTCCTCATTAGCTGAAAATACACTTTACGAGCTCCTCTATAAGGATGCCCATAAGAAGCACTGTTAACTGTTAGCACCTTTTCCATTCTCTGTGGCTTTCAAAATAGACATAAAAATAGCAGGATGGTTGACAAAGTTTAGTGCTCACTACATACTAAAGTTTACAACCAGATCTCAATAGGACAGCAATGGACTATAAGACTAGAGATGTGGTGACATCTTTACATTTGTTATAGGTTATCTCTCAGAATGTTTCAAATGCAATATACCACATGGATTTGACACTTTCCTGGATCTAAACACACAGTACTATCCTTTTATTTATACAAGAAGAACACAACATTTTCACCAAACAAAGATATGCTGTGCATTAATATGGCATGATGAGTAGTACCTTGACTACTGATTAAAAACTTTTGGTTAACTAGTGGTAGAAGAAATCTATCACTCAAGTTCTTGCTTAATGTCAAAGGAATTCTATCAATAAAAACCAGGCCCACTTCTTGTATCAGTGTCACAAACATTATTCCAGTAGGGTTAGCCTATTTTGAAAAGCAAAAAAGAGGACATATTTCCTGACTGACTACTTCAGACAAGTGATCACTATGACAAATCTTATTTTAAATACCCCTACTATGTGAATCACAAGCTGGAATTAAGATTGCCAGGGAAAACATCAACAGATATGCAGACAATACCACTCTAATAGCAGAAAGTGAAGAGGACCTAAAGAGCCTCTTGTTCAGGGTGGAAAGAGGAGAGTGCAAAAGTTGGCTTGAAACTCAACATCAAAAAAAAGACTAAGATCATGGCATCCGGCCCCATCACTCCCTGGCAAATAGAAGGGGAAGTCATGGAAGCAGTGACAGACTTCACTTTCCTGGGATCCAAGATCACTGCAGATGGTGACTGCAGCCATGAAATTAGAAGACACCTGCTCCTTGGGAGGAAAGCTATGGCAAACCTAGACAGTGTAATAAAAAGTAGAGACATCACCCTGCCAACAAAAGTCCATATGGTCAAAGCAATGGTATTCCAAGTAGTAATGTATGGCTGCGAGAGTTGGACTGAGCACTGAAGAATAGATGCTTTTGAATTATGGTGTTGGAGAAGACTAGAGAGTCCCTTGGACTGCAAGGAGATCAAATCAGTCAATCCTAAAAGAAATAAACCCTGACTGTTCCCTGGAAGGCCAGATACTGAAGCTGAAGCTCAAATACTTTGGTCACTAAATGAGAAGGGAGCACTCACTGGAGAATACCTTGATGCTGGGAAAGATTGAAGGTCAAAGAAGAAGGGGACGGCAAAGGATGAGATGGATAGACAGCGTTATCGATGCAACAAACATGAAATTAAGCAAACTCTGGAGAATGATGGGAGGGCCTGTTGTGATGTGGTCCATGGGGTTGTGAAGAGTTGGACTCGACCGTGCGACTGAACAACAACAAACTATGTAAGCTGTGATAATTGCTGCTAACTAGGAATATTCCTAACCTTCCAATCCAAAAGATGACATTTTCATCAGTTTTTTTAAAAAGCTGAAAAGAAGACAGACACACAAAAAAGAGTCCATATCCTTTAAAAAGAGGACACCTGGTAACCCTAATTCCAGGGAATTGTCAGCCAACCCTCTGCTCTACTTGCTAAAGTTTTTCTATTCCACTGTTGTTCCTGCTCTCCTTTGCTGCCATCCCCCCACTGTGCCATCACCACAAGTGTGCCATCATCCACTGTGGGCAGCTGATCCCTGAGCACCCTCAACCAATGGGTATGAGGCTGCATAAAGTTTAAATTCTGAAAGCAAGTTGAAGAGCACAGTATAGCATAGCAAAATATCTGCTTGTCCAAACTTTATATTAACCCCCCCCCAGATTATAATTTGACAACAAAATATTACAATAGAAAGCAAGACTCCAGGCTGAAACTCAGAAGAAAATACTGTAGAATGCAAACATCAACAGCGGAAGAAACAAAGGCTGCTGAGAGCCAACCAAGTCAGATTTAGCAGCTATAGCCCCAGAGCTCTGCACTGCACTGCTGGAAGAGGTTTAAACTGCATTATCTTTTCCTGTTCTCTGTAGGTTGTAGAAGAGGATCGTTTAAAAGAGCCCTTAAACTAAATTAACTGAGCTGATCAGATTGACTTACACAGCTTGCTCGACTGTTTCCCTGAAATATATTAAATACTGAGTTGAGACTGTTGTGAATAGTGCACTACATTATGACCCTGATTTGCAGGGGCAGAATGGGAGGCCAAAATGGCCCCAGAAAAGGGCTATGCCCCTTTCTGCTGCCACCCTACCCCATGAGGTGAAGCTGGCCACCACTGTGCCTGTGTTCCACTTCCATGGCCTAGATGTGTTGGGGCCAGCAAGGAGCAATACAGGTGCTGCTGGCACAGGGTGAAGTAAGGTGGCACTGTGTCCGTCTTCCTCTTCACCAGCCTGGGTAAGGAGGAGTCTAGGGAACAGTGGCTCCTGGCTTTGCCCTGTGCCAGTGGCACCCATTGTCCTCCTTGCCAGCCCCACTGGGTGGGTGGGTAGGCTTACAGCAACAGCCTACCACAATTTCCACCAGTAAAGTAAATGGCCAATCTGCCCCTGCTGGTTTTATTTCTTTTGTAAAAATTATTCATGCAAGCCACTGTAAGTTGTCCATGGCTGAAGCAAAACAGCATTTTTATGACTAAAAGTTGTGGATGCAGAGATGACAGGATATATGGAAGGTCACACAGTAGTCATCATGCTTGATAGTATACACATGGGATACATAGAATTTGATATACAGCAATGTACTCATGGTGTGAAAAACTTATCACATGAAAGAACGTAAGAAATGGGGCATACATATGTATAATGGACACCAATCAAATGGCTTTTTAAATTTATTTCCATGCAGGCTCACTTCACAGTAAAAAAACTGCTACTATGTAGCAGCTCAGTAGATATATCAAGGGAATTTCTCCATGCCACCAAAAACCTCATGCTGCTTATAACATTCACACAATTTTACTTTGCATAAAGCAGAGGAGATCAGAGACATTCGATATTGCCAGGCATTGCTTAATCTTGCTCAGCGCATTCAAACTACATTAACCTCTTGTAGGTAAATGCAAGCTCAGAGTTGCTAGCTCTTGAAAACTAACCACATTTTTAAAAAATCAGGCCAAGATTGAAGCACGATTAATCTGGAAAAAGTTATGCATTTGTCCTAATATCTCCTTTCACATCTGTACCTTCCTTTCATGTTCTCAACAGCAATTATGGAAAGTTAAATTACTGTGAACCCACCATTTAAAAGGATTTCCTTTATCTGGCTTCAAACAAAAGAACAGTCAAATGTTTTATTCTGTTAGCTATATTTCTCATTTCTGAAATTTAGAGCCAAAGAATACCAATCTGCAACAGTCTGGAAACATAAGCCAAACATGAGTGCACCCTTTTTGGCAGAAAGTAAACTAGTGGATCATGCACACTTTCCCTTTTTTGGTTACCAAACTGATACAGTTCCGCAAAATTATGCTCTAGTGTCATATTTCAGGAGGACCCAGTTACTCTTTTACATAAAAAGACAACTGGAAATGCTTCATTCACACAACCCAGAAAATCTACAGCAACTAACTTAATTCGTTTTGCTTTCAGACTGCATAGATTTCTGCTGAAAACATTCTTCCAGAAAGACAAAGGCTGATATTAAATCTTGAACAAAAGACTTACATCATTATGTAAGGATAAAAAAAGTTTACACATATATAGATGCCTTGGGGATTTTTTTTTAAATATGACATTTAGATAGGCATATAGTATTTAATGAACAATACACTTACATTGAATTTACACTAAACATGTGGAAACTGTACTGAGATTTATAGAAAGATTTGGATTAAATTACTTGCAAATAATTCCTCTGTTTGGTGAAATGAGACTCATTTTCTTTTACTTATGCCAGCATATTTTAAAAAGAAAGCTTCCAGCTGCGCCTTGTCAGCCTAAGGACCAAAAGCATTGTGCTGCTTTTCATTTTCTAAGTGAAGTATGCGCTATTCTGAAAAGCTGTATTAGCTGAATCTCTGCATACTGGACAGAACAGTGCCTTGTCCCCAGAGAAAGGAGCTATTTCAGTCTTCACTAAGGAATCGTCTAACACAATTCAACATAACCCTGTTGAGACTTCTTTTATTTTAAAGATAGTAGCTGAATTTTTTTCATTTGCAGCTGGAGATTAAATGACAAGCAAAATCTACTGTTAGGTTAGATTTCCAGGTAAAAAAATACATTTTCTTCTAAAATTACTGTTTGCAGCATGGTAATGTGTAATATTTGCAAAGAAATTGTGCTTAATAATTTGTAATTATGTTGATAAGCAAATATGTGTGCGTGTATATTATATGTATGTCTGTGGTTAGTTGTAAACATATCTTCATAAAGTTTTATGTAGCTTACACTAACAGAAAATCCAGTGGTCAGTTATTAGTTATTAATTTTTACAGAACACAATAGCATGCTCACAGTGTTTTAAGGAATACCATGTAGATAAATTCAGAGTTGTGAAATTTTAATTAATGTGATAATTAATAAACTTAGTATTTTGTTAAAACTGACTTCAGTACTAAGCACAGGAAGCCCTATTTCTTTCTGATTGTTGAGTAGACTGGTAGAACCTAGAAACAGAACTAATGGGGTAGTTTATGCAAACAAGAATAGTTCAAAGACCTTTGTGTTAAGGATCACTAGATTAGAAATTCACCATTTCCACTGACTTGTAGGCAAAACAAAATATAAAAGATGGCTAATATTCATAATGCAATATTTTGTACCTGGTAAAATTTGACACTTTCAAGAGATATTGCCAATGTCACTGATGCATAGAATACAGTCGTGCAATATGGGAAAGGTCAGATGTTCCTAACTGAACATGGTATTAGAAAGAGGAAATTTCAATCTTAACATGTGTCTGGCCACCTCCAGCTTTCTCCACACCCTTCTCCTGGGGTAGAAAGTGACATCTGACCAACTAAATGGCCATGTTTGTTCCCTTGAGCTCCATATCAATCAAGCCAGAAAATATTATTTTAATGCAACCCACATGGGACTGCCTTGGAAGTTCAAAAAGTGCAACTGGTTCAAAATTCAGCAGAAGGAATACTAACATAATCTTGCCAGATCAGGCATATTTCAATATTGTATTAGATGTACTAGCTTTCTATTTGTTTCTAGGACCAATTCAAAGTTGTGACAATGACTGTTTAAATGGTCTGGGGCCAATTAAAGACCATCTGCTATCTTAAGCACCTACATGACCCTTAGGTCTGGGAACCTGCTGTGGGTTCTTTCGCCTTCCGCAGCCTGGCAAGTTGGGATCCTAAATACAGCTTTTTCTGTGATGGCCCTGTGTATGTGGAAAGCCTCCTCGAAAAAAATCAGCCCATTCCCATAATTCACTGTTCATTTTCAGATAAGCAGTAAAGATGCAGTTGTTCAAGAAGGCCCCTGAGCCTTCATGTAAGCCTTTGTGAATAGTTTTTATTCTCTCCCCTCCATCTGTCATGTTAACACCTGTTATTATCTTAAAAGCATATGTCTGCTGCCCTGACCTAGGCCAGGTTAGCCCAATCTCAGAGGATAAGCAGGGTCAGTCCTGATTAGTGCTTGGATGGGAGACCACCAAGGTAGTCCAGGGTTGTTATGTAGAGTCAAGCAATGGAAAACCACCTCTGTTAGTCTCTTGCGTTTTGATGCACTTTCTACCACCACCATGAGGAATTGTTATTACTTGTTTTATAGCTATCATCCAGGGATAGACGATGAGTTCAAAGTTTTGAGTATAGACGCATAGGAACTTTAGTCTTGTTTCCTTACACATAATCTTTCGCGAGTCTGATGATTCCTATCAATTGGTTGATTCTTGTGATGAACCTCCTTTTTTAGACCTTTGCAGGCTGTGGGCTTTCCTGTGAACAAATCCAGTTAAGGAGCACTCAATTCTTCCTTTTTTTTTAAAGGGTCACTATCCTGCCTTGTGCTCCCTAATAGTAAGAATAACCCCATCAATTATATAGGAACAAGACATACCAATATTGCCATTGAAAAGAGACTTGAGAGAGGGACTAAGACTTAGCTTGGAAACCATTAGAATGAATGGCAGGCAAAAGTACCAAGATATTTCAAATATTATAATGTCTGCAGTAAGTTTGCTTCTGGTCAAATAACTATAGCTGAATGTAGCACACAAATGATTTTTTTTTTAGATTTACATCATTTTTAACATAATTTATATGCCAAAGTGGTTTACAGAATATTTTAAGTCCTTTAAAAAACTTTTAAAAATTAAGGCATCAAACAGAATCAAATACCAGTAATGAAAATAAAATAATTTACTTCTCACACACTTGGCCAAAGATTAATGTTTTTACTTTCATCCAAAAGAAAGCCAAAGAAGAAGACAAAACAATCTTCTGTAGTGAGTTTCCATCATTCCAAGCCAATGCAGGAAAACACAGGAAATATCTAGATGATAACTGGACATTTGCAAATTTTGGAGCAAGGCCTCACTGATTGATTTCTAAGTCTGTGACAGCTCATTCCTGTCAGTAACTAAGTATCCCCAATGCTTTGAATTGTCTTCAAAGAGACAATACAAAATCTAATCTGGAAGATAACATGACATGGATGCCTAATCTTCAAGCAGCAAGCACAGCTGATTAGCCCACTGAAGCTGGTAAAACACTCCAGGGTGTAAGCATACATGCACATACATGTACGCACACATGACCTGAGCATCCATAGTGGTCCAGAAGTAGCTTTTAATTATACAGTAACTGCAATAACAATGGTTCCAACAGAGCAATGGGAGAGCTGAATGATTTGGCAGTACTGAATGGAGACAAGATACAACAACGGAAGACAGGCAAGAATAAAGTTGCACTCATCAAAGTCAGAGGATATCAGAATATGAGGATATCAGAGAACGAATCACATTTTCAAAAACCTGTAGAGGTAGAAGCAGCACGACTTTGTGAAAAAATAGATATTAAATATTTAAGACCCAGAGGCAAAGACAGGTGTCATCATCTTACAGATGGTAGTGAAAACTGGGATTTTGATGAAGTCACACTATGGATAGAAGAGGACAGAAGCAAGATTGCTAGGGGACTGGAAGAAAGTAAGTTGAGGCAGCAAAAATCAGCACATTCTGGGAGTTTGGGGGCAAATGGTAGAAGGAAAATTGGTACATAGTTAGAGAGGGAGAATGGGTCATGAACCTAGGAGAGGATACATAGAACAGTGAAGAAACTCAACAAGATAGACAAGTGATTGAGGGGGGGACGGCAAAGGATTCAATGATATGTAGGAGAAGAACCCAAAGAAGAGGTAAGTTGTAGGAGAGAGATATAAGAAACAGAGCAGATAGTTTCAACTAGTTTCATTAAAAAAGGAAACAAATCTTCAGTGAGATTAAGAATGGGGAGGCAGAGAGAGGCCATGGTAGGGCATTAAGGCTGAAGAAGTGGAAATAAAATTCAGTGGATGCTGGGCATCAGGATATATACTAGTGTGCTTAGTCAGACAGATGACATGCAGGAATGAGGAATTTAGAATGACCAAAATCAACCAACTTTTCTGTTCTGTAGCGGCATTCAGCATGAAATTATGAATGGAGATAACAGACTGATCCAGAGCTGGGAATGAGAGAGATGAATGTTCAATGGGAGACTGCAGAATGCAAGTCAAGAGTTAACAACAGTGATGAGATGATGATATAAACTAACCATCTAAATAATGAGCAAATGTAACACTGCTTCTGAGAAAGTCACTGAAATCTACCATGGATCATAGCCAAGGATTATGGCAGTTCACGAGTAATTGTATGGAAGAGTCATTCCAAAGGCAAAGCTTGGAAAAAGTAGTTAGGAAAAAGCAATGGGAAGCATCTGGTCAGAAAGATGATATGGTGATATCCACATGGAACAAGATGGGAATGTTGTCAGAAAGGAAGATGAACTAGGCCTCTGAAATGAAGATTAATAAGAAGTCAGGAGAACAATACATGGCAGCAATATAGACATCCAAGGGTGACAATATTTATAGAATAAATCTGAAATTTGAGATGCCATGCAATTTGAAAGACAGTTCAATATCATTATCACAACCTTCAGACCTATGTGTGGTAAAAGGAGCAGAGTGTGGCCAGATGGATTCACTGTCTTAGTACTTCTGACTACCAGAATTTAGAATTGTGTTATTTCAAGTTGTGCTGTTTTCTCAATAGTCCATATTGCTTACAGATAGCGGCTTGAGGCTAGTGCAAACTGCCTGAGTGCAAAACTCATTTTTTCTTGCAGTGAACCCATAGGCCAAGCAAAAGAAGTTATTTTCTTCTGACTGCATGCCACACTGTTCAGTTATGAATGTAGAAACCTGTCAGTGCTTTGTGCTCTAAGTTATGTTGACTGTCAAATGCAGTCTCATTTTTTTTCTTTCTTGCCCTAGTAAATTACTATTCAGATATCTTCAACCAACACTTATTGTAATTGTAATGCAGAACCTTGTAGTTTCTCCATTTTCTTGAGAATACAGAGGACACATTTTTTTCTTATACTTCCATTGTAGGACATGACGTACAAGTGCAAAATGCAAAAAACGGCACTACTCTACTTCCTCCTGTTTGCTTGTCTGTGTATCATTCTTGCTCAGAATGAGAACTATAAAATGCCTAGAAGGGGAAGAAGGAGAATGCACTACCGAGGCTTAAGAAGGGGTTCTTTAGGAAACAGGAGACCAAACAGGCAGCCAGAAACCAAATCTCCAATCCCTACAACTCCAGTACCAAACATTCCACTTATTAATACGGATGGGGATATTACAGAAGTAATTGACTCTCTTATTGGCTTGGATGGACACGAATCCAGTTATAGTGTTTTACCAGGTAAGCAAAGAAGTTACTTAATATTTTGATAACCAGAAAGATCAAACTTAGCAAAAATTCAGCCCTCATGTCTCCCAGTGCTAAGGTACAGTGATGGAAACACATTCAAAATAGCACTTGTACCCCAAACCAAATGTAACATGTATGTATGTAGGCATGGATGTAGCTGAATATGCAATAAATATTGCACTTATGATCCAGTGTGATAAGCTGATGAAAAGAGTTATGTTGTCTCCACTTTGCAGTTCAAATATGGGTTCCCTTGAGTAGCCATGAGAACTCAGTCATATTCATCGTAGCCTTAACTCTTCATCCATAAAGTGAAAACTGTAATGATGTTCCACACAGGACATTGCCAAGCTGCTACGACAGAAATTTTAAATAATGCTCTTTGTATGCTAAGATATTTAAAAGTAATTATTTTTACTGATAGTTTCCAGTTCTTCAATGTATCAACATTTTTTTGTGTGTGTAGTAGCAATAAACTGCAGTGCTTGTTAGAATGGTTGCATGGAAATTTTTAAAATGAACAACTATGCATGTGCTTCATCAACAATATCCACATGAAGTGAGTTTAAACTGGAATGCTGCATGTAAAGATGAAGGCACATTTTCCAACAAAATAAGGATCATATTGGCCTCACTGCAGAAAATACGTTGTGTGTCTATAGTTACTTCTTGAAAATATCCGTAACAAATATGTCACAACACCCATTTTCACCTGCAGGTTTCATATATTAGTGCAATGTAACAAAATTGTATTGTAGATTTGGGGTTTACTGATGGAAGTGGGGATTATTGCATATGTTTTACATAGTGCTCGCTGTACAAAACTAATCACGATTAAGGCCCAGGCTCTGGTAGATTCCACCATTCCAGGTGAGGAAACAGCCAGGAGATGGCAGCCTGAAGACTGTGATTTTCACTCAGGAACTTATGGAAGGACACAGTCCTTCAGTTACGTGGGCGGCAGACTGTGACGGGCATTAGGGGGTTCAACACAATGAGTCATAAAATAGGCTGACTAGAAATTTCAGGAAGAGCTATTGTAGTCCGGTTAATACACATTGTCTTTCTAAAACCATTCATTTCAAAGCATCTTTTATATTAAAGGAAAATATCACCACATGTGACATGCATTCTGTATGAGGTATTTTAAATGCCCCTGTCAGAGATCATCAACCATACTGAAATCATGTGTGGTTTCCTCATTTTCCCCTTGACTCTCCTCTTTTAATCTGGAATTTTACCCAAAGGTTGAGCTTAAACCACTGAACACATTTTAGTTGGAACCCAATATTGGATCTACACCATGTTTCCAAAGGTTGGATGTACTGAGGTATCTGCCAAGGATTTCAACCACAAGGTATTTTTCTGGTCTGGCATTTAGAATATTTGCAAGTTAAGGTCAGATTTGGATGAGAACCTATTAAGCAATGGAGCTTATCATTAATCCTATATCCAAATTATATTTTAAAAAATGTAAGCATCTCTATTCTTATATTTTTGTTTCTGAAAGTATTTTCTTAGCATCTTTCTATGATATACATTGCAGCGTACAACACCTTAAAGACAAACATATTTGTTATAGTATTTCATAAAGTAGAACCTATTTAATCAGATGTAAGAGGCATTTTTGTATTTTATATTGTTTTACATTTTGGGGAAATATATTGCATGAATAGAATATAATCAAGCATATTTCACTCAGCTAATGAGAGATGCCTCTGTTCCAGTAACCCTTATTTTGATGTCTGCAATCAAAACTAAGAGAATTTAGTGGGATCATTAAAAAGCCTCTTCTCCAATTTTCAATAACAGTAGAGTCCCTGTAGGCAGTTTGTTTGGTAGCTCCTGAGAAAAATGCAGTTCAGGAAGACAATGGAAGCCCTCCATTCTCAGGGCTAGTGCAGACATAATAACGGCTGTCAGTCTTTTAATCACTGTTGCTTGATAATTGGCTGTGGGATTACACTCACACTTCTCCCTTTTGTAGTATGAATTCCCTTCCCGCCCTTCCCCAGATACAGTCACTAATACATCAGCACCATTGTTAAGTATGCTTAATATTTTTTAGGGCTCAATACCATGGCTTTAAATCAGTTTCTGTTCAATATGGGCAACAGCTTGGTTGTCTACTTCTTCTGCTAATATATTGGGCCAAGCCCCATGGACCTTATGTAGCTTTTTCCATTCTTTAGATAAGTGAGGAATAATCTGGCTAATCCTTAAAAAAAAAGCCAGTTTGGCATATCATTACAGATTATAGCCAGCTAGCTTAGAAACAGATGCTGAACGTGACTGAGAGGTCAAGTAAGTCTGCAAGTGTGATGGGGTAAACAATTGACAAGTATCTAGAGGAATTTATAATCTAAATGAGTGAAGGCAGAGAGGGTAACAAGTCAAATTGTGCAATAAAATAACTTGACATCAGAAAGATGCGAAGATGCAATCAGATTTCAGAGAAATCACATACTACCTGAAAATATAACTTCTTTCCTTTCTGTTTGGTAACTCGGATAGATAGGAGGAAACAACCAAGTAAATTGAAGTCTGCCAAACTATTTCTATATGAAATTAAATTCTAACTTAATGTGACCAGGAACACCAACTTTTATATGATTCCAAGCAAACAATGGCTTCTCCATTCCCATTAATTTGATAATTGGTATCAGTATATCCCTATTTTGCATGACACTAAGATGGAAATTTTTGCTCAAATTTTCACAGAAGTTTCCACATTTTTTAATCAGGCCAAACAACTGTCCACGTGGTTTAAATCTTCTTTTTGATTTCTTTATCAGGAAAGGAAGGACGCTGTTTTGCAAATGGGATGATTATGTATGATAAGGCAGCATGGTCTCCTAAACCCTGTGTCACATGCCTCTGCTCAAAAGGAAAGGTGTTGTGTGATGAAACACTGTGCCGTCCTCTGTCATGTTCCAGAACCAGGATACCTGAAGGAGAGTGCTGCCCAGTATGCACAGATATTGGTACAGTATATTGATTTCTTGTACAGTAAAAACAATGTATGCTCTTAGAACATATAAAACAGAACATTTATAAAACCATTAACTTTGTTTTAATTGTATTATACTAATTGCTGTAAACCACCCTGAGCCTGTTTATGGGGAGGACGGTATATAAATCAAATAAATAAATAAAGTGCTAGTGTACAATATTACATAAGTGATGGCGAAACACAGTATCGAATCCGTCATAGTGGGAGTACAGTCAGCAGTGATGTTAGGACTGTTATCTTGGTCCCATGCTAGTTTCAGATTATGCTGGTGAGGCAAAGGCTGCTGCTGATGGTTCCAGGGCCCAGGGCCTTAAACCTATATTCAGCTATTAAGTGCGGCTCCTAGGTCGAATGCCTGATGGAAGAGCTCCATCTTGCAGGCCCTGCAGAACTGTAAAATTGGCCCCAAAACATCAGATTGGCAATGCTGTTTGTGGTACTCAATATCCTTAGATTGACCTGTCTTGCAGTTAACCAACAAAACATCCAAAAAGAACAAAAAATGGGGTTGCATGTAATTCATGATTTGCTTCACTTCTCTCTTACTCTATGGATAGCAAAGTCTTGCAACTGCCATTTATTCTATGCATGACCTAATGCCACCAGTAGACATTGTGTATACTAATTCATTTTAAGTACACAATTTGTTGTCTAATACTTTATGTGTACAGTGTTATTTTTTTCGGTGGTTTGCATACTTGCATATGCTATACATCCACTTGTGGTTGACTTTGACCTCTGTTATGTAAACATCAGCTGCCATTTTGTCTGCTATTAAAAAAGGTGGAAAATAAAGATGCATGACAGTCAGTTTGCACAAAATATTTTTCACCTCTGATAGAAAAATATTATCATTTTGGGTTAGAAGCATTTTGGGGTAGAGCTGTTGGCAACCACCTACCACCTAGCTAACACTTTGCCTATTCTAACAGTGGCAAAGCAACTACTTTTGTTGCCTGCACCCAGCAGTTGCTATGCTGTATGCATCTCAACATAGAACATAGACCTTCTATGGATTTGAGTGCCAATTCCAGAATTTCAGAGCCAGATTCATTTTCAGCTTTCAAAGTTTAATATTTATTGCTTCCACAAAGCCTAATCTGAAACTCTTTTCAGTTTCTTGTAATTTTATTAGTATTATGACAATAGTGTTGTATTATAAATACATATCTCTCCTAAATTTTAATCCTGTTTTGGGGTGGCAAGATTTGATGCGCACCAAAATAAGTTGGCTGCCTGAACTGCCACTCAGAAATGGGTCCCTGGCCACTGGCTGACTTGCCTTGCTGTGTTGGCTCAGTCCTGCCCACAGAGCCAGCAGCCAGCCTCTCACCCTCAATATGCAGGGAGCCACTGGACAGGATGGACACTCTGACGGCTGGATGCTTAGGAGGCTGATCCCATTCCTGCCAACGTTGCAGCAGTCGCCACCCACCCCCAGCCGACTGCAGGTAGCCACCCACCCTGCGACCAGACCCGCCTGGGCAGGGAGCCAGTGGTGGGCATTCTGAGGCGATGGGCGGCCCAGCCTGTTCAGTGTCAGGCCAAGGGCGGTCCTGCCACTGCGGCTGCCATGGCCACTGCAGACCAAGGCACATTGAGTGGCCCTGTGAGAGGACAGGGGTTGACATGCCACTGGGGTGAAGAGCCATGGAGGCTGCCCGGAGGCTGCCGGATGCAGCAGGGCCCTGGGGTCTGGTGAGGGGGGGAAAGCAGGGGGGCAGGCCTCAGTTTGTTCTGATGCAATGGGCTTCCTGACCCCTTCACCACCTGCAGGGTCGTTGAGCCGAGGCCGGTCCTGCTGCCACTGCTGCTGTGGGCCACCAAGGCCCAAGGCACATAGGTGGCCAGCCTGTGAGCAGACGGGGGCTGGCATGCCACTGGGGCGCAGAAAAAGCCAGTTGCCACCCAGCGACCCCAGGTTCTGGGGAGGGGGGAGAAAGCGCTGGATGAGGGGTAGGTCCTGTCTTTCTAGTGCTCATTGTATTGTCCCTACAATGGGCTTTGCTCCTAATAAATAAATAGAGGGGGAACTCTCATTGTCAATATCATAACACTAAGCTAACATCTAATTCAGATATGAAGTGATTTTCTAAGAAGTGCAGATTAAAGCTGAGGAGGGGGAAATGGACAAGTGTCAGGGGCAGGAGCTACCAAGTTTGCCTTTAGAAAATACATAATCTCTTAGCTTGACTGCTGCTGCTTCTGACAACTCTTGTCTACTCCCCTTCTACTCCCAGGCCATAATCAGAAAAGAGTCTCAGCTAGTTTGAGAAAGCTCCATTCCATCCTCATTATGCTAGGTAGGATCAGGTGGAGCTTTCTGAAATTGGCTGTCTCTTTCTGATAAGGGCTGGGGAGAGGGAATGAACAATTACTGTCACAAGCACCCACACTCAAGCTCAAAGAGAAAGGGTTTGTATTTATTTAAAATACCAGGCACGATAATGAAGCTTCCAGGTGCCATAGTGACCTGTCATCCAGGATATGACCAATTTTGATTTAACTCTCCTCAAATACTACTATCTGTAATTAATCCCTTTATTGGACTACAAAGCCACAAAATCAATAAAGTCAGCATTGTGACATCAAACAAAAATATTTAGTCAGGGGAACATTTATTGCTAGGTAAGAAGTTAAAAAAGGTAAGAAGGATTCCTTTAAGTGGTGGAAAGCTAGTCTCAGTGAGGTTGATAAAAGGGAACACAGGCTGTGGCAAATAAAATGCAAGTCCGTGATCAGGCAAGCAAAAAGGGAATATGAGGAGCATATAACAAAAAACATAAAGACCAACAATAAAACTTTCTTCAAATACATTAAAAGCAGGAAACCAGCCAGGGAGGCAGTGGGGCCCTTAGATGACCAAGGGGTAAAAGGATGATAGGGAACTGGCTGAGAAGCTGAATGGATTTTTGGTCTCTGTCTTCATTGTGGAAGATGACAAGCGCTTGCCCACTCCAGAACCACTGATTTCAGAAGGGGTGTTGAATGATCTGAATCAGATTGAGGTGATGAGAGAGGAGGTCCTACAACTGATAAACAACTTAAAAACTGATAAATCACCAGGCCTGGGTGGCATACATCCGAGAGTTCTGAAAGAACTCAAATATAACCTTATGGACCTCCTGACAAAAATATGTAATCTTTCATTAAAATCTGCCTCCATTCTTGAGGACTGGAAGATAGCTAATGTCACTCCCATCTTTAAAAAGGGTCCCAGAGGGGACCCGGGAAATTACAGGCCAGTCAGTTTGACATTGATACCAGGTAAGTTGGTAGAAACTGTTATTAAGGAAAGAATCAGTAGGCACATTGATAAACAAAAACTACTGAGGCAGACTCAGCATGGGTTCTGTAAGGGAAGATCTTGTCTCACTAACCTGTTAGTGTTCTTTGAGGGAGTGAACAAATGGGACCCAATAGATGTTGTTTACCTTGACTTCCAGAAAACTTTGATAAAGTTCCTCATCAAAGGCTCCTAAGTAAGGTCAATAGTCACGGGATAAAAGGACAAGTCCTCTCATGGATCAAAAACTGGCTAATTAATAGGAAACAGAGAGTGAGTATAAATGGAAAATTTTCTCAGTGGAAGGTGGTAAATAGTGGGGTACCACAGGGATCAGTACTGGATCGGATGCTTTTTAACTTGTTTATTAATGATTTGGAGTTGGGATTAAGCAGTGAAGTGGCTAAATTTGCAGACAACACAAAGTTGTTCAAGATGGTGAGAACCAGGGAGGACTGTGAGGCACTCCAAAGGGATCTGTCGAGGATGGGAGAGTGGGCATCAACGTGGCAAATGGGGTTCAATGTGGCCAAGTGCAAAGTGATGCAGATTGGAGCCAAAAATCCTAACTATAAATACACGTTGATGGGGTCCGAACTGGCAGAGACTGACCAAGAGAGAGATCTTGGAGTCATAGTAGATAACTCAATGAAAATGTCTAGACAGTGTGCAACTGATTTAAAAAGGTCAACGCTATGCTGGCGATTATTAGGAAGGGAATTGAAAACAAATCGGCCAGTATCATAATGCCCATGTATAAATCAATGGTGTGACCTTATTTGGAGTGCTGTGTACAGTCCGTTCAGTTACCTTTATAGGCATTGACATTGGAGAAAATACACAGATAGATAAATAAATAAAACATAAGGCACATATACCAACTGGGGGGAAGGAAAAAACAACACCCTGTTCTAAAATAAACTAAAATCCATATAAATAAGTCTCACCTTCATAGCTCCCAGAAACAAATTTTGGGTTACAATACTGTAGTACGTATAAAAAGAGCAGCCTGAAAGAACTTTGCCACTGAGTCAGCTATATTTTCATCAATGTTGTTTAGTAGATATAGCAATTTATGTGAATCAGGAAGCTCTGTGATGCCACCAAGTAATGGTGATAAAATGTTGTGCCGAATGTTGATATAATAACAACATTCCAGTAACACGTGAGACACTAAGTGGAGAATTTCAGACAGCCGATAGGTGCCGTTTCAGGAACTGTTCACTAACGGTTTCTGTACTGACCCTTTCAGACACAAACACTCCTGTCCCATGGTCTTCAATTTTCTATACTGTTTTTGAAGTGCTACGGGGTGCTGTGTAAAGTGTCCCCGTAGCGCTTCCGCTGATGACGAGATTTTCCCACACTTTTTCACCCGCACAGGTGATCTCCGTCTTTTTTTGAACGTTCTTTTAAGAACACTATAGCGCTATAACACAACACCAAAACAACACAATAGCAACCCCATTGGAATGCCTGGACCACTGAGATACATGAGATCACTACATCTGGGGAGAACAGAGATTTCAATGGAGTACAATGCCATGGAGTCCTTCTTCCACAGCATTCTCTATATGCCTGGGAACTGATACCTGTAGGCAGGAGATAAGCTGTAACTCTGCAATGCTCCCTCTAAGCTGTGGGCAAGTTATTTGGCTACTGCATAAATTAGTTTGCTCTGGAGCCATTCTTCCTGAGCTAAGACAAAAACGTGTGAGCTAGAGGCTAAAAAACTGTGAGCCAGCTCACACTATCTCAGCTTAGAGGAAACACTGGTTGAAAGTACAGGGGATCCCCAGGTCCCCCCTGGAGGCATGGCATCCTGAAATGCTGGCCATCAAAAGGTGGATGCTGTTTACAAGCCAGGAAGGAGCTAGTGTTAAAAAAAAAATGCTCTCAAACTGTGCGTTCCTGAGCTTCCACTTCCTATTTTTAAATCCCCCAATCTCATGTATCTCAATGGACTACAGGTATTCCAATGGGGTCGATATTGTGTTGTTTTGGTGTTGTGTTATAGCACTATAGCACCCTTAAAAGAATGTTAAAAAAAGACAGAGATTGCCCACGAGGGTGAAAAAGGGCGGGAAAACAAAGTGGCACAGTCTGAAACGCCAAACCGCTTCAGAGACGGCTCTTTACCAGTAGGGGAAAGGCTGTGTGAAATGGCCGCCCCGTACCGGTTTACTCCAAGACAGTACAATAATGGCTTAAAAGGGGTAATCTGAAATACTCCAGTTTCAATAGACCCATTTGCACAAAAGGGATACTATTAAACCTCCCAGTTAAAATTGCTGAAGGGAGAGCATTGAACCTAGCAAGTGAAAAGGTTCTACGTAATGCTGGGGTCTGAAGTTGGTAAAGATAGCTAGCAGGATGTCCCACAATGGGCAATATCCCATGACTTAGGGAAGAACATGTCTTATTAGCTGCATTATACAGTTCAAATAGCTCTGCTTCAAACGGTCTGTCCCTTATTGTTTGCATTGCCTCCAATTCTGAAAGTGGGAGCAAAGATTCGAAGGAGATATTCAATGTTCCTGCCACCACACCTCAAAAAGGATATTATAGCATTGGAAAAAGTGCAGAAAAGGGCAACTAGAATGATAAAAGGGTTGGAACACTTTCCCTACGAAGAAAGGTTAAAACGCTTGGGGCTCTTTAGCTGGAGAAATGACAGCTAAGGGGTGACATGATCGAGGTTTATAATATTATGCATGGGATAGAGCAGGTAGAGAAAGAAGTACTTTTCTCCCTTTCTCACAATACAAGAACTTGTGGGCACTCAATGAAATTGCTGAGCAGTCGGGTTAGAACAGATAAAAGGAAGTCTTTCTTCACCCAAAGAGTGAGTAACACATAGAATTCACTGCCACAGGAGGTGGCGGCAGCTACAAGCATGGACAGCTTCAAGAGGGAATTAGATAAGCATATGGAGCAGAAGTCCATTAGTGGCTATTAGTCACAAAGTATAGATAGGAACTCTCCATCTGGGGCAAGTGATGCTCTGTATTCTTGGTGCTTGGGGGGGGGCAAGAGTGAGAGGCCTTCTAGTGTCCTGCCCCACTGCTGGACCTCCTGATGGCACCTGGTATTTTTGTTCAGTACCTGAAAAGGTTAGTCCAAAACAAAAGAGGGCCAAATTTAAAATTCACTTAACTGAAGCAACATTTTTTGAAACATTTGGCCATACAATCTTTGAGAAGAAAAACTATATAATTGACCAGAGAGGAGTACCACTGGACATGTGATTGTACTGGAGGCCTCATTTGCAATTTTGTATTTTTCTTCCTTGCCCAGTGGGTAAACTTTGGAACCTTTGTTTTCTGGTCTTTTTGGATTTTAAACTTTCTGTATGTATGATTGTATGCATTTCTGTTTATATAATAGCCAAATGTATTTTGTATTAGACCTCTGAAGAAGGCCTGCTCAGACCGAAATGCGTCAGGTCTTTCTTATCAGCCCTTGTGTATATTTTTATAATTTTTTATGAGGTATGAATGGGCCTTTATATAAGGTTTTAATTTGTGTTTAATAAATACATGTATGTTTTTGTATGTTTTCTAAGTGAATTTTAAATTTGGCCCTCTTTTGTTTTGGACTAACCTTTTCAGGTACTGAATTCTTTATTTTGGGTTCAGTTTTTTTCCCTTCCCTTTTTGGTTTACCTGGTATTTTTGGCCACTGCGTGACAGAGTGTTGGACTGGATGGGTCATTAGCCTGATCCAACACTGGCTTTTCTTATGTTCTTATGTTTCACTTTTAAAATCTTATTTAGAACCCCTATGTTACAAGCAACTGGGTAACATTTATCTATCATAATGCTTCCTTGGATAATGACTGAAAAAAACAGTAGATGATGAATGTTTAAGATTCTCCAGAAATTTGAGTTCATGTCTGAATATAAATATATCTGTGTTGGTATTCGTGCTCATACAGTATGTGTCAACAAAACCATTAGAAGTAAATTGTTCTGAATAACCTTCTGAAATTTGAGGTGAAAGGTTCGTAATGTGTATTATTAATATTAATGTGTATTATTGCAGCTCCATTTTCTATTATAGAATAATAATCTGAAAAATACATTGATGGTTGCTATTAACAGTTACATTATCACTCATTTTAATTGCCAACTTTTTTCTTTCATCATCATTCAGTAAGTATTTCACTTGGTGATGCATCTGAATTTTCTGGTGATTCCCCAGAACCCAATGATCCTACTGTTACAACAATGCAAAAGGTACATATTCCAAATGAAAGGGATGTTCTACTTCAAAAGGAAATACAACTTTTTGAAAAGAAAAAAAACACTGTAAAAGAGAACAGGAAGAGAAAAAGAATAAAATGTCAGGGAGAGAGGAAAAAACAAGAACATGAAAATGATCAAAAGGATGAAGCGTCAGAAAGGAGAACAGAGGAAGAAAAACGAAAAGCATATGAAGAAGAGGAACTACGAATTGAAAAAGAACTTAACAAAAAGGAAGAAGAGAGTGAAGAGAAGGAAAATGAACATGAAGATAATGAGGATGAGGACCAGGAGGAAGAAGACATTCTGCGTGGTGATGTATTCCAAATGCCCCCTCGTTTCCCAATTCCTGAGCCTTCTGCTGAAATTCCTCCTCTCCCTACGGGATGCTCTATCTTGGACAACACTGCAAGTTGCATTGATGCCAAACTTACACAAATACCACCAATCATGGATGAAGAGCTTACAACTATAGAATTTGTAGGTATGGAAGAAGTTAACTTCCTTTTTATTGACTTTACATGTTCTTCATATTATCTGGAACTGGGCAGTACCTTTCCTACTGTGAGAACTATGGGGAGGGAAAAGAAATGTCTCTGTGATAGAATTGTTCCTACTCTGTGTTTTGTTGTATCATATTCCTCCCTTTGTTGGTTCAAGATCAAGCATTAAATACATATACTCACATAGAATCTGACTAAGAATTAGGTCACATCTTCAATATCTTTCTCTTTGTAGTAATATAGGCTATTTTATAAGAGAAAGATATTCTAACTAAACTGAAAAATGGTCAACAAATGGATGTATGTCTTACAGTTCCTATTACTAATACTTATATTTCATTTTGGTGCCCTAGGGAATTCCATTACTTCCATTCCAGATGATGCTTTCAACGGGATTCCTAATCTGGAAAGGATTGATCTCCGCAAAAATAATATCACCTCTTCAGGCATAGGTCCACAAGCATTTAAAGTAAGAAAAATAACTATATCCAAGCTGTAGTAAGCTACAGAAAATCTTACTGTTAAGTTATTGCAATTTAGTTCAATTTTCCTCTGCAGAAATCCATGTGTCTTTGAATTGCTTATATATAAACAGATATTGTTGTTGTTCAGTCGCACAGTAGAGTCCGACTCTTCACGACCCCATGGACCAGATTACGCCAGGCCCTCCTGTCTTCTGCTGTCCGCTGAAGTTTGCTCAACTTCATGTTCGTTGCATCGATGACACTGTCTAACCATCTCATCCTTTGCCGTCCCCTTCTTCTTTGACCTTCAATCTTTCCCAGCATCAGAGTCTTCTCCAGTGAGTGCTCCCTTCTCATTTGGTGGCCAAAGTATTTGAGCTTCAACTTCAGGATCTGGCCTTCCAGGGAACAGTCAGGGTTGATTTCTTTTAGGATTGAATTATTTGATCTCCTTGCAGTCCAAGGGACTCTCAAGAGTCTTCTCAGCACCACAGTTCAAAAGAATCTATTCTTCGGCGCTCGGCCTTCCTTATAATCCAGCTCTCGCAGCCATACATTACTACTGGGAATACCATTGCTTTGACCATGCGAACTTTTGTTGGCAGAGTGATGTCGCTACTTTTTATTATGCTGTCTAGCTTTACCATAGCTTTCCTCCCAAGGAGCAAGCGTCTATTAATTTCATGGCTGCAGTCACCATCTGCAGTGATCTGGGATTCCAGGAACGTGAAGTCTGTCATAACTTCTATGACTTCCCCTTCTATTTGCCAAGGAGTGATGGGGCCAGATGCCATAATCTTAGTTTTTTTGATGTTGAGCTTCAAGCCTACTTTTGCGCTCTCCTCTTTCCACCCTGAGCAAGAGGCTCTTTAGGTCCTCTTCACTTTCTGCCATCAGAGTGGTATCGTTTGCATATCTGAGGTTATTACAAATATTACAGACAATTAAAATAATATACAAATTATTCTGGTGATTGAAAATAATATTTATAAACTACCGTTCCCTAACGAGTGAATCCAACTGGCCCTTGTTAACAACACATTGTTTTGTACAACAATGCAGGTCACCCCCAGATGTAGGCAGTACAAGCAGGGTACGTCCATGACTTGCGGGTGGTCATCTCCCTTTCCTCTCTCCCATTATCTCCTCTTTCCCTTCCCTGAAGCCCTTCTTCTCTTTTCCTCCTTTCTTCTCTCCTTCCAACCCACCAGCCAAACTACCGTTACCTGCCCTCTTGTCTTCAGCTTTCCATCCCTCTGTGAGCCTATCCTTGGGAAAACAGTGTCATTTCAGCCACTGGGCTGGGCAAGGCCCAGCTGCATAATGGAGAACCTTGTGGGTGGCCCCTCACTTTCCCCTGTATCCTCCCTCCACACTATTTCTGCCTTTCATACTCCTGGCAGTCCCATGTCCTCACCATTCCCTGCTTACTTTTCTCCTTCCCACCCACCCACCTTTTTTCTGCCCCATCATCAGCTATATTTAATATTTACTTTGTTTACAGCCCACTGGTCTCCACAACAGGACCTAAAGTACCTTACATCCCCCTTGCCTCCATTACCCACCCACTGCCACCACAACCCACTGAGATAGTTGAGAGTGTGTGACTAGTCCAAGGTAACCTAGTGATCACTATAGCAGAGTGAGGATTCAGACCTGAATGCCCCAGATCCTAGTCTGAAACCACAACATCACACTAGTTTTTGAGGTGTGGCTACTGTTAAACCACAGCGAGCTGCCAGGCCTGGCCAGGGTGAGTCATGTCAGCCATTTAGTGATTGCAGCCTGGCCTGCCCCTGTGAGTTCTCCCTGAAAGAATAAAACAGTCCTGGAAAGGGCCCTGCCCTTGTCTTTACTGACAGAATCCAAGGCTTGAAGGCTGGCAATACTGCTGTGGTTGCCTAGCAATGAACACAATAGGTCACTGAGTGGGCATTTGTTTCTTGAAGCTACAGCTGGTGCTTCTATTATTTGGGAGGTGAATCCCCCATTTTTTAATTAGATTTCAGAATTTTCTGCAAACTTGGGCCTTTCCCCAGGTTCTGTAGAAAGATTGTTTTTGTCTGTTCATGGCTCCAGTCTCTGGATTTAAGTATCTAGAGATCTGACCATGCTGAGAATTAGCTACACTGATGATACATTAATGTGGGTACAAGTTTTTTCTATTGGATTTATTTCTATGGAGTGTAAACCAGAAGGATACAATAAAATATATACACACATTATTCTGTCTCATTCAAATCATTTTAAATTACTGATGCCTTTTAAAATACAGGACTCCATTTACAGTGCTAATTTATTTATAACATCATTCTCCACTCCACCATTTTATCCTTACAAATAGAGAACTTTAAAAGGCTATACTGCATATTTATTGTCAAAAAATTTTAAAGCAAAAGGATAGAGGGGCTCAAAATGTTCCAAGAAAACACCATGCACTGTTGTTGTTGTTGTTGTTGTTATACAAATCACAGCATTTGTTCACAGCAAGTTTGAGTTCAACGGTACCTTTAAGACCAAGAGGGTGATAGATTTCTTTGCTTCACCATGTGCCCCCCCCCGAAATTAAATCCAAACGAATGGTGACCATATAAACTTAACTTGTTATTCCTGTTTGGTCCTTACATCTTTAAAACATCTTCATTATGTTGTATGCCAATTTGCTGCTCACCCTCTAGCTATATGTATTGACTAGTAACTTCCATTTCAATGTATCTGAAGAAGTGTACATGCACACAAAAGCTGATACCTTGAATAAAAATGGCACGTTTATTTGTCTTAAACATTCCACTGGACTCAAATTTTGTTCTACTTACTTCTGTTCTACTGCTTCGGACCAACACAGCTACCCACCTGAATCTACTTTCCTGATATGTGTGCATGAAAAATAAGAAAGTCTTTCACCATTCATTTTGGATTAATACTAATATTTACATCCTATTGATTTCAGTATGTAGGACTTGTTTCTCTGGATTGGGTTCATGTCAAGTGAAGCAGCCAGTCAGTTATCTCAGCTAAGAGTAGTCCTAAAAATAGATTCCTGGGAGTAAGCCCCACTGAATAGGCTTGAGTAGGATTCTAAGCACACCTGCTGAGGGCTGCTGTCTAAACAAGTTATTGGTGGTACATCTAGTACCTCAATGAAACTTCTAATTCGTGCCTTTTATCCCTGTAACATTGATTTACATGAAAGAACAGTCTACATTTCTCCACTACTAATTTTATTATTCAATGGCAACAATTTTGACCGATCTAAAGAAAAAAAATGTTGCACCACAGTAACAAGTATGCAAGATTCTTGATTTTGGAAATAAATGCTCAGCTTCACATTTTCCTGATTTGTCTCTTATTAAATTTTATTGTGTCACTTAACATCATCTTTCTTTTTTAAATAAACATGGCTGAAGCATTACATATATATCCTATGCTGTGCACATTGTCCACAGGTTTATCTGATGCAGATTACATGGTTTTCATTCAGGAGACATCCACATGAAACAGATATATTAAGTACTGAATTATAAGTTAAGTTATAGACTGACTATATTTTTGCATGTTTTTCATGTGTCAAAACTGAATATTTTCTTCTGATCCAGATTTTGAAGAATTTGAAACGTTTATATCTGGATGAAAATGCACTGGTACACATTCCATCTGGTTTGCCATCATCTTTAGATGAACTTAAAATAAATGAAAACCAACTACATGCAATTGATGAAAACAGTTTTCAAGGTATTTCATAAATAAGAATTCAAATATATAATTTAAACAGCATATCTGAAGACCTGGAAGAAAACCTTCAAAATTGGGGGGGGGGATGTTGTTGTCTTTCTGAGACATTTTTCAGATTCTTCTAATGAAAAAAATTGGGACATTTTGGGGATCACTAACAAAAATTATTTTGTAGTGAGTTAACATTTTCAAGACAAGAATTTTCAAGACAGGGGATAACATTTTCAAGACAAGGGTTTACGACATTTTCTTATATAATTTTTTTTATGGAAGACAGTTTTATATAAGGCAAAATTTTATGTAAAAACTTAAAGTATTAGATCATTCTTATGTAAACCGTAGATATATGCAGTATGTTTTAAGGGCATATTGATTGTTTAAACAAATAATCTTGGCAATAATTATGCTAGAATATATTTGCATGTGTTCAGTGCTGTCAAGTTGCTTTAGATTTACAGCAACCCTATGAATTAAAGGCCTCCAAAATGTCCTAGCGTTAACAGTCTTGCTCAGGTCTTGCAAACTGAGGGCTTTGTTTGATGATAGTACATGATTAAACAGTTCAGCATTTTCAGTATTATACAGTTTAATTTGTCATCCAAATATATTGGTAGTGTGATTGCCAGAAGGTTAGCTTCTGTCCTTAGGCACACAGAAGTATATCAATTATAGCAAGATCTGTGAGTGAGGCGATGTTTTTAAGATGCAGTATATTTGCCCATCATTATTCCATCAGAATTTTTAATGCTAAAATGAAGTTCTGGATCTGTAGTGTAGTGTAGTAGCAGCAGCAGCAGCAGCAGATGAACCTATTTTTAAAAAATCATATCTGTGTCCTACCTCCAGTAGTTTTCTATTCAAAGAACTGATAAGGTCTACAACCACTTCAACACGGAGGTAAAGATCAGGTAGGACAAGAAAATGATATGAAGAGCAGGGACTTACTGCCCTTCCTAAATAATAACAACAACAATAACAACAACAATAACAACAACAATAATAAGGCCTTATTAGAATACAACAAAGGAACAACTGTGTTTTAAAAATGGCATGTTTTTTCTGTACTTTACTGAACCATGATGTGATGGATTCCAGGCCTGAGATTGGCCTGCAAGCAAAGACACCTGCAAGTCACATGACTAGCAGTGGTGATGTAAGCCTGATGCAGAACTGAAGGGGGAGTTCTAAATAAAAACAAACAAACAAACTCTTGACAGTTTGAGTTTGGCAGTTGAGACTGTCAGTTAGTTTGTAGTGAGTTGGTACTGAGCCAGCGGACTGACAAGTCTTGTTAGAACAAATGAGATTTCTATATAATTTCCAATATTAAGGGAAACCGAGAAAAGCCAAACGTGAAAACCATAGTGAAAACAAAGGAGTCTTAACAAGGAAAAGCTCCTAGTGGTTAAATAAGAAAATAAGAAAACCATAGTGAAAACTAAAGAGTCTTAACAAGGAAAAGCTTCTAGTGGTTAAATAAGAAATACACATTCCTCTCCTTAGAAATTATACCCTGCTGGAGAAAGAGCCTAGTTTAGGGGTTTAGTGTGCAGCCAGAGTGTTTGTTGGACTAGCGGATGTCCAAAAATCAAACAGAGAATTATTTCTCTGTGAAGGTGGAGAGTACCTAAAAAACCCACACAAAAACTGGCTGTCTAAAACAGTATAAAGGTTGAGTTTGGAGAGAGAGAGTGATTTGTACTGTGTCATCTGAAGTCACTGATTATAAAGGAACTAACCTAAAGCTATATATCCTGCAACTACGTATCCACAAGCATCAAAGTTTTCCCTTGTAAATATATTTCCTGCCTGACTTTGTAAATAAATTCTTCAGTTGGTTGTACTGTTCCAAGTTGCATGTGCCTCAGTGTCTGAAAGTATCTGACAAAGTTAAACAGTAAACTTCATCTTATAAAAAGGCAGTGTTCAGAAAAAAGCCCCAGAGACAATAAGTGGCTTTTTTTGTTTTTTTTAACCTGTCCGAAGGGACAGGCTTTTATTTTATTTTTCCACATAACAAAATCACAATACAAAACAGTACAATACAATACAATACACAAATGTACAACACAAAACATACACAGGGGTGTTCACTATTCCTTAACATCAGCTTAAGTACGCCCTATATGTTATTACCTTTTCCATTTATGTATCTTTTTCAGCTCTCAGCTTACTTACATTAAAGTTTTTCCAACCACTATCTAGTTGCTTTTAATCTAACACCTTCTACTCATTTAAATTGTACCAATCATAAAATCGTGACCAAGTGTTCTGAAAGGTGGATTCAGTATGTCCTTTCATAATCAAAGTCAACTTATCCATCTCCGCCGCCTCCAAAATTTTAGCAATATATTCTTGTTTTGATGGTGTTTGAGTATTCCTCCAATACTTTGCATATAAGATCCCCAAAAGGGATGAATTGTTTGGGTTCCTGGGTTGACAGATGCTGGCAGACAGTATCAGTGGAAAATAAACCTGCTCCAGCCTGAGAAAGGTTAAAGGAACCAAACCCCTCATACCCTGAAATAAGGGGGTTTGTCACACATGGCATAACCTGCAAACTGGACTAGGCCTTCTGATATTAATGTTAATCCATGAGGGAAAGTAGGGTGCTTGGCCTCACAAACTGCAATATTCTTTTTAAAAAACAGTTTGAAACGTCTCCTGGATATTTTAGGAGTATGAACTAGTAAATAAAGTATTGGGTTATAATGTGGGAAAACCACATTTAGTTCCTTGTTTGGCTATGAATCTCATACAAGTCACTATTTTTGATCTAGTCACAAGTGAAGATGATAAACTGCATTTCAGTACTGCACTGAATTGTTGTTTCTTTGTTTTATTTTCTAAAGATTTAAAAAACTTGGTGACACTGGAATTGGAAGGCAACAAACTTAGTGAAGCAAATGTCAGTCCTTTAGCTTTTCAACCTTTGAAAAGCTTGTCTTATTTGCGCCTTGGGCGAAACAAATATAGGACTATTCCACAGGGCCTTCCCCATTCCATTGAGGTAAGAGTCCTTTTTTAAAAGTGTTATGACTATTTCTGATATACTACTTAAGCCTTTGTCCTAAGCAAGACAGAGCAAATAATTTAAAGAGCACAAAGACACAATTTTCTGCATTCAGGGTTAAACCAAAGGGTAACTTCAGGCGCATTCCAGTTTCAGAAATTAAGATCTGCAAGTAATGTTTTCAGTTTCCCCATTTTTGGTATAACTTATGAAGGGGAAAATTTGTACCCCCATACATTTTGAATTCCTGCATGTGTTCATGTATTGGATTTTTCCATATTTTCTTCTTCATTCATATGTTTAAATAGGAACTTTATCTGGATAATAATCAAATTGAAGAAATTACAGAAATTTGCTTCAACCATACAAAAAATCTAAACATAATTGTTTTAAGACACAACAAAATAGAAGAAAGCAGAATAGCACCTTTGGCATGGATCAATCATGAGTAAGTGAAATTATCATACTGTTGTATTTTTAGATCAGTATTGATTCAAATTAAATCAAAATTTGCAGCATATAGAAGAAGGGGATCAACAAGTTTGGGGCTGGATTAAAAGCAAGCTATTATTTGGGACTGATACCTCTCCCATATGATTTGGCACACAGATTCATGATGCACTGTCCTTTGCAAAACCAAGGAGAGAAAGTTGTGTTATTCTGAGCACCTGCAAAAGAAAATATTTTTACCAAGAATTACCATATTTACTGAAAAGGAAAACTACTCTTAATTTTAAGGTTTATTAAGAAAGGTAATCTGTGTGTTCATTTAAAATGGTTCCTCTCTTCCTTGGCAGCATACATGTGCAGAGGGAGTAATCTTTCTTTCATGTAAATACGGTATTCCTTTTTAACATGTCTGTGGGAAGGAGGGAGAGAAGGACAACTTTCCAACAAATGCTTTGACACCCACTTGAGAATCAACAGAGAGCTGGGATTGTTTCCTGTTGCTTACATGGGGATTTGGAGAAAGAAAACAAATTGCAAACTTGTGAAGGAGCTGGCATAAATTACTCTTGCTGCTTCCCCTTTCTCCAGTCACTGAATTAAACACATGCAACTTCGTATCAGAATGGGGTAAATGAGAGGCACTCTTGCTGCTTTTTCTCTAGCTCTGAAGCCCAACAAAACCTCCTCTCCCCAAGTCCCTTGCATATGCTGGGCCTTCTATTTTGTACTGAGTTTTTGAAGAAATAATGCAAGTTTCTCTTACTGCTTCTGTTTCCTACAAAGCCCAGCTGGATTACTGCATTTCAGAACACTCCACAGATAGTCATTGTGACAGTCTGGTTAATGAATTTGTGGACCCTCACACAAGACAAATAAGGGAAGCAGCAAGAGTAATTTGTAGTACAAATATTAAAAGCTTGTGAAGTGTCCAAATCTGTTTAGCTGGGATCCTGCTTAGATTTCTATGGGTGAAAGGAGGGGTGGGGTGGTGATTTTTGCTGATCCTGTGTCCCACATCAATCCTCTAATTCAGGAACAGAATATCAGGATATGTTTTCCACTGCCATGGAAGAGAGGAATCAGCTAAAATTGTTCCCCTTGCAGAAATCTATGTGAAATCCAAGCCAGTAGGAACCCCATATTTTAAAAAGAAGATTAAATAAAGCATACAGTGATTAAGTAGTCACTTATGCTCATCTTTTAAAAGAGGCAGAAAAATTGAAGCTGTAGTTAAGGCTGATGGGATCATCAGAGTATATTTATATTATTATCACATCTGCAATAGTCATCAATAATGTTGTTTCCTTTTTGGGAATTTCTAATGGTTAAGTACTCCATATTTTGGAAAATGATAAACCTTCGCTAGTGCTGTAAAAAATAAAATGATCACAACTACATAAAAGGATTAATTTAGCAAAGATGTTCTACAGAAAAGGGGGACAAAAACAAATGACAGTTGACCCAATGAATATGGGCAGGATTATTATTCTTGTATTTTCCTGAAGCATCTGTCAGGGAGTAGATATGGAAAGTTATGTTAAAGTATTTGGGCAGTAGCTATGGGAAAAGAGTAGGTGGCAGGAAAAAGTTTTTGTTAATGTGAAGTTGGTTTTGGAAAGCTAACATGTTTATTAAGGACAAATAGCCTGTTGATGCTTCTTTTTCTGTATTTCATAAATCCAGAGTACATACTACTTCAGGCTGTGAATATACATGTGCACAATCACCAGGATATGGCAAGTAGTACAGAATATGCCCCCAAGATGAATTCCTGTTTCTTCCTCCTAGGCTTTAATAATCATTAGAATGTAGTTTAAGAAACAGCCCTGAGTCCCACTTCGAAAATGCAGCATTATGCCACGTTGGACTATATTTGGGAAACTATGCAGAACTCCACTGAGGTTCACTGGGCTAATAGCTGCTGAGCACCCTACTATCTTTTATGGCTTGAAAACATGGTGCAGCATTCAAGAGTCTGGCTGCTCTTTTTCTTTCTGGCACGGATGGCAAACATAAGGACTAGCAGCTGGCCAAGCACTCCACATATGCCCTGCTGTTCAAGATAGGTGTGCTGTCCTTTCCCACTCAGGACCAAGCTAGAAGCCTTGGAAATATTTAGACTGGGCTGCCATCATGTAGCCTTAAAAAGTTACAAGAGAGAATCACCGAAAAAGATAGCTAAAGCAAATAAGGCAAAACCAGAATAATTTACTAAATCTAATTTTGCTATATCGATATCTGAATCAAGGATCATAATCATTTGAGCAAAACCCCAGATATCCTGTTACTGAACTGCACAGCCCTCCAGATACAAAAGTTACTTAGACTCTTTCATATACTTGCTGAGTCTGACTGCATCTATTCAGCCATACAAATTGGTCACTGTTGCAATCTGGATGAAAAAGTCCATGCAATGTGTTGGATGTATTAAAAAATCCTCATGGAGTTGTATCACTGAGAACCAGTTTGCTGTAGTGGTTAAGTGCGTGGACTCTAATCTAGGAGAACCGGGTTTGATTCCCCACTCCTCCACTTGCACCTGCTGGATGACCTTGGGCAAGTCATAGTTCTGTCAGAGCTGTTCTCTCAAGGACAGTTCTGGAAAGAGCTCTCTCAGCCCCACCTACCTCACAGGGTGTCTGTTCTGGGGAGGGGAAGGGAATAGAGTTTGTAAGCTGCTCTGAGACTCTGAGTGAAGGGCAGGGTATACATCCAATCTCTTCTTCTTTTTCTGATGCTCAAGACAATGTGTTTAAAATCTTCATGTAGTTGCAGTAGTTATTCCGAAGTCACAAGATTTGACTAAGTCGCAAGATTCAACTAACAGGCCAGCTTGATGCCCATTTCAGTGTGCCCTTTTCTTTGAGAAATCAAAGCATCAAACTGGCCTGTTAGTTGGCTCTTGTGACTTGGGAATAACTACTACAACTACATGAAGATTTTGAACAAATCTTTAACATCTTAAGATGCTGCATGTGAACATGTGGGAAAGGCAGGAGATGCTGGGTATTGAACCTGGGCCCTTTTGCATTCAAAAGCAGCCATGACACCTTGTGCTCTTATTTATGTGTACCTTTTTGTTTTCTTAATTTTAGGAACTTGGAATCAATTGATCTCTCTTACAATAAATTATATCACGTTCCATCCTATCTGCCAAAGTCACTCCTGCATCTTATTCTCATAGGGAACCAAATTGACAGAATCCCTGGGTTTGTATTTGGGCACATGAAGCCAGGGCTGGAATATCTCTATCTTTCATATAATAAACTTGATGATTATGGTATCGATCCTGTATCATTCTACGGGGCCTATCATTCTCTAAGGGAAATCTTCTTAGATCACAACCAGCTGAAGTCTGTGCCACTTGGAATGGCAGAAATGAGGTCACTAAATTTCCTGAGGCTCAACAACAACAAAATAAGGTAATAGTACTTGCTAAAGTAATAGTATTTGCTAAATATGAATTCATTTACTTGTTAACACATATCAGGTATTATTGCCTTTCTTCTCCCCATATTCACGAAGAACAGAAATCTAATTCATTCCTTTAACTGTATTTTAACAGTCTCATGCTAAGAAAAGTTGCAGCCTTCTAAGTCCATTGTGAAAAGCTAGGGTGTTCTGATACTGTAAAGTCAATGAGATCGTTCATGTCCTATCAGAAAAATCAGTGAAGATATCTACTTTAGTGTGTATTTAAATCATAGATCTGTGTCCAGCTAGATCTGGTTCCTGAGACTACTGGATAGCTCCTTATTAGCTAGCTCAAAACTGTTGGGATCCTGGAATGCCAGCTGTAAAAATGGAAGTGATTTGTACTCTGCACAATCCCTTAAGTAGAGAGAAATGGTACTCAGAAAAAGAATTCTGTAAAAGAATTTAGTTAAGGTTTATAATGCTCCTTGTTTGTGAATCACAGCCAACGACAGTTGCCAACAGAGAAAGTTTACAAATGTTTCGTAGAAAATTATATTTTCAGTGGCACAAAATCATACATCCAGCAATTAGGAACTTCATGAAGCCCTGGTTAGTATTTTGGATGGGAGACCACCAAGCAAGTCCAGGGTTACTATGCAAAGGAAGGTATTGGCAAACCACCTCTGTTAGTCTCTTGCCTGAAAACCCCTTACAGGGTCACCATCAGTTGGTTGTGACTTGACAGCACTTACACACACACATGCACACATACGCCAAGGGCAGACAAGACAGGTCTTTCAACAAAACTGAGAAAAGCCCCAGGTTTGTGGAAAAATCTGAAATTAATTAAAAATCTAAATTAAAATTAAGAACAAAAAACACTGGGTTTTTTTAAACCCTCCAAAATGACAGAAGCAGCAGCAGTAGCTTTAAGAAACAAATGTTCTCAGTGGTTATTTCTAGGCAACCACAAGAGTATTGGCAGCCTTCAAACCTTGGTTTCTGTCAAGAATAGGCAGGGAGCAGGGGCCTCTTCAGCAGTGTTCCCTCTAAGCTGAGTTAGTGTGAGCTAGCTCACAGTTTTTTAGCCTCCAGCTCACACATTTCTGTCTTAGCTCAGGGAAGATGGCTCCAGAGCAAACTAATTTATGCAGTAGCCAAATTGCTCGCTCACAACTTTAATGCCAGTTGCTCACAAAGTAGAATTTTTGCTCACGAGACTCCACAGTTTAGAGGGAGTATTGCTCTTCAGGGCTGTTTTAGGACTTTGGGAAAAGAGTCATTGGGGCCAGGCCTGACAACAACCACCTAGAGACTTGCTACAATGCAACTTGCATGATTCAACCAGGTCTGGTCACTTGCTACTATTCAGTAGTACCCACCCCCTGATAGCCAGTGTGGTGCAGTGGTTAAGAGTGTCAGATTAGGATCCAGGAGATCCACTCTGCATGGAAGCTCCCAGGCAGTTTTGGGCCAGTCACACAATCTCAGCCTAACATACTTCACTGGGTTGTTTTTAGGATAAAATGGAGGAAGGGAGAATGATATAAACTGGGTTCACAATCAAGAGAAAGGTGGGTTATAAATGAATAAAGCTAAAGACTAGAGAGGCGGATAAAAGAACAGTTGGTTGGTGAGTGGGAAACAGGAAAAAGAGAGAGGATATGGGGGATGTCAGTCGAAGAAAAAGAGGACATTGTGTGGGGAAGGAAATACAAGGGGAAATGAAGTTACCCCCCAAGTGCTTGCAGTCTCCCCATGGTTCAACTGGCCCCTGCTGCTGGCATAATGCCTGGCCGTAGTTTTTATGGGTCGAGGTTGCCAGGGAGGGGAAGGAAGGAAAACTAAAGATGGGGACAGATGATAACTTGCCTGGTGAGTGGGAAGGGGAGAAGGAAGCAGAAAAAGGGGAGAGATATGAGAACTGCCATGAAAGGGAAAGAGGAAATAGTGGGAGTGGGGGCTTGTTTTATTATCAATAAATTTATCTGTGTTATTACCAATCATGAGTGTCTTTATTATATCCTCCAATTTACAGATCACTGTGTTCATTATTACACGGTTTGTCCTTTTTAACTGATCTTGAGCTCATATAAGGTAAACATAGTCATGAGAGATGTCTCAGAATGTCTGTTTAATTCTATGCACAAACTTTAAACAGAACTGAATTATGTCGGGCTTCCTTATGAGCAACCACTTTGTGAGTGGGCCTGCCATAATTAGATACCAGGCCACTGATTGAAAAAAATTGATCTCACAAGCCTGAAGTTTCTCTCCTCAGTTTGATGTTACATACTCAAACAGATATATTTAATTCCGTGAATTAAATATTACATTTCTTGAAGACCAATTTTTCTGTACTTTCTAAAACACTTTAATAATGTGTGGCAAGGACAGAGGACATTTATTATCAAAAGGAAATACACGGTAGTTCCATTTAATTGTTTCCTTTATGGTTTTACAGGTTGGTTCCACTAGAACGCATCTGTAAAACTAGGCCTAATCATGAGGGCCATGAAGATGAAGATGATGATGATGAGAGCGAGGAGGAACATGATTATGAAGATTCACAGTTAGAACACCTTCATCTTGAATACAATTATATCAATACAAGGGACCTGTCACCATATGCCTTTTCATGTGTAAGATCATATTCTAGTGTAATTCTGAAACCACAGAA
Organism: Gekko gecko; assembly: GCA_029375565.1. Classification (NCBI taxonomy): domain Eukaryota; kingdom Metazoa; phylum Chordata; class Lepidosauria; order Squamata; family Gekkonidae; genus Gekko; species Gekko gecko. Next base: position 96,159,357 of record JAPDNY010000002.1, on the reverse strand, counting down.
GATCAAATAAATAAACAAACCCCGTAAGACAAAACTTATTTTAAATACATAAATTAGAATATTTGTTCTTTCACCACCAACAACAAAAAGAAAACTGCCTACTATTATGACAAATATCTGAATACAATTATCACATAATATTATTTATTTTTAGTCCAGGGCAAGATGTAATTTTAAGGCAGTGGCAGCACGCACTGGACTTTCACCCTGTTTTTCAGTCCAAGAAAGAAACAAACACTGAATGCTAATATACATTTAAATATCAGTGAGGTAAAGGAGCACAATAAAACTGGGATTTTGTGAAGTCTTGGTTATGGCCTTATATAATGCTGTGCATTACAGTAATATAACAGACTATTAAGCGTATTCTGAGTTAAGTTTCAAAGTAAAGTCTGTAAATGTACTGGAAATTTTATGTAAAGAAATTTTATATGAGGCAATTTACTACTTAGAACATATGGACTTTGTAAGGAACACAATACAACCTATGCTGTTATTCAGTCCAAATTCTGATAGATCATAGAAACCACAATTTTAAAATTGGTTCCATTTTTACTGCAAAATGAAGAGTCTGGAAAACCCTTATCTGGAATTAGAATATACAAGAAAAAAGGTATTGTGCTGTCAATCTAATTAATAGTAAAAAAAAATCACTTATCAAGCATCACTGTGAAGCCTGTAGTTTATACATATTATCATACTGCTGCACAGATTTTAGCTTGACTTTCAGACTTGATCAAAACTTTCTGCAATGTACAGTTAAGACAATAGATCAGATACAGTCACTGTATGAAGAAAAGGGTGCTATACTGAAAAATTCAAGTAAGCAATAGAATGCCAAACATATCTATAAAAGAAAACATTGCTTGATCATTTAAGAAACCAAGCAGAGGAAGTTAGTGTTAAGGATCAATAAGATGAAGGAGGGAGTTAGCAATAAATCCCAAAGCAGGAAAAACTATGACACCATCACACAAGGCCATAGGAAGCCAAGAACTAAGAGTCAACACCATCCCTCTAAGCCAGATTGTTTACAAGCAGGATGAAGATTGGGTCAAGACAGTAAGTAGGCAGTGGTCCCCTCTACCAAGTTTGTTCTCATGCCACCCTTCCTGTACTAAGGGCCAAACTAGATGAGATGCCATCCCCCAGTTTATGCATCCATTTTGTAGACATGGGAAATGCATTTTAGGAGAGCCACAGGGGCTCGTTTCTGGTAGGGACCATGGCAGCATGGAGGAGGAGGGGCTGCTGTTTTGCACAGGGGACATTATTTGCCTTTGGAACCATTTTGGATCAAAGAATTGGCATAAGGGAGGCAGGAGCCCCTCCTCCTTCTGCAGTGGTCCTGAACAGAATCGGGCATCTGTGGTACACTTATAGGGTATTCCCCAGCATTACAGAATGGAGTAGCATCCCCATCCCAAACCTAGTTTGGTCCATAGTCATCTCCTTCCTACAAGTACCTATAATTTTACCAAGCATATTAGATGGATAACACTCAAGGCAGAAAGATTTAGAGAGCACATGGCTACCAAAAACCATACAATACTTTATAAATTCAGAATGGATATAACAGTCCTCTTCTGGTGTCATGTTAAATCTCTTAGTGATAGGACCTAAAAATGTCATCAGTAGTAAGCAATTCTAGTTTGTACTGTAAACTGCTACAGCATACATTAGCTCAGGTCAGTCTTGCTATGGGATTCTTCCAGGGGTGGCCAAACTTGCTTAACGTAACAGCCACATAGAATAAATGTCAGATGTTTGAGAGATGCAAGACATGAACAATATTACATAAGGTTTTTTTTGGAAAATATGCAAATTTGCTTTTTATTAACATTAAATTAGACTGTGTGAAAGAGCCATATGCAGTTCCTGAGCTGCAGTTTGGCCACCCCTGTGAGGATGCCAAGTATTGAAGCTGAGTCCTTATGTATGCAATGCATTAGCTATAATACCTGATGTATTTCCCATATTTTGATGTGTTGTGTTGCTAATGTAATGGAAAGAGTAGAGAAGAATTTTTCATCATTCAGATGCACCAATTTTGACATTTTAATTCTGTCCAAAGCCCCATAATTTGTATTAATCATCACAGTGTTAAGGTGCTGAAGTTTTTAATATCCATTAAAACTGTATATAATTGCCTCACAATAGGAGAAATATTTAACCTGCTATTTTAGGTGTGTTCTGGATGGAGCATTAGCAAATTTGTATGGCATGGACAAACTCTGAGAGATATTCAACAGTTCTCTTCACAGTATTAAAGTGACGATGTATGCAAGTAAGAAAATATAAATTCTCTTGTTACTTGTATCAAACATAATTTCAATCAAGGTTGCCTAAGGCAATCTAAAAATGTTCAGCAAAAACAAGCTGAATCATAAAATCCATCTCCCAACAAATCTGCATTAACTGAGATGGTGACAAGAACAAATTATATTACTATGATGTAGCAGTAGTATGACTTTTTCCACTTATTCACATTCCAGACACTTGAAGCCATGGAAAGCAGCCACAGTTGTTCCAGTGTAAAATCATTCCTAGTTCCAGCTGTGAAGGTTGCTGTTTAAATCATAATATGCACATTTTCTAAAATAGTCTGAATGGAATTAAATTATTTTAAATTTAACGACATGTTCCATTGAGGAAAACCCTTATTTGGATGTTACCATCAAAGAAGAAGGACAAGTAGCTCTCTACAGTTCTGTCATGCCAGTGTCTACTTCCACTGCTACTTTTTCAAAGAGCCCTAGGAATGGTGGAAAATTAAGTGCATGATCATGAATTGTCTTTCAGTAATATCCACTGTCAACTGGCATTTAGACTTGCCTGCTCCATTATTCCCAAGCATCCTTTCCCAGGCACTTTTGTGGTTTTGGATCTACTACTATAGCATATGTAGTAGCTAGGTGCATTTTGATTGAAGCATAAGCAGTTGCCCATGAACCCAGGAATCTGAACACTTTGACAATGGGATGATTATTTAGGAAGAATGATAAAATAGGATTTGTGCTCTCCTCACATATTTTGCTTTAGGTGAGGCACATGGCTTAACTTATGCTTTAAGAGGAGGGTATAACCACCTATAAGGAAAACAGTCCAGTTCATCTGTCCTAACACATTCCCAATTGGGAAAGTACTAGAAATCTGAAATCACAGATTTTTATATTTTAAGTCAGCAGCAAAACTATAAATTGAATATCATAGATTTCAATATTTCAAGAAAACATAAAATATGATTTTATGAACACCAAATGCACCGATAAAGTGGAATTTGACTAGTATATTCTTGATATTGAATAGAATCAGAGCATAAAAATGCTGTAAAAAAAGAAACAAAGCATAAATTTTCAAACCAATATTTTTAGTATACTTTATATGTATACTTAAAATGCAAATTGTATCAAAGCCTTATGCATTAAATATTTGATTATAAATACTGTATATCACATTATACTCATATGCAAGCCCCAACTATATTCAAGGGATTTTAAAGGGATTAAAATATGATTACTTGCTAACATGCAGTTTTCAAACTTAGTCAGTGTAATCACCCCAAAAACTACAATTCTTGCAGCAAAGGAGAAGTATGATACAAACTGTTAGGGTGGATCCATGGATGAAAGAACTGCAGATCTTTCCCATGACTCCCCACCGTTGCCACCAATCTGTTCTGATTGTCTCTGGTGTGGCAGGACCCATGAGGACAGACAGCCATGCAGGTGAGAGGGTGAAATCATTCCCTTCTTCCTCTTTTGTCAATGGATCTCCACTGACGAAAGAGATGGAAATGGTGATTTCTGCCATTCGCCCCTATTTATTGTAGCCTCCCAATCCAAATGACTGCTGGCCCATACAGGACACGCAACTCCAGGAATAAAATATGACTTAACTGAATGTTATAAGCTTTACAAGTTAACATTTTTCATTTGATAACTATTTTCATACCAGAAAATCCTATGTGTAACCTGCTCATAAAGTATATTCAGAATAACAGCTATTTCTAATACTGTAATAAAATATTTTATGATTGCATATTGTGTGTATGTATTTACATCAGCCATACAATAATCCTTAGATTCTCATATACAGCGTGGGACAATGTATCATCTAATACTGAAGTATGCTTGAAGTGTGAAGCATACTAAAGTCACTTGGTTTCAGTGGTAAAATGGCAACTAGATTCCTTCCCCCCCTTAAGTATAGATCCATAGTGGTTATTACATTTACTTTGGCTCTGTAGAAGAAAACAGAAGATTGGGTATTAGAAGATAGCTACAATATCTAAGAAGAATTGAGGCTGATAGGAAACAAGCAGCTGGGACCTCTACTTTTATCTCACCCCTCTTCCCCTCCTCAATTTTACCCTTGCAATACCCTGAGAGTGAAAGATGGGCTCAAGGTCGTCCAGCAAGGATTATAGCAGAGCAAAGTTAGAACTTGGATCTCCCATATCCTTAAATGTAACCACTACATTGCCTGTGCTTTTGGGTGTATGCTGCTATGATTTGGAACAATTAGGATATCTTCACCAACTAGGTTAAGGGAGAGGAGAGAAAGTGGAACTATTTACTTATTTCATTTTTATCCCATCCTCCCTCTCAAGAGCTCAGGGTGGCATACTTCAGTCACCCCCCTCCATTTAACCTTGACCATATGGGCCTCAGGAATTGTAACTGTAATTAGGACAACATAAACCTGTAATGCTGGTACTGGACACTTTGTGGTTGGGTAGTAGGTTAGATGGATATATTAGACAACATTTTTACCAGAAGGTTTAGAGGATCAGAAAGGATGAGAAACATCTGCTTTATTATGCTTCATCAGCTTTTTTCATGTAGGTGGGGATATGTACATGTGCATAAGCACAACTATTGAAAACTTTTGAATCCAAGCTAATTCTCCTTCAGGCAGACAAAAGCAAACTAAAAGTAAGTTTTCACATATGTAAAGCTGTTCAAATTACTTCAGGATTAATTGTGCCCTGCCCAAAGAAAACTGTAATGATGGCAAGGAAATGAATATTTCTGTCACTGACCTCATTCATTCATAGCTGCCTTGTAAAACAGAGGATGGTAACACTCTGTAAATATGTACATGGACTCAGCATTGAAAATATTACTTCTAAAAAGCAGAGGAGCACTTCAAAAATATATGAGCTAATGCTGTTCCCAGCAGGCAGCTGACCCACAGGAACAGCAAGAACAGAGAGTTGAAGGTCTGAAGCAGGAGAGGAACTGACTAAAATTGCCACCCCTTTATCTGCAGAAATCCTCTCTGAGAACCACCTCATAGTTTCTCACCAAATGATATTTTAAGATTAAGTAAGGCTCCAAAATTTTACAGTATCCTGAAGTGGGATATTAAGTTTTGGGGGAAATCTCCTGTTTGTTTGTTATATTGTTCACCTGCCCTTCTTTCCACACATATATGCGGCCAAGCAAACTTGTAAACCTAGGCTAGATCCTATTAGTCCACATGCACTTTTCTTTGGGTACTGCAGAGGCAATCCTCTGCTGTGGAGCTTGCTTCCTCGAATGCTGGACACTTGGGGCTCACTGAAAAATATTGGAATTGCAATTAAAGGAACCAAGCTTAATCACCCAAAGAGTGATTAACACATGGAATTCACTGCCACAGGAGGTGGCGGCGGCCACAAGCATGGACAGCTTCAAGAGGGAATTAGATAAACTTATGGAGCAGAGGTCCATCAGTGGCTATTAGCTGTTAGCCGGATTGTGCGTTATTATGAATAATAACGAGGGGAATTGTATTGATTATTAATATGCAATCGGCTGCGAGAGCGAACACCTGTGTATACAGAGATCAGCCCCGCCGGGAGGAGTTGGTAACAGACCAGGAGACTTTTTATGGTTGAAAATAAAGTCTTTTACTGAGGTTTTGCACACACAAACAATTTCACAAGCTCACACACAATTATTCAAGGTCTAAGAAATACAGAGAGAGAGGCAAGCACATTTGCATTAGCAGGTAAGTCGTTGGTGGGTCATATTTACCAGTCTCGTCGTGTAGAGCGTTCCTCAGGAAAAATGGAGGGGAAAGAAACTAAGAAAATCGGGGACCACGCGGTCTGACCAGCAGATGACACGTGGAAACTCGGCCTGCAGACCAGAGTTTAAAGATGGAGGCAGGGGTTGGGGATAGCAAGCTGGACATAAGAGGGTCAAAGGTTCGATAGGGGTCGAAGAGCAGAGAGAGGGCCAGTGGTCTGGCGTCTCCTTATAAGCAGGAGGGTGGGAGCTGGTTCCAGCCCTGATTCCCGCCTCCTGGTAAGTCCGTCCCTGAAAACACCCTATTGGTTGGAAGATGTAGGGGAGGTGTGTGGAGGTGTGCCTGAGGGATGGTCAATACTGAGAGCTAGAAACTTGCTTGTGTCTGACACCAGGTAGCAGCCAGGATGAGTCACCCGGCCGATTCTATTGTCTTCTTGATGGCATTAGCCCGGCTATTAATGGCCCTCAATCAGTTACTAGGCAACGATGAATAGACTTTGCTAGGGCTACGTGAGGTCTTGCAGGTGAAGGGGGGGAGGGAAAGAGGCTGCCTGCTGTAGAAGGAACTCTCAATGGCGTTTTTGGAGTTCCTAGTTCGTGTATTTTATCATGGCATGGTACTGTGCTTTAGTGTATACTGGTTCTGTTCCATATTCCCTTCATGAGGAGCAGGCTGGTAACCTCTGCTGGGCACTGGAGCTGCTGGAAAGGTCAGGAGAAGCGTCTCTTGCCTGGGTGCAGTCTCTGCTGGCATCTGGGAGGGTTACCATGTGGTTCAGTTCCTTATACACGCACTGGCACAGTTTATTATTTATTATAGTCCATAAAGAGGCTCAAAAGCCTTGCAGGGCAACATAGCCACAAGGTACATATAGAGACTCCGGGACAAGGGATGCTCTGTATTCTTGGTGCTTGGGGGGGTCAACAAGTGGGAGGGCTTCTAGTGTCCTGGCCCCACTGGTGGACCTCCTGATGGCACCTGGTATTTTTGGCCACTGTGTGACAGAGTGTTGGACTGGATGGGCCATTGGCCTGATCCAACATTTGGCTTTTCTTATGTTCTTATGTTAAGCTCTGCAGCAGAGGACAGCAGTGAGAAGTATATGTGGAGTGAAAGGATTCAAGCCTAGATTCACAAACTAGATGCTCATGGTGAATTGCTAGTGTGCTTGCATGCATGGAATGGTGAGGGGGAGAAAGTATAAACAACAGAAAAATATTCCTCTGACAGAAATCTCACCCTCCAGGATACTATTAGATTTTGGAGAGTTGAGAAGACCAATTCCTCTTCTTCTGTTTCTTTTCCCTCTCCTTCTACTGATACTCCATCCTTGATAATCTGTGTCTACTGGATGGTACCATGTGTAATTAATACTTATCAGGGCACTTCGACCCAGCTGAGCTCTGAGAAGGAGCAAGGTGTTTGAGCTGCCAGAGGGGTGAGTGGTATTTTTATTTATTTACTTTCAGCTGAGGTGCTTTAACTGAAAAGGTACTGTGTCAGGGACTGTATTTGGGAGTGTGTGGGTGAGTTGTAACAGACTCCTGACTGCTGGAGTTAGGGTGTGAAAGGGTCATTGTTTGCCTGTAATTAAGTGCTTGGGTGAGATTGAATAGCAGACTCCTGGCTGCTGGAGTTGGAGTGTGAAAGGGGCTTTGTTTGACCGTCATTAAGTGCCTTGGGTGATTTTGAGTAGCTGCTGGCCACACCCTCTCTTGGGAGACAATTCCATTTAAGGCAGGAAGTTTTGCAAGAGGCACGAGCCTCTGGCACGAGCTGAAGGGCGAGGCTCTTTGCCTGTGGCTCTTGGCCTAGGGGCTCTGTAAGAAGCCCAGGAAGAGCCAGGAAGCCAGGACCTTGGCTCCTTGGTAAGGTAAGGTAAGTAGACTCCTACAACAGGAGCCATATAAATACAAAGGGTTTTAAAAGGGGGGTTATAGAAAAGTATTTGTTTAAAAACAATTATGAAGCCAGAATGCCAGCAGGGGGTTGGGGGCTATCCAGTGTTTTGCATGGAGTGTCACATGTATGACTATCTGCCCACTGGTCAGAAGTCTTGGGTGTGTGCTCGGTGCAAGGAGCTCCTGGTTCTCAGGGAGCGAGTTTGCTCCCTTGAGGCCAAGGTGGCTGACCTGGAGAAGCAGGGACAGTCAGTTAGGTGCACGGGGAAGACTCTCGGGGACTTGTTAGATATGTCCCACTCTGGATCTGGCAGCCCGGCTGCTGCCAGGGAGCATGAGGGTCAAGGGGAAAAGGGGCACCATGCTGAGGATAAGGGGAATGTGCCCTCAGAAGGGACCTCTTCTTCAGCTGGTGAACGGGTATCCTTTCGTACCAAGGAACCGTCCCTGGGAAGGGTGGGAGGGGGCTCTTGGTAGTTGGTGATTCGATCCTTAGGCAGGTAGACAGCTGGGTGGCGAACCCGCGTACTGACCGTATGGTGACTTGCCTGCCTGGTGCGAAGGTAGCGGACATTACGCGTGTTTTAGATAGGCTGGTAGATAGTGCTGGGGAGGAGCCAGTGGTCGTGGTGCACGTCGGCACCAACGATGTGGGGAAATGCAGTCGTGAGGTCCTGGAGGAGAAATTTAGGCTGCTGGGCAGGAAACTCAAGGCCAGGACCTCCAAGGTAGCCTTCTCGGAAGTGCTACCTGTTCCACGCGCAGGGCCGGAGAGACAGGCACAGATCAGGAGTCTCAATGCGTGGATGAGACGGTGGTGTAGGGGGAAGGGTTCAAGTTTGTTAGGCACTGGGATGCTTTTTGGGACAAGAGGGAGCTGTACAAAAGGGACGGTCTCCACTTGTCCCGAGAAGGAACCAGGCTGCTGGCGCTCAAAATCAAAAAGGTGGCAGAGCAGTTTTTAAACTGAATAATGGGGGAAAGCCGACAGGAGATGAAAAGTCTCTGGTTCGGGATGGCTCATCTCAAAGAGATGAAGGGGTAGCTATTAGTTTTGTACAAGGAAATGGATTACAATTGTCCACTGAGACTGTGGCTAATGATAGGAACTGCCTGGCAAGGTCTCGAGGCAGCAAGAGGAAGGCTGTGGGCTTAACAAACGTGGGAAACTATAAGTGTTTATACACAAATGCTAGAAGTCTCCGAGGTAAAATCGGGGAGTTGGAATGCTTGGTGTTGGGGGGAAATAGACATTGTGGGTATTTCAGAAACTTGGTGGGATGAGGAAAATCAGTGGGATATGGTGATTCCTGGTTATAAATTATATCGGAAGGATAGGGGGAAAGGGTTGGAGGTGGGGTGGCTCTGTATGTCAGAGAGGGTATACCATCCAGTAAGATTGAGAGGGTAAGAGAATTGGATTCCCTTCTGGAAATGCTATGGGTTGAAATACTGGGTCCAAAAGGAGGCTTAACAGTGGGAGTTTGTTATCGCTCACCAGATCAAAAGATAGAGGAGGATTATAAAATGATGAATGAATTAAAGATAGCGGCTAGACGAAATAACTGTGTTGTAATAGGCGACTTTAACTACCCACACATTGATTGGGTCAATATGAGTTCTAGTCGGGAAAAAGAGATTGCGTTCTTAGACACTCTCAATGACTGTGCTGTGGAACAGATGGTCACAGATCCTACCAGGGGAGAGGCGATCCTGGATTTGGTCCTAAGTAACACCCAAGACCTGGTGAGAGATGTAAAAGTGACTGCACCACTTGGAAACAGTGACCATAATGTCATTGAGTTTAACATTTGTACAGATAGGGAGTTGCCCAAAAAGACCGACGCAACCACTTTTAACTTTAAAAGGGGTAACTTCTCTGGTATGAGGGGACATGTGAGGAAGAAATTGAAAGGAAGAGTGGAGAAGGTCAAAACCATTGGGGAAGCTTGGAGACTATTTAAAAAGACAATCCTAGAAGCTCAGAAAAAATATATACCGCAGGTTAGGAAAGGTACAAATAGGTATAGAAAAAAGCCTGCATGGTTAACAAATAAAGTAATGGAAGCTGTAAAAGGTAAGAAGGATTCCTTTAAGCGGTGGAAAGCTAGTCTTAGTGAGGTTGATAAAAGGGAACACAGACTATGGCAAATAAAATGCAAGTCTGTGATCAGGCAAGCAAAAAGGGAATATGAGGAGCATATCGCAAAAAACATAAAGACCAACAATAAAACTTTCTTCAAATACATTAGAAGTAGGAAGCCAGCCAGGGAGGCAGTGGGGCCCTTGGATGACCAAGGGGTAAAAGGAGTAGTGAAGGATGATAGGGAAATGGCTGAGAAGCTGAATGCATTTTTTGCCTCTGTCTTCACTGTGGAAGAGGAGAAGTGTTTGCCCACTCCAGAAGCACTGATTTCGGGAGGGGGTTTGAAAGACCTGAATCAGATTGCGGTGACAAGAGAGGAAGTCCTCCGACTGATGGACAATTTAAAAACTAATAAATCACCAGGCCCGGATGGCATTCATCCGAGAGTTCTGAAAGAACTCAAATGTGAACTTGTGGATCTCCTGACAAAAATATGTAATCTTTCTTTAAAATCTGCCTCCATTCCTGATGACTGGAAGGTAGCTAATGTCACTCCCATCTTTAAAAAGGGCTCCAGGGGAGATCCAGGAAATTACAGGCCAGTCAGTCTGACATCGATACCGGGTAAGTTGGTGGAAACTGTTATTAAGGAAAGAATTAGTAGGCACATTGATGAACAAAAACTATTGAGGCAGACTCAGCATGGGTTCTGTAAGGGAAGATCTTGTCTCACTAACCTGTTAGTGTTTTTTGAGGGAGTGAACAAACATGTGGACAAGGGGGACCCAATAGATATTATTTACCTTGACTTCCGGAAAGCTTTTGATACAGTTCCTCATCAAAGGCTCCTAAATAAGCTCAATAGTCATGGGATAAAAGGACAAGTCCTCTTGTGGATCAAAAACTGGCTTATAAATAGGAAACAGAGAGTGAGTATAAATGGGAAGCTCTCTCAGTGGAGGGTGGTAAGCAGTGGGGTACCACAGGGATCAGTACTCGGTCCCATGCTTTTTAACTTGTTTATTAACGATTTGGAATTGGGAGTAAGCAGTGATGTGGCTAAATTTGCAGATGACACGAAGTTGTTCAGGGTGGTGAAAACCAGGGAGGATTGTGAGGCACTCCAAAGGGATCTGTTGAGGATGGGTGAGTGGGCGTCAACGTGGCAAATGGGGTTCAATGTGGCCAAGTGCAAAGTGATGCACATTGGAGCCAAAAATCCTAAATATAAATACACGTTGATGGGGTCTGATCTGGCAGAGACTGACCAAGAGAGAGATCTTGGAGTCGTAGTGGATAACTCGCTGAAAATGTCTACACAATGTGTAGCTGCAATAAAGAAGGCCAACGCTATGCTGGGGATTATTAGGAAGGGAATTGATAACAAATCAGCCAGTATCATCATGCCCCTGTATAAATCATTGGTGCGACCTCATTTGGAATACTGTGTACAGTTCTGGTCACCACATCTCAAAAAGGATATTATAGCATTGGAAAAAGTGCAGAGAAGGGCAACTAGAATGATAAAAGGGTTGGAACACCTTCCCTATGAAGAAAGGTTAAAATGCTTGGGGCTCTTTAGCTTGGAGAAACGACGGCTGAGGGGTGACATGATCGAGGTTTATAAGATTATGAATGGGATTGAGCAGGTTGAGAAAGAAGTACTTTTCTCCCTTTCTCACAATACAAGAACTCGTGGGCACTCTATGAAATTGCTGAGCAGTCGGGTTAGAACAGATAAAAGGAAATACTTCTTCACCCAAAGAGTGATTAACATATGGAATTCACTGCCACAGGAGGTCGTGGCAGCTGCAAGCATGGACAGTTTCAAGAGGAAATTAGATAAACATATGGAGCAGAAGTCCACCAGTGGCTATTAGCCACAGGGTATAGAATGAGAACTCTCAGTCTGGGGCAGGTGATGCACTCTATTCTTGGTGCTGGAGGGGGCAGCAGTGGGAGGGCTTCTGGTGCCCTGGCCCCACTGCTGGACCTCCTGATGGCACCTGGTATATTTTGGCCGCTGTGTGACAGAGTGTTGGACTAGATGGGCCATTGGCCTGATTCAACATTGGCTTCTCTTATGTTCTTATGTTCTTATGAAGGTTTTTCTAAGTACAAGCTAGTATTTTTTCTGCATACTTAGGAAAGTCTCTGCTGATACAGAATCTACTATCTTGTCTGCCAATGGCCAGTTTTAGTGCCAAGCAGACTAACTTCACTATGAAATTTAGTATTATATGGAATTATAATTTAAACTTTATTATACATCTTCCATACAAATAATCAGCAGTGTGGTTTCAACAAGAAGCCTAAACACAGAAGAGTATTATTTCCTTAGGTCACATATGTATCTTTGCTTGGTAACCAACATCCTAATTACCTAACATGGCTACCCAGCAAAAAGGAAAATATAATGGAAGTAACATAACTTTGTGTTTTCAAGAATCATAATTGTTACCATTTAGTTTCTAGATAGCATTTATAAAACAACATGGGGGTTATTTTCCAGGCCAAACAGGCATAAACTGTTCTCTTTCAAATTACGCAAATGCTGCCCCAAAGTGGTCAGAATACCCACAATATTTGGATCCTTTTGGAAGCAGGAACTAGGGCAGTGTGGTACATGATATATCCATTTAGGATATACTAATGAATACCTCTTTCAACTAAAGCATGGTGTAACAAACTGGAAGTCTTGGAAATTAAATAAAAGTAATGTATTTACTGGTTCTAGAAAATAATTTAATGGCTTGGATCCTAAGAACAACCATGACTCCCTTCTCCGCTTGTACTCCCTGGGGCCCCCAAAAATCCACTCCTGAAGTTCAGGAGACTGCTGGAAGCAATGCCAACTGAGCTGTCGGTGGGGTTGTAAATGAAGGAATGGGCAGAAATCACCCTCTCTTCACCAAGAATGAGAGAGACTGGGAACTACTGTTCTGAGTCACAGCCTCCCATACCACATCCCATATTTGCCCACAGTTTCCAAAGTCCATGACCATCTCTGAAGCAGGGTGCTTCAGTGGGAAGGGGGAAGTGGCAAAGATCCCTTCTATAGACTCTTTACACTTATGATTCTTCAAGGATATTAGAAGGACATGACAAACATAAAAAGCCTGGATCCTTCCTGACTGTGATGCCATTGTAACTGGAAGCTTCAAAATGCTCTGTAGCCCTTCTTTTCCAACTCCGACTGTCAGAAAAGGTAAACTTTGTCCTCTCTCAGTGATGGGGTTTACTTCTGGAAATTTTTCTGAATCAATTTTAAATAAATAGCCCAACAGCCCTCACAACTATAAATAAACTGAATATGTTTACATATGTGATGTAGAAAATTTTCTGTGGAAAAATATAGCATCAGAAAATCTTATGCCCCTCATCAGGTGGATGCCTCCCACCTTTCCTTTATGTTCTCTTGAACTTTAAAAATCACTGAACTGGACAGACTTTTTTTCTATGCATGTATTTAAAGGTAAAGTAAAAGTACAAAGAACTGATCTCAGAGGCATACTGATAGCCAATACAGTTGGTACAGAATGAGCAAAATGTGTTCCAAGTGAACTAGCAACTGTCAATAACCACGGCACTGTGCATTTGCACCACTTGAAGCGTCAAAAGTATCTTCAAAAACAATCACATCTAGAAAATCTTACAGTAGTCAAGCCTGAAAGTTACTGGAAAGTTACTGGATCAGTATAGTGAGGTCAGGTTTATCAAGAAGAGATCCTTCATGTTAAGATATTATTTTTTAAAATGCATTCTTGGTTGCTGTTTGTTTCTTAAAAAACAAAGCCAGATCCAAAAATACTCTGATATCAGTCTGACATCATAAGACAGAAATCAGAAATGACAACATTCAAAAACCAGTGGGGGAACATTTTAACCTTCCAGAACATTCAGTTGCTGATCTAAAAGTCGCAGTTATCCGACAAAGGAACATCAAAGGGAGATCAGAAAGAGAGACTGCTGAATTGCAGCTGATAACGAAGCTCAAAACAATGCATATACTTGAATGAATTGAGAGATAAGTTTCCTGTTTCATTACCAATGCCAGTTTCTCTACACCTACCACCTCTCTGCATATCATACCTAATCCAGTAACACCTGACATTGTCATTTGCCTGCTAATGTCATTTGGCATCTGGAATCACTCCACTTTCCTATATATGACAGATGGACTCACATTCTAGCTGTATTTGAAGAAGTGAGCAGTGACTCACGAAAGCTCATACCCTGCCACAAATTTTGTTAGTCTTTAAGGTACTAATGCTAGCTCCAGGTTAGGAAATTCTGGAGCTTTTGTGGTAGAGTCTGAGGGCAGAGTTTGGGGAGGGAATGGATGTAATGTCATACAGTCTGCCTTCCAAAGTAGTAATTTTCTCCAGGGAGACAGATCTCTGTTGTCTGGAATTCAGTTATAATTGTGGGAGATCTCCAGGTCCCACCTGGAGGCTGGCAACTATAAGTTTGGCAGCAATCTGGGTGACTTGATACTGCCTGACTTGTATGACTCAACTAGACCTGGCTGCCTGCTGCTGTTCCAAAGCAACTACCCTATAAAAACCGTATAGTGTAGTGGTTAGAGCCTCAGAGTAGGGTCTGGGAGACCTAGATTTGTCCCATTTTGCTGTGGAAGCTTACTGGGTGATTTTGGACCAGGTACAGACTTTCAGCCTAATGTTCCTCACAGGGTTGTTGTACAGATAGAAAGGAGGAGAGGAGAATAATATAAGCTGCTTTGATCCCTACTGTGGAGAAAGATGAGTATAAATGAAGTAAATAAACAATAAATACAGCTGAAGATGGGAGGCAGAAAAAAGGTAGGTTGGTGAATGGCTGAGAAGGAGAGAATGAGGCAGAGAAAGGGGAGGAAAAATATGGAGTTGCCAGGAGGAGGGAAAGAAGAAATAGTGTGGGGAGGGGGGATAGAGGGGAAAGTGAGGTGTCACCCTGCAAGTCCTAGGGGGTTCCCTACCATGTAAGTGGGACTGGCCCAGTGTCCAGCACCACACAACTGGGTCACAGTTTTCCTAGGTAGAGGCTGCTGCGGGGGGAGCTTAAGATAGAGAGGCAGGTTAGGTTGGCTGTGGGGGAGGCGATGGGAGCTTTCATGAAAGGGAAAGAGGAAATAGTGAGAGAGGGGGAAATGAGATGCCTCCCAAAAGTCCTTGCGGGTTCCCACTTGTACTCATACAATGCCCAGTCTTGAAAGTAATACATGATCAAGGTCAGCCACTGCCTGCACTGTTTTTCAAAACTAAGCATTGGACACAAGTTTTCCCTCCAGTAAAAAGCCACAAAGGAGAAAAGAACTGCACCCTTATTGTCAGTGGATGTTGCAGTTTTTAAAGATAACTACAGAAAAGATTTGGATTACTTCTAAAAATTCTCAGAAAAAAATCATTGATACAAATGGTTGTCAAGAACGTCAAATGGAGTCTTCTGTACTTTCAATTACCAAATAAGCAAGGGGACAGAATGGTGGACTAGATGGAGCTTGGTCTCATCTTGCAAGGCAGTTAGGCAGATGTGCAGTGCACCAACCAGTATATGGCTGGTGCTATACTGTACAAGGCACTGCCCAGCTCTGAAGATGTCAGAGAAGGGCAATGTGGAAGAGGGAAGGTTAGCTACTATTCGCAAAAGGTTTACTGTCTTGCAGTGATATAACACTGCTTTTTTAAACCACCAATTTTAAAAAATACCACTTAATCCAAAACACAACCTTGCATGGTAAGACAGGTCACACCTAGTCCAGTAGCCAATCATCGCACAAAGCCAGGCAAATGTATGTTCCAGGAGTTCACTAGGAGTTCACTGGATTGTGCATGTCCAATGTCATTTTACAGAATGCAGTAGGCAAGCTAAAATAGGCACAATTCATGCCAACAAATTTGTAAATTTCAAGCAGCTATATTTGCCATCCAGTTACATAACTTTACAGAACAAGTATCTTGTGGTGGCCAAACTTACAATTTTTTCTGGCGCTCTGACACCAGCATACTTCACCCCTTCCCGTATTTTAAAATAGGGTTGAATTATTTTACATTGCAGAGATGGAAAAATTATTTGAAAGTATGAGCTACTGAAAAAGCTTTGAGTACGTCTGAGAGCATTTATGGATAAAAAACTAATAAAGCTTCTGTGTGACATCTGTGGTTATATAAACATTTACATAAATAAAATTTACTTTGTCTGTCAACAAATGGTCTAAGACCAAATGTAACCATAGAACTGAAATAAGGAATTTTCCATAACTAAGTAATGCAAACAGTGTACTGCTCTTTGAAATAAGACTGTAACTGAAGCCAAAACATACAGCTCGAATGGTGTGTCATGTAATCAAACACCTTGGCCCTTCTCCAACAAAATAAAATTTGAGCTTTCAGGTAAAAGTCACTGACTATGAGTGGAATATGTCCATTTAAGAAATTCACACAAAAGAAGCCTTTGATAAATGGAATGCAAATACATTGGACTGTTTACAGAAAAGAGATACAAATATACTTAGGCATTTAAAAAATGCATGGTAGTTCTAATTGTATTGCAACATGCCAAGAACACCAAATATGGTCACTTTATATTGACTGATGTTATTTCTGTATAATCCAATGTTATTGTATTACACAAACTCTGAAAATGCATTTTGTTCATTAGTTATTGATAAATATTGCTAAGGTTTAGTGGAAAACGGAAGATTTTCTTCACTTACTGTGAAACTTCCTTCTTGGTGGTCCAGGAGTGGGACAGTCCTTGACTCCTTACTCCTGGGACTTAGCTCCTCCCTCCACAGGCAGGGCTGGCCAAACTTGATCCTGGAGGGGAGGGGCTTGTCCTCTAGATCCCCAGTCGTTCACCAAGCCACATGACTCCCCACAATCTGTAGAAACTGAAAAACCAACAACCCACACCGCCTCCCACACTGGGAAGAAGCGCAAGCCACAGACCATATAACATAGAACAACAAACGTTATTTGTAACTAACGCAAAACATACAGACTCTCAGCAATGATTCCCATAATGAGAACTTGCATACCAGTTAAATATTCAGAAACACCACCCTAATTTGGTTGAAGTATTATTATCAATCAATTTATTTGGCTCACATGACCAATGGTCTCAAGCACATCCACAGAATACAACAAACGTGTAAAATACCAATGTAAAAGTTTAAAACTGTTACCCTAATTTGGAATAGCATCCCCTGAGAAGAAAACGGAAGCCGTTCCCTCAACCAGGGTGGGCAGGACTGCCCCACTCCCGGACCACCGAGAAGAAAGCTAAATGGTAAGTGAAGAAAATCTTCTGTTCTCCGGTGGTCCTGGGAGTGGGGCAGTCCTTGACTCCTTACTCCTGGGACATAAAAGGGCAGTACTCCCCAGGGTGGGTCTGACGGCTTCCGCTCCTCACAGGACAGTACCCTTCTGCCAAATACAGCCTCAGCCAAGGCCAGCTTATCTACCCTATAATGCTTAGTAAATGAATGGGTAGATTTCCAAGTGGCCACCTTAAGATAATGTCTAAGGACGGAAACCCTCTATACACTGCCGAAGTGGCCGCTCCCCTTAGGGAGTGAGCAGTAATCCCTTCAGCAGGATCTACCCCTTGCGCCTTGTAGGCCTCAATGATGCACCCCCTGATCTACCTACTCAGGGTGGACATCGAAATGGCTTTACCCAAGGTCGATTTCCAAAAGGACACAAACAAGGACTCTGTTTTCCTCCATCCTTTAGTCTTGTCCAGGTAGCAGCTCAGAGCCCTACAAACGTCCAGCTGATGTCAGATCTTTTCCTTTTCATACTTGAGGTCCTGACAAAAGGTGGGAAGCACAATTTCCTCCGACCTGTGGAAGGAAGAATTAACTTTAGGAATGAAAGCTGGGTCCGGATGTAGGAACACCTTATCCTTATGAAATATGCAAAGCTCCCTGTGTACCAACAGCAGCTTAAACTCTGACACCCATCATGCTGTGGTAATCCCGACCAAAAACACTGTCTTAAAGGTTAGCTCTTTTAAGGGACAGGAGGCCATACACTTAAATGGTTCATTGCATAAGGCTCTCAAAACTGTATTCAGGTTCCATGTGGGAAACCTATGAACCTGCAATAAGTTAATGTGAAGAACCCCTCAGGAAACGTCGGATGTGGGGATGCTGAACCAAGGAACTACCTCTCTTGACCCCCCCAACAGCACAAAGGAACACTACCTGCCTCTTTAGAGTACTTGTACTAAGACCCTTCGCCAACCCCTGCTGAAGAAAGGCTAGTATCTCCCCCACCTTAGCCGAGAGAGGGTTCAACCCTCTCTCTCTGCACCAAGAGTCAAACACCTGCTATGTCCTATTATACACAGTATTTGTAGACTTTTTTCTAGAGGCAAGCAGAGTGATAACCACTCTTTCCTCATACCCCAAGTCATTCAGCTGCCACCTTTCAATCTCCAGGCTGCTAACTTCAGTATGTCTGGTCTCGAATGCACCATTGTGCCCTGCATCAATAGGTTTCCTCTTAGTGGGAGTCTCCATGGTTCCTTTACAGAGAACCTTAGCAGATCTTGGAACCATGCCCTCCTTGGCCAGAAGGGTGAGACTAAAATCAGTTCTGCTTTCTGGTCCACCATCGCCTGTATCACCCTTGGAATTAGTGGAAATGGTGGGAACGTGTATAGAAGGCCCCTTGGCCATGTTAGATTCAGATGGCTTTAGGGTCTCTTGCCTTTGATATGAAATGCTCAACCTGTCCGTTTTGGGCCGTTGTGAACAGATCCACTGCTACTGTTCTGAACCGCTTGCATATCTGTCTGAACACCTTCGTGCGCAGCATCCACTCCAACTGGTCCACTGTCTGTTGGCTGAGCCAATCCGCTAGTACGTTCTCCCAACCTGCTACATGAACGACTTTGAGAGACCTGATATGTGTCTCCACCCAGACCATCACCTCTGTCACTTCCTGATTCAGTTTCTTGAAGCGAGTGCCCCCCTGTTTGTTGAGAAAGGCTTTCGCCATCATATTGTCTGTCTGAATGAGGACATGATGACCTATGAGTTGACTCTGAAACCAAATCAGGGCAAGTTTTATCGCTCTCAATTCCAAGAAGTTGATCCTCCTGGTCGACTCTTCCACTGACCAGATCCCCTGTGTCATATTTCCTAAGGTGTGTGCTCCCCAGCCAAACAGACTGGCATCTGTAGTTACCACAGTTCTCATGGGGTCCCTCAGTGGCATGCCCTGTGAAAATCTGTTTGGCTCCAGCCACCATAGTAATTCTTGCTTCACAGCCACTGGCAACATCAATTTCCTCATGGACTTGTGAACTATGTCTTCCTGATACAGAAGGAGAAACCTCTGGAGATGCCGGGTATGGAACCTGCCCCAAGGTACTGCATCTTGACATGAGACCAGCATTCCCAAGAGGCAGGCCAAGGTCGTCAGCTCTATTGAGGGGCCTTGTAAAACTTGACTTAACAACTGTACAATCTTTTGCCGTCTCTCCTGAGATAGGAAGACTCTATCCCTTGCCGAGTGGATCAGTACACCTAAGTGGGTTAATTTCTAGAATGGCATTAGAACACTCTTTTGCACATTAATTATGAATCCATGGTCCCTGAGCACCTGCATCGTCAGTTCTAGATGTTGAACCACTAGTTGTGCCGAAGGTGCCTTTATCAAGATGTCGTCGAGATACAGGAACAAGGACACACCCTTCATTCTCAAGAATGCTATCAATGTCACCAAAACCTTGGTGAAAACCTTCGGTGGAGATTCAGTCCAAATGGGAGGGCCCAGTACTGAAAATGTCTTCCGTGGTAAGCAAATCGCAGGAACTTGCGATGAACTTCCCAGATCGGAATGTGTAGATAGGCATCTGCCAAGTCTATCGACACCATAAACTCTTCGGTATGTATGGAAGAGAGAATCATCCTCAGTGTCTCCATCTTGAATTTTCTGGTCTTTAGGTGTTTGATTAACCACTTGAGGTCTAGAATAACTCTCACATCCCCATTCTTCTTGGGGACCATGAAGGAGTATACTCCTTGTGATGTCTCCCTCTTGGGAACCCTTTCTATAGCCCTAATGTCAAGTAGACGTTGAATGGCCTTCTTGAGAAGAATATGCTTATCCCTTGACTGACTGATTCTTTGGCAACTCCAGGAACCGAGATGGGGGGTACCTCTTGAACTCCAGAGAGTACCCATGCATAACCGTCTCCAGCACCCACTTGTCTGTGACTGTCTGGTGTCACCGTTGAGAGAACAGCTGCAATCACCCCCCCCACCTTCAGTACCTCCAAGGTCCCGGCATAGTCATGCCTGGGTTCCTTTCTTGGTACCTTTCGGATTCTGTCCTGCTTTCCCTGAAAATGGCTGGGTTCTAGATTCCCCAGCTCTATGTTGCCATCTGCCTCTGAAGGCTCTATTGTAGCTTTGTCTATCGTCTCTCCTGACGTCACGAAAGGACTGAAAACCCCTCTTAGTTTTCACTTCCCTTTTCTTAGAAGGTAGGAGCTGTTTCTTGTCCTTGTCTTCCACGAGATATCTGTCCAAACCTGCACCAAAGAGATTGACTCCCTTAAAAAGCACTGCTGCCATCTTAGCTCTTGCCGAGGGATCTGCACCCCAATTTCAGAGCCACATATTACGCCTAGCTGTCACTCTACAGGCCATAGCCCTAGCAGCAAGCTGGAGTGCATCCAGAGAGACATCTGCTGCAAAAGCTGTAGCCAAGGCTATTTTCTTTAACATCTTTCAAACTCTTAGGTATGCCACTGTCTGCTGCTGTACGGAATGAAGCCCAGGTATAAGCTGCTCTAGCAAATAAAGAGCCCGTGGCAGATGCTCGCAGGGAACTGGCTGCTGCTTCAAAATCCCTTTGCAGAGCCTTTTCCACATGCTTGTCACAATTGTCCTTAGGAAGACCATCTCAATCCATAGGCAGGACAGACGTAGAAGACAGGGAGTTGATTGGGTCATCAACCACTGGTAACTTAATCTTTCTTGTAGCCTCTGGAATCAAATAGTAAAGCTTGGAAAACATAGGGTTATTTGCTTTGGGATTCGCTGGATGTTCCCATTCTGCCATGATATTATAAAAGGAGGCAGGCAGGGGAACCCCTGCTGTTTTAGAGTTTGGTTTAGGAATGGCATTGTCAGATCCTACAGGGAAATCTGCAGCCTCTGTGTCTTCCTTAGTTTTAGGAACATAAGAGAGCTCCAGTGCTCTCAGCACCTTAGGTAACATGTTACTGTACAGCTCCTGAGGAAAAAGTCTAGATTGAACAAGAGGAACTGCCTTTTCTTCCTCCTCAGACAGTTCCCCCTCCTCTTTAGCTGAAACAGAGGTATAAACCTCAGAGTCATTCTCCATGTCACTAAATAAAGGACTATGCTCTCTCTCCTCAGAGGGGGATTTCCTGTGCTTCTTCCTATGGGAAGGGCTGTCCAGGGGACTGCTATGTCTACGCCTTTTATCCCCTCTGTGATGCAAAGCAGTTGTTTGATGACATAAACTCTTTCCTTGACTCTGAAAGTGAAAGTACACTACCATCATCCTGAGTCACAAAATGGCTGCCCTTCCCACCTTTTCCCCCTTTCATTTTCCAATTCTCAGCAAGGGAGGGAATGGTCACAGAAACCCCTCTCTCAGCCTGATGGAAAGAGCAAGGAAATTTCTAACCTAAGGTAACTCCAGTGTAGTGAAGTAAAAAAAGGGCACACAATCAAACTCCAAATGCTGCAACATGCCAGCCAGCAGCAGAGTGGGAGGGGGACAGCCTCCATATCAACAAGAACGAGCTGGGTCAGTCCACTGGATCCAGCCTGTACTGCCTGGCTCCCCCCATGCCCAAAATCCTCCTACCATGGTTCTGTGGGGCAGGATGAGCTGCTTGGAGCCACTAAGTCGCCCACTGAAGAGCTGTGGGCGAAAAGGGCAAGGCTTCAGCACTGCACAGGATCACGGTGGCAAGAAGCCACACCACTGGTGCTCGTTCTGTCTCCACTGCTCTCCCCGCCTCTATGTCTGAACGAAGCAGGGGAAAAGCTACTTCCAGCAGTGAAAGAAAGACCGTGCGCATCGGTGGAGGCGGGATCCCCGGCTGCCGTGACTGACTGGGCACCTCCCAATACTGCTGGCTGCCGTACTCTGCGTCTTCACAGGCGGAGCCAGAAGGGGTGGGAAGACCAACAATACCTTCCCCCGCCTCTCACTCACTTTGCCCTTCTTTCTTCTGTTTCCTCTTCTTCTTTTGCCAGGATCTTCTTGCTCCCTAGAGCACAGCCAGAATGTCCTGCTCCAAAGGCAGGGCCGGTAAGACTGGGGATCCAGAGGACAAGCCCCTCCCCTCCAGGATCAAGTCTGGCTGGCCCTGCCTGTGGAGGGAGGAGCTAAGTCCCAGGAGTAAGGAGTCAAGGACTGCCAGGACCACCAGAGAACTATATTTGGTTGGTTTCATACTACTAGTAACTCAGGTTGCAACAATCTTTGCCACTGAGAAAATATGCTTTTTATGTACAAAGAAGTCTGCCAATCCTTATTATTCCAGTTACTTCATAACACAAGTAGTTTATCTTTCCTGTATGTTTTTTTACATCAAAGCAAATCCTAAAAACCATTCATATTACAGAAAATGACTTCAGTGTTACTTGTTATCTTAGATGTTATTAATATATACTAAACATTTCTTCAGGGTTGATAATCTGTCACATGATTATGCTAACCTACTATTGTTCCAAAATAAGAGAGAGGAAAATAGAATTAAACTCCAAATCTGCATTAGCTCTACAGTTAAGGAGATGGTTCTCCTTAGCTAACTTTTAAAAAACTGGAAAAATAAGCATGGCAGTTTAATTATCTGCACCATTTTAATTAATGAGTTGGATGAACATGTGGATGGAATCTTCATGAAACTTGCATCTATATATCTAATTCCCAAGTTGCCCCCCCTGTGCGGATATCTAAATCCGCACATCGGGGGCACCTGGGGGGCAGGGAGATTTTCCTGCGCACGTGGGGCAGTCCCCACGTGTGCAGAAAAATCTAAAAAGTTTTTTAAAATGTAAGGGGAATATCTAAATCCCCAAAAAAGTAAGACCGTTCCCTGCGCATGCGCAGGGAACGCTCTACAACCTGGCCGTTGCCGCCGCGCCGTCAAGGGATGGGAGGGCGGGAGAAGGCTTGGCGGGCCAGCCGGCCTCGCCTCTGCCGCTGCTGAGGGAGGAAGGAGGAGGCTTGGCGGGCAGCGGCCTCGCCGCTGGGGAGGGAGGTTGAAGCTTGGCGGGCCAGCCGGCCGGCCTCCCCCGCCGCCGCCGCCGCCCTGCTGCTTGGGAGGGAGGGGGAGGCTTGGCGGGCCAGCCGGCCGGCCTCCCCCCCTCGCCGCTGCCGCTCTGCTGCTTGAAAGGGAGGGTGAGGCTTGGCGGGCCAGCCCTGTTGCTTGGGGGGAGGGGGAGGCTTGAGGGGCCGGCCAGCCTCGCCACCCCTCCGCTGCTGCTGGGGAGGGGGAATCTCGGCGGGCCGGCTGGCCTCGCCGCTGCTGCCGCCGCCACTGTGGGGGGAGGGGGAGGCTTGAGGGGCCGGCCAGCCTCGCCGCCCCTCCGCTGCTGCTGGGGAGGGGGAATCTCGGCGGGCCAGCTGGCCTCGCCGCTGCTGCCGCCGCCGCCGCTGGGGGGAGGGAGGGGGAGACTTGAGGGTCCGGCCAGCCTCGCCGCCCCTCCGCTGCTGCTGGGGAGGGGGAATCTCGGCGGGCCGGCTGGCCTCGCCGCTGCTGCCGCCGCCGCTGCTGGGGGGGAGGGAGGGGGAAGCTTGGCGGCCGGAATACTCCCTCCCCCCCACGAGTATCGCGGGTCCCGCCTCTTGTATGACACTAAACTGGAAGGGATATTTTCACACAGATACAATTCACAGAACTGGAAAGGTGGATATCTAGCACCTTTAGAGAAAGAAATAAAATTCACAGAAATTGAAACTTTTGTTTAGGACCTCTGAAGACAAATAAAATTGAAAATGACTTTGACAGATGAGAGAGCTGGGCTGAAACTAACATAATAAAATTCATCAAATAAATGCTAAGTTGTGCATATAGGCAAAAAAGAATTATGTGCACAAGTATAGGTTGGGAATCCACGGCTTGATAGAAGAACATGAGAAAACTATTTTAGAATTACAGTGAATCACAGAACATGACTCAGCAGTGTGGCAGCTGCAAAGTGACTAATGTGATTTTTAGCTACAAAAATATAAGCACAGTATCCAGATCACAGGCAGTAATATTTCCACTCTGTCGTATGGTGTCCAGTTTTGTGTGCTGCAATTTAAAAAAAGGTGTAGACATACCAGAAAGGATTTGTTTTTCTGAGGAGGCCAACAAAAATGATCTGGTATTTCCCAAAAGAAAAGGTTGAACAGAATGGGTATGTTTAGCCTGGAGATGTGAAGATTGTGAGGGACATATTACATTTTTCAGATGTAATGGGCTGTTATGTGGAAGAAAATAGAGACTTGTTTTCTGCTGCTCCAGAGAGCAAAACTAGATCTAAGGGGCTTACGTTACAGAAGGGTAGATTCCATTTAACATTAAGAGAAACTTCCTGTTCAAGGATCACTGAGAAACCCAGAAGAAGCCCAACAATCCTCACTTGTTGCATTCTCTTTAATGTGTAATAATATTCTGCCTCTGAACAATGTAATTTCACTGTACTATCATAGCTAATAGCTATCATTAGAGGTATCCCCCAGAAATCTATCCAGAGCCCGTTTTAAATTTATCTAAGCCAGTGGCCCTCAAAACATTTCATGGCAATGAGTTTCAAAAGTCACTACTATGGTAGTTGTTTTTGCCTGTCTTGAGTCTATTTCCAATCAGTCTCATAGGGTAGCCCCAAGTTCAAGAAGAAAGAAGGAGAAAAGTTTCTTCTATCCTCTTTCTCTACACAAGCATAACTGAGCAGATGTCTATGAAATGCCTTCTTGAATTATGAGAAATTTTATATGGAAGTCAATTTCATTTTAAACACCAAAGTGTTTCATATTGACATGACTCGCTTATCGTAAATACTAGGAAGTAATAGAAGATGTTCACTAGGTCTTGGAATGATCAACAACACTAAATTTACCTTATACTTTAACTGGCTTTACTGAAACTATCAAACATTCAGTCTCTGTGTGCAAGTTGGATTTCTGCATTTGTTATGAGGGTGGGATCTTACATAAATGTCACTTTGTCAGGCCAGGCTATGTGTGCCATAAATGTAATGCCAAATACAGTCACATGAGCTGTGCTGGTTGTAGACCATATAATAAACTAGATTTATCTATAATGCCAGGTACCAGAGATATAAAGCTTATAAAGGACAACAGCTCGCAAGCTCCTAGTTGGTGTATCCTGACTTCAAGGTCCCATGGGCTGGGAGGGGGCTGCAAAGGAAAATCCATACAGGCAGACTGGAAAGCCAGCGGTGCAGCACTGGACAGACACTCCCATACTGTTTGACTGCTGCAGACGAGGTAGTTCTGCCATGCTGAAGCCTCAATTGGAGTGGCTCTGCTCACTCCTCCCCCCAAGTCTCCAGTTCCCTCCCCTGCACTAGTTGCTCACAGGCCACATAAGAGCCCTGGATGGGCTGCCTCTGGCCCCTGGGCCTTATGTTTGACACCCCTGAATTGTAAACAACTGCCATTAATGGGCCTTTATGACCCAATACAATTTGTCTAAAGTTTTTGAAACATAACATACAAATCAATTGTAAATGAAATATTCTTCAAGGCCTCTTTGCCAGTATCTTTTACCAGTCCATTACATTAATTATTTACTAAACTTGCAAACAGGGGGAAAATATGGTGCAGCCTATAGTCAGAAATGGAATCCTTTAGTTTTCTTTAAAAAAGAACTTTGTGAGTTACCCAATGTTTAAATTATATAGAAAGTAATATAAAATAGTGGTCATAGGTAACCTTTCTTTTAAAAAGGAAAATTAAAAGTATAAAATAAATGTGAAACAACCTGATAAAAGTGCATGGCAGATGCTTCTGTGCATAAAGACATTGTATGGGTTTTTTTTTTCATCAAGTACATGGGGTTGTATATGTGGAATTGTTTACCTGGGAGTCTGATCCTCATCCACTGGATGGTATCCATCTCCAGTTTTTGATATACCCAAGGAATTGGCCATACTGAGCAGGCCTGTTAATTTTCTTTTAACATCAAACAATACAAGCTTGCTGTACGAGAGGAATTACAGGGAGTTATTAAGACAGCCCACCTATCAAAATTCCCCCGTCCAGTATTATCTGAGCTCTCAGGGGTTGATTAGGTCAATTTTTTTCTCTTGCCCACCCTTCCCCTCCCAACTAAGACTCTCTTAACATTCAGTCTCTTCTGGAGATTATTTAGTCCTCATTATTGATTATTAAGGATTGGCTTTCTTATGGCTAATTTACATTTTCCCCACACACCTGGGGAGTTGAGCCTAGGATTGTAGAAATTCTTAGAATGTTTGTGGATGGCTTGGTTTTGTGGCTTTTGTCATCTACAAAGGCGTCAACCAGTATGCCGCTAGTGATGCCATATCATAAAATGCTTTTGGAAGTTTCCTGAGTTTCAAAAATGGTTTGCCACATAACAGGGAGATCTGCTATTCTACAAACATAAGCCACAAGTTCCCTTGATCATGCAAAACTAATTATTTGTGTCTGAGTCATTATATTTTCAACAATCTGATGAAGAAAAAGTATCATTATTGAAGAACCAAATGCACAACATTCAGTGCAGTGGGAAGCCTCGATTTCTTCCATGTTTGCTAAAATGACGCAATGTTGTCTTCTTCTCTCTTTTGGCAATCATTGTGGAAGACAAAGGGATATAGTCAGTATAATAAACAGATCCATTCTGCAGGGTAGGGATGCCTGATAACTCACAGTGCACCCTGGTGGGCATTCCCTGCCTGTCTAAGATCCACAGCAGTGCAGTTTTCTTATTTGCATGTTTTTCCTTTGCTACTGCTAATTCCTTAAAGAAGTTATCTTTCCTGAAAAAATAAGTTTGATAACTTGTAAAACAGCATCAACTGTTAGGAAGTTTTCCTTAGATAAAGAATACTTTGTCTATTTAAGACTACAGTTTATTAAAAAAAGTCATGGGGTACTTTTCATGAAGTGTATACCGCTATG
The DNA here is from genome assembly GCA_029375565.1 of Gekko gecko. NCBI lineage: Eukaryota > Metazoa > Chordata > Lepidosauria > Squamata > Gekkonidae > Gekko > Gekko gecko. The sequence goes on along the minus strand of JAPDNY010000002.1, from coordinate 96,132,187 downwards.
GACGAATGAACTACATGGACGAATGAACTACATGGGCTCATATTGGCTTTCTGCCATTCATTATTAGGTTTCAAATTTAACCACAACTTTTGCTCAGACGTCTAGAGTTAAGCTAGAAATTTTGGCTGTGATACAAGCAGTGATGAAAAACACATGAGTAGTAACAAGTTTCTTAACATTATTCGTCAGTACTAAGATGGACTAATCTACAGAAGCAGTTTATTCAAGTATCACCCAGAGTGCCAGGAGGAACAGGAATTTCTCAGTGATTTCCCCACCCTTTTTAGTGTTCATTTCACAGACTTGAATCTGAGTCCTAGTATTCAGGAACTGGAAATAAAATTTCTCAGGTTGAATATTCTTTTTAGAAGAACTTGACAAACTTACAAGGTATGTTTTTGAATTTTTTAAGCAACAGGTACAACATTCTAAGTCAGCAATGAGCTGTTATCCTTAATAATGTAATCTATTTAATGTTCATGTTTTAAATTAAACTTTAAAAACTAGTTAAATGTTTTTATACTGTGCATGATATGAACAAAAAGGGAATTAAATATTGTACCTTTAGAATTAGACTAACATCAAAAAGATATTTATGTAAAAGAAAAATAATCTAACCCTATCCAGCTTTATAGACTTCATGTTTTTGTTTTTAGCAGATTTTTAGATAGACACAATTCAAACAAATTTGACCACAACCCAAAACAAGATTTGGAGTAAAAGCTTAAACACAACTACACCCTTCTAAGCCTTCAATTAATAAGGAAGAGTGTAACTTTGCTTAGGACTGCATTGTGAAAAACAGAATATATTAATTCGCCTCCAAAGCAAAGCAAGCTTTTGCATTTTAAAAATCCTTCAACTACCACAGTGATGTTATGTCTAAACACTGCATACTAGCAATTAATATTTCTGCAGGCACCTTTGTTCTTTAGAAGGATGTTGTTTTATCAAAGTGCATAAGCACAGAAAGAACTTAATAGGAATTAATTTATTTGGAGGATGTACAAGTGTTCAAGAAAATGCTGAATTAGCTGCAATCTCACTTCTCAGGATATTGCTTTTCTTCCTATGTATTCAATTTTTGTATAGAGCAATGATTTGGGATTATTAATAATCATAAGGCTTTTCCATTTCCTCTGTACAAGAGAACCAGCATATCCTTGCTGGCTGCCTTACTTTAGAAACCATGTTGTGGAAGCCTATGCTTCAACCTAACCTTAACAGCCATGCTTTTAAAATATGCCTTTTATCAACTTGGAATCTCTGGGTCATGATACCAACATATTGTAGTATTCTTTAATTTAGCTACTTGGCAAATGAATGAGGCTTTTTGCAAGTATGCATTCAGCTTAATGGATTTGTTTTTACATTCCATTCCATAATTTTAATATATACAAAAAGTTAGGATGTAACATTTACACCTTAAGTTAAGCAATGCAGCATATTGTTTGTCCTATGCCAACATCAGGCTCTGTGCTACAAATACATTTGATGTGACAGCATAATTTTAAATATATATGAATTAGCATTAACCAGCTGTGCTAATTAATGTGGAGACAGTGGCTAAGTCTAGTGGAGTCATCAATCACCATACCTGAAAATGCAATATTCTAATATGAATATATGGTATAGAAAAAAACCAAAAACATGAAATCAGAACTATAAAGTCATTTGGGGAAAATCATTTAAACTATGTGTCAGATTATTTGTAATATTTATATCCAATTATTTTTCTGTGGAGCTGTAGGTGAGATAGTTTTCCCAAATAGTGTTACATTTTGACAACAGAAAAGCTTTTGGAAAGAACTGCATACTGTGAGCTGTGGCCTGACAAGTGAATTTTAACACTACATATGTAGGCTTTTCAAAGCAAATAATTAGCATTATTGGAAAAGGAAAATAAATTTTTAAAATCAGAAATATCAGAAAATAAATTTTGACCTCAATTTCATATATCAAATGGAGGCCAACTTGACAAATGTTGCCAGTCAAGCATACTTTTATACAAGTTGGCAATGTCAGCCAAGGGCTTTCCTCTCCACTAAAATAACAATTTCCTGTTCCAAAACAAAGTGCTCAGGAAGTTATAGGAGCATGTGGCTTAATTGAGACACTTTTACTTCTATTAAAAAAGCAAGTCTGCTTAGATCAACAGCTCATTTTAGTGGCATTTGGAAACTCAGAGTTCAGAGGGGACTATTCATCTCAGTAGCTACTTGGACATAAACAATGCCTTGATTTCTTTGCAAACCTGGCAGCAATTTTAAGAAACTATTACTTTTCAAACTATTAAAATTTACCATATTCTCGAGACCATGGTTCAGATTAACACTGTGTAGATATGCACCTAAAATGTTTCTGGCATGCACTTAAAAATGAATAGTGTGATTGTATATGCCTCATCTGCAAATACATATATTATACTGGCATATGCATTAGGGAGACATGTTGCAGTTCTCTGTTGAGGATATATTGTGGAAAACTTCAGTTGGCCTCTACATAATATATGAAATGGAAATTATATTGTTTGGAGGGCTTGAGATGCTCTTTTTATGCACGTAGATCTACAGGAGTATGAATCTTCCTCTTCCCACCAACACTGAGGAGTCCCTGTGGGGGAGTCCAGCTGCTGGCCAAATTTGGGGCAAAACTAGAATCCATTATGGCATTGGGCCAAAAGTGCACAATACTGCTTTTTATTGGCAGATTTGAATGTTGTCTAGTAGAGGATAATGCATACCCAAGGGAAATGAAAGTCCAACTATAGTAAGGAAGAAAACTATAGTTAATGCTCCCCATAGGCTATAATGAGGAATCGATCTGGGGCTCTGGGGGAGACTATTTTTTGAGGTAGAGGCACCAAATTTGCAGAATAGCTGCTGGTGTCTCTCCTCAACCTCCCCCCAAGTTTAAAAAAGATTGTGCCAGGGGGTCCAATTCTATGGGCCCCAGAAAAGTGCCCCCATCCTCCATTGTTTCCAATGGAGGGGAGAAAGGGCATTTAAAGGGAATGCAGTCCCTTTAAATGCCTTCTCCAAGTGGCAAGTTCACCCTGAAGGTGCTTAAAAGGACCGTAAGCCCTTTAAAGCCTTCTGGGTGAACTCACCATGGAGTTTTACAACTTGGAGAAGGCATTTAAAGGGACCGTGACCCCTTTAAATGCCCTTTAAGTTCAGCTATCTGGCGGCCCTGAAAATCCCAAATATTTTGGGGTTGTTTTTTTTTAGCTTGCCCATTTTCAATAGCTGGAATGCAGTCCCATTCAGTAACCAGTTTAAAAAATACTCAAAAAAATACCAGAAAGGTATTTTTCAGGGTTTTTTCCGGCTTGGTTTATGCTGAATGCAAACCCCTAGTCATGGATGTGAGGAGCTCTGGAGGGTCAGACAAAGAAGAGTAGATTAATACTCTCAGACAGTCACGCTACTCCCTTTTGAAAGTACTTAGGGGAATTCCTGCCAATGGTATTCTTGCCACCTGGTACCCACATTCTTTTCTCCCTTACGATATTTGGACTTCCAATTTTTAAAATCAAGCTGGATTTACTTCTTCCACCTCTGGTAGCCAAGAATCTTGGGGTGCTGTTGACATGGGTCGGGGGGGGGAGAGATCAGGACACCCTGGAGTGCAATAAATCACATACTAAAGTTCAGATTTTCTATCAGGTGTCCAAGAGCCTCCTCTCCAGTTTCACACCCTTCTTCCTCCTCATTCCATCTGGGCATGTGAATTACCGGCAAAAGAGTCACAACTCACTTTTGGGTCCTGACCCAAAGGTTGAGGACCAGTGGCTTAGGTGTATCTGGGGGAGGAGGACAGCTACTGTTCATCTTTTAAATATAAACTAGGAAGTATATTGAGCTGCAGTTGATCACAAAACACATAAACAAAATGCACAGGCAAATCCATCAAACAAACCAGGACTCCAAAAATTGGCTCAATATTGCTGTCTGTAGCAAAATACCAATGTTTAATCAGCATTGAAATTATTGGTTTAGTAAAAGTAATTTTCTTTCTGCATTCATGAAATTATATTTATTTTAGGAAAGTGCACTCTGTGAAGACATGAGCAAATATATGTTCCTCTTCCTCCTGACTTTGTGCTCAGCTAAACCTTTCATAAACCCTTCCTATTTCACATTAAAGAATATGATGCTCATGGATATGGAAGAGATGGATGATGATGATGATGACGATGATGACAAGGATGATGATAATTCTCTTTTTCCAACTTTTGGCATATTTCCTGTGTGTCCTTTTGGATGTCAGTGCTATTCAAGAGTCGTCCACTGTTCTGATTTGGGTAAGGCTAACATTTTATTTCTTTGAAATTGTGTTTGTTGATCTGCAAACATATGTTTTTTATGCATCTGTATTTTAAAACCTAAGTGAGATGATAGCATTTGGAAACTATAATTCTTTTAATGTTCTGAAATGTATTTGCACAGAAGATGTTCAGCCCAAGCTGAATGAATGACCTCTGTAGCTGTTGCTAGGTAACCACAACAGTACTGACAGCATTCCAATTTTGTCTGTCACAAAAAGGCAGGGAGATAGGGCAGTGTCCTTCCCAGAGATATATTGGCTTTTGAGGGAGGACGCATCATGGCCTGGCCTGGCAGCAACCCATGTGCGACGTGACCTATGTAACCATACATGACTCATGATTCCCAGCTGCTTACTACTATTCAACAGAAGCCCCCCCCACCACAAAAACTGGTGCAGTGTAGTGGTTAGAGTTTCAGATTAGGATCTAGATTAGACCCAAGTTTGAATCTCCACTCTGCCATGGTTCTCACTGAGTGACTTTAGGCCAGTCACACAGTCAGCTAACCTACTTCACAGGAAGGAGAAGAGAATGAAGTAAGCTGCTTTGCATTTCATTATAAAGAAAAGTAAGGTATAGATGAAACAGATAATGAACATAGCTGAAGATAAGGGGCAGATAAAAGGTAGATTGGTGGGTGGGTGGGAAGAAGAAAAGGAAGCAGGGAAAAGAATATTATTTATTTATTTATTTATTTATTAAATTTATACCCCACCCTACCCCAAAAAACGGGCTCAGGGTGGCTATTTTAGGAAAGTGCAGGAGGGGGGAAAGAGGAATGCTATCCATGTGCTTTCCAGCTTGTGAAACTGGGTCTTGGTATGGCCCAGCCTAGGGGAATTCTTAGGGGGAGGGGAAGGAGAAAAAGACAAAGGTAGGCTAACTGGACATTGTGAAGGTCAGAAAGAAGCAAGAAAAGGGGAGACTTATGGGGGCTTTCAGGAAAGGGATACAGGAAATACAGGGCGAATGGAAAATGAAATGCCTCCTGCAAGTCTTTGTGGGTCTCCCACTTGTATATAAAAACTCCCAAGTGGAATTCCTCTGAAGAAAAGCATTCCTGACCTCATTCCTTCATCAGTGCAGCACATTCATGCACTCACTTGGTTGCTATAAAATAAGCAAAATGAGAAACCCATTTATCTAAGTTCACCAAAAACAAAGGAATAATGATACAAAAAAAATAGAAACTAGGGGGAATAGGGAGTGGTCATTGACAATGTAGTGCTTACTCATGGTTTTAGTGCCAGCTGGAAAAGTGTTGCATCCAGAGGGACAGCTGTGATTGGCTGTCCTGAATTCAAGCAAACTAAAAAATTGAGTTTGTACTTTCACTTTGAGTTGTCCTGTGCACTAAGCTCCCATTCCTTAGGGTGTGTTTCCCACCCTGTGGTTTGGGACCCAATAGTGGGTCAGAAAGCCTCTGAAAGTGGGTCATGGGTCAGCCCTCCCCTGCCCTTTGCATTACTCTCTTTTGTATTTTGGAAACCAAGACCTGACCCTGGAAACAGTACCTTCCATGTCATATGTTAGTTGATATTTTATCTTTACTGCATATACATGTTGATCAAGTAAAATGCGTCCTGATAGTTACTAGAGTGAATTTCTTAGAATCTTGGTGGTGGTGGTGGTGGTATGGAGTGATGGAGAAGGAGAGGGTGCTCACCATACCCAAAAGGCTGGGAACCACTGCCTTAGGGTATGCACCAAGATACTGCACTGAAATCTCAGCTGTTTCACAGGGGATCGTGAACGTGAACTCTCCTGCAGACCACAAAAGGACCCCTGCAGGAAAAGACAGCTGTCCTGAGCTATTAACTGCAAACAAAGATAATTTTAAAGACTAACTAATTTACTTTAGCATAAGCTTATGTGGGTTCAAGTCTGCTACCTCTAGAAAGGAGAAATAAGCCATGCACAAATTCTCTGGCTACAGTGCCTTATGTTTCATTCACAACAGACTGAAATCATGCAAATCAGTTACACTGTTTATTTACACATAGCTTTTAATAAGTATAGCTTTTAGAGAGCTGGAAGGTATTTCTGCACATTTCAAAGCAAAAACATCCTTTTAAAGTAAATTTTTGACAGAAACAAAAAAAATCATGATATCTTTTTCAGTAAATATCTTTTATAAAAGTCAGAAAAATCTCATCCTAGCTAAACTTGCAGAGGCAGAATTTTCATGCATGCCAAACTAGAACAATTGAAATAATATAAGCACTTGAGGGATTACATGCCATTTTAAATGCATATTTATATTGTATTTTGTCCTAATAAATAGGCTTGACCTCCATACCAAGAAATATTCCTCCTGATACTCGCATGTTAGACCTTCAAAATAACAAAATTAAAGAGGTCAAGGAAAATGACCTTAGAGGACTCACATCACTTTACGTAAGTTTAATTTCCGACAGCCTTATTTAGATCATAAAGTCATTGCACTAAGAAACTGTTAAAAACGACTCTTGCTAAATTCTACCATGGCTGGATTAGAATAAAATCACTTTCCTCTGAATCCAGGCTTATGACTGAGATGAAATGACACTTCACCTCATAGGTAGCTTGTGCAAAACAAAAATTTGAGAAAAGAAATATTAGAGTTCTCTGTTTTACGTGCTGTTATGCCCTGTATTGTCATTTTTGTTGACTTGGATTTTTATTGATATGTTTTTATGGGCACAAATTATTTTATTGTTTTCATTGTCTGTTTTGTTTTATTCTTGTAAACCACCTCAAATGAAGTCTGAAAGTGTAGCATATAGGGTTTTCCAAATAATAATATTTAATTTGAAATTCAATAATGCTGAAAAGGTAGTCTAGCATAGCCTTCCTCATATAGGGCAAAGAAGAAGAAGAGATTGGATTTATACCCTGCCCTTCACTACCCAAAGGAGTCTCAGAGGGGCTCACAAACTCCTTTCCCTCCCTTCCCCACAACAGACACCCTATGAGGTAGGTGGGGCTGAGAGAGCTCTGACAGAAACTACTCTTTTTCAAGAACAGCTGTGCCAGAACTATGGCTTGCCCAGTGGAGGAATGGGGAATCAAACCCGGTTCTCCCAGATTAGAGTCCACGGACTTAACCACTACACTACACCAAATTGGCTATAAAAACAGGATTTCTAAGATGTGAATCAGGTCAGAAGAACTGTAATGGATATGTAAGCATGGCCTCTTTACAATAATTCCTCAATGGTGGCATATTCTGTAATTAGACAAAAGAGGCGGAGTCTGTTGTGAATAAAAGAAGTCACTGTGCCCCACATAAAGGCCTAAAGTGTAAAGTGAGCACATACTTAACAAGGTTCAAAGAAAGGGTAGACATGAAAAGCTCATGCTTCTATTGGGGTGGGAAGAAAGGTAGAATTAGAGAAAGTTAAAAAGAGATAATTTAGTTTCCAGATGGAATAAACTGGATATCTGTACAAGCTTCTAGTGGTGGCAAGTGGTGAAAGGATCTTCTTTCTGTTAGGATGGTGAAATAAGGTTGGAGAGGAAAACACCTCATTGAGATATAGCAACTAGGGACCTAGTCCAGCTGGTTATATATCTCCCTATCTCTGTAGATTTTACCACAGTGACAAGATATCCTATTTTAGGTTGACAAGTGCTGGCTTGATGCATAGGAGCTTTGTGGCATGCAAATTCAATGAATGAAAACATAGATATTATGAAAAAAAGATTAGCCATAACTTGATCCAAATTTCCCTCCCCAAAACCATGCCTATGTAGCAAAATCTAAAGTTGATTTTTTAAAAAAGAACTATTTTATATGACTCTACAAAAGGAAAAAAGTCTATCACTATTTCAAAGTGAAACTGTTGTCATATAATACACTGTTTGCAGATCAGTACTTGAAATCTATTTATGAAATGATCCAAATTGCTCAGAACAAGTAATGAGTTCTATTTCTCTAAAGACTTAAGGGTAGGGATGGGCATGGTCCAGAAAAATGGTGGTCTGTGGCGGTTCAAGGTCTATGGGGTTTACGGACCCCCAGATCATGAACCTCCACATTTAATGGACTGGGTTGTGGTCCGTTTGGTCTGTGATGCTGAGCAGCTCACACAATGCAGGAGTGAAGGCCAAGCAGTGACTTCACCCACTTCCAGATCACTTCTGGGTGAACCGGAAGTGGATTTATTGTTTGTTTGTTTCATTAGATTTCTTGACTGCCCTTCCCCACTTGTGTGGGGCTCAGGTTGGTTTACAACAGACTAATTCAATACAATAAAACCCATTAAAACCATAAATATTCAATAATAAAACAGTCAGCAATTCAGCATTAGAAACCATTTTAAAAACAAGATGGCATATCTAGCATTCAGTCATGGGGGAGAAGGGGGGATGCTAGGCAGATGTTAAAAAATCATTGCTGGCCTCAACCAAAGGCCTGGTGGAACATCTCTTACATGCCCTGTGAATCTTTAATGCCAGGCAGGGTGCAGATGCCATTTGGGAGAGAGTTCCACCAGGCTGGGGCCAGGGCCAAAAAGGCCCTGGCCCTGGTTGAGGCCAGCCAGATAGCTTTGGGGCCGGGAACCACCAGAAGATTCTTATCTGCTGATCTTAGTGCCATTCGGGGGACATATCAGGAGAGGTGGTCCCAAAGGTACGTAGGTCCTTGACCATTAAAGGCTTTAAAGGTGCACCAAAACCTTGAATCTGATCCTCTGCTCCACAGACAACCAATGCAGCTCTCGCAGCACTGGGTGGATATGCACCCTCCGTGGGGTCCCTGTAGCTTGCCACCCGGCCTTCACTTGTGTGTGATGCGGCTTTGCAAAAGGCAACACATTCCCTTTAAATGGCTTTTGCAAAGCCATGCGGAGCACTAGTGAAGGCCGAGCAGCGACTTCACCCACTGGTGAAGTTCAGTCCATGCCCATCCCTTCCAGTATATGCCTATCCCTTCCATGCCCATCACTTCCAGGGTGAAGTCTGGTCTGTGGTCCAGTCTGTGCCCATCCTTACTTAAGAGTACAGATGTCCTTATATGTCAGACACCAATTTAGTCACAAAACACTCTTTCTTTTTGGTATAAACTTTGCAGGGTTTGAATTATAGATTGGTTGGAAGCCAGTTGAAGTCTTACAAACAGAAGTGTCTTGGTTAGACAGTAAATTATTACAAAATACTATGATCAAGAGAATTTAAAAAATGAGTTTTTAAATCATGCTTTTATTGACCTGTACCAAATATTTAGCTGACATATTTCTTAATCCAATTTCTCATTGGGGTGGAAGAAGACCCAGTTTAGATCTGCTGTAATCTAAACTGAGTAATTGGCTTGATTTAATTTAACGGCAAACTACAGTTGCTACATAAACACACATGAGACTTCCTTTGGTTTATGCACTTCCTCTTTCCTTCTCCCCTGTCCCACTTGTCTCACACACAGCCAGTAAATGAATTATTTCCACTTTTATAACAAACCGCCGTTTGCTGTTATTTCTGAATCAGCAAACTATGGTTTGGACTTGCTCAGAAAGCCAGAATTCCAACAATAGTTTAACCTTAGTTTGGAATCCTGGTTTTCAGGGGAAGCACAAATCACAACTTTTAGATCTAGAGATAACATAAACCTATCATTTACTGGAAAAATAGAAAACTCTCAGGGGGAAGGGGGCAAAAGCCCTTTCATTACACTTCCTGGAGTGGCAAATTATAGTCTCTTATTACATGTAAACTAACCATACATTTATTGACTGATTGTTGAAGTTTTTATACCATTCCCATGTTAATGTTTATATACTATTCCCATGTTATTACTGTTTAAATCCTTCTTATATCAGAATTGTACTGTTTTACTGGCTCTTGCTGTAATAAATTAGATCAGATTTACTGACTGATTATGGATCAATCTAGAAAGGATTTATCTCATCTCCCATAGATTTCATGGAAAGGGACTGAATTTGATTGGGGCTTCAGTCCTGAGGGGCAGTTAACTATTTTTACAACCTACTCCCCCCCCCATAGAAAATATGTGAATGCAGGGCTCTTTTTGTATCAGGAACTCCTTTGCATATTAGGCGACACACCCCTAATATAGCCAATCCTCCAAGAGCTTACTGTAGCCCCTGTAAGAAGAGCTCTGCAAACTCTTGGAGGATTGGCTACATTAGGGGTGTGTTGCCTAATATGCAAAGGAGTTCCTGATACAAAAAGAGCCCTGGTGAACAGGATGTTGGAAGGAGAAATTTAGATGGCGAAAACATCACTAAGGTTAAATTTTCCTCTCCAAGCATGGCAGTCTGATCTTTTCCTACCAACAAAAAAGTGTGTGAGATTTTCTTGCCATTTTCTAATCTAAACCTCAAGATGGACAAAAAACTATATATTTTTGCCTGAATTGTATAGTACTGAACAGGATTACTTTGTCTGGCAAACAATATTTTATGCCCAACTAGTGCATATTTTTTAGGTATTCTATATGGCTTTCCGACAGCTTTTAGATATCCTATATGACTTTTAAATATCCTATACAACTTCTTTTGCTTTCTCTGTACTTTGCTTCTTTTCAAGAATCAAGAACACCAAGCTACTAACAACTTTCAGCAGCTCACCACCTCTTAGGCTCTAAGACAACTGAAAGAAATTTAAATAAGTGAAATGAATGGGAAGCAAAAAGTCAGCCCTACTAAAGCTGAGTAGCCATGGATTTGAACTGTCCTTAGATAGGAGACCAGTGAGAGCTGCATACAAGATCAAAATACAACAAGTAAATTATTTTAAAAGGTAAAATAAAAATAAAAGGTAAAATAAACCTCTCTGTATCACAGAGGAAGGTGAAATCTTTCAGCCAAATTATAACAAAATGTAGACTCTGGAGTCTATTAGAAAAGCTAAAAGGAATTCTTTGACAGCTAGCTGCAGTAAATATTTGGCTCATGTAACGCATGTAGAAAGTTTTGCAAGCAAACAAAACCCCTATTCACATAAAAGTTATTTCCAAGCTAAAAGTAATAGATATACATTTTAAATACACCTTTCATAAAAATTAAAACATTTTCTAACCTCAACGTTTCACATATTTTCTTAGGCGCTTGCCTTGAACAACAACAAAATAACCAAGATACACCCCAAAGCCTTTCAATCTACAAAGAAACTGCGACGTCTCTACTTGTCCCACAACCAGTTAACTGAGATCCCTTCAAACCTGCCAAAAGGCTTGGCAGAGTTGAGAATTCATGATAATAAGGTTAAAAAGGTACACAAAGAAGCTTTTAAAGGAATGAAGGCTTTGCATGTTTTAGGTAAGTAAACCACATTAGCTATATCAAGTGTGTAGCACTAGGGTCAAGTATACCTCTGCCATGAACTCTCTAGATGGCCTAGGAAAATCAATTTTTTGCAATTACCCCATGGGGATAATAGTACTGACTGACTTTACGTGATTCTTGTAAAGATTACATGATAAGTTATATGAAGAGGTGTAAAACCTTTAAGGAGTTATATAAATGCTAACTATTATTCTATGCAGAAACCTGTGAGAAGGACTTGCAGGGGAGAAGAAATGCCATCCCCTGCACTAGTTCCCACTTCTTGCTTCTCCCCCACATCACTGCCTTTCCCCCCTTACTCTCCTAGTCCTGCAGTATCCTTTTGACCACCTCTTTATTTCCTCACCATCCCACTGCTACCTGTTTCCCCTGCATCCTCCCACTACCTCTTTTTTCCTCACCTTTCCACTATCACCTTTCTCACCTACTGCTACCTCTTCCCTTTCTCCGTCCCCAACTTTACTGGTATGGCCTCCTCTCTCTTTTCCTCCCCACCACTGCTTCTCTCCTTCTACCTCATCCCAGATACATCAGTGTTTATAGGGTTTCATAGGCAGTACTCCACAAATGGCAACTGAGATAAATAAATAAAGCACTGTGAGATCTCCAAATGCTGTACTTCAAGATCTCAGCATCAACAATTTTGAGAGGGGTTTAAATTTCCTTCACCATTTTTTTCTCTTTTAAGATTTTTCTACAAATCTCAGGGCTGTCCCAAGTTTGTAGAAAAATCCTTCTCCTCTGTAGATGGCCATATTGTGCAGATGTTTTGATCTGCACTCTAGGGCCATGTTCACAATCAGATATACAAATGAGATGAAATCATCCTTCAGTCCACCGCTTTTATACATTTTCCCCCTGAAGTGTTTCCCTCCGGCCTAATAATTCTACTTCAAACTTCAAAAAGAAGTGAAATGATTTATTTGGGTTTTGGCAATTGGTATGCCACTCCAAAAATGTGTGAATTCACAGATGGCTCACGGTGTAATAAGAGATGCTGGGTCTCACCTTTTGTATGGAAGTTATTCCAAAACTCCCTCATCCAGAAGTAATTCAAAGGGGCACCAGAGAACAGGTGATGTTTCTCAGTAGTGAAATCAAGGCACTATACATGAATAAAGGCTCTCATTTATTATTGCTGTGTAAATTGGGGGAGTTAGTGAAATATTTCAATAACACTAACTAGAGAAGTTACCAATTACCACTGTTACAAAGTGCTTTCTTTTGACAGAAATGAGTGCAAATCCTCTTGATAATGATGGAATAGAACCTGGAGCATTTGAAGGAGTGACAGTCTATCACATAAGAATAGCAGAAGCTAAATTGACCTCTGTTCCTAAAGGTATTGCATCTTAATTTTTTAAAACTAGTGTTTGTTTTTGATATGGATATTATACTGATTTAATTAAAAATCGGGGGACCCTAATCTGGTTTACTTGTACAACACATGAAGTAGAATTAATCCCCCCAATGCCATCCCCCCTGGACAAAGTTTCAGTAATAATAACTTGCAATTTTGCAAATTTGTGCCTCCTAAATAAAGAACTGAACAGAAAAGTTGATCACTCTTTGATCATTTATCATACAACATAGGAAAACAGCTACAAGTGAACTGAAATTGTCCTCATTTACTGTTCTAGCCTGTGTCTAAGTGTTGAACCTGACTTGAGCTACAGACCAGAACAAAAGGTTTGAGTCCAGTGGCACCATTAAGACCAACACAGTTTTAGACAAAGTTCAAGCTTCTGTGTGCAAAGCACACTTCTTCAGACCAGAACAAAAATAGTAATAAAAAATCAAATTTCAAGTATAGCAGGGGTGTCGAACTCTTTTGTTATGAGGGCTGGATCTGACATAAATGAAACCTTGTTGGGCCGGACCATTTGTGTCATAAAATGTAATGCCAGGTACCAGAGATATAAACTTTATAAAGGACACAAATACAATTAAAGATTTTTTAACTTTAAGTAAAACATGCTTAAAATACTAGCACTCTTGCAGTGTCTATTTAACAGTCTCTGATAACTGGCACCTCTTGCTCTGAATTATTGCATCAAAATGTCTGTGCTGTAGCAAACTTGAGTATGCTGTTCAGGTGTGTATCTGTAAGCTGCAAACCTAATTTTGATTTATTGACATTCATTATAGAAATATCATGCTCAATGTTCTGAGCCTAGGACCCAGGGAAAAATATGAAATGGCTGGGCATTGCAACCTTTTGTACATAAGTTGCTTCATGTGCTGGTCAGGAATATGAGAAGGCATCCTGACACAGACTGAGGGCTGTTTGTTTGTCTACGAAACTACAGTCTTCCCCAGAGAAAAAACTACAACGTCCTACAAAGGAACTGTGCTGGGCAAACTTGGTCTGGACACACACTCTCAGCCTAATTTACCTCACTGGCTTATTGTTATTCCTCCTCTAAAATAGTTCACATTGCTTTCTTACTGAGAAAGACTGGGTCATGAGGGAATGAACACAGTGAAAAGGGGGAGGGAACCCAGTTGCACCCAGGAGCCCCCTGGCAAAAGGAGCCCAAAAACACACACACACACACACACACACAACATAAGAAGCCCAACAGAATACACACACACTGTAGCAAGGTACACAAAAGCTCATACCTTGACAAAACTTTGTTGGTCTTAAAGGTGCCTGGTATTTCTGCTGTGTGATTGGGCAGCCCAGCAAATCAAGCTCTTCCTCATTCCCTCCCTCCCTGCCTCCCTTCAGGGAAGAGCCTCAGCCAGTGGAAGGAAAGAAAGGCTTTCCTTTGTCTCCTGTATATGATTGAGGCAGCCTGAAGTGAGCTCTAGCTGGTTCCCTCCCTCCCCCTGGGAGGAGGAGGGGGAGGAGCCTCAGCCAGTGCTTTGCCAGACTCTCTGTATCACACAGGAGAGGCTTGCCTATCTATACCTCCTGTGCAATGGAGAGTCTGATAAAGTAAGCTGTGATGTAGCAGCAGCAGCAGAACTGGAAAAGGAAGCAGGAAACAGCCAAGCCCTTGCGGGCTGGATTACAGCCCTCTGAGGGCCTGATCCGGCCCCCAGGCCGCATGCTTGACACCCCTGGCTAATAAGGTCTCAACTTGCTGAGACTGAGAGGGAAAAAGATCTTGGGATAGTAGTGGATAGTTCAGTGAAAGTGTCAACTCAGTGTGCTGCAGCAGGGAAAAGGCAAACCCTATGTTGGGGATTATTAGGAAAGGGATTGGAAATAAAACAGCAGATGTTGTAATGCCACTGTATAGATCTACTATGGTGTGGCCTGATTTGGAATATGGTGTGCAGTTCTGGTCACCATATCTCAAAAAAGACATCACAGAGCTGGAGAAAGTACAGAAAAGGAAAACCAAGATGATTAGCGGATTGGAGAACCTTCCCTATGAGGAAAGACTGAAGAGTCTAGGGCTTTTCAGTTTAGAAAAGAGGTGACTAAAGAGGGACTTATAGAGGTTTATAAAATTATGCATGGGGTAGAGAGAGTTGACAAAGAGAAATTTTTCTCCCTCTTCCAAAATACTGGAAATTGAAGGGGTCCAATGAAGAAGATGGCAGTAGATTCAGGA
Organism: Gekko gecko; assembly: GCA_029375565.1. NCBI lineage: Eukaryota > Metazoa > Chordata > Lepidosauria > Squamata > Gekkonidae > Gekko > Gekko gecko. Next base: position 96,117,002 of record JAPDNY010000002.1, on the reverse strand, counting down.
TAAAGAGAAATACTACTTTACACAGAGAGTGATTAAGCTGTGAAATTCACTGCCAGAGGATGTAGTGATGGCCACAGGAATAAACAGCTTTAAAGAGTAGATAGATTCATGGAGGATAGGTCTATCAGAAGACAACATCAGGGGATTGGATTTATACGTGAAGGAGTCTCAGAGCAGCATACAATTTCTTTTCCTTTCATCTCCCTGTGAGGTAGGCGGGGTTGAGAGAGCTCTCTAGAGAACTGCCCTTGAGAGAACAGCTCTAAAAGAACTTGTGACTGACCCAAGGTCACACCCGCAACTGCATGTGGAGAAGTGGGAAATTAAACCTGGTTCTCCCATATTAGAGTCCGTGCTCCTAACCACTACATCAAACTGGTGTGATCCAGCACGGCTCTTATGTTCTTAATTGTGACTCACTGAAACTACACTTAGTTTCATTGTCAGAGTGTTAAAATATTACTAGTTGGAGAAACATTCCTAGAAATAGCACTTTTTAAAAGATCCTTCAACTATCTGAAAAAATTACTGATTAAAACTAAGACAGTAGCGTTAGGTCACATCTTGCATGTCAACCCCACAGGCCTACCTGTATTCTTGTCTAATTTCCCAGCTCAGAACTAGCAAAACACATAATTAACTTTGCTAGAAAAACATGAGAGTTACTGGCATACTAAGAAGCTTGAAGAAGAAACTGTTCTTGGTATTTTCATATTGAATCTTGCCAGAACTAACAGCACCACAGCTTTAATACTTTCCTAAGCCACAATGGAAACCAGAAGCATGCTTGAGGTCATGGTACAGCACAGAAAACAGATAAGTTATAATAAACAAACCAGTTTTCAAAACCTAAAAGTACTCAATGTCTTCAATCATCTGAATTTTAAAGAACACCAAAGAAACAACTATTAGTTGAACGTACTAGGCAATAATTTTAAAGTAGCCAATGGCTACTTATATTCAACTTGAAAACTATTCTGCAGATAAGCATGAAAACAGCATACTAAATATACTTCATGCTTACAATTTTCCATAGCCTAAGCTGTCCTAACATCCTTTATTTATAATTATTAATTGTAATTACATCCTTTGGAAAAATCCTACATGCGGTAATGATTATTCATATTTTGATTAGGAAAAAATGAACTTCCCACCAACAGTTGAGAAATTGCATAGTTTCTACATGTGGTTTTGTAACTTCTAGGAAATATGCGGTAAACCTGAAACTTAAAGAAGATATCTAGCACTTTCTAGCATTTGTGACACTCCCAAATCCACACAGGCCAATATGCATAGGAACTTAAGCGATGTCACCATTATGAATAAACTGGGGCCTTAGAGAGCGAAGCTGCCGTGCTGCAGCTCTTCATCTGCAACAGCAGCATATAATTTAGTACTTATCTAGGGCACATGTCACTTACCTTCTGGCAGGGGTCATTTCCTAGAAAAAGAGGTGCAGGAGCTCATTAGCATAACTCATTAGCATATGCCACACCCCCTGACATCACCGGAAGTATGGCGAGAAAGAGAGAGAGAGAGAGAAAGAAAGAGAGAGAGAGAGAGAAAGAAGTCAGAGAGAGACAGAGAGAGGGATGGGGAGGAAGGAAGAAAGAGAAAGAGGGAGGGATGAAAAGAGGGCAAAGAACTTTGGGAAAGAAGGAAAGAAAAGAAAAGAAAAGAAAAGAAAAGAAAAGAAAAGAAAAGAAAAGAAAAGAAAAGAAAAGAAAAGAAAAGAAAAGAAAAGAAAAGAAAAGAAAAGAAAAGAAAAGAAAAGAAAAGAAAAGAAAGGAAGGAAGGAAGAGGGGAAAAAGAGGGGGGAAAGAGGGAAAGAGATGGGGAGGAAGGGAAAGAGGGAAAAGAATGGGAAAGAAAGAAAGAAGGAAGGAAGGAAGGAAGGAAAGAGAGAGAGAGACGGGGAGAGAGATGGGGAGGAAGGAAGGGAAAGAGGGAGGGAGAGAAAGGGGACAAAGAACTTTGGAAAAGAAAGAAAGAAAGGGGGAAGAGGGAAAGAGATGGGTAGGAAGGGAGGGAAGGAAAAAGGGCAAAGAATGGGAAAGAAAGAAAGAGAGAGAGAGATGGGAAGGAAGGGAGGGAGGGAGAGAGGGGGGGAAAGAAGGCGGGCAGAGAAAGGCAGTGGGTGGGTGGGTGGGCGTTCTGGGGATCTTTCTTTGCTCGCACGCCTTGGCGAATGGGCAGAGAAAGGCAGTGGGTGGGGCGGGCACTCCAGAGATCTTTCTCTGCTCACGCACCTCAGCACACAGGCAGAGAAAGATGGTGGGGGGTGCTCCAGAGATCTTCTCTGCTCGCGCACCTCGGTGCATGGGCAGAGAAAGGTGGCGGGTGGGGGGGCACTCGAGAGATCTTTTTCTGCTCACATGCCTCGGCGCATGGGCAGAGAATGGCGGCAGGTGGGGGGGGCACTCTGGAGGAAGCCGGAGACCGGGCTGGAGGCCTTCTCGGTGCGCTGCACCTTGCTGTGCTCGAAGAACCAGGGATAGGGCAGGAGGCAGGAAACTTACCTTCCTTCTTCTGCCTCCTTCCTTCTTCTGCTGGGAGCAGGGGGGCGGGGTTTGGTCATGTGCCCGCCCCCCAGCACCTCACTCCCAAAGCACCGCTCCTCCGTGCTCCGCCCCCATCCAAGGCCTCTCTTCAGGTGATATTCAGAAATCACCAACCATCACAGCTGTACTGGCCATACAGGTAGCAAGAACTGCACTGCATGTGTGGATATGTTCCTTTGTTCATCTGTATTGGACTTTTCAGGAACCTGTTCTAAGAAATGTTTACCCTACTTTACCTTAACTTGATTTAAGGTTGTAATCAATAGAACACACAACAAAATATAATTTCAACACATCAGAAACAGTAAGTAAAAATGACAAGTAAAATCAAAGTGCATCTCTACAAGCTAAATAAAATAGTAAGGCCTGGCATGCTCATCTGAATTAATATATGAACTTACTAAACTGACCTTACTAAAAGAAAAGCACAAAGAAAGAGGCGCCTTCTGTGGTGTGCTGTTCCCTGATCATATATTGTTGGTATGATCTGATGGCATCATCAAGAAACGCAGCAGAGTGTAACACCACACTCATGATGATTCAATAGGGTAGTGTTCTAAAGTTCTCCAAATACCATGGTTCTTGGGCCCCGACATGGTTGCTGTCTTGGGTAGAAAAATATATTATATAGACAAAAAATTTCTAGGACTAACAGCATAATCCTAAACACAATTAACCCTTCTAGCCCATTAAAGTCAATGAGGTTATTATAGGATACAAATGATTCTGTTACATTGTCTGTGGCAAAATTTTTAGGGGTTATAATCAAACAGCAGCAGAAGAATATCAAACAAGGCATTATTTTATTTTATTATTTTATTTTCAGCTCAAGGCTATAGCTGTATGAGCAGAGATAGATAGATAGATAGATAGATGATAGATAGATAGATAGATAGATAGATAGATAGATAGATAGATAGATAGATAGATAGATAGATAGATAGATGATAGATAGATAGATAGATAGATAGATAGATAGATAGATAGATAGATAGATAGATAGATAGATAGATAAAGACAGACAGACAGACAGACAGACAGACGTCAACAAGCTTAGACAGTTGTAACTCAATTTAGGATTGCACTCCAAGCCTGTCAAACTATGAGCATCTTTTATAGTCAAAGAGCAAGATTTTAAAAGACCTTACTCAGTATTATTTCTCTTATATTTGATTATTGAGCCTATGAATCTTGCCACTGAGAGGGTGACATAATCATTTGTATCTGATAGTAGCCATGACACCTGGGCTCGCACATTTAGCAATTCCGTATCTTTAAGTAAAGGGGTGACTAAATTTGTCCTCATTGAATATAGGGCACACTATAATCATGTCTGATGGTTTCAATTTTATCATATGAGCATCAGAATGTTCTATTAGAGTATGATACTCTATTATATCTGCCCTCCAAAACTGCTGTGGGAAGAACATTCATTCTTGCCAAAGCAGAAGTTCTTCTTAGTTTTGCGACTGTCAGTTGATAAACATATTTTGGCAATTGCATCGGGAAGGCATTTCCCAAATGGAGTGTCGAACATATCCTGCGCACCCTAATAGTTGTACTTGTAACATCCAACTTCCTTACAGATTTTTTAATTTGTCTTATAATGTCTTTAGTTTCTGTATTCTTAATCATATTTGTTATTCTTAGGCATTTCATTTTCTTTTCCAATAGTTGATCCCATTGGCTATAATGTTTATCTGACTGGATAAGCCCAAGTAGAGTAGATCCTCCCTTAGATTTTGAAAACTTTACTTTGAAGAGAAATGCTTTGATCCAAGCCCTAGCTTCCACCAATAATTTGCCTAATTCTCGGTGCTATGCCCGAGACACATCCAGGAGTAGTCAATAAGCGTCGAAAAAAGTCATACTGGATGGAATCAATTTTTTTCAGAAGTGGCCTGAATCCAGATTTCTGTACCATACAGGAATTGGTTTAGAACCTTAGCATTAAATACCTTTAAGGCTGAGGGGACAAATTCACCTCATGATGAGTAGCAATATTTTACAATTGTCCTCCCTACTCTCAAGGCTGTGTTCCTTGCTAGATCCAAGTGTATTTTCTATGTGAGAGACATTTCAAAGTGGATTCTCAGATATTTAAAGTCATTGACCTGTTCCATAGGTTGGGCTGCTATGTCCCATTTGAAGATTTCTCCCTTTTTCCTTTTGGTGAATACTATGACATTGGATTTCACCACACTGATGGACAAGCCCTCATGATAACAGTAAAGTTCAAAACATTTTATCAGCTTGTGGAGCCCCACTATTGATCTAGACACTATCATTGCATCATCAGCATACAGGACTGGAATTTCGTGCTTTGATAAATGTGGAAGGTGACATGTTTCCTTCAGGAGACAGGGTCTGAAGTAATTTATATATAAATTGAACAACAGAGGCTCAAGTAAACATCCCTGCTTGACTCCTTTTGTCTAGAGCCAGTTTGGTGTAGTGGTTAAGTGCATGGACTCTAATCTGGGAGAACCAGGCTTGATTCCCCGCTCCTCCACTTGAACCTGCTGATGTGACCTTGAGTCAGTCACAAGCTCTGGCACAGCTGTCCTTGAAAAAGAGCACTTTCTGTCAGAGCTCTCTCAGCCCTACATACCTCACAGGGTGTCTGTTGTGGGGAGGGGAATGGAAAGGAGTTTGTAAACCACTCTGAGACTCCTTTGGGTAGTGAAGGGCGGGGTATAAATCCAATCTCTTCTTCTTCTTCTTCTTCTCTAGGATGAAAGGCTCCAATCTCTCTGCATCTAACCTGGGCGGAGGGCTCTCACCCACTTATTGTGAGCTACTTTCAGAGTGCTGTTAGGGTAAAATGAAATGATAAAACTAAAGCTGCAGTCGAAAAATGTTTTGACTAACAAGTTCCAGATTAATAGGACAGTAATGTTAAAAACCTTTAAAATTGTTAATTATTTTAATCATTGTTAATTATTTTTTTAACTAACACATATCAACCAAATGTGTAGTAGGCACTATCTTAGGTATCACACACTATCTTAGAAGTAGCATTCCTTCTCTTTCACAGAGTAAGAAGTGCTTCTTCCAGGATGGTGCCTGCTGCGAGCATCATCTAAAAACACAGCAAAAATGTGTTCATTTATACCCTATTGCCATTCATATGGAAAATATTTAAGAATATCATCAATTAAAACTGAAATGATTAATCAAATAAGTTCTTTTAAAATCAGATTATAACCACCCCAGGCCTTTTGGAAAGGTAGGAGAAACACTGGCAGCATGTAAAATATTGAGAAAATTGACAATTAAGTTCTATACAATATTTAGTAAGTTTTCTTTCAGCAATGTTAAACATACTACTCTAAATCTTGGGAAGGGGCAATCTAAAAAGTCCAAATTAACCAGCAAACTGACCGTTTCCACATTTTACATTTAATACCATATTTGTGTTGAAAACATATGCCTTTAAATTGTCTACCACTGAGTGATCTCAAATATTTTCTCCTCAATAGGATTACCATCCAGTCTACTAGAACTTCATCTAGATGACAACAAGATTTCTGCAATAGAACTTGAGGATTTTATTCGGTATAAAAACCTTCAAAGGTAAGACAATATATGGGAAATTCTTTCTGAAAATTTGATAAGACAGGCAATTTAGGATTTTCCTCCAAACTTTTTACTTCTTTATTAGAGTAAGGGTAGTGACTGAAACTTCTAATAATTCCCTACAAATAATAATAATAGATAAAAGGTAATTCAGTATTGAGGATTATGCAAATGTACTCTCAGCACTCCACCATCCAAATGAGGACTAAACGAATTGCAGAATTCATGCTCATGAGGCTCAGCAGTCAACATAGCTAGCAGAGTCCACAAACAGACTGAAGCAGGATTGTTAAACAAGTCCCCAAACAACTGTTTCTCTCTTTTTCAGATATCTGCACTTTTATGCTTTAAAATGAATGGTGACACAAACACCAGCAGCACAAACAATTTTTCGTGTTATTAGTTACAGTAAGTGGGGGTCTCAGGATTTCCTTTTTGGAGAGGTGGAGAGGAGAATGATGTAAGCCACTTTGGATCCCCACTGGAGAGAAAAGCTGGGTATACATGATGTAAATAAATAAACAATAATGCTTCACACTATTAGGATTCCTTTATTTATCTCTAGGTTGGGGCTAGGAAACAACAGGATCAAGGATGTAGAAAATGGAACTTTTGCAAGAATACCAAGTGTACGAGAAATACATCTAGAAAAGAACAAACTGAAGAGAGTCCCTACTGGCCTTCCAGATTTGAAGTATCTACAGGTAATACACAGTTTGGGTGCATATATGTTACAAAGTCAGAAACAAGAAAGAACCAAAAGCAAGAGAGTTTTAAGGTCAACCTGTAGGACCCAGCTGCAAAGAGACACCACCCAAAGGGACAAAGCTAGTGACAAAACAACTCCCTAAGAGACTGAGCTAATGTAAGCCCTACACTGCACAAATCCACATCTGAGTTATTACATACCATGAAGCCCTAGAATGTCAGTTTCACACTGTGATTTCTGTTTTTGTTATTCAGGCTGTATTTTTCTGTTGCCTTCCTACAGGTTATCTTCCTTCATTCTAACAGTATTTCGAAAGTGGGAGTGAATGATTTTTGTCCAACAGGAGGAAGGTTGAAGAAGACATTGTTCAGTGGCATTAGCCTATTCAACAATCCTGTTAAATACTGGGATGTTCAGCCTGGAACATTTCGCTGTATATTAAACAGAAACAGTGTGCAGATTGGAAATTTTGGAAAATAAGACTGTACAGTCAATACATCTGTTAGATAAAAATATCAAAAACAGCATCGTAGTACTTGAAAATTGTTGGCCAGCTTTATACTGTCCAATTACCTTAAAATACCAACAATTATTCAGAGGTTGTAAATTAGTAACATAATATACCATAAATGCCTTTTGATTTATTCATTTACATTTACCACTTGTGTAAAATAAGCGTAATTTTGGTATAACATAAAAACATTCCTGAATGTTTTGCTGAAGTCTATTGGGTGGGGTCTTATGACATCACTCTCCTTCTTGAGCCCCTGTAGATGCTTTCCTCTGCTGCAGAGTGCACTTTATGTCTTTGTATTGCACTTCTGCATACACAAGATCAATTTTTTAAAGGAGTCCTTATGCACACAGAAGTGCTGGCTGCAGAGGAAGTGAGCACCACAGCAGAGGAAAGCCTCTGCAGAGGGCAAAGAGAAGCATAAGGGAAATGATGTCATAGGATCCAAGCCATTATTTCCTATTACAGTGTCCAAGCTATCTATGTAATATAGGCTGTTTTTCCCTTAGGAGAAAACAATACAAAGACATAAAACAACTTTTCCCATTAAACTAGCTATTTCAGTATTGCAGAGGTTGTGTGTATAAAGTATATATCAGATATCAAATAAAAGTTGTGAACTTTTAAGTTAAGTAAATTAAACTGGCTAAGAAAAAACTTTAAAATGTACTGTACTAGTAACTGATACTCTAATCAGACTAGATAATATTTAATCATTGTAGTTTACTGAAAGGCAAGATTGAAACTACATTTAGCAGCCTCAAAGCCTTTAGTATTTATTCATGTAGTTTTCCCCTACAATTGTAAGCTACCTTCTGTAACAAGTATGTATGTATGTATGATGACTATTAAAAATGTAGAAATTTTATATTTTTTTTTCCTTCTTAGGAAGAATGATTAAATTCTCTGTAGGCCAGTACAACACAACTATTTTATTATACACTGTAAATATAAATGCTCCTCTTATGGGGGTTTTGTGTACAGTCCAAACATGTGCACTCACTGGGGCATAGCAGTCTATTGCAAAGGAAAAACTATGAAAGCAGAAATTTCAAAAGTATACACTATTCTCATTGCCCTTGAAGGACAAAGTGGAAACGTGTGCACATTGGAGCTACTTTATTGTAGCCATCATATACTGCCCTTGTATATAAATTTCTTATTTTTCTTGAGTACTGTAACATTGCTGAAATCATTCTGCATATAATACAAACTGTATTCGGCCATGGCTAAATAAACTGATTAGTTATCCATGATTTACTTAACTTATGACAGTACTGTACAACAGTGGCTACTTTACCTATATATTTAGAATGTATGTGTTATTCATGTTAACTATGTTAAGCTGATTTAAAAACTATAATTTGATTTTTATAAATGCTATACTGAAATCATGTAATATTATCACACCATGGCCTATATTCATCCTACAGCTCCTTTCTGCAAAATGAGGGTTCTTCTCCTCCAGAGCAAGATACCTCATAGCAAGACTCCTAACTTAACAGAAGACAGTTGTAGGATTCTCCACCTCATCCCCCAATATACAACAAGCTCAATATATATATATTATAAATTTTGTACCCGATCCTTAGTAACTTTCATTAGAGGTTAATTTCAAGTGTGAATGATTTAGATTGCAGCATATAATTAATTTTTTTTCAAATTGTACTTAATCGAATGGTGAGTGTAAATAAATCTGGATATTGTGTACATTCACCATGCATTCTTGAAATATCCACATATTAGGAGTATGACTACAGGACCATGTATATTATCCATCAATATGTATAACCTCCAAGCCATGCTGGATGATATACTGTATGACTGACCAGTAAAAATGCATTGTCTCCAAGTACTGGACATGCACAGCAACTAGACAATGTGTGAAATATAGATGATTAAATGTTCTGCATATTCCTCAACAACATTTTGTATCTATGTACATTCACTGGGCATCATGCAACAAACAAAATCTAGCTGTAAATATTTTGAGAGTGGGGACATGTCTTGGTAGTAGAGAATCTCCTTTGCATGCACAAGGGCCTAGGTTCAATCCCAGGACCTCCAGTTTAAAGCATCAGACAGTAGGAGATGTGAAGAGCCTTATATCTCGGAGAGCTACTGCTAGATTAGACCTGTGGTCTGACTCATTAGAAGGCAGTTCCATATGTTCATGTGTATTCAGACATTCAAGGATATTCATTCCTCTATGTTTATGTTATTTCCAATTCACTGCATGCTTCACCCTGGGTAACTATTTTGCTCAGCGCCACAGAGAAAGGAACACTGTGAGCAATCTTGACATCTCTTCTTTACATCACAGACCAGGGTGGGTAGAAAGAAACATCTTGACAGAGTGCCCTTTAATCTGGCCCCGCAATTTGTTACTTCCTTTGCAGACACACACTGGATTTGGTTTGAAGGGGAGGGTGTTCTGGAGTTGGGGAGTTAAAGTTGTCTTGTCATTGACTCATAGAGTTTAGACTTAGTGCTTTCTCCTTCCTCTACAGGGGTACTGGACCCATTAAGGTGGTCCACCCCAGGCGCCTGAGGGATCCCAATGATTTTTTATCACTGTCTGGGGATTTCCTCACCTTGGCTGCTGATGGTTGTGTCGAGGGCTTGACAACTCTCCGGAATAGGCAGATGGCCCAGGCCGTTGACACAATTGCCCCTAAGTGACTTCTCCCCCAACAGAGACCCAAGCAGTCTCCAAGGATCTTGTGCACATCCTTGGGCTCCACAAGCTGAAAGGTATCCATATAAATTGGGCAAGCAGGTGGCTAATAAATATTGTTATTAAATAAAACCAGTTAGGAGGAAGAAAGGAAACAGGACATATAATTGTGGCTGCATGAATTTCAGATGCCTGTGATAGCTGTGCAAGTATGGAATTCACTTTCTAGGCACAGAACCCCTCCTACTGGAAATTCCAGCTTCCTTGGTATTAATAGCTTTAAAAACCTGTGAATTTAAGAAACCAGAACAGCTAATGCTGCTTTCCAGCACTTGGAAAGTATAGCTACACTGTTTGGCACAGCCCCTTACTTCTTTGCTAGGTTCCAGTAAGCTACTCCTGTTCTTATGATCAGCACTTTTTAAAAGAGAAGCCAATGTTGGATCAGGCCAATGGCTCATCCAGTCCAACACTCTGTCACACAGTGGCCAAAAATACCAGGTGCCATCAGGAGGTCCAGCAGTGGGGCTAGGATACTAGAAGCCCTCCCACTGTTGCCCCCCCAGCATCAAGAATACAGTGCATCACTTGCCCCAGACCGAGAGTTCTTATCTATTCCTTATGGCTAATAGCCACTGATGGACTTCTGCTCCATATGTTTATCTAATTCCCTCTTGAAGCCGTCCATACTTGTGACTGTCGCCACCTTCTGTGGCAATGGATTCCATGTGTTAATCACTCTTTGGGTGAAGAAGTACTTCCTTTTATCTGTTCTAACCCAACTGCTCAACAATTTCATTGAGTGTCCATGAGTTCTCGTATTATGAGAAAGGGAGAAAAATACTTCTTTCTGTACCTGCTCTATCCCATGCATAATCTTGTAAACCTCGATCATGTCACCCCTCAGCTGTCATTTCTCCAAGCTAAAGAGCCCCAAAGATTTTAACCTTTCTTCTTAGGGAAAGTGTTCCAACCCTTTTATCATTCTAGTTGCCGTTTCCTGAACTTTTCCCAATGCTATAATATCCTTTCTTAGGTGTGGTGAGTGACCAGAATTGTACACAGTATTCCAAACGAGATCGCACCAATGATTTATACAGGGGCATTATGATATTGGTTGATTTGTTTTCAATTCCTTTCCTAATAATCCCCAGCATAGCATTAGCCTTCTTTATTGCAGTCACACACTGTCTCAATATTTTCAGTGAGTTATCTACTGCAACTCCAAGATCTCTCTCTTGGTCAGTCTCCACCAGTTCAGACACCCCATCAACGTATATTTATAGTTAGGACTTTTGGCCCCAATGTGCATCACATTGCACTTGGCCACATTGAACCCCATTTGTCACATTGACGCCCACTCACCCATCCTCGACAGATCCCTTTGGAGTGCCTCACAATCCTCCCTGGTTCCCACCACCCTGAACAATTTCATGTCATCTGCAAATTTAGCCACTTCGATGCTTACTACCAACTCCAAATGAACAAGTTAAAAAGCATCAGATCCAGTACTGAGCCCTGCAGTACCCCACTGCTTACAACCCTCCACTGAGAAAATTGCCCATTTACACTCACTCTCTGTTTCCGATTAATTAGCCAATTTTTGATCCACAAGAGGACTTGTCCTTTCATCCCATGACTATTGAGCTTACTTAGGAGCCTTTGATGAGGACCTTTATCACAAGCTTTCTGGAAGTCAAGGTAAACAACATCTATTGGGTCCCCCTTGTCCACATGTTTGTTCATCCCCTCAAAGAACACTAACAGGTTAGTGAGACAAGATCTTCCCTTACAGAACCCATGCTGACTCTGCCTCAATAGGTTTTGTTCATCAATATGCCTACTAATTCTCTCCTTAATAATGGTTTTCACCAACTTACCTAGTATCGATGTCAGACTGACTGGCCTGTAGTTTTCTAGATCTCCTCTGAAACCCTTTTTAAAGATGGGAGTGACATTAGCTACCTTCCAGTCCTCAGGAATGGAGGCAGAGTTTAATGAAACATTACATATTTTTGTCAGGAGATCCACAAGGTCACATTTGAGTTCTTTCAGAACTCTCGGATGTATGCCATCCGTGCCTGGTGATTTATCAGTTTTTAAGTTGTCTATCAGTTGTAGGACCTCCTCTCTCATCACCTCAAACTGACTCAGGTTGTTCAACACCCTTCCCAAAATCAGTGGTACTGGAGTGGGCAAGCACTTATCATCTTCCACAGTGAAGACAGAGGCAAAAAATGCATTCAGCTTCTCAGCCATTTCCCTATCGTCCTTCAGTACTCCTTTTACCCCTTGGTCATCCAAGAGCCCCAGTGCCTCCCTGGCTGGTTTCCTGCTTCTAATGTATTTGAAGAAAGTTTTATTGTTGGTCTTTATGTTTTTTGCGATATGCTCCTCATATTCCCTTTTTGCCTGCCTGATCACAGACTTGCATTTTATTTGCCACAGCCTGTGTTCCCTTTTATCAACCTCACTGAGACTAGCTTTCCACCACTTTGTTTGTTAACCATGCATGCTTTTTTCTATACCTATTTGTGCCTTTTCTAACCTGCAGTATATATTTTATCTGAGTTTCTAGGATTGTAGTTTTAAATAGTCTCCAAGCTTCCCCAATGGTTCTGACCCTTTTTTATTTTTCCTTTCAGTTTCCTCTTCATATGTCCCCTTATTTCAGGGAAGTTATCCCTTTTAAAGTTAAAAGTGGCTGCATTGGTCTTTTTGTGAAACACCCTATTTATACAAAGCATTTCCACAACTGCCATATTGTTTCCTCATTTGATTTCCACAGCACTTACTCCTCCCCCATCTATATAAGTGTTCTTCAGTTACAAAATGTATTCCTGCTAAACACTCTTGGTTTTTATAACCCTGTCCTGGGTCAGAGCAAACTCAGCCGAGACCAAGGGGAGGGGACACTAATCAGAAGTGCAAAGTCGAGAGTTCAGTCAAAGAGTCATACACAAGGGAAGCCAGCCAAGGATCCAAGAAGCAGAGTTTGAGCAGGTCCAAGATCATAGTCAAGCAGGTCTGGGGTCGAAGCCAAAGGTTCAGCAGTTGCAGACAGGAACAGGTCTGGGTGGTATGGTCTTACATCTCCAGAAAGGTGACGAGTTGCTCCTACACCTACCCCATCTGGAGCGGCTCACAGCTGGGCCTCGTTGCTTGTGAGAGAGCCATCCATTTGGCAGATTAACCCCAAGTGCTCCTCTTGAGTTGGCAGTCACCGGGCAGCGAGGTGTATGCTCCACCTCCTCTCAAGGAGCTCCAAGCACGCCTGCCACCTCCTGCATTCCCCTGGCTCCGAGAAAAGGGGAGGTAAGGCAGCTTGTGAACTCTCCCCAAGACCCTAGGTTGTTGAGGCGCCTCTCCAGGTTGCCTCTTCTGTGTTCCCAGTGCCCATGGGGCTGGAGCAGATGCCATCCGCAGCAACTGGGCACTAGGATCTGCCTTCGCCATCTCAGGGTTGTTGACAGCATCAGCTAGTTGAGCCTCAGAGTTGCCAACAGGAGTGTCAGCTAAAGCAGGCTGACCCACGACAAACCCTCACTACACTCAGTCCAGAGTGATACGAATTAATTAACGAAGATATTTTAATGTGCATATGAATTTTTAGTTACTACTAAAGTACTGTTTATGGAGGAGGGTTTAGACCTACAAACCATTAGTAAGGGCCATTTCCACTAAAATTCATTGTAACATTAATATATCTGTATGTACGCATTTAACATTTGTTAGTGTAATGGGGGAAGTATCCCAGAACTTGGGATTTTTTAAAGTATTGATTTTTTGTTTAAAAAAATAGGATGGTTGTCCAACTCTTAATATTAAAACATTCGGGGACTTCCGGTTATGGTGTAGCAATGGGCTATTGCTTCTCCCGAACTCTCCAGGGAGGCGGATCACACACTGGTGGTCAGGAGGGGTGCCGTGGATCGGCACCCCCATGGAGCCTTAGGGAAGGCTTCAAGCCATAGGGCTTTTGAGGGTTAGCCTCTTCACCAGCCTGATGCTGGGGAATAGAGGCTTCCCTCTGCCCTGACGGTCCTACCACTTAGTGTCCTTCAGGAATGAGCCACGCCACCAGGACAAGCGCAGGAGATCGAGTGGAGTAGCAGAGCAGAGCAAGGTCAGACAAGACCAACAATGAACATGAGTTCTGCATAAGCGAATCTATGAACTTTTAAAAGAATCTCATACCCCCCTCCGTAAAAAACAGGAAGTCGAGAGAAGTGCGCCATGAGAGGGATGCCTCTCAGGTGCTTGAACAAAGAAGCATAAATGGGAGGGGGGAGAGAATACAAGCGAATAACTTGTTTTGAGAGACTTACCCGAGCTTAAAATTAGCTTTTGGCTACTTTGAGAGTCCGTGAAGAAGCTGTTTTAAAGAGTAAACAAACTCCGGAAAATGGCAGGCGTAGCAAAAAAGACGGCGAAAGTGAAACCGCTAGGGAGTCAGAGCCCGAAACCGGAAGAGGGGGCTGATGTCACCAGGCTCTTAGCAGAAACGATGCGGCTGGTAATGGAGCAGCTAGTGAGGTATTAATCAGCAGCTGGCCACTATGAATCAAAATTTTACAGCACAGCAGCTCCAACTGGCAGAAACATAAAAAAACCCAGAGCAGACAGCTAAGAAAGTTTAAGAGATGGACACCACAAACCAGAAAATGAAGAAAAAGATGGCGAGAATCGTGGAAAAGCAAAGTATACAAGAGAAACAGCTGTTGCATCTACAAATGGAAAAAGCAAACATGATTCTCAGGTTCCAGGGAGTTCCGGAATCAAGCGATGAGAATCTGAAGAAAATATTAAGCAAAATAATAGCCCCAGTAGTAGACTTCAAAGCAGAGGGCACTGTAAGCGATATGGAGGTAGCTTATAGAGCTTACTCCAACTATATCAAGAAAAACAGTCTACTGGGTGAAATTATGGTCAGATTCTTGAGAAGACAGACCAGAGATGCAATATTGAAAGCAACTTCGGTAACTCCACTGAAATTGGGAAATATAAGCATTAAAACTTTAAAAGACATTCCATTTGAAATTAGACAGAAAAGGAAGAACTATAAAGATTTAATTCTTTTTCTTCAAACCAATGGTATCGGTTACAGATGGATCATCCCTGAAGGGGTCATTTTTAAATTAAATGATAAAAGGGAAAAAATTGACTCCGTACTCAAAGCAAGAGAATTTCTGAAACACCACTTGGGAGCTGAGGAAGAATCGAAAGAGGAAGAAACCAAGTTGAGCAGTGAAGGTGACTCGGTTCCCTCGGAGAAGGACGAAGACTCTGACTCGGAATTAGGAGCGGCGGCCCCAAAAATAAAATATAAACTGAGAGATAGAAAGCCTAGATAGGGTAAAGGTGCCTTTATGAAGCGAGCATAGAGGAGATGCTCTGGAGGTCTCCTCATAACAAATAACTTGTTAGGATAAAAGCTAAGTTAGACAGATACTCAACAAGTATATTGCTTACTAACATTTTCCTATTAACAGGGTTATTTAGACAACGAAATTAAGATCTCTTGGGGTTTTAGTTAGTGTGGGTTTCTTTACTTTATCCCTTAGATGTAGTTTCCCTTTCCCATTTCTGTTGTAGTTTTTTGTAGTTATTAAAAAAATCAATAAAAATCCCCTTTGGGGGGGGTCAAATATACATAAATATATATATTAAAACATTCTTAC
Organism: Gekko gecko; assembly: GCA_029375565.1. NCBI lineage: Eukaryota > Metazoa > Chordata > Lepidosauria > Squamata > Gekkonidae > Gekko > Gekko gecko. The sequence continues at coordinate 96,101,281 of JAPDNY010000002.1, read as the reverse complement.
AACCCAGTTTGCCCAGCTCAACTTTACTGCAGGATGAATGGATATGAGCTGTTCAAGAAAAAACAAAAGGGTGGAAGAGGAGATGGAGTGGTGTTGTATGTGAGGAGGGGGTTTGCTTGTCAGGAAAAACTGACAGGTAGGTTACAGCCCAGTGAAAGTACCTGGGTGAGAATAAGAGACGGAAGGACAAACAGTATTGTTGTTGGATTTTGTTGCAGACCACTTGCTAAGGGTGAGGAGGTGGATGCTGCCCTCCTTGAGCAGTTTGACAGTATATCCAAGTAACACGACCTTGTAAATTTTGAGTGACTTTAACTTCCCAGATGTGTGTTGGGAGACAAACTCTGCTGAGTCCCCAGAGTCACACAACTTCCTGACCCATCTGGCTGACAACTTTCTCTTTGAAATGGTAGAAGAAGCTACAAGGGGCTTGGCCATACCCAACTTAATATTAACCAAAAGGGAGGAAGGAGCAGGAGTAGTAGCAGTTGGTTGTTATACCCCATTCTTCGCTACTCGAAGGAGTCTCAGAGCGGCTTACAATCACCTTCCCTTCCTCTCCCCACACCCTGAGAGGTAGATAGGATTGAGAGAGTTCTGAGAGAACTGTGACTGATCTAAGGTCACTCAGCTGGCTTCATGTGGAGGAGTGGGGAATCAAACCCAGTTCTCCAGATTAGAGTCCACCACTCTTAACCACTACACCACACTGGCAAGAGTTGATTGATGTGGTGAAGGTGCTGAGGACCTTAGGGAGAAGTGATTATGTTCTCCTAGAATTCCTTTTGTTGTGGGGGGCCAAGGAAGTTCATAGCCAGATATATGTTAGATTTTAGTAGGGCAGACTTTAATGAACTCGGAGGCATGATGAGAGTCATTCCATGAGCAAGAATGGTGGAAGGGAAAGGGGCAAGTGAAAGGTGGGCTCTCCTAAAACAAGAGCTCTTACAAGCTCATGCCATCACTATTCTAACTGGACATAAACATGATAGGAGATGTATGCAATAACTAGTAGCATCAGATGGGAAAGAGCATTCCCATCCACATCAAAAGAAACAGTTAGTTTAGACAGAGAGCTAAGGCCCTACAAAATCTTCTGGATAGCTACGGTAAAGAATAGATCCTTTATACAATATCAACCAGTGTGTGAGTGAATTATTTTTATGCTGTGGCCTTTAGGGTGGCTTAATTCCTATGCACACAACATTCATACTACATTTTGGAAGTAATTTGAAAATGTATTAAGAAAGCTCATGCATTTGTTTTTATACAGAGCTTTAATGGCAAAAGGCATTTGAGTAATTCTATAAAAACACTCTGATTCCTTTCCTATGCACTTAGATAACACTTCATGGAATGAAATAGGATGGGAATCCTATTAACATATTCAACAGTAAAAAGTAGAGTACTGACTTATTTTGACTTCTGCTGTTAAATATCAACACTATTTGTATACCTTAAATATTTGCAAGCTACAACTGCTCTCAGGTTAGAAACACAGAAATGTAGAAACACAGAGCTGGAAGGGATTCCCCAATGGTCATTTAGTCAAACCCCTGCACAATGCAGGAAATTCACAGCTACCTCCCTCTCACTTCCCCAGTGAACCCTGCTCTATGCCCAAAGGAAGACAAAAAACAAACAAACACAGGATCCCTGGGCCAATCCCATTGATTTATTACTTGTCATTACCTCAAAACTTGGACATTTTAATTATTTTTTAAAATCCTCATGACTTCATGATTATTTTATAGTGCTTTTATTTGTAAGCTTCCTCTAGCAGGACCCTGGAGAGGCAGCATAAATTAAAGAAGGAAGCAAGCAAGCAAGCTAGCTAGCTAGCTCTAGGAGTAAAGGCTAAAAAATGTGATTTCTCCATACAGGGTTTCTGAGACCAATTCCTCCCAAAATTTAAAGGCACTTTCAGGGTGAGGAATTTGAAGACAACGTACCTAAAGGTCACTAACCACAATTTCTGCCTTTAGACCACATGGTGAAGGAACCAAGTGACAAGCCATGTGCTTTTTGCTTAATTCCATATTCTGGTAAGTGAGGGCTCAAATTTGACTTGATCCTGTACTTTACGACCAACTTCACTGTCAGTATGTGGGCAACATGCCTTTTAAGCAGGGGTTTCCTACATGCCTCAAGAAAGTCTTGGGACACCATTCACTCCTAGACCTATGACTATCTTATCATCTGACATGTCTATCAAGGATTTGATAAATAAGGGAGCAATACACAACATTAATATGTATTCATTTTAATAATAGCTAGCAATGGTATTCCAGAGCAAGTCTCTCTTGCTATATTTTTTGTAAATTCAGGGGTGTAGGGAATTCAGTAAGTGAGGCTGGCACATTATCTTCAGAGATGTATGGTACATCTCCTTCAGTACATTTAATATTGCTTTGAACTGCAAAGCAACATCATGCAACAAAACATTGCTTTAGTGTAATAGCACCACCTAACTGTAGAATAATCAAACGCATAATCACTGCAGTTTTTAAGAACAATCAGGCTCTAAATTTAAAATTTTAAAAGTCATTGCATGGTTAATAGGTCAATTTCCTTTATCTTTTTTGTTTTTACACTTAGATATTTGAAACCAAATAAAATGCACCTTTAAAATAAAAACAAAATATTCTATAATTGCTTCAAGCTTAACTTATATTAACCAGAAGTAACCCCTTGTGTAGATTCAATTTCAGTTTGCTTATCCTTAGCCTTTAACAATCAAGTATTGGTTCAGAGGCTCTATAGCATCACCAGACAATTTAGATAAAGAAATGTAGAGCTGAATATCAGCAGCATAGTCATGATGACACTCCACTCCAAAACCACAAACAGATTAAACAGCACAGGACATAAAATTAAGCCTCAAGAGAAATCCCACACTGATACATGAGTCCTGCCAATAACAAACTGTTTTAACCAATCAAAAGCACATCCTTCAATCCTTCCTTCTTCCTCCAAATGCCTCAAAATAATAGGCTTTGGACAGATGTAAATAAAGCTTTTGAAGGAAGGGTGATATACCTGCAACAGCTGATTAAATGCTTTGTAAATGACAGGCATTATTTGAATATGCATCAGTAAAAATGGATACAGCAGCACCCACAAGCGGTAACTCTGTTCCTTTAGAAGGAGTGCAACCTCACCAGGAACAGATTTGACCCTAGCTCTTGGTTGGCCCACAATGACACTCACTGATAGTTAAGAGCCTAGGGGTTACACTGGTACCAGCACTACTGATAGAGAAGCAAATGAATGCTCCATTTTGACTTGGCTGATCTGGTCACATGGATCCATGTTATGATTACCTTGAGGCTAGCCCACTATAATGGTCTGCAGTTAAAGTCCTCTCAGTAATTTCAGGTTATTTACTTAGAATATTTCTACGTTGCCTCTTCACAATCCTGCCCGAGACAACTTACAATTAAAAAGCACAGTACACCCCCCCACAAGCTGTTAAAAAACATGCCACTGGACATAAACAGTATAAATACTATCTATAAAACAGTCCACTAAAAATGCTGATAAGATAAAACTCCTGATTAAAAGCCTAGATAAAAAGATGTGTTTTAGCCTGGCACCTAAAAGACAGTAAAGTAGACACCAGGCAAGCCTCAAAGGAGAGGGCATTACAAAGTGCGGTGACAATCCCTGTAACCAAACCTGACAATAGCCTGGCTGCTGCATTTTGGACCAATTAAAGTTTTTGAACTGTTTTCAAAGGTGCCCTCACGTAGAGTGCATAACAATAATATAACTTGGATGTGATCAGAGCTTGGATCACTATGCCCACTGTATGGCACTGTGCACAGTTTGGTATAGTGGTTAAGTGCATGGACTCTAATCTGGGAGAACCGGGTTTGATTCCCCAATCCTCCACTTGCAGCTGCTGGATGACCTTGGGCAAGCTATAGTTCTGTCAGAGTTGTTCTCTCAAGAGGAGTTCTGTCAGACCCACCTACCTCACAGGGTGTCTGTTGTTGGGAGGGGAAGGAAACGGAGTTTGTAAGCCACTCTGAGACTCTGAGTGAAGGGTGGGGTATAAATCCAATCTCTTCTTCTTCTTTTCTTCTTCTGTCTTCTATATGGCTTTCTGAGGAACAGCTGTAGCTGGCCAACCAGCCCAACCTGATAAAAAGCACTATGTGCCACAGGGGAGACCCTGAGCTTCTGGCCACAGGCCAGGAGCCAGTAGCACCCCCAAGCAATGAAACTCCCCTGTATTCTTTGATCTGTATGATTACCCCCCCCATACACATACAAAAAAGGTGATGTGAACAACCACAAAGGAAAGGACATTTCCTTTTGTGGCACCTCACTTATTGAATGCCTTCCTAGTAATCTTCCCTTTTATATGTGCTGCTATTATTTAATTAATTACTACTGAAATACTTTAATATCGTACTGATGGTTTTTAGTTTCACACTATTGCATAATTGAATCGGTTTTATTTTATTGTATTTTATTTACCAACTGGTTTTGTTTTAATTTGCACATCACTAGGTGAACTCTGTTGACAGTGCAGTATATAATTAATTAAGCAGCCCTCTATTTGCTATCCATCACCTCTGCTTTCATAGTTCTGCATTGCTTGCTCTTTTCAAACCTAGTTGTTCGATAGTGGCAACAGAACAGGAACAAACAAGCCAAAGTTAAGAGGCAGCTCAAAAATCAACCTTCTCAACATAGCATAATGTATACATTAAGTCAGTTCTGTAACAAGTACTGAAATGCTGTCCATACTGTCATAACAACCAAAATACAATATGCCTTCCAACACTAAACCTAGAGACACTTATAATAATATCTTGTGCAATGAAAAGTGCACTATAATTAATTATGCAGAAACATAACAATGGGCAGCTGAATATGATCACTCACAACAAGTATTCTTGAATGGGTATTGATCCCTTCCCCTCATTTTAGTTTGATTTCTGGTTTTCCCTTCCTTTAACTTTTATTTTCTTTCTAAATGCCTTGAATTACTCTGTTGCACATGAAATACAAAATAAGATTAGTACATAATTTCATTGAGATAAAAACTGATATCCTAACCGAACACTTATGAACTGCAAATAAATGTACGTTTGTTATGCAGTTAGGCAAATGAATGCATAAATTTCCTTATGGATAACCTGCAGATGTGTGTATTCTGCATATATATTCTTTACTGTCTTTTAAAGTTTTACTTATTGCAAAATAGTTGCTAAGTTAGAACAGAGGATGGCAGTCTAATCCTGGCATATGAAGGATTTTTAAGGAAAAAAGAAAAGATACTAGCTTCTTTTTTGCAAAATAATTTGATATATTACAACAAATGTGAGCACTAAAGATGGCACTGTCCCACATGCAGCCATTCCTGCTGGCATTTTTGTGTATTCTACAAACTCCTGTTTGAATTATATTACTGTATAGTAGTGATCTGCAGGCTTTACAGACACAAGATCCACTGACAGTGACATTGGAGCCATGTGACAGGAAGAGGAGGCATTATGACCTCCTAAGTGTCAAGGTCAGAACTGTGGGCAGCAGATCGAGAAAGCTGGGAACAGGAAATACAAATGAGCTAGAAGTACCAAGGTGAGGAAGAAAGAATCACGCCTATAGAGGAAACTGGTCCACTGTTAAGTAATCTCATCTTGCTGTCCTACTGTTCCTGTCAGCACCTGACCAAATAGTAGAAGCAGTGACACCCTTGTTTCACTATGTCCACAGTACCAGTTAGTCCTACCAAAAAGGTAGCTTTAGAGAGTTTGTGATCCAGCACCAGGGTCTGTGAGATCCACCAAAGGGTACTGACCCACAGGCTAAGAGCCACCCTATGCCTGCCTTGGTGGGGTGGGTGTGGTATAAATTTAAAGAAGAAAAGAAGAAGAGCAACAACAACAATTCATATTTGTCACACTGGGTGTGGTCCTCCCTGGTGGTCTTGCCCTCTGCCATCCTGAGAACCCCCTAAGGGCGGGGTGATATCAAGCAGAAGGATGGCTGAAGCCTCAGAATGGAAGCAAAAGGGGGTTACTTCACTACCCTGTTGGCTTTCCTTGTCTAGCTCTGCCTTTCACCTTCCTTGTTTGTTCTCTCTCTCTCTCTCTCTCTCTCTCTCTCTCTCTCTCTCTCTCTCTCTCTCTCTCTCTCTCTCTCTCTCTCTCTCCCACCAGGCATTCTGGACATGCCGGCTCCATTCCTCCCTGGCTTCAGCATGGTTCCCCTTCCTTTTATCTTCCCCTCCCTTCCTCCACCTCCCTTTTCCTTCCTTCCCATTCCCCCCATGTCTGTCCGACCCTCTGAGTTCCTTACTAACTGGAAGGAAACTCCTTTATTATCTTAGCCCTGCCCCCATCAGTTCCCCACTGGTCTCCCGCTGGTTGCCTTGTCCTTTCTGTGGCTGGCCATCTCCTCATTGCCAAAGATAAGTCAACCTCGATCTTCCTTGGCAGCTTCCCCGTGGGCTGAGCTTCCCAGAGGAGAAGCCTGGCACGTCCCAGTCACCCCTCCGCTCCTCTGGAGCCAGGCACTCTTCTCAAGGGGCCCGGCTGTCAGCCCTGGTTCCCATCCTGGGGTGGGTACCATAGGCCACCAGGAGGCGAGCCATCAGCCTCATCAAGGTGACCGGACCGTCCCAGCTTGGACACAGGTGCACCGGGGCTAGGGAGGCTGCAGGGAGCCTGGGCCTGCCATTTTGTTGCGGTGGGTGTTAGGCCTGGTGGGGCATTGGCCACGGCTGTGCTGGACATCCCCAGGCCCAGTGGGGCTCTTGCTGTGGCCTGTCTCCAGGCCTGGCAGGGTGCTCGCCACAGCCATTCCCATCCCCAGCCAATATTATTGGGCAAATATTGGGGTCTGAATTGCAGTGATTTGAACAGAAACGTACCTGACTAAAAGTATAATATATGTGTGTGTTGTTAAAGCCTCTGTTCAACAATGATCACAACAGAATGTCAAAACAGTAATGTTTCTGACCAAGTTAACAGGTAAGTTGATGAACTCTAATGTTATAAATTCAGGTGGGTAGCCATGTTGGTCTGAAGCAATAGAACAATGTTTGAGTCAAGTGGTACCTTAAAGACCAACAAAGATTAATTCTGTGTATAAGCTTTCATTTGCATGCACACTTCTTCAGATAGTATCTGAAGAAACAACACATTGGAGCTTATCTGAAGGTTTGCTTCCTTCAGTGGGGTGAAGTACAGCAGACCACTGGGTCAACAACTGCAAGTTTCTGCATCCTTGCCCTGTGCCCAGGGGATTGTAGAAACTGGTTAAAAAATTGATTGTTGTTTGGTGTTGTAAAAAGATCCCAGATAGGAATCCCAAAACGAAGTGTGATTTTATCGGAAGATCTTTTGGTTTAGACTCTATTTTCCTGATTCTAAATCCTTCCTGTTCAACCAGTTGGCTACAAGGTTTGTAAAACCTTAAAGGTATTCTGTTTTCAGACCTACCAAAATTTATCCCTGCCTGATCAAACAGGATTTTAGACTCCCAGAGGAGCACCATCAATCTGGTGCCCCCTTGTTGACTGATGTGTGCCTTGGCCGTAGTATTGACTTTGCATACTAGTACATACTTGTTCCTCCATAGGTTCTAGAAGGCAATCAATGCTAGTCTGATTGCCCCAAGTTCCAGCCAGTTCATACTGTTAATTTCTTCCAATGGGCTCCATCTGCCTTGGACAATCTGATCCTTACAGTGTGCTCCCCAGCCCCTTCTGCCAGTATCCGGCAAAGGAAATTGACTCCTCTTGTCAGATCTGGTCGTGAAGACCACCAGCTTAGTGGCTTCTTTGGGGGGCAGTATCTTGACTGTACTCTTTTTAAAATGTCCTTCTGATAAGGAAGAAGAGCCCATCATAAAATGTCTTCTGTAGAAGTGGGCCCAGGAAACCAGCTCTATGGACTAGATCATCACTCCCACTACCACCAACCAGTGCATGAGGTCCATAACCTCTGCCAGATTTCTTTCACCATTTCCAGCCATTTTTACCTGCTTCTCTGTAGGTAAAAACACTTTGGCCATCTTCGTCTGAATCCTGGCCCCTAAGTGGACTATGTCTCTGGAGGGTGTGAGATGACTTTTGTTGGTTTTTGTTTTAACATTGATCAGGCCTGAAGAGATTGCACAATGGACTTTGTTTACCTCATCTGCCTCCTTGGCAGTGGTGTCTTTGTTTACCTCATCTGCCTCCTTGGCTCTGTGGAGGATATCTTCCAGGTTGTAGGTAGGCGATTAGAACTACCAGGACCTTGGTAAACATCTTCAGGGATTATGCCAGGCCATATAGTAAGTCTTTGTATTGGAAATGCTGGCCCTAAATATCAAAAAGAAAAGAACTGTCTGGAAGGTGGATGAACTGGAATATGCAGGTAAGCATCTCGAAGGTCTAAGGATGTCCTGTAATTGTCCTCTGCAGAATGCAGCAAAGTGATTCCATCTGGAACATGCACTTCTTTATCATAGGTTCTTTATTTAGGTCCCATGTGGCATGGATGTTATCTGACAGAGAGTTCCTTCAGATAGGGCCAGGACTGAAAAGAGCCTGGCCCTAATCAAGGAGAGCTGGGTGTCTTTTGGGCCAGGGATCACTGGTTAGTTGTTCTTGGTCAAGCCTAGTGCTCTTTGAGGGACATATCAGAGGAGGCGGTCCCAGAGGAACACTGGTTCCAGACTTAAAGGCCTTAAAAGTCAGTACCAAAGCCTTGAACCTGACCCAGTACACCACTGGAAGCCAGTGCAGCTGTCGCTGCACTGACTGAATATGTGCTGTCCATGACGTTCCCGTCAGGAAATTTGTTGCTGCATTCTGAATCAGTTGGGAGTCTCCAGATCAGTCTCAAAGGCAGGCCAGCTTAGAGTGAGTTACAACAATCAAGTCTGGAGGTGACCTTTGCATGGATTACTGTGGCTGGGACTGGGTTAGGGTGAAACAGAAAAGAGGCCAGTTGCTGCACTTGATCAGAACTGAGGAGAGCATATAGATCCCAGCCTTGGTCGTAGTAACCACAACTTATAAATCCATTGAATCTGATTGGGGTGGTGGTTAGTCCCACAGAGGAGCCAAGCAAAAGAAGTGTCTTCGTTGAGAGACACAGTCATTTGCCAGTGGTTCTGACAGGGAACAGTGGCTGAAGGGAGAGTGGGCGGGGAATAGGAGCAGATCCAGCACCTGCCAATGGCACGCAAGTACTCTTTTTTTTTTTTTGGCTCCCTGGAGGGGATTTTTTTTATTTGCATTTTCTATAAACTATAACAGAGATATAGGGAGGGGAATTTCTACAAACTACAGGAGAAAGAAAAGAAAACCTAACTAAAACCCCAAGTGATGGAAGTTATACAATGCTTATAAATTTGCTTATTACACTTACACAACTTTTCTAAGATGAGGAGTATTCAATAGTAATCATTTCTGAGTCAATATCAGCTTATCTGGCCCAACAAAGAATATTTCCATCATTATATCACTTCAAAAGACCATGGCCCCTCCTTATGCGCTTGCCACCTTCCAAAGATATTTTTAATTTGGAACCCTATCTCTTCAACAATTATTAAACCATTAAGTTCATTTCTTCTTTTTTGTAGTCAGTCTTCTTGTCTTCCTTCCTCTATAGATCTCAATGCTTTTTTTGTAGTAGTAGTAGTTGTTGGCTAGTCTGTTATGTCCTTTTTCCAGCTGTTACATGCTTGTCTGAAGTCAAAAGAGTCCTTGCTTCTTTTGTTTCATCTTGCACTGCCGCTTCTCTGTTAGTAACAGCGTCCCTTTTAAAATTCTAGTCACATTGCATGGTAGTATCCCTTCAATGCATCCTGAAGACCAGCAGAAGGCATATAGCTTCCACTCGACCAAACAGGAAGAGTCTATGATTCTTGCAGAGTCACACGATCTAGTCCAGCTAGGTCACATGATCAGTCAGCCGATCAACCTCTTCCTGAAGAAAGAATGGGTCTGCTTCCTCCTGCACCATAATCACCATCTTTGAAGGGTCTTTACATTTGCCGGTGAAATGCCAGAGTCCCGAAGGTCTGTTAAAATGCTTATAAAATTCTGAAAAACTCTCTGTTGTAATCCATTATCTCTATTTGCTCAGTCTCCCCCACCATAGTTCCACATTTTTTGAAATCGCTTGGGGGGGGGGGTAGGGCATCCCCTCCCCCTCCCTCTTGTACTGGGGAGACTTTGCATTAAAGAATTTGATGTCTCATTTCATCTTTAAAAACTCACTAATCAATCATCAAGACGATCCATCAGGTCTCCCTGGGATCTTGCTACGCAGATTTAAATCATTGCACTTCCAAACGCTTGACTGGGCGGTCGCTTTGAATCCAATTCTGGGAATCAGGGCAGGACCTTTGGGGCAGGGAGTAGCCCCCCTTCGCCGGTTACATGCCGGAAGGGCTCTCCTAAAAGCCCCCTGGCTAGGAGCCCATCAACAAGGGCTCTGTGGGAAGCGCAGACCATCGCGCCTCCTCCTATCCACTGATTCATGCCACACGTCTCTCGGCGCTGCACGAAGCCACAGCCATTGTTAAAGCACCAAAGCCCCGCCTCGGCACGCAAGTACTCTTGAGTGGTGGCTGACAGGCCAATGGCTGAGGGAGTGCATTGCACAGCCAATGGGAGAGCTGGAAAGTGCCACCCCACTTCCTAATTATATATAAGGAGAGATGCCATTTTCCAAGATAAATCAAACACACACTCCTTACTGTGTGCCCTGATGACAAAAAATGGCACTGCAACAGAGATCTAGTCTCTGTTGCTGCTTTAAAAAAAAATTAAAAAGTCATGTGAGAAATGAAAATGAAGATTTTTAATTGATTTGATTAACATGTTAAGCTTGTGCTTTGTGTACCTTAAAAGCTTAATGCATTTGCTTCATGAATCTATAAGACTAAAAGGTCAGACAACCTAAGATTAGAACTTGAAATAAGGAAGATAGGTCATGTCTAGTCCATCTGGAAAGTACCTATTCAGAAACACAATGGTCAGCATAGAGACATGTTTGCTATCCTTGATTTGCTTGCAGAGTATAACCAACAGAAAAATGGGAAGTTAACTCTGTCGAACAAACATTTCGAAAGAAGACAGGCCTAAGGATAGAACATCCTGCGGGTCTGAAAGCCCAGTAACAGGAAGACATGACACAAGAATGACCAGGTTCACCCGAGAGTGACATTTGCAGTAGATGGTGGAAAAAATGTCAGGGGAAGGCTGGGAAGATTAATAACCTTTTTTAGGAGAAAGTAAACAGATTTTAGCATATTTAGAGGAGTGGACTAATTAGGAAAAGAGGAAGAGTAATCAGAGGCGTGTTGTCATGGGGTCCTAAAGGCGAGCCGTGATTTGAGAATGTGAGCCACGTACTCCAGCCTATGCGGACTGGCCAGGGCGTTTCTTATTTTCCAAAGCGTCGGGGAAGGAAGTATAAAACTGCCTGCTTTCAAATACAAGGTGTGGTCAGTTCATCTGGATTGATCACCCACGCTTGCAAGAGTGTATTATTCAATAAAATATTCTGCTTCACTGAAAAAGGTCCGTCTCTGTAAAGCTTTGTTCTTGGTGAGAACAACTCGCATTTCTGACAGTCAAAAGATGAGATCACAGATCTTCAAATTCTTTCCTATTTTGCTGTATTAAAAATATGAGAAATCATACAAATACAGAACAATTTGTAAGGATTCCAAAGGATCCTTTAAATGAACAACAGATTTTATATGAGAAATCTATGCCTCAAAAGCATACTGGATACACTTATTCATAAAATAATACAGAGAGTTTATTTCTCATAGACTGTTATCAAATTATATTGAACAGGGAGGCTTATATAATGACGATGTTTATCATCTGTGTTTTAATGCATTTTAACTTTTTAATGTAAGCCTCCCTGAGCCTACCTGGCAGGGAGGGTGGGATATAAATTGAATTACTTAAATAAAATAAAATAAATATGGGAACAGACGATCCTGAATTTTACTCTGGATTGAATCTATTTAGGGCTTTAAAGGTTAACATCAGTACTTTGAACTGAAATAAGAAACATAGGAGGAAGTATAATTCTTTCAGTATACACAAACACACACACAAACACACAATTATAATTTCTTACAAGCGTTTGATTAAAACTTCTATGAAGTGCAAGATTTTTTCGGTCATAATTATCTGTTGTTGCATAGGTGGCAGGATTTAGAGATGCCCCCAAATGTGTGTGAAGCACTTCTGCCAGTAGATTGATTCATATTCCTCATCAGGTGGCACGCCAGAGAGCTCTCAGCTTTCATTAAGAGCTTTTTCTCTTTGAGGGTGGGGACAGCCTCTCAACAGACAGAACTGGAGATCTCCAATGCACATCCAGAACACCATGCATGGCGCTTTGAATTCCAGCCAATGGCATATATCCTACCACTACACTGAGCAAAGCCTTTCTCCAATTTATGTGGCTGTTCCTCCAAAACTTCATTAGGAACTTCCTCTAGATTAAGATTGGATACATGCCAATGTTTCTTTCGTGCTTAGAATTCAAAAATAGGAAGATCTCCGTGGTCATAAAAGGTTCATGAAACCAACAATGGTTAAATTACTGTGTGATGACTGATGGCTAATATACTAGCTAAAGCTGTAAAGGTAAAGGTAAAGGTTCCCTTGCTCGAAAGCCAGTCAAATCCGACTCTAGGGTTGCGGTGCTCATCTCCGTTTCAAAGCCGAAGAGCCAGCGCTGTCTGAAGACGTTTCTGTGGTCATGTCGCTGGCATGACTAAACACCAAGGTGCACAGAACGCTGTTACCTTCCCACAGAAATGGTACCTATTTATCTACTTCAATTTCTTGCTTTCGAACTGCTAGGTTGGCAGGAGAGCTAAAGATGATGATGGACAATTAGCAAAAAGACTATTGTTTAGAATTGAACAAATCATAGAAAGTAGAACTTTAGAAGGTACAAATACAATCTTGAACTTTCATGAAAGGGTATGGGATGCATTCCTTAGGAAAACGGTCTGTAGTAGTGCCTATTATAGAATATCATCAATTTAGAGAGAGGGAAAGGGCCTATGTAACCACAAAACCAGAAGGCACTTGGAAGTGCTTTAGATTAGCCCATGAGAGAGCACAGTGATGATCCCAGAGTTTGTTATTTTTTTTCTTGAAATAAATATATGTTAACTAAAGGGCATTTTTGAAACTGGGAGCCTTCTTTTGAATCACAACTCATCCTTGTAAAAAGAAAGGAAATTCTTGTAACTCTGTGAAATAATAACTAGTTGACCTTATTTCTGCGAACAGCCCGCTGCATCTCTCCAAGCCAAAGAAACATAAGGCCATGTAGCAGATTGACAGCAGTTTCCAGGATCAAAGCTGTTGAACTACTGCCTCTTTTGGCTTATGTTCTCTTCCCCAAGTAAGGAATCTACTTGTTCCTGGAACGATGTCCATTTTTGAGTACTTTAGAATACATTCCATGTTGGAAAGCCTGATGTTTGCAATGACTATAGTGCAAAACGTTATTGTCTAGATTTCTTCCCATTTGCTATAAACCACAAAAAAAATCCTCTAATGGGAACATGATTGACTGTGTCAAAAGAAACTCTGAAATGAAACCATTAACAATATGATGTAAAATAAGTAAGAAGCTTCCACAATAATTAAAAATAAAGCATAGGTACTCTACACATGAGAAGAATGAAGGAAAGAAGTCAAAAGCCTCCAGCATTAAGCAAGTAGACTAGAAATAGCATCATGTTCAAAAGCACAGCCAAGTACCCTTTGAGGTTTCAAATTATGGGTAGGAATCAAAAAGGGACGATAGAATCTGTAGTCGACCAAATATGAAAAAAGAACATATTACATTTCTATCATAATAAACCCAACAATCACATGTTAGTGCCTAAATGCTATGACTGTATGCCACACATGGGATACAAACCTAATTTCAGTAACACCATTATTTTTAAATCACTGAAGATCTTACTATGCTTTATAGATTTAATGCTTTCAATTTTTATCCAAGGAGATTTGCTTTTGCATTTATTATAACTAATTTAGCAGAGCCAATTGTCAACATTTTAGTGGCATCATAATGCCACAGCTGACAGATACACCTTAGTATACTATTCTTACAAACAACTTGAGGACTACATTTTTCACGGTGCATCACAAGATAACATAGCATCAAAGGCTTCTGAAGTGTCAGGCAAGAGAAAGAGAGACTTAGTATTCCAACTGTCAGCTGTCTAGTTCCTGCACCACACATAACATGGGAGTGATTCAGATGGATTTGGATGTGCCATAAATTGGATATAAATATAAACAAAAACAAAGTAATCCAAATATGAATTAAATTAGATCAAATGAGTTTTTTAAGACCACACATGGAAAAAAATGCACATCTTCACAAATCCTTAGTTTGTATTCACATGCTGAATGCCTTTAACTGTTTGGACAGAACTATGACAAAACAGTATACTAACTTTTAAGTTCTCCGTAACAACTCTACAACTGCTGTACTTTGCTATCCCACCAACAAGAGTTCAAAGCCAAACCAAAGTATTGCTGCCATTGGCTGATCAGGCTAAAAAGACACCAAAACTACTAGAAAGGTGAGGAAACGACTCATACAGTGAACTATTGACCAATAGCAGCAAGATAGCAACTCATCCTGAGTTTAACCTTATCAGAAGTGCAAGTCCCCAGACTTATTTGTGCACCCCTTTTGTGCTATACAGGGGTGGTGCTGAGAGCTGGGCCTGGGTGCTGTTCCCCAAACATACCATCATTGTCCCAGGGGCCCACACAGCTTCTGTGGGCCACTGTGGCCCTGCTCTCCAGCCGACCAATAAGAGGCCGGTTTGGCAGGAACAGGCCTGTGTGGGCTGACCTCAGCAGGCTAGTCCCTCTCTGTTCTGCCAGCATGCTAGTTCCCCCAAGCATGCTAGTTCCTCTTGGCCTTTGGCGGCTTCCCCACCCTCCCTCCCTCAGTTCTAGGCTTTTATATGTTCTTAACATTTATTTTTAAGAGTTTGATGGTTGACATTTAAACATTTTAAATAAATGGTTAGGCAATGTTTTCTTACAGATTAAACAACACAGACACCAGAACTGGTGACCAACGGAGGCTGGATTCCAGGAGAAAGGACCAAAAACTGAACCTTTTCCACTGGCCCACTCCCGAACAACTGCCTGTGAGTCTCAAATGAAAATGCTGAGCATTGGGTCCTGTCATGAATTAACCCCCCCCCCACACACACAGCATTGATAACTTCATTGAGGAGGGAAAAGTATGAAAAATTAGCGTTCTTCTCTCATTGGAACTCTTAAAGTGCTACTGGCAGAACAGGTGAGTGGATGCAATTTTGCTTGCTTTCCCCTCATCAATGCAACCACCAATGTTGTGGGTGTTTAATCCAACAACCCTTGGTATTGTTGTTTGAGGCTCACAGGTGACTGCAGAAGGGAATCTGTCTACACTAGAGCCTTTCATTGGTGCTATGCAGAATCTAACCCAAAATAAGTGAGAATATCTTTAAGAGTACTTTGCATATTTTTTTTCTTTTTCTAAAGTATTGTTGTATATTATCAGAAGTATTACTCAATGGAAACAAACTAAGAATACTTTTTTTGCACTTAGTTGTCTTCAGTCAAGCTGGGGAATCTGTTTTCTATTTGTTTCTGGGACAACTCTATGTTTGAGAACAAAGCTGTTAACAGGAAACATATGGAACTGTTCTACAGTAAGTGAACAACTGGCTTCAGCTCTAAATGCCACGTATTACATTCCAGTGTCTCAGACAATCTGGGAAGAAGCTTGTAACATTTACCTTACATGTTCATATCACCAAATACTGCATATTCCATGTGAATACTAAAAGGTTAGCAAGCTGAAATCCTGAAAAATTAACCAAATTCTACTATAAAAAAGTTGTAAACATTATTCATATATATATAGTTTTAAATAACTAGCTGGCTATTGTAAACCTGGAAAAGTATTCCATAAAAATTAGCTCAACAACATAAGCTTCCAGGAGTTAAGAGTTGCTGTAATTTGTTTATAATATGTTAACAGATCAGTACAAATGTAATTTAATAGTTTTTGATCGTTCCAGATAGTTGAAAAAGAGTTACTATCCCTGGATTTTACTTGATATCACAGTAATACAGAAAACATTACGGACTATTCTAGGGGGAAAGTTATTTCAGCTGCAGTACACAAGCCTGGCCCCAGTGAAACATGACAACATCTGCTTTAGTAGTTTCTAGAACTGAGTAAATCAAATGAATATGGAAAATGTCCCACGGAAAACTCAGACTAATCCAAGAAATCTGTGCCCCTCACAGCATACAAAACCACATTATTCATAATTTTTTGGTCAACATTTAATTTATTAGACACAAATTTCAAATGATTTTTACTCTTTATCAACAAAAGAGGAATTAATTCCATACATGTATGCATTATTTCTCTTGGCCCTCTACAAAATCGTAACACATCCGTGTCTTCATCTATACTAATCCACTCCCATACATTAAATCTCATGAGCTGTGAAAATAAAATGTCTATTTTATTCTTGAAATTACATAAATTGTCCATACTATAGTAATGTTGTTCCAGCCAAGATCACACATATCAGTCGTGGTAAAGTGTACCCTTTCAACCCCATGTTTGGACCCTGCACGTTCATTCTACATTCCTCTGAAGCCCATTGTTAAGAACATAAGAAGAGCCCTGCAGGATTAGACTAGTGGTCCATCTCGTCCAGCATCCTATCTCACACAGTGGCCAACCAGTTACTCTGGAGAGCCAACAACAAAGCATAGAGGCCAAGGCCTTTCCCTGATGTTACTTCCTAGCACTGGGATTCAGAGGTCAGCTGCCTATAAATGTAGAAGTTCTCTTCAGTTGCCATGGTTATTGACTGACCTCTCCTCCATGAATCTAATTCCCTTTTAAAGCTTTATATTCCTGTGGCCATCACTAAATCTTCTGGCAGCAAATTCCACAAGTAGCATATCCATTTGTCTGTCCTTAATTTGTTGGATGGCCTCAAGTTCGAGTATTTGGGGAGAGGGAAAAACAGATCTCTCTGTCTATCCTCTCTACGCTGTGCATAATTTTATAAACCTCTATTATGTCCCCCTTATTCATCTCTTCCAAACTCTTAGACTCTTCAGCTTTTCCACATAGGAAAGATCCTTCAACCCTTTAATCTTCTTGGTTACCCTCTTCTGAACTTTTCCAGCTCTGCAATGCCCTTTTTGAGTTACAGTGATCAGATCTAGGTGGGTAACCATTTGGTCTGAAGCAGTAGAACAAAGTTAGAGTCCACTGGCACCTTTAAGACCAACAAAGTTTTATTCAAGGTATGAACTTTCGTGTGCAAGCACACTCCTCAGATACAGAAATGGAAGATAACCATTCAGACTTATAGACAACAATTATGGGAAGTTAACTGAGAGTCGCAATCTGAGCTCCGCCGATATAATCCAGCCTGAGCTCCACCGATATAATCCAGACTACGATGTTAGCTGAATGTATGCCTATGTTGGATGCTATTAATGGCAGGGTCGGCAGGATAGAAATTAAATAAATAAGTAAATACTTTTACACATTTATCTCCTATTTTGACATATTTATGGCTTCACTGTTGTTCCCCCTTAATTAAATCCAACAACTGTTGACCCTATAAACTTAATTTGTTTTTCCTGTTTTGTCTCTGCATAGCTTAAAATATCTTCATCATGTTACATGCTCATTTGCTGTTCAGCCTCTGTCTATAAGTCTGAATTGGTTATCTTCCATTTCTGTATCTGAGGACGTATGCGTGCACATGAAAGCTCATACCTTGAATAAAACGTCATTGGTCTTAAAGGTGCAATGGACTCTAACTTTGGGTTCTAATGATCAGAACTGTGCACAATATTCCAAATGAGGTTGCATTGTAGATCTAATAGAGCAAAGGTGTCAAACATAAGGCCCGTGGGCTGGATCAGGCCCATCCAGGACTCTTATCTGGCCTGCCAGCAGCCAGCAACCTCCTTCTTCTTCCTCCTGGTTCTCTGCTCCACAACCACTGAGCTCCCAGCTCTTTTCCTCCCCAGCCTCAGCTTCTCTGCTTCCTTTCTTTTTTCCCAGTCTGGTCATACCCCTTTCCCTCTTACCCGTCACTGGCTTCTTTCCTGGTTCGGCTTCTGACCCAAAGCACAGGGGGCCGATTAGGTGAAGGCTAGGAGGGGAGAGGCCTGAGGGCGGGGAGGCAGGGGAAAGCCTGGCCAATCCCCAAGCAGAAGGAGCTGTAGTGCTGGATGAGGAGCTATCCATTTATTCCTATTCTTTACTTCCTGTCATTTAACCAACTCTTAGTTCATAAGAGAATCCATCCTCTTATCCTATGACTGCTAAGTATATTCAGGAGTCTTTGATAAGCTACCTTGTCAAAAACCTTTTGAAAGTCCAAGTACATAATGTCTAACAGGTCACCACCACTATCTACATGCTTGTTCACTTTCTCAAAGAACTGGCCGCTTACCAGCAACCTCTGGGCAACTTACTGCCACCTGATTTTCATGACTCATCCAGGCCTGGCTGCTTGTTACTGTTTAACAACAGCCACCCCCTGAAAGCCAGTGTGGTGTTGTGGTTAGAAGTTTTGCAATATGATCTGGAAGACTCAGGTTTAAATCCCCATTCTACCATGGAAGCTCACTGGGTGACCTTGAGCCAGTTACACATTTTCTGCCTCATCTACCTCACAGGATTGTTGTGAGGATCAAATAGAGGAGAGAAGAATGATGTAAGCAGCTTTTGTAGAAAAAGGTGAGATATAAATGAAGTAAATAAATAATAAACATAGCAGAAGATGGGGGGCAGATAAAAAGCAGGTTGGTGGGTTGGTGGGAAGAACAGAAGGAAGCAGGAAATGTGAGAATATGGAGACTGCCAGGAGGAAGGAAAGAATAAATAGTGTGGTGAAAGGATAAAGGGGAAAGTGAGGTTCCCCACTATGCAGCTGGGCCTTGCTTAGCTCGCAACACACATCCTGGCCAGAGTTTTCCCAGGGAGAATCTGCCAGAGGGAAGGAAGGAAGGAAGGAAAGTTAAAGACCAGCGGCGGATAATGGTAGGTTGGCAGGTGGGTAGAAAGGAGAGATGGAAGCAGGAAAAAAGGAGAGGTTATAAAGGCTGAGAGGGAAGGAAAAGAGGAGATATTGGGGGAGGGAAAAATGAGTCACTACCCATAAATCCTTGTGGGTCCCCCTCTTGTAGTAGTTCTGTTTCAGTTCTAAAAAGCATCTCTTCATTAATACAAAATCAGAAAACCCAATTCCAGTTGTCTGAGTCAAAGCATTCTTCTGCAGAAATTTCTGAAGGTGGGGGAGAGGAATAGGAGGGAATGCAGAATAATCTGGAATAATGAATTCATACAACTGAATTGTATAATAGGACATGGAGTTGAAAAGAGTCATGTCTTTAAGAGAGCCAGCAAGTGTTTTTGAGAACTGAGATGAAGGAGAAATTTGTAGACATTGCTTATAACACTGATTTTTTCCTAATTGTAGATGCTATTATAGTCATGGCCACTATTCTCAGTCATACAGACAGTATGGAAAACTACATATTTATATATGAACAACTTTCCAAATTAACAAGTTACTGAAGAAAGAAAGTATCTACTTGTTTTGTATATAGCAGATCTCAAGCTAACTAAAATAGCAAGTTACATGGAAGTCATTTTGAAAGGAAATTTTGGTACTCATCTGTAATTTTGATTGCCCTGATGAAAGAAGGAGACGTACAGAACAAATTGACACGTGTGCCAATTGGGATGTGTGGCTTACCACATTATTTTTAAAGAGGCCCATGGAAGCAAAAAGTAAGGAGGATTATTATCTCCAGCTCCTTGGTGACACTTACATATAGGCAAGCAGAATACAAGCAAGCTGGCTGGTGAGAGAAAGCTGGCCACCCTCAAAATCTGTGGCCTGAAGCTAATGCCTCATTACAGAGCCAGCTCTGATGACCTCTTTTGTACATCCTAGAAAGAGGTTAAAAAAATCTCCCCTCCCTAAACCATACAGAGTGTAAAACCACATGATCATGAGAAATCGCTTTCAATTAGTTTCATTTCATAGCAGAAACATTTAAGTATCACACAGCTCATTTTTAAAAAACAATGTCACCTTTTTCTTCCATATATATATGTGTGTGTGCGCGCGCGTGCGTGTGTGGAAAAGTTGACTATATATGTGTGTGTGTGTGTGTATAAAATCAGTAGTCACAGTTCAATCCTGTATCTGCCAATAATATATTTCACCATCATTACCCAGCGTCTTATTCATCTAAATTTCTAACCACAGCAATGAAAAAGGGCATATAGTTGTATTTTAGCCTGAAACTGACTATTGCAGCGCATTACAAATAACCCCCACTCTTCAATAAATTTATTATTATCAAGGGTCAGTCCTGTTCTAATATAATATGGTAGTTTTGATATTAACACAAAATTTCATATTCACTTACACCAATCAATTAACAATGGTGGGTTTGTTCTTTTCTAGCATGTAATAATGAGAATATCTTGTTTTTATAATAAATTTCAAGTCCTCATCTAAGATAATATTTTTAAAGTATCTAAAAGAAGTTCCTTAGGCTCAAATGGCAGATTATACAAAGTGATGTCTGCTACTGCTACTGCAGACAGAACTTCTTTCCATAACTGTTTTATAGCAGAACACTGCCAAAAAATAAGCCGCAAATCAGCACCTGGATTCTGACATCACCAACATACATCTAATACCTCGTTATAAATAAGGCATAATTAGGCTGGTGTCAGCATCAGTACTGAATGTTGGAAGACTTTTGGACCAAATTCAATTCCAATCTTCCACTGAGACTTCTAGCCCTAAATTTCTATTCCATTTATTCTTAGTTATATGGCTCCTCCAGACAGTCTAGAAAAATTTTATTTATTAATCCAATAAATCCTTTTGTAGTATTTCTCAGAATCAGCAATACAAAATTAGATTTGTTCCTTATCTGGTATTATTTTGTATCATAAGGATAATACCCCTAATCTGAAAATCTTGGAACAAGGGTGGCCATAGGCTATTCATTTTCTCATCTATTTTGTTACTGTAAAGGACATAATCCAAGAAAGAGATGGTATAATAGTACCAGGGATCTATATTTTCTAGGTGGTCTATGTTAACAACTATCTCAGTATTATAGAATATGGAGGTCAATGGGGAGATCCCTGATGCTAGCTCTGTTCCCACTGACAGCATACCTTAAGGCTAGACTGTACCAAAGGCAATAATACATTTTCCCCATCCCCCCTCTTAGAAAAACACACACACATGTTAACCTAAGATGGCAAACAAGCCCAGAACGTATTTATCCTTGCTTCTCCAGTCCTTTAATGTTGCCAGTTTTGTTGCATTATAATACCAGCAATTGTCTGATATAGCTAATCACTCCTTTTCCTTCTTATATTTTTTTGCAGCCACGCTAGAGTATTTATAATCCCATATAAATTAAAAAAACTAATTTTTGTAAAGTGTCTATTTGGGAACTGCTAATTACAAGTGGTGAATATATAAATAGAAAAAAGATTTGGAGCCATATACTCATCTTAATAGATGTAATCCTTCCTAACCAAGAGAGCTTTAAAATGTCTAGAATATTAAGGTTTCCCCAGATTATCAGTTAATTTTTGATCAAATTTATACTTATGATTGTATCCAGATTTTCATGAAGCCACACAGTACATGGCTGGTCAAGCTTTCCTGTTTTCTTACTTAAATCCATAAAAATAAGGACTGGGAAGGATGGGATTTGGTCAGCCTTCATTCATGGTATAATGACTTGTGACACAGCAGAGACAGAAAAATAGTTAAGAATGCTTACTAGTATAGCTTCACTTGAAAACATTATTTTCTTTCTGATTTGAATACCTTCCTTGGTTGTCACTCTTTATTCCATGCTATAAAC
The DNA here is from genome assembly GCA_029375565.1 of Gekko gecko. Taxonomy (NCBI): domain Eukaryota; kingdom Metazoa; phylum Chordata; class Lepidosauria; order Squamata; family Gekkonidae; genus Gekko; species Gekko gecko. The sequence continues at coordinate 96,079,296 of JAPDNY010000002.1, read as the reverse complement.
AATGCTAAAATATTTTCAGACACCTCCACCCATCAGTTACAGACTACTTGAAATTTTGGAGACGGAAGAGACTGTTTATCTTGCAGGAGACAGGGAGCAGGCTGGATTTCCCAATTCTCCTTCCAGTTATGTTAGGGGAACATGGGCTCCCTGACAGATACTTGGCTCTGATTCCTGGCTGGCCAGAAATGGTTAATTGAGTAAGTGATTCATTGTACATCCAAGTAAGGAAGTAATTATCGTACTCACAGCAATATGCATGTACATCTCTACCTCTTACAGTGCTAGCATGGAGACTGCATAAAATCTTGTATATAACATTACAAAAGTAATGCCTCGATTTAGAACACTTGCAACTTGAGAATAATACAAATAGAAAGATAATTCAGTGTAAATAACAGCAACACAACTATGTCTTGAATTAGAGATGTCATTTAAGGGTCCTGCTATTGAATGATCTTCAGAGGTAGGAGCTGAATCATCCCATGCTCCCGTTTCTCTCTAAATGGGAAGTGTGGAAAATGACAAAGGTAGAAAGTACAGTACAAGGAACTGGAGTGTTGACTAGGAGTGTGCATTCAGTAAAGCCAAACCAGAAAAACCAAACAATTCCTTTTCAGTATTTTTCAGGTATTTGGCAAGTCAAATCAGAATCCCTGATCTGATCTGGCTGTCGAATACAGAATGCCGAATAAAAGCCTAAACTATTTGGCTTTTATTCAGCAGTATTCGGCATTGCTGAATACAGTCTCAGGGAGGTTAAAGGGCTGTTTTCCACCATTGCTCTGCTTTCCAGAAGGGAAGGGGGAAAGGAAACTTACCTACAGCCAATCACTGCAATGCATTTGCAAATGGCATTGTAGCTTCCAAGGCTATTGTTGCTGTTGGCGTCAAACTTGAAGCCTAACTAGCAGCTTGCTTTCCCAGGGACAGGAGGGGGGAGGAGCACTGGCCAATAGGAGTACCAGTAAGGGTGGGCACACTGCTCTTTGGCCAATCACAGAAGTTTGTTCTTTTTTGAAATTCTTCTGCATATTGTTGTGGTGATTCGGTGCTTAAGATGACATCAATCCTCCTGTTGAGCTGGCATTTGCCACAATGGCACTGGGTTCAGCTAATAGGTTGGCACTGGGTTCTGTTGATAGGTAGGCTGGCACTGGGGCACTGCTTTTTGCTGCTGGCCTTGTAAACATGCCCCCTATACTTCAGAGATTTTCATAGTCCTGTTGGGTTTTAGTACTGCCAGAGTGGCACTGGTTCTGAGGGGAACATTGCACAGGTTCTGCTGCTGGTCTTGCAAACATCCCCCCTCACACCACACCTCAAATAGTTTCTACTGCAGAGATTCTCTTGGAAAAACTGCTGGGCTGTTGTTTTATCTGCCTGCCTTTGGGAACAATGGAAGATGGGTCAGCCTCTTTGGATGCCCCTAGAATAGGACCCTCTAGTCCAAACTTTTCCAAACTTGGGGGTTCTTTTGGGAAGAGGCACCAGCAGCTACAATACAAATTTGGTGCCTCTACCTCAAACCCCTTCCCCCCAGCCCAATGAATACTCCTTAAAAGATTTTGCCATTGACCACAATGGCCCCATAGGATATAATGGAGCTGAATTTTTTTGGTATTCCTGAATGTTTCTGGATACTAACACATTACCAGTAGTAGTATTTGGGTATATTCAGGAATACCAAAAACATTCGGTTTCATTATACCTGAATTGGAAAAATACCGAATTTCCCCCCCTGTACATCCCTAGTGTTGACACTGGTTAAGAACATAAGAGAAGCCATATTGGATCAGGCCAATGGCCCATCCAATCCAACACTCTGTGTCACACAGTGGTCAAAACCCAGGTGCCATCCGGAGGTCTACCAGTGGGGTCAGAACTTCAGAAGCCCTCCCACTCTTGCCCCCCCAAGCACCAAGAATACAGAACATCACTGCCCCTTACATAGTGTTCTATCTATACCTTTTGGCTAATAGCCACTGATGGACCTCTGCTCCATATGTTTATCCAATCCCCTCTTGCAGCTGTCTATGCTTATAGCTGCCACCACTTCCTGCAACAGTGAATTCCATGTGTTAATTGCTCTTTGGGGGAAGAAGTACTTCCTTTTATCTGTTCTAAATCTACTGCTCATTAATTTCATTGAGTGCCCACAAGTTCTTGTATTGTGAGAAACGGAGAAAAGCACTTTTTTCTCCACCTTCTCTGTTAAATGCATAATTTTGTAAACCTCTATCATGTCACCCCTCAGTCGTCATCTTTCCTAACTAAAAAGCCCTAACCTTTTTAACCCTTATTATTATTATTATTATTATTATTATTATTATTATTATTATTATTATTATTATTATTATTATTATTATTATTATTATTATTATTATTTTATATCCCATCCTCCCTGCGAAGGCAGGCTCAGAGCAGCTTACAGTCATATATAAAAAATACAATATACAATTATTAAAAAAGATAAAACAGTTAAAACCACAACAAAATGCAAAGCGCTAGAAGTGCAATAAACAATGGTGGCATTCTTTCGGCATCCAGATATAACAGTTGCCATATTCCAGGTTCCTTGTTAGGCTATCAGGTATTACTTTGGCGCCAATGTTACTTTGGTGCTGATATTAGGGCCAGGGCCACGATGTTACCAGCAGCTCCCTAATCAAAAGCCTGGTGGAAGAGCTCCGTTTTACAGGCCCTGCAGAACTGCAAGAAGTCCCGCAGGGTCCTGATGTCCTCCAGAAGCTCTTTCCACCAGTGCAGGGTCGCCACAGAAAAGGCCTTGGCCCTCATCACCACTAGCCTGGCTCCTTTAGGGCCCAGAAGGGCCAGGCGGTGTTGGGATCCAGATCTTAGTGCCCTCTGGGGAGCATGTGGGGAAAGGCAGTACCTCAGGTAAGCAGGTCCCTGACCATATAGGGCTTTAAAGGTCAAAACCAGCACCTTGAACCAAATCCAGTATGCTATTGGCAGCCAGTGCAGCGTTTTTAGGGCAGGTTGGATGTGTTCCCACACAGGAAGGCACAGCAACACCCTCACCGCTGCATTCTGCACCGGCTGAAGCTTACAGATCTGGGACAAGGGCAGTCCCATGTAGAGAGTATTACAGTAATCCAATCTGTCTCTCTTTTTTTTTTTGGCCCCTCGAAGGGGATTTTTTATTACTTTTTTGTAATAGACAACTAAAACTACAACAAAAAAAGGAAAGGGGAACTAATAACTAGGGAGAAAGAAAAGTATACCCACACTATACTAAAAACCCAAGAGTAGGAGATCATTATCCCGGTTAAAGTCTATGTTAGTACTATATTATTAGTAAACGATGCATGCTGTGAGTTTCTATCTATTCCTGATCAAAAATTAGCTGATTACTTGTTATGGGAGAATTTCAGAGCATCTCCCAAAGTCACTTCATAAAGGCAATTTTCTGCCTTTACTTAGGCTTTCTATCTCTAAAGGCATAGGTTGGTTTGCAGGCAGCTGCGCCTTCTTCTGTGGCCAAGTCTTCCTCCGTCTCCGAGATGACGTTTCCAGGAATTCTTTAGCCTTGTGCACAGAGTCAATCTTCTCTCTCTTGTCATGTAGCTTAAAAATGACCCCTTCTGGGCTTCCGGTCGGAGTAAAATGGCGAATTGACACACTTTGCGAGTTGTGCAGAGTGTACTGCGGCATCTGACGACAGTCTGGGCTTTATCGGGCCCAGCGCAGCACTCTCCAGGCGGGGGAGTGGCAAGCAAGCAGCGAAGCCTGAGGGGGAGTCGAGATCGGTGTGGATAAGCTTCGGAGGAAGCTTGTTTACACTTTGATCTCCTTCCGTGAAGAGGGCAGTTGCAAATCAACTCTACAGATGCCAGCTGGGCTGAGAATTCAGCATAAATTCGCCATCTACCGATCTCTTTATCATCAAGATTAACATTGTTTACAGAAGAAGCACCGCAAAACCCCGAGATTACAAGCAAGGTAACAAACGAATAAGCGCTTACCGGTTTAAAGAGGAATGTGGAATTGAAACGTACGGATAAGCGTTGAAACCTTTAAGGAACTATTCCGCTTGAATTAAAAGTAAAACGAAAGCTTTCCTTTAGAGAAAAAGGCTGAAAAGTGACTTTGTTTTGCATTCCTGTGGTCAGTCAAGTCTAAACTTTACGTAGCAGAAACGAAACTAACTGTGACTCTATGATACAGGAAGTGGGCTAGAGTGGAGGTTTTAGAGGCTGTTGTGCTGGAAATGGACGGACATTTTATTGTGTGACACCACCCTTACCGGAAGTTGGATTACAGAGATGGACAGATGAACAGGAAGTTTGGAAGGAGCCTACTCTAGCCGGAAAATCATAGAGAAATTGCGCCCGACATTTTGGGGAGGACTAAATTTTAAAAAGTTATTTTCAAGCCGAAAAAGCGTTTAAACAAGTTTTAAAGGTGGCGATTTGGCTTGAAGACTGCTAATATAAAGACTGACTAGCATTGAAGTTGTCTCCAAGACGGATTTGAGGTCAAGACCCAGAGCTGCTTCATCACCCAGCCCAAGAATGACTGCAAAGGAAAAAAAGAGTGGCAAGCAGCTATGGAAGCGATGGAAAAACGGATGACCAAAGTGGTGCAGAATTTTGGAAAACAAATAGAATCACAGCTGCAACAACAATTGCAACAACAGCTGCAAATTCAATTGGAGCAAATAGAACAAGTGCAAGTCCAAGTACAGAAAAAAAATATGGAAGAACTGAAAGAACTGGTACTTACAGAAGTGTCAGGGATAAAAAAAGATACAGAAGAACTCAAAAAGGAAGTCAAAAGTCTGGTGACAAAATCTGAAGATATGGAACAAAAGGTCAAAAAAACCCTGTCAGAAAATACAAGGCTGGAGACCATGATGGAATATAGGGCTACTCAGAATCATCTGAGATTGAGAGGGATAGAAGAGGAGGAAGATCAGGATCTACGGGCTCTAGTAATTAAGACATTGACAACTTATGTAGGGGAAGATGAGGGAGATTTGGATGCAGACTTTGACTTGATTTATAGAGTAAATTCAGCTTATGCCAAAAGAAAGCAATTACCCAGAGATGTGATTGTTCAATTCGTGACAACAAAGATGAAGGAAGATGTTTTCAAGAAACAATTTACACAACCGTTGGAAATTAATGGAAAGAAAATAATAATTCTGAGAGAAATTCCGAGATCGATTCTACAAGACAGAAAGAAATTCAAGAAATTGACAGATAGACTAAAAGAAATGAATATTAGGTTCAGATGGGAGATACCATATGGACTTACATTTATGTACAACTCGGTGAGATCTACTCTTAAATCTGAAGGAGATTTATACAGATTTAAAGAGAGCAATCTGGATGATTTTAAAGATATTTAATTCAACACTATTATGGATTACAAATTTTTATCTTGGAACGTAAATGGACTAAATTCACCAAGTAAAAGAAGATTAGTGAATCATTGGCTGGAGAAACAAAAATGTAACATAATTTGTTTACAAGAAACACATATTAGAAAACAAGACAACAAATATTTGACTAATAAAAAATTGGGAGAAGAATTTCATTCCTCAGCAATTAATAAGAAAAAGGGAACAGTGATTTATATTTCAAAAGAATTGGATCCTAAACAAATTTTCTCGGATAAAGAAGGAAGGTATGTTGGCGTGGAAATATGGATGAACAGAAAAAAGACATTGCTTGTAAATATATATGCACCCAATGGTGCAAAAGAGACTTTCTTTAATGATTTGACCAAAGAGTTGGAGTGTTTAAATTATGACCAAATTGTTCTTGCTGGAGACTTTAATGGTACAGTGAACAACACATTGGATAGAAAATCCAAAGCAAGTGGAGAGACAGTCGGAAAGTTACCAAAAAATTTCTTTCAATTGATGAAGCAAGAGAAACTGGAAGACGTTTGGAGGAAGTGGAATCCTAAGACTAAGGACTACACGTTTTATTCGAATAGACATAACTCCTTTTCTCGAATTGACATGATTTGGATGTCAGAGGAGATGGCGCAAAAAACTTATAAAATACAAATTTTACCGAAAACTAACTCTGATCATAATCCCCTACTTTGGATATCTAAAGCAAAACCTAAACAGTTATATTGGAGAATTAACGAAGATTTATTGGATCAAAAACAAATTAATGAAATCTTAAAAAAGGAAACGAAAAGTTTTTTTGAACTGAATTTGAATAAAGGTACGGATATACAAGTTGTATGGGATGCGTACAAAGCGGTAATGAGAGGTATGCTTATCTCTCTGAACTCCAAGGACAAAAAGCAAAAGATCCAACAACAGAAAGACCTTCATGAAAAAATTCGACAAAAAGAAAAGGAATTAAAGAAAAGACCAGGGAAGAAGAAGATTATTAAAGAGATCCACTTTCTGCAAGATCAGCTGAATGTTTTACTAAACAGAGAATTATATTGGAATTTGAAGAAATTACAGCAAAAAGCATTTGAGGGTGCAAACAAACCAGGAAAGTTTTTAGCATGGCAATTGAAAAATAGAAAAGAAAGGAATTTTATATCTAAGATTATTGAAGATGGAAAGGATGTTATGAGCTTGAATGGTATAAAAAGAGCTTTCTTTAAATATTACGCCAAATTATTCAAAAAGAAAGGAATTGATCAACAGAGAATTAAGAAATATTTGGAGACTATTGAAGTTCCAGAGCTGGGAAAACAAATTAAGGAATCATTAAATGGTTTAGTAACGAAAGAAGAAGTGACAATGGCGATAGAAGATGCAAAGTTGGGCAAAGCTCCAGGACCAGATGGCTTCACAGCAAAGTTTTATAAGAAATTTAAAGAGGAGCTAACCCCTATCTTAGTACTTCTGTCGAATGAGATAAGAAAGACCAAACGGATCCCAGATTCATGGAAAGAAGCAAATATTTCATTGATACCTAAAGAAGGTTTGGATTTGACTCAAGTAAAGAATTATAGGCCAATATCGCTATTAAATAACGATTACAAATTATTTGCAAAAATAATTTCGGAGAGACTGAAAAAATATCTGAAAGATACAATAGCGGAAGAACAAGCTGGATTTTTACCAAACAGACAAATCAGAGACAATTTAAGAGTGGTGATAGACGCAATTGAATATTATGACAAGCATCCTGAAAAAGAAGTTGGATTCCTCTTCCTAGATGCGGAAAAAGCTTTTGACAATTTAAATTGGGAGTTCATGCTGCAAGTTATTGAAAAAATGGATATTGGACAGTCTTTTTTAAACATGATTGTGGCAATATATTCAGAACAAAAAGCGGCTTTGAATATAAATAAAGAAAAGACGGACTTCTTCCAAGTCCAAAAGGGAACACGTCAAGGCTGCCCGTTATCCCCGTTGTTGTTTATTTGGATATTGGAAATATTATTGACAGCGATAAGAAAAGATAACAGTATTGAAGGACTTACAGTGAAAGGTTTTGCCTATAAATATAGGGCATTTGCAGATGATGTAATGTTTATGATCCAAGACCCAATTGAGAAAATACCACAACTGATGGAAAAAATTGAAGAATTTGGTTCAGTTGCGGGATTTTATGTTAATAAAAGTAAAACCAAAGTGATGTGCAAAAATATGACGAAACAAAGACAAACAGAACTTCAAGAGAAAATTCAATGTGAAGTAGTTACAAAGACTAAATATCTTGGAATTGAATTAACCATGAAAAATATTGACTTGTTTAAAAACAATTATGAAAAGGTGTGGCACAAGATTCAGCAAGATATGAAGAAATGGGACACTTTGAATTTATCATTGATGGGAAGAATCGCGACTGTAAAAATGAATATTTTACCGCGTTTGATGTTTCTATTTCAGACTATTCCAATACTAAAACAAAGGAAAGTACTGGATTCGTGGCAGAAAGAATTATCCAAATTCGTATGGGCAGGGAGAAAGCCAAGGATTAAAATGAAAATTTTATGTGACGCAAGAGAGAGAGGAGGTCTACAACTACCAAATCTAAGACTGTATTATGATGCCGTCTGTTTAACATTGTTGGAACAGTGGATTAATCTGGAGAATAAGAAGCTATTGGCCCTGGAAGGGCATGATAACAAATTCGGATGGCATGCATATTTATGGTATGGAAAAGTAAAAATGGATAAATTTTTTAAACACCACTTTGTAAGACAATCACTGTTCGAGACATGGATGAGATATAGAAAATTCTTCTCAGAAGAAAGACCACTTTGGATTGTACCAGCTGAAGTGATTAATCCATATTCAAGAAATCAAGGGCTAGACTGGCTACCCTATAAAAATCTCTTAAAATCTGAAGGGAAAAATTTTGTGTTAAAAGATAGATTTGATGTTGAATTTGAATATGATTGGTTGAAGTATAGACAGATTTATGATTTATTTAAGACCGATAAAAGAGAACATGGTTTTAGAGAAAAGAATATTGAAATTGAAACTGTATGGCTTGAGAAAGGCAAAAAAATGATTTCTAAACTGTATAAGGTTCTATTGAAATGGTATACTGAGGATGAAGTTGTAAAAGAGCAAATGATAAAATGGGCTGTAAATGTTAATACTGAGATATTAATGACATCTTGGGAATACTTGTGGAAAAAGTCAATGAAAATTTCAACTTGTGTAAATGTTAAAGAGAATTGTTATAAAATGATGTATAGATGGTATATGACGCCCAAAAAAATTGCTATCATAAATGAAAGTATGTCTAATAAATGTTGGAAATGTAAGAAACATGAAGGGTCTTTTTACCATATGTGGTGGACATGTGATAAAGCAGTAAAGTATTGGACAGAGATCCACAATGAGATACAAAAAATTCTGAATTGTATTTTTAAGAAAGACCCACAGATGTTATTGTTAGGTCTTAAAATGGAAGAAATAAATGTAGCCAAGAGAACACTATTATGGTACTTGACTACAGCAGCAAGACTGACTTTTGCTCAATGTTGGAAACAAGATAAAGTACCTGAAACATGGGAATGGATCAAAAAGACGTTGTTTTTGGCGGAAATGGACAAGTTAACAAGAAAGTTAAACAACAAAGAAGATGAAACTTTTTTTAAAGATTGGAAAGACTTTCAAAAATATTTGTTGAAAAATTGGGACATTAAAAGTGGTTTGATTTGCTTTGACAGTTATTAAGAAGAAACGGAAAGAGAATTAGACTTTTGTATTGTTACCGTTAGTAAGAGAAAATAAGTTTAGAAGTAATTGTAATGGAATAACAGAGATATTAATGGGGTTGGAGCAGTGCTGGAAGCCTGATGTGGGGGGGAGGAGGGGAAAAAAGAAAAATGGGTATGTATTGGTATGTTTAAATTGTATGAACTTGTGATATATCCAATAATAAATTGTATTTACAAAACAAAAAAAAAATGACCCCTTCTGGAAATGCCCATTTATATGCGATTTGATTAGTTTGAAGGAAGAGAATTAAATCCTTGTAGATCTTTCATTTTTGGCGAATTTCAAATGGAATGTCCTTTAAAGTCTTGATGATAGCATTCCCCATTTTCAGTGGAGTTGCTGACATAGCTTTTAAAATTGCATCCCTGGTTTGCCTTCTTGAGAATCTGACTGATATTTCTCCAGGCAGGCTATTCTTTTTGGTGTAATTGGAATACACTCTATACGCTGCATCCATATCATGCATTATTTCTTCCACTGTCAAGCCTACTACGCTTATGCTTCAAATCCGCTCTGTTAAGTCTCACCAAACAAGCCAAACGATCAATTCCCCACCCCCACTCTGCTTCTTTTCTCGCTCGCGGGGGAGGGATCCCTCCGCCTTCCGTTTGCCGCTATAAGGGGGGGGGGTGAGGAATTTTCTGGTTATTTTAAAATTCGGTTACAGCCAACTCACGATCACTGTCGGCCACTTTCAACCTCGCTTAGATCTTTGCCAGTCACTCGATCTCCACCGCTTGTTCTGACCAACCTAGCTGGTGCCGTGCAGCCACACAGCAGTAGGACCGTCAGGGCAAAGGGGAGCCTCAATTCGCCAGCATTCCACCATTGAAGAGGCTACCCCTTCAAAGCCCTATGGCTTGGAACCCCATTCAAGGGTTCCGGGGGGGGCATGTCAGTAGCTCCCCTCCAAACCGCTGGTGTGGAAATTGCTCCCCCAAGCCTCGGGGAGAGCAACTGCCATCGCCACGCTATAGACTGGAAGTCTCTACAGTAATCCAATCTCGAGGAGACCATTGCATGGATCACTGTCACCAGGTCATTGCGTTCAAGAAAGGTAACCAACTGCCTAATCAGCCGTAGATGGTAAAAGGCAGACTTTGCAGTGGCTGCTATCTGGGCCTCCATCGTTAAGAAGGCATCCAGGAGCACTCCCAAGCTCCTAAACTCTGTCACTGGCACCAGCGGCACCTCATTGAAGGTTGGGAGTGGGATCCCTAACCTTGGTCCACTCCGACTCAGGCACAGAATCTCCGTCTTCATCAGATTCAATTTCACTCGGATTCAATCGACTCAGTCTAAGCCAACCAGCCACGGCTTTCAACGCCAAGTCCAGATCTCTCGGATTAGAGTCTGACTGGCCACTCAACAACAGATAGAGCTGGGTGTCATCCACATACTGGTGACAACCCAGCCCATGCCTCCAGGCAATCTAGGCAAGGGGGCACATGTAGCATTAGGGAATGTACCGCCCCTTGTGGCACTCCAAAATCTAGTGGGTGCCTTCAGGACAGCTGTTCCCCCAGTGCCACCCTTTGTCCCTGACCCTGAAGGAACGAGGAGAGCCACCGCAAGGCAAACCCCTGAATCCTGGTGTTGACGAGGTGTTGGGTCAGTAGTTGATTGTTGACCATGTCGAACGCCGATGACAGGTCTAACAACAGCAATACTGCCATGCCACCTCGATCCAGATTCCTCTGGAGGTCATCTGGAAGGGCGACCAGGACCATCTCTGTTCTGTGACCTGGTCAGAAACCCTGCAACTGAATCACCACCACCCTTTTGGTAGGGCAAATTGGATACCAGCCAGTAATTAGCTAATTCAGCTGGATCCAGGGATGGATTTTTTAGGAGAGGGTGGACCACTGCCTCCTTTAGTGTACTAGGGAACAGACACTCAGCGAGGGACTTATTGATAATCTCCCTTAGTGCACCTTGTAGCCTGTCACAACTGGCTTTAACAAGCCACAATGGGCATGGATCAAGGCTGCACGTGGTCAGGCGAACAGATGAGAGTAACTTGTCTAGACTGAGTGGACTGAAATAATCCAGAATGAGACCAGAAGACGTGCATGGAGCCTCGAGTTTTTTTACTGTCTCAACTGTGGCAGAAAGGTTGTGGCGGAGTGACAAGACTTTATCTGCGAAATAGCTCACAAACTCCTCACAGCCAATCTCCAATTCCCTATAGTTTGATCTGCCCTGTGGCAGTGTAGTAAGGGACCGAATTGTTCTAAATAATTGGGCTGGGTGAGACCTCACAGACACAATCGTGGCTGCATAGTATTCCCTTTTCGCGGACTTGGCTGCCATCTCATAGGATCTCATAAACATCCTATAGGATGCTCTTGTCACTCCATTGCAAGCCACTGTCTGTCTAGTCATCTAAGTTCCCATTTCATTGACCTCAGCTCCTGTCTGTACCATGGAACAAGTTTAGAACAGGGGCATAGAGGACATTGGGAAGCGATCATATCGATGGCTGCCGAGAGTCAGGTTTGCCAGTCCTCGACAAGCTCATCTAGCAAACCACCAGGGGCATTGGATTCCACAGGGCCATTTGAAGCCGCATAGGGTACATTTGGCTTTGCGGGCAAGCCAAAATATGTTTGCCGCCCAATAGGGTCGGGGCGGCACATTCACATGGGCCTTTAGAACATGGTGGTCTGACCATGGAACGGCTGTAACTGTAATCCGGTCCACTGTAACCCCCGCCACGAAGATCAAATCGAGCATGTGCCCTGCTCTGTGGGTGGGGGCCGTAACACATTGGGAGAGTCCTAGCACTGCCATGGACAACACCAGATCCATTGCCTGCATGGAGGTCACGTCACTGGCGTGGACATTGAAATCACCCAAGACTAACAGCCTAGGGTGCTCCAGTGCCCATCCTGATATGGCGTCCAGCCAGGATGGCAGGCTGCTAGCTGGTGTGTTGGGTGGATGGTACACCAGCCAGACAGTCAAACTCTTCCCGGCTTTCCATACAAAGCCAGCACACTCTGTGTCTGTGAGCCTCGGCAGCAGGAGCACTCTGAAGGTGTAATCCTCCTGAATGAACAGTGCCACTCCTCCCCCCCCCCAGTCCAGGATTGGTGATGGACTGAGAAACTGGGAGGAGCCAATTGTGAGAGAGCGAAAGTGAAAGTGTTCCATCCCCTTAATCATTTTAGTTGTCCTTTTTTGCACCTTTTCTAATGCTATAATATCCTTTTTGAGGTGCAGTTACCAGAACTGTATACAGTAGTCCAATTGAGGCCGCACCATACACTTATACAGGGGTATTATAATATTGGCTGATCTGTTTTCAGTTCACTTCCTAATAATCCCCAGTGTAGCATTTGCCTTTTTAAATTGCAGTTGCACACTGAGTTGACATCTTCAGTGAGTTATCTATCATGACTCCAAGTTCTCTCCTGGTCAGTTACCACCAGTTAGGACCCTATCTACATGTATTTATTTTTGGGATTTTTGGCTCCAATGTGCATTATTTTGCTCTTTCCTGCATTGAACCTCATTTGCTACACTAATGACCACTCGTCTAGCCTTGACAGATCCCTCTGAAGCGCCTCACAGTCCTCTCTGGTTTTCACTGCCTTGAAAACCTTAGTGTCATCTGTAAACTTAGCCACTTCACTGCTTACCCAATTCCAAATCATTAATGAACCAATTAAAAAGCACCAAACCTAGTGTCAGACTTGGGTCAATTCGGTATAGCCCCTGCTATGTACCTTAACAATATTGACTCCATTTTCCTTTCCTTTCTTTGTAACTGTTTTTCCCTGCCTTAGTATGAGTGCATTTATCTCCCCACGCCTGACAATACATTCTTATGGGAGGGGGAGTGTGAATGTGTGTAGGAATACCTAGCTTGCAGATGCTTTCTCAAGGGAAGACGTCCTTTGATTAGCTAGAATAGGACCCTATTGTCTTAGGTCCGTGTAGGCTGCTGACATGGATGAATGGAATGTGTGATAGTAACTATATCCAACTTTCCCGCCTTCAGGCCTCAGACCTGACAAAAGATTCATTCCCTGCACATCTCATATCTTCCAATAAACTTTTCAAAACCAAAAGTTGGTGTGAAGAGTGAGTTGACTGACGGGGACCCTGACACCTAGTACCAAGCCCTGCAGTATCCCACTGCTTGACACTTTCCACTGTAAAAACTGCCCATTTATACTCACTCTCTGTTTCCTGTTAATTAACTTTGGTGGAATTGATATTTTCTGGTAAAAGAGAGATTTTGTGTGTGACCCTTAGCATTTATCTACTCAGAAATCTGATCCACTAATGCTCCTGCTTCAAATAATGTGAGCTCTCTTGATTCATTAAGAAATGTCAACTTTAATTTCACACTCCTGCCTTAAACTCAAACAAATCGAGCTCTTTTGATTCATAGTTAAGAAGTATCAACTTTAAGGTACAGATCAGTTGTCAATAAATAGTCAGTTTACATGATATGCTTACATGATATGAACCGTACCTAAAAGTCAATCTTAATACTGATGAGGTGTCCTTGGTAATTTATTTCAGTTAATAAACTTGTCATTAGCTTCCTAATGGCCTTTAAAAAAGCCATGACTTTTTTTTATCTTTGAGAAGCTCACTAAAGAGCACGTCAAGTGGGCTTCTATGAGGAAGCATATCACTATCATTTGGAAGCTATTGGAGGAGGCTAAAGTCTCACTTCTACAATGTACAAATCAGTCCCTAGTGAACCTTCGATCATTGCCCTTCATGCCCACCACAGTGGTAGGCCCACTTATGTTGGTTCGTACTCACAAGACAAATGTAGACAATCACGACCTTGTTTAGAAACAAATACTGAAAAAACAGTTGTGAGAGTCTGACCCACAAATCAAGATAGTCAACAGGACTTTGTTCATTGTTATGTAGTGTTTATTGGCAACTATACAGAAAATATTTTCTTTGTAAGTCAGGTTCATACTCACAGACTGATCAATCCAACTGATGTTTGGAACTCTTGGGAACATATTACCATTTATGTTAATTACTACTTTGTGGATGGCCTCAGGCATCAGCATAATAGTTCCAAGGCATATCCCTTCCCGCCACTGTTGCCAATACTCTCCTGAGGCAGATAGGCCATTTGGTTTTCAGAGAAAGTTCCTGGGGGGTCACTGCCCTAGGCAGGTGCTGGGAGCTACCAAAAACAAGCCCAAGTAGCTCTGCCAGCACTGCAGGAGCCACTAGGCTCAGAATTGTCCAGCAGCACCCATGATAGATATTGGCTCACCTGTTGCAATGCCACCAGTTGAACAAGCAGCCAGTGACCCAACAACCATCACTAGTGCCACTGGCTACGTCTTAGCTGAGTGGCCCATGCAGAGGTGTCTTATACACCATAGAGACCAATCAGTTTGGCTTGCTCCTTTACCATTTTAACTTCCCAGTCCACCTTTATTGTGGTTAAGAAGCCATTAAAGGAAAATAGCCATATTACAGACAATTTTTAAAGAAATCTAATCTGTCCAAAAAGGACACAGAACCCATCTGAAGACATAAGCATAATTTGCAACAGAATTGCAGGCAGCTTTTTCTCACCACCACCATTTGTTCAGCCCAGTGCAATGTGGAAGAGACTTTCCAGGTGGTTAGCAGCTATTTAATTTTGGAAATGTTGGGTTGTCTATCCAGAGACGAAACTGTCAAGAGCCTGCTGTGATATGTTCAGATAAAATTGTCTGCATCCTTTCCAGCGTGAACAATATGGAATACAGAGTGTGAGCCAGAAGGGTCATTAGCTGCCTCTTGTTGTGATTGTTTGGATCTGTTTCTGTCTGTTTTTCTCCACTGCTGGCAGATTACTTGGTGAGGTCTGAGGAAGCCCTATGTACGTCATGTTTCATGAAGACCAGCTGGGAAATGCTGATCCACTACTGAAGAAATTGTCAGAATTGTGCTTTGAATGCATTTGAATGTCACTAGCTTGGTAAATGACCAAATAATTAGTCCCGACAGTCTTTACTGACTGCTGACTGTATAACGGTCCCATGAGCTCCCATTTTGAAGAAAATGACTACGACCTGGATGCTTCAAAGTTTTCTTCTATTTTTGGATTAACACCTATATACTAATAGCCAAGTTGCCCCCTCCATGTGGATATCTAAATCCTCACATCGGGGGGCAAAGAGATTTTCCTGAACACTTGGGGCAGTCCCCAGGTGTGCAGAAAACTCTGAAAAGTTTTAAAAACTGTACGGGGGATATTTAAATCCCCCCCAAAGTAAAAGAGCATTCCCTGTACATGTGCAGAGAATGTTCTGGGAACTCTGCAGCAGGCCCGGTGGCTGGGAGGCGCTCAGGCCTCGCCACCGGTGTCCGGGGGGAGGGAAGATCGGGGGGGGAGATTGGCAGGCCCAGCACCTGGAAGGCACTCAGGCCTCGCTGCCGGTGCCCAGGGGGGAATCGGCGGGCCCGGCAGCTGGGAGGTACTCAGGCCTCACCACCAGTGCCTAGGGGGGAGATCAGCAAGCCCAGCTGCTGGGAGGCATTCAGGCCTCACTGCCGGTGACCAGGAGAGGGAAGATCAGCAGGGGGGAGATTGGCAGACCCAGCGGCTGGGAGGTGCTCAGGCCTTGCCACCGGTGCCCAGGGGAGGGAAGATCAGCAGGGGGAGATTGGTGGGCCCAGCAGCTGGGAGGCACTTAGGCCTCGCTGCCCGTGCTCGGGGGGGAGAAGACTTACCTGTGGAGCTGTTTCTGCAGGCTGGGAGCCTTTAGGAATACTCCCCCCCTGTGAGTATTACGGGTCCTGCTTCTTGTTTTATTGAACTTTAACAAACATTGTTACAATTATAGCTTCAAAGTTTTCTAGATACTTCAAAGTCTTCTGCATAATGCTAACTTTTTCTCTTTATTACGGATTTAGCTTCCAGCTTGTTCAGGGTAATAGGACCAGTTTTGTTTTTGTTTTTTTATTGTTAGTGCGTTTTTCTTTACCTGGAAACTTACAGGGGAAATGCAACACTAATGATCTTTTGTGCTATTGCATAACCGTTTGATATAGAAGACCACCTGTCAGAGGGATGAATATTGCAAATTTAGATAGGTGTAATTTGTACCTAACAGACTTTACTAACTTTGCACCTTTATTTTCTAAAGTTTCATATCATGCTCTGTCCCCTCCCTACAATCTCCTGCATGACCTCTCTTGCAGGAGACCACAGAGTAGGTTGCATCAAGAAGATGAGCACTTGCTCCAGTCACAGAAGAGCTTACACAAGAAAGGAGTGATTTCTACCATTTTCTCCTCAAGCTGCAGTTCAGCACATGAAGCTCTATTATACAGAGTCTATCAAGGCCAGTACTGTCTACTTTTCAGGGTATTTCACATCATGTGTTACCTGATCCTTTTATAACTGGAGATACCAGGGATTCAACCTGGGATGTCTGCATACAGAGCAGATTCTATTCCCTTCAGCTGTCATCCTGCCCTATAGTGCCTCCCATTTTGCAGTCCCCTCCATATCATAGCTCATTGCATTCCTGAAAACCCACAACCACAAGAAACAGCATTATAGAGGAACAGGATGCAGAATGCTACAAAGGGAAGGAAATAGGGATCTGTTCCACAAAATCCTCCCATTCGTGGTTCCAATCCAGTGGCCACAATCCACACACACACAAACACACAAGCCCAAACACTGAAATCCTTAAGTGTTTTTAGTTCCATGAGGTGTAGGATTATTTGCAATCAGTACTTTTCAACAGAACCAGATCCTACATCAATAGTTAATCATAAGTGACAAGGAGGCAAGTGATTACATGCTTGTGTGTACCAGCTCTATCATTCAATTTACAATCCAAATATAGAACATTTAAAAATATATAGCTTCTAGTCTAGTACCCTTCTAAAGGACTTGATGATAATCCATTTTCACTGGACTTTCAGCCTGTAAACAAATTGAATGGACATAAGATTTGGCAAGACAGTAAAACAAACAGGGTTTGGTGTATGATGTTAAAAATAATCTTCAGCCACCCTTCATATAAAGGAAATTCCTACCACACATCAAACCAAAAATTAGAGAAAGAGAGCTAAACCACATAATTTCACCAAAGTATACCCTTATTTGAATAAATCATCCATGCAACAAGGAACAGAACTTAAATTTCTCCACAGCCTTTTTCAGCAAATTACACTTCATCAAGTGCTTCAGACCCATTTCCTAGGGCATATACTTTTTATGGATTTTAAGAGCATCTGCATCTGACTCTTTCTAGAGTTTCTGGCACATGTATTGTCAGGTAGGAAATTATTTATTTAAAATTATTTTATTTTCTCAGTAGTAGTGGGTTTCAGATGATTACACAAGTTTTAACTCTGATCCTATACATTTATGATACATAGTCAAACCCATCCAGCATTCATTGCACTATCTATCAGACACTTCTATATGCACAGCTTATAACTTTAAAGAAAAGGAATCCTGGTATATTCTCTAAATTAAACAAAATGATTGATTAACGTTAGATGAACACTAAATGTAGTTATTTCTTAAGATGCTCTTGATATATTTATTAGGATATACCAATTTTATATAGGTATACCATTGTTCATAGAAACAGAGGTCAAACAACAGCATATTATGTAATATTTTACAGCCCCTAGTCAAGCATTTAGAGCTTGAACCTATGTTCCATGGCACAACATAGGTCTCTCATCCTCTTGACCCCTTTTACTGAGAAAAGCTCCTTTTCCCTTCTCCAAGCTATTCATCCATGTATGAGCCAGCCATTTAATTTACTTGTTCAGTAATATCTTTGCCACTATCAAAATCATGCTGTTTCAATTATTTCTAAAACATTTCATATAAAGTATTCCATTTAAAAATGAGTAGCATACCTTGAAGAATGGAAAGTTAAAAATATATAGGAAAAGATTATAATTGCTACAAAGCTAGCAACTTATGGCCAAACTTAGATAAGAAAAACATGATGAAGTAATCTAGCTGGAGGATGTAGCTGAATGTTGTCTCCAGTGGCAACACTTTGGAAGAAAGAAGACTTCTTAGCCTCCTGCTCTAAATAAAGCCATACAGGAAAGTAAGCAATTAAAATCATTTTGTTAGCAATTTTTGGGATTTTGGGGGATTAACATGAAGTAGAGAAGCCATTGTAAAGTAGAGAGTAGTCAGGGAGAAAAATATATGTCAGGAAGGGGAAGGTTGCTCAGTATTCCTCAGTAGCAGTCAAACAGGGAACTTGTAGGAGAGGAAAGAAAGTATGGGGGTAATGCAGCTACATTTTCAGAATGATAAACATATCTTAAATTATTAGTACTGATACTGGTATTAGGGAAAACAGTTTCCTAATACTGGTATCCAAAAAAGATTATAGGAACAGATTTTATAGAAAGTTTAGAAGTGAAAATCTAGTCAGCTTTTAAAACATTTCCTGTGATTAACTTGGATTAGTAGATCACCTTCTATACAACTAGATTATAAAAACCATTTTAAACATTGTGTAAGTCTTTGCATAGCTTTTGTTTACTTCTTTATTATTTGAGAACATAAAGTGAATGTGTGCTTTGAAAACTGAGTAAAGTATGATAGATAGCTAGAATTTACAGCCATAATAAGCCATCTGCTTTCTGATTTTGATTTATTATCTTATTCTTTAACACTGGGAGGGGACTACAAGAAGTGTTGGACTCATCTTTGGCTTTTATAGAAAAACACATGTTTTGTGATACTTGGCAATCAAAACAGTTAACTACACAACATTGTGTTTATATTTTCAGCTCAAAAGCAACACTGTAAGCTTGACTTTCTAATTATATTCTGAGATAAAGTACCCAACTTTCTCTTTTAATAATGGCTGTGAAGCTGTTCCACATCATGATTATATTTTTAGTCTATTTTATTGTTTTCCAATGTCTAACCATGAATTAACTGGATACTGAATACACAGTACTTTTGAAATCAGAATTTAGGAGTTAAAGTAACAAATAATGAATTTTTAGAATTGTTAGAATGAATTCTGCAAATACCTTCTCAGATTGCTTTATGCAACATTTTAATATTTGCAGCACATTAACCATAGAAAGAAAAAAGTAGAAAAACTATTAGAACATGTTAAACCTATCCTAGAGCTCTATAGTTATCTAACAAAAATAAGAAAAGGAGTAAACTCCTTGAATATGCAAAATGCACAGCTTCTCTTGAATTGTACGATCCAAAATTATAGGGAATTAATGGGAAAAGACAGTAGATTGGCACATAATCTGATTGCAGCTACAAACATTTTCTGTAAGTGGATCAACACCTTTGGATCCAATTCTCAGATTTAATGCCAAAGCTTAAAGCTTCAGATAGCATTCAAATTGAAACAGTAAAATATAATTTTCTTAGCTGGGACAAGCAACTTCAAGCATGCTCAAAGGCAATACATAGCAAGATCTTTTTTCTATGAACATGCTAGCATAGACTACTTTTAAAGTTGATTGAATTCCAAATGCAATTTGCCACATGGCTTGAAAGTCTGATAAACACAAGCCAAATTTTTCCTTATACGTATGGAACTAACCATATAGGCTTGGGCTTGTGACTTGTCTGAACGAAAGGCTTCGGAGGGCTTCAACCACATTCAGACACTATTTAGCTAATTATGCACAAAGCTTGTGAAAAGTTTCACCAAGCCAGGTGACTTTTTTGTTCCTCAGTCTATTATTTATTATTATTTATACAGTGCTGTCAGAATGCATGTGAATTTTCAGAGTCTCATCAACAAAAAATGGACAAGTTTTCACCCTCAAAATCTCATAACTTAAAATCAAAACTGGAGAAAAACAACAAAGAAAACTGTTGCTAGAGATAAATGTGAGCAGTGAAAGTGAAGGGAATATGGCAGCATTGAGGAAGTGATCTAAGTGAAAGGATCATCTGAGATCACTGAAAGGCACAAAAAGTGTTTCAAGTTTAGAGATGCAGAGCAAGGGTAATCCACTGGTTAGAATATTAGCCTAAGACCTGGGAATCCTAGGTTCAGATCTCCACATTATTGATCCAGTCACACTTCTTTCTCAGCCTAACTAGTCTCACACTTTCTCATAGGGTTGGGAAAGGGACAAGCACATATGGGCCCTGAATTCCATGGAGAAAGAATGGGATAAAAATGTGCTAGATAGAACAGTGATTAGAAATTTTTCTGGCATTCACAAGGCTGTATTTAACTTGCGAGGAGTTCCAAGGCAGGGGAAATTATCTGCCAAGCTTGTCAGTTCCAGAGAGTCAATGTCTGGATGAAATGCAGGGCAAAATAACTGCAGTGCAGAGGCTGACTTGAGACATGGAAGTATTGATCTCAATGATGCAAACCAAAGAAGTTCTAGGAAATACAATCATTTGCAATTTTCTTATTTGGATGAAGGCGGACTTATATCAGAAACAAGGTGGGACAAAGCCTCCCTCCTTCTTTAGGGCCCTAGAGTACAAGGAGCAGGAGTCCTTGAACTTTTAGTAGGAAGATCACACACTATGGTATCCTTCTGTAAGACAGCAGATATGTGAAAGGTAGGCAGTGTTCCAGAAAGTAGTTTTTAAGGGCCTGAAGAGGAGAAGAAAAACAAATCTGATGACATAGTTTGAGCAGATGATGGTGAGAATCCCATTGTTTTCATTTTCATAACCTCAGGCTGGCAGGTACTGACATAAGTGAAAGCTGAGCTCAATTTCCCAGGCTAGCCTGATCCTGATCCTATCAGATCTCGGAAGCTGAGCAGGGTCAGCCCTGGCTAGTACTTGGATGGGACACCATCAAGGAAGCCTAGAGATGCTATGCAGAAGAAGATAATGGCAAACCACCCCTATTAGTGTCTTGCCCTGAAATTCCTACAGAGGTGACATAAGTCGCCTGTGACTTGAAAGCACTTTATACAAACACACTTAGAAGTTACAGCTGAGCTGGACTGTTGTGACGTAAAATGAGTCTTAGTGTAGAAACAATGGGATACTGCTTAATATTGTGAAGAAGGACAGCGAAAGTTCCTCCCATTGCTGCTTTTGTGGCACTTGAAGGAGTGGGAAGACTAGGGCTACAAAGTCCCAAATCAGAATCCCAACAGTATTCCTGCACAGACTACAAAGAAGCTCCCACTCTCCTGGCTTTCTGCAAACTATGCAAAACTGAAGTTTTTTGTGCACAGGTAATAGGGTTGCACTGCACAAAATAGTTTTACAAACTTTGCTTAGATAAATGATTAGGGACAGTGGTCTATACTAATGTGTATAGCTTATTGTAAATTGGATGCTATTATGTAATTTCTGTACTGCTTAATGTGTCTTGATGAATACTACGCTATGCTTCAGTTCTTTCTGGTGGTTCCAGACTTCTAATATCCTAATGCATTGGCTACTGAATATCCCATTTTGTTGATTGTACTGGCTAACTAGGTGTAATTTGCCTTAAGTCCCTGTGAGGAAGGTAGACTATACATAACATAAAAAATAAGAAGAACCTCACGTGCTGTTTAGTTATAAGAAGCTCACCAGTCAGCAAATGATGTACTGTCAAGTTGATTCTGACTTATGGTGACCTCAGCAAGGGGTTTTCAAGGCAAGTGAGAAGCAGGGGTGGTTTGCTATTGCCTTCTTCTGCAGAGTCTTCCTCAGTGGTCTCCCATTCAAGTACCAACACAGCTTAGTTTCCAAGATCTGACAAGATTAGGCTAAAGCATGACACCTTCCATTATGAACTTTCTATAGAAGGATGAATTAGTGAGCAAAATATTACTGCAAGGGCTTGCAAATATCAGATTGGAAATATTTATTTATTTATTTATTTATTTATTTATTTATTTATTTATTATTATTTCAACTTTTACCCTGCCCTCCCCACCAAAACAAACTCAGAGCGGCTCACATAAAACCAGTAAAACAATATATATTCAATACAAAAATATCTAAAACACTGCATAATACAATTTAAAACAATTATTATCGATGGCAGTTCACTGAATAAAGTGCGTTCACATGCTGTCAACTGTACTACTGCTCTGGAAAGCTTCAGCTCCAGGTCGGCCCAGAGGTTACCAGAAGGCCTGTCGGAAAAGCTCAGTTTTCACGGCCCTGTGGAACTGTGAATTCTCACTAAAAGTGCTCTGATCACAACGGGCAATGTTTTGGATGGACCCAAAAGGCTGCGGTGGCTCAAGTGGTTAAAATGCTGAACTGCAGACCGGAAGGTCAGTAGTTCAGCAGTTTGAGACTCGAGTGCCGCATGACGGAGTGAGCTCCCACCTCTGGTCCCAGCTCCTGCCAACCTAGTAGTTTGAAAGCAAGAAACTGCAAGTAGATAAATAGATACCGCTTTGGTGAGAAGGTAACAGCATTCCATGCGCCTCAGCGTATAGTCATGCCGGCCTTATGACCATGGAAATGTCTTTGGACAGTGCTGGCTCTTCCGCTTGAAAACGGAGATGAGCACCACATCCCTAGAGTCGGATTCGACTGGCTTTCGAGCAAGGGAAACCTTTACCTTTATTACAAGGACTGTGCTCTGTCTGGTCACTTTATGTTCCTAACAACACACCCTTTGTTTCTTTTTTTAACTGAAAGACTTCTATCAAAGTGACATTATTAAGTGGAGATTTCAGTTATGTCTTATGGCTCCACCCTGATTGGCTCTCAAGACATTAAAGTAATATCTAGTAATTTCAAGCCTACTAATGGTGGGGAGAGGAGTGAAATATATCAGAAATGAAGGTGTAGTGTTGCATTTTAAAATTACTGTGAGCCATTTACAGGATCTTTTTGGTAAAAAATAACATAAATCAAATAAATATTTACCCCCTAATGTCAACTTTTATAGAGATGAAGATGTTTACATCTGTAGAACCCAGAGTATTGCTCAGTTCTTCTGGCCATTATGCTGCTGGACAATTCCCCTTCTTCACAGCAGTCTCTCCATGCCACATGGCATTTTATCCACATCCACTAATTTCCAGCATTATCCTTTCAAGATCTCAAGGGGAAGCAGGAAATACTTGCCTATATCACACTCTGAATTTGAATTCTTAGGATTTAACACCCCTCTCCTAGGATATCTTTCCAACATGCCACATAGCTCTTCCTGTCCCTGGAACCATGAGGTTTTATTGCCAGTAAAACTCACTACTTTCCCTTTCATTACAGAAGCTGAGTTATACATATGCTATTTGCTGGTAGTTATTTTTCTTGAGCGACTGGAATGTACATAGAAACAAATGACACTTGAATGACCCCTGAACCCTAGTTCTAGAGCTGAGACATCTTTCTCACTTCACATGGCTTAATGTGAACCTGGTTCAACTGTATTATCTAGAAGACAAAAATTACAGATGGAAGAGGAACCACTCCTATTGTGCCTGGAGCTGGAACCAACCCATAATGGTGGAAGAAGGATGACACAGACACATCATGCCAGGAGAATCAGGCAACAGTTTTATTGGTTTTGCCACAGCATTGGCTGGATACAGTGGATACAGTTTACAGCCCAACTACTGTCAGCACCTTCTCCAACCCAACTGTTGGGGTCTCCGAGGGCAGAGGGCTGGTGTTAGAGCTGGAAGTGGTGGCCAGCCCAAGGTGGCTGTGCTGAGCCCCCCCCCAACTCCTATGAACATGCAGGGATCCTGGCCTGCACAACCTGCACTATACTCCCAAGCCCTCAGCCAGCTCCTTTTCACCCTAAACTGCAACCAGAGGAAAACCTGGAGTTCCAGGTCCCTCTCTCCCCTTTGCCAGGCAGCCCCTCAGAGGCAGGCTACAGGAAGCTGCTTGATATCTGCCTGGCTTACAAGAAAGCTAGGCCCATCCCTCCAGAAATCCTTGCTTCCCGCACACACACAAATGGTTCCCCTAGCCAAATGGCTAAGTGCCTGTCAGGAAGGGAAACATGTCATTCCCAGGGACAGCCTGGAGAAAAAATTTCAGAAGTAATTACACTACAGTTAGGAACGTCCAGTAATTATATCAGTGTGATTTGCCAGAAAAGTCTCTTAACTGTCACTACCAAGTCATTTTTGGGTTCATATGGGACCAACCAAATTCTTCCTCTCGAAACACAGAGCATGCAGCTATTTCCCAGGGAACTGATGATTTTAGTCCATTCCTCATGAATCTTCTAGTCCCACTTTGCTCCAGGTTTAATACAACCTGGATGAAGTTCTTGTTGTGATTCACTGGTTTTGGTAAGGCTGGCCTAGATGAGTTTGATCTAGTGTCAAAGGGAATGACAGCTAGTGCCAGCATGTAACTGCAAAGGGGCTGGCTATAACCGGTCTGAGGCAGTTCAGCCTGACACTGAGTATTGCATCTGGATTGCATCAGCTATGTGCTGATTGGCCAGAGGCTGTATAAATGTACAGAGTGTACAGTGGTTTTATGCTCTTCACTTGGATTGATTGCAGCGGAGCACTTTGACATTGAGAACTGTATATAGGTGGTGGCAGAGTGTAAATAAAATTCACTTTGTATTTGCACCTAAGTTCTGGACTCCAGTCTTCTTTGGGTACTCTAACTCCCTTTGGGCACTAACGTGCCAGCCAGCATTGCGTGCGCCATGACAGTTCTTCCTCCTTCCTCCAGTTCTGGTTCAAAGAAAGCCAAGAAAGAAAGAAAGCCAGTGTGCTGTAGTGGTTAAGAGTGGTGGACTCTAATCTGGAGAACCATGTTTGATTCCCCACTCCTCCACATGAAGCCAGTTGGGTGACCTTGGGTCATAGAATCATAGAATCATAGAGTTGGAAGGGACCTCCAGGGTCATCTAGTTCAACCTGCTGCACAATGCAGGAAATTCACAAATACCTCCCCCTCCACACCTCCAGTGACCGCTGGTTCACACCCAGAAGCTGACAAAAAACACCCTCCAAAATCTCCAGCCAAATTTGCCTGGAGAAAAATTGCTTCCTGGCCAGTGTTCCCTGTAAGCTGAGTTAATGTGAGCTAGCTCACAGTTTTTTACCCTCCATCTCACACATATTTGTCTTAGCTCAGGAAGGATGGCTCCAGAGCAAACTAATTTATGCAGTAGCCAAATTGCCTGTTCAGAACTTTAATGCTGGTAGCTCACAAAAAAGAATTTTTGCTCACAGGACTCCACAGCTTAGAGGAAGCATTGTTCCTGACCCCAAAGTGGCAATCAGCATTTCCCTAAGTGTGTAAGAAAAGAACTAAGCACTGATGCAACCCTTCCTGCCCTCCTCCTCATGATCGGCCTACGTTCACAGAATCAGCAGTGTTGTCAGATGGCCATCTAGCCTCTGTTTGAAAACCTCCAAAGAAGGAGAGCCCACCACCTCCAAGGAAGCCTGTTCCACTGAGGAACCACTCTGTCAGGAGTTCTTCCTAATGTTTAGCTGAAAACTCTTCTGATTTAATTGCAGCCCTTTGGTTCTGGTCTGACCTTCTGGTCTGACCAACCATCCTCTATATGACAGCCCTCCAAGTACTTGAAGATGGTTACCATAAGAATCTCTCAGTTGTCTCCTCTCCAGGCTAAACATATCCAGCTCCTTCAACCTTTTCTCATAGGACTTGGTCTCCAGACCCCACACCATCTTTGTTGCCCTCCTCTGAACATGTTCCAGCTTGTCTATATCCTTCTTAAATTGTGGTGGCCAAAACTGAATACAATACTCTAGGTGAGGTCTAACCAGAGCAGAATAAACCAATATCATCATCTCACGTGGTCTGGATACTATACTTCTATCAATACAGCCCAAAATCGCATTTGCCTTTTTAGCTACCACATCACACTGCTGACTCATGTTCAGTGTATTGTTTACTGAGACCCCTATATCTTTTCATACATACTACTGCCAAGACAAGTCTCCCCCATCCTATAAATATGTATTTCATAATTACAGGATCAGTCACAGTTGTCTCAGAGCTGTTCTCACAAGAACAGTTCTCTCAGAGTTCTCTTAGCCCCACCTACCTCACAGGGTGTCTGTTGTGGGGAAGGGAAGGTGATTGTAAGCCACTCTGAGACTCCAAGTAAAGAATGGGGTATAAATCCTACTACTTCTTCTTTTCTATGTCCTTCCTGCTGGTCTTATATTTAAAAAGAAAATTCTTCCACAAAACGTTCATGCTTGGTCTTCCCTTTCAGAGGTCACTCATGTCCATAGAGTTACTCAAGCCTCTTACATTTTGTGTATCATATGTGGCCGTATACTCCTCTCCTGATTTAATAGCTGCCCATCTGGATGGATGTTCTTCCTCAGAACTGGATTCTCTGTTGGATCTCAGGACTGGAAGCTCACTCAGTCTCTCTTGCCAGTCTTTTCTCCCTCCCTCCCTCCTTCCTTCCTTCCTTCCTGCTCTTGAGTGGGATAATCTGGGATATCCTGGAAGTGTAGGATATCCTGGAAGTGTGGGTTCTTGCAACTTGATGTTTTTAAGGCATAAAACCTCACAACTTCATCACCCAATCAAGATATTTTTATTGCTAACATGTGGATCATTGCTTTGAATTGGTATTTCTGGCCTAATTGGATTGGAAGAAACCACATAAGAGTACTGCTCCAGCCCAAGCCAGTAGCTCTACAATTTAAGAACCACAATGCTGCAAAAGAGTTAGTTTCTCCACATTGGTTTAAAGAAGCTAGTATTGTAAAGGTGGCTTCCACCTTTACTGTAACACAGTACTGATATCTAAAGAACACATATGTTGGACTACATGTAGTAACGTATGGTTTATTCATAGTTCCACATTGCTCTTAAGTATTTATTCTCTGAGACTAAGCCACGTTCAATCTTTAACAGAGCTGCAGTTGTTTTTACATGGCATCTTTTCAGAAGACCCATCATAACGATGGGTCACATCAACAGAATTATGGCTGCCAACATGGCACAAAGCATCCTTTCTGGCAAATATATCTTTACTTTCTATCAGACAAAAATATCTCTACTTTCCTTCCTTTCCCCCTTATCACCACAAAATGGTAATACTTTTTTCCTGCTCTTACTTTAGCCTGCTATTCAGATTAAATCATCTACTCACATTTTAAACTGTTTAAATGAACATCACATAAAGTATTCAATTATACTTAAAAATATAAAATATATACAATCTCTTTGAAAATGAGTACAAGGTACCAACTCTGATAACTGTTGTACTTATGAAATGGTTTTCAGTTGAAAAGTAGCAACCATTTATGCTAACACATTGTCTGCTCACATTTCATGAGAATTGATAGCTGAATGAAATAGGTGGAACAGACAATGCAGTGATGTGATATGCAAAATACCTACCTAAGATGTTAAACTAATACAGTTTGGAGCTAAATGAAGCTGCTGGGGGGCCTTGCTCTCTCTGCAAAGGCAGGACTGGGCCTATGGAATGCTCCCCCTCCAGGCCTTAAAAATCTTTCATTCTTTCCTCCAGAGCAGATGGAGAGAACAACCCAATCCAGAATGTTCTCCACAGCTGAGAGAAAAAGCTATTCTGCCTTTAGTGAATGCCAAATAATCTACTAAGAAGTTGACACTCAAGCTATATACAAACAAGGTTTTGGCTCCCAAGCCTTTTAAAGTAACTTTTTAAAAAAGTCTCCAAACAGTATGATTATGTTAATCCATAGTCCAAACATTAAAAGAAAACAGATTGCTTTTTGCCAATTACATAAATCCTAGTACATCTTGTACCACAATGTTATTATGCACATACTTCATCTTATTTTCTTCTTCCCACAGGATACCACATCAGTGCTTGAACATGGGAATCCTAAATCCACTCTTAATACTCTCTCTTGTCTTTGGAGCCATAGTGTTCTGTCAATATGATTTTGATGAATTTGAGGATGAATTTGAAGATGAACTGGATAATGAATATCCATCTGTTTTTCATCATATTCCTAGTGTGGAATACGCTATTCCTTACCCAGCTATACCTGCTGAATGTGCCAAAGAATGCTTTTGCCCTCCTGCTTTCCCAAGGTCAATGTATTGTGATCATCGTAAACTCCAGACAATACCGAACATCCCTTCTCACATCCAACAGCTTTATCTGCAGTATAATGAAATTGAAGCTGTCCTTCTGGAGTCCTTTGTGAATGCCACTGCCTTGAGAGAAATTAACCTTAGCCACAATAAGATTAAGTCTGATATGATTGATACTGGTGTCTTTGCCAAACTTTCAAACTTAGTACAACTCCACCTAGAACACAATCTGTTAGAAGAAATCCCATTTCCTCTGCCCAGAGGCCTAGAACGTCTGATCCTTGGTTTCAATAAAATGTCCAAGATATCTGCACAAGCCCTGGAAGGTTTGGAAAATGTGACTATGCTTGACCTCTGTAACAACAATCTTGTTGATTCTGAATTAAAAGGAAAACACTTTTCAAGTATGCGAAGCCTAATGCAGCTCAACCTCTGCAGCAACAGGCTAGAATCCCTGCCTCCTGAGTTACCATTTTCACTTATGTATCTTTCTCTTGAAAATAACTCGGTTTCCTTCATTCCAGATAATTATTTCCAGAAGCTTCCAAAAATTATTGCTCTAAGACTGTCACACAACAATCTGCATGAAGTTCCTTATAATGTTTTTAACCTGCCTAATCTTGTGGAACTCAACCTTGGGCACAATAAACTGCAGCAAGTATTCCACATCTCAAGAAGCCTGCAACATTTATACTTAGAAGATAATGACATAGAAGGTTAGTTAATGACTTTTCACTGTCCACCCACTTTAAAAAAAAGTTATTGGAATGTTTATAACAGTTTTGATCCTTCCTAAATACCCTAAGATTATGAATTACACTTGATAGCAAAGGGGAATAGGAGTGAGTGGTATCTTCATAATTCTCTTAATTCACTGAGTAACTGTTTTGATTTTTGTATTATCTATTTTATAATTTATATTGCTTCTTAAATAGCTTGCAAGTCATCTCATGAACAATCTGATTTGGTAAACAGGGAAGACATCTCTCCTTATAATAATTATCTTTTGGTTTCATAAGATTCCATGAGCTCCCATTGGCTGTAAAATGACCTCCCTCAGCCATTGGCCCATCAGCCGCCACTCAAGAGTACTCGTGTGCCATTGGCCAGGTGCTGGGTCTGTTCCTCTTCCCCACCCACTCCCTCTGGCAGATAGCTCTCTCTCCTGAGGAAGACAGTTCTCTTGACTCCTGTGAGGGACTGTCCCCTCAGTGGCTGTTGGTAGGCAGCCAAGTTTGGTTCTGTGAGTAAAAAAACAAAAGACTTTCAGCATAACCCCCTCCCCAACGGCCACTTTCCTGTCAGAATAAATGGAAAAAGGCTCTTTCTCCTGCTTAGCTTCAGCATGGCTAGCTGGCTAACGAGGTGGGCCAGCGACCATCAAACCATTTTCTTCAACTCCCCTCTGTGCAGCTGACCTTCCCCTAGGGTTGCCAATCTCCAGGTTGGACCTGGAGATCTCCCACTGTTACAATTGACCTCCAGATGACAGAGAGGTTTCCCTGGGAGAAAATGGTTGCTTTGGAGGGTAGACTATATGGCATTATACCCTGCTGAGTTCTTCCACCCCCCTGAAATGCTGCCCTCCACAGGATCCACCCCCCAAATCTCCAGGAATTTCCCTAATCAAGAGTTGGCACCTGAACTTTCTCCTCTGTCAGTAAAAGGCCCTTTCCACAGCAATGTTGGCCTTTGGGAGAAAACTCATTTGGCCCAGTCCTGATCAGGTTGCCAACTCCAGGTGGGCAATTCCTGGAGATTTAAGGGATGGAGCCTGGAGATGGTGAGGTTTGAAGAGGGGTGGCACCTCAGACAGGTACAATGCCATAGACTCCACCCTCCAATCCAGCCATTCCCTGATGGGAACCATTGTTGCCAATCTCCAGGTGGGGGCTGGAGATCACTCAAAATTACAACTGCCTCTAGGAGGGAGGGAGGAGGAGATGGAAAACTAAAGGTAGGTTGATGGTTGGCTGGGAGGGAGATAGGGTTACCAACTCCAGGTTGGGAAATTCCTGGAGATTTGAGGGGTCGAACCTGGAGAGGGTGAGTGTTGAGGAGGGGTGGGACCTCAGACAGGTACAATGCCATAGACTCCACCCTCCAAACCAGCCACTCCCTTCTGGGGAACCACTGTTACCAATCTTGGGGGTGGGCTGGAGATCACTACTGCTCTTCAGGTAGCAAAGATCAGTTCCTCTGGAGAAAATGGTGGACTCTGTCATTATACACTGCTGAGATTGCCACATCTAATTGTCACTGAGTGCCCAAAGCCGGGGCACTCTCCCAGAGCCTCTTTCTAGAGCCCGTTGTATTTATTTCCACAACGGGCCTTATTCCTAGTTT
The DNA here is from genome assembly GCA_029375565.1 of Gekko gecko. NCBI lineage: Eukaryota > Metazoa > Chordata > Lepidosauria > Squamata > Gekkonidae > Gekko > Gekko gecko. The sequence goes on along the minus strand of JAPDNY010000002.1, from coordinate 96,048,811 downwards.
TAAAATAAATGCATGTTCTTCCGTGCATGAACTTCCCCATCCAGGTACTTACAGTTAAAAAGTATACCCTGCCACTAGAAACTGGATACAAATATGACAAATTATCAAATACAGTAAGATGAAGCATCCCTCCTTATATATATTTGAGTTTTGGTGTCCCTCCTGGACACGCTTCCACAGCCTTTGGCCCGCTGAGATGCCACTCTCACAGTCTCCCAATCCCATAGCTGCATTGGCTCGCTGTATTGGCTCAGCCCCACCCACCGAGCTGGCGGGCAGCATTTCACCCTCAGTCTAGAGGTAGCTGGCAAAGGGGATGGACGCTCTGCTGAGAGAGCGGCAACCCCTCCATGGGGGAGGTGGCAGACCTGGCAAGCAGGGGAAGCACTCACCTTTGCTGCCCCTTGCAGCCTCTCTCCCTTGGCCGCAAGGCCTGCACCACAGAGAAGGCTGCCCAGTGCCTTTCAAAGCCTCCCCTGCCTTCCTTCAGCAGTGGCGTCAGCGCCAGGGAGAGTCTGGCCTAGAGGAAACGAGCTGCAGCTCCTGGAAAGCCAGATTCTCTCCTAAGGAAGATACTTCTCTTGGCTCCTGTGTGAGGCCAACTATGACTAACTATCTTCACAGTGGCTGTTGGTGGACAACCAAACAACCAAGTTTGCTTCTGTGAGTAAAAAAACAAAGGACTTTCAGCATAACCCCCCCCCCCAACTTGGCCACTTTCCTGTCAGAATAAATTTAACATGCCTCTCACTCCTTTTTGGCTCCACCATGGCTGGCTGGCTAATGAGGTGGGCCAGTGACTATCAAACCATTCTCTTCAACCTCCTGCTGTGCGGCTGACTTTTCCCTAGGGTTGCCAATCTCCAGGTGAGACCTGGAGATCTCCTGCTGTTACAATTGATCTCCAGATGACAGAGATCAGTTCCCCTGGAGAAAATGGCTGCCTTGGAGGGTAGACCTTATGGCATTATCCCCTGCTGAGTCCTTCCATCCCCCCCAATGCTGCCCTCCACAGGATCCACCCCCAAATCTCCATGTATTTCCCTAATCAAAGGTGGCAACTGTGCTTTCTCCTCAGTGCCTGTTGCTAGGCAACCAGGTTCTGTCAGTAAAAGGCCCTTTCCACACCTGCTTTGGCCTTTGGGAGAAAACTCATTAGGGCAACTCCTGATAGAGTTGCCAACTCCAGTTCGGAAATTCCTGGAGATTTGAGGGATGGAGCCTGGAGAGGGTGAGGTTTGAGGAGGGGTGGGACCTCAGACAGGTACAATGCCATATACTCCACCCTCCAAGCCAGCCATTCCCTCATGGGGAACCATTGTTGCCAGTCTCCAGGGGAGGGATGGAGATCACGCAGAATTACAACTGGTCTTCAGATGGCAGAGATCAGTTCCCCTGGAGAAAATGGCGGACTCTGTGTCATTATACCCTGCTGAGGTTGCCACAGTGAATTGGCGCTGAGTGCCCAAGGCCGGGGCACTCTCCCAGAGCCTCTTTCTAGAGCTCATTGTATTTATTTCCACAACCGGCCTTATTCCTAGTTATTAATAAGAATCTGGAAAAACAAGATGATATATGAATCAACATACAGTATTTGTCAGAATGATGACAGAGAACCTTAAACCTAGTAGAGAAAACAAGAAGGAATGGTTTTTATTTAATGAGGACTAATGTAAATTCTTCCAGGATCTTTCAGCTAAGATGTTTGAAGCTGGAAGTTCAGTCTGATAGAAAAAATACAGATTGGAAAACACTTCTGTTTAAAATTCCAATAAGAACCAAAATACTTAATACAGTAGGAGAGACTTTGTTCTGCTCCTGTGAATTTTATAAGAGCTTAAAAAGAGCTAGTGTAGCATAGCAGTTAGAGCAGGTGTCCCCAAACCAGCTGAGCTCATGGACATTTTTGGAATTTTGAGAAATGGTAGTGGGCACTATCATAAAATGGAAAAAAGAGAGCGATATATCTGATCCTAAGCAACCTCAGTTATAGTGGAATATGCAGACCTAGGAGGCACAGGTCCAAATCTCTACTTAATCATGAAGTTCACTGGGTGACGTTGGGCCGGACACACACACACACACACACACACACACACACTCCTCTCTCTCAAACCGGGTTTGATTCCCCACTCCTCCACTTGGACCTGCTGGATGACATTGGGCATGCCATAGTTCTGACAAGAGGTGTCCTTGAAAGGGCAGTTCTGGAAAAAGCTCTCCCAGCCCCACCTACCTCACAGGGTATCTGTTGTGGGGAGGGGAAAGGAAAGGCGTTTGTAAGTCGCTCTGAGACTCCAAGTGAAGGGCGGGGTATAAATCCAATCTCTTCTTCTTCTACCTCACAAGATTGTTTTAAAGAGAAAACTGGTACTGGAAAACTGTATTAGCCAGCCTGAGCTCCTTGGAAGGATAGGGGTACCCAGCTCTGTATTTATTTAACTAAGCATCTAGGAGCTGTGGTTTCTGGCATGAACTGGTACTTGGGAAACATGGTAAAATGAATAAAAGCCAACAATGTAAAGTGAAATCCAGCTGGAAGAGATGTTAGTAAGAAGTAAGAATTTTGAAGGGGTAGATTTGCCAGTTATTTATGGGGTGTCAAATCCAAGCAAGGCAGCTATGCAGTCTGATACTTAGCTCTGCTACTGGAAAAACAGGCATTTTTTTCAGCTGACAGACAGGACTTCGCCCTCTCCTACAGGATAAGGATATGGCCAGGATCATCTACACATTTATAAACTCAAGACTGACTGCTGAAATTAGCTTTGTATGGCATTGCCTTTGGAATGGTTAAGAAAAAAGCAGCTACACCAAGACATCTGATCTCATCTCACAAGCATATGGAGATTGGATTTATACCCCGCCCTTCACTAGAAGCCAGTGAACTTCTAGACTTCTGGGGTTTCTTTTTAAAGTTTCACATAGCTTTGGATCAGTATGCAACTCTCCCTGTATGAGCCTTCCAACTTCACAGAAAGTCACTGGAGAGCTCTGAATACAACTTTCAATTTGGTAAGGACTGTTGTGGGAAGAAATAGATATTTTTAGTAGAGGCTTTGAGACTTTGGATCAGAAACCTAGAGGAAGTTCATCAGTCCTCTCCATTGCCCTTTCAACAGAAATGCAAATCTATTCTTTGTTCAGGTCAGAGCACAAATAATTTGCATAGCGCAGGACAATTTAGAGTCCAGTGGCACCTTTAAGACCAACAAAGATTTATTCAAGGTATGAGCTTTCGTGTGCACGCACACTTTTTCAAATACTTGAGACTTTGCACATGAAAGCTCATACCTTGAATAAAACTTCATTGGTCTTAAAGGAGCCACTGGACTCTAAATTTGTTCTACTGCTTCAGACCAATACAGCTGACCAACTGGATTTATCTTGCATGGTGCAGTAATTAGGGGGCTAGATGTGGACACATGCAGTAATGTGTGTAGACCTACCATTTCTGATAAAGGCATCTCATGCTGCCTTTGAGGAATCCTTCATATGTCGGTGCACAGTCAGACTGAACTGGACCTTTTTAGCTATTCTAAAATATATTTAAACCAATCAATTAATTTTATCATTTTATGGATGTTTTGTAGGTTATTCAGCAGTCTGAACAAAAATATTTTTTAATTATTTTAAATAAATATAGAACATACAGAATATGTACAAAACATGAAAATATAAATCATTCTTTGAAAACAAAAACAGGATAAACCAAAAACACTTCACCTTTCTCCTAGTGACTACAGAGCTTTGGGAAAGCTATGTAGTTTTGCTTATGTAGGTACCCAATCCAACTGTGAATACCAAATATGAAACACACATATAGAAATGCACTATTTTATTAGTGGTTGCTGATGTGTGTGAACCAGGACACAATTTGACTTATTTTATGTGAAACTCTAAGGTTGACTATGTATGTGCATTAATGGCATAATATAAGCACTATAAGAAAAATTTAAAAAGTGAATATACCATACTCTCATTACCCACATGCCAAGTCATAAGACATTGTTAGTCCTGTTAAACTCTTGTTAAAATGACTTGCCTACATATTACAGACCCTACGTGGCATTGGCTAGAAATTACCATTGTATGGCTGTACCAATGATTAGAACACCTATACCATGTGGATTTCCATCATTCCACAAGAAATCTGCACAACCTCAAACTGGTAGCAGCTAGCATTGCATCGAAAGCAGAAGGCACCAGTCCACATAATAAGCTATTCTATAAGTTTCAGCCACCTTCTTAAAGCAGTCAGGGATCATAACACCTTACTCCCAGCTTTCTCATATTTCCGTATTTGTTCAATCCAGATATTATGACAAATTTTGGTTGGCTTTAAATACAGTTGAGAATCCCAAGGTGCCATTGTAAGATGAATTACGCTTTTCTAAGTCCACTGAACTGAATGGACTTAGAAGGGTTTAACTCTGCCTCAGATGGCACTGGACATCATTGTTTGAGCTTCTAGAAACAGAAACAGGCAGACTACAGTTTAGAGATCCATCCTCTAAGCATTTAGTGTTATAAGTTTATAAATGTAGTCCTTAAAGTAACCTTATGGTTTGTCAGTTCACAGAGGCAATGGTCTTAAACCCTCTTTTAACCATGATTTAAGATTGTGGGTTGCCAGTCAATCCAAAATGATGGTCCATCAATGGACATTATTAAGCTTCATTGATCATGGGTTAACTTTATGCTATATCATGGTTTAACTTTATGCTTCTGGTGGTACACTGGATCAGGTTCAAGGTTTTGGTGTTAACCTTTAAGGTCCTTAAGGGTCTGGGACCCATGTAGCTTCAGGACCATCTCTCCTGCTATACCCCCAAAGATCCTTGTGCTCAGCAGATAAGAACTTATTGGTGGTCCCTGGTCCCAGAGACATCTGGCTGTCCTCGACTAGATCTGGGCTTTTTCCTGGTGGAACTCTCTGCTGAACAACATCCATGCCCTGCAGGACTTAATGCAGTTCCATGTGGCCTGTAAGGTTGAGATGTTCCACACATTTGGTTGAGGACAGCAATCTGGCTAGCACTCCTGTCCTTGCTTGTCCCCTACCTGGCTGGTACTCTTACCTTCTGCCTCCCCCATGAGGTAGTGTCACAACTGAAGTTTAGAGCCATCTAATTAGTTTAACTAATGTATTTATTGCTTTTAATTAATGTATTTATTGCTTTTAACTATGAAATTACATATGACTTCTGCTACTGTTGTACACTGCCCTGAGGCCTGTCTCACATGGGAGGGCAGTATAGAAATAGAATTAATAAATTAAAGTAAAGACCAGGGAGTGAACCTTTTCTGTAGTTGTGCCAAAGAAAGCTGCCTGGTGCTTCCTCTGTTTTGTTTTATGTACCAGGCAAAGTCAGCTGCGTTTGCCTGAGTTTTTGTAATAGAGGGTTCTCCCCACATCTTTTCCTGTTGTTGCCTTCCTCATGATAATCTGGCTATTGTGCTGTTTCAGCTGCTCTGATTTTAGCCCTTTCTTCAGTTTTATTTGGTGTTTTAAGTTGTTAATAATGTCAGTCAGTCAGTCAGTCAGTCAGGCATTCATTACGGCAACAAGCCATAATAAATATATGTAACAAATATATGTAGCAAGTTATATGCTAAACAGCTTTTGGTAAAGCATGAGGATTGGCTGATCCAAGAAAATGTGATTGTGACAGAGCAAGCTGGTTTTAGAGAGTTTAGATCCACTTTAGACCACCGCCTTACAATTCAACACCTTATATAAAAATTCGCTTTTTGCCGCTTTCATTGACCTGAAAGCAGCTTTTGATTCAATATCCAGGCTAAAATTGTGGGTCGGCTTAGAAGCTTCCTCAATTGATAGAAGGCTCCTCTTTTTGTCGCGGGCTCTTCATGATAACACCCATTTGCAGGTTAGGCTTAACAGGAAAGGAAATCTATTGGACCCTATTAACACCTATAGGGGAGTTAGGCAGGGTTGCGTATTAGCCCCTTCCCTGTTTAATCTATATATTAATGATATAGTAAGTTACTTGGACTCCCCCAGTTTACATCCACCAAAACTTCAACAACAGCATGTGTCTATCTTACTGTATGCCGACGATGCTGTCATCTTAGCAAGAACATCAGTTGACCTTAGAAGAGCTCTCAGTAAGTTTGCAGACTTTTGTAACAATAAGGAACTAACAATAAACTTTCAAAAAAACAAGGTTATGGCCTTCGGGGCCAGACAAAAGAAAAGAATCTGGTCTGTAAATGGGCACTCATTAGACCAGGTTTCCTGCTTTAAATAACTAGGTTAATAATGTCAATGTATTTTAGTGCTTTGTTAGTTGCCTATGGAGAAAGGTAGTATCATATTTTTTTAAAAAAAATGGAACTCACAGGGAATGTTTTATATGTTTAGGTTTAATTCCACTCACTACCACTAATTTTAGCTAAGCACTGTTATTTCCTTGTTAAGTTGTATGTATCTTCACAGAGCAAGCTTGGATGCTTCTTGTCTAGGTTATAGACTGCTAATGGAATAGGAAGGCAATATTGAATTTCATAAATTCCATTCACGTGAATTAGGATACAATCCTATGTTTATTTTTCATAATGGCAAATATTATTTCATTAAAATGTAGACTTGAATTACTATGTTCATATTTTAACTTTTTTTGTTTTTTTTGTTTTGTTCTTACAGTTATAAATGTTACTTTAATGTGTCCTTCTATTGATCCACTGAACCTCAACCAGTTGACCTATATCCGTGTGGACCAAAATAAGCTCACAGCCCCAATAAGTACATATGCCTTCTTCTGCTTTCCTCTCATACGCAGTATTTATTATGGTGAACAAAAAATTAGTTCCAACCAACGAACACAACTGAGGACTCCAGTGTTCCGAAGATATCTGACTCCAGAAGAATATGATGAAGCAGAAGAAAACCATGAAGCAGAAGAACACTATGATGAACAAGATCAAGATCACAGAGGAAGGGATGAAGACTATTTTGATCCCTACTTATATTAAGTGATTGTAATATGCAAAAATAGCATATCATAAATAATGCCCATTTTAAGAGCAAGCTGAAACATTTCGGAAATACAATTTATTCATGAGCCAGCTGAAGTAGGTCAATATATTCTGCTCAATGAAACCAGTAAGTGTTTCTATGGCAAAGCTCAGTCCATACACACACACAAAAAGACCTCCTCAGATCTTCAAACCATGTAACTTGACTATGGAATTTCCTTAAATATTATGTTAGATCATGTTATCTTCTGCAAGAGAAGTGGGGGCACAGAGAAGGAGTAATTTTTCCAGATGCTCCCTCTCCCACTGAAAAGTTCCAAATAGCACTTCATATCTTTAAGGGTCCACCAATCCTCATGAGTCATGTTTTGGAAAGTACCACAGTAAGAAGGGAAAGGTGGAAAAGAGCAGTTCTGTGAATGGTGCTTCACTTGTGGTGCTTAGACCATCCCTATTATACCAATCCAATCACAATTTTTCAATTATATAAAATATAAGAACAGTTTTGCTTGCATTCAGCTTGTCTTATCTAAATATAAAACAAAGGAAATTTTACAGCATGGGATACAGCACAGGAGGCTGTAGTCTGAGTGGGAAACCAACTGAAACCTCAGAATTCCCTTACGTAATGGTACCCTTGGATCAAATTCACTGATTCAATGGAAATTTCTATCTACAATATGTAATAACAGCTCACTGTTAAGGATGTATAACTATACACATTTATATTGCATGCTAAATACACAATCAAATAATAAATCAAGTGGCAAAATAATTGCGACTTTAAAGGATCTGGACTGAACTTTAAGATATATGTTGCCATTTCATCATCAGCTTGAGTTTGACTCATATATATATGAATATGAATATGAAAAACAAATATTAAAAATAATTTTAAAAGCACTATAGCAATAACTTCTGCCAGAATTCACATTTTGCCATACCTAGCATAATATTGAAATATCTGCTCAAGAGCTTAGAATAATAAACTGCAATATTAGATGCTAGAAAAAGTTGGCTAGGAGAAAAACTAGTTTCTCCATAAAGTAACACTAAGCAAATGCTTTAAGGTTTAATTTGAAAAGCTGCTGCCAGTGTAAGTTTTCTATAATGTGTCAAGCACACTTAATCTATAACGTATTCAAATATATAGGATGTAATCTACATAACACTGTTTTCCAGCCTATTACCAGTCATAAACATTTCAATAAGTTTTATATTTTAATCACCGTGTAGGTAAAGAAGTCAACAGAAATGGTTTCTCTTCAATTCAGCAACAACACAAGCCCATAATAACATTAATAACATTTTTTAAAAAGACTTGGTAATTCTAGGTTTGATTTTGATTACCTTTAACCATTAAAAAGCTCAGATGCTGTCTTTGTGAGTGTTTTGAAACACAGCTTTTGAGTACTACAGGCTCAGAAAAAAGTTATATTGAACATATCCTCTATCCTTACTATGCATTTTTAATTTATTAACATTCTAAAATAAACTGAACTAATTTCTTTTTACTGTTTTCTGAAACAAAATGGTAAGGGCAGAGGTTGTTTCCTACTGGAGCGCACTGGAGCAGCACTCCAGCAGAAACAAGCCCAGGCCCTGCCCCCTCAGGGGGAATTAAATGCCTGGCTTCCCAGCCAGATCTTTTCCAGGTGCCCCAGGCATGTCTCCCCACCTCCTCTTCCTGGCAGGCTGACTGGAGAAGGAAGAGGAGTGGGGAGACATGCCCTCCTTTCCCCCTGAGCCTCTCTGCTTTTGCAGAGAGACTCGGGGGGGATTTAAATGCCTGGCTGGGGAAAGAAAAAAAGGGCGGGAGACATCTTCAAAAGCCTCCCCTTCCCTTCCCCCACAGGCCTGCCAAGGAGGGTTGGGGGGGGAGTGAAACGAGAAGGGGTTTAAACTTTAAACCCCTTCTTGCTTCGCTTCTCCCCCACCCCGCCAGCTGGGGAAGGAAGGGGAGGCTTTTGAAGATGCCTCCCCCCTTTTTTGCTTCCCCTTCTGACACACTTCCAGTGATGTCAGTGGGCATGTCATATGCTAATGAGTTATATATTAATGAGCTCCTGCACCTCTTTTTCTACAAAATGACCCCTGGATAATGGTAATTTTAAATGATGTACTTTAGAGCAAATAAAGAACATACCAGAAATATTAATATTTGTTCATTAACAGAGTGCTGTATCATTACTGAAACTTCCAGGCATATATCTTCAACTATGCATGTTGGTCATACCTTCACAAAGTTTTAAAATGATATTGGATTGGATCCAGACATCCTCAACCAGAGTGCATCTTGTGAAAGGGAATGCACAAAGAGAGTGTCCTTTCTTTCTGTGTTCCCTTTTATTAATGGCACTCTTTGTGGTTGTTTAGATTCAACCCAGTATCATTTTAAAAACTTTGCATAGGTATGACTAATGTACACAGCTGAAGATATAATGTCCACATTCTGCTATTCCTGAAGGTCCTGCTGCTCCTGAAACCCTTGGGAACAGGAAGAGATCAAGGGGGGGAGGTTTAATAGGACAAGGACACAGAAGACTGCAAGATCTTGGGGAGGCTATTTCAGCTGACTGCCACTGCTTCTCATATTGCTCTGGAGGATCCCAACCTTCAGGATGCCTTTTCAGGTGTAGTATACACATTTGTGTGTTGGAGGGCAGGGGGCTTCAGAGAGCTACATTCTGTAAGTCCACTCCATTTATGGAGAAAAACAATATAAATGTTAGATATAGAATGTTCCAGAACAACTCTGGAGTAGTTTACAGAACTGAATCAATGTTTACTAAAATCTTTGTTTAACCAGACAGTGGATATTAGTTAACATCTTGGTTCCATGTATCCAGGAACTAATTTTCATTCATAGACAACCTTGAAATATGGTATATTATTCAGTCTATTTAGACTGTTCATGGACCTCTCTTTTTCCTTGTACTTCCACTGATCTTTACTCCTAATTTTATTAAATAAACTCTCCACATTGGACACCCAGGAGATCATTTCCCTAATGTAAAATGTAATTCTACAAAAGCTAATGAGATATCGTGAATAGACAAATAAATTGAAATCCACAATATATTTTCTTCATGCCTTATCCAGTTTTGTTCTGTAAAATTATTGCAACTTCTCCAAAAATTGTACCAGTTATCTTAGCAAAAGTGTATACAGTCCTTAATCATTGTTCACTTTTTTGTTAACAATATGCAATCATGAAAAAATAGCATACCCTCTCAAATAAAAGCTAAATAAGATATACAGAAACTGGCAATATGAAGACAACATTCAAAACTACACCATAGCTTTCAGGTGCCTTACTTTCAGGTGAGGTAGCCATGTTGTTCTGAAGCAGCAGAACAAAGTTGGAGTCCAGTGGCACCTTTAAGACCAGCCATGAATAAAACTTTGCCAATGGACTCAAACTTTGTTCAAGTGCATTACTTTGTAATTTTGACATTATTTTTATAAAGAATTTTATTAGTTTATACACAGAAAGAGGGAAAGGGGAAAGAAGGGAAAGGGAAAGATACAGAAATCTGTTAAAAAAAAAGGTCTAATTTAACATTTTGTATGCAAATCTTCTCATAAAAGCTTATAACCATCATTCTTATTGTTCTTCATTTAATCTTAGTTTCTCAGTACTTGTGTCTTAAATAGTCATAAAAGGCCCTCCATGATCCCATAAATTCTTCTTCCATTTCTCCTTTAATTTTGACATTATTGACATTGATTTGTATATATTAAAATTTATCATTAGAGTAATGAATGAGCCAAAGAAGTATACTACATAATGAGAATGTGATATTTTAATAGTTCACATAGTCTTGCTTCAGGTGACAGACTAATCTCTACAAATTCCTACCACATTGCAGCAAATACGAACAGTTGGGTTGTAGTTAGTTACTAAAAACAGCATCAAATTGACATGATTTCATTTGATTTTAAAACTGTCAGAAAAAACTCTTGTAGTATGTTTCCTCATGTGAAAAAGATAGTAGGGATACAATTGCGTTCTCTTTGTGCAAATATACAGCAAGGAATAATTTGAGTGCTTCTGCAAGGGCTGTTTTATATGCTAAATCTTCCATGGGATCCAACATTTAGCATCTCATATAAGGGTCGGGTGGTATATGTGTAAAGGCTGAACGTTTGTATTCCCCTGGGTGTCCTGGGTAACATGGCACAGTACAATAGCACAGCTAGCTGTTCGGCATATTTGGGGACACGGTTTCCCTGACATTCACAATCAAGTGCTAGGATTTCTTGCACTGTGAGGGCATTTACTTCAAACACTGTGAACCTTTTTAAAACCTCTTACATATTGGCACAACATAAATGTCCTAAGTTAGCCTTCCTAGCAATGAGAGGGGGACACCTGAAATATGAACAACTTACCTTCTTTTCTGTCTACTGAATACTGGGTTAGGACTGAGAGGCACTGCCCTGAAGTGGTTTCAGTCCTACCTAGAAGGTAGGTTTCAGAAAGCAGTGCTGGGAATCTGCTGCTCATCATGTTGGCCCTTGGGAATCCCACAAGGTTCCATCCTGACCCACATTCTTTTTAACATCTATATGAAACCACAGGGAGAAGTCATTCAGATATTTGGGCTGGTTCATCACAACTGTAAACCTGGGAGCAGTTTAGGGATAAATGAAGGCCAATAAGCTAAAATTTAATCCTGAAAAAATGGAGAAGCTACTGGTGAACAGAAGGACTGACCCAAGAATTGATGTTTCTCCTGCTTGAGATGGGGTTGCACTCCTTCTAAAGGAGCAGATTTGTAGGCTGGGATGCTTGTGGACCAAGGCCTGCTTTTGGATAAACAGGCACCAATGGTGGCCAGAGGTGAAGCTGGCTCACCAGCTTTGACCTTTCCTGGTCAAAAAAACATCTTGCTACAGTGGTACATGTCCTGGTAATATCTAGATTAGATTACTGCACTGCACTCTATGTGGGGCTGCCCTTGAAGAGTGTTTTGTACATTAGGTATAGAATGCTACAGCCAAAATGTTCATATGGTCATATGGACCATATCATTCCAGTCTTGTTTCACCTACACCTGCTTCCAGTTTGCTTCTGGAGTGAATTTAAGATGCTGGTATTGACTTATAAAACCCTACCTACACAACTTGGGGCCAGCATACCATTAAGGACCACCTTCTTCCATATGAACTTTTCTGTGTACTCTGGTCATCTTTGAAGGCCTTGCTTCAGGTACCCCTGCAATCTGAGGCTAGGTGTGTGACAACCTGAGAAAGAGCCGTCTTGGTTGCAGCACCAAAACTTTGGAACTCCCCTCCTCAAGGAGATTTGTCTGGCTCCCTCAGTCATTATCTTTTGCCAGCAGGTGAACACTTTTCTGTCTCATTTGGCCTAACCCCAGTAAATTTTCATTCTCCCTCCTACCTTGTTGTGTTGTTTGTATGTGTAAGTTTTATTGTTATATATATTTAAGTGCCTTTAATGTTTTAAGGGTTTTAGTGCCTTGTTGTTTGCCACTTTGGGGACTTTATGTTTTAAATAAGTAAATAAATAAATCAGCTTTGGGGCCCAATTCAAGATGCTGATACTGACTCTTAAAGCCTTATATAGCTTGAGACCAACTTTCCTTAAGGACCGCCTATGCCCATATGAACCTACCCAATCAGTAATCTTCAGATGTCCTTCTTCGGCTGCCCTCACCATCTGACCCTAGATGGGTGACAACCTAAGAAAAGGCCTTCTCAGTCATGGCAACAAAACTGTAAAATACCCTTCCCCAGGGAGATTTGTCTGTCCCCTTCAATCACTGTCTTCTGCCCGCAGGTAAAGACTTACCTGTTTCATTTTCCATTCTCTCACTGACCCTCCTTCCTGATGATGTTTTCTTGAATTATTGTTTTAACTTGCTTTATAATGTATATTTTTAAAAAGCTATTCTGATGGCTCATTGCCTTGGTAACCCTAAGCTGGGTGCAAAGGAAACATAAAAATCTTCTAAATAGATAAAATAAATATTAGAGAAGATGGAGAAGACAAAATGATGGACTAGGAAATAACCCAGTAAATTATCTACTACAGTGATGGGAAATTTCTATGGGCTCAGGATTAACATCCATTCTACAGACTGATCTGATAAGGTTGGTGCATCTTCCTGCAAACCAGCCCCCTCACATGTTAGGTTTAGTAGTTAAAAATTCTCTAGTTAGTTATTAGCCAGACCACTTTATAAAACTTCACAGGATTGGTGTATTTCAATCTATTACCACAGAAGTTACTCTGGAATTCGGTTTCTGGGAAGGAGGGAGGGTGCCTGCCAGCCAAAAAAAATCAAAATTCAAAGCAGTGGCCAACATATTAAGAGTCCAAAAAGTTAATCTGGTGCTGTAGGCATCAAGACAGAGAAACTGACTACAACTCCATCAAAGCTAACACTTTTCTCTATTATCATCATACATTTGCTAAGTTTTTACACAGAACCCAGATGCCAGCTAGTTGTGTTTTCCCCAGTGTGTCACCATGTTTCTTCAAGTATATTTTTTAAAAATTTGTACTGAAAACCCAGCACAATCTATTCAGTTGTGAGCTCATGACAGCACTCTTTTCTTATCATGTGAGGAGGAGCAGCCTATGGTATGGATGGTAATGCTGTACCACCTCCTCCATGCTTTAAAAAAAATTAAGCTCTAGGGAAATTTAGAAAAACTTTCTCCATCTCAGCACTTATGGCCAGCCTTGTCAATTTAATCATGCTTCTCCTTAAAGGCAGAGGAAAAAAATCTGTCTCCTCCCCTCAGTAGTCTTTTTGGCTGTTATCCAAAAGAACTCTTCCTCTCCAATTGAACTTTTAGCCTATCTGGGTGTGGAGGAGCTGAGGGGGTGTAATTTATAATGGAAAAAAATGTTACAGGGACACACTTTTAAAAACGCTTCAGTTTATACTGGTCTTCTACTTTAGACTACACTTCATAAAAGAAAAGGCTTTCATAGAACAGCTACATACCTGAAATAAGCTGTGACTAAGCCACAATCCAAACATTCAGAAAAAATACAGTAATTATTCTGGATCTGCATCATTTAGGAATTGAAGAAGATTATGTATTTTAATTTTGTCCAAATAGGGAAAAAGCTTCTGCATACCAAAAGGTATCGTATTAAAAGAAAGGGCAAGAGAGAACCCTTCTCAATGACATGCCAGCTTTCCACTGAAAGTTATTTTGTGTGGAACTCTGATACTCCTGAAATCCTGCCCCCATTCTGCAATAATATAGCTTCTAAAGAATTTCTCTTTCAGCACTTCCAAGAAAATGTTCCAATTTGTGCATGTAGTGGGGGGAGGGATAATGCTACAATGAATCACTTATTCAGTGATATACATTGAGCCAATCCACACTACATATGGTTATAGTGTTTGAGGCACGTACACTAAAGTTTACTGCAGTGAACACTGTAAAAAGTGAACAGAAAATGCATCACTATAGGATTGTACATGATGTATTCTGTCCTTGACCTGATAATGATATTCCATGTAATAGGAAGACTAAAGCATATTAAAGGACTACATACTGTATTTACCTGAAAGGAAGAAAGCCCTGAATATAAAACAATCATCCTAAAAAAAGGGGGGGGGACTGCACAAAACTGTAACTTGTATGTGAATTTAAGATGGACCCCTCTTTTTCTTGATGGCACATATAGGAGGAATACTAGTCTTCTATTCAGGTAAGCAGGGGTAATAAGCATAATTTTTTCTACCTCTTAAGGTTGTTCCCCCACTGTGATTTACCAAAACTGTCTTGAGACCTTCAAATACTCCTTCTGGGTCATACCAGGAGTCCATTTAGTCATGTGCTTCTTAGGAAGCACCCATATAGGCCATTAAAACAGCCCTTCACTACAGCATGTTTCTGCCATGAGGTTGTCTTCTTTCTTCTAGCTTGAGAGATATGGTGAGACAAATAAAACATAATCTCCCCAAAAAGGATAGTGAAAGACTGATGTTGCTCACTACACCAAGTAGTATAGTGAATCTCCCAAATTTTGGTAGCTAAATTAAAATTGGACCACTCTTAAATTCCTAATTGTTTTGGCAAGGGTTCAGAAGCTGACAAGCCCAGACCAGATGCAATAGAACAGAGGTGTCAAATTCATTTGTTACGATGGCCGGATCTGACATAAATGTCACTTCGTCAGGCTGGGCCATGTGTGCTAGGTACCGGAGATATAAACTGTATAAAGGACAGCAGCTGGTAAGCTTTGAGTTGGTGTATCTTCACTGCAAGGTCCCATGGGCTGGGAGGGGGGTCCAAAGGAAAACCCGTATGGGTGGACTGGAGAGCCAGCAGTGCAGCACTGGGCAAATGCTCCCATGCTGCTTGACGGCTGAAGATGAGGTTCCACCATGCTGAAGCCACAATCTGAGTGGCTCTGCCCACTTTCTCTCAAGCAGTCTCCTGTTCCCTCCCTTGTACTAGTTGCTCGCAGGTCACGTAAGAACCATGGGCAGGCCAGTTCTGGTCCCCGGGCCTTATGTTTAACACCCCTGCAATAGAACCTACTAGCTGGCTTCGGTGGGGAGGGCAGGGTATAAATCAAATAAATAAATAACCAAATCTCAGAAAATCATTGTAAAACCCACTACTAAAAGTGGTTTCTGAACCATCTGTACACATTAGAAGCATAGAATCATAGAGCTGGAAGGGACCTCCAAGGGACCTCCAAGGTCATCTAGTCCAACCCCCTGCACAATGCAGAAAATTCACAAATACCTCCCTCTACACACCCCCAGTGACCACTGTTCCATGCCCAGAACATGGCAAAAAAAAAAACCCAAACCCCTCCAGGATCACTGCCCAAACTGGCCTGGATAAAATTGCTTCCGGACCTCAAAGTGGCGATCGGCATTTCCCTGGGCTTGTAAGAAAGGGCCACAAGAACTAAGCACTGATGGAAACCTCCCTCTCATTATCTGCCTAAGTTCACAGAATCAGCAGTGCTATCATCTAGCCTCTGCTTAAACACCTCCAAAGGAGGAGAGACTACCATCACCTGAGGAAACCTGTTCCAACTGAGGAACCGCTCTTTCAGGAAGTTAGAATCAAAGAAGAATCAAATCTGAAGAAGTGAGCAGTGACCATCTTGATCTATCAGATTACAATCAAAGTTCACAAGTAGATTTCACACCACACCTTTTCAATTTGCTATACATTAGGATGAATTGAAGAAACAGCAAAAGAGGATACGGCTTTCAAGAATCACCACATGCACATGTATATGAAAGCTTATACCTAAAATTAAACTTTGTTGGTCTTCAAGGTGTCACTGGACTCAGACTTTGTTCAAGGATTATCACATTTATTATAAAATATATAACGTCAGTAACAATTGTCCTTAGAAAACTCTCATTCATTAAAATCCAAGAACAAATGATGGAATAATAGACAATTGATGTGAGGAACAAATGATGGAATAATAGACAATTGATGAGAGATTTTAATTATTATTTATGTACCGTTCCAGGCTTTATTTACATATCTTTGTTATGATCATAGATCAGCCAAAACTGACACACAGGGTCATCAGCACAACTACATATAATAAAATTTCAAAGACACATAATGGACTGATTCCAATAGTACAGGCATTCCTTGTTAAACATGCCTTGTTCAACATTCCTTGTTAAACATGCTTCCTTGTTTAAATATGCAAAGGTGCAAAAATGGGCCACTTTAAAGATATATTGCTTCATTACTCCCAATCCATGCAGGGATATATTAGGTAATAGTTATGTGCAAAGAGATCAAATTTCAAACAAAGCACTATAAACATAGATTGTAAATGTACTAAACTGAAGCATCCACCTCCATCTGAGAAGGTGTTCCAAAACAAACAGTTGTTTTCAGATCTCTGGCTTTTGTGGGGAAATAAACATTTTTCAACAGCACAGCTTTGGGCTTTAAGCTGAACTACTCAGCTAATACATCTTCTTTTAGTGACCTAACTAAAAGTAACATAATAGTGGCAAACCACAAACAGTTCCAACAGTGCTGCATTTCAGTATAAAAATGTTTTTTGTACATCTGGGTCTTGTTTATCTTCACTGTCTGATTAAACCAACAAAGTTTTTTGTGTGGGGTCTGTTTTTTCTTAAAGAGGCATGCAATTGTGAGAACAGTTCTCATAACAGGACATAGGACTTAATGGCACTCCTAATGAAATGCCTTAGTATGCATTGTGTTTCTACCTCAAGTGTATTCTAAATAAAAGTACTCCAGTATTTTGTATGACGAGGTATCAGTCTGGAATGCTAGACAGACTTCCAAAAAACTGGAAGCACTACTAATTCTAACGTTGCTAAGGAAAGAACCTGAACTCTTCAGTGGAAAGAAGTGTCTGCTGATGAATACTTTGAAGTTTATACTATGAAAGTTTGAGCTTCTTTTGTATGCATTCAAATTGCACTGCAGCAGTTTATTGCACCAAGTGACTAAAATGGAATGTGAATGTTTCAGCTCTACAGACATCTGAAACGGAAGTCAGCTTCTTTGTCTCCCATTAAAACACTAAACTTAATGAAAACCATATGCTTTTGCTTGTCTTTACTGCCTGAAGCTGAAGTTGATTCATTACATTTTTTTAACAATAAGAGCAGCTAGGTTAACATATTAATCGGGATCTGCTTCAATATGTTACTTGTGCAAGATTGACTTACCTTGAAACACTATTCTTTTTTTGCAGAAGATTGCATTCCAGGATATATATTACCTCTTGCTCCAGGAAAGAATGCTGGCACAGTCCCTCTCTACCCCACATAAAGTATTTTAAAGCCTGTCAATCTTTACAGTAGTATTTCAGCCCGTTGAAAATAATCCGTGATTTGTCTAGTCATTTGGAATTAATGGATAAAAAGAAGTGATTGCATTTAGAAAATCGTAAAGGTGATTTCAATCAACTAAAAAGGTAGGTGTTCTTCAAGAACTTATCTTTATAGTGAATGGTTTTGTCTTACTGCAATAGAACTATAGTTGTATGTGTTTTGTTTGGGGTCTGGTTTTGTGTATATGGTATCTACATTACATACAAGCCAAGTATAATATTTTCCCTTGATAGAATTTTTGCTCTTAAATGAATTCACGTTTCTCTCTTAGTTTTATATTTCAGAGCCAACATGGACAATAGATAAGTTTTAGAATACAGCAATTTTGCTATAGAAAAATACGCTCTTAATAAACCATTAAATATTCTTTTCATCCCCTGGCTAGGCTCAGCTGAGCCCTACTTCTTCTTCTAACTATTTATTTACTATACAAACCAGTTTCAAATTACGTTTTATAAACACTCCTATTAGCACTCAAATTCACAAAACATATTCGGCAATTGTATCAGCTTTTAGATGAAAACTTTATGCAAAAAATGGTTAATTACTCTTATTTTAAGATTAAAACTATTTAAACCTAGAACACTAAGAGTTAATACTCTTTCCATGTTCCTTTTGCATTAGAAACTACTGCCAACTAGTCTACTAGGCTTTAAATATTGTTTTGACAGATTGCTTTTTCCCCCCAGTCACAAAGAATTCATTCTCCATAGCCCTTCCAGCTCAATACAAGCCTGATCTTTTGAAATGAAGACTTTGAAGCAGTTTGCTCTCTTTCTCCATTTTTTTATGCCTGTGGTGAAGTTAGCACCACCTAACCAACAGTCTGTTACATTTTATGACTATGGATTGGCCACTCTTGAAGACACTGTATTTAAACAAGAGTATGAAGACACTATATTTAAGGAAGATGAAGACCAACCAGCACAGGATGCAGTAAAAAATAAGGTATTTTCCAAGTTATATTCTACTTTTCCCATTATGCAAACAAATCATCTAGGCATGTGTACATATTCCATGGGTAAATATAAAAGCAAGCAGAATAGTAAAACTCTGCCAGTTGATCCAAAACAAGAGATTATAAAGTTAAATTTAAGCTACATTTCTTTTAAAGCAGCAAAAGGCAACAGGCTCTAAGAAAACATATAAATATGTAACATGAAATCCAGGTGGACCACAAACAGTATGAGTCAAAGTCAGCCAAAGTTTTATTGCAAGACTGGGGATTCTTTGTTTTTATTCCTACAGTACAATTTCCCCATGATTACCACCTTCACATAGAGTGGCTTTTCTAAATTAATACACAGCAAAAACAGTGTAATCCACTGGCTAAGTAAATTTTGGACATGTTTGGAAACATACTGCGTTGAAGTCATTTTATGGCCTTGGGTAAGTGATTGCCTCCCAGTCTCAGACCCCATTTATAAAATAAGAATACTAGTGGTCTATTTCATGGGCAAATATGGTACAAATTTTAAAGTATGTTGCACATTAAATGTACAATATAAATTATGATCCTCAGTACTTCTGACATATAATCTTCATATTTTTACCTAAAACCAAATACTGTACCCATTATCAAGTATTACTAAATGTCCACTACATTTACTTTCAAAATAAATAGTACACTCACAGATTACTGCATCACACAGAGACAACTCCTAATTTCCAGTACTTAAAACTAGCCTCCAGAATGGCAAACTCAACTTAGGACTGCGCTGTTAGTGTTTGTATGCTCAAGATAATGAAATACCTGTGACATTTTAATGGTTCTGCATATCCATATGATTACGCATATCCTTACTTAGCAAATGGATACTTTTCAGGAAAGTTTATCATAAAAGCTAGTCAATAGTGCAGCTTTAATAATGACTTGTAAATCTCTATTGCCAGTAATAGCATTCCTATAAGATGTTTTTGATTAAAGTATGAATGTTTTAGTAATGGAGATACTGTAGGAAATCCCATCCAATACAACTAAAAAGAATTTAGAGAAGAGGGAAATGTGGAACGTGACGTTCCTTGAAACTATAGACAAAGGTGCCCATCATCAGCCTCTCCTGCCTTTAGGACAAACCCCAGCCCCCTGATTTACCACAGAGCTGGGTGATCTAAAAAGGGCTGGCAGCCATCTAGAATGGTGCTGGCAGAGAAATCATACTGAATCTGACAGACCATGCTACAGAGCTCATTGTAAGACCTATGAAACAGTGGTGATGGCAGCAAGGAAAGGTTAGTTCACTACTACTATAGCATCAGCTAGCCCACATTCATCCCAATTGTTCAAGGTAGCTCAGCACCTGTTGATGC
The DNA here is from genome assembly GCA_029375565.1 of Gekko gecko. Taxonomy (NCBI): domain Eukaryota; kingdom Metazoa; phylum Chordata; class Lepidosauria; order Squamata; family Gekkonidae; genus Gekko; species Gekko gecko. Next base: position 96,028,646 of record JAPDNY010000002.1, on the reverse strand, counting down.
CTAAATCTTAGCCTCTATTGTCCCAGTAATAGATAATTAGCTGTGATACTTTTGCCAAGTGTTTTGCTGATTAAATGTTGAAAATACGGTCTGATCTGGATGTCAGTTATAACATTGATAACCAGAAGAAAGGCCTAATTCACTGCTCTGGCTATTTATGGATCGTTTTGACCCAGATTCCACGATGGATGTAGGCAAGGTCCTGGGATCTGTGAAAGCCAGTTCTTGAACCCTGGATCCTTGCCCATCCTGGCTGCGAAAATCATGTAAGAAGTGCATCAACAACCTCTTAGCATCTATTTTAAATCAGTCAGTAATGCAAGGCACCTTCCCTTGGCCACTAAAAGAGGCAGTTATCCATCCGCTACTGTAAAAACCATCCCTAAAGAAAAATGATGTGGCAAATTATTAACCAGTCTCTGGGGAAAGTGACATGGAGCAGTAGCAGGCCAACTCCAAGTCTTCTTAGGTATCTCATCTGCTCTAAAAGCTTTTCAGTCTGGCTTCATGCCAGGCTATGAAACAGACCTCCATTTGAGTGTAGACAAAGGCCAACTCTCTCTGTTGCTCATCTTGTTGAGGCACAGGAAGGCAGAAGCAGATATCAGGGGATGAGCATTGAACTGGTTGAAATCATTCCCTCATGATTCAGACTCAAAAGGTGTCTATAGGAAACCAGTTCTCTTCAGTGTGGGACCTATTTTGTGGAGTTCCACATGGCACGATTCTATCCCCCATGCTTTTCAATCTCTATGTTAAGCCCTCAGGACAAATCATTCATAGTTTTGGGGCTAGTTGCCATCAATATGCTGATGAGAGTCAGCTCTATATATCCTTATCCAAAACCTCTGGTGGTGCAGAAGAGGTCCTGAATCGCTGCCTGGCCAGGGTAGTTAACTGGCTAAGTGTGAACAAATTGAAACTAAACCCTGAAAAGACAGAGGCAATGCTGGCTGGGAAGGAGGAGGCCTTGACCCACACTGTTCTCCCCACTTTTGATGGATTTCAACTGACCCTTGCTGAGTCAGTTAAAAACGGTGGGGCTATACTGGATCCAGCTTTATTACTGGAGGAGCCCATTAATCCAGCTGTAAAAAATGACTTCTACCAACTCAGCCTAGTCCATAAGATGGCTCCCTACCTTGATACAGCTGATTTGGCCACCTGGATCCATGTCACAGTAACACGGAGACTAGACTACTGTAAGGCAGTATATATTGGTTTCCTCTCAAAATCAGCTCGGAAACTCCAGCTGGTCCAGAATGCTGCCTCTCAGCTATTAGCTATTAGCAGGAGCTAGATGGAGCATGCATACAACTCCCATCCTGCAGATGCTCCATTGGCTGCCCAATTTTTACTGGGCTCCATTGAAAGTATCAGTTCTCATATACGATGCCCTTCATGGCCTTACCCCATCTCCCTTTGCTCCACCACATCAGTTTAATTGAAGTCAGCAGGAGCTTCTGCAGATGCCTGCCTGCAAATGGACAAAACCAACAACTGCCCATACACGTGCTTTCTCCATTGTGGCTCCTGCCTTGTGGAATGGCCTGCCCGAGAAGGTCAGGAAGGCTCCCAATCATAGAATCATAGAGTTACTCTTCCCTCCAACTGGCAAGCCCCTATCCTCTTTTCTTCTCAGTCATTCTCCTTCTCAGACTCCTTTTTACCTGCCTTCCATCTTCAGCTATATTTATTATTTATTTACTTCACATATACCGCACCTTTCTTCACAGTTGGGACCAAATCAGCTTACATCATTCTCCTTTATCCTCATAACAACCCTGTTCTAGAAAGGGCCCTGCCCCCTCCCTTGCCTTTATGGAAAGAAACCAAGCCTGGAATTCTGGCAAACTGTTGTGGTTGCCTAGCAATGGGCACTGAGGGCATCCATTTTTACAGGTGCTCCATTTATTATTTTAACCACCCAATGTATTTTTTTTATATTTCAGATTTTTCTGCAAACATGGGGTGTTTTCAGGTTGTAGAAAGATCTGTATTTTTCATTCACAGGGCCAGTCTCTGGTTTAAAGTATCCTCAGATCTAGTTGGGTTGACAATCAGAATATACAAGTGAGGGACATGCAAGGACTTGTGGGGGACATTTCATTTCCCCCTCCCCCACTATTTCCTCTTTCCTTTACCTGAAAGTCCCCTTAGCCTCTCTCCTTCTCCTGCCTTGTTCTTTCTTTCACAGCTGTATCTACCTGTATCTCTTTCACCTGTATCTATCTGTACCTCCCCCCAGTCTTCAGTTTTTCCACTGTCCCTACCTCTGGTAGCCTCTTCTAGAGAAAAATCTGGCCAAATTGCACAGTGCCAGCTACCAGTCCAGTCCCAGCTGCACAGGGGGGAAATTCCTGGACTTGGAAGAGGCACCTCAGCTTCCCCATCCCCCTCTCACACTATTTCTTCTTTCCCTCCTCCTGGCAGCTGCCATATTCTCACCTTTCCCTACTCCTTTCTCTCATTCCCTCCCATCTACCAACCTACATTTTATATTCCTTCCCTATTTTTAGCTATATTGATACTTATTTACTATATTTATACAGTGCCTTTCTCCACAATGGGGACCCAAAGCAACTTAAATCATTCTCTTCCCCTCTAGTTTATCCTCACAACAACCCTCTGAGGCAGGTTAGGCTATTATTGGCCCAAAGTGATGCAGTAAGCTTCCACAGCAGAGTAAGCATTCAAACTGGGATCCCACAGAGCCTAATCTGACCCTTTGACCACAACACCACACTGGCTTTCATCTAGCGGCTACTGTTGAGCAGCATTTGATAGCTGGGCATGAGTGAATCATGGAACTCACATGGTATCAAGTTTCCCAGTGGTTGCTTCCAGGCCTGGCCCCAATGAGTCCTCCCTCAAAGGCCAAAAAAAACCCAAGGCTTCAACTGTAATTGAAGCTACCGGATAGGGCGGGGTATAAATCTCAAAATAAATAAATAAATAAATAAATCATTCTGTTATGGTTCTTTAGCAACCCCCACAATGGCTACTGCAGAGGACATCTATTTCTTAAAGTTTGGTTGGTTGGTCTTGAATGTTTATGGTTCCAGTCTCCAAATTTAAGTATCCACAGATTTGGCCATGTCGATAATTAGATATATTAATAATATATTAAATAAAGTTAATGAGATCCAATAGCTTATCCTTTCATAATACTAAAACAAAATAAACTTAACATAATTAACTCACTGTATGCTTTGCATACAATGCATAACATAGGTCTATGTAACTGTTCCCAGAATTTTTGGTATTGATGCCCCTATCTAATTTTATGAACTCATTTATGCAGGATGTATATGCCTATACTATGACAATTATTTCACTCCTCACTATTTAAATGGATGGTATTTACTGTTTCTCAGTGGCTTTCTTCAATTCATGAACTGAAGCAGTATAGTTTTGGCCCACAAAGGATGCCAGGGCAACTTTAATTTAAACCAAAAAAAATACTGTACATAGATATTAAAGATCTGGAAAACATTGTCATAACATGCATTTTAGCTGCTGAAAGAGGTACAAAAACATATGGAAACAGCCAGGATTATAGCTAAAGGCATCAGAAAGATATTTTTGTTAAAGTGAAAGTTATTAATAAAAAGAGCAGGGATGTAGATGAAATCCATCATTATTTGCTAAACACATTTGCATATCATTTTCCTATATCATTTGCATATTATGATTTGCATATCATAAAATGGCTCAAACCTATCCACAGTAAAAAGAAATAAGAGAATACAATTTGCACAAATTAGCAGCCTAAAATATTACAGCAACAAGCAGTGGATAGATGATAGGCCTCATCCTAGTACACAGATGGATTCATGCAGAATACTTCTCAGATATCATAGGTCCCTGACCACCAACAGCTATACTGGCCATGGGCAGCATTTTGAACTGATCCCAGAAAAAAAAAGGAAGCTGATGTGGATCTTTTAATACTAGAGTAATATGAGTGTTGTCGTCTATTGTCTTTAGCACTTGCCATGGCATTTTGAGCCACCTGCAGTTTTTGACAAGGCTTCAAAGGCAGCCCCATAGCAGAGCACACTACAGTTACCCATGTCCTATAAAAGCTTGGTAACTATGCCAGGTCATTTCTATCCAGAATCTTTTCATAACTTTGGGGATCGATTTGTTTGCAGAAGCCTAACCAAGCACTTGTAACAACCGTAAGCCTCAGAACAAGTTTTGTTCACAATTTTGTTTTACCGTGCTTCTGTGTAAAAAAGATTCTTCACTAAAATTGTACTCCTTTTAACACCACACTCAAATCCCAGGCAAAAGGTTCCTGTCAGACCATTGTGATGTCTTTGTCCACCATACCACCTGTTTGGGAACTGGTCCTTTCACTGACTGCTTTGTACCATTATGTCATGCCATCACGTATATCAGAGTAAGCTACAAAGGCAGCCTATCACTCCACTGCCAAAGCAATGGAGTGAGTGAATGGAAAGGCCAGCTACAGATCCCCCATCCCATCAGATGTCTCAGCTGTAACGAAGATATTATACGGAGCAATACACAATATTATTTGTCCAATCACTTCAGCACTGAGTTATGGCATTCTTCTAGTTTTACCCTCCCTTGCTTCCTACCCTAAGTCATTTTCACAATACCGCCTCTCCAATTAAAGGACTGGAATAGCTAAGAAAGCCACATGCATAAAATATCTACCCATCTATCATTACACTGCCATGCTTTTAGGGTCTCATTCAGAATGCATGAAAGAAGCACAAGACAGGCCACCTATTGGGGTAATAGATGGAGGGGGTGCATCACTAAGCTATCTTCCTTTAAACAGCAAGCTAACAAGTCCAAAATAGGTTTATTATTGTATACTATAATATTTGCTATTAAATCTTAAAGGTGGTACTTGTTTTACCTTACAGATTCAATCACATCTGGTATTTGCTGTTACAGTCAGGTTTATTCTGTAGTAGTGTAGCAAATATTATGGTAGCTTCCATTTATTGTCTATATTCAGTGTGAAATATCACATAATACACATCAAAAAGTTCTAATATATGCTTTTATTGAACTATAAAGGCTTGATCATTGCTATTATTGAACAATACATTAATACCTGTAATGTGTTTTTTAATCTCCAATGTAAAAGGAAAATAATGGTATGATCATTTCCCATGAAAATGAACTACAAGTCCAGAGAGATGAAGAGGCTCCTGAAGCGTCACCAACAAAAGATACGGGTAAGTTTTCACCATATGACAATACCATATTTAAACAATGCCTAAAAATGCAACAAGGTATCCACACAGCATTCATACATAACACACAGGACAATTAGTCATTTATTTTGAGGAACCAGTGACTGCTACAGGAGAGCAGCAAAGTGCAGTGATTTCTCAGTCAATGTCCCCGCCACTGTCTTTTTACCTATCTCTAACACCACTTGCCTATCTCTGACACCACAGAAAAACAAGGACAGTTGGTTGTCATTTTGCAATAGAAATCAGGAACTCAGATGATGCTGAGTACAAAAGATACTGTGTCAGACCATAGGCTTCTGGCTCAGACAAGACAAAAATGGCTACTCAGCCTTTGAAAATATAAAAGCCAATGATTAATCAGACCCTTTCTCATCACTAATCATGCCACACAGATCTTTGATAACACATAGATTACAAGAAAAATAATGTAAGGCTGATATGATGTTAAAATAGCTGGCAACTAATTTTACATAATGTGTAAGAGCCCACAGAAGTAAAACTGGGTTGTATCACCTCTAGACAGCAGATAACCCCTGCCATTAGCAAGCTCCCATCAGAAGATTATAACCATTTTTCTTTAGATATGACTACCATTTTTTTCTTGCTGTCTTCTGTTTTATCAGTTTTCCTCATTATCATCTTGAAGGCTACTTGAACACAAGATGTTGAACTGAATTCAAAATCCTGTAAAGTATTATACAGTGTTTCAAAAATGTGTTCAATTGAATAGAACTAACAAAAGGCATCTTTGAGGGTATCAAAGAGAACAATAGAATGACTGCATATTCTAATACATACATACATACATACATACATACATACATATATTGTTCTCACTTCCTAGAAGTTCACCTCAGACTATGTCATTTTTTTTAGTTTTATGCTTACATAGAAAATTGATTATATGCTTTCAGATTTGCCTACTTGTTTGCTGTGCGTTTGTTTAATTGGTTCAGTTTACTGTGAAGAAACAGATATTGAAAGTGTTCCAGCTCTGCCAAAGGAAACAGGCTACCTTTATGCACGATTCAACAAAATCAAGAAGATCAAAACCTCCGACTTTGCTGACATTCGTAAGTACATATTTAGAATTTAACTTATTTAGAATTAACTGAGCAATACTGAACATTTGGATGAACAATATATATTGCTTATTTTCTATAAAATAAATTGCATATCATTCTAAATGTTTTATTTGCAGTTACTCTTTAAACAATTTCCATGCAAGGTCCCAAGATGATTATAAAGTAACCGAATGAGTAATGTTAACATCACAGTTCTAGGGCTGCTAGGCAACCAGCATGACACTGAAGGGGACCGGACATGGGCATATGACCAATGCCGCAATATCGCTTCCAGGAAAACTTGGAAGTGATGTCACAACTCTTGTGTAGTGGTTAGGAGCACAGACTCTAATCGGGAGAACTGTGTTTGATTCCCCACTCCTCATGCAGCTGCTGGTGTGACCTTGGATCAGTCACAAGTTCTCTCAGAATTGTTCTCTCATTAGCAGTTCCTGAGCGAGCTCTCTCAGCCCCACCTACCTCACAGGGTGTCTGTTGTGTGGAGGAAAAGGGAAAGGGACTGTAAGATGCTCTGAGACTCCTTTGGGTAGTGAAGAGCGGGGTATAAATCCAATCTCTTCTTCTCTTTCTTCTTCTCTAGGAATTGGCTAAAACTCTTTTGTAAAGCCATACAATTTGAGACAATTGCTAGAGATGACTGATGTCACTTCCAGGGAAATCTGGAAGTCCTTTCTAGGAACTGCCAAAAACTGTATGGTCTTACTTTCAGACAAACATCACTTCCAGGTTTTTCCAGATATGACATCATGCCAGCAGCTGATGGCCATTTTTTTAAAAAAATATATTTTTTTTCCTGCCAACATTCAGAGTGGTGGCTGGAAACATCAGTGGAGGTAGAGGATTCCCTGGGGCTGGCAACTTTACAAAGATCAATTATACAGATAACCTTTTCTTACAAAAAATTCATTGTGCAATGTGAGCCAAGGAAAAAATTAAAGAAAACAGGACTGCAAAATGTAGTAATGAACTGCTTTTAAAATTTTCATTTATTAAAAGGCGCTTTTGTTTAATTGCAAATATTAAAAATATTTGAACAATTAAGTGTGGCTAACACATACAAATATCATCTAAAAACAAAGAATGCTATTTTTTCAAAACTGTTTTATTCATATGCAAATTCAAGCAGATCAAATCAAGTAAATTACTACATGGCTTAGGACACAGTATCTGAAAGACCATCTTCTCCTATACGTTCCTACATGGGAATTAAAACCATGGGGAGATGCCCTTCTGACTATCCCATCAATTAAAGACGCTTGGTTTGGTAGGTACATGAGTGAGGGCCTTTTCTGTGGCAGCCTCACAATTATGGAACAACTTCCATAATGAGGTGCACCTCGCCCCCTCATTGTCAATCTTCAGGAAGCACTTGAAGACCGTTTATTTAGGATTGCATTTTGGTATTGTTGCATTTTTGGTGTGTGTGTGCATTACCATTCCTGGAAGTCATGGTGGCTTCAGCAATTCCTACTGGGGCATGGAGGACGTTCAAAGAAGTGGCTTGATAAGCCTGCCTCTGCCTCCCAGCCCTGGTATTCTTTGGAGGTCTCCCACCCAAATACTTGCCAGGGTTGGCCCTGCTTAGCTTCTGAGACCTGACAAGGTCAGGGCCTTTAGGATTGCATTTTGACAGATTTAACTTTTATATCAGCAGTCTTAATTGGAGATTTTACACTGTGATTTTTATGGGTGTTATAATCAATGTTCCCTCTAAGCTGTGGAGTCTTGTGAGCAAAAATTCTACTTTGTTAGCTACTGGCATTAACATTTTGAGCAAGCAATTTGGCTACTGCATAAATTGGTTTGCTCTGGGGCCATCCTTCCTGGGTTAAGACAAAAATGTGTTAGCCGGAGGCTTAAAAACTGTGAGCTAGCTCACACTAACTCAGCTTAGAGGAAACACTGGTTATAATTGTTTTTATTGTCTTTTTATAATGTTTTATTTATATTCTAAGCCACCTTAAGTCCCACAAGGAAGGCGGCTAATAAATGTTTTAAATAAATATCAACAGGTAAATTGTCTGACATGTTCAATAAAATTTACAGTCCTTGCTGAGGAAGCCGAGTCACCATGAAGTCCTCCCATCATGGTAGTTTGTGCAAAGATCAGTGGGAAGGGAGGGAAATATGATCTTCATTGATACCTGGTTGCATTTTAAAGAGGATGAGTGTACTAGGGTTGGAGACACAGGGATTTTAACCATCAACACACAGTGACAGGACCTTTTCAGTGCTGGGTAATCTGGGCACAGCATCTGTGTGCATGAGTGGTGTACTTGGTCAAATGGAATGGCTGTGCTGTTGAGATTTACAGGATAAGTGTTTTAGCATTATTATTGATGGCTAAATTCAAGATTAAAATCATCAGTTCAATAAAGGAACCGAACAACAAGTGACATTTTGAACATCACAGCAAACTACAGTTATCATATACCATCGAAAGGAATAAGAAAATGAGTCTGAGAAGGGAGGGATACAAGAGCATGATCCCATGAAGGTGCAGCCAGTTGCCAAACCACAGTTTGGTATCTGGCTCTGTCATATCTGAACAGAGACAGTATCTAACTAGCAGAGAAGACTAATGAAGATCTTAAGCTATAAATCAGGTTGAAATCTTGCCTCTGCTGCGAACTTGCTGGGTAGAATTACACAAGCCAGTCTCAGCCCTAATCCCTGCTATATGAGAATAATACTACTTACTTATGTTATGGGTTTATAGTAAGAATTAGAAGAAGATAGCCTGAGAAAAACTTTATTTTACAACGTAGACACCTTTATAAATATTACTAAAAATACAGTCCATTCTACATAAATATAAATTTTAAAAATTAAATTATGTTCTGTTTTAACCACCAACTGCATAATATTTAGCATTATTGTTCTGTATGTTTCTTTTCAAGCCACCCTAAGAAGAATTGACTTTACTGGAAACAATATAGAAGAAATTGAAGACGGGGCTTTTGCAAAGCTAACATTATTAGAAGAACTTTCACTTGCTGAAAATAGGCTGCTCAAGCTTCCAGTTTTGCCTCCAAAACTAACTACCTTTAATGCAAACCATAACAGAATTAAAAGCAGAGGAGTTAAAGCAAACGCTTTCAAGGTAACAGAAGTATGGTTACAAATAATTATCCAAGACAGCAATTTATCCCTCAGTACTAAATAGTCAATATCACTGTAAGTCCTAATTATTTCAATAGAATCTGCCTTTAAGTAACTATACCTCTTAACCAGAGGGAAATATTACAGGTCAGGGATATCTTCCAGTTAAGCCCATTACTATCTATAGTAATACATAAAATTCCTGTGGTGGGGGTGGAAAGTACATATTGGAACATCAAAAATAAAGATAAGCTTAGCCTGCAGCTTATGATGTGGTATACAAGTAAAAGTGCATCAGATATGTCCAAGCCTTTCACTATGTCTAAATTAGGTCAGTGGATTCCAATTTGTATGAGTTGCCTTATTTATTCACCATTTTGTTTTTTCCTGTGCAAGTTATTGGCTCCTTTACTTCCCTTTTCATGCTTCTGACTCCTACATATACTCCTTCTTAAACTTGAAGCAGCCTTCCAGTTTCCATCCTTTTCAAAGTCTACTTTCTGCAAAATCTTCCCAAACCATCACAGCCTAACCTTCTCTGAAATTTCTTTCTCACATCCCTTTAAAGTCTAAACTTGTTCAATGGGGCTTACTCCCAGCTGAGTGGGAATAGGATCACAGCCCTAACATATAAATGGTATAAGTAGAGAGCATGATGCTTCCATTATCTACCACATTTGCACTGGTCCACCATTAAGTGCTGAATAGTAGCTTCAAGGAATATTGCTATGGCACTACTATGGACAAGATCTTAAGGATCTTCACTGGTAGGAATTTTTAATGAAAGTCTCTAATAATTTTAACGAAAGTCTCTAATAAATTACTCATGTGCCTGTCCTATTACTGAACTTTGCTATATATTATGTTTAAATACAAAGGAATGGAAATATACCTTAACTCAGCCAACCTAGCTCCCTAGATCCATGCCATGGTAGCATCAAACTAGACTAATGCAATGCACTCTATATGCACCCATTCTATAGTCACTCCATTGGATGATGATCAGTTATCAGGCTCACTTGAAGGTTCTGGCTATCACATACAACCACTTCTCCTCCTATGTTCTGCCACAACAGCTTCACTCATCTGAGCAGGACCTTCTGCAGGTGTCATCCTGCATATGGACAAGATCAGCAACTACACATACATATGCTTTCTCTGTTGTGGCCCCTATATTTTGGAATGGCCTGCTTGAGGAGGTCAAGAAAGTCCTCATACTTCTTGCTTTCTGTTATGGAAAACAGAATTGTTCAGGAGGGCATTTTTATAAAGGTAGCAGAGCTATATTATAATGCAACCTTCTTGAACTGTTGTATTATAACATAAAGGGAGAAAGACTACTGGGTATAGTACATAAATTTGTTTTCTGCACATTTTATCTTACTTTCATGACATTGTTTTCTATTTAAATAATTCCATTTTTGCACTGTTAACATAACATTCCTAATACTTATGCTTTGTTTCATATTTCTGTAAACCTACTCCTACTACTTTGCTTGTCAGATGTCTTAGTCTATTGATTGCACTGACTTACATTGTGTTATCTGCCTTGAGTGTCAATAAGCAAGGTGGAGTATAAATAATGTAAATAATACATTTACTTTTACATAACATAGACTACTGCTCAAAAGGTTGAAAAGATAACCTGATAAGGCAATTAACAGACATATGATTCTTGTTAATAGACTGCAGACTCGCTACACAAAAAAGTACATATCTTAGTTAAAAACAATCTTTCAAAACAATACAGAAACTGTCTCCATAATTTTCTTCTCTGTATCTCTCCACTTCTTTTCTTACAGAGGCTGACCAATTTATCATACCTCTACCTAGCACACAACGCACTGGAATCTGTTCCCCTCAACTTGCCAGAGAGTCTGCGTGTTCTGCATCTTCAGGTCTCAAAACTCCTTTCTTTAATTGCTGTTGTGCAACACAAACCAATGCCATTGTAAATTATTGTTTTTAAAATGTTTTACCAATTTTTCTAACTATACTAAAGGTCACAATACAGGAAATTCACCTTTACCCAGAAAAAATATATTAATGCAGAGTAATAGGCAAAAGATTCACAGATTTAGGGTGAATCCAGACTAAGGCACAAGGATTGCCACCCATGGAGAGTGATTTTTCCTACCTACCTCCTCCCACAGCAGCCTCAAATGTTTCCCCAGCCCTGGCTCGGGGGTGGGGGGTCCTCTTCCCCAAGAACAGGATTCCGGGGCATTTTAGGAGGGGTAAGGCAGGAAAATCGCACTCTGTGGGCAGAAATTCTTATGCCCATGGGAACATCTAGTCTAGATACAAGCCTTAGATAAGGATACATGAAATTATCCCAGTGTAGTACTAGAGAACTATGCTCTGTTTTTGAACTAATATTTATACATATAAAGTACATATTACTTTACTGTGGAAAAGGCAGGAGACCGAAATCCAAGGTAAGTGTATCTATAACCTTCAATGGGTAACATATGGAATTGGATCCACCAGAGGATTTCTGCAGATGGAAGGGTATTATTTGTGCTGACGCCTCCATCTTACTGTTCCCAGGAGATCCCACCTCCCAGGAACAGCATTCAGTGAACATTTGGGGCTACAGTGGGAAGAAAGCAAAGAAGTCACATTCTGTAGCTAGATATCCTAAGGAAAGACATGTTTTGTTAGGAACTCCTATCTGTAGTCTGTAACAGTTTGCAACTGTACAAGAAAGATGCTTCCTCATCTACAAGTAAATAATAAAAATAAATCAGGATACCACACTGGAACAATCTAGTAGATAGTGTGTGAGAACAGTTACCACAAAGCCGTGCATTTGTTAAATGGTTATGGAAACAAACCACACTCTGTAGTATACGTTTGCATATCACTTTACAAAAATATTGATTTATGTTACTCAAAAAACACGTCTTAATTATGGTTGGATAGTCACAGTTTTCAAATTCACTCTTTTGGTTTTACAGTATAACAATATAACGAGCATCTCAGATGACACCTTCTGCAAAAACAACAATACACGTTATGTTCGTAATCGCATGGATGAGATACGAATGGAAGGGAACCCAGTCATCTTGGGAAAGTACCCCAACGCATTTATGTGCTTGAAAATGCTGCCTATAGGTTCTTGGTTTTAAATTGCTAATGAAACTGGAAGTGGTAAAAAATAGGTAAAGATGGCCATTATACCAGTGTTTTAATGTATCTCCATGTTAGTACCTTCCCAAACATATTCAGATCTTTTAGCAGTTATAATGTATTTAGTTCTACCTTAATGAACTGGGCAAAGTTACACCTTTTGATTTAATAAGCTTGAGCCTTTTTATTTCTATAACATAGATTCAAACATGAGACCAGTAAAAATATTCTTTATGCATCAGAGCCAACCCTTTTCATGTGAACAAAATCAACAAAAAAAATTATGTTAGCACTGCAAGAGGAATAGTTTAATCATTAGACAGATCCATTGTATTCTTATAAGTCTAACAGTATACTTGCATGATGTAGGAAGCAAACAGTGCAAATACAGGAAAATACAGGGAGCTGAAATTGCTGAACTAAAGCAAGTTTTTGTTATCTTCTTGCCAATGCAAAGAATCTGTACTTAGTATACTACTATTTTATAGTGGGCAGGTCCACAAACAGTAGTAAGAGATACCAGTAGGGGGATGAGATGACACACACACAAACCTTCTCCTGTGTAATTAGTAATTTTCCAAACTGTTGGTTGTAACATCACTGTGATTGCATTAAAGGAGGAGGAAGATGGTTGTGAGCCCATGACTACTGAAGGTTCAGTTATGTCAGGCTAGGCATGGAGTAGCACTGGAAAGGGGGGCAGGTATAAGAATTAAGGGAACACAGAAATGACATAGGAATATATAGGAGCTCATGTGAAAGCTGAAGGATGGGGAGAGAAGAAGCAACACAGACAATTATGAACTAGAAAGCTATATCCAATTAATGTTCCAGTGATGGGTGCATGGGGCAGAACATCTAAACATTTAAGAGGGAATATATAGTGATCCTGATCCTACTGAAAGTCTGCAAGGGATATTTATTATCCTTGCAAATACAATGAAATCGACATCACTTGAGAAACTATATGGCATTATTAAGATTCATCTTTCTGTTTGATACCAATCAAATTAACTACTGAAATAAAACTGATCAACAAGTCATAGACATGGAAAATGCTCAGCTTCAAAGACTTTTCATTATATAGTTATCAGAAAGGTGATAAACCCAAAACATTCCTCTTCGCGACTCATCACAAAACAACTGGATTATGCTACACTTCAAAAAGGACATCACAAAAAGTTCTTCATGTCCATTTAGAATGGATAGATCTTCTGAAAAGGAGAGCTAGCCATTTGAGAAACACTGAGTACATCCTTTAGAAGTTTAAATAGTACTTAACACTAGGCTGCGGTCTTATGCACTTACCTGAAAATCCTGTTAAGTGTTCCCAAGTAATCATGTTGTCTACAAAGTAACCTTTGTGAGAGTTTTACTGCAGATATGACATACCTTTCCTTTAACAACACAATTTTGATCTGGGTTATGATGAACAGCCTGAATTGAACCAGCTTCAGACTGGTTGTTGATATGGTCACTTACAGAATTATGCAACAAATCAAGTTCACTACAAACGTAAGTCAGTTTCACCACAACAGTCAAAGTGCTTGTGCCCGCAGTCCCAAGTCTTCTTCAGAAACATGTTATTTGTCAATAAATTATGGTCATGCTCACTCTCTTTCTATACATTTGATTAGGTATTGGAGACTATTCTACAACCTATGACATTATGATGTAACTATGCTACTTTAATAATATTATGTATCAGACCTCAGTTAAATGATTTTATATGATGTGAAAACTTAAAATATTACTGTCTAACTTTTAGTTTTGCTAGCATTTTTTGTTTTGCTTTTGTCATTATTTAAAACGCTAAATGCCTGACAAAACAAGTTGTCATAGGAAAAAGAGTCAGGCTTTTCTATCACCTTTGTAAGTGTCTTGTCTTATGTGGCTGGCTATGATAGTGAAGTTTTGTTTCTATTAGCTTTCTCTTGCCAAAAAGACGGTAGCACTTTGTTCTGTCACCCATCACCTTTCCCTATTTTTGCTGCTCACCTTCCAACTTCATAAATTTCCTCCTCTTTTCCTATAAACTAATTTCACATGATTGCCCATTCTACCAACTCCACCATGATACACTAAAATCACTGGGGTACCTTCAGGAAAACCAGCAAAAAGTCATAACAAAACTCTCAGACACTAATCTGAGGATGATCCCAAAGTGGGATTGTTTGCCAAGTATTTCCCACAGTGCATACCAGAATACCATGTTGATCTCTTGTGGTAGAGGACTTTACAGATATAAGTCTACAACTCAAGTCTGTGACATTACTCAAAGTTGTCCACTTTCTTTTTGAATTAATTGTTACCCTTGCAAGCAGGGCTTTTTTTCTGGGGGAATGCACCAGAACAGAGTTCTGGAACCTCTTCGACAAAATTATTTTGAAAACTTCATTTCCCTCGTGAGAGTTCTGGTACCTCTTTTTCAAAAAGAAAAAGAAAAAAGCCCTATTTGCAAGCATTCTTACATTCTACAGTTCCGAAGTCTGGCTGGCTCTTCACTCCAGAATCCTACTATTGATTGCTTTCTGCTCCCATATTTCTGTCCTTGCAGTAATAAAAGACACAGTACTCTCCCTTTTAAACCAAACTACACAAGCACATGAGCTACCTTATACTGTCAGACCATTGGTGTAGCAAGGTCAGTACTGTCTACTGTGACTGACAGGATCTCAGGCAAAGGTCTTTCACATGACCTACTGTCCAATACATCAGCTATGACCATTTCTCAAAAGTGTGACCTGACTATGGTGCTCTATATTCTGAAATCATTCAAGTTAGATAATTGCAATGTGTGTTACATGGAGATGCTTTTTAAACTCCATCTAATTCCAAAATGCAGCAGACAGGCTACTGTCAGGGCAGGGAGCAGGGATCATATCACCCATGTGCTGAAAAATCTGCACTGGCTGCCTGTTTATTTCCAGTCACAATTGAAAGTGTTGCATTACTGACATACAACTGGAGGATTGGACTGTATGGGAGGAGGTGGTCATTCAAGAAAAGATTCTCTTCACAAACCCTGCTTTTTGCATCCCTGCTTGCAGAGGTGAGGTGGGAACCAACCAGAGAAGCGGCTTTTTCTGTGGTGGCAGGCAACCCACTCGAGAAATGCTCTTCCTCTCAAAGTTCATCTGGTGCCTGCTCTTTTTTAGGCATCAGGCCAAAACATTTCTTTTTACCCTGCCTTTTAATTAAAGGTCTGATTTTTTAAATAAACTGTTTTTACAGCCTCTACCTATTTACTTTTATGACCTGCTTTTTCCCCCAATGGGGGCCTAAAGTGGCTTACATCATTAACTGTCCACTTTTCTATTTTATCCTCATAACAGCCACTCTGTGTAGTACACTCTGGTTGAGTGAGCAAGTGTCAGGTTCAAATTTATGGAACAAGTTTCTGTGGAAAAGTAGGGATACAAAACGGAGTAACCCAGATTCTAGTGCAACATTCTTACCATCACACAATGCTACTTCAAGGCTGCAGATTGTTTTATGAGAACAATTCTAGGCTTCTAAAAATTATGCTTTGTATTGACTGGGTTTTTAATAGCTTGCTAATTTTTAATTATTTCATGCATTTTTATGATTTTATCATGTTTTGTTTCATAAGCCACCTCAAGCAAGGTCCCTGGAGTGGCAGCATATCAATTTTCTAAATAAATAAATAAATACCCATGAATGTGTCATGTGAGCAGGGCTATAATGCCAGTAGTAATATTCTCCAATAGAACAGAAGAAGATAGCATCCAGCTTAATTTTAAAAACATACTCCTTTTCATTATGTTCTTGACCAAATTGTTGGTCACTTACATCATCATAATATTCTCCTACAATATCTGTAGGTAAGCTATTTTACTCCCTCTCATCTCTGCCATGTTATAAATTATCTTTTCAAAAGACACCCAAAAATTAGCAATATTTTACTTTATACCCATTTTTACTTCATATAATTGTAGATGGTGAAAGGATCCAACTCCCAGCCAAGATGATCATAAAACGTTTTGAAGCACCATGTCATTCTACAAGCAGCACAAAATCTAGCAGGTGTAAATTTGTTACTATTTTACCCAAAACTCTGCACACAACTATGCAATGGAATGCACTAAATCAATCGGATTACAAAAACAGATGCATCAAAGTTCATTCTTTTTGCTTATTCCATAACTCCACCAATACCATTGTAATAGGAAGCTTTAGAGAATGTAACATTTGAACATACTACCTTGAAATGGGATAGAGTACATTTCCGATATTCACACCACTCAGATAAACAGAAGAGGCTTTTGAAAAACAGTAAAAGATTTCCACTCTCTTCAACCCTGGAAAACAATGTAAGAGGTTTTGAGGTAAATAATCTTTCTTTGGTGAACACATTTTTCTAGATTATACAGAATTTCTGTTGGAATGAACCTTCCACATAATTAGATTACTGTACAATAAAAGAACATTTGGCTCTCAGAGGTGGTAACTATCAGGGCTGGATTTTTGTGAAGGATTCCATCTTGGAAGGCCTGATGTGCTTCCTTTCCCATACTGTAGAGCTTATCTCGCCAGATTTTTAAAGGCTCTATATACAATCTCCCCAATCATTACACATAGGCTTCCTGTATCAAACTTTTGCCAATGAAAAGGAATTTAGTGGAATATCAGTTATGCAGTTGGTGCACACTTTGGCTGATTGTGCCAAAAGGCCCTTGACCACAAAATTCAACACGTATCTTCATTTCAACATCTCAGTAGTTACAGGATTTGTTCAAAGCTAGAATACTCTGCTCAGCATAACAAATGAGGGCCGCAGAGTTAAAAGCACCTCATTTATCAGACACATTTACCACAAATATCAGCAAATGCAATGTTTTCAAAATAAGATCACAGCCCTACAAATTTTATCATACCCTTCTAACAGTTCTCTCCCATTGTTTAAGACTAAGTAACATACAGAAACACACAATAAAACATATGTATAAAGATATAAGCAACTACAGTTTGGTCTGTGCTTGGGCATAGCACTGTTCTTCCTTAAAACCAATTCATTTTTTAATTTCTTTATGTTCCTTTCATTAAAATTCCATTTGCTAAGTTCCACTGCTGGTCAGTCTGAATAAGCCTAGTCACCAAGGTAAGGTATTACTAAATTAATAGCACTGCAACTTCACATATGAAAAAATCTCTACAAAATACAAGCCATGCCATTTTTACCAAGTTTAATAAGCAATTTTTCAGAAATTTATTAAAATTATTTTATTCTGCCTCATAGCTACAGCTTGAGATATTATACAAGAATAATATTATTATATAATTCAATAAAACCATCATAATCAGTAAAACTACCAGCAACAACAAGTAATAAAAGCAGAGACAATCAACATTTTAAAAACATTTCGGATTAGTAACATATAGGAACACTACAATATAAATCAATATATAATTTGGCAACAGGTTACAAGCACAAGTTAATCAAAAACAAAAAGCAAAGCCATCAACAAAATGGGGGGGTTGGATGATTAATCACCAAATGCCAGGGAAAACATGAGTTCTCCCAGCTCTTATCAAAGTTTTAGATCCCAGAGAGACAGAGACATGACAACAAGGTGAAGCCTTATGGCCATCTCCAGTCAATGGGTCTCTGATACGGCTTAGTACTTCAACAGGTTCATACAGGAGGAGGTGATCCTGCATCGAAGTCCCAGGATTTAAAGGTTAGCATCAGCACTCTGAATTGAGTCTGACAACGAAGCCACAGCTAAGGCAGCTTTTTCAGAACTGTTGAGGTGCATCAACCCTACTGCAGGTTTCTGTACTAATGGAAGCTTTGGAACAGTCTTTAAAGGTAGACAGAAATCAATCCTAGATGTTATGAGTGTGGTAGAACAACCCCTCATTCCCCATGTTACCACAATGAGAACATATATTGCTGCGACAGTGTTCCCTCTAAGCTGAGTTAGTGTGAGCTAGCTCACAGTATTTTTAGCCTCTGGCTCACGCATTTTTGTCTTAGCTCAGGAAGGATAGTTCCAGACTAAACTAATTTATGCAGTAGCCAAATCACTTGCTCACAACTTTAATGCCAGTAGCTCACAAAGTAGAATTTTTGCTCATAAGACTCCACAGCTTAGAGGGAGTATTGGCGACAATATGTTGTTTTTACAAGAAGCAATGAAGTGAATAAACAAAGATGGTTAAAGAGAAACATTCATCTACTGAACACAGTATTCTCTTTCAAAAAGTTATTGTTGAGTTTGTATCCAAGCAGGTAAACACGCACACAAACAACTTATTCAGCTGTAGTAGCAACTGTTATCACCATTCTCCACTCACACCCTACTGATGTGAAATATGTAAGTTTTGCAGTGCTCAATTGAATCCAGATGTGGACACTACTGATAGTACCAAAAAGCAACTTTGGGAAGAATTATGTAATGAGTAGGTTTACTGTGCTCATGAAACGCAGGCAAATCTAACATGAATTCTCAAATAGCCATTTCCTAAAATATTTGCACATTTTACACATTACTTTGGATGTGGTAAAGTCATCATGAAATAAACCTATCACATGAATTCCATTAGGTAATAGCTGCCAGAACAATACAAATGTTTCAGTCTCAGCAGGAACCACATATAAATGAATGCATTGGCCTGAACCCATCTACCCTAAGAAAATGTCAAAGCACTTGCATTTTCTTAAGGAGCAGTGATTTTTGCTGATTTCTACCCTCCACCCAACCACTGCAGAAAACCATTATATTATTCCTGAAGGTCCACTGATCTTCAGGAACAAAATGGGGAGGGGAGCTCAGTGTCCTGCAGTGGGAAGAGGAAACCAGCAAAAACTGAAGCCCCTCCTTAAGAAAATTTAAGAGCACTTACTTTTCTTAATTTAATGGTTAAATAAATGTTCTATCACCTTAAAATGAGACAGTAAATCATTTTGCATAAACCAAACCCTCTAATATTAATATTAGCTACCACTTCTCTGAGAGTACCTCTTAAATTTGACAACTATAACAATGCAGTAGAATGTTTCCAAACTTTTTACAGGTGACAGGAACGCATCAGTCATTCTGCACAGCTACTGGCAGAAAACAAATCATCAGTTTGGCTATGGGATATTAGAGCTGAAACAGAACTGAAGGAACCAATAGTCAGAAGGGAAGAGCATGGGAGTAGAGCAAGCAATCTGGCATCTTACACTGTAATGATGTCGGACTTTATTTTGCTTACAGTGTTGAAACATTATCTTTGTTTTTAGCCTCTTTGTGTAATGGGAGAGTGCACTTTGGATTTCCATTTCATTTGATCTGAAAGGATGGGAATAATTATTCCCGGAAAACAATATTTAAAAACCAAAATTCAAGAACCCTGCCTTCTTTCAACAAATGAATAAAAGCATATATATAAACATACATACATACATACATACATACATACTAGGGAGCAAAGCCCGTTGTGGTGGAAGACAACAAGCCCTAGAAAGGAAGGGAGGGAGGTGGAAGGGAGAGAGGGTTGGAGGAAGGAAGGAAGGAAGGAAGGAAGGAAGGAAGGAAGGAAGGAAGGAAGGAAGGAAGGAATAGGGGGAAGAGTGAAAGAAAGGAGAGAGGAAGAAAGGAAAAGGGCGAAAGGAAGGGAAGAGGGGCAGAAAAGGGCTTCTCTGGGCCCAGAGAAGGCCTTTTCTGTCCCCCACACACCATCCCGTGGGCCTTCTATGAGGGCAGTAGGCAGTGTGTGTGGGGAAAGGGCTTCTCTGGGGCTACTGCCCCCATAGAAGGCCCAGGGGATGGCGTGTGGGGGACGGAAAATGGCTTCTCTGGGCCTACTGCCCCCATAGAAGGCCCAGGGGATGGCGTGGGGGGTAGAAAAGGGCTTCTCTGGGCCTGGTCCCCTCATAGAAGACCCAGGGGATGGTGTGGGGGGCGGAAAAGGCCTTCTCTGGGCCTGGTCTCCTCATAGAAGACCCAGGGGATGGTGTGGGGGGGCGGAAAAGGCCTTCTCTGGGCCTAGTGCCCACAGAAGGCCTAGGGGATGGTGTGGGGGCAGAAAAGGCCTTCTCTGCGCCTAGTGCCCCATAGAAGGCCCAGGGGATGGCGTGTGGGGGGCAGAAAAGGCCTTCTCTGGGCCTAGTGCCCCATAGAAGGCCCAGGGGATGACATGTGGGGTACGGAAAAGGCCTTCTCTGGGCTTCTAGTGCCTCCATAGAAGGCCCAAGGGATGGCGTGTGGGGGACGGAAAAGGCCTTGTCTGGGCCTAGTCCCCTCATAGAAGGCCCAGGGGATGGTGTGGGGGGCGGAAAAGGCCTTCTCTGGGCCTACTGCCCCCATAGAAGGCCCAGGGGATGGTGTGGGGGGGCGGAAAAGGCCTTCTCTGGGCCTAGTGCCCCATAGAAGGCTCAGGGGATGGCATGTGGGGGACGGAAAAGGCCTTCTCTGGGCCTAGTCCCCTCATAGAAGGCCCAGGGGATGATGTGGGGAGGCAGAAAAGGGCTTCTCTCACTTGCCTCAGCCTTGAGGACTTGTCCCTGCGCTCACATTCCAGACGGTCCTCTCCTGTCGGAAGACTGGAGCAGACTGAGCTGAAAATACTGACCGGGGCTGACGTGGGCGGGACTTTGCGAAGCAGCCAGTCAGCCCTGGCCAGTGTCTTCTGACTGCCAGTTCTTGAGCTGAATCAATTATGGCAAGCATAGAATCTTGTGGAACCAAAATTCAAATATATATAAGGACAGGAGATATATATATATCAAGATGGGTATCCGTGTTAGCCTGTCTGTAGCAGTAGAAAAGAGTAAGAGTCCTTAAAGACTAACAAAATTTGTGGTAGAGTATGAGCTCTCGTGAATCACTGCTCTCTTCTTCAGATAATGAAGAAGTGAGCAGTGTCTCACAAAAGCTCATACCCTACCACAAATCTTGTTTGTCTTTTTCGTGTGTGGCTATCTTTGAGTGTGTGTGCTTAGATGCTTGGAAAGCATGGTGACTTCGGGCAACCCTTACTGGGGGATTGGCTTGATAGCCTGCCTCTGAGTCCTGAGCCCCAGTATTCCTTGGAGGTCTCCCTTCCAATTAGTTACTGGGGTTGGCCCTGATTAGTTTCCAAGATCTGATGAGACTGGGCTTGCCTGAGCTATCCAGGTCAGGGCAAATTTTGTTAGTCTTTAAGGTGCTACTGGACTCTTACTCTTCTACAGCTTATAAATTCACAAACATGGGTTAATTCATCTCCATTTTTTCCTTTCCTTATTTAGTCATAGTGACATCTTTCTCTCAAAGAGACAGCAGTAATTTCAGGTACTTCGTACCCTCAACATCACAAAAGGGTGGGGGAGGAAATCTCTGAGTCTTCAGCCTAAGAAGGCACCTCTTTCACTCCTGCAATTACCTCGAATTTCACCAGGACCATTTGTGAGGCTGTTTTTTTCTAAATGCACCTCCCCTCATGCCTTCACACTCCACATGCATGCACTGAGTTCTCCCAAAGAGAGCTCTGTTTGATAATGATCCCACCAACAGCACACAGCCTCTTCTCATCTTATGTAATCCAGCTAACATTCAGAAAAGATAGCTCCACTTCCTGCCCTTTAGTATCTTTCACAAGTCATCATTTCTTACAGCATCTTTCATCCATCTATCCCTTCCTTGGCCCCTTTTTCTTTCATTCTTTCTTTCTTGGAGATCATGTGGCAATGTTTGCTACATACTGCAACCACTACCATTTCTCATGTCTTTAGCTGAAAATCTCCAGTTAATAATATGAATAAACCACAAGAAGAAGAAGGAGGAGGAGGAGGAGGAGGAGTTAGTTAGTTTTATAACCCACTCTTCACTACTCAAAGGCGTCTCAGAGCAACTTACAATCGCCTTCCCTTCCTCTGACAACAGACACCCTGTGAGGCAGGTGGGGATGAGAGAGTTCTGAGAAAATTGTGACTGACCCAAGGTCACCCAGCTGGCTTCACGTGGAGGAGTGAGATAGGATGCTGGTTGGCTGAACTATTGGTCTGATCCAGCAAGGCTCTTCTTATGTTATTATGCTGTACCTGGTAGACCAGCTCCAGAAGTTGGTGCTGGGGCAAAACTGCTCAGCCCCATGGCATTTAAAATATGGAGTCCTATTTTTAACTTGCTTTGACTGGTTAACCACCTGCAGTCCTCCCTTGAGAAGCCGGGCTTGCCCGCAATTATTCATGCTCTGATTGAATCTAGGTTGGGCTACTGCAATGCATTCTACATGTGGCTGCTTTTGATGAGTGTCCAGAATCTTCACCTGTTTCATGATACAGAGGTCAAGTTACGAGGATTACATCTCAAGAGTTTTAAAAGCTCTCGACTGGCTGCCAGTCAGCTTTCAGACAGAATTCTGTAACTTTAAAAGCTCTGCAGTTTGAGATGAGGTATGTAAAAAACTGTTCTCCCAAATGAACCTGCCTGCTGGTTAAGACCATCATCAGAAATCCCACTCTGTGTTCTACTAACAGAAACAAGATGACTAAACACCAGAGAAAGAACATTTTTCAGTAGTGGTGCCTTGGCTGTAGAATTCAGTTCCCAAAGAGGCTCACCTGGTGCCAAGTGTATGATCCTGTATGCAATAGGCAAAGCCTTCATTCTGCTCACGCCTTTCAGAGGCTGCTCTACTGATTTTATAAGATTTTATGTTGTATTGGTTTTATAATATTAGAATAGGATTAATTTTTATCTGATGTTTTCATTGTTTTTATGGTTATCATATTTCTGCAATACAAACATTATGAATAAGCAACACCAGCCACTATTGTCCCTTCTCTTAACAGAAGGGCGCAGTTAATCATTGCTTTTGCACTGCGATTTGGTGGAAGTCAGAAAGCTTCCAAATCACACTACAAGGTTGGGAAGCAGAGGACTCAGGGAAGGAGCAGGGTCAGCAGCAACCACAAATACTGGCTGACTACAAAAGACACTATTCATATAGCACTACTGAAGCTAAAGCTAAATAACACTTCTATGAATACTGTGAATGCTGAAAACTTCCAAATATCTATGTGTGTTGGTAAGACACAGTATCTTAAAATTGCACTAGCGATTCATATTTTAATGTCAAAAAGCATGGTTATGTGATTTAGCATCTCAGCCACTAAGGCTATAGCACTTTGCATACATTTGTGTCAGCAACTAGATAAGTATATCAACTAAATGCAATGCCCATGTGATATTCCTCTGTATTATCAAGAGAGTCTTACCTGGATACAAGCATGCTTAAATCAGAAGACTCCTCAGATTCTATTATAATGTTAAGATGAGTAACCACAGCATAACCATTTTTGTTACTCTGGTTTGAAAAAGAATAAATGTTTCATATTAGACGAAATGTTATCTTATAAGAACTTAACAGAAAAGTTTAACACACTCATTAATCATTAAGGTTATCTCAATTTACATGAAATATGTGTACAAATACTACATAATATATCTGATCCAAGAGGTTGAACACTGAGAGACCTAGGTTTTTGATATCTAATTGTTTAATAGACAAAATATGCCCAAATGCTTTAAGTCACTACAGCACAGCAACACAAAGTATACAGCAATCTAAAGGATGGATCCTACAGAGCATTTCTACAGACAGGAGGATTTTCATCAGAGGAGCATGACTTTATCCTCTCCTCATATCTACTGCAACCCAAAATATCCCCAAAATACCCCTTGAAAAGCTACTCTCAGTGTTTTCAGATCGGATTCTTCTTCCTTTTATCTTGGTCTTTTCTACAGCAAGTATCTAGTAAAATTTAGGAATGAAATAGGAATGACTCCTGTTTCTGCAATAAATGAAAGATTCACAGTTCCCAGGCATTTATGTGATGTGCACCAGCTGCAGAATTCAAGCAGCATTGAGTACTGTAATCAACAGGACAATAGTATACCATGGAATACTTTTTTATGTTGTACATCCCAAAAGGGCAGGGTGAAAAGAAAAAGAGACCACCAAACCGCAAAAGAAATTAACTTTAAAAAACCCAGAAGAACTGAAGCTACATCTCTTTAAATGCAGGAGGACTACATTGTAAATGCAAGCATTTTGAGTCCATTTTATATATAATGTATATGTGTATTTGTGTGTGTGTGTGTGTGTGTATTAAAAAAAATACCAAATCCCCACCCTAAAAGTCCTAATTCCCACAAACGCTCTGTGCTCACGTGTAGCCCTATTAGAGCAATATATTTCAACATTAGAAAAACTGTGATTGCCTGAAGGCACATGGGCACATCTAAGTGGACCCGAAGTGAGATATGTAACAAATAATTGGGGTGCAACAGTGGCAGTTTACTGACAGGTTTAGCACTTGGCTGTTCCTAGTTCACAGTTTGATTATGTAGAAGATCCAGCAGTGATTATTGCTGTTTCCAGAGAGATGCTGGGAAGATATCATATCATCAATTCAGGAACACAATACAACCCTCGAGAAAAAATAGGCGGGTACAATTCTCTGTCTACCCTTTTCTTTGCAAAGGACTCTATAATATCCATTGCTTTCTCTTGCACTCTGGAAACAAGACTGCAAGTTTTTTAAAAAATTTAAAATCTTACTTTATTTATACCCCTTCTTTCTCCTCAATGGAGACCAAAAGCAGCTTACATCATTCTGTCCTCCACTTTTTCCTCACAACGGCCCTGTAAGGTAGGTTAGGCTGAGAATATGTGACTGGCCCAAGGTCACCCAGTTAGCTTCTGCAGCAGAGTGGGGAATCGAACCTGGGTCTCCCAAGTTAATAACATTACTACTAGGAGTAACAAATAGTTATACAAAATAAGAGATAAATAGTGCAATAACAAGAAAGCCCATTATAAGTGGGTTTATAAGGGTATAACTGTGCTTAAGGACTGCGCTGGAAGTACTTCACTACTTAAGTAAACTACTGCTGTTTGTCCATTCATAATTTAGCAGAGTTCGCAAGTAACATAAAGACAGGATTTGCATCTTTCATTGTAGAAGACGTCCATAGTGCTAAATCAGCAAAATTTCTGTGAAAACAACTAAAGCTACTCAGGAAATTTTGAATCAAAAGACACTGAGATTACATAACTGTATCCAATTGCCATCTTGTGGCTGAAAAAAGAAAATGCAGTTTATTTACTGTTAAGGAGTTTATATTCATACTTTAATAGGAGCTCTTCCTCCCAAAGCAGTACACAACATTCATAAAATATTTGTTGTTGTTCAGTCGCACAGTCGAGTCCGACTCTTTGCAACCCCATGGACCAGATTACGCCAGGCCCTCCTGTCTTCTGCTGTCCGCTGAAGTTTGCTCAATTTCATGTTCGTTGCATCGATGACGCTGTCTAACCATCTCATCCTTTGCCGTCCCCTTCTTCTTTGACCTTCAATCTTTCCCAGCATCAGGGTCTTCTCCAGTGAATGCTCCCTTCTCATTTGGTGGCCAAAGTATTTGAGCTTCAGCTTCAGGATCTGGCCTTCCAGGGAACAGTCAGGGTTGATTTCTTTTAGAATTGACTGATTTGATCTCCTTGCAGTCCAAGGGACTCTCAAGAGTCTTCTCCAGCACCATAGTTCAAAAGAATCTATTCTTCGGCGCTCGGCCTTCCTTATAGTCCAACTCTCACAGCCATACATTACTACGGGGAATACCATTGCTTTGACCATGCGGACTTTTGTTGGCAAGGTGATGTCTCTGCTTTTTATCATGCTGTTTAGGTTTGCCATCGCTCTCCTCCCAAGGAGCAGGCGCCTTTTAATTTCATGGCTGCAGTCACCATCTGCAGTGATCTGGGATCCTAGGAACGTGAAGTCTGTCACTACTTCTACGACTTCCCCTTCTATTTGCCAAGGAGTGATGGGGCCAGATGCCATGATCTTAGTTTTTTTGATGTTGAGCTTCAAGCCCACTTTTGCGCTCTCCTCTTTCCACCCTGAGCAAGAGGCTCTTGAGGTCCTCTTCACTTTCTGCCATCAGAGTGGTATCGTCTGCATATCTGAGGTTATTGATCTTTTCCCCAGCAATCTTAACTCCAGCTTGTGATTCATCCAGGCCAGCATTTCGCATGATGTACTCTGCATATAAATTAAATAAGCAAGGTGACAATATACATCCTTGTCGTACTCCTTTTCCTATGCTAAACCAATCAGTTGTTCCATATCCGGTTCTAACTGTTGCTTTTTGACCCTTATACAGGTTTCTCAGGAGACATGTGAGGTGGTCCGGTACTCCCATCTCTTTAAGAACCTGCCATAATTTATTGTGATCCACACAATCAAAGGCTTTAGCATAGTCAATGAAGCAGAAGTAGATGTTTTTCTGGTACTCTCTTGCTTTCTCCATAATCCAGCGAATGTTGGCAATTTGATCTCTAGTTCCTCTACCTCTTCGAAACCCAGCTTGTACTTCTGGCAGTTCTCTATCCACGTACTGTTGGAGCCTAGCTTGTAGGATTTTGAGATGACCTTGCTAGCGTGTGAAATGAGTGCAATTGTGCGATAGTTTGAACATTCCTTGACATTGCCCTTCTTTGGGATTGGAATGTACACTGACCTTTTCCAATCCTGTGGCCACTGTTGTGTTTTCCAAATTTGTTGGCAAATTGAGTGCAGCACTTTAACAGCATCTTCTTTTAAGACTTTGAATAACTCAGCTGGGATACCATCACCTCCACTAGCTTTGTTGTTAGTAATGCTTTCTAAGGCCCATTTAACTTCGCTTTCCAGGATGTCTGGCTTGAGGTCAGTGATTATACCATCGTGGTTGTCAAGGACATTGAGGTCCTTCTTGTATAGGTCTTCTGTAGTATTCTTGCCATCTTTTCCTAATCTCTTCTGCTTCTGTTAGGTCCCTACCGTTTTTGTCCTTTATCATGGCCAGCTTTGCATGGAACGTTCCCTTGATTTCTCCAATTTTCTTGAAGAGATCTCTAGTCCTTCCCAATCTATTGTTTTCCTCTATTACTTTGCATTGTTCATTCAGGAAAGCCTCCTTATCTCTCCTTGCTGTTCTCTGAAAATCTGCATTCAGTTGGGCAAATCTTTCCTTTCCACTGTTGCCTTTAGCTTTCCTTCTTTCCTCTGCTATGTGTAAAGCCTCATCAGACAGCCACTTTGCTTTCTTGCATTTCTTTTTCTTTGGGATGGAAGTGATTGCTGCCTCCTTTACAATGTCAAGGACCTCTGTCCATAGTTCTTCAGGCACTCTGTCTATCAAATCTAGTCCCTTAAACCTATTCTTCACCTCTACTGTATATTCATCGGGGATGCGATCTAGGTCAAATCTGAATGGCCTTGTGGTTTTCCCAACTTTCTTCAATTTAAGTCTGAATTTTGCAATGAGTAGCTCATGATCTGAGCCACAGTCAGCTCCAGGTCTTGTTTTTACTGACTGGATAGAGCTTTTCCATCTTTGACTGCAAATTATATAGTCAATCTGATTTCGGTGTTGCCCATCTGGTGATGTCCATGTGTAGAGACGCCTCTTAGGTTGTTGGAAAAGGGTGTTCGCTATGACCAGCGTGTTCTCTTGACAAAACTCTGTTAGCCTTTGCCCTGCTTCATTTTGTTCTCCAAGGCCAAACTTGTCTGTTATTCCGGTTACCTTTTGATTTCCTACTTTAGCATTCCAGTCCCCTATGATGAGGAGGACATCATTTTTTGGTGTTAGTTCTATGAGCTGTTGTAGGTCTTCATAGAACTGGTCCACTTCAGCATCTTCTGCAGCAGTGGTCGGGGCATAGACTTGGATTACTGTGATATTGAATGGTTTGCCTTGGATTCGGACCGAGATCATTCTGTCATTTTTGAGATTGTATCCCAATACTGCCTTTCTCACTCTCTTGTTGACTATAAAGGCCACACCATTTTTTCTACGGGATTCCTGGCCACGGTAGTAGATATAATGATCTTCTGAGTTAAATTCGCCCATTCCTGTCCACTTTAGTTCACTGATTCCCAAGATGTCGATGTTCATTCTTGCCATCTCATTTTTGACCATGTCAAGCTTACCTTGATTCATAGATCTTACATTCCAGGTTCCTATGCAGTATTGTTCTTTGCAGCATCGGACTTTCCTTTCACCGTCAGACACATCCACAACTGAGCGTCCTTTCGGCTTTGGCCCAGCCGCTTCACTCTTTCTGGGGTTACTCGTACTTGCCCTCTGCTCTTCCCCAGTAGCATATTGGACACCTTCCGACCTGAGGGGCTCATCTTCCGGCGTCATATCTTTTAGCCTTTTGTTACTGTCCATGGGGTTTTCTTGTCAAAGATACTGGAGTGGGTTGCCATTTCCTTCTCCAGGGGATCACACTTGGTCTGAGTTCTATGCTGTGGCCTGTCCGTCCTGGGTGGCCCTCCACGGCATAGCCCACAGCCTCATCGAACCACGCAAGCCCCCTCGACACGACAGTGATCCATGAGGGAGTCATAAAATATAGTTCCATCATAAAACCACAAAATTAAAATCAAAACCATAAAAACACTAAACAGAAATAAGGTAAAAGACAAGAAGAGTATTATAAGTTCAAACTTGCAGTTTTAAACGCTAACTAAAATAAATACATATATGCTCACTGTACAGCAGAAAGGCAGTATATAAATATTTGAAACAAACACAAACATCCTAAAGCTACTCTTCTGCTACAAGTCTTTTTTTAAATAGAGTTGGGGGGTGAAACTCTTTTAAATGTTATTATATAGAATTCTTCAAACACAAATATACACTGATTTCAAAATTATGATAATCTTCTCACAGTACCTGATTTTCCTCCATGAGCCTGAATTCCAACTGAAAGGGCACTGACTGGCACTTTCCTGATAGCCTATATTTGTACACAGTCTTAATTTCACCTACAGTAAAGGAAAATACAAGTTGATACCTTAATTAGGGTCATTTGTTTCTTTGTGCTCCAGGCATTTAAATATTAGTGATTATATTAATATTTAGTATTATCTACTTATCAGGGGGGGATGCCAGCCCCCCCCCCCAGACTCACCGACAGGAACATCGGAATTCAACAAACCGAGCCAGGTGCCAACATAAACAGAAAAGGCAATACAATGAACCGGGGATGGCCCCGCAGGACAGGCCTACCCACAGATGAGAGAACAGGCACCTATGGCATCCTGGCCTTCAGATGGCAGGACAAGCAAGGAAGACCCCAGAAAGGGTATCCCAGAGGACCAGGACTCTTACCTAGCCAGCCAGCAAGAGTGGCTCCAGCAGTAAAAGGGGGATGCAACGGAGGGAGCAAGTGACACTCCCAGAAATGCTGGCCAGATCGAGAAGAGGAAGGATGGCACGGAACTGACAGGATTAGGGAATTGGCTAGGCCTGTGGCCACTCTCCTCTGAACAGAAGGGGGAAGATGCAGGTGTGGGGCAGGAGGATTTAAGGGAGAGAGATGCACAGGCTGAGGAGGATGATCCTCATCCCTCTATGGAGACAGAGTGGAACAATGAGAAGGATGCTCGGAATAGAGGGGAGGCAAAAGACAAGAGGACACAGAGAAACCCCCTCTGTATTTGTAATCTGAGGCGGCGCGTAGATTCTCCCTCCCTAAAAATCAGTCACCCCGGAGCCTGGCTCTCCTCCTACCAACCCTGCGAGACCTCCACATCATGACAATACTTCATTTTAAAATTGAGGGCCCACTTCTACTACATACAAGGCAGCTTCAAAAGTTTTAAAATACAAGAATAAAACAATTCAAAACAATTACCATAACATAAAAATTAAATTAAAAAATATCCCACATCCCAATAAATACGTAATTTAAGTCACTAACATAACTTAAGAAGAGCCATGCTGGATCAGACCAAAGGCCAGACTTAAGTCCGACATTCTTTTCACACTGGCGGCCTCTAGGAAGTCCACAAGCAGGATGACTACAACAGTATCCTCCCAGCCATGCCACTCAGCTACTGATAAAAAGAGGCACGCTGCCTCTGGTACCGAACGGAATAGATATCCATCATGACAGCCACTGACAGCCCTGTCCTCCATGAATTTTTCCACAATCCTTTTAAAGCCTTCCAAGTTGATGGCCATACCACATCCTCTGGCAGCCAGTTCCACAATTTAACTATGCACTGTGTGAAGAAGTACTTCCTGTGGTCCACCCTAAATCTTCCATCCTTGGGCTTCAGTGGATGACCCCAGGTTCTAGTATTATGAGAGAAGAAGCAAAGGTTCACCCTATCCACTCTTTCCTTTTTTTTTTTAATATAGTTTTTGGTAAGTATTACATATTATCTTTTATCCCGTACATTTCGTAACGGTTTTTATCCCTTCTCCCTCCCTCCTCCCCCTCTGCTTTTCCAATGCTTTAGTCCTTTATTCCCAGCCACGGGCACAAGGTCCGAATCTTGCACTGAATGTCCTTTCTTCCTTCTGTTGGTAGCCACTCCAGGTAGGTCTTCCATTTCGTGCTGATTGCTGTAGTCCTGTCTGCCCATTTGGTCTTCCAATTCAGTTTCTCAATTATGTCTGACTGTATGAAATCAAACAAATAATTATGCCAGATTTCTACTGTCCACTTACTCTTGTCCTTCCAACCCAGAGCAATCACTGCTTTTCCTGCTAGTATCATTGCTTTGAATATAGCTTGGTTCTCTTTACTTACTACTGGGTTTCCTATTATGCCCATTAACATTAAATTAAAGTTAATGGACAGTGAAACTTTGCATGTTCTCCTTATAATTTGCAATATTTTTGTCCAAAAGACACTGACCTCTGGGCATTCCCACCACATATGGGAAAACCATCCTTTAGCCTGTTTACAATGCCAGCACCTGGGGCTCATTCCTGGGATCATGTTTGCTATTTGCGCTGGTGTTTTGTACCATTTTGTAAAGAATTTATGCTCCATTTCGTTAAATTTGATCACTTTAATTCCCTCTATTCCTTCCATTATTTTGCTTGCCAAGTTTCCTGATATCTGACCTTCTTTGGTCCAAGTGTTCTGTAGGTAAGATATTGTCGTGTCTATATTTGATATCATTTTCCTATAGATTTTCCCTGCTAGTCCTTGTTTTGATTTTTGCATCCCTTTGTATAGTTCTTCTATTGGTTCCTCTATCCATATTTTCTCTTTTTCCTTGATCTTATTAACCATACTATATAGGCCTGTTATTTTTAACCAATGTTGGTTACCTACCTCTTCCACTATCTCGTGTACCGGTTTTAAGTTACGTCCTCTAAACATGTCTTCCAACCTATAATACCCTTTAGTTTTAAGATATTCCCACCATTTATTCTCTTTTATTTCGCTGTATATTGATTCTAGTGGTGTCCATCTTGAGTTTCTTCTTAGCCATTTCGCTTGCCACTTGCTCCAAGATTCTAATACTGAATGTCTGGGGCCTTTAATCAATTTGAGATCTTTTTTTGTGGCTTTAGAGAAAATCCCGAATCTTCCTATATTGTTGTTTATCTCATTTTCAAATCTAACCCATTTTTGCTCCTCCCCTTCACCTATCTCTAATAGCGACTTTATTTGGAAGGCTTCATAATATCTATTCAGCTCTGGGACTCCCCAACCCAACTCCTCCTTGAGACTGTGTATCAACCTTTTTTGAATTCTACACTTTTTACTGCCAAATATCCACTTTCTAATTGCTCTATTCCATTGTTCTAACCTTTTGTTATGGGCCTCTAATGGTATCGACTGGAATAAATATGTTAGCTTAGGTAGCCAGAACATTTTAACACTCCTAATTCTAGTAGATATACCAAGAGTTTTATTTTTCCACTTTCTCATTTCATTCTTTATTTTCTTCCATATCGTGCTATAATTCACCTCCGATATTCTATCGATCTTCTTTTGTAACACTATACCTAAGTATTTGAACTTTTTGGTGCCCATTCCAATATTTGTAATTTTGTTTATTTCTTTTCTTTCCTCTTTGTTCACATTGAGGTACATGATTTCTGATTTAGCCATATTAACCTTTAACCCTGAACAGCATTCAAAGTCCTCTAAGATAATTTTTACTTCTTTTATCGCTTCTTTGGGATTTGTCATAACTACTATAATATCATCTGCGAATAAATTAATTTTTATTTCTTCCTTCTTTACCTTATAACCTTCTATCCTTACACAGTTTCTTATCCTTTCAGCTAGTTGTTCTATTGCTATAATAAATAAGACTGGTGAGAGCGGGCACCCTTGTCGGACCCCTCTCTGGATCTGAAAAGTTTGTGATTTGGCATTATTGACCTTTACCACTGCTGTTCCCTCTCTATATATCTCCTTAATTGCTCTTATATAATTATCTCCTATCTCATGCTTTTTCATAATCTGCCACAAGTATTCCTGAGATAGGGTGTCAAAGGCTTTATAGACATCCAATTTTAAAAGACCTAACTTTTTTTTTTTACCGTGTTGTAATACGTTTATTATATTCCTAATAGGGTGAGCTATGTTCCTATCCTTTACAAATCCATGTTGGTCTTCTTTTATTATTTTGGAACTAAACTTCTTTAATCTATTTGCCAGCATTTTTGCGAAGATCTTGTAGTCTTGGTTAAGGAGGCTTATAGGTCTGTATGAACCTACCTCTTCAGGGTCTTTATTTGGTTTCAAAATTACTATTATTTCTGTTTGTCTCCATGAATCTGGGGCCCTTCCCCCCCTCAAGATTTCGTTGAAGATCATTTGGAGTTCTGGGGCAAGAATATCTATCATTTCCTTATAAAATTCACTTGTGAACCCGTCTAGCCCAGGGGATTTTCCCTTTCTCAATTCTTTAATTACATCCTTTATCTCTTGTATTGTGATTTCCTCTTGTAATTTGGCTTGCTCATCCTCCTTCAGTGTTATGTTAACTTCCTCTACAAAGTCTGTTGTGTCCCTTTTCTTATATAATTTTTTATAGAAAGACTCGAACGCCTCCCTTATTTCTATGGGATGTTGAGATTTTTGACCATTTACCTTTATACTTTTTACCCTTTGTCTTTCCTTCCTATTTTTCAGGTAATTTGCTAGTCTTTTTGCTGAATTTATGCTATTTCTTTGAAATTCGTTTCTCACCATGGCTTCCCTTTTCCATATTGTTGCTTAGTCTAAGGCCTCCAATTGTTTTTTAATTGTTAATATTTGGTTCTGTATCATAGGATTGTATTTTTGCATTAGTTTACCTTGTAGCCTCTCCATTTTTTGGATTTTGGCCTGTCTTCCTAGATGCCACTCCTTTTTTATATTCTTCTCTTTCTTTATACAGTGCCCCCTTATCACTGCCTTTGCAGCATCCCATAGAATATTGGTGGGTACTGTTCCTCTATTTTCCTCAAAATATAGCTTTATCTGCTCAGACATGTATTGTCTATCCCTTTCTGTGGCCATTATTAAGTTATTATATCTCCATGTTCTGGTTGTTGGTTGCTGAGTGAATTCTATTTCAACGCTTATTGGAGCATGGTCAGATATCCATATCAGGTGGGTTGTAATTCCTTTGATAATCATATTACTATTCTTTTCTAAAATTATATAGTCTATACATTATACTGTTTTATGCCTACTAGATATATGTGTGGGTTTAGGCCGGTTCCCCACAGACTCATGTGCCTCTATCAGGCCCCAATTTCCCAACTTGATTGATTTATCTTTTGTTATGTCTATATTTAGGTCACCTGTTATAATCAACTCTCCTTCGGAGAATTGTTTAGTTTTTTTAAATATTTTACCCAGGAATTTCTTTTGCCCTTTATTTGGGGCATATATATTTACTATGGTATACTTCTTATCATCCATTTTAAACTTTACTAACAAATATCTACCATTCCTATCCTCTTTTTTCCCCATAACCTCTAGTTTAAATTTCTTATGAATCAGTACTGCTACTCCTTTACCCTTGGCATCACCTCTGGCCTCTGCTAGTATCTCCCAAGTCGGATCGTTTAGCAACGGCTTGCTATCTTTTTTTTTCTTATGTGTTTCCTGGAGGCATAAAACATCAATCTTTTGATCTTTTGCCAGCTTAGCTATCCTGTACCTTTTAAGGTTTGACGTTAACCCATTGACATTCAGTGTAAGTAATCTTATTGTTCTATCCATATTCTTTATGATTCTGGACTTTGAGTTCCCGTGGCCCTGGGATTTTTAAGCATATTCTTAAACTACCCCTTCCCCTTCCCTCCCATCCCTGTGGTAGAGTAGACTTGTGGGGATAGGAAACCTTCCCCCCTCTCCACTTAATGAGGTGCACACATCCCCTCCTCCCCCTTATACTTGTAATATTAACATTAGCTCAACTTATACTTGGATACTTCCCTTTAAGTGTCTTCTTCTAGTGAGTCTGTCCTGAGGCGCTTTTCTCCTCTCTCTGCAGTTCCTTCTTCTGGGTCTGCTTCACCCTCTGGCTCTTCTTCCATTCCCTCTTCCCTTATGTCTTCAGCGTTTATTCCGAGTTGTTTGAGGAGTTCTTTGGCCTCAAGGGCGTTCCGTGCCATGAGTCTCTTCTCTTCTTGGACTATTATGATTGAAGCTGGATACCCCAGGTAAATTTTACATTGTTTACATATAGTTTTTGGGCATAGGGGCGCATTAAGTTCTTTTGCCTAAGTGTCTCCTGGCAAAAATCCTGTCTCACCCAAACTTTCCTGCCCCTGAAGCTCAAGTCCTTCCTCTTTTTTAACTCCTTATATATTTGTTGTTGTATTTTTTCTCTGGAGAACTTGATAATAACGTCACGAGGGGCTCCTCCCTTGCCTTTTCTTTGCAGGCGGTGAGCTCTTTCAACGTCTTCTGACTGAATCCTGATTCCATTAGTTGTCAGCCATTCTGTTACTACTCCTTCCAGGTTCCTGGTAGAAACCTCTTCAGAGATTCCTGTCAAGATCAAGTTTGCTCTCCTGTTCCTGTCTGAAAGGTCGTTTATCTGCTTTGTTAGGGAGCCAATCCTCTGTTCATTTGCCAGCACCTTTTCTCTGGCAAAGTTTGCCGTTTGCTTTATGTCGGCAATTTCTTTCCCTATCTTAGCCATATCTACTCGTACAGCCTTAATTTCTTCGCTAATTTTTTCCTGAGATGCTAGGAATATCTTCTGGAGGTTTGCTATTTGTTCTGACAGTTCCTTGATATTTTTTGCCATCCTTAGCTGTTTAATTAAGGCTTAATGAGCTAGGCTCTTGCTGTGTGAGCGTTATCTTACTGAGTGGTTGTAAATAAAGGGTTTTTTTACTTGCCGTCTCTAGACTCTGCTGCTCTTTGGTTTCTTCTTATCTTCCCACCTGGTTATATGCCAGTATTTGGCTGTTTACAATCCTTTGAGCTGAAAATTCCTTAGTTTACGGGGGATGTCGGAGTTTCAGCGTCTGACTTGGTTTAGCGCATGCGTGCCTCTCCCCTATCCACTCTTTCCACACTATGCACCATTGTATAGACCTCTTATCATGTTTCTCATTGCTCACCTTTTTCTAAGCTAGACAGCCATAAGCATTTTAACCAATCCTCAGAGGGCAGTTGCTCTAGCCCCCAGATAAGAACATAAGAATTTAAGAGAAGCCAATGTTGGATCAGGCCAATGGCCCATCCAGTCCAACACTCTGTGGCCAAAAATACCAAGTGCCATCAGGAGGTCCACCAGTGGGGCCAGGACACTAGAAGCCCTCCCACTGTTGACCCTCCCAAGCACCAGTTGACACTCCCAAGTACTTCTACTGAATCAGATCCTTTGTCCAAGACACTCCTTTGTCTACTCTTCCTGGCAGTGGCTCTCCAGGGTCTCAGACAGATGTTCTTTCACGTCACATTGTACCTGGTCTCTTTTACTGGATCTGTCAGGGATTGAACCTGGGACCCTCTGCATGCAAAGCAGAGGCTCTGCCAATTTGGCTCTGCCACTTTGGTCTTCAGTTTGGTTGTTCTTTTCTGTATCTTTTTCAAGTTCTACAATATCCTTTTGCAGTGCAGCTGTTGTAATAGAGCCAAGAGTATAACGTACTTTTCACAATGTGAAGTTTCTAAGTTACCTTCAGCGGCAGCCCCACATCAAGTTTACATAAAATATTACAATAAGGTATCAAATAACCATCAGTATAAATAACATTAAAAATACCACAACAAATCACTATCGCAGCTGTCTGTGTTATCCTAACCAGAGTTACTCCCTTCTAAGTCCATTGAAGTCAATTGCTTTAGACGGGTGCAGCTCTGCATAGATTGCACTTCAAACCAAATCTCTTAATACCATTATTTAAAATTTTGGTTAGTCCATATTTTAGCACTCTGTGCAATTCTGATGAACCCATTCCAGAGGAACACTGCAGGTTGACAACTGTATAAGAAATATTCAGTTGGGTAAGCCATCTTAGTCTGAAGCAGCAGAACAAAGTTTAAGTCCAGTGGCACCTTTAAGACCAACAAAGTTTTATGCAAAGTATAAGCTTTCGTGTGCAAGTACACTTCTTTGGATACATAAAAACAGAATTTCCCCAACTAACCCCCCACCCTCTCTCTTCTTAGATGTAATGGTTAAGGAAATTCTGTTTCACTGTATCTGAAGAAGTGTGCTTGCACATGAGGATTATTCAAAAAGTTAAAGAGGCTGGGCTATTAAAAAGATAACAGGGATCATAATGGCTTATAAAAATTATGAAAAGTGTTGTGGAAAGGGTAAAGAGTGAAATATTCTCTCACTTAGAATGTTAAAACTTAGAGATACAGAATAAAATGCTTTAACTTTAGGCTCAAGGCAAACAATTTTTTTAATACAACCTACAATACTTAACTAATTTGTGGAAATTAATTTTCTTACATAATGGATTGCCTTAAAAAATAAGACAAAATGAATTAGACAAATTCGTGAAGGATGGCAATACATTATCTACAATAGCTGAAAACAGAAACTTGTTATTGAAAGACAGTATTTCTCTAACTATAAGAGATTGAGGATGGCTTCTGTACAGCTTTTTGCCTTTTTTCAAGGACATCTGTAGGCCAATTTTTAAGATGATGTAATGCACGAGACGTAAACTGGTATCATAAGAGCAAGACAATCCTTAAATTCTCTGATATGTGTTACACTAAATATAACTTCTATTGTAGCCATTAAACACCTGTGGAAATACAAATTTTGTCTTGATCCATCACCTACTTGAATAAACCTGGATAATCACACTGAAGGAGCTATAATGATTTCAAATTGTACTGTTTCTGCTTAGATTATTGGTTTTTCATCTTTTATCCACATACCTCACTAATACAATTACATTAGTGTATCACTGTAATTTAGAAATTGCTGCTGCCATACCCTTAATGCAATACAACACAATGCTGATATAGGAATATTTTACATGAAATTTTACTGTCATGGAAAAAATACTTACTTTTCTCTAGCAGTTTCCTAGAATAATTTTTGAACCAGATTCCTGTAAAATTCATCAAGAATGAGAAGTCCGATTCCAGTAAAGCAAGTTGAGTTTTCAGGTCTGGAGAAGAGTAATATTGCTTGGGGTCTTCTCGGAATTTTCTTTTAATTGTTTTCCTGCAATAAATGTCAGCTAACATTGAGAAAATAAGAAATCTCTTTCAAATTCTGCTTCAGCAGCACATTGGTACAGAAGCTAGGTTTGTTTAGAGAAATTTTTGACACTTTAAAGATCAACAGATTTACTGAAACTTTAGTGGGCTAGAACCCATTTGATAGATGCTCCAGTCCAAAGATCTTCAACTTTTTCCAGACTTCAGAATCACAGAGCATGGGACCAACTGAACATGAAAAGAGAGGCAGGAGGTATGGCTGTCCTGCCCTCTAAGCATGGACACCAAGGGTCACCAAACTTGGTGAACCTCTGGGCACTCTTGGACTTTTAAAAACTGGGAATGGGCACATCACAAAATGGCTGCTGGTGCTCACCATAAAATGTTTGCAAGATGGAGACAGCTGTTTCTGAACAGGTGCTCCCTGCAGATACAAAGGCAATACCTCCTGGGTTCTGAAGCATCTCCTCTCCACCAAAGGAGAGTAAAACCAAGACTGGTTATTTGATTTGGGAAAGAGATAATTTACGGAAGAAGTAAATGGGCACCAGGAAACCCACCGGCAGACACTACATTGGGGACCAGTAATAGACACTATAGGTGAGGCTAGTGACCCAAAATGTGGGGTTCCGCAACCCACCCGATGATCTTGACTCACAGACTGAAGACTACTGGTCTATTTCACATCTATCAAGTCTTCTGGCATCTTAAAGATTCTTTCTGTTTTGCTGCAACAGTGTAACAAAGCTATCCCTACCAGAATTCATAAAGTAATTGCTGTTTCAAATAGTGATATGCTTGAGTTTTTCACAAAACAGTTTGACTAATGTGGTCATTTTAGCACCAAATAATTAGCATTTCAGAACTTCTGAAGAAAGGTAGGAAAGAGTACTGAAGTATACTCATTCCTTCTCTTTGTACAATAGATATCTGCTGCAAGTACATCTACTGCAGAAGCCCCAAAGCATTTCCAGTTCCTAAGCACCCGCTTCCTAACAGTTGCATGTACTGGCTCCCAGGAAGGAATCTTTAAAACTCCACTTCACTCTACTTGCATATAAGATATAGAGCAGCCCTTTATATTAGACTGCCCTTCCCAAGAATTCCAGTACTCGTTCACCTCAGTAGAGTCTTACTTCTAAATAAACATGCCTTTGATCAGGCTGCACATATGCAAACTGACAAAGACTAAATCCCCACCTATCATGATGTATCTACCCAACAAACTGTTTCAGTATGCCTAACCAGAAAAAAGACCAATACAAAAGAAAATCCCTGAAAGATAAGGATCAAATTTTAAAAAATTAAATGCATACATGGCTTTCTTTGCCTTTCTGTTAGAATAAGTGAAAGACCCATGCTGATTACATTCATATTCTTCTGTTAACATCTTAATTTCTTTTTCCAAAGACTGGATTTCATCTTCATAAACCTGAAGAGTGTTGATATTCATTTTTCAGACACCAAATTCACTAAAATAAAAAGCATGAAACAGAAATTTAGCAAGTAATACAATTTCTGTAATAATGAACATTAAACTTTTATTTAAAAGTTCACAATTTCCACACTCAACTAGCAATTGATCCAGAGAGCCTATTGAAAATGAAGTGGCACCTACAATAAACAGTGTTTTAACATCTTTCTTATTAATATAACAAAGAAACATATATGGAAGAAATTAATGTGGACCCCTGGAAGCAGAACATGTACTCTACATTACATTTTAAGAAGTTATACTGAAACAAGATTTTCCCCTTTCCCATGCCAATGCCTATTCCAGGCTCATATATGCAAATAAATAAGACAATCTAGAAACATTCTAGATGTTAAAGATAGTAGCAGTTTACCTTCAACAAATATAGACCATTCAGAATATTACTGGGTCATCTGTAACTGTGCTTATCTGTTCATGGACATAAGAAGGGCTCTGGTGGTTCAGACCAATGGTCCATCTGGTCCAGCATCCTGTTTTCACAATAACCTTCAAATGCCCTGCAGGGCCAATAGTTAGTACATAGAGGCCAAGACCTTTCTGTGATGTTGCAGCATAGAACCAGTATTCATTCGTTTACTGCATCTGAGAGTTCTCAGACCCAACAAGCATTCATATCTGATGGCTGAAATC
Source organism: Gekko gecko (assembly GCA_029375565.1). Taxonomy (NCBI): domain Eukaryota; kingdom Metazoa; phylum Chordata; class Lepidosauria; order Squamata; family Gekkonidae; genus Gekko; species Gekko gecko. The sequence continues at coordinate 95,988,507 of JAPDNY010000002.1, read as the reverse complement.
CACAGAACTGCATAACTATTTTCTTCATTTTAAAGTCTACAATATCACATGACAGACCACTTTCAAAAGCAGGTTGCTAAGTAGCACTGGAGCCTGTTATGCAAAGGAAGAAAAAAATCAGAAGGTGCACTGGATGGACTCAAACTGTAAGAAACGCTACTAAAGCAACTGTTCACATCCTAGCCACCAAACACACATGGACTGACTGACCTGTGCAGGTCCTGGGTTCAATCTTTGGCATTTCCAGCTTTTTAAAAAGGATTAGGTAGCAAGTGATGTGGAAAACCTCTGCCTGAAACCCTGGAGACCAATGGTCTGACTTGGTACAAAACAGTTTCATTCACTTTTCGACTTCTATTTAGTTTTACTATTCAGAATTGGGCTCCCAGGTATGTTGCTAGCACTTTAAAGGGAAATATGTGCATATGCGCTTTTTCAAAGGGGGGGAAGTGAGTGGGAAAGTAGATCAGAACAAGAAAACTGAGTGAAACTGAGTGAAAGTTGAAAGCTTAAACCCCCTCTCCCTTTCTTGCATGGCCCTACAGCAAAGTGAGGCTGCACAAGCTTGCAAGTTGCATTTTATGATCTTCATCTCATCTGCTTGACCACTAAGTTGTCCTGTTCTGCACAGTTACCCAGAAGTAGGACACCATTGGTCTTGGCACTGTTTATGACTGAACATGAAACTGGCATAACTGTTGTATGTTTCTCATAAACATGGCTTAATCCAGAATATGAGAACCATATACAACACCCTGCAGGAACAAAACTGGTGTGTGCGACTTATAAGAATCAGTAGAAGAGGTTCAAATTGGGGGAATCAGGAGGCAATGTTTATGGGTTTTATTAATGGCCCCTTATGTTTTTCACAACTGGAGCACTGTCCTGAAATGCAGGGTAAAGAAAAACACTATTGTGCTCTTTCAAAAGAGACAGCAGTTTCTGAACTAGAGAATTCCTAAGTCTGTCTCCCAAATACCTTCTTTTTGGGTATTCCATTTGGTTGGCCCATTGATATGCATATATGTAATACCAACAGCGTATTATTCACAAGACATGCATGCCACTAGTAGACACCCTCTTAAGTGCATCCAGTCTATATCAAGTGCACAAATACTCTGCCAAGAGAACCTGCATTAGTAAAAGGCAACTAGGACCTGGAGGAGACAACCTATTACTATTGCTGATGAAGAGTCTGAGCTCAAGGCCTTTGAGGTGATGACAGTCATTGGGACTTGATTCTATTTGTTCCTGTCCACGAATGGTGCTGTACAGCAATGGCCCACTGGGAAACACACCTGTAAATTAAATGGCCAATCTACCCCTGAGCCTAACCCAACATGTAGGGGGCTGTCATTAGTACAAAGTGGAGAAAGTGTACACACACCCCTGAAGTCTTTAGAGGAAGCACAGGATAAAAGCGTGATTAATAGACTGTACACCCGCACCCTTGAAGAAAAGTATTGCACAAAAACAGCAATCATAAATGGGGGAAATCGAGTTGCTGTTTTTGTGCAATTTTTTTTTTACAACCCGAATTCTGCTTCTGATTTGCTCTGACTATTCAGCGCTCCGAGCAACAGCAATCCGTATATGCTTAGAAGTACCAGTTCCAAAACAACAAGTTAATGTCAGGACTTCTACCCTTTTTGCGCCGAGCCACATAACTGGGAAACGTACAGCACTAACCTGGCTTCCAGCCCACGCCGGATTCGCCAGTCTTTTACACCGCTCTCCTCCGTCTGGGTATTCTTCCTTTCTGAACTAACCGCCAAAAACAAAGCTCACTTCAGGCGCTACCATCGGGTACAAAATTGGGGGGGAGAAGAATAGAAAAACTCGTCATAAAACCGGTTTTAGCTTTTATCCCCACCACCTTCGAAAGCGTGACTGTAGTTATCTAATTCCCTGCCACAAGGACAGAAAAGTCCTCCACATCATAGTAGCCCTTTTCCCCTCTCGCTCCCTCTTCGTAATCTCCAGATAGCTCAGTCCACAAGTGTCCGTCGTATACCCGACCGGCTATGAAACAGCGACCTAAGGGAGGTACATAGAGATCGGGGGAACTAAAACACAACCTCAACATCCGGTAAAAATTGAAAACCGTCGTTAAGTCTCTATGGGCAACTAATTCAATTCAATTATGTATCTCAGTGTTGAAAAGTTTTTTTCCCGTTAAAATGGGCAGCCAGTCCAAGTTTGGATTGGAAGTGTTAACAAGGACTGCAGGGACTCTCGTCCTTTTTCGCGTTATGTGATCCGGAACGATGTTTCGGGGTGCGTAGCGGAAGTGAGGGAAAGGTAAACAGAGAGCGCCTTGCGAGAGCCACGCTGGGAGCAGCAGAAAGAATTCTCGTGGGTGAAAGTTGAGAGGAGCTTGGCAGAGTGGAGCGGGGGCTGTAATAACTGTAGGTAAGACGTAAAGCAGTTTTTTCAGAATTAGGTTTGTTCATCAAAGTTAAGTCTCAGTCTCTTTCTCTGTCTCTCTCTGTGCCTGAGAGAGAGTGCAGGAGACAGTGGTGTGACTGTAGCCCAAGTTTAAACAGTTATCGCTATTAGTTTCAGCAAGGGTCACTTTCAGGCTGCAGTCCAGTTCTGGTCTTGTTTACTCTGAACGAAGCCATTTCCTATTTAAGTGTATTCAGGCTTGCAGCCGTAGTGGGGACCAATGTGTTAGTGGAAATCTAAACTTTTAAATGCAACCGTAGCTAACTTGTGTTTTACTTCTGTTCAGCAGTGTTGAACTGGTTGGTGTCTCTTAAAAGATCAGAAACAGTCAGGATTCGATATGTTGTTGAAGGCTTTCACAGCCGGAGTTCATTAGCTGCTGTAGATATTTCGGGTTGTGTGGCCGTGGTCTTGGCATTGTAGGACCTGACATTTTGCCAGTAGCTGTGACTGGCATCCTCAGAAGTATAACACAGAAAGATGGAGTACTCTCTGTGTCAAGGTGAGAGAAAAAAATGGTAGGCAGGTAATTTATATCTACCCTGGAAGGTGGGGTAGGGCTGAGTCATTATCTTGTAGGAGTTCTCCAGGCTATGAACATGCTATAATGACTCAGTAGATATAAATTACCTGCCTATCATTTTTCTTCTCACCTTGACACAGAGAGTACTCTATTTTTCTGTGTTATACCTCTGAGAATGCCAGTTACAGCTACTGGTGAAATGTTAGGTCCTACAATGCCAAGACCACGGCCACACAACCCGGAAAATCTACAGCAACTAAAGTCAGGATTCAAATTTCAAATCCAGAAATGCACACACAGAGAAAAACTCAGATTCTTATAAGAGTTCATACAGTGTACTAAGGTGCATTGAGAGATGTCTGTTCAGTCTGGTCTAGTTCTTAAGTGTGGGCTATATTTTTATTTGTTCCTTTGCATGCTTAGAAGCCAGGGCATTTGAATTCTGAACATGGATCAAAACCCAGTTGTTAAGCGGCTATACATTGGAGGACTTGACCATACAGTTTCTGAAGCTGAACTGCAGGAAAGATTTTGCAAGTTTGGAAATGTTACAGACACAGAAATTGTTACCCGAAAAGATGAAAAAGGTAACGTCGTTTCATTTTTTAAAAGTAGAATTACATGCTATTTAATTTTCTATTCAAAGTATTTTTATATGCCTTTACTTGGAAGAGTGTGCCTTTATTCAAAAAAAGATGGATCATGGAAGTAATGAGTTTCTTTTCTTGAATAGGGAACCCTACAAAAACATTTGCATATATCAGCATCACCCTTTCAGAAAAAGAACTTAGAAAATGTAAGTATATTGGCTACCTGATTTTTGTTGGCTTTTTATCTCCCCTGTGAAGTGAGCATCTGACACCTGAACCAAAGCTAGTTAATTATATTAGCAATGCAGTACAAAGTAGAGTTGCACCCATCGAAGCCCAGTGCCTTCAGTGGGTTTAGAAAGACATGGTTCTGCTGAGGATTGTAATGTGCTCACTTTATAAGGGAGAATTCCTGTTGAAGTGTAGCACTATTTTACCTTAAGTGCAACTGTATTTTTGGGGGTTGGGTAGGTTGTTATGCACTTACAGGGCAGAAATGGACCCAGTGATATTTGCAGCTGAGTTGGTGATCTGACATCATATTTTGCAGGTCGAAAGCTCAACTTCTTTGTGCACTAGACTACACTGGCTTTCACCTCCATCAACAATACTTCAATCCAACTTTATAAGTAACTAAGTTGAATGCTCTCATAGTGTGTTTTAACAAGACTATTTGCTGTTTGTAGGTATATCTGTTCTAAACAAGACAAAATGGAAAGGTGGAACACTGCAAATAGAATTGGCCAAAGAATGTTTTTTGCACAGGTAATATTAAGCGTTCTGCAAGCAGAACTTTTAGTGAAAACCATTTGATGCAGCTTCAGTTTATTTTTGAATTACACTCTTAATGCACAAGTGAACAGTTTTAAAGATCTTCACAAGAATAACATAATGTCTCTGTAAAAAAAATAAGTTTATAAAATTGTATTCTTTTAGGGCTGATTAAATAGCCATATTAGCTACATTGTACTTAAGATGGATTGTAATGAGTCATTTGTGTGGAGGGAAGGCAGTTGAATGAATTGATTTTGGTAGATATCTGGGATGTCTGTAAAAAGGAGATAGTATTCATGACTCTGTAGATATATTATAGGTATGCATGTGCTCTGGAAAACTGAAGCTATGTGCTATGATGCAGATTGGCACGGGAGCGTCAAGAGGCAAGCATGATGAAAGAAAATACAAGTTGTAATGGCATGAGAAACATTCTAGAATCTATGAAGAAATCTGGAGTTGTAGATTTTCATGTAAAAGCAGTACCAGGAACGGAAATACCAGATCATAAGGTATGGTGAACTTAATGAATAGGAAAGAAGTGGATTGATCACATCAGTTTACCCCGTAATTTTAAATTTAACAGTGCACTCCTATGCATAGTTACTCTCCAGTCTAATGCCATTCAAATGAATAGGCTTAGGCTGAAATTATTTTGCACTGAATTTTTTACATTGTAAATTTTAGACAAAAAAGACATACTTAAAATGTGCCAGATAAGTCAAATACAAATTACTTAAAGTTGTTGCATTACATTTTTGCTAAAAAGAGGGGACTGCACCAAGGCAGAACAACAGTGAGAAGACAAATAGTGCAAAGGAAAGACATACAGTGTAAAGGAAAGAATCTCTAATGATTTGTATAACCCCTACAAGTTTTGCATGCAGCTTCATCAAGGGGAATCTAGCAAAGTAATACAAATATAAAAGTATATTTAATACATCATTTCAGAAACAATTAAAACATACTAATAAATTAAATTTCATCTACACACCTTGTTCTCCCTCATGGATCACTGCCTTGTCGTGGCGAGGGGGGTTGCGTGGTTTGATGAGGCTGTGGGCTATGCCGTGGAGGGCCACCCAGGACGGACAGGCCACAGCAGAGAACTCAGACCAAGCGTGATCCCCTGGAGAAGGAAATGGCAACCCACTCCAGTATCTTTGCCAAGAAAACCCCATGGACAGTAACAAAAGGCTAAAAGATATGACGCCGGAAGATGAGCCCCTCAGGTCGGAAGGTGTCCAATATGCTACTGAGGAAGAGCAGAGGGCAAGTACGAGTAACCCCAGAAAGAGTGAAGCGGCTGGGCCAAAGCCGAAAGGACGCTCAGTTGTGGATGTGTCTGACGGTGAAAGGAAAGTTCGATGCTGCAAAGAACAATACTGCATAGGAACCTGGAATGTAAGATCTATGAATCAAGGTAAGCTTGACGTGGTCAAAAATGAGATGGCAAGAATGAACATCGACATCTTGGGAATCAGTGAACTAAAGTGGACAGGAATGGGCGAATTTAACTCAGAAGACCATTATATCTACTACTGTGGCCAGGAATCCCGTAGAAAAAATGGTGTGGCCTTTATAGTCAACAAGAGAGTGAGAAAGGCAGTATTGGGATACAATCTCAAAAATGACAGAATGATCTCGGTCCGAATCCAAGGCAAACCATTCAACATCACAGTAATCCAAGTCTATGCCCCAACCACTGCTGCAGAAGAGGCTGAAGTGGACCAGTTCTACGAAGACCTACAACAGCTCGTAGAACTAACACCAAAAAATGATGTCCTCATCATCATAGGGGACTGGAATGCTAAAGTAGGAAATCAAAAGGTAACCGGAATAACAGACAAGTTTGGCCTTGGAGAACAAAATGAAGCAGGGCAAAGGCTAACAGAGTTTTGTCAAGAGAACATGCTGGTCATAACAAACACCCTTTTCCAACAACCTAAGAGGCGTCTCTACACATGGACATCACCAGATGGGCAACACCGAAATCAGATTGACTATATAATTTGCAGTCAAAGATGGAGAAGCTCTATCCAGTCAGTAAAAACAAGACCTGGAGCTGACTGTGGCTCAGATCATGAGCTACTCATTGCAAAATTCAGACTTAAATTGAAGAAAGTTGGGAAAACCACAAGGCCATTCAGATTTGACCTAGATCGCATCCCCGATGAATATACAGTAGAGGTGAAGAATAGGTTTAAGGGACTAGATTTGATAGACAGAGTGCCTGAAGAACTATGGACAGAGGTCCGTGACATTGTAAAGGAGGCAGCACTCACCGCCATCCCAAAGAAAAAGAAATGCAAGAGAGCAAAGTGGCTGTCTGATGAGGCTTTACACATAGCAGAGGAAAGAAGGAAAGCTAAAGGCAATGGGGAAAAGGAAAGATTTGCCCAACTGAATGCAGATTTCCAGAGAACAGCAAGGAGAGATAAGGAGGCTTTCCTGAATGAACAATGCAAAGTAATAGAGGAAAACAATAGATTGGGAAGGACTAGAGATCTCTTCAAGAAAATTGGAGAAATCAAGGGAACGTTCCATGCAAAGCTGGCCATGATAAAGGACAAAAACGGTAGGGACCTAACAGAAGCAGAAGAGATTAGGAAAAGATGGCAAGAATACACAGAAGAACTATACAAGAAGGACCTCGATGTCCTTGACAACCACGATGGTATAATCACTGACCTTGAGCCAGACATCCTGGAAAGCGAAGTTAAATGGGCCTTAGAAAGCATTACTAACAACAAAGCTAGTGGAGGTGATGGTATCCCAGCTGAGTTATTCAAAGTCTTAAAAGAAGATGCTGTTAAAGTGCTGCACTCAATTTGCCAACAAATTTGGAAAACACAACAGTGGCCACAGGATTGGAAAAGGTCAGTTTACATTCCAATCCCAAAAAAGGGCAACGTCAAGGAATGTTCAAACTATCGCACAATTGCACTCATTTCACACGCTAGCAAGGTCATGCTCAAAATCCTACAAGCTAGGCTCCAACAGTACGTGGATAGAGAACTGCCAGAAGTACAAGCTGGGTTTCGAAGAGGTAGAGGAACTAGAGATCAAATTGCCAACATTCGCTGGATTATGGAGAAAGCAAGAGAGTACCAGAAAAACATCTACTTCTGCTTCATTGACTATGCTAAAGCCTTTGATTGTGTGGATCACAATAAATTATGGCAGGTTCTTAAAGAGATGGGAGTACCAGACCACCTCATATGTCTCCTGAGAAACCTGTATAAGGGTCAAGAAGCAACAGTTAGAACCGGATATGGAACAACTGATTGGTTTAGCATAGGAAAAGGAGTACGACAAGGATGTATATTGTCACCTTGCTTATTTAATTTATATGCAGAGTACATCATGCGAAATGCTGGCCTGGATGAATCACAAGCTGGAGTTAAGATTGCTGGGGAAAAGATCAATAACCTCAGATATGCAGACGATACCACTCTGATGGCAGAAAGTGAAGAAGATCTAAAGAGCCTCTTGCTCAGGGTGGAAAGAGGAGAGTGCAAAAGTGGGCTTGAAGCTCAACATCAAAAAAACTAAGATCATGGCATCTGGCCCCATCACTCCTTGGCAAATAGAAGGGGAAGTCGTAGAAGTAGTGACAGACTTCACGTTCCTAGGATCCCAGATCACTGCAGATGGTGACTGCAGCCATGAAATTAAAAGATGCCTGCTCCTTGGGAGGAAAGCGATGGCAAACCTAAACAGCATGATAAAAAGCAGAGACATCACCTTGCCAACAAAAGTCCGCATGGTCAAAGCAATGGTATTCCCCCTAGTAATGTATGGCTGTGAGAGCTGGACTATAAGGAAGGCCGAGCGCTGAAGAATAGATTCTTTTGAACTATGGTGCTGGAGAAGACTCTTGAGAGTCCCTTGGACTGCAAGGAGATCAAATCAGTCAATCCTAAAAGAAATCAACCCTGACTGTTCCCTGGAAGGCCAGATCCTGAAGCTGAAGCTCAAATACTTTGGCCACCAAATGAGAAGGGAGCATTCACTGGAGAAGACCCTGATGCTGGGAAAGATTGAAGGTCAAAGAAGAAGGGGACGGCAAAGAATGAGATGGTTAGACAGTGTCATCGATGCAACGAACATGAAATTGAGCAAACTTCAGCGGACAGCGGAAGACAGGAGGGCCTGGCGTAATCTGGTCCATGGGGTCGCGAAGAGTCGGACTCGACTGTGTGACTGAACAACAACACACACCTTGTTTGCTACATTTGATGTGACCTCCCTGTACACCAGCATTCCTCAAACAAAAGCTATAAGAACTATAGAGAAGGTATTGAATAGAAGGGACAACAACTACCCTCCCTACTTCCTTCTTAATTGTTTTAACAGACATTGTGCTCAAGAAAAATTCTTTTAAGTTTAATGCTACGTTCTCTTGGCAGATCCAAGGTATAGCTATGGGATCTCCAATGGCCCCAGAGGTGGCAAATTTGTGTATGTGTGATTTTGAAGACAAGAACATATACTCTCCAAATGATCCTTTTCAGAGAGATATTATAAAATGGTGGTGATATATTGATGATATTTTTGTGTTATGGAAGGGAACCTTGGACCAGTTGCATACATTTCACAATTCGCTTGATAATAGAAACATAAATTTAAAATTTGAATTACATGCAAGTGAAAAACAGATAATTTTTTTGATATCATAGTTTTCAGGGATAACAATCAAATATTTACAAACTTGTATAAAAACAACTGATAAAAATTCTCTCCTCAGGTATGGCAGCCATCACCCACCACATGTGAGAAACAATTTACCTTTTGGTCACTTTCTTAGAGCTAGGAGAATTAGAATTTTTTTTTGGATTTTTTTTTTGTGTGTGTGTGTGTGTCTGTACCTGGAAGTCATGTCGACCTCTGGTGACTGACCCCAGCTGGGGGCCTGGAGTATATTCAGAGAGGTGGCTGAATAAAGTCTGCCCCTCAACATGGTATTCCAAGGAAGTCTTCCATCCAAGTACTAACTACAGTTGACCCTGCTTAATTCCAAGATCTGACAAGATTGGGCTTGCCTGGGCTATCCAGGTCAGGGCACCAAATTACAAGATTTTCAAAGTGAGTCTTCAATATTACAAAAAAACCTGGCAGACAGAGGATACCCACAGCAAGTTCTGCAAACATCTCTTCTCAAGGCCACTGCTAAAGATAGGAGCTTTTAAGAGGTCAGAAAAAGGTGACCTTGGAAGGCTTGTTTGTAGCTGAACATACAACTGTATAAGTGCAGCATTAAAAAGAGCATTTATAAGAACTGGAACATACTGGATAATATTCCCATGTGCAGTTAAAAACCAATTGTTGCTTACAAAAAACAGCTAGCCTAAAAGATCTTTTAGTTCATAGCAACACTCATCACAAAAAAATAAATAAATTACAGAATCTGTCTTACCAGGTTCCAGCCCTCTAATGGGGCATTTTCCCTGTGGGCATTGTTGCTTCTGTAAAAATACAAAATCTATGAAATATTTTATCAGTCCTACAGACAATAAGCAATGCTACCTTAAAGAATTCACAATTTGCAACAGTGATCATGTGGTCTATACAATCTCTTGTGGATGTGGAAAATAATATATTGGCAAAACTAACAGGGCTCTTAATTTAAGATTGAACACAAGAGTGACTGAATGGCTGAATGGGTATTGAAACTGAGAACTCTGTACCCTAAAGGGTTAAATGAGAGCAGATGCTCATGTAGATAAGAGCCAAGACATGCCCATACAGCTCACTCTGCTAAAGTGTACATACGGGAATGGATGTTAAAAGAATATGGAAGGTCAGTATGATCCTTAAACAACTCAAATGAAGAATTTAATGTAATTCTATAATATGCAGTGGATGTTAATGCTGGTAACTTAATGTGAATTGCACTCTGTACATGCTCTGTGAAAATGCCCTGTGTTTTATTAATATGTTTTAGTTGTTTTTGAAATGATATATTAAATATACTTTTATATTTGTATTATTTTATTATATTCCCCTGACGAAGCTGCATGCGAAATGCATAGGGGTTATACACTTATTAAAGATTCTTTTCTTTGAACCATTTGTCTTCTCAGCTTTGCAGTACATTTTCAAAAATTATTTTCTTCTGTAATAGGACTGGGTTGTTGGCAAGTTTGGAAGAGTTCTGCCTGTCCTCCACTTGAAAGCTCAACACACAAACAAGATATCCTTTTCTACATACTGAGTCTATATTAAGTAAACATAAGTTCTACCATTAACAGGAAGCAAGCTATTCCTATGTAATTCTGTTGATTATGATGTAGCACTGTCTTTGTACCATAAGGTGGATTACTCTTAATTGGGATATTTATTACTAGATAATCAATTGAAACATGTACTCCAGGATAATGAAAAGTTTTAAGAATATGGCAGACATTTTATCATATTCAGAAAGTTTTTTCTTATAACTCTTTACATTCTTGTAGCATATATGTATCATTTAATTCTGAACAATGGCCTCAGAGTATCAATCAAATTCATGCAATGGGGATGTGTACATATACAGGTATTTTTCTTCAAGCGTGGAGGAAGCCCCTCATTTGCAGGAAAATAAGACATTCTAAAAAAATACATTGTAGTGTTAAAACAACCTGAACTTACAGAACCAATATCTGCTTCTATAAGAAAACAATGCCACTGAGTTCTTTTCAAACCATGTTGTGAGATTTCAGTGGCCACTTTGGTGTTATCAGCATTGCTAAGGATTCCAAGCCTCGGTTAGTGTCAGCATGGGAAGGGAAAGACAGAATTAAAAAGGAGAAAGATAAGGTAAAGCAGCAGGTGGGAGGAGTGTAAAAAGTGCAGGTTGAAGAAGGGGAAAACTGGGCGAGTGTGGGACACAGAAGCTTTCTAGAGGAGAAGCAGAAGGAGGGAGGGAAGACTTGCAGTAGTGGGTTGGATCTGATAGTCTTGATTACTTTGAGGGGGTTTGGAGAGGTTGGAACTCTAAAAGCAGACTTCAACAAGATAATAAGTCACTACTAAAAATGGATTTTGCTGAACTAAATTCCCCTGATAACCAACTCAAAGATCACGTAGTCATGTAAATCTGAGTCAGTTAATAGATCAGACTCCAGAGGACTTTATCCCACAAGTGCTATAGCTTTTCTTTTGAAATGTAGTGAGGCATATTCTTAAGAGGAGCTACTTTGATTTGATTTTGTGAAGTCCAGTGGCACCTTAAAGACTAACAACATTTATTCCGGTGTAAGCTTTCATGAATTAGCACTCACTTCTGATACACAAGAACTGGTGCTGGAATAAATTTTGTTAGTCTTCATGGCACCAGTGGTCTTCTGTTTTATTTTACTAAGACAGGTACCCCTCTGGAATTACTTTATAAAAGATTTTGCTTTTTCTCTAAAATTTTGGAGCTTTGAACTTTATTTTTCCTTAATTCTGGTAAAAACATTATGAAATATGACCCTTCAAAATACTGCCACAACCTTAAAAAATTGGATTCAGACCTGAATGAAACCGTTCCAGTTTCCCAACTCACTTGGCATTTAGAAGAAGATGATAATATCATGAGGAAGAAACAGCAAGGACAATTTCCTGTTTATAAAAAGCCGCCTAAAAAGAAAATGAGAGTACAGGACTGTGATACTTTAAGTACTACAGAACTGAAATCATGTTGCCAGTTTTCATCAAATGTACACAAGACAGAACTAGTTCAAAATCACACTCCTATTGCAAAGCAATACAAAGAACCTTCTGTGGATGAGAAGTTTGTAACTGAATCATGCAGGAAAAGCAGCCTATCTGAAAGTGATATTAATACTGATGACGAAATTAGAACCACAGTAGCAAAAGAGAAAGAAGTGCAGAGAGTTAACCCTAATATTGAGCTTGAAGATAACAGCATGGAAGTTGTTGGAGAAAATTTTGAAATGAAGTATAGTACTCACTGGGCTTTACAGAAAGCACATGGTATGAAGAAAGTATGCAATGGAATGCTAAGGAGCACTGAAGACAAATCTGATTATGATTCAGCTGACACTGATGAAATTATAGCTGTGACTCAAACATCAAATCAAAAAAAGAGAGAAAAGAAAGCTCTGAATGGATTTAAGGCCACAAAAGAGAAAGATGGAAGGTTTAAGAAGGGCATGTTATCACAGGCTACATGTTCTAATTCTTCAGAATTGAATGGGTCAACATCTGACAAACTGAAAGTGGGGAAAACAGCAACACTGAAAGAACCAAATTCTGCTGTTGTGCCTGAACAGAGCAGAGATGCCAATAAGTGCAAATTGGAGAGCGATTATTTGTATTTTGCCACAAGTGAATCGGAAGGGGATGAAGATTATGAAACCATGATGAAACACTGTTACCGACTAGATCTTACATTAGAAGATTTAGAACGATTAGCAGGTGAAAATGCTGAGTCTACTGATGATGATACAAGAGGTAATCATATTGACACTCAATCTAAAACGAATGAATTTTCAGTTAGTAATACCAAAAATATTTCAAGAGTACATACAGGTTCCCCTACTGCCAAAAAATGTATTTGCCCAGAAGAAATTCTTGCTGCTATTTTAAAAGAAGAAAGTGCTGATGAAAAAAATCCAAAGAAAGAAAACTCTGAATTGAAAGTTCAGCCTTTTAGAGGAATAGGGTCACTAAGCAAGATTGAAACCATAAAGAAGTCAAATAAGGGTGAGCTGGATGCGCATCAAAGTAAAGCTAGCTGTGATTCTTCTGACCTTACTTGTATGGACACTCTGAAGGGTACATCAGATCCCCAGTTCTTGGACTCTGCAGCTAGAAATCCTAACTGTAAATTACTGTCACTAAAAAAAAGTAAATTTGACTCTCACAGAGGAAAATGCACAGTAAAAACAGGTGAAAATTCTGACTGCAGCACACGCAACACAGATGATAGTAAAGCTAACAACAGCAATGGGAGTGTTCCAACAGAAACAAAGGTCTCAACAAATCTGAAATGTTTTCCCAAGAGAGCACCAAGAGAAATTAGTTGCGAAGGTTCAGATTTAAGTGAGAACCTGAAGAATATCCCTCCAAAAAGCAGAGAGACCCTTCTGGGTTCTGTCACATCTACATTAGAAAAACAACAGCAGGATAATGAAAAACGGCTGGCAGCTCTGCAAAAGAAGCAAAAACTGAGAGAACAGCAGAAAAGACTTATTCAGGGAGCTCTTGCCCATCTGGTAACTCCTTTTTTAACTTTAGAAATGATGGTGCCGGGGGGGGAAATGTTACATCACTTTGTATAAAAATTGTAGGTATGTTTGTAGTAGAACACCTGAGCTTGCTCCAGAAAGCCTGAATTTCAGGGGAAAGTCATAATAGGAAGGCAAATAAATTTGGGATGGAAGAGTTAATGTTGGAAAAGTGCTCATGTGCCTTATCCAAGTTATAAGCAGATTTGTGTGTTCTGCTGTCATTACACCAAATGCATCTCTAATGTTAAATTGATTTTCATAATTGATAATACACTTATCCGTGTTCTCTGAGGAAATCAAATCAGTGGATAAACAGAAGCACATAGTGTTTAATTCGGACGGTGAAAGTGAAGGTGAAGTTCCAGTGAGCACTGAAGAAGGGCCAGGAGGAAAGCTGCTGGGGAAAGTGAGTAGACTACAACAGTTTATACACAGAAGGTACTTAAGAATCCCAGACAAATCTGTTTTATGTAGCCCAGTATGGAGGGGGAAACTCAACAGTCTGCACATGTTTATGAGGATATAGACAGGAATAGAGAGTGTTAAAAGGGCATTATATAGTTTCGTGGAGGATAGCTCTATCAATCGCTACTAGCCATGGTGACTGAGAGGAACCTCCACATTCAGAGGCAGTCACCCTCTGAATCCCAGTGCCAAGAGGCAACATCAGGAGAAGATCTTGACCTCCATGCCCTGTTGTTGGCTTTCCAGAGGAAATAGTTGGCCACTGTGTGAGACAGGATGCTGGATTAGATGGATCACTGGTCTGATCCAGCAGGGGCTTTTCTTACGTTCTTATGAGCATTTTTGAGTTGGCTGCCAAAATAAATATAACTTTCAATGGAAGCTTTCCTAAGCAAGTGTGATTGGAATAAAGCTATATTTGGATCCATACATGCCCCCCAAATCTTTCCTTTCTTAGAAGTTTTCTACAAGCCTTTTCCCTGCTAAAGTTCTTCTTTTGAAGGAAAAACTTCTGAAATTCGGAACTTATTACATAAGCAAAGGTGCATTGTGTCTTTGGGGATGAGGGCAAAAGATGTACGGAAACTTATTTTCTGGGGAATTTAGAACTAACTTGTTAAGATTGTGTGTATTATTATGTCCAAGGATTTTATCACTAAAACCTCTGGAAAGCTATTTGAAAGCAGTGAGGATGAGCCAGATACAGCAGAAGAAGATGAGGACAGATTCAAAATAAAACCTCAGTTTGAGGGCAAAGCTGGTGAGAAGGTTGGTAAAACTTTATCTCTTATCATGCTCAAAGGGTGCTGAATAATGTTTTGGTGTTTAGGACCAACATATGAATTGTGTTCACTTCATCAGTTTTTTGCCTAATTCCTGGACAAACTTTCCCAGGAATCAACATGCCTTTGACAGTAACTAGTGGTTCTATCCTTTGATTTTTCTCCATCTGCCTGTATATCAGTAGAACAATACAACTTATTTTAATATTCATCTGTGAAAACATGGAAGGGTGTTGGCATAGCCTTTTCTGTTTCCTTTGCTACCAGTTAATCCAGCATTACTCTTTACTATTCCTCACATAGCTTTGTTATGCCCATTCAATTCAGCCTCTATGCACAGCATCCTCCAACATTTCTTCATTTATTTGCCTTTAAGGCTACTGAGGAGAGTTCTGTGGGGGGGAGAGGCTTGCCCTGGGACAGCCCTACACAAATTTGGTGGGAGCCACCACTGCTGTGAGCTCTTATTCCTCACAAGGGGGTGAGAGCTGCTGCCCCTACAAGTTGACAGCTCCCGACTCAACCGCTGGGTCCCCACCCTACACAAGGCAGGCTGTCATGAAGCAGGTAGGAACTACCATCACTGTGAGTTGGTCCACAATGATGCCTATGCCCTGACCCTGTACAAGATGGATAGAGCAAAGTGGAAGCTGTGGTGAGCTAGCTCCTTCCATCCCATGGGGGAGGCTGGGCCAGGCCCTATTCCTCTTTCCCTCCCAGGTGGAAGGTGCTTTTTCCAGAGTCCTTTTTGCCTCTTGATGTGGACATATAGCAAGTCCAAAGATCTTACATTGTGTACATGTGCTGTCACTGTTATCATATAGTAATGATCAAAGTAAAACTAATACGAGATAGAAATTACTGGAAAATGAGCACTATTTGTTGTTGCAGCTCATGCAGTTACAGTCACGATTTGGCACAGATGAAAGGTTTCGTATGGATGCTCGCTTCCTTGAAAGTGACAGTGAAAGTGAACCAGAAGGTTAGATTGTGCCTTCTCTTCTTTTGTGTATTTTAAAAACTTGTAAATTCATCTATTATGTTTTGTGCCCTTGCAACCTGATGCTGCATTGTTAGCCACCTCAAGTCTCTGGAGATGACAGGATATAAACGTTTTAAATAAATAAGCTGTCAATTTTTTCCCTTTTAGATGAATTAAAGAAACTGGAGATAGATGAAGAGGATGAGCTTGCTTTAGAGAAAAAGAAGAATCTTGAGATCTTGAAAAATCTTCTACATATTAATGTAGAACATCCCAAACCTAACAAGCAGGCTGCAAGTGCTAGGAAATTCAAGTGAGAACTTCTCCTCAATAGACAAGTTGATATATTGACTTTTAGGAAAACAGTGACATGTGATTCACATAGCTACATATAAATGTTTTAACTTTCCTAAGGCATTGAATTCAGAGGCAGCCTCTCAATTTCATAATAATATACCTTTTAATTAGGTCTTATTCCCTGTGGTATCATCTTTGATTAGAGAGTCTAGAATAGTAGAAGTGTACAATCACCATGACAAACTTTGTTAAAAGTATTTCCATAGCCCTGAAGTTAGATTTCTAGGTTACAGCTCTGAATGTTACGGATCAGTATCCAATTTATATTCTGGCTAACCAGGCTACCTAACTGTAAGTAGTTACCTGATCCTTTGTATTGGAGAAATCTAATGCAGTTGTGTAAATCAAAGTTCAGCTATCTCTCTTACCATCCTATTAGAACATGAATGTGTAGCACAGAAAGCCAATAAGGGATGTCAAGGCAACAGGTACTAGACTACTCTCTACCCTGGTGCTGTGTCTTACTGGACTCTTTGCAGCTTGTCT
The DNA here is from genome assembly GCA_029375565.1 of Gekko gecko. NCBI lineage: Eukaryota > Metazoa > Chordata > Lepidosauria > Squamata > Gekkonidae > Gekko > Gekko gecko. The sequence goes on along the minus strand of JAPDNY010000002.1, from coordinate 95,971,879 downwards.
TTACCCCCATCCTATTTTGCTAGATCTGAGCAGTAAAATATTTCTTTTGAGGCAGTGCACCTGATGACATTTATTTACTTTTTTTTGAAAACCTATTGATAGACACACAAAAGTTGTATGTTAAATTGAGAGAGGTTGCAGCTGGATACGATAAAGAATGCCTATGTTTCTCTTTTTTCCCCAGGGATATTAACACCCTACGCTATGATCCTACAAGGCAGGACCATGCAGTATTTGAAAGAAAACAAGAAAATACTGGAAAAGAAAGGTAATTACTCCATTAGTAGCTTGTTGGAGTGGTTAATCTGCCAGTTGAACTGTTTTCTGACTCCTTTTTAAGATCTTACATTAGGTGAGGTGGAGTACATTTAAAAAGGAAGAGGGTTGTTGCCCAATTCTACTGAGTTAATCCCTCCAACAGTAACATCATTTCTTTTTGCCTTTGAGGGTCCCAACCCCTTGACCCAGCAATGCCTTCTTGGTGAACCAAAAGTGGCTGCTGGGAAATACGATGAAAAATCTGCTTTCACCATGAGAACAAGCAATAACCCACAACACATCATTTTCTGCTCTCATGAGCACCTGAAAAATAGTTGTGTAAGATAATATTTGTACAGGTTAACAGTGTAGCATTAAGAGTAAGACTTGTTTGTATTTAATTCCCCCAGTAAAGCGAAGAAGAAGAAGAAGAAGAGGGAGGAAGCCCAGAAGCTGCCTGAGGTGTCTAAAGAAATGTTTTATGATGTTGCTGTGAACTTGAGAGAAGTACTTGAATCTACTAAATGTGATGCAAAACCAGAAATAATACCCTGGGATAAACATGATAATGTAGAAGACACAATTCCAGCAGGGCCATTAAACAAAGATAGAAGTAAGAAGCAAGAAGAAACTAGTGGCTTCACGTTTTCATTTTTTGGTGCTGAAGAGGAGACATCACCTATGAAAGAAGGTACCAGAGCATATTCTAAGGCTGTTGTCAGAATTATTTTCTTATATGTAGCTTGGTCATCTGGGATCAGTTAGCCAGGGGCTCACAGTCTAGTGGTTTGAAAATATTCAACAAAAACTTACATTGTTGAGGGGAAAAAAGCCACCCCCACACATGATGTTACTTGTTATTTGCCTTGCTACAGCCTCAGACCATGGTGTCTCACAAAGGCTGTGTGAATCACCCTCCCTTGTTCCTCCTTGGCCACACTGTTTTTTACAGCTGCTGCTCCCTCTCTTGAACCCCCAGTTCATCTACTCTCTTCTTCTCCCCTGTACTGGAGTCCCTTCTTTGCTTTTGTCTAGTGCCTTATTCAGGTGGTTGCAGTCCTCCAGTGCCAGATGTCTATTTGTAAGTCTCTCAGACCCCAGTCCCCTGTCCTCATGTCTTGTATGCAGTGTTCCCTCTAAGCTGAATTAGTGTGAGTTAGCTCACAGTTTTTTAGCCTCCGGCTCACACTTTTTTCTTAGCTCAGGAAGGATAGCTCCAGAGCAAACTAATCTATGTTTTAGCCAAATTGCTTGCTCACAACTTTAATGCCAGTAGCAAAGTAGAATATTTGCTCACAAGACTCCACAGCTTAGAGAGAGCATTGCTTGTATGTCCTTTAAATTTGGGGTTACCTGCCATGCTGGTGCTGCTCTGTCCTTGGGCCTGTCGGTCTCCTGATCCTGTCTGCACTCCCTGGCTTCTGCCGGCTTCTCCCATGCGTCTGGCTGCTCATGCCTTCACCATCTCCGTGGCTCCACTGCTTTCCCTGGCCTCTTTTCCAGGCCCTTCCCCACCCCAACTTGCACTCCCATTTCTTGGAGCCCCTGCCAATTCACCTGCCTCCCCACATTCCCATCTACCTGGCTGTCCAATTTCCCCCCAGTGACAGCGGTTCATCTCCTCCAGCCTGATCATGTTTACTTCCAGTTGGGCTGCTGGAGGCTTCCAGCCACTATGCAGGAAATGTGGGTCTGGCTGGCCAGCCATGCTACATAATGAATAAATCTTCATAGTATGTACAAGAAGGGTTGGGGGGGGGTTGGTCAACACAATACCGTGGATTAGTTTCGGCTACAGTGCTATGAGCATCAGGGCACGCTTATCATGCCATTATAAGGCAGCCCTAATCTATCTTGCCTGCAAAGCCATAAGCAATATCATTATCATGTTTGTCATAGTGTACCAGTCTCTGGCTTTCTTGGACCACAGGTATCTTTTTTTTTTTTGGCCCCCCAAAGGGGATTTTTTATTGCTTTTTTTGTAATAGACAACTAAAACTACAACGAAAAAGAGGGGAGGGGAACTAACAACTAGGGAGAAAGAAAAGTATACCCACACTATACTAAAAACCCAAGAGTAGGAGATCATTATCCCGGTTAGAATCTATGTTAGTACTATATTGTTAATAAACAATGCATGCTGTGAGTTTTTATCTATCCCTGATCAAAAATTAGCTGATTACTTGTTATGGGAGAATTTCAGAGCATCTCCCAAACTCGCTTCATAAAGGCAATTTTCAGAGTCCTTCTGCCTTTACTTAGGCTTTCTATCTCTAAAGGCATAGGTTGGTTTGCAGGCAGCTGCACCTTCTTCTGTGGCCAAGTCTTCCTCCGTCTCCGAGGGTGTGGATCCATTCGAACCAGTTTCACCGTCTTCTTTGATTCCCAGATGACGTTTCAGGAATTCTTTAGCCTTGTGCACGGAGTCAATCTTCTCTCTCTTGTCATGTAGCTTAAAGATGACCCCTTCTGGAAATGCCCATTTATATGCGATTTGATTGGTTTGAAGGAAGAGAATTAAATCCTTGTAGATCTTTCGTTTTTGACGAATTTCAAATGGAATGTCCTTTAAAGTCTTGATGATAGCATTCCCCATTTTCAGTGGAGTTGCTGACATAGCTTTTAAAATTGCATCCCTGGTTTGTCTTCTTGAGAATCTGACTGATATTTCTCTAGGCAGGCTATTCTTTTTGGTGTAATTGGAATACACCCTATACGCTGCATCCATATCATGCATTATTTCTTCTGCTGTCAAGCCTACTACTGGTGCGATAAGATCACTCAGAAGCTTCTTCAGGTCCTCTTTCGGCAATTCAGGAACTCCCTGGAACCTGAGGACCATATTGGCCTTTTCCATTTGTAGAAACAACAGTCTGTTTTCCTGATGATTCTGTTTATTTGTTAATTGATCCACTCTTTTCTTCAAAATCTTGTTTTCGGTGTGCATCTCTTTCACTACTTCCATCGTTTGCTCCGTCTGTTTAACTGTTTCAGCCATCTGGAGCTGTTGCGCTGCGAGAGTCTGATTAAGGACAGTTAACTGCTGGTTAATACCAGCGAGTTGATCCATGACAGGCTTGAGCGTGTCTGCTAAGAGTCCCATAACATCCACCCCCTCGTCTTCTGGCCTTGGACTTTGACCTCCCATAGGTTTCGGTTTCACTCCTTTTCTCCCTGCGCCCGACATCTTGATTGATTGTTTACAACAGCCAGCCGCTATTTCACCACCTCTGAAAATCGCTTATGCTTCACATCTGCTCTGGTAAGTCTCATCAAACAAGCCAAACGATCAATTCCCCCCCCCCTTATTCTGCTGCTTTTCTCGTTTGCGGGGGGGGGGAATCCCTCTGCCTTCCATCTGCCGCTGTAAAGGGGGGTGAGGAATTTTCCGGTTATTTTAAAGTTCGGTTACAGCCAGCTCACGATCACTGCCAGCCACTTTCGACCTTGCTTAGATCTTTGCCAGTCGCTCGATCTCCACCACTTGTTCTGGCCAACCTAGCTGGTGTCATGCGGCCACACAGCGGTAGGACCGTCAGGGCAAAGGGGAGCCTCAATTTGCCAGCATTCCACCGTTGAAGAGGCTACCCCTTCAAAGCCCTATGACTTGGAACCCCACCCAAGGTTTCCGTGGGGGGGGCACGTCAGTAGCTCCCCTCCAAACCGCTGGTGTGTAAATCGCTCCCCCAAGACTCGGGGAGAGCGACTGCCATCGCCATGCTATAGACTGGAAGCTCGACCACAGGTATCTTAAGGGCATTGTACAAGGCAAAACCTGCAGGATAAATTAACCTACAGAACAAAGCAGTATAAACTTTTACGTGGCACAACATAGTAGAAAAGGAACAATATGGTTGGGAGGGTGGCTAACTTTAGTGCTATGGTATTGGGCCTGAGGTGATTGTAATCCGTCAGTTTTACTGCATGGAATATTTATAAGAGTGTTCAATGACAGTTCAGGAAATGCCTTATTCATGGTTTACTTGTTTATCACAACAGAAACTTTGAACTATTTCTGGTGTTCCTGAAATGTGGAATAATTTTATTCCTTAGATAAGATGCTTATTTCCATAAATTTCAAAAATATTGTGCTCTGACGTGCTCATTTTATGCATTTGCAGTTCATTTCTGGAGCATCAAGAATGCAAATGGTGTTGAATTAATAAATTCTGTAAAACTAAAAAAAACAAACAAACAGGCCCTTCCCCTGTACAACCCTATCATAACCGATAAATGTGAGAAGAATCCACACTTCCTCAGTCACTTCTGGGTTGGGTTTGCTCCATCCCTAGGTTGTGTAAAAGAATCTAACCCAACCTGGGAATATAACTTTGAGTTATCCCTTAACTGACAGGAAAAAGTTTGCTACCTTTAGGCATACAAGATTGTGTGCCCAGGAGTCATCTCTATGAGGAAAGTAAGCAGTGACTCATGAAAGCTCATACCCTTCCACAAATTTTGTTAGTCTTTACGATACTACTGGACTCTTACTCTTTTTTACTGTTTCAGCTGTCAGTTCGCTACAGTAGTAGGTCCTTTTCAGAGGGCACTCTTCTCTTGTGGAATTGCCACATCTCTTCATAATTCTTCTAGGTCTATTTGGGTATTTCCTTCTGAGGAAGCCAAGAAAATTCTTCTGTTTTAGGCTGTCTTTTCATTTGTAGGTGGTTGAGAATCAGTGTTGGGTTCAAAGGTGACTTCTCTCTAAAAGAACGTGTTTGGATATATACTTCTATTTTAAATTATGGAATAAAATAAAATAGTACTGTGTCCTACTTGGAGAACTTGGTCAGAAAGATGGTTACAAATCTAGAAGTAGATAAATGAAATATAAGCTAACAGACATAATGTCAGGAAACTAAAGTATCTATGTTAGGAAACCAGTCTGGGCTACAGTGCAACCCGTTTCATCACATAATACAGTACATGCTCATCTCAAATATTTATGGGAAAGCCTGTGGAACAGTGCTGGTATTGCATGCAAGATGTCTTGGATTCAGTACCCAGGATCTTCAGTTAAAAATTTATTTATGTATCTAACTCTGAGGCTAGGCTACTGTAATGAGCTTTTGGTTGGGTTGCCCTTTATTACAAAGAAGAGCCTTGAGTGTGGTCAATATGAAGATAGGGATGTACCACCAGGAACATATTATACTAGTTCTGCAGTATATGCACTGTTTTTTGCTTCCATTTCTAGTGCAAGGAGCTAGTGCTAATCTGTTAAGCCATATCTAAGAGACTGCCACCCCTATTTTCCACTATGCTGTAAGATTGACTGGGAACATTGTCTTAAATATACCATCAGTGCACCAAAACATGCCACAGGTGTTCACAAAAAGACATTTTTTTCACGTGGCTGCTTAAATCCCAACCCTGTGCCTATTTCAGGACATGTAAGACCTGAAAGTTCTATTTAAATCTGCTTTAGCAGTTATGATAGAAATTATTAGTATGATTTTTCCCACCCCTGAACTAACAGGATGGGTCAGAGTGTAAGCCTACTGAAATAGTCTCCTAGAAAATAGGATAATCTCTGGTTGTCTGGAGTCCCATATGCATATTAGAATCCATATGCAGTTAGCATTATGACCAGCATGCAAGGAAAGATTAATTTGCTAGTGCTATTGCGCTGTTTGACAACAAATTTCTGTGGGCTTCTTTTTTCCTCTACAAATTTCTTATACAGAAAGGAAGGGATAAATCACTCATTCTAGTCTTTTGTCTTGTTTTGCAGAACCCTATCTAATTGAGGCAATAAAACCTTCAAAAGTTGCTTGGCAAGAAGATCCACGTTTCCAGGATAGTAGTTCAGAAGACGATGATGAGCAAGAAGTGGTTGAAAAAGAATATGTTAAAGAAACGTAAATGGCATTTAAATATTAGAATTCATAGAATGGGAGTCTAAAACAGAGGGGGGAAAGGACACTGGTTTGTTATCTACACATTTCTGTAATGGTTGTTGCTGAGGATACATTTGACCTTTAGACTTAAAATTCAAGTAACACACTATCATTTCCTCTTTACTGATTGAGAATTTTTAGGTTTGTTCCTCAAGTGTTGAGAAACCAGTATTGCTTTCTTCTCAGGCAAAAAAGGTTTTGTTTTGTCTTTTAGGTCTCCAGCTGCACCAGGTTCAAACATTAGATTTTTCTTCTTCTCCCAAGATGATGATAGATTAAAAGGTACCAATAAAAGCCAACAAAAACTATTAAATGGCAGAACTCTTCAATAGCATATATATGTTTGTTTAACAGACTTGTTCCTTGGTTCTCAAGAGGGTAGTCCAAGAGATCAGAGAAGACCAGACACTGAAATGACAAGGCAGCTGAAATGCAAACACATTTTCTGTGGCTCATGATTCTTATTGAAAAACAAAACAAATAAACTTAATATGGCAGTTCAGTTGATTCAAATGCTCCAGCTGCTTTCCTTCAGAAGCAGAGCCTTTTCAGTGTTTGCTGCTTCATTTTGTGGAAAATGCTCTGAGGGAGTGGGGAGCTCAACTGGTTTCTTCAGTTGCTTTATTCAGGTGATAGGTACAGTGTAAAGACGTTTTATTCTGCCATGCCTTTGATGAAAGTTTGAACTGATAAGGAATTATATTCTGTTTTTTATATTGTTGTGGTTGTTAAATGTTGTAGCTTGGATTCTAAGTTAAGCAAGCACAGTGGTGCTTATGGAAAGAAGCATAGTTAGTAGTAGTGGAAGAAAGTGAAAAGGGATGACTCCACTGAAGAGCTGAGCAGAGAACATAAAATCAATCATACTGGATCAAACCAGTGGTCCATTCTTGTCCAATATCTTGTTGAATGTGGTGGCCAACCAGATGTACCTAGAATGCCTGCAAGCAGAGCTTGGAGGTCAAAGCCTTCCCCCTGTTGCCCCCCAACATGGTATTCAGAGGTCATTGCTGCTGAACATCGATGCTTCATTTAATCAACACAGTTCATAGCCACTGATAGGTTAATCTTCCACAAATTTGCTTAATCCCAGTTTAAAGGTAGCTAAACTAGTGACTATCTACAGCCTGTGATGACAAATCCAACAAGTTAATAACTCCTTAAGAAGTACTTCCTATTGTCTCCTGAATTTCTGTGCATCAGCTTCATTAGTTGCCTATGAGTGAGGACAGTGTAAAGTTTCTCTTATCCAATCCATGCATACTATAACCCTCTATCATATAGCCCCTTAGTCATTGTTCCCCTAAACTAAAAAAAAAACATGTCTCTTAGCTCTGCCTTGTAGGAAAGCTGTTCCATCCCTTCATTTTCATTGTCCTTTTCTGTACCTTTTCTAGAGCTACTATATCCAATAGACATTTCAATTGTAGCTGGGATTTTTTTCTCAATCTCTTTCATCATAATCCTTAGTTTAATATTTGCCTTTTTCACCTCTTATGTGCACTGAATTTTCATTGAGATACCCACTCCTCATGACTCCCACATCAGTTTCCTGGTCAGTCATTACCACTTCAGACTCACCAACATATATTTAAAGCTAGACTGGTTAGACCCATCGTGCATCATTTTATGCTTATCTTCAGCCTCATCTGCTATTTTGACACCCACTCACCCAGAAATTAGCACAACAAACACCTCACATACTTAAGAGATACAACAAGATTAAAATAAGAAAAGCTTAAACTTTTTTCCTCTCCTGTTCAGAGGGCCCAAAACTTTTCCGCCGATCGTCCAACCTTAATGAAGACAGAGATGATTGGGAAAGCAGGCGTCAGATGTTACTTGAGGTATGTGTGATTGACAAAATAAGTTGGTACACCCTGGAGTGTTTATCTGTGAAACAGGTTGTTGTAACAATTGACACCCCCTACCCTTTTAAACAACATACACATCTTGGCAGTTGCACAAGTCATGTTAATAGCATAAAAGTAAAATAGGCAGTTTCACTATGCCCTTGTGTCTGTTGTATATAATATGCTTGATTTCTTAACATGTGTATTCTGCCTTTCTTTTAGAAAAATCAAAGCACCTTGCATTTTGCACACATTATAAAATTATTCTGTCAAATCATTAATTAGGCTAGAATGAGACACAATGTGAAGTGAAGGTGTGTAAGGAAGAAAGACTCAGACAACTAAACCATTTAATCAAAACCATTTTTTAAAGTTACAGTAGTCTTCGAAAAACGTGTAGCATTGGGCTTCAGCAGGAATTCCACAACTGTGGGGTCACCATTCTTTATGCCATTGTAGATTTTTTACATCTGAATGAGGTGGCATGCAATCATGTGGCAGAAGATGCTTCCCATGACATACTAGACCCAGGCTATACAGCTTTTATAAATTGTCAGCATAATTAATTGTGACCAAAAGTTAAGCCACAATTATTTTAAAACATGCAGTCAACATAAAATTAAAAGAAGTCATGACTGTCCTTTGAACACTATTTATTCAGGGCATTTTACATGACATCTTTCCAGTTAGTGGCCTGCATCCTACCATTCCACTCAGTAAAGTCTGAAACCTTCTTCAGCCTTAAAGAGCTGCTTAAATTGGATGAAGCCTCCTTAGGTGACCAAATTTTGCTGAGTGGAGTGGTAGGATGCAGGATAGCAGTTGATTAAAGCAGCTGACAGCTGATGACAATAACCTGCATTTTGTTACTTTATAATTAAGTCAGAAAAATATGGCAATAAAACCACACTTTGAAACCAAGCCAGAAATTTAGATTTTAAAAGCCTTTTGAAAAAAAAAAATATTTTTAGCTACCACTAGAAGGCCAGCAACAAAGGGGTCACAAATATTTCATGGGGAAGGAAGTTTCAAAGATCAGGAGTGGCATCCAGGGAGGCCCAGCTGTGGCTTCTCATAAAACATACCTTCCACCTGTCAGGTGACCTTGGTTGACATCAGAGTGCCAGCAGTGGGTGTTTGTTTCAAGGAGACTGTAATGAAGACTGTCTTAGTATACATAGATTCCAATCATTCTAACCAAGGCTGCCGCTCCTGAGTTAGACTAGTTAACATATGAATGACCCTTAGCCTAAATTTCATTTATGCTTTTCAAATTGCTGCCTGTTACTATACAATATAGAGCTAGCTAGCTGAAACTGAAATGATCATGATACTATCACAAATGTAGTTACCAGATGCTAATTTCAACATACACCTCTTCCAGGATTGTCGGAAGAAACATAAAGATGCAAGAAGAAAAGTCAAAGCAAAACACTGAATATGGCAGACAGGTGAACCGGTGACGTCTCAAAAAGCTTGGAGATACTTCAGCTCTGAACACAAACAGTTAAGGAGTCCACAGGAGACTTGCCCAGGATTTGAAAATAAAAAGTAGAACTGCACATACAGTATCTGTGTAAAACTAAATAGGTCTGAGACGGTGAAGCTTTATCTCTGTTGTATGTTATACACTTGTTCACCATAGATTCCCAGCTGTGAAGAACAGATCTAAGACAACAGTCTTAATACCAGTCTCAAATCCAGTAAATTGCTTTAAAGGAGATGGGTGGATATAGTAGGGGGAAAGTCCTGCTGAACTTGTACTGTCTTGATTAGGCTAAACATATTAAAGAAGGGAAATCCAGAGCCAATGAAACGGGAGTATTGCTATTGACATCAATAGGCTGGGTTCAACCTCCTAGAGCGGATGATAGCACCCAATTTAAATGATTCTTTAAAGGATTTTTCATCATCTTGATAGATCAGCTGACTATAGAAATTTCTTGCTTTTTAAATTCCACTGTAAAAGAAATCCCATAAATTATATTTCCACTCCCTGTGCAAATTGTATAGAGAACTTCAGACTTGTAAATATTTAGATATATATATTTTATATCTTATTAATTTTTCTATACATTATAATTCTTTATTGAGATTGTATATGTTACTGTTGAATGCTGAAATGCTGTATGCTATACCATTTTCAACCATTTGTTACTGATACAGACTAGAAAGACAGCAACTAAAGTTGGAATTAGTAACATTCTTGATTACTTCTAATATATGATTTCATGGTTAGAGTGTTCACTCATCAGGGAAAATTTTTTTGAGCTGAATAGTAGAAGGGGGAAGCACAAATAACCTTGATGGTAAGATCAGTTTAAATGCTAAATCCTCAGAAACCAGAGCCTCTTGCATGATTTACTCATATATAATTAGCACAGTAGGAATGCTATATTTAATGTGTTAGGCTTTTGGTTAACAGATGGTTTCACTGATACTGTCTTCTCAGCTTCTTTTATCTCCTTTTTTCTTTTCCCTTTTTCTGTATTTTTATTGTTTGTTTTTAAAAATTCTATAATTTATTTATTTTTTTAAAAGAAATGCTGTATTTAATGTGTCAGATTCTTGGCTAACAGATGGTTTTAAACAATGCAAGTCAAATCAAATAAAGTGCTTTGAAGCTGACAAGTATGAATATATTAGAAAAATCATTTTCAAAGATATTAAGTTCTTATTTTCATGTAATTAAAAAAATAAATAGTGCTTTAAGATTGCTAATATGAACTAGATTTCAAAGTTCCCTCATTTCTCTTTATGGCAGTACCCTAAGGCCCCTTTTTAACTGTGTCATAGATAAGACAAAAAACTATGTACCTTACTGTGACCTTATAAGAGGACTACATTGTATTGGTAAACAGTTCCACATAATATGGTAATCTCCATAAAGAGGGACATAAGGCTAATGGCTGCCAGATGACTGCTGGGCACAAAGGTTAAGATCTAAGACAGTATAATTAATATAACAGTAAATGGGAGTTTTTCAGAAAGATAAAGTTGCTAGAAACAACTTTTCATGTTACATAGAATCACAGAGCTGGAAGGGATCTCCACAGTCATCTAGTCCAATCCTCTGCACAATGCAGGAAATTCACAAATACCTATCCCCAGTGACCCCTGTTCCATGCCCAGAAGAGGGCGGGAGAACCTTCCAGGATCCCTGGCCAAAGTGGCCTGGAGAAAAATGGCTTCCTGACCCCAAAGTGGTGATCAGCACTTCCCTGGGCATGTAAGAAAGGGCCCCAAGAACTAAACACTGATGCAACCTTTCCTGCTCTCCCTCTCATGAGCTGTCTAAGTTCACAGAATCAACATTGTCTCCGTATACTGTCGTAGTGCTAATGTATAACTGGTGGTGAAAATGGGAGTCAGGGAGATCCTGTAAGAGTGTTAATGTTTTAAGCATTTTAGTATTTTGAGTAAATATCACTAATTGGGTTTTCCTATGTCCTTTGTAAAGTTTATATCTCTGGTACCTGGGATTACATTGTATGGCACACATGGCCCAGCCAGCCAAAGTGACATGTATGTCAGATCTGGCCCTCGTAACAAATGAGTTTGACACCTCTGTTCTAGAGCTTATGGCCATAATTGTATACCTATGTATGACTAGCTTTTGAGCAAGGAAAACATTTACCTTTATGGCTGCATTTATGCTGATTTTTCTCCCTCCAGGTGGTGGTATTGAGCATGGTTCAGGACAAGAATGAGTGCACTGCAAAACAAAACAGCTGGCAAGGAAACGGCAACCAGACTGAAATAGCAGTTTTTAAAACACTACAGCCCTCAATTTTGGTATTATACAATATTGCCATAAACCTAATACTCTGAGGTGGTCTGTTTATTGACTTTTTGGATGTTGCAAGCCCCTGCAGAGTTGCTCAGGCATTAAAAACTATCTCCATTGAATAAGGCTAGAAGGTGTAAGCCACTTCCTCATTGGAATCCCCAGCTGGAAACTTTGCAACAGTCCATTTTCGGTTCTCAATGCATAGAATTTTTAGGTGAGCTTTAGTTTCAAAAGCAAGTTATGACAAAAGGCTAAACTGGTTAACTGGCATCCACTTTCTACTTCCGTTGGGATAGCAGAATTAGTTTGATTTAACCAAAATAAGAGTCTTGTGGGGTAGGCACAGTGCATCTGAATCTGACTCTCAAAAGCTTATGCCACAATGACTTATTCTTTAAAGTGCCACCAGGCTTTGTATTGTTCATCCTTTAAGAATTAAAAATTGTCTTGTTGCCGTTCACATTTTATGGTAGTGAACTGGTGCAAGGGAAGAGTATTAAGAGCATAAATGAAAATCTCATTTTTTGTCCATGCACAGTTCTCTTCTCTGCTGTGTAGCAGCTTGAGATATATGATAAAAATGCAAACTCCTTTACAGAAAGAAAATACAGACTTATGTTGTATAAATATAAAATATGAGTGAGGGACCTGCAAGGACTTTCAAGGAACATCTTGTTTCCCCTTCCTCAACTAGTTTTCTTTTCTCTTCCCTGTAAACCCCTGTAGGCTATTCACTTTTCCTGCCTTTCTCTGCCCTATTTTCAGCTTTCCCACCTTCCTTCCCCTGGCAACCTTTCTCCAGGAAAACTGTATGGCTGGTGCCCAGGTCAGGCTCAGTTGCATGATGGGGAACTCACGAGGACTTGTGGGTGGCACCTGTTTTTCCTGTATCCCCCACCCTACATTTCCTCTCTTTCCTAGCAGCCAGCTCCCATATTCTAACCTTTCCCTGCATCCTTCTCTCCTACCCACCCACTAATAAACTGTAAAACAAAGCTCTTCCACCAGGCTTTCGATTAGGAGCTGCCACTGACAAATGAGCCACTAGAACATACCATGGCCCTTATGATACGCTGTTGAATATTGCCTTCCACTATGGGATTATATATTGAATGCTGCCATCATTGCACTGTCTTGATTAGCATTTTGGATGCTATGTAGGTTGTTTATGTGTATTTTACTGCTTTTTATTGTATTTACTGTTGTATTTTAATGTCTGTACGCCGCCTTGAGCCAGTTTGCCGGCAAGGTGGGATACAAATTGAAAATAATAAATATAAATAATCTGCCCCCATCTTCAGCAATATTATTTCATTTATACCCCACCTTTTTCCACAGGAAGTCCCAAAGCAGCGTACATCATTCGCCTGTCTTCCATTTTATCCTTGTATACCTATCCTGTGAGGCAGGTATGACACACCTCTTCCACTTCCCTCAGAGGCAAAAATTTTCCCTCCTTTCTTTCCGTATCTGACTGAGCAACCCTAGCTATCTTGTTTTTTTCTTCTTTGAAGAAACTATGGCTGTCCCACCCTTTCACAGTCTGATATTTCGTTGCTGTCTCAGACCAGGAACCTGAAGGAAGGGTCAAGATCACCCTTCAACTTAAACTACTGAAATGGCACTCAAGGCTTTTTGTGCATACTGAGGTAACTCAGTAAAGAACTCTGAGATAAATCAGTACATGAGCAGACTTCAGTTCACATACTTTAAGCAATTGAGAATTTCTTAAGCTTTTCACAGTAACTTAGAATCTTTAAGATGAGAGGCTTTTGTTTCAATGTTTCCTCAACATACCACTACACTTTCTTTGAGTACTCACTGACTCGTTTGGTTTCTAGAAGGCTGGGGTACTCTGTCCTGTACCCAAACTTCTTCACTAAACATAGCAGTACTCTTCTTGAGCTTTACTGACCTTTCTGGTTTCAAAATGCATCCTTTAACCACACCAGACCAGGGATCTCTCCACTCTTCAGAGCTATCTCTTTTTTTTGACCGGATAGGGAAATTCTTCTCTCTCTAGAAGATCTATCACCTTTCCTTGGCCTGAACGGGAGTCTTTGTCTACCTACCCACTCTTCTTTGTCAACCTCCCCAGTGCTCTGTTTGTGTGAAACGGCTCTCAGTCAGGGCTGAATTCAGACTGAATTTCTTCTCAGCATTCAGCTCTCAAGTCATTCTCCACTCAGCTGGGGCTAACCAATCAAATTCCTTGGAGCAGCCTGCCACTCACGGGCCTCTAGTTCTGTGAAGAATTAACCCTTCACGTCCTTTACCTGTTTATATAGCACTTCTAAGCTTTTAAAAGTGCAATCTGTCACAGCAGATTAGGCTGATAGTGTGTAATTGGTCCAAAGTCACCCAGTGAGCTTCAATGGCACAGTGGAGATTCAAATCTGGGTTTTCCAACTCAAAGCACTACACCACATTGACTTTTGTGGGGTGGCTGCTACTGAAAATTAGCAAGCAGCTGGGCCTGGGTAAACATGCAATTTGGGTGATAACAAGTCACCTGCTGATTGCTGGTGACACTGGCCTCAATGAGTCTTCCCTCAAAGGCCAAAACAGCCTTGGAAAGGGCACTGACCCTTCTCCCTGCCTTTTTCTGACAAACCAAGCCCTGAAGCAGGATAACATAAGAGCCACACAGAATAAACGTCAGATGTTTGAGAGTTGCAAGACATGAACAAATATTACACATTTTTATTGAAAAATTTGCAAATTTGCTTTTTATTAACATTAAATGGGACTGCCAAAATAAAACAGAAGAGGTAAAAACAGATTTTGATAATGATATTTATTTGTCCAATAATATCGATTTGTTTGCTAATGATATTTATTTGTCTAAGAGAAAGAGAGAAAGTGAGAGAGATGTGGAAAGAAAGAATGAAAGAGGTGGAAAGGAAGAGAGAGAGAGTAACAAAGAAATCAACTAGATGAGGGAGGTGAGGAAGGAAGGAAGGGAGACGTCCTTTCCACAATTGCCTGATACTCCAGATTTTCTTAGTGTTCGATTCGAGGCAATGTAAGTCCATGACAAAACAGCATCCAAATAACCTGGGCAACAGCAGGCTGAAACCAGGCTGGTCACAGAAGAGAAGTAATGTAGTGCAGAATGGGGGGAGGGGGGGACATAGAATAAAAAGAAGGTTGAACTTGATTTTAGTGCAGAATGGGGGGAAAACAATGAAAAGAAGGCAGAATTGCTTGGAGAACACTGCGGTGAACATGGATTAAAAGGAGAGTGCAGAAAGGGCCAGAAAGAGAAATGAAGGGAGGGAGAGGAAAAGCAAGAGAGGTGAAAATAAAGGTGGAAAGAAAAAAAATAGGAGAATGAAGAAGGAAGAGGAAAAGAGAGAGGTGGAAAGAAAGCAAATAAATGGGGAGGGTGGGAGGGAGAGGTGGAAAGAAAGCAACTTTAAATGCATCCTTCAAGCCCACTCCACTCCCATGCTGGCTGGTTTGGCTTAGAGAAGGAATTTAAAGAGAAAAATGCCTTCTCCAAGCTGGTGAGCGGGGGTGGGGGCTTGAGAATGCATTTAAAGTTGCTTTCTTTCTCTGCTCCCCCCCCCCAGCCCTATCCAGGGAGGGGAACACTGACTGGGAAAGGGGAGACTGATTGGGGAGGTATGCCTCCCCTTCGCTTTCCCAGCCACCCTGCCGGGAGCCGCACAATATGTGTGAAAGAGCCTCCTGTGGCTCCCGAGCCACAGGTTGGCCACCCCTGCCCTGAAGCATAGTAATGACCACAATGGCTGTTGAGAGGGTATTTGTTTCTTAAAGCTACAGGTAGTGCTTCTGTGGTGGGGGGGGGTTGAAGAGGGTTAATCCCCAATGTACTTTTTTTAAAAAAAATTCAGATTCTGCTGCAAACCTGGGGCTTTTTTCAGGTTTATAGAAAGATCTGTCTTATAGGTACAAAACTCCAATCTCTGGATTCAAATATCTAAGCCAGCTTACCTTTCTCTGCCCTAACTTCAGCTTTCCCACCTTCCTTTCCCTGGCAACCTTTCTCTAGGAAAACTCTGTGTGTTTCCAGCCACCAGACTGGGTCATGCCTAGTTGCATGATGTCAGTTTCCAGGCTGGGTGCAGTTGCCCAATGGGGAAGCTGCAAAGACTTGCAGGGGACACCTCACTTTCCCCTGTATTCCCTCCTCCTGGCAACCTGCATATCATCACCTTTCCCCTCTCTCCTTTCCACTCATCAATCAATCTTTTATCTGCCCCTAGTGTTGCCAGGTGCTTACCACAATCCAGCAGGGGGCTCCAATCTTCTTTCTTGAGTCTTTTGGTGCATCCAGAAGTGATGTCATCATGCAGGGCATGTCACATGGGGGACGCGCTAGCATTTGGAAGGAAACTCTATGGTTACCATAGCGTCTTTTCCCCAAATGTTTGAGCATCCCCTGCACGATGTACCTTGCACAATGACATCACCCCTGCGTGATGTAACTGCACTGGGCACGTCAAGCACAGGCAAGGCTGCTCGGGGACAGGGGTCCCCTTGCCAGCTAGCTGGGAAGCAGCAGATTGGGAGCCCCAAAAGTGGGGGAAACCCCACCCCCATGAGGGGGATGGCAATCTTATCTGTCCCCCATCTTCACCTATATTATTTATTTGCTTCATCTATGCCTTGCCTTTTCCCACAATTGGAACCCAAAGTAGTTCATCTTCTCATAACAACCTTGTGATATAGGTTAGGGTAAGTGTGTGTGACTGATCCAGGATCAAGTGATGAACACCTTGGCACAGTGCAGATTTGAGCCTGGGTCTCCCAGATCCTAGTATGAAATGCTAACTACTACACCTCACTAGTTTTCATGGAGTGGCTACTATTGAACAGTAGCAAGCAGCCAGGCCTGGGTGAGTCATGCAACCTGTGTGGTGTCAGTTGCCCAGTGGTTGCGCCCAGGAGTGACCCCAAAATGGCCCTGAAAGGCCAAAACAGCCCTGAAGATGACCCTGTTCCCCTCTCCCTGCCTTTTACTGACAGAAACAAAGCTTTGAAGGCTGGCAATACTGTGCAATTGCCTAGAAACGGCTACAGAAGGCATTTGTTTCTGAAAGCTTCAGGCACTGTTTCTGTTATTTTAAAGGATATAAATCCTACAGTGTATTTTAATTTTTAGATTTCAGATTTTTCTGCAAACTTGGGACTTTTTCAGGTTCATAGAAAGATCTGTCTTGACTGTTCATGGCTTCAGTCTGTGGATTTAAGCATCCATGGATTTGGCTATGCTGAAAATTAGGTATAGCGATTATGACTATTGCCCTTAATAGATAGATGGTGAAATTAATGTTGGTCCAGTAGGGTTAGGATAAAATTGTAGCACATAAGTGTCTTTGGGAAATAAATTATTTATGTTGACCCCCTCCAGTAGTTTTATTGTATACTAGAACAATTTGAGACTTTAAATAAATGCAAGACTAAAGATGTTTTCCTGTGTCTAAAGTTTTGTAGCCAGGTTTTTATTTGTAATTGCACTTTGAATTGTGAACAGAAGCATGCACACCCACTGCAAATGCAAGCTACGCATCACTTTATGATATGCTGATATGCACTCTGAGCCACAGACGGTTATGTGCTTTCCAACATTCCTCTCTGTAGCTCCACATGGTATCTCAACCTCGAGATTTAATTGTTTGCTAGTGCTAAGTAAGAAATGGTCATAGCTTCCTTACTGAATTTATCTATGTAGGTCTTCCTGGCTCAGACCCACAGTTCATTTATCCTGTGTATTTTGGAAGCAACCAAGCAGGCTATGAAGACAACAGCCCTTGTTATTTCTCAGCAACTGATACTCAGGGATCTACTGCCACTGAACATTTAGGTTTTATTCAGCCATCATGACTAATGTGACTAATAAATAAAACACACTCCTAGCTATAGCCTTCAGAAATCCAGAATCCAGAAATCTATGTTGCAAACCTGAATAAACAAATGCCAAGCATACTAAGTGATGAACCTGTAATAGCAAAAAAAAAAAAAATCATATAGTTGCCCTGAGCTGGATAGCCCAGGCTGGTCCAGTCTCATCATACCTCAGAAGCCAACCAAGGTCAGCCCTGGTGCCACTGTAAGTTGGTTGCTACTTGACAGCAAAAAGACAGGAAGGCTATGGATTTCATTTTTAAAAACATGTATGTATAGTTTAATGGCATTTAGCCGGGTTTTTTTTTTAAATTAAAGATATTGTTAAGATTGCAAAGAAACAAGGAAGTATATTCTCCTGTTAAAATATACTTATGGAATAATAATTATGGGTCTTCCTTGTGATATTTTAAATTCACGATCTAAGACATAGCACAGCTCTAGCAAAGAGCCAAGTCTCCTTCTGTTACTTTCCCCCTCCCCCCTCCTGTAAAAACCAACACCCTGTCCTAAGGAGCTAAGTTTTCAAGAGGGGAAGGATGTGTATGCAGATAACAGCTTTGGCCCCTTCTTTTCATTGGCTCTAACAGTACACTCCTCCCTCCCTTCACCCAATGGGATTAGTGTTTGTGCCTCAGTATTCGGATTTGTGCCAACTGGAACACGTCCTTTTTCCTTCACAGAACCTTATCCATAGACTGATTCTAGCCAATCAGTGTGGAAACTAGATGCCTATGTCAGCATAGCCAGAATTTGACTTGCTGGCTTGGAACAGAGAGGAAGGAACAGCCAAAATCATCAACTATTCTGTAAACAGCTGTTGTACTGCTTCCTCCCTAAAGAAACTTTTAAGTATTTGAAAAGGTACTGTTTTTGGAATGTAACTAAATAACACTTGAGTGCCAAAACAAGAAAGCAACAATGTAAATATTATATCTTGACTACATTTATGTATTGGAGAAAGTAGCAGAGTTTTGTACTGATAGTGTAGGCAGCACAACATGGGGAAAGCAATTTTATGCTCTCTGAAATGTTACTTGCTCTGCCCCCACTATTGAGCCCTGTTTCCATAACAACAATCACATGGGACAGAGCTTGTCGCTCTGACTCCTTTTTCTCCCTCCCTTTAAAAATATTAAAGCCGCTGCATGGCAGTTGTGAGGCCTCCTGTTCTCCGACTTGAGACGTTGCATGTGTCTCTGCCCTGGTCTTCACCCTCTCCCCTCCCCTCCTGTGTTTTCTGTGAGGATCATTAATCATTAATCTGAGGGGCTTTGTGACCTGAAAACTCTGGTGTCTGTCTGATCAACAGTAGTGTGGAAACCTGCTAATAACAAGCCTAATTCCCAGATGTTGACCTGTGACTCTGTGAGCAGAAAATTTGCAAACATAACAATTTCACATAGCTGTGATGGGCCAAAGAAAACATCCTAGAGTAATGGTGGTATAACAGCCAGTTAAAAGTGTCACTAGGTAGTGAGCAAACTTTTGAATTCCTCTGAACTTGCCTTAATGTTAGGTATTTAGTAAAGGAAAATGAAAGGTTGTGGGTAGGGTGCTGTTTTAGCGCATGGTGAAAAAGCCTCTTTGAGATGAGTGACTACAGGAAGCAAGGAAGCTTTTTACCATGATCTGAAACCCATTTTTTCCTCCCTATTCTCTATTGATTTTTTTTAACTAAACACTTACTCTGGACAAGAATTATAATTTAAAATTATAACACAAGAAGAGCCCTGCTGGATCAGACCGTGGTCCATCTAATCCAGCATCCTGTCTCACACAGTGGCCAACCAGTTTCTTTGGATGGCCAACAACAGGATATAGAGACCAAGGCCTTCCCCTGATGTTGCCTCCTGGCTCTGGGATTCAGAAGATTAGTGCCTCTGAATGTGGAGGTTTCCCTCAGTCACCATGGCTAAGTAGCCATTGATAGACTTATCCTCCATGAATCTATCTAATCCCCTTTGAAAACTGTTTATTCCTTTGTCCATCACTACATCCTCTAGCAGTGAATTCCACATTTTAATCACTCTCTGTAAAGAATAATTTCCTTTTGTCCATCCTGACCCTACTGTTCATCAGCTTCATTGGATGCCCTCAAGTTCTAGTATTTTGGGAGAGGGGAGTGGAAATTCTATTTGTCAACTCTCTCCACTCCATACATAATTTAATAAACATCATGTTTCCCCCTCCCTTAGTCATCCCTTCTCTAAACTGAAAAGTCCCAGACTTTCCCCATAGGGAAGGTGCTCCAACCCCACAAACATCTTGGTTGCTCTGTGGCGACCTTCCTATTGGGGGAGACTGTTTTTCCTTTAAATAATACTCTGTGACATGCTTGCTTATAAGGGAAACAGTTTTTTCTTTAATTCACACTTTGTGTATATAAACTTGGTAGTTTCTGCTGCCACCAGGAATTTAAAATTCCAAATCTCTCTCCTTTGGTAGCATAACCCAGGGTCTGGGCACTTCAGAGGACTATGTGGCCCTGAGGAAGTACTGTACTGAATTCTGGGATATTTAAACAAAAATGAATTTATTGAAATAAGAACAAAATAGGTTTCAGGAAAAAGGAACTTGTAAAATATAACTAGCAAGCTTGGTGTCACACCAGTCTCTCAGACACCAAAATTCCACTCTGACAGGATTCTCTCTCTTTCTCATATATGTAGCCAAACTGGCTAAACTCTTTGACTTTTCCACACAAGATAAAACATTGGGCTAATCACACAGTTTAGACACAGCTTATTTCTTTTTCTTATAGACTCTTTCACAATACTTTTAGAGTTCCACAGACTCTCTTTAAAGCTTTTCACACTTCACTCTCCAAAGACATACACACACTCTGAACTCTGTCATGAAACACATAAACAGATTCCTCACAGAACATCTCCCACACTCTCAGTCATCAGCCAATCACAGCAGACTCATCTCCCCTATCTCCCTCCTTACAGTACTGCAGTCAAACAAAGACACACACACCAAAACAAGGAATCATTACACCCTCCTTTGTACTTTTCCCAGCTCTGCAATGTCCTTATGGAGATACGGTGACCAGAACTGTACCCAGTATTCCAAATGAGGCCACGTCATAGATCTATACAGGGACATTACAATATTGGTTGTTTTATCCTCAATCCCTTTTCTAATAATCCCTAACACAGAGTTTGCCTTTTTCACTGCTGCAGCACACTGGGTTGACACTTTCATTGAGCTATCCACTATCTTTTCCCCATTCTCAGCAAGTTCAAACCCTGTTAGCCTATACTTGAAGTTTGGGATTTTTTGTCCCAATGTGCATCAAATGGGGGGCTTGAGCTCCTGTATCATAAACAGCAGTCCACCCTAACATATGGCACTAGCAAACAACTTTTGAACTAGAGAAAAAGTGGGTTGTGATTTGGCAAGGGAATTTTCTGTACCAAATGTTTTTTAAAAATCACACTGGCCATGGTACTTTTTAAATGTCTGTGAAATGTTTCAATGGTATGCACAAAATGTATTTACAAATCTGTGTATCATGTGGACTCCATATGTTAGGCAGCTGAAATTAGTCGTGGCTACCCAGTAGTAAATATGTGTTTGCTGCTATGGCGATTTCGCCCTCTTCCCTCCCTCACACATGGGATTCTTCCCTCTGGTTTTTTTTCCCTTCCTTTCTGGCTGAACAGCCCCTTTATATATTTTCTTCTTTTCTAAAGGATTATGGCTGTCCCACCCTGTCACATGATTATATTTTGATGCTGGTTCAATCTATGGACTTGAGAAAAGAGACAAAATCACCTCTTTGGCTTATACTTCTGAACATGGCACAAGCGATTTTATATTAATTTATTTATTTTCTGCCCTCCCTGAGAATGGGCTCAGGGCAGATCACAACGAATAATTAGGCCATTTGGCATCACAGAAAATACAATAATAAATAGTTAACTAAAACACATTAAAACAAAAAAAATTAAGTACTGAGCAAAAGTATTGAGCAGAGCAGTCCACTTCCTCCTGTAGACCAGATCCCAAGGCCCTGACCACCCAGTAAACTTCTGCAGGTCTACTCTGTGTGGATGCAATGGTGGTGGACAAACATTGTCTCTTTGCAGCCATCACTTTCATGAAGTAGGCTTTAAAATGAACTCTAGCCCTTGCCTAGATTCGCATTTTTTTGTTGTTGTTATTCAGTCGCACAGTCGAGTCCGACTCTTCATGACCCCATGGACCAGATTACGCCAGGCCCTCCTGTCTTCCGCTGTCCTCTGAAGTTTGCTCAATCTCATGTTCGTTGCATCGATGACACTGTTTAACCACCTCATCCTTTGCCGTCCCCTTCTTCTTTGACCTTCAATCTTTCCCAGCATCAGGGTCTTCTCCAGTGAGTGCTCCCTTCTCATTTGGTGGCCAAAGTATTTGAGCTTCAACTTCAGGATCTGGCCTTCCAGGAAACAATCAGGGTTGATTTCTTTTAGGATTAACTGATTTGATCTCCTTGCAGTCCAAGGGACTCTCAAGAGTCTTCTCCAGCACCATAGTTCAAAAGAATCTATTCTTCGGCGCTCGGCCTTCCTTATAGTCCAACTCTCGCAGCCATACATTACTACGGGGAATACCATTGCTTTGACCATGCGAACTTTTGTTGGCAAGGTGATGTCTCTGCTTTT
Source organism: Gekko gecko (assembly GCA_029375565.1). Taxonomy (NCBI): domain Eukaryota; kingdom Metazoa; phylum Chordata; class Lepidosauria; order Squamata; family Gekkonidae; genus Gekko; species Gekko gecko. Next base: position 95,949,552 of record JAPDNY010000002.1, on the reverse strand, counting down.
TATCATACTGTTTAGGTTTGCCATTGCTTTCCTCCCAAGGAGCAGGCGTCTTTTAATTTCATGGCTGCAGTCACCATCTGCAGTGATCTGGGATCCTAGGAACGTGAAGTCTGTCACTACTTCTACGATTTCCCCTTCTATTTGCCCAGGAGTGATGGGGCCAGATGCCTTGATCTTAGTTTTTTTGATGTTGAGCTTCAGGCCCACTTTTGCACTCTCCTCTTTCATCCTGAGCAAGAGGCTCTTTAGGTCCTCTTCACTTTCTGCCATCAGAGTGGTATCGTCTGCATATCTGAGGTTATTGATCTTTTCCCCAGCAATCTTAACTCGAGCTTGTGATTCATCCAGGCCAGCATTTCGCATGATGTACTCTGCATATAAATTAAATAAGCAAGGTGACAATATACATCCTTGTCGTACTCCTTTTCCTATGCTAAACCAATCAGTTGTTCCATATCCGGTTCTAACTGCTGCTTCTTGACCCTTATACAGGTTTCTCAGGAGACATGTGAGGTGGTCCGGTACTCCCATCTCTTTAAGAACCTGCCATAATTTATTGTGATCCACACAATCAAAGGCTTTAGCATAGTCAATGAAGCAGAAGTAGATGTTTTTCCAGTGAATGTTGGCAATTTGATCTCTAGTTCCTCTACCTCTTCGAAACCCAGCCTGTACTTCTGGCAGTTCTCTATCCACGTACTGTTGGAGCCTAGCTTGTAGGATTTTGAGCATGACCTTGCTAGCGTGTGAAATGAGTGCAACTGTGCGATAGTTTGAACATTCCTTGACATTGCCCTTCTTTGGGATTGGAATGTACACTGACATTTTCCAATCCTGTGGCCACTGTTGTGTTTTCCAAATTTGTTGGCAAATTGAGTGCAGCACTTTAACAGCATCTTCTTTTAAGACTTTGAATAACTCAGCTGGGATACCATCACCTCCACTAGCTTTGTTGTTAGTAATGCTTTCTAAGGCCCATTTAACTTTGCTTTCCAGGATGTCTGGCTCGAGGTCAGTGATTATACCATCGTGGTTGTCAAGGACATTGAGGTCCTTCTTGTATAGTTCTTCTGTGTATTCTTGCCATCTTTTCCTAATCTCTTCTGCTTCTGTTAGGTCCCTACCGTTTTTGTCCTTTATCATGGCCAACTTTGCATGGAACGTTCCCTTGATTTCTACAATTTTCTTGAAGAGCTCTAGTCCTTCCCAATCTATTGTTTTCTTCTATTACTTTGCATTGTTCATTCAGGAAAGCCTCCTTATCTCTCCTTGCTGTTCTCTGGAAATCTGCATTCAGTTGGGCAAATCTTTCCTTTCCACTGTTGCCTTTAGCTTTCCTTCTTTCCTCTGCTATGTGTAAAGCCTCATCAGACAGCCACTTTGCTTTTTTGCATTTCTTTTTCTTTGGGGTGGCGGTGATTGCTGCCTCCTTTACAATGTCACGGACCTCTGTGCATAGTTCTTCAGGCACTGTCTATCAAATCTAGTCCCTTAAACCTATTCTTCACCTCTACTGTATATTCATCAGGGATGCGATCTAGGTCAAATCTGAATGGCCTTGTGGTTTTCCCAACTTTCTTCAGTTTAAGCCTGAATTTTGCAATGAGTAGCTCATGATCTGAGCCACAGTCAGCTCCAGGTCTTGTTTTTACTGACTGGATAGAGCTTCTCCATCTTTGACTGCAAATTATATAGTCAATCTGATTTCGGTGTTGCCCATCTGGTGATGTCCATGTGTAGAGATGCCTCTTAGGTTGTTGGAAAAGGGTGTTCGCTATGACCAGCGTGTTCTCTTGACAAAACTCTGTTAGCCTTTGCCCTGCTTCATTTTGTTCTCCAAGGCCAAACTTGTCTGTTATTCCGGTTACCTTTTGATTTCCTACTTTAGCATTCCAGTCCCCTATGATGATGAGGACATCATTTTTTGGTGTTAGTTCTATGAGCTGTTGTAGGTCTTCATAGAACTGGTCCACTTCAGCCTCTTCTGCAGCAGTGGTTGGGGCATAGACTTGGATTACTGTGATATTGAATGGTTTGCCTTGGATTCGGACCGAGATCATTCTGTCATTTTTGAGATTGTATCCCAATACTGCCTTTCTCACTCTCTTGTTGACTATAAAGGCCACACCATTTTTTCTACGGGATTCCTGGCCACAGTAGTAGATATAATGGTCTTCTGAATTAAATTCGCCCATTCCTGTCCACTTTAGTTCACTGATTCCCAAGATGTCGATGTTCATTCTTGCCATCTCATTTTTGACCACGTCAAGCTTACCTTGATTCATAGATCTTACATTCCAGGTTCCTATGCAGTATTGTTCTTTGCAGCATCGATCTTTCCTTTCACCGTCAGACACATCCACAACTGAGCATCCTTTCAGCTTTGGCCCAGCCGCTTCACTCTTTCTGGGGTTACTCGTACTTGCCCTCTGCTCTTATTGGACACCTTCCGACCTGAGGGGCTCATCTTCCGGTGTCATATGTTTTAGCCTTTTGTTACTGTCCATGGGGTTCTCTTGGCAAAGATACTGGAGTGGGTTGCCTTTTCCTTCTCCAGGGGATCACGCTTGGTCTGAGTTCTCTGCTGTGGCCTGTCCGTCCTGGGTGGCCCTCCATGGCATAGCCCACAGCCTCATCGAACCACACAAGCCCCCTCACCATGACAAGGCAGTGATCCATGAGGGAGGATTCTCATTTGAAGACACACAATTCTACACACACTGGGTAAGAGCAATTCCCACAGCTCCTTCTGTCATCTTGCTTTGCTACTTTATATCGTCTTGCAACTGAATCTGTGTATATGCATGTATGTTATCAAGTATGTGCGTGTACCCTTTGGTCTTATATTAAACAATATGTGAAATATTACACCAGGGCTAAATTCAGCAGGTTAGGAACCAAACTACACAAGATATTTTTGGTGTGTAAACAGCAACCCTGATACCACACAGGGACTCTTTTCCCTCTCCCCCCACCCCACAGTTTTCCTACTTTCAGGGAGCTAATTCCCATGGGGAATCTTCCAGTGTCCATTTTGGGCTGTTTCTGAGTTATGCATGTGTTAAATATACAATATACACTCTGAATGAAAACAGTGGTGCTGGCTTTTATTTTAGAAAAAAAATCCAGCTTTGACCAAAAGATTAGGCCAAATTTCTGGCTTTGTCACAAAAATATTTGGCAACTGGTCCCATAAGTCAAAACATCAGCCAGGTTAGTGTTTCCCCCATTTGGCTGGCAACCAGAAATATAATGAAACAAATAAACAAATAAATAAATAAGATATTGCCTCACCCAATTTTCTAACATCTACATAGTATGAATAATAAATTTGAGAACTGGTTTGGGAAAACACGAGAATATTTGCCAAACATTTATTATTTGGCTATCTACTTCATAGACAAATAGATGCCTTTTCAAAGGTAGCCAGTACGGAGAAAGCAGCAGGAATTCTGTCAAGTTTCCAATATTCAATAGCAGTTCTCCCATGTATGTGTCATTCAGAAAAGGCAGTGTGGGTTTTTTAAAAAAACCATCCTTCTGTTTTCCAGGGCACTGCTCAGAAACACACAGCTTGTGCTATGACTGCTTGCTGGTTTCAGTTGAGTACACTCTTTGAAGCAATCTCTTCCCTTCAGCCTCTTTTCCTGCACTTAAAAAAATAATGATCAAGCAATCTTTTTCTTTTCAAGAGAGGTTTGATCTAATAAATACATGAGCCCATTTCTCAGTTGCTGTAGAAACAAGCAGAGCAAGAGGACGTTATGTGGCTTAACATAAAAGGTTCCTGGCTTTGAGGCTTTGCCTCCCACCACTAGGGCCAGAATATACATCCCTTTTTTCTCCTGGCAAAAAGTGTAAAATAAATATTGAAGGAAACCACACTTGTAACTGGTTCAAAATCATGAGGAAAGCAGCACAATGCCACTCTGTTGCAGGAAGTAAATGTAACCATTTGACTGCTACATATTTTCAGATACAGTCTAAACTTGTCCTGTGCAATAAAAGTCCTTGGAGTCCCTCCCTCCACCACACTCTGGCAAGTAGAAATATCTGAGGCACTAATTTCCCCTTGTTATTCTTAGTCATCCAGGTTGTTAACACACACCCATTCAACCAAATAGCTAGATATAATCTGTGCCACAAGCTTCCTTTCAGAAAAATGAAAAAGTCAGGCCATCTCCCCCTCCTATATATATATTTAATAGACTGGAGAGAAACAGAAAGCTGGAAAGGTTAAATCAGAGGTGTTGAACTCATTTATTACAAGGGCCAGATTAGACATAAATTTCACTTTGTTGGGCTGGGCCATGTGTGCTGTAAAATGTAATGCCAGGTACTAGAGATATAAACTGTACAAAGGACAGCAGCTGGTAAGCTCCAGATTGTTGTATACTCACTGCAAGTCCCCATGGGTACAAAGGAAAGGAAAGGGGTGCAAAAGGAAACCCATATGGGTGGACTGGAGAGTCGGCAATGCAGCACTGGGCAGACAATCACAATTAGAGGAGCTCCACCCACTCCCCCCCCCAAGCAGTCTCCTGTTTCCTCTCTTGCACTGGTTGCTCGTGGGCCGCATAAGAGCTCTGGACGGGCCAGTTCTGCCCCCCTGGCTGTCTGTTTGACACCCTTGATTTAAATTGCCATCGTTCTCCCTCTCACACACCCCTCCACCAAAAACTGCCCTTTCCTGATGCTGTTGTGCTCTAGGAAAAGCAGCTGTGGGCCTTTTGTTGCACAAACATGTATGTAATATGTTGTTCCACTATTTGACTCTCTGTAACTATTGTCCTCGAAATTCACAATTGGCATTATTCCCCCTAGGGTTGCCAACTTCCAGGTGGTGTCTGGAGCTCTCCTGCTATTACAACTGATCACCAGGTGACAGAAATCAGTTCATCTGGAGAAAATGGCTGATTTGGAAGCTGGACTTAATGGCATAATGCCCCATTGAAGTCCCTCCCTTTCCCAAACCCTGCCCTCCTCAAGCTCCATCCCCAAACTCTCCAAGTATTTTCCAACCCAGAGCTGGCAACCCTATTCCCTCACCCCCGTCCTTAAACTGCAGAAACAATTGTAAGATGCACTCCATGTTGCTTCCAGCATTATGCTATGGAGAAAGGCAAAGGTTTTTCTGAAAGTATGCCTATTACTTTTCCAGAAAGTCCCATATCATATAGATGAAAGAATAGCCAAGCATTTTCAACTAAGGATTAAATCAAATAGATCCTCCTGTCCCCAAAGGGGTCAGTTATATGTGAGGTAAAACATCAAAAGCAATGAGTTTTAATTCTTAAAGGTAAATTTATTAGCTGGAAACCAATATTTCTGGGTTCTGTCCATGGTGAAATGTTAATACATCCTTAAGCTCTTAAATGATTATTTTATTAGACAGTATAGCGGTTAAAATATTGACCTAGAATAGGAGATCAGGGTTCAGATGTGTACTCAGCCATGAAACTTTCTGGGTAACTTTAGGAGAGTAAGTCTTTCATCCAACCCATCAGGGTTTTTGTGAAGATAAAACAAAGGATGAGAGAACTATATATGCCACTTTAAAGTAGTTGGAGAGAAGGGTGGAATCAAAATGTAATGGGTTATTATTCATAGATGCTGCGTATTACAAAATGCAGCATAAAGGAGTGCTTTAGGATATTTTCCATGGGTTCATTTTAATGTGTCCCCATGCCATTTCTTTATCCAACCAGTTAGAAGAGTGTTGCTGTGGCAAGCTGTCTGCAAGTGCTGTCTTTTGTCAGTCTGCAAAATATCTCTGATGATTCCACCCACATCCTTTTGATCAAAAAGATATAGATACTCTTCATATTTTGATGCCGTGCTCCATTTGGTAGCTCTAAGGCTTGTCAGCTTGCCCTGCTGCTCAGTTCCTAGTCATTGTGCATGTTACAACCACAGTGTGGAGGCTATTTTAAACCGGTCTGTATGGAAGCTGTCAATACATGGCAAGCCAATACATTGGCTGACTACCAGAGTTTAGCAGTTATCCCACATCAATGCACCCTCTTCAGCAGTTGTGAGTATCTTTTAAAGAAGTTGTTGTTTGCTTGACCTGCCACCATTCTTGCCTAGTCAGCTGCTGCTGGAACAGATGAAAAACAACTTCAGTAAAAAAAAGAAAAGGAAAAAAAAATAGCAGCAACTGTTGATGGGGCACAGCAGCAGCATTAGCTCCTCTTCCTGTTTTTTTTCACTCTCTAAAAGAACACAGAACAATTTAGGCTGCCAGTTCCCAGAGCTGATCTGCTTAAAGTGAATATTCAGAATGTTGTGTTGGTGATCAGAGGATGAATTGCTAACTCTTGAAATAAAGACAAAAATTAGCACACGGGTAGGTTTCCTGGCTGGGTTGGTGCTGTTGCTTGGGTTGCCAGCTTTTGTCCTAATGCAGGAGTACAGAAAGGGTACACACATGAGGCCAAGTCTCACAACCAATTTATGGCTACCCCAGCAAGGGTGGAAAGTGAAAAACAGAAGTGGTTTGCCTGTGCCTTCTTCTGCAGAGTCTTCCTCAGTGGTCTCCCATCCAAGTACCAATCCTGTGTAGCTTCCAAGATCTAAGGAGATCAGGCTATACCATGCTGCCTTCCAGACAGACAGATAGATAGATGGACGGACAGACAGACAGACAGACAAATAGACAGATAAAGTGCCATCAAGTCACAGACAATTTATGGTGACCCCAGCAAGGAGCTTTCAAGCAGGGGTCCTTTCGTAGAAAAAGAGCTGCAGGAGCTCATTAGCATATGCTTTGCTAATGAGCTACTATGCTATTAGCATATTCCAAGCCCCCTGACATCACCGGAAGTGATGTCAGAAGGGGAAGCAAAAGGGGGTGAGGCATCTTCAAAAGCCTCCCCTTCCCTTCCCCAGCTGGCCTGGGGGGGGGAGCGAAGAGAAACTTTAAACCCCTTCTCACTAGAGTTGGGCCACAGAAGGAGGAAAGAGGGAAGGAAAGAGAAGGAAAGAAGGAGGAAAAGAAGGGAAACAGGGAAAGGAGGGAAAAAGAGAAGAGAAGAAGGCAGGAAAGAAAGAGAGAGAGAAGGAAAGAAGGAGGGAAAGAGGAAAAGGAGAGAATGAAAGGTGGGAATGAAAAAAAGAGAGAAGGAAAGGAGGAAAAGAGAGGAAGGAAGAGAAGGGAAAGAGAGAAAAGGAGGGAAAGAAAAGGAAAGGAAAGGAGGGAAAGATGGTAAAGAGATGGAGGGAGGGAGGAAGGCTCTCCTACCACCCCCCATCAAGCCCCCGCGACCCCCACCCCCACGGATCGCTTACTTACTGCTTCGGCGGGGGCTGGGGAAGCTGGTGGTGGGGCTCTCCTGGCATCCCCCAAGCCACAGCGCTCCTGTGTGGGCTTGGGGGACGCAATGGCGGGGTTCTCTGGCCTCACTCGAGCTGCAGCACTCCTGTGCGGGCCCGGGGGACATGGCAGCAGTGCTCTCCGGGCATCCCCCAAGCCACAGCGCTCCTGTGCAGCCCGGGGATGCCTGCGGGGGGGGCTCTTCATATGTCCCCAGCCAAGGGCCACTGACGGGGGGCCCTTTGCGCATCCCCCAGGCTGCAGCGCTTCTGCTCAGCCCGGGGATGCCGGCAGGGAGTGGGGCTTGCCGCCACCACCATTTGTTGTGGTCCTGAGCTGCCGGAGCAGCGCTCCGGCATACTCCCCCCCAAAAGACCCCTGCTTTCAAGGCAAGTGAGAAGCAGAGGTGATTTGCCATTGCTTTCTTTGTGTTCCTTGGTGGCCTCCTTTCCATGTACCAACCCTGATTACCTTCCAAGATTGGACTATATCATTCTGCCTTTCTTCCTGGCTTTACTTTGGGAAGGGGTTAAGATTCAGTGGTGGAGCACATTATTGCAGTCTCAGGTTCAACTCCCAGGCCCTCTATTTAAAGGGATCTCAATAGGAGGTGTTGAGGAAAAACCTGGAAACACTGCTAGTGAGAGTAAATATTACTGAGCTAGATGGACCAATGGTGAGACTACCATTGTAATATCATAAAGGAGAATCTAATTCATCCCTTGGAAAGACTACAGTACAGAACAGAGTAATTTGTTGTAGAAAGAGAGAGAGAGAGAGAGAGAGAGAGAGAGAGAGAGAGAGAGAGAGAGAGAGAGAGAGAGAGAGAGAGAGAGAGAGTAATGTACTCAGTCCCAACCACGTGGCACCCAGAGGGCTCCACATGGTCCTGCTAACCTAGGAGCTTCGCTCCAATGAACAGTGGACTAAGTGGATCCTAGCCCGCACCAATCGGAGGGCTAGGCTCCTGGCCGAGAGCCTATGGAACTCTCAGCCACTCTAAATAGCCTATGAATGTGTACGGGTGTGTTTTGGGATGTGGGTTTTAACTGAATATAAGCCGGCCTGTGAGCCGGCTAAAGTTATCTTGTTCCTGATCCAAATAAAAATATGAGCTGATTTCACTCTACAAACTCGTCAGTCTCAGTACTTTTCAGAAAGGCAGAGCATGATTTTCACCTTCAGTAGGAGGTTCTAGCTGAAGAACAGTAAAAGTGACCTTTTCACTTATTTATACCTTGGAAAAGGTAGGTAGTCAAACAAAGTAGCATAACTTGCTGGTTTTGGCAAAGGTGTGTATTTCAAGGTACTGCGCCATTCTGTTTGCATTTGTTCAAGTAGCTCAGAAGAAGAAGAAGAAGAGATTGGATTTATACCCCGCCCTTCACTACCCAAAGGTGTCTCAGAGCGGCTTACAAACTCCTTTCCCCTCCCCACAACAGACACCCTGTGAGGTAGGTGAGGCTGAGAGAGCTCTTGACAGAAACTACTCTTTTTCAAGAACAGTTCTTATCAGAACTATGGCTTGCCCAAGGTCATCCAGCCAGGTGCAAGTGGAGGAGACAAAATAACAAGTGGCTAGACAAAATAACTGTCTCGTAATAGGCGACTTTAACTACCCACACATTGATTGGGTCAATATGAGTTCTAGTCGGGAAAAAGAGATTGAGTTTTTAGACACTCTCAATGACTGTGCTATGGAACAGATGGTCACAGATCCTACCAGGGGAGAGGCGATCCTGGATTTGGTCCTAAGTAACACCCAAGACCTGGTGAGAGATGTAAAAGTGATTGCACCGCTTGGGAACAGTGACCATAATGTCATTGAGTTTAACATTTGTACAGATAGGGAGTTGCCCAAAAAGACTGATGCAACCACTTTTAACTTTAAAAGGGGTAACTTCTCTGGTATGAGGGGACATGTGAGGAAGAAATTGAAAAGAAGAGTGGAGAAGGTCAAAGCCATTGGGGAAGCTTGGAGACTATTTAAAAAGACAATCCTAGAAGCTCAGAAAAAATATATACCGCAGGTTAGGAAAGGCACAAATAGGTATAGAAAAAGCCTGCATGGTTAACAAATAAAGTAATGGAAGCTATAAAAGGTAAGAAGGATTCCGTTAAGCGGTGGAAAGCTAGTCTCAGTGAGGTTGATAAAAGGGAACACAGGCTGTGGCAAATAAAATGCAAGTCTGTGATCAGGCAAGCAAAAAGGGAATATGAGGAGCATATCGCAAAAAACATAAAGGCCAACAATAAAACTTTCTTCAAATATATTAGAAGTAGGAAGCCAGCCAGGGAGGCAGTGGGGCCCTTGGATGACCAAGGGGTAAAAGGAGTAGTGAAGGATGATAGGGAAATGGCTGAGAAGCTGAATGCATTTTTTGCCTCTGTCTTCACTCCAGAAACACTGATTTCAGGAGGGGGTTTAAAAGACCTGAATCAGATTGAGGTGACAAGAGAGGAAGTCCTATGACTGATGGACAATTTAAAAACTAATAAATCACCAGGCCCGAATGGCATTCATCCGAGAATTCTGAAAGAACTCAAATGTGAACTTATGGATCTCCTTACAAAAATATGTAATCTTTCTTTAAAATCTGCCTCCATTCCTGAGGACTGGAAGGTAGCTAATGTCACTCCCATCTTTAAAAAGGGCTCCAGGGGAGATCCGGGAAATTACAGGCCAGTCAGTCTGACATCGATACCGGGTAAGTTGGTGGAAACTGTTATTAAGGAAAGAATTAGTAGGCACATTGATGAACAAAAACTATTGAGGCAGACTCAGCATGGGTTCTGTAAGGGAAGATTAGTGTTAGTGTTTTTTGAGGGAGTGAGCAAACATGTGGACAAGGGGGACCCAATAGATATTATTTACCTTGACTTCCAGAAAGCTTTTGATACAGTTCCTCATTAAAGGCTCCTAAGTAAGCTCAATAGTCATGGGATAAAAGGACAAGTCCTCTTGTGGATCAAAAACTGGCTTATAAATAGGAAACAGAGAGTGAGTATAAATGGGAAACTTTCTCAGTGGTGGTAAGCAGTGGGGTACCACAGGGATCAGAACTCAGTCCGATGCTTTTTAATTTGTTTATTAATGATTTGGAATTGGGAGTAAGCAGTGAAGTGGCTAAATTTGCAGATGACACGAAGTTGTTCAGGGTGGTGAAAAACAAGGGAGGCTTGTGAGGTACTCCAAAGGGATCTGTCAAGGATGGGTGAGTGGGCGTCAATGTGGCAAATGGGGTTCAATGTGGCCAAGTGCAAAGTGATGCACATTGGACCAAAAATCCTAACTATAAGTACACTTTGATGGGGTCCAAACTGGCAGAGACGGACCAAGAGAGAGATCTTGGAGTCGTAGTAGATAACTCAATGAAAATGTCTAGACAGTGTGTAACTGCAGTAAAGAAGGCCAACGCTATGCTGGGGATTATTAGGAAGGGAATTGAAAACAAATCAGCCAGTATCATAATGCCCCTGTATAAATCATTGGTGCAACCACATTTGGAATACTGTGTACAGTTCTGGTTGCCACATCTCAAAAACGATATTATAGCATTGGAAAAAGTGCAGAGAAGGGCAACTAGAATGATAAAAGGGTTGGAACACTTTCCCTATGAAGAAAGGTTAAAACGCTTGGGGCTCTTTAGCTTGGAGAAATGACGGCTAAGGGGTGACATGATCGAGGTTTATAAGATTATGAATGGGATTGAGCAAGTTGAGAAAGAAGTACTTTTCTCCCTTTCTCACAATACAAGAACTCGTGGGCACTCCATGAAATTGCTGAGCAGTCGAGTTAGAACAGATAAAAGGAAGTACTTTTTCACCCAAAGAGTGATTAACATATGGAATTCACTGCCACAGGAGGTGGTGGCAGCTACAAGCATGGACAGTTTCAAGAGGGAATTAGATAAACATATGGAGCAGAAGTCCATCAGTGGCTATTAGCCACAAGGTATAGATATGAAATCTCAGTCTGGGGCAGGTGATGCACTCTATTCTTCGTGCTGGGGTGGGAGCAGTGGGAGGGCTTCTAGTGTCCTGGTCCCACTGCTGGACCTCCTGATGGCACCTGGTATTTTTGGCTGCTGTGTGACAGAGTGTTGGACTAGATGGGCCATTGACCTGATTCAACACTGGCTTCCCTTATGTTCTTATGTGTGGGAATCAAACCTGCTTCTCCCAGATTAGAGTCCGTGCACTTAACCACTACACCAAACTGGCTCTCAGCTGGCCTACATATTCAGACAACAGCTCAGGGATTTAAAAAAAGAATGCTCTGATGCTTTAAAAAAAATTAATTAAAACTTCCAACAAATGCATCCAGCCATTTCTTGAACTTTGCTCTATCACACCTACAGAATTCTCTTTAAGCAGCTGGACAGAACTGTTTATGCAAAAAAGGCAGATGGTCAACGAGGTATGGAAATAGATCTTCAAGGACTGATTCTTTATAATGCTGAATTCTTCGTGAGCTTGTTATGTTTCCAGTTTTTACCTTGGAAACAAGTATAATTTGATTTTGTTGTAGTTATTTTATAGTGTTTGTATTTTTATTCCTATAACTTAGACCAGTAATGTAGTTTTCATTCTACCTATCACTGGTATCTATTATCTTGGGTTGCCAACTCTGGACTGGGAAATTCTTGGAGATTTGGGGGCGGAGCAGGGTTTGGGGTGCAAAGGAAGCTCAGCAAGGCAGTGATGCCGTAGAGTTCACCTTCCATAGCAGACATTTTCTCCAGGGGAATGTATCCCTGTAGTTTAGAGACCAGTTGTAATTCTGGTAGCTCTCCAAAGCCTACTTGGAGGCTGGAAACTTTATGTGTTGGACTGCTGTTTGCCCTTCTGGATGTAAGGGTAGATATCAGTTCTTCTGGGCCATTTCAAATTGGGACAGTGGTATGAAAGGAAGAGTTAGCTGATCCTTCCTCTATGCCCTGGCCCCAAGTCAAACTGGGGCCTTTTGTGGCTAACCAATATACAAAGAAAAATCCTGGGCTGCTAGTCATGGGTCTCCCAGCATTTCATCTATTTATATTCTCATTTACCTTTAAGAAAGTTTACTGAGGTAAGCTTTTTTTTTACTTCCCAGTCAAATGGTCAGAAAAACTTTCAACTAAATGAAGTGTAATGTACCTTTGCCCTAGAGCTGAAGCTATCTGTCTGCTCCTTTGTGTACACAGACCTTCTTATGAGCTGGACTGTCAACAATTATAAACTTCTGAGAACAGATAAAGCAGATCTTAATACAAGTCTTAATAGGAGGGGAAGATAAATTTGCAAACCACCAACTCTAAAAAAATGGACTAATTACTTAATTAAATGTACAGTGACAACTTTTAAAACACCTCAGATTCTTCAGGGGAAAAAGCTGCATACACCGTTGCTTATTTATGTATGTTTTTACCGTTCCTGTAGTCACTGACTTTTTCTGGTATCGTATTCATTTACTTACTTCATTTATACCCCAATTTTTCCACTAATGGGGATGCAAAATGGCTTACAACATTCTCTGCTTCTACATTTTATCCACACAACAAACCTGTGAGTTAGGTTAGGCTGGGTGGTTTTTATTTTTGGACGCAGAGAAGGCCTTTGATAATTTAAATTGGGAATTTATGTTTAAAGTGCTTGAGAAATCTATGATGGGCGTAGAATTTACAAGAATGATCCAATCGATATATAAAGAACAAAAAGCTTCGGTGATTGTTAATGCAGAATCAACAGATATGTTCCGGGTAAGAAAAGGTACTAGACAAGGTTGTCCCCTGTCACCATTGTTATTTATCTGGATTTTGGAGATTTTGCTACAAGCGGTCAGAGATGATGTTAATATAAAAGGGTTGAATATTGGAGGTTTTTCATTTAAATTAAGAGCATTTGCGGATGATATCATGTTTATTGTTGAAGATCCTGTTAATAATATGCCTAAGGTATTTGAAAAAGTAAGAGAGTTTGGTGATCTTGCAGGGTTTTATGTCAACAAAAATAAATCTAAGATACTGTGTAAAAATATGATTGGTACAAAGCAACAAATGTTACAAAATGTGACAGAATGTGAAGTGGTTAAAAGGGTTAAGTATCTGGGAGTTGAAATTACAATGAAAAATATAGATTTGTTCAAGAATAATTATGAAAAATTGTGGGGTTCGATAAAGAGTGATTTAGAAAAATGGGAAAAACTAAGGTTATCTCTTCTTGGAAAAATTGCCGTTATTAAAATGAATGTACTGCCCAGGTTAATGTTTTTGTTTCAGACAATACCAATTGTGAAAGATGGAAAAGTGTTGGTAAAATGGCAAAGAGAAATCTTTAAGTTTATCTGGGCAGGGAAGAAGCCAAGAATAAAAATGAAGATAATGTATGATACTAAGGACAGAGGTGGCTTCCAAGTCCCGAATTTGCGTTTGTATCATGAAGCAGTATGTATGTCTTGGTTATCTGAATGGGTAAATTTGGAAAATAGAAAACTTTTAGCTCTTGAGGGGCACGATTGCAGATTTGGCTGGCATGCCTATCTTTGGTATGGGAAAAACAAAGCTGACTCTATGTTTAAGCATCATTATGTAAGGAGGACATTGTTTGATGCATGGACGAGGTATAAGGATACAATATCGGATGAAAGGCCTCTGTGGATTGTTCCAGCTGCAGTTATACATTTGTTTTCAGAATATAGAGGCAATGATTGGTTGAAGTATCAGGAATTGTTGCAAAGAGAAGGGAAAAAATATGTTTTAAAACCAAATAATGAATTAGAATTTGAGTATGGTTGGCTACAATATTGTCAAATAAGGGACATTTATAAAAAAGATTGTAAAGAGTTTGGTTTTAGGGCTATGAATGATGATTTTGAGAATATATGGTTGAAAAAAGAACGGAAAATGATATCAAAAATGTATAAAACTTTGTTGACTGTATATACTTTGGATGAAACCGTTAAAGAACAAATGATAAAGTGGGCCATAAATATGAACAAAGAAATTTCTATGGAATCATGGGAATTTTTGTGGAAAAGATCTTTTAAAATGTCCACTTGTATTAACGTAAAAGAAAATTGCTATAAGATGATGTATAGATGGTATATGACACCAAAAAAGATTGCTAATATTAGCATGGATAAGAACTTGAGTAATAAATGTTGGAAATGTAAAAAAGTAGAGGGTTCTTTTTACCATATGTGGTGGTCATGTGATAAAGCGAAAGCATACTGGTCTAATATACATTGTGTGATGCAGAAAATATTGAAAATCCCAATTGAGAGAAAGCCTGAACTTTTTCTCCTCGGTTTGACAATGGAAAAAATTCCACAAGAGAAAAGGACACTGTTATGGTACATGTTTACGTCGGCGAGAATGGCCTTTGCTCAGCATTGGAAAATGGAGAAGGTACCAGATATACATGACTGGTTGAGAAAATTGTTATTTTTAGCAGAAATGGACAAAATGACAAAGAAATTAAATGGACAAATGGCAGAACAGTACTTAAAAGACTGGGAAGGATTGAAACTGTATCTAGAAACTGAATATAGAATGAAGGGGAAAATATATAATTTGGATACGTACGGATATTGAATGAGAAGTGAAATGAATTTTGAACTGTATGTACTGAATATGCTGAAATTGTAGAGGTTATATATAATTTAAATGTGTTACCTGGTTTGTCGAGGTATTTAAGTCTAAACTTGATTGCCTTATAATTTTTTCTGTTTGTTATTAGCAGTGTTGGAAGCCTATTAGGGGGGTGGGGGGATTGGGATCTTACTTTTTGGAAACTGTATTGGTAACGTGATTGGAAATGTTGAATATATCCCAATAAAAATTTTGTTTAAAAAAAAAAAGGTTAGGCTGGGTGGATGTGACTAGTCCAAGGTCAATTACCCATGACAAAACAAGGTATTTGAACCTGGGGCTCCCAGATCCTAGTCCAATGCTATAACCACTGCTCTCTATTGCTGGAAGTGCAGCTAGGGTTACCCAGGGAGACTGGGGGAGGGGGGAAGTGGAACATGGGAGCAGCAGTTGGCCACAGTATGACATCACTTCCAAGAAAACCTTAAATAACATCAGTCTTCTCTAGGAATCGCCAGAAACTGTATCGTTTCTTAAATAGGCATGATACCATTTCGAGTTTTTCCCTGGGAGTGACTTCACACCACATGCCTGACAGCAATTTTTTTGTTTTATTTTGCTGGCAACTCTAAGTGCAACTGAGATATCTTCAATTTTTAAAACAGTGGAGAAAAAAACACCCAAAGTACAGCCACACACATTTAAATCCAAGTTTACAATCCACAACAGCAACTTCTAAAAAAAACAGTTTTCTTTTTCTTTGTTTTTAAAAAGATAGCAGTTTACAACTACCATTGTAGTACTGCCTTAGTTCATTAAAAGAATGTCTTTGTTGATAATTTTGGATTAAACTGGTATTAAATACATATTAGTTTCATGTACCAGTTAGCAAACATTTCCAAAAATGAGCACATGTTTTATTAAATGCATATTTCTGAATCAAGTGGTCAAGGCATCAGGTAAGATAAAGCACATGACTACTGTCATTCTGGTTGCCTCCAAGAGATAGCTGGGTGTTTACTTTTGGGATGCTATATGCACTACTTTATCTGAGGTACTGGCACTCGACCTCATTTGACCATATTTTCCAGACTGTCTGGAAAACAGGGCACAAATAACCTCATCCCTCTATAGTTTTCTTCCCTTTAATGTCTTACTTTTTTTCTCTGAAGGGGATCCTAAACCAGTGCTGATATGGCAGCTCTGTAGCTGTTTAAAATGGTTAGAATAGGAATAATTTCTGGGTAAGGGAAGTGTCAAGAAACTGGCCTCCTCTAACCATTCCTTAGCCTTTCATATGTTCGTTCAGGCTTGTCAAGTTACTGAAGGCTCTTCTCTCTGGGAAATTAATGTCACTCTTGACTTGTGATTTCCAGAGTGATAAAGGATGAGATGCAGTCAGACACAGGTGCAAGTAAGATCACGGTCCTGAGAGCTTCAAGATCAGAGACACAGGGAGTTTCACAGGAGGCTGATGTTGGTTCCCTGCTTCCTTTCTCTTCACACTCACATTCCATCTCATTAGTGCAGGGAAGGTTGCTTGACTGTGCATACATCCTGGCTGCAGGAGTATGTAGTCACATGTCTTAGCAACACACCTGTTTGGCCAAACAGGATTAGGCCAGCTGGCAAAAAAACAATTCATTCTACTTTGATCCTCCTTTTGTTTTGCCCTTCCTTCTTGGCTCCCTTTTGACTGCAAGTTGATGTTCCCTCTAAGCTGCATTAGTGTGAGCTAGCTCATAGTTTTTTAGCCCCTGGCTCACACATTTTTGTCTTAGCTCAGGAAAGATGCTCCAGAGCAAACTGATTTATGCAGTAGCCAAATCGCTCACTCACAACTTTAATGCCAGTAGCTCACAAAGTGCCCACTCCCAGAATGCCCCCAAATCTTCCCATCACAGTGACAAGGGGACCTGGTAAACCTAATAGTAGGAGACTTGGCCCTGCAGTCTCTCAACTGAGGGTTAGCTTTAGAGGGGCTAGTGGTGGCTCATTACCCTGGGAACTACCCAGTCTTGTGCGTTTTGCTCTTGATCTTCTCCCAAAGCCTTCTTGCAGGGGGCTTGTTTTTAATCACACACATACATCCTCCCACACTTCATCTAACTGCTATTTCTGTATATTATTTTTGTAGATTATTTGTTAGCTGCTTGAAAAATAATGCCCAAAGCAGCTTATAATAAAACCAATATAAGCAATAATATTGATAAAAAATCAGGTAAAAAAGCATACGAATACATGCAGCATGCAAATACAAGAAGCAAATTGAGCTGGGAATTTAAAATGCAAGATAAAATAACAGCTTCCGCAATAGAGAGTCTCAACAAGAATTATCCACAACAGAAAGCTTAGGCAAATAGAATTTTTTTTCCAATCACTTAAAACTAAGTTCCAGGTGTAAAGTGCTGGGATTCAGGTAAAATGTGAGACTGGATTTTTGGTAAAGACACCTTATGAGATGCTAGCCAAGTCTCCCAATCTAGATTCTCTTTCTGGTACTGCCGGTTTAAGAAAAATAAATTTTTCTCACGATAGCTGGCTGACCTTTCTAATGCCCCCTTGAGAAAGGCATTTACTCAGGCTAGTTTCCAAACCCTGCCAACGTCATATCATCAGGGTGGATTCCATAAATTACCTGTGGATCAGCACCTCTGCTCCTGCAACCTAAATCAGGTGGAAGACATTATTCACCATATGCTATGCTGTCCTCACTATGAGTCCCTTTGCAAGAAACTGTTGTACCCATTTCTTATTAATTTTTATGGCTTGGCAGAGGAATGTTTAAATTTTTTACTAGCTGATGTTATCCCAGAGGCTATTCATAAGGTGGCTATTTTTCTTTTTCTTTCAATAAACATAAGGAAGAAATTAACCATGTGTACATCTATTAGAATTTTAGCTAAATTATAGGTTTTATATTTTAGAACTTTGCATATATGTCTTTTTAACCTTATATATGTATATTATAAATTTGTAAAACTTATCTTGCCATGATGGATAGTTTTAATCTTGTTCTGAATTTATTGTATGTTCTGGAGATTTTGTTGAGATGTTATGGCCTAAGGCTACATCAATAAATCATTTACTTACTGTTTACTAAGTTCCAGGTGACTAGGTGTGGGCATAGCATTCTGCTAACAAGGCATCAGTGCTAAAAAAAGCCCCATCTCTGAACACCACCCACCACATGTGGGGGCAGACAGAGCAGGGCTTGAGATGCCAAGCTTAACTGATAAGTTTGTGACTAATGAGGTTATTTCTAGGACACAAGTCATAATAGCTGCTGTGTATGTGTAAAGGGCAATCCTGTAGGGTTTCCAAGGCTAGAGACTAACAGAGGTGGTTTGCCATTGCCTTCCTCTACACAGAGACCCCAGAATTCCTTGATGGTCTCCCATTAGGGTTGCTGGGTCTTACCTGGGTCCCAGCAGGGGGCTCCGTCCCAGCTCCTAGAGTTTTCTGTCATGCGAGCGAAGCACGCATGCCACAATGACATCACCTGGAAGTGATGTCATCATGCTGGGCATGTTGTGCAGGGAACACTCTAGCATTTGGGTAAAAAACCCTTATGGTCACCATAGAGTTTTTACCCAAATGTTAGGGCATCTCCTGCATGATGTGCCCAGCGTGCTGATGTCACCTTCAGGTGACATCATTGTGCCAGGCACATTGGGCACAGTGGAGCTCTTCCGGGTGGGTAGCAACCCTATCTTCCATCCAAATACTAAACAGGGCTAACTCTGCTTAGCTTCTGAGATCTGATGAGGTCTGGCAAGCCTGGGCCATCCAGGTCCGGGCAACAACTTCAGTACAGGCATTTAAATACAATAGATATATGTAAATGCCCTCCCTCAGTTTACTTTGGTATGCTGATACTATAGATGTGTAACCAATGCATCAACATATTTATGTTGAAGGGGAGCATAATGATATATACAAAGATGTCACAACCAGTGTTCCCTCTAAGCTGAGTTAGTGTGAGCTAGCGCAAAGTTTTTTAGCCTCTGGCTCACACATTTTTGTCTGAGCTCAGGAAAGATGGCTCCAGTGCAAACTAATTGATGCAGTATCTAAATCGCTTGCTCACAGCTTTAATGCCAGTAGCTCACAAAGTAGAATTTTTGCTCACAAGACTCCATAGCATAGAGGGACCATAGGTCACAACTTCTACTGTTTGTAGGGAGCATATCTTGCAGGGATATATCATGTGTGACCTTCAGTAGGTGTTTAAAATGTTAGAACTGTTAGTACCATACCCAAATGGGAGCTTCTCTGAGTGCCTTTGTTTAGATAAGACACATTTACAGACAAGACACAGAATGGCAAATATTTTTCTCATTATGGGATCTAGATCCTTTGATTCTTCCACCCCCAAAATGTGAACAGTGGAGTTAAAAGGCTATCTATGACATTTTGATGTAAAGCTCAAAGGTATATAAGATAAGCTCAATGGCCACTCATAACAACTGTAAATTCATGGTAACCCCAGTCCCTTTTCTTCCCTCTGATAGTTACTACTGTTACTTCAAGCTGATAGTTATTATTACTTCAAGCTATTGCTTAGGTAACCAGCACATACATTCCCAGTGGCTTGGGACATTTCAGTGTGTGGTAATCCCATCCTACAGGCAGGGCCACATTATGACTGTCATCAATCCTAGGCACTTTTGCCTTTGGGAGCCCCGCTGTCTTCCTCCATATAAATATTAAAAATTATATTTTACATCTGTACAGGCTGAATTATATTCTTCTTTGTACCAATGTAGTCAAAGTATGTATTAGGGCTGCCAGACCACCTGGTGGTCCCCCTGCCACCAGCCATGGCTAGACCCCACAGCCTTGCTGCTGATCAGTTTTGTGGCCACAAGGTACTTATGCCTTTGTGGACTCTTGCCACCATAATAATATCAATATTAAAATTATTTTTGATATTACTTTACATACTTCAACATTTTATTCTTTCTGTTTTAGGTGAAATTTAATAGACTTTGTGGGCCCTAAACATTTCATATTTTTTCTGATGTGAGGAAAAAACGTTTTCTTTGACTATAAAAGTCTGGGTTTTTCCCTCTGATTTTAAAAGCAGTTTTGTGGGCCCCTAAAAATATTGTGGGCACTAGGCACTGTGTCTAATGGATAAGTCAGCCCTGGCTGCAGGTCAGTTGTATGATGACGCATCCACTTGGGCAAAGCCAGTTGGATAGGCCTTTCCTGCAGGTTGTCGACTCCATGAGAAAGAAGACTCATGCAATTGGCTCAGGCCACAGATACCATGTGAGAATTTGGCTGCTGTGTCTTCCCTCTGCCCATTGCTTCCACCAGACTTTCTTCATCAACGCTTCTCTTGTTACATCAGCCAGAAAAGGAAGGTGGATGAAGGAAATGGCAGAGCAGGAGGCAGGCACAGTTGCTGAATTCTCTCCAGCTGTTTTGAAAGATTGAAAGACAAAGCCTATGGATAAGAACAGGACAACTGTCCTTCAAGCTTTAAAGCAGGGGAAGACGACATGGTAGGCACTGCATAGTTTCATATAACTCTGAAGATAGAGACTTGCACTTAAAAAGAATCTAAAGATATGGTTCAAGGCACTTGTGTGCTTATATAGTCCACGTACTTGAAGGACCATATTTGCCAGTGTGAGCCCATAAATGCAACTGGATTCAACACATCAGTACCTGTTGGTTGTCCGCTCTCATTCTCCGTGAGACCACATTCCGCTGCAGTCTAATCACAGGCTTTCTCAGTAGCTTCCAATCCCCAGACCTGTGGAATAGACTCTCAGATGAACTAATACAGACTTCATCCTCTAAATTCTTATTGTTTGTAAGTCTGACCTTTTAAGTAGGCCTTTGGGGCCAGTTCACAGTGTCACAGGATTTGGGGGCATTACTTCTGTACATGAGAATAGCTTATTAGGTTTGCTGGCTGTTTTAATCGTTTGGTGTTTTTGGATTCTGTGGTTCTAAATATCTTTATTTTGTTACTTGCCTTGTCTCTCAATTGCGAGAAGTGTGGGTGTGTAGATGTTTGAAATAAAGAAATATTTGAGAGAGAAAGCAAAACTTATACTATAAAAGTATATACCTGGGATGGGATGGGAAGCAGGTCACTTGGGACATACCAGTCACTTTCCAAGCAATTAAAGTAGCTCTCCACCCCTCCTTCACTGCTGCTGTAATCATATTCTCAGTCTTTCCTTTGAAGCTTCCGCAGCACCTTCTCTCTCTTTTTCATGCAGAGGAGGAGAAGGTACATACACCTTTACTCTGGAAGGGGAAACAATGACACCAGTATCCTTTCTCATCTGCCTCTCCTCCTCCTCCTTTACATGTGCATACATGTATTTAAATGCTCTCCCTCAGTTTGCTTTGGCATGCTAATACAATAGACAAGTAGCCAATGCATCCCATATGTTTATTGCAGGAGAGCTCTAGATTGGAAAGGAATGTGCTATTGAGTCTTCAAAGCTGCTATTTGCCTCTTCCAGGGAAAACCTAGAATTAACAATATACTTCCACCCAGCAGGGTAGGTTACAGTGGGAGGGCAGGTAGATGAACTCTTGAGAGTCAAAGTTCCCTTCTTCAGATCTTGATGGAGTGCCTTGATGGGAACTTGACTGTGAAGAGCTCCTACCCTCCCAAATCTTGTTGGTGTCTAAGGTGCTACTGTACTGGAATCTAGCTGTTCTACTGTAAACCAACATGGCTACCATATGAAACTATCTTATAGTGGGAGTGGTGGGAGAAGGTCGCTTTCCAACCAAAGCACTGCAGACCAGCTCTCTCTTTCTCCCTCTCTGCATAAGCTTCTATTCTGGTACCACCCACTGAGCTGCCATTTTGGGATTACTGGCCACTAAGGGACTTGGGAAAAAAATTAAACAGCTCTCAGAAGCATAAAGACTTCCCTCCTATAATGTGAATGGTCCAGAACACATAAGCTGATAATGCAGTCAAAGAATAGACTCATGAAGACTCAGTGTTTTATTGGAGAGGAATGGGTTCATGCTTTTTTTAGGTGTGTGTTTACTAAAGATACTTAGCACACTTGAAAAGAACATTGATTCATCATGAATTATTGTCAAAAGGCACCAGTTTAGCAAGATACAGGACCCATTCATATTTATTAATGAAGATATCTCTTTCATAATATAGCCACTGTAGTGTTACTACATTATTGTTAGCTAGTATGACAATTTGCAAAAACTGGTTGAACAGGTTTAGAATGGAGCAGTTTGCTTGTGTTCATTGTGGATATGTTACCCTTCAGTGTGACCTTGGGACAATCTCTGCAACCTTAGGATGTGTGGAATCCATTGAACTGGAAATCAAGACTTCTCCTAAAGTAAGTAGGGGCTATTCAGTATCTCTCTTTGCAGAGAGGCAGAAATGAAAACAGCAAACCAGAGATTTAATTGTCATGAAGTTTAACATTCTATATAGTAGCATGACCAAAGGTGAGCCCCTACAGTGGTTCAGAACTTTCCCATATAAAAAATGCCCATCTGGTTTCTCTTCAGGATTTCCCTCAAGTCCCTACAGAGTTGAGCATAGCGCCAGTTCATAAAACAGGGGGATTCCCTCAATATTTCTGTTTTTAGGATACTAATGGTAGCTCAAATAGCTTGAGAGACTGCGTATTCTCCATGCTGCCAAAGATTTTAGGAAAACAGCAGAGTGGTATAGCTATGTCTGAGAACACAGTTTTGAACATGAAGGTTAGCAGACAAGAACACTTTGTGTGTGAGTAGGGTTGCCCACCTGGCAGATGTTTTGTTAGCCTGATAACTGTTCCAAAGTTCCAGGCCACATGCCAGTTTCAACATGAAAAAGCTGATAAATTTAATCAGCTCTATGTATACGTAGGCACTTGTGCCATTAATGCGTGTTTATCTTTTCTTGTTACAGAGGCAGTACTAGCGTCACTGAAGCAGGAGCCGTATGGCATACATGCTGCTTCTCATTAACAGGAGCAGCATTTGAACTGTTACTCTGTGCTAACCTATTCAGCATACTGCAGATCTGAGAATGCTCTGTTGGAATAAAAGAAAAGTATTATTTAAATCTCTTATATATCAACACTCCCATGCCACTTCTGTATTTTCTAAAAAGTATAATTATAAGGCCTGCTTTTTCCTTTCGACATTAAAAATATACAGGCCACAATCTAACAGAATCTTAACATATTGCATATGAAATTTCTTGAGGTGGATAGTTTTACATTTACACTTGGATGATAGTTGCAGATGATGACAAATAGCATTACAATGTTCTTAACTCTAGGAGAATATTTTTAAAACCTGATGGTTGCTAGACTTGCCAAATATAGTCTTGGCCTACAAATCACTTGTCATTTTTTAAGCTGCCCTTAACAGTCTATACTTATTATTTTCTAGGTATGTGATTTATTGAACCATAATAACAACATTATTGTATGATAATGACAACATCTGGTTTCTCAATTGCTTTCTAACAGGACGTGTCCTTGTTAAGGTATACATTTTGACTTACTGTTTCCATAGAGGGCTATTTACATAGGATGTTGTGGATCTGTAACAAGATGCACAGGCATACAATTTAAGCGCAAAAAGGAGCCTCAGGGATTCCTAATCTGGAATGGGTCCATGAGGCTGGGGAAGAAGGGGGCTAATGCTTCTTCCCAGTGCTGTTCCCTGACTGGAAATGTGTCCCCTCGGATGCTTTAAGATGTGGTATGGAGAAAGACAGGTACCTGGATTGTGCTCTTCCCCCCTATATTGTGTCTAAAAGCAACCCCAGGGAAACCATTTCTGATTAGGGAAATGATTCAAGAGCAAAAAGCAAATTCCCTCTTCCCAAACTATGCCCCCAAAGTATATCAGCCCCCATTCACTTATATTTTTTGCAGCTAAATTAGAGAGAAGAAGAAGAGAAGAGATTGGATTTATACCTCGCCCTTCACTACCCAAAGGAGTCTCAGAGCAGCTTATAAACTCCTTTCCCTTCCCCTCCCACAACAGATACCCTGTGAGGTAGGTGGGGCTGAGAGAGCTCTGACAGAAACTGCTCTTTTTCAAGAACAGCTGTGCCAGAACTATGGCTTGCCCAAGGTCATCCAGCAGGTGCAAGTGGAGGAGTCAAACCCGGTTCTTCCAGATTAGAGTCCATGCACTTAACCACTACACTAAATTGGAGTGTAATTTGTCCCTCTAACAATTGAACATAAGAGAAGCTAATGGCCCATCCAGTCCAACAGTCTGTCACACAGTGGCCAAAAATACCAGGTGCCATCAGGAGGTCCAGCAGTGGGGCCAGGACACTAGAAGCCCTCCCACTGTTGCCCCCACCCCCAGCACCAAGAATACAGAGCATCACTTGCTCCAGCCTGAGAGTTCCTATCTATACCTTGTGGCTAATAGCCACTGGTGGACCTCTGCTCCATATGTTTATCTAATTCCCTCTTGAAGCCATCCATGCTTGTAGCCACCACCACCTCCTGTGGCAGTGAATTCCATGTGAAAATGCACTTCATTGTTCCTATTGTATCACTGATGTCTCTGGTTTCCTTAATTCCTGTGCTGATGGCCTTCTTTTCTCTTCTGCTTTGTACCAGGTTGCATTCCATGTGTCTATTCTCAAAAGATTTTAGTAGATTAATTATTTGCCAATTACTTAAATTTAAATATATATTTTATACCACCAAAATTTCAGAATACAGTGCTTTGCTAATGATACTGAAGGAAGTATCCCTGACAGTTGGAGACTACTAGAAACTTCAGACCCCAATATGGAGGAAGCCTATAATACCCCTCTTTCTCATGTCATCACTGGAGTTGTGGAAAGTAGCTGTGATATAATCCTCCCATGCTGTCCATGTAACCTGAGCAGACATGACAAGAACTATCCTGTAGCAGCTCCCATGACATGAAGGAAACATCAGAACATGTACTGAGATAACTTATAATTTACAACATACCAGAGCTAGATTCTGAAATTCTGGTCAACACATCTCAGAAAGAATATTATAGCATTGGGAAAAGTGCAGAAAAGGGCAACTAGAATGATACAAGGATTGGAACATTTTCCCTGTGAAGAAAGGTTAAAGTGCTTGGGGCTCTTTAGCCTGGGGAAATGATGACTGAGGGGTAACATGATAGAGGTTTACAAGATTATGCATGGGATAAAGCAGGTAGAGAAAGAAATATTTTTCTCCCTTTCTCACAATTCAAGAACTTGTGGGCACTCAATGAAATTGTTGAGAAGTCAAGTTAGAACGGATAAAAGGAAGTACTTCTTTATCCAAAGAGTGATTAACACATGGAATTCACTGCCACAGGAGGTGGTGGTGGCTACAAGCATGGATGGCTTCAAGAGGGAATTAGATAAGCAAATGGAGCAGAGGTCCATCGGTGGTTATTAGCCACAAGGTATAGATAGGGACTCTGGGGCAAGTGATGCTCTGTATTCTTAGTGCTTGGGAGGGGCAACAGTGGGAGGGCTTCTAGTGTCCTGGCCCCACTGCTGGACCTCCTGATGGCACCTGGTATTTTTGGCCACTGTGTGACAGAGTGTTGGACTGAATGGGCCATTGGCCTGATCAAACATTGGCTTCTCTTATGTTCTTATGTTTGACGACTTCAAAGGTCTTCAAAATGTTGATCATGGAGGCACCTTCTTTTCATAGCTTCTTCTATACTGCCTTAGAAACGTATAGCAGAAGGAGCCATGCTATTTCTTTCACCTGAGCAGTTCTGTCACCTATAAAGATGTCATAGAGCTGTGACTTCAACCATGAGAAGGTTGATTGTGTGTGTGTGAGAAACCGCCATGGAAAAGAACCCCACCCATAGCCCACACAAACATGCACCCCTCAGAGGTGGGAGGGAGCTCTTGCGTGTCCAGCCTTGAACAAGAGATGCTTGGTTAAGCTGGGCTGCTAGCCAAGGAGAAGCCACAAGGGCCCATCCTGCATTTTGCTGCAGTGAGCTGCAGACCAGGCAAGCATGTCACATACTTCACTGTGGGAAGGCTGGGCCAGGAGGGGAGGTCTCTTGCTGTAGCAAGCCCTCCTTTCCCACACCTCCACCTCATACCCATCCTTCTCTTTGGGCTGTGGTGGCCCTGGGGCGATGACACCAGTGTTTGGGTGACCATCAGTCTACTTTTCCCCCAGTCACTTTGGTAGTCTCTAGTCCATGTACTGATCCTGCTTAGCTTCTGAAATCTGACAGGATCGAACTTTACCATGCCACCATCCCTCCCCATGGGGTGCATAGCCAACCACAAAACAGCTGCCATGAGGTCCAGATCCAGTCACCAAATATTGGGAGGTTCCAATCTAAGCACCCCCCTGCAATAAAATTTACTGTTTCTATATGGATGCTCCCTGCAGGCAGAAAAGTGATGCCTCCTGGATTTTTCTGAAGAATCTACTTCACCAAGGAGATGGAGGAAATCTAGGACTGTCTCGCTAGTTTGGGGAAGATATGCTTTGGGTATCAGAAAACAAACACAATGGCAGCACCATATTTGGGATCACTGGGTTAAAGAACAGGAAAGAAAGTGGGAGTTAACAGATCTCTCAAGTGAAGTAGAACCCAGAGGATTAATGAAAGATACAAAGTGAATGTTTCTTGCTGACAACAACAGCCTTTTAACACTACTGAGGATATACATATATTTTTAAAAGTTCACACTGGAATATCCTTTCTTTCTCTTTGCTATGAGACAGGCTGGCTCAACTGTAAGGAAGCAATAGAATGGGCATTGTTGTCCTCTTCAGTTCATACATAGAAGCTAGTGCAAGCTAGTACAAGGCTACAGGAGTTGAGTTTGCATTTACAAATGCACAGGAATGGAGATCCCGAATTCATAACTCTAATGGAAGCCCAAGTACTGCAGTTTTCCATTAGATGCTGCAGGGCCTGCTTGTTTTATAGACAGCATCTGAAACCAGAACTAACACCAAAGACAACTTGAATCATAACTACTGAAGGAAATGGAGTGTGACCATTGTGGCTAAAAAGGGATTCTAAGAATCTATAACGAGTGAACATATTGTGGTATCAAATAACTGTAAAATAAGAGCCAAGTTCATAACATTTCATTCCTCCTTAATTGCCACTTAAACACATCTGCTACTGTAATGAGAAACTATTAAACTTAGTGGCTAAAGTTAATGAAGATGAAGCAATTAGATAAGTGAAAACTACTTCTTACCTTTATGGCAAATACTAAAGTGCTGCATAGATATTACTTTGCTAATTCGGAGGCAAAAACTGTAATGTGCCTAGAGAGAGAATGGGATACATAGAAGAAAAATTAAATTCTGATTTTCTTGCTTGGGCTATTGCACTACTGGTGACAATGCCAGTGCCAGTGCCCTGGCAGGGAGGAAGATTTGCGGCATGCATCTTGCAGCATGCAGCAACTGCACCCTCAGTTAAAATGTCATAAATACCAGGAGGGTGCAGGCTAATTCTCGTAGTCCTGAATTTTGACAGAGCTATGATAAAATAGCTCAACAAGAATTACCTTATTCCCTCTTTCAATGGTACAGATTTATTGGCCGTAGCCTTAAGACCAACTATGTTATTTTTAAAACGAATCTCCCTTTTCCCTTCTAAGCCCATCCTAACCATAAAAGTTTTTAATTTTTGTTTTATGCTGAATTACTAAAACATAAGAGGCCAAGAACCAACATTCTGAAAGACAAACTCCTGCAAATCGACCTTATTCTTTATACACTTGTGTGATTCAGCTGACCTGTTTTATCACCTAAATTAATTCTATAATATCCAAGTAATTCTTGCGCATGCATCTTTATGTAACAACAATGTATTTACAACACAACTCTATGTGTGTAATTAGTACAAAGGTAGGCTATAAATAAATAAGTGAAATGTTGTAGGGATATGCAAATCAATCATTTGCTAACATATAAGCTGTTGCTGAAAATTTTTTTCCACATTTATCACAACTTACCATCCTGTCAAAGTAATTTCAGTCTTGGAGTCATTTAGGGTTGCCAACCTCCAGGTCGTGCCTGGATATCTCCCAGAATTACAATTCATCTTCGGATTACAGAAATCAGTTCCCCTGGAGAAAATAGTAGCTGTGAAGGGTGGACAGTATAACACTATAACCTGGTGAGGTCCCTCCCCTGCCCAAACTTCACCCTCCCCAGGCTCCACCCCCAAACATCCAGGTATTTCCCAACCCTAGGGTAACCCTAGGGTCATTTCTAACGTATATTACATATCAAAAAGAAGAGAGGGGGCTGGTATTTGTGACAGCCTGTTCAGTGATTATAAAAGCATTTCCTGGATTTGTTTTGATTTTTGCTCTTATAAATTTGATGTTTCAATTGACTTAAACATCATTTGTTCTATACCATCTCCACTCTCTACTTGCACTATATGCACGTTATTTGCTGTGTCTTTCAATTTTCCCTGCAGCCTTCCGAGCCCTCTACAATCCTCCATTCCAGCACTCTCTCTGTAAAATATGAAAATGTTTAAACACACACACACACACACACCCCTACCCCCATGGATCACATTTTAAAAAATGCTTTGTTTTCAAATGTCAGCCTACTGAGCGGGTGCTGTGTATTCATCCAAGATTGCACATGCAGTCAGGCTTGCATGTGGTCAAGCGAACTCACAGAGCTTGGACCCGTAGGAACAATAGACCCTAGGATCCTGAAACGAACCAATAGGAGTGCACAGACCCGAGACGGGTCATATGAGAGATGGTACATTGTAAATAACCAATCACGGGGTGTGTGTGTGTGTGTTTAGGATGTGGTTTTGTTTGTGGATTTAAGTAGGGCTTCGGTCCTGCTACTTTGTCTTTAGTCTTCACTAATTTCCAAATAAACCATGAGCTGATTCACTCAGCACATCTACGAACCCAGTACATTATAGGGGGAGTTTCAGAAAATGTAAAGATGTTTTCCTTTATTTTCAGTCTGCTGAATGACATTTTTTACAATGAAGCAGACAATTTTGCTTTCAAAGCATAAACACTTGTTTTCTTGAGTTGTTGTGATATGATACATGACTCGACTAGAAGAGACAAATTGTAACAAGGTAGGGAGGACAGTGCAGGTTTTAAAAAGATTTTTAAAGCATGAAAGATCTTATGATCTCCTCCTGTGAAATGATCAGCATCGGGGGGGGGAAGTGTGGGTCATTGAGTTGAGCTGTCTGTCCATGTAGTCCAGTGCAAGTCTTGCAAAGTCATGAGTCTCTAAAAATAGAGGAGTCAAGAAGTTTGTGGAAAGCTAGCCACCTGTCACAGATGATGGAAGTGTTGTGCTATGTGCTATAAAGTTGTGTCTAATGCTAGTCACTACATTTGGAGGTACTTTACCATCGCTATTTCTGTTTCAAAACTGTTAGCATTCTTAAAGATGAAGGCACTCCTGCTTGATCATTGTGTCCAAGTCAGTGAAGCTAATTAAAAGGTTCCAACATTTAATTTTAATCATTTACAATATGATGTGCTTCAACAAACATTCCTCTAGGTACTATTTTGCCTAGCTTTAGTCAGATGCACTAGATTTTTCAGAGGCTTGTATACTGTGCCAGAACATGGTGTGTGTTTATAACCACTTCCCTCCCAATACTGCATGACAGTACAAAAAATCTATTACAAGTTGTGTTCATAGCATGACATATGTTGTATGGGAAAGGGTTACTGTTGGTTGTTGGTGAAGTGCTTTCATTCTCAAAATACAGAAAGACACTTTTGCGTGGACATGTTCCTAAGAGACTGAAGTAACTGGTGGGAAGCACAGCTGGGTGGGAGGTAACAAGATCTGTGATCCTTGCACCACTTATGGATTGCTGGGTCCAACCTTAAGTTTGCAAATTATTACTATATTTATTTTGTACAGCAGGCTAGTACAAGTACAATGATTTCCACATGTCTGGTGCAACTGCTGTTACAATATAGTGGTAGTGAGACTTCAGTATGGTTGTATTCCCTGCAGTTATTCTGCCCCAGCAGTTGCCATCCCCTCTCTCCTTCCTTATTTTCTTAAAAATTGGCAATTACATATTGTTATATCAGTACAGTATTTTATATGCAACAGGTGCTCTGCATTCTCATAATTCGTTTTTAAAACAAAATTCCCTAACTCCGGTGGCGGTCACATGCACGAGATAATGCGGGGTGGGGGGCGGGGGAAGCGAGGCTATTTCCTCCAGAGGAATTTGACCCTCAGTTGCACAATCCTTTGCACAGTCCTTTGAAGATGCAGGGGCAGCCCACCACTGTGTAATCAGAGGCAACTGCAGGTGAGTGGGGGGGGGGCGTTTCTTTGCCATTTGTTCCCAATGCGCTTAAATGAGGAATCAAATCGCATCTCAGCACTGAGGGCTCCCTGTGAAGTGTGCAATGATGCACATACTGAGAAGGGGGAAAAACCAACGACACAGAGTTGGGATGGCCTTATCAGACCATCCTGATGCCATGAGAGCATTAAGTTAAGGTTGACCTTGTTATTTTGTTTTCACTTTGCATAACTTAAACATCATCATGTTACATGTTGATTTGCTGTTAAATCCCTGTCTATATGTTTAGAACCTCCTCTTCCATTCCAATGTATTTGAAAAAGTGTGCCTTGCACACGAAAGCTCATACCTTGAATAAACTTTCGTTGCTCTTAAAGGTGCCACTGGACTTTAAATTTGTTCTGCTGCTTCAGACCAACACAGCTGACTACCTGGATCTATACTGTTATTGTTAGACATACTGTTATAGTCAGGGCTATTTTTGGGCAGGAATGCACAGGAACGGCGTTCCGGCTGGCTCCCGAGTTGGCCACGCCCAGCTGGAACTCATTAGCATAACAGGCCACACCCAATGGCAGAAACTCATTAGGATTGGCTCCATTAGGGGTGTGTGGCCTAACATGCAAAGGAGTTCCTGCTACAAAAAAAAGCCCTGGGTTTTGACAACAAACAAAGTAAACAGAGCAAGAAGCAAAAGGTGGGTGTGGCTGGATGACCACACTTCCGGTAACATGGGGGTGTGGCCTAACTGGCTAATGGGTTTCTGCTGTTGGGTGTGGCCTATTATGCTAATGAGTTCCTGCTGGGCTTTTTCTACAAAAAAAGCCCTGGTTATAGTTTTATAGCAACATATGCAATTGCCATTTTAAAAAAAAGCCCTCTGGTGGCAGGGGCAGGAAATGGCTGCCAATAAGACAATGTCATGGAACATGGCTACATATCTTAAAAAAGCTAAATTGGCTGCCAGTTTGCTTCCGAGTCCAATTCAGAATGTGAGATATGACTATTCAAGCCTTTTATGGCATAGAACTCACATTTCTAGAGGGCTATCTCCTTTCATATGTCCCTGTGTGCCAACTATGGTCCTTAGGCTACTACATAGTAGTTGCCTGCCACCACTCCAGGCAGCAGTAGGAGAATTTTTTTTAAAAAAAATAGTGATGTCAGCTATGCTGCTATGACTTTTTGGGGAAACCCATAAGTGATATATAGTAGCTAGAGGGATTGGCAAAAACTCTATGGTGATACTCTATGTAACTGCTCTACGTAACTTCCAGGTTTTCCTCAGAAATAATTTAGCAATGTAGCCAACATCATGCCCTTCCCATGTCCCTGCCCTCAACTCGCCTGGCAGCTCTACAGATCAGGCAGCGCCCACACCTTCTCCATTGTCATTCTCACTCTGTGGAGTGAGCTTGCTGAGGAGGTGTGTGAGGGCGGAAGCCTTTGCAAATATTTCAGAAAGAGCTGCAGATCCATTTTATTTGCAGAACTTTTAATGGGTTATGAACTGAAGGCATCTTTTAGGGACAGGGAAGTTATCTGGTTATTCTTGGTTTAAAATGGAAGCAGCAGCCCCACAAGGTGAAGATCTGTACACAGACAACCAAGGCAGACTCAGGGAACAGGGACAAAAGCACTAATCTCATAAGAAGAGGCTTGGTAAGATGGCAGGCCCATCTGGGTGGTGAGCAGCATGTGGAAGGGGCTGGCACCCCAGTACAAGGGCTGGGAACCAAGTCTGAGGCCACTTGGTAGCAATGCCAACATCAAAAACTTTTATCATGTAATTTTGCTGTACCACCTTGTGTTTGGCATGGAATGCCCCAGGAAAGACAAATGAAACAGAGAAAACAACAGCAGCTGTAAGTCACTCTTAAAACATTTATTTATTTATAGTTCATCTTTCTCTGAGAATCAAGGGTCATTGGAAAAGGTAACTGGAGACCCCTGTGCGTTTGCATTTATGCTACGGTTTTTGTCACAAATTAGAAATATTTATCCAGACTTTACACAGACCTTCTCTGTTTGGTAGGGTGCTAGTGCTTCCACTAGCTGTTACTGTATTCTGAACCATCTGTCAGAGTTCTGCTTGAGAGAAATTCTTAGTGAAGCCAGAGCCCTCAAGAAAAGGAACCCACATGCTTTGCCATGGCTGTGCAACAGACACTCCATTGCTTGGTTGCTTAGGCCAGTGGCATGGTGATGTAAATAAATTCTTAGAAGATTATGTCTAGCTATGTTAGTCTTGTCCTCATATATGGGTTTTGTTTTTCTTTTGGTTATTGCTTTTCCCTGTATAAACAGTAAATATCAGCATACGTTTCCCTGTTAAGAACATACTTATAGGAGAGAAGGTACAAAACCTGGAAGAAGTCAAGACAGGGCAGTGGGGAAATATTGGACAATCCGCTGCAGTTTTTTATTTCTTTCCTATGCAATAAAAGATGTTACAGCATATTTCAAATTTGCATTATTGCTACAGACCAGGGGTGGTCTTAGTGATTTTGTGGACCTTGTCAAAACTCCAGGATGGGCTAACAGAATTACTGTCCCCTTGGCCAACTCCCTGTCTGAGCCACTCCAGGTTCAAAGGGGATTAGAAGAAGTCTCCTTTGTTTCTACCTAAAAAAACAGCACCCCAAAACTCTTTCATTAATACATTAATACAAGCCTTTTCTTTAATAGATCTTTTGATTCACAGATCTCAAGTGAGTGCATTTGAACAATTTTTCTTGCTCAGTGTTCAGGATTCCTACCCAAAGGACTGGCACACTTTCCCTGAGACCAAGGTGTTAGGGGCTTAATTTTAAAAAAAAGTTTTACTAATGGGAGATATAAACAGATGAGTATGAGCTGCCAAAGGAAGCTCTCTATTTCACAAAGTCAGAATGGCTGCTTTCAAGCAGTTTCTTTCTGTGCCCATTTTGAAAGAATTTCTATGAAACTATTTGTAGTGTACGAATCATTCTTCTATGAAATTAATTAATTAATTTGCAATTAAGAATACCATTCTACCTATCACAATACCTATAAATGGGGCAGATAGACATGGGGTATTTTGGGGTAAATAAATAGATACAATAAATATAAAATAAAACTGACACATTAAACTGGAGCATGGTAAGTTAAAATATTTTGAATTCAATTGTTTCTTATGAACATCTATTTATTTATTTATTAAATTTATATCCTGCCTTCCCCCAAATGGGCTCAGGGCGGCTAACAAAAGAGGCATATGCCATGATTCCACAGCTAAAACAGATTAAAACAGCTCTTATCAATTAAAACAGTCAACCACAAACAAAGTGCTGGTGCTCTGAATAATAAGCTCTCATCAATCCAAGATGGTGTTCCATAAACTAGCATAACCCATCAGCATAAGTTCCGGATAGTACTGTCGCCTTTCATAACCAGTTATTCAGGTTGTCTGATCGTCCTTCCAGGGCCAGCTCACATCCTGATAGAATCCACCACCAAAGATGGCAACTCGATGGTGGTACAGTAGCGATGGCGGCTCCTATGCAAAAGCCTGGTAGAAGAGCTCCATCTAACAGGCCCTGCAGAACTGCAGAACTTCCCGCAGGGCCCGGATCTCCTCTGGGAGTTCATTCCACCAGATAGGAGCCGCCACCGAAAAGGCTGCAGCCAACTTGATGTCCTTGGGGCCTGGAATAAGCAAAAGATGTTGCACCCCTGACCATAGTGCTCTTAGGGGAACATATGGGGAAAGGTGGTCCCTTAGGTAAGCTGGAGGGCTTTATAGGTAAGAACCAGCACTTTGAAGCGAATCTGGTACGCTATAGGCAGCCAGTGCAGCGCCTTCAGCACCGGCTGGATGTGGTCCCACCTAGTGAGACCCATCAACAGCCTAGCTGCCGCATTCTGCACTAGCTGCAGCTTCCGGATTTGTGACAGAGAGCATTACAGTAGTCCAGCCTCAAGGTGACCGTCGCATGGATCACTGTGACCAAGTCATCACGGTCAAGGAAGGGAACCAACTGCTGTGTTAGCCAAGGATGGTAAAAGGCTGACTTGACAGTAGCTGCCACCTGGGCCTCCATCATTAAAGAGGAGTCCAGAAGCACTCCCAGACTCCTAACCCTCGACACCGGCACCAAAGGTGCCCCAACAAAGGCCGGGAGCCCCAACCCCGAACCGACCTGACTTAGGCCCAGGACCTCTGTCTTTGCTGGGTTTAGTTTCAGCTGACTCAGTCTGAGCCAATCAGCCACAGCTTGCAATGCCTGATGAAGGTCATCTGGGTCAGAGTTCGACCGGCCGCCCAGCATCAGATAGAGCTGGGTGTCATCTGCATATTGATGACACCCAAGCCCATAACTCAGGGCAATCTGGGCAAGGAGGCACATACAGATGTTACATAACATCGGGGACAGTACCACCCCTGAGGCACCCTACACTCAAGAGGGTGCCTCTGGGACTGCTGATCCCCTATTGTCACCCCTTGTCCTCGACCTTGAAGGAAAGAAGCAAACTATTGAAGGGCAAGCCCCTGAATCCCCATGTCGGTGAGGCGGTGGGCCAGCAGCTGATCGTCAACCATATCGAACACGGCTGACAGATCTAACAACAGCAATGCCACCACACCACCTCGATCCAGATGCCTACAGAGGTCATCAGTCAGGGCAACCAATGCCGTCTCCATCCCATGATCCAGGCGAAAGCCGGACTGGAAGGGATCTAGGACCGAAGCATCCTCCAGAAAACCTTGTAGCTGTAATGCCACCACCCTCTCTATAAGTTTGCCCAAATAGGGCAAATTGGACACCGGCCGATAGTTAGCCAATTCGGTCGGGTCCAGAGATGGCTTTTTTAAGAGGAGGCAGACCATCGCCTCCTCAAGTGCTCCAGGGAACCATCCCTCCATGATGGGAATGTATAGGGCTTCTGCAGGCTTAGACTATAAAAACTCAAGGAGTAAGACAACATGTATCAAAAGTCAATTACTATAACAGGATGGACCAGCGAACACCATTTGCTTGCACTGGAATAGCTAGATTTGAGTCCAGTAGCACCTTAGAGACCAACAAGATTTTTTGGGTATTTTTTGGAGAATCAAAGATCCCTTTATCAGAGCTTTGACTCTTTAAAATTTATACCCCCCAAAATCGTGTTGGTCTCTAAGGTGCTTACCAGAATTGAAACTAGCTGTTCTACTGCAGGTCATCCTGGCTACCCTCTGAAAACTGATTGCACTGGGTTTTGTGTTACATTTCCAACTAGCTCAGAAACGCAAACACCACCAATAAAGTGTAATAGAATATTGTCATGCATGCAAGTTGTGAGTTGTGCTTCAAATTGTACTTCTAACGGGATTTCTGGTTAGAACCAGGTGGGAGAAGGAAACAGGAGCAAAATGTTAGCTGTGGCAGTCCAATGGTGTAGTTGATCAGAAGCAACTCATTGGGAGCTGTGACATGTTAATCAGGATAACCAAGGATCTTATGAGAACTGTAAAGTACTGGGTTCCGTGCCTCATGACTCGGACGACGACATAAGAGAAGACGCGTTTATTCGTACTTCACACAATGAAGACAAACAGTAATGGCCAGAGGCCAACTATATACAGTAAGGGGGAGGGGGACGCCCCACATTCCTATTGGCGGGTTTCAATCTCCCACCAATGTTCCCATTGGCTCCCTTTTGGCGAGCTCAGGAGCCTAGTCCCTATTGTTCTCAGGAATGGAGCTCGGCTGCTTTCTGCCTGCTCTTGTTCCCGGTCTTAGAACATAACAAGAAGGATGTAAAATCCCAGTGTGCGGAAGCTGCTAAAAATGGTAATGGAGAACTGAAGAAGAGATTGGATTTATACCCCACCCTTCACTAACTGAAGGAATCTCAGAGCAGTTTATAATCTCCTTTCCATTTCCCTCCCCAGGACAGACACCCTGTGAGGCAGGTGGAGTTGAGAGAGCTCTTTTGAGAACTGCTCATGAGAGAACAGCTCCAAAAGAACCAAGGTTACACCAGCAGTTGCATGAGGAGGAGTGGGGAACCAGCAGTTGCATGTGGAGGAGTGGGGAATCAAACCTGGTTCTCCCAGATTAGAGTCTGCATTTCTAACCACTACACCAAATTGGCTGGGCATTAACAGGTGAGTGTGATTAGAACTGCAATCTAATTCTGCCTTGAAATGGGTTTCCTCCTTTTCCCATGGTTGGGGACAGAGGGTGGCACTTAGTAAGAGAGTCCCTCCACGATATCCACTAGAATGTGGGGTGCTGCAGGGGGGTGAGCCTCTCACCAATGCTGTTTAACATCTCTATGTGCCCCCTCACCTAGTTAGTCTGGAGCTATGGGCTGGGTTGCCATCAGTATGCTGATGACACCCAGCACTCTCTGTTAATGGACAGCCATCTGTCTTCTGTTTCTGGAAATCTGGCTGAGGCTTTGGATGCTGTGGATGGATGGCTGCGGCAAAGTCTGTTGAAGTTAAATCCATCTAAGATGGAGGTACTGTACCTGGGTTGAGGAGGTATGGATGTGGGTACCAGGCTTCCCACACTGGAGGTGCCTTTGGTGCTGGCCCAGACAGTGGGGAACCTGGGAGTAACACTGGATGCCTCTCTTTCCATGGAGGCCCAGGTTGCTGCAGTCACCATATCTGCATTCTTCCATTTTAGGCAGATCAGGCTACTGAAGCCCTATCTTTCTACCCAAGACTTAACTACAGTGACCCATGAAATGGTCACTTCTAGGCTTGATTACTGCAACTCACACTCTGCAGGTTTATTCTTGAAGCTGACCAGGAAATTACAACTGGTGCAAAAAGTGGCAGCGCGCCTTCTGACATCAATGCCTGTGTGGGCTCACATTCGGCATGTGCTCCACCAGCTGCATTAGTTACCAGCTGAGCACCAGATTCACTTCAAGATGTTGGTAATGACCATCAAAGCCTTATACAGCCTGGGACCAATGTATTTAAGGGACCATGTCTTCCTGCATATGGCTCAAAGAGCCTTACACTCTAACAATCAACATCTCCTGGTGGTCCCTGGCCCCAAGGACATCCATCTTGCTTCAACCAGGGCCAGGGCTTTTTCTGCCCTGGCCCCTGCCTGGTGGAACATGCTCCCCATTGAGGTCAGGGCCCTGCGGAATCTCCTTCAATTCTGCAGGGCTTGTAAGATGGAGCTGTTCCGCCGGGCTTTTGGTTGAGGCAGCGGGCATTCACATATGGCCTCTCCGAGGTTGCTGTCTCCCACCCACTGATAACCAGACATTATCCATCTATACCAATGGGCCAGAATGTCTCAACTGTAAACTGTAACTACTGATTTTAATGTTTACATTGTGTTTTTAAAATTTTATTTGTATTTATTGAAATATGATATTACCCACCCTGAGCCCACTTGTGGGATGGGTGGGATATAAATAAATAAATAAATAAATAAATAAATAAATAAATAAATAAATAAATAAATGTTAGGTTATAGATGTTTCTAAAGCAAGGTCCCATATTTGTCAATCTCTATTTTTAAACATTATTGCTCAAGAAATGTGTACCTTCATAAATTTAAGTCCTTGTATATGAAAGGTGTTTTTTAAAAAAAAATAGTTAAGAAACTTTGTTGATAGTACATGGTTAGAAAATAATGATGATTAAATAGCATGTTAGATATTACTATAGAAATGCACAAAAAATATTCTGTTGGAGTGGTAAAGGACTACATACAACTAATGTTAATAATGGTCCACCCTCATTTACTTCTGGAAGCATATCCTATAGCAGTGTTTGAAACTTGGAATATGTATATACTAACCAGATAGGCCAATATGAACAATAGCCATTTTAGCAATTTAACAAACTTACCATAGGCCTGTTATCCAAATTGGGAAAAAAACTCACTTACCATGAGCTGTCTATAAGGGACCTAGGATTACTAGGAAAAACTAAGGTGCAGCACATATGCATCCTTTTTCACGTAGTAGTAAATATTTAATCAGGGATTAAAACCACGGTTCTCAGTGTTGGGTATTTTATGTTCCACCAGTCACTTTGTCAAAGAATCTTCGTCCCACCATGATAGAATCAAAAGGCTCACTTTTTCAGTGATATATATATGTTTACAGACATTCTGTTATTATGTTTATCATTTTATGGAAAGTCTTAAGTGCATACAGTTGCAGTAGTATTGTTGAGAGTAATTTTATTTCTATGGCTTTAAAAATCAAACAACCACAATAATTCCACTAGTAGTTGAAAAGTATAATAATACTGTTGGGTATCCCATTGGCTAGCTCCTGAGTATAAATTTTACTGCTACAGTAACTATAAAAAACACTACAAATAAAAAATTGCAACATTATTTATTTACTTAGAGAAGTTTTATGCTGCCTCTCCAGGGAACCTGCCCAAGGTGACTCACAACATAAAATGTCATAACACACATACAACATACATTACAATTCTTAATTAAACCCAGCATAAAACAACTACCAGGGTATAAAAACATAATTTGTTGTTGTTGTTCAGTCGCACAGTCGAGTCCGACTCTTCGCGACCCCATGGACCAGATTACGCCAGGCCCTCCTGTCTTCCGCTGTCCACTGAAGTTTGCTCAATTTCATGTTCGTTGCATCGAAAAACATAATTAGGCAGCCTAAAATGAATATCATTTTTCAGACTGAAAACGGTTTCTTTTGGGACCTGGATATTCCAGGCTAACCAGATCTCATCATATCCCAGAAGTCTTGGCAAGTATTTGGATGGGAGACTACCAAGGAATGCTAGGGTTGTGATGTGGAGGCAGGCAAGGGCAAACCTCCTCTGTACACCTCTTGCCTGGAAACCCTACAGGGTCACTATGTCAGATGTCAGATGCGACTTGACAGCAAACAAATAAACAACCCCCCCCATACACAAAACCTTTATTAAAAGTCTGGGTAAACAGAAATTCCACTACAGAAATTCCATTCCAAAGGTGCCACTATTGAGAAAGCCCAGTCTTTGGTTGCCACCCACCCCACCACTGTGGAAGCCCAGAGAACAGGGCTTGTGATGCAGGTTTTGAATAGCAGGCTGGACAATATGGGAGGTGTTTAGTCCTTCAAGTACCCTAGCTCCAAGCCAACCTTAAGGACCAGCACTCTGAATTTTCCTGGAAACAAATGGGCAGCCAGTGCAGATCTCTCAGCACTGAGGTAATACAGTCCCTGAATCTTACCCCCCCAACAGTAGCCTGGCTGCTGTGTTTGAACCAGCTGAAGATTCTGGACTGTTTTCAAAGGCAGTTCCATAGAGAGAGCATTACAGTACATGAACCTGAATGTAATCAAAGCATGGACCACTGTGGCTGGATTTGCAACATTACTGGGACTGAGGGAGTGAATTCTTAGTCATTGCTATGAAAATCCCATTGTCCCATTGAGACTACTTCTGCATCCCAACAAGGGGCATGCATCCAAGAGAACCATTAGATTAGAAGACAGAAATTTCTAGGAGAGCCTTGCAAAGCATTTGACCTCTGCCACAATTTTTATTGTACTGATATTCAGTACAAGGATTGCCCATAACACTGCCAATCTTGAGATATCCTCCTCTACTTTGGAATGACAGAAGCAATTTCAAACAGCTCTATTTATTATGCAAGTAAGCCTGATTGTGTAATGACTGTGTAAATAAGCCTTCTGAAAGCCTGATAGATTTAAAAATGGTAGATATTGTGAGGTGGATGAAGCATTTCTTCTGCAGATGATCCAGTTTCAGTACTAACACTGTTAGGAAGACAGTCAAGTCACCATGTAATTACAGTATAAAATCTGGAAACCTGAAATTAAGGAGAACCAAAGCCAGCACATTTGTATTTCAATTTTATGCTAAGTAATAGTTTTGCTTAAAGTGGGATTAATATGCTTTAGGGGTACTCTACCTAAACTGCAGTTTCAAAAGTGGCAAACATGGAAGCTTGCCAGTGGTTTTGTTTAATTCAAAGTTATTTAAATGATTGGCTTTTATGAATTTAGCTGTTTGCTCCCACAACACTGTTCTTTGGCACTCAGATCTACAATCAGCTCTTAAGAAATAATAAGAACGGTGACAGGCATGAGCAGGCATAAAGAAAGTCCCTGCCCACGCAATGCCTTCTCAAGGTCTTATCTGAAATTTAAAGTGATATACCATGCAGCATGCTTTTTGCTTTTCTGAGTGATAGTAGTACATTGCCTTCCACTGAAGGGTGAGTTTCTCCTCTTTTTGTTCTGGCAGGGAACAGACAAGTTACCAGCGGTTAAATTAAAATCTCTGTTTTAGTTAGAGTTCCTGTGGGTAGGGAAGAAATTATTTCCCCAAAAACTGTAACATGAGAAATAGGGATTATGTACTGAATCCATTTAAGAAATTAAACCAAAGAGCAAACTTGCAATTTCTTGTTAGCTACTCCAGCCAATGTTCATGATTTCCCCCTTACTATTGTAATTGTCCTCAGACATGCTTTGATTTCTGTTCTACAACTAGAGAGGTATGTTTTAGGTACTATACAGAGCTGCATTACACAAGGTTCACAGACTTCCTGTATGAGCAATTTAAAATGTTTAATTTTATTTATTTGCTTTGTTTATTGTTCACCTTTCTCACTGAGACTCCAAACAGACTATGCAGTCAATGTAGTCAATGGGATGTAACATCTAATAAGCAACACAATGGGGCCAGGATTACAGAAATTTGAAACAAAGCAAAAAGTATTAGACATATGTTAAATAATCCATAAAATCCTATTATGTAAGAGGCCTCTCATGCAGTTGTGCCACTAAAGACACTTCACACACGCCACCTTTCTTTCCAACAGAGACCCGAAGCAGCTTATGTTGTTCTCCACGCCTCCATTTTATCCTCAAGACAACCTTATGAGGTAGATTAGGCTCAGAAAGTGCAAGGTCACCCAGTGAGCTTCTGTGCCAAAGTGATGATACAGACCTGGGTGTCCCATACTCTTGCACTCTACCACACTGTACACCACACTGACCTTTCAGTGGTAACAGAGCTCAGGGGAAACCCTTTAGACCATCTAGATTAAGGGGAAATGTGTGCGGTGGTTGTGCTAATTAACAAATCTCGATTTTCTTCCTTGCTTTGCTGCAAACTCTCAAGACTAATAAATACTTCTCTTGCATACTGTTTGCAAATTGGCAGCACTGTTTCTTGTTTGCATTCCCTTCCAGATTTCTTATAGTTAGCAAAATCTAAAAACTGGAAAAGGAGCTATGGCTCCATGGTAGAACATCTACTTTGCATGCAGAAGATCCAAGATATAGTCTCTGAAACAATAACACAGTAGGTAATGTAAAACACCCTGGAGCGCTTCAACCAGCTGCATGATATTGACTGATAAAACCCAATGATCTGACTCAGTAACCCTATTCATGTTACAGTGAATACCTGTACATCTGTT
Organism: Gekko gecko; assembly: GCA_029375565.1. Classification (NCBI taxonomy): domain Eukaryota; kingdom Metazoa; phylum Chordata; class Lepidosauria; order Squamata; family Gekkonidae; genus Gekko; species Gekko gecko. The sequence continues at coordinate 95,907,970 of JAPDNY010000002.1, read as the reverse complement.
TGTAAGAAAAAGCAAACATTCACTTTACAAATGAAAGAGGGGACAAGTACCTGGATAGAACATCAGTCTCAACATTTTCTGCTGTACATGTGTTGAATGCAATAATTACTAAGCACACATATAAAGAGAAATCTAGTGTACTGTGTACATAGATTGCACTGTAACTTGTGAACAGGACTCATATAAGCCAGTTCACGGGTTCAAAACTGTACCTTTTCTTTCAGATACCTTAACTGCACCTTTTCCCATAACAAGTAATAATACTTTAAATAATATTAAACAAATAGAGGTCTGTTATACTGCAAGATCTTTCATTTGTGCTTGCAGCTGCAACAGTTTGACAAATGGGGAAGTTGCATAAGGAACTCCATGTTGGCAATATATTTTCTCTGCAAGATGTCCAAGAGTTTTGTATTCTCTAGCACAGGCTGTGTAGCACACATTTGTATGAACTGTTAAGGAAGTGGATTCACCAATCTACGGCATTCAGAATTAGATGTTGGAGTGCCATCTTCATCCCTCCATTTCATTAACACTACTTGGGAGAACTTGTGGTGCTGGCGGTAAAATCTGAATGAGGACATTTCCATTCTGAATTGTACCACTTCATCCCATTGCTAATATTGTACACATTATCGTGCTGTATTCTATACAGCAACTTTCCACTCCTTTCCACCCATCTTTGCACACTCAACATGAATGGCTTCTAACACTGAGGTGGGTTGCAGAATCTGGCTGCTACTTCCCAAGAGCTGCCAGTACTGTACTGCCTTTTGAAATGTTTAGTTTATACCCCATTTTTCTCCCCAATGGGGACCCAAAGTGGTTTATAACATTCTCTCATTTGCAACACCCCGTGAGATAGGTTAATGCTATGTGTGTGTGGCTGCATGAGGCCACAGAACAGCCAGCAAGCTTCCATGGCAAATGAGGTTTTGAATGTGGGTCTCTAAGATCAGAGTTTGTCACTCTAACCACTACACCGCACTGGCTGTATGCTGTTATTGGAACCCACTCTTCCTGCTTCTCTGTGCATGCATTCTGACAGATGCAGCAGGATTGCTAAAGGAGGTCACTTAGCAGTAGGGAATTTCCATCTGTTGCTCCAGCCTTGGCTTGTTCCCTATTGTGTTACACCTCCCAGGCCTCAGCTTTGCAGTTCTTCCCCCCACCAATCTTACAACCAGAACTGATAGTACTGTTAGTCTGCTGTCCATGATTCTGGCCCTGACAATGGCGAGATAAAAACTCTCACCTTTCCTTGTCACATGACTCTGAGGTCACATATTGCAGCTCAGTGGATTCCAGGCCTGCTACAGATCACTGTATAGTGAGTCACATGAAAAACCTTCTTTAGTTCTTACACCCAAATTGACCAGAATGGTTAATTGTCCAGAATCAGAGTGAGGTCTGCTATTGTCTCTTTTTCTTGTTAGAGGCAGGCACTGACATAGCCTAAATGCCTCAACCACATTTTTTTCAGTTTTTTGTGTGTATGTGCATGCATATATGCAATCTTCCATTTTGCCAGCATAATACAGATGGGTTAATTGTATATTATCTTAAATACAGTTGTTTCATACACAACAGAGAGCTATACAGCAAATGGATGAACTCTGAAATCCCTACTCCCACAGTATTAGTTTTTTTGCCTGCCCTTTAACTTTTCACAAGCTTCTCATCTTCCTTTTTAAACCAAGCACACATTTGATCACCAACCACTGATACTTTCCATCTCCCAGCACACATTGAATGAGCACAAGCATTTGCCAATACATTCGATTTTATTACAAAAATGCACTGTACTTGCAATCAGTATTTTGCATATTAAATAGCCTGGCCCCATTTGACAAAAATGCAAAGGGGTAGCAGGGAAATGTTTTTTTGAAATGCCCCAATACAGAGCTGCTTCCTCTCTTCATCACTCCCACTTTTTTTCCACTGATGGGAGTTGAAGGTAAGGGGAGGACAGTAGCAACAACCTGTCTTGTTATGTCACCATTTAACAACAATAACAAAAAGATATTCACAGACTACATTGATTCTTACCCAGAAGCTATGTTTGGGATGCAGCAATTTCAAATAATCACAGCAAGCTGTTCTGATCCTACCATAAAAATTGCATGTTCAGCATGTGTCAGAACCAGCAAGCTAACCCAAATCTAGTAAAGGGGAAAATCCTCATCCCTTCCCTCCTATTCCAAAGTGTGCATTAATATTTGCCATCCTGTTTACCAGGTTTAAGTCTTTCCCAGTGCACAACCATTAGATTATTACAGGATGAATTCTGCTAAATTTTCCTTAAAAAACGTTTTCCAAACTCTATTGATTGCACCACCCACAGTTCTTGCCCCTCCCCTCCAGCAGGGAAAAAAATTCATGAGGGATCCATTGGGATCCTAACAGACAGGGATATAACTATGGTGTGGATAAAAACGATCACCTTCATCACACACCTGCACTTGATCCATGGGTAAAATTCTTAAGGCTGGGCAGGCTGATGCAGGCAACCCTCTTAAGCGTTTACACACAAACACCTTGCCAAGTTGCCACTTGGTCATTTCTGGTGCAGAGGCAGATAGAGGTGGAGCTACAAATATTCGACGCACATTCATGACAACCCCACTGTAGCTACCCAGATTCCAAATGGAGTTCTGGTCCCGAGATTCACTCATCGGGCAAACCGTACAGAGGAGAGGTAAGGCGGCACAGCATCAGAAAGGGGAACGGACTGGTTTCACCAGTCCCATCCCTTAAAACAATACAAAAAACCCCCGGCACCACCACGACAGCTCAGGCGATCCTGCTACAAAACTCTTGGAAGTCCCTCTCCATGAAGAGCTCGCTCTCGATGACGTCGTCCTCGGAGGGGAAATACTGCAGGCTCTCCTCCTGGAGCACGCCCTCCAACCCGCCAACGAATGAACGCGGCCTGGGCGGCGGCGAAGAGAGGACCCCAGCGGGCGGGGACAGGGCCAAGGCGGGTGGCGCCTCTTCGCTGGCCGGGCAGTCCATGAGCGCCCCGCGCGCGTTCTCCAGCACGCCCAAGTACGAGTCCATGTCCAGCGGGTCCATCTCGCAGTCCGAGCCGCCGCTCTCCGTGCCCACCGAGTCCGACCTGAGATGCATCAGCTGGTACTTCTCGTGCATCAGGAACTGGTTGGTGTTGCGGGGCGCCCGCATGCCCGGCGCCCGCTTGCCCATCATGTTGACCGGCCGCAGGGAGAGCAGCACCCGGGGCCGCGTGGGCCGGGAGCAGCGGGGCCAGACCTTGGCTTGCTGCTGCTGGTAGTGCTGGCGGCCGTGCGTCCGGGAGAAGCTGGGGGTCCTACCCCACCTCTTGCGGTGCCACCCGGGCCTCCTGCTGTTGCCGCACACCCTCCTTGGCTGGCTGTCTTTCAGCGACTGCTGCTGCTGCACCCGGTGATACGCCCCTTCCGGCACCTCTTCGTCTCTCCCTGCCTGGCTGGGCTCCCAGCCGCTGGTGCTCAAGGCCCCCTTGCCGCACATGAGCAGCTCCTTCCTTCTCAGCATAGTCAGGGCACTCTTCTCACATACTCTTGGCCACCCAAGACTGATGCCAAGAAGCCCCCGCAGCAGCAAAAGCGACGCAGTCTTCTCTGCTCCTTCTCGCGCCCTGGTCTTCCGCAGGTGTCGCTTCCTTTTGAGTGCAAAAGACGCCCACAGCCAGAGGGGCTTTCCGTGGCTCGCCCTACCTTTTCACTATCCGCTGGGTTTTTTTCTTGACCAGGGCTTTTTTACAGCGCATAGCCCGGCAGAGGGGCTGCAGGCTGAAGGGCAGCTTGCCCAGCTTCACGCTGCGGCTCAACGTGCCGTAGCGCGCCCCTTCCCTCACTGGCACGTTTAGCACTCAGTTACTTTAACCCTCTTCGCAATGACTGGTTTAAGAAAAGGAGGTCCCTACACCGAAGTCACTGAGAAAGGGGAAGCAAAACGTCACTACACTGGCTCACACTCTTCCCTAAACTAACCATTCGTTTTACACCCCTTCCGCCGTCTCAACGTTCAACGCTTCGCCTCGCCCTCTTATATATAAGACTTGGAGCAGTCCAAAATGAGCCATCCTGGAGGGGTGAACCTCTTTCATAATAAATCAATTATAATTTCAGATATTTAGCTGGAGGGGAAGAAAAACGCACGAAGTCACACAGATGAACAAAAAAGCTGTTGCCATTGTTTTTGTGTACTCACTTTCCACTTTTGTCTGTGTATAGATTGGTTAGTCCCAAATTTCCCAGCAAGTAATAGCCTCTTGAACTGCTATGCGCAAACGATACTTACGCATAGAATTCTTCCTAATGACTGTTCTTCCATATCTTCTACGTAAAGTGCTTAACGAACGGACAGTTGAAGCGCAAACAAATGTTAGGGGGTAGGGGGCGGTAAAATGGCTCGGAGGGAGATGTGGAAATAGGTAGACGCGAAGGAACTCTCGGAAGTTTCGTACATCTTCTGGCAGCGAAGAGATGGAAAACGGAATCTGCGGGTCTTGTCTCTGACAAAAGACAGCTGTTTTGCAAAGAGGAATTTCAGCGTCTTGCAATGATACTATAAATCTTGTTGATGTTACTGTATTTCTTTTCTTGTTGCCTCTTAATAAGTAGGAGTGGACTCAAAAGCAGATAGCAGAAGGTTCCGCCATCCTGTTTGCTATGAAGAGAAAATGGTGGATTTATTTTTTGATGGTGGACATATTTGTTTGGCGGTTGCGACTTGTACCGCGAACACTGATTTGGAAGAAAGCCCAAAGAAAGCACAAGTAAAGACGCCCAGGGCTTCTCAGTATATTTGAGACGGACCATATGCTGTTATTTTGTCCCCAAACATAACCTGCTTGAAGGAAGACTCTTCTTTACATACTGAGAAAATTCTTCGTACGCACCAACGAAATCAATGTTGCACAGTAAAAATAAAGAGTATAATGTCAGGAACAGCCAAGAAGTCCTCGTTGCTAATAAGCAGAGGAATTTTACCTTTTAAAAATATTAGTATGTTAAAAGAGACTATACAAATATTTTTCTTTAAAAAGTAAAATTACATGTAATTGCGATGAAAAGTCGTAGAAGAGGTAGGAAGGGGCTGGGCAACCGTCTTCCTATTTATTAAACGTCTTCCTACTTGGATAACTAGAGGCAAAGCGAATCGGAAGGGACGTGCGCGCACCCTGTTCTGCAGCCCTCCTTTGTTGCCATCACGTGGAGCAATTGTTGCACGGACACCCATACCTAAATGAACAAACAAGTTAAATTGCCTCAAAAGTAGATTTCAGAGGACTGAGAGCGAACTTCGTTGTCCCCCAGGCTGTAGTAGTTAGTTTTATCAATGGTCGGGTCACAGTGATCTTGGAATTCACATAGGTGAACATCTTGCTGCTTGTTTTGTACCTTGGACTTTGAACACTGATAGAAAGACTGCATGATTGCATGCCATAGTTTAAAGCAGTTCTCTATAACAGCATATTATTTATTTATTTAGTGTAAAGCCCCATGAGACAGGAAGAGTTTGTGCATGCCAATTTTATACATGACAGCAATCTCTTTTTTAAGTTCTTGCAGAACAGTATAAAAAAACAAATTGGTGTGACTCTGATGTCATTTACTTTGATTTTTCTCATTATTTATTTCACTTAAAACATTTGTATCACTCCATTTTGCCAGATTAGAGCCTTCAAGGTGGTGAACAATAAAAATATATTAAAAATGAATTTTAAAAACAACACCTATGTATAAAACCAGCAATTAAAAACAAAGATTAAAGGTCCGTAAGGAAACACTGGGTGAAACAGAAAAGTCTTTACCTGCTGGTAGAAGATAATGATCAAGGGGGGATAGACAGTTCTCCCTGGGGATGAAATGCCATGATTCTGGTGCCATGACTGAGAAGGCCCTTTCTCAGATTGCTGTCTCAGATAACAGGGACACCTGAAGCCTAAAATGGTCTGCATTTTTTGTTTAATGGAAGTTTAATAATTTTATTTCTGAATTTTTAAAATAGTCCCCCCAACACTTTTAAAGATTTTATTTTTATAAAGACAAACATCACAATGACCAAACACACAAGTACATAATACACAGATACATAAATGTGGGGGATTCAATTACATCATCCGTTCACATGCTTGAATACTTCCTACCATATCTGTTTTCCATGTTCCACCTTATGTTCTTAGAAAAATCTTTTGCAAACTTTTAAATATCAGTTTTTATAATCTATGAAAGGTTATGTCTGTATACTTTTTCTATTGTATTCTTCAGTTAATCTCAAAATCTGAAACCATGTAATTTCATATATACACAAGCATTGACATGGGTATCTAAATAATAGGGGATTTCATTATCTCATCAGGGTCCTGGTCACATGAGTGAGATAATCCGGGGGGGTAGTGAGGCTTTTTGCCCTGGAGCAAAATGAAGCACAGTAGCGTGATCAGATGTTCCCCTGAGGCTTCATGCTTAGGCCATCTGCCGCTGATCACATGTTGATGGTGAAGCATGGCAAGGGGGGAGAAGCGGCATGGCGTGATCACACATGCGGTGATTGCAAGCCGCCGCTTCCTGACAGGTTTTTTTCCCAAGCCAGAGTTACCGCATGCGCATTACCACGGAAGTGCACGACCAAGGAGGCTTTAATAACAACAAACAAACATCCGGTGTGAGGATGCAGACGGGTGCCGGATGCGATGGGATACCAGCGCTTCCATGATCCGATGCCTGCCCATGCCGTGCCGTGCGTTTTCCGGGAAACACTGCACTTTCCCAGGTATCTTTACTCCACTTCTTCGGCTGACTGATACGGGTTGCTGACGGGTGCGGGACACTTGCCGGATGTTCCTGTGTGATCACGCCCATAAAATCTTCCCAGCATTCATCCCTATTGCGTGGCTAATTCTGCATGTGACTGGACCCCAGATTACCTATTTAAATACCCCAAATTTGGTTTTCAAATTTCACCTTATATTCTTACAATAATCTTTCACATGTTTGAAAAAAAATTATACTCTTTTGGTATATTTTCTAATGTTTCAACTCATTTACATAGTTTTAAACAGCTGTGAACTGTGTTTCTCCCTTATCCAAAGAAATTGATGATCTCTCTTATCTACAAAATTTTGGAACTTTTCCATAAATTTTCATTGTTTTATTTGTTCCACCCCATTTCCCACTTAATGCCCATTCATTTTAATAGCTTAATTTTCCTGAAGCCCTAATGTGAGATTGTGACAGACGTGACATTAAATGGGTAGACAACCACTGGTATGTGTTCTGAACAGTGGAATTTCTGGTCATTTTCTTTGGTACTCAGGGCTGGTTCCCTAGCCAAGCAACTGTGGTGAACTCCTGAAGCACTGCTAGGATCACTGGAGCAGCAGCGGGAGAGAAGGCAGTGGCCACAGTGTCTTACGTCCATCGTCCTGTCCTGGACCTGTGCCAGCTAATGTCCTTCAGGATCAATGTGCCTTTTCACACTATTTTGTCCATAAATAAGTAACTTTTTGCAGTCTCCAAATACTGGATGTATACCTGAAAGTGGCTCATAGAGAGGATCTAACATGAATTCAGAAAGCTATAAAAGTAGACCAGTGCTTCCATTTCTAGGAAGCATTTATTTTTTTTGCAATATCTTTTAACAGAGATCCTCTTTCACCCTTGTCTTTTAAATAGATCCTACATGGGATATCCCTTTTACTTCATTTGAATTCTGTGACATAATATTTATATATGGTATATGGATATGATTGATAAGTTATATGGATGATCTTTCCCTGAGACCTGAGGCTGTTTCTACACAATGAGGATTTCTTGATGTGCATTCATTCCTCTATTTATTTATTAAACTTATATCCTGCTCAGGGTGGCTAACAACATAATAAAGACCATACAAACCAAGATATAAAAACAGTTAAACAATTAAGCAATTAAAACAAGATGGCATTAAAAACAAGTAATCTAATGTCTCCTGTGACATTTTAACAGCTGATTGTAGATGACCTGATTTATAACAGTTTTAATCAGATGGTACCTAAAAACATAGTGCCCCAAAGATAATAAACAGTATCTAGGAGAGACTGAGCAGGTACCAGAGGCAGGGGAGGTCAAGATGGTTTAACGTCTGCCACCTCACCCAAAGGCCTGGTGGAACAGCTCCATATTACAGGCCCTGCAGAACTGCAATAACTGTCACAGGGCCCTGATATCAAGCGGGAGCATGTTCCACCAGACCCTGGCCCTGGCTCTGAAAAAGGCCTGAACATAAGAACATAAGAACACAAGAGAAGCCAATGTTGAATCAGGCCAATGGCCCATCTAGTCCAATACTCTGTCACACAGCGGCCAAAAATACCAGGTGCCATCAGGAGGCCCAGCAGTGGGGCTAGGACACTAGAAGCCCTCCAGCACCAAGAATGCCCCCTCCAGCACCAAGAGTAGAGTGCATCACCTGCCCCAGACTGAGAGTTCCTATCTGTACCTTGTGGCTAATAACCCTGGTACAGGTTGAGGTACCCTGGCCCTGGTTGAGGCTAAGTGGATGTCTCTTGGGTCGGGGATTAGCAGGAGATGTTGATTTATGGAGTGCAAGGCTCTTCAGGGCATATATGAGGAAAGGTGGTCCCTCAGATATGCTGGTCCCAGGCCATGTAGGGTTTTAAAGGGACAGCTTTCTTAAAGGGACAGCTCCACAAGATTTCCCTTGATAACCCTTTTTTGTAGACATTTCAGGCACCGTATGAAAGCCTAAAACATTTTGCTTTTAGCAGTAAGGACAAGAGCCTGCTTAGGCAGCTGCATGGAATGAGTCCTAAGATGAGGCTTCTACTACCCTTCCTGCCTCCTTTCCTTTGGCAGCCCACTTAAAAATGTGAAAGCCCTCTGAAAAATAAAATCCTAGCTATGGGCCTGGTCAGTACCATAACCTTGAATTGGATTCGGTATTCAAAGGTGTTGCCACCACATCTGGATCAGGTCCAAGGGTAGCCCCACACAAAGCATGCTATAAATGCATAAGAGGATTTTCCATTATTTCATCAGAATTCTCCTGTGCCAGCCATTTCCCCACCTCCACATCAACAGTATGCTTTTTGTCAGCTTAAAAAAGAACATGCATTAGGTTTAGCTATATTACTATAGTGTTATACTATACAGCAACTACTGACACATTTAAAGCATTGGCAAAAAAGCTTATTGGTGGTTTGGGAGGGGGAATGTTGGCCATGAGGACAAATGACACCAAAGTGGACAGGACAGCCTCAACCACACAATGGGCAAACCTGATTGTACCAAAGTAGGTTCAGGAAGAATCAAAACGAGACGGGGGGGGGATCTAGGAGGTGGACAACTGCACAGTAATATTGAATGGAAAGGTGGGAGGCAAGATGCAGAAGAACATCCATATGAAAGCAACCTGGGCTAGACTAGAGTTGCAGTCCTAAAGACACTTTCCTGACAGTAAGCCCCACTAAATAACATTGGACTTACTTCTGATTAGATCTTCTAGTCAGGGTCACCATAACTTGGAAGGGGCTTGATGGTACACAGCACACACATAACAGATCTGTTGAGGATTTCTCCCTGGAATACCTAAGTATTCTTTCTATCCCTGTCATATTTAATAGTCCAGATTAAATCAGAGGTACGTTACTTTATTTATGTAATAAATAACATAATGGTGTGTAGGCAAAAGCCAAAGTATTGAAAACAAAATTAAAGCAATATAAATTGAAGCTAGCCCCATGACTTCATTAGAAGCAAAATCGTTTCCTTTATTTCCTTTCTCCCATCAAAGCTCCATGAGACAATGTTCTTGAGCAGCAGAAATAGCTATAGCTTAAACGATGAAAGGACTGGGAAAATATTAGCCAGACACAAAGTAATTTGGGTTTTTTTATCACAAAGTAAAAAATTCAAAATAGCCAAAGAAGAATATGAAAAGAGGTATCAATCTTACCTAAAGGTCATAGACAGAGTTGATCAGAATACAGGATATTCATAAATCTACCCTGGCAAACCTGAGAAGGATTAGCATTTAATCTAGCCAGACAGAAGGCCCTTGAATATCAAGAAATGGTCAAATAATATGCATATGATGGAAGATCTTTTGGAGGTGAAATACCGAAATATTGAGAGGAGTAAACACAATGCGGTCTGAATCTGGTTAATAATACATTTATTAGCCAGAACATAATTCTCATATTTCCCCTGACTTTTCCATCAAATCTGATGCTGTGCCAAGAGTCAACAATTTATCATCAAGGAGTTTCACCCAAGCAGATCTAAAAGAGTCCAGTCCCAATACATACAGTTATCTTGTGTCACGAAAAACCACCTTAAACCTTAGATTAAGTGCAGAAAGCTAAATCCTGTCTTGCAATGATTGTTAGCCAAATTCTATATGAAGAGCAATATGTAATACACAGTAGCAGTAAAAGCAAAACCCCAAAGCAACCATAGGGTAAATGAATACCTTTATCTCTCCTTATAAATAATTATCTTTTGGTTTCGCAAGATTCCATGCGCTCCCATTGGCTGTGAAATGCCCTCTCTCAGCCATTGGCCCATCAGCTGCCACTCAAGAGTACTCGCATGCCATTGGCCGGGTGCTGGGTCTGCTCCTCTTCCCCACCCACTCCCCCTGGCAGACAGCTCTCTCTCCTGAGGAAGACAGTTCTCTTGAGTCCTGTGAGGGACTGTCCCCTCAGTGGCTGTTGGTAGGCAGCCAAGCTTGGTTCTGTGAGTAAAAAAACAAAGGACTTTCAGCATAACCCCCTCCCCCGCCCATAACCCCCTCCCCAATGGCCACTTTCCTGTCAGAATAAATGGAAAAAGGCTCTCTCTCCTGCTTAGCTTCAGCATGGCTGGCTGGCTGGCTGGCTAACGAGGTGGGCCAGCGACCATCAGATCATTTTCTTCAACTCCCCGCAGTGCGGCTGACTTTCCCCTAGGGTTGCCAATCTCCAGGTGGGACCTGGAGATCTCCCACTGTTACAATTGACCTCCAGATGACAGAGATCAGTTCCCCGGGAGAAAATGGAGGGTAGACTCTGTGGCATTATACCCTGCTGAGTCCTTCCACACACACCCCAAATGCTGCCCTCCACAGGATCCACCCCCCCAAATCTCCAGGTATTTCCCTAATCAGAGTTGGCACCTGTACTTTCTCCTCTGTCAGTAAAAGGCCCTTTCCACACCTATGTTGGCCTTTGGGAGAAAACTCATTGGGCCCAGTCCTGATCGGGTTGCCAACTCCAGGTGGGCAATTCCTGGAGATTTGAGGGATGGAGCCTGGAGAGGGTGAGGTTTGAGGAGGGGTGGCACCTCAGACAGGTACGATGTCATAGACTCCACCCTCCAATCCAGCCATTCCCTGATGGGGAACCATTGTTGCCAATCTCCAGGTGGGGGCTGGAGATCACTCAAAATTACAACTGCTCTCTAGGAGGGATGGGGGAGGAGATGGAAAACTAAAAGTAGGTTGATGGTTGGCTGGGAGGGAGATAGGGTTATCAACTCCAGGTTGGGAAATTCCTGGAGATTTGAGGGGTCGAACCTGGAGAGGGTGAGTGTTGAAGAGGGGTGGGACCTCAGACAGGTACAATGCCATAGACTCCACCCAGCCACTCCCTCCTGGGGAACCACTGTTACCAATCTTGGGGGTGGGCTGGAGATCACTCAAAATTACTACTGCTCTTCAGGTAGCAAAGATCAGTTCTTCTGGAGAAAATGGTGGACTCTGTCATTATACCCAGCTGAGATTGCCACAGCAAATTGTCTCTGAGTCTCCCAGAGCCTCTTTCTAGAGCTCGTTGTATTTATTTCCACAATGGGCCTTATTCCTAGTTTTAAATAAAACATCACTTGGTTCTGAACAAGTTTTTTAGTCCACCAGAACTCTTAATCAGATTTGATATTAAGCAAATAAGCAAATACAAACAAGTGTAGCCATCCACAAAGGGGTTCTAGGTTTGGAGGCAGATCAATCATCTCATGATAGGACTTTACATCTGGAGGAGACATGACCTCTAAGTTCTAGCTGACACTACCCAATTTGGCTTCTCTTGATTCTTTGCTAATATAAGCAAAGGGGCCTGCATAATCAGTTTAGTGCTGAAAATATATTGAAATAATCCCCAGTGTTTTAAAGGGAGAGAAACTATTGTGTCTTTAACTAAGTATCCTTTAGCGTAACCTGAGATTGTTTTTGCACCTAGTGTGGTCTAGCAGTGGCACCTTAAATAAAATACCCCTGTAAGTCCACTGCAATCAATGGAGTTAGAGGGCTGTAACTGTGTTCAGGATTGTACTATAATGCCTCTGCTCCATTCTAAGACTGCTTGAATCTAAAGACTTGGGCTTTCTACAGTGACTAACAAAATCTTTTTATCATCTGTGGTCCTTTTTTGTTGCTTAACATCAAGTCTGAAAAAGAGTTCTGGTAGGCCTGAAAACTTGCTCATCACTTTGTGATGTTTTAGTTGGTTGTTTCTGAATCATCAGCTAGGTAATACTCACAGATCCACCTGAGACAGCTACCGTAAATGCACTTTATAATAGCTTTACATATGAGAAAGAAGTGTCTTACCAGAGGCCAAACAAAAGTCTAACTCAAAGACAGAATTAGAACTCAGGAGCTATTGACTCACTAAGCTGGTTCATATCTTGTGACCTCATCCTGTTTTTCATTTCATGGACAAGTGTGTGGACAAGTCAGCCACCTTGCTATTGGCTGACAAGATATAACATGTTACTAATTACCCTCTGTAAAATTATAGCATAATTCTGAACATCAACAAAATTCTAGATGAACACAAAGAGTAATTTCAGAAGAAAGCATGATCTGTGAAGAATAGTATTCAGGTTTTGAAAAAGAAGCAATGTTTAATAATCTCTTGGGAGACATTACATAGAACAGTTACAAGAATCAGGAATACCTGTGAAGTATTATAGTTTGTCAGCAAATCAGAGCTATCATGAAAATTAGATTAGAGTCGAGTAGCACTTTTAAGACCAACAAAGGTTTATTCAATTATAATAATAATTCAATTATTATTGAATAAACCTTTGTTGGTTTTAAAGGCGCTACTCAACTCTATTTTTTTGTTACTGCTTCAGACCAACACAGTCGCTAGATCTATGCAAATTAGGTGTTTACATCTGTATTGAAAACACACCATTCTTATGCAGGATTAATTATTTCAATCTTGCTAAATTTCCAGCTGCAGGTAAAAGTTCCTATTCCTGTGATGCTCTGTACACTCTGTATTATATGATGGTTATACTGTAATAGCATGTTTATACCATGAAGGTATTCCTGATACCTCAGATAAAGATGGATCATGGCAGGGTGTGCTTTGGCCTGACAAATAAAACAAGATTTGAACTGCCTGCTCTCTGGACTATTGTTGGCAAGGCTGTATTAGGTTATAATCTTCCAGCAATTATGTCATAGATGCAGGCTACTTCTATGGGTATTATTCAGGACCAGTTCTGATTTAATTAGACATTCCTCCTAATCCCACTGGTAGTTATTCAGTGCTAGTTTACAGCTGCACATTCATCACTTGATGGCTACAGCATCAAGTGATGATTCACAGGTATGACTTGGCCATAGATAGAAATTTAATTCCGTGTGCAACGTTTTCAAAGCAGTTAGTTCACATAGTGAATTATAAAAGCTTGACATTTGGTAAATGTTCCAGTGATGAGCCCTGATGTCAGACTTCTAATTAAGCTCTGGTTGTCACCAGATGTGATTTTTGTCACCATAGAAAGTGGTGGTATGAACAGAAGGCACTGTCACTACCCTCCATGGGAATGCACTCTGAAAAAGCTGCCGCTGAAGTGATTGCACTGAAATCTCAACTCTGCGTCCTAAGAAGTGCTTGTTATAGAAATGTTATAAAGCCATAGCAAATGGTACAGTTCAGCTGGGTGTTCAGACAACTTAACTTGACACAGCCTTTGATCCCCCTGCTTATACAGCACACATTTGGATCCTAAATGGTACTGTACCATTTCTAAAAACCTCAGAGCAACTGCTTCCACAGCTCTCATTCTCTTGTTTTTTGTTATCTGTTGTTGTTGTTCAGTCGCACAGTCGAGTCTGACTCTTCGCGACCCCATGGACCAGATTATCTGTGCTACCATGTAAACATTAAATTAAAACATTAATTTGAAGAACAAATATAATTTCTGCTGGGCAAAACAGGAGTTATATTTGTTCTTCAAAACAGAATTTTAATGGTTTTTTTCATATGTCAGAGGAAATAATAAGGAACAAAGTTGACAGAGGTGGGGATGCAGTTAGTGCAAGGGCTTAATGAGGACTTCTGTTTCCAATGCTAGAACTGAGTGCTGAAAGAAAAGGCACCCTCTGAGCATGTTCAACATTTCTTTCCACTCTCCAACAAGTCACTACAATCTGTTTTTACACAATCAGGATTAAGGAACAGGTCCTCTGTTAGGAGGGTTGACATGGTTCCAGGCTGGTTAGAACCCTGGCATCTCCCTTTTTAGAACAAATACTGCATTTCAAGGTGAAATTAAAAACAGAAATAGAACAATCATAACACTGTAAATAGTGCAGATTGTTCACAGTTCTGAACTCTCTGAGGAATCTTGAAGACTGAGGAATCTATGACAATCTATGTTCAGACATTCTACGTTCAGACAATCTATGTTCTACATTGGTGTAGTGGTTAAGTGTGTAGACTCTAATCTGGAAGAACCGGGTTTGAGATTCCCCACACCTCTGCTTACAGCTGCTGGATGACCTTGGGCAAGCCATAGTTCTGTCAGAGCTGTTCTCTTAAGGACAGTTCTGGAAAGAGTTCTCTCAGCCCCACCTACCTCACAGGGTGTCTGTTGTGGGAGGGGAAGGGAAAGGAGTTTGTAAACTGCTCTGAGACTCCAAGTGAAGGGCGGGGTATAAATCCAATTTCCTCCTCCGCCTCTGTGAAATTCTTGGGAGCAGTCTATATATTTGCATATATCCTATATCCTATGCATGATGCAGCCTAGCAGCCTAAGTGTTCCAAATAATGCATTATGTGGAGAAAAGTATATTGTAGCAATTCCCATTCATTGTGACTGTGAATACCATGGTGCCTGCTGATGTATTTCTTGGTACCTGCTTGCTGCCTGTGTTAGCCAAATTGCTCTATTATTTAATAAAGATGGGGAATTATAATTATTAATATGCAATTGGCTTATCTATAGGATCTGACCTTTGTATACCAGAGTTAGAATTCCCAAGCACCTAGGAACAGACACAGAAATTGGGTGGCTAAAATAATGATTTCTTTACTAAATATTCTCAAACATACACACAATATTCACACAATATAGCACTAAGGAAGCAGAGGTGATTGATGGGTTATAGAGGGGTGATACAACCTGTTCAGATGTGCAGAGGTCCATGGATTCTGGCCTAAACTCAGAGAGTTCAGGGGTGGCCTGCCATTTTGGATCATGGCAGAAAACACACAGTCTAAGGCCATCTGTGTGCTGGGATATAGGCACTGGCAAAGAATGCAGGCCAATGGGTGGCCCTGGGGGCTAGTCTCAGGTGAGAACAATAGATTACCTGGACCAATGATGGGTCCCAGGGGTGTGTGATGCCAGTAGGGGCAGACCTTAGGTATGACCAATGAACTTCCAGAGAGGCAGGGTCTGGATTTAACAATAGAAGCCAGGTGTTGGGTAGCTAGTTAAATGGATTATCTGACTCACTAATGGTCCTGGCCTGGGGTGGACAAAAGATGGGAGCCGTCCCTGATTAGCATCAGGAAGGATTGCTAAACATTTGAATGATTGATTGGTTTATCCCGGTATCTTGAGGGACAGAGGCAAGAAAGACAAAGAATTTACACTTAGGACACAAAAGGCTGGGTGAGGTGCTGTAGAGTGCCAGGTGGCTTCTAAAGACTTACCTCTGGAACTCATTATTATTCCATAAACATAATCTCTGCTAGGTGGAGGGGGAAGACTGGAGGCTTGCTCTGAGGTCACCTTATGAAACCTGAATATGAAATCTTTTTGCAGACCACTTGCAGCCCAACTCTGTGGTCAAGCTGAGAGTGCCTGGCTTTTTTGGACTTCAGGTTAGAAAGTAGGGGACCCCTGTTTTGGGGCTACCCAAGAATAAAAGGTAGTGCCTCTGGCAACATTTGGCTTCAGTCTAGTATTGCCTGCTTTTAAAACTGGATCTTTCTAGTTGTCTCTTAGTTTGATCTTCAGCTATTATAATATTTAACATGATGTCATGAAAAGCTTCAACTGCTCATTTCTGCATATTAAACCTCTTTTAAGGAGACGAGGCTGCTCCCCCCACCCCGTTCAGATGGCAACCTTACTTCTTCTGTCCTCTTCCACATTCTTTCCTTATCCCTTTTCTAGTTACTACTTTTGTCTTCCTTTGTCCCATTCACTCCTCCTTGTTTTCTACTCTTTCTTTTGTCACCTTTCACATCCCTTCCTTCCCCTCTCTCTGCTCTTATTTCTCATTTCAGTCTCTCTGCCCTTCACCCATACCCCATGACATTTCTCCAGCTGGCTTCTACAGATACTAGAGCCAAGGGAAAGACAGTTGTCATGATGATGGGACTGAGGGGAAGAGGAAAGCCAACTGCCAGCCATTTCCTCAAAAGCTGAACAGTTTGGCTGTATCCTCATTACAATGTGAGTTTGCTTGAAATTATTTCACCATGTTGGGCGAAATGCTCTCTAGGGGTGGAGCACCTCGCAACAGGTATAATTAATTTTGGGATCTTTTGGTCTATGTCTATGAGGAATGGGCTGCCGCGGGACCTTCCCAGTGAAGAGGCGAACGACAGGACTCAGAATAATGTTTCAGTTTACTTAAATACAACAGTTACACTCAACAATATCAAATCACACACACATACATTCAAGAGCTAGGAAACACAGATAGACATAGCACAGTTGCATGAGCAGGTAAACGTTGGTTCGTTGAGGGCGATATTTACCTCCAAGGCGCGGCTCCTAAATCTTCCAGCGAATGGGGTTAGGGTGGGTAGGAAGGATGGAAGAAGGGATACGTGGTCTCGACCAGCTAACAACACATGTGTATAGTTCCAGCTGCAGACTGGAACGAAGCGAGGCAAGGGTTCGGGTACAGGATGGGGGCGTAAGAGGATAAAAGCAAACAGACAGAGGTCGTGGATCGGCAGGGGACAGGCAACAAGAGGACGCAGCGACCTGAGCTAACCCAGAGATTGCGTTTTTATAGCGTCTTGGGTGTTGGGTGGAGAAGGCCAGGCGGTGTACACCTACTGACCCTCCCAGCCGGCTGTGTCAGTGACAATTTCAAATCTTATTGGCTACACTGTCCGTTGGATACCTGGGGGCTGGACAGAGGAAGCTGGCTGGCAGGCAGATGGTTTCTCCAGGTAGCTGATGGCTCTTCTATTGTTCATGTGTATGGCTCGGGTGGGGAAGGCACTTAATCTCATCATGCAAACGACTGGCAGAGGAAAAGTCCTTTGTCTGCTGTATGGCCCTTAATCCATGTATGTGACATGCGGCAGGTATGCAATGGAGTCCCTCAGAGTAAAAAGACAGCTTTTTCCCTTCTCTATGGGCTTCTCCTTTGGCATCCATTTTACAGTCTAGCAAGTACACAGACCATGTGGCAACAGCAAACAGTCCATAGCAAAGCCCCATAATGGTGTCGGGGCTAACAACCACACCAATGGCTCCACCACCAACAGAAAAGACAGAGGAAGTAGGATCCTCACTATAAGAAGTGAAAGCAAATATGAAAATAACAGGAGAATTAGTAAGGTTGCCATATCTGAGTAGGGAAATTCCTAGAGATTTGGGATGGATCCTGGAGATGGTGGGGTTTGGAGAGGGGAGGGACCTCAACAGGCTATAATGCCACACTATAAAGCAGTCATGATAGTTGTAGTTTGGAGATCACTTGTAATTCCAGGAATTTGCCAGGCCCCACCTGGAGGATGGCAACACTAAGAATTATTCTCAGTTAGAGAAAGCTTCCCAACCCCCGCACATCTGGCACCTGCCACACCTAGAATACCTTCACACATAGGCCAAATATGGATTCATCAGAGACTTGTAGAAGACACATAAGGCTATCTAGCACAGTTTGTGCAAACTCAGTAAATATCAGTTGGTTATTTAACTTCATTTCTACCTTGCCTTTCTCTCCAAGAGGGACTCAAAGCAGCTTAAACTGGACTCCTCTTATCCTCTTTGTCCTCACAGCTTTCCTGTGAGGTAGGTTAGGCTGAGAGTGTGTGACTGGCCTTAGGTCACCCAACAAAATTCCAAGGCAGAGTGGGGATTTGAACCCAGGTCTCCCAGATCCTGGTCCAAAGTCTAACAACCACAGCACACTAAACTTGTTTAAGAAAATAATAATTTTCATTCATCAATTGAAAATATTTATGAAACAAATACTCATAAAAAAACCAAAAACCAGAATAGGCTATGAACAGCTGTGCAATATTTTTCTTGTTAATTTTTATTTTAGAATGAATGGTATTTGATAACATATTGCATAATGGTTGACATAAGAGCCTTATTACATGACTAAACTTGCCAATTAAAAATACAGCTTGTCTTTCTTCCTTTGTTCTGATATAATGAGTCTATTTGGCCACATATGCATACCATTTTACTTACCCATTCTGATTTATACGTATATTATCTAATATTGAATATTGTAGCCTATACAGTTTTCAGTACTGACTCTGTGGTTTTGGCTTAGGATATTATTAGCATCCCAAGGATCTCTCATTTTACCTTCTGTTTTCATCAACCCTCAAGGAGGCTGAACCAATCTCAAATGATGGAAATAGAAGCTTAATCCAAACAAAACAGAGGTGTTGGGATTGGGAATCTACCCTGTTTCTGGATCGGGTTGTGCTCCCCCAGGAGATTTAGAGCCACAGTTTGTATGAACTTGGCTCTTAGATGGGTAGTGGTAGTTAAGACTGTATTTTACCAGTTTAAATTAGAATACCAACTGTGTATTTTCCTGGAACAATCTGATCTGGCCACAATCGCATATGACCCAGTAACTTTCAGATTACAATGTTGCGATGTGCTCAATGAGAGGCCAACTTGGAAAAGTTCTTGGGAAACTCAGTTAAGTCTGAATGCAACTTGCTGGCCGCGGTTTGGAGTCAATCGCAGTGATCATATCATACCTCTTGTGTTCAGACTTAATTGGTTATGAGTTAATTTCAGAACACAGTTCAGCATACCTGACCTTTAAAGCCCTAAATGATACAAGCCTAGAATATCTGAAAGACTGCCTTCTACAGCATTTGCTATGAAAGTCATAAGCTAAAGCCTTTGTAGTGGCTGAACTGGAATTGTGGAATGCTTTCCCCCAAGAAACATGCTAGACACCAACCTTTTGGTATTTAGGAGGATAATAAAATCTTCTATTTTCTGGCAAGTATTTGCACTAAAAGAATATGAAGTACTGAATGACTTGAGTAGATTTGTTTTATTCAGAAGGTTTTTTTTTACCAGTGTGAAGTAGCAGTGTAGTTGTTAGAGTGGCAGAGTAGGATCACACTCTTAGCCTAAGCTACTGAACGGGATTGTTGGGACAATAAAATGGGAAGAGAGGGTCCTGCTCTGAATCCTAATTGGGGAGAAGGGTGAGTTATAAATAAACAAAAGAGTACATTAAAATATTATATATTTTTAGATCTGCGTAGGCAGCCATGTCGGTCTGAAGTAACAGAACAAAGTTAAGAGTCCAGTGGCACCTTTAAGACCAACAAGATTTTAGTCAAGGTATGAGCTTTTGTGTGCACGAACACTTCCTCAGATACATTGAAATGGAAGTTAACAGTTCATATATATATATATATATATATATATATATATATATATATATATATATATATATATATACATGCCCCTACATAGGTGAACAGCACATTAGCATAGAAGATGTTTTGACATATGCCCATTTTTGCATAAATATTTTTTAGTTTATACTGAATTTTAGCCATGGTTTTGCTGCCTCATCATGACTGATGTGAATCATTTTGGTAGCATGTTATTGTTGTTGTTCAGTTGCACAGTCGAGTCCAACTTTTCGCAACCCCGTGGACCATATCAATGCCAGGACCTCCTGTCTTCTGTCATCCTCTGGAGTTTGCTCAACTTCATGTTCGTTGCATTGATAACACTGTCTAACCATCTCATCCTTTGCTGTCACCTTCTTCTTTTACCTTCAATCTTTCCCAGCATCAGGGTCTTTTCCAGTGAGTGTTCCCTTCTCATTTGGTGGCCAAAGTATTAGAGCTTCAGCTTCAGTATCTGGCCTTCCAGGGAACATTCAGGGTTGATTTCTTTTAGGATTGACTGATTCGATCTCCTTGCAGTCCAAGGGACTCTCAAGACTCTTCTCCAGCACCATATTTCAAAAGCATCTATTCTTCGGCACTCAGGTTTCCTTATGGTCCTACTCTTGCAGACATCCATTACTACTGGGAATCCCATTGCTTTAACCATATGGACTTTTGTTGGCAGGGTGATGTCTCTACTTTTTATTATGTTGTCTACGTTTGCCATAGCTTTCCTCCCAAGGAGCAGACATCTTTTAATTTAATGGCTGCAGTCATCATCTACAGTGATCTTGGATCCCAGAAACGTGAAGTCTGTCACTGCTTCCATGACTTCCCCTTCTATTTGCCAAGGAGTGGTGGGGCCGGAGGCCATGATCTTAGTTTTTTTGATGTTGAGTTTCAAGCCAACTTTTGCGCTCTCCTCTTTGACCTTCAGCAAGAAGCTCTTTAGGTCCTCTTCACTTTCTGCCATTAGAGTGGTATCGTTTGCATATCTGAGTTTGTTGATGTTTCTCCCGGAGATCTTAATTCTGGCTTGTGATTCATCCAGGCTGGCATTTGGCATGGTGTACTCTGCATATAAATTAAATAAACAGGGTGACAATACACATCCTTGTTGTACTCCTTTTCCTATGCTATACCAATCAGTTGTTCCATATCCGGTTCTAACTGTCATTTCTTGATCCTTATACAGGTTTCTCAGGAGACATGTGAGGTGGTCTGGTACTCCCATCTGTTTAAGAACTTGTCACAGTTTGTTGTGATCCACACAATCAAAGGCTTTAGTGTAGTCAATGAAGCAGAAGTAGATGTTTTTCTGGTACTCCCTTGCTTTCTCCATAATCCAGCGAATGTTGGCAATTTGATCTCTAGTTCCTCTACCTCTTTGAAACCCAGCTTGTACTTCTGGCAGTTCTCTATCTATGTACGGCTGAAGCCTAGCTTGTAGGATCTCTTGAGCATGACCTTGCTAGTGTGTGAAATGAGTGCAATTGTGAGATAGTTTGAATATTCCTTGGCATTGCCCTTCTTTGGGATTGAAATGTAAACTGACTTTTTCTAATCCTGCGGCCACTGTTACCTTTTCCAAATTTTCTGGCATATGGAGTGCAGCACTTTAACAGCATCGACTTTTAAGATTTTAAATAGCTTAGTTGGGATACCATCACCTCTGCTAGCTTTGTTGTTAGTAATGCTTTCTAAGGCCCATTGGACTTTGCACTCCAGGATGTCTGGCTTGAGGTCAGTGATCACACTGTTGTGGTTGTCAAGGACATTGAGGTCCTTCTTGTATAGTTCTTCTGTGTATTCTTGCTATCTCTTCCTAATCTCTTCTGCTTCTGTTAGGTTGCATGGAATGTTCCCTTGATTTCTCCAATTTTCTTGAAGAGATCTCTAGTTCTTCCTATTCTATTGTTTTCCTTTATTACTTCGCATTGTTCATTTAGGAAAGCCTCCTTATCTCTCCTTGCTGTTCTCTGGAAATCTGCATTCAGTTGGGTAAATCTTTCCTTTTCATCTTTGCCTTTCACTTTCCTTCTTTCCTCTGCTATTTGTAAAGTCTCATCAGACAGCCACTATACTTTCTTGCATTTATTTTTCTTTGGGATGGTGCTGATTGCTGCCCCCTGTACAATGTCATGAACCTCTGTCCATAGTTCTTCAGGCACTCTGTCTATCAAATCTAGTTCCTTAAACTTATTCTTCACCTCCACTGCATATTTGTGGTCAAAGGTAACATTAAATTATTTTAATAGGCATAAATGTAAATTACCTGTATGTTTCCTTGGTTATATATTAATAAAAACAAGACAAGTTCTAGGAGTGTCTCCAATCTAGTAAGTCGTCTAAATGTGTTATTTAATTTTAAACAAAACAACTTGGCATGTGGAGAGGTCCACCAAAGATACATACAAGTTCCTAATTCCTTTTTGTCTTGCCAGCATGTGTGTGTGTATGTATGTGGGGTGTGTGCGCGCGCTGTCATGGTGACCTTATGAATCAATGACCTCCAAAATGTCCTATTGTTAACAGCCTCGCTCAGGTCTTACAAACAGAAAGCTGTGGCTTCCTTTATTGAGTCAATCCGTCTCATCTTGGGTCTTCCCTTTTCCTACTTTTCCTACTTCCCTTTTCCTAGCATCACTGTCTTTTCCAGTTAGTCTTGTCTTCTCATGTCCAGTAATTGTACAAAACCATTTCTTAGGCACATATGAGTGTGTATCTGTGTGAATGTGCATGCGCAGAGTGGGGAAAGCCTATACAAATGTGGCTCCTGCCAATACATTGAATGGCTATACCTTTTTCAAAATGGGAAAATACTGCCCTCTAATGGTCTTTCATTCAAAGTGGACGGATGCTGCACTGAGCTACAAAAGCATGTTTATCCAGATTTTTGAACTGCAAAGTGATTTTTTGAATTGCAAAGTGCCTTCATGGTACTTTCCCCCTCCACACATAAATGCAGGAATTTCACATCAGTTAACAATGAAGAAGTTTATATTTTATGTTTATTTTTGTAAATACTAGCAAAGAACCTGCAAGGACTTTCAGAGAACATCTCATAAGAACATACAAGCCCTGCTGGCAGGGCTGGCTCGAGATTATTCTGCACCCTAGGTGGGGCGCAGATGCCAACCTCCCAGTGGGGCCTGGAGACCCACCATGCCACCCCTGCTCCTGTCCCCTCCAGGGGGGAGGGGGAGGGTGGGCAAGCTGCAAGCCAGGGAAAGGGTGGGAGTTTAACCTCCGCCCCTTCCGTCCCAGCGCCGGCTTGCCTGTGTGCCCCGCAGCTGTGGGGTGCCCCGGCAAGCCAGGGAAGGGGTGGGTTTTTTTGGCGGGGGCGGGGGGCTTTTGGCACCCCTAAGGGCCGGTGTGCTCTAGGCGAATGCCTAGTTCACCTAGTGAGTGAGCCGGCCCTGCCTGCTGGATCAGACCAGTGGCCCATCTAGTCCAGCATCCTGTCTCACACAGTGGCCAACCAGTTCCTCTGGAGT
The DNA here is from genome assembly GCA_029375565.1 of Gekko gecko. Classification (NCBI taxonomy): domain Eukaryota; kingdom Metazoa; phylum Chordata; class Lepidosauria; order Squamata; family Gekkonidae; genus Gekko; species Gekko gecko. The sequence continues at coordinate 95,884,606 of JAPDNY010000002.1, read as the reverse complement.
CCAACAATAGGGCATAATGGTCAAGGGAAGGCCTTCCCCTGATAGTGCCTCTTGTAACTGGTATTCAGAGACTTGCTACCTTTGAATATGGAGGTTCCCTTTAGTCACAGTGGCTATCACTACATCCTCTGGCACCAAATTCTACATTTATCACTCGTGTAAAAAAATATTTCCATTTGCTAACTACCAAAAAACATTTCAAGCTCTTTGGTTTCCCTGTAGTAGAATATTTAGCAGAAAAGGAGATAATCCCTAATAATCCATATTATCAAGGCTTATTATTTTGAAATTTAAAGTTTGGCAATGTTTAAATCATTATATTGTAACAAATAAGAATTATTTAAACTTTTGAAAGAATAAGGTGGAATGTTATAGATATGTGTAATGGTAGAAAATAATAAAAATTGTTTATTTAAAAAATTAAGAAATATTTCATTTTGTCTATACTGAATCTACTGCCCATCAGATTCATTGGGATGCCCTTGAGTTCTAGTATTTTGTGAGAGGGAGAAAAAGTTTTCTTTGTCAACATTCTCCGCTTTGTGCATATAAACCTCTATCAGATCTCCCTTTAGTCATCTCTTTTCTAAACTGAAAAGTCCCAGACTCTTCAGCCTTTCCTCATAGGAAATGTGCTCCAGCCCCCTAATCATATTGATCACCCTCATCTGCACTTTCTCCAGCATTATAATACCCTCTTTGGGTTACAGTGACCAGAACTGCACACAATATTCCAGTATTTTCATTATCCTGAATAATTTGTGTCATCTAAAAACTTGGCCACTACACTACTCACCCCTAGTTCCAGATCATTTATGAAGAAATTAAATAGAACCGGCCCCAATATTGATCCTGTGAGACCCCACTGCTTACTTCCCTGCCTTGTGAAAATTGCCCATTTATTCCTCCTCTTTGTTTCTTGTCATTTAACCAATTTATAATCCATAAGAGAACCCATCCTCTGATCCCATGACTGCTAAATTTACTCAGGAGTCTTTGGTGAGGTATCTTGTCAAAAGCCTTTTGAAAGTCCAAGTATATAATGTCAGCTGGGTCACTGTTATCCACAAGTTTGTTCATTTCCTCAAAGAACTCCACAAGGCTGGTGAGGTAAGATGTCCCTTTGCAGAAACCATGCTGATATTCCCTCAGCAGGCTTTGTTCCTCTATGTCCCTAATAATTCTATAGTTGATTACAGCTTCTGTTTTTGCCTGGGACAGATGTCAGGATAACTGGCCTATGATGTTCTGGTTCCCTTCTGGACCCCCCTTTTAAAATTGGTATAACATATGCTACTCTCTCCAGTCTTCTGGTACAGCGGGTTAATTTAGCGATAGGTTATTTATTTGGGCTAGATGATCAGCAGTCTCACATTGGAGTTTCCTGAGAACTGTTGGATGTATGTATAGTCAGGACCTGAGACTTTTTGGTTTTTAATTTCCCCAGCAGGACTCATTTCCCCCTCCCCCAATATGTCCTTTCCCCCTTTCCTGAAACCCCATAACCTCTTACCTTTCCCTGACTCTTTGTCTTCTTCCCACCCACCTACCCACCTTTATCTCCCTCCCTATCTCTAGTTTTTGCGTCTTTCCAATCCCTGTCAGCCTCTCCCTGGGTAAAGTCTGGCTGTGCAGAATCTGCCCCAGGGTCAGACTCAGTTGTGCAGTGAGGACTTGTGAAGGCACCCCAGTTTCCCCTGTATCCCTTACACACTATTTCCTCTTTTCCTCTTCCTGATAGCCCCATATCCTCACCTTTCACTGCTCTCCTTCCCATTCACCAATCAACTTACTTTTATTTACCCACCATCTTCAGCTATATTATTTATTTACTACATGTGTAGCTTGCCTTTCTGCACAAGGTGGATCCAAAGCAGCTTATATCATTCTCTTCCCTTTGAAGTTCTTAACAACCCTTTGAGGTAAGTTAGTCTGAGAGTGTGATTGGCTCAAGGTCACATAGCAAGATTCCATAGCAAAGTGGGGATTTGGACTTGGGCCTCCTGATTTGAGTCAGAAACTCTGACCACTACAACACACTGGCTTTCGTGGGGTGGCTACTGTTGAACAATAGCAAGCAGCTTGGCCTAGGTGAGTCATGCAGGCTGCATGCCAGCAAGTCAAGTGGCGGTTGCTGCCAGGCCAGGCTCTTAGGGATCCTCTCTTAAAGGCCAAAATAGCCCTGGAAGGGGGCTTGACCCCTTCCTCTGCCTTTTACTGACTGATACCATGGCTTCAGCTGGCCATACACAGAGGGCATTTGATTCTTACAGCTACAGATGCTGCTTCATTATTTTGGATTTTTTTGCCCCTCCCTTTAAAGACTTCATATTTTTCTACAAGCTGGATCTTTTCACAGGATTGTAAAAAGATCTGTCTTGTTTGTTCATGGCTCCAGTCTCCACAGATTTGGCCATGTAGAGAATCTCTCCTTATATATAATTGTGAAGTGGGGTGGCACTTTCTGAACATTCCACACACTCCTAAATCAGTTAGCTCCATGATATGTCACTCAGAAGCTGTCCCTATCCACAGGCTACGTTGCCTGAGTCCCACCTTCAACATTGTAGAAGAAGAAGAAGGAGGAGATTGGATTTATACCCCGCCCTTCACTACTCAAAGGTGTCTCAGAGTGGCTTACAAACTCCTTTCCCTTGTCCTCCCCACAACAGACACCCTGTGAGATAGGTGGGGCTGAGAGAGCTCTTGACAGAAACTGCTCTTTTTTCAAGAACAGCTCTTACCAGAACTATGGCTTGTCCAAGGTCATCCAGCCAGGTAACATTCTAAACAGTTTGCTTTTGCTGTTGGGAGTCATTGAATGTGTCCTGAGGTAAAATACATATCCCAGTCTTCCCTTAAATGGTTATTGGAGTTGCCAATCTCCCTGGGGGGGCCTGGAGATCTCCCAAAAATCACCGGGTTCCTCAGCCACAGCACATCATTTCCTGTACATAAAATTTCCCAGCTATTACAACTGATGTCCAGATGACCAAATCAGTTCTCCTGGAGACAATGGCTACTTTGGGCAGTGGACTCTATGGCATTATACCCTGCTGAAGTCCCTCCCCACCCCAAACCTGTCCTCCCCAGGCTCTACCCCTCAAATCTACAGACATTTCCCAACCCAGAGTTGGCAGCTGTGTAATTGTCTATGGAACCACTTTCCAGACCCTTGGAACCCAGAAAACATGGTATAGGAGGAGGTGCTTTTCTACCTTAGCTGCCACTGCATAGCCCCAAATTAACATAAGCCAACCTCCAGACGGCACCTGGAGATCTCCAGCTATTACAACTGATGTCCAGATGGCCAAGATCAGTTCTCCTGGAGACAATGGCTGCTTTGGGCAGTGGACTCTATGGCATTATACCCTTCTGAGGTCCCTCCCCACCCCTTCCCTCCCCAGGCTGTACCCCTCAAATCTACAGGTATTTCCCAAACCAGAGTTGGCAACCTTGTAACTGGCTATGGAACCGCTTTCCAGACCCTTGGAACCCAGAAGACACGGCATAGGAGGAGGAAGTGGTTTTCTACCTTAGCTGCCACTGCATAAGCTTAAATCAACATAAGTCAGGGGTGGAGGGAACCATACCTGTTACCATGAGGCTGTCCTCCCATAGTACCCACTTGGGGCGGCAAAATAACTTGAGACAGCCCTGCCTTATAGCTAACCAGAAGGAAATAAACACAACTTGCTTCCCTCTATTCCCCCCTTCCCTCTGCCGCCCCACCAGCCACAGCCAAAACACTCACCTGGCGCTTCCTTCTAGAGCTCGTTGTATTTTTTCCTGCAACAGGCCTTACTCCTAGTAAGATATATTGATGACGTTTCCCCTCCCCCATTATTTCCTTTTTCAACTAAAGGTCCCCATAACCTCTCCCCCGTTACAGCTTCCTTCTTCTCTACCCACCCACCACCCAATCTGCTTTAAGGTGGAGAGCTTGAGGGGTATTGTGCTCCCCACTTTTATAGGGTTCAGCTGACCCTATTAAGATCCTTGGGGTTCTAGTGGATCCAACATTACTGCTGGAGAAGCAAGTAACTGCAGAAACCTGCATTCTGCCAACTCACCCTTGCTCGGAAGATGGCTCCATACCTCAATACAGATGGTTTAGCTACCTGGATCCATGTCATGGTAACATTGAGTCTACACTGTTGTAATGCATTCTGCATAGACCTCCCTTCAAAGTCAGTTTGGAGACTACAGTTGGTGCAGAATGCCACAGCTCAGCTAATATTAGGAACTAGACTGAACATGCATATTATTCTCACTTTGTAGTCATTCCATTGGTTGTGTACAGTTACTGGGCTCAATCTAAAGTACTAGTTATCACATAAAAAGTCTTCCATAGCCTTGGTCCCTCATATCTGCAGGACTACTTCTCCCTCTGTGAGCAGGGCCTTCTGTGTGTGCCACCCTGAAAATGGGCAAAATCAACAACACATGTGCATACTCTGTTGTGGGACCCACCTTATGGAATGGCTTGCTTGATGAGGTTAGGAAAGCTCCCATTCTCCTGGCTTTCTGCTCACTATGCAAAACTGAATGATTCAAGAGGGCACAGGAAATAGGGTCGCACTGTAACAATGTGGTTCAGAAAGAAGCTTGGAGAAAAGGGTTAGGGACTGTAGACTATACCACTGTGTATAATTTGTATTATCTGTTGCTGTAAGTAGGTTCCTATTATGTGGTTTTTGCATTTCTTTAATGTGTCATGTAAATAAATACTTATGCTTTGCTTCACTTCACCCCTTGTTGTATCCAGTTTTCTACAAGTCAAATTCTGTTGGACTGTGCATTGGATGTTCCTCCCTGTTTATTCTACTGATTTATTCTGTATAATCCACCTTGAGTCCTAGTGAGAAAGGCAGACTATAAATAAATAAATAAATGTCTGTTCATGACTCCAGTCTGTGGATTTAAGTATCCACAGATCTGACCTTGCTGAGAATTGGAAATATTGAGATAGTGCTACTAACCAACTGCTTATATTTGAAGTTTAGCCAGTTTTGCAGTTTAGCCAGAGGCAAGCCAGATTTTCTGTTGAGCCTCTCTAAATCTTCTCTCAGCTCACAGTTTCTCCTCCTCCCTTCTGGCCTTGCAACTTATCTGTAGGAGAACTGCAACCAATTTTTGTTTCTTGACCCGAGAACCGTATTATAAAGATCTGGTTGGAAACATCACATATATTGTTAAACCTGCCTATTTATTTCTGTTTTATCGTTGATTTAACATGAAAGAAGTGTTACATTAATTAACCTAAATACCCATCTTTCTAGGCCTTGGCTGACATTGAGTTCCACTCATTATTTTTTTAAAGGTATAAAGAAAAAGAATCTCCTATAATTTATGAACCAGTTTATCCAGACAAGTGTTATAATTTCATGATGTTGACATAGATGAGATACCTCAGGAGTAAACAGACTGCACCCATTGCCTCCAAGGAGGATCACACAATCAGGGTAAATGGCCTGATGAAATATGGGAGTGGAAATCAGACTGAAGTTTATTTCTAACAGGAGTTGTTCTCCAAGATATGTTTGTGTGCTGTTTTCAGTGTAACTGTTAACGAAAAAGAGCTAACTTGAAATACCTGTATATCCTAATATATAATTGTTCTACTTTACCTATACCTTGGTAATATAACTGTTTTGTGTAGTGCAGTAGTGGAGCTCTGTACCCATGCCATTATATTTTACTAAAGCTTGTCTAGACAACTCAACAATAATTCTGTGATAAAGGCTTTATTGTAAACCCTGTCTGTTTCCATCCTCTCTGAAATGTGGAAATCATTCCTTTGTATAATCTGGCTATTGTAAAACACACTCCCTGTCTCAGCCCTGCCCCAAAAGATAGATTAAAAGAGGAGTTTAAGGTTGCCTCCCTCAGTTCTTCCCTTCCATATGGAAATGGCAACAATAGATTTCATTTTAGGAAGTTGTAAAGTAATTAAGCTTCACCCTTGCTTTATGCACCATTTGGAAATGAGAACTCTGGAAAATATTGCAGAGCTGTTGTAAACAGCACACCCCACCTCCAGCTGTACTATACTCAGTGCTACATGAACACAATCCTTCTTAACAAAGTTTGAGTCCCTTAAGACCAACAAAATTTTATTCAAGGTATAAGCCTGGCGTGATGTGGTCCATGGGGTCACGAAGAGTGCGACTGAACAACAACATAAGTTTTCATGTGTAAGCACACTTCTTTAGATACTTTCTTAGTTCCTCTTTGCCCTATAGCCGCAATATAGAGGACGGTGTTGAAGATTCTTCTGCTAGCATTTACAGGATTTATCTTTTTTAAAAATCACATTTACTCCCTACATGTACACTTGCACTACATACATTCGTTTACTTGCTTTTATTTTTAAACGGTTAACTTTATTATGATGCAGCGATAAAATCATGAATTCCTCCATCATCTCTTATGAGCTGTCACTCGGACTTACAAAACAACAACAACAGGGCGTCAAAACCTAGCAGAAAATCCAGTTTTACAACAAAAGACTTCTCAATCTAGTGCTTTATGGAGAATCCATAGGAAGCCAACATCCCCCTTTAAGCACCAGAAACCGCGCCACCTCCCTAGAAAACCACCAAGACACAAACCGGCGGCGGATTTTTGAGTCTGCGCACAACACCCGTCTCCATTTCCTTCTCCGGTTTTGCCGGCGTGGCCAAAATCGTTGGTTGCTGGGAGATCTTCTTGCCCAATTGGAGACCACCTTGTTTGTAGCCTATGTATGGACTGCTAAGTAGCTGTGCTACGAAGGCGTGTATTTCTCTCCTTTTTCTTCCTGAACTTCCTGTCATGCTTTCCCTTGCTTTCAAGTTGCATCATTTTTAGCCGGTCGGGTGCTGCGGGTGCTGGGCCTGCTGGCGGGTGAGTGATGAATGAATAGGTCTGCTTAGGTGGGGAAGGGCGGGGGCCCAGCTCCACAGTGGGCAACTTTCTTTCCTTGACACATTATAGCTCGTGTGGATCTTTTCCCAGGAATTTGTTCAGTGGCCTCCCGGTCTCTGGTGGTGAAAGTGCTGCGTTGTATGCATATGACGTCTATGGTTTACATCTCACTCTCAGATTGGGTATTTGGGGGTGGAGTGCCGTCCCTGGTTTGTAGGTAGCTAATGGCTGGTATTATGTTTTCTGCTTTCTCAGTGGAGCTGAAAAAGAAATCGATTGCCCATCAACTAGAAAATGCTTTTATGTTTTTGCTTAATATTTAGGTATTATAAGAGGAATTCCAGATGTTAGTTCCTAACAGCCAACCGTATGTGCCAGTGCCATATGCTTTTGGTTCTGCTTCTGTAGTGGTCACACTGGCAAACTTATGTATGAAAGAGAGTTAAACTTTAGATGAGCTTTGTTGAACTTGAACACAGAGGTTGCCTGCACAGGCAAAAGCAGCAGTTATCCAAATGTGGCCCCCCCAAACCCTATTGTAGCTTCTCCCTTTTGAATTGCTTGCTCTGTAAAATTTCCTACTAGTCCTGATAGGAAGAAAAAGAAAGTGTGTGTGTTTGTGTGAATGCATGTAACCTGGTGTTATCAGGCTTGGAACAACCTGGATTCAAGTCCCTGCTCCAGCCAAGAGTCAATCACACTTTTTTTTTTTTAGCTTGCCTTGTGACAAAAATGGCTCCCTTCGTGCATGTCTGCCACTCTGAACTCCTTAGAGGAAAGGAGGGGATATAAATGTGATGAATAATTGGATATAATAGGACCTATGCAGTGCTTCAGAGCGTTTAATGCAAATACATGTTTTCTTAGTAATCTTTCCTACAATCATGTAAGCAGTGCCACTTCCAGATTTTGGGAGACCCTGGGCACACAGTGCTCATGGGGCCACTTCTGCCCATCATGCCTCCCTTTCTACTTATCTGCATGTGTGTGTTCCTACCTCACTGTGAATCCTTTCCCTTCTCATAAGCCCTCACTCCACCTGCACTCACAGCCTCCTGCGCCAGATTCATGCTTTTTCTGTGACAGCACAGGTTGGTGTGTGCAGCTGCTGTGGTCACCAGAAGTGCGGCCATCATGCATGCACTGCACACACTTCCCCATCAGTGTTGGGAAACTGGAATCATGGGTAGTGGAGTGCTTGCAAGGAAATGGCACAGACAGGTGACAGGGGAGGTGAACAAATGGGGAATCTGTGACAGTGGGGCCCCACTGGAAGCCCTGTGCCCTGATGGCTGCCCCATTGCCAGGTATGCTGACACTGGCCCCTACATGTAAGTTGTGTACATGAGCCATAAATATGGAGGGAGGGAGAGGAGTTAAGGGACAGTGACTTGCCAGAGACTGCTTATTGAGGCTATGATATATACATTATTGTACATGTGGGCTTTAAACTGGAGATGGCAGAAATTGAACCTGGGACCTTCATGCCATGCAGAGTTTCTACCACTGGAGCCACGGCACTTCACCCTTGTCTGGTCCTCAGAAGAATATTTGTTCACTTTTCCTTATTAGGTTATAGATATCCATATATAGTAGAAAATAGGCCAAGGAAATAGTAACAGAACTAGCTACGCTAAATATACTTTATCATAAACATATGTCTGGAAGGTTTACATGTGCGCCAAAAAGAACCCCCCCTACTCTTACTCATTTTATCCCATTGTTATGAATACAGCCCAAACCTGGGTTAAGATTGATAACTAAGAAAAAATACAGAGGTTGTCTATGAAGGACAGGCACCAGAATTAACTGGCAGTTGCATTCCTTGCTGTGTGTCTTAACTGGAATAATTGTGGCTCCTGTGTATGTTTTGCAGCCTTGAGCCATGAAGTGCCAGCTTTAATGTACCAGCCTTGTTCATGCAAGAGTATATACAAAGCTTAGCTGAGCTGGTTCAGTGACTACTTGAGAAGCCAACCTGGCATGGGGCTCTGGTGTGCTTTGAGTGAAGATAACTCAAATCATACCTGTGCCTGAGGAGCCACAGCCTGTCTTGAAATTCCCAAACTCAGCATAGGAGGAGGTATACCCCAGCACCACTTGTTCTTCTGCTACTGGCTTCCGGGAGAAGAGACGATTCCCCTGCCCCCTAGCTCATATGTTTGGACAAATCCATTAATGGTTTGTGTCACCCCACTGACTTCAGATAGAGAAAAAAAACAGCTCCGTTCCAGTTAGCTCTGTCTACTTGCTGAAAGAGATTTTCACTCATTACAGATGAGCATACCATTGGCCATTTAAAAGCCCTGAGCAATTCTTTGCAACACTCTTCAGTGTCCTAAAATTGTACCTGTACACCCAAGAACCTGATTTTGGTATTGTTACAGAAATGACGGTATATGATTTACACAATGAGTAATTTCTGGCTCATTTTGGCTAGAAGTCATAAAAATACTCTGCAAATCAATATTCTTTTCCTCATCTTCTCCGATTATGCCTTTTTTCCCTAGCATCTTTAGGGCATTCACCTATACTTACATGCATGTTCCTAGGAATAGGCTAAACAGTTTAGTTGTTTAGTCTCCTTATGCCTGTTCAGTTCTCAGACTGAACAGTCAATGTGGGATTCTGCTTATTCATCTGTATGATTTTCTGGGAAAAATGGTTACAAAATACCATTGAATTAAATAGCTACAATTTGAAATAATTTTATTTTAATTAAAGTATTACTGATATAATACATTTTACTTTATATAAAAGTCACTGAAATAGTTTAAACACATACTTTATAGAAGAGTTCCTATAATGACTTCACTTTCTACAGGTTGCAAATACTCTGTCTTGTCATCAGTATCTCTAACACCAAGTTTATTCCTACCAGATATTCTTTTATTTTAAAACAAGTGAGTAACATAATATTCATTAAAATATTCAATAGTTTAATTATATGCATGAATACATTACTGTACACATATACAGTGTAATGCTTAACTTGGCAAGCAGCTGACTATACAGTAGTAAATAGAAACTCTTTAGAACTATAACCCTTTAAGTGTGAAAACATTGCTTAGAGATTTAATATGGGAGTTGGATTATGAATTTGCATTTGAAGACACTCATGGAAGATCTCTTCCCTGCTTTCCACTTCCCAGAGCAGCCTCCTTTCATTGCTGAAAGGTGATGCAGAAGATTTGGGGAGTCTAATACACAAAATGGCACAATGGGCTGCAGTGAGGAGAAAGAAATTGTGTGAAATCCTCCATCCTGTATTAGTGGAAAGCTTCCTCTGCTGATCTTCCACTGGATGAAGGAGGAGATGGATTCACTTTGCACAATTTCCATCTCCTTGCCACATGCAGCACCTTGTGCTGCCTGGCATTTTGTCCACAAGGGTCCTCCAAACTCTGGCATTGGCTTTTGGGGGTCATGGGGTGCTTGTGGAAAAAGAAGAAGATCCACTTCCTGGAGTACCTTCTATGCAGGCTTCATACGATACTACCCATTTGGCTTAAAACATTGACTAACAGTCAGCATGACCTTGGGTCTTTTGCTTTAATGGAGTTGTGTAGCCAAAAATTGTTCCGTCTATCCCATAAGTAAATCTAGTGTTATTTTATGGACATTTCCTACTCTGTGGCCCCAGTTAAATTACCTAGCTGTCTTTTAATGAGCTTAAAGGGTTTTAAAGCAATATTAAACACTACCTTGGGTTTAAAAGTGTAAATCAATATACTGATAGTCCCACAAGCCATTTTCCTTAAGCTCTTTGAAATATAAAACTGTTACCACTTTTATGTTCCCTGTACTTTTCAGTGATGATTTTAGGAAAAATCTTTGCATTGTACCTAAATATGTGCCCTGTGGTTACTGGTCACTGTTATCTCAGTACAGTGCTTCAGTTATTAAAAATGGGCAGAAAGTAATACTTTGACACATGCATGGAGTCTTTGGTATTTTGAAGCTTCCATAGCCCGGTCATTGTTACACTTCATTACCATTGTGTACCTTTGTTTTATGACTACAAATATTTACATGGTCAGTATTTATAAGAGCATGTATTTGTATACATGTTTAGCCACCCCCTTTTTTTACAAAAAGAAAAAAAGGAAAGAGAAAGAAAATCTATAACCTTTGCTCTAAGAAGCAAAATTGAGACATCTAGGGGTAAAGCAAGCCAAATCAATGCAATAGAGGGCTGCTGGGCACAGACATATCTGAAGTTGTGTGGATAACCTGGTTATTCATTTTTCAGTATCTACACTAACAGAATGAGTGGATCTATATACTCATAAAGCTAGGGCAACTTCTGATTTTGTATGTTAGGAGGCTCTCCAAGTTCTTATCACATTTTTGTCAGCACTGTAATAATAACAAACTAGGGATAGTAACTGCCAGGTCTGTTCTCCATCATTCTCCTTAAATAATCAGTTTTTGGGAAACTGCTAACATGGTATCTGCAGTGCAGTGTTGGAATAACCTTCTGAGTTCTTCTCAAGGTCCGTGCTGGGCTGTAATGATTTGAGGCCTGTACTCAAGCATTGGATAAAGTCTTTAGATTTTTGATGACCACTGTATTAAGTGATATATACTGCAGAAGGCACTGTGTCTCTTAATGTATGTCCTGTGATGATCTCTGATCATGCTTATATTTCTTTGTTTTCTTGATATACATAGGAAAACAATGGTTCAGCAAGTTGCAGAGAACATAAACTTTCCAGAGGAGGAAGAGAAAATATTGCAGATCTGGAACAGACTTGATTGTTTTCAAGAATGCCTGAAACAGTCAAAAAACAGGCCTAGGTAAGATGTGTCTAGTTTTCTCCTTTCCTTTGAAAAAGCAATTGCTCCTGGCTCGTATCCTCCCATTTCCTGGCTTGGTCTTCCTCCTTTGGCTGCTCCTTTGAGCTCTTTCTATCTTGGAAGGCTGCCTAGGTTTGAGGAAGGCCTTAGACTTTGCCGAGTGAAATGGTAGGATACCATTTTTATTCCACAGCTTTGTTTTTAGCTAGCATTATGGTGCAAGTCTATCTTTTAGAAAGAAGTTTACTCTAAGTAGTGGAGAACAAACGTGGCCATCCTTTCCTGTTTTGAGACAGTCTTTTTCCCTACCCTGATCTGCAGGTTTACTTTCTATGATGGCCCTCCATTTGCAACAGGCCTTCCACACTACGGACACATACTTGCCGGAACCATTAAAGACATAGTAACTAGATATGCTCATCAGAGTGGCTTTCATGTGGAGAGAAGATTTGGTTGGGATTGCCATGGTTTGCCAGTGGTATGCTGAATTTTTTCTCATATTTAAAATGGTATAGTCTGGGTCTAGTTCTTTGTGTATTAAATTGTACCTTGATCACTAGCTTTCTGTTTATGTGATGTAGAGCTCTATTTATGGCTTTAAAAAATGTGGATAGACAAATTTTGTTGTGTAATTGCAGGCATCGTTTTAATGCAGTGTTTGGATAATGCTTTCATTTGTCTTAAAAAATACAAATTCTTAATCCATGAAAAGTTTCTTCAATAAAAGCTTCACCACAACCTCCTTCAGTTTTTTTTTAAATCTGCAATGAATGGATTTAATAATTTTGGCCAGAGACTTACCCTGGCAAGATTTTACCAGCCTTGAAATGCATGGATCTACTGTACTTTAAAAAACAAACAAACCAAGGATCTTGTCAGCAACAGTCAGGGAGTTTATATTCTTATTTCATTTGTTTACAAAATTTATATCTGACCTTTCTGTCCTCACAAGGGCCACTGAGGCGGCTAACAATTTAAAACATACACAATAAAATTGTATCTTATACCATTAATATCACCACTAAATGTACATAATTAAAACAAAGAAAAATCAGAGTTAAATATGTACAAAGACATAAAAATAGCCATTAAAATGTTGGCATGGAAGGAGGGATCACTGAGGGAATGTCAGATGAAACAATAAAGTCTTCACCCACTGGCAGAGGATGGTAACAGAAGGGGACAGACTAATTTCCCTGAGAGAGTTCCAAAGCTTTGGTGTCACAACTGAGAAGGCCCTCTTCTGGGTTCCTGCTCACTTAACCTAAGGAGGCAGGGGCACCTGAAGCAAGGCCTCTGAAGATAACCATAATGATCAGGTAAGTTCATAAGGGAGTAGGCAGTCCTTCAGATATGTTGGTCCCAAACCATATAAGGCTTTGAAGGTCAAAACCAGTGCCTTGAATTGTGTCTGGAAACAAGACATGCAGTACTGCAGCCAGATCTTTTCTACCCAAGAAAGCCTGCAGCCGGCCAACCAGCCAAAGCTGGTGAAAGGCACTCCTGGCCACAGTTATTGCCTGCTTATCTAGCAGTAGGCCTGGGTCCAGGAGCACCCCAGTGGATGGATCTGTTCCTTCAAGGAGATTGCAGCCTTATCCAGAATGGGTGACACCTTAAATCCCAGGTCAGACCTTTTGCCCAGCAATAGCACTTCTGTTTTGTCAGGATTAAGCTTCAGTTTATTAGCCTGCATCCAATACAAAATTGCATCCAGGCACCAGTTTAGGGTTTCTACAACCTTCCTTCAATCAGCTAGAAGTGTGAGATAGAGTTGAGTGTCATCTGTAAATTGGTAACAACCCAGCCCAAATTTCCAGGTGACCTCACCCAGTGGTTTCATGTATCTGTTAAAGAGCATAAGGGACAAGATGGAACCTTGTGGGGACCCCATAGGCTAAAGTCCAAGGGGCTGAGCAGCAATCTCTAAGCATCCCCTTCTGAAACCTATCTTCCAGGTTCTACCATAACCACTGTAAAGTAGTGCCTTCCAGTCTCACCTTGGATAGGTGATCTATAAAGATACTATGATCAATGGTATTATTAATTACTGAGAGGTCCAGGAGAATCAACAGAGTCAGGCACAAGTCATCCACCAGAGTAACCAAGGCTATTTCAGTCCAATACTATGCCTCAATACAGATTGAGAAGGATCTCAACAATTTACCTCATCCAGGAAAGTTTGGACTTGGCCAGCCACCACCTGTTCAGTCACCTGGCTCAAGAATGGAGCATTTATGACAAGTTGATAATTATTGAAATCTCCTGGGTCCAGGCTGGCTTCTTTAGAAGTGGATGCACCACAGCCTGTTTCAAGGCTGGGGTGATCAGTGCTTCTGTTAATGAAGGATTAATTACCTTTCAAACCCAGTAAACCACCACCTCCAGCAGATTTCAGTGACCAGGAAGGGCAAGGGTTATATAAGCAGGTGAGAGGCATTAAACTTCCAAGGATTCTGTCCACAACCAAATAGACTAAAAATATCCCAAACAATTGGACAATGCAACATTCTGGTATCATCTGACACTGCCACTGGTACCTTAGAGTCTGTATAGTTCTGATAGGTGGATGCTCCTAACACCTGTGACTATTAGAACTGTTTTCAAGCATACATCCAACTTGGCTCAGATCAGAGATTTTTAACCTCAGATAATCTAGCAAGAAACCCACAATGTTGGGCTGAATTGTCTTTTTCCAGGGGTGCTAATCTAGGCGTTTCAGATGAGAACTACTTTGAACAATTTAAGATTGGTCAGATTTTGAAGATTCAGCGGTGGCATGCAAATCCCCCCCCCCACATTTGTTTAAATTTTTGATTTCGAGTTAGTTCTGTTGTGGGCCGGCCACATCATGGAGAGCTATACAGCTACTGTGATCAGTGTCCATCACTGATAAAGTGTTTAGGTTTCTTCATTTTCCTCATTTTACCCCCTGGCTTTCCCCCTGTGAGCTGCATTGTTCTGTCACCTCTTCTGTCAATCTTGTCCCCGTTTTCTAGTGTTTCTTAGTTTTATTCTTTCCTGGATTCACGGGTGCTTCTTTTCCCCCTTTCCAGTTTCAGGGAAGAATAAGACTGCTTTAAAGACAGGCACCGCGTCCAATCCCTCCCACACATCCTGTTCCAAAGAGGATACCCCAAGGACCATGGATATTTCAAATATACACACATACACATGCGTGCGCACAAAAGAAAGCATTTATACCAGAACATTTGCCATGTGGCAATGAGCAGATCCATTAATTAGGGTAGAATTTATATATAAAGTGACTCTTATTCTTTGACAAAGAAGGTCTAAGCTAGGTGTAGTGTTTCCCCACAGTTGAAAAATGATTTCTTTGTTTCGGTTACTAATACTGTATTTTCAGAACTATTAGGTATTCAAGAGCATCATAACAATGTTTGCTCTTTACAGGAATATGAAATTGACAAAACGCTAGGCATCAAAGGTCCCGAAGATGTTGCAAAAATGGGAATCGCTGAATATAACAACAATTGCAGAGGAATTGTGATGAGATATTCACAAGAATGGAAAGTAAGTATTTAAGAAGCCACTAGGTTTGGACTGGCTCCCAGCCACCAGATCCTTTGTAACAGAGATCTTACTCTATGCTCCTGTGCATGTTTATGAGTATTGGTCAAGATCCAACTATTTGCCACATCTTAGGCATTTTGAACAGCAAATTCTTGTGCCATGTCACATTTCCCCTCAGAAAAATTTGCCATATGATGTGAAATTACATCATGATACTGTGAAAAAACAAGCCCAAATCTTACTACTCATAGGCTTCAACAGATAAGTATCAATGGACCCAGTACCTTTGCTAGTCATCTTCAAATACCAAACACTGTGTGAATATATGACACTTTGATGTATTGTAGGGGCAAACAATCCAGCCAGCAAGAAATATGGATGTTCAAGATTTACTGTTGTTGTGACACAACTGTAAACAGTAGGAATGAGATGGAGCTCTGAAAAGCAGCTTGCTCTGATAGTGTTATCTGGTTCCTTTTTTTTTTTATCAGCCATGGGCACAGATGCTATTTTACAATGACTTTCGCCCCAGTGTATAAATGAAGTTCAATACATTCCTGTTATGGCTCGGGGAAGGCCGGCAGGCAGTGGCATCGTGTGCTTCTGCAAACTATGTGTAGCTTATATTTTGCTTCCTGTAGTTCTTCCAGAGCAAGGATTTCTAATTCCTGGAAAAGACAAAGGGCTGACTTTCCTAAACTGGCATGCCAGGGTAGAACCTCTTATTGCTCTCCCTTCTTACAAAGTGAAATAATTGATGATTTGTTGTTGATGATGTGGACCTGGTGTGCATGACTGAGACCTGGGTCCGAGATGGGGAGACTATAGCTCTCCTAGCTGGCTCCACCCAGGTTCTCAGTCCTCCACCAATCCTGGACTAAGGGGCGGGGGGGGAGGAGTGGCTCTGTTCATTTGGGAGGCTTACTCCTTCAGGGTGCTCCCGCTGCTGAGGCTCACAGGCATAGAGTGTGCTAGCTTTGTGTGGGAAGCTGGGGAGAGTTTGGCTATTTGGTTAGTGTACCGACCACCCTACGCACTGACCAATAGCCTGTCATACCTGGTGGAGGCTGTGTTGGGCTGGGCACTGGAGCACCCAAGATTGATAGTCTTGGGTGACTTCAGTGTCCATGCTGACGATGTGACCTCCTCACAGGCGGTGGACCTGGTGTCGTCCATGGCAGCACGAGGACTCTCCCAATATGTAACTGCCCCCACCCACCGAGCTGGTCACATGCTTGATTTGATCTTCGGGGCGGGGGTTACAGTGGACCGGATTACTGCTATATTAGTTCCATGGTTGGACCACCATGCCCTGAAGGCCTGCGGGAATGTTTCAACCTGACCCTGTTTGGGCGGTGAGCGTATTTTAGCTCACTCGTGGAATCAGATGGACCCTCTGCAGCTTCAGATGGCCCTGTGAGATCCAGTGCCCTCTGGCAGCTTGTTGGATGAGCTAGTCGAGGATTGGCATGGCCAACTCTTGGCAGCTATCAGCGAGATTGCTCCCAGACACCCTGTGCACACTCGCTCTAGGTTGGTGCCCTGGTTCACCCAGGAGCTGAGGCTGATGAAGTGAAGGTTTAGATGGCTAGAGAGACAGTGGTGGTGTGCTTGTGATGAAGCAACAAGAGCATCCTATAGGACGTTTATGAGATATTATGAGATGGCAGTCAAAGCTGCAAAGAGAGAGTTCTACACAGCAACGATTGCATCTGCAAGCTTACGCCCAGCCCAGTTGTTTAGAACTATTCGGTCCTTAACAGTCTTGCCACAGAGCAGACTAAACATTAGGGAATCGGATATTGGCTGTGAGGCTTTTGTGAGCTATTTTCCTTCCTGCCTTCCTGCCACAGTTGAGACAGTGAGCGAACCCGAGGCTCCATGCATGTCTTCTAGTCCGATTTTGGATTATTTCAGTCCACTCAGTCTAGAGGAAGTCGACAGATTGCTCTCGACAGTACACCCAACCATGTGCAGCCTTGATCTGTGCCTTTCATGGATAACTAAAGCTGGTTGTGAGGGGTTTCGAGGTGCCTTCAGGGATATTATTAACAAGTCCCTCTCAGAGGGGCTGTTCCTGGGGGCACTCAAGGAAGCAATGGTCTGCCCTCTCCTAAAAAAACCATCCCTGGGTCTGGCCGAATTGGCAAAGTCGCAGAGCTTTATGGATGACACTTCCATGCTAGATCCCTTCCAAACCAGACCATGGGACAGAGACGGCACTGGTCGCCCTCACAGACTACCCCCTGAGGCATCTGGATCGGGGCGGGACAGTGGTGTTGTTACTGCTGGACCTGTTGGTGGTGTTTGACATGGTCGACCATCAGCTACTGATTCACCACCTTGCCGACACTGGGTTTCAGGAGCTTGCCTTGCAATGGCTCACCTCTTTTCCCCAAGGTTGGGGACAAAGGGGATCTTGGGGATCAGCTGTCCTGAAGGTACCCGCTGATCTGCGGAGTGCCCCAAGGGGTGGTGCTTTCCCCAATACTATTTAACATCTACATGTAACCCCTTGCCCAGATTGCCTGGAGGCATGGGCTAGGGTGTCACCATGCTGATGACACCCAGCTATATCTGTTGTTGGGCGATCAGTCCGACTTTACCCTGGAAGACCTGGATTGGACACTGGTTGGCTTAGAGTAAGCTGATTGAAATTGAATCTGATGAAGATGGAGGTCCTGTGCCTGAGTCGGAGCGGACTGGGGGTAGGGATCCCAGTACTGGCCTTCGATGGGGTGCCATTGGTGCCAGCATCAAGGGTCAGGAGTTTGGGAGTGCTCCTGGATGCCTCCTTAGCTATGGAGGCCCAGGTAGCAGCCACTACCAAGGCAGCCGTTTACCATCTTCGGCTAATTAAGCAGTTGGTTCCCTTCCTCAAACGCAATGATCTGACAACAGTGATCCATGTAGTGGTCACCTCGAGGCTGGACTACTGCAGTGCTCTCTACAGTTCGCTGGCAAGGTGGGATACAAATTGACAATAATAAATAAATAAATAAATATGGAGCTGCCCTTAGCACAACTCAGGAAGCTGCAGCTGGTGCAAAATGCGGCAACCAGGCTGTTGATGGGTCTCCCTATGTGAGAGCACATCCAGCCTGTGCTGAAGGCATTACACTGGCTGCCAACAGTATACCGGATTCGCTTCAAGGTGTTGGTTTTGACCTTTAAAGCCATGTATGGTCTGGGGCCTGCCTTTATGGGGGAAAGCCGACAGGAGATAAAAAGTCTCTGGTTCGGGATGGCTCATCTCAAAGAGATGAAGGGGTAGCTATTACTTTTGTACAAGGAAATGGATTACAATTGTCCACTGAGACTGTGGCTAATGATAGGAACTGCCTGGCAAGGTCTCGAGGCAGCAAGAGGAAGGCTTTGGGCTTAACAAACATGGGAAACTATAAGTGTTTATACACAAATGCTAGAAGTCTCTGAGGTAAAATCGGGGAGTTGGAATGCTTGGTGTTGGGGGGGGAAATAGACATTGTGGGTATTTCAGAAACTTGGTGGGATGAGGAAAATCAGTGGGATACGGTGATTCCTGGTTATAAATTATATCGGAAGGATAGGGGGGGAAGGGTTGGAGGTGGGCTGGCTCTGTATGTCAGAGAGGGTATACCGTCCAGTAAGATTGAGAGGGTAAGAGAATTGGATTCGCTTCTGGAAATGCTATGGGTTGAAATAGTGGGTCCAAAAGGAGGCTTAACAGTGGGAGTTTGTTATCGCCCACCAGACCAAAAGATAGAGGAGGATTATAAAATGATGAATGAATTAAAGATAGCGGCTAGACATAATAACTGTGTTGTAATAGGCGACTTTAACTACCCACACATTGATTGGGTCAATATGAGTTCTAGTCGGGAAAAAGAGATTGCATTCTTAGACACTCTCAATGACTGTGCTGTGGAACAGATGGTCACAGATCCTACCAGGGGAGAGGCGATCCTGGATTTGGTCCTAAGTAACACCCAAGACCTGGTGAGAGATGTAAAAGTGATTGCACCACTTGGGAACAGTGACCATAATGTCATTGAGTTTAACATTTGTACAGATAGGGAGTTGCCCAAAAAGACTGACGCAACCACTTTTAACTTTAAAAGGGGTAACTTCTCTGGTATGAGGGGACATGTGAGGAAGAAATTGAAAGGAAGAGTGGAGCAGGTCAAAATCATTGGGGAAGCTTGGAGACTATTTAAAAAGACAATCCTAGAAGCTCAGAAAAAATATATACCGCAGGTTAGGAAAGGTACAAATAGGTATAGAAAAAAGCCTGCATGGTTAACAAATAAAGTAATGGAAGCTGTAAAAGGTAAGAAGGATTCCTTTAAGCGGTGGAAAGCTAGTCTTAGTGAGGTTGATAAAAGGGAACACAGACTATGGCAAATAAAATGCAAGTCTGTGATCAGGCAAGCAAAAAGGGAATATGAGGAGCATATCGCAAAAAACATAAAGGCCAACAATAAAACTTTCTTCAAATACATTAGAAGTAGGAAGCCAGCCAGGGAGGCAGTGGGGCCCTTGGATGACCAAGGGGTAAAAGGAGTAGTGAAGGATGATAGGGAAATGGCTGAGAAGCTGAATGCATTTTTTGCCTCTGTCTTCACTGTGGAAGAGGAGAAGTGTTTGCCCACTCCAGAAGCACCGATTTCGGGAGGGGGTTTGAAAGACCTGAATCAGATTGCGGTAACAAGAGAGGAAGTCCTCCGACTGATGGACAATTTAAAAACTAATAAATCACCAGGCCCGGATGGCATTCATCCGAGAGTTCTGAAAGAACTCAAATGTGAATTTGTGGATCTCCTGACAAAAATATGTAATCTTTCTTTAAAATCTGCCTCCATTCCTGAGGACTGGAAGGTAGCTAATGTCACTCCCATCTTTAAAAAGGGCTCCAGGGGAGATCCAGGAAATTACAGGCCAGTCAGTCTGACATCGATACCGGGTAAGTTGGTGGAAACTGTTATTAAGGAAAGAATTAGTAGGCACATTGATGAACAAAAACTATTGAGGCAGACTCAGCATGGGTTCTGTAAGGGAAGATCTTGTCTTACTAACCTGTTAGTGTTTTTTGAGGGAGTGAACAAACATGTGGACAAGGGGGACCCAATAGATATTATTTACCTTGACTTCCGGAAAGCTTTTGATACAGTTCCTCATCAAAGGCTCCTAAGTAAGCTCAATAGTCATGGGATAAAAGGACAAGTCCTCTTGTGGATCAAAAACTGGCTTATAAATAGGAAACAGAGAGTGAGTATAAATGGGAAACTTTCTCAGTGGAGGGTGGTAAGCAATGGGGTACCACAGGGATCAGTACTCGGTCCGATGCTTTTTAACTTGTTTATTAACGATTTGGAATCAGGAGTAAGCAGTGATGTGGCTAAATTTGCAGATGACACAAAGTTGTTCAGGGTGGTGAAAACCAGGGAGGAGTGTGAGGCACTCCAAAGGGATCTGTTGAGGATGGGTGAGTGGGCGTCAACGTGGCAAATGGGGTTCAATGTGGCCAAGTGCAAAGTGATGCACATTGGAGCCAAAAATCCTAAATATAAATACACGTTGATGGGGTCTGAACTGGCAGAGACGGACCAAGAGAGAGATCTTGGAGTCGTAGTGGATAACTCGCTGAAAATGTCTAGACAGTGTGTAGCTGCAATAAAGAAGGCCAACGCTATGCTGGGGATTATTAGGAAGGGAATTGATAACAAATCAGCCAGTATCATCATGCCCCTGTATAAATCATTGGTGCGACCTCATTTGGAATACTGTGTACAGTTCTGGTCACCACATCTCAAAAAGGATATTATAGCATTGGAAAAAGTGCAGAGAAGGGCAACTAGAATGATAAAAGGGTTGGAACACCTTCCCTATGAAGAAAGGTTAAAATGCTTGGGGCTCTTTAGCTTGGAGAAACGACGGCTGAGGGGTGACATGATCGAGGTTTATAAGATTATGAATGGGATTGAGCAGGTTGAGAAAGAAGTACTTTTCTCCCTTTCTCACAATACAAGAACTCGTGGGCACTCTATGAAATTGCTGAGCAGTCGGGTTAGAACAGATAAAAGGAAATACTTCTTCACCCAAAGAGTGATTAACATATGGAACTCACTGCCACAGGAGGTCGTGGCAGCTGCAAGCATGGACAGTTTCAAGAGGGAATTAGATAAACATCTGGAGCAGAAGTCCATCAGTGGCTATTTGCCACAGGGTATAGATGGGAACTCTCAGTCTGGGGCAGGTGATGCACTCTATTCTTGGTGCTGGAGGGGGCAGCAGTGGGAGGGCTTCTGGTGCCCTGGCCCCACTGCTGGACCTCCTGATGGCACCTGGTATATTTTGGCCGCTGTGTGACAGAGTGTTGGACTAGATGGGCCATTGGCCTGATTCAACATTGGCTTCTCTTATGTTCTTATGTACATGAGGGACCACCTTTCCCCACATGTTCCCCAGAGAGCGGGTTCTCAAAACCACTCAACCCTCCCTGGACTGAAAGATGCCAGACTGGCCTCTACCAGGGCCAGGGCCTTCTCAGTAGTGGCTCCACACTGGTGGAATGAGCTGGAAGACATCAGGGCCCTGTGGGAATTTTTACAGTTCCGCAGGGCCTGTAAAATGGAGCTCTTCCACCAGGCCTTCGATTAGGAGCCACTACTAGTAACAACTGAATTGTTAAGGCCCTCTATGTCAACAACATCAACAGCTAAGGATGTTCTGGACACTGATTTTGGCCATACTTTTGTTACCATCTGAACATGGCCTATTGGGATGTTACCACCATCAGCACTTTACCTGTATTTCTGATTTGTTATGTTTATAAGTTTTTATGATATTGCATTGTGTCAATGCATCGGTGTTTTAATATTTTAACTTTCAATGTAAGCTGCCCTGAGCCTGCCTTGTCAGGAAGGGTGGGATACAAATTGAATTAAATAATTTGTTTTCTTAACCAAGCTGTTTTTGAAGTAACATTTTATTTCTTTACAGGCCAGTGTTATGAGGCTTGGCCGGTGGATTGACTTTGACAATGACTATAAAACACTGTATCCAGAGTTCATGGAGTCTGTGTGGTAAGTTTACTTTTTGAATTTACTTCAGATGTATGCTGTTGACTGCAATTGCCAGCAACACACATGCCTGCTATAATTCATGAGGCCTTCTTGGGCAGCATATACCTTCCAGAATTTCAGAAATGAAAATGAGGATGCTGCTGTGCAAGTATCCAGTAGAGGTTGTATAGTCTTCAGAAGTCTAGGGATATAATTTGACAGATAATCATGGGTCAGGTGATAGTCCCATCACAATCCAGATTACAAACATGCTGTAAGCAGGAGCTAAAGCGCTCTTTGTCATGAAGTGTTTATTCTCTTAGTGTACAGTCTAAAAGGTATTAGTCCAATTTTGATTATGGAGATTGAGGCTCAGAGATGTAATTTGCCCAAGGACAAATAAATTATATAAGGGACCTTTTGTAAATCCCAATCACTTCCATTTTATTGATGGGGATCCCTGAATTCAGAGCATTTATGGGGGTGCACACTGAACTGCCAGCAGAATTGCCTGGTAACCCAAGTTTCCTCTGGTCTGTAAGGATTTAGACAGTAGGAAAATAAGTCTAAAATGAGTACTGGTGTCTGCTTTTTGCACAACTCAAAAATGTGTGAATCTAAATGTCATTTTAAAGTGCCTGTCACTTTTTGGAACTAGAGTATAATGACCTCATACAGTTTAACTTTTACGAATTCAGTTAGACTATAGAATGAGATGGGTCTTGCAGATCTGTCTAGTCTGGTAAAAGTCCTCCAGGAAATTTACAAGGCAGTAGTGTTTGTCTCCACCCTCTGATTTTTAGAGAAAACGCTGCTTAAGGGCAGTATTTCTCTAAGTATCGGAGCCACAGGGGTGCTAGCCACAGTACCAGCAGTTTTCTGGTGACAATATTGTCACTTAGGTAGTGCATAAAGCTGCCATGACTTCCCTAATTTTTGCAGTAACCTTCAGAATTCTTGTTCTAATCTGAATGCCCAGGTTTTATAATGATAGTATGTGAATGGGGTAGTGGGTGGCATTCTCGGCATTCTTAAGCATCAAAACAGTAAAACAGAAATTTGTTATATAGTTCATACTGTATGGGTAAAATGTGGTACAGTGGATTATGCTCAAAATGTCACAGAATCTATGAAACCTGTGGTGTTACCAGTGTAATGTGCTTTTAGTGATTAGGTGACAAAGGCAAGGAAAAGGAGGCAGCTGAATGGAGGGTGGCTGTTTGATGCTTGGCTGTGTTTGTAAGATGGAGAATTTTAGTGTTGTATGAGACTTTCTGCTTATTTAGGAGACTGAACAGTAAAGCAGTGAAAGAACACACTTGAATCAGAAAAACATCCTTACACAGATTCTGCCGCTGCCGAATGATAGGTGTTGTGTAGAAAAATGAATAAAGAAATGTTCAGATTAATTTGCATCCCATCTGGCAGGTGGCACCATTTGGCTTTCAATAGCTGACGGTTTTAAGTTTTTCTACCCCTTTATTAAATTTCTTTATGACATTACTAGCAATTCACTTTTTATTTCTGTCCTATAAATATAGCGGTGGAAAAATTATGTTTTTCCAAAGGCAACATCTAGTGCTCCAGTCTATTTCCGATAGCAGTCAGGCAGATGTTTCAGAGACACTTGCACTGGAAAGACATCAGTCATCCCCAGACAAACCTCTAAAAACACAGAAAACTGGTACAAGGGTACTAGAAGTGTCAGGAGGGAAAATAGTTTTATTATAGAGACTCAAAATAAGACACTTTAACTCATACAATAAATATTGGAACATGCACACTCAATATTGCACCTGAGCATTAAGTCTATAAAGCTAACTTGAACCACAAGGAAAATTGTGGTATAAATGTTTTTAATAAAGCATCTACATAAAGCATAGATCATTAACAATACTGAATTATTCAAAAATTACAATTCACAATGTAATAAAAATATAAGATATAAATAAATAAAATAAAAAATATAATTTTATGGTCATTATTATGAGCTGTATTTTTAAAATAATCCAGTATTAATCAATGGAAATTGTGTGGCCATTATAATGATTTCCCCCCACAATTTTTCAGACCTCCAGTACTCCTGTACCTGTTTTTTGGGTTCCCCAGAATCTAACATTTAGAAAATGGGGTTTTTGATTTTGCTATTCTGATAATAACTGTTGATAACTGTTGATCTATGCCTTGGATAAAGATTTTTGGTTGTGGGATGATTCCATTTTCCTGTGGTTCTGATCTAGTCCTCTACATTCCATGCACCTTTTTCCTGCAGATTTTCCTTCCCTGTGCAATATTTCTCATCCTATTCCAGTGATTGTAGTTACAGGGGGTAGCTATATTGGTCTGCAGTAGAAGAGCTAGATTCAAGTCCAGTAATACCTTGGAGACCAAGATTTTCAGAGTACAAAAGAAGTACTTATAAATAGAAAACTTGAGTCAGAATTCAAACAACTGCAATACCTTCTTATACATAAGAAGGGGTTTTGGCTGTGTTTCTTGAGCTGAATTTCTTTTCTCTCCCATCTATTCCCCCCCAATCAAATGTTGTCACAACCCCACCCTTCTGTCTCAGGGCTGCCACAGAGACACCATGGTATACCTCTTTAAACCAGGGTCATTCTAACCAGCACAGTAGTAGCAATAAAGGATAAAAGTTTGTGGTTCTTAAGCTCTAATTGGTAGCATGGGCATGGTGCCTGGGTTAGTATTAGTTCAAAGAGCAGAGCTGGTGCCAAGGAATTAGCCGTTCCTCCTTCCGGCCCACAGCCCTCTAGCCAAGGTCACGTTCATCTTACCCGGCATTCTACCTGGAAGGGTGTCTGGAATCCTCCTGCAAAGTTCCTGGTTTCTCACTCCTGAGTAGTTCCAAGCAGATGCAGCTTCTTGCCTTGAAAGGTTTCCCTCTGGCAACAGACTAGTGGCAACTGGCTACCAGTAGCCTCCTTTGCTGTGCCTGCCTCCGATCTAAATAGTCATTCAGCTGTCAAACTAATTGGTGAACCAATCACTGGCCTACACTTAGCAATCTAGATCAACAGTTGTCAAAGATCTCTCAGTCAGGCTAAGGTTTTGACAGCTAACAGCTGCATGAAGTTACAGCAACCGGTAACTACTAGCAGGTGGTTTGTGTTTGGCTGCCCTGCCGTCCTAATAACATCCCGCTAAACTAACTAACTGATTCATGCAAGTACTTAGGTTTCTTAAAGGCCTATCTCTTGACACATGGTAAAATTTCTTTAGGAACTGAAGGGCCTTCCAAAAGATGATCTGGATGTCTGATATTCAAGGGAAAACTCAAAACCCCATTGAACATTGTTGGAGTGGCTATTCTATATGCCAGCCTTGGCTTGTAGTTACTCTGCTTCAGCGGCAGAAACATGGGCTTGCTTATTAAACAAAACAAGTTGGGGATCTGTGGGGAATCACACTGGGAAGGAGAACAGTTTGGAGACCTTTTTCCCCCTGCAGTGCAGAACAACTTAACTTGAGGCTAGATGTATAACTTCCATTTTTCCTACACTTGAACTTCAGCAGTCTTGAGGTGAAATGTAGGTCCCTTATAATGGTGGCTGCAGACATTCTAATTGAGCCTTGAGTTGAAGTGGCACCAAGCCTAGAGGAAGGCTCTCTCACTTAGTTGGCACTCAGATGTTCTGAACATTTCATGCCTTCTGGGAGGACAATGCATGTGCCCAGTGCTCTGTTGGAATGTTTGGGCAAGGTGAGCCTTTCTGGAAATAGATCTCATCTTTACCAAGTATGCTATGTAAGGGAATGGTCAATGACCACTGCCTCCCCTGCACTTCTTGTATATAGTGCTGAGGTTCTGCATTGGTATCACAGTTATTGGAAGGCCAGATCCTGAAGTTGAAGCTCAAATACTTTGGCCACCAAATGAGAAGGGAGCATTCACTGGAGAAGACCCTGATGCTGGGAAAGATTGAAGGTCAAAGAAGAAGGGGACGGCAAAGGATGAGATGGTTAGACAGTGTCATCGATGCAACGAACATGAAATTGAGCAAACTTCAGTGGACAGCGGAAGACAGGAGGGCCTGGCGTAATCTGGTCCATGGGGTCGCGAAGAGTTGGACTCGACTGTGTGACTGAACAACAACAAGTTGAATTTTAATGGAATGGAAATGATCAAATGCAGCATAAATAGGTTTTGCAGCTACTAGTTATTTTACATTTTTATGTCTGGAAGACACACCTGTAGTAAATTTCTTAGTCTCTAGTAGCAGATAGTTTACTTGTTCTTGCAGTGCTGGGTTGCTTCATTCTGATGATGTTGCACAATTAAGATTCTGACAGGAAAAAACCAGTGAGCTCTTCACCTGCATTTGAAGAAAATTCCACAAGAGGGAACAGTTGCTTTTGAATTTAGCTTACCAGTGTCATTCCTCTTTAAGAATTAGATTTCTGTTCTAATAAAAACTTTCTGTTAGAAAAATTGGCTGTAGAAGTCAGTTTAGGTCTGTAAAAAGCTTTTGAGGGCTCTGATCTCTTGGCAGGGATAGCACACTGTTTTGTGCTCCTGTATCCCTTCTATAACTGAATGATCCTTTTTAATGTATGTCAACAGTAAAAGCCATTCTGGTGTGTGTTCCTATTTTTTTTTGTGTGAAAGCATTGTGAAAGTGAAGGCTTAACAACTTAGCGCATAGTCCTCTTGGGAATTAAGGGATGTCTTTAGTGTTAAGTGACCTTAGATGCCTATCTGGCAACATTTTTATTGCAGCATTAAGTAATAGATCACCTTGATGTGCATGCTTCTACTACTTTGGAAGATTTGGGTTTATGGATGAAGGAAGCTGTACTGATTACCGATGTGAAAGGGTAGGTGCTAGCGTCAGGGTTCAGGGTTGAAGAATGAAGGAAGTGATTGGCCAGAACAGCCATGTGACTGTATGAGCTCAGCAGTGTGAATGGGGAATAGGCACCAGAGTCAAGAACAGTCGTGTGGCATTTTACGATTTCTTTTTGGGTGCCAGAATACTCTGTTAACAGGCATGCACACAGAGACCCTATTTGGGTTTTTCTGTTTGTGAAATGATAAAGCATTTCTGGGAAGCCTTGCTTCATCAGTTTGAACATCTGAAGTGTTGTTACTGTATGTTCTCCTCTGTATTGGAAGTGCTTTATCTTGCAATGAATGTTTATGCACTTACAAAAATATTCACAATATAATACTGAGGGGGAAAACCTGGCTTTGGACAAAAGTTCTGTGAATGCCATTTTTACACATGCTAAATAATGGTGTAATAACCTGTGTTTTCAAAGTCTCTACAGTAAAGCTCCTTAGTCCTAACAAACTTCATGAAATGATTGAATTAATACACTGTATTTTTTTTTCAGGTGGGTTTTCAAACAGCTGTATGACAAAGGGCTGGTATACAGAGGAGTTAAAGTTATGCCTTTCTCAACAGCATGTAACACGCCTCTTTCTAACTTTGAGTCTCACCAGAATTATAAGGTGTGTATGCTTGTACATGAAACTTATCTGTGTATTGTACTTCTGTCTGGAAGGGTTAAGTAATCTTGTCAGGGTAAAGTGAAGGCTTGCCAGTATACTTCAGGATGGTATAAAGGCTGGGCTAATCATTACAATTTTGAATCTGTACCATTTTCTGCATCTACCTTTTATTTGACCACAGAAGGCTGATATAGACATCAGGGCTCATCTAAGAATAGTTAAGAGGCCTCACATGTCTGTGTTCCTCTCAGTGAATAACTGATTAAGCAGACTGAAGAAACACTGAAGGATAACTTTCCATCTCCTGCATCTCTTATAACCTGTTTCAGATTTTGGCCTGATGAATATCATTCATGTTATCTTAATGTGAAGGCTAGGCATCCAATTTAAGATGTTCAGGTGCCAGTCCACTTGGGAGCTTATTCAAAATATGTTAAATTAATGGAGACCACCGTTTGGTTTACTGTCCCCCTAGCTTCTCATAGGATACTCTCTCTGAGCTGTCAGAGGTAGTCTTTGGCTTGGTGATGGAACCTCCCAGTTGTTTAGTTGTGGAAGATTACAACATCTGTGCAGAAGCTGCTTTATCTGGATTGGCTCAGGGTATTGAGACCTGTGTCCTTTGCATCCAAGACTCTTGGCCTTCATATGCCAGAAGTGCAGGAAAATGCATATGGTTTGCCATTAAAAGCAGAGTCTCTTGATCAAGGCAGGAGGTCCCCCCTAGGTACTTCCAAGAGGAAGAAACCAACTGCCTGAATACCTCTAGAGCACCTAACACCATTTTTGCCATGGCATTGGGCCAAGCTTTGGGAACCTGGTAGATTTCTGCTTGTATTCTGACAGGTGCAATCTTAGAATCCAAGACCCCATTGATGTTGCCCTTGAAGACAATTTGGGAACTGCAGTGGTTGCAAAACGTGGCGATTTGTTTGTTGTCTGGGACTGGTCAGTGAAATTCCATTACTCCTATTCTGAGGCCCCGCTACTAGCTGCCAGGTCCGATTGGAGGTGTTTGTGTTTACTTTTGAAGCTTCTCATGCCTTGAGGCCTAGTTACTTGAAGGACCACCTCTTCCTCCATGTTCTTATGCAGCTGTTTTCTTCTTCCAGCAGGGCCTGCTGTTGGTACCCCTCTTGCCCAAGGCTCAGTTGGGAACAATCCAGACTCGAGCCTTCTCAAGGTTGCTTCATGCCTCTGCAGCAGCCTCCTAGAAGAGGTCAGGGGCTCCTATCCTCCTGGCTTTCTGGAGCGGCTGCAAAATAGAACTCTTCCGGAGAGGTTTTGGTGCAGTCTGAGCCTGGGCAGATGGGTTATATCCAGTGTTTTGGGGGAAATAAGATGTGCCTGGCCTTGTTTTAATGTTATATTTGTTTTCTTAATGCTTGCTTTGATAAAATTGCTCTTGCATTATTGTTACCTGCGATGGGTTCAGAGATGCTAAGAACAGAGATACTAGAACTGTCCAGTGACTGGAACTGTGAATGGATAAGACAGGTCTTTCTGCAAACCGGAAAAGGGCCTGAGGTTTGCAGTAATCTCTGAAATGTAAGAAAAAAATATGTTGGGCAGTTGAAAAAAGCCCCAAATGATAAAAGGGGTGCTTGTAGCTTTAAGCAACAGATTCCCTCCGTGGCTGTTGCTAGGCAACCACAGTACGCATGGTCCTGTCAGTAAAAGGCAGGGGGAGAGGACAGGACCCTTTGCAGGCCTATTTTGTCCTTTGAGGGAGGACTACTTGAGGCCAGGTCTGGCTAGGGTTGCCAGCTCCAAATTGGGAAGTTCCTGGAGATTTTATGGTAGAAAGCAGGTTTGGTGAGGGAGGAGACCTCAGCCGTATATAATGCCATAGAGTCCACCTCCAAAGCAGTCATTTTCTCCAGGGGGACAGATCTGTGTAGTTCTGGGAGATCTCCACATCCTGCCTGGAGGTTGGCAACTCCAGGCTTGGCAGCAGCCTCTGGGAGACTTGATACCAATCTACTTGTGTGACTCAGCTAGGCCCGGCTGTTTGCTGTTGTTCAACAGCAGCCACCCTATGAAAGCCAGTGTGGTATAGCGGTTAGAGCTGTAGAGCAGGTTTGAATCCCCATCTTGCTGCGGAAGTTTGCTGGAGGATTTTGGACCATACATATACTTTCAGCCTAACCTACCTCACAGGGCTGTTGTGTGGATAGAAAAGAAGAAAGGAGAATAATGTAAACTGCTTTGGTCCCCACTGTGGAGAAAGGTATAATTGAAGTAAAGAAATAATAGATATAGCTTAAGATAGGAGGCAGATAGAAGGTAGGTTGGTGAGTGACTGTGAAGGAGAAAATGAATCAGGGAAAGGGAAGAGGATAGAGGATTTGCCAGGAGGAGGGAAAGAAGAAATAGTGTGGGGAGAGGGATACAGGTGAAAGTCTGCATGGTTGCGGCAGAGTCGGCTGAAGTTAAATTCATCGAAGACGGATGTCCTGTACCTGGGTTGAGGGGACATGAGTCTGGGCACTAGTCTTCCCACACTGGAAGGGGCACGTTTGGTGCCAGCCCAAACAGTGAGGAGCCTGGGAGTAACACTGGAGGCCTGTTTGTCTATGGAGGCCCAGGTTGCTGCAGTAGCTAGATCTGCATTCTTCCATCTTAGGCAGATCAGGCTACTGAAGCCATATCTTTCCCCCCAAGACCTAGCTACAGTGATCCATGCAATGGTCACCTCCAGGCTTGATTACTGCAATTTGCTCTATGCAGGCTTATCCCGAGACTGATCTGGAAATTACAGCCGGTACAAAATGTGGCGGCATGCCTGCTGATGTCAACGCCTGTGTGGGCTCACGGTCAGCATGTGCTTTGCCAGCTGCACTGGTTACCAGTGGAGTACCGGATCCGCTTCAAGGTGTTGGTAATAATCTTCAAAACCTTGTACAGCTTGGGACCAACATATCTAAGGGACCACCTCTTCCCGTATTTACCTCGAAGAGCTTTATGCTCTAGTAATCAACAACTTCTGGTGGTCCCTGGCCCAAAAGACATCTGTCTAGCCTCGACCAGGGCCAGGGCCTTTTCTGCCCTGGCCCCCACCTGGTGGAACATGCTCCCCATTGAGATCAGGGCCCTGCGGGATCTTAGTTCTGCAGGGCCTGCAAGACGGAGCTGTTCCGCTAGGCTTTTGATTGAGGCAGCGGGCGTCCACATATGGCCTCCCTGAGGTTGCTGTCTCCTACCTACTGGCCACCCATCTACCAGCAACTGGCCATATCCATCAGTATTAATGGGTTGGAATTTTCACCAGCAGCCATAACTACTGATTTTAAATGTTTATAATGTAAATGTTTTATTGTGTTTTAAACCCTACTGTATTATTTAAGATGATGAGACCCGCCCTGAGCCCGCTCATGGGATGGGCGGGATACAAATACGAAAATAAATAAATAAAAGTCCTTGAGGGTTCTCTACCATGCAAGTGGGCCTGGCTCAGTGGCCAGTACCACACAACTGGGCCACAGTTTTTTTAGGTAAAGGCTTCCAGGGTGGAGAGCGGGAGGGAAAGCTTAAGACAGAAGAGCAGACAATGGTAGGCTGGCTGTTGGGTGGGAAGGAGATAGGGCTAGCAACCACAGGTTAGGAACTGCCTGGAGATTTGGGGAGCGGAGCCTGGAGCCTGCAGAGGGTGGGATTTGAGGAGAAGAGTGACCTCTGAAGGGTAAGGTGCCACATCTACTCTCCAAAGGAGCCGTTTCCTCTGTAGGGTCTTGAGTTGCCAGCTTCCAGGTCAGGGCTGGAGATCACCTGGAATTACAACTGATCTCTAGATGACAGAGATCAATTCCCCTGGAGAAAATGGCAGCTTTGGGGGGTGGACTCTATGGCATTATACCCTGCTTGCTTCTCTTTGCAAACCTCCCACTCCCAAAGTTCCACCCCCAAATCTCCAGGAATTTACCAACCTTGATCTGGTAACACTGGTGGGATGAGCTTCTGGAGGACATCAGGGCCCTGTGGGACCTTTTACAGTTCTGCAGGGCCTGCAAGATGGAGCTCTTCCACCAGGCCTTTGATTAGGGAGCCGCATCCAAGAAACGGAGGCTCTGGCCCCAATATTAACACCATTACTGACAGCCACATATATCTAGACTATGATGTTAGCTGACTGTATGCCTATGCTGGATGCTGCTAATGTCTATACCAGGGGTCCTCAAACTACGGCCCGCGGGCCACATGCGGCCCGCGGAGGACATTTATGCGGCCCGCCGAGCGTTTATGCCCCCCCCGCAGAGTGTTTATGCCCGCCCCCCCCCGCAAGAGCGCCCAGGAGCTGAGGAGGAGGAAGGGGCGAGCAGGCTGGTCGTGGGGGAGGGGGCGAACGCGGCGGCGGGGCGAGCAGGCTGGTGGGGGAGGGAGCGAACGCGGCGGCGGGGCGAGCAGGCTGGTGGGGGGAGGGAGCGAACGCGGCGGCGGGGCGAGCAGGCTGGTGGGGGGAGGGAGCGAACGCGGCGGCGGGGCGAGTAGGCTGGTGGGGGGGGGAGTGAACGCGGTGGCGGGGCGAGCAGGCTGGTGGGGGAGGGAGCGAACGCGGCGGCGGGGCGAGCAGGCTGGTGGGGGGAGGGAGCAAACGCGGCGGCGGGGCGAGCAGGCTGGTGGGGGGAGGGGCGAACGCGGCGGCGGGGCGAGCAGGCTGGTTGTGGGGGGAGGGGGCGAACGCGGCGGCGGGGCGAGCAGGCTGGTGGGTGGGGGAGCGAACGCGGCGGCCCTCCAAGGGTCTGAGGGACAGTGAACTGGCCCCCTGTTTAAAAAGTTTGAGGACCCCTGGTCTATACGAACCGAACTAGCACTTTATGGTATGTTTTTATAATTATATTGTTGTGATTTTATTTGATCTCTTGTTTTAGTTGTTTTATATATACTATGTAAGCAGCCCTGAGCTTGCCCAGGTGGGGAGGGTGGAATATAAATTAAATAAATAAATAAGGGGGAATTGATTTCTGTAGTTGGAAGATCTGTTGTGATTCCAGGAGTTCTCCAGGTCCCACCTGGAGGTTGACAACCCTAGAAGGAGAGAAGTAAGCAGGAAAATG
Organism: Gekko gecko; assembly: GCA_029375565.1. NCBI lineage: Eukaryota > Metazoa > Chordata > Lepidosauria > Squamata > Gekkonidae > Gekko > Gekko gecko. Next base: position 95,851,793 of record JAPDNY010000002.1, on the reverse strand, counting down.
AGAAGGCTATGGGAGCTTTCAGGAAAGGCAGATTGTATTTATTTTATTTTATTTTATTTTATTTCTATCCTGCCCTCCCCGCCGAGGCGGGGGAAATACTGGAGGAAGGGGAAATGAGATGCCCCCTGCAAGTCCTTGCTGGTTCTTGCCTGTATAAATATAATATAAAATAACATTTTAGAGGTTCTGACTGAGTATTTGACTCAGTCCAGCACATGACTATCGCCTAATCTTGATTATTCATTCTTTGGAAGCTGTTGCTTGTACATAGTTTGAGACTGATTCGTTTCTTCACGTTATTATCCATATGCCAAGTTTATACTAGCAGGGTTCACATAAGAAGAGGTCCTCAATAGTTCCTTAGAGGTTTTGGTACTTTACTAGACTTTCTGGCTTCCAAGCCTGAGCAACTTTGAGAGGTGTTCCAAGGTCTTTTGATTCAGGTTTGCTTTTATTAGATAAAGTGTAAATCCAGGCCTTTACAGAGGTCAAGACAGGCTCGGGTCACATCCATGTTTGAGACCCTCCAGTTTAAAAAAATTAGAAGTATGAAAACAATTATACAAAAACTAGTCTCTCCTTATAATAATTATCTTTTGGTTTTGCAAGATTCCATGCGCTCCCATTGGCTGTAAAATGCCCTCCCTCAGCCATTGGCCCATCAGCTGCCACTCAAGAGTACTCGCGTGCCATTGGCCGGGTGCTGGGTCTGCTCCTCTTCCCCACCCACTCCCCTTGCATGTCAGATTTACTGGCAGACAGCTCTCTCTCCTGAGGAAGACAGTTCTCTTGACTCCTATGAGGGACTGTCCCCTCAGTGGCTGTTGGTAGGCAACCAAGCTTGGTTCTGTGAGTAAAAAAACAAAGGACTTTCAGCATAACCCCCTCCCCAATGGCCACTTTCCTGTCAGAATAAATGGAAAAAGGCTCTTTCTCCTGCTTAGCTTCAGCATGGCTGGCTGGCTAATGAGGAGGGCCAGCAACCATTTTCTTCAACTCCCCGCTGTGCGGCTGACTTTCCCCTAGGGTTGCCAATCTCCAGGTGGGACCTGGAGATCTCCCACTATTACAATTGACCTCCAGATGACAGAAATCAGTTCCCTGGGAGAAAATGGTTGCTGTGGAGGGTAGACTCTATGGCATTATACCCTGCTGAGTCCTTCCACACACACCCGAATTGCTGCCCTCCACAGGATCCACCCCCCCCCCCAAATCTCTAGGTATTTCCCTAATCAGAGTTGGCACCTGTACTTTCTCCTCTGTCAGTAAAGGGCCTTTCCACAGCTATGTTGGCCTTTGGGAGAAAGCTCATTGGGCCAAGTCCTGATCAGGTTGCCAACTTCAGGTGGGCAATTCCTGGAGATTTGAGGGATGGAGCCTGGAGAGGGTGAGGGTTGAGGAGGGCTGGCATCTCAGACAGGTACGATGCCATAGACTCCACCCTCCAATCCAGCCATTCCCTGATGGGGAACCATTGTTGCCAATCTCCAGGTGGGGGCTGGAGATCACTCAAAATTACAACTGCTCTCTAGAAGGGAGGGGGGAGGAGATGGAAAACTAAAGGTAGGTTGATGGTTGGCTAGGAGGGAGATAGGGTTGTCAACTGCAGGTTGGGAAATTCCTGGAGATTTGAGGGGTCGAACCTGGAGAGGGTGAGTGTTGAGGAGGGGTGGGACCTCAGACAGGTACAATGCCATAGACTCCACCCTCCAAACCAGCCACTCCCTCCTGGGGAACCACTGTTACCAATCTTGGGGGTGGGCTGGAAATCACTCAAAATTACTACTGCTCTTCAGGTAGCAAAGATCAGTTCCTCTGGAGAAAATGGTGGACTCTGTCATTATACCCTGCTGAGATTGCCACAGCAAATTATCACTGAGTGCCCAAAGCTGGGGCACTCTCCCAGAGCCTCTTTCTAGAGCCTATTGTATTTATTTCCACAATGGGCCTTATTCCTAGTAGTATTATATTTTACATTACAATAAGAAAAAGAACATTGTAACATTAGCTGTTGTAGATTTTCTGGGTTGTCTGACCGTGGTCTTGGCATTGTAGGACCTCACATTTTGCCAGTAGCTGTGACTGGCATCCTCAGAGACATAACACAGAAAGATGGAGTACTCTCTGTGTCAAGGCACAGGTCCTACAATGCCAAGACCGCAGCCAGACAACCCAGAAAATCTACAACAGCTAATAAACTCCAGCCGTGAAAGCCTTCGAAAACATTGTAACACTTTGTAATAATGTAACATGATTTTCTAGGGTTTTTTGATGCAAGTTCACTAATTGAACTGGAAAAATCTAGTTTTCTTGCAATGTCATAGTTTATATTAAGCATGGCAAGGCCATTCTAAAAATTTAGTCCCATAGCTGAACAATAGTAATTCTTGACCTGTTTCAGCACATTGAATGACTGTTCACCAAAAGCTCCTGATATGGTTAAACTCAGAAAAATCCTCAACATAACAGTGACATTAAGAAATACACTAGAAAGTCCAATTGGAGTATTTCTTGAATTAAGTTGTTTGGCTTACAGTTCAGTTTAAAGTTTATGGAATGTATTTGCTTGAGGAAAATTATCTCATCAAACAGATCCAGTGATATTTCTTTTGTATCCTTCCTTTGGAATTTTTCTGCTGATAAACATAGATCTTCAACACTGAGGTCATTAAATTTCTAGAGAAACTCAAACAGGTTACCAATTATATTGAGTGACTCAAACTGCCTTCTAAGATCTGATATTATTGTGTCAACAGCAACAAAAAAGACATTGATTCTATAATGTCACTCAACATCAGAATCATTACAAAGTTTGCGGCTGCAGGTAAACTGAGATGATGTACCAGTATTCTGACTCTGCACTACCATTTTGGCCTCATTCAAGATCGCATCCCACTGTTCATGAACCTGCTGCATGTCAGCAATGAGGCTTTCAATGTTACCCCTCTCAACATCAAGCATAGCATGCTTCAATCACTAGATTAGTCTGGTGGATCATTGTAAGTAACTTAACCCATAGAGATGTCATAAGAACAAATTCTATTTTTGACATGTATTTCTGGATAGAAATAAGTTGAATTTGAGCCTGTGCAGTGAGATTGAGATAATCCAGTTCACTTAAAGCCTTTTTTATTTCACCCATATGATATGCAATTGTTCTTACTCCACCAGTCCTTGTAGTTTTTAACTTATCTAGTTTTTAACATCCCATGCAATGAAACAGGAAGATATTGCTTTAAGATTTCCCACCTTTGAGAATTCCCACTGAATAAATTGTACATTTGCTGTATTTTTCCAAAGTACTTGACTGCCTCTTTACGGGATTCAGTGCAGTCAACACCTACAAAGGTTTAATGTGTGGTTTCCACAGCTAGATAAAATGCATCTAGGGTTTTGCTCAAGGAGAATTGATTGTACACCATTACATTTGCCAGCCATGTTCACTGCATTATCATAGCCTTGGCTAATGCAGTATTGAAAATCTAACCTCAACTCTTCTACAATTGTTAGAACTCAAGCAGCAATTTCCATTCCTGCTTTTTTTGTGAACTTGTCAAAACACAAAAATCTCTCTCTAAAAAAATTGGCCTGTTATTGAAAATCTTTATACATCATGTTACAATAGTGGTTTGTTCCTTGTTAGAACTATCTGGAGTAGCATCAACAATTATTGAAAAATATGTGGCATTTTGGATCTCATTAAGAATAGATTTTTGTACAAATGATCCACAAATGCTAATGAATTGATTCTGGATGTCTGTGGAGAGATAATGTACTTGCATGAGCTTCTGATTCTTTTGTAACTCTGGAACCTTTTCAACATGTTCAAAGAGAAGAGAAGTACATCATATTTACTAAGCAGTTCGATTATACCTAGAAAGTTTCCATTCCACTATGCAGTTATTAGAACCAAAGAACACCAGTCCCTGCTCGGGAAGAAAAAGAATAACATCCAGGATCCACTCAAGAATTTTCTTCCATGAATTGACTTCTGCAGTGAGATTAGCTGAGGGTAAATCCTCTAGTGAGTTTTCTTTGTGGGATGTTGAACTCTCATGTGATGGTATTTTGTCTTTCAACTTCCTCCAGCCTCTGTTGATTCACCAACCTGTTTTATTGGCCAGAAATGATGTATTTGTGGAACATTTATTGAAAATTAAGCATGGTGCACAGTACAGAGATTGTTTTACTGTACTCCAACATAACCAGTCTCTGGTTGGGTAGAATTTTTGTCAGCAGATTAGTAGGGAAAGCATGATTTTCAGCATCATATGGAATCTTACTTGGAATATCAAAAGCTGTGATTTTGAGAAAAGACTGCATTTGAACTGCATTGTTCTTGACAATAACTCCAGTGTAATTCACAAATGAAGTGCTAGTACTGATAAATGATTCTTGATATGTAAGATTTTCCTTTTGCTTATGTTTCCGGTTTGCAAATGGGATCTTCTGATGACTCTGTTGGTGCTACTTATAACACAGCTCTTTCGATACTGCCAGCATTGTTAGATATTGGTAGTGTAATATTCTCTGTTGCTGTTGTTTTTTTGTCATTTGGGGTATTTTCTTCTGCATAATCAAACAAAAACTTCTGCTGCAAGTGCTGGTGCATCACTTTCTTGAACAGTGTCTTCACATAAATTTAGTATCACTAAATTATTATCTGTTGGATTTCCACAAGTTTCATTGCCTGTAGCACTGTCCATTGAGTGGGATGAGTTGAAAATGAGGTAATTGATCTCGGTGAATTAACTGCAGCTTCATGTGCTTTTTTAGCCCATCTCTTGCTTGTGCCACTATCAGATCTTCTTTTCATAGTGAATGGTGATCTATTAATGTGTGGGATTAAACATTAAATTTTCAATAAAGAACAAAACATTAAATAACCAGAACACTGAGAAATACTGTAAAAATGGATCAGCAAACTCTTTATGTAACTACTAGGAATAAGGCCCATTGTGGAAATAAATACAACACGCTCTAGAAAGAGGCTCTGGGAGAGTGCCCCAGCTTTGGGCACTCAGTGACAATTTGCTGTGGCAGTCTCAGCAGGGTATATGGACAGAGTTCACCATTTTCTCCAGAGGAACTGATCTTTGCTACCTGAAGAGCAGTAGTAATTTTGAGTGATCTCCAGCCCTGACCTGGAGATTGGTAACAGTGGTTCCCCAGGAGGGAGTGGCTGGTTTGGAGGGTGGAGTCTATGGCATTGTACCTGCCTGAGGTCCCACCCCTCCTCAACACTCACCCTCTCCAGGTTCGACCTCTCAAATCTCCAGGAATTTCCCAACCTGGAGTTGACAACCCTATCTCCCTCCTAGCCAACCATCAACCTACCTTTAGTTTTCCATCTCCTCCCCTCCCTCCTAGAGAGCAGTTGTATTTGAGTGATCTCCAGCCCCTACCTGGAGATTGGTACAGTGGTTCCCAGGAGAGTGGCTGGTTTGGAGGGTGGAGTCATGGCATTGTACCTGCCTGAGGTCCCACCCTCCTCAACACTCACCCTCTCCAGGTTCGACCTCTCAAATCTCCAGGAATTTCCCAACCTGGAGTTGACAACCCTATCTCCCTCCTAGCCAACCATCAACCTACCTTTAGTTTTCCATCTCCTCCCCCCTCCCTCCTAGAGAGCAGTTGTAATTTTGAGTGATCTCCAGCCCCTACCTGGAGATTGGCAACAATGGTTCCCTATCAGGGAATGGCTGGATTGGAGGGTGGAGTCAACAATGGTTCCCTATCAGGGAATGGCTGGATTGGAGGGTGGAGTCTATGGCATCGTACCTGTCTGAGGTGTCACCCCTCCTCAAACCTCACCCTCTCCAGGCTCCATCCCTCAAATCTCCAGGTATTGCCCACCTGGAGTTGGCAACCCGATCAGGACTGGCCCCAATGAGTTTTCTCCCAAAGGCCAACATAGGTGTGGAAAGGGCCTTTTACTGACAGAGGAGAAAGTACAGGTGCCAACTCTGATTAGGGAAATACCTGGAGATTTGGGGGGGTGGATCCTGTGGAGGGTAGCATTTGGGGTGTGTGTGGAAGGACTCAGTAGGGTATAATGCCATAGAGTCTACCCTCCAAAGCAACCATTTTCTCCCGGGGAACTGATCTCTGTCATCTGGAGGTCAATTGTAACAGTGGGAGATCTCCAGGTCCCACCTGGAGATTGGCAACCCTAGGGGAAAGTCAGCCGCACAGCGGGGAGTTGAAGAAAATGGTTTGATGGTCGCTGGCCCACCTTGTTAGCCAGCCAGCCAGCCATGCTGAAGCTAAGCAGGAGAAAGAGCCTTTTTCCATTTATTCTGACAGGAAAGTGGCCATTGGGGAGGGGGTTATGCTGAAAGTCCTTTGTTTTTTTACTCACAGAACCAAGCTTGGTTGCCTACCAACAGCCACTGAGGGGACAGTCCCTCACAGGAGTCAAGAGAACTGTCTTCCTCAGGAGAGAGAGCTGTCTGCCAGGGGGAGTGGGTGGGGAAGAGGAGCAGACCCAGCACCCGGCCAATGGCACGCGAGTACTCTTGAGTGGCAGCTGATGGGCCAATGGCTGAGAGAGGGCATTTTACAGCCAATGGGAGCGCATGGAATCTTATGAACCCAAGTGATAATTATATATAAGGAGAGATGTCGGTATCTTTACTAGAAAAACATTAGCATACTTTTTGACTGTTTCAAAACTCCAGTTCTGCTTTCCTGTGAGTTATATTAACATAGCCAATATTATTTTTCAACCTCGTTATAAACAGAAAGAATACCTTGTTTGTTTTTACACATAATTGAGGAGGGCTGAATAAAAATGGAGGTTAAGTAAGTTCTGCTATATTTTGGTTGCTTAGAATGGTTAAGCTGCCAAGATGGCTATTTTCAACTGGTAGTGGCAGGCATATCCATGTGTCTCACCCACCAGAGAGCGTGGGCACCAACATGCTCCTCTCCTTCTCTCCTCCAGAACAGGTAGCTATCGCAGAGGTGGAGCCTGACTCGGAGCTCCACTCAGGTCGTCATGCTGCTGCATGGGGGTGGAAGGGGAGAGCCGAGCCTATGTGCTCCTTCTTGCTTCTGCTGCAGCCATGCCTATGCAGCAATCTGGCAGACACCTCTATGGAAACCAGACTGGCTGGTTTTGCCATCTGGGCAGGCATGTGCAAAATGGTGGCTGCCATTTTATCTCCCAGTGGCTGGCGGGCCCCAGGCTCTGGTGAGAAAAATCCTGCCGAAAACAGGAGGTTGGGAAAGCTAGTATTCTATGTCTAAAACTATAACCAAATTAAGAGTTAACATCAGAAGTGTAAATTTGAGGCCCCCCAAGAATGTGAGGCCTGGGCCAAATGGTCCTGCTGACCCCGCCCCCCCCCCGAGGCCCTGTCACTAACCTGCTTATGTAACATGATGGAATTTTCAGTATATTCCTTTTTGTGTTTCTATAGGATTTCAAAGAATAGATTATTATTTTTAGTAGTATCGTGTGTGTTTTGAAGGCTTCTTATGCTATAACGAGCAGAGCTCAAAGTACTGGACAGATTACATGTATTAAATCTGCAAACTAGCATTAGGTTCTGTCCTATAAACTGAGAAACACATTGTGTGGGTTTGTATATAGGTAGAAGGAAGGAGGTTTTTTTGGACTATATAGAATATCGAGATGTATTGACTTTTTTTGCAATAATTATATCATTAACTTTTTGTGATATTTCCTTTTGTTGCTCATTTGTGCGCTCTCAAAATATCACAATAAGCATGTGGGAAAAATAATGGGACCCCTCCCCCTGCTTTTGTCTTCCTTTCTTCTAAAATTGCCTGGCAGGGATATCTACAGTGACAATGTTCTTCCTGGTGCCTGGCATGTTACCACAGTAGTATTTCAGACACAAAAAGTTTTGGGAAACACAAATCCCAAGATTCTTGACTTTATTTATTGGACTTTGGAACCCTGGAGAACGTTTCCCAGAATTCTTGTTCCCAGGACTTTGCTGTAGCACCATTCCAGTGCCCTGATGAAGGGGTGTGTGTGTGTGTGCATGCTCGTGTGCTCAGAAATAACTTTCAATGAAACTGCCCAATCATATTTAGTGCAGCTTGAAGTATGAAGGTTACTAGGAGAATACAGTGTGCATTAGAGACTAAACAGAACAGGTAGCAATTATACAACACCTGAAAAAGAATCTTTACATTTTGACTGAAAACAAAGCTCACTCAGCACAGGATGAATTTCCTCTCAACCCACCTTTACCTCTAGCATAAACAACTGCAAACACTAATAAGAGTTGCTAGTATTTTCCGCATGGTACTGGGAAGGTACCAGGAAGATTTGGTGCTGCAAAACATCATGTGTTCAAATGGCATACCTGTAATGATGACTTGTTCAGTTGAGTGTCCAAACTGTCAGTTTAGTTTCTTAATCTAAACTCTTGCTATCACCTGCCAAATAATTCTAAGACTTTTGGCCACAAGGAACTATAGGATTAGAGAACTACCAGTTGGGAAGTCTTGTTTCCAGCCCAAATTTCCTCTGCCTTCCTCAGTACTGTAAGCTCTCAGAGGCTTAACTAACTTAATTTCCTCCATTTTCCATATGTTTGTTCATTCTTCAGCTAGCACTCAGCTGGCTTCATATTATGTTCCTCATGGAGAACAAGGAATTACTGTTTCTTCATCAGTCTTCATCAGTTTGGGAGTGCTTTATTCCACTCTCTCTCCCTAAAATTTCTCTGCATACTTGGGGAAATGCTCCTCCTTTCTCTGTGCATGGCTCTTCTGTTTCACTGCCTTTCTGCTGAGTTCTCAACACATTGGGACTCTGTGAAGGGGGTATTGGCTGCCTGTTTTTGCTGCCTTTATCTACATGGATTTACTGCACATAATATGATTACAAAGAATTGTCAGTAATATAATGACAGGAAACTTTCAAGGATACAAAACTGTTGACATTAGCAGCCACAATTTGTAATGTCCATGAAAGCTTTTAAGATTTCAGAAATTCGTGATAGTAGCCATCAAAATATTCATAGTAACAGCCATCAGACAGGCATCCAGATAAACACCTGTTTCATTGTTTTCTTCTCCAGCCACTCCTTACACTGGCTAGACTGATAAAGGTAAGCCATATTAACATGGAGCAATGCCAGTCTCATCAAGCCAACACAGGTGTGGTTAGCTTGGCATTCTAAACATGCTCCTGCCTATTGCAAAATGAAACAGGTATTTATCCTGTTACTATCTATGGCCGCTATTACAAATTTCTGAAGTCTTCAAGGCTTTCATGGACATTACAAATTGTGGCTGCTTGTGTCAACAATTCTGTATCCTTGAAAGTTTCCTGTAATTATATTACTGAAAATTCTTTGTAATCATATTGTGTGCAGTAAATTTTTGTGGTGCATTGGTGTTTTTTTTTTTTTTAAACTTGGGTCTCACACTGTGATGCTAGTTACACCATGATCCCAGTTTTTGAATTATCTACCTGGAGTCAACTGGTTTAGAGGGTTAGATCCCATGATCTGTGGGCACAAGGATTGCACTCCCTGTCTCTTCTGTCAGCATAACTGAACAAACAGAAGAGAGGCAGAAATGGTGATTTCCTGCTTCCTTCCAGCCCTTGTGGCTGTTAGAATGCATGGATCCTGTATATGTATAATTTCCCTGGCTAGAAAGGACTGCTGGGATGATGGGAATCTGAGAAAGATCTGCAGCTGTCAGTGCTATCCCCTGGTGGATTGCGGGGGCTACTCTCCTGGGGTGATGCTGATGGTGTTTCCTGTATAAATTATTCACCACCATCCTTCCATCAAGATTTGCCACAAAAAAGCTACATAGCTGATATAGCATGTGGATAGATGTGTGTAGATGTCTTTTCTGATTTTCTCTAATCTGTTTAGAGATAAGGTTTACTGATTTCAAAGGGACTTGATTAGGTAGAGACACAATGAAAGCATCTATTGTCAGGCTTGGCATATTTGGGTAGAGAGAGATGGTAGGGAGAATCATATAACTTGTTTAAAATGTTTTAAATAAATAAGTTAGGTGGTGTTTTGAGGGAAAGAAATACTTGCATTGCTGTATGCATAAAAATGACTTTTCAGTGTTGCATATGCTGATGCATGATTAACCTTGGGCAGGGAGAAAAACAAATCTATTATGTGCACTGGAAGAAGAACAATGTTGCTTCTGCAGAGGGTGAATTTTATCCATGATGATTTACTCCTCCTCTTCCCACAATCACAATGAAATTTCCTTAGTACTTTTTAAAAAATCCCTTTCTTCAGAATAGATGAAGGACATCTAGTTCTAGGCAACAGCAGACTGTTTGGCAGCTGGCAAATATAAATTTAATTCTTTTGTTGCATTTCATGGTGTGTGACCAGTCAGCAGGCTAGTGGGTCTCCAGTTGCTTCTGTAAGAGATCTTGTAAATGAAAAACGAAGCAGCTCTGTACCAGGGTGTTGCTCTTCCTCAGGAAAGTTGTATGTCATGAAACGAGAAGTCTCATGTGATTGAGATAGGAACATTGAGGTAAACACGTACGTTACCTTTATGATCTCAGACTCTTGTTGACCCTAGACTCAGAACAGGTAAAATTTGTTTTGCAACTGGAAATTGGGTTGCTTCATTGCTATCTGGATTGCGCTGGCCTCGAGCAAGGTTTTGGATCTGATTAAAATCGGCGTGAACTGCTGTGGCTGTATGCGGTCTCCCTGCTGTTAGCACGTAGCTGTGCTGGCTCTGTCTGAGAAATGCTAATCTAGATAAGCGAGATGTTTTGCTCCCAACCATGACGTTTAAATAAATCCTTAGGAAATCTCAAATATCTGTTTAAAATTGGCTCTGTACTAAGATGAATAACTCCTGTCTATTTGCTTATTCCAGCTGTTGGTAGAAGCTAAGGTGTTCAGGAAGATAATGTGAATGTATTTGTTACTATGTTGTTGTTGCCTTCGCATGAGTCATGCTTAGCTATAAGTGATGAGAATGTTGCAGGCCATAGTTTTTGTTTTGCTTTTGGTATTTATTCACTGATGCCTTAAATAAGTTAATTTTCTGTGTGTGACTTTTACCCTTCTAATATTTTGTTTTAAGGATGTTCAAGACCCTTCAGTCATTGTTAGCTTCCCACTTGAAGAAGATGAAAACATCTCTTTTGTTGCTTGGACAACAACCCCTTGGACTCTGCCTAGCAACTTGGCCCTCTGTGTTAATCCAGAATTGCAATACGTGAAGGTGAAAGGCAAGTGCAAATCATGATGTGATGTACATAGTTCTAGTGTGCACGAATGTCACACTCTGTTTCTGACTTTCAGGATTTTAAGTGTCAGTAGGTGGACCCCAAGCAGCAGATTTCTCTCAGTGTCGTTGCCTGTGTTTTACAGGCATTGGTTCTAAAGAGTAGAGGCCATTGTTCACTGGTAGAGTATGTGCTTTGCCTTTAGAAATTCTTGGGTTTGATCCCTGGTCTCACTAGTTAAAGGGTAGCTAGTGCTGAAAAGGGCTCTTGCCTGAGAGCCAGTTTGGTGTAGTGCTTAAGTGGGTGGACTCTAATCTGGGAGAACTAGGTTTAATTCTCCATTCCTCCACTTGCAGCTGCTGGATGACCTTGGGCAAGCCATAGTTCTGTCAGAGCTGTTCTCTCAAGGACAGTTCTGGAAAGAGCTCTCTCAGCCCCAGCTACCTCCCAGGGAATCTGTTGTGAGGAGGGGAAGGGAAAGGAGATTGTAAATTGTTCTGAGACTCCGAGTGAAGGGCGGGTTATAAATCCAATCTCTCCCCCACCCTGAAATCCTGGATAACTCATGTTGCTTGTAAACAGGGCAATTCTTATGATTCTGCTGCATAAGACAGTTTCATATTCAGCTTTAGAAGCAGGATAGACGTAGACCAAATGGCACTCTGTCACACACATATGGTATACATGGTACACATGAAGCTATCTTACTTTGAACTTGGGCCACTGATCTGTCAAGGTCAGTATAGTCCAACCTGAGTGGAAACAGCTCTCTAGGGTCTCAGGCAGAGGTCTTTCTCATCATCCACTACCTGTTTTAACTGGAGAGGCAGGATTGAAATTGAAACCTTCAGAGTGCAAAGTCATGTTTCAGCTTTGGCCCACACCCACCGCTCTAAACCACCTGAGGAGCATTTCGGTGCTCCTGATATCCATTAATTTGGCTTTTGAACACAATAGTCTACTGCATCTGTAGCTCACTTCATAACTTTCATGTTTGCACTCATGATTTATTCCTGTCTTATAAAACGAAAAATTTGCATACCAGGATCTGTAAACCTGTATTTATTCATGGTCTGTATAAGCAAAGGAAGACAACTTTCTCTAAGCTTATAGGAATGATTTAATTTTAAGGTGACAGAAGTGTGCTTAGATATGCTAACATGGAAAAAATTGAAAGAAATCACACACCTATTTTTGCAGAACGTTTCAGTGAAACCAGAGAGATTTAAATTTAAGTGCAGTAGACACTTGAGTACGGTATGATGCTTGCTGTAAAGATGGCCATGCACTTTGACAGAAATGGTCACTGCTGTTTTGATTTCTAAGCATTACAGAATGATTTTGTGGGGTCTATGTAATGTAATATACAGATTAGTGAGAAAAGAACATTAAATAGCTTTTGGAGATCTGGTAGATTATTTTCTTCAGCTGTGTTGTTTGTTTCTACCACATGAATCTTAAAGGCAAAACTATTTATGGAAGTAAAGATACCTGTCAGTTTAACTTGGTTTTGCAGTATGCAACATTCTAACCAGTCCATAAAAGATTTTTACTGTCCTAATCATTCCAGGACATCATGACTGATGAGTCTACTTCCCTGGCAGAAGTAGTTTGCTCCTAGCAATTGGGCAGGTGGCTAAGTGCAAATCTGATTTAACTTGGCACATTTGTTCTGATGTCTTCATTTTAAAAAAAGTAATATTGGAAACTAACTTCTTGTTGTCATAATAAATCTTACAAAGGTGGGAGGGAGGAGAGCACAGTGCTTACATAAGTGCTTTCCTTCAAACAGCTGTAGCTTTTGTTTAGTTTGTTATGATTTATCTAATTGATTTGCCCTCTGATTTACCTGTCTAGGATGATCCAAGCTGCCTTCTAATGTTAGAAGGATAATAGGAAAATGTCCTTACTAGGAAATCATGTTTTTTTCCAATTCATTGTCTGCCAAGCTCAATTTTACAGGCTTGGGCATAGTTCTCTTCTAAAGATACAATACTTTTTTGGGTTCAGTTCAGGCATCACGCCAAATCATGGATTGTGCTTACCATAGTATGGTCGTCAAGTATGGTTATTTAATATGTTTTTCTACACAGACTCAAGATAGGTTACAGTGTTGTTTTAAATACTTACCCAATGAAACAATTAAAATCTATGAATATATTTAAAAATAGACAATTGGAGATTACTCCTGTGCCATCAAACATACTTGTTTGGAAAGGCTCTCTTATAATGGGACCAAAATGCCAATAACATGGCAGCCTTTTTGATGCGTTCAGGAAGGAACGCAGTTTGATAATACAGGAGCCACTGGAGAAAATGTCCTGGTCCTGACAGCCAGTAGCTGAATCTGTCTGCCTGTTGGTGCCTTAAGCAAAACACGAATATTCTGTATGTGTACACCTGATTTGCAGGCTACCACACACTACCTTGGGGATATCTGTAATAGCAGCATGTCATCAGCTGATTTTGGACACATTACTTTATTCTTTTACCATGGTACCAAACTTATGGGACTTGCCATTGCTCAGCAGGTGACCTGAAGGTAGGTACTCTGTTCTCTCTTCCACTATACGTTGCTCTGTGTAGTGAAAACAAATTTTTCATTCTGAGAACAGATATGCACTCCTGGCCTTGAAATTGCTGAGTTTATGCTTACTGGAAATGTTCGCTCCCTACTAATCGCATATTGCGAAGAGAGGCATAGATGCTTGGAGTGAAATGGCTGGCAATGTCACTAAATTACCAGGACAGATAGCTGTCATGAAAAACATGGGTGGCAAATGCTCAAACATGAGTTTTTTTGGAAAAAGGTTATAAAGACTATAATATATCTATCTATCTATCTATCTATCTATCTATCTATCTATCTATCTATCTATCTATCTATCTATCTATCTATCTATCTAAAAAAATCACACTTGAATTTGGAACTGGCAAAAGATTTCAGACTTTTGATGGGCAAAAATAATGAAACTTTTGGGCAGTTCTAAATTCAGTCTACCCTTAAGGAGGAAATCTGTCTTCGTTCTTGCAGGTATTCCTTTTGCTTATAAACAAATATGTATTAATGATTTCTTTTGTTTGTCTCATTTTAATTTTGCACTGTGACCTGCTCTGAGAGCTCTGTGAAGCTGTGCCATAAACACTAATCTGTTTGCCTTCCTGAGAGCTCTGCTGTAGAGGGGACCATTCACAAGCCAAGTTATTGAAGAGAACCCAGGGCAAGAACCAATTGTGTGCTTCCACTTTCATCTGCCCAGCACTCAGATGTATGTGCAGCAGCCTTCAGAGGTGGAGTGGCATCCATAACACATTTTTGTCAGTTCAGAAGTAACGGTAGACCCCAGCACTTGTTCTGGTTTGCTGAGGATTTTCAAACTCATGGCTTAAAAAATGTTGATTATGTCTATGGTTAAACTTCCTAGCCTGTGTTTGTTTGGCACCATGTCTGAACTGAGCCTTTGCAAAATGTAACTGCCAACTATGGACTGGTTAGAATGTTGCATACTGCTATGCAAATGAGCCCATAAAGTGCCCGAGGCTCATTTGCATGATGCCGCCTGGCCCTTCCTCTTATGTACAGAGTTTTCTGCAAACTGTGGTTTGGTGTTATGTCTACACTGGCAAGTTCTGACTTGCACTAGCTCTGAAAACAAGTATTCCAAATTCTGGCTTGCTCCCTAGTTTGGTAACCTGATTTTGCAGTTGACAGAAAGCCTTTACTTATTTGCTTGGGTGCAACAGAAAGTTGTGGTTTGCCAGAAACCCAAAAATATGCTTTTAGTGTGTGAGTGGAGAACGGAAGGGATGACAGGATCATGTGAGCAAGCCCTGTGCTTCTTTCAAAGGCTCATTCATGTAGCACCAAATCATGGTTTGATATTACATATGAACCAGACTGAGAGCTTATACTACTATAGATTTCATAACAGATTCTTTTTGATGTAATGTGTAGGTGATATAGGTACTACTTTTACATTCCTGGTAATACATCTTTGGACTTTTCACTAAAATAATTGAGTAATTCTGTGTGTTCATATCTCTATTTCTGTGAGAGTGCAGAAACAGTATATTTACTTTTTTCCCCCCAGACAAAAATACAGGGAAAATCTTCATTTTGATGGAAGCTAGACTGATATCCCTCTACAAATCTGAAAAAGAATATTCAGTACTTGACAGGCAAGTAGATAAATTGGTCACATTGTCTGGATTTCATATTTAATAAATAATAATTTGCCAGAGGTAAGGAAACCAGAAAATCTTTGTTTTTTGGTGTAGTGGCTTACAATAAAGTGCTTCTGTGTACTTCAGTCGCCCTAAGGGATTGGTATTGGCCTCTACAAGTTGCAAAAAGAGAATGTGAGAAGCAAGTTACTAAAAGCATCAAGTTAAACAATAAACATTTCTTTAAATATATCCAGAGCAGGAAACCAGCCAGAGGAGCAGTTGGGCCTTTTGATGACTAAGGGATTGATAAAGGAAGATGAGTAGATGGCAGAAAATCTCAATGAATTTTTTTGCTTCTGTGGTCAATGTGGAAAGTATGAGGCATATGCCCATGCTACAGCCACTATTTTCAGGAAGAAAGTCTGAAACGGAGTCAAATTGAGGTGACAGATGAAATACAATACCTGTTGGGGAAATTAAAACCAATAGTCTCCATCATGGGTTTCTCAAGTCAGCATGGGTTTCTCAAGTACAAGACATGTCAGATTAACCTTAACTCTTTTTTTCAGAAAGTTACTACCTTGCTGGATTGGGGGAATGCTGTAGATATAATTTATCTTGATATCAGTAAGGCTTTTGATAAGGTTCCATGTAATATTCTTGTAGGTAAATTGGTAAAATGTGGTTTGGATCCTATTACTGTTAGGTGGATCTGTAACTGGTTGACTGATTGTACTCAAAGAGTTCTTGTTGATGGTTCCTCATCCTTGTGGAGAGGAGTAACAAGTGGAGTGCCTCAAGGATCTGTCCTGGGACCTGTTGTTCAACATCTTTATCAATGATTTGGATGAAGGAATAGAGGGAATGTTTATTAAATTTGCAGATGATACTAAATTGGGAGGGGTAGCAAATACAGTAGAAGACAGAGTCAGGATACAGGATGATCTTGACAAGCTGAAAAACTGGACTAAAACAAATGAAATGAATTTCAGTGGGGATAAAAGTAAAGCTCTGCATTAGGTAGGAAAAATCAAATGCATAATTATAGGTTAGGGGAGACTTGTCTTGTTAGTAGTATATGTGAAAAGGATCTGGGGATCTTAGTAGACCATACACTGAACATGAGTTTAGCGGTAGCTAAAAAGGCAAATGTGATTTTGGGCTGCATCAACAGAAGTATAGTGTCCAGATTACGTGAGGTGATGGTATTGCTTTACTCTGCTCTGGTTAGACCTCACCTAGAGTATTGTGTTCAGTTTTTGGCACCACAATTTAAGAAGGATATAGACAAGCTGGAATGTATCTGGAGGAGGGCAACTAAGATGGTGAGGGGTCTGGAGACCAAGTCCTATAAGGAAAGGTTGAAGGAGCTCGGTATGTTTCGTCTGGAGAGGAGACAACTGAGAGATGATATGATAACCATCTTCAAGTACTTGGAGGGCTGTCATATAGAGGATGGTATAGAGTTGTTTTCTGTTGCTCCAGAAGGTTGGACCAGAACCAACAGGTTGAAATTAAATCAGAAGAGTTTTCAGCTAAACATTAGCAAGAACTTCCTGACAGTTAGAGTGGTTCCTCAGTGGAACAGGCTTCCTCGAGTGGTGGTGGGCTTTCCTTCTTTGGAGGTTTTTAAACAGAAGCTAGATGGCCATCTGTCAGCAATGCTGATTCTGTGATCATGAGGAGGAGGGCAGGAAGGGTTGCCTCAGTACTTAGTTCTTGCGGCCCTTTCTTACACACCCAGGGAAATGCTGATTGCCACTTTGGGGTCAGGAAGCAATTGTTCTCCAGGCCAGTTTGGCCAGGGATCCTGGAGGTTTTCTGGGCATGGAACAGGGGTCACTGGGAGTGTGGGGAGTAGTTGTGAATTTCCTGCCTTGTGCAAGGGGTTGGACTAGATGACCTTGGAGGTCCCTTCCAGCTCCATGATTCTAGGTACTGATGGTGTGAGTTCTTAGGGAACTCTGAGATGGTTGATCTGTTACTAGTAGATCAACTATCTGAGATTGCTAATCTACTAACCAGTATATAAGAACATAAGAGAAGCCAATGTTGGATCAGGCCAATAGCCCATCCAGTCTAACACTCTGTCACACAGTTGGACTTATCACTAAATTCAGCCACTTTACCAGAAGATTGGAAAGTAGCAAATGTTATGCTGATTTTTTTTAAGGGTCTAGAGAGAACTCTGGAAATTACAGGCCAGTTAGCCTAATATCCATCCCAGGAAAATTAGTAGAAACAGTAATCAAAGACAGAATTGTTAGGCACATAGAGGAACAAAGTCTGCTGAAGGAAAATCAGCATGGCTTCTGCAAAGGGAGGTCCTCCCTCACCATCCTTTTGGAGTTTTTGAGGAAGTGAACAAGCATGTGGACAGTGGTGACCTGGTAGACATTATATACTTGGACTTTCAAAAGGCTTTTGACAGTGTACCTCATCAAAGACACCTGAGTCAGTTTAGCAGTCATGGGATGAGAGGATGAGTTCTCTTATGGATTAAAATTGGTTAAATGGCAGGAAGCAAAGAGGAGGAATAAATGGAGAGCTGTCACAATGGAGGGAAGTAAGCAGTGGGTTCCCACAAGGACCAGTTTGGGGCTGGTACTGTTTAATTTGTTCATAAGTGATCTTGAACTAGGGAAGAGCAATGTAGTAGCCAGGTCTGCAGATTATATAAAATTATTCAGGATGGTGAAGACCAAGGATAACTGTGAAGAGCTCCAGGAGATCTCCCCAAATTGGGTGAGTGGACAACAATGTGGCAGATGAAGTTCAGTGTTGGTAAGTGTTAGGTGATGCACAATGAAAAAAATACATCAGTTATATACTAATGGAGGCCTGAACTTGCTGAGACTGAAGGAAAAAGATCTTGGAGCCACAGTAGATAGCTCAATGAAAATATCAACCCAATCTGCAGCAGTGAAAAAGGTAAACTCTCTGTTAGGGATTATTAGAAAAGGGGTTGATTAAATTTTTTTTTTTTTTTAGCATATTTATACCCCGCCTCTCCACGAACGGGCTCAGGGCAGCTTACAAAGGCGGTACAGTGTACCTGGTCTATATAAAACAATTAAAACGTTTTAAGCAGTTTAAAAACAGTTAAACAATCATACATTTAAAATGCTCGCAGTACTGATTTCCATTGATTAAGCTTTGAATGGTGCGGTCTAAACGACAATCCCCGTTCCCCCAGTTTGTCTAAACGACAATCCCAGTTCCCCCAGCTTCCCACCAGTAGTATAATGCCCCTGTATATATTTATGGTGCAGCCTGCTTTGGAATACTGTGTGCAGTTCTGGTCACCGTATCACCACAAGGTGAAGAAAAATATATACAAGATCTAAAGAATATTGTGGAAAACTTCTATAAATACCTATATCAACAAAACCCCAGAATGATCAACAAATCTTTTCCAAAAAGAAACAAAAAGAAATTTGATGAAAAACAGAAAAGTATCTTGAATGAGTCAATCTCAATCTGTGAGATTGTAGAAACGATTAAGAAACAACAACAAAAAAGAAAACACCGGGCCCAGATGATCTTCCAGCAGAAATTTATCAGAAATTTGAAAAACAAATAATATTACCATTAAAAGAATTACTTCAAAATATAGTAAAATCAGGCAAACTATCAGATTCATGGAATCAAGCATTGATTACATTAATTCATAAACCGAATACAGGTGAAAAAGAAATTTAAAATTATAGACCTATATCACTACTAACGCAGATTATAAAATATTCATGAATATTTTAGCTGCTAGATTAAAAAAGGTGCTATCCCAAATTATCCATCAAGACCAAGTGGGATTTTTGCCGAACAGACAAATGAAAAATAATATATAAACTATTATCAATGTCCTAGAATACTATGAAATACACCCAGAGAAACAGATGGTGTTAATCTTTCTAGACACAGAGCAAACCTTCGACATGTATCCTGGGAATTTTTGCTTCAAAAACTGGCACTATGGGATTGCGGATTACAGTTTTTGACAATGATCAGAGCGATATACAAAGCGCAATATGCTAAAATTCTAGTAAAAGGTGATATGACCCAAAATATTGACATACAGAAAGGAACAAGGCAAGGCTGTCCATTATCCCCATTATCTGGAAACGCTGAATGATCTAGTGAGAGAAAATGACCAGATAAGAGGTCTCAAAATAAGACAAGAGGAATTCAAGCTACAAGCCTTTGCCAATGATTTTGTTTTCATAATAGAAGATCCTGTAACAGCTATCACTCACTTGATGGAAGTAATTCAAGAATACAGACAAGTAGTGGACCTTAAACTAAACCTCATGAAGACAAATATATTAACTAAAAATTGCACACAAAACCAAATACAAAAGATACATAAAATTTCCTCCATGGAAATCACAAAAAAGGTTAAATACCTAGGCATAGTACTGACTAATTGAAGTAGTTCCTTGATGGAAGATAATTATAATAAGCTTTTGGAAGAAATAAAAAAAGATTTGTTTAAATGGAAAGACCTACACTTATTGCTTATGGGCAAAATAGCAACTATAAAAATGAATATACTCCCGAGATTTTTATTTTTAGCCCAAAATTTACCAATTTTGAAGAGAACACAGTTCTTCATGGATCTTGACAGAACTATTAGGCAATTTGTTTGGCACCCCAAGAGATCAAGGATTAAATGGAAAACTTCACAAGACACAAGACAGGTGGATTTGTTTTAACCAATTGGAACTTATACTACCAGGCAGCATCCCTAGGATGGATAAAAGAATGGCTAACATTGGAAAATATAAGAAGCCTCAATCTAGAAGGGCACGACTTAAGTATGGGATGGCATGCATATGTGTGGTGTGGGAAAGATAAAATTCATTAAAGTTTTCAACAACATATAAGGGGGGGTGTTGATAAAAATCTGAAAAGATCTAAAAGAATGATATCATATAAAAGCCAGTTTGGTGTAGTGGTTAAGTGCGCAGACTCTTATCTGGGAGGACCGGGTTTGATTCCCCACTCCTCCACTTTCACCTACTGATGTGACCTTGGGTCAGTCACAAGATCTGGCACAGCTGTTCTCTCAAGGACAATTTGTGTTAGAGTTCTCTCAGCCCCACCTACCTCCCAGGGTGTCTATTGTGGGGAGGGGAAGGGAAAGGAGTTTGTAAGCTGTTCTGAGTCGCCTTTGGGCAGTGAAGGGTGGGGTATAAATCCAAACTCTTCTTCTTCTTCTAAAAACACCAAAATGGGTATCACCTTTAGAAGTATTTATAAAACCTACGCTTGTTACTGAAAACAATAGAGAAAACTATGAGATACTATTAGATAAAAATAATAAATTAAAAACAGAGGAGACCCTACTTTCGCATAATATAAAATTGACATGGTGGGAAAATTTACAACTAAAGTCTAGATATAATAAAGATAATGTAATTGGTTTTTACGGGACAAAAAATGAACTTGATAAAATTTGGTTGTCTACAATGACAAAATGATTTAGAAATTATACAAGTTTCTGTTAGAAGATTATATACAGGATGAAATAGTGAAAACAACGATGATTACATGGATGCAGGACATAGGTCACAATATAGATCTAGATGAGTGGTCGAAAATATGGAAAGCAATAAAATTTATGAGGGCTATGTCATACAAAGAAAATATTTATAAAATGTTCCACAGATGGTATTGGTCCCCTGATAAAATAGCCAAATGTCATGGCAATGCCACAAACAAATGTTGGAAATGTAAAACAAATGTAGGAACATTTTATCACATGCGGTGGAGATGTGGAAAAATCCATAGTTTTTGGCTGAAAATACATGATAATTTTAGAAATATTGAACATAAATTTAGTGTTAATACCAGAAACGTGTTTGTTGAACATAATTCTGGATGGTTATGAGCAAAATGATGTATATATGCTGACCTATATTTTAACGTCTGCTAGAGAAGAGATAGCTCAGAAATTGTTGGAACTTGCAGAAATGGATAGATTGAACATGTTATTACAAGGAAAAGACGAAGCACTATATCTAAAACGATGGTCAAGAGTGTACAAATGGATGGATAACAAATCAGACAAATAGATTCAAAATTGTAAAATAATTTATTTAGTATATACTGTTTAGATTGTAGAAACCATAAATAAAAACTTTTTTTTTTTTAAAAAAAGGACATTACAGAGCTGAAAAAAGTGCAAAAAAGGGAGACCAAGATGGTTAGGGGGTTGGAGCACATTCTGTATGAGGAAAGGCTGAAGAGTCTAAGACTTTCAGTTTAGAAAAGGGATTGCTAAAATTGACATGATAGAGGTTTTTAAAATTATGCACAGGGTGGAGAGAATTGACAAAGAGAACTTTTTCTCCCTCTCTTAATATACTAGAGCTCAGGGGTCTTTTCGTAGAAAAACAGCTGCAGGAGCTCATTAGCATATGGTATGCTAATGAGCTATTAGGCTATTAGCATATGCCACGCCCCTGACATCACCAGAAGTGATGTCAGAAGGGGAAGCAAAAGGGGGAGGCATCTCCAAAAGCCTCCCCTTCCCTTCCCCAGCTGGTCTGGGTGGGGGAGCTAAGAGAGAAGGGGTTTAAAGTTTAAACTCCTTCTCATGAGAGTTGGGCCACAGAAGGAGGAAAGAGGGAAAGAAAGAGAAGGAAAGGGGAGGGAAACAGGGAAAGGAGGAAAAAGAGAAGAGAAGAAGGTGGGAAAGAAAGAAAGAAAGAAAGAGAGAAGAGAAAAAAGAGGGAAAGAGGAAAAAGAGAGAAGGAAAAGAGGGAATGAAAGAAATTTGGCGGCAATTCGGCCCCATTATATCCTATGGGCCATTGAAGTCAATGGTGAAAACATAGGGTATATTCTGGGGGCTGGAGGAGAGGGGGTTTGAGGCCCCAAACTCACAGGGTAGCTGATGGAGCCTCTCCCCAAGATACCCACCAAGTTTCAAGAAGATTGGACCAGGGGGTCCAATTCCATGGGACCCCAAACAGGTTGCCCCTATTCCCTCCATTGTTCTCTATGGTGGGAAAAAAACTTACTTTTTTCCCACCATAGAGAACAATGGAGGGAATAGGGGCAACCTGTTTGGGGGCCCATAGAATTGGACCCCCTGATCCAATGTTTTTGAAACTTGGTGGGTATCTTGGGGAGAGGCTCCATCAGCTATCCTGTGAGTTTGGAGCCTCTCCCTCAAACCCTCCCCTCCAGCCCCCAGAATATACCCTATGTTTTCACCATTGACTTCAATGGCCCATAGGACACAATGGAGCTGAAATTGACATTCGGCTGCCTGAAAGACTCTCCGGGACGCTGGCTGGGGGCGGGGCTTGGCTCCTGAGCTCCCGGAGCTTCGCTCCGGTGCGCTCCCCCCAAAAAAGACCCCTGCTAGAGCTCAAGGGCATCCAGTGAATCTGATGGGCAGTAGAATCAGGACGTACAAAAGAAAAAAAATTATTTACTCAAAGAGTGATTAAAATGTGGAATTCACTACCAGAAGATGTAGTGATAGCCACAGGCATAGATGGTTTTAAAAGGGATAAGACATATTAATAGAGAAGAGATCTATCAGTGGCTACTATCCATGCTGACTGAAGGGAATCTTCACGTTCAGAGGCAGTAAACCTCTGAATACCAGTTCTACAAGGCAGCTTCTTTGCCCTGTTTTTGGCCCTCCAGAGGACTGCTATGTGAGACACAATGTTGGACAAGATGGACAACTGGTCTGATCCAGCAGAGCTGTTCCTGTTTTCTTACGCACTGATTCTGAAGTTTCATCTCTAGCAAGCACCCACTTGATTTTATGCGGCTTCTGTTGAGAATATAAAAATGCTGAAATTACATTTGAAAGAGGAGTTGAAAAGTAAGCATCTCCAATTCTAAACCTGTCCCACATGGCAGCATTTGGTCTCATTTGTAATACAGTGTACAGTTATGATTGCTGCATCTTAAAAGCACTAGTGCAAAGATGGAAAAAGTACAGAAGAGAGAAACCAAGATGATTAAGGGATGTTGGAGCACTTTTCCTCTGAGGAAAGGCTGAGAAGTCTGGAGCTTTTTAGTCTTGGGAAAAAATGGCAAAGGAAGGGCATAATAGAGGTTTAGAAAACTATGCTTTTTCTCATAATATTAGTATTCTGGGGCATCAAATATGTTGATAGGCAATAGGTTCATGACAGATGAAAGGAAATACTACTTTAATCAACGAGCAGTTATATTGTGGAGTTCACTGTCAGTAGACAGAGTAATGACAAGCACAGATGGCTTTAAAAAGGGGTTATCAGTGGCTACTAGCTATGGTGAGTAAAGGGAAGCTCCATATGCAGAGGCAGTAAACCTCTGAATAGAGGCAGCCTCAGGGGAACACCTTGGCCTTTACACCCTGCTTGTTGGCTCTCCAGGGCAACTGGGAGGCTCCTGTGTTGAAACAGTACTCTGATCTAGATGGATCATTGGTCTGATCCATTCAGGGTCTTATGGTGTTCTGTTATATCTTATTGGAATAAATATTTCTAGAATTTTAAGGTGCTATAAATAAGACTGCTGATGTTATTTGCTAGTTTTAAAGTATTAGGATTCTACCATTTTATGTTACTTTGACTTCTGTTAAAATTGTCAAACAGCGCCTGAAAAACTGCTAATCAGATAGGCAGTAGAGAATACAAGAGAACCCAATTTTGTTATCAATTGTAACTATACGTCACAAAGTATGATAGGTAGGTGTCCTCATTTAAAGGATTCTACTGCTGTGACTTCCTCTACCATCTACAAAGAAAGCTCATTATCTACCAAATGTAAAAATATTGTTTACCAAAATCAAGTCAGATGCTTTTAAAAACCAAATATTAAAGCGATATGGTACGATAAAGTTTATTGTATTTAGGGTTGGCTACTACAAATTTACAAAACCGTGTAGTACATTAACAAATAAAACTTTAAGAACAAATATTAAAATTAATTTAAATTAGTAAGATAAAACAGACTGATCCAATCAGAAAATCACGAAGGTCCCCATTCAATGCTGCCCTAGATCTGATCTTTGGCTGCCAAGGGCAAACAAAATAAAATATTAAAGCAAAACTGTAATTTGCTGGAAAAATCGTTGGTGCCTGGTACTTAATGTATAGATAGAATGTAAATGTACATTATTCCTTCAGTTATTGCTACAAAAATAAGTGTTAAGTATAACCTGCTCCACCTTTCTGGGCTGGGATTGGGAGGCACTGCCTTGCAATGGTTCCAGTCCTACCTGGAGGATAGGTTTCAGGAGGTGGTGCTGAGGGACTGTCTTGTCCCCTATGCACTTTTGGGCTGGGTTGTCCCCAATATGCAGATGACTCTCAGCTCTGTCTCACACTTTCAGCTGATCCCAAGGAGGCTGCAGAAACCCTGAACCATCTAGAGGGACACGGAGGCAGTTTTGGACTGGGCTTTGCTCTCTGGCTGTAATTGAAATATTTGTTGGATTTGAAGCTCCTTAGTTATGTGGATGCACAAATTGTACCGGACTTCTTGCCTTAACAGTGTTATAGCTGGAAAATTTGTATTCACGAAGCCCTTTATGACAGCTGTCAATGCCGTGTCCTGTTTGAATGGCATATATTACTCGTAATTTGAAACTGGTAACAAGAATTTTAAAGAGGCATCATTTGAGAATTTTCTAACATTTTTGGCACCTGCGCCCCCTAATATGATCTAATGGCAATATTTTCATTGTAAGGTAAAAGCTACATTCATACGGAAGTAGAAAAATGAACACGAATGAACCCAGCTTGTTGCTGTGCTCATATGCATTTCCCTCCTGTATCATCTCACTCTCTTACTGCACTATGAATTGAAGTTAAATGCCGATTCGGGTTGCCAATAATATACAAGTATGTGTGTTAACCAGAGTTAAATTTTCTCAAAGCTTACTGTGATTGTAAGTTTGGCTAAAGTCCTAGTTTAGGATTCCAGTTAGTTACCGGAAAGCTATCTGTGATTTACCCACCCATGCACTGCAAAAGCACTCTGAGCCACTGCAGCCTCTCCCACCAATGAAGCTCATCTGCAGGGTACACAAGAAAGGACCTTTTCGGTTGCGGCCCCATGATTATGGAACAACCTTTTCAGGGAGGTGTGCCTGGCCCCCGCACTTTCAGTCTTCAGGAAGTAGTTAAAGACAGTTTTATGTAGGACTGCCTTTTACTAATTTAATTTTTATTTATTGGCAGCCTTGGTTGGAAATTTTAAATTGTGGCCTTTTATGTGTTTTTTAATTTTTTTTAAAAAAAATTGTTCTTCATAATGTAAGCTGTCTTGAGTTCCACAAGATAGAAGGGTGGCTAATAAATGTTTTTACTATAAATAAATAGTATATTCTTGGATTTATAAGGCTTTTTTATATTTTTAACTTTTAAGTTTAGATCTGTTGTCCTCTCCTTTAGTATTATTTCTGATTGCTGTATGCAGTTTTACGTGTTTCTGTATTTTAATGTCTATTTTATTGTGGTTTTATAATATTCTGTACTTCTGTATATCTTTGGATAAATAAGGAACATTAAAAAATGTTAGTTAACACTATTTTAAAAATATATTTCAGGTTTCCTGGCATTAGTCTTAAAGGGAAGAAGTATAAACCTCTTTTTGAGTATTTTATTAAGGTAAATAATATTTGTCTTAATATAATTCAGAGATGAATATCTGTATGTTTATACCTCCTTATCTCGTTTTATTTGCAATACTTGATCATTTTGATTTGCTTATTTTTAGGAACATGTTGTAAAGATTACATGTTCTGATATATATTTACAAGTTGGGAGTAGAGGTATATGGAAGAAAAATAACAAATCACATTTGTAGAGTACAGAAGTATTCCAGGAGGGAGTATGTGGTGCTGTGGCCAGCTTCCAATCTCTTAACCTGATTAAGAGAATATTGCTCACAGAGCAAATGAGTTGGCTGTGTCTTACTGTGGAACACTGTTGTTATATTCACTGTCTAGCAGATTCTATAACTGATAGAATTCCTTCAGACATCAGTATTTGTAGAGTTGGTCTTTCTGGTGCTATAATATAATTGTATGGAGCTGAACCCTACCATTTGCGGGTAGAAAGAGTTTGTGGAAGTGGATTGCGCTTGCCATTTCTCTCCATGCTCTGAAAAAACTCAGCTATGGGTAAGGGGGGGCTCCTTTGGGGGGGGGGGAACTGTGTGCCCTACAGGGCTCCCAGGAGAAGGAGGAGGAGGAGGAGGAGGAAGCAGGCACCCCCCCTTGCTTTAGTGGAACACACTTGGCTCCAAGGCTTGTTTTGTTAGTTCAAAAGAGTGTGTGTATCTCCTCTGATTCCCCCACCATTGCAGCTTCCTGTGCCCAACGCATTTTGTTCAGGAGAACCTTCAGCAGAGGCTTTTCATATTATGTATGGCACTGCTCAGAGAAATGGCAAGGCAGGGAAGGTCTATGCCTTCAAACTTTTCCTGCACTAATGGGATCTAACCAGTTGCACTTGACTTTAAGTAACTTCCAGATAAGGTACATAATATTCCCACCTGAGCCTTCAAATAAGTGATCTGTTCTTAGTATTCTGGCTTCTGTGTTTAGAATTCTTCCTTGGGAACTAATCTGTCTCTGAGCAGATATCATTCAGCACTGGTCTCTATGATGAAAAGTTTGGAATAATGTTTTTAGATTCTATATATATGTATTGTAAACAAATATGTTTTAATTAGTATAGTTTGAGAAAATACACATGAATTTCACGATTATATTTAAGTCTCTACTTTTTAACTTTCCTTTAAATCCATTCATCTTGATTCTCCCTCATTGGGTAGTCTTTTCCTCAATAATGTAGCAGGTTGCTCTAACTTCTAATTTCCAGTTGTGTCATGTTTTACGTGACTCATGGTGGTGTTTCTAATAAACACATTTTTTATGACATGACTCTTTAACATTTAATACTACTAATATTTCTGGCTTGTCATGTTTTCCATAATGTATTCTTAATATTACATTTCTTCCAGTGCAAAGAAAATGGTGCTTTTACAGTAGTGACTGACAACTATGTGAAGGAAGAAGAAGGTACAGGGGTTGTACATCAAGCTCCTTACTTTGGCGCCGTAAGTTTTAAAGCTGTTTATATCCTTTTCATGCAGGATATATTCTTATCAGGAATATATCAGGAATATCAGGAACATTCTTGGATCAATCACTTTCCATGAGCACTAATACATAACACAATACAGATAAATAAATTTAAAGTAGAATATAATTCTAAAAGATGAAGCATTTGATAAAGAATAGGAGTTTATGATTCTCCTGCAGCAAGTGCAATTCGTACTAATTTGAAAGAGAATTCTTGTAAGAGATGCAGTTTTGGTCTAATACCACACAGACTTAATAAAATTTGTAACAATAAATTGCATCTCTGTGGGAAATTTTCTGCAGATATCATACATGTGTAGTGGCTTCTCCCTGTAGTCTCTGATGTTTGGACAAAAATCTTAAATGAGATATCTGTCTAATGACCCGGGCAGCATATCTGCAGAACTGCTAAAACATTCCTAAGCAGGTGTTCTCAGAATCCTATTCAGGTCTGTTCAGTGGGGAAGGTGGGTAGCCCTGAGTAGGATTCTAAGTAGACCTACTTAGAGTTGCACTATAAGCTTCTGTAAACCTTATGATTGTGGATTTTCTAACTGCCACAAAGACAATAATTGCTAAAAAAATGGTTGTGATACTAGAACAATTCAATTAAAGGAAGGATTAAGAAGGTGTGGCAAATTGCTAAAGTGTACATAGTGGGAATGAATGTATTCCTTTAAGGATGGTAGACAAGTTAAACCAGTGTCTGTTAATGCTTGGAATCTTTTCATAGATCGTTGAACATCTGAACTCAACTTGCAGATGGATCCCTGTAATAGGTTTTCTGTATTTTAAACTAGTCTAATATATGGGAATTATAATTTTGTGGCAGTATGCCTTTTAAAAAATTGGAGAATAAGTATATATGCTAGACTCTCAGTAACATTATGTTCTGATGTATGGAAATTATATTTTTGTGAAAGTAAGTTTTGTAAAAAATAACATACAACATGTTGGAGTTCCTTTATCCAGTATACTTTCTCCATAAGATTAAAAGAGGCCCAAGAAGGTTATATCTCTGCTCCGTAGCTATTGTTTGGTAATTCCTATGTGATCATGTAACATGTACAAAGAAAGTATTTATTGTTTTACTTAACAGGAAACCCTCCACTAAAAATAAACAATTCTAGCAAAAGACACGTTGTGTTATAAGGGGTTTAGGTTGCAATCCTGTGCACACTTCATTGAATTCAGAAGAACCTATATGAAAGTGTGTGTTTCTTAGAATTTTACTGGGGTATTCATAGACCTGTTGGAATCCTATTATTTTTTTGTGTGTGTGAGCTCTGCAAAAATGATGAAATATTTAGGATAACTTGAAAGAGTCCCAGAGGTGGTTCACACATACACGTGCATCACTTGATTGCTCACTATTTGGTTTGAAGTTGAATGAGGATACCAATGAAAAGCATTGGCCCTCGAGTAATGTGCTGAGATAATGAAAGTTCTGTCCCTTATGTTTGATCTGTGATAGCTCATTCACACATGCAGATCACTCATTGATGCTGCTGTCATCAAGTGATGAACGTGTCTGTTTGAACCATCTCTTAGCATGACAGGATATTTGACAATGTCTTAAAGATCTGAAGAAGCAAAGTTTTCAGTGTGCGAAAATGATCTGTGGAGTGCAGGTTTATTATGTATTGTCAATGAAGGTTCAAAAGCATAATGCTGGCGAATCTAATGTACTGTTTTGAACTTAGAATGTTGTCTTGTGAGTTAAAAGATGAGCATTTGGATTTCTAGGGTTTTTTCCTCCCCTCTTTTAGGATGACTACAGAGTCTGCATGGATTTTAATATTATTCAGAAAGATTCAGTGCCAGTTTGTCCTGTGGATGCCTCAGGCTGTTTTACAGCAGAAGTGACAGACTTTGCTGGACAATATGTGAAGGTTGGTTGTATTGAGAAAACTAGAAAAAAATACTATTCAAACAATATTCAGCGACTGAATATATATATATGGTTCTCTTTGCCCTCAATTTAATTTGTGAAAATAATTGAACCTTCTTGCACCTTTATACAGTTAAAAAAATACCGCCAAATACTGACATTTGAAAACTGGGTGATTTTGTACAGTTTGTATTTCTGTGATGATCAACTTTAGCAAAATACTGTACACCCCTATTAAATGTGTAAAACATGAAGTGAGCTTCCAGAATGTTAGGATTGTTTTGCAGAACGTGTTGCTGGACTACTGATCTCTGGTACGCTGCTTAGTGAACTTGACAACAACCTCTGCTGGCAGATTATTTTTCTTTGTAAAGGTGGAATAGGCTCTATAAGCCAAGTCCATCTCTTCTTTTAAATCTCGCTCTTCTCTGCCAGTTACGGGTGCATGCGCTAGTGTCGATCTGAGATCTTCTTTCTCTTCCTCTTTAATGCCCTGGAAGCGGAGGGTCAGATTCGATTTTTCCATCTGCAACCTTAAGATTCTTTTTTCTTGTTCATCCTGGTATTTTTCTAGTTTGTTGACCCTTTTCTTTATTTTTCAATGTTTTTTAACTGGCTTAATTTTTCTGCCTTCCTAGATTTCAACCCCTTGCACACCTTTCTTGTAGATTGATAAGGAGGGGTGTGGGCCATTCCAAATTAGGACAGTTGCCCATTATAGAATGTTTTTAATTAGTTTATAGACCAAATGGCAGGACTTTGAGACCACTATTTCTGTTTTCTGGTTTTGAGATCAGACTGCTGTGCGAGAGAGCCAGTTTGGTATAGTGGTTAGGAGCGTGGACTCTGATCTGGGAGAAATGTGTTTGATTCCCCACTTCTCCACATGCAGCTGCTGCTGTGACCTTGGGTCAGTCATAAGTTCTTTTAGAGCTGTTCTCTCAAGGGCAGTTCTCAAGAGAGCTCTCTTAGCCCCACTTACCTCACAGGGTGTCTGTTGTGGGGAAGGGAAGGGAAAGGGATTGTAAACTGCTCTGAAGGATGGGGTATAAATCCAATATCCTCCTCTTCCTCCTGTCATACTTGTGATGGCAACTTCAGAAGTTTCCACTGATACTGTTTTGAAGAATAACAGCCCAAAGAATAGCCCTGAGATGACCTTTTAAAGAACAGCAACACTGGTTTCCGTATACAACCTTAGTATTTCCCAGTGCCCTTTGGCTTTGCCTTCCAGTGGGCACCTTCTGTTGAGAATGTAGGAGGCAAGGGATTAGGGCTGAGAAGACAGAATTTTCCTTCAAGTCTCACTGGGTACCAGGTTGCTGGTGTTTTTGAAGACAGAGCAGCTGGAATTTGTTCAACCCTTGATGGCAGCAAGGCAGATTAGGATGAAGGAAACCACCATTTGCATACCATGGTGAGCTCTGAGTTAAAGATGTAGCCTGGCACATATAGGGTTTAAATGTTTTAAAACAGTGTTACTTCAGTAATTGTACAGTTGTAATATCTATACCATGCTAACCTCTTTTTCTCTAGCTTCCTACCAGGAGGAGTTTTTTTTATATGACTCAATATTTCTCTTCAAACATTTTTTACTTCGTTTAGGATGCAGATAAAAACATTATCAAGGCCCTAAAAGAGCATGGTAGACTGATCCACACTAGCTCTTTCAAGCACAACTATCCTTTTTGCTGGAGGTATGTAGAACACAGTAGACATTTGAAGAGAATGGAATTTTGTCTGGTAATTTTTCCTGAAATAGAAATGGCTTATTTTAATCATTCTTCTGCCCAGGAGAAGAAAACTCATATAATTAAGAAATGCAGTTTAAAAAAATGTATTCTGTTTTCACGATCCAATATCTGATTTCATTATTCAACACTCCTCACAACTCTCAGCAAACAAGCAACTATATGGTAGTTTTGGATTAATGTTATGGCTGCAGACTTTAATGCTAATCAGTGAAAGTTTTAGTTGATTGAGGTTAAGCTTTAATTGGAGGGGGCAGCAAGTTAACTGTGAACTTTATTTTTTGAAGCTGTTTGGTTCTTGTATATTGTCAGGATAGAAAAAATTAAAGATATTCCTTTTTATTATTTAAAGTGTATTGTTGTATATAATATACAACAGGTACTATCAAACAACCCTTTTCCTAACCATAAACAGAAGTAAGCGATAGCTTTTAAAAATTGAAATGTAAGTTTGTATTTAATAGGGATGGGCATGAACTGGTTCACAAACATAAGTTCATGATGAATTTGGGCCAGTTTATGGTTTGTGAACCAAAGTTTGCAAACTGAAGAACCACCACAAGCTTCCATGAATTTTAAGGCTCTGAGGCATTTAAACCCCTGCTTTCTGCTCTTCACAAAAAACAGCTGAGTGGTAGGGAGCAGAAAACAGAGGTCATGAACTGCTATGAACCGATTCGGTTTGCAAAACAACCTTCCGGTTTGTATCAGTTCTTGGTTCGGTTAGTGGTTTCTGCCCATCCTTAGTATTTAACTATCACATAACTATTATAGTAAGCAAATTAAACCTGATTTAAAGGAATATGATTAATAAACAAAACATTCTTTAGTTGGTTCAGTCCTAGTTAATCTATACCTTAGTACCTTTTTGTATCATTTTATGATTGGGCTGAAATCCTTATTCAGTATCTGCCCAAGATGTTAACATTAAGAAATGTCTGGAACATACAGTAATAGCATTGCTTTACATTGTTCTGTGTAACTTCGGAATATCACACAGTGCCTCAGGTTTAATGGCATTATATGAGTGAGCTCAGGCTGGCAAATGTTCCCTAGAGCTTCCTTTATTTACCTCTCCCTTCTTTCGTTCTTTTTTTCTCAGGCTGTTGTGCAAATCATGATTGTTGACAAATAGCCATTTGCTGTTTCATCTGAACCAGTGAACTATGGCTTGTGGTTTTAATTCAAGCCAGAATTGCACACTGTAGCCTAATCATATTTTGCAGTTCAGGTTTGGAGAGGAACCTGAAACTGTTGGTTACTTGTTCAAACCAAATGGCAAGTTGGGAGCTGCAGGAGAAAATGCTCCTGCTTGAGACTCACTCATGTCAGGCCAATCTGTGATTTAGCTTTGTTACCTGGATCATATCCATGTCATCTGTTCCGAGTCAACTTGCAGAGAAATGGGTCTGCCCTTTATAATGATTAAAACTCCCATTATAATGATTAAAACACCATTTAATTGCTACATGGACTTCTGTTAATTAAGATGTTGTATTTAATGTTGCTGAAAGAATCAGAAAAAATAAGCATTCTCGTTCAGAAGAATATAGCAGTGAATATGTCAGTGTAAGCCACATTACATAGAATAGACAAATTAAATTTCTTTCATTTTATTTTTCCCTTTGACATTTTAGAACAACTATGAAAATTCTGTCCATAAAATTAAATATTTCCTAAACTAACTGTGGATTTATATTTTTAATATTTATGTTTAATAGTCAAGTAAGTCCTAAAACTGAGCTTTTTCAGAGGACTTGTGTTATTTCCATGAGTTGCTTATATAGAATGAAGAAAGCTGCTCCCAAGCCAGCAAAGATTTGTCTAAAAATTGTGGGCAGAAAAATCTGTCAGAATAAGACTGTCAGGCAACAGAAAAATAAACATTAACCCTGCAGATAGTAGTCCATACTCTGTGGTTTAAAGTAACTACTCAAATGTGACCATGCATGATCATGAAAGAGATTTCTGCATACCTGAGAGAAAATCTAGGTATGAAAAAAAAAATCTTAGAAATTAATCATGTTGCAACCAACATATCATTACCCTGGGAGAGTTTTCAAGGTAAGAAACTAGCAGAGGCGGCCTTCCTGTGAATAGCAACCCAGGATTTCCTTGGTGGTCTCCCATCTGAATACTAACCAGGGCTGACCTTGCTTAGCTGCTTCTCAGGTCTGGTTAGATTGGGCTGCCCTAGGTCATCGAGGTCAGGGTTTGCCTGTATACTGCCATAAAATCCTGGCGCTGTGAAGACAAGAATGCAGGTACAGGTTCTGTTTGCTTGGTGTCCATTAGGATGAGGAGCTTTCCCTTCATCTTGAAATGTAAGGCAGGATGCAAAAGAGACTGGTCTGTTGTCTGTGCCTGTCTCCTCTTCCTGATTCCCTCCTCTCCTTTATACCCTTTATGCTGTTAAGAGCTGCTCTTCCCACAGTTATTTTGGAGGTGTTAATTAGGAACCAAATAACTTTCTTTTGATCTTGATTGATCAAACATTTAAGCTGTGAAGAAGACAGCTTCTTTTACAGCTTTAGATGCTCTTAGTGCATGTGTGTATGTTGGGCGTTAGGGGAGATATTGCGGTCATGGTGGAATGGTGCCCTCACCCTCCACAAGGCAGTAGTAAAGTAAGCTGTGAGTCTCTTGTTTTACTGCTGTTTAAAAGCAAGATGAATCACAGATGAGAGAAATAAACAGGGATTTGTCCTTCCTCCCCCTCACAATTCCTTGCAGACCAGCCATTTGTTAAGTAATGTTAACTAATGTTGTTTTGCTCTTTATTATAATAACTATAATTACAAATTGTACCTTTTATGTTTTATTTAGTTAATAAACAAATTCATACCCCTGTGTTCTGTATGATGAATTTTAATTGTTGCTTAATGTTGAGAAAAATGTACTGCAGCTTTTCAGAAGCTTAAATCTGAAAAGCTTACTAAGTTTCTGCTATATCTTAGTATGTTGTACTTGGGAGTCCTTGAGCAGGCAGAGCCCCATAAGTATAAGGGGTTGACAATGAAAACTGAGTTTTCTTTCATGCAGTATTAAGCCTTTTAACTTAGTATTTATTATGGCACAATATAAACATTCAGGGAGATATTCAAGGAACATAAATTACACTCATGCAACTGTTTTATGAGTCTCCTTATTTGGTGTGCAGTTCAGTGAGCATCTTACTTGCCAATGA
Organism: Gekko gecko; assembly: GCA_029375565.1. Taxonomy (NCBI): domain Eukaryota; kingdom Metazoa; phylum Chordata; class Lepidosauria; order Squamata; family Gekkonidae; genus Gekko; species Gekko gecko. The sequence goes on along the minus strand of JAPDNY010000002.1, from coordinate 95,817,476 downwards.
TTTTTAAATAAAGGGCTTCTCACTTCTTACAGATTTAATAGATACCTACTTCTCTTCCCATTTTGTTCTTTTCCTTTTGCTGAAACACTGCTTAAGGTCTTTGCTTATTAAAGCACCAGTTCTGGCATGATTAGGGCATTAGTGGTGCTGTGCTTGCATGTTTCACTTTGAAACTTCAGGAACCCTTGAGTTTTGCTCTCATTAAAAATTTGTTAGTAAGAGTCAACTATCATATTCTCATACTAAATCTTCCTTCTCAGTTTTTAATCTACATTTGTAGCTCTCCTAAGTATTTTCTGTATAGGTTCCTGTCTCTAAGCATGATATCAATATTTTATCAGATTGTATGCACTGCTTGGTTTCTACAGTGGGGTAGGATAGTACTTCTCTTGTCTGTCTCCTCTTTCTACTATATTCCTAGTAGGCCTGTGTACAGAATATGCTATTCCTGTACCACTGTTGAGGCTGTAAATGAGTGTAACTAGGGTTTCCTTAATTTGGTGCAACCTACATTCCTTGGCCCAGTCATGTGGGAATGCTACCTGAGTATTTTTACACTTTTATCCCCTAAATGGGGTGTTTAGTGTTTGTGCCAAGTGGTTCTTTGGGAAGGAATTAGAGCAGGGACAGGCAAACCTTTTGGTTGGAATGTGAGATGTTGGCAGATGTGGAAAAGAAAAGGGCTTGACCAGACAAGCTGGGACCAGTTTGAACAGCAATGGAGCTCCGTTAATTATCCATTAAAATCAGGTTTTCTGTTGATTTCTAAAGACTGGTGTTTTGGATAGAGTAGTCTGAAATCAGAGTTGGTGCTTCAAGTATTCTGTGGTAACCAAATACTGTGCCTAATGTTTGCTTGCTTTTTCCCCCTTCAAGGTCAGAAACTCCTCTAATATACAAAGCAGTGCCGAGCTGGTTTGTTCGTGTGGAGCACATGGTGGACAGACTGCTGGAAAATAATGCCCAATGCTACTGGTAATCTCATCTGTTCCTCTAGTAGTTCACAGCTGCAGATCAATAATTAAAACTGCTTCTCCCACACCTCTGCTTTAATTCACTGTTAATGAATTCTGAGTGTGTCGCTGCAGTCATATGCTTCCAAAAGAGCTAGATTTGAGTCCAGCAGCACCTTAGAAATGATCAAGATTTTCAGGGTATGAACTTACCATAGTCAAAGTTCCCTTTGTCAGATACAACCCTCAGTACAAAAATCTTGTTGGTCTCTAAGGCACTACTGGGCTCAAGTCCGGCTCTTCTACTGTAGACCTACATAGCCACCTTCTGAAGCTATGCTTCCGAAATGTGCTTTATTCTGACATACATAGGATACTACTTAAACCAGTAGGTCCCTTGCTCCTTAGCTGAATCTGTAGACTTATGATCTGAAAATACCTTGAAAATAAGGTTATTTTAATACAGAATTTTTGTACATTAAACTTGGAAAAAGGGGGATGCTCTGTTAATTCACTAGAAACTGCAGAAGAATGCTTGGGTTTCACTAGGATAGTCTTAACAGAAAACACCAGTAGCACCATTTTTTAAATTATGGCATTTCAACCAGGAGAATGGATGGTTTCTCTTTCTGTCTTCCCTCCAGCACAGAGTATTCTACAAAGCAGTGTTCTTTTTTCAGGAGCTATAGTTATGTATAAAGTAGTGCCTACTGGTTAGCCATCTTTCATTCTGTAGTGTTACAGAACTAAATGAACTGTTGACTAAATTAAGCATAAGTGTGAGAATTTCCTCTTCTGTGTTACTTTTTGGACTGATGCCAGAAACTGCAGTTGGGGCTTATGGTTTTGGGTTTAATGTTTTTTCTTGACATTGGATGGTTACTAATACAACCATTGACACAGCCATTACTTCTCAACTTTACTGTTTTACAGCAATGGTGCTCAAAATGTGTTGGAGACCTTCCTAAGGAGGTTGCCAGGAAAGATGTTTATTACGTGTTGCCCTTTGTCTTGATTGGACAAGGAGGTAGAATTTCAACCCCTTGGAGTGATAGTGAGACATCCGTTTCTTCAAAGCCATTTGTACTGGCACCTTATGTAGAAGTGGTGACACATTTCTGATGAAAGCTGCATTTAAGTGTGTCTTTTATGTAAAGTCCCTTTAACTGCTTCCAGTATAACTGGCAGGACTTTTAGTAAGCAAATGATGAGTTCTCATTTTATAAAGAGATGCTGTATAGGAAGTACTGAAAATTGCTAATGCTGTTATTAGGAAAACAGCGGTAGGATTGAAGTATTTGTCTCCTCTGTTAATTGGCTTTGACCAAATGCTTTTACTGGCTTGAAACGATATATTGTGCAAATGACAGGTCGTATTTTGTGAAAGCAAATTATGTGTCTGCAAAGAAGGGCTACTAAATGAGCATTTAATTAACTGGCTTCCAGTTTTTTTTTCTTTCTTATTGGATGGCATTTGCAGATAAAATGTTCATAGCTTTATTCGACATGTATTTTGACTCTGAATTCTGTCTGTTGCTTCTAAATACGACTTATAAATGGTACACGATAGGATGGCATTGTGCTTCAGACTGTATTTAAATGTCAGTTGGGATCAACAGCAGGTTCTAGCTGTGTTTAGTTAAGGGTGGCACTAAACAGGATAATGTAGGCTTTCCAACCCTATGTGTTCCTCATAAAGTAAATGCAGATGGCAGTTGCAGGGGAGAATCTGTGGTTGAGAGATGTTAAAGTGTCTCCTGCTTTTCAGTTCTCCCTTGCAAATGGCCTCCCTTGAAAATTTTAACTCTTCCTTCACTCTGAGGCTTCTGTACCAGGAGAAGGAAAAAAATAAAGAAGAACTAAGAATAGACAAAGGTTGAACTTGAGTACATAGATGTTACTTCTGGTTGGCTGTTTTTGGTGCTATGAACAGCCTATTCAGCTGTCTCTTTGGATTCCTGTGAATTGAAGAGCGATCATATTGTTTCTAACATGTACTGTATTAAGTTAAGAAGTGAAGAAATTTGGCAAAGTGCCTGAAATACACACATACAAGGTAATTATCTCTCCTCCCTTCCCTCTTCCTTATAGTGTTGACAAGTAAATCACTAAATGAAAATTTGATTCAAAATAACTTAAGGCCCCGGTCACACGGAGAATATGCCGCGCGAGAGGCATGAATGTTGGGCAGATTTTCAGGGTGCGATCACACTGCAACATCTGGGAAGCGTAGCACACCCATGGCCAACCCGGGGCATCCCGCCGAAGATGCGGAGTTAAAAAGTACCTAGGGAAGTGCACTAGTATCTGGAAAACGCGCAGCACAGGCGGGCGTCTGATCACGGGAGTGCTAGTATCCCGTTGTAAACCGGATGTTTTTTTTACGCCTCTATAGGATGCGCACAAACGTCAAACTGCACATGCGCACAAATGCGAAACTGAAAGCAGTGCTGCTCCGCGGAATTGTGCATGTGCACAAATGTGAAATCGAGAACAGTTGCCCGTCTGATCCGGAAGTGATGGCTTGCGATTGCCACTTGTGTGATTGCGCCACGCCACTTCTTTGCCATGTTTCAGCATCTCTATGTGATCAGCAGTTAACAGCCTAAGCACGGAGATTTGGGGGACTGTGTGATCGGGCTACTGCGCTTCATTTTGCTCTGGGGCGAACAGCCACACCTCCCCCCCCCGCGTTATCAGGCCCGTGTGACTGGGGCCTAAGTAATGTTTATGATGCCCATTAATTAGTAATATATTTTTTCACCAACTACTATATAGTGGCCTTTCCCAGTACCTTTTTGTTGCGGCCTGATCTCATGTGTCTTTGCTGAGATGTAAATCCCATTGTATTAAATGGGACTTACTGGAGATGATTTTTTAAAAAAATTAAGAGGATTTTTATGCCACTCTCCAGCGAATTGGCTTTAGCTACCTTACAAAGTAAAACATAACAAAAATAAGCAACAATAAAACAATTAGTAAACAATTAAAAACACAGCTAGAACAGTAAAAAAGTAAAAAAAGGTAAAGCACTGAGCAGCTTAAAATGAATTTTATAAAACAGTTCTCAGTCTAGAAGCAAAATGTAAAAATAGTGCAAACAGATCCACCCCTTAATGAAAAGCCTAGGTAAAAAGAAACATTTTGGTGCCTAAAAGAAAGTAGGTTAGGCATTCGTGGAGATTGAAGTGGGAGGGCATTTCACAGGTGAGGTGCTACCACTGAAAAAGCCCTGTCTCTGGTCACCACCCATTTCACCTATGAAGGTACAGAAAGCCGAGTTTGTAAGGAAGATCTTAAACAGTAGACTAAACAGTATGGAAATAGGTGGGCCTTCAAGTGCAATTCTCTGTAGGAATCACTCCATTTTAAACCCACCAATTTCAGTGGAATTAGACTAGAGTAACTGTACTTAGAAGCTGTACTCTTCTAAAGTCAGCAGCTGTGATAGTTACAATTTTTTTCTTACAGCTAGATTCGAGTCCAGTAGCACCTTAGAGGCCAAACAAGATGTTCAGTGTATAAGGTTCGAAGAAGAAGAGGAGGAGGACGAGGAGGATTTATATCCCACCCTTCACTCGGCGTCTCCGAGTGGCTTCAAAACTCCTTTCCCTTCCCCTCCCCACAACAGGCACCCTGTGAGGTAGGCAGGCTGAGAGAGCTCTTTCCAGAGCTGTCCTTGAGGGAACAGCTCTGACAGAACTGTGGCTTGACCAAGGTCATCCAGCAGCTGCAAGTGGAGGAGTGGGGAATCAAACCCAGCTCTCCCAGATTAGAGTCTGCACACTTAACCACTACACCAGACTGGCACAGATGTCTGAAGAAGGGAGCTTTGACCAGAAAATCTTGTTGGTCTCAAAGGTGCTGCTGGACTTGAATCTGACTCTTCTACTGCACCCAAACATGGCTACCTCCTGAAACCACCTTTTGTTCTTTTTCAGGCAGTTAAAATAAATGCTGTTTGATTTTTCTTTTTAAAATCAGAGTTACTTTATATGAGAAAGCTTCTTTGAAGTGAGATTTCTGAACTTTTAGGCACTTGTTTAGGATGGAGAATGCTGAAAGGGTTGACAAATCTGGCTTCTTTGGACCAGGTTTAGGTCGTAGAGATAGCATGTTTGGTCAGGGTTCTTGTGGATTTGCAGAGTTCTAAAATAGGGGCACTGAATGCATTTTAGGCTGTAGTAACCTTTCTAATTGGTCTTTGCCTTTTAAAATCATTGCTGACTGCTAGGACGAGATGTCCCTTAGGAATACTCTCTACTCCTTATAGACATTGCTTTTGATGAACTAGATTGGCAAATTTGATAACCTAATTGACTTTCTAATTAGTTTGTAATGAGAGAACATATTATGAAAGTATTTTTGAACTGACATGTTTTAAGAACGTAGCAGCACTTTATCTGTTAGAAATTGAGTTGAATCACAGCACTGGGTTACACAGTATAACTGGTTTCTAAATGTTGGCTTCATTGTTCTTTATATGAAAGCTTACTAGGTAAGTTCTAGAAGAGGATGAAGTGGGGGGCAGAAGTGAAACAAATCGGGGTACAAGGTGAAGGCTGAAAGATCTCCTGTATCCTGCTTGTATTTAGTGGCCACTTCTACACTGTCGTTTTTGTCAATAGTTTGTCCCTATTGCTTCAGGTTCCCCCCCCCCAAAGTGTTTTGCTCCCTCTAGTAGTCCCAGAGGGAGCAAAACACACGTGGGAAAGGGGTGGGGGAGGAACCCAAAGCAGTAGGGACAAATGAATGACAAAAATGACAGTGCGGAAGTAGCCAGTGTAAAACTGAACAGTCTTCTCAGTAACTGATTTAAAAAATCCATTATATAGATTGGTGAGCTTCCAGAAAACATTTATTTGTTGGGAGTCAATAAAAGTAAGATTAGTAATTGACGATTTGCCTCCTAGTGTATGTCAGATGAATTCACAGTTTGCATTTGAAAATACCAATCAGTGTTGGTTCAATATGCACTGGGAGTTGGTTTATGTACATTCTGCCTTTATGTATGTTGTGCATGTGTCGTGTTACATTACAGTTGAGGGAATACGAGTATATGATGCCCCTAATCTACATCAGTCTAATGTTCTGATGAGATGGCACATACTTTCTAAATAAATAAGTATTGTTGTCTGCTACAACGCTCAATCAAAAGTTTATAAGTATAGGGAGTGTGTTACTGCAGCGTGTGTGACTGGTGAACAAGTGGTTGGAAATGTTGGTTCTGATCCATTGCTTGGGGAGGAAGGGAATCAGAGTCTATCAACTCTAGAGTGGCAAGCACAGTCACCATCAAATTCCGTTTAACTGCTGTCTTCAAACAATAGCAATTAGAGGTATTTTTCTCCCTTTTTCTTAGGAACAAGTATGATCAGGTTTCCACAACTGGTCCAGAGGTATGGAATTGAAGTCCTGAGGCATTTCCTTGGAGAAAATTCTTATTTAATTTAAAATGAGCAACAAACGTTGTGACATATAATTTAGAATACTGATTGGTCTTTCCTTTAACCACGCCTCCCATGTGCTAAGAAAATTTATAACAGGGTTATAAAACTAGATACTGGTATATACATTTTAATAAGTACTATATCTTAAAATAAAAAGCAAATGAGAGATGCATGAAGAAAATCCATGTATAGAAAAACTCCATGATTTTTCCTGCATTCTTCTCTTTCTTGGTGGTGAAAAGTGCCATCAAGTCATGGCTGACTTATGCTGACCCCATAGAGTTTCAAGGCAAGAGATGTTCAGAGGTGGTTTGCCATTGCTTGCCTTCATGTCACAACCCTGGTATTCCTTGGAGGTCTCCCATCTGACTACTAGCCAGGGCTGACCCTGCTTAGCTTCCGAGATCTGATGAGATCAGGCTAGTCTGGTCCATCCAAGTCAGGGTCTTGTTTTTCTTAGTAGGTACTTTTCTGTGTGATTTTATTGTTGCTGGGTTTGGTGTTTGTGTTGCTTGCTGACACATTATTTGAAGGCTGGTTTTTTTTTTTTTGTAAACTGCTGTAGAGATCCTGTGCAAGATGAAGGAGAAACGGTGTGTGTTTGTGTGTGAGAGACTAAAATAAATAATATTAGAAACAAGTGGATGTTCCTCCATTTTGGGATCCTTGAGGGATTAATCAGATGTTTGACTGGTAAGGAAGGAGAAGTGTCTTTTTGTGTTCATTCCATGAACCTTGTCATGGTTCCAGGTGGTGAAAGAGACCCTATCTGTGGTCATAAATTACCTAAGCATAAGTAATGTATGCTACATTGTCAATATATCTAATTCTCAACATGGCAGATACTTAAGCCTGGAGACTAGAGTCATGAACAGACAAGACAGATCTTTCTATAGATCTGAAATAAAAAAATTGGGTATTGAAGCCCCCAAAATAATAGAAGCCAATGCCTGAACTTTAAGAAATAATAACCTCTGCTGTGGCCATTGTGTAGAGTATTGTCAGCCTTCAGGACTTGGTTTCTGTTAGTAAAAGGAGGGATGACGGCCCTTTTCAGGGCTATTCTTGACCTTTGAAGGAAGACTTATCAGGGCCAGGTTTGACAGCGAATGAAGTGGAAAGAAGGAAGCAGGAAAACAGGAAGCTCAAGACACAACCTGTGAGCCATGGCTAAGGGCCAAGTGTCCTTTGGCTTGTGCTGCTGCCCATGCCCAAGCTTTATAAGATATGTGAAACAAGATGGGGGAAAACACAGAACCTCAGCATAAATGTTTAACTCTTTCCTTCCCTACTTGCTAATCCCAGTGGTGAGAGTGCTTGAGCTGATAAGGCATACTAAATACCCACACTGCTGTTCCCTCAGTACAGCCTTTCCTTGGTTCCTGAGCACCGATGGAGCTTGAAAGATGAGGGGGTCCTATTGCTATTCCTGCCTCAGCAAGGCTGTTGCTGACTCTGTAGTCCAGACTTACGTCTGGCAATAATACTAGTGACACAGTATGAACAAGGGGCTGAGGTGAGTAAAATATAGCTGCATCCCTGAAGAAACAGGTCTCCTCCACCCAAACTCATGGGTCTTATCTGTATATAACAGATCCCCCAGCTTTTATTTTCATGTGTGCAGAGGCCTTAATGCTGATCAGGACCACAAGGAGTAGTGGGGAATTCACAAAGCATCAAGTGATAAGTGCGGGAAACCCCTTAATCATGAAGTGGTAGCTGCATGCTGTAGGTATAGGCCTTCTTGAGTGGTTCCAGGCAAGTCAGTGTCAGACTCATGTGATGGACAGGAGGTTGTCCTGCTCCTGAAGGGGAAAACAGCCACTCACTTGAGCCTATGGGAGTGCTGCTCCAGCATCCAATGACCTTTCAGAAGGGGATGGAATGTTGGAGGGAAGCACAGCAGGAATGGGAGTTCAGTTTTGTCCCAAGGAGCATGCAGAGAGAGTGAGTGAGTGAGTGAGAGAGAGAGAGAGAGAGAGAGAGAGAGAGAGAGAGAGAGAGAGAGAGAGAGAGAGAGGGGTGAGTTCTGCCTCAGGGAGAGAGCCGTGAAAGCTCAGGAAAAGAACAGAGTGAAAGGTAGCTCTGCTTGGTAGTGTGGCAGGGTGGTTTTAGCTCTGCCTCTGAGACAGAATAGAGTACCCAGTTGTTAGGCCTGTCTCTGGTAATCAGCAGACCTTGTACCATTTATTCTGACTCCTGGGAAAGGGTAGGCTGGTGTGGGTGGGATCCTGTATAAAAGAAGTCTGTTTTAGCTTTTCTAATTTTTAAAAAAAACTTTGTTGCCAGAATTATACCTTGTATAACTAATATGCCAGCTAATGAATTCTCTCTGTTTCTTTGTTTCTCCTTGATTGGGATTAGCCACTTGCCATACATTCACACAAGTAACCACAAAAGCCCCTGCCGCCACACTCTGCTCTAGCTTATCTGTTCAACATGGAGAATTTCCACATCCCTACATTATTTTGTTTGTTTATTCTATCAAGGACTGAGGAAGGTTGGAAGTCTTTACTACTATGAAACCACAGTACCAGCCTAAACGCTATGTTGGTCAGTTATACTCACAGCTGGTGAAGGCTAAATAAGACCTGACCTGAATTGTTTCCCAGTTTCCTTCTACAACGTCATTAGCCAGGAAAGCCTCAACAGAAAATTGATTGAAGTCACTTGCTCTTTGAGAATAAAAAGGAGCCAGGAAAGAGGTTACAAGCACCAGCTGTGCCCCTCCCCACGGCTGTTTCTTTCTTTCCCCACAGGTTTGACAGATTTCTCGAAAGGATGAAAGCCATTTGATTTGCAGCTCCTTGCAAACCAGCCCTGCAAACAATCCTCCCTGCCAAACTGTAGACAGAAGAGTGTGAAAATGTCCCCATTTTTGAAACAATTAAAATACTTTTTACAAAGTGGGCATAAGTAGGAATAACTACTCCAGAGTGTGAGGAGTTAGTTTTTCTTCCTTTCCTGGGATGCTCAAATGGTGGGTAGGTAGGACTTCTTAAAAATTAGATGTATAACATAACAAGAACATAAGAGAAGCCAATGTTGCATCAGGCCAATGGCCCATCCAGTCCAGCACTCTGTCACACATTGGCAAAAATACCAGGTGCCATGAGGAGATCCACCAGTGGGGCCAGGATACTAGAAGCCCTCCCACTGTTGCCCCCCCAAGCACCAAGAATACAGAGCATCACTTGCCCCAGCTTGAGAGTTCCTATCTATTCCTTGTGACTAATAGCCACTGATGGTTGTGGGGTGCAGTTTCTTGTGTAGAGAACTGGTACTGGACTCAGAAAAATAAAGCAAGGTGAAAAGAAGGCTGGGACATGTGGGGAAGTGGCAATGGTAGGTCAGTCTAGATTGTAGGTAAGTGACCCACTTGGGACAGTATTTTGTTTTATTATTGTGAGCACTGGGCTTATTTTTTTTAAAAAAAGAGGTGGACTCTCGAGGGAAATGAAGTTTTCAGTCTATATACTGAAAACTCATTAACTTTTAAACATTTTAAAAAGAATTTTGTCAAAGAGGATCTGGAAGTCCGTTCCAATGTGTTCCCTCAGAAAAAAGCCCTAATTGTGAGAAATCCAGTGGTGACCCTCAGGGTTCCAGAAGACCAGTTGAGTTGCCTCTGATTTAGATGACAAAGTAATTTTGGAATGTTTCTGAAATTTTATTCCTATTTTTCAGTGGAATATACCCAGTTTGTTGGGACATTTCTGTGACTCCATATTTTGGTCCTCCATTTTCCAGTAGTTAATAATTTTATGGTGACTAGTAATCTAGTGGTTATCAGTCATTGGCTGAGTTCAGACTGGCAATTTGCCCTGGTAGGGATCCGGGCCAGCGATGACTCAATCCCGGAGTAAATGGGGCGTTCACACAGGCACATCTGCCTGGCGTCCCCCACCCGTAGCCAACCTGTGCTGTTGTGCTTCACCGCCGGATTAAAAAGATACCTGATAAAACCTGTAGCAAATCCGAAAGCCTGTGTGTGTCACGCGTTTCTTCGCTTCCGGGGAGTCTGAACGCGCAGCCGAAAAGACGGGAGCAACCCACGTTGGGCAGAAGGCAGCAGCGGTGTGATTGGCTGTGCTCCGCTCCACTGCCCAATGCGGTGCCGGCGCTGCGGGGTCCTCCCCCAATCGGCAAAATGCACATATGCACATGAGCGCATGAGCGCTCATGCACACATACACCCATACACCCACAGCCAAATTAATGGGGAAACGGCGAATATAGCACGCCTCCGGCACGGCAGTCTGAACACTCCCACGCGCCTCCATCCCGTATCTTCTGGCAGCAGCCCCCGCTGTGTGAACGGGAAAACCCAGTATAGTTTATTCCGGGGCTTTTTTGCTACGACTGGCTACCGGAGCAAACTGCCAGTCTGTACTCAGCCATTATCTGCAACATAGATATGTATATGAAAAGTTGGGAATTTAAATAATTAAAAAAATCAGTGTCCTTGCTGCTGTGAATGGATGATAATTCATAAAGATCCCTTTGGACAGTCAGCATATCCTAGTAATACCATTCACAAATTACATGGTAGATTGTATCCAGTTATTAACTAATGACATATAAAATCTTTTTTTCAGAAAGTAGTGGTCTTTGGAGGTAGTAATCACATATTATAAAGTTTGCTACAAATGGAAAACACCTTCAGCAGACATTAACAGAGTGTTTGAGAGCAGAAGTATACTGTTCCTCATTTTCCATGTCATACTTCACTGTACTGTAGTACTGTCAGCATTTTCGCTAATTATCTCAGACTTTCAATATTGGAGTCTGTCAAGAAAATATGGAAAACAGGCTTCAAATGATAAAGAATGTCTAGGGTTAGTTCCACATGCCTGTATATTGCAGTTCTGTTTACAAAAAGACCTCCTTTCTCATATCTAAAAGGGCCTACTGGGTCCCTCTGTCCTGCTGTTTTCTAAATATATGAAGATAGCCAAAAGATCTCTTTCTGTATCAGTATTTCTCTTATGTAAAGAAGTTATCTAACCTATTATCATTAAGGATCTCTCTTGCATCTCCCACATGTTTGTATGTGTATTTACTCTGTACTGTTCCATGGTTGGAGAGCCTTAAGTCTCTATTCCACCCCATGCCATATCTTTGCTTCTGTTCACCTCCAATTTGTTCTGCCTTCCTTCAGCTACAAGCAGAGTATTTGCCCCTGCCTATCAGGCCCGACACCCGAGGACAAAAGTAGCTCATGTAGACACGGAGTATAATTATAGACACAAATGGGGAACTCTATATGAAGAAAAATAACAGGGAGGATGCAGTTGATTGGCTTACTGTTCTGACTGTCTCTCTAATTGCTGTCCTTCTCCTTGTTCGGGGGGAGGGGGGAAACCAGGCAGTGAAGCACTAGAGTAACTTACTGATTACAGGGGCGGATTAAGGCTCACTGGTGCCCTAAGCACTGACCAATCTTGGTGCCCCCCCTCCTTTCCACACTGACCCAGTCCATTTTAGCTGTTGACCTGTCTGACCAGATACACAATGCAGGTTGCAGCAAAACAAAAATTTATTCATATGATAACACTATATACTATACAAAATAAGCCAAGCTTTGGCTACATAAAGTTCTACAAAAATGCAATATGACATCTATTTTAATATTTCACAAGTTAAATGTATCAAAGTTCCAATATTCATGACCTGAAAGGCATTTTTCTATATTTCGTTTTCGCAAAATCACTGATAACATCCTCGAAATTAATACTTCTCAGAATGTCTGCTTCAATTGTTAATATACACAGTGAGTTGAGTCTTTCTTGAAGCATAACTGATCTATTTGGGTTTTTTACACGTTTCAGTTGTGAGAAAGACTTCTGTTGTGCAGTTGGTGACCATTAATGTTAAAAATATTCTTAAGGCAATTTCAGCATTTGGAAAGGCACTTTCTAGTTTGTCTTCTGTAATTGTGTTGTAAAGTTCCATGTGAATGAAAGATGTTTCCTTGGTTGTTTTAAACTTATGAAGAACATATGAATGGAACTGCTGAAGCTCTGTAGACAAAGTGTGGTTCAAGTCTTTGAGTACCTTTCACTTTCTGATAATTGGGAATTAGCACCTTGTTGGGTGGCATTAGGAACATCTGTCAGACAAGAGAATCTGTCTGCTATTTCAGTGTACACCTTTTGTCTCCTCCTCATTTCCGTTTCTAACTTTTCAACAGTTACATAAAAAGTGGAGATACAGAATTTGTGTCGTTGGGCATTCTCTGTCTTATACGCTTACGCGTTTGAGTTGCTTTGTATTCTACATCAAGGAGCATGTTTTTTGCAAGTGATTCGAATCTCTCAAACTCATCTCTTGATGTGTGCAACTGGTCTGCCAATGATGAATACAAATCTGCACATGTTTGCAAGATCACATTTTCATTTTGAAGAAGTTGACTTGTTCTATGAAACTTTGCTGCATTTTACTTTTAAACATAGTGCATGACATTGCACTTCGCCAACAAAAAATAAAAGATAACCCTAGGGTGCACCATGATCAGTTTGCACTTTTTTTTCCTTTTCCAACTTTGTGGTGCCCCCTTTGGCCCTGATGCCCTAAGCATGTGCTTAGTCTGCTTAATGGTTAATCTGCCACTGACTGATTAGGTTTCCAATTTCCAAATGCTCCTGAATGACAGAAGTACAGTATTTCAGTTCCAAGGTTTGGAACACTTAATATTTATGAACTGGTATGGTTTAGTTAGTACCTTAACTGGTAAACTGATTGCTTATTTATGGTACATAGCACCTTTCTGCATGCGGCTGTCTCTGGATGGGCAGCTATGTCATCACTGAAACACTGTGAACCACAGTGCCTCACGCAGTTTCATTTCGCTAAGGAAATGTTTTTGTGGGTTGCAGAACCCACAAATATAAGTTTGCATTAAAGCCAACCTAATGGTGCAGTCCAAAACAGTCTCTAAGCCTCTTGAAGGTAGTGGGCTTATAAGGGCACAACACCAACTAAGATACTACTGCAAATTTCTATTATATGGTGATATCAGACTCCAGTATGACCCAAACTATAAAGGTACAATGAATCTTTCTGGCATTTAGAGGCTGCAAGTGGGTCTTCCTGCTTTACTTTGCTCTCCTGATAAAACTGTTCAGTTTCAAAAATAAATGGAACCGCACAGCCATGCTTGAAGATAAATATAATTGGTGTTTGCCTCATTGCATTTATGGATCTCTTTTTAGAATCTGTTGTTCAAGATATAAGTAGTGTTTTTTTTAAATCTCCATCAAACTATGGGTACCATCCACAAGCATTTCAAAGTAGAAAGCTATTGTATCAAACTGCAAGGTTTCAAAGTTCATTTTCCACATTAGTGAACTGTTCAAATGCTGCTTTATCTTAATTTGGTTTTCCCCTTGTGGTTAGATAGGGTCTTGTAAGGTCAGCACAGAGAGTGTAACAGTAATAAGCTCAAACTCTGAAACTTTTAAAGGCAATTACATTCTTTCAGAGTTACAGAACTAATGCTATCTGAACACTAACCTGCAGGATTTTTCTAGATTTATTTAAACAGTAGTTACACTGGGAGTTACTTTCTGAAAATTAAAAATAACTTAGTGTGAAAAAAATATATAGTCTTTTCAGATCTTAAAGCTTGAAGTCAGATCTGCAGAATATTTCTGTTTGACTGACTTGGATAAAGAAACATTCTTGTTGGAATTTCATATTAACTTCAGGGTAAATTTAAAGCTGAGATGATGAAGCTTTGGAAAAGTACAGAGGTTTGAGCAAGGAGAGAAGGGTTTTAGGAAAAGTAAAAAAATGAACTTTACTTTGGGTAAACAATGTGTTCTATACTTAGTGAGGAATATCACACAAATACTGACATAACAAAACTTGTCTGGGTGTTCATATAATGCACATTGAGGATGTGGTCTTTAAAAAGGATGAATTTGGACACCAGCTGGAATCCCATTGATTGTAAGTGGGCACATGGTAAATAATATGAGGATAAATGAAACAAATGTAAACAGGCACCCCTTTCCCACAGCAGTGTAGTAGTAGTTGTGTGCTGCTTTTTGGACATGATCAGAATTCTTAAAGTTAAAGAATAGTGATGGACCTGAAATCAAGAAGGTTACAGAACCTCTGAAGTCAACATGTGGCTAAGCAAGCTAATATATTTCAGATTCAGTATTTTGCCCTGAGGATGAGTTGGGGTATGAGAGGAATTAAAAAGTGAGAAAGTTGTTTAACAATTCAAATGCTTTAAATACTCTGAAAATGTGGAAGTATTTATCACAATACAAGATGTGTGATTTATAGTGAGGAAGTAAGTAGCCTAAGGCTGAACTGAGATTTAAAACAAAGGTTTCGGGTTAATATTGTAAGTTCTTAACCACTGTGCTATGCCATAAGGTCTGTTCCTTTTCCTTCAGATGCATTATTATCCTTTAAGCCTTACATACTGAAAAGTCTTACAGTTCTGTGTCCTTTGTCTTCTGGTCATCTAGCCTTTCAAATAACTGACAAATAGGCAAGCAATGAAAAAGTGATGAAAAATAGAGAAGCCTGTAAATGTAAGCTTTTAATTTATTCTTTCTTGATGAAATCCTGAGCATTCTAGGTGGGTTAAACTAGGGAGGAGGTAAAAATTAAGAAAGAAAACTTTCCATAAAAATTTCATTCTGCCTGCAAGTATATGATTCTTGAATAGATTTCTTATTTGAGAAAAAAATAAACAACGGTACATATATAACACAGGCTACTTACCTTGGAGGGGGGAAATCATATTCTCTGCTTCAGGAGTTTGTCATAAACAACTGAGTTGCCAGAGAAAATTTCTCTCACACAGAAATCTTCCGTATGGTTTATCTTCTGTTACCCCATTGTTCCTGTATCTAGCCCATTCCTGACTCTTTTTAAAAAAATAAGTGGTGCTACAATGATGACAAGGCATAAAGGAGCTTAATTCTGCTACTTTCCTCCAAGTGTGTTATATTTTAGTGAATGACAGAAGGTATTAAAAATAATCCTCCAAAAGCACTGCATCAGCTTGAATCCATGTTAATTCCATAATTATTCTGAGAGTCCATAATGACTTTTTTACCTTTCTAAAATCTTCCTGCTCTGTCTGTGCATGTCTTTGTGAATCTGTGGTGAGGCCGTAACTAAGTGCATATGTTCTGCATGACGAAGGTTCCAGGTTTAGTCCACGGCATCTCCAGTTAAAAAGAATCCAGGAGCAGGTGATGTGAAAGACTTCTACCTGAGAGAGACTGCTGCCTGTCAGAGTAGACAATATTGACTTTTATAGACCAGTGATCTATAGGCACACTTCAAGTGTTTAATCCCTGCTAATATTAATGAACCCTGGTTATTTCAGACATATGCCTTAACCATGATAAGACTGCTGGGTGGAAGTTGCATGAGAGTGAGCAAGGCAATGCACAACCCTGGTCTTTTATCTGTTAATCATCCTTGGGAAGTAAATGGAATATATTCTGACAGAACTGTAATATTCTGATGCATAAAAGCTGTGTATGCTTATCAGTTCCTAATAAATTTGTTCATCTTTTTTTTTTTAATTTAGGGTCCCTGACTTTGTGAGAGAGAAGCGATTTGGAAACTGGTTGAGAGATGCACGGGACTGGGCTATTTCACGAAACAGATACTGGGGGACACCCATCCCATTGTGGGTTAGCGATGATTTTGAAGAGGTAAATAAGAACATCGTCCTTCCCCCTGCCATCCCCGGCCGATCAAGCTGTCCGGGCTTGTCCCTGCCCCCACAATGGGCTCCAGCCTGGCTTGGCCGTCTGCGGGCCACTGTCTCCTTCCTGGGGCCCCCCGGCCTGGTGAAGCTGGCTGGCCTCATCCCTGGCCCCTGCACGGTCAAGGCCCTAGCAGGCCAAGCCACCTGGCCTTGCCCCTCCACCCGGCACCCCAGCAGGTTGGCCGTGGACTGCCGTCTCCTTCCCGGCCCCCGCCCCGGCGATGCTGTCCGCCCCCCCGTGCAGTCAAGGCCCCAGCGGGTCAAGGTGCCTGGCCTCATCCCTCCCCTGCCACCCCCACACAATTGAGGCCCTCTCCCTGCAATGGGCGCCAGCTGGTCTTAGCAGCCACGGGCCCCTGTCTCCTTCCCTGCTGCCCCACCTTGGTGAAGCTGCCCAGCCTCATTCCTCCCCCTGTGTGGTCGAGGCCCTGGTGGGCCAAGCCGCCTGGGCTTGTCCGCCCCCACCACAGGCATCCTGGCAGGCCAAGGCCTGCGACCTTGTCCCCCTGGTTAGTGGAGGGGCGATAGGACAGGCCGGGCCTGGCTCCCCGCCTGGCCTTGGGGCTGGTGGCATGGCGCTGTCTCCCCTCATCCCCAGACCGTACGGGGGAGGTGTGAGGAAATGGGCTGCTGCTGCCTTCCCGCTCGGCCACTTCCAGGGCCTTTCCAGGCAGCCAGGTGGAGCCAGCGCATGTCAGCCTGGCCCTCTTCTTGGCCGGCAGTGGCTCCTGGCTGCCACGGCTTGGCAGCGCCCCACCATGTCCCTGTCTGGGGTCTGCAGGCCAAGCAAGGGCCCCCAGCTGCTGGAGTGTCCGGCCCATCTGGTGGGTTGAAGGGAAGTGAGGCCAAAATGCTAGTTGTGGCCTCCGTGGGCGGGACCACAGCAATGGAGGCAGCAACGCAGCCAATGGAAACAGACTTGCTATGAGTGGAACACCAGGACGCCAACCAAATTCTGGAGCATGTGGAATGTTCTGGAGAGAGGTATCCAGTGGGGTGCCACAGGGCTCAGTTCTGGGCCCGGTACTTTTCAATATTTTTATAAATGGATAAGGGGGTAGAGGGACTACTCATTAAATTTTCTGATGCCATCAAATTGGGAAGAGTAACAAACATACCAGAAGATAGATTCAGCAACATCTGAACACACTGAAAAAGTGGGCGGATGTGAATATGATGCAATTCAACAAGGATAAATGCAGAGTTCTACATCTGGGTAACAAAAATGAAAAGTACACATACGAGATGGGGGACAGACTTCTAGGTAGTAGTGTATGTGAACAAGGCAGTATGAGTGGACTGGTAGCTAAATATGAACTCTCAGTGTGATGCAATGGCAAATGAGACTAATGCGGTCTTGGGGTGTATCAACAGGGGCATAACATCCAAATTACAAGATGTCATAGTCCCACAGTACCTGGAGTACTGTGTGCAGTTCTGAGGCCTCACTTCAAAAAAAGAATGTGGACAGAATGAAGTGGGTGCAGAAGAGAGTGACTAAGATGATCAAGGATCAGGAGACCAAACCCTACAAGGAAAATCTGAGAGACGTGGGAATGTTGCCAGGCCACATGGGCACTATATGCAGCCTTTGTTGACTATAAGACGGGACTTGATAGCATCTCATGAGACGCATTATGGTTAAAACTGGAGGCTTCTACAATAGACCACAGACTGCTTGCCCTTGTATGTACATTATATGAAAACAATTACTTGTCAGTGAGATGTAATCCACAAGGTCAACTGTCCCGTAAAGTCCCGGTTAGGAGAGGTGTGAAGCAAGGATGCATCCTCCCTCCATTATAATTTAACTTCTATATAAATTCTGCGGTGCAAGCCTTAACCAGTTCTGACTTCTATTCACCTGATATGGCAAATAAACCAATCTCCGCATTACTACATGCGGATCATACTCTGAAGTAGGGCTCGGGAGAGTGCCCTGGGAACTTACAGCTTACTGCAAAGAGGAGCACTTAACAATCAACCTATTAAGGATCAAAATTGTCTTCTGTAAAAGACTTTGAAATAAGTTAAATATTTAAGACAAGGTTTTACACACTGAAAATGTTTCACATGAATGCCTGAGGACTTTTTTTCATTTTTTTCCAATAGAAATTTTGAGGACATTGGGGAAAAATAGAAAATTCCTATGAAGTACTTTTTTTACTTTGAGAATAAGTAGAATGATTTTAATACAAGGTGTTAATAAAAACAGATAGTATTTACTTTTTCAACTGGAAAAAAAAAGTTTAGGGGAACACTGAGAATTCCTTAGTCAAATGTACTAAGATAACAGAATACAGCAGGTTTCAGTTCTCTTGCTTTAGGATTGGGTATAGTTGCAGTTTTCTTTCTTGAAAATTAAGCTATTTGTACTTTTGTATCCATTGGCATATTTTTGGAATTTAATTTTATATGCTGACTAAGTTCTGAACAATACTATGCATACTTAGGATCAAGCTATAAATGTGTTTAGTGCTGGGTGAAAATGCTCTGGGTTTGTTTGGCCTTCAGGAAGATGTTATTTCATTATCTATCTATGTAGTTTGATTCTGGAAAAGCTTTTATCTCCATATTAAAAGTTAAAAATTGTACTTAAATCTGGCTAGTTAAAAATGCAGCACCCATTGAGACATTGCATTTGCGTGCATTAGCTGTGAGTAACATTGCAGTATTGCTTAAACATGATAAATATTTTTTAATATTGTCTTTTTCAATACAGGTGGTCTGCATTGGGTCTGTAGCAGAGCTGGAAGAGCTGTCAGGAGTGAAAGTCACTGATCTCCACAGGGAAAGGTTAGTGATTATGACAAATGGAAGTCAGAATTTGTTATAATTTTATAATAGCTGTCCAGACTGAATCTATTTTTATAGCATACCCCTCATTTTAGAATCTTGGAAGTGCTGTTTGCTCAGACCAGTATGAACTGGTAGATAGTTAAACTTTCTTCCTAGTAAAGTTTAGGAAAAGGTATCCATTCCTTTGTTTTCTCCTTGAGAAAAGGGAGAGGATGTGCCAAGTATCTATCTCTTCAGAATTTTCTTTCATGCTAACCGACCAGTTTGCAGTCCTAGCTGTATAGGCTAGCCTTCTAATTAATGTGGTATGTGTTATCTCATTTTTAGCCAGCCGTTCCTCTAAGGAGCTCAGGGGGCTTATTTCCCTTCCTCATATTCTCACAACAACTCTGTGAGGTAGATTAGGCTGAGGCTGTGTGATTGACTCAGGGTCACCCGCTGATATACATGGCCAAGTGGGGATTTGAACGTGGATCTCCCAGGTTCTCATCCTAACATGGTAACCATTATGCATACTACATTTCTGTCCTTTGTCATGCTGAGAAGTAGCTTTTAAAAACCCTGCTACTTGAAAAAGGTATAGTCAGGCCTACCACCTCTGATGAAGGTGTCCCTTTGGCAAAAGCACAGATTGGGCTTCATGATTATAGCACATTTATGCTTTTGTGTTCAGAGGACTGTAGACTCCAAGAGGGATACTTTACGTCACCCCATTTGGAAGGCAAATTCTGAATTTGAAGTCTTTAATTATTAGAATGTAGTATCTATGTATGCCAAGTAATTTACTAGGAAGTTAAATCATTTCTTGCTCCTTTTATCTATGCTGCTACCCCCTATACCCTTCTTTGTCAAGATGCTGAGGACTGCGGGCTTAGCTAACATTTTGAGGTTGGATGGAGAACAACCTATTGTAACTCAGTGTGACATGCATATATAGGCTAAATCTTTTGCCTTTTGGATATTTTTTTTAGATTATCCCATATATCAATATTCTGTTGGAAAATTGGGGGTTGGGTTAGGTTAACTTTTCGTGCTATAGATTTGGAGTGAGTAATACCTAATTTTGAAAAGCCTTTAGCTCATTTCACATGAGAGTTCATAGGAGGTTTTTCCCCCTGTGCTACTCAAAACATCTCAATGGCAGAAAGTCCCTGTGTCTTTCAAAACATTTATCCTCCCTCCCCTGGATGTTCATTTTTCTAGCTAGGGCTCACAGAGAGTCTATGTTCAGCTTAAATAGGATGGTTGGACTTTAAGAAATTTTCCCTTTGGGGTTGGCTTTTAGGTTTCCAGAGTAGCCAAAGTAATAAAAGCTTTGCGGTAGACTCCCACAGTACATTGTCATATTCAAGTTCTTAATGAAATTGGACTGTGCAAAAGAGAATGGGTCAAAAGATAGCCTTCTGATTCTTTGATTCATTAGGGATCATGGCTTGTTCTAAATGTTATCCAGATATCTGTTGACCATTTACTTTGAAAAATAACTTAGGTATATGGGAATTTAGTGTACAGTTTAGTTTGCAATACAATAATTTAATTGCAAATCTAGTACAGGTAGACTTATACTGAATCAGTGAAGCCCTTTAAATCCTGAAATGCATTCCTGGAAAAACGTGTAAAAGCATGTTGCAAAGCATCTGATGTAGAATGTTTAGAATAGTCAACAGTCTTTACAGTATGGGTTGCATAATGCTAATTTCCTATTTGTGCAACTGAATTTCATTGTCTAAAATATGTTGCTGGAATGTATATATTTTTTGTTTTAGTGTTGATCAAGTAACAATTCCTTCACGCTGTGGCAAAGGTGTGCTACGTCGCATTTCAGAAGTTTTTGACTGTTGGTTTGAGAGCGGAAGCATGCCTTATGCCCAGGTCCATTATCCATTTGAGAACAGGAAAGAATTTGAAGATGCTTTTCCTGCTGACTTCATTGCTGAAGGCATTGATCAAACCAGAGGATGGTAACTTTTTTTGTCATTACCTTATACAGTGTAGAGCCTTTGTCAGTCTGAATGATCTTAATTTAGCCAAACAGCATTTGGCCACCGTGTTACCTATAATTTATAAGTCTATGCTCTGCTAATGAAGTTTCTCAGATACAATTTGTATGAAAAGCTTCAAAGTATTAATGCTGTTGGTAGAACCACAGTATGCTCAGTGCTATGTGGAATGCAGATGAGAAATTGTAATTCTTCTGTTCAGACTCAGACAGATGTGTAGCATAGAGAGGCCAGGAATTGAGGATAGTTAGGATGGTAGTGAGGAAGGGGAATGGGACAGGAAATACAGTACAGTGAAGCTATTTCTACTTTCTGGATTCAAGAATTCTTACCGATGCTTTATAGATACAGTTATGAGGCAGCTGAATTAGATTGACTAGAATAGTGGGGTAGAGGGTCATATGCAGATGATGCCGAGCGCTGTATTTCATTATCCAGATCCCCAGACTCACCTGTCCTGTTTCTGAACCAGTACTTTGAGTCCATGGCTAGGAGGTTAAAGCTGAACAAACTGAAGCTGAATCCAGACAAGACTGAGGTAATGCTAGTCAGGAAGGCTGATGTTCTGGAGGGACTGGATTCACTTGTCCTGGATAGCATAGAATTGGCTTTTGCAGAGCAAGTTAAGAACTTGAGAGTTCTCCTGGATACAGCCTTGCTATTTGAAAAAACAGGTTGGTTCAATGGCTGACTACCTTCTATCAGTGGCATCTCATTCATCATCTCTACCCTGTCTTAGAATCAGCTGATCTGGCCATGCTAATGCTTTTGTACTCTCACCGCTGGATTACTGTAACATGCTCTACTATAACATGCCCTTGAAGACAACCTGGAAACTGCAGCTGGTCCAGACTGTTGTACCCCAGTTACTGTCAGTAGCTAGCCAGTGGGAATGTATGTTGCCCATTTTGAAAGAGCTATGCTGGCTGCCAGTGCTGGTTATTACCTTTAAAGCTCTTCATGGTGCTGCTTATGATCTTTAAAGCCCTTCACAGCCTGGTGCCCACATATCCGAAGGAGCGTGTCCTACCATATGATCCCATCTGCCAACTGTGGTCTTCAGGCTGCCACCAGCTGGCTGTTCCACCACTTAGGGTAACCAGAACCCAGGCATTTTCCATTGTGGTCTCCACTTTGTGGAATCCTCTTCTGTAGAGATGAGGGGATCCCCTTGATGAAGGCTTTCAGAAGACAGTGAAAGGTTTGGTGGTATGCCTGTGCTTTTGATGGGGTAAAGAACAGCAGCCAATATTTTGGGAGAGGAAATATTTAGGGATGGTATTCTGTTTGGTTTTGATTTGTAATACGTTAATTATTACTTGCAAGTTGCGTTTAGCATAGAAGCAAGGTGGGATATAAATATTTTAGTGAATAAATGACTGCTTGGCTAAGCAAGGGTATTCTTGAGAGTTGTTTTGTAGCGTACATGTGATTCTTAGGAAGTTTCTCACTTTTTCAGGGCCAAGGCTGCTTAGTTTCAGCAGACATTGACATTACTTGGTGAAAGCCAGTCAAGAAAAGCTGAATTATTTTGGTGACTTACTGCATCTTAATGATGCTTGTCTCTCTCACCTTTCCCCTCATTTTTAACACCCCCACTCATGAGCACTGAGCATGCAGTGTTCTTAGAATGTGGAGAGCATTTGTGAGTCAATTAAAGAATGTATGTGTGTGTGTGTGTGTGTGTGAATACTGAGCTGGGGATATTGGCCTACCTTTGTATGAGTCCATAGTATGCTAAAAGAGGATAGCTGAATTGATAGAACAAAAAATTTCTCTCATCTCCTCTCATAATCTTCATGGACCCCAGCTCACATAATCTGTTCATTGTTGTAATTCCCATAGTTTATATAAGGAAAAGGTGTTAGCTATAAGAATTATTTTTCTTTATTACTGCATTTTTTAAAAAAGAAATTATGCATTGGAGAGAAAATATACAATGCAAACCATTAGCATTGCTGCTCATCAGTGTTTTCTGTAAGCTGTGGAGTCTTGTGAGCAAAAATTCTATTTTGTGAGCTACTGGCATAAAAGTTGTGAGCAAGTGATTTAGCTGCTGCATAAATTAGTTTGCTCTGGAGTCATCCTTCTTGAGCTAAGAGAAAAATGTGTGAGCTGGAGGCTAAAAACTGTGAGCAAGCTCACAGTAAGTCAGCTTAGAGGGAACAGTACTGCACATTAGATTTACCTGAGTATAGATGGAGTACAGGACATAGTTTGAAAAGCGACTGTTGCTATTCAAGTAACTAGTTTTCAGGTGTGGTATTGAAGATGTTTGTACTTGTGTGCACATGTGCACATTATTCTGAAGAGGATCTAGTAACATTTTCAGGCAAGGTTTACAGATATTATGTAAGCAGTGGTATAGATGCATACTATAAAAATAGAAATACTGCATTATTTATGTTGTTTGGTTTTGTTTGGCAGTTAGGAGTATTCCTTTGGCACAGTAGTATTGTACTGTTGCATAATAACATAGTTTGTTATAAGAAACTAGTAATTGGGGAAATAATACAAGAACAGAATTTTGGACAAGGCACTTTGGGTTTCTGTCCCCCTTTTCTTTCTTTTTTGTGTGTTCCCAAGGTACTAGAATTATTCAGTTCTGTTTAATTAAAGTGTAAAGGCATGCAAGAGCTGAAAGCATGCTGCTTTAGCATCAGGTTCTAGAATATAGCTTAAGTCAGCTGCTAATTACTGCTTTATTTTTCCAGGTTTTACACTTTGCTAGTGTTATCTACAGCTCTTTTTGGGAAGCCTCCTTTCAAGAACGTCATTGTAAATGGCCTAGTTCTTGCCAGGTGGGTATAATACTTCGCTGTTTCCTAAATTTCTGCTTCAGCTGAAACTGTGTGCTGCAAATGTAAAGCTTTTAAGCATAGTTCTTGCTTTAAGTACATCGTTTAAGTCTTTGAAGGTATGTGAAATTGGCAGAGGAGGTTAGCCATTACACCAGTAAGAAATCTTGAACTGTAGATGAGCCACGGCGATTCTACTGTGAAGGGTTCAACCTCTTCAGAAAAGAACTATGTTTAAATCTCTAGAATGAAGCAAAAAAGGGTAGAATACAGTAAATAGTTTCATCTAAATAAGGTTTGGGATTACTTTGCAATGTTAAATATGTGAAGGAAATCTATGCTGCTCTCTCTGTCTTTGCCATTGATGTTTATATTGCTGTAGTTTAATTGTTGTCAAGGGCCTGCTGCTTTAGTCATAAAAACAGTGCACATTTCTCAAGAGTAATTAATTGTGAGAATTTTATTGGCAATATATGTATATATTGTCATAGTATCCATGATTTATCTCTTCCTAGTGATGGGCAAAAGATGAGCAAACGAAAGAAGAATTATCCCGATCCAGTAAACATTGTAAACTCATATGGCGCTGATGCACTGAGGTCAGAAACTACAGTTTTTCTTTCTTTTTTATATCTAATGTTCAGGGGTCCACCATTTCAGAATGCTACCTTTTGCAGATTGTTCTGGTTTGTTCATGTGCTGCTCTGCAGCATTGGTATACATGTTTGATTCCCCCATCCCTGTATTGCAGATAACCTTTTAGAAAGTGCAATTACTTTGTGTTGTGCGAAAAAGAAAGCATTGAGGAATGTTGAGCTGCCCTGAGCCTGCTTCAGTGGGGAAGGTGGGGTACAAATCAAATTAAATCAATCAATCTTGGTGAGATTGTAAATTAGGCCTAGCCTAGACATGCAGCAAAATGTGGTAGAAGTTTGAGATGGCAGAATAGATTATAACAAGTCAGACAGCAGGTGGAGAGAGAGTCACATTTTTAAATATTTCTAGATGTAAAAATTCCCTGCAAATAAAACAGTAGCACATCAAGTAGAAAGTTCTAGCCTAGCCCTGGAGTCCATCCTGCCATCTCATTACCATCTAGATCAGGCCATAGTCAGGTTTGTTTAAGGCTTGTTTGTTTAGAAATGACCTTGTCTTACAATTTGCCACCTTTTCTCCTTAACTTCTGTTTTTTTGAAGCATTGGTGGATGTCTGCAAATTTGGCTTACAATACTGGGAAAGGTTCTAATCCGGAGGAATGGGGTTGGGATCAGACAGTGAACAGGACGAGGCTCATGGACCAAGATGTGCAGACTTAGCTGCTGTGCATGGTGGAGAAGCATGATTGTGCCCTTGCCCAGGAAAGTCTGTCCTGATTGTTGGCTTACAGGGTGTTCACACAAAAGTGTGGTGCTTGTATAGCATTTATACAGACACCAAAAAATTGATTCCCAGATTTTATTTGGTTATAGTGATTGCATGGCTTGCATGTGTGCATGTGGCTTTGTGTATAGGTGCTATGCAAACATCATGCCCATCTATGTGTTATCTGGAGATAGGACAGTTGTTTCTCAAGCATGTGGGATGGGGTGGTATGTCTGCATGAACCAGCCTGTTGTGAGATATCTAGTTTGCACAAATAAGAGGTTTTAAGGGAAGGTTTGCATACTTTCTTGTGACATTTATTGTAAATACTTTGCATGACAAGTCGTTTAATGAAGCCTGCACTATTTCACAATACTTTCACCTTAAAATCACATAAAATCAGTTTGTCTGGGCATGCCATTAAAATTTACTGTAAGTTATTATGCCACAAAATCTGCTGGTGGCTGTATAAATAGAATGCTAGAAAGGATATCGCTCAGAGGATTGATGTTCAATAATCCTAAGTGAGTTTGCATTCATGTTGGAATATTGTATTAAAATCAAATGAAAAATTGCTTTCAAAATGGATGATAAAATAGCCCTTTACAAGCTAAACACTGATCGAGCTATCCATCTGTTATTTTTATTTTTGTCTGCCCCTTTCCTCCAAGGAACTTGGGTGTTGTCCTACCCTTTCCATTCAGTCCTCACAAGAACCCTGTGAGGTAGACTAGGGTGACAGAGGGTCACTGGCCCAAGGTCACCCTGAATTTATTCTTCCTAAAGGACTATTGTTGTAAGGAATTTGAAAACTTTCTGGTGGAAATACCTTGAAATGTTAGCTGTAGTTTCCCCCTTGCTTAAATAACAGTTCCTTTTCAGTATCTGTATGGCAGGATAAAATACTGCAGTCTTGAGTGTATTTATTTTCTTCCTTACCTAGATGAAAATGCCAAAGTCTCAAGAGTGTTCATTATGCCCATTTTTTAAAAAAAGTTTAATCTGTTTTTGCCTGCTGCCTATCTGATATGAGTACAGTAATATCTTATTTATACATACTCCCACACACAGAGAATTCTAGGTTCATTTAAGGAGAGAGTGTTCCAGTTCAGTTGTCTGAACTTATCTGAAGTGCTTGATGTCAGGCACTTGATGTGTTCCATTTATAGACTAAGCTACTTCTGACTTTCTTGTGGGTTTTCTTTTGTCTGTACTAAGCTAATTTTGCTTCTGTGGAAAGTTTTTTTTCTTTCTCTTATGCAAATTTTGATTAAGTAGTACATACAAATATGCTTCTCAGAATATTGGTAAATGCACTGCTTTTGAACAGTTACACATTTAAGCTGCTTAAGGAAAATGGAGAATTCTAGATGGAAGCAGGGGCAGCTAGTGTGGTGTTAGCTAGCTTTGTGCTCTTTGGAATCACATATGGGTATGGTATGCTGCCTACAGCTGTATTTGCTATTTATTTACTTGAAGGCACTTGGATCATTGGCCAAAAATGTTCTACATGCTATTTTTGCATTCCAGTTTTGCGTGCAATAGTTAGTCATACGATCACCCCATCCTACAAATACTGCATCAAAATTGTATTGTGCTTTATTATGATGCCCAGCTCTTCAGGCCTTCATAGAATCAACTGATATCCATGGCTTTTTCAATAATTTAGGATGAAGAGAAATGACCTTGGAACAAGGAACATTGAGTTCAGTGATGAACTAGTCACTGTTAATGAGCTTTCACTATAAAACTGTTTTCATTAAAGCTTTAAGCTTCTTGTGTACAACAGGAGTAACTGCATCTATCCATCCCCTCTCCTGTACCATGAAAAACTGTTGGATTTTTAAAAATGTATCTGCAGTGGGGAGCTTATTTTCTTTCTATATTTTGTGGAACACCATGGCTTCATGTGGTATACTGATATGAACTGATAGGTAGGAGCATTAGATCCTCCTTCCCAATGCAGAATCCCCCTAGGAGCAACATTTGGGGGAGCATTTTAGGCTGCTACAGGAGTGGGAGGGGAGTTTCATTCCGCTGATGGAAATCCCTTCCATCACTGGAAGTTTCTGGTAGATCCAAGGCCATGACTCCTGCAACATACAGAGTAGCTCCTGCACCACACATTTGAGTGCAATATTTTCAAGGTTGTCAATTCTTTGATATTAAGTAGACAATTTCCTGTGCTTTCCCTTCAACTCCGTTGGAGTAAGCTGTGTCTATATTTTTACATCATCTTTTGATTTACTCATTGATGATTGGCATCTTTTCCTGAAAGCAGGTATTCAGCCCATTGATTTTTGCACTTTTTCCCATAGTACCTTGTCATCTGCCTGATTGTTGTTGTTTTAGACTATGGGTTTAATTGGTTGGTATTTTAAATGAGGTGTATAGTTATTTATTAATCATAAAGCAGGTAAAGTTCAGAAAGCCATCTGTCCATATGGAAATATGAAACAATTATTTAAAAAGGACAATGAATGCAGCAAACTAGAGAACATAATTCTTCTTTAGAAATGGGTGCTTTCTAAGTTCCATGAATCAGCTTGATATAGAAGAGGGCTAGCAATCGGAAAGGAATGATGCTAAGAATGTTAATAATTATTATGTAGCTGGGAAAGGGTGATTGCAAGTATGATTAGAACACATAATACCAATAGTTGTTGTTTTTTTTTAATTAACATTTGTATCCCATCTGTTGCCCAAAGAATTCATCTCTGGGGCAGCTTCCAACATAATAAAACTAGCTAAAATTACAGTAAGAACAAAAAATACGATGCAGTTGAAAACATATATGACAGAAACATTTCAAATAGCAAGGAACATTAAAACCAGTGGTTTAATGGCAGAAATTTTAAAAGAATTTTTAAATTAAAAACCAGTAATTAAGCAGAATGCAAGGAAGAAAAGCCAGTAATCAAACAGGCCAATAATTAAATAGAAGGGGGGGGACAAATCTCACTTAAAATCCTGGTGGTACCAGAAGGGTAACAAATCTGACACTACAAGTATATTTCAAAATTGGGGTGTCCCAACTGTAAAAGCTGTGTTTGTAGTTAACACCTGAGATGGCGATAACTGCTTCAAGCTGTCTCAAAAGACAGACAGACATATTGAACAAAATGTTTAGGGTTTCAGCATAATTTAACACAACATTTGCATGTTAAATGTGGCTTAGTTATTTATTTACTTCATTTATGCCCCTGCCTTTCTTCCCAGTGGAGACCAAAAGGGGCTTACATTATTCTGCTTGCCTCCATTTTATCCTTACAACAGCCCTGTGAGATAAGTTAGGCTGAGAGCATGTGACTGGCCTAAGGTTACCTAGCAAGCTCTCATGGCAGACTGGGGATTTAAACTGTTGTCTCCGAAATCCTAGTCCAACACTCTTAACCACTACACCACATTGATAACTTGTTCAACTTTTAAGAACATTTTTCATAAAACACTGTTACATTTCTGTGTGCTCTTGCAGGCTGTACCTCATCAATTCTCCTGTGGTAAGAGCAGAAAACCTGAGGTTTAAGGAAGAAGGGGTAAGAGATGTGCTGAAGGATGTTTTCCTGCCATGGTACAATGCATATCGCTTCCTCATTCAGAATGTTGTCATTCTGCAACTCAAGGTACAACTCAAGCTTCGAGACACTACCACTAAAAATGATGTCCCCCCCTCCCCCTTTTTATTATGCCATTTCAAGTCAGACAGCATGCTGGCCAATTTATGCTTTTATATCACCGTGTATATTCTACCATTCAGACTGAAGGTTCTCCTAGCTAATATATGCAAAATGAATCAATGCAGTTTTAAAATATTGGAGCTGTGGTTATGCAATGGGGAGGGCAAGGTGGGGAGGGCAAGATAAATGGGTAAAGAGAAGTACACAGCGAGTAATATCCTTTAACGAAACCAACTATTAAAACTTCCAAAATATTTGCAGAACTTCATTCATTTGCTTTAAACTATCTCCATGCATTCTGTGAAATGAGGCTGTATCAAATGCAAACTCTGCATTTCTTAAAAAATAAGGCATAAGGAAACTGTTCACGTACTTAATGGTAGATGTACAGAGAGAGTATTAGAAAAAAAATTCTAGTGGAATCATTTGACTGCAATCAGAATAAAATTGGAAGGGAAAGAAGTCTGAGCCTGCATAGTTGGAGTACATCTTGAGTACATGGTTGGAAGTATTAGCATTTAGTTTTCTGTCCCTTTCCTTATGGCTTACTCTTGATCCTGATTTAGGAATCTGATTTAGAGTCCACAGGATTATTCATTTCTCTTGGAGCATTAATTTATTGGTGCATTTTGAAATGTCTGCTTTTGAAAGTCATGCTAACTAGATCTAGAGAATTCTGATGTCCCCCAAAATCTGATTTGCTGGCATCTTCTGCCTTGTCCTTTCTTTACTATTGAAGTTTGACTTCTGATCAATTTCAAAAAACTGCTAATTTGAAAGTAGGAAATTATTGTAAAGAGCTAGTGATCAGAGGTATTTTCTACTTCTATCAAATTCTAGCTTTTATCTCTCCCCCCAACTGTTTTTAAATGTGGATTGTTAGCTTTCTGGAAGATAAAGACTTGATATACATTCTCCTGGTAGCCTGTCCATTGAAGTCTTTACTCATCAATAAAGATTAAATATTTTTAGCTCTGTAAACATCTTATAGCATATATTTTGCATATGGTAACAAATGTGCATTAAAATTATTTAGGATTGCAGTGGAGAAAGGTCTCCTTACATGGGTTACATGTTAGATTACATGCTCTGCAAGCAGGCCTATATAAATATTTTTTTTCAGCGCTTCCACAGTTATTTGCAAAAAGAGAGAGAGGAGAATTGGTGGAAAACGTAGCTGAGATGACTGTTGCCCTGGTGGAGTGTTTGTGACACCCTTGGGAATAGGTAAGTGCTATACATCACAGGCTAAGATCCAGCTACGTTTTCCACCAATTCTCCTATTGCAGAAATCTCCCAGGCAGCAATCTGGACATTAGCCTCTACATTCTTCAAGGCACTATAAATTGAACACAAACAGGTCTTTGTAATCTGCCCACCCTGGATAACACCTCTTTTGAACATCCCATTTCAGGGTATCATCTTCTACTGATGGAGAATGAAACATTGGGCTTACCGTGAAGGCTCTTTTCATCAGTGGAATGGAAGGTATCCCTTCCTTCCCATGAGGAAGAAGGAATTCTGGGATAGGAACTATTTTTGAGGAATGCTGTTTTCTTCATAGATACAAAGAAATTCTCCTCAGTTTGAAGCTTGTCAAGTATGAACTGGGGCTCACCCCTTAGGTTGATACGAAAGTGCTGTAAAAAAAGATTTGCATAGCCCTGCCTGTGGAGTGAGTAAGGGGTGTAGAACGTTTCAGGATACTGTCCATTCCAATGATGAGAAGAAAGTCTCATAGTAAGTCCAATGTTTCATTTTATAACATTATGGCATGCTTAAAGGGTAAATGATTTTAAATCAAGGGTGGCAGCTTATCTGCAATACCTTTTGATTTTTACTAGGCGTTCTTGGTAACCTCATGACAGTCAGCTCTTAAATCTTGAACTGTTATCTGAGTAGTTATAGCTAAATGGAATAGTTATAGAGGGTACTGTATGAACTGTGGGGTGGTTTGAGAGAAGTCTGTTTTTAGCAGATTCATTGATACTGGTGAAATAAAAAGGGAGTCCAGTGGCACCTTGAAGAACTGAGTACATCCAGTAAGAGATTGGTAACTACTTGAATAGATCAGATGTGAATTGCTAAAATCACTTCTGAGACGTTGCTGTTAGCAGCAACAAAGGCAGCAGACTTCAATAAATAGTAATGGAAATTAGTTTACATTTTTAGCACTCACCTTTTCAAGGAGAGCTTCATAATTAATCAGCTATTTCTGAGGCTCCCCAGACAGTGTTAATACTCTTCTTCAGATTGCCCTAAAACTTGACAGCTTCCTTCTATCATATTTTGAAATAACCAAGCTAAGGTTTGGTGCCTGCATACTGTTCTGGTGATTCCATTATATTCTGTTGGTTGAGTGGAATTATGCCTCCAAGATGCTTCTGCGTAACTCAGAACTTTTGCAATTACACAAATAAAAGGATTTCTTTTGAATTGATATAGAAACATGGCTCAGTATTGCTTAAATAAGTGAGAGCTGTATCTAGCATTTAACAGCTGATGCCTGGAAGAGAGAGAGGAGCTGACTATTTGCTCCGTTCATGTAAGAGGCAAACACTAAATCCAAGCATCCTGGCAAAATGGCTCAAAGTTGTATACAGCCTTTTAAGCTTGCTTTGAAATTACAGTCCGCTGAACTATCTGCATAGGGCTGAAGTGAAGTGCTTTCTACCACTGCTAATGGCAGTAAAGTCCAAATAAGAGGTCTTCAGATAAGAACCCTGAAAGCAGCTAGCTCTGACTGAAGCACTTTTCAGGCTATCTAATCTTATTAAAGCAATTGAAGCTATTGCTATGTAATGTTACTTTGCTTGCCAGGCAATTTGAACTACTGGTACTATTACTGAATGCTGCTGTTTTTTTAGTAGAGGAGAAAGAAAGTCCTAAAGCTAACCTCCTTCAGAAGGGCATTCACTTTTGGTGGCTTTTCACTCCCCCCCTCCCCCATGCAGGTTTTTTTGTTTCTGCATATGTAAGAACACTTCTCAGGAATATGTTTGCTGCTGGCTCCCATATACTGCAAGTGTCTGTTTTCAGTTGCTGCATAATAGCAGATACATCTTCTTAATGTTTCTAATTGAGTGGATGTGCTGCAGATATAAATATTCCCTGGCTGAAGGTCAATAGGCTTCAGTAGAGGAATCTTTGTTTTCCTCTAAAACTGTAATGCCCATTGATATCTCTGTCCATATTTACAGGAAGAAGGAAAGGAGTTCCTTTACAATGAAAATTCAGTTAAAGAAAACAACAACATCATGGATAAGTGGATTCTCTCCTTCACACAGTCACTCATTCATTTCTTCAGAGCAGAAATGGCAGGTATGTGCATATTCCTCAAATTCAGGAAGCAAATGTATGTCCATTTGGTGTAATAAAGTGAGCTAAAGATCTGATGAGTATTTCACATGAACGGACACGAAGCTGCCTTATACCTAATCAGACCATGAGTCCATCAGTGTAGGTAATATAGCCTGAGAAGCCTGTGGTTGTGTCTTTTATTTTCGTTAGCTTTACCCTCTTATGATCCACTAGAACTCTCAAGGTGGTTAATAAGAAAATAGAATTAAAATAGAATTACTAGAACAAAAGAAAAAAATTAAAAAGCCACCACTTAAAAATGTTAAATACCAGTGAAAATGATAGAGGAGGGGAGAATGTTGTGTCTTTGAGGGGTGTATGTTGATGAAGAGAGTGGGGTGTACAATATCTAAATAAGAGAATAAATAGTCCTGTAAAGCAAAGCGATCATTCATATATATGCTTTGCATTAGTAACGTATTTGCCCCTTATTTATTTGAAGATGTTTTTAGTTCTCTTAAATTGATCTGGTGAAGATAATAATGCTGGCTCCCTGTTAACCATGTTTTTGCAAGTTGCTACCCAGCCCTAGGATCATGCCATCCACCCCTCCTGCTCCCTTCTTTGTTGCAAATATCCCCTGCCTCGAATTGGTCTTAATCATGGGTTAGCATTACAAGTGAATCAGTGCCATCTTGGACTTACAAGGAAAGAATACTAGTATTTTAAAAATTGTGTTAAGGTATTGTCTGAATATATAAATTATTCACTTTAAATTTGCAAGATTTTAAATAAGGAAAACAGTGGTCAAAAAGTTAAGGGATATTTCAGTGTTATTTTTTTACCTTCAGCCTACAGGCTGTATACAGTGGTTCCTCGACTAGTTAAGTTTGTGGACATCCTTACCAACTGGTATGTCAGAATGAATCGCAGGAGATTAAAGGTAGGATGTTCCTTCTTGGAATTTATATACATGAAAGTTGGGATTAGGAAAGTCTAATAATTTGTTTTGGAATACAAGCCATTCGTACAACTTTTGAAACTCAGTGCCATCTTGTTTTTATGTAAGCACATAAAAATCAAAACTTGGGCTAAAAATGAAGCTTAGTGGTGATCTCTTTTGTTGCCAGAGGCACTGCCTTTTACTCTTGGGTAGCTCCAAAACAGGGGTGCCCTACTTTCTAACCTGAACCAAGGTCCCAAAAAGCCAGGCACTCTCAGCTTGAACCACAGAGGCAGGCTGCAAGTGGTCTGCAAAAGGGATTTCATATTCAGGTTTCATCAGGTGACCTCAGAGAAAGCCTCCACCCAGCAGAGATTATGTTTATGGAATGACAATGGGTTCTACCAGGTAAAGTATATCTACATTTCTAAATGTCTGTGTAGAGGCCATCTGGCAGTTAACTCTGTCTCCAGTAATTCTTTGTCTGAATTCTTTATCTGTGTTCCTGGACTCCTCTTTAACAATGGAGGCTCAGGTGGCAGCCACTGTCAAGTCAGCCTTTTACCATCTTCGGCTGGCAC
Organism: Gekko gecko; assembly: GCA_029375565.1. Classification (NCBI taxonomy): domain Eukaryota; kingdom Metazoa; phylum Chordata; class Lepidosauria; order Squamata; family Gekkonidae; genus Gekko; species Gekko gecko. The sequence continues at coordinate 95,783,864 of JAPDNY010000002.1, read as the reverse complement.
GACAGTTGGTTCCCTTCCTTGACCGCGAGGATCTGGCCACAGTGATCCATGCAATGGTCACCTCGAGGCTGGACTACTGTAACGCTCTCTACATGGGGCTGCCTCTGTCGCAAATCCAGAAGCTGCAACTAGTGCAGAATGCGGCAGCTAGGCTGTTGATGGGTCTCACTAGGCGAGACCACATCCAGCCGGTGCTGAAGGCGCTGCATTGGCTGCCTATAGCGTACCGGATTCACTTCAAAGTGTTGGTTCTTACCTATAAAGCCCTCCAGCTTACCTAAGGGACCGCCTTTCCTCATATGTTTCCCCAAGAGCACTACGGTGTTGCCAGAGGCACTGCCTTTTACTCTTGGGTAGCCCCAAAGCAAGGGTGCCCTACTTTCTAACCTGAACCAAAGTCCCCAAAAGCCAAGCATTCTCAGCTTGAACCACAGAGTCAGGCTGCAAGTGGTCTGCAAAAAGGGATTTCATATTCAGGTTTCATCAGGTGACCTCAGAGCAAGCCTCCAGTCTTCCCCCTCCACCCAGCAGAGATTATGCTTATGGAATAACAATGAGTTCCAGAGATAAAGTATTTAAAAGCCAACTGGCACTCTGTAGTACCTCACCCAGCCCTTTTGTGTCCTATGTGTAAATTCTTTGTCTTTCCCACCTCTGTTCCTCAAGACACTGGGATAAACCAATCAATCATTCAAATGTTTAGCAATCCTTCCTGAGGCTAATCAGGGATGTCTCCCACCTTTTGTCTACCCTGGCCAGGACCATTAGTAAGTCAGATAATCCATTTAACTAGCTACCGAACACCTGGCTTCTATTGTTAAATCCAGACCCTGCCTCTCTGGAAGCTCATTCGTCATACCTAAGGTCTGCCCCTACTGGCATCACACACCCCTGGGACTCATCATTGGTCCAGGTAATCTATTGTTCTCACTTGAGATCAGCCCCCAGGGCCACCCATTGGTCTGCATTCTTTGCCAGTGCCTATATCCCAGCACACACATGGCTTTTGACCGTGTGTCTTCTGCCATGATACAAAATGGCAGGCCACCCCTGAACTCTCTGAGTTTAGGCCAGAATCCATGGACCTCTGCACATCTGGACAGGTTGTATCACCCCTCTATAACCCATCAATCACCTCTGCTTCCTTAGTGCTATATTGTGTAAATATTGTTGGTATGTTTGAGAATATTCAGTAAAGAAATCATTATTTTAGCCACCCAGATTCTGTGTCTGTTCCCTGGGTGCTTCGGAATGCTAACTCTGGTATACACAGGTCAGATCCTATAGAGAAGCCAATTGCATATTAATAATTATATTTCCCCATCTTTATTAAATAATAGAGCAATTTGGCTAACACTTTGTATGATTTCTTAGGGTGAAAATGGAACTGATGACTGCATCATGGCCTTAGAAACCTTATTCAGTGTTCTGTTCTCTATGTGCAGACTTATGGTAAGGGTGAACTGTTTTGTACTTAATAACAGTCCTTTTTATTCTCTTATGCGCTTAATTACAGAAATGTTTTTGTCCTATAAAGTTAATGATGCCTCATTGTAAAACAGAGGGCATATAGCCATGGTTGTGTGTGTTCTGTGACTCCTTGAAGTCTGTGGGAATGGGGACATAATTTGGTGTCCCAACAATCATAGCTTTTATTTAAAAAAATGTTTCTGGCCCTTATGATTGTGAAAATCTACAGTCAGTGTGTGTGCAATGCCTGATTAATATATGAGAAGTGATAGAATTAAATGGATAGTGGTAGGTGTTCACTTCTTTAGCTCTTTTCTCTGCCCTATAAGCAAAACCAGCAAAATAATGTAGACTAATAAAAATAATAACATGCATATAGTAGAATATGCGTGGCTGCTTAATTTGCAGAATGTATACAGTTCTTAAAAATGAGCTTTTCTTCTACCAAAATGTCTGTTATCTTGGCACAAAATGTTATTATTATTAGAAGAAGAAAGCACAGATTTACAGACAGCCCTGGCTATAGACTTGCACCATTTAGCTTTGTGGACAGGACAGCATTCAATACCACAATTCGGACCTCAAAGGCTAGTATTGATAAATGTAGTTCCAGTATCTTAATCCTCAATGACTGACTTGCCTATAGTAAGAATAGCAGTGATATCCTTGAGCTTCTACGTCATTTACTGAGAGGAAGAGAAGAGAACTAAAGTCCATTGACAGCAGAAAAGGTTTCAAAACTGTTCACTGTGCTGACAGGTCCTTTTTCGTTCCCAGTTCTAGTTGCCATTACCCAGAATATAGTAAAAGTGATTTCTAGGGTTGCCAGCAACAAACAACCAGCAGGAGCCTAGGAAGAGAGGAATGGGGCTCCATTAAAGGGAAAATCTGGAAGTGCAATTATGCCTTTTAATAGGAATTGCTGGAAACTCTGTGGTAAAGAGTTCCCCGCAATTGCTAGAGTTCCCTTGAAAGTGATGTTATGCCACTGCTTAATAGTGATTTTTGTAACATTATCGTTCTCCCTCTGTGGCCGCAGGAGTGGTAGTGGGACACTGGCAAGCCTGGTAATTTCTCCCTAGGTGCTTCCTAATGTAATAGGAAGGCCTCATTAAAAAATCAGCCAATGGTGTGTAAATTCCCAAGCCCAATAGCCAATCATAATATGTATCCTAAGATTCTAGGCATGACCCCTATTCATATCATTTCACTCATATAGTCTGCACAGTTATGTCATTTAGAGACTTGAATTATCCCTGTGCTTCCTTCCTCTTGAAATGGACTATTTGCTGTGCTTCAATGCCTATTTGTTCCTTCTTCTTGAAATGGGCTCTTTGCTGTGCTTCAATGCCTATCTGTTAGATGATGAAAAAATAACTAAGAAGAAAAACTTTTCCTGCTTAAGATACAGACATTAGATAGTGGTAAACTTTGTAATCTGGCTGCTTTAATTCCCTCAGTAATTATGCAGTTCCCAAGAGGCAGTTCTGCATTACCTGGTCTACATCTAGAACTAAATTATAATTTTTAATGTCAAATATTAATATTGTGCTTTTGTAAGAAAATGTGAAGGAAAACTTGAATTCTAGGCAATGTAATTGAGTAATAGGACATATAAAAGCATTTAACAATTATATTATTAGAATGTATAATAAATTGAAAAACAGGACTTGCATATGAATCATAAGATAATACAAAATTGTCATTTTAGGCACCTTATACTCCGTTTATTACTGAACTGATGTACCAGAATTTGAAGACTCTGATTGATCCAGCCTCTGTTCAGGAGAAGAACACAGATAGTATTCACTACCTCATGCTTCCTCAAGTTAGGTAAGAGACTCCATTGATTTGTAATGGATGGCCATTCTTTCAGGTGGGATCAATCAAAGCTCTTGTGCACTTTGTAACATTTTGTAGTTCTTAATGAATTCTTCATGGATGAATGGTGGTAGTCCTGGTCACCATCAGGTGAGTTAATATGCTCAGAAGAACTAGTTTAGACTATATGCATCAGTAAGACTGCCAGAGATTGTTATATATTCAGATCATTTTTATCCTTCCCTTCAAGGGACTTAGTGAGGATATGTCAGGGTTATGAATAGGGTTGTTTTTTAGTTTTCATTTTTAGCATCCACCTTTCTTTGCAAATGTAAGGATATTTATTTAAAGTAAGTTAAGCCCAAAGGAGAGCAGTTTTTTTGAATTACAGGGAAGTAGAACTTTACAGTAGAAAAGAGCAAGAGTCCAGTAGCACCTTAAAAGACTAACAAAATTTGTGATAGGGTGTGAGCTTTCGTGAGCCACTTCTCATTCATTCATTCATTCATTCATTCATTCATTCATTCATTCATTCATTTGTTCTTCATATACTGCTTCAGTGAGCAGTGACTCATGAAAGCTCATAGCCTGCCACATTTTTTTTAGTCTTTAAGGTGCTCCTGGACTCTTGCTCTTTTCTGTTGCTACGGACAGACTAACACGGCTACCCATCTAGAAATTTACAAGTATCTGTTGCTGTTCTTGCCCATTGTTTCCTGCTTCTGATAAATCTGTAGTATCCCCTTTTCATTCTGTTTTACACAAAAAAAGAAATTCTTGTATGAAGTTCAAAATCTGGAACTCTATCCATGCATTTTTGCATGGCTATGTACTTCTCTAATAAAAACATACAAGGGCCCAAATCAAGCCTCATAACATGATAAAAGTGACATATGCTCAGGAGGAAACACTTATTACCTAATGCATTTCAGCCCAGTAGGCATACACACGTAACATTACTCAGCTTGTATACATCTGTAATTGACACAAGGCTAGTTTCAAGGAGACCTCACAAATAATATTTTTCTTTTGTCATTTGATTCCATACTGGAAAATTCCTTTTTTGGTCCTATATCAACTTGTTAACTGCTTTTTGATTGTAACAGGAAACTATATGTTCCTTTTAATGTTTGACCTCAGAGGAAGGCCATATTTGGCTGAAACATGCTTGGTCATAAGTGTTTCCTCTTGTGCTTATGTCACTTTTATCATGTTATGAGGCTTGATTTGGGCCCTTGTATGTTTTAAAAGTCTCTGCAATAAATACATGTATTTTTACGTAGAATTATCCTGTATTTAAGTTTTAACTATTGGCCCCTTATTTGTTTTCTAACTTACCTTTGAGGTTCTTGGTTCTATTTTGTTATGTTGAGTCCCCCCATTTTTTTTTGTTTTTTTTTGGTCCTCCCGAAGGGGATTTTTTATTGCTTTTTTGATATACAACTAAAACTACAAAGTAAAAAAGGGAAGGGGAGCAACAACTAAGGAGAAAGAAAAGCAAACCCACACTAAATAACCCAAGAGTAGGAGATCATACCCCAGTTAAAATCTATGTTAGTACACTACTGTTAGTAAACAATGCAAACAGTGAGTTCCTGTCTATCTCTGCTAAATCATTAATTAGTTACTTGTTATGAGAGAGTTCCAGAGCATCTCTCGTAACTTGCTTCATAAAGGCAATTTACAGAGTCCTTCTGCCTTTATTTAGGCTTTCTATCTCTAAGGCCATAAGTTTTCTTGAGGGCAGCAGCGCCTTCTTCCGCTGCTAAATCTTCGTCCATCTCCAAGGGTGTGGAGCCACTTGAACCAGTTTCACCATCTTCTTTGGCTTTCAGTTGGTGTTTCAAAAACTCTTTGGCTTTGTACACAGAGTCAATCTTCTCTCTTTTTTCGTGGAGTTTAAAGATGAGCCCTTTCAGTACCACCCATTTATATGGGATTTGATCAGTTTGAAGAAAAAGGATTAAGTCCTTGCAGCTCTTTCTTTTTTGATGAATTTCAAATGGAATGTCCTTTAAAGTTTTGATAGCTGAATTCTCCAGTTTCAGTGGAGTTACTGATGTTGCTTTTAATATTGCATCCCTCATTTGTCTCCTTGAGAATCTGACTGAGATCTCTTCAGGCAGGCTATTTTTTTTGGTGTAATTGAAATATACCCTATACGCTGATTCCATGTCACTCATAATTTTTTCCGCTTTCAAGCCTGTTACTGGTGCGATAAGATCACTGAGTAGCTTCTTCAAATCCTCATTCGGTGATTCAGGCACTCCCTGGAATCTGAGGATCATATTTGCTTTTTCCATTTGTAGAAACAATAATCTGTTTTCCTGGTATTTTTGCTTTTTCGATAATTCGTCCATCCGTTTCTTCAAAACCTTGTTCTCGGCGTGCATCTCTTTCTGTACTTCCACTGTTTGCTCTGTCTTTTTAACCGTTTTCGCCAGCTGGTGTTGTTGTGCTGTGAAGTTTTGATTGAGAGCAGTTAACTGCTGGTTAATACCAGTAAGTTGATCTATCACCGGCTTGAGCATATCCACTAGGAATCTGATGACATCCATTCCCTCTTCTTCCGGTCTCGGACTTTGACCACCCGTAAGTTTCGGTTTCGCTTCTTTCCTCCCTGTGCCCACCATCTTTGCCGATTGTTTACAAAAGCTAACTGCTTATTTGCAACCTTTGAAAATCGCTTTTGATTTAAGTCCGCTCTGGTAAATCTCTCAAAACAGTTCAAACGCTTGATTTCCCTCTTCCCCCCTCTCTTTTTTCACTTCTCTGATGCGCTCACAGGAGGGGTCTCATAGGGAGTTCTTCAGTTATTTCAAGATTCATTTACATCAAACTCACTTTCATTGTCGGTCACTTTCGAACATGCTTGTCTCTTCGTCAATCGCTCAATCTCAGCACTTGATCTGGTCAACCCAGCTGGTGCCGTACGACCACACAGCGGTGGGATCGTCGGGACAGAGGAGCGCCTCAATTCTCTGGCATTGCGCCGTCGAAGAGGCTACCCCTCGAAAGCCCTCAGTGGCTTCCCTCTTCACCACTGGTGTGCGAATTGCTCCCCCGAGCGTTGGGGAGAGTGACCGCCATTGCTGCACCATGAACCGGAAGTTGAGTCCCCCCATTCTTCACTGCTTCTGTAATAACCCATACCTGATGCTGAATTGTAGATGGAAAAGAATGGTCAGTGTATCACTTTGCCAGAAGGGACCACCTAGGCAAAGCTCTTCAGAAATGAGTGTACAAGATAACCATTTTACAAAGGAGTAGTTGTGGCAAAATAGGATAGCATGAACTGTTCAAAGGGTCTGTTAATTTATTTGAAGTGTAAATCTGTCCTTATTCTGATTATTAAGAGAGGTGTTTATTTGGACACTGTTTTGTTGTTGTTGTTCTGACAATGCTGTAGTTTCAGTTGGTCAAGGTAAAACACCAGAATACCAACATCTTTTTCATAAATATGGCTGGCATAAAAGATCTGCTTTACTTTGAATATTTCTCATTGTGACCTGTGGAATTGTGAATGTAGAACTTTTTGGTTCATCATTTTGAGTGCTTCCTACTTCAAAATCATTGTTAATCAAGAAAGTTAGAAGAATTTTCTTCTAATAATGCATGCAACTTCTTTAGAGGAAGATAGATGAAGTGTCTGTGGATATTTTGCAGCATAGAAATGTACCTGTCTCCAGTGCAGGATGCACACTGGCACTGCAGTACCCTTGGACTGGTATTGTCTGAGGCATGTTAGAAAGATCTTAATATATTTATAGCAATGTAGCTTATTTTGCTAGGTTCTAGATGCAATCTTGTTCCCTCCAATTAATGATGCTTTAGAGGAATGTAATTTATTTTAAAAGTAAATCATTCTGTTTTTGTTGTTGTAAACTTAACTTGCTTTGTTGTTGTTAGGTATATTTATTTAAGCTTAATATCTAGCCTGTAATAAATCATCGAATTCCCCCCCCATCATTTACATAAAACCATTTTTTAGTCTGTTGACAGGGATATAGTGATAACTCTTTCCTTAGCTTTCCCTTCAGATTGTTTTGGACTGTTATGTAGCAAATGATTTTGCTCCTATTGTCACAATGAAACTATGTCCAGTTTCTTATGCTCTGGGCATCTTTTGTCACTTATATGGAATTTCTTTTTTGACTAAATGGTGCTCATTTGATGTGCAAATTCCTTAAACAAATGTTCATATTTATTTGTTGGTTAAAAAGTTAATAATGAGAGACGGGGAAGATGTATTAATCATAGATTAAAGGCTGTCCTGGTTTCATGCACATCTGCTGTTCCCGCTTTAGTAATTTATATATAACTAGGAATAAAGCCTGTTATGGAAATAAATACAATGAGCTCTAGAAAGAGGCTCTGGGCAGGTGCCCTGGCCTTGGGCACTCAGCATCAATTTGCTGTGGTGACCTCAGCAGCGTATAATGACACAGAGCCCATCGTTTTCTCCAGGGGACCTGATCTCTACCATCTGAAGAGCAGCTGTAATTCTTAGTGATCTCCAGCCCTTACCTGGAGATTGGCAGCAGTGGTTTCTCAGGAGGAAACGGCTGCTTTGGAGGGTGGAGCCTATGGCATTGTATCTGTCTGAGGTCCCACCCCTCCTCAAACCCCATCCTCTCCAAGCTCCACCCCTCAAATCTCCAGGAATTTCCCAACCTAGAGCTGGCAACCCAATCTTCTTCCCAGCCAACCATTAGCCTACCATTATCTGCCCCTCTGATTTCAGCTTTCCATCTCCTCCCCCTCCCTCCTGGAGAGCAGTTGTAATTCTGAGTGATCTCCAGGCCTCACCTGGAGATTGGCAACAATGGTTCCCCAGGAGGAAATGTCTGGTTTGGAGGGTGGAGTCTGTGGCATTGTACCTGTCTGAGGTTCCACCCCTCCTCAAACCTCACCCTCTCTAGGCTCCACCTCTCAAATCTCCAGGAATTTTCCAACCTGGAACTGGCAATCCTAGTCAGGATTGGCCCCAATGAGTTCCCTAAAAAGGCTTGGAAAGGGCCTCCTGGCTTTGCCTTTTTACTGACAGAACCAAGCTTGGTTGCCTAGCGACAGCCACTGAGGGAAAAGTTAATCCCACAGGAGCCAAGCAGGAGAAGTGTCATCGTCAGGAGAGATAGCCGTTTTGGCAGTTATTCTGACGGAACAGTGGCTGACAGTGGGCGGGGAAGAGGAGCGGACCCAGCACCCAGCCAATGGCACACAATTACTCTTGAGTGGCGGTTGATAGGCCAATGGCTGATGGAGCACACAGTACAGCCAGTGGGAGTGCTGGAAGTGTCCAACGCTTTAGGAGAATTATATATATAAGATGCATTTTTATTGATGTCACTTATTTATACCCTTTCTTTCTCCTTAATGGACACTCAAGATGTTTACATTATTCTCATTGTCCTCCATTTTGTTTTCACAACAATCCTGTGCAGTTAGGCTAAGAGTGTGTGTCTAGTCTGTGGTCACGCAGAAAGCACCTGTGGCAGAGTAGGACTTTGAGCCTACTGTCAGGATTGCCATCCAGTTGAAATGTTAATATTTTGGATGGCAGTGGTTTTTGCTTTTGTTTGGTAGTCATTTCTACTCCATTAGCTGAACAAGGTGAGATTAGAAAGCTGTGCATTGCCTGCTGTCATACCATATATACATGTACAACCAGTTGATCTGCATTTGACTTCAAATTAATTTTTTACATGGTCAGAAATGCATTCTTGGAAATTGTGTTTCCAAGAGTGTTCATGCAAAAGTTGTTTTTTCAGTGAAGTTTTAAAGAAATGTTGTAACTTTAAAGAATTTGCTTCAGTTAATGGAAACGGAGTTGAAATATTTTTTTCCCTTATGAATCTAGGGAGGATGTAATTGACAAAAATATAGAAAGTGCTGTTTCCCGAATGCAGTCTGTTATTGAACTTGGGCGGGTAATCAGAGATAGAAAAACCATTCCAGTAAAGGTAAGGTAGTCTTTAATTTCTTTTATATCAATATACTATAAGTACATATTGGCTGTGTCAGAGAATGTCATAAGTGAATCAATATGATCTGGAAGATGAACTGAGAGAAGATTTTAAATGGTCAGGGTTATATTTTACTGTAGCTCTTGGTTTCCTTTTTCCAGACTAATGCTGAATTTTAATTTCAGTATCCACTGAAAGAGGTAGTGGTGATCCATCATGATTCTCAGGTACTGGAAGATATCAGGTCCTTGGAAAAATATATATTAGAGGTAAGATGGAAAAGAAGGTGTTGCTCATACCTTATCTGATTCCAGGTCCTCTTATGGATTGGAAATTGACTAAAAACAGGAAGCAGAGAATAGGAATAAATAGTTCCTGCAATGGAGGGATGAGAACAGTAGGATCCCTCAGGGATCTGTATCTGGATTGGTACTTTTCAATTTGTTCATAAATGATCTGGAGTTAGGGCTGAATAGTGAGATGGCCAAATTTGCAGGTGACACCAAATTATTTACAATGGTTAAGACAAAAACGGATTACAAAGAGCTCCAAAAGAGTCTCTTCAAACTAGGGGAATGGGCATTAAAATGGCAAATGAGATTCAATGTGAGCAAGTATAAAGTGACACATATTGGAGCAAGTGACACATATTGGGGCACAGCTTCACATATACACTGATGGGATCTGAGCTGGCAGCAGCAGAGCAAGAAAGGGAGTGGCAGTGGATAGCTCAACGAGAATGCCAACCCAGTGTGTGGCTGCTGTGAAAAATGCAAATTCTATGCTGGCCATAATTAGAACAGGAATAGAGAATAAAACTACTGCTATCATATGGCCTTTATACAAATCTATGGTGAGATCTGGTCATTGCACTGAAAAAAGGATATTGTAGAGCTTAAAAGGGTAAAGAAAAGAGCAACCAAAATGATCAGGGTTGTTTAGCGTGGAAAGAAGGCAAATAAGTGAAGACATGATAGAGGTTTATGAAGTTATGTATGGCATCGAGAACATGGACAGGGATAAACCTTTCTCCCTCTCCCATAATACCAGAACCCAGAATCATCCACTGAAGCTAAAGGGTGGGAGAACAAATTTAGAGTCCAGTGGCACCTTTAAGACCAACAAAACTTTATGAAAGGTATGAGCTTTCGTGTGCAAGGCACACTTTTTCAAATACATTGGAATGGAAGTTAGAGTTCAAACTTACCGACAGGCTAAACAGCAAATTTACATGTAATATGATGAAGATGTTTTAAGTTATGTGAAAAAAAAAGTGGGAGTTTCAGGACAGACAGAAAGTATTTCATCACACAGTGTATAGTTTGTTGTAAACCACCCAGAGAGCTTTGGCTACAGGCGGTATAGAAATGTAATTAATTAATAAATAATAATAATAGTTAAGTTGTGGAACTTGTTGCCACAGGATGTGGTCGTAGCAACCAACTTGGAAGGCTTTAAAAAGGGAGTGGACAAATTAATGGATGACTGGGCTGTCAGTGGCTACTAAACTCTTTAAAAGCAGTTGCTGGGGAGCATAGGCAGGATGATGCTGTTGCAGTTTTCCTGTTTGTGGGCTTCCTAGAGATAGCTGGTTGGCCACTGTGTGAACAGAATGATGGACCAGATGGGCCTTTGGTCTAATCCAGCATGGCTCTTCTTGTGCTGTTACGTTCTTACCAAAAGCTCTTTTTATTCACACTCTGGTTGTTGCCATGTTGTAAGTTTGGCAAGTTGGGCAGTATGAGAGCCTAATGATGCAAGCTACACAGGATAATGACAGCTATGGACACAGAGGTCTTCCTCCACTGCTTAGCCGCAAAGTGCTTAGAGTAGGTTAAGGTGATGAAAGGATGTATTCAGCAGGTTCAGAATGACTGATTTTTCAGTAAGTTCAAAAAGTTGCTCTAGAATCAGGAGCCAATCACGTTTAGAGACAAGTTGCTAATATGAATATAGTCATGAAAAATCCGAAGCAAAACTCACCTAGAGAATCTCTGAAAGAGAAAATGTTGATGAATACGAGTCTGCCACACCACTTCTGCTCAACGGCAGAATGCAGGGCTGAACAGAAAATAAAAAAACAAACACCCTTTTAGGTCTTCAGTTGACAAATACCTTTTTCTACCATCTCGGAGAAGGCATTACTATTTAATGGGGTGACCTATATACCATAGAACTATTTATGGTAAGTAATGAGGGCATTTAAAAAATACAGTCTCTGCTGTAGAGCAGTTTTTTAAAATCCTCCAGTGCCAGCTGATTTGTAACTAGCAAGCTTATTTTTGTTGTTCAGTTGCACAGTCGAGTCCGACTCTTTGCAACTCTTTGCTTATTTTACAATCTGTTTTTTAAAAAATGGGGCCTGAACTGAAGTTCTGCTGATATGCAAGCTTATCCTGTTCTGTTTTCATTAAAACAATTAGAAGTTTACAGGTTGGGAACCTGCAAGGATCTCATTTCCCCCTCCCCCTTGGGTTTCTTTGATGTTAGGGGAGTTTAAAAAATTAGTTCTGAGAGTTTTGCAGAGCTGCTTATGGAAAGGTTGTACGTGTAGAGTGTGTATTGCTACCTCTGGAATGCAGCTAGTGAAAAATACAAGCTGAACCTCCTTTGTAAAAACCATATAACTTGCTTATTGACATGTTTCTTCATCCTAAAGCCTATTGTGGAAACATTGCAATTCATTAAGGTATAAATGAAAGAAAGCAAATAATACTTGTGCTGTCCTTTTTAGAAAACAAACAGATGGGAAGAAAACATGTAAACTGTTTTGATTGGTCTGTACAGGTAAATTGCTTTTGGCTAAGCATTGTTGCAAAGGGCTGATTGCAAACAGTTCCTCTGTATAGGAAGCAGAGCTGATTCAGACCTTTATGCCATTCTAGAAATCACAGTGTATACCCTGGCAGATAACGTGACCCCATGTGTAGTTTTATGTAATTGAATTCTTATAAGTCTGTGCCTCATAAAAGACATTGATCTCTTTATAATATTGCATACATATTTGTTCTGACAGACAACAGGTTTCTAAGGTTGCAAGAGCTATGGAGCACTGAAGAAGTATGCTAGAACACATTTTTGGGTACAAAATAGAAAGGTAGCCTATTTTATTGGGCCAGCTTCTGTATATGTACTCTGGAGAAGAACACATTTTATTAGATAGAATTAAAAGCTGCATTGAATGCTAGCATGGTGTGTCTGATGAAGGGAGCTTTAACTCTTCAAAGCTTATACCTGGGAAATCTTGTTGATCTCTAAGGTGCCACTGGACTTGAATTTAGCTCTTCTAATGCAGATAAACATGGCTATCCTACTGAAACTATCAGCATGGTGTAGTAGTTAAGAGTGTTGGACTAGGATCTGAGGAATCCAGGTTGAATCCCAACCCTGCCCTGGAAGTTTGCTCGGTGATTTTGGGTGACTTCTTCTCATTCCCACCTACTTCACAGGGTGATTGTTGTGAGGATAAAATGGAGGAGGGGGAATAATATTATAAGCCACTTAGGGGAGAAAAGTCTGGTATAAATAGAGATATCATGATCAACCATTGTTTGGTCAGACCCTGCGTAGATGTGATGTCTGAATGCACATGGTCCATCAAAATATGGTTTGTTGGTTGGTTTATGAACTAGTACATATTGTCATCCTGTAGACTAACCTGCTTGCATGGTGTGGTTTAAACAAACCACTGTTTATTATAACATCTGAATGTGGGCAGAGGTTAGCAATGTTTAGTTATAAAGGAATGTCAGCCATTTAGGTGGGTGGGTGTTGTCTTAAGGTGACTGTTTGGTCATTGCTTAAGTGGTACAGAAGATAATTGATTTAATAGTAGGGTGTGGATGATGTGCCAAGAGCTGAATGAAATAGAAGGGGGATCTATCCAGTGATACAGGAGTGCTTGATTTTGTACCTGCAGGAAATCTGCTTTACACACTCAAATCAATATAATTGACATCGGCTTTTTTGGTTGTAATATATCTGATCAAGTATTTTGCAATTCAGTGTTTAAATATAAAACAGGTCATTTGTTGCTCATTAGTTTGGTAGATCTCTGTTAATTTCCCTCCCTCAATGTTCAGGAGCTTAATGTCCGTCAAGTGACTTTATCAACTGATAAGGATAAGTATGGCATTCGACTCAGAGCAGAACCTGATCACATGGTACTTGGGAAGCGCCTGAAAGGTGCCTTTAAATTTGTTATGGCTGCTATCAAGGAGCTGACGAGTGAGCAGCTGGAAGAATTCCAGAAGACAGGTCAGTATCTATATAGGATGTGTCTTCTGTCAGAGAAATGTGGTAGTGATGACCTTGGAAAACTGACACACAGTAACTTCACACGGAATTGTGCCAGGCAATTGGGTTTTGCTGCTTGGCTATGTTTTATAGCCTAATAACAAATCGCTGAGAATTTAAAAGCCATTTCTTTAGTTACAATACTGTCAAGTGTGTATAGGTTCTGTAAATGTATTGTAGAATAATTACAAAGAGGGGAAGGGTTAAATCAATTCTCTGAAGGTTCCCTGGTTTTTCAGAAGTGCCTGTTCAGAGACTCTATACTTCTCTGAAAGAAGCTTTAGTGCCAGAAACAGAAAATGTGTAAATCTTTTGTGCTTTAACTTGGTTGTTCTTTCAATGCCATAAAGTTTTTCGATCTTGGGAAAAATTTTGGTCTAAATATTTCAGGCAAAAACTGAACAAGCTGGAGATGCAAGTTATGAAAGCACTATAGCGTAGGGTTCTCCCCACTTCACTTCAGAATGACCTCCAACTAAATTTATTTTTTTAATTGGTCTTATTCTAATTTGATGCCCTGCCCCATTCCCAATATCCTGTGCAATGTGATGGGATCTAAAGGCAGCAGGTTTGGCATGCGGTGGGCATCTTCTTAAATCTTTGAGTCCATTGAAATTAAGGAAAGCAGCATCTAAGGCCATAAGATTTGGGAAATTTGGTGCCTTGATTGATCCCCTGAACAATGCTCCTGGTTGCCTCCATTTCTGAGTCATAAACAAATCTTCCTGGCCACTGCTTGGTAAGTTCAGCAGGGATGGGAAGGGACTGATGGGACAGGGAGAACTCCTTATGAATGGGGGCTTAAGCTGAGTGAGTGTTAGAGCCTGGTTTGTAACGACTTCTGTTTTTCCTTTCAACACTTCCTCCCCCATTATTAGACTTAGCATCACCCTCCCCAAAGACCATAAGCATGGGTACAGGATTGTGGTACAAAGAGCTGTATGAGATGAAACAATCCCAACCTTTGATCTAACCAAATCCTTTCTATTCAGAGAATGTTGTAGAAACTTTGTGAATTCTTGAAACTTTGTGGAGTCTTGTTCTATGTGACTGCTGTTTCTTAAAACCTCTTGGCCTTAACTGTAAGACTCTGGTTGCTTTTCTGCTTTAATGGTCTATTTTTAGATTCTATATTTTGTCTACAATCTATTCCTTGTAAGTTATCTAAGTTGGGGGATATCAATCTGATCTGTGGGCTCTCTAGTTCTACCAGCAGTCTCCATATATAGAGCATTCACCTGCATTTCATTTAAAAGGAGGCAGTGAGTGGAAATTCACCATTATAAGTCATAGGTTTCATGCTGTACAGCATCTTCATTAAACACTTGAATGCAATAGTAGGGATGCTAAATTTCAGAATATACAGAGCTCTATTGAAAGCAAAATGAAAGTTGGCAATGGCAAGTATCAACACACAGAGGGGAATCACCAAATATGACTATATTAAAGGGGTTTACTTTGGAAGCATTGCTGAGAATAATCTATAGAACTGACAATATATAAAAACCTCAAATCTTGCTATCTTTCAGTAGAAACAAAAATTTTGAGTTAAAGATATATGTACTAATTGACTAATTTAAATAAATCAGGCACCATTCTTGTGGAAGGACATGAACTGCATGAGGAAGATCTCCGTCTGATGTACACTTTTGACCAAGCTGTAGGAGGATCTGCCCACTTTGAAGCACATTCTGATTCTCAGGTATCAAATACAGTGACCGTGGATAAAAAAGGGAGAAAGTCAAGACTTTCAGGCAGTTTGCCTCCGTTGTCATGGATCATTGCTATTTACTTCACAGTGTAGAACCCATTTTGGACTCTTTGCCTTGGATGCCAAGAGGTAGTGACCAAGATATAAAGAGACACTCAGCCTCAACGAGTTTGCACTACTTCAGTAGAATCTTTAACGCTGATTCTTGGTAGAGGTGGTGCCATTATCAGCAATGGTCTAGTTGAGGAAGAGGACACTGTATCCCCCCCTTGACCTTTCCCAGTCTGATTTCTGACCTCGTAATGATAAGAAAGAGAACATGCAAAGCTGTGTATAGACATTAAAGTAAACGATTACTCATGAATTGTATCCAATTAGTGTAATATATGACAATAACAATGCAATATGAATCAATATAAAGTACAAAGTACTATATAGCAATAATCTCAATCTATTGCTTTGGTCCTTTGTTTTGGACTGTTATATAGTACTTTGTACCTTACATTGATTCAGATTGCATTGTTGTTGTCATATATTACACTATTTGGACACAATTAATGAGTAATTCTTTACTTTAATGTCTATACGCAGCTTTGCATGTTCTCTTTCTTATTGTTTATCTATGGCTGTGGTTCTCTGTTTTTTTTGTGACCTCATAACGAGACAGAGGGAGACAACTTTAGTTGCACCGGTGGATGATCTATGGCTACCAACAGATGTGTTTTTGTTTCCCATAGATCTGTTGGATCCGACAATGATTCTGTCTTGCCCACCTATTTAGAGTGTGGTTTTGGAGTCTCTGATGTCTGTTAGTTTCAGTCTTTGTCAGATCGATGAATCAAAAAAACAAAGAGCAGCACGGGGGAAATATGCCAAAGAACAATAAACTGTGTTCAAATAAAAAACAACTCAAATCTTAGACAAATGTATAATAATATAATAATATTTTGATACATTTGTCCAAGATTTGAGTTGTTTTTTATTTGTCAGATCTATGGCAGAGAATTTTCCTTCATATACTGTACATTGATTCAGTATTATGAGAACTTTCATACTGTGTCCCCTCAAGGATCAATATGATTCCCAGTGCACTTAAATATTTACATTAGGCATTTGAAAGAGATCATCCAGGGTTTTGGAACTTTGGTAGTCATCAGTATGCTGATGACACTCAACTCCCCATTTCGGGGTCCCCAATCTTTTTGAACCTGTGGGAACCTTTAGAATTGTGACACATGGGAGATGGAACCAACCACAACATGGTCACTGTGGGAGACAGAACCACACACATGCCCACACAGAGGAAGCCCAATTGCAAGGGGAGTGGAAAAGAGGAGTGAAAGAGAATAAAACATTGTAGTGGCAGCTACCTCCAGAAGAATGTTATTTTATTCTGCACAGGCAACCAGAAGTCCTGGTTGGCAGGTGTCAGGGGCACCACATTGGGGACCTCTGCTCTGTTCCTTTATTCAGGCCTCCAGATATAGTTGCCTCTGTCTTGAATGAGGTATTTATATGCTGTGGTCAGGTGGATGAGAAAGAATAAACTGAAACTAAATACAAATAAGGTGGAGGTGATAGTTGAGAAAGCAGATGTTCTTGAATGGATGGATTCACTTAACCTAGATGGAGCCAAGTTGACTCTACTGAATGAGAGGCTGAGTGTACTCTTTGAGTTTCATATTGGTATAGATGACTGGGAGTGTCTTCTGTTAGAGGTGCATCTGATTCAGAAACTCTTCCCTTTCTTGTCTCTGCTGATGTGGTGGTATTAATCCATGCTTCTGTAACTCCAGACTGAGCTATTCTAATGTTTTTCATGGAGGGCTGCTATTAATTAATTAATTAATTTTATTTATTTATGAGATTTATATCCTGTCTTCCCCCAATGGGCTCAGGATGGCTAACAAAGAGGCATATGCCACAATTCAACAGCTAAAACAGATTAAAACAGCTCTTATCAGTTTAAAACAGTAAACCACAAACAAAGTGCTTGAATAATAAACTCTCATCGATGCAAGATGGGGTTGCATAAACCAGCATAACCCATCAGCATAAGTTCCGAATAGCACTATCCCCTTCATGACCAGTTCATTAGGTAGTCTGATCATCCTTCCAGGGCCAGCTCACATCCTGATAGAATCCCCCATCAAAGATGGCAACTCGATGGTGGTACAGTAGCGGTGGCGGCTCCTATGCGAAAGCCTGGCAGAAGAGCTCCGTCTTACAGGTCCTGCGGAACTGCATAAGGTCCCGCAGGGCCCAGATCTCCTCCGGAAGCTCGTTCCACCAGACAAGAGCTGCCACCGAAAAGGCCCTGGCCCTGGTTGCAGCCAACTTAATGTCTCTGGGGCCTGGAGTAACCAAAAGATGTTGTGCCTGTTGTTAGCGAAATTGCTCTATTATTTAATAAAGATGGGGAATTATAATTATTAATATATAGTTGGCTTATCTATAGGATCTGACCTGTGTATACTAGAGTTAGAATTCCCAAGAACCCAGGAACAGACACAGAAACTGCGTGGATAAAATAATGATTTCTTTACTAAATATTTTCAAGCATACAAGCAATATTCACACAATATAGCACTAAGGAAGCAGAGGTGATTGATGGGTTATAGAGGGGTGATATAACCTGTCCAGATGTGCAGAGGTCCATGGATTCTGGCCTAAACTCAGAGAGTTCAGGGGCGGTCTGCCATTTTGGATCATGGCAGAAAACACACGGTCTAAGGCCATGTGCATGCTGGGATATAGGCACTGGCAAAGAATGCAGACCAATGGATGGCCCTGGGAGCTGATCTCAGGTGAGAACAATAGATTACCTGGACCAATGATGAGTCCCAGGGGTGTGTGATGCCAGTAGGGGCAGACCTTAGGTATGACGAATGAGCTTCCAGAGAGGCAGGGTCTGGATTTAACAATAGAAGCCAGGTGTTCGGTAGCTAGTTAAATGGATTATCTGACTTACTAATGGTCCTGGCCAGGGTAGACAAAAGGTGGGAGACGTCCCTGATTAGCCTCAGGAAGGATTGCTAAACATTTGAATGATTGATTGGTTTATCCCAGTGTCTTGAGGAACAGAGGTGGGAAAGACAAAGAATTTACACATAGGACACAAAAGGGCTGGGTGAGGTACTACAGAGTGCCAGTTGGCTTTTAAATACTTTATCTCTGGAACTCATTGTTATTCCATAAGCATAATCTCTGCTGGGTGGAGGGGGAAGACTGGAGGCTTGCTCTGAGGTCACCTGATGAAACCTGAATATGAAATCCCTTTTTGCAGACCACTTGCAGCCTGACTCTGTGGTTCAAGCTGAGAATGCTTGGCTGTTTGGGGACTTTGGTTCAGGTTAGAAAGTAGGGCACCCTTGCTTTGGGGCTACCCAAGAGTAAAAGGCAGTGCCTCTGGCAACACCGTAGTGCTCTTGGGGAAACATATGAGGAAAGGCGGTCCCTTAGGTAAGCTGGAGGGCTTTATAGGTAAGAACCAACACTTTGAAGTGAATCCGGTATGCTATAGGCAGCCAGTGCAGCAACTTCAGCACCGGTTGGATGTGGTCTCGCCTAGTGAGACCCATCAACAGCCTAGCTGCCACATTCTGCACTAGTTGCAGCTTCTGGATTTGCGACAGAGGCAGCCCCATGTAGAGAGCGTTACAGTAGTCCAGCCTCAAGGTGACCATTGCATGGATCACTGTGGCCAGGTCCTCGCGGTCAAGGAAGGGAACCAACTGCCGTGCCAGCCGAAGATGGTAAAAGGCTGACTTGACAGTGGCTGCCACCTGAGCCTCCATTGTTAAAGAGGAGTCCAGGAGCACTCTCAAACTCCTAACCCTCAACACCAGCACCAAAGGCACCCCATCGAAGGCTGGGAGGGGGAGTCCCAACCTCGAACTGACCCGACTTAGGCCCAGGATCTCCGTCTTTGCTGGGTTTAGTTTCAGCTGACTCAGTCTGAGCCAACCAGCCACAGCTTGCAATGCCCGATGAAGGTCATCTGGGTCGGAGTTTGACTGGCCACCCAGCATCAGATAGAGCTGGGTGTCATCTGCATATTGATGACACCCAAGCTTATTACTCTGGGCGATCTGGGCAAGGGGGCGCATATAGATGTTAAATGACATCAAGGACAGTACGGCCCTTGGGGCACCCCACACTAAAGAGGGTGCCTCCGGGACCGCTGATCCCCTATTGCCACCCTTCCCTGACCTTGAAGAAAAGAGGCAAACCATTAGAGGGCAAGCCCCTGAATCCCCACGTCAGTGAGGCGGTGGGCCAGCAGCTGATGTTCGACCGTATCAAATGTGGCCGACAGATCTAACAACAGCAGTGCCGCCACACCACCTCAATCCAGATGCCTATGGAGGTAATCAGTCAGTGCAACCAATGCCATCTCCATCTCATGAAACAGGCGAAAGCCAGACTGGAAGGGATTCAGGACTGAAGCATCCTCCAAAAAGCCCTGTAACTGTAACGCCACTGCCTTCTCTATAAGTTTGCCCAAATAGGGCAGATTGGACACCGGCTGATAGTTGGCCAATTCGGTTGGGTGCAGGGATGGCTTTTTTATGAGCAGGCGAACCATTGCCTCCTTGAGTGCTCCGGGGAACTGTCCCTCCAAGAGGGACTTGTTAATAATCTTCCGCAGAGCGCCTCGAAACCCCTCGTGATCTGCTTTAATGAGCCAGGAGGGGCACAGATCAAGGTCGCGGTTTTAAATGTAACTTTAATTTGTGCAAAGTGCAGCAGTCCTTTATTTATTTATTTATTTATTTGTATACCGCCCTCCCCAGACAGGCTCAGGGTGGTATACAACAATTAAATAATACATACAATTAGGATAACATTAAAATAACAAATTTACATAGAATAATGTCATAAAATACCATATAAAGGCAGAGAGAACATAAGAACATAAGAGAAGCCAATGTTGGATTAGGCCAATGGCCCATCCAGTCCAACACTCTGTCACACAGTGGCCAAAAATACCACGAGTTCTTGTACTGCGAGAAGGGGAGAAAAGTACCTCTTTCTCTACCTCTTCTATCCCATGCATAATCTTATAAACCTCAGTCATGTCACCCCTTAGCCGTAATTTCTCCAAGCTAAAGAGCCCCAAGCGCTTTAACCTTTCTTCATAGAAATCAGATGTTAAATCAAATCCGATGTCTAATCAGATGTCCGGTCAGATCCAGGCCACTGATGGATGATTGGTTAAAAGCTGGGGAGGAGGGGAATGTCTGCTGCCTCAAATAAATGCCCAATGGAAGAGTTCTGTCTTGCAGGCCTTTTGGAAAGCCAATAAGTCTCTTAGGGGAGCTTGTTCCACCAGACAGGGGCCAGGGCTGAAAATGCCCTGGCCCTGGTTGAAGCTAATCAGATGTCCCTGGGGCTGGGGACCACCAAGAGATGTTGATTTAGTTGATACTGTGCAATGCACCCATTTAACTCCCAATTTTACAACAGTTAAACCTGCTACCAGTTTGTTTCAGTGCTCAGTTTGAAGGGCTGGTTTTAACTTTCAAATCGTGTGAGGTGGTGATGCCTCCTGGGTCTACTGAGGGTGGGGTAGTGTGCCTTCCAATACCTCACTGCTTGGGCCCTGGGTAGCCTCAGTAGAGAAGTGCAGAGGGTTGGCAAGCATTGGGAACTATATTCCTCTAATTCATTTCAAGTTGAAGGACAGGCTCTGAGCACATCCCTTTCAGGTCTTTTTTATGAGGGCAGCTCCAACAACCAGCCTACCCAGCCTGGGGAAAGTAGCCCCCTGACAAATCAGGAGGGTGGGGCTGCTCTGCCTGACAAACCACACTCCATCTGTTTTTGCCTAGTACACTCCATCAGTGAGGGTTCAAGCCCACTTGATGATTTTAAGATTCTGGGAAAAAATCCAACTAAAAAGTCCAGACGCATTCAGTAAACTTAGTTACCATCTACTGAATGACAAATGTAAAGCTTGCCCTGAATTTTTTAATTATATCATTACTAGATACAGTATTCCAGATGACCTGCTACAACATACAGGGAACAGTACTAACCTATGCGAATGGATGTTTAGAGAGGATGCACTAAGGCACTTTTGATCTCCCAATCGAGGCTTGCTCCATGGTTTAAAATAATTAAAAAGGATCATTTCAGAGCCTCTTACTTAAACAACATGTATAATCTCAGGAGGTCCCTTACCCCAGTGCATTTTCAAACAATGCCTTTGGAGATGCTAGCTGGTCGCTATAAGAAAACCCCAGTAGACCAACGTATCTGCATATGGGTGCAGTCAGTGGAAGACCTTCCCCATTATATTCTGGCGAGTCCTTTATATGTAGAACCTAGGGCCAAATTTTTAGCAAAGATATTGACAGCCATATACCCCCTATCTGATTATGATAAGCCATAGCACTGAGAAAAAGATGAGATCTGTGGTGAGAGGCCAGCCATGGGATGTGTATTCCTCCTTCCTCCTTCCTGTGACTGTAAAATGCAGGGTTGGACCTTCCACCTCCAATCAAAGCTGTTCACAACCCTCATGCTTGAAGGAGCATCTCTTCTGATACAGGTGTGCTCACCAAGTCTTCTCAGCTCAGTAAAGTTTGTTGGAGGTTACCTCCTTTTGGAAGGTTTGTTTGGCCTCAGTGAGAGGGATGGTTTTCTTTCTTTTCTCTAGTCTATGGAATGGGCTGTCAGAGGAAAATGTGTGACATGCCTTCTCTGGTATTCCAGTGGGCATTTGACAGATCTCTTTGCTTCTGGTAGCTGCTTTTTCTTGGGAAAAACAAATGTGTAGAGTTCATGGTAGAGATGAATTCTACTAAATGTTTTTATGCTTTAATTGTATCTTATTTTATTGTTGTATTGATTACTTGAAGTCTCTTTGATGGCGGCTTGAAAATGTGGTATAAATCTTTGAAATAGACAATCTGAGCAGTGGCCTGCTCATATAGCCATCTTTCTGCATAATTGCAGGGAATGCAGGCATATTGCTTTTCCTGCTCATTAGAAAAGAGGCATAGTGGGTGAGTTCAGCTGCTTCAAAGTGCAGTAGTCTTACTAGGATTTTCTGACCTCACACTAAGACCTGAAGACTTTTAGCTCCTTGTCATCTGCATTATCATTGGCCACACTTGGGTGAAAAAAGTAGGAGATGAAGATGCACATTATTAGTTTGCTTTATGACATTGGAAGAGGTGGAAAACTATCTTGTGGCAAGAGGGTGGACTGAATTTAAATAAACATTATTTACTTTTGACCATTGTGTCTTTATTGTCATATACTGTAACACTACATAAGAAAAAAAGGATAAATTTTACCAATCATTAGCTATGGCTTTCCAGAAATGATTCTCTTTGGTATAATCCACTATGAATGTCTGGATTTTAAAAAATGTTATCATTTTATACACACAATACAATACATGATAGAACATAATTGTACAACCTGGATTTTATTTATTACATTGCTTATAGCATCTGCTTGTATTTATTCTACTCTCTCCCAAGGTTTTGGTTCTCCTGGATGTTACTCCTGACCAGTCCATGGTTGATGAAGGTGTGGCACGTGAAGTAATAAATCGCATCCAGAAACTTCGGAAGAAGGTCAGCCAGTCAAAGAACTCCAACGATTTCAGTATTGTGGGTTGGGGGGCAGGGTTCCTCTACAGATTGCTTCTATGGTCCCTACCATCCCTTTTTAGTTAAATATAAACAAGTATGCACATGAAACTACAGCCATGATCAAGAGAGCAACTTTGGGGGTTGTTTTGAGCAGCAGACTGCTATACGTTTACGAATCTGCTTTGGGAAGTCAGATTCAGAAAAAATTTGCAATGTTGCCTTCTGAAAAACCTAGTACCAAAATACCCTTAGATATGCAGAACTAGTCAGGCAGATCTTTAGATCCAGGCCTTTATTTGTAATGATTATATTTTGCTTTGTAACTATAAAATATCAGCTTTCAGGCAACTCTTAAACAAGTGATTCAGCTTTATTAACCAGAACAATCAACAACAACACCACCACAGAAGCTAGCTCAACTTATACTCTTTTGGCCTATACAACCACATCCCTTAGGATGTTAAACACCAATCATAACTTGTAGATAACGACCAATGGTTGTTGCTCCCTCCAAAACCATCCCTAAGCTCTGATTGGCCCACTGTGCAAAGTAGCCAATCAGAACGTGCATTTTAGGATACCAGGCCTCTATTATGACTGAAGCTCAGGCAACTTAACTGTAAGTATTAACACAATACATAACAGTAATCCTGAAGACAGGTTAGTTCTTTTTAACTTAATTATTTAGAGGACCTAGTGCTTGAGATGTATGTATTTTAATACATTGACCTGTGAAAGTTAGGGAATATGGTTAGCTTTGGCTGAGTCATTTGAAGTTCTTTTCTTCTAGAAGTGCTACAGAAATATTCAAGTATTAGATGGCAAAACACCTCCCTAGGTCCCTTTGTTATATTTTATAAGCCTTCAGAAGTTGTTAGTGTCGTACTATTCCTTGCATTATCTGTTGTTACTCAGCTGCTGTTTGACTGTGTTATATTTTTTGGTTACAGTATCTTTCTGCTTGACCTTTTATGGCTATTCATACAGCCTTATTTTGATATAGTTACATTATTCATTAGTCTACTGTTTTATTTTGTTAATTTCTGTAGTATTGTCTTAAGAGTTTTCTAAGGATCCTTGAAGGCCATGTGGTGCTGTCAGTTGAGAATGGTATAGATGTTTAAATAGTAATTAATCCTTTGCTGCTTGCTATATTATTATCAAATGATTTACAATGAGAGTATTTTTCATAGTACGACTGAACAGGAGATAGGCACTTCTTTTCATCCTAGTCTGTGCTTTTGGGTGTCCCGTCCCCCCCCCGGTTTGTAAGCTCATATAGAGAGCTCTTGCAAAATCAGCTGCAATACTGCAAGAAACAAAATCATTAAGCAGATCATAATAACAGTGTGTCTGTGAAGAGACAGGAAAAATCAATGCTTTAAACATAACAGGAAAGTACTGAAAGAAAAGTCTTTGTGTGGTGGGGTGTATGATATAGGGACTGAACAGATGGCCGTAGAAGGAAAATAGAAGAGAGGATAAAAATTGAGCATGACACAGGTAATTGCGTGTGAAGGTGACTTCTCTTTGTGTTAAGATAGAAATATCTATAAATAAATTTTGGACGCTGTCAGAAACAGCCACAGACTCAGAACAAAATTACATTAATTCTGTTAATATCCTTAATCTTGGAATAATTTTTGATTATCAGCAGTTTAATGGAGATTTTTTTTCTACAAGAAAAGAGCATATGAAGCTCAATTATTTTTGTTCTCTTTGAAACATTTTCTAGATTGTATTGTTAGTTAAGAAAGTGAAGTTGTGATATAATGTGCCATTATTCCTTTCAGCTTCCATAATTTTTTAAAAATACTTTTGCTTGACTATTTTTAGATGTTAACTTTGGTCTGGTAATAACCAAAATAGGTTTTACTTTCTGGACACAAAACTTAACTATGACTGTTCACTGCAGTTGCTGATTTTTATTACAGCGCAATCTAGTTCCTACTGATGAGATTACGGTATACTACCGAGCACATCCAGAAGGAGATTATCTTGATAAAGTGATTAAAGAGCATACAGATTTTATTTTTGCAACAATAAAGGCAGACCTGAAGGCATACCCATTGCCACCCTCAACAGAAGTGCTTATTCAAGAGAAAACCCAGGTAAGCTCAAATGCGAATCCTTTGGAGAATATTCACCTAGGCCATCAACTGAATAATGTATTGTTCACATTAAATGTTTATTGGACCAGAGTCACTATATCCATTTCAGATGTTCATATTATATAACAAGTTTTGAGGTTCAAGAAGTCAGTGGAATCCTCCAACTGTTCTTACGAAATCAGCGTGTATGGATATATGTACCACCTAGTGGTCTAAGCCCTCTTCAGTCATGGTTTATATTATTTTCTATATTTTCACTAGTGGTCACACTCTCTGCATTAGAATTAGTTCAGATTTAATCCTGCTGAATGTGTGCATGTTGCACTTTACCCCGGGGGGGTTGCTAAGGGAGTATGTTGATTTCATGTGCTCTCAAGTGTTATATTGGTAAATTCTTATGCTTGCCCATGAAGCTGTTTTAATGTTTCAGTCTGCAAATGCACATCTGTACCTTTGTTATGTGCCCATCTCGGCAGCCTGTCAGAGAATATGAAAAGCCCTGTTGATGAATCAGTTCAAAGGGAAATTGCAGCAATAAGGCATATAGCATCTCCCCCACAAATTTCCATCTTCAGAGCCCTCATGCCAGTTTTTCAAATGAATCTTTAAATTCAGAGGATTTAGGTGGCTCTCAGGCTACAGAGACCATCTTTGAAAAATTGATAAATGTGATAATAATATGTATACTCATGAGCACCCCTACTGATTCTGGACTTTCCCCATTTCTAATATATCGGTATTTTCCCACACGGCTTATTGTTTCTAAACCTTGTTTGCATGATTTCCTTGCTTCCCTATTGTGTAGATGTTTTAAGGGAGGGAATTATATGGATCACTTGGGCTCACAAGCATGATATGCAGGGTCAGTTGTTAAGTCTCATGTTTTCCCAGGTAGGTGTGAACTGGAGGTTGGATCTTCTGACTCTGCCAGTTCTCCATTGGAGGAAGACGTTCCCTGTTGAAGGAAGACTGAGGAGACAAGACTGATAGGATCCAATTTAGTGGAAGGGAGTCATAGGATCCAGCCCTGGGTCTATAACTTTGGCTCAGGGCCAAACATAATTTAATTTAATTTCTTGAGTGCTGAATAAATCTGAGCATCTTTTAAATCTGAGTGGCACAATACATTAAAGCAAAAAGAATTATGCATTTTCTGCTTTCACATTGATAAGCAAACTTCTTGTACAGAATAATGCATGCTTTTGGATTATCTGAAAGAAGAGAGAAGAAAGGCAGTCAGTTAAGTTGTTTTATTTTTTTAAAAACTGCATAAGATCAAAGAAAAATGTAAATATCTACTGATGACCCTGATATGTCAAAAGCTAAGCCAGCCTTTCTAGAAGGGTGAAAATATGAGAGTATATAACTTTTTTTGGGGGGGGGATTTAAATATCAATTATTTCATTGAAGGAAAGGCTCGTACTTTAGTTACAACAGACCAGTGGTTCAAAAAGTGGACTGCAGAGCATCTAGAACATGCTCTAGTTCTCCAGAGAGATCCACCCTTCACTTTGAAAGCCATCGTGACATTAAAGGCACAGTTCAGTCCTAGTGAAGCACTTTAAGTTCAATTGTTCACTGGAAGAATTAAGGACAGGCTTGAAAAATGTATTTGTTTCAAAGTGGACTTGGGTGCTCACTTTTGCCTGGATCATGCCCTAATTAATCCCTTGACTAGAATATACAAAGTGTATCATAATATATATATCCTCAACTGGATTGGGTTGAGACATAGCGACTTTAGACCGTGGGAGGGAGGGCATCTTGGTTTTCCAAGTCAACCAAATGCTCTAGGACGCTGACCTCAGTGTTCAGTGAATAGGCCAATAAAGGTTCCTGTCAAATCTATCCAAGTTTTTGGCATCTGTAATAGTGGTGTGGGAAAAAAAGTATTTTTGGGGTTCAGGTATATTGAACCCGAAAAATATCAGTATGGTATTTGGATTCAGTAAATATTTGGGATTGCTGGATTTTTTTTGGCTCCATAATACCCTATGGCAGGGGTGGCCAAAGCTGCTTAATGTTAACAGCCACATAGAATAAACATAAGATATTTGAGAGCCACAAGACATGAAGAAATATTACACACACATTTTTATTGAAGGATATGCAAATTTGCTTTTTATTAACATTAAATTAGACTATGTGAAAGAGCCACATCTGCCCTATGGGGAATCTAGCCACCTCTGCCCAATGGGGACCATTATAATCAATGGCCCACATAGGGTATAATGGAGAATCAATCAAGGGATATCTGGGGCTCTGTGGGGGCTGTTTTTTGAGGTAGAGACATTTGCAGCATAGCTGCTGGTGCCTCTCCTCAACTACCCACCCCCCAAGTTTCAAAAATATTGGACCCGGAAGTCCAATTCTCTGGGACCCAGAAGAAGGTGCCCTCATTCTCCATTGTTTTCAATGGAGGGGGGAAGGCATTTAAAGGGAACGTGGCTGCAGCTGAACTCCGAAGGCATTTAAAAGGCTAATGGTACCTTTAAATGCCTTCTCCAACTCATAAATATTAACTGTAATTGACTGCAATCCCTTTAAACACCCTTTAACACCAGCTATCTGGTGGCCCCGAAAAATCCTGCATATTTTAAGGGTTTTGGCTGTATCAGATAACTGGATAAACACCCCAACTGATATCTGGCTGAAAAAATACCAAAAAAATACCAGTAAGGTATTTTTCAGGGTGTGTGTGTTTCCAATTCAAATGAACCGAATGCACACCCTTAATCTGTAATTAAAAAAAACTCAAGTGGTTTTTAATACTCCAGTTGGTCCTACAAGAGGGACAGTTCCCACATAAGGGAAGAACGTGTATTGACACTTTGTCACATGAAGATAATTCCATGTCTACGTTTTGGTTGTCAATATTCTGTAGTTTGTTTTCTATTTTTAAATGCAGAGAGGCATGTTGGTTCATTACTTCCCTTGTAAACGCTGAGTGTAGTTTATTGATATTATTAGCCATAGACTTCAACCCCTCACTTTTTTGGGGGGATGGTTTCAGAAATTAATAATGTTTCTGTTGCTAATAAATTATAATCTGGGCTACAATTAGTTACAGGAACGTCTGTCTATAAATTAGTTTGAGAGCTTTGAGAACTTTGAGCAGTCATTCTGTTTTCTGTTCAGACTTCCATTGATCTTGCACCTGGACTAGTACTAGCTGAGTCCACTAGCTGTGTTATCCAGTGCATAGTCTATGAATGAATCAAGACTATTTTTATCTCTGGGAGTGTCTTCAAAGTAGCTGGCTTTTCCCTCCCTGCCGTTGAGTTTAGCTGGAGTGTCAGGGGCTAGAGCAATATATTTGTTACTAGTTGGAAAATTCAGTAAATCATGAATTTTCCTCTGCTTAGGAAGGGAGAGCTCAGTTCCTGTGGTACTGATACCCTGCTGATTTTTATTTTTTTTTACTGACTGTGACAGCGATGCTCACTGTAGTGCCTATAGGTTCCATGGCACATAGTGATGTCTTTCCTGGCACCCACTTGCTTCTTTCCCAAAGGAAAGAGTCAATTCTGACTTATTCCACCTCACTGGAGCAGGAGGTGATTCAAAAGAGGCCAGGAGACACCATTTTTGTGTTTCCGGGGAGCACCCATTGGGAAACAGCTGCCTCCATTATATCTGGATGGTCGGCTTGGAATCTCCTAACATTTTATGGAACCTCTCAGTGTTTTGTCATTAGATCTGGCCATTCTGTTATGGTGACCATTACCTGTTTTAAAATTCCAGAAGTGCCCACAGGCTCAGCAAGGTTGGACACCTGGGTTATGGTTTTGCCAGCCGTCTCTGAGTAGGATAAGTGTGGCACCCTTTAATATAGAAGTGATAATTTAGATTACCAATGTAAGGCAGAGGTTTGAAGGTGCACAGAAGTGTCATTAAAATATTTTTGAATGCTAACAGGTAAATTTTAATCTTCAACAAAATGTCATCCATTAAAATTAAATCCTATTGATTTTTAAAGTCTCTTGAGTGTTACAATGTAAGTGATCCCTTCTGTTGTATATTCTGAAACACTGTTAATCTGGTAGACTTTGTGTGGGAAGAGGAGTCTTAAAAGTTGTGTAAATAGAGTTGGAGTGGTCAGATTCTGAGATCAGTATGGGGTATGAGAATTTAGCACAGATGCTATACTGTGTATTTACAGATCAGACATTACTTTATTCTGTTTAAATGTAATAAGTGTGATTTAAATGTGTGTATTAATGCTTGCACAATTACTATAAAACTATTCAGTTGTTGAAGGCATGCATGTGTATATACATGCACCTATGACTTTCATATTTTATTAATTCAGCCTCAAAATTTTCCAGTTTCCTGGTGGTCCGTAACAACTATGCCCTTATGATCAAAACTGCAGGCAAAGAAATACAGTGTATCACTACACTAGCTGCCAACCTATCTGTATATCTCTCCTCAGATTTCTAATGAAGAGGCTATTTTTCTGCCTTTGACTTTGAAACCTGGAAGCTTATTTACTACTTTGAAAGACACCAGGGTTATATTTTGAATGTGTCTGGTGTTATCTCTGGCAAATGCTCTCCACAGTCACCTACTATGAACTAGTTAATATCTAAGAATATTGCTAATATGCAAGAATTCCTGATAATGTCCCAAATTGTGATGGTTGTGAAATACATTTTGTATCCTTTCTTAAAATAATAATTTAACAAAACATAACTGTCGTTTGTTTAGCTGAAGGGATCTGAACTGGAAATTAGCCTTGCAAAGGGCACTTTACATCACCGTATTGAGCCAGCCTGTGCTTATGTCAGCCTGAACATCTGTGTTAATGATAAAGAACAAGGTACAAATGTATAAACCTATTTTCAAGTCGGTTTGTTCCTCAAAGTGTAACTTCACTGCTCCTATTTAGGAAGAGGTTGCTATGTGATGCATCAGGGATCACTTTGGGGTAATGGCTATAACTTTTCATACCACTTGTAAAATTTGCTGATTTCCACTAATGCAGCCATAAATTAGAACAATAAATTACAGAAAATATGCACTGGATTATTCCTGGTCCCATTAAAGACAGCCTGTTTTCAGCGGGCCAGATACCAAAGATGACTAAACCCTGCCAACAGCATTTAATTCTCTTCCTGGAAGACTATAAGAGAGGGTCTCATTTTGAAGGAAGAGGGGAGGTACTTGTTATAAACAAATAAATGTAGTTTGGAAGACACTGGCTGGTGGCTGTTTACTTGCTTTGATAATTTTAAAACTGTAGTACACAACAGTTACATTAAACCAAGTGAAATATTTATGGCTCAGCATACTGTGGATCTTTGCAGGGTGTGCTAATGGTCAGCATCCATAACTGGGAAGCAAAAAAAATCAGGACTTAATTGGTCTGACTCTCATAGGCTTTTAAAATGTAATGTCCAAACTGAGAGTTATTTTTTAAACATTATGGCTAGAATCCAGAAAACTGCTTAGGTTCATATGATGGGTTTGGATGTTCCAGTGAGCTGTTTTTCCCCTGTGGAAAAGCTGACTAATGTTCCACATCATGACCAGTTTCTAAAGTGCTGTACTGTGTCATTCAAGGTGAGGCAACTGTTCAGGGAAAGTGAATCTTAAACATCCTTGTGACCATGTCACATATCTTCTGATCTGACAATTTCTGGTTATTTTAAAAGGTCTATTTCAAAAGAACTTCAGCCTCCAGAATTGTAGTCAGGAATCTTATCCTCTGTAGTATCATTATTATAATGACATTTTAGACAGCCTTTCTGTTGATGTAATTTTAGATGAAGATAAAATGGTTAACTAGTTTCTGGGGAAAAGGGAGAACTATGTATTCTGACTTACATCGTTAATAATTTTCTGGTAAGGTGTAACCATTTCAATGTCTTAGCAGAACATGATTGGTTTCTTTTATTTCCTCCACTCTCCTCCCCAGATGGTATGGTGCTGTTGGAAAATCCTAAGGGAGATAATAAATTAGACTTCAGCAAACTTCTTAATGCTATCTCATGCATTTTTGGTCTAGAAAATTCAAAGCTAGCCGTTTTCAGTGGAAAAACAGGTTGGTGGTGGAGATGACTAAGAATGACACGCTCTATATGTGTGTTTGGAAAACTATTAGTGCATGTGACATTAAAAAACATATAGTTTGCATAGTCTTGGACCTGCTCTTTACTAGACTTCTGACTAGACACTTTTACATGTTAAAACTGGTTATGAACAACTCTAGATTGTCTTATGATTCTATTTACATTAGGTGTCTTTTGTAAATTTGGTCATTTTCAAATAAAATATTCAGATGAATACCCCTAGACTTGTTATCTGACAACTTAGACCTAAATAGACAAGTTATGATACAATTTCAAACTCTGCTCAAATCAAAATGTGTATGGTTTGCACACTGAAGCAATCATATAGTGCAGTTCTTTGCGGTTGCCATTTTGAAATGTTTTGTTATATGAGGGTTTGAAGATCTCCAAACTGAGAGCACCTTGCTATTTGACCTATGTTCTAACTTTAATTCTTTCTTAAATAGTGGGGGGGGACCAAATTAACCAATTAACAAAAAAGACAAAATGACTGATGCAGTCTAATTATTAAAAAATATTTGTCTGTTGTCTGGAACAGAATTTAATTTATTTTAGGAAACAGTGATCTTAATGCAGCAATGGGTAATGTATGTCAAGTGCAGCAATTAAGAATGTTTTGTAAACTCTAGATAGCTAGCTGCTAGCTATAAACGTCTGGAACAAAAATAATACTTAGGAAAAAAATGAAGTGACAAATACTTCCACAGAAATCATAGCAGAGCAATTTTCCTGTCTCTTCTAAAGAATGCATTTAAAATTTATTCTTTTGTGCAGATGTTTGAGACATAACAAGAATTTTATAACTTTTTATAATTATTGTTTATGGTTTCCTTGTGTCGGGTGTTTTTCCTTGGGCTATTGACAGCCAAAGGGAAAAGACAGTATCAGTTTAATAAGAAAAAGTCAAATGGAAGGGGAGGAAGGCCCTTTTGTGAAAATGTATCTCCTAAGAAAAGCAGTATAGCTGAATCGGCTATATCATTATTTAGTGATGAGGGTCCCTGGGAGGGTTTTTGCTGATCCACTCAGCATTTTGAGCTGAATATTCAGTCAGATCACCTTTATTTATTTATTTAGGGATTTTTATTCTGCTCTTCCTAAACAGGCTCAGGGCAGATCAAACAAAGTGAGTCAAAGTCTCGTTACAGTAGAATCACATTAAAATAATAAAAACAATAAACAATAAAATTGGTAGCAGCAGAAGCCCTTTGAATTAACATTCTAAGCTATTTATCTCTTTATATGACCTCTCTTTAATTATGATGGTTGATGCTTACATATCCCTCTCTCCCCACATGCATACATACATTCAGGCATCACATCTCTTCATACCTGGTATTCTAGTGTCAGCATGTCATGTGGCTCACAGCTGAAGCTTCAGGACCATTTTTAAAAAACTTCCTAGCAACCATGAAACCATCATGCAGCAGAATGCATCATTAGCTATGTGAAGATGTAATGGAGGGAAAACAGAGCTAATTTGGACGGGAGAATACATTGATGAAGCATTTCCCTAGTTTTCAATTAGCTTTGTTTATCCTCTGTGACCTTGTCACAGCCAAAAATGATTGGTTGCATGGTGATATCACTGGCACTAGAAAAAAGCTAGCTTTAAAACAAAAGAGGACTGTATCAAATGCAAGCAGCTGCCATTCAGAGCTGCAAAAAGGAGAAAAAGTTAGGGTCTATGTTTTGGTAAGCACATCAGAAGTCCAAAGTTCCTTAGTATAGTGTCCAGAGAACATTTTTAGTGTGATAATCTTACAGCAAGTAAAAATTGTTGCTTGTAAAAGGCTTGTTGTCTGTTAATATAAAAAAGATCATCCTTTAAAAGCTGTGCAGATTACGTGTCCAATTTTAGTATTAATGAGCATAAAACTAAATTTTGCAGTACCCATAGGATGTTGATGGTCTTTCACTTAAATGTGCATTGAAGGGCAAAAGAAACCTGCAAGTTAATAGTTGTTCAGTGTTATATTTTGCTTTATCCTAATATTCTGAACTCATAAGAGAAATGTGGATGTATTGTTGTAGGAGAAAATCCTTCTGGTTTTTCTTCTGTTAATTAAAGCAATTTTTTTGCCTGCCTATATGCTCTTTAGTTCTTTTGCTGTCTTGATTCTGTTGAGATGCATTTGCCATTAGCCTGAGTTAGGCGGGAGGAACCGAACTCATATGAGCAATATGCTCATCAGGCCTTGTGAATACAAAGCAGTATAGCTGAATCTGCTATATCATTATTTAGTGATGAGGGTCACTGGGAGAGTTTTTGCTGGTCCACTCAGCATTTTGAGCTGAATATTCAGCCAGATCACCTTTACTGAAGCCCATTGAATTAACGTTCTAAATTATTTATCTCTTTGTACGGTCTCTCTTTAATGAAAGAAGACAAGTCAGGCTATTTTCATATCTTAAATTGTGGATTTTTTTTCTTTTAATGGGTGCTTCTAAAATGTTGCTGGGGTTATAGTTCCATACATACATGAAACATCTTTCTATAACTTATACTGTCCTTCCAGGGCTTGCTTTCATAATAAATATATTATTCAGTTGTCTTCTTCTGTAGGTATTCAACATTTTCTTCTAGCTTGTCAGAGACCCAAGCCTGGGTCCCTCTGGGTCACCTCTCCTCATTGCCTGAGCAGCACCAAGCTCTATGGATCCTACTTGTTATTGGTTAAATGCACACAAATAAAGCAGACCTTTATAAAAATATATGAAGGTTTATTCAAAAGTTTAAAAAAGGATATCACTATCCAGCACAGTCTTTTCTGTCTACTTGGTATTAGATGGCACACCTTCTTGTTCAATATGTTGCAGTAAAGTTAGCATGGCTTCTCTTTGGCCTATAGCCTTATTATAGCTTTTTGCTCTCTGACATCAGCTGGTCCTTTGGATCCAATCAGGATCCCTTTTGATGGAACTTTCCAGAGGACTTCAATGTCTGCTCCTAATTCTCCCCTCCCATCTGATTATACAGCTGAGCAAATCTTCGTGTGATTAACTGATTAACTCATTCTTAACTCTGACCTTGAAAGAGATAAGCATGGTATCTGCAGGAAGGCCCAAACCATGAACACCTGAGAGCCAGAGAAGGCCTACCAGTAATCATGTTAACCCTTGAGGAAAATCAGGGTGCTTTGCTTCATATACCTGAACAGATTGTATAAGTTAATGTGAGTTACTACAACACAAGTATTCAGTGTCTGTGTTTCTGTATGGGCATCCTAGAAAGGAAAACACATCTTATGTAATGTGGAATTCCATATAGTGAGGTAATGAGAAAGTGTTATGTATTTGTAAAGGCCTGACTTAACTTTTCTGTCTTTTCAGAGCTGAAAGACCACACTGACTTGCTGAGCCTCAGTGGAAAGACACTACATGTGACTTCAGGGTCAGCTCCAGCTTTGAACCATCCTGATGGCTTCCTCTGTCAATATATAAATTTACAGCTTGTGAATGCAAAACCACAAGGTAATGTCTACAGGACACCAATCAACTGACTCAATGTGAAATTTATAAATCTTGGGAGTTGTTTTGGATACTGTCATGATCATGGGATTTTTCCTACTTGTTATTGATCTAAAGTTGTTATTCAATCTATTAATAAAACTAATTGTTACTCTGCTTGGGTCCTCATGCCTCATTTGGTCACGTACAAGGGGAAACCTGTTGTAAAAGTACTGTAACACGGGGCAGGGTGGGTGTTCTGGGCCCTCCCAAGGAGACCCATACCAGAGTGGTGGCAGCCATTAGAGAACTTTCCTAGCTGCTGCCTGTGACAGATTCATAGGTATGACTCCACTGGCATCATCATGTTACTGAGTAATCAATTTCTCTCCGTACACCTAAGCCTGGCCTGTGATGCCATGGGGATTAGCATACAGCAGTATCCCATGTATATGCTTTTTAGTCTAGGAAGTGCTGTGTGACAGAAGGTCAGTAGATAAGGTCTAACAATATAGCAGGAGGTGAGGAAATAGCAAATACAAACATGAGATTTTGAGTACCCTTGTTTTTGTTTCTATTTTGTATTTGATGCTAGTTAAAGATGTACAGAAGGGACAGCATTTTACATTTTACAGCAGTCATGTACAGAATATATGGTTGTATGTTTGAAAAAGGGAAGTGTTTATCTGACCATCTTGTGATATATCATCATAAACTAAAAATGTTATGTGTAAGTTACAAATTTAATTTAATTTATGCAGATTATTAAAGATATTTGCAAAATAAAACTTTGCTGTCTGAAACTTAACTTCAGATACTGGTTAGTGTATAGAACAATGAATGTTAGGGACTGAGGCAAGAATGGAATTTTTGAGACAAATCTATACTTGTAGAAGTCAAGATAAACTCTGTATTTTTCTTTGCCTTACTAAGAGTCAGAATAATTTATCTTCTATAGAGTGTATGAAAGGAGTGATGGGGACACTTCTCATGGAAAATCCTGTTGGTCAGAATGGACTAACCTATCAAGGGCTCCTGCATGAAACAGGAAAAGTGTTCGGGCTCAGAAGCCGGAGGCTAAAATTGTTCCTGGATGAAGCACTAACAGAGGGTAAGAACATACACAATTGTTACTTTACTGCCAAAGCTGCAGAATAGATTCATTGCATTTCCTGCTGACTTAAACAACATACAGTGTTCCTGCCCTCTCTCTTCTGTTATTGAAATTATACACCAGCCTTATTCAGTATCTGGGAATATATCAGTTACATTACAAATTCCTACTAACTTATTTGTTTTTGTTAAAAGATGGGAAAAACTCATTAACCAGTTTTCTTATTTGATAGTGTAAGATGATTAACAGGCACTTGTCAAATACTTAACCAAGTTAAAGTCAGCCTTATTATAGTTACAGTTTTTAAAATTGTAAACATGATTATAACCGTTGCCTCATGTATCAGGGGATCATGTGCACCCAACACATTTCTGGAATTGTCACTGGAAGTGTTCTGGATTCAGTATGCAAACCTTTCTTAGGAAAGGATTGCAGGTTTTTGAACAAATGCATGTTGGACAGCTGTACTGTGTCAGGTACAGTTTTCAATGAATGCAGGCTTGTGCCCCAACACAAAACCTGGAGTAATAGTAGATCGACCTAAGTTTTGAAAGTGGTATTGGCTAACATTCTACATGTGTTATTTCTGTTCAGTGGTCTTCAGATGTGTCATTTACCCTCAGTACCAAATTTCAGATATCTTATATTCTAATAGCCAAAAAGTGCGGATACCTATTCCTTCCAACAGGGGCCTCACTCTCCCCCAACAGCTTTTCCTGCATAGTCAGTAGACTTCCTGGGTTTGTAGAAAAATCCCAGAAGTGAAGAAATCCCTTCAGGAACTCTTGAATTCCCCAAAAAGCCTTTTGAAATGGCCTCTGCAGGGACCTAACTCCAGGCAGCAACGGTGAGAGATTAGAACGTTGGGGGGGAGGGAGGAGGGAGAGGCTTCTAACTGGCTCTGTCGATGGAAGGGGTGGGGGAAGGGCCCTTTCCAGGCCTCTTTCAGCCTTGGAGGGAGGGAGGGAGGGAAGCCTTGGGGCCAGGCCTCACAAAAGTTGCCAGGGCCAGGCTGGGGGATTTCTAGAGATTTTGTGGTGGACTCTAAGGAGGAGGGCTGGGTTTGGGAAGGGAGAGGCCTCAGCTGGGTATAATGCCACAGTTTCCACCCTCCAAAGCAGCCATTTTCTGCAGGGAGACAGACCTCTGCTGTCTAGAGTCCAGTTGTAATTCTGGGGGGTCTCCAGGGCACATTTGCAGGTTGGCCACTCTAGGCCTGGCAGCATTCTAGGCTTGCCAGGTCCCCCTGATTTGCATGACTCACCTAGCCTCGGCTGCTTGCTACCATTCATCAGCAGCCACCCTATGAAAGCCAGTGAGGTGCAGCAGTTAGAGCTTCAAAGTAGGATCTGCAAGGCCCAGGTTCAGATCCCCATCTTGCAGTGGAAGGTGACTGTGTGATTTTGGACCAGTCACATATTTCAGCCTAACCAACCTCACAGGGTTGTTGTGCAGAAAAAAGGAGGAGGGAATAATGAAAGCTGCTTTGGCCCTCACTGTGGAGAAAGACTGTAATTTTCCTAGGTAGAGGCTGGGGGTAAAGATGGAAAACAGGAGACAGAGAGGCAGATAAAGGTAGGTTGGCTGTTGGTTGGGAAGGAAATAGGGTTGCCAACTCCAGGTTGGGAAATCCCTGGACATTTGAGGGGTGAAGCCTGGAGTGGGTGGGATTTAAGGAGGGGAGGAACTTTGGACTGGTGTAATGCCATAGACTCCACCCTCCAGCCATTTCCTCCATGAGAACCACCATTGCCAACCTCTGGGTGAGGACTGGAGATCACCCAGAATTACAGCTGTTGTCCAGGAGACAGAAATCAGTTCCCCTGGATAAAATGGCTGTTTTGGAGGGTTGAGTCTATGGCATCATACCCTGCTTGCCTCCCCAAGCCTCACTGTCCTAAGGCTCCACCCCCAAATCTCCAGGAAATTCCCAACCTGGAGCTGGCAACCCTAAGGTGAATTGATCTCTGTAGCTGGGAGATCCATTGTGATTCCCAGAGTGCTGCCACTGCTGCTGTGGGGGAGAGAAAGCAGGTGGGTGGCTGAGAGCACTGCCACCACTGCTACTGCTGCTCTGCGGAGTGGGGGAAGAAGCAGGCAGGAGGCTGGGAGAGAGGCTGGGGGCAGAAAGCAGCCAGGAGGCTGGGGGCAGAAAGAAAGAATGATGGGGTGGGGGCAGAAAGAGAAAGAGTGATGAAGTGGGGAGGCAGAAAAACAAAGAGAAAGATGACAGATCAGAAAGAGAGAGGAAATCACATGCATGGAGCAGAAATAGAGTAAGAAAAGGGGAGCAGAGGGGAGAAATAGTGTGAGAGAGGTAGGGGGTGAGCAGAGGAAGCAAAGGTGTGACGAATGAGATAACCATCCCGCAAGTTTCTTGCGGGTCTCCACTTGTAATATCTAATTCTCAGGTAATGTAAACTGAGAGTTTGCAAAATTTTAGGCTATAGTCTAAAAATCCAAATGGGAAAGCTTAGTTTCAAACCTGAAATTGGAGAGCTGGACTAATAGTGATGTTAAAACAGTATGTCAAAACTGTTAGCAAAAACATTGTATCTGAAATTTGGAAAGAAATACTGCTGTGCCTGGAATGGATTTATAGTACTGTGTTGTATTTTGTATTAACAATTTACAACAGATGTTGAACAGTTAAAATGATTTATACAAGAGGTAAGAGTAAGAGACTCCTGACAGTATACAGTCAGTATTTAGCACAAACAAAAATGGGACTCTTTTGTACTTTAAGCTTCTTTGGATACAAGAAGGTAATTTGTTGTATCCATTAATTTCATAAGATGCAGTTGGTCAAAATTCTAAAAGTGTTTGTTGAACAAATCTGGAACTATAATGTTGGAAAGGTCGTCAAAGTGATTCAGTTGGACCATCCAATCAATAGTCTCCTTTCTGTCACCCATGTTGTTCTATACAGTATTTGCATGGTATAACAAAGAACATCTAAACCCCAATAAGATTGTATCCAGAGCACATTGCCTGAATGGAGGCAAACCGACTTAAGTTGGATATTAGGATGGAACACGAAAATAACCTAGGTGTGAAATCAAGTCTAACTGGAAGAAGATCCTTGCTCCTAGTTTTTTTGGTTTTGCAAATCTAGCAAGACACAGGGTAGCTAGTTCTCGATGAGTTTATAAACCAGCATCTAGAGTGCACCACTTGAGCCTGCAAGGGGTTGTTTATATGACTGAATGCACCTCCATACAAATAAAACTCTCTCCACATAGGAAATCAGCATGTTGGGGAGAAATCTGGCTTTCTGTATTCAGGGAATTATATTTGGCTTAGAGGGGCATTTGACGTAGCCCAGACATAGGTATACTACCTATCTGCTGTCATTGAAACCCAAAGGGAAGAACTGAAATTACAACCGAGTCATCTGAGGTTTTCCTGTATCTCCAGAGCTACTGTGTAAAATACCTTTCTCAAAAAAAGTGATATGATTTTCAGCATTTAAAAGCATTTGAAATAGAAGCAGCTGTTAACATTAAACTTAAAACATTTAGAAAAGACATGAAGAACAAAATATAAGAACCTATGGAAATGAAAAACGAGGCAGTACTTGAAGTCCTGATGACTTGAAGAAGTGGTACTGCTTTTTGGTGTTATTGTTCCAACTAAGTTTATTTTCAACTCCCATCAATGCACCAGAACAGGAAAAAAGTTCATTACAGCAAATGTTCCATGATGATTCTTAAACAGTTATACAAGTGAAATGACTTAGTAAAATAATTGACAAACAGTTAGATATATAGTAATTGGATGTTGGTTACTTGAATTATGTCTCGTTCAAGAAAAGATCTTACACCCATTTGTCGTACAATATTTAAGTTATTGCTGCATAGCTTCTGTGCATAAAGCGAATGTAAAGGCTGAACACATCATTTGGCTTAATGTTGTATCATCAACCTGGTGGATCAATCATGAAAATAAAGTAAAGCACTATTTTATGTGCTGTAGCTTCAGTACAAAATCCCTTCATATTTTAAAGGCCTTGTTTTGGCATTTTCTTAACTGCTATAACATAAAATAATTGATTTAACATGCTGATTTGTATTGGCTGTCTTAAGTTAAGGCTATTAAAATCTAGTTTTAAATCAAAAGTGACTTTTTGAGAACTCTGCTGACATTAGACATAACTTATTTTCCTTGAGTCACTAAATGTTTCATAAAATAGCATTTTAGAAAGAGCCATGATACAGTTTCAGAAATATACTGACAAAGAATATTTAGGCAGATATTTTATTGTTGATTTGTAAGAAGTATTCATGGATACAATCCTGTTTTTTAATCTGGGGTGATAAAAATAATTTTTAAAATTTAATTGCCTTAAATCTGTGTATATTTTAAGAGAATGAAGAAACAAGAAATTCATCTTGCTTCTGACTTTGCATGAAGTAAGATGCTATACATCAAGTTTTCTGTGTGTGCTAGAAGACTCATGGAGGACTGGGGTCATTGGTGACTGAAAATAATGGCTGACAACCAAGGTGAACTTAAATTTAGGACCCCAGTCTTAAAAATGCTGCTTATATTGATTGGCCATTTTCATTGTTTTCCAGTTATGCATGGACATTATAGTACTGTCTTAATGGTAGCTGTTCTTGCATATCTTCTCTTTTGGTAAAGTATAGCATGAAAAAAAATGTTAATAGTTTACTGTAACAAGTGGTGGGCCCACAAAAGTTGTGGGGAGAATCCCATCTCCTGTCCCTTGCCAAGCCTGGTGCAACTCCAGTCCCTACCACTCACCTTGGAGACCAGTCTCAGCGGTGATGGTGTCTGGAAGCTGCTATGGGCTTGGAGTGGCTCCCAGCATTGTTTGTCACCACTACTGAGCCCAGATCAGCTCACAACTATTTGATTCTACTTCCAAATTCTATTCATTTATTTGCAACTGGGGTTAAATTTTTTTAAGGTACTTGTGATGCAATGATGTAATTAGATATACTGCTTTTGCCAGAAATTTGGTCCAGATTCACACTTATTATCTTTCTTGGTATAATGAACCTAAGTATATGAGGTTGCCTGGATTTATCAAGTAAAGGATTTATCAGGTTGTATGAGTATGTGTTAATATGTGTTACACACTGAGGTTTTAATCCATGGGAATGTGATAGACATTGCTGGAGGTTAGCTTAATAGAAATTGGTAGGCACAGATCAGTCTCCTTCCAATCGAGAGGCTAGCTAGTGAATCAGTGGATCAAACTGCTGTTCACAGTGGATATCCCCCCCCACACGCTTTTGGAATAACGTAAGGAACAGAATGATTTAAATTACCTATTATGGATGTTGTCTACCCAGGATGACAGAGCTCATTAAAGCACGATGAAATAAATGTCAGCATAGCCTGCTTTGCTTTATGAAGCAATTGGGCTCGTATCGCAATGCAGATTATTTGCAGCTATGCTTTTTTATGCAGCTTTCACAAAGGCGTACTGTTAGCCACAGTCTTTGAATTTGTTTATTAGGAACAGACTTGCTCATATCTAGTCTTTAGGTATGTACCTACAGTAGTTTTTAGTTCACTTTCTGTCAATGGCAGCTAACGTCTTACATACCTAAAAGTTTTAACTGTTCAGTGCAAGTTACAAAATGTTAAATATATTATTTGGATGAATAAAATTCCTGGTTTGTACTGTTACACAGAGCTGATCTTTAGTGTAGAACTGTGACTTGTGCTTAATGAAGGAC
This sequence comes from Gekko gecko, assembly GCA_029375565.1. Lineage (NCBI taxonomy): Eukaryota > Metazoa > Chordata > Lepidosauria > Squamata > Gekkonidae > Gekko > Gekko gecko. The sequence goes on along the minus strand of JAPDNY010000002.1, from coordinate 95,742,530 downwards.
TTTAATTTATCTATCACCTTTCATTTTTTCAGGAAAGTCAGCAACCTAGTGCAAAATTAAGGTATTTTTTCTCAATCCATTTTGATAACTGGAGCAGAACAGTGGGCCCTTGTGTCCAATCTATAAATCATTTCTAGCTGGCTTGTAAATCTGTAGGTTATACAGTCCGTGATCACATGGATATGACATCTTGTTTTTGCACTTGGTCTTGTGTCAGTAGTTCTTATTGCATAGCAAAAGGTTATGATGAAACTCTGTAACACTGTATTCCCACCACCCTATTTTTAGTTTCTAGCTTAAAGTAGTCATTTCAAAAGGGACTAGCTGTGAAGCACAGGTGATCCAGAGGACCTCTGTATATACTAGGATCTGCCTGCTGGTAACTTTTCCTGTTGACTCGCTCATCATCTTTGAGTGAGCATTAGGGAAAAGATTACAGGGAAGACTCCAAGAATATTTGTAGCTCTTCTTTGGTAAACTTATTAGGATTGTGGTGGCTGATGTAGCTTTAATCTTTATAAATCTCTTAGTTCAATATAGTCCTAAAAGTGTTGTGGGATGTCTTTATTAGGCTTCTGTATTCTGTTGACAATATATAATAAAATAAAAGACTGGCAAAAGATAAATGCAACTTGTGGTTGCAAAAGCCAATGAGGAGATGGGGGAATAAATGGGTAAAATAACTTCCCCCCTATTTTTCCTATTTCTTCCTCAATTGATTTATTAACCTTTTAAAGTAAGGCTGCTGAGATTTCTGTCTGCATACCAACTTTCACTCATAGTTCAGCACTGGGGCTTCCAAACAGAATTTCTAGTAGTAGTTCAAAGTTTTGTGTATATTTCATATAGCAGGAAGACTGAATGCAGAATTGCTTTGGTTGGTAAAAGAAGTAGGCTGGATGCTCTCCATTTACACTTTTAGGGGGAAATTTTGTGATTCCTTCCCATCATGCCCACTTTACCTGCTACTTATGGCCATCTGTTTGGTTGCATGCTCTAATTATGTTTGTGGGACTGTCTATGTAGAGTGCTAAAACAGTAGCTATTTAAGAGGCTCCTTCTGGAATGCATCTGCCTGAATGTTGGCTACTAGAGGCTACTGCAGAGCACCTTCATTCCCTTTCATACAAGCATACAAGGAGAATATGACAATGATCTCAGAGTGGTCATTGCTGTGTCCCAATTTCAGCCCAGATTCTTGTTTGTAAAATCACTGGGCCAATCCCAGAATACATACATAAAATAGCTATTCAGCTCTTCAACCCTAAAAACATTTCTAGAGTAGTGATTATTTTTTAATTTAGCTAAGTTCAGTGTGATATTCACACTGCTTTGTGGATGTACATCAGTTTAGTTACACTATAAAAAACTGTTTCATTTTTAATTTATCAGATTTACTAATTATTTAATTATTTTAAGGTGCCTGACTAAGTGAACTAGAATATACATTTTCATGTTTTTTTAAAGAAATAATTATTTCAACCAGTTTGCTCAATTCCTTCTTCCCTGTTTGTTATGGATGCCGGTAAAACCAGGTAGCAATATGAGAAACTGATTCAGTTCATTTTCAAATGTTGGTAGCAATTAAAATTCACCAAAATGTCTTTGAATATTAAATGCTGCAGAAAACTATGTATGGTGCTCAGCCTGATTTAGAAGACCTTAATTAAAGCCAGGTCTTGGATCCAAGCACAAATGTTAACTTGATTGATATTTCTGAGGGTCAAGATCAGAAAAAAAACCCTGTCTTCTGATTATGTGCTCCTGTCCACCACATGGTCAGAAGAATGGTATGAAATAAAAATGGGAATTGGAAGATGAAAGCTTGTCTGAATTCATCTGTTACCCAAAGATTATTGTTGCTTAGCCATACAATTACATCTTTTCAAGCAGAGTAATTTACCATATACCACTCTATCACTATGTTCGGTGAGGCTGGCGCAGAAAGTAACCCTGTCGGGTGACCCACTCACATGACTACCACTTTGGAGTAGGAAGTAGCCATAGAGCAGCAGCTAACACATTTGGGTAATGGATTAACTGGGCCTGAGTGTTTACCAGTACAAATCTTCTAGATTATGCTTGTCTTTTTCTGAATTCCTTATAATTGGAAAGAACATATTATGACTCTGAAACAGTGTTGTTTGCTGCACCAGAACAGGCTTTTGAAAGGTAGGGAACTTTGAGTTTAAATTTAGATGTACATGAGAGTTCTCAATCTGATTTTTCTATATATTGTAAATAAAATTATGATCCTTTGTTGAGGGTTTGCAAGTCTAAATTCATCTTTTATTTTAATGAAAATTCATATAAGAGTTAATCAAGCTTCTTTTTTATTTTGAATATAGCCATAGTCTATTACTATTGCTACTAATGTTCCACATTATCTTTTCTTCCAGAGATTACAAAAGAGAGCTCCATGAAGGCTCTAAATACAAAGACTCTGTATGTTCATGTTGCACCAACGACAGCTGAATAATGAGTGCACCATTTTCATGAATGCAGCGATTTAAACTTTTTCCATGGAGTAATCTGATTTGCAATTGGAATGGGTTTATGAAGAATTCAAAAATGGTGTGTGGTACTAGCTGAACAACAGCACTACTACACAGAACATGTTTCTACCAGTGCATGTGTAATATGCTGCTTTTACATTTGAAATACAATTAATTTCCTTGACGTTCTAAGATGTTGTAAAAGCTATGCAGAGTAATGCCCAGTCTCAGATATATATAGAGATCTATGCAGTTAGTTGCCTGAAAGTAATCAGGATGAGTACCTCAGTAATGCTATTCTCTGCCTGTCCTTTTATTGGAAGACTATTATTAGTTTTTCTAATGTTGCTGTTCTTGCATGGAGTGTTCATTATTCATATTGTATTATGTTTGCTTTATACCTAATTCAGCTTGGTGTTTGTTCAGCATTGCTGATTGGCTATTCATGAAGTATTGACAGCAACATTCTGTAATGGCCACAATTTTGAACAATAAATCACTTTATCTAGAGTATTGTTTCTCTCTTTGTTTGATGGTAGTTTAATTAAAACATTTTAACGGCATGGTATAGTGAATACCAGAGAGATGGGTGGTCCACAGATTGAGAAGTAGTGTTACCAGCCTCCAGTGGTGGCTAAAGATCTCCTGCTGTTACAATGGATTTCCAGGCAACAGAGATCAGTTCACCTGGAGAAAATGGCTGCTTTGGAAGGTGGATTCTATGGCACTGAAGTCCCTTCCCTCTCCAAACCCCACCCTCCTCAGCTTCTACCCCCAAAATCTCCAGGTATTTCTCAACCTACAGCTGGCAACCCTATTGAGAAGTGTAGCTAACTGGTTTGTTCCAATTTAGTATTTTTATTTTTCCTTTGCTGAATACTTTAATATGTCAATGGTACTTGGGTCAGAAAGTTGGTTTAATTTGCACGTACAGTAGATTAAGTGTGTGTGAGTGATTTTAAGGATGTCTTGGGTATGGAATAATTTGAATGAAAGCTCTGAAAACCTAACGTGCATCTTCTTAAGTATAAAATATATGGCATTTCCTTACTGAGAGCTTTTTACAATATATTTTTAGTTAACATCAATGTAGTATTTTCCCTGATGTTATGGCCAGGCTTAATATACATATTACTTTTCTTGCTTATTATTATTATGTAAGGCATGAACATGTATAGAGATTCCTGTTTCATTAAGTTCATGATCCAATTAACTTGTTTAAAGTTCTTTCTCTGCACCTGAAAAGCACAGTCCAAGAAATAAGTAACATTGTTTATGCAGAGTGTACTTGTATTAACAATGTAGAAATCAAGTAGTTGTGAAGATGAGGTAGGATTTTGCAGTACAAATTTGGCCTCAGAGAGACATGGATCTGAAACACAAAAAATAATGTGTAACAAACTCTCTTCCTGATTCAGGTATATATGATGCTACTTCATGCCAAAAATAAGCTTTACCCTGCAGAAAGAAATACCTTAAATGGACCGTGTCTGACTTATTTCTCAATTAGCATTTAGTATAAAATACATCCAAACTGGGCTTCCTAGATTTTTACCCTAGATAAGTAATGCACATGCTCTACAAATGAAAAATAAAACATCTGCTTCTCCTAATGTTTTCTACCCATAATCTGATTCTCTTTTGACTGAGAAGTAAAATACCATTTCTTAAATGCTAGAAGGAACACTGAAACTCTCTCTTTTTTATTATTTTATTTTACTTCACTTATACCTTGCCTGTCTCCCCAGTGGGGACCCAAAGTGGCTGACATTGTTCTCTCCTCCATTTTATCCTCAGAACAACCCAGTGGGAGTTCTGAGAGTATGTGACTGGCCCATGGTCACCCAAGCAAGCTTCCATGGCAGAATTTGAACCTGGGTCTCCCAGGTTCTAGTCCTACACTCCACTTATACTAAAACAAGCTATGTACAGTGGGACCAAAGTACGCATCCTGTGTGAAGTTTAGGATATGCTGGACTACTAGCACAACAGTTTGCTGTTGAACAAGATAGAAGTTAGTTAAACCTGTTTACACACCTGAGCTGGTTGTATTTTTATAAATTGTGTTATAAATAACAATATACTTGATTGTGTGGAGAAATATTACACGGTGCTCAGCCTGTTAGATGTATAGAATAGCATCAGTGGTTGTCAGGAGTAAAGGATTAAAAACCTGGATGAGAGAAGAGGAAAGCAAAGGATGTTACATTTCATCAGTACCATGAAGCTACCTAACATGGAAATAAGAAGCTGGATGGAGGCCTGAGTTGATCTTGTGACTATATGAACAGTGTATGCCACTGGAATATCAGACTAGAACCATAATGGTTTAAATCACCAGTCTATCACCACAGGCTTGTCACTTCTTTCTTCAATCTAACCTGCACTGAGGATTGTTAAAAAAATGAAATTGGGGGACTGGGAGAGTACACTGTTCTACGCAACTGCAGTGGAGATTGGAATAGCAGTGCAATAAAATAGTGATTTCCCTGTTCCCAGAGGGGGACAAAGTTGTTGGAGCCTTCAGTTGTCACAGAAGACCTTCACACGCACTTATCCCTGTTTCCTTTATCTTTACTCATATTATATGGGAGACATGAAACTGTTTCCCAAAACCATCAAGAACCAGCTGTTTGGGTCAGCTCATCTCTGGGCTGGTCATTACAGTTGAAGATTGCTGAGCCCAGACAAAAGAAATGATTGGTCTTCATCAATGGCCAGCATACAGATGACATAGTATATATGATGGTCTTTTCAAATTGCAGTGAAAAGTAGGGAGAATTGCAACTACAGTTTCAGAAGGTTTTTGTGGTGGTTGTTTTTAAAAGAAACACCACCATAGATCAGAGGTGTCAAACTCATTTCTTACGAGGGATGGCTCTGACGTAAATGTTACTTTGTCAGATTGGGCCGTGTGCATCATAAAATGTAATACCAGGTATTGGAGATATTAAACTTTATAAATGACACAGGCAAACTCAATTAACAATATTATTTTTATTCAAAATACAAACAAAAGCAATTGATTCCTAGAAATAACCCACAAAAGCCCCAATAAATGTATTTAATCATATGCAAAACTAGTTTTTTCTCCAAGGGGTACCATAAAAGGGAGGGTAGCTTACATTTCCAGACAAATTAATTAATTTTTGAATACATAGCATTTTTAGGAAATGAGTCGTCTTCTTTGCTAGTAAATAAGGTAGTTTTTAGCACCCTCCATACACCCAGCCTCAGCAACTGAGCATGGCTACAATCCATGTCTTGTTCTTTGTTTCCTCGCTTTCCCTCTCATACCTCTGAGGATCTCGAGGAGGCACACCAGACTCCTCCCTCCCCTACTCCATCCCTACCAACAACACTGTGAGTTGGTCCCGGCTGAGTGACCTGCTTCGGGTGACCCAGAGGACAAGGCCCTGGCTCAGGAGGAAGGGGGGTCTCTCCCAGATCCCCCCCACCCCCAGTCCTCATCCCTCCTGCATTTCTCACAGAAGTGGTGGGCCTGAGGGGAAGGCCTGATGGAGAGGCCATTTCTAAATCCTCCAGGGGTGTGCTTGTTGTCTTCCTGCAACCCCTTTTTCTTCATGGGCTGAGAACAGGTGGGGGAGAGAAGGGAGGTCACCATTCCCCACCTTCCCCAATACTCACTCTGACTCCCAGCTCCACAGCTATTTAGATGTGCAGCAGCAACAGTGGTGCCCCTTTTCCCCTTCAGTCCTCCACTCAATTCTAAGGCCTCTTTCCCCTCAGAGCAGCATGCACAAGACAGCCCAGTTGTCCCCCAATCTATGTGCCAGCCTTCCTCCTCCTCTTTCCCCGGCTGGCTCCATCCCTTCATCAGCAAACCATCACTTCATGCACTCACTCTCACCGACTTCCTTCATGGTCACTGTTTGGTGCAGTGGTGGCAGCATTGGCCACCAAGCTCTGTGGCCCGCATGTAGTGAATTCACCAATCCTCACTGAGCTGTGGTTGGAGGAGGGGGAGGGGAAAACATGCCTCCTCTTTCTCCATCTTTGCTACCATTCCCTCCACACTATTTTACCTTGACCTCTTAGTCCCACCCCATAGCCGTTTCCTTTCTATGTCTTGACAACTTTGACCACACACATCTCACCATGAATACCTGCTCACCCCCCCTCCAGCAGTCTCCTGCCTTCCCTCCCCTGAATCAGATTAGAGCCCTGGAGGGACTGGTTCTAGCCTGTGGGCCATGTGTTTGATACTCCTGCATAGAGATTTTAACCTGTAGCAAGTAACCCAGAGTTTCTTTTCTTGGAATATCAGCATTCAAGCTGGAGAGAGATTAGGCAGCAAGGGATGATTTCAAAATGTGGTGGTAAGCATACTAATAATATGTAAAAGTACTATGACTAGACAATCTCTAATGTTTTTAATAATGATGTTGAGCAATATTACTTGGGTTTGTCTCTTTTGTTGAGTGTTGTATGGCTTCTTTAATATTGTATCTTCAGGTCATTAATACTCTTAGATGATATTTATGTTGCTTTTAACATGAAACACATTTACCACCTGTATCTTAACTACTCTGGCCCAATTGGAGTGAAATCTCAAAAATCCCACCCCAGGGTCATGGAATAGAATCATAGAGTGGAAAGAGGACATATAGGCCATCTAGTCCAACCCTCTTCTCAGTGCAGGATCAGTTTAAAGCAATCCTGACAAGTGTTCCTCCAACCGCTGCTTGAAGATTGCCAGTGAGGAGAAGCTCACCAGCTCCCAAGGCAGCTGATTCCACTGCTGAACTACTCTTACTGTAAATACCCCTCCTACCCAGCTGGTACCTTTCTGTCTATAATTTAGACCCATTATTGAAAGTCCTATCCTCTGCTGCCAATAGGAACAGCATCCTGCCCCTTTTCTAATGTTGCTGTTCCTGCATGGAGTGTTCATTATTCATATTGTATTATGTTTGCTTTATACCTAAATCCTTTCAAATACTTAAAGAGAGCAATAATGTGCCCCCAAAACCTCCCTTCTCCAGACTGGACAGTCCCAAGTCCAGGATCCTGATGTGAGTTGGTATGTGTGGAGCTTGCTTTAGTTAGTTCATTTGGCATGTTTCTTCCAGACGATGACTATCTTAACTCACTTCCTGATATCCATTATGGTTTCTTGGACAGAATTAAATCCTTCACACAGTGAGGGGAGGTATGCTCAATCTTTATTTTTATTTTTTAAAGCATTTTCACTTTTACTTTGCTTGGGAACAGGCAGCCTCATGCATAACCAGGTCACCCAAGGTCTGCTTTTAGAATCCATCTGATACATCTCTCATCTTGCACTCTGTGTTGGGGTTTCCTTGGGAGGTGGCAGTCCAATAGCTTCCCCTCTTGAAAGCCGGCAGGGTGTCTGGCATAAGGTGGGGAGGAGACTGCAGGATGAGAAGGCTCTTCAGCAATCCTTTGCTTCTGTCCTCAGTGACACTGGACATATGGTGAAGTTCCTGGGGGATGGGAAGACTGGGCTTAGATCATAACCTTTGCCTATCTCCCCTATCCACCCATGCCCAGCTTTTGCCATCCTAAAATGATCTGTGAGTAAGGCATTTGCCCGTTCCCACCAGGCTAGGGCCTGAAAGTTGGAATGACTCAGGCAAGCTGAACTCCTGCTTATTTGAAATGAGAGTACTTCCTAAGCTAACAGTGCTATTGGGGGAGAATGCTGGGCACAGAAATGCCACTCAAGGACAGCACTTTATCTTATGACAATGTGCTACATGTCCAGTATACCTGCAGAGTCACTCTGTCCCTTTGCTGCCCCTTCCAACTCTATTGACACAAGTTTAAAGACAGCATACAGAAATGAAAACTACAGTCAGAGCGTAGCTGCAAATAAATGTAGCCTTTCTGGTACATATCAAAAGGTCAGGACATCTTGTTCAGTTTAGTTACATTTCTAAGATTTTGTTTGTTATCCCTAATGTACAGTGACAGTGGCTTAAAGAGAGCATGGCTTTACCCAAAAGAGTATTGGATGATTGGTTAGTAGTTTTTGTGTGGAAAGCAGTAAAGCTCAAATGCAAGGAGATGAAGGATAGGCCAGAACAGAGACCAAATACTTGAATGTTAAGATTTTTGATACCACTGTATGTGTGGGCGGGGTGTATGTGTATGTCAGTCTGTCTCTGTTGAGTATCAGCAAAATCAGGGCCACAGCTTTTCTAGAGGCACAGTAGCAAAAGGCTTTTTATTAATAAAAGCTTTGTTTTCAGTTATCCGAAGTCAGAAAGAGACTGAACATCAGTGAACATGAATCTCCTAAAGCAGTGTCGAGGGACTAGCAAGCTGCCCTCAAAACTACAGCACCTGTGAGCTTTGAAGTAAAAATAATAGAAGTCCCTACAATGCTTGCAAAGTTTCCCCATGAGTCTTCCTTGATTAAAAAGTTGCCTGTTGTCCCAACTGCAAACTGAATTTCTGTTAGGTCCACAAATTCACAGAAAGATTGTGGCTCTTTCCCCACTTTCATCTCCTAGCAGTCCCCTCTGGTCCCAGAAAAGTTGATTTCTGGATCTGGAGGACCCATATAGCCTTGTAGGTTGGTAGGCAGCAGTGAGCAGAGGGGAGGGAGAGAGACAAAGTCTCTCCCTTCTCCATCTTCCGTTAGTGCAACTCTTCTGGTATTAGAAGGGACTGTTGGGTGGGGAGGAAAAGCAGGAGAGAGCTACAAAAACCAGCGCTTTCTGAGGATTGATTGATGGATGCAAACTATATTTTACCCCAAGTTTCAGGGACCGTGTTTCATAGGCTATTACCTTCAACTGAATTGTGGGGTGGGAATGGAAATTAGCAGGCAGGACACTAGAAGGCAGCTTTCTCTTTCACAAATCCTGTAATTCATTTAGTGCTGCTTCTGTTCTGACTTGCAGCAGCCTTATGAGTGTTGTTATTCACTTCATAGAATCAGAGAATTGCAGGGTTGGAAGGGGCCACACAGACCATCTAGTCTAAACCCTTGCTCAATGCAGGATCAGCCTAGACTGACAAGTGTTTGCCCAGCCGCTGCTTAAAGACTGCCAATGAAGGGGAGCTCACCACCTCCCTAGGCAGCTGATTCTACTGTTGAACAACTCTTAATGTAAAAAAGTTTTTCCTAATATCCAGTCAGTACCTTCCTGCCCTTAATTTAAACCCATTATTGTGAGTCCTATCCTCTGCTTGCAACAGGAACAGCTCCCTGCCCTCCTCTAAGTGACAACCCTTCAAATATTTATTTCTTCTTCAAATTTGTACCCCGCCCTCCCTGCCGAGCATTCATATCCCCCCTCCAGACTAAACATTTCCAAGTACCTCAGCCTTTCCTCAGAGGGCTTGGTCTCCAGGCCCCCGATCATCCTTGTCATTCTATTCTGCACATGCTCCACTCTGACCACATCCTTTTTGAAGTGAGGCCTCCAGAACTGCACACAATACTCCAGGTCTGGCCTGACCAATGCAGTGTACAGCAGGACTATGACATCTTGTGACTTCAATTATACAGCTGATCTTCTGTTAAAGACTTAAGCAGATCTACTTGGATCTGTGTTTTAATTTCAGCACAAGCACATTTTATAGCCATGTGTATAAAAGGCAAACATCGGCAGTCTTCAGGTGGAACTAGAAGGTGCTTTCCGTATCAGGCAGTATGCTAATGGAGAGCATTGCAAGGCTGAGAGGCTCTTGTTTCAAGTGGCATCACGGCACAAGAGATCATCTTTCGGGGAAGCCAAAGGCTGCCTTTCTTTGCCAAGAACTGCCAGATTCTGCTAACAATTGAAGCCTTTCCTTTAGCAAGGCTCTGTGGGTAAAACTCTCTCTCTCTCTCTCTCTCTCTCTCTCTCTCTCTCTCTCTCTCTCTCTCTCTCTCTCTCATTCGACGATTCTTGGCTACAAGCTATAAAAGGGGACTCTTTAAAAACAGCTCTGCCTGGTTGTGATGTTCCTGTGCTGAAGGGCACAGGGACAAAGTGGCAACATTATTTGCCCTGTCTGCTTTTTTCCTTGCCAATCCTCCAAAGAGAAATACGAGGGAAGATAAGCTTTTGTGCTCTCTCTGGCTTGGCAGGAGCTCAGGGTATTCTCTGGTTTTTAATCATGATGGTTACCTCTGATTTGTAAAATGTCACAAGTGAAGAGTTGGTCTGTCCCCAACTTCTCTTTCTCCTGGGTGTAAAAGCAATTCAGTCCAATTTCTTTCACTCAAGCAAGCTCCTTCATTCCAAGCTTTCATGATAAATAATGTTCACATCTATTCTGTTCCTTTGCCTTTCCTTTGTTCCCTTTGTTCATTCAATCTTTGTTTTTTGTCTTCTGAAGTTACACTCTGCAGGAGAGAAAGGGCCCTCATAATCACAAAAATATTGCATTTTTTTTTTGCAAAACTAAATTTTTAAAGAGGTCTTTTCTACACAGGGAAATAGGGTAACACCATAGTACTTGGATAAATTATTGGGCACTGTGGTCTGTGTATAGTTTGCTGTAGGATGGATCCTGTTGTGTAACTTTGTGTAATTTAATGTGTTATGTTAACACTTACGCTTTACTGTTTTTTAGACTTCTGGTTGCTTCTACAACCCAAATCCTATTTCCTTGTTTATTGAATGCCCCCTCTTGTTGATTGTATTGACTTACTCTGTGAGTCCCAATAAGATTTTTATCTAGGATGATAAAAGGGTTGGAACACTTTCCCTATGAAGAAAGGTTAAAACGTTTGGGGCTCTTTAGCTTGGAGGAATGACGGCTAAGGGGTGACATGATCAAGGTTTATAAGATTATGTGTGGGATAGAGCAGGTTGAGAAAGAAGTATTTTTCTTCCTTTCTCACAGTACAAGAGCTCGTGGGCACTCAATAAAACTGCTGAGCAGTCGGGTTAGAACAGATAAAAGGAAGTACTTCTTCACCCAAAGAGTGATTAACACATGGAATTCACTGCCACATTAGGTGGCGGCAGCCACAAGCATGGACGGCTTCAAGAAGGAATTAGATCCATCAGTGGCTATTAGCCACAAGGAATAGATAGGAACTCTGGGGCAAGTGATGCTCTGTAATCTTGGTGCTTGGAGGGGCAACAGTGGGAGGGCTTCTAGTGCTCTGGCCCCACTGGTGGACCTCCTGATGGCACCTGGTATTTTTAGCCACTGTGTGACAGCGTGTTGGACTGGATGGGCCATTAGCCTGATCCAACATTGGCTTCTCTTATGTTCTTATGTTTTTTATGAGAAAGGCTGACTACAAATGACATAAATAAATAAATAAATAACAAATTACTTTGTGTCTATACATTCTTATGAAGAATCAGTGTAAATTCCAGGGCATGAAGTATTTTAAAACCATTCTGTTCTCCTCCATCATCTTTGTAAGTAGCTATCACGAGCCCATCAATGACTTGCACTAGACCTTGGAATAGTGCAGTGGTTCCCAAACTTATTTGGCCTATCATCCCCTTTTCAGAAAAAAAATTACTCAGTGCCCCCCTGGAAATCTACCTTCAAGAAGTGGACAAAAAGATGCAGTGACAAATTTGCACATAAAGAAAGATGTTGTTGTAAATAAAACACTTTGAAGCTTTTTTATAAAATCAACCATAGTAACATTTGCATACACACAGAAAATTAAGATAATAAAGGATAATATTAAAATAAAAATCACAAATTGCATTAAAATAATCCTAATGAGAAGGATGAACCTGGTGCACTGCTATCAATTTATTAATGCTTGGCTCTATTTTTGTCAGCAGCAATCTTAAATCACCACAATTAGCTATTTGCAGTCAGTTTCTTTTTTTAGTTAACAGATTTGTGACCGCACTGAACCCACATCCCACTAAATATGTTGAAGGAAATGCAATTAGAAACTTTTGAACTATAGCCCATAATCCAGGATAAAGTGTAGGTATCTGCTTTTGCAGCCAGAACTGTTGGTAGCCATCTTTGAATTTAAATTGCAATTCCTCATTTGTTGTTACTTCTATAAGTTCTTCTTGTAATTCTGGAGATTCTTCTGTGTCTGTCCTTGAAAAAGGGTCCAAAACCCAGTTGGGTATGTTCATTTTAAGAATATCTTCAAATCATTAATTAAAGTCAGACTAGAGAGCCTCCAAGTGCTGACAATAGGTAAGCAAGTCTTCATCATGTTTTTCTATGTTGATAAATTTGGAAACTGGCTGAATTCCCCTTGTCCTAAATTTTGTTTGTACAGAAGAAGTTTTGCCACAAATGCAGAAATGACAGTTTTTGTTTTGATTAAATTCAGCTCATCGCCTTGGAGCTGTAGATTTGTTTCATTAAATTTATTAAACAAGTCTGTCAAATAAGCATCCAGTTTGGTGTAGTGGTTAAGTGTGCGGACTCTAATCTGGGATAACCGGGTTTGATTCCCCACTCCTCCACTTGCACCTGCTGATGTGAGCTTGGGTCAGTCACAAGCTCTGGCACAGCTGTTCCTGAAAGAGCAGTTTCTGTCAGAGCTCTCTCACCTACCTCACAGGGTGTCTGTTGTGGGGAGGGGAAGGGAAAGGAGTTTGTAAGCTGCTCTGAGACTCCAAGTGAAGGGTGGGGGATAAATCCAATCTCTTTTCTTCTTCTTTGGAATCAATCAAGTTGGCTCATAAAGCATCATCTTTGTTTTCTAGGAACTCTAGCACTGAGTCAAAGAGTTTATAAAACCGATCCAAATAGGCAGCTTTTGATAGCAAATGAACTTCTGTATGAAGCAGCAAGCGATTGAATTCTTCATTGTTTTCAATACAAAGTTGTCCAAACAATCTATCATTCAGTGAATTGCTTCTGATTTTGTTGACCGCTTTAATGACATGATATAATGACTTGTGTAGGTGTTCACTCAGATTTTTGGCAACTAGATGTTGATGATGAATGACACAGTGTATAGTGAATACATCTGGAACCACTTTTTTTAAATATGCAAGAAACCCCCTGTAGCGCCCCATCATCTCTGGAGCACCATCAGTAGCAACTGACAATATATTACTCTGGGGAATTTCTTTTTCTTTAAAAAATCTCTTCCAGTGTATGAAATATTGATTCTCCTTTGGTATCAGTTTGCAAATTTGTAGCAAATAATAATTCTTGGCAAATTTTTCCTTCTTTTATGAATCGCACATATGCTAAAAGCAAAGCTTCATTTCCTGGCAAAGTTGACTCATCAAGCTGTATAGAGAACTGAGATGTTTTTAAATATTCACACAATGAGTCTTCAACATCTTGAGCCATTTCATCAATTCTTCATTGCACTGTATTATTGCTTAAAGAAATTTTCTTGGTAATATCAGATGCTGGCTTGTGTAGCATGGTGCATATTACCTCACTTATAGCTGGTAGAATTAAGTTCTTCACCAACAGAATGCAGTTTTCCCTTGTATAAACTCTCCTAAAAAGGAGAGGACTTTATTGCTTTTTATAAAGAAAGGGGGAAGGGTATACAAAGGGACAAAGAAAAGAAGTGAGTGAATTTTCTGTTAGTATATTAAACTTTTTGTTAGTAAAAAATAAAGTTCATGGCTTCTACCGTGGTTGAACGATCTTCTTTTCATCTTACTAAAAGTCCAAAACAGATCTGTTAGAAAGATTAGTAAAGTCCTTTGGGGTTAATTGTTAATATACTCCATTCTTGCGCGTCACGAACAAATCATATCTTGGGGTGTCTTCCTTTCAAATCTCTCAAATTGTACAATGGGCCCTTCTTTGCTTTTCCCTCCTCCGATTCTCCTTCCTCCTCCTCTGGGCCACTGTCTTCTTCGTTGCTTAACATTGTCCATTTAGTGAGTTCTGCATCTTCCTCTGAACTGGTGTGCCTCTTCAGAAATTCTTGGGCTTTGAAGACGGAATCAATCTTCTCTCTTTTATTGTTAAATTTAAAAACCAGTCCTTCGGGAAGCCACCATTTGTAACTAACTTGGTACTTTTGCAAAAATAGGGTCAATCCTTTATATGCTTTTCTTTTCAGACAAATTTCATATGGAACATCTTTTAAAATCCTGATATTCTGTTCACCAATCTTCAAGGGCATTGCTGAAGTCGCTCATAAAATTTGATCTCTAGTACCTTGCTTAGTGAACTGCAACCACCTGCTGGCAAATTATTTTTCTTGGTGAGAGTAGGATCTGTATACAGATCCATCTCTTCTAAGTTTTCGCTTCTTGCCAGTTGGTGCCAAGGCATTCCAGATAGCTCTGAGATCTTCTTTTCCTCTTCCTTTATGCCCTGAAAACGGAGAGTCAAGTTTGATTTTTCCATCTGATGCATTAATATTCTTTTTTCCTGCATCTCTTGATGTTTCTCTATTTTGTTGACCTTTTTCTTAATTTTCTTGGTGTCTTCTGTCGAGGTCAGGCATTTCTTTGCAGTCTCTTCCATCTTCTTAGCTGTATCTGCTAATTGCTTCTGTTGAGTATTGAGGACACCTTCCATGTTACAGAGAGTTTAGCTGATTTTTTGCATTTGATCCAGCAGAGGGCACAGCATCTCACTCTGCTGATTGACAGCTGGCTCCGAGGGGGGGGTGCCAGAACTGGAAGTCCCTCCCAGCTTCTTCACCGGCTTGTCCGGGAGTCTTATCTGCCCGGACATTTTTATTGTTTACTTTTACACAGTCCGTGCTGCGCAGCTCAGGAGTCCAGCTATTTTCTTCAACTTCAATACAACTCCAAAAGGTACTTTCACCAATCCGCTTTTTCACTCCACCCCCCTTCCACTCTCCTTTATAAGTTCCATTTTCTAGGTGGGGGGGATTCTTCCCCCCTCCCGTGCGCTTGTGCGATTAGGGGGGGAGCGCATTTGAAACGCTTGCAAGCAGATCTCCAACTCACGGTTTTCTGCCGATTCTTCCTTTTTTAATTCAGCCTTCGCTGCTTCACTCCGGGAAGTCGGTGGCATTGCTAATTCCCATACGGGCACAACACAGCGGGGCCACTGGGGCAGGGGGAAAGCCTTGATTTCTCGGCCATCAGGCCGGCAAAGAGGCTACTCCCCAAGTGCCCCCTGGTTCAGAGCCTTTAACTAAGTCTCGCTAGGGTCATTCGCTTGTGCGAAGACCCCCCTGACCGTGCGTGGGCTGACCATCTCTGGGAGAGTCCTGAGAGGTGGCCGCCATTCACTCCGCCGAAACCAAAAAACCAGAATGCAGTTTTCCTGATTTAGCAATCAGTAATGAAATGTTGTAAGCAGCATGCAGCCCATCGTCATCTTGTTTGGATTCTATTGAAAAGAGTTTTGCCAATGTCGGCTGTCTCAAAAAGTTTTCTTTAAGTGCTTGAAAACAAGATAAATCCTTACCTTTCTTATCAGCATGAACTTTTGTCAAATGTTCTTGTAGTCTTGAAGGCTTCATAGCTTCATTTGATAAAAGTTTTTGGCAAATCAGGCACATTGGTAATGTGCTGTTTGTAGATGACTGAATAAAGCCATAATTCAAATATTGAATACTATATTGTCTACATTTTTTCTTAGGTTCAGCCATGATATTATCTGTAAAAAAGTAAAATTTCTTTATTTATAAAACAATTAATTAAGATTACCAGCAGCGGGCATGAATTATAGTTCTTCCCACACACACACACACACATGAATTGTTGGGGGAAAGCCAGCTTTGAAATAGCTGGAAATCATTACTGTCTTGTACCCCCACATTAGGTGCAAGGCAGTTTACATACTGCAATCCAAAGAGCAATCCAATACCCCAATTTCTTTAATCTTGAAGTCATTAGTTATCAGTGGCAGAGCAGGAATCCAAACCCAGATCTCCCAGACACTTGTCTGACACTTAAACACTGTACCACACTGACCAGATGGCTGTCCCAAATAGAAAGAGAAGCTTCTCAAGAACTTCCACTTTAACTTCTGGCTTCCCAGCTGCAAAGTCCTGTTTCAAATCATGCAACCAAGTCTCAGTGAATCTCACAAGCCCAAGTGCCAGGGAGTCAGAATTTGCAATCTTTGGCTTTTCCCATTAAATGTGCTCTATTTGCATAACTTCTGCAGACTACAAAGAATTTGGCATTCTTTGAGGCACACAGCATTACAGTCTCAAGAAATATATTGAAAAACCAACCAGAAAATTACAATATTTAAACAACAACCAATAACAAAAGCTGAATCACAAAATTAAAAACATTGAGCAACCCCCACCACCACACCAATAAGCAATTACCACAATTACTTTTAGAAAACAATCCAACAGAAATACTTTTAAATGCAAACCAAACTTTTAAAACTTTCCCACAAAATTATTAACTGTAAAAGAGTAAGGCTTAGCCAACCCCCACCCCACACAACTGTAACTCTAAGCCACCCCAAGCAGGCTGCAAAACTTAAAGTAAAGGGACACAAATTTAAAAGGTCCTTTTACTAATATCCCTGTTAAGTATGGACAACTTGACAATGAAGCGATTTCAGCAAGTGATTTAGCTTTATTGGTAACAGCAACTCCAACTCAGAACACACCAACAAACACCCACAAAACAGTGGAGCACAGCTCCTTCTTTTAAACTCTCCCGGGCTGTCAAAGCCACACCCATTGTCAGATAAGAACCAATAACAATGCAGGGATAAAGGCCAATCAGGACCGTTCCCTCTCTGATACATTCTCACATAGTGATTGGATATTTACAAAGGTTTCGCAGAAACCGACCAATAACAATGCGACATCTGAAGAGCCACATTCTGACTCAAGCTTAACATGTGAATAGATAGCAGCAATTCACATTCAGTACATAACAATTCCTCCCCCCTAAGATGGAGCATTACCCTGCCAAACCTTCAGGTGGTGGGGGGCACAACGGCTTTTGTTCGACTGGCGCAGCGGTCTCTGCTCTGTTGGAGTTGGAGCGGCACACTCTTCTGGAGCCCTGGTAACCTCTCTCGCAGGAGAGACGGGGGAACACAAACAGGGATTACAGGTCTCTGGAGTTGGGGTCTGCCCAGACTCCGATTCCCCTTTTGCAGCACTCACCTCCTCGGCGGGAGGCCCGTCCTGCTCGGGGACCAGCTCAGGTTCAGGCACCAACTTGGCGCTGGAGTCTACCCAACGCTATCTGAGCTGGTCTATGTGGTGGCGAATCTCCCGTCCGCTGGGAAGCTGGACCACATACAGCCTGGACCCTGCTACTTTGGTGACTATGGCTGGTAGCCACCGATGACCCTCCACATAATTGCGGGCAAATACCTTGTCCCCCACAACAAAAACTCTCCCCTGCTCCGGGGCCTCTGACCGTTGCTTTGACTGATCCAAGTCAGGGTGCAAACGGTCAAGAAGGGTAGCCAGTTTACGGCCCATTAACAGTTCGGCTGGGCTCTGCCCCATTGCCAAACACGGGGTGATGTGTTGCCTCAGAAGGAAAGAGGCCAGTTTCTGGTTCCAGTCCCTGCACGTCAGGCGCCCAAGTGACTCCTTTGCCGTTCTCACCATCCGCTCGGCCTGGCCGTTGGAAGCCGGATGGAACGGCGCAGAAGTCACACAGCATACGAGGTTGTCAGCCAGGAACCCCTCAAACTCTGCCGAAACGAACTGTGGCCAATTATCGGAGACAACACAGTCCAGCAGCCCGTGGGTGGAAAACAGTTTGCGCAGGGCATTAATCACAGCCCCAGAACTTGTTGACCTTAAAAGAACCACCTCCAACCACTTTGAAAAAGAATCAACTAAAATCAAAAACATTTGTCCCTGGTAGGGACCAGCCAGATCGATATGGAGGCGGGACCAGGGCCTCTTAGACTTCTCCCAGGGCTGGATGGGAGCTTGTGGTGGTTCCGGCCGTGACTGTTGGCAGGACATGCAGTTCCGAACCCAAACCTCAACATCTGCATCGAGGTTTGGCCACCACACGTACCCTCTAGTGAGGGCCTTCATATGGACCATTCCTGGATGGCCCGCGTGTAAGGCCTCCAGGACCCTTTCCCTCAGTCTCAAGGGAACCACTACTCGGCTTCCCCATAGGAGGCAACCTTTCACAACAGAAAGTTCATTTTGGCGGGAAACGAAGGGTTTGAAATCTGCCTCCACTTTTCCCGCCGGCCACCCCCTCAGCGACCAATTGAGAACCCGGGCAATTACAATTTCTTTAGCCGACACAGCAGCAATGTCTTTAGACGTAACAGGGGCCTCGGGAAGCTTGTCCAAGGCCAGAATGTCCAAGTCCTCCGAGCAGTCAGAGGCTGCGGATGGTGCTGGGCAGTGGCTGAGAGTGTCCGCATGTCCTATGGCCTTTCCAGGCTGGTGTTCAAGTTCAAAGTCATAGGTGGACAGGAAAACTGCCCACCTCAGCATCCTCGGAGAGAGGATATTAGGAGTCTGGCGGTCCAGAGAAAATATGCCCAACAACGGCTTGTGGTCAGTCACAAGGAGAAACCGTCGCCCGTAAACAAAGTCATGGAACTTCTTAACTCCGGAGATTAGGGCGAGGGCCTCCCTGTCAATTTGGGCATAGTTTTTCTCCGCAGCAGTGAGAGACCGTGAGTAGAAGGCAATAGGTGCCTCGGTGCCGTCTGGCATTAAGTGACTGAGTACTGCGCCCACCCCATAAGGGGACGCGTCTGCTGCCAAGACCAGTAGTTTGTTTTTGTCATAGTGCGTCAGCACAGCATTTGTCGAGAGAAGGTCTTTTATCACCTCGAACGCCCGCCTCTGTCGCTCGCCCCACTGGAGGTCCTTCTTGGACTTAGGCGATGGTGCTCCCTTAATGGCAGTGACCTTTTCTGGTGTAGGGTGAACTCCTGTTGCATCAATGAGGAAGCCAAGAAATTCGACCTGGGGCACCCCCACAACACATTTGGATCGTTTGACCCGTAACCCCGCTTCCTTAAATTGATTAAGCACTGCCCTCAATCGAGCCATTAACTCATTTTGGTCTGTACCCGCTATAAGAACATCGTCAAAGTAGGGTACAACCCCAGGTAGCCCATGCAGGAGCCCCTCCATTAATCCCTGGAAGATCCCCAGGGCTACTTTCACCCCAAACTGCAGGTGCTTAACTCGAAAAGCCCCTTTGTGGGTAACAATGGTCTGTGCGTCTGCGGTGGCATCGTCCACAGGCAATTGTTGGTATGCCTGTGCCAGGTCCAACTTTGCAAAAACTTTGCCTCCCCCCAGTGATGCCAAGACGTGGCTGATGACTGGCACTGGGTAAGAGTGCTGCTGTAACGCTTTATTTACTGTACATTTATAGTCGGCACAAATTCACACCGACCCATCAGCCTTGACTGGCATTACAATGGGCGTTTCCCATCGACCATAGGGAACAGGCTCCAAGATCCCTTGTTGAACCAACTTATCTGACTCTGCCTCTATTTTTGCCCTCAAAGCAAAAGGCATCTTGCGATACTTCAAAGACAGATCAGCCGTACTGAAGGGTCTAGGTCAACGGACACCGGAGGGCCAGTGTATTTACCGAGCCCTTCCCCAAAAACCTCAGGAAACTCGCTATACAATGAGTTTCTTTTATTGTCACAGATCTGGTTGACCCCAGTAATAGCGATTCCCAGTGACTCAAACCAGTCGAGGCTGAACAAGCTCACCCGTTCGCCCTCAGCTACCAGGAGGGACAGCTCTGCCTTCCGGTCCTTGAATTCGACCTGGAACATCGCCCTCTCTGCCAACAGAATGTGCCGTCCTTGGAAATTGGTCAGACGAGTTGTCACCGGTGACAGACGGCGGCGGCTTTGCCTCAGGAACATGCACTGCCACGTTTCTGAAGAGATGATGGTGACAGACAATCCGGAATCCACCTCCATTACGCAGGGAACACCGTCCAGATGAACCGTCACATGGATCTTTTTGCTGGCCTTGTTACCGGTGGTCAGGATCGTTGATGGGCTGCAGCAGGAGTCGGTCTGATGACAGCCAGATGCCTTGTCGCCATCTCAAGCATGAGCCCTGGGTTCTGCACATCGCGAAGACGGTGGGGATCTTTTGATGGCTCGACAGACTCGGGCCAGATGACCCTGCTTCCCGCAGGAGCGGCAGATCAGCTCCTTGGCCCAACAGAGGTCTCTCTCATGCTTACCTCTGCAGCCGGCACAGGAACGCGTCACTGTAGTCTTCGGTCTGGTTCGTGGTGGGCGTGTCTTTCTGGTTCTGCAAATGCCGTCAGCCTCACCGTCGGACTTGCTGGTGGATTGCTGGTGGACTGCAGGTTCTTTACTCACTGATGGCTATCGTTGGCGCACCTCTCGGGTTGATTTGTCAGCGGCCTCTGCGGCAATGGCCTCAGCGTAGGCCACAGCGTACGTAAGCTCGGTGTGAGCAAACAGGTGCTGCTGAAGGCATTCGTCCCGTAGGCTGCATACCAGTCAGTCGAGGAGGGCCTCCTCAAGGTCGGTGAACCCACAGGGCCGGGCTGCCTTTTGCAAGGTGGTGACGAATTCGGCTATTGATTCAGATGGACCTTGGCACTGCTTGTAAAAAGCATGCCTGCAAGCGATCTTAGACAGCTGCGGCACGAAATGGCCCTTTAGCTTAGCTGTGATGTCGGCCCATGTAGCTGCGCTAAGCTCGGTGGGCGCTACTAGGGACCGGGCGATGTCGAAAACAACCTTGCTGCAAGAGCTCAGGAGTGTCGCCTTCTTCCTCGCCTCGTCCGTGATCTGGTTCGCCTGGAGGTGAAACTCAAACCGAGCTAGGTATGAGTCCCAGTCCTCCGTTGCTGGGTCGAATGCTTTGAACGCCAAGTTGACGGCCATCTTGGCTGGTCGATTGTCCACAACTGCCCGTGGAGCTTCAGCCGGCTCGGCCGGGTGAGTGTTCTTGTCTGCCGTTACTGCGTTGGTTCAGCGGGGCTGCCTACCCGCTCTAGCATCCCATCCTCGTCGCCAATTGTTAAGTATGGACAACTTAACAACAAAGTGATTTCAGCAAGTGATTTAGCTTTATTGGTACCAGCAACTCCAACTCAGAACACACCAACAAACACCCACAAAACAGTGGAGCACAGCTCCTTCTTTTAAACTCTCCCGGGCTGTCAAAGCCACACCCATTGTCAGATAAGAACCAATAACATTGCAGGGATAAAGGCCAATCAGGACCGTTCCCTCTCTGATACATTCTCACATAGTGATTGGGTATTTACAAGGTTTTGCAGAAACCGACCAATAACAATGCGACATCTGAAGAGCCACATTCTGACTTAAGCTTAACATATGAATAGATAGCAACAATTCACATTCAGTACATAACAATCCCCCTTTAAAAATAATATGTATTTCCCCCAAATCTTACCTTTTAGATGTCTTCTTCAGTCCAGGTAGAGTCCACCACAACCCACACAGGCAGGCAGGCAGGCCAAGGCAGGGACAGAGCAGCAGCAGCTGAAGGCCTGAAGCCAGAGGCCAGCAGCAGCCACCACAACCTTACAAGGGTGCACATACATTTGCAATTTGCAAATGCATGGCTGTGATTGGCTGTGGGGACCCCTCTCCCCCTCCCTCCCTGATCCCAGGTAAGACCAGGAGATGGCAGGAAAAGGCTGTCATTTTTCTGGTTTCCCAGGCGGGATGAAATTCTAAGGGGTTTAAGGGATCTTTCCTCCAATATTTCAGACAGATAGACCTTGCCCAGTTTTACAGACCACTGAAGTTCACTTTGCAGACTTGCTGTGAGAAAAACAACACAGAGGTTTAGAACAGCACAGTAAAGTAAGGTGTGGAAGAGTGAGAGCTTTATTCCCTCTCTTACCTTTTTTTTTTTTTTTGGTAAACAAAAATCCTCCCTGATCTCCACTTTTAAAAGGAGCAGGTGGACTTCTATACAATCAGGTCTCTGGAGTATTGCTTTTGGATCAGGAAACAGATGATCTGGTCACAGATTTCTCACCTGGCCCTGTATGTGCACAAGACAGCATGCATGCTTAATTATGAAAATGTTAAAAAAGGCTTTTTCAGAAATCTCAGCCTCTGTTTTATGAAGCAGGCAGGCTGGCCATTGCCGCAGAGGCCGCTGACAAGGGGAGAGAACTGAGCACAGGAGGACCCACCACCGGCTGTTGGGCTGCCTCTCTCCTAATGACATGGCAGCCCTTTGAGTATTTAGTTGCAATGCTGTTGCATCTGTCTGAAGATCAGAAATTGGACAAATCTGTTAAAGCTAGGGCCCAGACTTACCCAGGGTCCTGTTTGTGGCACCACGGGGAGGAGGGAGGAAGGAGCAGCCATGGCAATTCTTGCCAGGCGGAGAGGGTGGGCCGGCAGCAAGCGTAGGAAGCTATCTGGGGGCGGGGCACCCTGGCTGTTACTAAAGGCACTGCAGTGTCCCCCCTTGCTATCTTTTCAGTGACTGGCACTCCAGACTGAGGTGGATAAGAAGACAGTATGAGGACACTACTGGCAGAGCTCCTGACCACAACTGTCCTTTAGTCAGATGGGCTGGAGCCAGGTTACCTGATTTATTGGCTATGGAGGAGCATGGAGGCCTTGGGAATTTCACTATGCCTGGATGCCCTGTTTCTTACTGATGGGGTTCACTTATCTGACTAGGGCATGGATGTTTGGGGTATAAGGCATTTGGCTACGGCTGTAAGAGCATTGGCACGAGCTGCCCAGCTCCATCTGAGGCCCAGCTCTTGTGGCGGTATCAGCATGGCGCCGGATCCATTAACAGGAAAGCTGGCCTGTGTGCCCATTTTCCTGAGTTTATTATTTATTTATTTATTTGATTTATATCCCACCCTTCCACGTGGGCTCAGGGCGGCGAACAAGAGGCATAATGCCAAACATCAAGATTAAAACACCGAGGCAACGCCAAGAATAAATACTAAAACCATAAATAAGATATAAACTAAAAAATTAAAACAGCAGTCACATTCTGTTCTATAATACATTCATGTATCATTGCACCCATAATATCCTGTGGGACTGAAATCCCGTGCTGGGGCCAGTAAGCCTCAAGATGACAATGCCAAGATGGTAATAATAGTGATGAAGGTGGTGATGGAGGTGGTGGCAGACCCTACTCGAAGGCCTGGTGGAAGAGCTCCATCTTGCAGGCCCTGCGGAACTGCATAAGGTCTCGTAGGGCCCTGATCTCTTCTGGGAGCTCATTCCACCAAGTGGGGGCTGCCACCGAAAAGGCTGTGGCCCTAGTCGCCGCATATTTGACTGCCTTGGGAGCTGGGATGACCAATAAATGCTGTCCCCCTGACCGTAGTGCCCTTGGGGGAACATATGGGGAAAGGCGGTCCCTCAGGTAGGCCGGACCCTGGCCATATAGGGCTTTAAAGGTAAGCACTAGCACTTTGAAGCGGATCCGGTATGCTTTTGGCAGCCAGTGCAGCACCTTCAGCACCGGCTGGATGTGGTCCTGTCTAGTGAGACCCATCAACAGCCTAGCCGCTGTGTTCTGCACCAGCTGCAGCCTCCGGATCTGCGCCAAAGGCATCCCCATGTAGAGAGCGTTGCAGTAGTCTAGCCTCGAGGTGACCGTTGCGTGGGTCACTGTGGCCAGATCGTCGCGGTTGAGGTAGGGAACCAACTGTCACGCCAGCCGAAGATGGTAAAATGCTGACTTTACAGTGGCTGCCACCTGGGACTCCATTGTTAAGGAGGCATCCAGGAGCACCCCCAAATTCCTAACCCCCGGCGATGGCACCAGACCGGTCCGACTCAGGCCCAGGACCTCTGTCTTCACTGGGTTTAGCTTCAGCTGGCTCCGCCTGAGCCAACCAGCCAGATGAGGACCATTGTGGCCTGATCAGATGACCAGTTGGTAGTTCAGCCACTAAGTGGCCATGATGGAGTACCTCAGCAGACAGACCATTTGACCTGGAGACTTCACAAATATTACCATGCAAGGAAGTCCTCAGGATCTTCAACAGGATTAGCATCTCAACTGTACATCCAAACACCTGCAGTCTTGACCCGTGCCCATCGTGGCTAGTTAAAACTGATTGTGATGGGCTATGAGGTGCCCTAAGGGATATTAGCAACAAGTCCCCCTCTGAGGGACTGTTCCCTGGGGCACTCAAGGAAGCAGTTTGGGGTATTAAAGAAACCATCCTTGGATCTGGCCGAATTGGCTAACTATCAACTGGTTTCCAATTTGCCCTATCTGGGCAAACTAATCAAGAGGGCGGTGGCAATTCAATTGCAGGGTCTTTTGGATGACACTTCCACACTAGATCCTTACCACTCCGGCTTCTGACCAGGACATGGGACAGAGATGGCACTGGTTGCCCTCACAGACAACCTCCAGAGGCATCTGGATTGGGGCGGTTCGGCAGTGTTGTTGTTGTTGGACCTGTTGGCAGCATTTGACACAGTCGACCATCAACCACTGATCTACCGCCTTGCTGACACTGGGATTGAGGGGTCTGCCTTGTAATGGCTCTCCTTGTTCCTTCAGGGTCAGGGACAAAGGGTGGCACTAGGGGAACAGCTGCCCTGAAGGCACTAGCTTACAGATTGCCCCAAGGGGTGGTACTATTCCGATGCTATTTAACATCTATATGCGCCCCCTTGCTCAGATTGCTTGGAGGCATGGGCTGGGCTATCACCAGTATGCTGATGACACCCAGCTCTATCTGCTGTTGGGCAGCCAGTCTGACTCTAGTCTGGAAGATCTAGACCTGGCATTGCAGGCCATGGCTGGCTGGCTTAGTCTGAGCTGACTGAAATTGAATCCAATGAAGACGGAGGTCCTGTGTCTGAGTTGGGGCGGCCCAGGGTTAGGGATCCCACTCCTGTCCTTCGATGGGGCACTGTTGGTGCCAGCGTCAGAGGTTAGGAGTTTGGGAGTGCTCCTGGATGCTCCATAATGATGGAGGCCCAGGTAGCAGACCCTGCTAAGTCAGCTTTTTATCACCTTCAGCTGATTAGGCAGTTGGTTCTCTTCCTTGAACACAGGGCCTGTAAGACAAAGCTCTTCCACAAGGTTTTTAGGTAAGGAGTCACACCTAATAATCTAAGCCCCTGTGCCCAATACCTTCACATGCCCAGAAAGTATGAGCAATTTTATATGATGCACTAGTTTTTGTGAGCAGTGGTAGACAGAAGCATTGGTGATAGACTGACCAAAAGCCTTCTACTGCCATCTTGCTTACTGTTCATTGATTCCTTGATTTCTCAGTGCTTGGGGCTGATCTCAAACAAGCACTCTTCTATTGACATGGTAGGACTTGGTTTTAATAACTGCAGGTCTTCTCAGCTCAGTTGCCCTAGACAATTTTAAAAGAGCCAGTAATTCTTCATCTAAAATTCTTCCGATTATTGTTTAGATGCTGAGAAAGGGCAGCTCTTAGAACTTTTCCATTAGAAGGACTCTAAAAATTAATCTTTTCATGGTCCTAAAACAAGGTGCATAACAGCACACAATAAGCCTTCATGAGCTGGTGTTTGCTTAATGAACCCCAAATTGATCAAATCATGTTTATCCCTTTCTTTTAATTCAGAGAGGAGTCCACCACTGAGGTATTCCAATTCTAGGTTTTGGCCTCATAAAGCATATGGAAGTAGGCACAGTGAAAGATTTTGTAAATTCCTCAGAGGAACAGTTCTCATTTTCTTTATCAGTTGGTGAGAACTGTAGCAGTATCCCTCATAATTTATTAGGGCCATCTTTTTTTTTTATGCCTTCAGCACCCATAAAGTGAGTGGCCCTTAAATTGGTTAGAGTGCCAGACTAACTTCTAGGAAACCTGGGTTCAAATTCCCACTTGGTGATGGAAACTCACTTGATGACCTTGGTGCTGTCTCTCCACCCATCCTGTCTCAGAACAATGTTATAAGCCACTCTAGGTCCCCTTTCAGGAGGAAAGCAAATTATAAATATCTAAATAAATTGTCCTAATAACAATCACCAAGAAATTCACCAGACAAGTCTTAGACAGGGTTGCATGCATATTTATGCAGTTTATTCTTAAGCAAGTAAACATTCAGAAGATATTATCCCATTTGGACACTAAGAAGAACTCTAAGTCTAAGTCCTCCCTGACTCATTTCTTTTATATAAACATAGGAGGCCGATATATATGTTTTCTTGTTGATTTGAAATATGTATAGAAATATTGATTTTAGTTGGATACCTTTCAAGTAAATTTAGGATTACTTGCATGCTCATGAGCACCTCCCCCACAATCTCCCCAGCTCCATGGAGTATATACATGTGCAACTGATGTAAATGTCTCTCTCCAGGCTCATTTACAAACACAGATTGCATGCATTGGAGGCCTCCAGGAAAGCCTCCAACAGATTACAAACAAACCCATGTTTCATCTTTCCAAAGACAAGTCATTCTGTGAACTGACATTTCTGCAAAACCACATTGTCAGAGCTGTTACATTATTAGCCACTATCAATGTCCCTTTGTGTTAAACGGTTTTATATCCTTTTCCATTTTGGGGTTTTCTTTTCTTCCCCCAGGAAAGAAAGTAATTATTTTCTGAGTGATCTTGTCCCACAGATGGAATGAAGAGACAGACACCAATATGGATTTAACAAGGGCCACCTTATTCACTATTTATAATCAAACAATTGCTGAGGGGCTGCTAAAATGCACTGAAGAATATGACAAGTGTCAAGCTCTTGACCACCTTCATTTCCTTCTGGGCGATGCACCTGCTCCGATCTCAAGCCACCCTATGCAGCTCTTGATCAGCGGATTGGCATATTTAGGAGAATCCTTGGCCCCCCACCCCAGAAGTCACAAGGCTTGCTAAGACAGGCCGGGCCAGACTGTTCTAAGGAAGATCACACCTTCCCGGCCTTGAGCCTCAAAGGCCTGAAAGCAGGTCCGTAGCTACCATGGGGCATCTCGGGGCAAGGCCCCCTGACTTGCTGGCGAGGCCCCCTGATGTCCCATCCAGCCTAGAGCATCATGCCTTCTCCCCTAGATTAATTTGATTAGCCAGTGCCCCCCTAAGAAATTGAAAGGCCCCTGACTTAAAAAGTCCTGGCTACGGGCCTGCCTGAAAGCCATTGCAGTTCCATGTCTTACTTGGGACGCCGAGGTCGGCCAGCCTTGTACCCCCCCCCCGTGAAATGAATTCACACAACCAGTTTCTTTGGAAAATTAGGTGGCTAAAATTGGCCACAACTTTTATTGGTTACAGCTGTAGAGCATTGGCACAGCAAGGGTCCATTGAATCTGACCTATCAGCTGGCTCATGTGCCAGCTGAGTTAACCGTTACCCAGCCAGCCGGCATGGGTAGAAAAGGCGGGAGGGCAGGTTATCGGAGTTCACATGGACGCTTGCCCCTTTGTGAGTTCCCCTGCCCTTTGGCTGTGATGGCAAGCGCTGTTACTCTTTGAGCTAGCAAGCTCCATTCAGCCCTCACGCCAAGACCCTTAAAGGGGTCCCCCAACTCTGGAATTGGCGTGCAGGCTGAATTCCGCCAATGGATCCGGACCCATGCTGTTACCGCCTAAAGTTATGACAAAATGTGCAAACGAGAAACAATAAGTAAACACTAACAATACTGTAACATACAAAGACCAATAACCCCCCCCCCCCGCATTCACTCAAATTACAATTATCAAACCCCAGCACCATAATACTCAGGGAGGAATGGGTGGGCAAACTGGGCTCACCTTGTGGTCGAGTGGGGAGGGGGGAGCAGCTTCCCTGCTGCTTTTAAAGCCTCCCCGCCCCGACCGCCCCGCTGACCTTCCATTGGCCGGGGAACGGGGGGAGGCGCTTCTTTTCCCACCATGTGCAAGGCCCCTCCCCCACTTCCGGCCAGCCAGCCTCTCTGTCCCCACCTGGCCCTGCAAATGGCGGGCTTGGCCTACCCAGGCCCTTTCTGCTTCTTGGCAGACCCTTTAACTCCTTTATAACCAAGCCGAGGTGCTCACCATTTTCCACTTCCTGATCTTGCTACCTGCCATAGCAAAGGCCAAGCCTCTGCTTAGGCCTTCGCCCCCACCAAGTGATCCAGTGCCAACAGCACCCCTCACCTCAGATCTGCCAAAAATATGTTGTTGCCCTTGTTAGAAAGGTGCACCTCATCCCCCCTATACAGGGCTGTTAAATCAACCCATATGTCAGGGTGCAACTAGAAGATGCCCAAGCCACACTTCATGTCTTTCTGAAGCTGCCAGTTAGCATTCTGCCTTGCCTGGTCCAAGCACCTAGGATCCCCTAGGCTATGCCGCACCTGGTGTGGTGACATTGCAGACAAGACCAGCTGCACGTCGGGCAACCGGTCCATGATATCTGCCAAATCAGCCTTGGCCTGAATGACTAGGGCTTTACCTTTCACCAGACCCAAGTCAATATCACCAAGGTGTATCACAAGCACATCAGGAGGAAGACCACGCCTCTCCTCTAACAGTAGTGGCATAAGCCTAGGCCAGTGCATGCCTCTTCAGCCAAGCCACTCGACCTCTGCCTGCTCACTGCAATCCTCCTGGCCCAGTGAGCAGCCCAGAACACCATGTTGTGGCCACAGAAAAGCACTCAGCTCTTCTCATGGTGACCAGCAGCACCTAGAACAAGAATTATATTAACCAGACAGAACCACAAGGAGCATCCAGATTCAAAACAACTTGATCCTTCCCGTTATACTAAACTGAAGGATGGCAACTTAAACTTTGCAGGTCTGGACATACATCTTATAGTGCGCTGACCTCCACCTGCCAAGTTTCTGAATCTCAGCCCCTTGATACTTCATAGCTGCAGCAGTGGAAGCCACCCCTATTCTAAAAGAATGAGTGCCAAATTGGAAACTACCAAGACCAAAAGCCTCCAGAGCTCTCCTAGTAATTGCCCCATATTGAAATTTTGTTAAGGGAGATCCATCCCTATGTAAAAATAGGAGACCTTCACTCCCCTCCCCAAGGCCAAATAGGAACGGAGTGCAGTGACAAGACAAGGATCCACTGAAACCACTACTCCTAATTGTAATTTGCAGGCTATCCCCACTAATCTGAACATCCCTAATGCACAATGCATATCCAAACTTGTCCTGTTGGGATCGGGGCACTAATTCACTAATTCTCAGGACCTCAAAGAATGCAACCAAGGCAGCTGCATGAAACAAGGCAGCCTCATATGCATCCGCACATAAGGAAACCCATTGGGGTTTCAAACCCTTAAGAACAGCAGGGGGAGATGGTTCCCTCATGTCCCAAGGTGTCCCATCCTCCCGGGCCCAGCCATCCAACATTTTCCTAACTCAGAAATCACCAATGTCATCCTTGAAACCCCCAGCCTTACTTGCAAAGGCAAGGGCTGATAGTTTGCCCCAGATGGAACTGACAGACAAACCCTTACTTTTCAATGACATGCAGAATTGAATCAGATGTGACACTGGGATAGGCCAGAGCTGCTGAAGGTTTTCATGCTGCCTAAATGCCACAAAATGTTGGTCAGCTCTCATATAAGCCTGGCGCGTGCTGGGGGCAAGAGCTAAGCCC
Organism: Gekko gecko; assembly: GCA_029375565.1. Classification (NCBI taxonomy): domain Eukaryota; kingdom Metazoa; phylum Chordata; class Lepidosauria; order Squamata; family Gekkonidae; genus Gekko; species Gekko gecko. The sequence goes on along the minus strand of JAPDNY010000002.1, from coordinate 95,712,680 downwards.
ATCGCCCTGTCAGCCTCAGCCCAAAGGTGAACACTCTGGCTTGCCTGGTCAGCAGCCCAGATGTGCACTGCTACCACAACAGGGGAAAACTCCAGAAATGTCAGGTCACGCATCTATCCAGCCTGGGTCCACTCAAGTGGCCAATTTTCAGCACACCAGTGTCCTCTAAAATAGACACCAAAGTCCGAAGAACCAGCTGCATCGGAGATGACCTGCAATTCAACTTCCAGTTGGAGATCATTTCTCCAAAAAGAAACACCATTATAGGAAGCCAGGAAATTTTGCCAAACTACTAAGTCTTCCCTAATCCCCTGAGTAACCCGTGTCCTATGATGTGGGCACTTTAGGCCTATGGTGGAATCACACAACCTGCACAGGAATGCACTCCCCGGGGCTACCACTTTGCAGGCAAAGTTAAGGTGCCCAATTAACTGTTGTAACTCCTGGAGTGTCAATTTAGTTTTGGTACATGCATCCCCCACCAACTGAAAGAGGTTAGCCAGTTTATCAGGAGGCAAGTGTGAAACCTGATGCACTGTGTCAAACTCAATGCCGAGAAAGGTCAAGACCACGCGAGGCCCTTCTGTTTTCTCAACTAGCCAACTGTTTGAAATTGGACAACAGCTATGCGCAAACCTTCAATCCAGCAGGTCCAGCAAATAGAAAATCATCCAAATAATGGGCAGTACTGAACAAGCCTGTGCGTGCACACAAAGCCCATTCCAAAAAGGAACTGAACCATTCAAATGCAGCTCAGGACACTGAGCATCCCATAGGGAGGGCCCTGTCCATATAATACTGCCCATCGAAGAAGAAACCCAGAAGAACAAAATCCTGTGGATGTACTGGAAGAAGACAAAAGGCTGATTTGATATCACATTTAGCCAATTTGGCTCCTCGCCCACAAGTACGGACCATACAGATCGCCTCATCAAAAGAAGTGTACCTAACTGAGCAGAGCTCACTAGACATCGCATCATTCACTGAGCCGCCTTGAGGATAAGACAAATGGTGAATGAGGTGATACTCCCCTGGTGCTTTCTTGGGCACCACACCTAAAGGTGATACCTGCAGGTTGGGCACCGGAGGTGAAGGAAAGGGGCCTAACACCCTACCTTCTAAACCCTACCTTTTGAATCTTGGCTCTAACTACCTGCTCCATGCCCTGAACTGAGGGCAAATTAGAAGCTGAAAAGGAGCACCCCTCACCCATATAGGGAATGTGAAACCCAGACTTAAACCCATCTAACAAATACTGCCTATCAGCAAACTTAGGTACATGCGCAACAAGCGCTCCAAAACATGGACTTTAACTGGACTGGGTCCCTTTGTTAGGTAAGGCCTGACTGCCTCCCCCTTCCTGACACCTGCCCCCTTTGCCATCCTTAGCGGCAGGTCTGGCCTTGGCCTTGGGGCAGGATGGAAAGGAATGGGGTCTGGCACAGAGGGGGCATTTGTAATGAAAGGAGCATGTTTTCTGGCTGCAATACCTCTGTGAGGAAAATTCCCAACACAAAGGGTGCTTTTGAAATGCTTGCCCACCCTGGGAACGTGGAGCTCCTGCATTAGCATTATTAGCTCTCCTCACCACATGTCTGCTGTCAGAATGTTCCCCTACTATAGACTTGGCAGGGGACATCATCTGCATACAGATGTGTGGATGGATTAGATCCCAGTGAAGTGCCGGGTACATGGCTGTCTTCATGCAGAAAGCCTTATCATATTCCATCCAAGCTGATCCAGCAAAGTCAAAATAACCTTTATAGATTATGTCCATGTACTGGAGCAGAGATGAGGCCCTCCAAGGCTGTGACCTAACAATTACCCCAGCATAGATTAGAAAGCCGGGATACCAATTGGTGTATAGTCTATCTACACTGTGGCACTTTAAGTGCTCTTTGTCCCATTCATCCAAGTCCTCTCTATCCTTTTTGTCTAGCTCTCTGTACAACAAGGAAAAGACATCTACATACTCACTCCGTAATATCTTTTCCCTAGTGGCTGTCGTAAGATGGTCACCTAAAGGCATTGCTAGTTCACCAGATGGCAACTCCTTCGCTGGTACCATCTCATAGGTTCTATTGCCTGGATCCGGAGCAATATACCCCATCCACAGCCCACCTTGCTGATACTGTGCTGCACCAGATGAATGCACCCTGCTAGCTGGTGGCTGGTTATTCCTGTCTCCCCCAGGCCATAATGGAGGCGGTACACCCATAGAAACAGATGGAGATCCCCCCAAAGGTGCTGGGGCAGATGACCCAGAAGACATCTGTAATCCCCCACCACCCTGTGTCACGACGGGGCCCATGGGCCGGGTACTGGAGGGTAGTCCAGGAGAAGCGTCAGCAAGAATTCCAGAGGTCAGCCAGAATAGTCAGTCAAAGGCTGGGCAAGCAGGTTTCAGTTCAGTAAGCAAAGCCATTGTCAGACTTACCAGTAGTCAAAGTCCGAAGCGGAGTCAAGGAGCGGAGTTAAGGAGTGGAGCCGAGGTCGAAAGCCAGAGGAAGCGTCAGTACATGTGCCAAGGTCAGGAGCCAGGGAGTCGAGCAGAGATGAGGAGTTAGCAGGAGGTGCAAGCCGGGTGGTCTAATGACGAGTTTGCCAGCATGTTTTGTTCATGGCCGGTGGTGTCCTTAAGTACCGTGTTGGCTCATTAATCAATTAGCAGGCTATTACGAGGTCCTGGCTCCGGCTAGTACTTGGGGCTCATCGACCATCGCCCACGCACATGTGCCTCTTTTCGTCGAGCTGCCAGGTCTTGGCGCCTGCGGTCTCGCAGTCGGTCCACACGTGGGGGTGAGTCGGCTGGTGATGTATCCATTCCAGGTGCTCGTTGCCTTGTGGCTGGGAATACATCCTCCCCAGTACTTAGTACTTAGGCTCCCTGAGGACTCTGGCACACCAGAAGGACTTAAAGGTGCACGTCCTTGGTTTCTAAGCTCCCCGGTGCCAGGTCAGGGGGTGTCTCTGATGCCACATCTGAGCTTTCAGGCGCCGGGTTGGGGGCAGGCATGACACTCTGTTGGTCCCCTAATATGCTAGATGGAGGACCTCCATCAGCCTGAGGCTGATTATTTGCTGCCTACTACAGGCACTGGAACAGATGACCCAGCCAATTTCTGTTGGCCCACAGGGCCCCATGGCCACATGATGTCAGTTGTTTGTGTATAGACTGGCCTACCTGGAGCCTGCGACGAACCCTCGAAAGGCACGACCTGATGCCCAAGGGTACTAAAGGCATTGAAACCACCTGTGCAGGCTCACCGTAGAAAGAGGCCCTGCAGAGACCAACGTGGAAGCAGCCCCCATAGGCGCGGTAGACCTCATAGCACCTGATGTGAGTGCCAAAGGTGCCATCCTGCTAGGAGTGGAAGGCGTGGCCCCCATATTAGGCCACTTGTGCGGGGGCTGCTTCCCTTTTGTGGAATCCCTGCCAACCCGCTTAGGGGCAGGCTGTTTGCCTTTTGAAGCCCTTGTGCCTTTTTTTGGAGCCATGTTGCAAGAAAATTTGCCACCCAATAAAATTACCTAAGATGGCTCCCAAAAAGAAATGCCCCAAATGGCTGCAACTGCAATCCTTAAAATGGCCGCCTCCCAAAAGCAATGCCTAAAATGGCTGCTGCTGAAATCCCTGAAATGGCCACCGCTTCTACCCCTCTAAGGCGAGCTGGCCTCTTTACAAAAAATGCCCATAAAGTCAGCATTATGTGGCAACTGGTAAGGGTGGGAGGGGGTCCAAGAGGCTGAATAAGGAACTGTGATAGTAGATTGGCTAATACAAGGCAGCTTTACCATGCTGCCATAGGCGCCCTACAAAATGGCCACCAGCTAAAGTGGGCCATTACAAGAGGGTGGGAAAATCCTCCCCCCCAACCAGCCCACAAGCTGCCATTTATGTGGCCACCCCCATGCCACCAAAGCTCTTATGTGGCCACCAAAGCTGACATACGTCACTGCAGCACACCACCAAGGAAAGCGGCAACCATTAAGCCGCCAAAGTTGCCACTGCCTAGCCGAAATTGCTGCCACCTAGCCAATGCTGCCTTGCTGAAGCCGCCACCCTTGCACCTAGCCCGCCTCTATCTGTTGCCGCAACAGACTCGCACTGCTGCCACCACCACCTGGCCAAGGACACCTCCAGAATCTTGCCGCTGCGCTGCCACCACTTCTCAGACCCACAGCCTCCCAATGCAGGCAGCCTAGTCCTTATGCTCGCCACTCTCAGAGCATGTCAAAGGACTGCTAAGGCAGAAGGCTGGAGTCAAGCCTAAATAGGCTGGCTCCGCCCCCTCCCTGGCGCTGCTCAAAGCACAGTGCCGGTACAATCTCTTCCTCCTCTCGAGGAGGCAATTAAGTCCCCTCCCTCCAGTGCAAGCTCGGCAGGAGTTTGGGCTCACAATGTCCCTTTTTTTAAAATGGTTTTATATCGTTTTCCATTTTGGGGTTTTGTTTTCTTCTTCCAGGAAAGAAAGTAATTATTTTCTGAGTGATCTTGTCTCACAGACTCCCTTGAAATACGGAAAGCTCCTCCCCACCTTAATTCAGTCTAGTTCTCATTTTGGTGAGGGCCATCTGTGTGTTCACCTACATTGGGACTAAAACTAGGTGCTTGAGATGGCAAGAGATTCCTTAGGAATTATGAGCTACAATTAGCTTCCCACTCCAATATTGTTTGCTATGTTAATGGGATCCCTTGTGCCATTGCTACCACTTTCCATTTTGACATGGTTCTTTCTCTTCCTCCTCCTCATCCAGTGAGACAGATGAGGGAAACAGACGAGTACTAAACATGTCCTTGTTGTTGTAAGCATTTTTTAGCTTTCAGTTCTGGCAACCAGCCTGTGACCTTTCCTGTTCGCTTTTTAACTGATGCAATAATACGGCATCCCATCCTTCTCATCTCACTGAAACGTTAACTGTATCCAGGAGTCTGGCAGAGCTCAGCTCTGCTGAACAAGCCCTTTGCTGCTTATTAAAGAACCTTAGGCATTGGGAAAGGGCAAGGAGTAACAAAGCAAATTTTCTTATTGCACATGTATGAATTATGAAGGTAAAAAAGGTAGGGGTATGTCTGGCAATGCAGGGAAGAGGGGGAAGAAGTTTTGACTTGGAGGAAGGGAAGTGGCAGCTGCAACTGGAGTAGCACATGTGCAATGCAGTCCCATACTTGTTTACTCAGAAGTAAGCCCCAAAAAGAGTCCAATGGGTCCCAAGTAAGGGTGCGTAGGATTGCCACGTCCCTGCCCCAGTTCAGGGCAGCTCAGTATTTAAGCTGGTCTTAAGCCTGGTATTTGTTGCCTACATTTCCTGCAGGACAGTCAAACTTCTATAATCCTGAGCAAAAAAAAAAAATTGTCCACATGTCATGTACATATTACAATAATTTCTCAGCTGAAAGAAAGGGTGAAAAAAGAATCAGATCCTGAATTCCACACAAAACCTTCTGAGAGTGCTGGTGTGCTGGCAAGTCTCTTACTGTCATAGCCTATCTGATCATCTGGCTCTTAGGCTCATAAATGGCCAAGTTAAATTTACCATGAACTGTCCTTTGCCTTTCTAAAAAAATACCTATTTTACAAAATGTATATCCTGCCCTTATGACCTCACGAGGGCCACCAAGGCAGCTATCAATAAAATCACAGTTAGAAACTATTAAAACCACCCCCCAAAACCATAATTAAAACAATTAAAACCAGAGCTAAAATACATAAAAAATAATAACAATTAAAACACTGGGCAGGATTACTGAGGGAATGCCAAATGAAACAAACAAAAAAGCTTCACTTGCTGGCAGAAGGTGGCAACAGACGAGGACAGACAAATCTCCAGAGATTCCAGTTTTGGTGCCAGTACTGAGAAGGCCCTCTTCCAAGTTACCACCCACCGAAGCTGGGCCTCTGAAGATGACCATCCTGGCAAGAATACAGATATTTGCAAATATGCCCAACCGTTATGGGGAGGTGAGCAGAACCCTGAATCCTGCCTTTTCTTGCTGCAGGATCTCTAATTATGAGTCTTTCCTAAATTACAGTGAAGGAATGCATGGTTTCTTCCTCTTCTGCCTGTGCTGCAAGTAGAGTTGGAAACTTGTTTATTTTCTTAAGAAAGACCTAACAAAGAATATCCCATTGACAAATTACAGCATATAATACGACTTTCTGTTTGCTTGCAGGTATCCCATTGTATGCCGTATCCATTCTTAAAAGTATGCTGAAAATACAGGGGAAAATGTGTTGAGTGCCTCAACTGCTGTAGAGCCATGTTCCAAACAGAAGAGGAGAATCTACTTGCTTCCAAACTCCTGCAAGTCTCCCCACTCCAGAGTTTTGAAGGATGACAATTCAGATGAGGCTGGTCCTCAGAACAACCAGGTTATCTCCAGAAAGTATTTTAAGAAACTGTTTGGATAGTGAATGAACCTCATCAAAAAGAAGGTTGGTTCAATCTACCCTGACTTGCAGAAAGACAGGAACCTCTTGACAAAACATAGAAATTCCATTAGGTTATAGCCGCTGAGCTTTGTTTGCCACCAGTATAAATTTTGTTGATACTTTAGTCACTTTGGAGTTATTGAGCCTGCAGTAGACATTAGAGAGAGAGATATATAGTGTTGTCATATTGGCAGAGCAGAAAGGAAACCAACTAATTAATCATCTCTGTGTCTCCTTTTATGTCATTATTTATATGGGTTGGCATGCGATCAGCATGTAACATTGACAAAAAGGCTTTTAAAGCTCTGTGTTCTGCTTTGTAATAGTGGACTAACTTTCAACCAACTTCCCTCGATCCTTGGTTTATAAAATCATCATTTTTTCTAAATACTGAAGGGGGGGGGCATACTGAATAAATAAGGAAACAACTTCAACATAGCAGTCTATCTTTGGTGCTAATTTTGTTCTTCAGCTGTTCTGTGACTGGAGAGGGTGCGCCTCCAGTTATCATATGCTCTCTCCTCCATTAAAAATGTTTGCATAACCAATATAATTACAGTGTTTATATAAGTAGTGAAAAAGTCTTATTTTAGTGCATTATGGTTGCAATTAATCTCCATAGTTCTCTACCCAGGATCCTAATTAGTGGTCATGGGTGTCTGCCGAAGATAAGAATTGAAATTCCTTGTAGGTGCAATTAATGTTCACATAAAATCGTCTCCAAATACATATTCTATTATGCTTGTGTTTGGTATGCAGATAAGGGGATTCTGTAGAAATTGCCCTAGTTTTTCACTTTGTTCCCAGTTTTCTCACTGATTTTAAATGATAGCTATAGAAAAATCTCACAGATAATTACTGCAAGCTCACCGTTGGTACTTGATACATTTGATGGGCGATGATCTCTGAATATATGGGCACTATATTCATGGGCAATATATTCATTAAAGAATTGGAGTGTTTGTATGGCAAATAGTTTTTCCATCTGCAACTTACATATAAAAAGAACCTGTAGTAAGCAATAATGTTGCTTTCTTGCTGTAAAAAGAGGAAGCATTCATGAAATAATAATCTCCTATGAGTCCACAACAAGGTCTGCTTTCTTCCCTCCTTAAAGGACATATACCTCCTGTGACCTTTGGGACAAGAATGTTTTCCATGGTGGTGGCATCATTTCAATGGAATGGGCTGCTCTTCTCTCATTCAATTCAGACAGCAGTTAAGTTTGTATTTTTTAGATGGGCTGGGATTTTAGATGGGATTTTACTGGTATTACTGTTAATACATCAAGTTCTGGTTAGCTTTGATCTGTTTGATTTTATTGTAGACTACTTTGAGGAATGTGGGCAAGTGGAATAGAAATACAGTAAACTAATTAATATGAAAAAGGTTTCTGATTTGCAAAGCATTTTACATAGTGAGACCTGAAGTACTGGAGAAGATGTGAGTGCTGAATCCATGGAGAATCCGATTGCTTCATTGTGCAGGCAGGTCACTGCTTATTATGCTGTGGCAAACTGTCCAGGGGGCAGTCTATTGCTGTGTAGTACATTTTTTAAAATGTTAAAATATGTGGTTTTTGATCTATAAGATAAGCCTGATTGTGGCTGACTGTATTTGTCAACAATCCTACTGCTGATTCAGGTGCTACCCTCACTCCTCTCATCCTTGTTCCAGAAGACTCTAGATTTTTAATTTTTCAAAGTGCTGTTTGAGAAAACAATAACGATGTTTTAAAAAGCTGCAAAATACTGTTCTAGGGTTAGGGATTTGTGGTAGTACCTGGGAGCACCCAGTGAGCAGACCAGTGCAGAAAACTGAGATTTCCTACAATTTAGCAGAGCCATTTTCCCATGACAAGTTTCCAAGAGGTCTGGGTACATGTGATAAGCACACAGCGAGTGGGTTTTCAAAGAATGACAACTCCTCTCTTTGTGCATGTACCCTGCAACTAGCAGAAATCTTGGCAAGCTGGACAGGGAGCAACCAAATGACCATTTTTGCTACTGATGCAGCTTTGAGTCATTTTTTCACCAGTAAGCAGAGCATCACTAAATGGATGCTACAGTGTATATTAGTGTCAGGTTGCAATGTTCCCTCTAAGCTACACAGTATTGTGAGCAGAATTTCTACCTTGTGAACAATAAAAGTTAGTAGCATTAAAGTTGTGAGCAAGTCTACATTTGACTATCACAGAAATTCATTTTTTTAGAAGAGTACTTCCATAAATATGTAAAAATCTCAGAATAAATTCTTTTAAATTATATTTAAGCTATATTTGAAGAATAATTTAAACATAAAAGAAAACAGAATCAAGTCAAATTTCACCTGTCCCTTTCCACTATCCTGGTAGACCTGTCCTCCAGAGAACAGGTCTACTAGCCCCAGTCCAGAGGACAGGTCTACCAATATAGTGGACTGTATTGGTAGACCTGTCCTCTGGAGAACAGATCTACTCACCCCTTTCCACTATATTGGTAGACCTGGCCTCCAAAGAATAGGTCTACCCTCTGCTTTCCACTATATCAGTAGATCTGGCCTCAAGAGAACAGGTTTATCCACACACACCCTCTACATTGGTAGACCTGGCCTCCAGCACACAGGTCTACCTTCCCCAGTCCACTATGTTGGTAGACCTGATCTTGGACTGTTGCCCTGTGCTGAGCCTTAGAAAACATACCAGCACTTACAGGGGGGAACTCTTGCAGTCTACTTTGTGTTTTTTAGTGAAATATGACAACCAGCATTACAGGCCAGGTATAATGGAGGAGGAACAGTCACTGTCAGAACCCTGCCTAACCTAACCAACAGGAAGTTGCTTAAATGTTATCAACCTGCCCAAACTACTTGTTTATTCAGATATTTATATCCCACTTTTCCCTGTGACTCAAGGCAGCCTACAAATCATACTGAAAAGCATAATAGGAATATGCAAAAAAAAAAAATCATCTCCAATATAGCATATGGGGACCATTATAGTCAATGGGCCCCATAGACTATAATGGAAAATTGATCTGGGGTATCTGATGCTCTGGGGGGGGCTGTCTTTTGAGGTAGAGGCACCAAATTTGCAGCATAGCTGCTGGTGTCTCTCCTCAACTTCACCAGCAAGTTTCAAAAAGATTAGACAAGGCGGTTCAGTTCTATGGGCCCCAGTGCTCCATCCTCTATTTTTTCAAATGGAATGGGGAGCCTTGTGGGCTGAAACAGAAATCCCTGTGTTGCCTGTTAAAATTTTGTACGCTAGCACCTCCTAGCATAGCTCAGAGGGAACTATTATCCTGGGTATTCTGGGTCCAAGCTCAGTGAGGCAGGGTCCTCCAGGGCGTGATTTTTAGTGAGATGGCTTGGCTCTGGCCTCAGATAGCACAGGGAGGGGAGAGATTACGAGCACCCTGTTCCCTCTCCTCTGCTCACAGTAGCCCAGTCACTCTCCTGATGTCTCTGGGTCTCACCTGTGCTCTTCCTTCACAGCCTGCCCCATGTCTGTGCTTAATTCTTCCCCCGGGGGGCAGGGCGCCACTGGTCTCTCCAATCCCCCCTCTCTGGGTAGGATTCATGAATGTACATGCTTCATGCCCAATGGGGCACCTTCACTCTGGCCCCAGCCTCCTGCCTTATCCCTGGTATAGGGTGGGGCTGCTGGCCCAGCCTCCAGCCTCCCTTCCCTGCCAGCATACCAGCTGCTGCCAGTGCTCCTGTTTGCCGTTTCCTCCCTGCCACTGCTGTCTGCATCCTCTGAACTCTGCCACAGCTTGAGGAAGGAGGCACACCTGTCTCCCTCCTGCATCAAGCGGGGGGGTTGCCCTAGCAGCATGGTAATGACCCTCTCCTCCCTGGAGTTTCGCTGCCTATTTCCTCCTCTGGTGACTCTCCAGTGTCCTTCTCCACTGGTAAGTGCAAGGGTGCAGACGCCACCTCCCCTGGGTAATTAGCTTTGTGGTCTTTCTTCATTGAGGATATTTCGGATATTTTAGGTTTCGTTTCTGAATTTTGGAAAGAAAAGTACTGTCTTGCAAATAGTAGGGAAGTACTAAGCTTTGCGAAGAACATAAAGATTCTAGTCCTGCAGCTGTTATAATTTACATGAGCTGGCAGCAGTACTTAATGTGCCCATAGATCATAATGAATCAGTCTGTTCTTGCTGCTGGTGAAGCCCATTACTGATACCTGTAGGAGTGAACAACTGTGTATATGCAGGCAACATGAGTGCTTGTTTTCCTACCTCTTTGTTTCTCTACCATCCATATTCCAATTAATGCTCATGTTGAACTTTGTCATTCTGTGACATCTGTGTTGTTAATTCAGGGAGGGTGTTAACGTTGTTCGTGTAGTCAGCTATGTAGTCTGCCTATACATAGAATGCATTTTGCTGTGCTTTGTTGAGTCTTTTACATGGTTGGAATGGAAAAGGGCGGCAGACATTTCTGGAAGAAAATAATCATATATATAGCCAGTCAGAACACAGAGGCCATTTGCATATGTGACCTGACTGGCCTTTGCGTCTAACATTCTAAACAGCCTGCTATTGCTGTTGGGAGTCCTGAGGTAAAATACATATCCCAGTCCCCCTGTGGGGCCTGGAGATTTCCCAGAAACCTCCGTGTTCCCCAGCCACAGCACGTCATTTCCCCTACAGAAAATTTCCCAACTATTAAAACTGATGTCCAGATGACCAAGATCAGTTCTCCTGGAGACAATGGCTGCTTTGGCCGGTGGACTCTATGGCATTATACCCTGCTGAAGTCCCTCCCCACTCAAACCCTGCCCTCCCCAGGCTCTACCCCTCAAATCTACAGGTATTTCCCAACCCAGAGTTGGCAACTCTGTAACTGGCTATGAAACTGTTTTCCCGACTCTTGGAACCCAGAAAACATGGCATAGGAGGAGGTGCTTTTCTACCTTAGCTGCCACTGCATAGCCCCAAATTAACATAAGCCAACCTCCAGGCAGCATCTGGAGATCTGCAGCTATTACAACTGATGTCTAGATGACCAAGATCGGTTCTCCTGAAGACAATGGCTGCTTTGGGCAGTGGATTCTATGGCATTGTACCCTGCTGAGGTCCCTCCCTATCCCAAACCCTGCCCTCCCCAAACTCTACCCCACAAATCTATGGGTATATCCCAACCCAGGCAACCCTGTAACTGGCTATGGAACTGTTTTCCAGACTCTTGGAATCGAGAAGACATGGCATAGGAGGAGGTGGTTTTCTACCTTAGCTGCAACTGCATAGCCCCAAATCAACATAAGTCAGGGGTGGAGGGAACCAGGGGTCTTTTCGTAGAAAAACAGCTGCAGGAGCTCATTAGCATATGGTATGCTAATGAGCTACTAGGCTATTAACATATGCCACACCCCCTGACATCACCGGAAGTGATGTCAGAAGGGGAAGCAAAAGTTGGGGAGGCATCTTCAAAAGCCTCCCCTTCTGTTCCCCAGCTGGTCTGGGTGGGGGAGCTAAGAGAGAAGTTACTTTTTTCCCACCATAGAGAACAATGGAGGGAATAGGCAACTGTCTGTCTGTCTGTCTGTCTGTCTGTCTGTCTGTCTGTCTGTCTGTCTGTCTGTCTGTCTGTCTGTCTGTCTGTCTGTCTGTCTATCTATCTATCTATCTATCTATCTATCTATCTATCTATCTATCTATCTATCTATCTATCTATCTATCTATCTATCTATCTATCTGATAGACAGACAGACAGACAGACAGACAGACAGACAGACAGACAGACAGACAGACAGACAGATATAGATAGATAGATATAGAGATATATAGAGATATAGATAGATATATACCCTAGCGTATTGGCACTTTCTGGCTCTCCCATTTGCTGTGCTGTGTGGTCCATCAGCCACTGGCCCATCAGCTGCCACTCAAGAGTACTTGCATGCCATTGGCTGGGTGCTGGGTCCGCTCCTCTCCCCTACCCACTTCCAGCTTGGCCACTTTTCCCTGTCTGAATAAACTGCCAAAACGGCTGTCTGTCCTGATGGAGATGCTTCTACTGCAACTGTTTCATTTCGCTGTCTGGCTGGCTACTGAAACGGCTGTTCCCTGCTCAGGAAGAGGCTTCTACTGCTGCCACTTCTGCTTGGCTCCTCCATGGCTGGCTGGCTACTGAGGTGAGCCACCGGCCATCAGACCTTTCTCTTCTCTTTCTACTGTGGGGCTCACTTTCCCTTCAGTGGCTGTTGCTAGGCAATCAAGCTTGGCTTAGTCAGTAAGAAGGCAGGGGCAGGAACCCTTTTCAGGTCTACTTTGGCCTTTGTGGGAAACTCATTGAGGCCAGTCCTGACTAGGGTTGCCAGCCCCAGGTTGGGAGATTCCTGGATATTTTGTGGTGGAGTCTATAGAAGCCAGAGTTTGGGGAGCGGAGAGGCCTCAGCTGAATAGAATGCCGTGGAGTCCACCCTCCAAAACAGTTATTTTCTCCAGGGGGAGAGAGATCTGTTGTCTGGAATTCAGTTATGATACCAGGTGATCTTCAGGCTTCAACTGGAGGATGGCTACCCTAGGCCTGGCAGCACCCTCTGGGTGGCTTGATGCCACCTGACTGGCATGACTTAACTAGGCCTGGCTGTTTGTTTCTGTTCACCAGCCGCAGCCCCCCTAGGACAGCCAGTGTGGTGTAGCAGTTAGCGCTTCAGAGCAGGATCTGCCAGACCTAGGTTCTTGCTGTGGAAGCTGAGCGGGTGATTTCAGACCAGTCACAGACTTTCAGCTTAACCTACCTCACAGGGTCATTGTGCAGATCAAAAGCAGGAGGGGAGAATGATGTAAGTTGCTTTGGTCCACACTGCAGAGAAGGACTGTACTTTTCTTCCTGGGGAATCTTTGTTGCCAGTCTCCAGGTGAGGGCTGGAGATCACTCAGAATTACAACTGTTCTCTAGATTGCAGAGATCAGTTCTTATGGAGAAAATGGTGGGCTCTGTGTCATTATACCCTGCTGAGGTGACCTCCCCCATGGCAGCCAGTGTGACATAGCAGTTAGCACTTCAGAGCAGGGTCTGCCAGACCCAGGTTCTTGCTGTGGAAGCTGAATGGGTGATTTCAGACCACTCACAGACTTTCAGGCTAAACTGCCTCATAGGGTTGTTGTGCAGATTAAAAGGGGGAGAGGAAAATGATGTGAGCTGCTTTGGTCCTCACTGTGGAGAGAGACTGTACTTCTCCTATGCTGAGGCTGCAGGGAGGGGAGGAGATGGAAACCTGAAGCCAGAGGGGCAGATAATAGTACATTGATGGTTGGCTGGGAAGGAGATAGAGTTGCCAAATCTAGGTTGGGAAATTCCTGGAGATTTGAGGGGTGGAGCCTGGAGAAGGTGGGGTTTGAGGAGGGGTGGGACCTCAGACAGGTACAATGCCACAGACTCCATCCTCCAAACCAGCCATTTCCTCCTGGGGAACCATTGTTGCCAGTCTTCAGGTGAGGGCTGGAGATCACTCAGAATTACAACTGCTCTTCAGATGATGGAGATCAGTTCCCCTGGAGAAAATGGTGGACTCTGTGTCATTGTACCCTGCTGAGGTCACCACAGCAAATTGACACTGAGTGCCCAAAGCCAGGGCACCCACACAGAGCCTCTTTCTAGAGCTCGTTGTATTTATTTCTACAATGGGCCTTATTCCTAGTAATTTAAATAAATCTGTTAAGAACTCTGTATAATATCTGGAATAGCACCATGAACTTTTACAAAATTATACTATAAAAATGATGAAAAGTAAACCTGGAAATTCCTGTTATGATCTTTCTGAGGCAAGTTCTAGTCCTAGTTACCATGGTAAAACTTATAGGTGAATTACATTTTAGATCTGTGGGGTGAATACCCATACTGTGTTCTGTTAGCTGCTTGACACAGATAGATGGAGACAGTTCTCCATCCATTTTAAAATTTCACTCTAGGAAAGCACCATGTAAAGGAACTTGGGATGTTGCTTCCATTCTCATCTCTACAGTCTGATGCTATTTCTCAAAATAGGTAGTGTTACTGCGTCGGTATTTCTCCTCCTCTCAGGTTGCGGTTGATGACCAGCACTGCAGAACGTAATTATCATGGGAAGAAATCTTTCCATTGTTCAGAGCTAGTTTTTCTTTCACCAATTGCATAATGCTGAGGCTCAGGTTGCAATTGCCATGGCAGGCAGTTACATTGTTTCATCAGTTCACCTGAATCAAGCTCCTCCCAGCAGATGCTCTGATTTTTATGTTCAAAATGTACAGCAGGCTAGACTTGCAATTCCATTTCCCCATCAGAGTCAATCTACCAAGAACAGACTAAAACTATTCCCCTGGTGGGGAGAGGGTCAGATTGGTCTATGTGAGTTTATGGGGAATCTGTTGCTGCTGGTCCTCACAGTCCAGATTGGAAAGTTATGCCCAAATATTTGTAGGTTTGCATTGATTAGTTGGGGTGCACTGTGTGCACCATGAAAATCTTTTTGGCCTTTAATGAAAGACCATCACTTTTGTTTTAGTGTAATTTATTTTCACGTTTTCTTCTGAGCAATAGTCCCCCAGGCCATTCAGCAACTTCCTCAGACCTGCTCTGGTTAAGGAACTCAAGACCATGTCATCTGCATATAAGGATAGAGAGATCTTCTGATTGTTAATTGAGGGTGCAACAAATTTCCAGTCAGATAGTCTTTCTACGATGCCATTGATAAATAAGTTGAAGAGTAAGGGAGCTAACACGCATCCCTGCTTTGCCCCTCTTACCAAAACCCCCCAAATATCCACAATGGTTCTCCAACAGAGATCCTTCCTGGGCAGCAAAGGGATCTTCCCAGCAAGAGTCTTCAGAAACACCTGTGTGTCCTCTCTATTCTGGACACTGCAGAAATTCAGAACCCCAACAGATACCACCAAGAACCAGGCCAATTCTGTCTCTTGATGAAGTAACAACTATTCCATACAGAGACATCCAGGACGCCAAAGAAGGTGAAGAGGAAGATTGTTATCTAAACAACTAATTGGAAGAAGATCTAATCAGTTCCTTCCCTAGCCTACCAGCGGCCAACCAACTAGTTATTATAGCAAGAATGGATTGGATGTGCATCCAGCTCCAAAGATTAAAGGAATCCTCATCAGTTCTTATCCATCAAAAGGCACCAGGCATTAGTTTGCTTGGCTCTGAGAGGGAGTGCTGTGGAGGGGGAGGGAGCAGAGAAACTTCTAGTTTCTCTTCAACCCTGCTGTCTCTAGCAGAAAGGGGGTTTTTTATTCCCTTTTCTCTGGCTCCTTTTGTTCTTCCTATGGCACATGGAGCCAGAGAAGAGGGGCAAAAAGGCTCCCACTCCCCTTTCCACTGGTGAAAATGGGGAGGGAGGGAAAGCACTGAGAAAACGAGCACTTTCTAGGGTGAGTTCTCTCAATGTACATCTGACTGGGGGTTCAGTCACACACTCATGACCCTGCATGTGTAGTTATGCCCACAGACAACACTAGATATCAGTTCCTTTTCAGGTCTAAGTAGTCGAAGTATTGAGCTGAGCAGCTGGAAGAACACTGCTTCTGGTGGAATGGTCTCTCCTGGCAAGCAGCAGTAGCAATGGTGGAAGTGGGGTGCCAAAAGAGATGTCCTATTTCAGATTGTGAAAACGGTGGGCTCAGGAATGGTTGAACCTATTCTTCTGTGCACACACAGTACTCTTGACCAGAATCAGGCTCTTGAAGGCACAATGGTGATGCCTCCTGTAGTCTTCTGTAGCACCTCCTTTTCCCGTGACATACAGAAAAGTTAGGATTGACTCATTGCTTTGGGGAAGAAATGCTTTGGGGAAGAAGCAGTTGGGTGTGAGAAAACACATTGGCAAGCACATGATGCCCTCAGAGATCCATATTTTAGGCTAACGATTCTGTAATATTTTTTATTTATCCTTGATCCCTTTTGAAAAAAAATTATTCTTACATTTGTCTACCTTCCAGTTTCTAGTAAGGAAGTATATTTAAGTTGCATGTTTTAGTCACAAGGTCAGTTAAAACCTTTTGAAATGTGGCTAATAAAACTTCTAACCCCACAAACTCATACAATGCTTATTAATAGAAGTTTCATGCTTTTTTTTTTTTGCATAGGCTTCTAACAAATGATTGAGCTTATGTAGAAAACACAACAGGTGAGATTAACAGTCACAGATGGTTCACACATTCCCTCTTCCTCCATCAGCCTTTGTTTACAATGGTTTTGAGGGAATTCCAGGATATTTGGCAAAAAATAAATAAATCAGCAAATAGGCTGACTTTTTCTCACAGTTTTGAGCTCAGAATGATCATCCTTCCTTCTGCCCTCTCCTAAACCTTGTATTCACTTAACTGGCAGTGTGCTAGTGACTGGCCAAACTGCTACTATCAGCTGATGGGCAGGAAGATTATTCTCTTCCTCCTGTCCTCCACATCCTTCCCCAATCTAATGTCAGAAATCCATCAATTTCCCAGCATGTTGATGTAGTATCTGAGGCAACTGAGAAGAGTGAGGTGAAAGGGGGGAAAACTGGGAGGGAAGGGGACAGGAGAGAGACCCCCTTATTGCATGTTGGATTGGGTTCTCATTACTGTGGACTAGACTACTTTTCATGACAAAAGGAATGGTAATTTGTCTTAATCTCCTGAATGAACTTTAAGTGTTAGGAGATGACTCTCAGTGAGAAACAGAAGAGACAGAAGAGATGGACTCTATTGTGAATTGGCAGAAGCACTTGGGCTGTGTGTGTGTGTGTGTGTGTGTGTTTAAGATCTTTCTCCCCACTTTCTTTCTAGAGATCTAGTGTGGGATGGCAGATCTGCTATACTGTAGGTGTGCCTTTGTACCTCCGACCATGTCCTTCTTGTACATTCATGAATAAAGCAAATAATCAAACTTGGTTCTCCAGGTTAGAGTCTGCCACTCTTAACCACTACACCACACTGCCTGTCAATTTCACACTATTTGTATAGATTCAGGTGGGTAGCCATGTTGGTCTGAAGCAATAGAACAAAGTGTGAGTCCACATTTAAGACCAACAAGATTTAATTCTGGGAATAAGATGTTGTGTGCATGAGGAAGTGTGCATGCACATGAAAGCTTATACCCAGAATTAAACTTTATTGGTCTTAAAGCTGCCATTGGACTCAAAGACTATTTGTATGTAGGGTATATCTTACTGGAACCCTGGGCAGATGTAATAATTGCATTCTTGTTGGGAAAAGATCACTGTTCTTCAGTACTAATGAAACACATGTTCACTTCTTTGTCTGTCTACGGATAAGTCAAGGGCTCACTGTACCAGTTTTATTGCTTTTTCTTTTTGTTGCTTTCCCTACCTTCCTGTTTCAGGATAAATTGCTTGAGAGAATTCCATCTGAAAATGTTGGACATTTTAAAAAGTTTTCATTTTGATGAAGACTTCCTTACCATCTCACCCTGGCATTAAGACAGCATTAATGTTGCAAATTACAAGTAGGATGTATATAATTATTGCAAAATGATTAGTGTGATTTTACTTTGGTTAGTGTCCAGACTGGTAACTTTCCAATTACTTTCTGATGTCTCTGACAGTTTAGGATATGAATGATGGAGAGGCTGGAATAATAAGCTAATTACATTGGGGTTTATTTCTGAGGCCAAGGAGTAACTCGCATTACTTTTCAAGTTGTCATTTTAAAACATTAACTTGTAAATTTACAGCTGAAATACCTAAACCTGTTTCCAGTCAAGTAGTACAGTTCTTCCATTAATCAGAACTTTAAAATGGTTTGCAGCTAGTATTTTTCCTTCTGCCACAACTCATTCCTTAAAGAATACACTTATATAATACCTGGGTGATAAAAACAATGTTTTTTAAAAAATGGTGAAGGACAAATTCCCTCATTCTTGCAGTTACCTTGCATCTATCCAGGTGTGTAGTTTTTTAAAGGAGTAGGCAATAGTATAGTGATGCTGTGCAATAAAAAGCTGCAGACAGAAAGAAAATTTGGCATTCTAAGAAAGCACTCCTCTGCCCACATACCTGAGAGTAAGCCCCATTGAAAAGGTACCTGTTTCTGAGTGAACAAACATAGGATTTTGTAAAGCTTGCATCAAATTTATTCATTTATTTTAGAATATTTTAAAAAACATTTTTCTGTCTTGGTCAGATGCTCAAGAAAATGGACAAAAGTATACTAATCTACAAAATCATATAAGAAAGGTATGAGGTAAGATAGAACTATGCACTATTCCTCCTGAAGTAGACCAAATGCCTTCTGAAATAGGAATGTTTTTAATTCTCTGGGAAGGATGGTTCACTATCCTTACCTCCAACCAGGGCTGGCCCCAGCTTATCTTGCACCCTAGGCAAGGATCCCTTCTGGTGCCCCCCCCCCGCCATGCACCCACCAATTTTCAAAAATAAAAGCAGAAATAGAAGCATGTCAACACCAGCAACACAGGCTGCGGTCACACACTAAATAATCCACTTTCAATGCACTTTCCAACAGGATTTTTACTGTGTGAAATGGCAAAATCCAGTTGGAAAGTGCACTGAAAGTGGATTATTTAGTGCGTGGGACCACAGCCACAGATACGCACCCCACATGTTCTCCCCCAGCTCCAAACATCGTGTGTAGCACAGGAAAGCTTACATTCAGAATCCCAGAAGCTCTTTGAGGTGCCCCTGGACTCAAATTTGGCTTACTCACTCTTTCCGTGTCCTGAGCGTGAAGCCAATTACTGCCCCCTCCAGCGTCCCAACCCTGGGCCATTCAGTAGAACGCAGGCCTCCAGACCCCACCATCCCCCTGTCACCCATGCCAGCTGAGACCACCATGCTGCCTCCAGAGCCTGCTTTTGCCCCCAGTGTGGGCATCGGGGAGCTGCCGGGACAGCCCTGCCAGAAGCCGAGCAAGCTGTTCCCTGCTGGCACCTCAGCCCAGGAGGCCCACTGAATGCCCCAGGCCGGCCTCCTTGCATGCAGCCCTTGGGGTGGGTGGGGAAAGGCACAGGCACCAGTGGCACAGAGAGACCCAGAGGGGCATGGGACCCCCCAGGCCAAAAGCAAAGGGGGAGAGGAAAGTGCCTGCTGAAGAAAAGGAGAAAGGAACAGCGGTGGTGGTGGGAGAAGTGACGGGAATGAAAATGGAGAGAGCAGGAGGGAGGCTGAGAGCTGCCGGCATCGAAAGTCTCTGCCTGGCCTGGATGGAGAGGCGAGGTGCAAGACCAGGTGAAGGAGCCCTACACAGAGGGAAGCGCTACTGACCCCAAATAGGTGTCCACCCATGCCAGCAGCAGGCACAAGGTGGCTGTCTCTAGCCCACGCATCTCGATATGGCCCAGGAAGGAACGCCACTGCCCCCCACCTGCCTTGGTGGTGCCCAGCCAGGCTGGCGCCCCCCCAGCACTTGGGCTCTTGGCAATGCCCTCCCACCCTAGCCAGGAGCTCAGCAGGAGGGGGCGACCCTGGCTGCGCTCCGGACTCCCCTGCCCTGCCACTCAGGCTGCCTGTCCCCGGCTAGGTCAGGGAGATGCAGGGCTTTTGGCCGGGGTGCGGGGGCTTTTGGTGGGGGGGCTGGGGGCAGTTTGGTGCCCTAAGGGCTGGCCCGCCCTATGCGAATGCCTAGTTCACCTAGTGAGTGAGCTGGCCCTGCCTCCAACAACTGGGATTGTTGAAGAAGAAGAGAAGTAGAGATTGGATTTATACCTCCTTCACTCAGAGTCTCAGGTCGGCTTACAATCTCCTTCCCTTCCTCTCCCCACAACAGACACCCTATGAGGTAGGTGGGGCTGAGAGAGCTCTGACTGAGAACTGCTCTTGAGAGAACAGCTCTGAAAGAACTGTGGCTTGCCTGAGGTCACCCAGCAGCTGCATGTGGAGAAGTGGGGAATCAAACCTGGTTCTTCTGGATTACAGTCTGCACTCTTAACCACTACACCAAACTGGGTCTCTGAAAAGCCAACCAAATTGACCTCAGTGACCACTGGTTCCTACTGGATAACATTATTTATTGCTCTCAGTGCCTGGGCCTAAGCTATTTAGGGTTTACTGTTCACACATGTCTGACCAAGACTCAGCGTGTGGCTGATTCTGTAGGGCTACAACTGAAAAAGACCCTGACCAAATTTCTAACCAGTCTCACCTCTTGACTGGAAAGTACTTTGTATCAGAAACAGCGCTCCCCCAACCCTTCCTTGTTGGTTAATAATTTTATACAGAGGAGCAGTTCTGCAGGGCCTATAAAACGGAGCTCTTCCACTAGGCTTTCGATTAGGAGCCACCACTGATGAAAGAGTCACCAGAACATATTTTGGCCCATATGATACATTGGCGAACACTGCCTGCCACTTATACTGAATGCCACCATCATTTGCACAGTGATATTTTTTACGATGTTTTGTAGGTTGCTTATTTGTATTTTATTGTATTCACTGTTTTACTGTATTTAATGTTTGTTTGCTGCTTTGAGCCAGTTCGCGGCAAGACGGGATACAAATTGACAACAATAACAACAGGAGACTGGAAAAAACTTTTGGAGTTGTTCTCACACACAACCTGAACTCTGGAACTTCCAGAATTCCAGAACTATTAGTTTCTGGCCACCAGTTAGCATGTTGTTGTTTTTTTGTCTAGTGCTCTGAGTCGGTCTGGACACTACATAAACATGTGTGGTAACAGCTCCACCAGTTCAAAAGAAGGAGAAGCTGATGTCAAAGTTTAGAAAAAGCTTATCTTTCCACATCTAGCAGTGCCAGAGTATTGTAGTGGTTACAATGTTGGACTAGGATCTGAAAACTGAAGTTCAACTGTCCTTTCTGGCATGAAGCTTCCTGGAACCAATCTCTTTCTCAGGGTTCTTGTGAGAATAAAATGAAGAAGGGTGAACAATATATATTGCTCTGACCTTCCTGGAAGAAGAATGGGACAAAAATGCACTAGATAAATTTGAGATACATAATATTTTTAGTTATAATGAACAATTTTTGAAAATTAGATACATTGATAAAATAATTTCCCCAATGTATCAAACTATTTTTCCCCACTCTGAATATGCAGTTGTAAAACTTGCATGTGCAATGTTTACATTTATATTTGCAGAGTCTCTGGCTAGTCATAGAGGGAGAAGGGAAACAAACAGGCATCAGGATATGGGGCAAATTGGGTAGTGGGGAAATTGGCGTAGGGCTGCCATTTGAATATGCACACAGATGGGGTCAAGTATATCAGCTTTATATTTTCTAAGGCCCTCCATCCCCTCTACACACTTGAGTGCAGGCCATGAGGAGAAAGGTTCAGAAGGATTCCAGACTTGGCTCTGAAATGGGGTGGTTTTGCCCTGTTAGGAAGCTTGCCTTGTAAGTGCAATACAACCTGTGCTTTAATGTGTTAACTAATGGGTGCAGATCAGCTTATGTGTAAACAAAGATCTCAGTTTAACCCATAACCTGTGTTAGGTTTCATCTGAGAGGCGGGCAGGCAAGAGAACTGCCAATACTATAAATGGGGTCTGCTCCAGAATCGTTTTTGGAAATTCTTCCAGCTCCTTCAGTCCTACCATTCATAGCCCTAAAGCAGGCATCAGAAACCTTTTATAACTAAAGAGCCAAATGATGTCAAAATTCAAAGCAAGAGACCAAAAAAGAGGCAGTATAAGAAAGTTCCCTGGCATAAACTTAAAATATAGAACTTTACTAATGACTATTAATCATATCAATCCATAAAGTTTCTCCAGTGCAAACACTGATTGCTGCGAGTCCTTTATTAGCAAACGACACATGTGAGGTCTCACATTAAGTAATGAACATGCACAAGAGCACCCTTCATGATTGTTTTAGTGCATGAATATATGCACAGTTTGCACTTGGATTACTGGCAGCTGTTCGCCCCTCTCATTTACCTTTCTGTAAAACACCACCAAGAAACCGTTTAGACCCATAATTACCTTTGCCTGCCATTCCCTTCACATACTGGTTATTCTAGCATCCCACCTACATCCCGTACATACACCCTAGCTTGAAGTTTTCATTTTCTTTTCTAAATAGCCTTATTGGGTTCAGTACTGTGCCATATTTGAATTTGGAGTCATAGGTTGCAGTTGTCATCCTGGAGAAATACTTAGTAACCATTGGATACTGCTACTGTATTCTGTGCTTTTGAATTACAAAATAGTCATGCTTTTCTTCTGTGGGCTACAATATTTAAGTCAGAACTTCATAGTTAAACTATAACATTCTGTTTTTAGTACCAATCCCCCTCCTCCCAAACACACGTATATGCATATTTGTGAAATTTCTGGGAGTTTCTCTTTATTTTCCTGTTGTGTTCCCATTGGAACAAGATCCATCAAGATCAGTGAAGGTCCCATTAGCAGCATGTGCATTTAGATATACCTGTGGGGCCCTTTGGAGGATGTATATTACAGGACTGGATGCAATTTTTAGTCTGTTAGTAGAATACAATGGTATGTACATGAACCCTTAAGGGTGGTGTTGTATACTGGCATAAACTAGTGAAGCGCTAGTTTGACCATGCAGTCAAGCGCACCTTTGGGTATTTGAACAACAGCTGATTCGAATCCTAGGGCAGACCAATAGGATTGCCCATATCCTAGAATAGACCTATGACGGACTCCTCCACTGTAAATAACCTATTACTGAGTTGGGGTGTATTTGTGGTTGTGGGGACTGTGTGGATTTAAGCAGGGCTCAAACCTTGCTAGTTTCTCTTTCGTTTTGCTTGCTAAATAAACTATGAGCTGATCACTATTCAGTGTGTCCAAACTCAGTACTTTTTACTGGCAACAAGGATAAGATCCCGATGAGTGACCTGACTCCGACTAAAGCACCACACCACACACTAATTTCCAGGACATTGTGCCCTGCATCATTCTGAGAGTCATGGCTGCCACTCTGGGACACATCACAGCTTTTGACCCCACTCATCCTGAGTTCTGGGAAGCGTGGGTAGAGCAGCTCATGTACTTCATACTCTACCAAGACATTACCAATGCCAGTAAGAAAAAGACTCTACTCCTGAGCACATGTGGCATCTCCATGGTATGACTGGTCTAGGGCCTCATCGCTCCTAAGAAGCTGGATGTGGTAATGTATGACAAGCTAATCAAGGTTCTGACCAATTATTTCGTGCCAAAACCAACTAAGATGGCTAAGCGCATGGATTTTGTGGCGTGCTCCCAGAGGTCCAGAGAAGCGGTCACCATCTTCATGGCCGAAGTCTGAAGGCTAGCCATTGACTGTGAGTTTCTGGTGGTCAAGGATGCCCTCCTCACCCAGTTTGTTTGGCATGTCTGGGACCCTAAGCTCTGTCACAGACAAGCTCCATCGCAAATGCAGATGAACTCACGTTGGCAAAGGCTCTCCGCCTGGCTGCAGCGTTCAAGAAATTGCACCAGAATCGCAAGTTGCCCTCCGTGCACCAGACTTCCACAGCAGCGGCCTCAGATGCATCAGATGAGGAGGACATGCTACAGGTACGCCACTCAGCCCACAAGGATTCATGACCAATGCCCTTGACTACCAATGTACAAACACCTTGCCCAAGCTGTGAAGATGTGCATGAACACTGGATCTGCCGTTTTTGTGATGCGGTGTGCTATACCTGTGGGAAACAAGACCACATTGCCCGTGCCTGTTGATCCCGAGGCAACCAACTTCGCCTGGCCGCACACCAGGAAACAGTGGAGCTGCACAACATTCACCATTATCAGGTACATTACTTGCCCCGGGATGCCCCCAACAAAATAAAAGTGACTGTGACGATTAAGGGGGCCCCTTGCGAATGGAATTGGACACAGGAACCTTACTGTCCATCATCTTGGCAGAGACCCTCTGAGGCCTCTGCCTGCAGGGTGGCCTGCCGGCCTGCCGCTTGTAAACACTGGTCTCAGACTAAGGGACTTTCAAAAGAACCCAGAGGCTATTAAGGGGGTGGGCACATTCCAGGTGCAGTACAGCGACATTAATGGACTGTTAGACCTGGTGATGGTAGAGGGCCAACTCACCAGCCTCTTGGGACTATCATGGTTCACGGCCCTAGGATTCGCGGTGACTGGGGTGCACCACGTGTGTGCCACAGACTTTAACAGTGTGTGTGATGAGTTCCCAGCTGTATTCGATGGGACGCTTGGCCGATACATCGGCCTCCAGTCACCTTTGTCCTTAACCCTGCAGTGCACCCTTCCAAGGACAATTATTTTTTATTTTAGTGGACTCATACAGAAAATGGCTCAAGGTAATTCTGGTCCCTGCCACATCATCCCGCGCTGCCATCCAAGTCATGTGGAAGATCTTCAGTACGCACAGCATTCCTGACACTTTTGTATCCAACAACGGGATGGCTTTTACCTTGGCTAAGTTCCAGGAATTTGTGCACTACTATGAAATTTGGCACATCTGCTCTGCTCCCTTCCACCCGTCCACGAATGGGCAGGGCGAAAGGATGGTAAGAACAACCAAAGAATCCCTGCACCGCATTGCACACGGGGAGTGGGGCCACAGGCTAGCAGCATTTCTTTTCAGCCAGCAGGCAATACCACACATGTCCACCGGCCACAGCTGGAGTGCTGATGGGTAGAAGCCTCAGAACCCAGCTGGATTGCCTACACCCAGATCGGACCTCAAACCATGCAGCTGCCCAAGTGTGCCAGGACGCACCCCATGGTTTCTTTCCAGAGGACCCCATGTATGCAAAGAACTTCTCAAGGAGGCCAGCGTGGATCCCAGCCAGGGTTGTGAGAGTGACTCTGTCATATGAAGTCTCCACAGAGGAGGGCCAGTTACTCTGAAGACATGTGGACCAGCTGCGCAGGCATGTACTCCCTGCAGACCCCACAGAAGTTGCCAACCCTGAGGACAGTGATGAGGAGTTCTAGACTCCCCAGGAACAAGGGATAGGGGACGACACACTGGGCCACAGGGAGCAGCAGATACCCCATGCCCAATCTTCTGAGGGTACCAGTTGAGCGCCGGAACCAGAGACACCAGTGGACTCTGCTCCAGGGCCGGTATCAACCTCTGCCTCAGAAAGGACAGCCAAAAACCCTGACACGAATAGGGCCCCCCCGGTCCCACAGACAGAGCACCACCGCTCGACTCGCGAGTGAAGACGCCTAGTATACTTGAAGGCGATGCTCCCTCTAAGCTGTGGAGTCTTGTGAGTAAAAATTCTACTTTGTGAGCTATTGGTATTAAAGTTGTGAGTGAACGATTTGGCTGCTGCATAAATTAGTTTGCTCTGGAGCCCTCCTTCCTGAGCTAAGACAGAAATGTGTGAGCTGGAGGCTAAAAAACTGTGAGCTAGCTCACACTAACTCAGCTTAGAGGGAACACTGCTTGAAGGACTATGTAAGCTAGGGCCTCAGGACTATGCAGGGAGGGGTATTGTATACTGGCGTAAACTAGTCAAGCACTAGCTTGACCATGTGGTCAAGTGCACCTTTGGGTATTCGAACAATAGCTGATTCAGATCCTAGGGTGGACCAATAGGATTGCCCGGATCCTAGAATAGACCTATGACGGACTCCTCCACTGTAAATAACCTATCACTGATTTGGGGTCAGTGTTCCTCTAAGCTGAGATAGTGTGAGCTAGCTCACTGTTTTTTAGCCTCCGGCTCACACATTTTTGTCTTGGCTCAGGAAGGAGGGCTCCAGAGCAGACTTAATTTCTGCAGGAGCCAAATCACTTGCTCACCACTTTTAATGCCAGCAGCTCACAAAGTAGAATTTTTGCTCAAGAGACTCCACAGCTTAGAGGGAGCATTGTTTGGGGTGTGTTTGTGGGTGTGGGGACTGTGTGGATTTAAGCGGGGCTTGAACCTTGCTAGTTTCTCTTTCGTTTTGCTTGCTAAATAAACTATGAGCTGATCACTATCCAATGTGTCTGAACTCAGTACCTTACAGGTGGAGTGGAACACAATGGAAAAAAGCAAACAAGAATGGAAACTGGTGAGGAGGAAATCTCATTTGGACAGCAGACAAAAACTTGGATCCAGAGAAGCTTTGGATGTTTGCCATCTTCCCATTCTTACTAAAAGGAGTTCTAAGTAGGAAGCTTCAGTGGTGGGAGTGGAGTGGGTCCACAAGTGGAAGGAAGACCTGACAAAACTCACTCTTGCCAGTCTGGCATGGCTGGGCTGAGTTCCATTGGGAGCAGCTTTTCAGGGAACAGAGGGGATGGGAACAAGAAGGAGAAAACAACAGAGACCCATTCTGTGACTGGACCTCTACTCATGGTTCTCTGAATGCAACAGACAGATACTGATCTTTTATTACAGACTCCATCAGCTATTATTGGCTTTGATTGCTGAAGTTTTACATTTTCTTTTGTATATATTAGATTTTAAATAGTTTTGCCTTACGCTATTTTTTATTACTGTTGCTGTTTTTTGATTCCTGTATATGTTACGTTTGTAGATGCCTATCTAAATGCAAGCTTGCAGAAGGGTGGGATAGAAGTGCAATCCCCCCCAAACAAATAAAAACATTATTTTATGAATGTTACATTGGTTCAGATAAAATGCATAAAATTTATGTGGATTATATTAAGAAAGAATTGGACAAAAACAAGGAATTCCATAGAAACAAGGATCATGATTTGAGTATTGACTGTTGTTTTTTTTGGAAAGAAAAGAGCTGATGTCCCTGCTGTAAACTTTTTCTAGTGTGTACTATATTTTGTATAACCAGGCAAAAGTGAGAGTAAAGATTACCTGCCACTTCTGTTTTGCATTTTCCTATTGAGGTTCACCAGTACAGCACTCTTTATCTTATCAAATGTTCTGACAGAGCTATTAATAAGACACAAGTCTTGAAGGCTTTTTAAGGATTACATCTGGTGTATCCTACTCTGCATGTCAGAAGCTACAAGTTTATTGATCAATATGCTCATTTTTTCTTACAATATTCTTCAGTGACAGCTAGTGGAGCACATTTTTAGTGGCAACTGTCAATCCCTAAAGCAGGGAAATTGGCAGAGAGGGAGGAGGAGAATCCCCTTGTTACAAGTAACAGTCAGGAAATGGTGGCTGAGGCAGGAAATGCAAATATGATTCCTTTCTAGCCACCTTCCCTGACATTGGTAGCCTGCACATGCCAGGGCCTGCTAACTAATCAGCAGTCATATGCTTTTTGACAGTGCTTTTTATTCATTGTTTTATTTATTTTAAATATTTATAACCGTCCTTCCTTAATAGGTTCAAGGTGGTTGATCACTGGGATACCCTGTTGGGTACATGGATATGACCGTTTCCATTTGAGCCCTAGTGAACCCAGAGAAGAGCCTTTGATGGTGATCTTAAGATGTGGAAGAAGTATTCTAGAGACTTAAAGATTCATATCAAAACTATGCTCTGAAATAAATTGAACTGATGAAGACACTTGCACACTGGAACAAAATATTAATGCTGGTGTGTCTAGTTTTTATTTTATTTATTAAAACAGTTGCACCCCACTTTTCCATGGCTCAAGGCAGCTTAACACTGTATTTCAAACTAATGGAGGTTTCCGAAGACCTTTGGAAAGCAATCCTATTTACTTTACATTACAGTAATCTCATTAGGATTGTGGCATGGATCACTATGGCAACAGCAGACCCTAAGAAGTGTAATTTAACCACTGTGTTTCTGAAAACTCTGTTATCTCTGATGCCTTAATAGCCCAGACCATTTATTTGTCACAGACATTTGACCTGAACTCTTCCTTTGGGAGTCACCTTATCAGTGTTGCTTTTTGTGGCTTCAGTTGTGATGGTGAAAAATGCGGGACCCATCTATATCTCCATGTCCTCCTGATAGGAGTGACATAATCTTCACCAAGCTCTGTAAGAGACTGTCAGAGAATCAGACTAGGATCCCAGAGACCCAGGTTCAGATCCCCACTTTGCCATGAAAAGTTGCTGTGTGACCTTGGGCCAGTGACACAGCAGGGTAGTGAGGATAAAACTGAGGACAGCAAAATAGTATAAGCTTCTCTGAGTTTCCATTGAGGAGAAAGAGGCGTATAACTGAAGTAAATAAAATAATAATATACAATAGTGGGATTTAAATGGAAGAAACCAGCTATAAGGCTTCCTCATATTTAAATTATAATTACATTTATATATTGTTCCCATCAAGGGAGTTGTGGTAGAATTCATGAGATAAAATTGAAGCAGCTTGTATTCATGATGGTATTGGTTCCCCCCTCCCCCCAATAGCTTGGCTAAGTGATTTTTACATGATACCGTTCATTTTAACTAGCATGTTACTTGTCTCAGTCCCATCTCCTCAACACATCTATTGTAATGGCTGCCATTAAATTTGTGCTGCATTGGCATAATTCTATGGAGAGGAAGACTATTGCACAGATGAGACACAAGAAAGAGATTTCTCAGACAAATGGTCCTCTATTGTCTGTCACTACAATTACCCACCAATAAGCTTCAGATCGGAAGACCTTGTCTGGATGTGGCCTTGATGAAGGTCTTGATGAGGATTCCTGAATGTGGCAAACATTTTCACATATTGGAACCCTGGTGAATTGGACTGCAAAGCCCTTCAACCCATTTCACTCCTGTCCCTCTGAAATTTGTTTTTCAAGGGCCAGGCTTCCCTTCAGCCTCAGAGAAGTCTCTATGATGTAGGTTTATGAGAAGAGGGACCAAAAAAGGATATGACTAGCAAAGGTCATTTCAAGGAAGACAAAGGGACAAATGACAGCTTTTTTGAGGGGAGGGTTATTGGAAAATGAAATGGGATCAAAGGTTAAACAGCCCTCTTTCCCTGAGAGGTTCTTTCCATGGCCATATTCTCCTCTCCCTCCACACTCATGGCTGCTTTGAAGTTCATTATAATCTGAATTTGAGATTCCAGGGACAGAAGCTGAGACTTTTTGCATGCCAAATGTGCGCTTCGTTATTGAGCTATCATTCTTCCCCACTTCCCTCCAAACATATTGCTGAAGTTTTTTGAGTGGCATGATGGCAAAAGTCTTTCTTCATTGCCCTCTAATCAACTAATTCTGCTACAGAAGGTTAGCAACAGGGTTGTCCCTCAGAGGCAAAGCCATGCTTTGCAGAAATTCCCTTGTTCAAATCCCTTGCATTCCCCAAAACTCTTGAGTAATACATGCTCAGGAAAGCACTTTTCTGTGCTCAAGGTCCTGGAAAGCTGCTGCTGGTCAGAATTGGGAATACTGACTGCAGGTAGTTTCATATCTCATACCAACACATAGAATGCCCAATTTGTGCTTGGTTTTTGCTTGTCAACTGCCTTGCACCTTCATTTCCATCCCATCCTTGACAGAGCATCGTGGGCATGTGTGATGGTGGTGGCAGCAGCAGTGGCAGAAGGGGCCTAGGTGGTGTTACTTTTGAGAAACTGGATGACAGCATAAGGAGAAGAAATGAGGCATTCAGAGAGATGTTGGAGTACCCAGATGGAGTAAACGATTGATGGGATTCTTGAAACTTGTTGCTTACATTTGTTTCTTCTGAGAAAGATACAGTTTTGCCGGCAGTACAGTTGCAATATTCAAAATTTATAGTGAAGCATGGATTAATTTTGGTCTATATAGTTGAAAGTATGGCCATTTCCCAATAAACATGAAAGAAATCTTCTGTCCACAGTCTGAGTCCATTAGACTTTCCCATTTCAAGCTTTTATTGGTTTTTAGAGTTTAAAACCAAACAAACCTTAACTGTAACCTTGATAGTGTGCAGCTGTAGTTCCTTTGTCATAACTCTGAGGACTAACGGAAACGTCTTTGAGTGTTTCTATATGCAGACATCTCCCATACAGTACCCTTATTTGGAAGATGGAAGGGCAAACAGGAACTTTCAACTAGATACCTGGACTTCAAAACAAAGGGCACAACATGTCAAATGCTTTGTTGGAAATGTCTATGGAATTGACAAGCAGGGAAAAATTAGCAAGAAGGCTACAGTTTCATCAAACCACAACATGTGCAAAAGCTTATTTTTGATCGATTGAATTTCTGTCTGGCAGTTCATCTAAAGACCTCAGGGTGGGACAGATTGGGTAATCCTATTTAATGTTTGCAATGATGATGAGTTATTTCAGATTGCAAGATAGTGATTGACCCAAGGTCACCAAATGTCTTTCTTGTCATAGTGAGAAGAACCTAGTCTCTCTTGTTTAAATCCAACACCCCGTCACAATCATCACTCTATCATCACTCATACACAAAGGATAGTGTTAATAATAACACTAATGTTATGTTTGTGGTCATGCACGTACATTTATAGGAATCAGTCAATGGCGTTTTAACTTTACCTTGCACAAAACAGTGCTAGAAACTAGTTCATCACTGGTTTATTGTCAGATAATCTGATGTGGTACAGTGATAATTTTAGATCTCTGGCTCTATTAATTGTGTTGCCATTTTTGGTGAAAGGAAGGTTTGTTGTGTGCCTTCCTCTACCAAACTGTTTCCCACTGGAAAATTCTTAGCACGCTTCTACTTTCAGGATAAACAAATCACTTGATGTTTCCTTACAAGGTTTCTCTCAGAACTAACATTTGAATAATAGTGGGTTTCAAAGTTTTTTAATGCTGTTTTCTGTTCAAGCTATACTTACCCGAGTATACTTTTGGAAGGTTAAGAAGGATATCGTTTTGTGCAATTTGTATGGCACTTAACATTTGTTTTGTTCCCAATTCCCACTGTTTCTTTTTGTAACAATAGAATCAGTGAAAAGTTTAAGGAGAAAGAGATAAGTGAAGCTCTGTCGTATATGCCCAACACTGAGAATTTAACTACTCCAGTTGTAAAAATATAATTTAATTTTAATTGATTTGGTTTAACATGCAAATTCCACTGCAGTTATAATTAAAAAAGAATATTAATCTGTATAAAGTACCACCTTTATAACTGTAGAACTTTTTGAATAATTGTGGAGTAACTTTAATAAAAAGCTGAGTGGTAATCTATGTTGGTGTAGATGGTTAAAATAGTGTGGATATTCAGTCTTTGAAAAAAGTTTTATAGAACAGTTTATGTCAGATGCTTTGCTCTGCTGCAGAATGAAGCTGGTTTACCTTATCAGTACAATGCTGTCCTGTGCAATAAATCAACCTTTTTCCTAATATGGTATCTGGCAAGAATATAACACAGCTGGAGTTTTGTTCCTTCTCTGTTTTGTCTTGCATAACAGAATATGCTATCAAGTTAATCTCTTCTGTTTGTTTCTACCATATACTGTCCTAGATGCCTCTGTGTACTCTATAGGTCCATAATAGGGCCTCCAGATCCTTGTCTCATACATGTAGGGAGAACCTCCTTTAGATACAAATGGGTTTGTATTCAGTAGCACTCATACACACTTTAAAAACCCCCAAAACACATTTATTACAATGGAAGTGTTCCCCAAAGGTTATATGAAAAATAGGACAGATGGTGCTTCAGTTTTGCAAACATCTGGTAGAAAAACCACACTGAAGTCCTCTGAGATGCCATCAATAATGTTTTATGCACTATAACTGTAGAAGCATCCTATGCAGTTATTTTGTTATGCTGGAAAGATAGAAAAAACACAATTAATGAAACTTGTAGGCAGGTTCTAATCAACTAAAGTCCCCAAACCCTAAAATATGAGCAAGGCTGAAATTCTTAGCAGTTGTTCTGCTCTTTGTTTCTAAAATGAAGTGAGGATAGGGCTTTTTAACATATACATTTTTGTTACAATTTAGAGAACCTAGTCTAGTTAGCTTCATTGTAAATCTGAATGTCTGTACAATCAATTACTATGTGCATGGTGATATTCTTGAACAAAGGCCAAATAGCATTTTATCTTGTTATACTGGAATAGGAGTGTCTGCCCTTAACTGTGATGTTTTACCTGATTAATCAGTCCATTTGTATTTGAAAATAAAACTAGTATTAACTATAATAATCATTACCAGGGCTCTTTTTATAGCAGGAACTCCTTTGCATATTAGGTGACATACCCCTAAGGTAGCTGATCCTCCAAAAGCTTACGGAGCTCTTCTTACAGGGGCTACTGTAAGCTCTTGGAGGATTGGCTACATTAGGGGTGTGTCGCCTAATATGCAAAGGAGTTTCTGCTACAAAAAGAGCCCTGATAAGATTCAGTAGATTTTTATCTTATCCTTAAATCATCATATTTATAAAGTCCCTTATCTTTAACCTTTTAATTAATCCACTTTTGTGTAATATTGCGAATTTTTCTGTTTCTAACTCTCTGCTTTGCTTGGATTAAACAATTATATTGAAAAGGCCCATTGGTGGGAGAACTCTGTGGATTTTAATCTAATGTACTCGTGATATAATTTTGTAGGGCACAGCTCAACAACTGACAATTGTTGAGAGTACTACTCCATTTATTTCCTAATGAAATGGATTTGGTTGACATACTTTGGGTTGTAAAGGCTTTTCTTCATAGATATTTGTTTAGTTACTTATGCCTGGCTGGCCAGAGGCTTTAAGGTAATACAATCTACCATGCTAGATCAGAGCAAAAATCTTTCTAGTCCAACATTATCTCTTCTGGTGGCCAGCCAGATGCCATGAAAGTAACAGCCATCCCATCTTGTTTACACCTCTCAGCCAACTATCCTAAATGGAAGTGTCCTTTGAAAAAAGTACTAAGCATACCAGTTGAGGAACAGTATTTATATGTTAATTCTGCCTGAAGCTGAGTTCTGTAATATCTGAAATCTTTTCCTTACCTCATCATTTTATTTTTAAATTTTATTAATTCAATTTATACCCCGCCCTCCCTGCGAGCAGGCTTAGGGCGGCTTACATAATTGGTCTAAAAATGACCATTAAATTCACATAAAATCAATTTAAAATTTCAAATACAGTAAAAACATAAACTCATAAAGTGCTAGTGCTGATACAATGGGTACATAAGATGGCATGCTGGAAATACCTTACAGCCAAACGGTTTGCCACTCAGTGGACTTCTTGAGCACAGTAGTGAAGGTCAGATGTTAGAACTACGGGCTGATTCATTGGTAATAGTGGGGGTGGCTCCTAGTTGAACTGCACAAGATCCCATAGGGCCCTGATCTCCTCCAGGAGCTCACTCCACCAGTACGGAGCTGCCACAGAGAAAGTCCTGGCCCTAGTGGTGGCAAGCCTGGCATCCTTGGGGCCCAGAAGGGTCAGTTGGTTCTGAGACCCCAACCTCAGTGCTCTCTTGGGTATATATGGGGAAAGGTGGTCCCTCAGGTATGTCGGACCCTGGCCATATAGGGCTTTAAAGGTAAGCACCAGCACCTTGAAGTGAATTCGGTATGTTATTGGCAGCCAGTGCAGCATCTTCAGCACAGGCTGGATGTACTCCCATTTGGGAAGACCCATCAAAAGCCTGGCCATGGCATTCTGCACTAGCCGCAGCTTCCAAATTTGCAACAGGGGCAGCCCCATGTAGAGAGTGTTACAGTAGTCTATTCTCGAAGTGACCATCGCATGGATCACTGTAGCTAGGTTGTCGCAGTTGAGGAAGGGAATCAACTGCCTAATCAGCCAAAGATGGTAAAAGGCCAACTTGGCAGTGGTTGCCACCTGAGCCTCCATTGTTAAGGAGGGATCTAGGAGCACTCCCAAACTCCTAACCTCCAGCGCTGGCACCAATGGCACCCCACTGAAGGTCGGGAGCAGTGTTCCCTCTAAGCTGAGGTAGTGTGAGCTAGCTCACAGTTCTATAGCCTCCAGCTCACACATTTTTATCTTAGCTCAGGAAGGATGGCTCCAGAGCAAACTAATTTATGCAGTAGCCAAATCGTTTGCTCACAACTTGAATGCCAGTAGCTCACAAAGCAGAATGTTTGCTCACAAGACTCCACGGCTTAGAGGAGGCATTGGTCAGGAGTAGGGTCCCTCCTCCCAGACTGCTCTGACTCATGCACAGGACGTCCGTCTTCATTGGATTCAGCTTCAGCCAGCTCAGCCTAAGCCAACCAGCCATGGCTTGTAGTGCTCAGTCCAGATCTTCCAGTCTGGAGTCCAACTGGCTGCCCAATATCAGATAGAGCTGGGTGTCATCAGTGTACTGGTGGCACCTTAGCCCATACCTCGGGGCAATCTGGGCAAGGGGGCACATACAGATATTGAACAGCATCGGGGCCAGCAGTGCCCCTTGGGGCACTCCACACTCCAGCAGGTGCCTTGTGGACTGCTGTTCCCCTACTGCTACCTTTTGTCCCTGACCTTGGAGGAAGGAAGCAGGCCATTGCAAGGCAAGCCCCTGAATTCCGATGTTGGCGAGGTGGTGGATCAGGAACTGATGGTCGACCGTGTTGAAAGCAGCCGACAGGTCCAACAACAATAGTACTGCCAAACCACCCTGATCCAGATACCTCTGGAGGTCGTCAGTAAGAGCAACCAATGCTGTCTCCATCCTGTGTCCTGGGCAAAAGCCAGACTGGAAGGGATCTAACATGGAACAGTCATCCATGAAGCCCTGTAGCTGTAACACCACCACCCTCTCGATTAACTTGCCCAAATAGGGCAAGTTGGAGACTGGCCAGTGGTTTGCCAATTCAGCAGGACCCAAAGATTTTTTTTTAAGAGAGGATGGACCATCGCTTCCTTGAGTGCCCCTGGGAACAGCCCCTCTAAGAGAGACTTGTTGATAATTTCCCTTAGGGCGCCTCGAAACCCTTTGTGGCCAGCTTTAATGACCCAAGAAGGGCATGGATCAAGGCTGCATGTGGTTGGACGAACAGTCAGGAGCAATCTGTCAACTTCCTCCAGGCTGAGCGGATCGAAATGATCCAAAACCGAAGTTGAAGACATGCTTGGGGCCTCAAGCTTGCTTACTGTTTCAACTGTGGTGGGGAGGTCGCGGTGGAGCAACAGGACTTTATCCGTGAAATAGCTCACAAATGCCTCACAGCCAATAGCCAATTCCCTAGTGTTTGGCCTGCCCTGTGGCAGAGCTGTTATAGACCGAATTGTTCTAAACAATTGGGCTGGGTGTGAGCTCACGGATGCAATCGTAGCCACAAAGTACTCTCTCTTCACGGCTTTGACTGCCATCTCATAGGATCTCATAAACTTTCTATAGGATGCTCTTGTAGCTTCATCATGAGCCGGTGCCACTGTCTCTCTAGCCATCTTAGCTCTCGCTTCATGAGCCGCAGCTCCTGGCTAAACCAGAGCTCAGAGGACGCCAGGGAGCAATCTTGTTGATGGCTGCAGAGAGTTGGCTATGCCAGTCCTCCACAAGCTCATCCAATGAGCCACCAGGGGGTATCGGATACCGTAGAGCCATCCAAAGCTGCATTGGGTCCATCTGACTCCATGGGTGAGCGAAAATATGCTTGCTGCCTAAACAGGGTTGGGGTGGCACATTCAGACGGCCCCCCTAGGCATGGTGGTCTGACCATGGGACTGCCGAAGCAGTAACGCAGTCCACTTTTACCCCCGCCGTGAAGATCAAGTCAAGCGTGTGCCTGGCTCGGTGAGTGAGGGTCGTTACATATTGGGAGAGTCCTAGTGCCACCATGGACGACATCAGGTCCGTTGCCTGAGTGGAGGTTGCATCATCAGCATGGAAATTGAAATCACCCAGGTATATTAGTCTAAGGTGTTCCAGTACCCAGCCTCATACAGCCTCCATCAGGGAAGGCAGGCTATCAGCTGGTGCATTAGGCGGTTGGTACACCAGCCAAATTGCCAAACTCTCCCCGGCCTTCCACACCAGGCTGGCACACTTGATGCCTGTGATCTTTGGCGACGGGAGTGCCCTGAAGGAATAAGCCTCCTGAATGAACAGAGCCACTCCCCCCGCCCCTTAGTCCATGATTGGTGGAGGACTGAGAATCCAGGAGGCGCTAACTGGGAGAGAGCTACGATCTCCCCATCTTGCACCCAGGTCTCAGTCATGCATGGCAGGTCCATATCCTGCTCCAGCAGTAAATCATGGAGTACCAATGTCGGAGAGGGGTTATTAATCTGAGCCCCACTGCCAACTACCTTTGGGATGGGATGTAGGCTGGAAGCCTTCCTGTTTCTCAGTCCCCTTCCCTTGCATTTATGCCTACTCCCACCGCTATATTTTCCCCTTCCCAGGAGCACTGGTATCCCTTGGCCAGCCATCACCACTAATGGTCTTCACTAAGCCACAGGCCACTAATAGACTGTTTGGTCTATTTCATCTATAGGAATTGTTCCACCACAAAAAGAAGAAAATTACCCTTTGTTTCTTTAGACAGTTATAGGACATTTACAGCTCAATCCAGAGGAGGTAGATTGCTCAGGGACCCTATCAGCGGCTATACTGGCTTTTCTCAGAGATATCCCAGCATAGTGCCCTGCTGCTGTTGCACTGTACCTGGCTGCCAGGGTGGAAATGCCACAGACCCCTTCCTTATCAGACCATTGCTGGTGCAACTATCTGTACTGATGAGGGAAGAGGCAGGCTTAGAGGGCATGGCAAGAGTTTGTTGGCTCCCTAAGTCACCCCAGTCTGGGAATTCCCCCCAGAACTGGCATAAAGTTATGTGCCAAAAACTACACTGTAGCCCATAGGTGCCCGTGCAATGGAAAAGGCAGCCCCTCCCGAGGTATAGTCCTACCCACAAGTCCTGCAGTAGCACAGGGTGCCAACTACAGCCATAGCTAATTTCAGCCCTTCCCAGCAGTGGCCAAGCCCCCTCCTCTGCACCTAATAATTTCCCCCAGCATTATATAAACCTGAGCCACATAGCTCAGAAAATAGGGCAGGCACTCTGTCCCAGAAGTGCCTTGTTTTTCCTTTTGATGGTGGGAAATGCACAGAGAGGGCACTTAGCACCCTAGAGGGGGCACTTAGTGCTTACACTCAAGGAGACAGCAATCTTTCTTGTCAGATGACTATCATGTCTCATTCAGAACCTCTACAGGTAACCCATCTCTAGAGGCACACAATAAAGGAGCAACCATACACTTGTCATGTACCCTGTCCCCTAGGTGAGGGATGGGACACACCTGGAGTTAAGAAAGCAACTGGCAGCTGTGCCACTGTGCTCAGTGAAACTGCTGGCCAAGCAAGTTTTGAGTGGCTAATGCATGTGCCTTGGGGGATATCCTGACAAAAGGAGCCCTTCTTTCTGGGGGGAACACAGATCCTACTGGCATGGCTGCAGCTGTAATAAAAGCTGTGCTGTTTGTCATTGCATATGTTTCTGTTTGGTATTTGTGCAGGCAGTGATTTGACAAGAAGGCAACCTGGGAGGATGACACTGCTTATGTTGTATGGGCTGGTTGCAGTGACCAATGCGGATCTTGCCACCCTGCCATGGGGCTGGTTCTAGTTAAGCTCCTTCAGCATCCCAACACAGGCAGCCATCCATCCAGCAAGCCCACCACCTCACAGGCATGTTGGGGTAAGCAAAGATTCTCCCATCTCCTCAAGGTTTTCTGGAGCAGCTTGCAAAGGCAGAGGAGCTGTACTGGATAGCTTGTTACTGTTTTCCTACTCCTGTTCAATAAATTCTGGAATTATCTACAATTCTGTCCTTGCCAGTTCACCACTGAGTGGATGAAACTTGCTCTCTGCACCCTCCTCCCATGCCACACCACTCTGCCCCAACTCCTCCTCCCTCCTTCTGTGATTTTCCCATAGGGCTTCTTCATATATCTGAGGGGTTGGCTTTGACACAGCTAATGCTGGGATTGATGTCAGTCTTCATGGTGCCACTGGACTTCTGTTTTAGTTCAGCTGTGAACTATGACACAAGGTGCCTAAGTGACGTCTTTAAGTGACATCTTAAAGACTCATGCCATGTAGTTCACTGTGAGCTTTCATGCATTGCAGCTCACTTCTTCACCTAAATACACTCACTGATGCTGAGTTTCAACCTTTGGAAGATAATATTTCTGGATAGAAGTTGAGAAAATGTGTTAATATTATAAAGCTATCTGAAATAATGACTTTGCTCAGTATTATTTATATTCTTCTGGAAGCACCTAATAGCTTACTCTTAAATCTCATGACACCAAGAATTCCACCAAAGAAGGGGTTTTATTTACAGTTTTGGAGAAGTTTTTGGTTTTGGACAAGTTTCTATAAGATTTAATTTTTAACTAGAAAGCTTTTATCACGTGGGTAGTATACAAAGCTGAAGCATGGCCCCCATACAGTCATCCCCCCAAAAAAAGAATGAACAGGATAATGAGTCTCCTTTTGAATTTATAGGATCACCAAAATAACTTATTTTCCCTGGCATTCTAACCTCGTACCATTTGCCCTGGAGGATCAAATAGGGGAATGTGCTTTCTGGGCAATCAGTGACGCGGATTAAATTCTTCTGTGCCTGAAAGATACATCAAGGAATCTTGGTGTGTCCTTGTTCCCATTTTTGTGACATTGTTGCTTTCCTTGCATTGGAAAAGAAACGAGGAACAAAGCTGTATGGGGCTTCTGCTCCCTGATCTCCATAATGTGGCAGATGCATCTTACGTTGTGGCCTCAGCTCTTTAACCAGCACACTGTTATGCCTTGGCAAATAGTTTGGGAATTGCTACAGTAAGTGCTATTTCTGTATCCCATGTACTGGAATAACTAAACATTTTGTTTTTCATTGTTATGATATTTGTGCTGTGACTTTTTGCCGAGCATGCCAATTACATCTGCCTCCTAAATTAGTGCTTTCTAGATAGAATATTGTACAAGACAAACAAATGGCAGACAGTTTATTTAGAGTGTGATGATTTATGCAGGTTCCCTTATGACCAGCCTCAGTGTGGCCTTTGAGCTCCTTCCAATAGTCCATTAAGTCACTGGCCTACATCTGTCACATATGGGCTATTTTCCGATCCTCCCACTAGGGAAGTAATGCTTGTAGTATAATCCATCTGGTTAGTTCATAGTAGTTTTGAAAGAGGGTACAGCAAGACAATTTTAACTTGGAGCTGTTTTAGTGGATCTGCTGATTCTACAAAACAACTTATTTTACAAGAAGTTAATGCCCATTCACCCTGATTACCATTAGCAATATAATCGGTAGTCTTTACAATCTGATTTTTTAATCCATACTTTTAATATCTTTACTCAGACCCAAAAATAAATAATGAAATTTTAAAATAATCCCCTTCATATGTGACTTCTATATACACAAATAGGCTGCTTCCACAATGAGGTATTTCAAATTTTGATTGATCCACTTTCACATACACACGAGGGAAAGAAAAACAACAACAACTAAAAGGGGTTGGTGAGTGAGGAGTGTGAAGATACGGAATTGATATTTCATGGCAAAAGATGATCCAGCAGTATTGGTAGTAAATATTTCCCTCAACCTTGTATGCTTTATTGTTTCACACAACAGGTTTTTTTTTGTCTTCCACTGATTTTCATATATTCTAAATATCCTGTTCCAGCCCTTCACAATGACACACACATTTGTTATGCACATGTAAGTTAATTTATCTGGCTTGTGTCCCTGAATTGCTCTTCTGCCAGTGTCACAGCAGTTCTACTAATGGAATGGCATTCCCATTGGCAGAGGAGAACAAGGTGATTTCTACTGTTTCTCCTTCCCACTACAGATTTCCATTTTGCCTCTCTCAAAGCGAGGTCCTAGAGGTCCAGTGACCCCCTCCCAGGAGCATAATTTC
The DNA here is from genome assembly GCA_029375565.1 of Gekko gecko. NCBI lineage: Eukaryota > Metazoa > Chordata > Lepidosauria > Squamata > Gekkonidae > Gekko > Gekko gecko. The sequence continues at coordinate 95,672,711 of JAPDNY010000002.1, read as the reverse complement.
AGGGAGCACAGAAGGCTGCAGTGGGAGGGAGGAGGCAAGGGAGTTGCCTCCTTCAAATGTGACTTTGCTTGTGCTATTTAGGGTGCGGGTGCCCTTTTTTTAAAAGCAAAAGCAATTTATTCATATGGCTTACTAATGTTGACAGTTCTGCTGTGCAAAAGGTGCATGCATACTTTATTGCTTTATATCCATTTTATTTTATTTAAAAAACAAAGGCTTTGTGTCATGATGAGTCTGATGCGTGTCCATAAACTGTATATGGAGGTTTCCCCCTTCCCTTTTTTGGATCTGTGGAAAGCATACCCCCCCCCTTTCATTCTTTAGTGTCTATTTTCTGTGTTTGCAAATCACTATTTTTATGGAAGGATTCCCCCTCCCCCCAGACTGTTCTACCTGGTGTGGCATTTCTATGTTTTGTTTTGTTTTGCACAGTTCCTGAATAAGTGATTTTTGGTGCAAGATCATCAACTTTTATGTCAGGTTTAACAAATTGTTTTGCAACATGAGGCTGCTTGCCAAGGAGGTGCCAAATTTATTTTGGAGAGAAATCAATCACTATTTTTGAGTCCCTCTTATCTTTATACCTGGGGATCATTGCACCTGCAAGGTCATCAGCTAGGTTACCATTTAGATTGCGTGATGTCTTGGTTACACCAGATGGCCAGCGAAGTCAACTTCACTGGAGTAAGTTGAACTGATGCTGTTTCAAGGACATCTGGGAGCACACAGGACACACTTCTATACATAAACTTGCTGCAGCGAGAATTGGCTCCAGCTATATCTTTTTTGCCTTGATGGTGAATCAGAGGTGATACGGAATGAAAAGGGAGTTCTATGAAAGATTATGTATGAAGTTTTAATCTGTTTTTAAATGTTTTATCTTAACTCGGCACATGTGGCCGGTAAACATGACCCGCCCTGAACCCGTTAGTGGGAAGGGCGGGATACAAATGAAGGGCGGGATACAAATGAATGATGAATAAATAAATAAATAGTAGCTCAGGATCCCAGCACAAGTAAAGAATCTAACAGCCAGCCTTTGTTAGAAAAGGTCAGCTTTTTAGAACTTTTAAAAAAATCTTCCTCTGCATCAGCACCCCACTAGTAAAGGTAAAGGTTCCCTTGCTTGAAAGCCAGTCGAATCCGACTCTAGGGTTGCGGTGCTCATCTCTGTTTCAAAGCCGAACAGCCAGCGCTGTCCGAAGACGTTTCCATGGTCATGTGGCCGGCATGACTAAACACCAAGGTGCACAGAATGCTGTTACCTTCCCACCGAAGTGGTACCTATTTATCTACTTGCAATTTCTTGCTTTCGAACTGCTAGGTTGGCAGGAGCTGGAACTAGAGACAGGAGCTCACCCCGTCATGCAGCACCCGGGTCTCGAACTGCTGAACTACTGACCTTCCACAGTCTGCAGTTCAGAGTCTTAACCACTTGAGCCACCGCAGCTCCTATTATATCATATATACTTATTATATTTGTGATAAAACACATTTATAAACTTTATAATTGTATGAGTTTATTTATTACATATTTTAGCACCTTGTTTAAGTTAACTATTCATAGCTATGTCCCCTGTTTACTTAGCTATGGTTTCTAGAAGTGTCTAATGTGACTGCTGTGCAGTTCTCCCTGCCTTCATGGCTCTACTGGCATGAAACTGAATTACCTATAAAACTAAGAATGGTTGAACACTTGCTGGTTTGGCTCACATTCTAATCACTAGTTATGATCAGAGAGCTGATGTATCAAAGGACAGTTTGGCTGTTCATGTCTGTTTGGTATGAATAGGGAATTTATTATTGCATCCCACCTGTAGGGATACAGGAAGATTTTCAGAGGGTAAGAACAGAGGCCCATCCTAACTTCTTGGTGTGTCCTTGCAGGGCTGCGACTCAGCAACAAGTTTAGAAGGCAGCTTCTTAGCAATTGCTTGAATCATGCAAGCTAATCTGGGCATCACCTCACCTCTGAGACAGCTAAAAACAGTATATTTAGCTTCCAGATGTTTTTGCCATGAAATCCACAGCATTCTACATAAAACCGTACCCTTTCTTCATCTCTCTGTTATTGGACAGAAAAGTTTCCTTGAGAGAGAACTGTAATCTCTGAGAATTTTATCCTGAATGGATAGAAGACAAGATACCAAAACTAGAAATGTTGTGGATATTTCATTAGCTACAAAGTTGGCAACCTTTCTCCTATCTGTCTGAAAATTGAAATAAATAAAATAATAATAAATAAAGTAATAAAATAAATCATATTCTATCTGCATTTGCTTCCCGTTGGAGCAAATGGAAATAAAAGCATAGGGGGGAAATTTACCCCTAAATGTAGGTCTTAAATATTTGTCTTCAAAGAAAATTCTGTGGTTTGTGAAGGCCTGGGTGCAGATATAGGGTATATAGAGATACTCAGATATAGACAGAATATCTCTTGCCAGGACTACTTGGATGCAAAACAAATAAACATCAGCACTGGATAAGTAGCATCCCACCAAATGTTCTGGGTTCCTCTTGTTAATCTGGACACAAAGTCCATCTGAGAAAAGCAGATAACCAAACAATTTAGTCACTTTATTGTGTAAAACACTATTGGAATTTCAGTATATTCAAATTGCTCTTTGTTGAAACAATGTACTTTATTACCTAGAAAAAGCAGAAAATGTAACATCTAAAATGTTAATAATATAGGATTATTTAGGCTGATGCTGTTCATATTCTCTGGTAATATTACCAAGTGAGCATGGAGACATTAGGTGTTTTTGGATTAGTTGCTTTAATTACAAATATACAGGTAAAGAACAAGTGTAACAAAGTGGTACTTCTACAGAGGATGAAACCCACTACCCCATATCAAATACTACAGAAAGAGAGATCCTGAGCTGCTAAGCTGTTTCAGCAAAGCCCCACCACTATCTGTATGTTTCTCTCTGTCTTTCCCAGAATTTATAGCTTTGGTTTCTTTATTCTGGGATGAAATATACTCTATCAGGTGATAATACATTACTATTTAAATAAAGAATCTTACAGGCTTCAGGAAGACATGACAGAATGTATATTCACTTCCTAGGAGGCCTTACTCATGGGAACCATGCAGCAAACAAATCACTGTGTAGATTGCATGAGTATCCAGTCAGGATTGAACAACATAAATCCAAAACATATCCTGTAAGACCTGCATTTTTTTTGCTGGTTCCCAAAATGTAGTTTGACCACTATTAAATGGCAGTAGTTATGTCTAGCAGTCCAAGAAAACCACAAGGCACCAGCCTATTTTCAGAAAGAGATAAATGTTTTCTTATATATTTTGTGTTTCTAAATGAAATGAAAGACATTTTTTTTAAAAAAATAACTCAGATACTGCTGAATGTTTCTGCTAACAGAATGGTTTTACATCCTTACTCCCCCTGTCCTGCTGCAGCCACAAATGCCCCACCAAATGCTGCTGTGGAGGGACAAGAGATCCCAGGAATGGCATGTGAGGAGTTGGAGGTCTGTCATGGAGAAGAGGAATCCTCCCTTTGATCAACAGAATGTCTTTGAAGGGATCAATCTAACTGAATATAATCTAACTGAAGGGATCAATCTAACCCAATGGTAGCATTGGACATTTTGGGTGGGCCTCCAATGAACTCAGATGCCCAAACAACATTCTTTCCTTTCCATTATTTTCCTGACAGATGACTCAGAGCTAAGGTGACAGGATGCATCAGAATCATTAGATTCTGCACAAAGTTGTCCCAGTTTAGCCTTTCCTTTCATCACTTAATTTCTAAAACGAAAGGGCTTGAAGCTGTCTTTATATCATTTTGCGTACCTTAGAAACCATGGCCCTGAACTCCACAGTGCAGAGCTTTCCTGCAATGACTCAGTGTTGACTCTAAAGCACTCTGCATGTACTCTAGCTTATGGTCATTTTATTATTGTGTTATTCATTTTATTATTGTGTAAGCACTGACTCAAATAGAAGTGCCTAGTCAAATTTAGTGGTGTCTGACTCTGCTGAGACTTGCTTCCTGTGACTAGTTACAGGAGCAGATTGTCCATTAAGGCCAATGGGAAGAGTTCCAGTGGATCAATGACCTGCCACCCACTGGGGCCACCCAGTTGATTAAACCTGGAATAGTTTATTCCCTTTTCATCTGCCTGAGATGTCTATGCCTTCTGGTGGTCAAAATATTGGCCTCAAACAGATTGACAGTGATAGAGGAAGTAGCTGATTAGGGCTGATGTTAACATGTGGAAGAGGTCACTGCATCCTTCTGTGATTGACAACACGTTATGGAACTGTAGTGCTTTCTTTTGCTTTCCCATTTAAGCTGATTATGTAGGTGGCCTGTACAGTGCTTAATACACAGTTAGTGCTAAACATGCAGTAAGAAACATGTTATCCTTGCTTGCAGCATAAAGGAGTTGTCAAGAATTCTCTCAGCATACACTATGACTAGATGCTGCTCTTGCCTCCTCAGCATCTTTTCCCACTGCTGACAATGCCTAACTTCAAAATGAAGATTTCCTGGAAGTCTCAGCCTCTGACTTTCCCCTTTCCCCCAAGCTGTGATATGTAGAAGTGAATGGCTATAGAGGGACTGTCACAGCAGATGTTCTTAGGTTCTGCCTTCATGATTTCTTCAGACCCTGCGGAGTGGGAATCCTGGTCCTGGGGGCTGAATGAACCCCTGGCTTTTACCAGAGCCGCCAAGTTGTCCTCCTTAAGCCTACTTTCCTAGCCCTTCCGAGTGTGTGTGTGTGTGGGGGGGGGCTGGCATTTTTGTGAGGAGCCAGCGAAAGATAGAGAGCTCCAGATAGTTTGGCAGGGCTCCCTCTTCCTCGGACCCTGACCGCCGGCTTTGCCACCCGCTCAGGACTGGCAGGGGCCTGCCAGAGCGTAGGAAGAGGAGTGCAGCAGCAGGGGGAGAGCTTGGAGCAGCCGCAAAAGGCGTCGCGCGCGCGCTAGTGGAATCCCCGGGCGCCGCCGCCACTGCCGCCTATGAGGAGAAGAGCGGCTCCTTTTGTCCGCTGAAGTGACTTAGCAACAGCTGCAGCAGCGGCGGCAGCAG